>CM040430.1:110991129-113722386 GCA_022702705.1 Papilionanthe hookeriana x Papilionanthe teres | reverse complement strand
CCCTTGTTAGTTTATCCTCAACACAACACAATACAATACCTTCCGATCCTCTCATTACAATTAAAAAATCTAATATGTCATCAATAAAATCTCAGCATCCGACATTAATTTCGAGATATGATACAGATCTCGAGGTGATATTTAAGAATGAAATAATTAAATTTTGATAAAAAGTTATTCATAGCATCGATTTCAACAAACTTATAGTTAAAATATATGGCTCAACAAAACAGACCGAATGATATCAAAATTGGATCAATCTTAGTCAATCAAGCTCATTTCAAAGCATTAAATCACTCTTAAAAGTTTTTTGAACATATTTAGAAGGTTGAACAAATGCCTAATCTAGCAATCCTATAGTCAAATCGAGCGTCTCGACAAGACGAATCCAACAAACCTAAGATTGCTCAATTCTGATATTGTTAAGGCACTCAAATGTCCATCAAACATCGTTTGATGGAGGGAAGCGTTCTGGGCCGTCCGATCAAAGTGGTTCATATTCCTATATTAATTACATCTAAAACCCTGTAAGTAAAGCAACACCCCTCTCCTGAAAGGGAGAGCCTGAGGCTTGAGAGAGAACTCGTCCCTGTCATCGTCAATCACCAGTGTTCGCCGTCGATCTTCGTCGAACGCTATTGATCTCCACCGACCGCTGTCGACCACCGCCAACCACCTTTGAACTTTAACAACCACCATCGACCACCGCCGATTGTCGTTGACCACTACAGACCGATGTAGACACCCGCCGATTGCTAGTGACCACTGTCGACCGCCATTGACCAACGATGGCTATTGAGCACCACCGTCCCCGTCAACCACTGTCGACCGTCGTCGATCACTGCTGACTATTGTCGAACACCAACCATCATCGTCAACCACCATCAATCTGATGTCATCAGTCGACGTTGTAATTTGAAAAATATAGTAACATTTTCGTGTCTGTGGGATAAGGGGTCTCTGTAATCATCAAGAAATAGTGAATTTCTACAACAGGGCCAGGCCCCGTGGTTTTTTCCCTTTATGAGTTTTTCATGTAAAAATTTCTATTTCCATTACTGATTGTGTTTCTTTCATCTGAGTGTGTTGAATTCTCATGCAATGCTATGACAATAATCCATAACTCTACTGCTGTGAATTTTCTGGCACGCATCAATTTGGCACCGTCTGTGAGAAATAGTGCATTCATATCACTAAAATACTCGTAAGAATTTACAAGTCGACCAAGCGCAACATTTGCAACAACAGAGCATCCCGCTCTAACACCAATCATTAAAGAAGACATTCATGAAGCTAGGGTCATTACGCCTCTGCGTCCTCCTACTCCAGAAGGCATTACCCTGTTTACGATGGTGTCTTGGGTCATATTGTCATTTTGGTTGATATCATCCGAGAAGAACTATGAAGCCTAGCTCGGAGACTTACAAGAATCCTCTCATTTGGCTAATGCGGTTCTCTTACACTCTATCCCAACATGTTTCAAACTCCCAAACATTAATGCCTATGAAGGGGTAACTAATCCATACGAGCACGTCAACTACTATAGAACCATCAAGCACATTCACTGTGCCTCTGATGCGCTTCTCCGTCAAGTGTTTCTGATGACTCTCAAGGGTCAAGCTCGCATGTGATTCCACTCTCACGGGGGAGGGGGTGGGGGCAACGAGGGTCCACCATCATTACCTGTAATGAGCTTGTCTGATTATTCACAGATCAATTCATAACAAATTGAATGATCATCAAAGATTCATCTCACTTATCGGGAGTTTGTCAAAATGAGGGAGAATCACTCAAGTAATACTTCCGTAGGTTCACCACTTAAGCCCACCAGATCTTTAGAGTGGATCCATAGTTACTGATAGAAGACTTTCTTAGAGAGCTATGCCCAGAACCTATCTATTCATCACTGATGCGGGAGACAGTGCGCTCGTACATTGATCTCATCCATGGCGTCGAAGCTCAAATCTCTGCAGACGATGCCATCATTGCACACAATGAACAATTTAAGCAATTGGGGGACAAACACAAGAATAATGCTGAGGATAACGATCAATTTTCACAGCAAAGAAAGTTCAGATCACAGGATAATCGTGAGCTACGATCAGAAAAATAATACATGCTACTTAACACGTCACTTGTCAATATCTTCATGGCCATCAAGGATGAAGAGACTGTAAAGTGGCCAAGGCCGTTAAGAAATCCAAATAGTTGAGACCAATTTCAATATTGTCAAAGGACATTCGACAGAAAGAATTTTCAATTAATGGAAGAAATTGAATGTCTAATACGCCAAAGTCACCCGGGTCGCTATTTACAAGAATAAGATGAGGGGAACCATCAGAGAATCATCAGAGTTATCAAATGAGAACTTCAACTCTAAATTATCTTATTTGAGTAAAAGACAGGCTTATAAAATCCTAACTATACTTTAGTAAAATTTCATGTTGCTTTATACAGTCATTTCAATAAAATTTTTTTATTTTCTCATGAAAGATTTTTGTGTAGAAAGTCTCCTTGAGGGCAAGTGGTAGACAAGGTCATCATCCATGCCCCTGGAAGTCGAGCCCAAGAGGCAAGACTCGATGGGAAGAAACGATACTCCTAGAAGTGGAGTCCAAGAGGCAAGGCTCGATGGTAAGAAACGATACTCATGGAAGTTTAGCCCAAGAGCCAAGTGTCGATTGGATGCGAGCAGTGGACATGGTCCTTACTAGAAAGACTCTACGAGAGCAAGTGGTTGACAGGGTCTCCACTCAAAGATCTCAGAAGGCTGCAAGCCTCAGAAGACACAAGTACATCAAAGACCTCAGAAGGCTACAAGCCTCAGAAGGCGTGGGTACATAAAAGATCTCAGAAGGCAACAAGCCTCATAATGCACAAGAACATCAAAGGCCTCAAAAGACTATACGCCTCAGAAGGCACAAAAACATTAAAGACCTCAGAAACCTCCAAGCCTCAAAAGACAGATACATAAAAGACTCAGAATGCTACGAGCCTAAGAAGGTATTGGTTCATTTCAAGCGCAACAGGGCACAACCTCGCACGAGCATCAAAAGGTAAGCGATTCTTCATTTTATAACATGTGTGTACTAACTTTAATTACAAAAATTTCGAACGATTAAGAAGTCTCATTAGCCTCAGAAGCAACGTCAAAGACTTACAAAGAAATACATTATCATCTACAAATATCACATCAGATTACTAAAAATGTTAAAAAGACCAATAAGAACTGGTACAAAAGCTACAAGAGATATTTCTGCTATAGAAGCATAAAATTCTCCGCCTCAAAATGCGGCTGAAAAAATATGACATTTCTTCATCTCCATTGAAATGTGCAGTATTAAAAAAGCAAGAAGACCCAGAGTCATCTGCTGGCAAGTACTGAGATAACTTTCTTCATCTTATTGATGTGAAAGAAGATCATGTTGCTCGTCTGCTACGTAGGCTGGGGAAGACTTTCCTTTTCGATGCAACGAGAAAGAAGATCTCGTTGCTCGCCTACTACACATGATGGGGACGACTTTCCACTTCGCTGCAACGACAAAAGAAAATCTCGTTGCTTGCCTGCTACACAGAGTAAAGATGACAATCCTCTTCGCCGCAACCCTTCTTCGAGAAATCTCGCCAGCAAAGAAGTCTTATCCGTTATTCTCCCTCTTTGTCATTCTCCTTCTCATCGCTGGTGATTCTTACCCTCATCCATGACCTCTAATTATAGGCTTGAGATGAGGCATAATATTAATTCTTTTGTCCTTAACCTTCCACCTTCTAACCTTTAACCTTCCACGTTCTAAAATTTGACCTGTCACCTACCAACTTTTTGGCTTTTCAGCTTCTAAATTTATTTAAATTATTTAATATAAATTGAAATCCGCTTAAATTATGTTGACATTTAGCATTTTACATTCTAACCCTTGGCCTTCCACATTCCAACTTTTAGCCTTTCACATTTCAAATTTTTTAAATAAAATAAATAATAATAATAATAAAATAAAATGTGTACACACACATATATATATCATAAAAATAAAAGGTTACAAATTTTGATATTTTCGGACGACAAAAATAGTCTCGCTAGAAAAATTATAGACAATTGATATGTCATCAACAAATTGTTATCATCCGTCACAAATCTCATGGTAATTTGTTGAGCAAAACATATTCGAATCTTGATAGAAAGTCATCCAGAGCATTGATTTCAGCAAATTTAAAATGAAACTAACCGACTAGACAAAACAAACTGAATGATATCAAAATTGATCCAATCCGAGTCAAATCAAGCTTAGATCAAGTCATTAAACCACTCTAAAAGGTTTTTGGGCATATTTAGAAGGTTGAACGAATGTTGAATCTAGCAAATTTATAATCGAATTGAGCGTCTCGACAGAACGAATCCAACAAGCTCTGGATTGCTCAATTCCGACATCGTTAAATCACCCAAATAGCCATCAAACGTCGTCTAATTGAGAGAAGCTTTTCGGACCATTCGATTAAAGTGGTTCAATTCATGTATTAATTGCACTCAAAACAATATAAATAGAGCTTTACTCTTCTCATGAGGGGAAGAGCTTGAGACTTGAAAGAGAACTTGAAGCTTTAATAAAGAGTTGATGTCCAACATCGTTTTAATCATCGTCGATTACCACCGACCACCCTTATCCACCATCGACCGTTGTAGACACTCGTCAACTGCCGTCGACCATTGTCGATTGCCATTGACTATCAACAATCGCCTTTGAGAACTACCATCGCTATCAACCACCATCGAACATCGCCAACTACTATTGACCACGGTCGAACACCACTCATCACGGTTAACCAACGCCGACGTCATTAGTCGACGTTATAATTTGAAGAATATAATAACAATTTTCCATTTATGGGATATGAATTTTTGTAATCATCCACCAATAGTGGATTTTTACAAATGGATCAGGCCCGTTAGTTTTTTCCATTTACTGATTTTCCACTTAAAAACTTTTGATGTCATTGCTGATTGTTTTTTTTTTCACCTGCGTGTGCTGAATTCTCATGTAACGCTAAAAAAAATAATTCATTACTCTGTTGGCATGAATTTTCTGGCAAACATTTTTTGACTTGTAGCAACACATTAAAACATTGAAATCATAAATCACAGACAATTGGTAAAGATAATTCCATATTTATTATAAATCATTAGAAAAGACAAATCTAACAATAAAATAATAAAATACACAATTAATGCATTATGCACATATTTATCAAAAGTACTCAACCGAATCACATTTTGGTGATATTAAAAGGAATAATTTAATAATTTGCATTTTATTGAAAGTATTCGTTTTTTTACTTCGAATGCTACGTCAGTTCAATATTTCCACCAAGCTGGTAACAGATTAAAGAGGGACAATAGAATCTTGAGCAGCTTCATTGAGACTTTCGGTTCGCAATTTCATGAGCAGCCTGCCCAAATAATTGAGGCCCTCCCCTTCTCGACCACCGCCCCAGAAGAGATCATGTGGTGAAGCTTCAACCAAAGCAAATCCTACCGTTGAGCGCAGCAAGGAATTCAAGTGAGAGTGCGTTGAAAACTTACATCTGAGACCCCTGTACATGACATCAATTTTTATGACTTCCCAATCAGGATGGACCTGCAATTCAATATAATGAGACAATTCTGCTATCCAATAACAATAATAAATATGATAAAAGGAAATTAACATACCTAGCACAGAATTCTTATGAACTCACACTCATATTTACATATATATAGCACCCAGAAGTTTTATACCTATTCATGAAGAGGTCCATTTCAAGTTTTAAAAGTGGAAAGAGTAGTAATTTTGATGTGATATTAAAGATTTGAGTGATCTGTGTGTAAATAAAAAAAATTTAGGTGGGAGATATCTTAATACATAAAATTGTGCTATGTATGTAAATGAGACAAAAAAAAAACAACGCCAAGCATCTATCTATTCAAATTCGAAAGAGCTCGATGAAATTCCAAAAGATTGAATAATCATTCCTCTCTATTTGAAACCAATCAGTACTAAGCTTAACATATAATGAAACAAATGGCATACACAGAGTTGGGCAAATAGACACCTTAAAACACATTAGCATATTCTTGATCCTTAACATCAGCTTAAAAATTATTTCATTTTGCTCAAACAACATAAAGGTAAATGCCAGATGCTTAACGAGTTAACCTTGATTGGTTTGCAGAAAAATGTGAATTCTTGAGATGTTTACAAAAGAATAATGAATAGTTAAGAGCAAATGATAGGATATTTGTTATTAAATTCAAATAATATATTTACATAGTCACGATTTATGTACATCTAGGAAGCCGGATACTATGATTGACACATAAACCCTCAACAATGAAATTGAGTGATGGCATTTCAATTTAAGGGTAATGTTTTTGCTTCCACCAGACCTATCGTATGATACTGTACTTGTACTAGTCTAGATTCTTTTCTATTTTATTTTATTTTTTGGAGAAGGTGAGCCTTAAGGGCACTAAGTGTTAGTGGTTATTATGAATCGAACACTCGCCATTGGGTGAGAGACAACCCCCGACCGCAGGACCATGGATTCGTTTACAAATTTAGTTACTTTATGATTCCACCTATTGCTATAAATTACAGGTGAAATAAAATATCATCTTAATTTCATTGATACCAAGATTTCAAATTTCATGGTTTTATTTTCAGTCCATGTTTCCAAATTTTATTGTTATGTTATTCCGAACAATGAAATTCAATTATGATATTCCTACAAAATAAGAATTACATCAAAAATCTTCTGAAAAAAAAAGCCCTATCTATATGAATGCTTATAAGTGCATGTTGGTAGATAAAGTCCCACTTATGGTACTAACTGAGCTAAAATACCTTCTATCTTCTACTATTGATGATAAACACACTACAATCCTCTTATTATGCTAAAAAAAGGGGCTACAAATGAACTGAGCATTTAATAAACTACTTGTGACTTGGCTCGAGAATTGTTCGCTCAAATTTGTTAATTAACTAATCAAACAAACCAAAATACTTTCATAAATTTATTGTGTTGAATGAATAAGCTTGAACAATTTTTTGTTTTATTTGTTTATGATCAAAAACAATATCATCTAAAGCTCATGAATAAACTCATTAAACATCTTGATTAGAACCCAATATAAAGCTCGATAATACTTAAAACACGATTGAGACTTAATTTCAAACTTTTTTAAAGTTCATTCATGTTCGTGTGAAATTTGTTCATTTTCTAGCATTTAGGCCCACATCATTATGATGAATCTGAAGTAGTACTATTTATGTTGTAAAGTAGTAAGTTCAATTATTAAAGCTTGCAACCCCTGTGGCCTTCCGTGAAGCTATTCAAAGACACGCTTTGAGAAGCTTCATAAAGAATTGAAGCTTGTTGATTTAAAACTTATTTTTTTAATCTAATAAAATTAGCTCATTAATGCACAGTAGGCTTGGGTCTGTAAGTCTCATATAAGTTTTCAAAAGAGATGCCCACTTAAAACTCATTTAAAAAAATGAGCAAATTTCAGACAAATTTCAGACTAAACTTACGCAAACATTAATTTAAACGAACCAAGCTTCAACACAATAACAAAAAGCTCGAGCTTGAGCTGACCTTGAATATGCTCTCATAAACAAGTTAAAGCTAGAACAACCTCTAGCTCAAGTTGACCAAGTTCGTTTGCAACCTTGCTAATGGAGGATATTTCAACCAGAGGTCTGATGTACCTTATCGTTAAGAATAGTTGCATGAGATTTACCCCGCAGTGAGTTTGTTTACGACAAGCTTCTATTACCAAGGCTTCTGAGATTTAATTTATACTTATTTGCATTGAGCTATAAAAATTATGCCACACTACGCCATGACTACGAGAATGATAATCAAATGTTAAGGTCATGTCATAGACTACATATATGATATTCATATGTAATATTATTCCAAATGATATGATTACACCATAGTCCATGATATAAAGCCATGTTATGATAATTGTAATGTTCACAATACATTCTATGCTTATCATATCAATATTTCTCAATGTTATGACCCTAATATTGCTATTAATATGATTAAAATGCTACTACATTTATATGATTTTAAAAGTATAAATATGTTATTGCTATGAACCTTATCACATGCTATGCTAATAGCTATGATTTTGGCATTGATTGCAACTAGAAGTTTTATGCTAAATGATAGAACATGCCATGCCGAGTGCTCATGATTATGGCATTCAAAAACTATGCTACTTGCCATGATAATAAATATTTGCCATTATGTTTATACTTTAAAAATACAAAACAAACAATTTATAGTTTGATCCGCATGATAGAGATTCTAGCTTAAGTAAAAGTTATTGCTCTAGAAGGAAGTGAATTTAATGTAAGGGGCTTTCATAAAGAGTATGAGATTGTGGTGCTTTGAGCTACCATTGGGCAGACGTTTAGACGAACATGAATAGAACTAATTTTGGATCTCCAAAAGGACCATGAGCTTGAAGAGCTGATACTAGACTAGACATAGGTCAATTTCAGAAAAATGGCTTTTAAGCATTTCAGATATATAGCCTGTCTCCTGAGTTGTTCCTATGGAAGGAGGTCCGATTTGTTGATACACCAAAAAATTGTTTGATATTTCATATACATTTTATGTTCATTTTTTGTGATATTACACTTTAAAGAAAAATATTTTGATGTTATGTTGTAGGTATATTATTTTAGGCATTTGGAGCAAAAAGAAAGCAAAAATGAAGAAATTTGGAGTCAAATAGAGCATATTGCAAAATATACTAGCGCCGATGGCGCCAAAACCTAGATAATGCAGGTTCAAAAACAAATCTAGCGCCGACATGCCAGAATGGGCGCCAACTGTGCCAGAAATGGGCGTCGACGGTGCCCTAATCCAGAGAAGCTAATGTCTGGCGCCGACGGCACCCTAATACAGAAAGAACAAATATTTGGCGCTGATGGTGCCAGATTTGGTGCTGATGGCACCAGTGACCGTTATGCCCAAAAATTCATTGAAATGGGACGACTTTTGGAGAGGTGCTTGAGGCAACTCGTAGGGAAATTCGTCCTGATCATATAATAGAGTGAGTTTAAGTCAGAAAAGAGAGGATGAAGGAAGTAATAGAGTTGTAGGAGTGTGGTGTATGTATAAAGAGTTGGGATTTTCTCAAAGAGTTGTAGGAGAAGAGGAAAAGTGAGAGATTTCTTCTTTCTTACCTTTCTAAGAGAGAATTGAGTGATATAATAAAGAGAAACTCAAAGGAACTTCAAGGAATTTGCGTGGGGAAGAGTTTGACATAAGTTGTGTTTATTACTTATTGTGTTGTATGAACTTGTTTATATAGATATATTCCATGTTTTGTTGTAATTTCCTCACGAATTATGAATAAATTTCTTTGTCATTTTCCTTGCAATAAGATATTGTATTGTGATGAATCAGAATTATTGTGCAAAAATAAATGATAAAAATTGTGATGATTTAAACTTGGATCTTTATTTACTTTTCGATCTGTCAATTGAAATGTTAAAATTTATTGTGATCCATATGATCCGAAAGTGCTATGCGTTCAACAACAAAGTGAGAATCACATTCAATGTCATAGACGGGAATGTAGCTCATGAGGTTGAGTGCAAGTAAATAAAGAAATATACTTTGATGGCGCAGAATTGAAGATTTTAGGGTGACAGACTAAAATCTGCAATTTGGTCTAAGTGTTTGAAAACTACAGCGAGATGTTAGCCCTCACGTGAGGGGGAAGTGAGAGCTCTAGAATGAGAGCCAGTATCCTCCCAACCTAACTACGGATTTAGGGATTAAATCTTGGATTAACCAATGTTCTTTATGCACTCGGGAGAGAGTAAAAAATAATAATGCTTTTATTTGGCACAATACAATTCTGAACAATCTGAATCATTCATAACCATAACCTCAGTATCAAGGGAATGATACTTTCTCCAATTTGAATCTTTCGTTACAATAACTTGCTTAGAGTTAGTAAATTTTACTTTGAAGTTTAGAAATTAGTTTAGTAAGCTTAATATTTTAGCAATATTAAATATTATCTACTTGTATTTCTTACATGAGTTTTATTAGTTTGAATATTGTGTGTCGTGCTACCATCATAAATCTATCTCCTCCCCGTGTGATCGATACTTAAGACTCAATTAGAACCTTTTATTACTTGAGCGATACGTATACTTGCGTTTGCGACCTAGTTACACCATTTAATAATCATAATAACCCATTAGCTCACTAGGCGTGACAACTTTAAGATAAATCTGATTATAGTGAAGTAAATTGATTGTGATTGCTAACTAATATTTTCTAAATTAGCTATCTTGTGTGTTGTAGTGTTAAAAGACATTTACAGCATACAGAAATTAAACCGACCGACCGTCGTGCATCAAGTTTTTAGCACAATTGCTTGGAAGATAACGGTAAATTAAGGTAGTAATTAAAAGACCTTGTTTGAAATATAAAACTTATATTTAGGAGTAGTTGAGTAGAGTTTTGTGCGTTTGTTTTTGTGCATGCGTAGTTTAGGATCCGAATGTTTAGTACTTTACGATTCTGAGTTAGAACGTACTATTAGAAAAATTCGAAAATAAAAAAATTATAAAAATTTGAACAAAATGGTGAACAACTTAGATAATCAAAGTATTGAAAATGATCATCATCAAAGACCTTTAAAAGATTATGTTAATCCTACAGTAAATGAAATTCATTTGAGTATACAAAACCCTGCTGTAGCTGCTAATTCATTTGAACTTAAACCTGTTA
The DNA here is from genome assembly GCA_022702705.1 of Papilionanthe hookeriana x Papilionanthe teres. Taxonomy (NCBI): domain Eukaryota; kingdom Viridiplantae; phylum Streptophyta; class Magnoliopsida; order Asparagales; family Orchidaceae; genus Papilionanthe; species Papilionanthe hookeriana x Papilionanthe teres. The sequence goes on along the minus strand of CM040430.1, from coordinate 113,711,583 downwards.
TTATTCAAATAGTACAAAATAACCAGTTTGGAGGTCACCAACTGAATACCCTAATTTATATTTTGCTAGTTTTCTAGAATTGTATGCTACATTTAAATATGATGAGGTGTCAGAATATGCTGTAAGACTTGAACATTTTCCTTTTTCATTAAGGGACAAAGCTAAGATGTGATTAAATTCATTAGCACCTGGATCTATTAGAACATGAGCAGATTTATCTTAGAAATTCTTAGCAAAATATTTTCCACTATAAAAAACTGCTAAGCTTAGAAATAATATCACATCTTTTTATCAGTTTGAAGAGGAATCTATATACGAAGCTTGAGAACGATTTAAGGAACTCCTTAGGAAGTGTCCACATCATGCATTCCCAGATAGGTTAATAATTCAAACTTTTTATAATGAATTAGTGGGATCTCTTAGATCGATTATTGACGCTACTGCTGGAGGATCATTGATGTCTAAACAATTTGATGAAGCTTATTCTTTAATAGAAGAAATGATTACTAACAATTTTCAATGACCCGCTGAAAAGGTAAATCTAAAAAGAAGGGCTAGTATTCATGATTCCAATGCTATATCCATTTTGGTTGCTTAAATTGCTGCAATATTAAAGATGATTGATTAATTTGGAATGAATTATTCTCAAACACCCCAAGTGATTAAAAAAATTCATTTGGACAATTGATAATCCACAAACATCATCACATGAGACTTTGAATGCAATAGACAATCGACCTAGTAATCCTAATTCTAATTATTATAATTCTGGTTCGAAAAATCACTCTAACTTAAGTTCAAATAATAATAACTTTAATGGGGTGAACCCAATGAGAAATGCAAACAATCAGTGTAATAATAACTATATACCTTCTTATCCACCAGGTTTTAATAGCAACTCACAATTTAAGAAAAAAAAATTATCTATGGGAAAAGTTGTATTACAGTTAGGTAATCAATTGCAAAGTCAAATAGCACAATTATAAAGTCAATGAGCACAATTGCAGAGTAAATGGGTTTCAATTAGAAACATTGAAAATTAATTGGGATTAATTGCTGCTACACTTAGTATTAGACTCAAAGAACTCTACCTAGTAATGTCGAAATTAACTAAAAGATCAGAATAAAGAGCAAATTAAGGCTATACAACTGAGAAGTGGAAGAAAATTGGAAATAAAAGTTCAAAAAGAAATTAAAGTTAAAAAAGAAGAGGTGGAAATTGAAAAGTCTGACAAAGATACTTATAAAAACTTAGAGTATTATATTAAACCAATGAAAATTACTATTGAGAAATCTCCACCTCCGTTTCCTCAAAAGATTGAAACAAAAAAATAGAGATAAACAATTTACAAAATTTATGGAAATGCTTAAGAAATTAACTATAAACATTTCATTTGTTGATGTCTTGGAGCAAATGCCAAGTTATGTAAACTTTATGAAAGATATACTTAACAAAAAAAAGAAATTTACTGACAATGAGACCGTCACACTTAGTGAGGAGTGCAGCGCAATTATTCAGAAAAAAATTCACGAAAAGCTTAGGAATCTTGGAAGCTTTACTATTCCTTGTGCTATTGGTGAAAGATTCTTCAGAAGAGCTTTATGTGATTTGAGAGCTAGTATCAATCTTATGTCTCTTTACTTTTTTAGAAGGTTGGGTTTAGAAGACATTTCTCTTACAACTGTAACTCTTCAGTTAGCAGATCGTTTGATTATTTATCCTAACGGAGTTGTAGAAGATATGTTAGTTAAGGTTCATAAAATTATTTTTCATGTGGATTTCATTATTTTAGATATGGAAGAAGATAAAGAAATTTCTACTATTCTTGGAAGACCATTTCTTGCAATTGTGAGAGCTATGATAGATGTTCAAAAAGAAGAATTAACCATGAGAGTCAATGATCAAAAGGTTACTTTTAATATATCCAAATCAATGAAATATCTTGCAAAAGGAAAATATGATGAATGCTTTAGAATGAAAATTTGTGATTATTTAAGGAGTGTTTTAAGAAAAAGTTAGAAGAGAAACAAGATCAAGAACTTAAATTTGAAAGTGAAAATGAAATACAAGAAAAGTCTATCGAAATGAGTAAGGAAAGATTATATTATGTTCAGGAAAAATTTGAAATATTGGATATTACAAAAATTAATAATAAAAGCCTTGATCCATCAATTATAAAACCGCTTGAAGTGGAAATGAAAATACTTCCAACGCATTTAAAATATGCATTTTTTGGAGATTTATCTACATTATCTGTTATTGTATCCTCGGAATTAAATGAGTCACAATAGCAAAGACTAGTGGAAACTTTGAGATAGTACAAGAATGTCTTTGGATGGACATTAATTGAAATCAAAAGAATCAATCATTCAATCTGTATGTATAGAATTTTATTGGATTAACATTATGAACCTAAAGCTGATCCTCAAAAGAGATTGAATCCGATAATGAAAGAAGTGGTTAAGAAAGAAATATTAAAATGGTTAGATGCTGGAATAATATATTTGATTTCAGATTGTGCTTGAGTAAGTTCACTTCATTGCGTTCCAAAGAAGGGGGCGTGACTGTAGAAGTGAATGAGAAAAATGAATTAATACTAACAAAACAAATCACTAGCTGGTGAATCTGTATCGACTATAGAAAATTGAATTCCACCACCAAGAAAGATCATTTTTCTTTACCTTTTCTGGATCAAATGCTAGATAGGTTAGCCGGGGACAAATATTTTTGCTTTTTGGACTGGATATCATCAAATTACAATTGCTCCTGAGGATCAAGAGAAGACAACGTTTACTAGTCCTCATGACACATTTGTTTTTAGACGAATGTCCTTTGGATTATGTAACGCAATTGCAACATTTCAACGATGTATTATATCAATTTTCTGTGATTTAATTGAAAAAAATTGAAATTTTTATGAATGATTTTTCAGTGTTCGGAACTTCATTTGGAGAAAGTTCTAGAACATTGTGAAAAAACAAACTTAGTTCTAAATTGAGAAAAATATCAGTTTATAGTTGCAGGAGAGATTGTATTTGGGCATAAAATTTCTGAAAATGGCATGAAAGTAGATCCGACAAAAATTTAAGTTATTGTAATATTACCACCTCCTACCACAATAAGAGGTCTTAGAAGTATTTTTAGGACATGTTGGTTTTTACAGATGGTATATAAAAGATTTTTTGAAAATTACCAAACCTCTATGCCAACTTTTAAAAAAATTGTAAAATTTGATTTTTAATGAAGAATGTCTTAATGATTTTGAATTATTAAAAGAAAAATTAATCACTGCACGTGTAATTGTTTCACCCGATTGGGATAAATCATTTGAATAAACGTGTGACGATAGTGATTATGCTATTAGAGCTGTTTTAGGACAAATATGACAGTTTTTAAAATTATATATTATGCTAGCAAAACTCTGAACGATGCTCAAATTAATTATACTACGACTGAAAAAGAGTTATTAGCAATTTTTTATGTTTTTGATAAGTTTAAATCATATTTAATGGGACTAAATGTATTGTGCATACAGACCATTCTGCTATCAGATACTTAATGTAAAAGAAAGATGCAAACTCAAGATTGATCAGATGGGTACTTCTGATGCAAGAATTTGATTTTGTTATAGCAGATAGAAAAAAATCTGATAATCAAATACCTAATCATTTATCTAAATTAGAATAGGAAGAATCGGTTGATTTTGAAAGTGAAATAAATGAAATCTTCCCTGATGAACAATTGTATATTATTAATGAATATCATGTCTCGCGTTATGCATATATCGTGAACTTTATTATAAGTGATATTTTAACAAATGAACTGCCAAAGCAATAACATGGAAAATTCATTCATGATGCAAAATTTTACTTTTGGGATGACCCATATTTATATAAGCAATGTAAAAATCTAGTTATTTTATGATGTGTACCTTATGAAGAAACAAAAAAAAACATCTAAAAATGTTATGATTCTGAATTTAATAGTTATTTTGGAATTGATGAAATTGCACATAAAATATTACAATCTGAATTTTATTGACATACTTTTTTTCGTGATGTTAATGCTTATATTAAAACTTGTGATAGGTGCAACGAGTAGGAAATATTTCAAAAAGAAATAAAATGTCTCTGAATTTTACATTTGAAGTTGAAATTATTTACGTTTAGAGAGTAGACTTTATGGGACTATTTATAATTTCATATGAAAATTTATATATATTGATTGCAGTATGTTATGTATCAAAATGGATTGAAGCTATAGCTTTACCTATATGTGATGCTCGGAGTGTTTCAATTTTTTTAATTAAAAATACTTTTACGAGATATGGAATGTCGAGAGCAATTATTACTGATGAAGGGTCTCATTTTAGGAATAAAAAATTAAAAATTTTGTTATAAAATATAACATAGTGCATAGGATTTCTACTGCTTATCATTCCCAGACTAGTGATCTTGCTGAAGTGTCTAATCGTGAGATTAAAAGAATTTTAGAAAAACTGTAAATTCTTGCAAATTGGATTGACCTGTTAGATTAGATATTGTTTTATGGGCTTATCGGACAGTTTATAAAACTTTTATAGGAATGTTCCCATATAGAGTTATTTTTGTAAAGACTTGTCACTTGTTAGAAGAACTGAAACATAAAACATTTTGAGTTATTAAGGAACTTAATTTCAATTTAAAGGATGCAGGTGAGAAAAGATTATTGCAACTGAATGAACTTGAAGAAATAAAAAATGAATCTTAAAATAATGCCAAAATTTATAAAGAGAAAATGAAAAAATAGTAAGATCGGAAGATGATAAGAAAGCAATTTAAGTCTGGACAAGAAGTTTTATTATATAATACAAATTTTAAAATTATTTCCTGAAAAATTGAAGTCTAGATGGTTGATCCTTACACAGTTATTAAAGTTTATCCTTATGGAGTTGTAGATATAAATGATCAGAGAATTGAGAAAATATTTAAAGTCAATGGACATATATTAAAACCTTATTTTGAGGTGCTTAGACTTAATTTTATAGAGTTTTTAATGTTGAGTCATCCAAAGTAAAAACTGGCTATGTCAGGCTGACAACATTAAATCAAGTTCTTTGTGAGAGGCAACCCATAGTTATCTTTATTAATTGATTTGATTTTATTTGTTTATGTTGTTTTAGATGTTATTAATATTAGTTAATTATAATTTAGAGTCATACACATTCATAAATGTCATAAATAACGGTCATCATTAGATTTTATGGAAGATTTGGGAATTATTTGGACCATGAGCGAGACGATATAAAATTTTGTTTTGGCGAATACGGCGCTACTTATAGAATGGGCGCCGACGGTGCCACATTTCAATGTCGACGGAGCTGCAGTTCTGCTGAAGGTTTGGAAGCTTCTAATTGCGGTTTTTTGCAGTTTTGGACGGATTTTTCATCATTATAACCCCTTAAACTTGATTTGAAAGGCAATTAAGTCAGTAAAACGAAATGGTGCATCTTATGGCTTCCAACTCCAAAGGAACTTCGAGATATGGGGTTCTCAATAGGAGAAAATTCATCAGTATAGATGCGCAGAAACTTTATGATAGAGTTCATGTGAAAAGAGATTAATCAAATAAAGAGGTTTTGAGAATCTAGGGCGAAACACTCCTAGAACTCATGTGGAGGAAATCATTGTGCAAAAATGTTGGTAAGTGTTAACACTTCCCACTACCGCTGCAGTAGTTGTGCCTGTGGTGAAAGAATTTTATGCAAATCTTCATGGGATCAACCAAGGTATCGTTTATGTTCACGACAGGTGGATACCATTCACTCCTTCAAGAATAAATGATTTGTTTATGATTGAAAGCATTCCAATTTGCCATTACGCTAATTTTGTCCCCACAAGAGACATCATGAACGAGGTGTATCGATACCTAACTAATAAAGATGGAAATTGGGAGATTCGAGATAACGAATATTTAATTTTTCCTTCTTCATTATTAAGTTCTGAGTCAATGAAATGAAATCTCTTTATTTCTACGAAATTACTTCCGACAGTGAAAATTAGTAAAGTTACTAAAGAAAATGTTATCTTGAAGTATTATTTTCAAACGAGAAGATCAATTGATGTGGGTACAATAATTGTTAAATCAGTGTCGGATTTAATTACAAATGGATCTACACATGGGTTAGGACATCCATCTACCATGTTCCTGCTTTGTTGTCAGTCACAGATACATTTTGAAAGTTGGGAGAAAGTGCTTCTTTCCCGGAAGCCCATGAACTTAGAAATTAACTGTGATTGTATGGATAATGGAGAATTTAATGATATGAATGTTCTCATGGAACAATCATCACAAAATTCATCACCTGTACAACCTATTTTCCTAATAGTTCCTATGTTATTCAGAAATGGATTAAGAAATTGGAGAAAGTTGTGCAGAACGTTATGAGTGCAATTAAAAATATTTCTGAATTCTTTAATTATCTGGATTGGAGAATGAAAAAGAACTTTGATCATATTGGGCGCATTGAAGAATGTATGATACACATGTTTAAGAGAACTTCTTGGATTGAAGAAGATTCAACAGGTGAATTTTCGTATCGTCTTTTCTATAACTTGTATTTGCACCACCAATCTATTGGAGACATCGGAGGAAATGATAGCCTGGATGACGAAGAGTAGTAACTTTGAAATATGGACTCTTTAGTATATGAACTTATGTGTGATTGTGTTGAATTTGCTTAATTTAGGATTTTGAGACTTTTTACTGCTTTACATTTATGTTTAATATTTTGTTTTCAACGTTAGTATGTTGAGGTGTCTTTTTGACGCTGAAATAGTTGTATGGTTTATATTCATTGTGTGAAAGTGTGGATTGAGATTTGTGTTTGTAAGTATTGGATTTTATATATAAATGTCAGGTTTTGTGTTGTTTGTGAAATTTTTTGTTAGATCACTTGATTATAAAAATTATTGCTGAATTAGGCTAATTAGATGATGCCATGACTTAGAAATGACTGAAATTGCGGAATATTTGAGTTACTTAAAATTTCGGTACGACGCCGATGGCGCCAGAAGGCCGAAACTTTACAGGTCTATTTAATTTCGCGAAAATTGCATAGTAAAACCCGTTTTTACTATTTATGGTCATCTTCTTCACTCTAGTCAAGGCCGAAACTTCAACTAGGGCTTGCATAAATTCGGACTTGAGGCGATTTTAAGGCTATAAAGGCTTGGACTTCATCTTGTCTTGGTGAGAGCTCTACTTTAAAATAGAAATTTTTTAATTTCACCATGGATTTGTCCTATATTATGGAGATCCGAAAATATGAAGTTTTTAGAGAAAACTTTGAGAGAATCCATGGTTTAAGTTTCTTGCTTTTGAGATTGATTTTTGGAGTTTAATACATTGTTATTATGCATTTATTTGGATTTATTTTCATATTTATAGAAATTCTTATGGCTCCAAAAATGAAGAGAAAATTGGATTTTAATGAGAAGAAATTTATAAATGTGAGAGCTCAATATCATTTTAACACTCAAATCCGAACTAGAGAGTTAATTCAAGAACGAGATTTTGATAGGAGGTGTTGTAGAAAGGTTAATTGTTGCTCATCAGTGGGAAAACCTTATGCTACTTCACAGCAGTAGAAGTGGTAAGAGAGTTTTATGCTAATCTTAAGGAGACATCAAAAGATCAAGTTCTAGTTCGTGGATAAATGATGAATTTTACTCCTGAATAGCTTAATATCTTATATCAGTTTGAAGATCCATATATTTGTAAATATTTATCATTTAGTGCCATTGTTTCTGCTTTGGATGAAGTCATTGCTTATTTAACTGATGGAAAAAGAGCTTGGAAATAAAGACCAACCATAAAGTAAACTTCTTTGCTTCTATGTTAAATGCACCATCTAAGGCATGACATTACTTTATTTATGCTCGAATTCTTCCTACTTATCATCATATTGAAGTAACTAGAGAGAGAGCTATCTTAAATTTATGCATTCAACAAATGAAACAAATTAATGTCGGCTCTATTATATGTCGAACTGCACGGGTTATTTCTAAAGGAAAGACTAATAGAGGTTTGGGGTATTCTACCTTGATTTACACCTTGTGTGAACGACGAGGAGTAGATTTTGATCAAAATGAAGAATTCATTGAGCCCCTAAAACCTATCAGTAAGACTAATATTCTTACTTATGAATCTCATGCTGGATGGAGAATTAGTTGTGGGAGTCGTGACATTCCTTCTACCTCTAGCTCTCCTTCTCTACGAGGTATTATGGAGTAGCTTATGATCCAACAAAGAGATATACCGACTACTCCGAAGAGAATTAGTAGCTTGGAAACCCAGAGTGCTTATAATGATGAATATATTAAGAAGAAAGTTGATTTTGATATCACTCATAATGAAGTCATGGTTAGATATTTGAAGGGAGATCAATTTGTAGAATTCCTTGAGGGCCCCAACTTCACTCCATTTGTGCCTGATATTAAAGATGATGAGGTCAAAGTTTATGATGAAAAGGAGAATGATTGATAGTTTATTGTCATGTGTGTGATTGGAGTACACTTTATTTTTAATAGTTTATTTGTTTTATTTTAAATAGTTGAACTTTGTATTTGTTGATTTGTTAATTCAGATGTTGAACTTGTAGTGTAGATTTGGATTGTAGTTATTGTTATTTTTATTTCCTGCTATCTGTTAAATTAAAATGTTTGTTTGTTCTTAAAGAATATATTGTAAATTTTCTTTACTCTGTAAATCTTTTGAAGTATAATGTCTATGAATTTTCTACATCACTAAATATACTTGCTCTTTTTAATTAATACCTGTATAGTTTCAAAATCAGGAATCCAGCACAAAATGTTAGTATTTTTTAATTCATTTAATGTTTTCTTTCTACCTACATTTTTGTACTAAATGTTTACATATTGAAAAAAGCAAGTTTGAGGAGAAAGAAAAATTTTTCTTAAAGAAAAGATACTATTTGTCCTCAATAAACTATATTTTTTTAAAACTATTTTTTAACATGATTTTTGGTAAGAATTTAATTTTAGAAAGTTATGTTTTTTATTTTATTTAAATATCATAATAGACTTAAAAATTAATTTTTAATAATAAAAGTTAACTCGAGAATAAATATATTTAGTATAAAAGTATGAGACTATAATTTACTATTTAAAGTAAAGGAAATTGTATTTTTGAAATATTAAGAGACTTTGGATTACATATAAGAAGAAATGATTGAAACTTTATGAAACATTGTTAATATTAATCTTGATGTATAAAGAAAAGAAATGTAATAAATTATAACTTTAGGAAGACGATGGTGAAGTTCAAAATTATTAAAGTCTATCAGATATAGTAATCCTCACATGAAAAAAAAAGAAAAAAAAATGATTAAAAAATAATTTATATAAAAAAAAGAGAGAAAAAGATAAATGAAAGCAAAAGAAAAAAAGAATATATGTGAGGAGAAGCTTGAGAAGATGCCTAATAAAAATTTAACTTCACTTGAATTAACCTAAAGGAAAGAACTTGACATTTCTGGATTTATATTTATATATTAGTATCTTTATTAATAGAGTTTTCAAGGGAATTCTTTTTCATATGATTTTTCTAAGTATTCTTAATATGACTGTCGGCCACTGAAGTGTGCGTCTTTGGGGATTTTAATTTTCAATTTAATATATATATATATATATATATATATATATATATATATATATATATATATATATTGATTTTTTAGAGTAAAACTTTAAATTTTAAAATATGAGAATGAACGAATCTCATTTATTTAATAGTTTAGATGAACGAGCGTAATATCGCAAGTATCGCGTCTATTCCGAAGAATAGACACCCTACTTGACAATATCGCTCGATCAAATAAACTACAGAATTCATGACATCCGTTCTGGTCTGCGAACCTTTATGTGGAACGACAAATTCCCCAATTTAATACAAAAGAATTAAATAGAGTTTATATTATCTGGGGTCTTTAAAGCTCCCTATTGAGGCAAGCCTCTATAGTCAATTACCTATCAAATGACCGAATCACCTGAGAGAACTCTCGATTTAGATCAGGGTTTTTATCTTCATGAATTCAAAATGGTAGAGTTTTTAACGAAGTGTGATAGTAGGAAATCCAATAGGTGAAAGACGTAATGTGGAACAGTTATTTCCAGAGTCAAAGAAAAGAGAGATATGGGACGTCACGGATCTCGAGGAGAACCTCGACGACTTCCGGCATTATCCTAATGTTGGGCTTTAAATTTTGGAAATGAATTTATTTAAGTGTCAATCCTGTCAATTAATTATAGGGATTACATTTGCTTAATATTCGATTATGCAAATAACTTGGAAGGTAGGAGGATTTACGTCGTATCGGACGACGACCTCGGAATCCTATGCGAGTTAGGGCTTATATTGCACAGTAAGGCTATGCAAAGGCCTAAAAGAACAGGTGAGGATTTATGCTGCGCTAGACAAGCGACCTCGAAGTTCTATGGCTTGTTATTTAGACTAAGGAATGATTTTGCTGAAGTAGAGACAAGTTTTGCTGATGAAGATGACCATGCTGCCCACTGTGCTCCAAGCTTATTGCCGTGAAGAGGTAGAGTTTTCTAAGGTGGCAAGTCATAATATTCAATCAGGTGGCCCTATGATTGAGTTCTCCTAAACATCCAATGCAGATATGTTTAAAGTTGTACAATGTGTAGCAACGTATAACGCGCAGGAAGTAAAGCATGCAATAGAGTATAATACAACTTGCTAAAAAGAACAGTAGCAAGTACGAAAAGTAACACGCTGTAAATATAAACAGACTTGTATACCTGGGAGATCTGTCATTTCATTAAATTATAGTAGGTTGAAGTGTATCACACAAGTGGAAACCAAGCTGAAAAAGCAATATCGTCCAGGAAACTCGAGAAAAGACGACGAATGACTTATAGTAGAAAACTAGAGAAATGAATAACAAAACAAAAATAAGATCATCAAAATCTCGGGAAAGTCCCGGAAAAAGAACCACGAGTGCATCCAAAAAAAATCATACGAAAAATCCGAATAAAACCGTAAGCACTCGGGTCGGGGCTAGCTCGAAACCGCGTAAGATCTGCTCGAGGGTCGTCGAAGTGCTACTCGATCACCCGAGTGTATAGAAGCTCGCTACTCAACTAGAAGAGTGTCCTACTAAACCTAACTCAGGAGGGTGTTCCTCAACCCGGTACTGGTAATCAACGAGTGGACAATCAAATTTATAATATAGTTTTAAAATTTATGTTTTTAGCATGCACGTGAATTTCAAGCATACAAAAGAGAGTTTTATGTCGATGTTTTGGTTGTAGTGAAAATATGTTTTTGTTGTAAAATGTAGTATCATATTTTTATCAGATTTTGAAAAATTAGGATTGTCCACTAGTCGATCACTTCGTCGGGTGTAAGATCACTAACAATCCTAAGAAGGTACAGGTGCCCCGCTTGCTTTATAGCGGCGAATGATACCGTCATCCTACGATTCACCAGGGCCCTGGAGCGAGTCATGGTGTCGTAGGATGGGATATCATTCTACTCTACCACCGGTGTGCCTTTATCATCAACACCGTCACTGCCCCAAAACAAAACAAAACCAACTCCGAGTGAAGCGGGGAAAACATGTCAATCAACAGGGAGGGGAAGGAAAGGAGACTAACCCACCACCAAATCCGAGAAGGGCCAAAGCGGTAGGAGGGTTAGTCTAAAACGCCCCTAAAACAAGTAAAAGAAGAACACTGAAAGCAAGACTCAAGATTCTTGAATCAATCCAGAGGATATCATATTCTCACATTTTGTAACTGGATCGACCCAAAGAGGGTGTCCTTTCCAAATCTTAAGTCGAAAATAGGGCCAAATCGACATGACGACAGCACACAAAAAGATCTCCCGACACCGATATCCAAACCTCAAAGATATGGAATCAATCCATCCGAACTAAAAGGTTTCTCAAAGTGACATTCGAAAATCTTCCAAACTTCATAAATAAATCAAACAAAAGGGAAATGACTCGGAGAAGATCACTGCTAACACCTCCAAACCCATGCCAAAATTGAAGATTTTCCAACTCCCAAATTAATCAATAGCCTCATTTATCAAATAAACATAGAATCTTCCAATAAGACCACATAAAGGCTCACGACCGAGATATAAACACAAGGTACAAAAGGAGGGCTGCTCCAAATATAGCATTTAACACATAAGAAAATGAATGGACAACCTTTCACAAAGCCACCCAAACCAATCTTAGCTTCACCGAGGGAGACATAGGGAGAATGCCCCACATACAATCATTAATCACCTCACTTCACATGTAAGCCAAGCCACTAGATCAAGTAAAACCGAGCCAAGCAAAAGGGCGAGGCCGAGCCACCGCAAGGCTGGAACCAAGCTAACACCAAGCCGAAGCAAGCCCCAATCACAAGGTGCAACAACACTCACTACTCGGCCAAGACTACAACCCTACACAAGAATCAAATCCAGCTCGCCGCAAACAAGGCTTAAAGTGATATTTCAAAGCTTTTAAATAGGGACAACCATAGTACATTACAAACAGGTTCTTGGGTAGGGACCAAAGCAAACCAATCAAGCTCCCTCAAACAGTGCTAAAATCGACTCATAACACAGTTGAACTCAAATTTAACATAAGGCCAAGAAAATTGAATCATCGTGGGACTGAAATCGAGCCAACACAAGACCCAAAACCCAAGCCATAATGATGCTGAAATCGAACCCAGCACAAAGCTAAGGAAAGAAAGTCTCAATGAGGCTAAAACAGAGCCATATATGAGGCATAAAATCAAGCCATGAAAACATCTTTTAAAGCATTAAAATGGGAATAAGCATAATATATCAAAGCAGGCTCTCGGGTAGGGGCTAAAGTAATAAATCCGAGCCCCACATAAAAGCCAAGACAAACATTTTAAATCATTGAAACAAGGGCAGCATATAGACTCTCGAGTAGGGGCTAGGACAAGCCAACCAAGCCTCCAAGTGAAGCTAAAAACAAATCTTTTGAAGCTCGATATAAATTTAAACGAATAAAGCATAACCTCAACATGAAACCAAAGCTCAAGCTTCCATAAAAGCCAATACCCAAACTCCTTTAAAACAAGCCTTCCAAAGGCACCATAAAGCCAAATCAAATCAAGCATGAAGCTAAAACAAATACTTCCATGTTTTTTAACATATCAAAATACAAAGCCCCCATACATCTTAAACAAAGTAAAGAGCATATTTAAGCCTTCCTCCAACTTAACCCTTCCAAGCATGAAATAATCTTTCAACAAATAATTAAAAAGGAGAGCACTTTATGAAGGGCCCAACCAAGCCATCAAAATAAGTTACAATGCCTTCCAAACCAATTAGGATCTTTACAACATGCATCTTATCAAGACAAAGCTACAAGGAGCAAGAAATGAGCTCCACATGCATGTTAAAAAGCTAAGTAAATCCTTCCATAACTCATGCCAAGCCAAAGTAAGCAAGGAGCTTTATAATATTCATCCTAACATGCTTGCAAGAGGAGCCAACTTTGCCTCAAGCTCACGCTTCCAATATATCAAAAATAAAAGACAAGTACATGCTTTAAGTAAGAACCCACATAGAATCATTTCCCCATCACCTCTAGCATGCATTTTCGAAACAAATGAAACTTAAAGCATTGAAACCAAACCCTCCACATGCTTCACATGAGAACAAGCATAGAACTTTTCCAAATCCATCTAAGCATGCACTCTTAAGCCAAAGAAGACTTAAGACATTAAAACTAAGCTTTCCCGACCTACTAAAAGATTTCACAACATGCTCTTATAAAGGACTAGGCTACAAGGAGCCCAAGAAAATCAAGCCTCCACATGTCTATAAAAGAAGCAAAAGGGGAACAAGCAACTTACCATCCAAACCAAATTTACCACATGCTTGCAAGACCCAAATGAGTTCTCCAATATTTAATGCTAAATAAGCCCAAATGTAAAATCACAATATTTTTTTATTTTGAACTTCACCTCAAGCATAAAAGAAGAAATAAGATAGTAACATATCAATCCTTCACCATTTTAAGCAAATAATCAAATCCAATTTTAAAACATGCTCCCATTTACATCTTTATCCTACTTAAGTAATAGATTTCCCCAAATGAAACTATAATAGCAAGCTAGCATGCCACTAGAGAGGGGAGAGCAAGAAATTATCATTTGTGCAATTAAATAAATCATTCCATAGCATATAAACACCCAGCCGAAGCATTAAACAAGAAGAACCGAACCAACAGCAGGGTTACGGGCACCCTGGGCCAAACCGAGAAGAAGAGAGGGGGTAGAGGGAAGTTACCAGACAATATGAAGCACACAAAAGGAGCAGCAAATTCAAGTAGCAATCCAACAGCACCTCCCCTTCCTCATAGAAATTTTCGGGCAACCCTCAATTCACCCCAAAGTGGGGCATTTATAGGCAGAGGAGGAGAAGTGCCGCTCCATACCTGTGGAGCCAAGTAGGATCGGAGGAGGTATGGGGAGACGGAGAAAAATGCCGCAGGAAGGAGCAGAGGCTCGGCAGCAGGGATACGCAGAGATAGGGTTTGAACAGGGATGGGATCGTGCGGGAAAAACGCCGCAAGATGACATTCGCGCAGAGATAACACTCGAACAGGGATGGGAGCAACTTCGTTCGAGTCGAGGAGGGGACGGCCGCAAAGAGGCGCCTTGCTCGAGCGCGGGAGAAGGCTCGAGGAAGTTTCCCTCGTGCTCGTGCGAAACGGGCGAGGTCAATCGAGCGGGAGAGATGGGTTTTAGGGCTGGAATTTAGTTAATAGGTTTAAAATATATATATTATTTTTTTATTATTAAAATTAAACCCTAAATCACAACTCTCGTTCCCGATAGGCTGTCGTCGCAAAATAAATGTCAATTTTAGGTAAAATCGACGTTCCGGACGCATCGGCGCAGTCCGTTTCGTCATCCGAGGTCGTCCGGACAAACTCGTCGATGGTCGCATCGAAAGTGCGTCAAATCCGGCCTTTTCTGAAATTTTGACTTTGATGTTGCTCGTCCCGGTGTTCTGACTTCGGTTTTGATCCGCTGCGGAGTACTGAAAGCGTCGAGGCCGCGAATCGAGGAATTTGTGCGCGGTGGTGCAAGAAACGTGCACGAGGCTGTCCTAATGTCCGGTGGTCCTATAGGAACTCAATTTGGATTCCTAACGTCAATTCCAACCTGCTATGAGCTAGAGGTACGAAATTTCGTCCGGGACTCCAAAAGAGTGACGAAGTGGCTTCGAACATTCTAATACAAGGTGGGTCCCAATGCTAGGGGTCTAAGATCGTCGGGGAAGCTCCTAAAGCTAAAACCCTAAATCCTAGAAAAACTAAACCTCGACAAAAGTGAGGTCAACAATGACAAATTACAACACTTCTTGAAATGAATAGAAGACTAAAACTCTTAAACTTGATTATTAAATACTCTTACCTATAGTTTGACCTAAGTTAGTAGAACTTATTTAAAAGTATTGCTATTATATTTATGAAACAAAAATTGTAGCAATTATAAAGCTGAGTTCACTACCATGAGTCATAATTTTTATGTAGTAAAAGAGTTACTTGAGAACAAGTAAAATAAGTTTGGGAGATTTTGATACATCAAAAAATATTTGATTTTTCATATACATTTTATGCTCATTTTTTGTGATATTATACTTTAAAGAAAGACATTTTGATGTTTCATTGCAGGTATATTGATTATAGGCATTTGAAGCAAAAAAAAAAGCAAAAAGAGAAAAGTTTGGAGTCAAATGGAGCGTTCTGTGAAATATACTGGCGCCGACGGCACCAGATTTGGCGCTAATGGCACCAAAATTCAAAGAATGAATGTTTAGAAAACAAATCTAGCGCCGACGGCGCCCTAATCCAGAGAAGCTAATGCCTGGCGCCGACGGCGCAGTGACAGGTATGTCCGAAAATTCATTAGCTTGAGATGAATAGATGAATTTTGGAGAGATGCTTGAGACAACTCTTGGGGAAATTCGTCATAATCATATAATAGAGTGAGTTTAAGTCAGAAAAAAGAGGAGAAAGAGAGGGATAGAGTTGTAGGAAGTGTGGTGTATGTGTAGAGAGTAGGGATTTTCTCAAAGAGTTGTAGGAGAAGATACAAAGTGAGAGATTTCTTTTTCCTTACCTTTCTAAGAGAGAATTAAGTGGTGTTATAAAGAGAAAGTTAAAAGAACTTCAAAGAATTTGCATGGGGAAGAGTTTAAGATAAGTTATGCTTATTACTTTTTGTGTTGTATAAACTTATATATATATAATCCATGTTTTGTTGTAATTTCGTCATGAAATCTGAGTAGACATTATATTGTGATGAATCATAATTGTTGTGCAAAAGTAAATGATAGAAATTGTGATGATTTAAATTTGGATCTTCATTTGTTTTTCGACCTGACCAATTGAAATGTTAAAATTTGTTGTGAATCATACGATCCAAAAGAGCTATACGTTCAACAACAAAGAGAGAATCACATTCAATTTCATGGATGAGAATGTAGTTCATGGAGTTGAGTGCAAATAAATACAAGAATATACTTTGATAGGCGCATAATCGGAGATTTTAGAGTGACAAACTAAAATCCCCAATTTGGTTTAAGTGTTTGGAAACTAAGCGAGATGTTAGCCCTCAGGTGAGGGGAAAGTGGGAGCTCTGGAGTGAGCGAGTAACATCCCAACCTAACCACAGATTTAAGGACCAAACATTGGATTAGCCAATGTTCTTTATGCACTCAGGAGAGGGTAACGAATAGGAATGCTCCACAATTCTGAACAATTTGAATCATTCACTAACCATAACCTCATTGCAAGGGGAATGATACTTTCTCCAATTTGAACCTTTCGTTACAAAAACTTGCTTACTAACATACTTTGAAGTTTAGAAATTAGTTTAGTAAGCTTAGTATTTTTAGCAACATTAAACATTATCTACTTGTATTTCTTACTTAAGTTTTATTAGTTTCATCTTTGTGTGTTGTGCTATCAACATAAGTTTACCTCCTCCCTGTGAGATTGATATTTAGAACTCAATTAGAGCCCTTTATTACTTGAGTGATACGTATACTTACATTTGCGACCTAATTAATATACTGAAGTGAATTGATTGTGATTGCTAATTAATATTTCCTAAATTAGCTGTCTTGTGTGTTGTAATGTTGAAAGACATTTAAAGCATACAGAAATTAAACCAACTGACTGCCGTGCATCACCTGTTAAAGATAAGAAGATTTTGAGTTACTTATGGAAGACAATCGTGAGTCATTTGGGGATTAAAATCAGTTCAACGATGAAACTCTTGATAGAGAATCAGAAAGGATGGATGAACCGCAGTGGAGGGCTTTACCCCAGTATCCTTAGGAGAAATAATATTCTACTATGGGATTCAGCTCCTTCCCGAGAAGAATAAAAGGCCTCTCATGAGTGGTTACACGTCAGAGTGACCAAACACATCTAGCTGAGTATGAGGAGTTGGAGTAGCATATCATATATTTACTTGCTCGGAATCTCACTCCAAAGAACCTATGTCATTAGGTAACTCCAACTAAGATTGTGCAAAAAGAGGACGGATACCTATTTTAGCAAAAGGTTCTTTGAAATGACACCGCCTAGAGAATTGACTTATCGGGAGCTTACAACATGACCGATCTGACTACTAATAGAAGATAAAAAACTTCGACTAATGAGGTCGAAGCTCTCCCAACTCTAGGGTAATGAAGCGGGGCTTGGTCAGGAGGTTGAAACAGCCGCCTCTCCCTATTTTCATTGGTTAGGAATTGTTCCCTCTTCTTATTTTCGTTTCCCACCTATCCATCTTATATTTAAATGTTGTTTCTAGTGTTAGGGTTCAATTTTTTCTGTTTTGTGAGATTTCTATTGGGATAGCCACTGGAGTCCCACCTCTTTTTCCATTTTAGGGTTGTATCCGAGGAGTAGTGTTCCGGTTGTATCCTGCTCCGATGTGGTGATTAACTTCAATTTCCCCTCCTTCACAACCTCTCTCGCGATAGTCGTCGCCGTACCTTGCTGCGAACGGCCGAAAACTGCAGGCCAGTAATTTGTCTTGCAACCCTCCAACCCGTCTCTACTAGACTACTCCTTCCCAGCTATTGCACCGCTGCCTTCCTGTTAGGCCCCAACTTCTACCCGTGTCCTACTGTTTCGTATTCTCGTAACCCCTCCAACTACCAGTGTTGCTGCCATAAACCACTTTCCCGAACATTACTGTTATCTAGACCGCTTTTCTTGTTTACCGTAGTTTCTCACTGGAACTCTCTTCTCTCCTCCACCATACCAATCCTTACCCTCCCCAACTTCCACTAACCCCGGCCTCCTTCTCATAACAGCATTCCAGCACCATGTTCTAACCACTGCCTCCTCCCAAAACCATCCATCCTCCAACCTTCCAATTGTTGTCGCTCTCCCAACCTGCTCTCCTAGCCAACACCCCACCATTCCTTTGCCCGACCTTGATTGTCTCCAACACTAGGCCACCTATTCCTCGCACCTCTAGAGTTGTCCAACTAGTGTTTTCTCCATCAACTTTGCCCTCGCCTTCGACTGCCCTTTTATATTTGTTGCCTTTTCTTATTTGTAAGCCTTGATTGTAATCGTTTGCATGTCAGCAATAAAATTTGCATTTCTATCGTGGTTTCGGTTAACTCAGGTACCACTCATGCTTCTCATTCCAAAGTTTTGACGCCATGCGAGAAGTCGGTGTAGAGGGCGTCATGTGCATAGGAGCATCAAGTGTGAATGAGAAGCGTCGACGAGCGTGAGAGAGATAGGCAAGGCTGCGCCACTCGCGAAGGAAGCATCGCACATCCTTACGGGTGGTAAGGGACTCGCTTCCTGTGACGGAGGGAGGGGGGGACGTATCCATGAAATTAAGGTGAGTATAAGATTTAAATTTATTAACTACTAGATAGATGTTTAGTATAATATTAATGTTAGATCATATTAATTATCAACAGGAATCAAGATTTAAGATTAATTGATATCAAGAAACAAAAATGGGAATATTTGATTTCAAGCAAAGCTGAGTAATTATGCTTTTAGACTACAGTATATTTCTTGCTTACACTAATATTTCTTGCTTCTAAATATATAACTATGTATAGATTTTCACTAATATGTATTTTATCAATAAAATTAAATCGCATATGATTCTTCATATTATGAGTTACATGAAGTATGCGTGTTAAATATATTGTTGTCCTAATAGTTGCATAATAATTTAGATAGAAAGATATCTGATTATGACCTAACCCTTATTTTCTAGTAGAGATATATATATTTGTTTATTCCATGATTAAGTAGATATGTCAAAATATTACTTGACATTTAAAATTATAATAAAAAGTTAATCTATTAGATTAACATATGACCTTAGATTCAAGTAGAGTTGTATTATATTAAGCGGATAAAAACAAGTTGTCTCATATGAAAGTAATCTATGCCTTGAAGAATGAAATGAAAATATTATATACAAAGATGTTTTTATGAGCATGAAAGAGAAATCAATCCCCTTATGGTACAAACAGAAGACGCCAATATACCCGCGTGTGTAGAAATCTTACCACTTCAGACAATTATGATATTTAAATTGCTAACCGCTAAATATCAGCCAGGGGCGAGTAAACACATTTCAACCTTAGATAATCGTGTAAATTAGATCATGAACCATTATGTCAATGGGATGAAATCGGTCAAGGGTATATTATGTTTTGATGGTGCTGCTAAAATGGATGTGAAAGTTAAGAGTATAAAATAAAAGTTACGTTAAAGATTAAATTTTGAAAAGTAAAGTTAAAGTTAATGCATATAGAAGTTTAAATTATTTTCATTAAGTAAATGCCATGGACACATACATTAGATTATTATAACCATTTTATAATGAAATATGAAAAATCAACATACATATTGCTTTCTTTTCAAGTTATTGTAATTTAGAAGGGTAATTGCTTCACTAAGTTATTTTTGATAACTTATGCTATTTTAATAACTTTTGAGGTTTAAAATTTTAAAAAAAATGAATACTAGATGGGCTAATTTGTACAAGGGGTGAGAACATCAACTAGAAAGGTACAACTTTTACTTGTTAATTAAATTACTTTATTTAGTGACTCTTTCATGCATCTTTGAATACTAAATTGTTAATGATAAAATTAGAATAATGGAAAACTTAATTCCACCGTCCTACCGTCTTTTCTCGTCTATTATGTTAATTCTAAGCCTCGAGCGGGATCATAATAAAAAAGTTCATCATAAGCTCAATGATTGAAATTTGGATTATTTCGTTTGAAATTGAGAAACCATGGATCTCCCCACAACCCCTTATTTTTATGTGAGAATCAAACTTTGGGTGCTACAAGGAAAGTTGCAAAATGGGCTGCATACATGAAGAAATACAAAGCAAGGTCAATCAATTATTTGCTATAAAATATAAGTGGTGTGAAGTCTAAGAGCTCCGACTGTTACTCGAATGGCTAGCAGAAATGAAATCGTTGATTCTTTGGTGGAAGTCACCAAATAGCTCCTTGGCTCGGATGATCAAACTTGGATACTTAAATGTGTATGTCGCAAGTCTAGCAAGCTCTCCCTGAGCCAAGAAACCAGCTCTAAATCTAGCTAGTGAGTCAACTTTGATCCTTGCAAGTAGTCTAGATCAAACATAGAGTTCTCCTTAGACCTAGTTGGGGAGTCCAAGCTTATGGTCAGCTTGGCAAGTACTTCTTTAACTCAGATTTGTAAGCTTACTCATGTCATGTTATTGCAAACTTGATCATATTCTAAGGTAATCATTCAAGTCATTTGTAAGATCAGAGTGAGTTGTAGTTATGCAAAAATTTATAATTTTTACTGTGTTACAATTAGAGTTATGTTTATTTTTCCTAAGTTGTATTATTAGTCGATTGTATCTTATGGTGGCTTGGGGTTCTAGCTTTCTGGTGCATGAGAGTTTAACAGGATTGTACTCACTTGATGTAGGAGAGTATGATATTCTTTTTGTAGCTTAGAATTGTACTTGCCCAATGATTGAAAAATATCACATTTTATCGTTGAAATTTTCGGAATGCTAGAATCTTAATTGGTGGTTGGCTAGGCATGGATATAAGCCTAGTTGAAGTTTGGCAGAACCGCATATACAAGTTGTGTCTTTTGTCTCTTTTTATTTCATCTATGATATTGTTAGTCATCATGAAAATTATTTATCTTTGCTCCACATTAGTTTTAAACTAACCTAATAATTTTAAAATGACATAATTCATTTCTCATTTGGGTGCCATAATACTCGGAGCATTTCATAGAGTTTATCTTGGATTTGAGATTAGATTCATGATCTAGCATACATATTGCAGATGTTAGAGAGAATCCCCAAAGTGAGTCGGTGCTTGGCAAGCTAGGCTCAAAGGAGCTTGAAGATGTATGCTTTTTGAGAATTCTAGAAGGACGAGACAAGGTTGTTGTTTAGGTTTGCTCCAGAGAGTTTTTCTTCCAGATCCTGAGAAGTTGCTCATGAGGCACGCAACTCAGCACCTACCTGGCTTCAGGAGTCAGCTGAGCAAGCCAAGTTAAACAAATTGGCGATGACGGCCAAGATGGGCCAAGTAAAGCCACTTTGTTTATCCTCTATATTCATTAGAAAAAAAAATAATTTATTTTGAAAGAATATAAAAACTCAGGTTTTCTAAAACGTATCAACTGAAAACTTCCTTGTCCCTATAACATTAATAAACTCATTTGCCAACTCATTCAACTAACAAGGAGACACCTGAGGAATTAGAATTCTAATAATCACACTGTCAAAAACAAGAAATTGTTAAACTATCAGCAAGGTGGATTGCTAGCTGGCAGTGTAAAATGTTATTCATAGTTACCCGTTGGAATTTTGCTAATCACACCGGTGAAATTAAAACATCATCAAACTATCCCTTAAGTGGATTGCTAGGAGCCCATGCAAAATGTGGTCCTAGTTACTCAACAGGAGAAGCATTAGCCTTTGTTGTCATGTCACGTCAGTTATGCATATTTTGGATGGTAATTATTGAGTTTATGAAAATCAGATGTCAAATTTAACCTAAAAAGATAGACATTGATGTTGAAATGGCCATCCTCGACGAAAAAAACAATTAAGAGTGAAAGAAAGGTAAGAATCCCATTTGATCACTATAGATAAAAGTAGCATATTTATAACAATAGAACTAACCAAACAAATTACAATTGATTGATTCCAATAAAATTCAAATAACACTAAACTCTAGATAGTATCATATTCCAAACGCCAGAGAACCAAAAAGAATTTAGCAGATATGAACTGAAAAAAATTGGTTAGCAGAGAAGGTAGTGAACATCTCGATTAATATTAAGCTTAGGAATCTGAAATTTAATGTTCAAGGGAAACAAGTGTATGACTAGATGTTCCTAATTTTCAGGAGTGGAAAAGAGAAGGCTACTATATCAAAAAATCATGGAAATTAAATGCAAAATTCCAGGTCCCCATGCAAAAACCTACCAATTCAGGGCGTTCTCTCTGAAATTTTCTCCCAATGCGTGCTGCTTCCTCGGGGCTTTTTGCACGCTTAATTTCTTCTATCAAACTCTTTGCAAGAGGATTATCAACGCCCACGAACTTTTGAGCCTGCAAATCAGAAGCAAAAGTAATCAGTTGTACTGTGAATCAGAATTTGTAAAGAGCTAGGCCTACTGATTCCCAGTGTACTAATCCAGTCAAAGGCTTGTTAGTTGTTAGCGTACCTGATAGTAATGTTCCACAGTAGACCACATGCAAAAATCACCTGCTTCATCAGGCATGCTTATAGAGTGTGGAGAAAAATTGGAAAAAGCTCCAAACGGATCCCATGTCTTATAAAAGAATATAATCTGTGACTCATAAGGAGAGACTGCTGGATCAAGTGCAGCAGTTTCATGGACAGATGGGATCACTGGTGATAGGTCCGGAATGGGATGAAGAAAACCACTTACAAGAATGTCTGGACCAATCTGTAATCCACAAGGTACATTACATTACTTTAAAGGATAAAATAAGATTGTCATTATATAGGTTGCCCACGAATATGAGTTTCCTCAAGATGCCGAAGCAGGGTTGGTTTGACCCCACCAGGCTTATGGCATTGTACAACCTGCAATGCAACAACTAATTTTACCAACGGTTGGAGGTGCCTCTCTAGCTGTTGGAGGGCTCCTGCAGGACTTCTTAGGAAGTGTTTTGATCGTATTAATATGAGATGAGTTTAAGATAAATGGCATAATGCAAATTTAATTTTTTGAGCATTCATAGTTCATATTTATGGAGATTTTATAGTAGTAAAAATGTTCATCAATCAACAATCCTTGCTTGGCTCTTATTTGGTAACAATTTTCATGCAATCTGTAGAAAGTCTTAAGTTGTGTTTTTCATAGAGATTGTGTTATGCCTTTAAGGTGCTAGCCATTAGGTCATTTCCAAAGTTCAAAAATAAATTTAGCTTGGTGTTTTCTTACAATCTTCAGGTCATGCCAAGCGAAACTTAGAGGAACTTTTTTGTAAAGCTTGAATGCTTGTTGGATAAAGGTTACTCTTGCCCAGAATTATTTAACTGTTGAAATTTAATCTAAACATAGATGTATTCAATGTAGTTCATTGACTCCACAAATATAATAAAAAAATAGTCTTATTGGATGGTGTTGGAGATTTGATGAATCGAGACTAGTTTGGATCAGAATTAAGAATCAAAGTACTAAATTAAATACATTAGATAGTATGAAATTAAAATAGCCCCCAATATAAAGTCCCAAGACCATTTTGACCTTTTTCTCAATTTCACCACCATGAGTAGAGTGAACTTGTGGTTTCAAGTCTAGGATAGTGGAATCCTAATTCATGGGAGTATTCGATGTGAATGTAGATATATTGGGTGTCTATTTATATAAAAATGCATTATGACGTATATATTTTAAAAATTAAATTTTATACTTGCATAATTACTTATTTAATTGTTTGGCCTTTGAATGTTTATTTGTTTGTTGTTGTTTTACGTATTTTTGTGCAATTGAGCAGAGTAAATTTATTCTCTTGTGCACAAATTGCTGTTGCTCCTACTTGAAGCATTATCTTCTAATCACCATATCTTGGTATTAGCATACATTAGTTAATTTGATGTTACTACACAAATTGGATAAGCTATCAACTTAAAGTTAATCGTATTAATTGTGTTTAGTAGTTAATCAATCCATGATTGATGTATGTAGGAATTAATAAAAGGCATACAGATGCATACATACATATACATAAGGATGTATGTAAATGCCCCTTATTAACATATGTCAAGTATTTAATTTGTTGATATCTTTACATAATATATTTAAAATGATATTCATGATGTCATCAAATCTGATTCTATCAAGATATCATGTTATTTAATGGGTAAAAAAAAAGACCATAAAAAGAATGATCAAAAAATCATTGAATGTTTTAGATATTAACAATTTTAAGCAAGAAAACATTGACTCATACACTATATTAAATAGATAAGAATATTACACGAATAACATTTAATATTAGCCAGCATTATTAATGTTGAGAAAGCCATCTTTTGAAACCGCTTTTCATTTATAAAGGTTTGTCACATGACAATCCTTTAAGATTTATCCAAGAATGTATTTCTCAATGGTTAAGCCGATGAAGTTCCCAAATTTACTCGTGGAAATAACATCTTCAGTAGTGTGCACTTTTTTGAGCCATTAATGTATGGATTAATGTGACAGAAACCGGAACAAAAACCAGCAAAACAATTCCAAGAAATATGTGAAAAAACCCAAATTAGGGCTAATTTAGTTAAACTCCAAGCAAACAAAAAAGATACAGTGGGTGATCTACAATTCAAGGCGTAGATCTACTCTCCAAATATCCTAGATGCTGCTAGGGAAAAGAAGACAAAAAGAAAGTGCCATAATCCAAACATCAAAGCAAACTCTAGGTGATTAGCCCTAACAAAACACCCCTAAAACACATTGAAATTTCCCCCCAAAATGACCCTAATTCTTCTC
The DNA here is from genome assembly GCA_022702705.1 of Papilionanthe hookeriana x Papilionanthe teres. Classification (NCBI taxonomy): domain Eukaryota; kingdom Viridiplantae; phylum Streptophyta; class Magnoliopsida; order Asparagales; family Orchidaceae; genus Papilionanthe; species Papilionanthe hookeriana x Papilionanthe teres. The sequence continues at coordinate 113,686,477 of CM040430.1, read as the reverse complement.
CTCTCATACATGAATAGGGGCTTAACATTACCCACCCAAGGGCTGGAATCCTCCAAATTGGTAACTACGGTTTCCGCCCATTTGACTAGGCCGACCGGCTAGGTAAGCCTGGCCAGAACAAGCCAGCCTATCATGGACCAACGTAGCATTATTCAGCTCCCAAATAAAGCAAATTGTCCCCAGGGTGGAATGATGGAAACTACTTCAAGATCACTTCATAAAGCTCTCAAGTTTCAACTTAATCAACACCTCCTTTACCCCAGTTACTCCTCAGCGCACCCATTATACGTCCAACGATTCCAAAATCATCTCCATGCTCTATTCCAACATCAGAGAGACCGAGAGTGTATGGTCTCTAATAGCATGCATCAGTTGTGATACATGTAATACTAGATGCAATGATAATGATGGTAGTAACCTCAAACGACTAATCCAATATGTTCCACAATCTCATAGGATTCAAAATATAATGGAGAAAGCTTATCTCTCCTCTTTGTAAGTGTCTGCTACCGGTAAAGTCTCAGCTTCAAATAAACCATGTCCCCGAGCTCAAATTGTACCAGCCCCTTATGTCGATTGAACTTCCTCTTCACGATCTGTTGAGCCCTCAGTACATATCTCTTGAGTTCAACCAATATCCTGTCCCTCTCCTCCAAGTATTGGTCTACACTGGATACTGATGTAGTATTATGCCCAAAGGGTATTAGGTGAGGTGGACCCGCCAACATAAAATCCTAAAAGGAGTGGTCTGTTTTACAACATGATATGAAGTGTTATACCAATACTCAACCCAAGCAATCTACCTTTCCCAAATCTTCCACGTATCCGATACAAAACAACATAGATAGGTGTCCACACTTCTGTTGACCACCTGTCTAATAATCATTCTGGGGATTACATACTATACTACTCTTTAGGAATGTGTATTGTAATCTGAACGCTTCCTATAAGAACTAATTGAGGAACATCTTGTCCCAGTCTAATACAATGGATTCTTAAACACCAAGCAAATTAATCACTTCCTATATGAACACAAAAGTTACTAAGACAACAGTATAATGGTTTTGCAATGGAATGAAGTGCGCAAAGCGGTCTACTACCACACTAACCCCAATATCAAAGTAAATCAGTCATGACAACCCCTCTATACATTCATTGTCACCTCCTAGAGCTTCTTAATAAAGTTAAGGGGTGCAGTAACCCTGAGGTTGTCATAGATAATTACTTGAGTTGTTAACACACATCACATATTGCCACCATGTCCTCTACATCTCTATGGATCCTCACCCAATATAGCTCTGCCGACAGTGAATTACATGTCTTTTGTACCCCTGAGTGCCCCCTAGTTGCATTGTTGTAAATCTCTTACAACAGTTTGGGGATGTACCCAAATGCCCCTGACAACATGACTCATTCATGGTATAGTTGTTCCTTAAATACATACTTAGATGGTTTTCTGGATCCAATAGCAAACTTGCCTTGATCTTCCTCGGCCTTTCATCCTGTTCACTCTCCTACATCAATCTTTCTCAATTTAAGACCACAACTACTGATATAGATGTCAGCTAGGACTCCTCCACCTTCCTCGATAGTCCATCCATGATCTTATTCTCCAATCTTGGGCAATACTAGATCTCAAAATCATATCTAAGTAACTTTGATAACCACCTTTGATGCTTCTCAGTCACCATCATCTGCTCCAACAAATACTTCAAGCTTCTCTAATCTATCCTGACTATAATGTGTCGCCCTAACAGATAAGGGTGTCACTTCTAAATGGGCAAGATAATAGTCATCAACTCCCGCTCATATACGTACTTAAGCCTCAGCTTGACGGTAAGTGCCTGCTAAAATACGCAGTAGATTGTTGGTTCTACATGAGTACTGCTCTCAATCCATATTCTAACACATCCATCTCTATCACAAATAGCCTACTCTATGAGTGCTAATACCAGCACACTATTCATGGCCCTCTTCAACAGTTCGAAAGTATATGTCGTTGCTTCCCCTTACTTAAAAGTCTTTCTTCAGCTACTCCATCAACGACCATGCAACCGTGTCATACCTTCTCACAAAATTCAAGTAGTACCCGGTGAGATCTAAGAACTCTCTCAACTCTTTCAAGCTCCTAAGGAAAGGCCAGTCCAACATAACCTCAATTTGCATAGGTATGCTGCTACCCTTGCTCTAGTCATCACATGTCCTAGGCACTTCACTTGTAACTGCAATGGACCATTTCTTTAAGCTGGCATGCAATTGATATACTCTCAAAGTCTTGAGTACTATTCTCAGGTGTCCTGTATGCTCTGTCTTCAAGTGATAATATATCAGGACGTTATCAAAAAATCAGGACAAAGTTCTTGAGGTAAGGTTAAAAAGCCCAGTTCATGTGAGACTGAAATGTGGTTGAAGCATTGCTAAGGCTGAATGACATCACCAAAAACTCAAAAGTCTTTCATGAGTCCTAAAGGCGGTTTTGTGCACATCAATTCGCTTCATCCTGATTTGATAGTATCTAACATTTTGATCAATCTTCGAGAAGATGACTATTCCAAAAAGCTCATCTAAATGTCTATCAATCGCCAGAATAGGAAAATTGTTAGTGTATTTTTTTGTTCAAAGCCATGTAATTCACACAAAACCTCGAGCAAATATTCTTCACCAATAAGACTAGACTAGAAAAAGGGTTCACATTGGGCCTCATAATCATTGCCTAGATCAACCTCTCTATATCATTCTTCTAACTCTGGGAATATCGATATGGTCTGGCACTAATAGGAGGAACCCCTTCAATATAATGTTCGTGCTCCCTCGTTGGCAGTAACCCGCTTGGTTGCTGAAAGATGATAGAAAACTGTTGAACACACTTGGGAAACACTACTGACTCTGAATTCCAATCTCCATTAGACTTCACAAATCCACTAAATAGCCCAATCTTGCTCCCCGTATCATCTTGATCATGGTTTTGAGTGAGACCATGGTTTTGCACAAGCTAGCTATCCTCTTAGCACCACCTTCCTTCACTTCACCCTAATCTCCACAGTCAGGGATATTCAATCCACCCTCTTCTCTTTGATCGTCTGTAACAACTTCATCTCAAAAATCACATAAGTACCTCCCAAGTCGAAGAGAAGAAAGTCATTCACCACCTATATTCCTTATAGTGTCAACACCGAACCCCACAAATTTTCAGGCTTTTCTCCACATTCCTTATCCCCATCATGACCCCAAAACTTCCGTATCTGCCACTTCAAACCCAATTGGTCCATGACTCGATTTGAGATGAAGTTTAGTAGCCCTACTATCCACTAACATCACCACAGGCTACTCCCAAATGTGTTCCCTCACCTTCATGGTGTTATTTTGAGTACATATCACAACTGAGTTGAGAGACACATATAATACATGAAGGCGTAAGTGCTCCTCCCCCTCTACATCTTCTTCCTCCAACTCCTCACTATTCACCTCCTCCTCATCACAAACCATAAAGACCTGAAACGTGGGATCCTTGCACGAGTAGCCTGGTGTATACTTCTCATCACATCAGAAACATAATTCCTTTGCACTTTTGTCATGCACTTCAGCCTCTTTGAGGTGCTTGAATTTTACCCCAATATGGGTCTCCATATTTATGCTTCGATGCCTCCCTCTGAAATGACGTTGTCTGGGTCATTGATGTCGAGGCACTCTTGTAGAATCCTCCGAGGTGTTGTTTCTATTGTTCATCTCCATCTGATTCTTATCTTCCACAATATGAGCTTGTTCCATCATCTCCCCCAATCCCGTGGTCTTAATTAATAGAGGGTTGCACGTATGTCAGACTTAATACAACAATAACAACAAGAAAACCTTAATCTCACTAAGTGGGGTCGGCTAGATGAATCTTTTTTTCTCCATTGCATCCTATTTAGTGTCATAATTTCATTTAATTCTAATAAATTAAGATCATTTTTTATACAATAAGCTCAAATCTTCATATGTCCACCTCTGTCTTTCTTAACATAAGTCGAATCTAAAACATCTACCCTCCTAATCAGATCATCAGATGGTCGACATTTAAAGCCATCTAAGGCGACTCTCTCTAATTTTGTCCGTCACTGGAGCTACACCAACCCTATCACGGATATATTCATTTTGCATTTTGTCTCTAAGTGTAAAGTCACTCATCCACCTAATCATTCTCATCTCGGCAACACTTAACTTAGTATTATGCTTCTCTTTTACAAGCCAACATTCAGGACCATAGAGCATTGCAGGTCTCACCACCATCTTATAAAATTTTCCTTTCAGTCTAAACTGTATTTTTCTATCACACAATAGGATCGAAGCATTCTTCCACTTCAACCAACCAACTTGAATTCTACTATTAACATCACCGTCTATATCACCATCGCTTTGAACAATAGCCCCGAAACCTTTAATAAATTGATCACCCAAAGTTACACTTCTGTCACTGGAGTTACGATTACTAAAATTAAATTTCATGTATTCATTTTTAGTTCTACTCAAACGAAAGCCTTTAGACCTCCATAATTCAAGTTTTTCCTGGGCTTTTTCTCTAATCTTATCGACGAGAAGGGTATCATCAGCAAAAGACATACACCAAGGTACATCCTCCAGTAAATGTCCAGTAAGACCAACATAACTAAAGCAAAATGACATGGGCTTAAAGCCGATCCCTTAAAAAAACCAATAGAAATAAGAAAATATTTAATCAATCTTCCTTCAGTTCGAACACAAGTAACAGCTCTGGTATACATATCTTTAATGACTTAATATAAGTCATATCAACACTTCTCTTCTCAAGAACTTTACAAAGAATATATCTTGGAATCTTATCGTAAGCTTTTTCTAAATCAATAAAAATAAAATTTAGATCTCCTTATTATCTTTGTAGTTCTCCATCAAACCTCTCAATAAATGTATAGCTTCTACAGTAGACCTGCCCGGCATAAATCGAAATTGATTATGAGAAATAAAAACTTGGTAATACGTCTGAACATATGTTCGATAACCCACTCCCATAATTTTAAAGTATGACACATCAATTTAATTTCTCTATAGTTTGCACAGTCTTGTGCATCGCCTTTATTCTTAAAAATGGAGACCAAAATACTTTTCTTCCACTTCTTAGACACCTTTTTAGTTTTTAAATAATATTAAAGAGTTTAGTAAAACTAGAAACTCCCAAATCTCCTAAATATTTTCACACTTAAATTGGGATATCAACAGGTTCTACAAACTTTCCGCCCTTGATTTTCTTTAAAGTCTCCTCAACATCGTTTTTACTAATACAATGGTAAAAATGAAACGTTTTATTATCATTAACGAAATTAAGGTCACTACGCTCGATCGTATTTTCAAAAATTTATTAAAAAGTTAATCAAAATAACTCACCTATCTATGTTGAATATCTTTGTCTAACAAAAGTACTTTTTGATTTTCATATTTAATACACTTTAACTGAGTTAAATCTTTAATTTTCTTTTCTATTTGTTTGGCTAGTTTATACAAATATTTTTCACCCTCATTTGTATCAATATATGATAAAAGTCACTAAAAGCAGAACTTTTAGGTCACAGATTGTTCTTTTAGACTCCCTCCGGGTCGTTTAATATTTTTCACAGTTTTGTAAGCTTTTACATTTAAACCAATTTTTTTAACATAACTTCTTATATTTTATCTTTTCTTGCACATTATTATTCCACCAACTATTCTTATTTATAGAAAATTTTTTTTATTCTTCAAGTACAATCTTTTGTCACTTGTTTAATAGTATTCGTTACTTTTTCCCACATAGCATTTGCTTCTTCATGAACATCCCAAATTTTGAAATCTTGAATTTTATTCATAAAAATAATTTTATTTGTATCTTTTAAGTACCCCCTCTAATTCTATGATGATGAATCTTATTATTCTTTATTTTACAACTCTTAATCTTAAAATCTAAAACTATTAATCGATGTTTACTTAAATTCTCATTAAAATGTACAATCTTTACAATCTCGACGATCTCATAAGTAAATAATCAATTTGCGTTTTATTAGATCCATTCTTCTAAGTAATAAGATGTTCATCTCTTTTCATGATAAAAGTATCAATAATAACCCCAAATCATACGATAAAACAAAATTTAATATAACCCTACCTTCTTCATTAATCGCTCCATAACCGCAGCTGCCATGAATATTTTTGAAATCTTCTGCCACTCTACCGACATGTCCATTTAAATCTACTCCAATAAAAATTCTTTCTTCGAAAGGGATCAAGTGTATTAAGTATTCTAAGTCATTACAGGATTAATCTATAGTCTATATCTAAACCTCCTTGAGGAGCATAAATACTTATAATTGAGGAGCATAAATACTTATAAAATTAAAAATCATAGTATCAATAATAATCTTAAGTGTTATAATTCTATCTCCAACTCTATTAATGTTTACAACATTATCTTTGAAACTCTTATCTACAATTACACACACCATTTCTAGTGAGACTCTTACCAGAATACCAAAGTTTAAAACCTAAGTTATCAATCTCCTTAGCCTTTTCTCCAACTCATTTAGTTTCTTGAATACATAAAATATTTATCTTTCTATGAATTATAATATCAACTAATCCAATAATTTATCATTGAGAGTACCTATATTTCAAGATCCTATCCTAATATTAGTATGTCGAGCTTTTGAGAGTACTTATATATCATTGAGAGTACCTATAAACCATTGAGAGTATGTCGGGCTTAATACCTTTCATAAAATTTTTCTCCTATACTGCTTTAGAAATCCCCCTCAACTGTCCCGAAAATAACTCAAATATTTTTATATATACCATGACAATCTCCTTTGGAGTCAAGGCAAAGAATTGCTTGAGTAGGTTTCATTCCAAAATATCTTAGAACTTTCTAACAAACAATCCTTAAATTCTTCTTACCAACAGGTCGAGTATTTAGCCGCCCTCCACAGCTTCATGCTAGGACTTTCCCCTCAAAACATAACCCTACGACCATGAGCTTCTCCCCCTCCTTCAGACCATTTACTGCGAAATATCGCTCCAACTGATAAACCCAATTACGCGTAGCTTCCCTCTCAAAAATCGACATCTTCAACTTCCTAATCCTAGCATCTCCACCCCGACTTTCTTTCCTTCTGGTGGTTCACCCCATGTATCTACGACAAAAATCCCTCCTTCAATCATAGTCATAACCCATCCCAGCTTCTCTCATTCCTTGTTCGTACTCATCCATACCCCTTGCATAATCCATCCCCCCTGTTTCAACCCAACCCCATCCATCAGAAACACCTAATTCACCCGCCCCCATCGGAAACCTAAGGAGAGGTTCTTAATGGTGATGCTTTCCTAATGTTCCTCACATCCGATCTTTTTTCATTTAAATTTGGCCAAGGACTCTCCGGTCAAACATTGATTAAGGTTTACAATTCGAACCGTCGTGACAGGTTTTGAATTCCATCTCAATAAGCCTCTTCATCATCTCCTCCAAGCCCTCAAATCAATTTTCCATCGAGGAAAACCTTCCTTCTATGTTTGAGAGCAATCCTCAATCCCGGATTTAAGTTGCCTTGCTTCTCCTTCTAATTTATTTTCCAAAGCATCCATTTTCGTTGCTGCCATCCCTCTAAGATCTTGCTTTAAAGCCAATTTAATATGAATTAGAACCAAAATCAGCGAACGAATTGCAACAAGCATGCGGAAAAACTCAAATTAGGGCTAATATGATTAATCTTCAAGCAAACAAACAAGATATAATGGGTGATTTATAATTTGAGAGGTAGATCAAATCTCCACAAACCCGAGATGCCATTAAGAACAAGAAGACAGAAAATTGTCGGAATCCAAACATAAAAGCAAACCCTTGATGATTAGCCCAAATAAAACAACACCAAAACATATTCAGACTTTCTACCCAAACCCCCCCAAATTCCTCTCCTCGCATATATGACTAGGGGCTTAAGGAGCCCCACCAAGGGGACGGAATCCGTTCATGCAGCAACTAAAGTTTCTACCCCCCTAGGCGAGGTCGGGCCGGTTCAGGAGAGTCTAAGAGGGACCAACATAACATAATGCAAAGGAAATCAAGATTGGTTGTTGGAAAAGGAAATCTAATTGTAGATATTCAAGCATGAAGGTTATTATTTATATTCATATGGTTATAAATATTTTCCTTCTTTTAATCTTAGGCCTATTTCTTATTTTATAGTAAGATCTATTAATATATTGGATTGCATCAAATATTTTAAAATAATTTGAAAGATTTATTCATTCTACACATAGTATTAGAGCCCAAGGCCTTTATGTTACACCCCAACTGACCCTCTCTTATGGGTCGCCTGAAGTGTGACAGAGGCATACAATTTGGCCAAACTAAGTTCTCACCGATACTCAACTTGTCTCACAAAATCAAGATATAGTAGATGATGAACTGGTCTAAATAAAACACCACAACCATGATACATTTCGTTTCATTCATATTCACATATACTCAAAAGTGCCGAAATCATAACATCAAAATATGTAAACTATATAGAGCTGCTAAATCCAACATAAATAAAAAATATACCCAAAAGACTATACATGCTCCAAAAACTATAAATGCAAAAGAAGTACAAGTCACACCTAGCTTCTCGCCTGGTGCTCCACCTCTTCCTGAAAGTAAACAATCTAGAGTAAAAAATAATGAGCTCAAAGAAATAATCAAAACTAAAATAAGATTTTATACCCGAAAAAAATAATGTGCATGCTTGTATATAATATAACATGTTCATGCATAAGTCATAATATGCTAGAATCGTAGGAAACATGTAAAAGAAAAGCACGTAATGTAGAAAATCAAGACAGTTGTATAAAACATGTATATCATTTTATTCATGTGTAGTTATAAGCATATTCATAATCATAGCAATGTTATGATAGAAATGTCATTATAGTAATATCGTCATAGTAATATAATCAAAACATCATAGCAATGTCACTTGTGCAATGTATAGTCACCACCTATTTTCATGCCCTGTCATACTATGGGCCATCACCCTACACCAAACGACATATCAACTATTGATAAAAGTTACTCCCCACCATAGTAATTATCAATAGACCCCCTGATATACATGGTTCCCTACATTCTTTCGTCTTATCACAGTTGTTCCTAGAATTTTAGCACCGCCATAATACTAAGAGTTGGGAATACCACATCTTTGCACAGTTTACTTGCAGCACTCATGCATTAGTCTACTCATAAGATCACTTGTGTCATTTAAATCATTATTCATGTATCAAACATTCATGATGTGCATTTCATATATCATAGGTATGAATCATAGCAATTTAATACCTACATGAAATGATTACATAAGCATATTTATTTTGTTTCATAGCATAGCATCATATATATCATAAAAGAAGTCAACTTGCATTCATACATTCAATGCATGTATTCATCCAATCCACAATGTGTAAGAAATTCTAAATGCATGTGTCAAACGTGAAATCACATGAAAACATTTAGATAATTATTTTTCTTAGATTAGCACGAAATTGTTTCACCGGACAAGACGGAGTAGCCCTATGACGAGTTCCTATGAGCTCATCTCAAGCTCGTTGCCTCACGTAAATAATCCGAAAATCATAAGCATCGTATGAATCCATGAAATTTGGGCTTATATCTTGATTTAACCTAAAACATAACTCATTTGTCAAAACTACCTCAAACGGGCTTCTCGACATGAATTCACTCTTCCAATACCACCTACTCTTTTCCCCTTTGCTTCCTAACACCTTATTATTCCCATCTCCTTGTTGACTTAGTGTTAATAGCCCTTACGAAAGTTTGCGAATCAAATTCGACGCCTGTTACAGCTACCTAAAACAAATAAATGCACAAATTTGTAGCAAACGTCAAAAAGGAAATAAAAGAAAGGAAGGAAATATTTAGAATAGCTTAAAGGAGAGAATCTTACCAATCTCTTCCCGAAACTCACCGTCATGAATTGTGACTTCCAGACCCGCCGCTTGCCCTCCTTATTCGTTCCTTGCTTCAATACCGAGTCATAGCTTAATCTCATGAAGGATACTACGGAAGAGGGGAAAATGTGGCACTTAACTTACATCAATTCTCAACCGCCCGATTTCAAACAAGCCAATGCATGTCGAGTAAGGTGCATGAGTCGGTAGGGAATAGAGCTAGGGGAGAAAAATTAAGGATTAATTATTTAATTAAGGTTTAATTAAAGTAATTAACTCAAAATCTTATAAATTTTGTATCTCTCGTTTCATTTAAAATTTATATATAGTGCTTTTATAAAATTGATCGATTTCGTGCATAGAATTTTATAAAATTAATTTGGTTGAATTATGAGGGGTGAAATTTGAGGTACATTTAAAATTTGTTGAATTTTATCTGATTTCTCAAAATCTTGGGTGTTAAATTTTATTTCTTCTTGTTCTCGACTTTCATTACCCAACATTTTTGACTTCCATCACCATCTACCAACATATATCAACCAAGCAAAACCTAGAGATTTAATTTCTTTTTCTCCTACTAGAAAACGACACCATTTTGAAGTTGAAGTACATTTTGTTCATCAATGGTGCAGCGTAGATAGAAATGACATTGACCAACAGCAACTTCAACATATACAATCACCTTCTATCATGCTTCATTAAAGTAAAACATCTAGGTATTGGGTTGCTAGTGAGCCACAGGGAGCTCTATATTAAAGGAAACTTGGATTCTCAAACATATAGATACAAATTCTATTAGATAACACCTAGTTATACTAAGACAACTGAATCCTTTATAATAACGCCAAAAAATATCATTAGGATGATTAGCATATGATTTAAAAAAAGTCATTTATTGTGATTATAATAAAACGCATTGCAACACTATGTTACCAAGGTCATTTAAACATTTAGTTTAGAATTTACCACTTCGTGGGAGACATCAATCAAATCAAGTGCTTGGGACATTTGAACCATCCCTAGATCACCAACAGGAGATGGAGCGCCTCTACCACCAATAATTTTGGGAGCAATAAATGCATAAACCTGTACCAAGTACAAATAAAATGTAAGGATAGTAAAAGTATCCAAAAATTCTGAAAAAATGAGATCAATTATTTTGCATATAAACACAAAAAAATACACACCTAGAAAGAAAGGATCAGCCTTGATGAGAGAGGAAGAGAACCCACTAGAGAACCCACTACGCATAAAAACTTAAGCTTTAGGAGCCTTCAATTAGCATCACCAATTAATCAAATTGCATTTATCATTAATCAATAATAATTTAATTACCCAAAAGTGTTCCTAATTAAAAAAAATAGCTACAAGGATAAGGCCAAGTATATTATAAACAAAAAATTAAAATTTAAGTTTCCATACACATCTATCAAATTAAGTACATTATTGAGCTATTTGAGAAGTTAGGCAGGATGAGGTTCAGATATAGTAAACTCCCGCAATCTCCTCTACTAAATTAAACTTAAATGAACTATGAAAACTAGAAGACATAAGTTATAAAATAGAAGGACATGATCCTTTTTATATTTCACTCAAAGCTGGCTTGATGTCATATATAATGTACATGTTAGCGTACATTTCTAGGATAATCGAAAGGAATATTATTTAAACATAATAAAGAGTATAGTTTTTTCTATTTGATAGGAACCAGGTTTGTAGTATCTGAGAAATTAATTGTCAAGTGATTTAGTAGTAGAATTTAATGGGAACTATACTTGCACGTTAATCCGAAGAGCACATCAAAAATAAGTGAGTTTTTGAAACATCTTCAATGTCTTGGTCCAAAAAGAAGTTAACTTCTGTAGCTTTATTAACTACATATGCAGACTATGACTTGGCAAGTGATTGTTTTACAGAGGTGATATGATTAAAAAAACAATTAAAGAGGACTATGTAATTAAGCAAGAACGTGTTATGATAGATTTTAACTGAAAATCACGTTCAAGAAGGATATTTATTATTTAAAACCTTATTATAAAATAGATTTGGTTAGTTAGGCCCCCCTAAATAAGTCAGCGGGTCCCATTAAGCAACTAACAATATCAAATTTATCTTTACTCATGTTAGTTAACAATGCCTTCTCATTATCGACTTTCAAGATCATGAACATTATATTTAAAATTAACCTACTTTATAATAAAATAAAGTATGGTCATATCAAAACAATAATTTTCCTTTGCTAACGGTACCACTTAATTTCATTTCTTTATGGCACTTAAACCCATCTATTTGACGGATCAATTAACACTTTATTCCAATATTTTAATCTAATATTTTGTTTTAATAGATACATTCTCAATGAAATAAGTAAAGCAACTCAGATGGTCTAAGGTGGAAGGAATACTTTAGCAATTAAAATTTTCTTATAAATTCCCATACCTTTCAATTAATAGAAAGGTATGAATGAAATTGACCGTTTTAGGCTCTATTCAAAATGCTAGATTTGGATAGATATGAATAACCAAAAAGTTTTTAATACTTTTTGAAAAAAGCGAGCTAAATGATGGACCGCACTGGATCCCTCAGCTCTAAGCCCTAGAGCAAAACAACAATGATAGTGGGCTCTTGTTGACATCTCCAAAGGAGACTTCCAAAAATCAAGGTGGCATCCTGATCCTCTTGGTGGGGATGGTTCAAAGTTACGCGCATCAAATCAACTAGAAAAGTTCCAAAAGTGGAAATACTAACTCATCCAAATCTCTCGTGCATAGCCTTCATCGATCACAAAGAAAAATATGATAATCTTCCCATCATTGAAGGATCACTTTTAAACTAGCAACATGTCACAAGTTGGAGAGGCTTCACGATGGGAATATCTTCAATCAACAACGATGTAGTGACTTTCGTGTTCGGATTGCACACTGATTGAACATATGTTAGATATGGCACACCTCTAGCATATCCTGATATGAAAATTTTTATCCAAAATTGATGTCGAGCTTGGACTGCCATAAAAATTGTATGATTTGAACGCATTGAGGATCTGTTATAAATATTTCTTTGTTCTAAAGTTTCAATTTTGGGTAAATAATATATTGGTTTTATTTTAGACTACTTAAAATCAAATGTTACTTAAAACTAAATGTTGTTAATATTCAATAGCCTAGGTTTCTATTATAAGGAATTTTATATCATCCTCCCTTGACAAACTCGCTGACATATGTTAGTGCTTCAAAAGTCATTGAAGTGGTCAATGTGGAGACCACGATTGTTGTCAAGCTTCCTCTGTCTTTGCAAGATATAACAACCGCGGCTAGATCTGATGATGAGGCGGTTGCTCAAGAAGCTCAAGTAATGAGTGAGTTTAAAGTAATAACCTTATCCTTAACCTAAAATCAAGCCAAAAGGTAATATTTATATTCAGTTTTCAGTTGAGTTCAAGTTTAAATTTTCATATTATCAATATTGACTTTTGATTTTTACAATTCAATTTAATAAGTGATATGGGTGAGATCGATCATTAGATCTGCAATTTCCTTCACCTGCTATAGAGGTTAATATTATAAATCAAACCTCTTTGGAGAGTAGAGGATCTAGAATAGTTCCTAAACAAGGCACTCAGTCCATAATCAATAATACAGTTGTAGAGGCTTTTGAAGCTCCAATTTAGAATTCGCCCACTAGAGGTAAAATTCATCTTCAAATTTGTTGGCATTAGATGTCCTTCATTCAATATCATTTTAGTTGCTGATATGCCTTCAGAAGAAAATATTCATCAATTATTGAGAGAAGAGTGACCACTTCTCTAGTTGCTCGAGGTCACAAAATTCATGAGACTCCTATGTCTCTATTGAAGGAGACCAAATAGGAATTATTAATTGCTACTTCTATAACTCTGCAAATTCATACAAATCTTCAAAAGCATAAAAAAATGAAGAACTTGAAAAGGAGATAACATATTTCAAAATAGCAGTTGAGACAAAGAAGGCTCAGATGTTGGACTAAATATCTGAGCTGAAAAACTCCTTCAACGAGATAAAAGAAGAAAACAACAGTATGAAGCCCACCTTTGAAGAAATAAGAAAATTAATTATTGAGATGATTTTTCAACTGATTATTTTTTCAATGATACAATAAAAAGAAATTTTTGCGGGAGGCAAAGTTATCGTACAAAGACATCTTCAAGGAGGCAAAATAACTCCGTTGACACCAACAAGATTGCCTTCATTTATTTTAATTTTTTTTTGTACTGATTAAAAAAATGAATTATTGTACTTTGAAAAATAGTCAGTAAATCTGTGGACATTATGCTCCAAGTAAAAAATCATTAATGAAAAACGAATAATCCTTTATTCCTTATTACTTTTTAGAAACGAAAAGTTCTTTACTCGAGAAATGTAGCATCAATTTCCAATTTCTCTTTTTATTATATTTATAACTAGAATTATTTGAGCCTATTTTACTTTCTTTCATGAGGTCTTTTGAACTCTTCAACAACAATAACTCCTTTCAGTTTCACAATCTTGTTCATTTTCCTCCTCCTATTCTTCAAGCATTGGTTTTGTATTCAACAATAGTTGCCCTGTGTTCATAGGAGAGTTTTTCTAAGGTACCTAAGATCGTAAGAGCCTTGCTAGCAACCATTCAAGAAAATTGAAAATATTATACAAATATGAAATCTGTTGTTGCCAAGTTCAAATTCGGTTAGGACTTTGATACCCTTTATACACAGAACTGGAATATATTTTGAATTTTTATGAAGTTATCTCTACTCAAGAATGCCCAATTCTTTGCAACCATTATGCAGACAAAGGAAACGTACTGGTTATTTAATTTATTTCGACATCTGTTTACTGTAAAAGCCTATAAGGACGGCTCTGTTCTTTTCTTATCTACGGCCATTAAGATGGTTTGCTTGGAAGTAAGTCTAAGATTGGAATAACAGCTTCAGTTTTGTTCGCAACAAGAGTCCATGGACCATCCCCATCAGATCATAACCATTCCCATCAAAGATATATGTCCCTGTGCAATGACAGCTGAGGAGACTGGTGACTATATGGCTTACAAGAAACTTCTCTTGGAAGTAGTAACATTTATTAACCGCCTTTCATAGTCAAAATGTTGTCACATAAGTCATCATACTACTTCATAGTTATTTTTCCCTACCTTTTGTTCAGTTCCCCAAGCTCATGTTAATCCATTTTTCTATTTATTTCATAAAGCTGCTAGAATTGATTCTACTGAATCTTCTACTCTAGCCCAAAAACCAAGGCTCTCATTGAAAGTATTGGAATGGCGGGGGCTAAGAGGGAGAAATTGATGCTACATAAGAGTGTGCTGTCATAGGAAGTTGATAACAAATTATCTTTGGTTAATTTGGAACCAAGTCTACTAAAATCAACACCAAATGTTGATGAAACTCTTCAGTTTATGGATACATAAGAGTTCACAATAATGAAGAAAGTTCCTTTGTCCTCAGGTGCTTCAACTCCCTCGAATAAAAAGGGAAAGATTGTGGTGACATCTCCCAAGACATTTCAGCCCCGTAAAAAGAAGAAAGTAGTTGTCGCATGTGGTATTCTTCCTATTTCTTGGAAAACCATCATTTTTGAAGATCTTGAAGTTCCAACAGTCTCTTAAGCTTCTGACTTGACACTGGACTGGTATGAATCTTCTAAGTCGGCATAATCTTTAGCATATCAGCATGGTCCATGAATCAATTCACCTTCTTTGGATGAAATAATTGAAGAAATCTGTCTATATAAATATCATTTGTCACTTCTGCTAAGTCAAGCCATGGCCAGGTAATGTTCGTACAACATTGCGACTTGACACAAATTGTTAATTCGAGGGTACACTTTTTTAGTTAATTTAGTGAAAGTAATGAAAAAATTTTCGCCAAGTTGGAAGAATAGGTTGTTGCTGATAAAGGCAAAATTTAAGAGTAGAAAGGGAAAGGATGTTCAAATAAAAGTGAATAGCAGCAGATGAAGCCCAAATAGAATAAAGAGCGAATAGCAGCTGATCAAGCCCAAAAAGAATATCAAAAGTGAATACTTAAGAAATTACATCTTGAATTCAGAGCAATGAAGAGCAAAATAGCTATGTGGACCGGTATGATCAACAACCATTGCATAAAAATTGAAGGATTGGAAAGTCTGAACCTTGAAATGGCTTCGAAGTACAAAGTATGAAAGATGTTAGCTAAAAAGATTAAGTTCACTTACTAAAACCCTAGTTACCAAAAGCTTCTTGAAGAAAAGCTTCAGGATGTGATTAAAATTTCCTAGAGAGAATATATAGTAAGAAATGATATATTAGATCTCATCTGTGTTGAATAATGTAACGTTTAAAAAGAGTATGGAAGAAACATATTCCAAAGTGTGTGGAGAGGTTGAAAATTAAACGAATGTTTGAATTCCGAATCTCTTGTATATGTTCCATCAATGTTATTATGATCTCCTGTAACATATAGTTGAGAAAAGAAATAACAAATTCCTCTTAACTCTTTGCTTGTTCTAGATGATTAATAGCTTCTATGAATACTATAGTATTTCAATCAAATAATCAATAAGTGAATTCTAAATTGGTTAAATGTTTATAGTCACTATAATTCAAATCCTACACTATCTTTTCACTTAATATACTTTCTCGGTTATGTTGTCACCTTTGATGGCCGATGTGTTATGCTGTACTCTTGCGGATCTTATCATTGTCTTCATAGAGTCAAATGTTATACTCCAAATATGGGAGACTCACTTGCTTTTCAATGTGGATCTCTTCGTAAATTAACGTATCTTACCTCCTAGGCTTGACCTCTAGTCTAAGAGTATACTAAAGGTACAAGTAATTCATTAATGCTTAAATGTTGAGAAATTTTGAAAAATCATTATACTAATTTCTTAATGAAATAAATTGTTGAATTGTTGTTTTCAATTGATATATGAATCTTGTTGTTGATATATGAATCTTGTTGTTGAGCTTATGCTAAATAGTTTTGTTCTAAGGATGTAAAATAAATCTTTGATGTTGATTGAGGAAAAAATTTGTCAACTTAAAAAAATCATAAATGTGACATGAAGTTAACAAAAAATAATAACTTGAAAAAAAAGATGTTTCCTAAATATAACAAAATTAACATTAATTGCCAAGGCATTCCCTTCACCTATAAATAGAGAGTGATGCAAATAATTTAAGTGCACCCTTCCTATTTCTAGGTTGAAGCAAAGTCAATCATCCCTTAATTGGGCCAAAGAAGGTGCGGATGGGGAGGAAGAACCTCCTTCTCTCTATCCTTACTTCCTCCAACATTTTTGTTAGATGGCACCTGAATGATGGTGCTCTTTGTTTTCTAGCGGCCAAAGGTATTGAATATTCTTGATTCATTGATCATTTTCTAGACACAAAAAGCCTCCCTCCAATCATAGTTATTTATTCAGGAATCAACGCTGCTTTTAGATCATTATGCAGCTTGAATTGGTTATGATTGGAGGCCATTTCACAGCTTACTGCTCATTAAGCCTAGATTGGAGATGGTTGTCCTAGTAGCTATCCTAGTCATTTAGTATTGAGAGTATCCACGTTCTTTTTATTCAAGCTTTCTTAAATGAAAGAGAAGCATCGGTTACTACTGCATCAAGTAAATTGGCACAGTTGTTAGTTACTGTTATCTTATTTCTCAATGCACTAACTTGTTTTATCTTTAACTTAGTCATGCTTTATACCATATAGTTGAAACAATTTGTACTAAAAAGAACTACATTTACTCATTTACTTTGTTTGTAGGTATTAATATTTAAGTTGAAATAAACTAACCTGTGTAAAATGAACTAAACTTGTCTATGCGAACAAAAATGAACTCACCTAGGTATTTTAATCCTTTTGCAATTTTACTTGCAGCATTATTCCACAAATTTTATATGTAGTTCAGAATTTATTATCCTTTAATTTCAACAAGTTTTTTTAGAAAATTTTTTCAGAAAAATTAAGTTCTTAATAATTACTAAAGAAGAAACAAATTCGCAATATATATAATATTTTTCTACTTCTATTTTTCACATATATACACAATCTTTAAATATATTTTTTCTTGAATAATTTTCAAAGATAAAACAACTTTGTTATTTATTGATTGTCCTTCACCCGTGGGCCTCAGCTCGCCAACAAAATTCTGCTCTGGGAGCCTTCAACACTCCTATGAAGAGTAGTCATATAACTTTTCAGATTGCCCATTAAGCAATACTTTATAAATTAATTTTAAAATAATTTATTTTCCTCTGAATTTATCCTTAAAATTTGTTGAGGAATAAACTTCTCCAAAGTTGATCAAAAATGATATATATTTTTTCTAGTTATTTCGATCAATTTAGCATATTTGTGTTACATAAAAGAATAACTAATTCGCATGAGTTCCCCGAGTATTTGTAAAGGAAATTAAACGACTCTTATTCACCAGTGTATTTTTTCAATTTGTATACCCCTGGCTTAGCTTGCTCCTTAATAATGCATGGCTTATTCCATGTAGGCGCACCAACTTTCTAAGTGCCAAATTACAAACTACGAAATCAGGTTTCCGCAATACTAGATCACCAAGGTTTTTTTTTTTACATTGTTTATTATTTAGCCATTCTTTTTTTAATCTATTTTTTGTCTCATTGAAGGTTGATCGAGCAATTTTTCTAATAAGCCTAGCATGACTTGCATTGCTTCCACATTTGCACATCTCCACTCATCAAGTTCATCTTCTTCGAGATTGAATGTAGTACCCTTTGACTGAATAGGTCTATCCAATGATTGTTGACAGAGTGGTTCTTAATGCCAAATGACTAATGGTAGCAATTTAACCTATTTTCCTTCTGCTCCTTCAACATTTTCTCAAATAAATTGAGAAAAAATTTATTCGCCACCTCAACTTGCTCATTTGTTTTTGGATGGCACATTAAAGAGAATTTCAAACTTATTCACTAGTTTTGACATAATTCATTCACACTTTTGTTTGCAAACTGTGTCATTATAACTAATGATCGTCATTGGCAGCCCATATCTACAATTTGGGGTGTAAATGAGCCGAGGTTGAAAGAGCCCAGGTTCGGCTCATTAAAAAATATCATTGTTCGTGTTCAGCTCATTTATATATCTAACGCAAGAAAATTATTTATTTTTCAGCTCTTTTGCTTGACGAGTCGAACATGAGTTGTTTGCGTAAAACGAGTCATTTCAATAGTCCGAATCACACAGCCGTTGGATATTAAGAGTAGGAGGATTTAAATCTTAATATGTATATTAATATACTCATTTAAATATAATTTAATATATATTTGCTTTATTTGTTAATTGATTCTTTAACTGATTATAAATTTGTGTAGCCTTGTAATCAATTAAATTAATAACACTCATTACTTTTTTTTTTTAAGAAAAAGCCTAAGGGCTAATATATTAAACAAGAAAAGATAAATATAGGTTGTATGAGATAGCCCAAAAATAACACTCTACCTACACGGTATACACCACACACAAATAATTCAAAAAAAAAAAAAAATACATGTATACCAAAAAACTAACACTGCCAAAAACTCGTAAAATCAGGTAGCTAGAAAGCGACCCAATTTAGTTCTACCTCTGCCTCTAGTTCTAGGAAGGGAGTCAATTAACAAATTGTTAAGTTTTGTGTCATTGCCCGAAACAACCAATGTATCATCAATTAAATTCTTGAGCTCGAGTAGGCCTTCATTTTTCTTCTTCCTCCTGGATATGTAAACATGTGAGTCGACAGATTACTAGGCATGTAAAGGCTGCTGCACATCATGAGCCACTTGAGCCTGACTAACAATAACAATTGACTCAGTCTGAGTGGCGTTAGAGGCGCAATAGAAAGATTGACAACCGTTGCACCGAGAATAGGATCTAGAGTATGTGAAGTATGAGATGTCTCATCTGCACCTGACGCTTTCTGAAGCTGAGGAGCAGCAACGCCCTCTGATGATCGGACCGAACATTAAGCTGTGTAAGTAAAGTCCCTTCAGCATTGATGTTAAAAAGGTTTGAAGTTGTAGGTTGCCCAGCTAAACCATCCGGCAACACCTCAATCAAAGAAACAAAAACAGTATTATCAGGAGGGAGTCTCCAGTAGAAAGAGGGTTACAGATGACAATGATGGCAATGACGGGAGCAATAATATTTATAGGAGGGAGAGTGGGAGAAAGAACAGATGGCATTTCTATCAATTTTTCAGTAGATAGTGTGTTGCGCTCAGGGATAGAGAAGCGACAAGGGCGAACTAGAGCAGAGAGCTGAATAGCATTTTTACTCTGAAGTTTTAAATGAGGATGCAAATGATGACATTGAGAATGAGAATGCCCAAACATATGACAGTGAGTGCAATAAACTGGAAACTATTCGAGTTTCACCCGCAGCCAAAAACCCTAGTGTTGTGAGCCAATCTAACTCTCACTCAGAAAAGGTAAAGTAATGTCTCGTTCAATCAAAACTTTGGCTTCAGAAGACCGACTTAGATTAACTGTAGAAACATCAGTTTTAAGGGGTTTACCGTAAACCATAGCTAAGAAAAAGAGGAGCTCGTGATTGAAGAGATGAAACTTCAGACCCGGGAAGCGCAGCCATACTGGAATGGTATGAGGTTCAGTGAAAGGATCAGAATCGACCGTCCATTTTAAAACTTTTATCATACGATTTTCTATGCGAACAACTCTTCTTGCAAAAAAATGAGTATAATCTTCCTCATATGATAATTGGATAAGAACATGTCTGTCGTCCAGTTTACCAATCCTTCGTTCCCCTTTCAGATGCACTCTCTCAAACTCTTCTCGAATTACTTCGACTTTAGGGTTTCTATAGAGAATTTTCTCAACTAAGACCAACCGACAGGATGAAGCTAAGGCGGAGATCTTAGCGTAAGAAAGAAAGATTGCAGGCATGCCGTTCTTACGGGACCTTTTTTTAGAAAGTCGGTGACAACGCCCATCGCTAAGGTGTGATGGTATCTCTGTGGGAACATACACGAAATTGAAGCGTGAGTGGGAGTGTCGCTCGCAAGAGAAGCGGCGCAGGAACGTCCAGAGGCCATCACCACATGCAAGGAACAGAGTAGAGAAGAACTCATTGCCAGAGATGGTCCTCCAAAGAGCAGCCAAAGTCGAGGACGGAGGAGCAAACGAGGCACAACGCAAAAGCACGGTGCAAACGCACGACGCAACGTGCGCCCTTCTTGTTCGAGCAGGGTGAAGGACGAGCAGAGTACGCGCGACGAAACTGAAGCACTATAAACGCGGGCCCTTTGTCTTCAAGGCAACGAAGGACAAGCAGAAAAGAAGCGCGACGAAGACGAAGCACCATGCGGACGAAACGACGAAACAGACGAAAGCGACGAGGAGCACGTCGAAGAAGAAATCAGTGGAGCAGAAGCAGGATTTTGCTATAGAGGCAAAACCCTAGCATGGCGAAGACGAACACGCCACCATTTTTTATGTTATATATTCATAATTTTTTTTTTTTTTTGAGAAGGAGCAGCTCGTGGCTCCCTACGCGTTAATATAATAAAAAGTTATAAAAGTTAGGGGAGGGAAAGGAGGATCCTCATCTAAAAACAAAAGAAATACATTGAGCCCTAGAGGTTCCTCTTTCCACATTAGCAACTCCACACAAAAAGAAAGAAAGAGATCTCCAAACAAAACATGTAACTCAGTATACCAGCAGAAAGAAAAAGTAATCTTGGAAAATAGGTTGAGCTAAGAGCAAAGCAGGCTGTAACCGAAAGTAGCAAACAGTGAAACTCGAAACACAGGACCCAGTAACTAAAACTGTCAACGTGCCCCAAGAAGTTAAACCAGCATGACGTGATGGGCAGAGAACAACTTAGCATC
Organism: Papilionanthe hookeriana x Papilionanthe teres; assembly: GCA_022702705.1. Lineage (NCBI taxonomy): Eukaryota > Viridiplantae > Streptophyta > Magnoliopsida > Asparagales > Orchidaceae > Papilionanthe > Papilionanthe hookeriana x Papilionanthe teres. The sequence continues at coordinate 113,664,620 of CM040430.1, read as the reverse complement.
TAACATAGGGTAAATCCAAAAATTCCCCAATGAGAAACCGGCAGAGTGATTTTGGGGGAGTTAACCCGACAATAGTTATGTCCCCAGCATGTTTTGTCAACCAGTCCGCAGGGGTATCCCCTCTCTATGTATAAAAGTGAAAGACACCTCCAAACGATGATGAGATATGAGAGCCCTAATTCGTTTATACAAACAAATAAGATCCCAAGAAGGTTTTGACGCACCATTCAACATATCACAAAGCAGTTTGGAATCAGTTTCTATGCAAAGACAAAAGAAGCTAAAGGAAATCGCAGTTTTCAATGCAAGAAGAGCAGCCCAACACTCAGTTTGAAGAGGGCAATCCGCAACAACAGGGGATGTAAAGTAACACAGTAGGTGGCCAGCAGGATTTATAAAAACCAACCAACACCAGCTGCCAAAGAGGTCCAACTCCCATCAATGTTCACCTTCAACCGGCTGAGGGGCAAAGTTTGTCATTTAACCAAAATGGGATGACAGACATTTCCATGATGAGTAACCGCACCATAGGGGGCCCTCTGAGCTTTATAAAAATGCGTCCAAATGTAAGAAGTAGTAATAAGGGGAGTAGGAGAAGAGGTACTAGATTTGTGGCTATTTCTAGCACACCATAAGAACCAAAGTATAACCAAATGAAAGAAATTAAACTGTTTGTCAAAAGTAGAGAAGCTTTTCCATTCCCAAAAAAAGTTCACAAGAGCATTTGTGGGTCCATTTTATACCAACATGCATAGCAAATAAATTCCAAACCTCCATAGCAAAAGCACATTCAAAGAATATATGCATATAGTTTTCCTCAGAAGACCTACAAAGGGGGCATATGGAAGCAAGCCGAAGCCCCTTGAGTTTGAGTATGTCATCTAGGGGAAGCATAGAGAGGAAGTATCTCCAAAGGAAAAAAGAGATGGAGGGTGAGAGAAGTTTATGCCAAATCCAAGATCCCCAATACCAATCAGGGAAGGTATGTAGCTGAGTGTAGATCATCTTGCTTATAGACTGAGAGGAGTTGTTCTTCCAAATGAGGGTATCTTTTTGATCGGGATGAATGGGCAATCTCAAAATTCTAAGTGCAGTGTTTTCCCCAACCATAGCCGACAACTTAGATATATCCCACTCTCCCAAGTTGAAAAAATCAGAGACCAATAACTGAGTACAAGGAGGAGAATGAGGATAATTCAAAGGACTAGACTCACCTCATGAATCACGCCAAAAGCAGATATTTCTCTCACCGATATCCCAAAAAATAAAATTAGTAGCAATCGATCTAGCCTTCAGAATAACTTTCCAAATCTTTGAATCCCCTACTTTCCAGACTACAATAGAGGGATGAGTAGAGGCACAGTATTTAAGATGCATGAAAGAGGACCACAAAGAATTGCCCAATCTAAATTTGTACCAAAGCCTGGACATATTAAACTCTACAATATGCTGCAAGGTCTTAAAGTCAAAACCCCCAGCCTTCTTAGACTTACAAAGTTTGTTCCAGGAGGCCCACAAGTTATTTGCGCCACCCACAGCCCAGAGAAATTTGTTAAATAGTTTCTCTAAAATTTTTATAGAGCTTTTTGTGGGGTTAAAGACCTGCAAAGCATACAGAGGGATAGAATGAAGAACACTGGCAAGACGAGTCATCCGACCCCCATATGAGAGGAAGCAATTCCTCCAGTCGGCAATTTTATGTTTAATTTTCTCATACACCTCATCCATTTGAATTTGTTTCCTTCTACCCCTGAGCAGATTGACACCAATGTATTTTAAAGGAAGAGAAGAATAGTGGTATCCCGTATAAGAGATCCACCAGTTGGCAATAGTATTCCCAACATGCTTGCCAAAGTATATATGACACTTCTCCTTGTTAAAGAGTAAACCTGAGCACTGCTGAAACATATCCAGAGTCGACATAAGCCTCATGACAGATGGCTTAGAAGCATTTGCAAAATTAATAGCGTCATCAGCATAAGCCAAGTGGGTAACCATAAATTTAGCTTTGTTAGAGTATTGAGTGTGAGGGTGTTGCATCTGGAGACTATTAAGTAACTTGGACAGATAATCAAATGCAATAATAAAGATCGTAGGGTATAAGGGATCACCCTGTTTGATACCCCTCTTAGCAGAGAAGAAACCGTAAAAGCTATCATTAACCATGACACAATAGTGGTTATTAGATAACCAACGTTTAATAAGTGTGCAAAAACTAGCATGGAAACCTCTGGCAATAAGAATATGTATAATAAAATCCCAACTTATGGTGTCGAAGGCATTTTCAATGTCAAGTTTAACAATCAAATTTCCACCCCATGCATTTTCTGTCCAGGTCTTTAATAAGCTCTTGAGCTATTAAGATATTGTCAGTGATTTCCCTGCCCTTAATAAATGCTGACTGTTGAGGTGAGATGATAGTAGAAAGATGGGGTTGTAATCGAGTCACAAGCAATTTACTGATGACCTTGGAGATCACAGTAGTAAGAGATATAGGTCTAAAATTATGCCAGTGAGTTTTATCATTACCCTTTAAGGATTAGAACAATCATGGCAGCAATGAAATATTTACCTGGGTCTTCACCTTGAAAGAAACTTTGAATGGCTAAGATTACCTCATTTTTAATAATGTCCTAACATTTGATATAAAATGTTGATGTGAAACCATCAGACCCAAGAGCCTTGTTGGAGCTAATGCCCTTAAGAGCAGAGAGAATTTCATGTTCAGTCGGGATAGAGGAAAGAGATAGGGAAGCCACAAGCTCTTTTTCAGCTTCAAAGAGACCAGCATCAATGGGGGGCATAAAGAGCATGAAAGTAATCAGTAGCAATTTGCTGAGCATCAGTAAGAATATCTCCATTAGGTGTAACTATCTTAAGGATAGCATTTATATTGTGCATGTGCTTGATGGTAGCATGGAAATATTTGGTATTTATATCTTCGTTAGAAAAATGAAGATAATTAGCCCATTGCCTTAGAAAATCCTCTTCTATAGATATCTCCTCACGAAGCTTATGATGGGCCTATGCAACCTGCTCAACAAGGGAAGTATCGGAAATAACATGTAATTCAAGATCATCAATAGCACGCTGAGCTTCAAGCACCCTAGAGTGCACGTTCAAAAAACTTCAGTGTTCCAACGCCTCAAGCTAGCAGCAACTTTTTCATGGTGACTCCAAAGTACATACCAAGGACTGCCGCACATCTTTGGTTTCCAGACCCTAGAGATTAATTGTATAAAAGAAGGATGAGAAGACCAAACGTTGAAGAACTTGAAGTGGTAGGTAGGAGGTTTAGCTTGAAAATCCAAAGCAAGCAAGATTGGATTGTGGTCGAAGGCCGCATGGTTTAAATGTCGGACCCTAATGATCTGGTAATACTCAAGCAAAGCAGTATTGCCCAGGAATCTATCAAGTATTTGCATAAGAGATCCTCTTCTCCAAGTATAAGGAGAGCCAGAGTATCCAAGATCAAACAGATTAACATCAGCTATATGATAGCAGAATTTGTTAGTAAGTGTAGAATCAGCTCTAACACCTCCTCTCTTCTCGAAAGGAGACAACATAATCACATTAAAATCACCTCCCACCAACCAATTTCCTTTAATAAACTCACTCATATGAATGAGTTACTGCCAAAGTGTACACCTCTCTTGTAGTAAGGAACTAGCATACACAAAAGTAGCCCAACCATGGCAGATATCAGACTTGAAATGAGCAAGAACAAATTGTTCATCATTGTCAATGATGTCCAATAGTATATCCATTCTCCAAAAAATCTAGAATTTGTTGTTTTTATTACTATAGTGATAGAACCTTTTGAATTGCTGAAGAACATAATCCTTGCGAACCGTCACCATAGGTTCTAAAATGGCAAAGATATCAGTTTTATGGACCCTACTCAAATGCTTTAAGCGATTAAGAGAGGAAGGGTCCGCTACTCCCCTAATGTTCCTCACCAATAAGTTAAACACCATGCCTTAAACCATCCCTCCTAGTGATTCTAGTGGGATGGTGTAAGTGTTCTCCATCGGAAGTTTATGTATCTTCAATTATATTTGTGCTTGGCAAATGAGAAAGGTCAGGTTTATTTCTGCCCTTTTTTCGACTGAATTTTTAAATTTTTCATTCAGATTCCAAATCAGCAGCAGCTTGAATAACAGAAGCTTGTGTCAGATCGGAAATAGTGGGTAAAGGATGAGGAGCCTCAGGTGGAGAGGGTATGGTCGAAAGAGGGGTCGTGGGATGATGAAATATGTTCTTTATTAGGGCAGATGGGAGGAACCAGAGGATGAGTTTGATTTCGAGGTGGCAGAGTAAGAGTAGAAGTAGCGGAGGGAGGATTAAACTACAGAGACTTCCTCCACTAAGGGAGGTTCAATTTCAGTGGCATTCAGTTAGGGATGCTCTATAGCACTGACATCAGTAGGAATATCATCCACCAAAGGAGGCCCAAAAGCAGGGACATCATGAGAGGGCAGAGACATATGAGCACGGGGAGACAAATCTGTTACAGCAGCAGAAACATTATCAACTTGCTGATGAGCTTCAACAGAGGTTGAGAGGGAGGTCCAAAAGCAGGGACATCCTGAGAGGGCGGAGACATATGGGCACGGGGAGACGAATGCATGTACGGCGGCGAAACATTATCAACTTGCTGATGAGTTTCAACAGAAGGCTGGGGATGAGGTGGAATGGGCGCCAGATCAGCATTATTTAGAGTCCCCCGTATACCAACATTATCCACAGTAGACAAGGGGTTATGGCGAAGGAGGGCAACCGGTTTCAGGTGTGGATGAAGTCTATAGCAAGATATAGAACTATGCCCAAACATACAGTGTTATATATTCATAAATTATATATATATATATATATATATATATATATATATATATATATATATATATAAAATATATAATTTAACTATTTCAAATTAAAACGAGTCAAATACAAACGAACAAACCATTATTTGTGTTTGTCTTGTTTATATATACGAGCGCGAAAATATTGTTCGTGTTGACTCATTGTTTAGTGAGCGAATCGAAATGAGCTACTTGTCGAGTCAAACACGAGTTGTTCGTGAACAACCCTATCTACAAATGATATCCGTTGAAATGCATTCGTTCATAAATTTAGCAGTTATTTTTTTGCCAAGGTTTTTGCCTTATCCACTTAAAAAAGTAGTATCTCATAACCAAGATGTATTTTTCCTAGCCTTTTGCAAAAGAATATGCCCAAGAAGGTTCATTCCCCATATTGCAAAAGGCGGCTATGAGCTGACTATGAGGAGCAATTCGTGAGATGGTTGTAATTGTATGGGAGCAAAGTTCCAACATTGTTCACATCTTTTTGAATAATCCTCTATATCCTTTTAAAGAGCAAGTTAATAACACCCTTGTCTCAGGATTTTGTTCACCAATATTTTTCATCCAGCATGAATTTTGTAATACCCTAAAAGAACTTTCTTCATGTATTAGCGACTTCCACTTCTTTGACATGTCAAAAATTAAAAAAAATGTTATAGATTTTCTAAACAACTCATTAATTAATACATACTATTGTCACGTTCCCAAAAGAGCTCTTAAGAAAGGTGGGCAGCTAGGACTTATATACTGCTTTTCGGCCCTACACTTAGCCGATGTGGGACTAAATGTCCATGACATTCTCCTCCACCCAATCACGTGACGCCTCGTCACGGATCGGCTCCACCGAGGGCCCTACACCGTGGAGAGTCCCCAAACCCGGCGAGCGATGCCTCGCTCCGATACCACTTTTCACGCTACCAAAAGAGCTCTTAAGAGAGGTGGGCAGCCCAGGACTTATATACTGCTTTTCGGCCATACACCTAACCGATGTGGGACTAAATGTCCGTGACACTATGCTAACTTAGTTTTAAATCTCTTTGAATCATTCAAAATCTAATTGAATAATGTCATTCTTCAAATATTCTTTAAGAAATTCACCAAACTCGACCTCTACTCTGCATATACCTCTATCACTTCAGACTCTTCTATTGTTGGGCAAATTAATTTCAAAAGGATTTTTCATCAAGATTCTCCAATTTTGAATGCAAATTAACAAATTAATTGTCCTCCCTACGAATATGTTCAATTCTAAAATACTCAACTTTCCCGATCTCAATCTCTGCTTTAAATAAATATCTTTGTATATTATCTTGTCTAATTTCAAACAATTCACTTGATTGACTAAGAGCTGAGAATTTGATTTAACAAGTAGGTGTTTCATCCCCACTCCTTGAGGAAATCTCAACTTGGCAATAAGTGTTTCATATTCAGTATCATTAATAGTTATATCAAAAAAAATTTTGGACCGAGCGATAAAGAGAAATTCCAGTCTGGCTATGAACACCATCCTAGTTCCAATGCCTCTATCTCTTGAAGCTCTATCAAAAAATAAAGTCTACAGATCCTCTTTAGGTATGTTGGCTTCATCAAAACCAGATTCAAAGACATCAGCCAAAAAAACACTTCTGGCTTGATGGAAGATCTCGATATATAAAAATATTAAATTCGGTGAGTGCAACAGCCCAATTGAGTAATCTCTCTGAATGATCAAACTTGATGAGTATTGATTTTAATGGATGACTAATAAAGACTTGAACTGGATTCCTTAAAAATAAGATCATAATCTTCGAACTGAAAAGAAGAAAGCTAAATCTATTTTCTCCATGATTACATACCTGAGTTGTCTCTTTCAAAATTCTACTAACATAGTAAAGTAAAAAAAATTTCTCATTCTCCGGCAAGTAAAGACTAGCTCTCCAAACACCAAGATATATAAACAATTTTTCTCCTATTTTTGAACATTAATGAAGTGGAGAGGATAATAAATTCTTCATTTGTAAAACATTTTGTTCGCACTCTTTCAATCCTCAAGGCTACGAAGAAAGATGAACACCAATATCCTAAGTTTGAGATGATTCTATTTAAAGTAGTAATTCCACCTATTAGCACATGAACATCCTTCGTACTTCTTGATGAGGGGATTTCTATAATAGCTTTCACGTTCTCTAGATTCATCTTGTTATCTTATGGGATAAGTAAATACTCAAGAAAATTTTCCTAACCCAGCTCTAAAGGTACATTTGAGAGGATCAAATCACATATTAAACTTCCTCAAATTATTAAAAATTTCATTTAGATCTTCAATGTGTTGCTAAGATAATTTACTTCTAATTAAGAGATCGTCAATATAAACTTCACCATTTATTCATTTCAGATTTGAAAATATTCTATCAATCAGCCTAAGACATGTCACTCCAACATTTTTAGCTCTAAGGTCATTATATTATAACAAAGTATTTCAATCCTAATTTAAAAGCAATCTGCTTGCTAACAGTTCGATTCATTCTAATTTGATGATATCTTCAAAATGCATTAAGAAAACTCATAATAGAAAAACCAACTGCAGAGTTCATTAAATCATCCATCCGTAGCAGGGGACGAATGTGTTTGGGACAAGCTGAATTTAAATTTGTAAACTCTATGCACATTTTCCCTGATGAATCATGCTTCTAGCATCTTTGTATCTTCTAACGAATTGGTTTAGCAAAAAATAATTGCAATAGGCCTCACCTACTACTAGAGCTACAGAATTAATGCTGAATCACTTACAAGCAATATCAATGTCGACTCCTAGCACCTCATTTGAAGTCCAAGCGATACACCTGATATACTCCCTAAGAACCGGTCCAAGCGACTGCACCTGATATACTGCCTAAGAATAGTACCAATTTTTTTTTTTTTAACTACGTATTGAAATTAGAGCTCAAGCAAAAAGGTCTGTCAACTTAATTATCCAGTACGGTGAGTTCTTTGATAACTTTCGTAAGTTCTAAACAGCTCACACTAAACGCAGGATGTCCTCCTATACTCCACTTATAGCTTTTACGAACACGATCTAAATTGCACCATATCTCCTCACACCGTAACAACTTTGGCTCCTTCCAAAAACATTACTGGTACATAGTAAGTCAACAAAACTACCCCGAAATTATTTAAAATACGTTGGCCGATAATACAATTATAAGTGGTTGGAGCATCTATCACCACAAAGTCTATCTTATGATGAATTATCTCTCCTTTTCCCCATGTTACCAACAAGAATTATTCCACATGCATCAAATCTCTCCAGAAATCCAAAAAAAAGGTCGAGATGTCAAGATAAGGTGCTAATTTCCCAAATATATCTTCTCATAAGCACTCTTAAATAGAATATTCACCAAACGTTCAGTGTCAAACAGAATACTCTTGATTTGAAAGTTAACGATCAATGCACTGGCGACAGGGGAATTCACCAAATTCACCTCCTGAACTAATTCAGTAGAGACTAAACTAAAACCACTGGTCCCTCTTCTCCAAGAGCTGCAGAAACTATTCCTGCAATATGTATGGGTCGCGCTAGAACAAGTTCATTTTAAGCATTCTTTATAGGCCTTTTCCCTTGTTATCCTATGTTTTCTTCCTAAGTGACAAACATTTTTTAGATCCATAGTTTTTATCAAGTCTTTGATGAAAGTTCTCAATGGATGGCACTCTTAAGAATCATGTCAGTGATCTCTATAGTATACACAATACTTTATGTTACTTAATGTCACGACCCAGCCCAGGAGACTTGAAATTAACCAAGACTGAAACGAATGGTTGGATGGTAAAAATCAATTCTCAGCTATTTTAATTCTATTACAATAATGTAATACTCATAAATTCATGAAAGCGCCAATAAAAAAAAATAATTAAAATTAACACGTAGAAATTCATATATTTTTGTTTGTTGTTCTCGTCTTTTATACACATTTCATCATCTTCTGAGATGATAAAGATGGCTATACCATCATGGGGTGAACTCGTCCTCTAAGCATGCACATACAAGTATTCACATATACGCTATTTCATTTTTCATAACAGACATTAATCCGAGACATCTTTATCATCTACTAGCATGCATACTCTGCTGTGGAATTAATCATGTATATCTCTCATATCATGCATATCTCTTATTTCATTTATATCTCTTATATCATGCATATATTTCTAACATGTGTATTTTATAAATTATGCCAATCGTACGTATCATGTATTTCATGCATCTCATACATCTTTCATGCATATATTTTATGCATATCCTATAAATATTTTCCATCATGCATATCAATTCCGATCGTTATTGCCATGTATATCTTTCTTATCATGTGTATGTTGCACATCATGTATATCTTACATATCATGCATTTCATACATCTTTCATGTATATCTATTTTCTCTAACAATATGAAGTATCTAACTAAACTAGAACATAAATGCAGTCAAACATACATTTTAAAATAAGGAATATTACAGAAATTTAAAAATATGGATACTCGCTTAAATTGTCATGCCAAATTTTTAATCTTTGTAACTGGTTATGCGATAACTTTTATGTTGCTCTTAATAATCTATAAAACAAAATATTAAACTTTAGGATTTAAGTCATTTATGTCAATCAAATTATTCTTCTTATCATAGGATTATTTATCTGAAATTTAAGGATTCATCTTACGATTAGCTTTCACATGCTTTCCTCGAATATGCCACCTCAGGTAACCAACATGAAATCTTAAACGACTTAAGAATTCAAGTTATCTTGGCTCACAAGATACTTTAACTCAAAATATAATTGATTTTTGGCAAAATATATCTTAAATAGCTTCTCGACAATTCAAACCTTCCCCAATGCTACCAAATCTTCCTTCTTCTATCTTCTCAATCTTCTCTTTCCTTCACTGCATTCGTGTAAAACAAATTACAGAAACTCACAAAACATAATCAACACATCCAACACAAGTTCGGCGCCTCTGACGGCTACCAAATATAAAAAATGCACAAAATCCAAGCAAATATCAAAACGAAAGTGCGAGAAAGGAAATGAAAGACTCCACTCGCGTGAAAGATAGATTTGTACAATTCATTTTCGTACTAGAAGCCTAAACCGCAAACTACAGCTTCCTGACCACTGCTAGCCCCCCCATGTTCGTGCCCTGCACTATAACAAAGGGCACAAGTTTGACGGATGATCAAATCGAAGTGAGGGAGAGGGCAATGGGGAAGTGCAGACGAAACCGAGGGGGAAAAGAGGATTGGAAGCACTGTAATCGCAAACTCATGAATAAGGAGTGAGAGGTGGTTGGGAACATTAACTAAGATTCAAGTTTTTAAGCTTTCAATCTATTCATAATTATATACACTATTACATATTTAATCGAACATTTTGACACGTAGAATCTTATAAATTGATTTTGTTGAAATACGAAGGATGTAAAATCTGTGGTACATTTAAATGGTCAAAATTTTTACCCGATTTCACAAAATGGGCGATTATATTCTCCCGTCTTTAAAAACTTTTATCCTCGATATTCATGAACCTCAAATAAACTATATAAATTATGAGGTTGTAATATAATGTGATAAGAAAAGTTTCTTTCTTGTTAAGTGGTAACTAAAGCGTATGTGATAAAATATAGATTTGGTAAATCCAACATAATACTCAAAAGACAATTCATCCATCAAACTCTTTGTCAGAAGAAGTGGCAACAAGTTCTTTTGGTTCCTTATGAGTTAATGAATAAACACTTGAACGAATATTTTGCTTTGGTAGATTACTAAGAGTCATGGTGTCACCTTCTGTTATCCTCTGCTGAACACTTTTAAAACTAGATCCTTCTTGAAAATTCTTCTGAGATAGATTTCTTCCTAGGCTAGCATCTGATATGGATCTCTCATCAGACTTAGAGAAGTTTCTCCTTTATTTTCTAGGTTACCTGCATAACTAAGACACCTTCAACCCAAACAAGGATCACAACGATGTTGCTTTCCACACTTAATATAGGGATGTATAATGTTTGCTGCCAGCCTGGCTAATAACTCCACCAGTATAGGAATTTATCTTCTTCCCAATAGACTCTTCTCCTAAATAAATTGTTGGTATCACTTCTTCCAAACCCTTTCTCGAGTGAAAATCTCTACGCTTCTAAGTTTGTTGGAAATCAATCTCCACCGACCTAGCCCTCTCCACTAATACTGAATAGTCTTCAATCCTAAGCGGCACTAGTAGCTGCCTGATTGAATATTTCAATCCAGAAAGAAATTTGTGGCATTTCTATGCATTTGGAAGGAGTTGAGGTGCATAACTCGACAATATAGTAAACTTCGTTTCTTACTACATGACTAGTAAATCTCCTTGCACCAACCTAATGAATTTATCTTGCAGTTATCTTCTTGTTGATAATGGTACAAACCAATCTTTGAAGCTTCTCATAAACCCGCCCCACTGCACCAAGTGATTGGTTCTACCTCCAAACTTCTCTTGCAATAGTCCTTGTCACAATCTTTCAACTTCCCCTTCAAACGCAAAAGTGGTCAAGGTAGCTCTCCTCTCTGAAGGGCATGACACCCATTAATAATCTTCACTCTCAATAGTCATTTTTTAGCTTCCACTAGCCCTCCTCCGAAAAACAAATGTGGTCTCATAGCTTGAAAGAGCTTTGAATATTTATACATTCAACACTACTAGCTTGACATTGAGAATTCTTAATCAGTTGAGTCACATCATTGATCATATCAGAGAAAGTCACCAGCACTGATTGTGATATTCTAGGTTATAATCGATTCTACATCATCATCTCTGACCTCTTCCTCTGAATCATCCATAATTTTGAAATAACAACCATATAATTTAACCAGATTCAAATAAAAATTTTAATTTATATTATTTATAACTTATTTTAATTATCCTATTGACACTTTCATAAAGATTCAAATTATTTAACTAATAATCTAACCCTCTTGCTCAGATACAACTTTTGTCATGAACCGGCCCAGGACTTGAAATTAACCAAGATGGGAACAGATCATCGGACAGTGAAAATCAATTTATGACTATTCTAATTCAATTATTAACAATTTAGTATTCAAAAATTCGTAAAAGAGCCACTAAAGAAAGCAATTAAAATTAACAAGTAGAAATTTGTACCTTTCCGTTTGTTGTTTTCATTTTCTACACATATTTAATTTCTTCAATTCATTTTATTCAAATGCTTAAAACCTAAAGAAAATATTAAAGCAACATAATTAGTTATCTACAGATAACCTAAAATTAATCAAACTCTCAAACTACAGTAACCCAAGAAAAAAAATTTAATATGCACGTTGATCTTCATATCTCCATAAGAAATCTTAGAATATGTTAATCTTTCATATTTATAGAGAAAATTTTATATATGATAATCCATGTATCAATGAAAATACTCAAATCATCTATCCATTTTTTTACTTTTATATTATACTATTTACATACACATCTGTTTATGTGAGAATCACCGCCAATAAACCTAACACATCCTTAGTCATTAATGTCTCATTGGCACAACGGTTAGCGATGTATACATCAAGATTGTCTAGGGTGGAAAGGCTCTTACCTGCCTCCAGGCTGATAGTATTCCGTCGACACAGCGGTTAGCAATATAAACGTCACAATTGTCTGAGAAGGTAAGTTCTAATTACTCGTTCCTGACCAATGTTATCCCGTCGGCACAACAATTAGTGATCTAATTATCACAATTGCCGAGGTGGTAGAAAAACTACGTGGGTGAGTACACTGGCTTTCCCTGATTGTACCATTAAGGGATGAACTCCTTTAAGCATGTACATATAAGTATTGATATATAAGTTATTTCATTTTTCATAATATACATTATTCTGAGACATCTTTATGCATCTACTAACATGTATACTCTGTTGTGGAACTAATCATCATGCATATCTCTTATCACATTCATATCTCTTTTATCATGCATATCTTCATATCATGTCTATATTACATATCATGCTATCGTACATATCATGCATTGCATGCATCTTATACATCTTTCATGCATATCTTTTATGCATAACATGTATATATTTTCTGTTATGCATATATTTTCTTATCGTGATTGTCATGCATATCTTTCCTATTATGCCTATGTTGAATATCATGTATATCATACAAATCATTCATTTCATACATATCTTCCAAGCATATTAATTTTATCCAACAATATGAAATATCTAACTAAATAAGAATATCCATTTTGTCAAACATACATTTTGAAATAAAGAAGATTGCTTAAATTTAAAAATTATGGTTACTTAACTGGATTGTCTTGCTAAATTCTTAATCTTCGTAACTAGCTGACATTGCGATAACTTTTATGTTGATCTAAATAATCTATAAAATAAAATATTAAACTTTAAGATTGAAGCAATTTCTATTACTCAAATTATTCTTCTTAACATAGAATTATTTACATGAAATTTGAGTCATCCTACGACTAGCTTCCACATGCTAGCCTCTAACTTGTCGCCTCATGTAACCAACCTGAAATCTTAAAAGATTTCGAAATTTATGTTTTATTTGCTAATAAAGTAATTTAACTCTAAATATAATTGACTTTTGCCAAAACATACCTTAAAAAGCTTTTCGACAATCCAACGATTCCCCGATGCTTTGCCAAAACTTCTTTCCCTCTTCCTATCTTCTCCATCATCCGTTTCCTTCGCCGAATTTGTGCTAAAACCTTTACAAAAACTCACAAACCATAATTGACACTTCCAACACATGTTCAGTGCCTCCGACGGCTATCAAAAATTAAAAAATGCATAAAATCAAAGCAAATATCAAAACTAAAGTATGAGGAAGAAAATGAAATTCTCAAATGGTGTAAAACAAGGATTTGTATCATTCACTTTTGTCCTTCAACCTAAACAACATAATGCAACTTCCTGACCGCCGCTAGCCATCCTTGTTGCGCCCCACACTATAATAAAGAGAACAAGTCTCCTACAAGTTATCGAATTGACGAGAAGGAGAAGGTAGTGGTGAAGTGTGGGCGAAACCTAGAGGGAAAAAGGGATCCAAGGCTATGGAATCACAAACCCTCAAATAAGAGGAGTGAGAGGTGGTTGGGAAAGTAACTTGGATTAGGGAGGGGATATTTAAGGGTTAATTAAATTTAATTAAACTTAAAACTTTTAATTTTTTTACTCATTCAATCAATTCATAATTTATACATAGTATTATACATCGAATTGATCATTTTGACACGTATAATTTCATAAAATTAATTTGATTGAAATCTGAGGGAAATAAAATTCGGGTACATTTAAATGGTCAAAATTATTACTCGATTTCACAAAACTCGTTATTACAATCTCCCAACTTTATAAAATTTCATCCCCAAAATTCATTAACTCTATATCAACTATATAAATTATGAGGTCGAAATATAAAGTGATTACATGAATTTTTTTCTTTTTTTTTAAGTGATAACTAAAGCATATGTGATCAAATATACATCTGATAAATCCAAAATAACACCCAAAAGGCAATTCATCCATCAAATTCTATGCTTCAGATATTCTTTTAGTTTCTGATGAGTTAATGAATAAGCCCTTGAACGAATGTTCTGCCTTGGTAGCTCACTACGAGTAATGATGTCACCTGTTATTCTCCGCTGACCACTTCTAAAAGTAGATCCTCCCAATAAATTCTTCTGAGATGGATTTCTTCCTATATTAGCATCTGATATGGATCTTAAATCAGAATTAGGGCAGTTTCTCCTCTGTTGTCTAGGTTGCCTGCAAAAATAACATAGCTTCAACCAAAATAAACATTCACAATGACGTTGTTTTCCACACTTTATAAGGTTGTATAGTGTCGCTGCCTGCTTGGCTGATAACTCCACTAGTGTAGGATTTTATCTTCTTCCCAATAGACTCCTCCTGAATTCACTATTGGTATCACTTCTTCTAAACTCTCTTGTGCAAATCTTGACGCTTCTGAGTTTGCTGGAAATTAATCTCCACCCACCTAATTTTCTCCACTAGTATTAAATAGTCTTCAATCTCAAGTGGCACTAGTGGCTGCCTCATTGAATCTTTCAATCCATAAAGAAATCTGTGGTATTTCTCCTATGCATTTGGAACCAGTTGAGGTGCATAACTCGAGAGTATGATAAACTCCGCTCCATATCGCATAACTATGAATCTCCTTGCACCAACCTAATGAATTTATCTTACATTTGTCTCCTCACTGATAGTGGTACAGACAAATCTCTGAAGCTTCTCAGGAACTCATTCCACCACACCAAGTGATTGATTCTACCTCCAAACTTCTCATGCATCTATCATTACCGCCATCTTTCAGTTTCCCCTTCAAAGCAAAAGTGGCCAAGATAACTCTCCTCTCTGATGAACCTGACAAACCATCAATAATCATCTCCACACTCAATAGTCAGTTTTCAGCTTTTACTAGCCCTCCTGCACCAGAAAACAAAAGTGGTCTCACAGCTTGGAACAACTTCAAGTATTTATCCATTGATGCTCCTCCAATGCTACTAGCTGGAGATTTAGAATTCTTAATCAGTTGAGTCACAGAATTCATCATATCAGAGAATGCATCAGTATTGATTGTGACATGCTGGAGTACAATTCTACATTATTATCTTCGATCTCTTCCCCCAGATCATCCATAATTCTGAAATAATAACCATATAATTTAATTAAACTCAATTAAAAATTTTAATTTCTATTATTTATAAATTAATTCAATTATTCTATTAGCACTTTCTCTAAGATTCAAATTATTTAATCTAAACCTTTGGCTTATAAATAACTTTTTTCACGACGCAGTCTGGGGATTGAAATTAACCAAGACGGAAACGGATCGTCAGACAGTTAAAACCAATTCCGGTTATCTTAAGTCTATTATTAAAATTTTAATATTTAAAATTTAATGTAAGTGCCACAAAAGAAAGCAATTAAAATTAATAAGTAGAAATTTGTACTTATCATTTGTTGTTCTTGTCTTTTATACACGATTGAACATCTATTATTCATCTTGTTCAAATGCATATAAACTAAAAAAAATAATAAAAAAACATAATAGGTTAGCTACAGATAACCTAGGAGTAATCACACTCTTAAACTACAGTACTCAAGGAAAAGAATTTAATATACATTTTGGTCTTCATATCTCTATAAAAAATATTATAATATGTTAGTATTTTATATTTATAGAAGAATCTTATATGCTAATGCATATGTCAATGACACTTTCCAAATGAAAAAACTTGAATCTTTTATGTGCATTTCTTACTTTTACTTTATACTCTTTACATACACATCCATGTTTATGAGAATCACCGTCAACAAAACCTAACATACCCTTAGCCGTTATAATCTGTCGGCTCTCGTCAGCACAACGGTTAACGACGTAAATGTCACAATTATTTAAGGTGGAAAAGCCCTTACTGCCTCTATGCAGATATTATCATGTTGGTATAGCAATTAGCAATATAAACATAACAATTGCCTAGGGATGTAAGCATACCCATGACCGATATCATCCCGTCAGCACAGTGGTTAGATGGTAGGAAAACTTTATGCGCACGAGTACACTAGCGCCTCTTACTTGTACCATTAGGGGGTGAACTCCTTTAAGTATGTACAAAAACAATTCATATATAAGCTATTTTGTTTTTCATAACATATATTATTCTTAGGCATCTTTATGCATCTATTAACATGCATATTGTCTTGTGAAACTAATCATCATGCATCTCTCATATCATGCATATCTCTTATGTCATTCATATCTCTTATATCATGCAAATCTTCCTATCATGTCTCACATACACATATCATGTATATTGTACATATCATGCATTTTATGCATCTTGTACATATTTCATGCATCTTGTACATATTTCATGCATATATTTTATGCATATTTTGTATGTCTTCAGTCATGCATTTCTTTTTCTATCCTGATTGTCATGCATATATTTCCTATCATGTTTATGTTACACATACATATCATACATCTAATGACCCGTTTCAGTTACATGGGGAAGAGGAAATGAAGAGATGAGAAGAATCGAAGAGTTTAGCGAAATGAAGAGGAAGCGAGGATTTGGGAAGTTGAGACAAGGTAAGCCCATAAGATGAATTCGCCTATAAAACGTTGCGATTGGCTTAACCTGTGGAGTCGAACAGTGAATTTGATCTCGTGCCATCAAGGCAAAGGAGAAGAGGTAAATAACTCGTTGCACTAGGATGAGAAGAGCCATGGACTTCGTTCTCACAAGCAGAAATTAGGAGGCGGCGTCTCTGCCAAGCATTGGAGGAAGGCCACGGCGGCATCGACAAGGAGGCATCGGTGTCGAGCCGAAACCTAAGGAGTCGAAGAGGACGAGGAAGCTCCCTTGTCTGTGCAATTCAGTTCTTGCACAAGCACGGTAGAAGGATCACGTGGAAGGAAGCCAGGGGCGCCATTGGGGCTTGGCCAAAGAATTAAGGTGGGTTTATTAAGTAAACAATATTTTATATATATATATATATATACTTTTTTTTTTGAACAAGAAGCCCTAGAGTCATTTTCATTAAGATAAAAGGGGGTTACAAAACAAATAGTATGAGCTGGCCCAATGATGGAGCACAACTCATAAGAAACAAAGAGCAAACTAAAATAAAAAGTACAAAAGATAGGACAAAAATAAAACTCGCAACTAAAACTTTTTCAGTGGACGAAGTCGCCGAGGTCTTCCTCTCGGTGGGTTCAGCAGCGCATTCAATAATCAAGCTCTGGAGTGATTCTCCATTACCAGGAGAGACCAAGGTGTCATCCATAAGATTCCCAAGTAGCATAGTACCCCCAGCCTTCTTCTTCCGCCTGGAGGTATACACTTGCCACTGATCCTCCAAAGTGTGAGCCGTCTGAACCGAAGTAGGAGAGGCTGCTGCAGTGATTGGTTCCATAACCACCTGGGCGGTTTGCACCACAGGAGGAAGGGTCACCCTTCCAGCTTGTTCAGTAACCACGGTAGCCACCGGGGTGGCAATTGGTGCAACCTGCTGAGGAGTCTCCCCGACAGCCTTCTCAACAGAGTTTGAGCTGTTGAACACTTTCTCAACAGCAGCTAAAGAAGGCCCAGAAGCCCTTTTCCTTGAGGGAGGATGCAACCTATAACAAGTGTCTCTAATGTGCCCGAACATTTTGCAATGCTGGCAAAAAAGAGGCATGTTCTCCACCACCACCTCCTGCCAAAACCCCTCTGCGCCATCCGTGATCCAAATTTGATCCACATCTGGGAGAGTAAAATCTCTCTCCACCTGAACCCTGGCACCATCAGACGAGACTATATCAAAAGTAGATGAATCAATTCTGAGAGGAGTACCAAGAGTCTGACTGATATTATATGAAGTGTTTCGTTGATACAAATGAAAAGGTAGTCCCGGAAGCTTGAATCACATAGGAACGACAGGAGGTTCCTTAGATGGGTCAAAATCAGGAGTCCATTTGATAAGCTTCATATGGGTGTCAACAACCAAAACAGATTGTTGAGCAAAGATTCTAGCATAATCTTCTTCCTTTTGTATTCTAATAAGTAGATGTCTGTCATCCAATACTTCCAACTTCCATGCTCCAATGAGCTTCAGATCCTCAAAAAATTTTCTAACTAAATCCATCTTGGAATGACCAAATTGAAACTTCTCAACTAAAGTGAACTTAATATCATCAGAGAGAACCTTCATTTCTTGGGTGGTGAAGATTGCAGCAGGTTTCCCATCTTTGACACATATCGGCCTGATAAAAGCACCATACCTTTTTCCAGCTGTAGTATCATGAAATTCTTATGGAAAAAAGAGATGATCAGGGATTTTGTGGAAGTTGCTGCACACTGCTCTAGCATAAGACGCCTTAACTGCCATGAAGACCGACACAAACCAACAAGGAAACTCACAATCGCCGAAGTGGAGGACTGTTCGAGCGGCTCCTTCAGTCAGCAACCTTCGCTGCGTGCTCGTGCGATCCTTGTCCCGTCGCTCGAACGAACTGGTCTGCCGAGGACGCGAACGCAGACGAAAGCGTCTTCCCGCAGAAGGTCGAGCAGACGCAGACGACGACGAAGCAGTCTGTGATGCCGAAGGAGATCGAGACGACTCGGTCAGCAAATGTGCTTTACCACGCGGACGACACCGCGAGCGCAGTCGCGTCAAGCGCAGATCGCATCAGCGCGGCCTATCGTGCGGATCTGTCACGCGCAGTGCGGCTCGTCGCGAGATGGCCGAAGGCCGACTGCGGAGCCGGGTCGACCTGCGGAGCGCGGGATCCGCAGCGAAAGCCCGCAAAACCGCGAAAGAAGCGGCGGCGGCGGACGCAGAAGACAACGCCCCGACTCGTATCAGAGACGCGAGCTCCAGGCCGAACAAACAGGACTGCCGAGGACGCGAACGCAGACGAAAGCGTCTTCCTGCAGTCGAGCATACGCAGACGACGACGAAGCAGTCTGCGACGCCGAATGAAATTGAGTCTGCCACGCAGACGACGAAACGGAGCCAACGAGAACGAAGGAGATGCTGACGGTCACGTCGGGTCTCGCCGTCGAAGCGAAGCCAACGAGAAGCGACGGAGATATGTATATATATAGGTAAGGGTGGGTTTCGCCGTCGGGCGAAACCCTAGCAGAGCTACCGGATATATGTATATATATAGGTAAGGGGGGACTATATATGTATATATATATATATAGGTATATATATATATATATGTGTGTGTGTGTGTATATATATATATATATGTGTGTATATATATATATATATATATATAAAGCCCGAAGGGCTAATATATTAAAGAAGAAAAGATGCAGATAGGTTGTATGAGTGGGATTAAAAGGAAGCTCAACCCACACAATACAACACACAAAATCTCAAAAAAAAGATACATATAACAACAAAAAGCCAAAACCATCAAAGAGCGCAAAAAGCTAGGGACGTGCATTCCTGCCTCTGCCTCTAGTTCTCGGACGGGAGCCGGTTAACAAATTGGTGAGGTGCGAACCATTACCCGAAATGACCAAAGTATCATCCATCAGATTCCTGAGTGGAAGTAGATCTCAATTCTTCTTTTCTCCAGATGTGTAAACTTGGCATTCCTCATCCGATGATTGACTTAATTGATCAGTGGATTGGTCCACAGGTGGTCGGACAGGTGTAGGTTGTTGCACATCAAGGTCCTTATGTGTCTGAGTAACATTAATCTCTTGCTCGACTTGAGACAGTAGAGAAACAGTAAAAATATTGCCACTTATAACATCAATAATAGATTCTCGGGCAACAGCTGGGGTATGAGGTTCTTTATCTCGGACAACCAAGATATGAGTAGGAGGATCAACAGAAATGTTCTCATCTGGAGAAGTGTCAGGCAAATGAGCAGATGTATGGGCGACGTTGGAAATAGGATTGGGTTGCACCTCCTCAGCAGTGATGATAGGTAATAAGACGTCCGCCCCCAATTCAGTATGAATGAATTTATGAGCATGTTGTTGAACTTTAGCAGTATCCGACTTTAAATGAGGATGCAAGCAATAGTAAATAGAACTGTAGATAAACATACTACAATGAGAGCATAAAAGATAATGTAAATCTATTTCAACTTTTTACCAGTACCTGTTGTGAATGGATCCAATTTATACCTTATCTGGAGCATGTTGGGTGATATCTTTTTCAACTAATACACAAGTCACAGAGGGTCTGGTATCAGCAAGCGTGTGATTATCAGCTTTTAGAGGCTTACCGTAAGCAACTGCTAAGGAGTAGAGAATTTCATACTTGAAGTGTTGAACATTTAACCCCGAAAACTTTATCTAAACAAGAATGATAGGGGACTCCACTTTTGGATCAAAATCGAAAGTCTACCTCAGAATTTTCATAAAACGATTATCAAACTTGATTACCTTTCGAGAAAAAATGTGAGTATAGTCCGTATCATTTGATAACTGAATGAGTAAATGTAGGTCATCAAGTAAGCCAATTATCCAACTACCCGATAGCTTCATAGCTTCAAAATCTTTCCGAATGATCTCAAGTTTTAGGTAACCATAAAGGAATTTTCCCACTAGAGCAAAATGATAAGCAAACGCAAGAATACTGATCTCAGCCTCAGAGAGAAAAAGAACAGGTTTCCCATTTTTTTCCAAGCTTTTTGATGAAGGTATAGTCACCACCACCAACTTCAAGAGCCTCGTGGAAAAATTGTGAAAAAATGCAGGACTTTCCGATAACAAAATCAGGCTTCGAACCTGCAGACACAGCAGCGACATAACTCGTCTCCATCCGGGTGCAAGGATCATGCAGCACAATCGACAGAAAGGAACAGGACAGTGTCGAGCAGTGAGGAAGGACTCAACACAGTGAGAACGAGGAGAACGACTAGAAGCAGAGCAGAGGATTCAACACAACGAGAAATTGAGGTGCGTGCACTTCTGCGAAGCCCTTCGTCGTCGAGAGCATGCGAAACCGTCAGGCAGGAAATGACTTGCGAGGAGAAAAAACGAGAGGCGGTATTAACCTGCGAGCCCTTCGAGGAAACGACCTGCGAGCAGAACAGGGCATCGTCGAGCAGGAGAAGACCTGAGAGCAAAGCTGTCTTCATCGGTCAGGGGAGGCGACGTGCGAAACCTTCGTCGTCTTCTCCCTTCGGCTCTGCTAGGGTTTCGCCTCATGGTGAACCCTAGCAACCGTTACCGCGATTTATCGCATATCTTTCATTCCTCTGTTGTGTCTTCTTCGTCTACGTCGTGTGTAGCGTCGCCGCCCTCGGGAGTGCGTCGTCTCTGCAGTTCTTCGCTGCAGATCGAACGGCGCCTCCGATCTTGACGGCTAGCGTCTCCTACGCCGTGCGTCCTGAGTCGTGCGTAGACGTCTTCCTCTTCTGATTTGGCTAGAGCTTCATCTGGCGCTCGCATTTTTGCGGTGCTCTGAACCCGCGATCCTGCAGGTTTCGTGATCCTGCAGTCGGCTTCACCCAGCTCGACAGCCACTGCCACCTGCTGCAATAGTTTTCCTCGGTCACTGTCCGCACTCTTCATTGTATGGCTTCAGACAGAACATACGCTGCTGCCCTTGCGTGTGCACACGCCTCAAGTACTCCTAAATCGTGTTTCTTCCCACCTTCGTTTGCGTTGGCAGAGGGTGGTGAATTATGCTACATCAAGAAACCTGGTAGGAAGAATGGGAAGCCAGCCATCCTTCTTACGGAAGAAGAATCTAATCAGCTTGCTCACGCCTGTCGCCTGAACCTCATCGGAAAATTTCTTTATGGCAATCCAAAAATGGAGCTTATTCGTAAGAAATTTGAGCTTATGCACATTGTTGGGGAATGGAAAGTTGGCCTTTCATATGGAAGATACATCCTTATTCAACTTAAAAATGAAGAGGATTACACACGTTTATTTGCTAGAAGATTAATCTGAATTAATAACTGAGCCATGAAGATTAATCTGAATTAATAACTGAGCCATGAAAATTTTGAAATGGTCGATGGATTTTGACCCCCAGACAAAACCACGTACCATTCCGGTCTGGATTCGCCTCTCTGGACTGAAAATTCAACATTTTACTTAAGAAATGTTGTACTCTATTGCCTCAGCTTACGGTAATCAACTTCAAACAGACACTCCTACTCTTAATATTTTTTGTCCCTCCGAAGCCATGGTACTAGTTGAAAGGGACATTACCTCAATCGCTCCTGACGAAATTTGAATTGACTCACAACATCAAGAATATTGGCAAAAGGTTGTTATTGAGCCTTTCCCTTCGTATTGCTCGCATTGTCGTATGTTCGGCCATTCCAATCCTCTATGTCACCATCTACACCCACGTCTAAGACCAAAGAAGCAAAGTGCTCAGCTAGAGGCAGTGATTCCCCCTCCTCCTGTAGCTCCAAGTTATTGACACTACTGATCATCAGAAGAATGCCACTATCCTCGCGGGTGATATGTCACACAAAACTCATGATGTGGGTCCTACTTTGGAACCTCTTCTCGTGAGGGCAGGGAGACGTTTCACACTTCACCTGCCCTAAAATTTAACTTAGATGTAATGGGTGGCAATACATCTACTGACTTTCTACCGCCTCATCAGATAGAGCAAGTTGTTACACAGACTCAGACACATGTAGTTCATGATGTAGAACCGCCTACACCTGTCCGTCAATCTTTGAACCGATCCACGGAACGGATGAGTCAATCTTCGGATGATGAATGACAGGTTTATACATCTAGGAAGAAGAAAAATGGAGGCCTACTAACAAACCTGAAGGATGATACATTGGTTGATTCAAGTAATGGCAACAAACTTAATAATTTATTAGCTGACTCCCGTCCTAGAACTAGAGGCAAAGTTAAATTGAATTTTGTAAGTTAACTGATTCTGCGAATGTTGGCAGACTTTTGGTTTACAATTTCTATGTCTAATTTTTAATCTTGCTTTTTGTGTATACATGTATCCTATGTTTGTAGTGTATGACATATGGTTAGGGTTCATTCTGAGCCCTTTCTTTCCAACCTATCAGTACCTTTCCTCTTATTAATATATTCGCCTTCGGGCTTTTCTAAATATATATATGTGTATGTGTGTGTGTGTGTGAGTTATTATAAAAGGAAATATTAAATTTTTAATTTTAATATGTTTTTGTAAATTAATAATATATATTATTATTCTATAAACTTAAAGTTTATATAATTAAATTTTAAAATAATGCAATAAAATAATAACTGATAACTAAATTTCCAATTGAATATTATATATTTTATATGTGATAATTTGATAGAAGTAATGTAAGTTAAGAGCAAGTGAACTGTCTATCAACGAGGTGGTACTAATATTCTTTTACGATGGTGGTATTTTGTTTCTTCTAGACCGAATGCATTAATCAGTATATTCATTAGTTATCTAGTAAATGACTGCAAAATCATGATTTTGAATTCTAGTGAACATTTGTTTATATTGAAGGAATGGTACGCGTGCACATCATTTTGAATGATTTAACTGATATGCAATTAAAAAATAAATATATTTTATTAGAAAGAGAAATTTTTATTAGATGCTTGTACGTACATGATTGACTATGATGAAGTAACCCCTTGATAGTACTAGTGGAGGAATACAAAAATATCTGTGCACGTATATGCAAATGATATTGATATTGATGTATCTTAATTGACACAATTTTTAGACATTACTTCTGCGATGTTTTTACAGATATAAAATAATATTTGTATGTTATTGATATAATACGATTCATCGAATAAACATGTTAAATATTTATATTCATTTATTAGGAAACTTAACTAACATACATATTGTTTTTTTTTCCTTTGCATTATCGTAGTTTAAGACTACGAGTATTTACCGACTTGTTTAGCTTACAGATATTTTAAATTAATTTTTGAGGTTTAATTAGTTGATTTAAAAGATAAGCGAAAGAGGGGAAAATATGTATAGAAGAAGTGGACAATCAATAACGAGGTAATTTTAATTGTAATGTTTTAATTTAATTTGTTAGTGACTCTTTTATCTATTTAATTTTAGAATAATATAGAAATTTTAATTCATACGTCCGACCGTCTGTACCGCCTTAAGATAATTCAAAGTATCGGGTCGAGTCGTGACAGTATATATTATACATGTCATACATATTTCAATGCATACCTATCTTCTTTAATAATATGAAGGATCAAATTAAACTAGAACATACATGTAGTCAAGCATACATGTTGAAATAAATGTGATTACTGAAATTTAAAAATATGATTACTCACCTCGATTGTCATGCTAAATTTTTATTCTCCGACGTTGCGATAATTTTATGTTGATCTTAATAACCTATAAAACATAATCTTAAGCTTAAGATTTAAGCAATTTATATTAATCGAATTATTTTTCTTAAATTAGCATAGAATTATTTATCTGAAATTTAAGGAGTCGTCCAATGACAAGCTTCCGCACGCATGCCTCGAACATGCCGCCTCAAGTAACCAACCTGAATTATGAAACGACTTATGAATTCAAAAACATCTTAGCTCATTAGGTAATTTAAATCAAAAAATAATTGATTTGCCAAAATATACCTTAAACGGCTTCTCGGTAATCCAACCCTTCTCTGATGCTGCCAAAACTACCTTCCCTCTTCTCCTATATTCTTAATCTACTCATTCATTCGCTAAATTCGTACTAAGACCCTTATGAAACATCACAAACCACAATTGACACTTCAGACATGAGTTCAGCGCCTCTAATAGCTACTGAAAACAAAAAAAATGCACAAAATTAAAGCAAATATCAAAACGGAAGTGTGAGAAAGGATATGAAAGTCTCAAATGGCGTGGAAGAGGGATTTGTACCAATCGATTTCATCCTGGAAGCCTAAACCGCAAACTACAGTTTCATGACCGCCGCTAGCCCTGCTTGTTCACGTCCCGCACTATAGCTAAGGGCACAGGTCTCCTACAAGTGATCAAATTAAAGTGAGAGACAGGGCAGTGGGTAAGCGAGGACAACAAACTCTCGAAGAAAAAGGTGTGAGGTAGTTGGAAACAATAATCAGGATTAGGGAGGGGTTAATAAAGGGTTAATTAAATTTAATTAAACTTAAAACTTCCAAATTTTTAACTCTTCTAATCTATTTATAATTTTTATATAGTATTGTATATCAAATTGATCATTTTGATAAGTAAAATTTTAGAAAATTGAGTTAGGTGAAATATGAGAGATGTGAAGTTTGGGCTACATTTTAAGTGGTCAAAATTTTAACCCGATTTCACAAAACTAGTTATTACACGCAATTAAAGGTCGTACTTCATTGGTGTAGGTCTTCTTAAAAATACTTTATTTTGAATGTTTCAACAATATCTTCCATGAAGTCCCTCAACAAAGTCACGGTTGATGTCAAGTGATTTGGAGGTTGCATCCTCCTCTCCTCGCTATTTACATGCCTTCTTTAAAAAAAAACTTGCCTCTCAGTCGAATGAACTTGATTCTTTGCAATATTATGATCATATCACCTGCCAAAATTTATCTCATATTTTAAACTAAGACTCAATATTTTAATAGCGATAAACCATCAAAGATGTTCATAATGATGTGGCCGCAAACAAGCACGAAAGGAAAAAAAACAAAATATCTCTTGATATGCTATCGTTGTAAACAAAACCATCAATGGTGCAAAGCAGTAATTTTAAGTCACAAAAGATGTTGGAATCACAAATAATTCATGCAGCTTATCCATGTAAGAAAGGCAGTCAATGATGTCAGACTGTACAAATGGGGTCAAATAGAAGTTTGTATCTGTGGAAGCTCAGTTAGACTATACCTTGTGAATTACACCACAGCCAATTGCTGCTGCAGCAAGTTCCCCACCACATTCCCAAAGTACTGACAGGCATCCACGACTACAACAATATTCCATAACATCTCTGGGGTTCAGCATGTCAAACTCCACCACTTCAACTCCTTTTTTAGCGAGCTTTTTCTGAATGTCTTTCCTGGCTCCTCTTTGTGTAGCAATAATAGTATATGCATCGTAGGTATTCCATAGGTTCGCCTTTTCAGGAAGATTCAAACTCTTTGACATTACTATGCGAACAGGTACATGGCCCCCACCATGCCTTGCAGTAAGCCTTGGATCTGTCACGAGGAAACAAGAATTAAATTCATAATGAAGAATGAGACATCTAAATTTCAAAGGCAAGGCATACAAAATCAGCAAATTCAAATACCATCCTGTCGAACAGTATTCCCTCCTACAACAATAGCGTCACTTCTGCCCCTTAGCTCAAATACCCGATCTCTAGAAAGTCGGCTGCTTACCCAAGAGGCGTCTCCACTAGTTGCTGCAATTTTCCCTGATATCCCAAAATGAAAACCACTATCAACTATTATTTCCCATTCATTGCCCACACAAAGTATCATACAGGTTTGCAAGAACATGAGAAATAGAATCTAGAGACAAAACTATCAAAAAGATCAATGACAATGATTTTACCATCCAAGGTCATTGCATATTTGAGTACAGAAAAGGGAACATGGAATGCAGCTCTGTAGAGTAGAGGAGCATTTACTAGGAGGCAGGACCTCAAAGCCTTCTGAAAACATGAACCTCAATATCATTAGAAGACGACAAAGGTCAAAACTACATGAGAAGATGCTACTGGAACCATCCCACAAAACAAAGTTGAATATCATTCAAAAAACATTTTCTATATGTACTGTAATGAAAAGTTACAAGTGAAATTTGCCACAAGTTAAATAATAAGTTAAAGAGATTGTATGACAAGAATGGCACTTCACGTGAAGAATAACAAAGCTAATATTTCTTCGTAGATATCATAGATTATGATCTAGTGACAGTAAGCTCTAATGGACTTTAACCAATGCAAGGATAACATAAAGATAAATAGAGATACATGGAGAGATTGCCAGTTATATAGAAAAGGAATACTTGATGTGCAACAAAATCTTAACTTGGAAAAGGCAACCTCCATTTTCTTGCAAGGCAGATCCTCCCCAACAACATCAACTCGGACTCCTTCATTTCTGAAAAAATTGATTGCCTTGCCTCGTAGATGTCCCAGTGGATGTCTAATTCCCACTACAACCCTTGAAATTCCAGCCTAACAAACAAACGTTAGCACCATGCAAACCCTTAAACCAAAAATAAGAATCGACAAAACCTAGATCTGACAAAAAAAAATTAGGTAATTAAAAACAAGTATTTCATAAAAAGTCGACATAAAATCAACATTTTCCTCCTGGATACATATTTAAGATGCTGTCAACTATCAAGAACATATTTTCAAAGTTTAAATTAAAACATAGTGCAAAGAACAAGAAAAGTAGAAAATTTGCATCTTGGATGCCTCAGTGAATAAAGAATGGATGGCGGGGTAAGTGGAAACTCATGCATACATGACATACGCATTAAACATATTTCATGCATAAGATAGAATAAGTTGTTACTAGTACATAGTTGCTAAAAGAGAACAAAGAGAACACAAATATAAGCACAAAACTATTTTAACGAAAATAAAATTAAACCTTAAAAACATACTTGATATTTTGCCAAAAAATTCATCAAATCA
Source organism: Papilionanthe hookeriana x Papilionanthe teres (assembly GCA_022702705.1). Taxonomy (NCBI): domain Eukaryota; kingdom Viridiplantae; phylum Streptophyta; class Magnoliopsida; order Asparagales; family Orchidaceae; genus Papilionanthe; species Papilionanthe hookeriana x Papilionanthe teres. Next base: position 113,636,605 of record CM040430.1, on the reverse strand, counting down.
AGTGATTAAGCACGCATATTGACATAATTTACAGAGTTCTAAGCAGGTCAAAAACTATAGATATTAATTCTAAAATTAACTGAACCTAATTTTCTACAAAGATATAGTCAAAAGGCAGAGATACTCGATGAGACAAAAACAAAGATGCCTAGAATTTGAGTCCAAAAAGACCTAAATCAACGCTAAAAAATAATTAGAAACTTCTCAGAATCATTTTGACATGAATTAGAGAAAATTAGTTATGTTTTAATTATAATAGTTATACAGTTCTATCAGAGCTTCTAGTAAAAAAACATAAAAAACCAGTGAATAAAAATTACAATAGCCTAAGAATTGATAAGTGAGCCATAGGGACCCAAAAAATCAATGAGATTGCAACAAAAAAGAAAGGAAAAAAGGTATAAATTTTAGCAAGTGTGAATCCTATTTGTAAATAGTATACAAACGTTTAAAACTTTATCTTAAGAGAATGAATGGATGCCATCCATTTCATGCTGGTCCAATACCTTTTAAAAGACTGCCTCTAATAACCCTTTGGTAAGAATGCAGCAAGTTATTTTTACCGGTGGTTATAAAGGCAAAGACTGTTGTGAGCTTTTTTATAAAGTGTTTATCAACTTCAATATAATTTTAGTGACCATGATGCATGAAATTATACGCAATATTGATAGTAAATTTGTTATCATAATAGAGCCTCATAAGATCTTTTCATTCAGCTTTTTCAAAACAATTTACATTTTCCAGGTATCATAATTTAAATGACTTCTACACTAGATCATGAATCACATTATATTTTTTTTACTTCTCCAAATTACAAGATTGTCTTCCAAAAATGTGCAACATCATGAAGTCGACTTCCTACCAACTATAAAACAAGCATAATCATCTACGCATGCTTCATGGGTTGTGCAAATGGAATTTCACTATCAAAAGTTTCCTTCAAATATTATAGATTTATCTATATTATCCTAAGTTTTGACTCTTAGAATTGTTCATGAATCGTCACTACGCTAATAGCACGAACAATGCCATATTTGGTATGTCAAAAATAGATAAGTCTTCTCATCAAACTTTGATATAAATTTTTTTATCGCTATATTTTTGGGAGCACCTTCAAATTTATGATTAAATTCCATCGAGCTCTCAAAATATTTGCATCCTTTTTTTAGCAAGCCTGCTATAAAATCGTTACATAAAAATTCCATCTCAACTATGTGCAACTTAAATGTCAAGGAAATATTGTAACTTACTAATTCTTTTAGTCAAATTCTTAAAAAAATTTCTTCTTTAATTTTTTTTATTCTTTCCAAGTCATTATCTATCATGATCATATCAACAACATAAATGAATAGTGCAAAGACTTGGCCTACAACTCTGTTTCATAGATAATATATGATCTCTTCGACTTTATTATATCCCATGTTCAGAATCACCTTTGTGAACCTTTTTTTATTTTATTTATATCCCATACTGAGAATTACCTTAGCGAAGCTTTCAAACCATGATCGTGGAGATTGCTTCACCTATACAATCTTATTAGCTTAAATATCATTGGTTCAAAATTGTTTCCAAACCATGATGGGCCCAACATATATCCTTCCTTTTATGGATCAACATATATAAAGTTATTCTTCATATTAAATTATTATATCTTTCACTCAATCTTATACGCTAAAAGATAAAAGAACACTAATAATATTCATTTGAGAAACAAGAGCAATGATTTCAAAATTTACATAAAGCATTTTGCTACTATAACTTCACAAAATTGTAATTTATAATAAACTTGCTCTGCATATCATCAATTTCTTTTATTTTGACAATTTAAAGGATTTTTATATATTATTTTTTTGAAGGACACATATAGCTTCAGCCATAGAATTCTTCCAATTTATATTATATAGAACCCAAAATACTATGTTAGAGATGGAAATAGTATCAGGCTAGTAAAAAAACATTGATGATTATAAAGCATAATTATGCATAATAAAAGCATGTGTAAATGATGTTTGGTGGAATTTTTTAATCTTTATTTGTAGGCTCAATATCTTCCTCCTAGTCGATCGATGATGGATCTAAATTCTTACTTTAGGCTAGACGCCTTTTATACTTTATAGCAAGTAATTAATGGGCTTGCTTTGCAGTTTTCCTAATTTAAATTCATATCATGTAGTTTTTATATAGCATTTGAATCTTGATTCCAACATATAAATAAGAGGTCACATGAAAAGCTTAAGGTAAGCTGGAGCAAACTTTGGTACTATAAGCATTCTAAAATTAAAATTCATAATGCTTCTCTACCCTTTTTTTCTCCCTTATCTCTTCTTCCCTTTCTCTAAGTGAGAAGTAGGATGTTGATAAAAATCATGGAAAGATAAATTGAAATTCAATAGGAAAAATTTGTTAATGTTTTTGAAATATTTCAGAAAATATTAAAACAATTTACAAAAATATTCAAGGATTTGTAATCCAAGGAAAAGCTTTTAGAAAAAAAAATGAGCTTAAATAAAACAAATAAAATGTCAAAATTTGCACATAATGCAAACGAAATGCACCGATTTTAGAAGCACAAAGGCTACTGGTGGTTAGCTAGCAGTGCTCACCCTCAATTGTTAAACCTATTTTAGGGCTTGGGGAGTACTTCTCAAGCATTTTTAGGCCACTTGCAATAGCTTTTAGACCATTTGAACTCATTTAAACATGTCTGGGTCTTAAGAAATCTTTTTCAATGTTATTTTAAGAGGTTTTGAGCAATGTTAAGCAAAACTTTTCAGCATTTGTTGCCACAAGACATTTTATCTCTATTAAAAGATGAAGTTGTAATTGAGGAAAATAACTTTGAATAGACCAGAAGAAAGGTCTGCGCTATAATCTAGAAGAGTTCACACCTTGGAAATCCCATTATGAACTAAGCTCAAGAATAGTCACCTAAGCTTAGGGACTACTTGGCGACTTCTCCAGAGAAACTAGCGACTTCCTCCTAGTCGGTCGACTATATATCTATATTCTTATTGAGGCTACAGGCCTCTTATACTTTATAGCAAGTAATTAATGGGTCTTGCTTTGCACCTTTCATTATTTAAATTCATATTATGTAGTTTTTTTATAGCATATAAATCTTTATTCCAACTTATAAATAAGAGGTCACCTGAAAAGCCTATTGTAATGTAAGCTGAAGCAAACTCTTTTCTGTAAGCATTATTAGTTAAAATTCATAATACTTCTCTAATCTCTTTTTCTCTTCTTCTCTTTATCTCAGTGAGAAGATGTTGATGAATTAAAATTCATGGACAGACAAATTGAAATTCAATAAGAAAAATTTTCAAATGTTTTAAAAATATTTTGGAATATTCTAACGGATTACAAAAATATTTAGGATCTGTAATCCAACAAAAAGCTTTCAGAAAAGAAAATATAAGCCTAAACAAAACAAATAAAATATCAAAATTTGCACACAATGCAAATGAAGTGTACCAATTTTTAGAAGTACACACGCTATGGAGGCTAGCTACTAGTGCTCACACTCAATTGTTCAACCTATTTTAGGGCTTGGGGAGTACTTTTCAACCATTTTTAGACCTCTTACAACAGCTTTTAGACCCTTTGAACTCAATTGAACATGTTTGGGTCTTAAGGGACCCATTGCAATGTTATTTTAAGAGGTTTTGAGCAATGTTAAGAAAAACCTTTCACCATTTGTTGCAACAAGACATTTTAACTCTATTAAAAGCAGAAGTTATAATTGAGAAAAATTAACATTGTATAGACCAGAAGAAGGGTCTGCATTATAGTCTAAAAGAGTTCATACCCTTGGAAATCCCATGATGAACTCATGAATTGACCAAGCTCAAGCATAGTCACCTAAGCCTAGGGACTACTTGGTGAATTCTTCAGAGAAACTAGCGACTTCCTCCTAGTCGGTCGACTATAGATCTAAATTCTTAAGTAATTAATGGGACTTGCTTTGCACTTTTCATTATTTAAATTCATATTATTTAGTTTTTTTATAGCATTTAAGTCTTGATTCCAACTTATAAATAAGAGGTCACATGAAAAGCCTAAGGTAATGCAAGCTAGAGCAAACTCTTGTACCATAAGCATTCTGTAGTTAAAATTCATAATGTTTCTTTACTCTTTTTTTTTCTCTTTTCTATTCTTCTCTAAGTGAGAAGTAAGATGTCGGTAAAATTCATGGACAGACAAAATTGAAATTCAATAAGAAAAATTTTCAAATGTTTTTGAAATATTTTGGAATATTCTAACAAATTACAAACACATTCAAGGATCTATAATCCAAAAAAAAACTTCTGGATAAAAATGAGCCTAAATAAAATAAATAAAATATCAAAATTTGCACACAATGCAAACGAAGTGTACCAACTTCTAGAAGTAAGCACGTTACTAGTGGCAAGCTACCGGTGCTCACTCTCAATAGTTCAACCTATGATAGGGCTTAGGGAGTACTTTTCAAGCATTTTTAGACCTCTTACAACAATTTTTAGACCTTTTGAACTCAATTGAACATGTTTGAGACTTAAGGAGTCCTTCCAATATTATTTTAAGAGGTTTTAATCAATGTTAAGCAAAAAATTTCCAACATTTGTTGCCACAAGACATTTTAACTCAATTGAAAGGTGAAGTTATGATTGAGGAAAAATAACATTGAATGGACCAAAAGAAAGGTCCGAGTTATAGTCCAGAAGAATTCACACCATGGAAATCCTAGAATAGTACAATTTTATGTCACAAATTTTTAAGAATATTATCAAACTCAAAGAATTTGACAATTGAAAATAAGGGACAAATAATACATTATCAAAACAATTATCTAATCATGCATAAATTTTGATGCAAATTATAGATCTTCAAGCACTCAAGTATTTAGACCAAATACTTCAGAAATTCATTTGGTGATCGGCCAAAATCTATTTTAAACTAACTTATAATTGAACAATACATTTCGACAAGTCGAAGAAACTAATACAAAAGAATATTGGGATTTGAATCCAAACAATCATAGATAAAGCACTCAAAAGTATAATTATAAATTTCTCGAGACCATCGAGATTCAAATGTCTTTAATTATAAGTTAAAACACCTCAACAAAATGAATTGAATGAGTCCATAATTATAGAATATTTAATTCATCAAGGCCCTAAAATATTCAATAAAATATAATGAATTGAAATTTACGTAGGTCGACTGATGTAAGGCAAAAATTTAAAATAAAAAATCACCAAAATGTCTATTTTAAAAATTTATTAATAGATCATATTCAAAGCAATTAAGAAATATCTTTTTGGTGAAAATAATTCTCAGACATCAATAATTTCAGAGCTCTAATAGTTGAACCACTATTGATGCCAACTATTTTCCACCATCAACTCCCGCCATCATTCATCCCTGATGATAGTCATCAACTAATATCAATGCCTATTGCTCTCACACCCAAAACCAGCAACTGCCACGACTTTTATTGGGCTTGAAATTAACCAAGACAAAAACGGATGGTGAAAACTATATTTTCTATATTCATTTATTATTTAACAGATGAAAGAGACACTAATCAAATTAAATTAAATCAGTAAAATTAAATTTTACCTCACTACTGGTGTTCGAGTCTTCTATGCACGTTTTCTCATATATCGTTCATCTTTTAATCAAATAAATAAATTAACCTGAAAAATTAGTTTAAAAATAACAATAAACTAAATAAGCCAGTGAATACTCATACTTCTAATTACAATAATACAAGGGAAAAAAACAAATATGCATGTCGATTAAGTTTTTTAATAAATCAATATAAACATTTGACACGTCAATGAATCTTACTATATTAATATCAATCTATATTTGTACAACCGTCACATGAGCACTGTCTAAAAATTATGTCAATTAAGATACATCAATATCAATATCTTTTTTCATATATGTACACGAGCACGTTAGTGTTCCTCTACCAATACCATAAAAGAGTGATTGCATCATACACTTATGCACATAAAAGCAATTAACATAAAAATAGTATTCATGTGCTCATTGCATTCAATTCGATATACTATATAAAATATACATCAATTAATGATACTAAGTAACTACAAACATTCATAATAATATGACTAATAAAAAGGAATATCTTAATCAAAATAAAGCATGTTCAAGTATCATTAACTACCAAATAGTTGAGAAAAAATAAATTATTATAATAGATTAATAGTATTAGTACTCACATCGATGTTGATGAATTTATTATTTAATTTATCTTAACGTCGTTTCTAAAAATGTAAGCGTAATATGGTATAATATTTTAATTAATTTATTATATTTATGAACTATTAACTTTTCATTATTTAAGTATTAAATTTCCTAATTATATATATATATATATATATATATATATATATATATATATATATATATATATATATGTTTGTGTCTTAATATATATTATAATTAATAAAACTCACCTTTATTACCTTCGATTGAACCCTAATCCACGAGAGAATCGCAATTTCGCCTCGGGCAAGCTAATTCACTGTTGTTGATGCTCGGCTTCCTCCTCTTTTGCACGATCTGATGCAGATCTGGTTCTTCTCTCTGTCGACGCTGTGGCAAAGCAACCACTCGGCGTCGTCACCTCCCTCTTAGAACTCCCTATGCGAGAGAGACATCATCGTCCGTCGGCGCCGTCTTAGACTACATGAAACCCTAGCTTGCATATGTCGTCTCTCATACTCGCCAATCAACTCTCCTGGAAAGTTCCTGCCTCCCTCGTACGACATTTTCTAAAGTCAACTTACCTTTTTGGCTTCCACGCCCTTTGTTTTAACTTCTATCTCCTCACTTCCTCTCCATTCTGGTTAGCTCTTCGTTTTCTCTCTAGTAATTATAAGAAGCTTATAATCTTCCCCACTTATGAAAATTTCATACTCGAAATTTAAATAAACAGGCCGCAAGTCATTTCTCATTAAACAAGTCAACATTAGTTATCCATAAATTTCATGATGAAAATTAAGTCATTATTAAGATAAAAAGTAATCACTATGATGCAAAGACTCGATACAAAATGACTCAACTATACTTCGGATAACATAGCATAGTTACTAAAGTAAAAAAGTAAACTAGGAAAATACACTTGAAGAAAACGCAAAACTCAGCAGACTTCACCATCAGCAACATTAGGTTCTTCATACTCACTATGAGCAAGGGAATATAGTGGTGGTTGTTTTGCGGTTGTGAGTGTGTGTGTGGCTGTGTGATGTAGGTTGTGATTGGTTGTGTGTGTTGTGTTGGACTATGGTTGGATGGTGGTTGTGTTAGGGTTGTGTGTGTATGTGTGTGGCTGTGTGATGTGGGTTGTAGTTGGTTATGTGTATTGTGTTATGGTTGTGTGCATCTCTATGGTGGTTGTGGGTGTGTGTGTTGTGTTGGGTTTTGGTTTGGTGCTCTGTGTGTTGTGGTTGTGGGTGTGTGTGGTTGTGTGTAGTGTGGAGTTGTGGTTGGGTGGTGGTCGTGTTAGGGTTGTGGGTGTGTGGCTATGTGTGATGTGAGGTGTGGTTTGGTGTGTTGGACTGTGGATGGATGGTGGCTATATTGTGGCTATATATGTGTGTGTGGTTGTGTGTGATATGGGTTGTGATTGGTCTTGGGTGATCTGTGTTGTGGTTTTAAGAATCTATATGGTGGTTGTGGTTGTGTGTGTTGGATTGGGCTGTAGTTGGGTGCTCTGTATGTTGTGGTTGTGTGTTGTGTGAGGTTTAGTTGGGTGTGTGTGATGTGTGAGGCTTGGTTGGGTGTGTGTGTGTTGTGTTGGGGTTGTGAGTGTGTGTGTGGTTGTGTGTGATGTGGGTTGTGGTTGGGTGTTGTGTTGTGGTTGTTGACATCTATATGATGGTTGTGGGTGTGTGTGTTGTGTTGGACTGTGGTTGGGTGCTCTGTGTACTGTGGTTGTGTTTAGTGTGGGGCTGTGGTTGGGTGGTGGCTGTCTTGGGGCTGTGGGTGTGTATGTGTGGTTGTGTGTGATGTGGGTTCATTGTGATTCATTATGGGGACATTCAGAAGATTTTTTGCCCAAAAGGGTCTGTTTATAATTTCATCTCAATTAGAGCATTTTGGAATAATTTTTCATTTTGGTTGTGTGTATGGTTGTGTTGGGTGGGGCTGCGTGTGATGTAAGTTATGATTGGGTGAGTGTGTTGTAATGGACTGTGGTTGGCGGGGTGGTCGTATTGGGGTTGTGGGTGTGTGTGCAGATATGTGATGTGGGTTGTAATTGGCTGTGTGCTCTATGTTGTGGTTTTGGGCATCTCTATGGTGTTTGTGGGTGTGTGTGTGTTGTGTTGGGCTGTGGTTGGAGACTCTGTGTGTTGCACTTAAGGGTGTGTGTGTGGTTGTGTGTTGTGTGGGGCTGTGGATGAGTCGTAGTTGTGTTAAGGTTGTGGGTGTGTGTGTGGCTGTGTGATGTGGGTTGTAGTTTGATGTGTGCTGCGTTGGACTGTGGATGGGTGGTAGCTGTGTTCGGGCTGTAAGTGTATAGGTAGTTGTCTGTGATATGGGTTGTGGTTGGCCTTGGGTACTCTGTGTTGTGGTTGTGGGCATCTATATGGTGGTTGTGGTTGTGTGTGTTGTGTTGGGTTGTGGTTGGGTGCTCTGTGTGTTGTGGTTGTGGGTGTGGGTGTGTGTTGTGTGGGGCTTAGTTGGGTGTGTGTGTTGTGTGGGGCTTGGTTGGGTGTGTGCGTTGTGTTGGGGCTGTGGATGTGTGCATGGTTGTGTGTGAGTGAGTTGTGGTTGGGTGTTGTGTTGTGGTTGTGGGCATCTATATGGTGGTTGTGGGTGTGTGTTGTGTTGGGCTGTGGTAAGGTGCTCTTTGTGTTGTGGTTGTGTTTGGTGTGAGATTGTGGTGGGGTGGTGGTTGTGTTGAGGTTGTGGGTGTGTGTGTGGCTGCATGAGATGTGGGTTCATTGTGGGGCATTCAGAAGTTTTTTGGCCCAAAAGGGTCTCTTTATAATTTCATCTCGATTAGAGCATTTGGAATAATTTTTCATTTTGAACCTATTGAGGGTCTTTTGGAGTATCTCTTTTGGTGGTTGTGGACACTGGGTGATGGATGTGTTGGAGGTGAGTTGGTGAATGCGGTGGGGGTTATTTGGTGGCTATGCTGAGGATTGGTGTTGGATGTGTTGAGGTGGGGTGGTGGATGTGATGGGAGTGAGCTAAAGATAATCAAGAACCCCTATTTTATAAGGTTTGTTGTCTTCTTATTTAGTTCTCAGAGACCTCGTATCTGTACAAAACCATAATTGATTACTGCTTTTACCAATTTATAAAGTCCAAGTTAATGTTTCATTGATTATTGATATTTTAGATATTGTATGTTTTATGTTGTTGGTAATTGTTTTTTCTCTTTTTTCGATTCCTTTTCTTTATTTTTTTGGTGGGTTTGTGAGGTCTATGATGAGACGTTCGACCTTGTGAGTTCTCCTGTATGGCATGTTAGTCGTTATAGGTTGGTATCGCATATGAAACTCCGATAAAAGCAACCAAGTTCCTCTCTTCTTTTCGATGTCGGGGTTTTGAGGTACTTCTGGATTACATTATTGTGATGATATGCATATGTAACACACAAAAGTTTAGCATTAAGTGAGTTAAAGGTAACTGAGAACCCTTATTTTATAATGTTTGTTGTCTTTTTATTGTGACAAATTCGGTGGAGTTGGTGTACTTGATTCTCTGAGACCCCGCGCCCGCACAAAATTGTAATTGATTATTCTTTTTGTCAATTTATGCTTGTGTTATGATTAATGGGTTCTCTCTTGAATCTTTCAAGATGAGCTCCAAGTTATTAGGGACCTCTCGCGAGTGCTCTGCCACTGCGGACTACAGACTTCACAACTGACGTCATGTTAGGCACATAGCTACGGGAGACAGTTCTACAAGTGCCCACGTAGTATCACGGAGAAGTGTGAATTCTTCTGATGGGCAGACAGTCCAGCAGATTCTACCGTCGATAATGATCGGGGCCCCGAAGGTATCCCTGGAGGACGAAGTAGCTCATAACATATGTCGTCTGCATTTTAAAACTAATATTAACATATTTTAAATTTTAATTTTAATAATTTTTTTAGCGAACTTCACACTATCTCTTTTTTGTACTTTAATGAAGTGTTTTTTTATTTTTCAAGTATCAAATATATTACTATGACAATTTTGTTGCAAACAGAATTACTGAACAGGGGTAGAATGGTCATTTGTGCAGAAACAGCTACAAAATAGTTGTTTTCCAACAGCATAAACCAAACAGTCACCCAACTTATCCGGATCAACTGTTGTTCAACAGCTTATCTGGATCAGCTGCTTATCAGCAGTTTATTAATAAGCTGCAGCTGCCCCAAGAGACCCTAAGAAAGATGAGGCTCGTGCGTTTATTAAACGCTCGGGTATCGTGGGGTTTGTGGTTTTCCTGAATATTTTCCTACGTGATAGTTGTCAACCAAAGATAAATTTTCTTCTTGAGCTTATGTATAGATCATTAAAAGAATCAGAAACCCATGAAATTAAATTTCGCTTAACCCCATGGTGTTTCCCAAAATTTTTCTAATCCCTTATCAAGGTTGCAAAACACTAACTAGAATATGTCTATTCCATCCGAATTATATGATTAACTTAATCATTCCACTATATGACGGGCAGAACTCATAGATCATGAAATATTTTAACATCCTAATTGGTCAAATCATAAGTAAATGAAATCTAGAAGGTTAACCAACAACATGAAGATATGTAAGCTCGAAAAACATTACATGGAAAACATCGAGAAAAATCACAGAAAACCAATAATCTCACATCATAGAGACATGAAAGAGACTTAAGTGTGTATTATAGTAAAAACCACAGAAAATAATCAATGAAGATCATTGTTGTTTGTAAAACTTACAATAACGGCTATTTATACAACAGTAGAAGATCCCTCTCTCATACAATAATCTCTCAAGAAAGCCAAAAAATAAGAGAACTCTCTCTCACTAAAACTCTCTAGTTCCAGCATTCAGCCACCCAAGATACTCTAGAACCATCCCAATAAGCATAACTATAGGAGAAGCTCGACCAAGGCAAGAAATTTTCTTCTGCATTTGATTCAGCGACAAGGCATTGGTGGGATGGGATGCAGGTGCGGGCGAGCTAGGTGATTATGTGACAGGCGCGGGTGCGCTAACACAGTGCGAGCGCGTTGTGACAATAGCATGGATGCGTTGTATCACTTATTCACATTATGTGCTCTGATTTGTCCCCTTTTCATTCGAACAACCTGAAACTTGTATCCAGCGCAAAACAAAGAGAAATATCTTCCTCATGCATAATAACGTTATAAAATATGCAATAACAAGGGTAAACAAGCCAGGCATTCATCACATACTTCATTCAAATCAGCCTTCACACTGATTTTAAAAAGATCATAAAATGCATGGATATTACCCCAGAGCATGCTGATAGTGTCTTCGCGCTTTGGATGTTCTAGCTCACTGCATACATGTTGCATTATCCAAGAAATGTACTCTTATATTCCAATATGAGTGGCCCATATATTTTATATGATTAGGTAGTTATCTAGTGCGGTATAAAATGTTAGAGACTTTCTCGATCCATACGAGATTATAAGTCCTTGATGGGATGGTTTAGCTCTGTAGCTAAGTTGCCTGTTTCATATTTCTTATAGGTTTTCTATCCATTCTCTTGGCAAGTATAATCATTATTCTCCTTTTTGCTCTAGATAGAGTCATAGGAGATTAGACATTTCTTTTCTTTGACCTTGGATATGCTGGATCGCTTTGGATGATGCAACACATAGGTTGTTGATGAAGTAATCCCCAGCTAGGTTGGGTCGACTACCTTCGTTGCTTAGTAAATCAAGGTCTCAATAGTATGGGAGGAGGGGTTCATGGAGCCCCAACTAAGCTATCAATTTCTTTGACCTATCTATTGATCTAACTTTTTGGGCAAAATCACTTCTTTTGTCGAGTCTTTGTAGGCGTGCACCATATGCCCTCTCAACTTAGTGGCATCTACCCGTCAAGTTACGGTAAGTCACCCTCTGCCTTATGGCCTAATTCTGCTCTAACGACTGGAAAATCTCCCCTGCTGGGACCGCTAAAGATCTCATTGGTTGTCTATGTTTTAAAAGACTATTTTAAGCAAATACAACACTTTTTATCATGAATCTTCTTGGGTATTCCCCGAGATGCATCGCTTTGAGAGGACTTTTGAACCCATAATAAAATAAATTTAATTTTGTATTATGGTTTAGTTACGAAGATCTTTTTAGATTTTATTATGCTTTCTCGGGTCGAGTATATGTTCTGATTTACTTTGAGTCACTCTTCTCAGGTTTATGTTGCGATAACTTTTCTATATATATATATATATATATATATATATATATATATATATATATATATATATATCTTCATGGATACTCTTTTTATTTCTTTTTAATTTTTATTCATTACCTTTTTTTCTTTTAGTTTTTTCTTTTAGTTTTCTAAGCAAATGTGACGTATAAAGGGGGATTTTGAAAAGGGACGGATGCCAAGAAGGTCGTTTCGAATAGAACAAAAAGGGGTGTAAAAACTTTAAAATGGCAAAGGCATCAATACTGACAAAATATGGACAAACTGAATCACTAATACTCTGATTGGTGGACCCATTTATTGAAGATTGGGGCACCACATTTAAAGATAATAGTAAAGGTATCCCGCTAGTACCTTCCAAAAAACATAGGGAATCAAATTTGTATGGATACTAAAAGACCCTTTTATAAAAAATGGATTCTTTTTAAAGTTGCGGGAGTCTACTTATTAAAGTGAGGTACGCTTCACTTGAATATATGCTTCAGGATTGAAATCTCAAAGCATGCATGAGCTTCGAACATGGAGATTGAAGGAAAAAGGTTAACATTGCTTACAACATAAATTAAGAAATAAACATGAGCACACATATAAGTAACAATACTATCGGATTGTTGACAAGACATAATAGATCAAAACTTGACAATTCCTAATCAACAACAGTGATGGAACGTGATCTTGACATTCATTGATGCATCTATGTTTATTTAAAACACACAATTATTATTCATAATTATTTATGATGTTGTTGAGGAACTTAGAGAACAAATAGAAGTAATACATAATGTAAGTGCATATAAGGGCATAACAAGAATGTTAATGAAAAAAAGATCTATATTGAAATTCTTGTGCAGTCCACTCTCTCAATTTGCTGTTAACATAAGCTTGGAGATTTGTCACAATATGAAAATCCTTTGCTTAAATCAAAAAGAGTTCTCAATTTTATCTACAATCATGGTTGGCTGCCAAGTTTAATAAGATAATTTACTAATACAAATACAGTTAGTCCAACCATCGCAAGATTTACTAATACTTGTTTGACTTTACAAAGCATTCATAGAGTGAGGAATTAATATAGGTAATGTTTACTTTCCAAGAATAGAATGCTTGGGCATGGACCAAAAAATATAAAGGAAAACAAGTGAAATAAATTATCCCAAGAGATCACTTTTTGGAATGGTTGAAGGTGAAAAATATCCTGCAATGGCTTTATTTATAGTGTTATAGACATAAGAAAAGACAAAAAACAAATAATTAGGTATAGAAGAATAAGTTTATGAAGAGAGATGAAAAATTATTGATAAAATATAAAACAATTAATTATATTGTTATTTACGTTTTATTGAATATTTTCTAAATCCTCTTTCATTATTATAGTGGCTCTTCGAATGTGTTGAGGTTTAAATTAATTTTATAAATATATGAAAATGAATGATAAGCTTGTAAGATGATTTTGAGAAGCTTGGTAGACAACATAAAAAATTCATGATAAAAAAAGAATATTGGCATGAAAGAAATTTCCAATTAACATGCAAAACACATTCAATGGTGCAATACCCAATAACCACAAAAGTCAAAATGTTTCAAAAATTGTCTCATTTTTCTCACCGTTTGAAAATCTAAACTATTTATATAAATTTCTACATCTTATTTTGATCAAATTGATATATAAAAATATATTTGGTTTTACAAAAAAAATCATTAAATTACTTTAATCACATTATTAACTTAATTAATAATTGTTAACACCATTCAGCTATTCCACTAATCAAGCCCTGCAACATGTTCATGGATTTTAAGGCTGAGGATTAAGTGGAGTAAGTGATTTTATATTATATATATAATATATAACTAAACACTTCATTTTGCCACTTCTCCCTCTCCCTTAGGAGAGAAATTTGCATACGGAGGGCGTACGCGCGCTGCGTACACCCTCCTCTGTACATGCATGGTACACGGAGTGTATATGCGTGATACGCGTAGTACGTGCGTAGTACGCGCGTGGTACGTGCGTAGTACGCGCGTGATACGTAGTACGTAGATGGTACGTGGACGGTACGAGAAATACGCGTGCGTGTACGTGCGTGTATACGTGGGTGTACGTGCGTGTACGTGCGTGCGTGCACGCATGCATACGTGCGTATACACTCCGTGTACCATGCATGTACAAGGGAGGGCGTACGCAGCGCTGCGTACGCCCTCCGTATGCAAATTTTTCCCCTCCCTTAGCCTTCAGTTTCAAGACCAGCGCAGTCCTGTGAATAGGTGGGGTGTTGGAGTGGAGAAACAAGAGAAACTACTCGTGAATTGGAGACTAAAGATGAAAATCAAAGCAAAAATTAAGAGATGTTGGAAGCTTATATGTATGATAACTATGTATATTTGCAATTAAGTATAAATATTTGAATTTTAATAAAGCTAATAAACCCTCTTTTATTAGTCCATGTTAGCCCTGAGTTGCAGTTCTCTTTTTTGGCTATTTGGAGAGGAATTTTGAGGTAACAGAGAGAATTTTGAAATGTTTAGGTAAGGTAATTTAGTTCTAGGTGTAAAAATGTGTGATTAGTAATAGTTAATTACATCTAAGCTAAGCAATTTCTTTATTTCTCTCTATTATGAGGGTCATTGTTAGGCAAAACGATAGCAACAAGGTATTGACTGTATGTAATTAGAGAGGGAAACAGAAGTAATTAGGGAAGAATAGAAAAAGAAAAGCTTATATGAAAGAAATTTGTTTTGACATAAAACTTCAATCAATAGTTATATGTATTAAATTGAGATTCATTTTAAGAATTCATCAAATTTAATGAATTTATCAATCATATGTTATTTATGTTAGGAAGCGAGCATGGGGTGAGCCTAGAAAAAAAGTAATTGCAAGACTATGCTGACAATAGAGGTGAGATATTCAATTGCTAAAATAACAAGCAAATTATCTGTGGAACTGCTACTTACTACTACTCATTAATAAATCCTAGCTGTTCTATGTTTGCATTTAGAATTCTTTCCTATTGAGCACATGTGATTATGTTATCAAATTTGTATTCATGTAAAAGTTTACCCGCTTATTTTTAGTTCATAGCACTCTTATAGAAATATAATATCAAGTGCAATTGTTAACTATTACCAATCACACTATATTTCCTATGCATGCTAATTAAGTTGATTGTTAACAGGTACATTCCTGTTTAGTAATAATGACATAAAAATAATTATAACAGGTAAAGATGATCATAGAAATGGCAAATATGAAATGATAGGTAGATAGTTACACTAAAGACTTGTATAAGAGAAAATAATAGTTCCAACACGATGAGCCTTGATGAGAAAACGATTGACCATGCTCTTAATGTTATGGTTGGGGCGGACTAGTTGACATAACCAAGCCATTGATAAAGCACAACACTAGGATGTTCAACAACCTTCATTATTAATTATGATAACCGACATACTAGGTGATGACTCAATGAAATGAAAAATATTAAAACCTATGCAAATATAATGTAATATTTTAAAGACAAAAAATGTTAATAATAAGGATGAAAATGAAAGTAAAGTATATGTAAATATGATATTGCTTAGTAAAGTGACTTAGAGTACTGTTTAGGCATTGCAGAACTATCAGAACTTATCAGGATAAGCGAGCTTATATTGATAATTCATTGATCTATGCAGTGATCCGGATAAGTTTAATTACATTGTTTGGTTTGTGCGTTTTGAAAACAGCTGATTCTGAATAAATGACCAGTCTGCCCCTAATGAGAATTATTTGCATAATATGTTCATAATTGGCATAACAAAGACTGCAGAACTTTGATTTTTACATTTATCTCACCCCAATGTTCCATATTACATCAACAATATTTTCACTTTAAAAAAGTCATAAATATGTAAATATTGAATAATGATCTCACAAAAAAAAAACACATTTCAACAGATACAAGGCAAAAAATACATATTTCTACAGACGTGGAATAAGATGGAACGTGGAGAAGATGAGGCAGACCGGAGAAGATGAGGCGGAGCAAAAATGGAGCGGAGAAGAAGAGGCGGACCGGAGAAGGCCGGAGAAGATGAGAAGATCGGAGAAGACGTGGAAGAAGATGGCCCAAAGAACGGAGAAGGCCGGATAAGGCGGACCGGAGAAGATGAGAAGACCGGAGAAGACGTGGAAGAAGATGGCCCAAAGAACGGCACGGAGCAAAAAATGCCGCCGAAGGAGAAGATGAGGCCGACCGGAGAAGGCGAAGAAGAAGATGGAGCGTGGAGAACAGCTGAAGTTGAAGAAGACGGGGAGTACCGGCGGAAATGCCGAACGCGAGGAGCACCTAGGTTCGCAGAATAATCGCCTCGATGCGTAAAGGCAAGGTCACGAGAAAGAATCCAGGGTCACGGGAGTAATTGAGAAGAGAAACGCGAAAGCGGCCCGCGGGGGTCCTCCCGCGGGTCGCGTGTAATACAAATTCAAACCCCCGTTTTTAAATCCGCAGTTGATAAGTGCAAATCAAACAGTGCGGCGGCGTTTTTGAAAACGTCGCCGCACTTATAAGCTTTCCCAAACGGGACCTTAATGACAAGTCAATTACAGTTGTGTATATTTCTGACAACTATTTTATATTCTCTATAAACATATTTATTCATTTTACTATTGTTATGCATATTAATCACCACCAACATGCACGATATTTCTTCATTGCATATTTGATCATATTTTGGCATTATGTATCTCAATAAGTATATAACTCATCAGATATTATAATATTGATTTTCAAGGAGAGAAAAGGACAACATAGATCGTTAGACAAGTGACCTACTACTTTGTATAGCTTTTTATTGTACATTTTTGGTTGTTTATATACTTAATACAGATATTGGATTATAGGGTTCACATAATTTCATATTAAAAGTACATTTTTAGAAGCTGTATATGTTAACTGAGGATTGTTTATATATACTTCTTTATTAATGTTTGATATCAATGAAAATTAGAAGGATTAAAATATAAAAATTTGCCTAAATGATTTAGTAAAACTTATTTTCCACTCACTGAATCCCGATAAGTACAAATCAGAATGAGTGTTAATCAGAATTGAGTTTAACCACGTACTCTTCTTTACACCACTGATTAACTGAAAAGGATCAAGTTGGGGCATGATAATGAAAAGATCTCTAGCAGCATTACTTAATAATAAATTTTTTATCAAGTTAGTTTAAAAATGTAATTAATATTATTCACATTTTATTTTTTTTCCCTAGTGGTTCAAAGCTTTTGTGGAAGCAACATAAAGATGAAAAAACAGATTAAGAACATTTATAGTCAGAGTTCTAAGTCTAACATGTTAAATTTCTACATGGGAACTAAATTAAAGCACATTCAACCAAGTACATATAAAAAAACAAATCATTTGATTGTTGTTGTTGGTTAAACAAATGGTCTATTCTATTTACAATATAAAATTAAAAATAGCAAACTCAAGTTAAAATTACAAAAAACTTATGACCATATAATTCTTGAACATTTCCAATCAGATGATAAATAAGTGGTTAATCATCATGAGGAAGAAAATGCAAAAAGCGTTGTTGCATCAAATAATAATGAAATATTGATATTTATGCCACTAATGTAATATAAGTTAGTCAAAGTTCATAAAGATCCGCAAACGCAAACAAAGCCAAAAATCAAAATACATCAAAGGGTTGGTAAAACAATCTCACTATGAAATATAAAATAAACTTTTATTTAATGTTATCTTATTATGGTTGTATATATTACAATAATCTTTATGCAAGAAAAAAGAAAGCAACAATGTTCGATGAGGAAGAAAGTACATGGGATCACTAACATGAGAATGACGGAGAAGACGAAAAAGCTATTAGATATCAAAACAATCTCTAAACGATACATTATTTTAGGACTCAAAAAAAAATCATTTAGAATATAGTTCTATTTTATGTTGATAATTTTAAGCTTTTAAACTCAAACATTCTATTTGATATTTTTAAATTTTTGTGCTTTCATATGTCTTGTAAAAATTAAGGTTAATTTCTTCATGTACTTTATGAGTTTTCTAATTTTTTTTCAAAACTTTATAACTGTTATTGCTTTTTTTAATTCAAAACCTACACTGCAATTCATTTTTGAAACCTACGTTCAATTCAATTAAGAAAATCGCCTCAATCCCTCGTATATTTTTTGAAGCCTTGCCAACATTCATTAAGCATTAATGTATGAAACCTATGTTTTCATTTTCTGGGCTAGTATCATATTTAGAGAACAGACAAGTCAATCGCCAACTACCACCTGCAATAGTCTAATGCCTACAAAAAAAGAAAAAGATGTTTGACTGCCTTCAACTAGCAAGATCCAACATTTGCTTCCTAGTCATCCAACCTTTCTGCCTATGAAGAGGATGATTGACCCATCCTTGGCTACTTTTTAAACTTATCCAACAATCATTGCCTAAATTTTGTCAAAATTTTTACATTCAACTTAACGACCACCAACATCTAATGTCGCCATATGAGAGGGGTAACCCAAGTCAACTGCCAATCATCACTTAAATTATGACATTTTTTGTAACCTCAACAGTCTGAGGTGCACCTCTCTAGTTGTATAATATTAAACATGTCATTAGCCTTATTCAAAATATCTAGAGGAAGGTTTTAGAAATCAACATTTTTTATCAATTCTTGTTAAGTATTGTCAGAGGTGTTAAATATACTTTTCAATAGTTATTGATTAACTTCTATTTATTTTATCTATTAGATATATTTATTGCCTTCCTAATCCTTCGACTCTACTTTTTTATAACCTCTAATTGTTGTATTTTCTACTATTATATCTACATGTCCAAATAATTTGAATTTATCTCTTACTCCCCTCAAAGAATGACACTCTAATATATCCATTAATATAATCTTTATTTATTTTTTCAACACCACAATTTTCATCTTAACTTTTTTATTAATAGGTGGCAACTTGTTTAATTGAAAAGGGCTTTAAAAACTTTTTGTTAGGTCTTTTATTTTGATCTTCACCTAAATTATAATAAACTCCTACCTTACGAACTTTCAAGTGGGAAAAGACAATATTAACGTTATCATTTGCTTGAGGAAAATTTTTCTATCAATGACTTTTTCTATTGCCCAAGATAACGATCCATACAACATAACTAACTTAATTGTTGTTTAAAAATTTATCTTGACACATCGAATCTAAAATGTTAGAAAAACATTAAATACTGATCAAATATATATTTCACGGTACATAAAAACCATAAATAGAATATTCGATCAGATATACAGCTTCAACACGTCCCGCAAATCAGTAGAAGAAAAGAAATGAGAAAAAACACAGCTTCAATTAAGTCAAAACTAATCCAGCTAACTCACAAAAGAAATAAACGGATAACAAGGAGTGATTTAAAGCAGACCTGGACAAGAGACGAGACTGGGGTTTGATCAGCGTAGCAATCGCCGGGCTCCATGTTGAGGTAAGCAGTGGCGCCGCGCGCCAGTTCGCCTGCGGCCTCTACAGCCTGAAGCTCCGCACACTTGGTTCCCTGTGCGTAGAGGAAACCCTCTCCGACAACCTCGTCGTTGCGAGCAATGACACAGCCGAAGTTAGGGTGGGGAGCAGTGTGCCCCGCTGAGTAGTCCGCAACTTCCGCTGCCCGAATGAGGAGAGCATTATCATGTGCCGCGATGGCAGCGCTGCAGATCGGGCGAAGGCCGCGGGTAGGCTTGTGAGCTCTAGAATGGGACGATATCGGAAGCACGATGAATGAAGTCCGAAGAGCCATCGCACAATGAAACTGGCTGCCTCCTCCTAAAATAATCTTTTTAAAAAAATATTAAAATTAAAAACAACAAAGTTGGCATCTATTAAGGCCCCGTTTGGGGCAGCTTAATGGGTGCACTAATGTTTTAAAAATGTCATTATTGTGTTTGAAAAGCACGTTTGAGCCGTATTTTTGTTGTCGCTCCAAAATGGAATTCGTGAAATCCTTCTATGGTGACGAAACGGGATAGAGGTCGTGTCCCGCGTCTGTTTATCGTGTTAGGGTAAGAATTCCGGAGGTGCCCTTCTCTGCTCTCCCTCGTAATCGCCCTTCCGATCTCTCTCTCCTTCACTCTCGCGGAGATCATCACATATGAGGTAGGGTTCACCGGCGCGAGGAGAGGAGGCGGCATTCGGGTGGTCGTCGGCGAGGACTGCCGGCTGCAGCTTGGACCGAAATCCTGGAGTTGGCTAGGGTTTTTCGAGAAAAAGAGGGTGGCGGCTCTTGCGTGCGATAGATAGGGGAGAGAGGGTATGCAATGATAATAATAATATTATTATTAAAATAATAATAATAATAACAATTATTATTCAATTAATCATCAATCCGCACATTTTTAGCCTGTACACATCCTTGCAGCGAAGTGGATGTCCTTCCTAACTAAGGGTCTGTTTGGCGCAGCTGCGAACTTCTCGATTTTGTAGCTATCTTCTTTGTCTTGCAAGGGAAAGTCTGTTACTGGGAAGCAATTGCGAGGAAGATCTAGTTGATACGTTTGGTTGCAGTTGTCTGAGAATAGTTATGTATAGCCTATTTCAGGGAGAAATGATCAAGCTGCCATATTTGTTAAAAATGTTTGTCAATCTACCTATTACTAAGAACTATTTTACAAATTTCACCGAATTTGCTCAGACGAAGCATAAGAAAGTGAATCAGAAGCTAATCAAATAAATGCGAAAGAAATTTTTACACTAACTTTTTCTAGATGCGAACATAGCAAGATCAATCAGGATGTAAGTTTGTTAATATTAGAGCTCATCCCCTTCATTGTTTACATTTGAGCATAATATTTTAGAAAAAAACGAACTTTGAAATTAAGAATTTTAAAAGTAAATGCAGAATCAAAATTTCTTTTTCACAACAGGATCCAATAAAAAATCAAGTTTTTTTTTTTTTCTAAAATGCAGAACAACAAACCTGGACGATGAGGAAGGAGGAGCGGGATTGCTAGGGTTGCGGGCTCGACGAGGAAGAAGGCGACACACCGGATCGATGAGGAAGAAGGCGACACAACGATTTCGAAGAAGGAGGAGCGGGATCGCTAGGACTGCGGGCGCGAAACATGGACGACGAGGAAGAAGGCTCGGGACCGTCCGCTAGGTCTTCTTTGCGAGCGAGGGCAATTCAGAATATTGTGTCGTGAAAGCTGGGGCCACGGGGTCGATCCCGCGGCCCTCTTTCAACCAAATTATCGAAAGCTTTTCCTCGAAGTTGAGAACCAAACGGACGAGCTTCGGATGAGGCCACTGCGACGCCCCGCGTCGCGGCAAAAAGTCGGAACCAAACGAACCCTAAGACGTTCTGGATGTATTCGGGCAGTCCATTTTGTCAGCCGGGGTCATTAAGATCACTTTTCCAACGATCGGGCTTCTGTTTCGTCTTGTGACTTCTGTTTTATCTATTATTTTGCCCATACGAGTTACATTGCGAAACGAACATTCACTAACGGTGACATAATTGTCGTTTATCACAGTAATAGCTGCCGATAAGTTGTTACGCATAGGCTCCACGAACGACGAGACGGTTTATCACGATAGTCAGTAGTCATCAGTTATCAGGGTAATATGCTTATCTGCAGATTATTAATGATCTACGGCTGCCCCAAACAGACCTTTAATCAATGGTCTGAATATCGAAAAGTTATTATGTGTTAAGGCCGCACAACACACATTAGATGAGAATTTTTATAGGTCAACATGTAATACATGATTGTATGGTCATATTAAATATGATTGTATTCAAATATTTTTCGAAACGTGGGATCGTCTGCACATAATAATTTTCCCAAATTCTCTAGAATATTTATAGATCTTTGTCAAAGAGATTTTCTTAAAAAAAGGCTAACTAAAATTTTAAATTTTTAAATTTTTTTTACCAAAAAAAGTATAATCAATGAATAAAATTAAAATTAAAAAAATTAATAACATGGCAAATTATTTAAATTTAAATGTGTAAAATATTTTATTACAAAATTATTACTTTGAATTAAATTCTGGTCAAAAATGTATTTTTGTTAATACAGCTATGATTATTAGTAAGTTGGTGATAGAAGTAGACTAAATTGGAAAAAATATTTACAAGTTATAATAATTAGTGTTCATGTATTAAATATTAAGATAAAAAAATTATTTATGTAAATGACTTTTAAAAATAGTTTAGTAGGTCAATAAACATAGAATTTTTTTTGGAAGAATTACTTATATATCACTTATTTCATATGATTTTACAAACGTAAAGGCTAATCTTTTTATTTTTAGCTATGTATGAAAATGTGAATTTTACTTTTCACATATATATATATATATATATATATATATATATATATATATATATATATATATATATATATATAAGAATTGGGCGGTATGTAAGTAAGCTGCCCCAATTTCTTTTCGTACATAAAAAATGTGTCAACATGAATCTTGAGGATGTCCATTTGAATGGAAGACAACAATACAGGTCCTATTGATAAAAAACAAAGGACATTGTATCATGATAGTCAACAGATAGAAATATCAAGTGTCATTTCTTTCAGTCGAAACTCTGAGCTGACCATATGGAAGGATATCTGAATGAGAGATAGAAACAGCTCAATCTAAGAGGCAGTCATTCATGATCAGCCCTCCCATTCGATTTCAGATTTCCACACGAAATGACCATAGGCCCTTCACAGAATTTTTCTTTGACTTTTTGAGAAGACTCATTGTCCAAGGAAGACTGCCCATCAGATTATAGTGGTACACCCTATGTCTAATGGCTCAGTTTATCCTGATGACAGGAGCGCCTCTTCCCAAAACTTTTCCTTGAAAATCTGACTGTCATAACTAGACTGACTGAAGACCTTCCAGCAAATCGAAAGTCTTCCTGACAAAAAGAGGGCCCCATCTAACTGAGTGATAAGGTCGTCATTGGGTGTTCTCATTAAAGCGGTTATGAATATGAAAATGCTGCCAAAATCAACTATGAATATGAAAAGGAGCCAAAAATCAGTTTTGAATATGAAAAGGTGCCAAAAATAACTGTTAACACCCCTATTGGAATAATGGCACACATGTAATTGTAGATTGGGTACCCCAAAAATTTATAAGGGATTATTTTTATAGTAAAACGTTGTTGACTCGTCATACCTAAACTGCATTTACTATACTCTCTCTCTCTCTCTCGCCCCCCTCTCCTTCTCTCTATGTTTCTTTCTCCCATCCTATGCTTTATTCCTTCTTTGTGATTCACAAAGCAGATCTGGATTCAACATCCTAAAAGGTGAGGGAGCATAGATCATGTAAATAATAAGAAGAGGAGCATAGCACGAGGATGAAACCCATATGAGAGATACCACAAATATGAAGTACTCAAGGAAAGAGAGCAGGCTTCTTAGAAATAGAGCCCCTAGGAAGAAGAGCATGAACCCGAAGGCGTCGAACACCTTAAAGGGAAGAAAGACATGAAGCCTCCTAGTGTCAGGTCTACACCATTAAATAAATAATGATTTGAATATGTTAAGGCCCACTGCCGATACGAGAATTCATTCTCAAGGAAAATCTATGATGCTATGCCACAAAAAGTTCAAACTTCCTTCATTAGAATCCTATAAGGGAGCTGTCTGACAATAACTCTTCATTTGAGTTTGTTTCCTGCCTCATAATGGTCTCTGATGCATTAAAGAGTTTGTTATTTTACACCACATTGAGGGACTCTTCCTTGAGGTGGTTTAATGGCCTCCCAATAGGAGTGATCACCTCGTTCACTAACTTGAAGAAGATGTTCAAGGCAAGGTTTGCCAGCGCCTAGAAACCTGTCAAGAACTCACTAGCTCAATAGCATGATAATCAGGGGCTAAATGAGAACCTTCTTTTGTACGTCACTAGATTCTAAAAAGAGATGCTAGAAGTATGGGATCTAAAACTACGAGGTAACATAGGCTACATTAGCCAAAGGTCCGAGGAGCTAGTGATTCAAGTGTGCTTTGGGTTTGTAATAACCGAATAGCTTGGCTGAACTTTTATAGTTGACCAATAGCCTTATTACAATGGAAGAGTATGGCTACAAATGCTATTGGAAAGCTGAACAATTTGATCGCTGATCGCTGCTCACAAAGGAGAGCCTTGTGAGATGATGGGTGGAGGTTGAAGGATGGCCAGGTCTTGTCGTTCACCCTAAACATAAAGACAATCGACTTCCTTAGGGCAGCAGCGGGGTCGAAAAGAACCACCAGAGAGGAGGATATGGCACGACAAATTACCAATGATCGAAACACTACCATGACTGATAGTCGGACGGCCACAAGGTACAAAAGCCCACTTCATTAAGGGTTTTGATGTCTGAGCTGGTGGAGGTCATAGAAAACAATGAGTACTTCAAAGGCTCTACCAATGAGAATTAAGCTTTTCTAGACAAAAATAAGTTTTGTAAGTACCATAACGACCATAGCCATGACGGAAGAGTGCAAACACCTCCAAAGCCTATCGATGAAATGATTCTAGATGAAAAACACAAAGTATGTCTGCTTGGACAGTTCTTTGGGTTTTGTTGATCTCTTCGGTTAATACCAATATGTGCGGCGTGCTTGTGCAGCACACCACACCTATTGGGGGTCCATTTTTTAACCTCATTTTGAGGTGTTCCTTTTCCTTTCCTTAGAGCTTAGAATCTAGCCACAGGATTTTCTTATTGACTATCCTAGAGGACTAGTAGTGGGATCCAACCCATAGAAATTCCAACCACTTTTCACTCTTTTTGTGAAGTCTCACATGGGTAGTCTCATGCCCTCAATTACTATTTGAGATGGCAAGGGACAACATGTGAAGACTCAAAAATAAGCTCCCATATGATCAACTGGCTCTATGGCAACCTTGGGTGGCTTGGTCTTGCACGTAGTCACCTGAATTCACCAAAATTCCCTAAAATACCCAAAGCCATCAAAATTAACAAATTGATTCACCCCCCTCCTTTGAAATTCACAACACTTCTTAACTCTTTTTAAGACTGTCAGCGTATTTTTTAGACTTTAATTTCAATTTAAATATATATAATTTGGAAAGTAGCATTTTAATTTTTGAAAAATAATTTTAAGTTTGAAAAATTTTAAGATATTAAATCAAACCGATCTCACATCCTAAATAGTTTATATAAACGAGCACCGCACCACAAACCGTGTATCTATCCCGAGGAATAGGCACACTGCTTGATGATGGGGCTTGATTAAATAAACTAGAAGATTTGTGACATCCGTTTGGTTTGCGAACCAATTTTATAAGCCGACAAGTTCCCTTGCTTAATATAAAGGGATTAAGCAGGGTTTATATTACATGGGTTCTTAAAGTTCCCTATAAGGGCAAGCCCCTATAGTTAATTACATCCTAAATGTTCGAAGACACTCAAGAAAACTCTCAATAAAGATCAGTGGTTTTGTTTTCAAGAATTTCAAAGTTTAAGTTTTTCAAACAATTGGACTTTGGAGATCTCAATTGAGAATAGCTCAAATTTGGAACAGTTTATTTTTAAGATTCGAAGAAGAGAAGTAGGGGATGTCGCGGACCGAAGTGAACTTCGGTGACTTCTCGGCTTATCCTATGGTTTGGCTTCAATTTGAGAGTATTATTTAATGTTTCAATCCTGCCAATTTTAGTTAATCAGGACTTATATTAGTATGACATAATCATACAAATGGCCTCAAAGATGTGAGGGTTTATGTCGTACCAAACGATCACCTCGGAGTCTTAAGACCGGTTAGGGCTTAATTTGCATAACTTGATTATGCAAATGCCTAACGAAAAGTTGAGGATTTATGTTGCACTAGGAAAACTGCCTTGAAATCCTATGGATTGTTGTTTAATTCTAAGAAAGGTTTTGCTGAAGTAGACCCGAGTTTCTTGATGAAGATGGTCGTCTTTGCCCAGCTGTGCTCCAAGTTTCTTGTTGTTGCGAGAGGTTTAGTTTTAGAAAGTGGCGATCGAGAGATAAGAGAAGTGTTTTGGTTTAGAAAGGTTGAAAATTGAGATGGCTTAGTATTTTAATTAAAACAAATCTTAAAGTTGATTAAGCGGAACCAGATTAAGATCTCGTTGTTACGTTATCACGACATCATTATTTTCATCGGATTCACTTAGTCCGAATGAATTTGCTAAACTCGGCTGAATGAGTTCCACACTTTCATTTAGACCATGAGAAATCTCATTAGCAACATGTGTGTTACATCATCCGAGGGATTCCCGATCATCCAATGAGACATTTTAATTTTAGTGGTAATTGCAGTTTTATTTTTGTTGGTGATTAAATTTTGAGTTGTGTAAACATGCTGGGTTCGATCATTTTCATGCATTTATAAGTACAGGAAAGTAAGACATTTAATAAATTGCTAAATGTAAATCGCAATAAACTTAAAAGCGTACCTGGTGGGCACTCCTATCATTTTCACCTGCACTTGAAACACATGTCAGAACATTTATATATTTGTAGCAAATACCTAGGTAAAGCTAAGGGAAGGTTCTGGTTGTCTACCAAAATCCTCATCCTATTGCTAGTCACTGCCTATGACGTCTAGGTTTTTGTGTTTTATTAAGGATGATTTTCTTCACCAAAGAACAATGAAGTCTCACTGTTCTTTTAAAACATCCCATCAAGTTAGAGAAGCGCTCGGAACTGAATTCTAAACATCTTCTTAAACATTTTGGGGATTACTTTATATTCAGTTAGTTTCACTATGGTGATGACTCAATCACCCGATTTACTTTTGCTCAGTGAATTAGGATGTTTGATTATCCTATGAGCAAGGTGACAGTTTCATTTGATGTTTTATTTGAAAATTATGATAATGAAAGCCTTTAGAGGCAAACTAGTTCATTAAAGAATTTAACCATTCTTAATTGAAGTTTGAATTAATGGTTTAAAGTGATTCAATTTAATTATAAGGTTTCGATTGATCTTTTTCAAATGTTTTAAATTATTTTAAGTTCAAAAAAATGTTTAAGTTGTTTAGTTCAGTTAAATTTTATTATTTCAAATGGTCTTAACTTTTTAGATTAATTTTAAATATTTTAAAACTGATTTAATTTTCAATTTATAATATTTTAATCATGAGTTATTCCAGGTTAATCTTTGATGTCTTAAATTTATTTTAATTTAAGTTTTAAACAATTTCAGATTAGTCTTAATATTTAAAGTTTGTTTTATTTTTATTCTCTTAATTTAAATTTGTTTTAATGTTTTAGGTTTTTAATTTAATTATAAAAATTTTTAGATTATCTACCTTTCATTAGTTTCAATTATCATTTTATAGTTTAATTAATTAATAAGAATTTAATGACATTTGATTAAAACATTGATTAGGGATTCAATTCAAAGAATTAGAATCTGCTTATATCACATCCCCAATCTTTAATAATTCAAGCCTTAATTAATCTTCCAAAGTTTAGGTGATTTAATTAATTAAAGTTCATTTTTTAATGCTCTAGGTGATTTTAACGAGTTTCTACCATTTAAATGCCCTATGTTTCAGACATCCAATAAGAATTTAAGATCAAATATTTTACCACTCCCCTGGTTAAGCCTAAAATTTTAATTAAGGTTAAAACCTTTTAATTACCTTAATGCCCTCTTAAGCGTATTCATCTCATAATTCATCAAATTAAGCTCAAATGAACTTGAAATTTTTATGTCACCTCACCCATATGTCAATTAAGACATTAAAGGAGAAAATATAATTTTTCTATTTTAAATTTAATTTATATAATTATTTTAATAAAAATAGGGGTTTTCAATGAAAATTTCATAATATGATCAAAAGGAAGTTTCTGTCCTTAGGAAAATTATGGGAGGTTCCTATTGACTAGAGGATCACTTGGACCAATTTTGGTGATTTTTTGAATTTTATTTTATTTATTATAATTATTTTAAATTTTGAGGTATTAATTAATTATAAAATAAAATTAAAGTTGAAAATTAAGTTTTATATTTTTCTTAAATCCCTCTGACCTCAAGGAACTTAGAGAAATAAACTTTATAATTTTCAAATTTTTTTTTTGAATTTTTAGAATTAATTTAGTGAAAAGGTTGAAAGAAATCCATTTTTAATATTAAAAATGCCCTAAGCCTTTAAAATTCAATATATTTGCTTTGAGATTTAAGAAAAATATTTGGTTGGTTCCTAAGTGATTAAGAGATCAAAAATGAAATTTTTGTGAATTTTATTATTTTTGTAATTTTTCTAATTTTTTAATTATTAAAATATCAAAAGTTAAGTTAAAAAATGAAGATTTTAGAAAAATTCTAATTTTAATTTTTTTAGACTCCTCTGATACCAGAAAGACTCTAAAACCAATTTAGTGAATTTTTTAAATGTATTTTAAGTTTTATGAATTTTTAAAGTTTAAAAGTTGCTATGTTACTTAGAAAATCCATTTAATGGGTTAAACCATTTTCAATTAATTTCAAACTTTTTATGGGGCTTCCTCTGACCCTAAAGATCAGTGGAGAATTGATTTCAAATTATTTTGATTTTTAATTTACCTTAATTAATTCAATGTTGATTTTAGGTCAAGTGAACCATTAGGGTTATTTACAATGTTTTAATTCATAAGGTAATTTTCTTGAGTCCCTCTGGTCATAGGGAGCTTACCCTAATTTTTCTAGAATTTTCCAAACAGTATGCTAATTATTGTGATTAAAATACTAAAACAAGCATAAGAATTTGGAAAATAGATAACTTCATAAAGACATAGCCTATGGCCTTGGAAAATTCAGGGAATGTTCCCAAGATCAGAGGCTACAAAGCCCTATGGTCTCATACCATGATGAATTGTGTGTGTGAGTGGAGAATTAAATAACTCAGATCAGTATAAAAATAATTAAAAATTAAATACTCAATAAAATAGCTTGATTCTTCTTCTACATTGTTCCCCTCTTTTCACTGAGCAAGTGGATATTTTTCTTTTAATTTTGTAATTTTTTTACACAAAGATATGCATTTTTAAAGTTTCAGGGGTTTAAATACTTCATAAATACCCTATTTATCTACTTAAGTGACGTGGCACCACCTCAACATGCGACGGGTCGAAGCTCCATGAGACGGGGTTTGATTCGGCGCCGCCATCTGACTTGGTAGCCACGCGGCCCGCGATTCATGTTCCGTTGCTCCATCTGGCTTGATCCTACCCGTCCATCCGTCACACGCGCAATCCGACGACTGCTGGTCATCGTCTACGCCTAGTGTGAACCGAGAACCGTCCATCTTCTAGACCTAATATCTCGCTTGATACTCAACCAAATCACATGGGGTTTCATCCTACATGCTCGTTTAGTCTAGAGGAGTCTATCCATACGGCTAACATGCATTGAAATTAAGTAAAACAAAATGGAGAATCCATGGAAGCTCGGGAAGAAGGAGAGCTCAATACCTTTGCTCTGAGAAGTGAGGCTTCGATCAGAGGTGCTCGGCACGTTCGTTGGAGTCCCAGGAGGCTACGGATTGAGTCTCAAGCCATGGTGAAATGCCTGGCTATGAAAGAGGTGAAACCCGATTTGGTGTTTTCACGTCTAGAGCAAATGGCTGGCCTAGTGAGGGGGCTTTCACTGGGGAACTTCTTCTCTACCTCTGGTGAAGGTGTGGGAAGATTTAATTGGGTTTTTGTGGAGTTTCAAGGGTTGTCCTGTTTTTTGGTCTGAGATTGAGCTCAAAAATTGAGCTCAGCCAATGGGGATGAAGGCTGGAAAACAGTGGAGCTGAGCTTCTCTTGGCTGGGAGGAGCTTTAGGAGTGATTTGGGGAGTTTTTGTGAGAAAATTTTTCAACACCTATTCAAGGCCGAGACGTGTGAATTATATGGCCAGGGCCATAGGGTTGAGCCAGGGCTCAATTGAAGGGTGAGTTCCACTGCTTAGGTGGGGGCAGTGGAGCTCCAAAGGAAATTTTGGCTGAGGTGGCCAATTGGTGGAGTTTGGGTGTGTCTAGGTAGATGGTGGCTCTCAGTTTTGAACCCCTCCGGTGACTAGGCCGGCTGGCAAGGACAGGGAGGCGGCCCGAGGTCGAGTGAGTCAGGTGGCAGGGTTTAATGGTGATTAACCAGGTATGGGGGGATTTGGGATGAGGCAAAAGGGGATTTAACCATTTAAGGAAAGAGATCCCTTAAAATGGGGGACCCTTGGTCCATGGCTCAGTTTGCTTGGGCTAGGTGGATCTAGGGTGGTTCCTGGGGTTCAAATGGTGGCTGTGGAAGAGTTGGTTTAACTACATTTGGTTCAATTTGGTTAGGTTAGGTCATGGGTTCAAATTGGC
This sequence comes from Papilionanthe hookeriana x Papilionanthe teres, assembly GCA_022702705.1. Classification (NCBI taxonomy): domain Eukaryota; kingdom Viridiplantae; phylum Streptophyta; class Magnoliopsida; order Asparagales; family Orchidaceae; genus Papilionanthe; species Papilionanthe hookeriana x Papilionanthe teres. Next base: position 113,605,875 of record CM040430.1, on the reverse strand, counting down.
TCATTTCAGTTTAGGTTAGGCTAACTTGGGTTTGGGTTTGATTTGGGTCCAAGGGTCTTGAGCAACATTTTAGAAATGATTGCCATGAAGAACTTTCATGAAGACATGGAATGGTTTTGAGTTCAATTGAAAGGTCAATTTGATGGGTTTTGGGATTTTGGTTAATTTGGGCAAGGTTGGATCAAGTTGAGTCCATTTTGGGTTAAGGTGAGGTTTAGACCCAATTGAAAGTTTCAAATGGTCTAGGGGAATATATTGAAGAGTTCCTAACATCAATTGGGAAGAAATTTTAGGATTAGTCAATTTGGTAGATTCAGGGCATGGATTCAATTTAGGTCCAAATGGGGCAACTTTGGTTTTCAAATGGATTTAAGTTAAGCTTAGGCTCAAATTGGGACAATTGAAAGTTGCATGGGTTTCATGGGAGTGCGATGGAAGGTTTAGGATTGAAATTTGGGGGGAAATGGTTGACATTAGGTTAATTGGGGAATTTTGGATTAATTGGGCAAAATTGGGGATTTAGGTTTAAAATGGAATTAAACTCAAATGTGAACCAATTTAAACTTGGATTTAGTTTAGATTAGTATTGGGGATGTTGAATTAATGTTTATAATTGAAATTGGGTAAAATTGAGGTCAAATGGGTTGGTTTGGTTTGACATTGGGTCCATTTAGGTTAAAAATGGGTCAAATTGGGGAATTTGATAAAAGTGGGTTGTTTTGAAAAAAATGGCTTATGGTGTAGTTGAAAAAAATGAAATTGGAAATATTTGGGATTTTTTGGAATTTTCTTGGAATTTTTGAAATTTTTCGAATTTTGGGCCAAAAGGGGTATTTAGGGTATTTGAAGGTTATTTGGAGGGTATTGGGGGTATTTTGGTGGATTTAAGAGGTGGGAATTGTTTTATAATGATTTTTAGGATCTTTGGGAATTTTGGGTAAATTTTGGGAAATCTTGGAAAGTTTTGGGGTTGTAGGAGCAATTCGGGTAATTTTAGGTAAGTTTGAAGGACCCAATGTCAAAACCAAGAATTTTGACAAAAGTAGGGTTTGGTTAAGGTTGAGAGGGTGGAAAAGCTTAAAGTGAGCCATGGACCAAGAAATGTCCATTTTGAACATCTCATAGGTTGTTCCTAACCCTCTTAGCCAAGGGCTAGGGGTTTAGACTTAGCCACATGAGTGCTCCAATGAACCAGAAGTCAAGATTGGGTAGGGATGGCTTAGGGTTAGGATGGGTGTGAGAGTGTAGTGTGTGCAAGCCATACCTCACCAGGACCAGGCCACCCAGGGTTTTTCTAAGGCTTGAACATCCTATAGGAATTCATCCTTGTCTTTCTACACATTGGTCCCTACCTTCCAAGTGATTTGGAGGTTAATGACCATCTATGTAAGATTCTAAAGTGAATCATGATTTGGTTTGAATTCATAAATGGTGGGTTCCATCTCTAGTCTTCTAGGATAGTCAAGGAGAAGTCCTATGGCTAGATCCTAAACACTAAGAGGAAAGAAAAAGACCTCACCAAAAATGAGGTCAACAAATGGACCCCCAATAGGTGTGGTGTGCTGACCAAGCACACCGCACATATTGGCGTTGACCGAAGAGATCAACAAAACCAACACAGACGTCTAAGTGTCACACTTAGAAAAAAGCGTAGAAAATTTTCATTGGGGAGTATCAGGTAAATCTCCAAGACTGAAGATTCTAGAACTCTCGCTGGGGAAAATGGAAGTGATTTCCAATTCACAAGACCTGGAGAGATTGGATTTGAGATTGGTTTCATTTTTTATTTCAAGTTTTGATTTTGAGTTTGAATTTTGATTTGATCAGATTTTCGATTTAGATTGAAGTTCAATTTAAGATTAATTTTAAGATCGATTCCATGGAAATTATGGATTTGAAATGAGAATTGGAACCTAGGTTCCAACCTCGGGATTCAGAACGAGAACTGGAAGTTAGGCTCCAGCCTCAGGATTTAAAGAGAGAATTAGAATTTAGGCTATAGCCTCAAGAAGAGAGCTGGAAGTTAGGTATCAGCCTCAGAAGTGAGTCGGAATTTAGGTACCGACCTCGAAAAGGATGATAATAAGAATTTAGGTACTGATCTCAAAAGGAGAGAGTCAGAATTTAGGTACTGACCTCGGAAATGAGGACTGAAATTTAGGTATTAGCCTCGGAAGAGAGTCGGAATTTAGGTACCGACTTCAAAAAGGATGAGAATTAGAATTTAGTACTGATCTCGAAAGGAGAGAGTCAAAATTTAGGTACTGACCTCGGAAATGAGGACAAGAATTTAAGTACCAGCCTCGGAAGAGAGTCGGAATTTAGGTACCAACCTCAAAAAGGATGAGAATCAGAATTTAGGTACTGATCTCAAAAGGAGAGAGTCAGAATATAGCTACTGACCTAAAAAATGAGGACTGGAATTTCGGTACTAGCCTAGGAAGAGAGTCAGAATTTAGGTACGCGACCTCGAAAAGGAAGGCGGGATTTAGGTACCGATCTCGAAGGAGAGAGTGAAATTTAGGTATCGATCTCGGAAAGAGAGTTAGAATTTAGGTACCGAGCCTCGGAAAGGAAAGAAGCTGGGATTTAGGTACCGGTCTCGAAAGGGATGGGAATCGAGATTTGAAATGCGATCCGAAAGGAGAGACCGAATTTAGTACTTGGCGTCGAAATGAGGAGTCGAAATTTAGGTACCGGCCTCGAAGAGAGTCGAAATTTGAGTACTGGACCTCGAAAAGGATGAGAATCGAATTTAGAGTACTGATCTCGAAAGGAAAGTCAGAATTTAGGTACTGACCTCAGAAATGAGGACTGGAATTTAGGTACCAGCCTTGGAATAGAGTTGGAATTTAGGTACCGACCTTGAAAAGGATGAGAATTAGAATTTAGGTACTGATCTCGAAATGAGGACTGGAATTTAGGTACCAGCCTCGAATATTTGAAAGAGAACTAGAATTTAGGCTCTATCCTCGAAGATTGAAAATAGGATATGAAGGTGTTTCAAATCTCGCTCGAAGGGTTTCTCGGAAAAGAGATCCGTGTGAAGAGGGACCCAGCTCCATGCCATCAGAACTAAATAGAATAAAATTCGTGGCTTCGTGTCAATAGAACTAGTCGATCCTCTAACACACATAAGAAACAGACTTGAAAGGAGCTGGTAAGTGTACCAAGCTGAAAGGACTCGACCTAGCGATAGGTCAAGGAAAGGATTTGAATTTCAAAAGAGTCTCAAATAGATTCAGATTTAAAGAAGAATTGAAAGATTTGGATCGGAGGATTCAGATTAGAATTCAATTCGAGATTTAGATTTGTTTCTTCTGTTTTAGTGATTCTATTTTATTTTTGTTCAATTAGAGTTCGCGTTAATTTGGAGTTCTTTTTGACATTCTGATTTTTTTTAAGAGTTCTCATTTATTTTCAAATCATTCTTCATTCGAAGTTCATTCAACTTAGTGGCGTTTCCCAGTCAAATTACACAAAAGAAGTGGAGGCAAAACACGACATGGTCGTTCCATTTCAATTTGCCGAAAATACATCATATGGCTTGATCCAAAACAAAATGATATTTTCATTAAAAATCAAGCATCTCATACAATCCTTATAAATCCAAAAAAAAAAACGGACTGCATAAGATTCTTGCAGGTTTCCTCCAAAAGCATCTGTCAAAATCCATGTCTGAATGGTGAGACACATGGGTGATAACATCACCTTCCAAGCCATCCTCGACAGGAATGTCGTTCAGATGTGCATTGGAGGTGTGCTGTTTTTCATGTAATTCACAGCTCGTAGGGCTGAAGGCTCTCTATCTCTGGGTCCGGCTGAAAGTGGAAAGGCATTTTGTTGTCGTCCATCCTCCTGAAAGTGACGGAGATCAGCTGAAAAGTTACGCCCGGGATGCAGTGCTTTATTATGTATGTTTCATTTCCTTTTAACACCAGAACGGAACCTACCGGTAAAGGTATCTCCACTGGTCCTCAGAATTTTCTGGGGCTTGCTATCTGAAGGTCTGATCCGAACATGATTTTGCACTGGTTGACAAAGGACACTGTGCAGAAGGATTTGACGAAATCATGATGATCTTTGTGTGGCGGTATGCAGTCTCCTTCTTTGTATATGTTGATGATGCAGCTGTTGGGTATGCAATGTGCAGGGAGCACCCGCCATGACACCATCCTCTTCACCATCCTCTTGATGATTCCTAACATCGGATCCACCTCACTGCGATAGAGTATCCCTGACAGATTTCTTTTCCTGTCCTCGGTGAAGTTGTAACAACACCTGCACTGGATTGTAACTCTTCCCTTTCATTTCATCCATCTCCGAAGTTCTGAGTAGGTCTTGTCTCTTAAACAACCAGCTCGGCCCATTTTTTGAATATCGATGACGCAGTCTACGATCTGCTGCTACTCGTAATCTGAAAACACATCCGTATGTAGCTGAAGGCCCTCAAGGATATTGATCTTCTTGCCTCGAATTCTTCCGAAATATTCAAAGGTCTTCTTTTAAACTGTCTGTAATTTCTCCAGCTCGTATTCATGAATTATCTGAAATTGTCGGGGTCTAATAACGTACTATGGGATGTATGGCTCAACCCCAGCATGCTCTCTTATGTGTTTCACCTCCTCGGGGATAGTCTCTGTCGCGACATCCTCCGGGGTTGCTTTTGCAACAAGACTCTTCAGAACTAGTGTATCTGCCTGGCGTCATGGTGCTAATTCTGTTCTTGTTCTTCTTGGAGTTTCTTTCATCTTCTCTATTGTTCTTGGAGTTGATCTCCTCTTTTCTAGTTCCTGCAGAACCGGCTTCTTAGAAGCACTTGCACTGATGGTAGTAACTGTCTCTTTATGCTGGTCTGCCGCTAGCTTGCTCAACATCCTGTGGATGCGGCGGTTCTTGTTTCTTCACTGGGTAGGAGTGAGAGTAGCCCTCCTTATTCCTTGAACCTCTGTGGGCACGGCAGTGACAAGCCTGCCCTATGTTGTAGTAACCATGGATTTAACTTTCTTTTCTTCTCCCGTTACATGAGCGGTGTTTACTTTCCTTTTTCTGTCGGTAGACTGCTGACTCGAGCTACTCAATTTTACCACTGTCTGACTGCGAAACTCTTCCCGGTCGATCGGGGTCCAATCGTCCTCCTCATACTTTAAACCAGTCGGTGTGAAATCAGAGTCGATCTCAATCACGGCCCCATCCTTCATCTTCTTTTCATCGAGTGCTAGACTCACGATTTTCATTTCGGATCTTCCAGGCTCCAGTGCCGTCAGTCAAATAAGCAATAATCATCTCAAGATCTCCCTCAAATGGAGATAATCCAGAATAGTGGCACTCGATGGTAGGTGGCAGTCCATAAAACACTTTGATCCTTTCTGGAGAAAATCCTATTCCAATACCTCTGACGAAGACTTTGTAGTCTTTCGCATCTAAAAATTTAGCATAAAATTCTCGAACGACTGGAATAACAAAAACAACAGTGAAATAACAGAATCGTTGCCAGTTGTGCGCAACGATTGTATTCTCGATCATTTCACCCGGATTGTAAAAGCTTCGCTCCGAGATAAACTTTCTCGACGTCGCAAATTCGTGATATCAAAAATGTGTTGCCGCAGTCGCGAACTTGCTATTGTCAAAATTTTCTCGTCCCTTCCCTCGCTTAGATTTCGGTGCCATCTAAACGTGAAAGAAAACAAGAACAAATTTAGGAATCAAATATTTAAACTCTTTTTAAGTTTAAGAAACTTAAAATAAGTTTAAAAATCCAAATAGAATACCTAAAAATAAAAATTTTTCTCAAAATTTCAGTTTTTAGCAAAACATAGGAAAAACAATGGTGAAAATAAAAAATAAATGGATTAGAGTGTAGATCTGACCTCGAGACGAAGAAATCAAGTGATTTCGCGCCCAAATACTTGATGTTTTTGACATCAAAATGGATCTAAGAGGTGCATTTTCATGAAAATGGGGAAGAAGATGAAGCTTAGGCGTCATCCATGGCTAATGGGGTTTATATGGTGTTTTTCGGGTAAGCAGGCCGAACCGGCGCTTAGGCGCCGAATTCTGGCGCCTAGGCACCAAACTCGCCTTTCACAAAAATCACTCTAAAAATTTTATTTTCCACCAAAATCATAAATTCAACTTCCAATGACTCATATTTGAATAGGGCTTCAGTTTCTAACTTCCAAAACATTTTCCAAAAATTTTAAAAATTAAATATTAAATCCACCGATCAAACACGATGTTTAAATCAAGCTTCTCTAATTTCCATTTATAATCTTCAATATTGGCTCAATACACTTGAGATAAGTATAATATAATGATTCAAGTCATAACACACAATCAAACAATACGATTTGAAAACAAATACAACACACATTGAACATGAAAGAAAATACACAAACAAACACAATCGATTCACTAAATCGATACAACGACTCACTAGATAAATCACGATCGCACCAAATCACTATCTAATTTCCATTATCTTCACAATGAAGATTGCTTGGCCTACTAAGGAAGAATACTAATGCTCTTGGAAAATCTGTAGCCGTTTTCTCGTCGATCCACTTGTTCTTCGCATACATCTCCACTTGAGCATCTTGATAAGCAGCTAGATGATCAAATTGGAGTTTCGCTTGCCATTCCAGATGTTCAATCTGATGATACATCTCATGAAGGCGATCTCCAATACTTTTGAAATCCGCTTCAAAATTATCAAGACGACTAGAAATCTTCTCCAAACTTACAACGATGAAACCATTGAAGTAGGGTTGATGATCTTTTGGACCTTTGTCTCTAGCCTCTTCTCCAAGATTTCTCCTCTCTATTTCTTCAAAAATCCTCTCTAATCTCTCAAGAATGATTGCTTAGGGATTGGGGACGAAGATGGGTTAATTTAAAGGTGAAAATCGTGTGAAAAACTGAAAGTTTTCGGTTTTTACACGACCCGATGCTCAGTGGCGCTTAGGCGCCGAATCTAGTGCCTAGGCGCGGACCCATCGACACACGGCTTATTCGGCGCTTAGGCGCCGGATGCTGGCGCCTAGGCGCCAGAACCATGTTCGACTCCGTTTCGCCTAACGTCGAATTTCAATGTTTCGTTCTCCGAAAATAGGTAAATTATAATGGTAAGATCAGAACAATCTCGATAACACAATTATACATAATTTCGATGAAGGTTAACTTGATCTCCTTTTTACTCACATATGAAATGGAGTGATCCAAAGTCAAAACTTTATATACTTCAAGATAATTTTTAATTTTATGAAGTTATGTAAAATTAGTCAAGACAGAGGCATAACCATACATCAAAAATGTAAAAACACACTAAAAATTAAAATCTATGGGTTGCCTCCCATTAAGCGCTTGGTTTAACGTCGTCAGCCCGACCTAAGTAATTCTTTAATCAGGTTGACTTAATTCATAAGCCTCTTTATAAATCTTTTTAATGTCTCCCAGAATAAGGCTTTAATCTTTCAATTAACTTTAAAAATTTTTCCCGTTTTGGGGTCTTTAATATCCACGGCTCCATATTGGTATACTTTTCGATTATATATGGTCTTATCCATTTTGATCTCGAATTTTCCGGAAAAAGTCTTAAACGAGTATTAAATAGTAATACTTCTTGTCCGAAGCTCGAAATATTTTTCACGAAATCTTTTTATCATGTAATACCTTCATTTTCTCTTTATAAATTTTTGCATTATCATATGATTCATTTCTTATTTCATCCATCTCATTTAATTGCGATAATCGTTTTTCTCCTACGAGTATTCAAATCGAATTAAACTCCTTTATCGCCGATAAGCTTTATGTTCGAGTTCGACGAGTAAGTGACGGTGTTTTCCAAAAACTAGCTAGGTAAGGTGACATTACGATTGGTGTCTTATAAGTTCGTTCCATAAGCGTAATGCAGAATCGAGTCTATCGACCCAATCGGTTCTTTTAGGATTAACGAGTCTTCTCTAAAATTCTTTTAATTTCTCTGTTTGATACTTCGGTCATTCCACTTATTTGTGGGTGATATGCAGTTGCAATTTTATGTTTGATTCCAAATTTTTGCAATAATGATTGAATTTCTATATTTCTAAAATGACTTCCACCATCTGTGATAATTACCTTAGGCATTCCAAATCTTGAAAAAATGATCTTCTTTAAAAATTTAGATACACTTTTGGAGTCGCGGTTAGGCAAAGCTACGAGCTTGATCCACTTTGAAACATAATCAGTTGCTTAATAAAATATAAATTTTTCCGGATGATGGTATAAATGGTCTAGTAAAGTCTAAACCTCATATATCGAAAATTTCGACTTCCGATATATAGTTTAAAGGCATTTCATCTTTCTTGGATATATTTCCCATTCTTTGACATCGATCGCATGTTTTAACATAATGTCTCACATCTACGAATAAAGTAGACTGATAAAATCCTGAATTTAAAATTTTAAATGCGGTTTTATCTATCCAAAGTGTCCTCCGAAATCGGAATCATGACATTTTTGAATAATAGCAAAAGTTTCTTCATAAGGTACACATCTTCGAATTATAGAATCTCTTCCCAATTTAAATAAATGAGGATCTTCCCGAACATAATATTTAGCATCATTTTTAAATTTCTTAATAAATTTTTCATCCAATCCATAAGGTAGAATATTGCTTAACTAAATAGTTAACTATATCCGCATACGAGGTGTTTGGTATCCTTGAATAACATATAAATGTTCATCGGGAAATTCTCATTTATATTTTCTTCGGTAATAACATCATTCTTAATTCTAGATAAATGATCGGCAATTTGGTTGTCCGTTCCTTTTCATCCATTATTTGAAAATCAAATTCTTGTAGAAGTAAAACCCATCTTATTAGTACGAGGTTTAGCATCCTTTTTTGACATTAGATATTTAATAGTGGAATGATCGGTATAGTTATGCATTTAGTACCAAGAAGATAAGGTCTAAATTTATCGAAGGCATATACTTATAGCTAGAAGCTCTTTCTCAGTAGTAGTGTAATTTCTTTGAGTTTCAGTAAGAGTTTTAGTAGCATAATATATAACTTTGAAAATTTTCTCATATTTTTGTCTCAATACAGCTCCAATTGCAAAATCTTTTGCATCACAAATTAATTCAAAAGATTTATTCCAATTAAGTGCAACAATGATAGGTGCAGTTATTAATTTTTCTTTTAAAATATTAAAAGCATTAACACAGTCTTTGTTAAATTCAAATTTAGCATCTTTTTCCAATAAATGACAAAGATGTTTAGCAATTTTAGAAAAATGCCTTTATATATCTTACATAAAATCCGGCATGACCTAGAAAACTTCTCACATCAGTAACAGTAGTAGGTGGTTGTAATTCAGCAATAATTTTCACTTTTGCTTGATCTACTTCCATCCCTTTTTGTGAAATCTTTTAATTCCATCTGTTGAAAAATCTCATGAACTTAAGATGGATGTACCCCATACAATTTTAAAGCCTATCTATTTAGGGAGTTCATCTACACAACCAGTCTTTATATCTTTAGATGCAACTCGATCACAAGAAAAACACAGAAATGAATGATGAACGAGATAAAATTATTGAGCTAAGACTTGGAAGAGAATTTGAGGATAAATTTCAAAAGAACTTTGAGTTGAGAAAAGAGGATAAGGATATTGGAAGACCATTGGATGAAATTCCTAATGAATTAGAAAAAAATATTTCCTCAACTAAGATAGATCCTCCATCATTTAATAATTATAAAGGGGAAGAATTGGAAGATAACTTGAAACATAAGAGTAACTGATCACAGAAAAGTACATCGAGAAATTCATATCTATTTTTGATGAAATTGCACTTTAAAGAAATGTATTTTCTTTATTTTATTGCAGGAATGAAGATTTATAAGCGATAGAAGCAAAAAGCATGAAATGGAGCAAATTTGGATAAAAAAGGAGGAAATTCATGCAAATTTAACTACTTCGCCGACGTCGAGATCAAGGCCGCCGACGGCGAGATCGTGAGGAGAAATTACTGAAGGAATTATAAGCTGCCTCGCCGACAGTGAGCCGAGCCCGCCGACAGCGAGATCGCGCGGTTTGAAGACCTTCAGAAGCCCCGTGACGGCGAGTCGTTTCGCGCCGACGGCGAGCTAGTTGAAATGCATATACATTGAACACTGGACACTTTTTGAAGAGGTGTTTAAGCACCCTTGGACCTTTGCTACCTCTATAAATAGAGGCCGAATTCTAAAGTGTGTGTGTGTCTTTTGAGTTCTTATGTAGAGTCTATTTCTAGTGTAATTTGTGTGAGTTTAATTTAGTTTGAGTGTATTTAGTGAGTTCATTGAGTCTTATTTAGTTCTTGTACTAGAAGGAAAAGTCGAAAGGAACTTGAGAGTACGCTTAGGAAGGAAATTAAGATAAGTATCTTTGTTTATTGTTGTTAACTTTAAATGAAATCCATGCTTTGTTTTATTCCTATGCATTACGAGTAGTTTTCTTAGTCTTTCTCCTTGTTTATGAAAATTATGCGGATTGATGAAATTAAATAAAAGCACTTAATATAATATAAATAAATTGTGATAATTTTTACTTAAAACTTAATTTACTTTCAATGCGACGATTGAGTAGTTAAAATATGTTGAATTATCAACTATAGTAAAAATTACATCCGATATTCGAAGTCGAAAGCGCTTGGAAGGCGGGTGCAAATAAATAGGGAAATATTAATTATCGGGCGTAGAATTGGATATTTTAGTGTGACGGACTAAAATACTCGATTCGATCCTCTTGTTGAGACTGAAGTGTAGATGTTAGCCCTCGGGTGAGGGAACGTGGGAGCTACGAAGTGGCGGCCGAGTATCCTCCCGGCTGGCCACGATTCGATGATCGAACATAGGATTAGTCGAAGTTCTTTGCTTACTGGACCAAAGGGTAAAGAACGGGAATGCTCTATTTGTCACGATACAATTTAAAAATTCTATTTAAATTCATCATTTCACTTAATTTTCTAAAAACAAGGAGAAGGATACTTTTTACGAATTAATTAAATCGACTTATTTCGAAGCATTAGTTTACTTTAGTTTATTATAGTTACTTTGAATATACGTTCACTTTATTAGTAAGTAATTCCTTTAAATTTAGGCGATAACGATTACGTTAAAAACTTCACTGTGGGATCGATAACCGAGGACTCCACTTAGAGCCCTGTATTACTTGATACGATACGTATACTTGCGTAGAATCCACATTATACATTAAATCATATACTATATTTAAAGCGGGATCTAGTTTTTGGTTACGATTCTTATAAACATAAATTGCATACATACAAAAAGTGGGTCGAGTTTTTGGCGCCGTTCTTAGGGAAGTAAAGAAATTATTTACTAAAGTAACGAATTATTTTTTTAAATTGTATGCGAAAATTTGGAAACGAAAAATTAATACCTTACGATTCGAATTAGAGCGTACGATTAAAAGAATTAGAAAACAAAAAAGAGAAATTATAAATTTAACACGAATGGCAAATATACTGAAAATGAAAATATCAATCAAGCAAAGACCATTACGAGATTATGCTGACCCTACATTAGATGAAATTCATTTAACTATTCGAAAACCACGATGTAATTGCTTAATTCATTCGAACTTAAACACACGATTATCGAATGGTACAAAACAATCGATTTAGTGGTTCACCTACTGAAGATCCTAATTTACATCTTGCTTAGTTTTTAGAACTATGTGCTTACTTTGAAATATGAAGGAGTATCTAACGATCTTATCGAGACTTAGACTTTTTCCTTTTTCTTTAAGGGATAAGGCTAAAATGTGGTTAAATTCGTTAGCACTTGGATATATTAAAACTTGGGGAGAATTATCACAAAAATTTCTATCCGAATATTTTCCATCATCAAAGCTTGCTAAGCTTAGAAATGATATAACTTCTTTTAGTCGGTTTGATGGAGAGTCGATATATGAATCTTGGGAGAGATTTAAAGAACTTCTTAGGAAATGCCCACATCATGCGTTGCAGATTGGTTAATTATCCAAACTTTTTATAATGGATTAGTAGGATCTTTAAGATCGATCATCGATCTTCTTCTTTGGAGGATCATTAATGTCAAAACCATTTGATGAAGCACATGCACTAATCGAAGAAATGGCAACAAATAATTTTCGATAGCTACTTGATAGAATGAATACGAAAAAAATAGCTAGTATTCATGAAAATGATGCGATATCTATGTTAGCTTCACAAATCGTTGCTATATCTAAAAAATTAGATCATTTTGGAATGAATTACTCTCCAGCTATAACGAAGAAAATTCATCTGGACAACTTATAGAATCTCGATCTCGATATGAAACAATTAATGCGATTAACAACGGACCCAATAATCCTTATGCAAACTATTATAATCCTGGATGGAAAAATCATCCTAATTTTAATTGGAATAATAATACAACTAATCGACCATGGATGAATAATATGACACAACAATTAGGAAATCCATCTAATCGGAAATCTAATTATAAACCTAATTATCCACTGGATTTAATAATAATAACCCTCGATTTAAAGATAAGAAATTATCTATAGAAGAATTAATATTAAATATGGGTCGACATTTACAAAATCAGAAATCGATTACAAATACAAGGAAATCGATTACAAAATCAAGGAACAGTTATCAAAAATATTGAAACTCGACTTGGACATATCATTCTGCACTTAATAATAGAATACCTAGAACATTTCCTAGTAATGTGGAAATAAATCCTAAAGACGAGGAAATGAACAAATTAAAGCGATACAACTACGAAGTGGAAAAGAATTAGAACCTCGAATTCAGAAAGAACTTGAAAGTTCAAAAGAGGAAGTGGAAATTGAAAAGGAAAAGAATCAACAAGATCAAAACATTGAAAATCCTTTAATACCAATGAAAATTTCTGTTGAAAAACCTCATCACCATTTCCTCAACGACTAATTCAACATAAAAAAGACAAACAATTTCTAAATTCCTTGAAATTTTGAAGAAATTAACGATAAATATTCCTTTCGTAGAAGCTTTAGAACGGATGCCGAAACTATGTAAAATTCATGAAAGATATTCTAAATAAAAAAAGAAAATTTACTGATAATGAAATGGTTGCACTTAGTGAAGAGTGTAGTCTTTATTATTCGGAAAAAACTTCTGAAAAATTAAAAGATCTCGGTAGTTTCACTTATACCTGCACTTATTGGAGAAAAATTCTATGGAAAAGCTTTGTGTGACTTAGGAGCGAGCATCAATCTAATGCCTCTATCAATTTTTAAGAGATTAGGATTGGGAGAAATTTCACTACTTCGGTAACTCTTCGATTAAGTGGCCAGTTACATTACATATCTAAGGGAGTTATTGAAGATGTATTAGTAAAAGTGGATAAATTTATCTTCCACTGTAGATTTTATTGTTCTAGATATGGAAGAAGATAAAGAAATTCCTATCATTTTAGGAAGACCATTTTTAGCCACTGGAAAAGCTATGATTGATGTTCGAAAGGAGAATTAACTATGAGAGTAAATGACTAAAAAGTAACTTTTAATATTGCTTAAATCGATGAAATATCCTGCTGTTAGAAAAAGATGATGAGTGTTTTCGAATGGAAGTACTCGATCATTTACAAAAAGAACATTTTAAAGAATATTATGAAGAAAAATTAGAAAAGGAAAATATTGAATTAATTGAAAAATGCGAGAGAAATGAAGAATTAGATTATATTCAAGAGAAATTTGAATTTTTGGATAACACTGAAAATGCTGAAAAAAATATAGTTCCATCAATTATTAAACCTCCTGAACTTGAGTTAAAAATGTTACACTAATCATTTAAAATATGCTTACTTAGGTAATTCTTCGACTCTACTGAGTTATTATTTCATACGAATTAAATGAATCTCAAGAACAAAAACTTTTAGATACGTTAAAAAAATATAAGAAAATTTTTGGTTGGACTTTAGCAGATATTAAAGGAATTAGTCCTTCGATACTGTATGCACGAAATTATTTTAGATAATGAACATAAACCTAAAGCGGATCCATGAAAGGAGATTAAATCAGATAATGAAAGAAGTAGTCGAAAAGAAATTTTAAAATGGTTAGATAATGGTATTATATATCTTATTTCGACAGATGCTTGGGTAAGCCCGATTCACTTGTGTACCTAAAAAGGAGGGGTGATTATCAAAGCTAATGAAAATAATGATCTTATCCATATAAGACAAGTTACTTGGATGGTGAATATGTATTGATTATAGAAAATTAAACACGGCCACTAGAAAAGATCACTTCCCTTTACCATTTCTAGACCGAGATGTTAGATAGATTAGGTGGACATAAGTATTTTTGTTTCTTAGATGGATATACTGGTTATCATCGAATACAAATTGCTCACGAGGATCGAGATAAAACTACATTTACTAGTCCTTATGAAACTTTTGCTTTTCGAAGAATGCCTATTGGATTATGTAATGCACCTGTGACATTCCAGAGATGTATGATGTCTATATTTAGTAAATTAATTGATAATGGAATAGAAGTATTTATGGATGATTTCTCTGTATTTGGAACAACATTTGACACATGCTTAAATCATCTTGAAAAAGTATTTGAAGTATGTGAGAAAACTAATTTAGTTCTTAATTGGGAGAAATGTCGATTTATGGTTACATGCGACATTGTATTAGGGCATAAAATTTCGAGAAAAGGCATGGAAGTAGACCTGCAAAAATTCAAGTAATAGCTAAATTACCACCTCCAACTATGGTAAAAGGGGTAAGAAGTTTTCTTGGACATCTTTGGATTTTACGAGCGTTATATTAAAGATTTTTCAAAAATTACTAAACCACTATGCCAACTTCTTGAAAAGGATAAGAAATTTGAATTCTACAGTTGAATGCCTAAATGCTTTCGAATTAATAAAAGATAAATTAATTACAGCACCTATAATAGTTTCACCTAATTGGGAGAAACCATTTGAGCTTATGTGTGATGCTTAGTGATTATCTTATAGGAGCAGTTCTTGGGCGAAAGATATGATAAGATTTTCAAAGTTATATATTATGCTTAGTAAAACTCTAAATGATCGTTGAAATAAATTATACGATTCTTGAAAGAGAATTATTAGCAGTTGTATATGCTTTTAATAAATTTCGGCATTATATAATAGGAACTAAATGCATTGTGCATACTGATCATTCTGCTATAAAATATTTAATGCAAAAGAAAGATTCTAAACGAGATTAATCGGATGGATATTATTAATGCGAGAATTTGATATTGAGATAGTTAACAAAAAGGAACTGATAATCGAATTGCTGATCATTTATCGAGATTAGAAAATCATGAATTATCTAATATTGATAATGAAATTTTAGACGATTTTCACGATGAACAACTTTATAATATTAATGAGTTGAAAATACCTTGGTATGCTTGATATAGTAAATTATATTGTAAGTGACATTTTACCACCTATGTTAACTTTGCAACAACGAGAAAAAATTCATTCACGATACTAAATCATATTTTTGGGATGAGCCATACTTATATAAACGATGTAAGGATCTAATTATTAGAAGATGCGTACCTTATGAAGAAATTGAACCAATTATTCAAAAATGTTATGATTCGATTTTGGAGGACATTTTGGGACGGATAAAACTGCATATAAAATTCTACGATACGGATTCTACTTGGCATACTTCTATTTAGAGATGTATATAAATATATTAAAACCTGCGATAAATGCCGAAGAGTAGGAAACATATTAAGAAAAAATGAAATGCCTACGAATTTTATATTAGAAGTTGAAATTTTTGATGTTTGGGGATTAGATTTCATGGGACCTTTTATTCAGTCATTTGGAAACTCATATATATTAGTAGGCTATTGATTATGTTTCCAAATGGATTGAAGCACAAGCTTTATCTAGATGTGATGCTTAAAAGTGTTTGAAAATTCTTAATGAAAAATATTTTTACTAGATTTGGAATTCGAGAGTGATTATCATCGACGGAGGAACTCATTTTAGAAACAAATATATTCACAAACTAGTAGAAAAATATAATATTATGCATAAGATATCAGTCGCTTATCATCCACAAACTAGTGGATTAGGTGAAGTTTCTAATCGAGAGATTAAGCGTATATTAGAAAAGTACGTAAATCCTAATAGATCGATGCGGTGCTATAAGACTAGACAATCGCATTATGGGCATACGGAATTGCTTATAAAACTCCGATTGGAATGACTCCTTATAGGCTTATATATGGAAAAACTTGCGCACTTACCGGTTGAATTAGAACATAAAGCATATTGGGCGATTAAAGAATTTAATTATAATATGAAAGAAAGCTGGTGAGAAGAGATTGTTGCGATTAAATGAATTGGAAGAATTAAGGAATGAATCATATGATAATGATAGGATTTATAAAGAAAGAATGAAATTATGGCATGATCGGAAGATTAATCGGAGAAATTTTGAACCGGGACGATAAGTTTTGCTTTATAATACTAGATTGAAATTATTTCTCAGGAAATTGAAATCTCGATGGCTAGGACCTTTCACCATAAATCAATTATTTTCATATGGAACTATAGAAATTGAAGATCCAAAAACGGGACATAGATTTAAAGTAAATGGACATAGATTAAAACCATATTTCGAAAATAGACGACCGAATTATAAAGAGGTTATAATGCTTAGTCGAACTCGAACACTAAGCTGAATTAGGTCGGGTCGACGATGTTAAACGAGCGCTTTATGGGAGGCGACCGCATAGTAGTCTTTTATTTTTAAAACATCTACATATTAGTGAGTCTATATTATTAAAATAAATCTTACTTACTCAAATTTTTATTAGAATCATCATAAAAATTGAACTTATTAGATGAGATCGAGAAAATATTCGGACCGAGAGCGAAAACGG
The DNA here is from genome assembly GCA_022702705.1 of Papilionanthe hookeriana x Papilionanthe teres. NCBI lineage: Eukaryota > Viridiplantae > Streptophyta > Magnoliopsida > Asparagales > Orchidaceae > Papilionanthe > Papilionanthe hookeriana x Papilionanthe teres. The sequence continues at coordinate 113,588,923 of CM040430.1, read as the reverse complement.
GCGATTTTTACGAATCTCGCCGACGGCGAGCCCGAGCACGCGACGGCGAGATCGTGGACCATTACTCATTCCGTTTTATAACTATGTCGCCGACGGCGAGACACTTCCCGCCGACGGCGAGGCAGTTAAAAATTTGGTTTCTTAAAGATTTTTCGTACGGTTTTGGACGGATCTAAGCCATTCCTTCGTAAGAAATTATTCCAAATCCGATTTTACACCATTTTCTTCCTTAGGAATGACTAGAGACCAATCCATTCCATCTAAAATGGCCTCCAAATTCCTAGAAACCACAAAAACTGAAGTTTTCAACCGGAGAAAATTCATCAGTTCGGAGGCTCAGCGAATCTTCAACAAAGGCTTGATGAAGAAAAGACTTATCGAAGAAGAGGATTCATCGATAGAGGAGTAGAGAATGCTACTACAAAAATCGAAGAAATGATCGCACGGCGGCATTGGGAGGTATTTTGTTATACGACTTCAGCTGTAGTTATACCGGTAGTTAAAGAGTATTACTACAATTTACATGCGATCAACAATGGAAATGTGTACGTCGAGAGGAAGATGGGTAACATTTACTCTTGCAAGGGTAAATGAATTGTTTTCTATAGAAAATACCTCTGTTTGTCATTATTCCGACTTTGTGCCTTCGAGATACAATATGAACGAAATCTATAGATACGATTGATGAACCGGATGATTGGGAATTACGAGAAGACGGGTATGTCGGTTTTACGCATCACTTCTAAACCACGTCTCGAAGCACTGGCATTTCTTTATATCATCGAAAATTATTACCTACCATGAGAGTAAATAAAGTTTCAAAGGAATGTCGTTATTTTAAACTATTGTATTCAAATTGGATTACTATCGATGTTGGATCGATAATAGTAAAGTACGCATTAGGATTAATTGTGCATGGGTCGGTTCATGGACTTGGACACCCATCTACTATATTTGCTTTATGCGATCGATACCAAGTTTCTTATGAGGCTTGGGAAAAAGTACTTTTACCATGGAAACCACTGGATCCTATCGATATGTTTCCCACTTTGGATAACAATGATGAGATCACCGTTATTTCGACGAGCATCATAGAACAATCCTTTAGCAAGGCCCTTTATCGATAAGACTAATTTCATTCGAAGAAGATTAAAGGATTGGAGAAAGAATTGCAAAATGTGATGAATTCTATTGACAATATCTCTGATATGTTTGATCATATTGATTGGAGAAAGAAGGAGCATTTTGATCATACTGGACATCTGGAGGCCAGTTTTATTCATCTACTAAGACAGAAAGGATGGATTAATGAAGACTCTCTTACGGAATTCCCTTTCGGGCCTTTCTACGATTTATTTGTGCACCTGCGTCGCATCGGAAATATCAGAGAAGATGTCAGTTCAGACACTGAAGAGTAGGAAAGATTTCTATGTTTATGTTATATTTGTATATGTGTGTGTTTAATTTGGAGTTAAGTTTTATTATGAGTCGAACTTTGATTTGATCATCTCAGATTTGATGAGATTTTATGTAAATGGTTATGTCTCCGCATTTAGAGTGTTGTGGTTTGGATTGCGATGCTGAGTATTATGGATTTGAACAATTAAGTTAAGTATGTGTGAAATTGTTAGTGTGAAATTTGTAAGTTTCATGGATTTCATTTATGAAGTTATATTGTTTGTTTTGTGTGATTTTGTGTGAGTATAAGTACCTAATCTTCGTATTATTATTAAATTAAGTGATCAGAAGATTGATTAAGGGCAATTCGAGGTTGAAAATAATTGACGAATTTCAAAAATTGAAAATTTTTGGGACCTCGCCGACGGTGAGAATTATCTCGCCGACAACGAGAAAACCCGCTGACAGCGAGACCGAGCTCGCCGACGGCGGATTTTTCCCAAAACTTTTACCTTAAGGAATTAATTAGCTCGCCGACGGCGAAAAAACCTCGCTGACAACGAGAACGCGAAAAGACCTATATTTGACCGGTCAACCGACACTATTCATCATCCCTTTCCTTAAATTTTTGAAAAAACCGACCTAGGGCTTGAGAGATCTCGGATTTGAAGTGATTTCAACACTTTTTGACACCGGATTTCATCTTCCCTTGGTAAGAGCTTCACTCCTATGCAAAAATTTTTTATTTTCACCATGAATTTCTTCTACATTGGGATATTTTGAAAAATTTTGAAATGTGAAGAAAATACTTGGAAGAATTTCATAGAAATTGATTTAAATAGATTTTTAGTTGTTGTAGGAAGCCTTCTTAGTAATATTTTGGAGTTTAGTTAAAATTTTTGTAAATTTCACAGATCAAGAAATGGCTCCACGACAAAAGCGACGATTAGATTTTGATGAAACTCGATTCATTAACGCGAGAGCACAAACTCGATATTTTCAAAACATTCAAGCAAGAAAGTGCATACAAGATCAAGTTTTCAAGAATCCAAGAGGATAAGTAGAGCGAGTTATAAAGGAACGAGGATGGGAAAACTTCTGTTTCGTTACCAACAGAGCAGTGGTAGAAGTTGTGAAGGAATTTTATACAAACTTAACACAGGCTGAAGATGCACCGGTTAGGGTTAGAGGATTTTTTGTAGATTTCAGCGCTGCTAGAATAAACGCTTATTATGAAGTTCGAGACACCTTGAGCGAATATGAAACTTTTGGAACTATGGAAGGACCATTGGAAGAGGTGATCGACTTTCTCACTGATGGGAAAGGAGTCTGGAAGATAAAGCAGCAGGAACGGGTAAACTTTCCTCTTTCTATGCTAAATGTAACATCAAAAGCCTGACATTATTTTATTTGTTCTACTTTGTTACCTACCTACCACCATAGTGAGGTAATAAGAGATAGAGCAGTTCTGAATTTCTGTATTCAGAACCAGAAGAGTATTAATGTGGGAAATATTATATATAAAAACATATTAGCCATTGCTAGAAATGAAAGTGGAGGAGGACTAGGACATCCTGGTCTTATCTATGCACTTTGCCAATTATCTGGGGTAGAGGCAAGAGATGATGAGGAACGGATAGAACCTATGAAACCCCTTACTCAGGCTAATATAAAGAAATATGAATCCCACGAAGGATGGAGATCTGGGACAAGGGATTATGTACCTTCTTCAAGTAGAGATATACCCTCTACTAGTTATGAACCACCCCCTCGATACTCCACTCCTACCCTTCAAGATCTGATGAATGAATTAACCCTGAGTAGAAAGAGTTTTGAGTCATTTGGAGAAAATATGGAAAGAAGATTTGAGCATATAGATCAAAGAATCGGAGGCTTGGAGAGAAGACACGATTATGATAGCGAATATCTCCAGCGACATTCAGAGTACGAGATTGCATACTATGAGGCTGTGCGTCGTTATAGGAGTGGTGATTTAGATGTTGTCTTTCCTGAGTGCCCCCGTTATACACAGTACCAGCCATCTCAGCCTTCTCAGCCTGGAGATCAGGGAGATGACATAGCTTGGGACTTTGATGCAGAGGATTAGAATCTTTGTTTAGTTTGTTTGGTTTGTTTAGATTTGTTGTTTTACAAACTTTATTATTTCTGTGTGTAATATTTTAGTACTTTATGTGGACTTTGGACTTGATATGTTATTTGTTTGTTTGAGCAGTGATGTTAAATTTCTTATGTGTGTTAAATTAGTTGCAAATTTTTATATATATAGGATGTTAGTCTTTCTTTAATATATTATTTAAATTATAAATGTATGTGTAGTAACAAATTAAGTTTTCTTGGTCATGTTTGATACTTATTTTAAAAATATCCATCCCTGCACTTTTTTTAAATATTATATGTGGAAGAATACTAACAGTACAGGTTCTGTAAGTAATGAAAAAGCCTGCGAAAATTTCAAAGAAAAGAAATACCTAAAGCTCAAAGATATGATGAATTTTATTTATATACTTTCCTTTTTCACTATGTAGTATAGATAGAAAAATTTAAGTTTGGGGGAAGGTAAAAATACAAATTTAATTATTAAAAGTGTTCTCAATTTCTATTTTCAAAAAATATTATTAAATGATTTTCTATAGTAATTTTCAATTCAATAAATATGAGTTACTTTATTTAATTATTATATAAAGTTAAAGAATATATTTCTAGTAATTCAATTAATTAATGGAATAAGATATTTGGTTAAAAGGAATAAGAATATAGTAAACTATTTAAAGTAAGGGAAACTATATTCTAAAAATTGGAAATTCTTAAGTATATAGATGAAAAAGAAAGGATAGAAATTCAATGAAGTAAAAGCTATGAAATACATATAAGCAAAGAAATATTTTAAGTTTCAAATTTAGGAAGAGAAATTGAAGTTCAAAATTATTAACAGGCTATCCAGATACAGTAATCCTCACTTGAAAGAGAAAAAGAAAAAAAAAAGAAAAAGAAAAGAAAAGAAAAAGAAAAAAAAAGAAAAAGAAAAGAAAAGAAAAATATAAAGTGAGGAGAAGCTTGAGGAGATGCCTTATCAAAAAAATTGGCTTCAACGAATTCAACCTAAAGGGTAAAAATTAATTATCTAAACTTATATTTGTGGATTAGTATTTTACTAAATAAAGTTTTCTTGAATTTCCTATCATCTAAATATCTTAAGTAATTTATTATTTTTAATATAGTCATTCCGAAATAAATAGAAAGTTAGAAATCTTAGACCTGATAACTAAATAATCTTATCTCTATAAAGTTAATTTAATTACTTAGAAATATTTCTATTCAACTTTATTATAATGTTATTTAAAATTAATTCATATATTATCTGAGTTGAAAAATTCTATTATAGAAATCATTATTTTTATTTAGTATTAAAATTACTTGAGGACAAGTAATAATTAAGTTTGGGGGATTTTGATCACAAAAAAATACATCAAGAAATTCATATCTATTTTTGATGAAATTGCACTTTAAAGAAAGGAATTTTCTTTATTTTATTGCAGGAATGAAGATTTATAAGCGATAGAAGCAAAAGCATGAAATGGAGCAAATTTGGATCGAAAGGAGGAAATTCATGCAAATATAACTACTTCAGCCGACGGCGAGATCGAGGCCGCCGACGGCGAGATCGTGAGGAGAAATTTACGAAGGAATTATAACCGCCTCGCCGACGGCGAGCCCGAGCCCGCCGACGGCGAGATCGCGCGGTTTGAAGACCTACTAGAAGCCCCGTCGACGGCGAGGTCGTTTCCCGCCGACGGCGAGCTAGTTCAAAATGCATATACATTGAACCTGGACACTTTTTGAAGAGGTGTTTAAGCACCCTCGGACCTTTGCCTACCTTTATAAATAGAGGCCGAATTCTAGAGTGTGTGTGTGTCTTTTGAGTCTTCTGTGAGTCTATTTCTAGTGTAATTTGTGTGAGTTTAATTTAGTTTGAGTATATTTAGTGAGTTCATTGAGTGCTTATTTAGTTGTTGTACTTAGAAGGAAAAGTCAAAGGAACTTCGAGAGTACGCTTGGGAAGGAAATTAAGATAAGTATCTTTGTTTATTGTTGTTAACTTTAAATGAAATCCATGCTTTGTTTTATTCCTATGCATTCGAGTAGTTTTCTTAGTCTTTCTCCTTGTTTATGAAAAATTATGCGGATTGATGAAATTAAATAAAAGCACTTAATATAATATAAATAAATTGTGATAATTTTTACTTAAAACTTAATTTACTTTCAATATGGCCGATTGAGTAGTTAAAATATGTTGAATTATCGACTATAGTAAAAATTACATCCAATATTCGGGAAGTCAAAAGCCTTGGAAGGCGGGTGCAAATAAATAAGGAAATATTAATTATCGGGCGTAGAATTGGATATTTTAGTGTGACGGACTAAAATACTCGATTCGATCCTACTTGTTGAGACTGAAGTGTAGATGTTAGCCCTCAGGTGAGGGGAACGTGGGAGCTACGAAGTGGCGACGAGTATCCTCCCGACTGCTAGCGCGATTCGGTAATCAAACATAGGATTAGTCGAAGTTCTTTGCACACTGGACGAAAGGGTAAAGAACGAGGAATGCTCTTGTTGTCACAATACAATTTAAAAATTCTATTTAAATTCATCATTTCACTTAATTTTCTAAAAACGAGGAGAAGGATACTTTTTACGAATTAATTAAATCAACTTATTTCGAAGCATTTAGTTTACTTTAGTTTATTATAGTTACTTTGAATATCCGTTCACTTTATTAGTAAGTAATTCCTTTAAATTTAGGCGATAACAATTACAGTTAAAAACTTCCCTGTGGGATCGATAACCAGGACTCCACTAGAGCCCTGTATTACTTGATACGATACGTATACTTGCGTAGAATCCACATTATACATTAAATCATATACCTATATTTAAAGTGAGATCTAGTTTTTGGTTCCGTTACTATAAACATAAATTGCATACATACAAAAAGTGGTTCAGTAACATAAAAGATATTGATTTAGAATCTGAATTATCTGAAGAGAATCTGATCCAAAATTTGAGAGATATTGAATTATCTTATAGAGATCCATTTCTTATAAATTTCAAGGATAATATTAATATGCAAATTCAGAAAATTAATAGAAGAATTTTGGATCTAGAAAGAAATATGAGGAAAAATGATATAAATCCATCTAAAAAGGAAGTGCTGAATGAAAAATTAAAATTTGAGGATTTTATAAGAATCCCTGGATCTGGAAATGATTGGGCGATTGATCAAGGATTACTTAATTGGAATTTTGATCCAGGAGGAATCATTTGTCGGGCCCGCGACGTAAAAACCAAGCGCTTTATGGGAGGTAACCCATAGTTATCAGTGTGCTTTGATTTAGTGTGCTTGAGAGTCAAGATTGTTAGTGTTGTAGTGTATTTGCTTTAGTGTGGATTGATCAGTTTGATTGATGATTGGTAGATGTTTAGATTGTTAGTAGTTTGATCTTTGTGTGTCATGAGGGAGGTGATTACTAAACTTCTTATTATAACTAGACTTGATCTCTTGTAGTAGTTGGATTAACGAGTCCACTGTGACTTGGGTCTCACCCAGACTTGAGTTTTATAGGAGAAATCATGAATTTCGAACATTGATTGTTCCATCTTAATTTGTTACTTCCTTTCTGCAACTTTATTTTCATTAGGTAGGAGTTGCGAACCTACTTGATGAATACCATGTGGATGATTTTACACTATCATTATAACAGTTAGAGGTGCTTAGTTAGAGGGATTTGATGATTCTTGAATTTAGTGTCCGGAAACCAATTTATCAGGGATAATCTTATCTTTGGGATTATAATTATAAAATCATTTGAAATTACCTAATTTATTAGTGTAGTGACTCCGTTAATAATTGGAAGTAAATCAATGTGATGTGATGAGTTAATGAAAGAATTGACATCATTTATGTTATGTGTGTTTTTTTTTTGTGTTAAAATTTTATATAATAATTGAAGAACATTTTTTTCCTTTCTGATACATGCTATGCTAATTAGACTTTTATTTAGTGAATTTCATTCTGGCATGATTAGTTTAGATTTACTTTCTGCTGCATATTGTTCTGTCCTAATGAATACTTGCAAATGAATTTGATAGACATTTGTGGTAGATAGAATTTCTAAACAGTTTTCTTCCTGCTTATATTTTCTGTACTAAATGCTATACATGTTAAAACTTAAGTTTGGGAGTAGGAAGAAAAATAAAATTTTAATGTGAAAATACTTCCTTTTAGCATAATTTTATTACAAGCATGTTTTAGGTTAGATTTACTTTCTCCTACAATCATTCTATCCTGATTATGCATGTATATGAATTTGATAGGATGTTATAGTAGTAAGTAAATTCAACCTTTACTTTTTCTTCCTATAACTTTTTATAGAATTAATTGCAAAATGTTTTAAAATTTAAGTTTGGGGAGAAGAAAAAATTTAAAATGTAACTTTATTTGTCCTCAGTAGCCTGTATTTAATTTGATATCACTTTTAAAATGACTTGTGGTATGTGGTGTTACCTTTAGGTTACTATAATTTCAATTTTAGGAATATTAAAAAAATAACTTAGTTGAAATCCTTAGTGAAGAAACTATTATAGAGTTAAAATATTTTGTAGGAAACATTGGAAAAATAATTTTTCTATTTATGGTAGAAAGGATTTGAATATTTGAAAAACTAAAATTCTTAGATTTATAATTAACGAGAATTGAGCCTTTATTGAAAACCATTTCAAACTAATACTTACACTTATAAAAAGTGGGAAAGTTTTGAGTTTTGGATTTTAGAGAGAAGATAGTGAAATTCAAAATTATTAAAGGCCTATCCAGATATAGTAATCCTCACATAAAAAAAAAGTAAAAAAAAGGAATTAAAAATGATCCTGAAAGAAAAAAAAAGTAAAGAAAAAAAGGAAAAAAAAAGTAAAAAAATGGGATTAAAAATGATCCCGAAAAAAAGAAAAAAAAGAGAGAAAAGAAAATAAGTGAGGAGAAACTTGAGGAGAAGCCTAGTAAAAAATTAGTTTCACTTGAAACTTTTTAAATGAGAAGACTTAAAAACAATCCTAATTTATTCCTATTTCAAAAGGTATTGGTTAGATAAGGAGCTTAAATTCCATTTTTATACTTTCTATGAATCTTTAGTGTGATAATTTTCAATAACTTTTGAAGTAAATAGAAAATCAGGATTCCTAAGTTGAATATGAGATATTCTTACACTCTAGTCCTAGGTTGATTTGCTAGAATTTTTCCTATGTTATACTATAATATCTCTGAGATGAAATTATAGGAAACACTATTAAAACCCAAAACCACAAGTCAATATATTTGGTTTTTAAAGTTAAAGTATTACTTGAGGACAAGTAATAGTTAAGTTTGAGGGATTTTGACCAGAGATAAATGTATTGTGAAATTCATACATATTTTATATTGATATTGCACTTTAAAGAATGTATTTTCTATGTTTTATTGTAGGAATGAAGATTTATAGATAATGGAGCAAAAAGATGTGAAAAGGAGAGAATCTGGAACAAAAAGGACTAAAAGAGACAAAAATTGAACTAGGCCATCGTCGGTGAGGAATTGGCCTCTGACGGCATGTTTTCCCGAGAGCATTAAAATATATTATAAAGGAGCCTGCTGACAGTGAGCCTGAGCAGTTGGCCTATGTTCTAGAAGCTCGCCGAAGGCCCCAACGAGCACGCCGACGGCGAGAAGGTCGGTTCAAGCAATGTTCAATGAATTTGGATGCTTTTTCAAAGGGGTGCTTAAGGGAACTCTTAGAAATTTGTCCATACTCTTTAAAATTACGAATTTAGGAGATAAAGTAGAGAAAAAAGAAGAGAAACAAGAGAGGAATGTTAGGAAAATCTTGGGGAATGTTTAGGGTTCTTAGATTAAGAGTAGAAATGTAGATTTTTACCCCTTCTAAGAGATTGGAGAGGAGATTTTGAGAGAATTTGTAAGGAGATGTTCTAGCATTGCATGGATCGACGGGAGACTTTATGGGAGAGATCTTCATCTTTCTTTCAAAGGTAAAAAGCTAAGTATTGTTATTCATTATCTTATGATTTTGTAAATGCTTACATAGTGGATTTGCTTTGGTTTAATGAAGTTTCCGTTGTGTTTTCTTCGTGGTTTGTGACATATCTCTCTTACTCTTTCTTCTTCTTTGGAAATAGTGGCATGAGAAAATTTTGCCATTCTTTTCCTTCTACGTTTCTTTTGTGATGAGTAGAATTCATGTGTAGGATGTTGAGATACATGCTAGAAGAAGTTTTATATATAAATGTGATGGTTTTTAATTGCATTTCATTTACATTGCAATTAAGGCCTGTTGTAATGTTAAAATTCGTTGTGAAAATATACAATCTGAGAGGTTACGCTTTCAACAACTAAGTACAAACCACATTCAAATTCCATGGATGGTGAAGTTCATGGGGATTGAATGCAAATAAACAGGGAAATATGATTATTGGACGTAGAAGTGGAGATTTTAGGGTGACATGCTAAAATACCCCATTCGGTCCTATTGTTTGAGTACTGAAGTGTAGATGTTAGCCCTCAGGCGAGGGGAACGTGGGAGTTCCGAAGTGAGAGCCGGTATCCTCCCAGCCTAGCCGCAGATTCAATAAACAAACATATGATTAGTCGATGTTCTTTATGCCTGGACCAAAGGGTAAAGAATAAGTTTGCTCCTATTTGGCACATACAATATTAAATGCATCTCATTCCTATACATTATCCTTTTCATTACATAAGAATAGTAGTTTTTAGTATCTCAAAATTCTCCAAACCAATTCATCCAAAAAGGGTTATCTTTAGAATTATTATTTGCACTTAGTTATAGTTACTATCTTTATATTTAACACCTGCATTTAGGAGTAGTTGCCAGATAAAACACAATTTTAATCGACATTCCAAACTAAGGACTATTAGTAGTAGACTAGAATTTGACTAAAGACCTCTTACTTCACTTCCTCGAGGGATCGATACTGGGGTTTTTAAAGAAAACTCTATATTAGTTGAAGCGATACGTATAATTGCTTAGTACCCCTAGTATGTAAAATATTTTCCAATTTTTATATCATTTAAGATTTGGCACACTAGCCGCTATTTATAAATCGGGTCAAGTTTTTGGCCATCTTATGGAAGTTAATTTACTGCGTAATTGCGGGTCGGACCATGGCCCCAACATTCAAACGACCACGACGCGATTGTTGGATGTAACACATTCGAAGGTTGAAGTAGAACCACTCCATGCACTTGGCACTGGTGACAACTTTTGGCAACCTTCATGCAGTCGGTCATCATTGAGGGCCAGTAGTACCCTAGTCTTTTAATTTTCACTTTCATCTTTAAACCTGACTGATGAGCGCCACAAAGTCCTAAGTGCACCTCTTTAACAATTTCATGAGCCTCAGACCCGCTCAGGCACCTTATCCACATCTGGTAGAAAGACCTTCTGTATAACATATTGTTTATTAATGCGTATGACAGAGTTCTTTTTTTAATTTGATGGGCTAATGACTTATTGTCCAACTAGTTTCCTGTTTGCAGGTAGTTTATTAATGGTTGCCGCCAATCTTATGTAGTTTCAGCCACTGCTACAACTGTTTCTTCTTCTTTTTCTGACTTGTTGTTGACCTCATTTTTGATGAGGTCTCTTCTTCTCTCTTTAGTACTTAGGATCTAGCCTTAGGCTTTTCCTTTGACTATCTTAGAGGACTAGAATTGGGACCCACCACTTAGAAATTCAAACCACTTCTTAACTCCCTGCAAACTCCACAAAATTGATTGTAGACCCCTAATCACCTAGAGGGTTGAAATTAAATGTGGAAGTTTAAAGGATAAGTTCCTATAGGACTCTTTGGCCTTAGGACTGCCCTGGGTGGCCTGGTCTGGTGAAGGGTTGACTTACACACACACTACACCTATGCACTACACTTTCACACACCTCTTAAAACCACACCCATACCCAACTTGACCTCCTGACTCATGAAGGTGATTCACATGGATGGTCCTTAACCCCTAAGCCCTTGGCCTAGAGGGTTAGGAACAACATAGTGGATGCCTCAAATGAGTCCCTTTTATGGCTCATGTGGGCTTGATATGGCTTCATGGCTCAACCAAAATGATTTCATTCCACTTACATTCACCCAATCTTCAATTTTCCAAATTTTCAATTTTTGACCCCCGGAACCCTAAACCCACCAAGCATACCAAATGCCTTGAAATTGCCCAAAATTTGCAAAATCACCTAAACTACCCAAAATCCCCAAAAAACATTCCTAAACATTTCCTCACCACTCAAATTGATCATCCATAGCCAAAAATACCAAAAATTCCAAAAATACCTCCCAATACCCTCCAAATACCCAAAATACCCCTCTTAGCCAAAAAATCCAAAAATTCAGAAAATTCCCAGAAAATTCCAAAAAATCCCAAATATTCCCAATTTCATTTTGTTCAACTACATCATGGGCCAATTTTGTTAATTTACCCCACTTTTTTCAAAACCCCCAATTTGACCCATTTTAACCCAAAGTAAACCCAATGTCAACCCAAACCTACCCAATTGACCCAAATTATGGTCCAATTCAATTCTAAACTTCAATTCAACATCCCCAACACCAATCTAGACCAAATCCAAGTTCAATTGGATTGACATTGGGATCCAATTTCACTTTTGGCCTTAAAGCCCGATTTGGACCCATGACCCAAACTTAGCCCAAACTCACCCAATTCAACTCCAATTAACCCCAAATCTTTTCTAAACCTTCCTTAACATCCCCATAAACAAAACACTAACATGATTTGCCCAAAGTTTAGACCCAAACCCCACTCAAATTCAACCTAAAATCAAAAAGCCCAATTTTGACCTAAACCCAAACCTAACCCAAATAAACCCAAACCTCAAAATCAAAACCCAACCAAAGCCAAAACCTCTTTGAAACACTCCCATAAACATTTCCCAACATTTATTCTACATCAATTTCAACCCTAGCCCAACATTGGCCCAAGTTAGCCCAATTTGACTTACATTGGCCCACTTATTAAATAAACCCAAATTCAACCCAATTCAAACCCAAACCACCTTAAATCTATTTCAAATTACTCATGAAGCATCCCTAAACCAAAACCAACAATTATTTGGCCCAAACTTTTACAAAAAATTCTCATCCATGAACACATTCTTAAACTTAAAAGCCCACTTCCCTTAAACCTTCCTAAAAGCCCATTTCCTTCAAAATTAAAAAGCCCAAATCATCCTAAAGCCCACATGACACTTCCCCTCATCATCCATTTGATCAAAATCACCCCTAAGTTTCAAAATCATCAATTAAACCATTCCAAATCAAGCCACATGTCAAATTACCCCCTAAATGTCAAATATTTCTAAAACCCTTTTCATGAAACAAGTCAACCTTTTCCCAAGCCAAATGGAGCCATGAACAAGCCATTCTCGAAGCCACATGAAGCCATGAGGGCTTTGACTTGTCATTAGTCCATTTATGGCAAGAAGAGGGGGTTCTTTCTTAAACCTCCTTTAACCCTTTTTTACCTTAATCATGTCACACACTAAACCATGTTTAGCCACCTCATCATGGATGGAGACTTCACCACTCCTTCTAAGCTGACCTAAATGATTCCCTCGGCTCAAAATCGAGCTTGGAAGGGTGCACCAAGCCCAAAATGGTGGGTTGACCCAAACCAAGCCAAAGTGAGCCTTCTCCCATTCCATTTAAATCAAACTCCTTTACACATGTCAAACCTCGATTGAATGCACCAAACCCCAGCCACGACCCACCCGAACAAGATGGTGACCAATGCCCGGCCGGCCGGCCACCGAGTCACCGGAAAACACCATGGCCGAGAGCTCACATGTGAGCCAACTTTGGGATTCTACCTTCGTTGAGCCGCCCCATGCCTAATGGCCACCATGGCCGTTCGCCCTTGACCTAAGCAGTCGATCCCAAGCCCTAACTCTCCACAGGAGGCCCTCCACCCTCTCCTATTTAAACACCACCCTTCTCGGCCATGAGAGGTGCTGAACCAAACCTTAAGGAAACTGCGCCAAAATCATTCCGGATCACTCTCCACACATAGAGCACTTGATGCCCACTGAATTCGGCCAATTCCCTCAGGTGAGCTCGATTTTGAGCTCGAACTTTAGCTTAAAAACCGGGACACTTCTTCACGGTGAGCCAATCCCCAAATTGATTGGTCCTACACCTTCACTGGACCAAGAGGAGAAGTTTCCCACCGAAAGCCCCATCTCCGAGGCCACCCGGGTTGCTCCGGCCTCCAAGCTTTGTGATCGGCTGTGGTCACTTTCATAGCTAGACAATTCACGGAGCCGAGGGACTTCATCCGGAGCTTACTTGGACCCAACCGAAGGTGACACAACTCTCGGATCGAAGCTTCACTTCTGCGAGCAAAGGTATGAGCTCATTCTTCTTCCCGAGCTTACGAGAGATTCTCTATTTCATTTGAATAAATTTCGATGCATGTTTACCGTATGGATGTGTTCGTCTCTTCAAGATGAATCCATAGAGCATAAGAACACGAAAATCCGTTGAGAATCGAGTGAGAAATTAGGGTTAGAAGGCCGACGGTCACGGGTGCACACCGGTCGTAGACGATGACCGAGAGCCGTTGGATCGCGCGTGTATCGAGCGGACGGTTCGAATTGCGCCGGACCGGGGAATGATACGTGAACCGCGGGTCCGGGACGGCTGACTCAGATGGCGGCGCCCAATCACAGCGCGACACGTACCCCCTTCGGAGCTGCCGAGGTTGACACGGCGCCGCGTCACTTAAGTAGAAAAATAGGATTTTTCTGATTTATTTAAATACCAGAACTTTAAAAATCCATATCTTTGTGTAGAAAAATCACAAAAATAAAATAAAAATACCCTCTTGCTCGGTGAACGAGAGGAGAATAATGTGGAAAAGAAATTAATTAATTTTATCTAGTATTTTATTTTTAATTAATTATTTACTCCCTGCATTGTTTTAATTCTCCATGCATTCATACAATTCATCATGGCATGAGACCATAGGGCTTTTGAAGCCTCTGAACTTGGGAACATTCCCTGAATTTTCCAAGGTCGAAGGCCATCTCTGTGAAAAGTTATTGATTTTTCAAATTCATGTGGTCATGTTTTGAGTATTTTAATTCCAAAAATTAGCATGTTGTGAAATAAATTCTAGGAAAATTTGGTAATGTTCCTTATGACCAGAGAACCCTAGGAAAAATAGGACTTGAGTTAATTCACTCAGATTAACCCTAATTGGCTTAAACACCCAAAATAGACCCCTAATTAATTAGAGCTAACCATACATCAAATTGACTTGAAATTAATTCTCCACTGACCTTTATGACTAGAGGAACCCACCATAAAAGTTTGAGGTCAATTGGACTTGGTTAGCCCTACTAAACGGGTTGATTAAGCCATTTAGTCATTTTAAACTTTCAAAATTCATAACTTTAAAAATTCCTTTAAAAAATTCACCAAAATGGTTTTGGAGCCTCTCTGATATCAGGAGAATTTAAGAAAATTAAAATTTCAATTTTCTAAAAAAGTTAATTTTTTAGTATTATTTTAATATTTTAATAATTAAAAAATAATAAAAATCACAAAAATAATAAAATTCATCAAAATGTCATATTTTGAAATCTAATCACTTAGGAACAAACCCAATATTTTTCTCAGTGTCTATTTAATGAGATATTAAATTTTAAAGCCCTAGGGTGATTTTAAAATTAAAAAAATGTATTTTCTAGCATTTTCACTAAAATAATTATAATAAATCAAAGAAAAACCAGAAAATTGTAAAATTTGGTTCTCTGGAATCCTTGATATCAGAGAGAATTTTAAAAATTATAAACTTCATTTTTCAACTTATATTCTATTTTTAAATTAATTAATACTCCAGAACTTAAAATAATTCTAATAAATAAAATATAATTCAAAAAAATCACAAAAATTGGTCCAAGTGGTCCTCTGGTCATTAGGAATGTCCCATAATTTTCTTAAGGACAGAAACTTTCCCTTGGTCATATTATTAAATTTTCCTTGGAAATCCTTATTTTCCACCAAAAATAATTATATAAATAAATTAAATACAGAAAAATCACATTTTCTCCTCTAATGTCTTTATTGACATATGAGTGAAGTCACATAAAAATTTCAAGTTCATTTGAGCTCAATTTAGTGAGTTATGAAATTATTAGGCTTGAAGGGCAAAATGGTAATTAAAATCTTAACCCTTTAATTAAAACTTTAGGCTTAATAAAATTAATAGGTAAAATATTTGATGTTAATTTGATTTGGATGATTGAAATTTATATAATTAAAGGGTAGAAACCTACTAAACAATTTAAAATAATTGAAATAAACCTTAATTAAATAATTAATTAAATTTGGAAGAATAATAAAATTGGAATTATTAAAATAGAGATATTATTAGGAAGAGATTTGTTCTTTAATTTAAAAATCCCTAAATTAATCATCCCAATAATATTTAATTCCTAATTAAAATGATAATCCAAGTTTAAGATTTAAAATGCTAAAAGACTTAATCATTAAATTAAATTAAAGTTAAATTATCTAAAGCAAATCCCTTTAAAATAAAAAATTAAATTAAATTAAATTAAATCATATTAAATTAAATATAAAATTAAATTAAATTAAATTAAATTAAATTAAATTAAATTAAATTAAATTAAATTAAAATTAAATCAAATTAAATTAAAATCAAATTAAATTAAATTAAAATTGCTAAATCATATTACATTAAATTAACTTAAGTTAAATTAAATTAAATTAAACCACATTAAATTAAATTAAGTTAAATTAAATTAAATTAAATTAAATATAAAGACATAAAGAATTCCAAAATAAATATAAAACAACTTGAACACTATTCCAAACTTAAATCCATTAACTAAAATTAAATCATAAACCACTGAACATCCATTTGCCCTCGAAAGCTCGTGATGTCATAACTCTTAAAAGGAGTGTTAAAAGAAGTGTTACTTCACTCATAGGATATTCGAATGTCCTAGTTCACTCGAGCAAGACAACAAAACTTAAACTCTCGGACGATTAATTCATTTGTGTAATTAAATTCATTTGGACTTAAAACAATCCTAGAAATATTGAAAAGATGTTTAAGATTCGTCTTAAGCACTTCCTCAATATGATAGGATATTTATAAGAACAATTGAACTTAGTTGTTTTTTGATGAAGAAAATCGTCCTCAAACTAAAATACAAGAACCTAGACGTCATAGGAATGACTAGCTATAGGATTAGGACTTTGGTAGAAAACCATAACCCTTCCCTTAGCTTTACCTCGAAATTGTTATAAATGCTTAAATATTCTAACTGTGTTTTAAGTGCAGCTTGGGATGACGGGAAGACCCTCCAGTTACACTTTTATTTTATTGCAAATTACTTTATTGCAACTTATTTAATCACATCGCACTTACTTTGCTTGCATGATAAACAACTGTTGCATGAAAACTTACACCTTTAGGACAGAAACCAAAACTGAAACCCATAACTAAATTAAAAGACACTACAAGATAAAATTCACCTCCACAACATTTCAAAATATAAGACAACTCAAAATTTAATCACAAACAGAACAACAAAACTACAACTACAACTAAATTAAAACGTCTCATTGAATGATCGGGAATACCTCGGATGATGTAACCCACGTGTTGCTAACGGGATTTCCCACGGTCTAAATGAAAGTGCGGAACTCATTTAGTTGAGTTTAGCAAATTCATACGGACTAAGTGAATTCGATGAAAATAATGGTGCGGGATGACGGAACCGTGGGATCTTAATCGGTTCGTTTAATCAACTTTAAGACCTGTTTTAATTAAAACATTAAAGACACATGGAAATTAAGACTTTCTCTAAAACCAAACACTTCTCTCATCTCCCGATTTATGACTTCTAAAACTAAACCTCCGCAACAACAAGGAGCTCGGAGCATGGTGGGCGGCTCGGCCATCGTCATCAGCGAAAACTCGGATCTTCTTCGACAAAATATTCCTAGAATTAAACAACAAAACCATAGGACTTCGGGGTAGTTTGCACTAGTGCAACATAAATCCTCGGCCTTTTGTTAGGCATTTGCATTGCAAATTAAGCCCTAACCGGTTTTAGGACTCGAGGTAGTCGTTCGGTACGACATAAACCCTCACATTTTCGAGGCTATTTGTATGATTTTATCATACAAATATAAGTCCTAATTAATTAAAATTGGCAAGATTAAAACATTAAATAAACATTAGGACTTTCCTAAATTCAAGCCAAACAATAGGATAGTCGGGAAATTACCGAAGTTCGCTTCGAATGTGTGATTTCTCCTACCTTTCTTCCTTTGAATTCCCTAAATAAAATGTTCCAAATTTGATCCATTCCCCATTGAAATTCCAAAATTCAATCCCTTGAAAACTTAAACTTTGAAATTCTTGAGAGCGGAACTATCGATTATTATCGAGAGTTTTCTTAGGTGATTTCCGTCACTTAAGATGTAATTAACTATAGGGGCTTGCCCTTATAGGGAACTTTAAGAACCCGAGTAATATAAACCCCGCTTAATTCATTTATATTAAGCGAGGGAACTGTCGGCTTATAAAATTGGTTCGCGAGACCAAACGGATGGCACAAACCTTTCTAGTTTATTTAATCGAGCCCCATCATCAAGCGAGTGTGTCTATTCTTCGGGATAGATACACGGTTTGTGGTGCGGTGCTCGTTTATATAAACTATTCGGGATGGTGCGATCAGTTTGATTTCATATCTTAAAATTTTCAAATTTAAAATTATTTTCAAAATCAAATACTACTTTTCAAATTATTTATTTAAATTAGATTAAAATTCGCCGACAATTTCTGTAGGCGACCCCCTTTTCAAAATAAGACACACAACCTAAAAATAAGCCGCACACTTGTGCATTGCATCCATGTCGAGCTGTGATAGGACCTGTCGTTCTTGAACTAACATTTCAACTGACTCATCCTGTAAGAAGACAAATTCTTTTGCAAGGCGGGCTAACGCGTCTGCAAGAGCGTTTTCTCTTCTGGGAATCTTGTATATTGTCACATTCGGAATCTGTTCCAACAACTTCATGGAATACTGAAAGTACTGCTCGAGTCTTGGTTTCAAAATTCTGTACTGTCCTGCAACCTGTTGTATGATCAATTGAGAATCACCGTAGATGTTGATATCTGTTATCGCCATTCGAATGTCTAATTCTAGTCTAGTTATAAGGGCTTCGTATTCAGCTTCGTTGTTCGTACACAGATCTGTCAAATGGTAGAAGTACCTTAACATACCCCGCTCCGGTGTTATAAATATTAGTCCGATTCCTGCCTTACCGGGCACTATCATTTGCAATTCCTTGTCCCTTTGTGCTGATGACGCTCCGTCGTAGTACAGTTCCCAACGTTGATCATCGGGGTCTTCTAAGTTCATTATCTGCTCGTCTGGAAAATCATCGTTGAGAGGCGATTCTGCCGGTAAAGGTTGCGCTGCGAGGAAGTCTGCTAGGACTTGTCCCTTCATGTTACAAAGTGGAACGAAAGTTATATCAAATTGCAATAGTATCATTGACCACCTGGCAAGCCTGCCGGAAAGTGTCGGTCGGGTCAACAAATATTGCAATGGATTAACTCTCGAAATAAGGTTGACCTTATGAGAGAGCATGTAGTGCCTGAGCTTTTGGGCTGCAAAGACCAGGGCCAAACAATGCTTCTCAATAGGAGGATACTTTATCTCCGTCGAAATTAGATGACAACTTAAGTAGTAGAGAGAGTTATCCTTACCCTCATCATTGGCCTAGGCTAGCAGGGCTCCGAGGGAGTCGTCTAAAGCCCAGTATAAAGTATCAACGGTCTACCCGAGACTGGGGCTGCTAATACAGGAGGTGTCATTAGATATTGTTTGATGTCATTGAAGGCATGTTGACATTTGGAGTCTCAAGTAAACTTAGCATCCTTCTTAACCAAAGCAAAAAAGGCTGACACCTTCCTGAAAAATTTGAAATAAAGCGTCGAAGATATGCCAACTTCCCTTAAAAGAATCGTAGTTTTTTAAGGTTTTGGGAGGTGGCATTTCTAAGATAGCTTTAATCTTCTACGGATTGATTTCAATTCCACTATGTCGGACAAAAAATCTTAAGAAATTCCCAGAGGTGACGCCAAAGGTGCATTTCAGGGGATTCATCTTAAGATTAAATTGTCTTAATCGCTCGAAAACAATTCTCAAATCATATAGGTGATCTTCTTTCAGTTTGCTTTTGATGAGCACATCATCCACGTAGCACTCGACCTGGTTGTGAATGAGATCATCAAAGATCCTTGTCATTGCTCTTTGGTAAGTTGCTCCTGCATTCTTCAATCCAAAAGGCATTACTGTGTAGCAGTATACTCCGATTGACATTCTTAAGACTGTGAGCTTTTCATCTTCTGGTGCCATCTTTATCTGGTTGTATCCTGACGATCCATCCATGAAAGAGAATATTTCATGTGTAGCGGGAACTCGTTTTTTGGGCATGCTTTATTCAAATCTCTGAAATCCATGTAGATTCTGATCTGACCATTCTTCTTTCTGACTGGTACCACGTTGGCTAACCAAGTTGGATATTGTTCTTCACAAACAATTTTAGCTTCGATTAGCTTCTTAATTTCAGCTAATACTTGTTATTTAATCTCTAGACGCATTCTTCTCGGAGCTTGTCTACTGGAACGGCCGTGTGATCCGTTCCTAGCCTGTGAACTGCAACTTTCGGAGCTAATCCTGACATTTCATCGTAACTCCAAGCAAAATAGTACTTGAATTCCATTAGTAGCTTAATCATGTTTTTGGAGTCTTCTTTGTTGAGTAAGGAGCTAACAAAGGTCGGTCTAGGCTCTTCGCTAGTACCTAAGTTAACTTCCATTAACTCGTCTATTGTAGATTTAATTTCTTCTTCAAATTCTGGCGAAGCGTCTCCGATTGGTAGATCCTCGAGATCATCTAAAGCTTCCAGGCGGTCTTCATTAGACTCACAAGTGACAACCAAGCAAAATTCTGAATCATCAGCTGGTACTACTGTACCGAATCCGAGACCATGCTTTGAATTTAGCGGTCGACCAATATTATTCCATAAATTTTCAAAGCATTGTGATTGACCTTTCATCCATTTCTTAGGTAAGATACCACACTGTATTAAGTTTTGAACACAGGGAGAATACCACTCAAAAGGCAATTCCATTAATTCAGAGGAAATAACATCTTCAAATTCTACATCATTTTCAGTATTGGAGGAAGAAGTACCACGGTAAAACTTAATCGGCTTAGCACCTCCACCATGTACCTCCTTGACCACCATTCCCTCGACCTTTTTAGGATAGATCGGGGTCAGGGTCATAGTATGTACATAGTGGTTTATCTTCTCGTACATTGATTTGTATTCTTCGTTCTTTTCATCTTCGAGAGAGATCTGGTACTGGGGTTTCCTTTGATTTATCTTCATTACTTGCTTCTTGGTTTCTTCTTCTTCTAAACTATTCTCCCAATCAACATCGATGACCGGCTTCTTCTGTCAATTGTTCCACCGTTTCTTCCTCGACCTCATCCCCGGCCTTGATCTCGGGTGCGAGTTATGGAGAAACCTTCACTATCTCGCCGTAAGGGAGTGGTGAGTAACTGTTGAACTAGAATTTGAGGTTCTTCGCTATCTTGAACTTCTTTTGCTTCATTTATTATGGCATTTCTGGAAAAGATAGTTTTCTTTGGAGGCGCGTAGTAAGCTGCATCTTCGTGAATTCCAATTTCATGCATGGAGAACGGTTGCAAGTCACCTTTTTTGCATTGTTCTTCCTCTCCTTCATAATACTTTAGGCACTGGTGCAGAGACGATGGTACCATCCGATTTTCATGGATCCACAGCCGACCCAGTAGAGCGTTGAACGATGTCTCGGAATCAATTATATGAAACTTTGCGGTTGTCTTTGCCAAATTACAGATCCTCATTGATAGTGTTATCGATCCAAGAGCTCTTTCTCCTTTCTGATTGAAGTCTCTCAGTAACATTCTGTCTGCTTCGAGATCGTGGGCATCAATATCCAAATATGCTAATATCTGAAGATTCATTATGTTGATCAATGCTCCTAGATCAACTAACACCTTGGAGAGCGTGAACTTTCAAATAGTGACTGAAATGTACAACAGTCGATTGTGATCAGCTGTTCCAAGTAGTAGATCATTGTTCGTGAAAGTAACACCGCGATGTTCTTTTAATGAGCAAACTTTGTCTAAGGAATTACCGACCATTTGAGCTAAATAAATTTCTAGATCAAGTAAGGCCTTGACCAGAGTTTTCCTCATCTCCTTTGACAGGATCAGAGCATCGTAGATGCTCAGTTTGGCTGGCAGCTTCCTAAGATGGGCTAACACGTTATAATCCACTTTTTTACTAGGTCCTTCAATTTCTTCCCGAACGGGTAATTCCTTTGCTGGGGTTGGCTCTTACTGAGCAACCACCTGCTTTCCTTTTTCCTTCGGTCCCACTCTCGGGGGTAAGACTTTTCCACTTCTTAAATTAACTTCTGTTATTTCTTCTAGATCTGGTGCTGAATCTGCCGGTGCCTCCTCCTGAATCAGAATGACTGGCTCTTCTGAAGTTGCTTTGAAATCTGACAGCTCGAATTCTATCATGATTGGAGCTCCTCAGAATTCACAAACGGACTTGTCACTTCTTGAGCTTTCTTAGCCACCCTTGTGAACGTTTTCTACTCCATCGTCGTTGAGGTTTCGTATGATTTGAGAATCGTTAATCGTATCAAAATCGAGATCTAGATTGTGGTAGTTGTCGTTAGTTACGTAATCGTTAGAAACAGTCAAAATGTAGCCAACACCATAACTCTTATCATTACAAGATCCTGCTGGGGTGAGCAAATAATCATACCGAGTCAGATGTCTGAGGAATTTCTCCCCCGAATCAGAAACAACCATCCTAGGAAAAGCAGCCCCTAGCTACCCTTCAGAGCTTCAATCTTCTTTTCTTTCATGATCTTCTCCTCCTTCTGGGGCGGTTCTTCAATCACAAGAGATAGTGCCGGCTTGACAGGTGTCAAATTTTGAATTGAAGTGCGCACCGAAGCGGTCTGGATGTGATCTAAAATCTTCTTTGAGGACTTCTTCCAAACAGTACTCCACCCATCGTCGGTCGTGTACGGGTTTATCAGAACAATAGGATCTGTTGAAATAACATTAACAGAACCTCATTTTTGGGGCTCCTTTATGTATTCCTTCAGGATCATTATGTTCCCTTTCCGGAGGATATCCTCGAGCCAATTCTTTAAGGTGAAGCAGTCTTCTATCTTGTGTCCGAGCATCCTATGGTAGGGGTAGTAGTTTGGATGATCCTTCTTGTCGACTTCCTCCGGCCTTCTAGGCTCTGGTAGTTGAAAGTCGGGCGTCTTGATCAAACTGCGAAACATCTTGGCCACCACTTCAGTCTTGAAGGGATATTCCTTATTCAGAAGCTCTTTCAGGGGCTATGGTGGACGAGGTGGTCGTTGATCATGCTGCAGTGATTGATAGCTCGACCGAGGCTGTTGATAGCTCTACTGAGGTTGTTGGTAAGTCCGTTACGGTGGTTGATAACTTGGCTGTAGCCGCTCTGGCTGTATTTGCACTGGCTGCTTACCCTTATCCACTGCCGCGACGATTCCTGATTTCTTCTCGAACGCTTTCATTGGTTTCTGTTTATCGGCTCTATCGATGAAACTTAGTTGTTTTGCCTCTTCCTGCAAGCTCCCGGCCTTGCTAAGCAACTTCTCAAAAGTCTTACTTGTGAATTCTTTAAGGAGAAGTGTTATCGAGCCGTGAATGCTATTCAACAAGGTACCAACTACATGTTCCTGAAGCTATGGT
Organism: Papilionanthe hookeriana x Papilionanthe teres; assembly: GCA_022702705.1. Taxonomy (NCBI): domain Eukaryota; kingdom Viridiplantae; phylum Streptophyta; class Magnoliopsida; order Asparagales; family Orchidaceae; genus Papilionanthe; species Papilionanthe hookeriana x Papilionanthe teres. The sequence continues at coordinate 113,565,512 of CM040430.1, read as the reverse complement.
TCACACTTCATGCTTATGTTCCTCCATCGAAGTATGTAATCCACCAAAGTTTCATTCAGTTTTTGTTGCTCCACCACTAGATCACCAATAGTGATATGGTGCAGGGCCCCAACAAACCATTTGACGAAAGGATTCTCCAACTCTGAAAAAGTCTTGACTGAATTGTTCGATAATTCTATGTACCAATCGAAGGCGATCCCTGACAAGCTGCTGACGAACTGACAAAATTGCAAAGCTTCGCTCCAATTGGCATTGCAGCAACTAGCGTGAAAATGTGCGACATGCTGCCGGGGGTTTCCCGTATCGTCGAAGGACTTAAATAGAGGTGGTACGAAGCCCTTCAGGTATTGGACGACATAAAATTCTTCAAGGTAAGGTCTACCCATCTGAATAGATGCTCCACTCTTAGACTGGGCTAAGGCTTCTCGCACCTGCTATTCCACCATATTCTTAATATCTTTTTCGGGGATCATGCTCTGTGCTGAATCCTTCTTTGGCTGTTCATCTCCGTTGACAGATGTAATTTTTTTCCTTCATCTGCAATGTGAATGATCTCTGGAGGTGTTTCCTTCTGAGGTTGAGACTGACTCTGGAGTGCGGCTAAGGCGGCCGCTATCTCCTCCATCTTCTTCTCCATTCGGTAGATCGTGTCATCCTTTTCTCGTAGACGTGCTCTCATTGCCTCTGGTTCATCTCCTTCTGAAGTTGACGGAGCTCCCTGCAAAGCTGATGATGCTCGGGTCTCGACTACATTGATCTCGACAAATTCTTCATCCATGAACTCTGACGAATCCTCTTCATTCCTCAGACCTTCTCTTCTTTCTCTTGCCAACCATTGGATGTCAGTTCTTAGCTTCCCTATAGCATCATCAAGTGGTCTTTTCCAATCGGTCTTGCCGTTGTCACGCGATGCTTGTTGAACTTCATCTTCAGGAGTTTCTTTTAGAGCTGCAACACTTTCTTCAGATTCAGGCTTTCTGATGAGACTTCTCTTCCCAGAGTGTTCTATCGGTATTGATTCAGCAATAATAGGTTGCCACACCATCCTTCTTGTAGTAGGAAGCCTAGGACCAGCTGGTCTATCGGCTGTACGTCAGTAGGTGGTGTGTTCCCTAATATGGTGACCTCATACAACGACATGCGAACTTCTTTCGCTAGCTCGTACTTTCTTCCTTGGCATTTCTATGGCAGTGACAGGGTCTACTCGTGGTCCGAGGCGGGATCTAACTAGTACTCGTCTCATCCTTCTTAGGATCTCTGACACGGGGCTTCCCTCCTTCCTTGCTAACTTCTCTATTACTGCTCGCAATCGGGTAAGCGGCGTAGTCTTGATCTTCTTCTTCTTACAATCACTATAGTATGTAGGTAAGGGTAATACAACGGTGATCCTTCGAGCATCTTCCTCATCATATGCAACAGAGAGGGTGGAACCTACTCCCCTCTAACAGTGGTGAGATCTCAGGCAGTTCTTCTTCCTCTTCAGGAATCTCTTTAAGAAAGGCAGCTTCAGCAGCCCTATTCTTTTTTATCCTGGCGATCTTTCTGTTTTTATTCCTTCTTTGCGTCCGGGTTAAGGGTGCAAATCTCGAACTAGACCCTATCTCGAAAATAGACTATATTGCAGTAAAGTCTGAACCCTCCATGGTAACAGGCTCATCACTGACTTGGACTTCTTTTCCTTTCAGTTTGGCGAGAGCCGGGGTAGGTACAGTGATGACCAGACCGGTGGGGGTAGAGACGATAGTCCTGGGGGTAGCAGCTAACCTCCTATGAACAGCGGTATTTCTCTCAATTGGGTTGACTTCAGGTTGAACTCAATTATGGGTTCAATGGTTTCTGGTACCTTGACCATTAGTGCGAAGAGAGTAGCATCAGTGAACTTAATGTCCCTACTATCAATTCTTTGTCCAAAGCGAATGATCGCATCATCAGGCAGCTCATCCTTGCTAACTGCCAAGTCCAGTCCGTTGGTGAAGGAGAAAATCAGCTTCGGTGCAGACATCTTCTGCAGGGTAGATTCTGAATGTCAGTTCTAAATCATGCTTCCTTTCGTCACAACAAAAACTTTTCAGGACGAAAAAAGAATTTCTCCGGAAAAAGAGTCCGAACACATTTTCACTTATCTTCTCGTTTTCTTTATAAGGTATTTTAGATTTTGTCTTATTCGTGTATTTGTGGTTTTTTTTAAAAAAGAGGTTCGTTTATTAAGAGGTTCATTCAATAGAAGGTTAAACAATTAAGGGAGGAAGGGTATAGAAAAGGTAAGGGTTCCAATCCAAAATTGGAAAGGAAGAGAAAGTCTCGCAAGACTTCTCAACTCGAGGGACCGCTCCTAAGCTAACAGCTGTTGGGAGTCCACCCCACCTCTAAGAGGTAGAATGATTCCGGAACCTCTCTGTTTAGGGGTGTCTAAACAGTGGTTCCAAAATCCAAGAGAGTTGACTATACCCGTTTAAGACAGAAATGAACGTGGTATGTCAATGGAAGAGTGGTAGCTCGGTCCACTAGGGACATGGGCTCGCTACCGATTTATAAAAGCAAAACCATCTGATCAAAATGGAGAGAGGAACTTATCCCCAGCGGAGTCGCCAGAAATTGTCAGCTTATTTTTTAGGTTTTAAGTTTAATTAAAATATATATTATTTGGAAAGTAGCATTTTAATTTTTGAAAAATGATTTTAAGTTTGAAAAATTTTAAGATATGAAATCAAACCGATCTCACACCCTAAATAGTTTATATAAACGAGCACCGCACCACAAACCATGTATATATCCTGAGGAATAGACACACTGCTTGATGATGGGGCTCGATTAACTAAACTAGAAGATTTGTGACATCTGTTTGGTCTGTGAACCAATTTTATAAGCCGACAAGTTCCTCTGCTTAATATAAAGGGATTAAACAGGGTTTATTTTACCTGGGTTCTTAAAGTTCCCTCTAAGGGCAAGCCCCTATAGTTAATTACATCCTAAATATCCGAAGACACTCACGAAAACTCTCGATAAAGATCAATGGTTTTTCTTTCAAGAATTTCAAAGTTTTAGGTTTTCAAATAATTGGACTTTGGAGATTTCAATAGGGAATAGCTCAAATTTGGAAAAGTTTATTTTTAAGAGTCCAAAGGAAGAGAAGTAGGGGATATCACGAACCCGAAGTGAACTTCGGTGACTTCCCAACTATCCTATGGTTTGGCTTCAATTTGAGAGTATTATTTAATGTTTCAATCCTATTAATTTTAGTTAATCAAGACTTATATTAGTATGACATAATCATACAAATGGCCTCGAAGATGTGAGGGTTTATGTCGTACCAAATGACCACCTCGGAGTCCTAAGACTGGTTAGAACTTAATTTGCATAACTTGATTATGCAAATGCCTAATGAAAAGTTGAGGATTTTTATTGCACTAGGTAAACTACCTCGAAATCCTATGGATTGTTGTTTAATTCTAAGAAAGGTTTTGCTGAAGTAGACCCAAGTTTTGCTGATGAAGATGGCCGTGCTGCCCACTGTGCTCCAAGCTTCTTGTTGTTGCAGAGGTTTGGTTTTAGAAAGTGGCAATCAAGAGATGAGAGAAGTGTTTTGGTTTAGAAAGGTTGAAAATTGAGATGGCTTAGTATTTTAATTAAAACAAATCTTAAAGTTGATTAAGCATAACCGATTAAGATCCCACGGTTCCGTCATCCCAGAACCACTATTTTCATCGGATTCACTTAGTCCAAATGAATTTGCTAAACTCAACTGAATGAGTTTTACACTTTCATTTAGACCATGGGAAATCTCGTTAGCAGTACGTGGGTTACATCATCCGAGGTATTCTTGGTCATCCAACGAGAAGTTTTAATTTTAGTTGTAATTGCAGGTTTATTTTTGTTGGTGATTAAATTTTGAGTTGTTTAAACATGCTGGGTTCGATCATTTTCATGCATTTATAAGTACAGGAAAGTAAGATATTTAATAAATTGCTAAATTTAAATTGCAATAAACTTAAAAGCGTACCTGGTGGGCACTCCTATCATTTTCACCTGCACTTGAATCACATGTCAGAGCATTTATATATTTGCAGCAAATACCTAGGTAAAGCTAAGGGAAGGTTCTAGTTATCTACCAAAATCCTAATCCTATTGCTAGTCACTTCCTATGACGTCTAGGTTCTTGTGTTTTATTAAGGATGATTTTCTTCACCAAAGAACAATGAAGTCTCACTGTTCTTTTAAAACATCCCATCAAGTTAGAGAAGTACTTGGAACTGAATTCTGAACATCTTCTTAAACATTTTGGGGATTACTTTAAATTCAGTTAGTTTCACTATGGTGATGACTCAATCACCCGGGTTACTCTTTCTCAGTGAATTAGGATGTTTGATTATCCTATGAGTAAGGTGACAGTTTCATTTGATGTTTCACTTAAAAATTATGATAATAAAAGCCTTTAGGGGCAAACTAGTTCATTAAAGAATGTAACCGTTCTTAATTGAAGTTTTAATTAATGGTTTAAAGTGATTCAATTTAGTTATAAGGTTTCGATTGATCTTTTTCAAATGTTTTAAATTATTTTAAGTTAAAAAAAATGTTCAAGTTGTTTAGTTCAGTTAAATTTTACTATTTCAAATGGTCTTAACTTTTTAGATTAATTTTAAATATTTTAAAACTGATTTAATTTTCAATTTATGATATTTTAATCATGAGTTATTCCAGGTTAATCTTTGATGTTTTAAATTTTTTTTAATTTAAGTTTTAAACAATTTCAGATTAGTCTTAATATTTAAAGTTTGTTTTAATTTTTTCTCTTAATTTAAATTTGTTTTAATGTTTTAGGTTTTAATTTATTTATAAAAATTTTTAGATTATCTACCTTTCATTAGTTTCAATTATCATTTTATAGTTTAATTAATTAATAAGAATGTAATGACATTTGATTTAATCATTGATTAGGGATTCAATTTAAAGAATTAGAATCTGCTTATATCACATCCCCAATCTTTAATAATTCAAGCCTTAATTAATCTTCCAAAGTTTAGGTGATTAAATTAATTAAAGTTCCTTCTTTAATGCTCGAGGTGATTTTAATGAGTTTCTACCATTTAAATGCCCTATGTTTGAGAGATCCAATAAGAATTTAAGATTAAATATTTCACCCCTCCTCTGGTTAAGCCTAAAATTTTAATTAAGATTAAAACCTTTTAATCCCTATAATGCCCTCTTAAGCGTATTCATCTCATAAATAATCAAATTAAGCTTAAATGAACTTGAAATTTTTATGTCACCTCACCCATATGTCAATTAAGACATTAGAGGAGAAAATATGATTTTTCTATTTTTAATTTAATTTATATAATTATTTTAATAAAAATAAGGGTTTTCAATGAAAATTTCATAATATGATCAAAAGGAAGTTTCTGTCCTTAGGAAAATTATGGGAGGTTCCTATTGACCAGAGGATCACTTGGACCAATTTTGGTGATTTTTTGAATTTTATTTTATTGATTATAATTATTTTAAATTTTGAGGTATTAATTAATTATAAAATAAAATTAAAGTTAAAAATTAAGTTTTATATTTTTCTTAAATCCCTCTGACCTCAAGGAACTCAGAGAAATAAACTTTATATTTTTCAGATTTTTCTTTGAATTTTTAGAATTAATTTAGTGAAAAGGTTGAAAAAATCCATTTTTAATATTAAAAATGCCTTAAGCCTTTAAAATTCAATATCTTTGCTTTGGGATTTAAGATAAATATTTGGTTGGTTCCTAAGTAATTAGGAGACCAAAAATGACATTTTTGTGAATTTTATTATTTTTGTAATTTTTATAATTATTTAATTATTAAAATATCAAAAGTTAAGTTAAAAAATGAAGATTTTAGAAAAATTTCAATTTTAATTTTCTTAAACTCCTCTGAAACCAGAGAGACTTTAAAACCAATTTGGTGAATTTTTTAAATGTATTTTAAGTTTTATGAATTTTAAAGTTTAAGAGTGGCTATGTTACTTAGAAAATCCATTTAGTGGGTTAAACGATTTTCAATTAATTTCAAACTTTTTATGGGGCTCCCTCTGACCCTAAAGATCAGTGGAGAATTGGTTTCAAATTATTTTGATTTTTAATTTGCCTTAATTAATTTAATATTGATTTTAGGTCAAGTGAACCATTAAGTATTTTTCTTGAGTCCCTCTAGTCATAGGGAACTTACCCTAATTTTTCTAGAATTTTCCAAACAATATGCTAATTATTGTGATTAAAATACCAAAACGGGCATAAGAATCTGGAAAATTGATAACTTCATAAAGACATAGCCTATGACCTTGGAAAATTCAAGGAATGTTCCCAAGATCAGAGGCTACAAAAGCCCTATGGTCTCATATCATGATGAATTGTGTGTGTGAGTGGAGAATTAAAATACTCAGATCAGTATAAAAATAATTAAAAATTAAATACTCAACAAAATAGCTTGATTCTTCTTCCACATTGTTCCCCTCTATTCACTGAGCAAGTGGATATTTTTCTTTTAATTTTGTGATTTTTCTACACAAAGATATGCATTTTTAAAGTTTCAGGGGTTTAAATAATTCATAAATACCCTATTTATCTACTTAAGTGACGCGGCGCCACCTCAACATGCGACGGGTCGAAGCTCCACGCGGCGGGGTTTGATTTGGTGCCGCCATCTGACTCGGCAGCCACGCGGCCCGCGGTTCATGTTCCGTTGCTCCATCCGGCTTGATCCTGTCCGTTCATCCGTCACACACACAATCCGACAGCTGCTGGTCATCGTCTAAGCCTGGTGTGAACCGAGAACCGTCCACCTTCTAGACCTAATATCTCGCTCGATACTCAACTGTTGACCTCATTTTTGATGAGGTCTTCTCTTCTTCTCTTTAGTACTTAGGATCTAGCCTTAGGCTTTTCCTTTGACTATCCTAGAGGATTAGAATTCGGACCCACCACTTAGAAATTCAAACCACTTTTTAACTCCCTGCAAACTCCACAAAATTGATTGTAGACCCCTAATCACCTAGAGGGTTGACATTAAATGTGGAAGTTTAAAGGATGAGTTCCTATAGGACTCTTTGGCCTTAGGATTGTCCTGGGTGGCCTGGTCTGGTGAAGGGCTGACTTACACACACACTACACTCATACACTACACTTTCATACACCTCCTAAAACCACACCCATACCTAACTTGACCTCCTGACCCATGTAGGTGATTCACATGGATGGTCCTTAACCCCTAAGCCCTCGGGCTAAGAGGGTTAGGAGCAACATAGTGAATGCCTCAAATGAGTCCCTTCATGGCTCATATGGGCTTGATGTGGCTTCATGGCTCAACCAAAATGATTTTATTCCACTTATATTCACCCAATCTTCATTTTTCCAAATTTTTAATTTTTGACCCCCGGGACCATACACCCGCCTAACCTACCAAATGCCCCTGAAACTACCCAAAATTTCCAAAATCACCTAAATTACCAAAAATTCCCCAAAATCAATCCCAAACATTTCCACATTACTCAAATTGATCATCCATACCCAAAAATACCAAAAATTCCAAAAATACCTCCCAATACCCTCCAAATACCCAAAATACCCATCTTGACCCAAAAATCCAAAAATTCAGAAAATTCCCAGAAAATTCCCAGAAAATTCCAGAAAATCCCAAATATTTCCAATTTCATTTTGTTCAACTACATCATGGGCCAATTTTGTCAATTTACCCTACTTTTGTCAAAACCCCCAATTTGACCATTTTAACCACTAAGTGAACCCAATGTCAAACCAAACCTACCCAATTGACCCAAATTCTGGTCCAATTCAATTCTAAACTTCAATTCAACATCCCCAACACCAATTTAGATCAAATCCAAGTCCAATTTGATTGAAATTTGGATCCAATTTCACTTTTGGCCTTAAAGCCCAATTTGGGCCCATGACCCAAACCTAACCCAAACTCACCCAATTCAACTCCAATTAACCCCAAATCTTTTCTAAATCTTCCTTAACATTCCCACAAGCAAAACACTAACATGATTTGCCCAAAATTTAGACCCAAACCCCGCTCAAATTCAACCCAAAGCTAAAAGGCCCAATTTTGACCTAAACCCAAACTTAACCCAAATGAGCCCAAATCCCAAAACCAAAACCTAACCAAAGCCAAAACCTCTTTGAAACACTCCCATAAACATTTCCCAACATTAATTTTACATCAATTTTAACTTTAGCCCAACTTTGGCCCATGGTAGCCCATTTTGGCCCACCTTAGCCTCTTTACCAAAAGGCCCATATCCAACCCAATTCAAACCCAAATCACCTCAAATTTGTTTCAAACCACTCATGACACATCCCTAAACCAAATTCAACAATTATTTGGCCCAACCTCTTTACAAAATTTCCATCCATAAATTCATTTTTAAACTAAAAGGCCCATTCCTTAAATCATTTTAAAAACCCATTTTTACCACATCCAAAGGCCCAAAATTGGTCCCAAAGCCCATATGACATTTCCCCTCATCATACTTTCAATTAAACTCAATACCTAAGTCCTAAATTCATCATCAAATCATCCCAAATCAAGCCTTATCCAAGTTCTCATTAAATTATCAAAAAAATCCCAAAACCCATTTTCATGAAATTGACCAAGCCTTTCCCCAAGCCAAAGGTGAGCCATGAAGCCATGCATGAGCCACATGTGAGCCATGAGAGCCTTGGACACTCCACCATGCCATATTAAGTAAGAAGATGGAGGGCTTTCCTTAATCCCTAAAGCTCATTAGCCTTAATCATGATTCACCTAAACTTAAATTTAATCCAAATATATTTGGATGGAGACTTCTCCATGCCAAACCAGGTGATCCCTTTGATCCCCCACAGCACCCAAAGCCACCTTGAAGGGTGCACCAAGCCCAAATGGGTGAATTGACCCATTTAGACTCAAAACTAGCCATGCCCCATTCTACTTTGGATCAAAGCCTTTACACATGGCAATTGCCGATTGCTTGCACCAAGCCCCGACCACGACCCACCCGACCTTGAGGGTGACCCATGCCTGGCCGGCCAGCCACCACGACCGCCGGAAACCACCGGGCCGAGAGCTCACATGTGAGCCCGAACTTGGAATTCTCACCTCGCTGAGCCGCCTCATGCCCGATGGCCACCATGGTCGTTCTTCACATGCCGAAGCAGTGATCCCGGCCCTCGACTCCCCACGGAGGCCCACCGACCATGCCTATTTAAACCCCTCACCCTCTCGGCCAAAGGAGGTCTTGAACCAAACCTTAAGGAAACTGCTGCCAAAATCACTCCGGATCACTCTCCACACATAGAGCACTTGATCCCAGCTGAATTCCGGCCCTAATTCCCTCCAGTGAGCCCGATTTTGAGCTCGAACTTCGGCCAAAACCGAGGACACTTCTTCACGGTGAGCCGATCCCCAAATTGATTGGTCCTACACCTTCACCAGACCAAGAGGAGAAGTTTCCCACTGAAAGCCCCATCTCCAGGGCCACCCGGTTGCTCCGGCCTCCGAAGCTTTGTGATCGAGTTGTGGTCACTTTCATAGCTAGACAATTCACCGAGACGAGGACTTCATGCGGAGCTTACTTGGACCCGATCGAAGGTGACACAACTCTCGGATCGAAGCTTCACTTCTCCGAGCAAAGGTATGGACTCCCTCTTCTTCCCGAGCTTCCAGAGATTCTCATTTTAATTTGAGTCGATTTAAATGCATGTTCACCGTATGGATGTGTTCGTCTCTTCGAGACGAATCCATAGAGCATAAGAACACAAAAATCCGTTGAGAATCGAGAGAGTTCTTAGGGTTAGAGTGTGGACGGTCACGGGATCGCACCGGTCGTAGACGATAACCGGGAGCGCGTCGGATCGCACGTGTATCGGATGAACGGCTTGGATTGCGTCGGACCGGCGGATGGTACGTGAACCGCGGGGCCCGGACAGCGCGAGTCGGATGGCGGCGCCGAACCGGGGAGCGACGCGTGTCGATTCGAAGCCGCCGAGGTTGAGTCGGCGCCGCGTGGATAAGTAGATAAATAGGGTATTTTTCGATTTATTTAAATACCAGAACTTCAAAAATCCATATCTTTGTGTAGAAAAATCACAAAAATAAAATAAAAATACCCTCTTGCTTAGTGAATAGAGGAGAATAATGTGGAAAAGAAATTAATTAATTTTGTCCAGTATTTTATTTTTAATTAATTATTTACTCCCTGCATTATTTTAATTCTCCATGCATTCATACAATTCACCATGGCATGAGACCATAGGGCTTTTGAAGCCTCTGAACTTGGGAACATTCCCTGAATTTTCCAAGGTCAGAGGTCATCTCTGTGAAAAGTTATTGATTTTTCAAATGCATGTGGCTGTTTTGAGTATTTTAATTCCAAAAATTAGCATGTTGTGAAATAAATTCTAGGAAAATTTGGTGATGTTTCTTATGACCAGAGAACCCTAGGAAAAATAGGACTTGAGTTAATTCACTCAGATTAACCCTAATTGGCCTAAATACCCAAAATTGAACTTTAATTAATTAGAGTTAACCATAGATCAAATTGACTTGAAATCAATTCTCCACTGACCTTTAGGATTAGAGGAACCCACCATAAAAATTTGAAGTCCATTGGACTTGGTTAGCCCTACTAAATGGGTTGATTAAGCCATTTAGTCATTTTAAACTTTAAAAATTCATAACTTTCAAAATACCTTTCAAAAATTCACCAAATTGGTTTTGGAGCCTCTCTGATATCAAGGGAATTTAAAAAAATTAAAATTTCAATTTTCTAAAAAAGTTAATTTTTTAGTATTATTTTAATATTTTAATAATTAAAAAATAATAAAAATTACAAAAATAATAAAATTCACCAAAATGTCATATTTTGAATTCTAACCACTTAGGAACAAACCCCATATTTTTCTTATGTCTCTAGGTTGAGATATTAAATTTTAAAGCCTTGGGGTAATTTTTAAGATTAAAAAATACATTTTCTAGCATTTCCACTAAAATAATTATAATAAATCAAAGAAAAAATCAGAAAATTGTAAAATTTGGTTCTCTAGAATCCTTGATATCAGAGAGAATTTTAAAAATTATAAAATTCATTTTTCAACTTATATTCTATTTTTAAATTAATTAATACTCCAGAAATTAAAATAATTTTAATAAATAAAATATAATTCAAAAAAATCACAAAAATTGGTCCAAGTGGTCCTCTGGTCATTAGGAATATCCCATAATTTTCTTAAGGACAGAAACTTTCCCTTGGTCATATTATTAAATTTTCCTTGGAAATTCCTATTTTCCACCAAAAATAATTACATAAATAAATTAAATACAGAAAAATCACATTTTCTCCTCTAATGTCTTTATTGACATATGAGTGAAGTCACATAAAAATTTCAAATTCATTTGAGCTCAATTTAGTGGGTTATGAAATTATTAAGCTTGAAGGGCAAAATGGTAATTAAAATTTTAACCCTTAAATTAAAACTTTAGGTTTAATGAAATAAAAAAGTAAAATATTTGATCCTAATCTGATTTGGATGATTGAAATTTAAATAATTAAAGGGTAGAAACCTACTAAACAATTTAAAAATAATTGAAATAAACCTTAATCAAATAAGTAATTAAATTTGGAAGAATAATAAAATTGGAATTATTAAAATAGGGATATTATTAGGAAGAGATTTATTCTTTAATCTAAAGATCCCTAAATTAATCATCCCAATAATATTTAATTCTTAATTAAAATGATAATCCAAGTTTAAAGATTTAAAATGCTAAAAGTCTTAATCATTAAATTAAGTTAAAGTTAAATTATTTAAAGCAAATCCCTTTAAAATAAAATATTAAATTAAATTAAATTAAAACAAATTAAATTAAATTAAAATTAAAATTAAATTAAATTAAATTAAATTAAATTAAATTAAATTAAATTAAATTAAATTAAATTAAATTAAATTAAATTAAATTAAATTAAATTAAATTAAATTAAAACATATTAAATTACATCAAATTAAATTAAATTAAATCAAAATTAAATTAAATTAAATTAAAACAAATTGAATTAAGTTAAATTAAATTAAATTAAATTAAATTAAATTAAATTAAATTAAGCTAAATCATATTATATTAAATTAACTTAAAATTAAATGAAATTAAATTAAACCACATTAAATTAAATTAAGTTAAATTAAATTGAATTAAATGACATCACCTAAGACATGAAGAATTCAAAATAAATCTAAAATAACTTGAACACTATTCCTAACTTAAATCATTAATTTGAACTTAAATTTGAATCACAAATCATTAAATATCATTTTGCCCTTAGGAGCTTTTACTATTATAACTCCTAAATGGAGTATCAAGTGAAATGTCATTTCACTCATAAGAATATTCAAACATCCTAATTCACTGAGCAAGAAATAAAACTTAACTTAAACACCCTGGATGATTAATTTACACGCATGACGAGAATTCATTTGGACTTAGGACAATTCCCGAAATGTAGAAAAGATGTTTAAGATTCGTCTTAAATACTTCCTCAATATGACGGAATGTCCTTAAGAACAAATTGAGCTTAGTTGTTCTTTGGTGAAGAAAATCATCCTTAAAACCAAAACTGAAGACCTAGACGTCATAGGAATGACTAGCTATAGGATTAGGATTTTGGTAGAAAACCATAACCCTTCCCTTAGCTTTACTAGAAATTGCTTATAAATGCTTAAATGCTCTAGAATTGTATTTTAAGTGCGGCTTGGGTTGACGGGAAGACCCTCAGAGTACGCTTTTATTTTATTGCGATTTATCTTACTGCAATTCATTTACTCGTGTTGCACTTTGCCTTTCTTGCATGATAAACAACGAGTTGCATGAAAACCTACACCTTTAGGACGAAAACCAAAGCCGAAACCCATAACTAAATTAAAAGACACTACAAGATAAAATTCACCGCCACAACATTTCGAAATATAAGACAACTCGAAATTTAATCACAAACGGAACAACAAAACTACAACTACGACTAAATTAAAACGTCTCATTGAATGATCGGGAATACCTCGGATGATGCAACCCACGTGTTGCTAACGGGATTTCCCGCGGTCTAAATGAAAGTGCGGAACTCATTTAGTTGAGTTTAGCAAATTCATACGGGACTAAGTGAATTCGATGAAAATAACGGTGCTGGGATGACGGAACCGTGGGATCTTAATCGGTTCGTTTAATCGACTCTAAGACTCGTTTTAATTAAAACATTAAAGACACATGGGAATTAAGACTTTCTTTAAAACCAAACACTTCTCTCATCTCTCGATTTATGACTTCTAAAACTAAACCTCTGCAACAACAAGGAGCTCGGAGCATGGTGGGCGGCACGGCCATCGTCATCGACGAAAACCTGAGTCTACTTCAACGAAAACTTTCCTTAGAATTAAAATAACCGAAGCCGTAGGACTTCGAGGTAGTTTGCACTAGTGCAACATAAATCCTCGATTCTTCGTTAGGCATTTGCATTGCAAATTAAGCCCTAGCCGGTCTTAGGATTTCAGAGGTAGTCGTCCGATACGACATAAACCCTCACATCTTCGAAGTTATTTGTATGATTTTATCATACAAATATAAGTCTTTAATTAATTAAAATTGGCGAGATCAAAACATTAAATAAACATTCGGACTTTCCTAAATTCGAGCCAAACAATAGGATAGTTGGGAAATTACCGAAGTTCGCTTCGAATCTGTAATTTCTCCTACCTTTCTTCCTTTGGACTCCTAAAATAAAATGTTCCAAATTTGATCCATTCCCTATTGAAATTCCAAGATTCAATCCCTTGAAAACTTAAACTTTGAAATTCTTGAGAGCAGAACTACTGATTATTATCGAGAGTTTTCTTAGGTGATTCCGTCACTTAAGATGTAATTAGCTATAGGGGCTTGCCCTTATAGGGAATTTTAAGAACCCGAGTAAAATAAACCCTGTTTAATGTTTTCATATTAAACGGGGGAATTTGTCGGCTTATAAAATTGGTTCGCGGACCGAACGGATGTCACAAACCTTTCTAGTTTATTTAATCGAGCCTCATCATCAAGCAGTGTGTCTATTCTTCGGGATAGATACACGGTTTGTGGTGCGGCACTCGTTTATATAAACTATTCGGTATGTGAGATCAGTTTGATTTCATATCTTAAAATTTTCAAATTTAAAATTATTTTCAAAAACAAATACTACTTTTCAAATTATTTATTTAAATTAAATTAAAAAATTCGCCGACAATTTCTGGCGACCCCCCCTTTTCAAAATACAACACATAACTTAAAAATATGCCGACATCAACCAAATCACATGGGGTTTCATCCTACATGCTCGTCTAGCCTAGAGGAGTCTATCAATACGGCTAACATGCATTGAAATTAAGTAAACAAAATGGAGAATCCATGGAAGATCAGGAAGAAGGAGAGCTTAATACCTTTGCTCTAAGAAGTGGGGCTTCGATCAGAGGTGCTCGACACGTTCTTTGGTGTCCCAGAGGCTACGGATTGAGTCTCAAATTATGGTGAAGTGCCTGGCTATGAAAGAGGTGAAACACGATTTCTTGTTTTTACATTTGGAGCAAATGGCTGGCCTGGTGAGTGGGCTTTCACTGGGGAACTTCTTCTATACCTTTGGTGAAGGTGTGGGAAGAGTTAATTGGGTTTCTGTGGAGTTTCAAAGGTTGTGCTGTTTTTTGGCCTGAGGTTGAGCTCAAAAATTGAGCTCAGCCAGTGGGGATGAAGGCTAGAAAACAGTGGAGCTGAGCTTCTCTTGGCTAGGAGGAGCTCTGGGAGTGATTTGGGGAGTTTTTGTGAGAAAATTTTTTCAACGACCTCTCATGGCTGAGAGGTGTGAATTATATGGCCAGGGCCATAAGATTAAGCCAGGGCTCAGTTAAAGGATGAGTTCCACTACTTAGGTGGAGGGCAGTGGAGCTCCAAAGGAAATTTTGGCTGAGGTGGCCAATTGGTGGAGTTTGGGTGTGTCTAGATAGATGGTGGCTCTCAGTTTTGACCCCCTCCGTCCCAGGTCAGGTGAGTCAGGTGGCAGGGTTTAATGGTGATTAACCAGGTATGGGGGGATTTGGGATGAGGCAAAAGGGGATTTAACCATTTAAGGGAAGAGATCCCTTAAAATGGGGGACCCTTAGTCCATGGCTCACTTAGCTTGGGCTAGGTGGATCTAGGGTTGTTCCTAGCGTTCAAATGGTAGCTGTGGAAGAGTTGGTTTAGCCACATTTGGTTCAATTTGGTTAGGTTAGGTCATGGGTTTAAATTGGCTCATTTGGGTTTAGGATGGGCTAACTTGGGTGTGAATTTGATTTGGGTTCAAGTGTCTTGAGAAAAATTTGAGAACTGATTGCCCTGAAAAACTTTCATGAAGACATGGAATGGTTTTGAGTTCAATTGAAAGTTCAATTTGATGGGTTTTGGGGTTTTGGTTAATTTGGGCAAGGTTGGATCAAGTTGGGTCCATGTTGGGTTAAGGTGAGGTTTAGACCCAATTGAATGTTTCAAATTGTCTAGGGAAATATATTGAAGAGTTCCCAACATCAATTAGGAAGAAATTTTAGGATTAGGTCAATCAATTTGGTATATTTAGGGCATGGATTCAATTTGGGTCAAAATTGGGTAACCTTGGTTTTCAAATGGACTTAAGTTAAGATTAGGCTCAAATTGGGGCAATTGAAAGTTGCATGGGTTTCATGGGAGTGCCATGGAAGGTTTAGTATTGAAATTTGGGGGGAAATGGTTGACATTAGGTTAATTGGGGAATTTTGGATTAATTGGGCAAACTTGGGGATTTAGGTTTAAAATGGAATTGAAATCAAATGTGAACCAATTTGGACATAGATTTGATTTAGACTTGTATTTGGGATGTTTAATTAATGTTTAGAATTGAAATTGGGAGAAATTGAGGTCAAATGGGTTGGTTTGGTTTGACATTGAGTCCATTTAGGTTAAAAATGGGTCAAATTGGGGATTTTGATAAAAGTGGTTTGTTTTGGAAAAATTGGCTTATGTTGTAGTTGAACAAAATTAAATTAGAAATATTTGGGATTTTCTGGAATTTTTTGGGAATTTTTGGAATTTTTGGAATTTTGGGCTAAAAGGGGTATTTAAGGTATTTGAAGGTTATTTGGAGGGTATTGGTGTATTTTGGAGGATTTAAGAGGTGGGAATTGTTTTAAAATGATTTTTAGGATCTTTGGGAATTTTGGGTAAATTTTGGGAAATTTTGGAATGTTTTGGGGTTGTAGGAGCAATTCGAGTAATTTTATGTAAGTTTGAAGGACCCAATGTCAAAACCAAGAATCTTGGCAAAAGTGGAGTTTGGTTAAGGTTGAGAGGGTGGAAAAGCTTAAAGTGAGCCATGGACCAAGAAATGTCCATTTTGAACATCTCATAGGTTTTTCCTAACCCTCTTAGCCAAGGGCTAGGGGTTTGGACTTAGCCACATGAGTGCTCCAATGAACCAGGAGTCAAGATTGGGTTGGGGTGGCTTAAGGTCTAGGATGAGTGTGAGAGTGTAGTGTGTGCAAGCCAGACCTCACCAGGACCAGGCCACCCAGGGTTTTTCTAAGGCTTGAACATCCTATAGGAATTCATCCTTGTCTTCCTATACATTGTTCCCAACCTTCCAAGTGATTTGGAGGTTAATGACCATCTATGTAAGATTCTAAAGAGAATCAAGATTTGGTTTGAATTTCTAAATAGTGGGTTCCTTCTCTAGTCTTCTAGGATAGTCAAGGAGAAGTCCTATGGCTAGATCCTAAACACTAAGAGGAAAGAAAAAGACCTCATCAAAAATGAGGTCAACAAAGACTCATATGAATGGTCCCAAGTCCTTAACTTTTGGTGGAGATTACTAGAACTAACATATGGAGGCTCCAAAATGCGTTCCTATGGGACTATGAGGCTTTAGGGAGGCTCTTCCTAGCTTGGATACTCGTCATACACTCCAATACCTACCCACCACCTGAAATCATCCACAAATTACCAAAGCTACCAAATTAACCCACATTTCATCAAAGATTTCCAAGTTCACATTAAATTAACCAATACCCAAAACTAAATCCAACCCAATAAAATTCAAGCCTTGATTTAAATCACCCAAGTTCATTTCAAATTTACCCCAAGCCCATAGACCCACATCCCAAGTCTAATTTTTTCAAACTCATATCCAAATTTCATTATGGTTGAAATTTAGGATATTGGGTAATTCAATAGGTGAATTTCACAGTTATGGAACCACCACCACCACAATACAACCAAAATACACCCACAACAACACCACCACCACAAGCCCGCAATAACACCTCCAAACTGTGTAGCAGTCCCGTAATAACACCACCCTACCACCAAAATAACACCTGCAATAACACTACAGAACAACACTAAATCCTGTAATAATACCACAGTACCACCAAAATACCATATGTAATAACACCATCATTGCGCCGCTCGCGAAACTACCGTCCACTACGCAATAACACTGGTTCTCCGCGATTCTGCACACAATACCAATCGTGTTTCCAATTAATCCCCAATACAAACACGATACTCCCTCAATACCATTGCCTACAGTACCACTTGCTGAGGAACCGCGGTAACACTGTAATACCACTCGAATAATACCGTTAATAACACCACCAATAACACCATTACCACAGTTCTACACTAATAACACTATAATACTACGTTGATAACGCTTAGATAACACCTCCTGAATTATTCAAAATCCTAAAATTAACTAAACAAATGTCCAAGCCATGTTCAAACCATGAGAGCTTCAACAAACCAACATCTGAGCCATGAAGAGTCTACCCTCCCCGAATTTGCAAGAGGGAGGGTTTCTGTCCACCCTCGACTGAAAACCACTCAAAAACTTTGGTGGTTCATTTGTGCATAAAATTTTACTCCAAACCTTTGATGAGACTATATCACACTGGTCACTTAACTCCAACACACCAAATCACCTTGTAGGTCACTCAAACCTTTTTTTTGTAAGCCTAACACAAGTTAACGCGAGCCTAGCTTACCCTTTTCTTTCCATTTTGATCAAACACAAGTACCCATGCTTGGACTCAAGTGGGCTTCACAACTTTCCAGCTTTGAGTTCCCGCATCTTGGAAGTGACCTCACACACCCGGACCGACCACCCTAACCGCCAGAAAAGTCCAAACCGAGAGCAACCACTTTGGCTTAAACTCAAATTCCCACCCACCTTACTTGGATGATTCCCATTAGAGCTTGGCCTCCACTTGAACACCAACTCAACAACATTCTGACACCTCAGCTTGGCCAGTTAGCCACCATGGCTAGGCCTATAAATTGACCACCTCCATGGCCAAAGAAGAGACACATACACATGTCTTAGTGAAGCCCTATCAAATTGTTCCCTGACCTCTCTGCAACCTCACAGTGCTCACTCCCACTGTCCTCAGCACTTCTTCCTCACTGTCAAACCCTAATTCCACATTCAAAGACCAGCACATTTTTGGTTCATTCCACAAGGCTCCACCAAACTTCAACCTTTTCATTCCAAAGGCATACCTACACTTTACAATCACTCCTACAATTGAAATCCTCCCTTTCCGAGTCCTCTAACATAATCCAAGCCCAAAACAGACCAAGCTACCTTTTGGTCTAGGTCGTACCTAGACCGATATTAGAGGAAGACAACACTTGGAGGAGTTTCGTGGCTGTGAGGCGAAGCTTATAAGCAAACCCAATTGAGGCCTGTCGTCTTGGGCTCAGATATAATTTTAAAACTCCATTTCATTGCCTCAGTTTGGATCTTTGTAAAGCAAATGAACATTACATGGATACATAGTCGTATAGATATGTTCACCACACTTACATGAAGGTGTAGGAACAAACCTCGCTTGATTTAGCCAAGTGTCGTGCGAGAACTTGACCCTAGATCATTGACAGCTCTAAGATTATAACCTTTTTTAGGAAGATGAACCGATGCCATCCATTTTCATGTGTTCGAAACGGACGGCTTGGATCACAACGGATGACAGATCAGGACACATGGAGTATCTAGACAGTAGGATGATGGGGCAGCACACATGGACGACCCAACAAATTAGAGCATGTTGTGTGGAGTTTCGGGTCCATCGATGATGAGGTGGCACCATGTGTTTAAGTTGGAAAAGACAGGATTTTTTTTATTTATTTAATTACTGAAAATTAAATACAACTTAGAAATATCATATTTTTGCGTAATAATAAAAATTAAAAATAAAAATATCTCTGTGCTCAGTGAACAGAGGTGAATATAATCAATAAAAGATTAAAAATATTTATATAATATTTATTTTATTTTAATTTAGTACTTAAAATCTTATTTTAATCATGAAAAATTAAAAACTAATCAAAATGGCTTGAAAATTTTTTCAAAGTCAGAGAGCACCTCTAATCATGGAAACTCTAATTATCCATGATAATCAACTCTGATAAATTAAAATAATTCTAAAAATCAAATAAAGGTCATAAAAATACAAAATCAACATTTGTGTATTATTTGTGGTCGGAGGTATCAGAGAAAAATAAAATTGTATTTTCAAATAAAAAAATGTATTTCCTTGGCTATTTTTATTCGAAAATCATTTAAAATTACAAAAATTAAAGTACATTTCAAAAACTTATAAAATTTGGTCCGATTCTTTCTCCGCCATAGTGAATCTCATGAAAAGTTTTCAAAGACAGAACACAAGTTTTGATAACTTAAATCAATTATCACTTTAAATTTGTATTTATGGATTTAGATAATAGCTAAAATAAAAATAAATATCAGAAAAATATAATTTCTTCACTGGTGTGTTAAGTGATGTTATTTAATAAACACACCTTGATTCCCTTGTAGGTAGCCTTTTGGACAATGTTTGATCTTGCGGATATGAAGGTTCGTTATGCTTTTTTTCAATTCTCATATATATATATATATATATATATATATATATATATATATATATATATATATATATATATATATATATATATATATACATACTCTGTTTTAGTACTAACCTTTCAGGAGCTATAGCAGAAACGACAGGTATGCATTGTTAGTTTTCTTTTACTGCATTTCTTCTTTTACTTTATTTATGACAAGTTTTTATTTACGCATATGTTATATACATGCAAGTCCCCTAGGGTTGAAAATAGTAAGCTGTTTAGGAGGAACACTACTCCATACCCTGAGACTCGACAATAATTACAAATACAAACATACACATAAACCTTTGGCCTATAACCATCACGTTAAAGAGCTCAGAGCAAACTTTTTGGGCAGCATGATGAGGATGCAATTGAACGACGGACAACTTCTGACGACAAAGTAAGACAAAACATGAAGCGGATCTACTCCAGCTAAATCATTCCTTAGCTTAAAATAGCATAACCCATAGGAATTTGAGGTGGTTCATCTAGCACGACGTAAATACTCACAATATGTTTTGGCTACTACACAACTATGTTGTGCAGTAAAAGTTCTAACTCCCTTTAGGTGCTGAGACTGTTGTCCAGTATGACTTAAGTCATCTTATCTTCATAGGATATTTGCATGATTGAGTATTATGCAAGTGTAATCCTTAAATAATAAATTGGCAGGAGTGAACATTTAAATGACATTACCTCAAAAACATAAAGCCAAACAATAGGATATCTATAACATTCCCTACCTTTCGCTCGTTTGGACTTCTAACATAGTTGTGCCTACTTGAGCCATTCCCTTCTGATTTTCTTATGTCCAACCTTGAAAACCTAAAATTAAAATCTTGCAGAAAAATCACTTATCTTAATCGAGAGTTTTCTTAAATGACTTCTGTCATTTGAGATGTAATTAACTATAGGGACTTGCCTTTATATGGAACTAAGAACCCAGGTAAAATAAACTCTATCTAATCTTCAATATTAGGTATGGGAACTGTAGGCCACACAAAATAAAAAATAAGGTTTAAAAAATCAAACAAATGTCATAAATTATTTAGTTTATATAATCAAGCCCGTTGTCAAGTGATATGTCTACCTTTCAAGGTGATGTATTACTTGTAGTGTTGTGCTCAGTTACCTAAACTATAAAATATATGAGGTCTATTCGATCTCATTTTTCAAAATTAAAATACTATTTTTTAAAATTAAAATTATATATATTAAATTAAACTATTTTTAAAGCAACCGACAAATTCTAAAAGGTGACCGACATGGACATGCTGAGCGTGAGAAAGTACGTCATAATAGGTTAAGTTGCTAAAAATTGTAACTGACGGATTTGTTAAAAGCCAAGGTCTCACAAATAACTTAAATAGTGCCTTGAGGAAAAGATGCCAGATCACAATAATATGAGCAAAACTACAAATATAGAGAGAGAGGCTATAACCCCAAAGAAAAGTGAAACTCATAGTTTAAGAGAGAGACTCTCCATAGAGGAATAGTCTGTCAATTTTTCTCAATTCTTTTTAAACATCAAAGTCGCCAATTGTATATTTATGTGTGATCGTCTGATTCCTTTATTCAAACTCCCTCTCGACTTATATCAATGATTCAAATAAAGAGGAATCAAGTAGAAAATGATATACAACAATAAATAGACAAATAAATAAAAAGAAAAGAGTTAGAAAGCATATATATGAGTAATACTCATGTGATGGGTTGAGAGTATACGTCAAAGATTGGATCGAAATACCTCGAAACATGACATCCATAAAGAGAATCCCTATATAAACCACCCGCAACCAGAGAACCAAAAAGAACAATTTTGTTTTAGGGTCAAGAGTGTCCTAGAGGAACGTATCCCCCTAGTTAATTACATGTTGGGGCATACCCAATAATACTCTTGATAAAAGAAGTTTTGCATTATATTATCAAAGACCTGGGGAAATAGGTATTCAAATGGATGGTTATTTCATATGAGGAAGTACAGGTGCTTCAAATTTCTCTCCAAGTCATTGGACAAAGAGTGAGTCTCTCACATCCAAACTGGGTAGTGCTCATCAGCATATAGAGCTAATGAAATAATCGTAATCATTTTGACGGGGATATTCCCATAAATGAAAGCATGTCCAAGTCATAAGGGCAGAGGATAAATCATCTTATCCAAATTGGGCGGCAGCTCAAGAGATATAGGCCGTCAAAACGATATAAAGGAAGTCAAAGGAGCAGCAGGGCTCAACAGGGGTAGTCAAAAGAAGGGTGGAGTAGTCTCTAGAAGGTAGAGGTAGCTGGAACAAGGTACCACAGACCCATCATCCCATGCTACTAGGACCCTAGGTCTACCCGGTCATGAAAGTAGTCGACCCAACATGTCTAGAGATCCCAAGTTTTCAATCCATGAATTTCATCATCCATGGGGACCTTGATAACCCTAAGGTCAAAGGAAAGACACTCTATCCTATGAGTGTCAATTTTAGCTCCAATAGGTGGGACCTATACTGGTCAAAATGGCAAGGATGCCTCTAGAAAGAAGGAGAAAAGGAGGTTCAACTACAAAGTTAGACATGCTCCCAACAAAAGGACTTACACTCTATTTGGGTTGGAGAGCCTTTTAGAACCCTGAACGCACTTGAAAATCACATAAGTAGAAATTTATGTTGGGCCAATCGGGTTGAAGAAGCTCAAGGAATTCTCCTCGGGGCATGCAAATATAATGCAGTTATTGACCAAAATCGAAAGTGTGGAGGCCCTAAGTGGCTTGAGTGATATCCATGCATGCAGCCCATTTTAAAACCAGCTCAAAGACCATGCAAGAAAGTAAAAGGCAGATTTTTAAAGTTTTGAATCCTTTAATCCTAAAATATTGATTTTCTCAATCTTTTATTAAGATGTTTAAGTAGAAAAATTATAATATTATAATCCTTAATGAGCCTAGATTAGAATTTTTGTCATATCTTAGATGTATAAAAATAAATAATAAAAGAAATCCAGGCATGCAGACACTCAATAAAATGGAAAAAAGCCCTCCAAAATATATAAAAGAGGCCAAATGAATACTGCTTCAGAAAAATATGTTAAGAAAATCAGGAAAGAGCAGTTGGACTCCCCATATAATTGCCCGCTCCTTGATCTATACATGAATATTAAATTCAAACTTAAGCTATGTGACACAAGGTACCGCTCCTAGTCCCCGTCACATGGTTTGATGTGTAATTCACCATGAAACCCATGCTCATACCTTATTTTTGATATAGACTCAGCCTAAGGACTCTATCAAACACATTTTAAAAGAGAAAACAAAGACTCGACCTACATTAAAACAATCATGAGCAGAAAAGTGAATATACATGCAACATTTAATGTATCGTGCCCATTATTTGGGAAGCTAGACAGCACCTGCAAGCAAAATGTTAGAAATCATTATGTGCTCCCCCATAATGGTACTTGTGTATGTATATGTATAGGCACGACTCTCTACAGAAGAAACACTTTAATATACTACCATGCATATCAAGCACATGGGCACACCATAAAAGAAAAAAAGTAATGCATGGCTAGCACAATAAAAGCCAGCAGAGAAAAATCTTCAGAGGCATCAAAAATACTATATTGCATCCTAAATTCTAGCCTAGCACACCATCAAAAGGTAAGGTGTCCTAACAACCATCCAAATGTTGCATGAGTCTCTAGGTACGTAAGACTTTGACGTAGTTTCCACACCGGCCCTATCTTAAGGATCTAAAAGGTGTCACCAAAGATGGATTTAAAAAGGATTAGCCTCATATATAACCTAGTTTGCTACATGTATAATCTTACAACTATGTCAGATGTAATAAGTAGAAAAATATATTTCTTTTTAATTTAAAATAAGGGCCATTAAATGCGAGCCCATAACATGCAAGGTGCCACGAGTTAGATCCCTTAGATCCTTAGCACAGTCATACTCGTGCCAATTCTGATGACTTAACGTATGTTGCTCATTGGGATAAACTTAAAAAAGTAAGGCTTGTTAAGGCATCACAACCGACATGGGATCGCTCTCCTAATGAGTATGGCTCACTATTCATGCACGCATGCAGATGAAAATTCAAAACATTATATGATAGAAATGGTGAGAGAGAGTATGCCATGGAGGCATTGACTTAATAAAAGGTGGGGCATGCTGTAAAGATATAGGCCCAAGATAAGGGTATGCCATGGAGGCAGTGACCTAAAGAGTGGGTAAGCTGATCCGCGATTTTAAATATACTTATATATCTAAGAATTTGACACCACTATTAAAAGATATAAATCCTCAGCAACAGTGCCAAAAACTTGATCAGGAGCGTAATTTTAATTTTAGTAACAATTAAATATTATAATCTTTTGATCGCAGAGTTACCTTTAAACGCAAGTATACGTATTGCTTAAGTAATATAGGGCTCTAGTGGAGTCCTAGATATCGATCCCACATGGAATATATTAAAGCCTACGGACTAGGATTATATAAACCAATTCAGAATCACAACTAAATCGAATTGCCTATCTGTCACTAATACACAATCGACAACAATATGAAATTTGAATTTAAACTAGTTTTACTAACATTTACTAATACTAATAAAGTTAAGTTCAAATATATAATAGCAATATTATTTCTCCATTGTTAAGATATATAAGTGAAACGATAATTAGAATTAGTTTTACATGTGTTGTGCCAAATAGGAGCATACATATTCTTTACCCTTTGGTCCAGGTATAAAGAACATTGACTAATCCTATGTTTGGTTACTGAATCTGCGGCTAGGCTGGGAGGATACCGGCTCTCACTTCGGAGCTCCCACTTTCCCCTCGCCTGAAGGCTAACAATCTACACTTTAGCACCTAAACGATAGGACCAAATTGAGGATTTTAGCCTGTCAATCTAATATCTCCAATTCTACGGCCGATTAATATTATTTCCCTTTTTATTTGCACTTCTCCTTTGAAGGATTTACCTGTCTACCTTTCAAAGAGAAATGTGATACATACTAGTTAATAATTCTTAGCCCACAGTCAGATATTAAGAAATCTTCACAAATTTTAACAATACAAATGGCCAATTTGTATAGTAAAGTAAGTTTAGGTATAGTATCATCACAACTTCTTTATAATTTGTTTAATAGAATAATTCATATAATCATTTCACAAAAACATCAAAATAAGAAAAAATACAGAACAACTACTCAGAATTTATGAAGAGGATGCAATAAAACTTGGATTTCATATAACAAAGTAAAGTTCTACACACTATAGTAAATAAACACAACTTATCTCAAATTCCTCCCAAAGCAAACTCCTTGAAGTTCTTCTGAATCTCTTACTTTCTTTACAGCACGCAAAATTCTCCTTTGAAATGGCAATGCAGAAGAGATCTCTCACTTCCCTTCAACTCTTACAATCCCTCGAAGAATTCCTCACAAAATCTCTATTTGAACTCACTGCTCACTAAATAACAACACCAATTACTCACTAATAGATCTTTAGAACACTTTGGACTCATTAGTAATCACGTAGGAGACCCCTTTTTCGGCCTAAATTGGTTCTTTTTAAACTTATAGAAGTGTCTCTAAGGGTTTTGAAGGCACCCCTTCAAAAATCATCCACATTTGACGTATTTCTGGAAAGAATCATCGATCCCGCCATCGGTGGCCTCGAGCTCACCGTCGGCGGCCTTCTAGAAACAGTGCTTTTAAACAGGCCCCGCCGTCGGCAACCTTCCTTGGAATTAATTCTGAACTCGTGGGAAAATCACACCATCGGCGCCATCGACCTCACCATCGGCACCCTAGGTCATATTTACATAATTTGGTTCTTTTTGCTCCAAATTCGCTCATTTTTGCGTATTTTTGTTCCTTTGTCCTTAAATCTTCATACCTTTAGAAAAACACCAAAAATACCTTTCTTTAAAGTGCAATATCATAAAAATCAGTATAAAATAGGCATGAAAATCTTAACCTTTTTTCCTTGGGTCAAAATCCCCCAAACTTAACTATTACTTGTCCTCAAGTAATCCTTAGTACTACATAAAAGTTATGATTCATTGTGGTAAATTTTTAATTCAGAAATACTATAATTTTGATTTAAATAAATAGTATAGTAAGAATTCCAAGAAAGATTTTCAAATAATTAGATTAATTCTACAGGTATAAGGCTATCTAGTCATCAAGTTTAAGAGTTCTAGTTTTCTATTAATTTCAAGATTGACTATATGTTGCAATATTAATTCACTTAGAGTATTCAGAAGATAGGAAATTCATGAAGAAACTATAAGTAAGAAACTAATCATAAATATAAGTTCAGAAATGCTTTTAGTTTTTCTTTTAGGTTAATCCAAGTGAAGCCAATTTTTGATAAGGCATATCCTCAAGTTTCTCCTCACTTATTTTCTTTTTCTTTTCTTTTCTTTTCTTTTCAGGGATTGTTTTTCAATCTTTTTTCTTTTTCTTTCTTTTTCTTTTTCGAGTGAGGATTACTATATCTGGATAACCTATTAATAATTTTGAACTTCACTCTTCTTTTCCTAAATTTGAAACTTTCAAACATTCTTTACCTTATATGTACTTCATAGTTTTTACATTATTGAATCCTAATCTTTTCTTTCTCAACTAAATTCCTAAGACTCTTAATATTTCAAAATATAATTTTCTTTACTTTAAATAGTTAACTATAGTCTTATCCCTTTATAATAAATATCTTAATCTACAAAATTAATTTTCATTATCAAAAATATTTCTTTGAATCTTTTATAATATTTAGATAGAATCTAAATATAGTTATCTAAATTAAATTTTATCACAAAAATCATATTAATAATTTTTGAAAATATGTTATTTGAGAACATATAATAGTTTAGATTTTTCTTCCCTCCCCCAAACTTAAAATTTTCTATAAATAGAAATAGTACATGGTGGAAAGAAAAATTCTAAATATAAAATTCATACCCTTGCACTTTAAGCATTTTTTCTTTTTGAAATTTGCAGGTTCTTCTCAAAATTTCTAACTTCAACTGACCTGTAATATTAAAATCCTTTCTACACACATAACAATTTAGAATTTGCTAGGGTAATGAAATTTTAAAACAAGTATATAAAACTAAATATTAAACAAAAACAGCTAACTACACTACACAGGACATATGCATTTCACAACACAAAACAAACAGTTTACTATTTTAAACTAAATAGTTCACAATTACAAATATTCATCTTAGATATCACAAACATCTAGAAATAAAAATGCAAACTACCAAACTAACACATATCACATAAAATGAATCATAGTCCACAGTACAATATACATATCACAGTTCATCAAACAAAACTAGAAACAATCAAATACATCACATCACATCTAAAATCTCAATCATCAAATTCCCATACAACGTCCTCATCACCTCGGTTAGCGAAGGATTGGGCGATACCGAGTATGCACGGGCACTCTGGAAAAGTTACATCTGGCTCTCCTCGGTAGTATCTAACCTGAGCATCGTAATAAGCCATCTCAACATCTAAATGCCTCTGAAGATACTCACTATCATGGTCATTTCTTCTCTCTAGCCCTTCAATCCTGTGATCAATTCTATCTATTTTTTCATCCAACTGTTCAAAACTTTTCCTCTGCAGGGTCATGGCATTCATCAAATCATATAAAGTAGGGGGACTAGAGGAAGGAGGGTCATAGCTAGTAGAAGGAAAATCTCTACTAGTTGAAGGTTCTTTGCTCCTACTTCCTAATCTCCATTCCTCATGGGATGCATAAGTCTTTATATTTCCTTTACTAATGGGTTTCATAGGATAAACCCATTCCTCATCATCTCTAGCTTCAACTCCAGATAGTTGACAAAGTGCATAAATGAGGCCAGGATGCCCTAAATATTCACTTGTCTCACTCTTCGTAGTAGCCATAATATTCTTATAGATTATTCTCCCCACATTAATGCTTCTGTTGTTCTGAATACATAAATTCAGAACAGCTCTCTCTATAGAGACTTCACTATGATGGTAAGTTGGTAGTAGAGTCGAACAGATGAAATAATGTCATGCCTTAGCAGTGGCATTCATCATGGACAATGGAAAGTTAATTCATTCACGATTTTTAATTTTCCAAACACCTTTTCCATCAGTGAGAAAGTTGATAACATCATGCAATGGACCTTCCATTATTCCAAATGTTTCAAACTCACTAGTAAAATAGGCATGAAGCTCGTAAAAAGTGTTAATGTGATTAGCACTATATTCGACAAAAAATCCCCTTTACTTGGATAGGCTTATCCTCAATTTAAGTCAGATTGAAATAGAACTCTCTAGCAACTTCAATAGCAGCCTTGTTTGTTGTATAACAAAAGTTCTCCCATCCTCTCTCTTTAATTACTCGTTCTACCTCTCCTCCAGGATTCTTGAAAACTCTATCTTGTATACACTTCTTACTTTAAAAGAGTGAAGTGTACCTTGATTGCGCTTTCGCAGTAACAAATTGAGTTTCGTCAAATTTGAGTCTTCTCTTTTGTCTTGGAGCCAAAGTTCGATCTATCAAATCATAAAAATTCCAAACTAATCTCCAAAATAACAATACAATGGATTCTAAAGGGGGTTTAAAACAATCTAAATCAATTTCCATGAGTTCCTTCCAAGAATTTTCTCCATATTTTGAATTTTTCTAAAATTTCTTAATGTGGAAGAAATTCATGGTGAAAATAAAAAATTTATACATAGGAGTGAAGCTCTTACCAAGGGAAGATAAAATCTAGTGTTAGATTTTGTTGAAGTCCCTCCAAATCCAAGATCTCTCAAGCCCTAGGTCAACTTTTCGGGTAAAAAGGGGAAGAAGATGATGAATAGTGGCATTTGACCGATCAAAATCGTGGTAAATAGGTAAGCGTCACAATCCAAGCCACAACACTCAAAACGCTGAAAACAAACATTTCAAACTTAATCTCATCTATACTGAGATTAAAAAGCAAACTAAAGAAATCAAACGCACACACAAACATACAAACATTGTTCAAATTAAACACAACATAATCAAGTCTACTACTCTTTAGAACTAGTGCTGGTCTCTCCTCTGATATCTCCCATTGCTTGAACGTGGATGAACAGGTTGTTAAAAGATCGAAATGGGAATTCTTCAGTTGAATCTTCATTGATCAATCCCATCCTTTTCATCAATCGTACCAAACTCGCTTCGAATTGCCCAGTATGATCAAAATGTTCTTTCATTCTCCAATCGATGTGATCAAAGAAATCAAACATGTTGCTAACTATACTCATTAAGTTCTGTACCTAATTCTCCAGATTCTTGATTCTATGCAAGAGCATCAGTGTCTTGTCTGCTACTAAAGGTTGAACTGGAATAGAATTCTGTGATGCTTGATCCATAATCAAGCCTACATCACTCTCTCCATCATTGGCTGGGAACATTTGAGTTGGGTCTAATGGTTTCCAGGGTAGCAGTATCTTCTCCCAAACTTTGTACAACACTTGAAACAAACTGTAAATTGAGAAAAGTGTGGAAGGATGTCCAAGCCCTTGGGATGATCCTTGAATGATTAGGCCAAAAACAGACTTCACAATAATCGATCCAATATCAATGGGCCATCCCTTTTGAATGCAATAGTTCAAAATTGGACTTTCTTTCGTGACTTTGCCAATTTTCATCGTCGACAATAACTTCGCAGAGATGAAAAAGTGCCAATGTTTCGAAACGGGATTTAAAAGTGTTGTAGAGAAACTTACATACCCATTCTCTCTAACTTCCCAGTCATCGGTTTCGTCCGTTAAGTATTGGTATATTTCATTCATCTTTTCTC
This sequence comes from Papilionanthe hookeriana x Papilionanthe teres, assembly GCA_022702705.1. Lineage (NCBI taxonomy): Eukaryota > Viridiplantae > Streptophyta > Magnoliopsida > Asparagales > Orchidaceae > Papilionanthe > Papilionanthe hookeriana x Papilionanthe teres. The sequence goes on along the minus strand of CM040430.1, from coordinate 113,535,706 downwards.
TTGTTAGCATGAAATTCGAATAATAACATACTAGAAAATTCTCAAGCATATATAACTCATTAATTCTTCCATAATTGTATGTAATCCACCTACCTCGCACATAGATGCTTCCTTAGTTGATTCCATGTAAATTGGCGTAGAATTCTTTAACCATTGGAACGACTACTGTGGCAGTAATATAGCAAAACACTTCCCATCTTCTTCGCATGTTCATTTCTTTAATTGGTGACGAAGGATTGCTTTTTCCTCTATTGATAAATCCTCTTTCTTTAATCAATATTTTCTTCAGATTACCTTGTTGAAATGTCGTTGTGCTTCCGTACTGACAAACTTTCTTCGGTTGTGCACTTGAATCTTAGGTTATCAATCGAATTGGAAGCCATTTGAGAGAAATTTGAGAGAGTATCCATTCATTTTTGGGAGTTTGGAGTGTTTAGGAACCGTACATAGAAGTTTATAGAAGACGAACTCGCTAAAAACCGAAAAAAACCGTCGTTTTGAACACGAAAAACTGCCCACTCGTCGATCCCGCTGTCGGCGGCCTCGAAGGCGCTGTCAGCGAGCCTTATGTAATTAAATACCATAGCTCTAGGGAAAAACCCTCCATCGGTGGCGTCGAGAGCGCCGTCGGTGCCCTAGGCAAAAATTTGCATAAAATCACCGTGGTCCAATACGTTCCAAATTTTCTCTATGGATTCAAATTTTATGAATGTCAAAGGGTAATTATAAGTAGTAGAACTTACTATTACTACAAATAAACAATAATTTCAAACAAACACACAACTATTAAAGATAACTATGGGTTGCCTCCCTCCCATAAAGCGCTTGGTTTAACGTCGTCAGCCCGACCTTTTTAGGTGTTATTCAGGTTGACTGAGCATTAAAACCTTTTTAAAATTTGGTCTTTTACCTTTAAAATATGGTTTTAATCTATGTCCATTTACTTTAAATTTATTCCCAGTCTTATGATCTTCACTTTCAACTGCTCCATAAGTATAAACTTGAGTCACAGTAAAGGGTCCTAACCAACGAGACTTTAATTTCCCAGGAAATAATTTCAGCCTTGTATTGTTGAGCAAAACTTCTTGCCCTAGTTTGAAGTTCTTTCGGTTAATCTTCTGATCATGTCTTAACTTCAGTTTTCCTTATAAATTCTGTTATTATTGTAATATTCATTTCTTAATTCTTCTAATTTATTTAAATGCAGCATTCTCTTCTCACCAGCATTTTTTAAATTATAATTGAATTCTTTAATCGCCCAAAATGCTTTATGCTCTAATTCTACTGGTAAGTGACATGTTTTTCCATATATAAGCTTGTAAGGAGTCATACCAATAGGAGTTTTATAAGCAGTCCTGTATGCCCATAATGCAGTATCCAGTCTCGCAGACCAATCTACTCTATTAGGTTTTATAGTCTTTTCTAAAATAAGTTTGATCTCACGATTAGAAACTTCAGCTAAACCACTAGTTTGAGGATGATAGGTAGTAGAGAATTTATGAATAATACTAAACTTTTTTGCCAATCTTTGAATGTATTTATTCCTAAAATGGGATCCTCCGTCAGTGATAATCACTCTCGGCATTCCGTATCTTGTAAAAATGTTTTCATTAAGAATCTTGAAACACTTTTAGCAACACAACGAGGTAAAGCTTGTGCTTCAATCCACTTTGATACATAATCAACAACAATCAAAATATATAAGTTCCCAAAAGAAGGAATAAATGGTCCCATGAAATCTAATCCCCAAACATCAAAAATCTCAACTTCTAATATGAAATTCAGAGGCATTTCGTTTCTTCTAGATATATTACCTACTCGTTGGCATCTATCACATGTTTTGATATATCTGTAAACATCTCTAAAAAGAGTAGGCCAATAAAATCCAGCCTGTAAAATTTTATATGCAGTTTTATCAATCCCAAAATGTCCTCCGAAATCAAAATCATGATATTTTGGAATTATATATTCAGTTTCTTCATAAGGCACACATCTCCTAATAATAAGGTCATTACATTGTTTATATAAATATGGTTCATCCCAAAAATATGATTTTGAATCATGAACAAATTTTATTTGTTGCTGCAATGTTAGCATAGGTGGCAAAATATCGCTTACTAAATAATTTACTATATCAGCATACCAAGGTATTTTCCACTCATTAATATTATAAAGTTGTTCATCAGGGAACTTGTTTATTATTTCTTTGTCGATGTCAGATAATTCATTATATTCTAGTCTCGACAAATAATCAACAATTTGATTTTTAGTTCCTTTTTTATCAATCACCACAAAATTGAATTCTTGCATTAAAAGTACTCATCAAATTAATCTTGGTTTGGTATCCTTCTTTTACATCAGATATTTAATAGCAGAATGATCAGTATGCACAATACATTTAGTTTCAATTAAATATGATCAAAATTTATCAAAAGCATACACAATAGCTAGTAACTCTTTTTCAGTAACTGTATAGTTAATTTGAGCATCATTAAGAACTCTACTAGCGTAGTATATAACCTTAAAAATTTTGTCATATCTTTGACCAAGAATAGTTTCAATAGCATAATCATTAGCATCACACATTAGTTCAAACAGTTTCTCCCAGTCAGGTGAAACTATTACAGGTGTTGTGATTAGTTTTTCCTTTAATAATTTAAAGGCATTCAAGCAATCTTCGGTAAATTCAAATTTCTTATCTCTTTCTAAAAGTTGGCATAGATTTTTTGTAAATTTTGAAAAATCTTTAATATAGCGCCTGTAGAAACCAGCATATCCAAGAAAACTTCTTACCCCTCTCACTGTAGTAAGAGGTGGTAATTTAGTTATCACTTAAATTTTTGCAGGGTCTACTTCTATGCCATTTTCTGAAATTTTATGTCTTAATACAATTCTCCTGCAACCATAAATTGACATTTCTCCCAATTTAGAACTAAGTTAGTTTTTTTGCATAGCTCCAAAACTTTTTCGAGATGATTTAAGCATGCGTCAAATGATGTTCCAAACACAGAGAAATCATCCATAAATACTTATATTCCATTGTCTATTATTTTACTAAAAATAGACATCACACATCTCTGGAATGTTGCAGGTGCATTACATAGTCCTAAAGACATCCTTCTAAAAGCAAAAGTTCCATAAGGACTAGAAAAAGTTGTTTTCTCTTGATCCTCAGAAGCAATAAGTATTTAATGGTAACCAATATATACTTCCAGAAAACAGTAGTACTTGTGTCCGGTACGTCTATCCAACATTTAGTCTAAGAAAGGAAGAGGAAAGTGATTTTTCCGGGAGGCGGCATTTAATTTTTGATAGTCAATACAAATACACCATCCAGATACTTGTCTGATAGGTATTAATTCATTATTTTCATTTTCTTCAACAGTTATCCCTCCTTTCTTGGGAACACAATGAAATGGACTTACCCAAGTACTATCCGAAATAAGATATATAATTCCAGCATCTAATCATTTTAAAATCTCTTTTTTAACTACTTCTTTCATTATAGGGTTCAGCCTCCTTTGAGGGTCAACTCTTGGTTTATGTTTTTCATTTAATAAAATTCTATGCATACAAATTGAAGGACTAATTCCTTTAATATCATCTAAAGTCCATCCAAAAGTTCTTTTGTATTTTTTTAATGTATCCATTAATTTTTGTTCTTGAATTTCATTTAAGTCTGAGGATACAATTACTGGTAATGCTGAAAACTCTCCTAAAAATACATACTTTAAATGATTTAGAAGATTTTTTAATTCAAGTTCAGGGGGTTTTACAGCTGATGGAATTAATATTTGATTTTCTGGTGCTGTTGAATTGAGCGAATCATATTTTTCCTGAATATAATCAGCTTCTTCCTTTTCAATTTCTTCAAAATTATCTTTTTCTATATCTTATTTTTCTTCATAATTTTCTTTGAAATATTCTTTTCTTAAATAATCACATATATCCATTCTAAAACATTCATCATCTTTTTCTATTGATGGATATTTCATTGACTTTGAGATGTTAAAGGTTACTTCTTGATCATTTACTCTCATAGTCAATTCTCCTTTTTGAACGTCTATCATAGCTCTTTCTGTAGCTAGGAATGGTCTTCCTAAAATGATTGAAATTTCTTTATCTTCTTCCATATCTAGAATGATAAAATCCACAGGAAAAATAAACTTATCAACCTTGACCAAAACATCTTCTACAACTCCCTTAGGATGTGTAATAGATCGATCAGCTAACTGTAGAGTTACAGAAGTTGGTGCAATCTCTCCAATTTCTAATCTTTTAAAAGTTGATAGAGGCATCAAATTTATGCTAGCTCCCAAATCACATAATGCTCGCCCATAAAATTTTTCACCAATAGCACACGGGGTAGTGAAACTACCAGGATCTTTAAGTTTTTCAAGAAGTTTTCTTTGAGTTATAGCAGTACACTCTTCACTAAGTACAACAGTGTCATGATCTAGTAACTTCCTCTTTTTGTTGAGTATATCCTTCATAAATTTAACATAAACAGACATTTGTTCTAAAGCTTCAACAAAAGGAATATTTATTGACAATTTTTTTAAAATGTCTAAGAATTTAGCAAATCTTTTTCCTTTATCTTGTTGCTTTAGTCTTTGAGGAAATGGTGGAGGTGGTTTTTCAACAAAAATTTTCATAAGTTTCAGAGGAAAATCAGGATACAAACTTTCGATTTCTCCTTCAGTTTCTTCTTTTTCCTTTTCAACTACAGCTTCTTTTTGAACTCTTATTTCCAACTCTTTTCCACTTCTTAATTGAATAGCTTTGATTTGTTCTTTCCTTAATCATTAGGATTTACTTCAACATTTCTAGGTAAAGTTCCAATAGGTCGATTACTTAATGCAAAAGCAATTTGCCCTAATTGGTTTTCTATGTTTTTATAGCATTTCCTTAATTTTGTAATTGATTACCCATATTCAAAACTAGTTCTTCCATAGACAACTTCTTCTCCTTTAATTGTGAATTATTATAAAAACCTGGTGGATTAGAAGGTCTATAATTGGAATTAACTTGATTGTTTATATTTCTTAATGGGTTTACAAGATTGTTCCCCCACTGAGGATTAAAATTATTATTTTGATTATTCCAATTAAAGTTTGGATGAATCTTCCAACCTGGATGAATAAGGATTATTTTGTCGATTATTTATAGCATTTATAGTTTCATATGAAGATTGAGCATCTACTATTTGTCCTAATGAATTTTCTTCTAACACTGGAGGTGTTTGAGAATGATTCATTCCATATTGATCTATTTTCTTTGAAAGAGCAGCAATTTGAGAAACTATCATAGTTAAAGCATCAGAGTCATGAATACTGGCTACTCTTTTAGGATTTACCTTTCAGCAGGCCATTGAAAATTATTAGTAGCCATTTCTTCTATTAACGCATAGGCTTCTTCAAAAGATTTAGACATTAGTGATCCACCAGCAGCAGCGTCAATTATAGATCTAAGAGATCCTACTAATCCATTATAAAATATTTGAATAATCAAACCTATCTGGTAAAGCATGATTTGGACATTTCCTAAGAAGTTCTTTAAATCTCTCCCAAGATTCATATATCGATTCTACCTCATACTGACTGAAAGATGTGATATCGTTTCTAAGCTTAGCAGTCTTAGATGGTGGAAAATATTTCGATAAGAATTTTTGTGAAAGTTCACCCCAAGTTCTAATAGATCCAGGTGCTAACAAATTTAACCAAGCTTTAGCCTTATCCCTTAATGAAAAAGGAAAGAGTCTAAGTCTGACAACATCATCAGACATTCTGTCGTACTTAAAAGTAGCGCAAAGTTCTAAGAAACTTACAAGATGTAAATTGGGATCTTCATTTGAAGTTCCACCAAATTGATTGTTTTGTACCATTTGGATAATTGTAGGTTTAAGCTCAAATGAATTAGCAGCTACATCAGGATTTTGGATAGTTAAGTGAAATTCATCTAATGTAGGGTTAGCGTAATCTCTCAAAGGTCTAGATTGATGTTCATTTTATATTCTTTGGTTGTTTACGTTGATTTCCATTGTTTCAAAATTCATAGGTTCTTTTCTCAGTTTTCTAATTCTCCTAACAGTGCGTTCTAATTCTGAATCGTAAGGTATAAAATTTTCAGAATCAAATTTGTGCATACAATTGAAATCAGTATACATCAAAACAGTTAACTAAATAAGTTAAAATTCTATAAAGGTTTTCTAACAGTCCTAAATTGTTGTCTGTTACTCTAATTATGTTATATTCCTATAACAAATAAAATATTCCCCGGCAACGGCGCCAAAAACTTGAACTCCCTCGGTTTTAAATATACTTATATATCTAAGAATTCGACACCACTATTAAAATATATAAATCCTCTGCAACAGCGCCAAAAACTTGATCAGGAGAATAATTTTAATTTTAGTAAAAATTAACTATTATAATCTTTTGATCGCAGAGTTACCTTTAAATGCAAGTATACGTATCGCTCAAGTAATACAGGGATCTAGTGGAGTCCTGGATATCGATCCCACAGGGAATATATTAAAGCATACGGACTAGGATTATATAAACCAATTCAAAATCACAACTAAATCGAATTGCCTATCTGTTACTAATACGCAATCGAAAACAATATTAAATTTGTATTTAAACTAGTTTTACTAACAATTTACTAATACTACTAAAGTTAAGGTCAAATATATAATAACAAGATTCTTTCTCCTTTGTTAAGATATATAAGTGAAGCGATAATTAGAATTAGTTTTACATGTCTTGTGCCAAATAGGAGCATACATATTCTTTACCCTCTGGTCCAGGTATAAAGAACATTGACTAATCCTATGTTTGGTTACTGAATTTGCGGCTAGGCTGGGAGGATACTGACTCTCATTTTGGAGCTCCCAGTTTCCCTCACCTGAGGGCTAACAATCTACATTTCAGCACCCAAACGATAGGACCAAATTGAGGATTTTAGCCTGTCACTCTAAAATCTCCAATTATATGCTCGATTAATATTATTTCCCTTTTCATTTGCACTTCTTCTTTCAAGGATTTACCCGTCTACCTTTCAAAGAGAAATGTGATACATACTAGTTAAGAATTCTTAGCCCACGGTCTGATCTTAAGAATTCTTCACAGATTTTGACAATACAAATGGCCAATTCGTATAGTAAAGTAAGTTTAGGTATTGTATCATCACAACTTCTTTATAATTTTTTTAATAGAGTTATTCATAAAAATCATTTCACAAAAACATCAAAACAAGGAGAAAGACAAAAGAACTACTCAGAATTCATGAAGAGGATGAAATAAAACTTGGATTTCATATAATAAAGTAAATTTATACACACTATAGTAAATAAACACAACTTATCTCAAATTTTTCCCCAAGCAAACTCCTTGAAGTTCTTCTGAATCTCTTACTTTCTTTACAACACGCAGAATTCTCCTTCGAAACGGCAATGCGGAAGAGATCTCTCACTTTCTTTCAACTCTTAGAATCCCTCGAAGAATTCCTCAAAAAATCTATATTTGAACTCATTACTCACTAAATAACAACACTAATTACTCACTAATAGACTCTTTAGAACACTTTGGACTCACTAGTAATCACATAGGAGACCCCTTTTTCGGCATAAATTGGTTCTTTTTAAAGTTGTAGAAGAGTCTCTAAGGGTTTTGAAGGCACCCCTTCAAAAATCATCCACATTCGACTTATTTCTAGAAAGAACCATCGATCCCGCTGTCGGCGGCCTCGAGCTCGCTGTCGGCGGCCTTCTAGAAACACTGCTTTTAAACAGGCCCCGCCTTCGGCGACCTCGATCTCCGCCGTCGGCGGCCTTCCTTGGACTTAATTCTGAATTCTCGAGAAAATCACGCCGTCAGCGCCATCGACCTCGTTGTTGGCGCCCTAGGTCAAATTTGCATAATTTCTTCCTTTTTGCTCCAAATTCGCTCCTTTTCTGCATATTTTTGTTCCTTTGTCCTTAAATCTTCATACCTGCAGAAAAACACCAAAAATACCTCTTTAAAGTGCAATATCATAAAAATCAATATAAAATAGGCAAGAAAATCTTAACCTTTTTTCCTTGGGTCATATGCTATGAAGGCAATGACTCGAGATGGATGGGCATGACATGAAGGTAGCGATCTAATAGGTGGGTATGCTGAGGAGGTAGTGAGTTAGGGATGGCCAAGCCGTGAAGGCAGCAAACCGACAAATGGGTATGTCTAGGAGGCAGTGACCTGGAAATGGACATGCCTAGAAGATAGTGGCCTGACAGATGGGTGTGCCAAGGAGACAGTGACCTAGAGAAATGGACATGTCATAAAGGTAGTGGCCCGATAGATGAGTACGTCGAGGTGATAGTGACCAGGGGAAATTGACATGTCATGAAGGAAGTGGGCCGACAGATGGGTATATCGTGGGGGTAGTGACCTGGGAAATGGATATGTTATGAAGATAATGGTTTGACATATGGGTACATTGAGGAGACAGTGAACCAGAGAAATGAACATAACGTGAATGTAGTGGCCCAACAGATGGGCATGCCGAGGAGGCAGCGACCAGAGATATTGAAATGTTGTGAAGGCAATGGCCTGATAGTTGGGTATGTCGAGGAGATAGTGACCCATAGAAATGAACATGCTGTGAAATTACTGGCTCGATAGATTGGTATATTGATGGATGGTTTACACAATTGTATGTATCATTTGAATAGTATTTAACTTTTTGAGTCTGGATTGTCGATCCCATAGAGAACCAGGGAATTAGACTTAGAAAATGTTATTCCCTAGTACATTTCATTCTTAGCATGGAATTTAAATTAGGTTAATTTTTTACTATTTTATCCTACTATATAAGAAACTAATGTAAAGGTTTAATCCTACAAAATCCCTACTTAACCTAGTTGGATTGGTGATTATCAAGTTATAAAGTTACCCTTCCTTGCAATGATATAAGTGGAGTGTAGGAAATGAAAATTACAAATTATAAATGTGGTCAGTGACAAATAGGAGCAACTCTCTTCTACCCTCTCCCGAGTGCATAAAAAGGATTGGTTAAAATAACTTTAATTCCTTAAAGCCTATTTTGAACCTATCTAATATTATTTCCCTAACATTTTCATCTACCAACTAAGTACATCCACTTACACTCCATTATTCAACGTAACTAACCTAGTTGCTATACCTTAGCTCTCCCGAGTTATTATGGATCACACACATTTTAACTATTTATTTGGCCAAATTGAAAAGTAAATAAAGACTAGAAGGCTAATCATCACATTAAGAAATTAAAAAAAAAAATAGAAAGCATTTTGTAATCCTACACATCCTACTTATTCACCACAAGGAATGGTAAAAAGAATGATGCGGCTCTGACGTGAGCTATTTTTCTGCGTGTTTTTATATTTGTATGTATGTACACAAGTAAACATATCGTTCAAGTAATACAGGGCTCTTGTGGAGTTCTGTTTATCGATCCCACAGGGAAGTGAGGTAAGAGGTCCTTTGTCAAATTCTAGTCAACTATTATCAGACTTTAGTTTGGAAGGTCGATATAAGTGGTTTTTCTAACAAATACTCCTAAAGGTAAGTCTTATGTTTAAAATAACTAATAACTAATCCTAAAGGAATATATTAATTCTAAAAATAAACCTTTATGGATGAATTGATTTGGTGAATTTTGATATAATAAAATCTAAAATTCTTATGTAGTGAATTAGATAAAGTTTAGGAATGGGATACATTAAATATCATATGTGCCAAGAAGGAGTAATCATATTTTTTACCCTCTTCTGAGTGCATAAAGAACATTGGCAAATCCTAGGTTTAGTCCCTAAATCCATGGTTAGGCTGGGAGGATACTGGCACTCTCTCCAAAGCTCCCACTTCTCTTTGCCTGAAGGCTAACTCTTGCTTTAGTTTCCAAACACTAGGACTGAATTGGGGATTTTAGTCTGTCACCCTAAAATCTCCAATTCTACACCCATCAAAGTATATTTCTTTATTTATTTGCACTCAACCCTCATGAACTTCACCATCTATGGAATTTGAATGTGGTTCCACTTTGTTGAGAATTACACCACCCTCTCTGTTCATAGCGCAATCACAATGAATTTTAACACAATAACGAGCTCTTTTTGTAATGTAAATAAAGCACAAGTAAAAACCATCGCATTTATAATTAAAACTTCCTCTAGCATGCATCCCAATATCCTAAACATGAATCCTAATCATCACAAAAGAAAAGTAAATGAAAAATAACGACATAATCTTCTCATGCCACTATTTCCAAATAAGAAGAAAGAGTAAGAGAAAGACATCACAAAGCACGAAGAAAACACAATGAAAAATTTCATTTCATCAAAGCAAATCCACAAACTAAGTTTTTACAAAATCATTAGATAATGAAGAACACAATACTTAGCATTTTCCCATAGAAAGAAAGATGAAAATCTCTCCCATAAAGTCTCCCGTTGATCCATGCAATGCTAGTCAAACGCTTACAGATTCTCTCAAAATCCCCTCACCAATCTCTCCAAAAAGGTAGAAATCTACATTTCCACTCCTATTCTAAGGTCTCTAAACATTCTTCACATTTTTCCTAACATCTCTTATCTTTTCTTCTGACCTAAAATCGTTATTTTAAAGTGTAGAGACAAATTTCCAAGAGTTTTCTCAAGCACCCTTCCAAAAAGCATCCAAATACGTTGAATCTCGACCATAACCATCCAAAATCTAATAAAAACTGTCTCGAGCGCCGACGGCACTGAATAGGGAGTTAGCAGTGCTACCACGAAAATTTAATTCAAATGCTCTCTGGATTTGATAGTGTGCTGTTGTTACTAAATTGCCTATTTTTGCTCCAAATTCCCTCCTTATTGCTTCCTTTTGCTCTAATCACCTAAAATCATCATGCCTGCAGCAAAACATGAAGAATACCTTCCTTTAAAGTGCAATATTACCAAAAGTTAAGCATAAAATGTATATGAAAAATCAAACAGTTTTTAGGCATGTCAAGTCCTCCAAACCTAACTGTTACTTGTCCTCAAGTAACACAACAACTTTAAAAGCAAAGTAAGTTGACTTGTGGTTGTGGGTTTCAATAGTGTTTCCTATAATTTTATCTCAAAAATATTATAGTGTACTATAGAAGAAATTATAGAAAATCAACCTAGGACTAGAGTGTAAGAATATCTCATATTTAACTTGAAAAATTTGATTTTCTATTTACTTCAAAAGTTATTGAATCTTGTCAAACTAAAGATTCAAAGAAAGTATAAAAAACATAATTTGAGCACCTTATCTATACCAATTTAACAAATACCTTTTGAAATAAGAATAAGATTAGGATTGTTTTTAAGAATTTTCATTTAAAAAGATTCAATTGAAACCAATTTTGATTAAGCTTCTTCTCAAACTTCTCCTCACTTTTTTTTTTTCTTTTCATTTTTATTTATTTTTTCTTTTTCTTTCAGGATCATTTTCAATCCCCCTTTTTTATGTGAGGATTACTATATCTGGATAGACCTTTAATGGTTTTTAATTTCACTACCTCTTTCTAAAGTCCAAAACTCAAAACTTTCTGTTGACCTCACTTTTGTGAGGATCATTTCAAAGTCAGTTTAAGATAGAAATTATACCAATAGGAACTTCCTAAATCACACTTATAGTCACTAAACCATAATGACTAAGGTAAAACCCTATAAATCTTTCTTTGACCCAAAAATGATTAAATCAGTAATGACAACCCTGATTTAATCAATTATTGACCCAATAGGTCAACTTTTGACCAAAAAGTCAATTTTGGTCAAAATAGTCAATTTCTGACCCAACGACCAACCCATTGACCCAACAAGTCAATTTTTGACCAAAAAGTCAACTTTGGTCAAAATGGACAATTTTTGACCTAATGACCAACCAGTTGACCCAACAGGTTAATTTTTGACCAAAAAGAACTTTGATCAAAATGGTCAATTTCTGACCCATGTCCAACCCATTGACCTAATAGGTCAACTTTTGACCAAAAAGTCAACTTTGATCAAAATGGTCAATCCTTGACCCAATGACCACTCCATTGACCCAAATAGTCAACTTTTGACCCAAAAAATCAAAGTTGACCGAAATCACCAACCCAATACCTAAAGACGTTCACATTCGCCTCATTGGTCACCTTTGACAAAAATGTCAAAATTGATCAAAAAATGACCCAAAGATTATTACATTGACCTTATTGGTCATTCTTTGACATAAATAATTAAAATTTGATCAAAACAATCCATGTATGACACAAACACAACCATCCTAGCCCCATTGGTCAACTCTTCACATAAAAGGGTAAAAATTGGTCAAAATAGCTAATCCATGCCCCTTTAACCACAAAATTAACATCAAAGACAGACATTGACATGATCAACATGAAATTAATCAAAGTGACCAAAATTGTATTCAAAAGTCACCACATTGACCTTTGGATTGACTTAAACCCTAAAATTGGTCAACATGACCAAAATCAAGCTCTAAATGACAAAACCCTTAGACTTTATGACTAATCAAACCATGAAAAGGTCAAAAAAGTCTAAATAGGCCACCCTTGCACCAAAACTAACCAACCTAGGTCAACTTGGGTCAACATTGGTCAACCCTAGTCAACATGTGTCAAATTTGGTCAAAATACCCAATTTTGGACAATAAATGATAAAATTAATCAAATAATTAATCCCAAAATTATTTTGATTAATTAATTAGTTAATAATATAATTTATAACATTTTTGATTAATTACATCATTAATTAAAAATGGAATTATAATTAAAAATCCATAAAACAAACTTTGGATACATGACATTACACATGACATAATAATTTCCAAAATTTCAAACCCTTTATGACATCATGGATGACCTAATATGGGTTAGACACAACCCATATGACCCATTCAATATGAATCAACCCATTAATGATCCATAACACGGCATTTTAACCATGGTTAAGGGTCATTATTAAGACACCATCATGAAAAAAGATGAGGTGTCATTCTCTCCCAAACCCAAGCCATTACTTACCTCTCCTTGACAATGACCAACGCCTCATGGACAATCCAATAGAAAAATCTTGTCTTAAGTCATCACCACATCATGGCACGACCTTATTATTACCAAATTTTGGAAAATAATGAAAAAGGAAAATTATGTGTCATACAATCCACCAAGATTAAGTGACATGGTGAATAGAAAATGGCTAGCTCTTTGTGAGTCATCTCACACCTCTTTCCAAGCCAATAAACATAAATCAAATTAATGGGAAGGTCATCAAGACCATTCCCTGCATGAGGTGAGTAATGAGGCTAAGGTGTCATGCTCTCTTGAAAACATTAAATGATACAAAGACCTCATGTAGGGGAGGTCGATTTAAGAAGTTCTAATTGGTTCTATCTACCTCAAACAATAACCAATCAAAACAAGAAAAGCCTTAGGTTAAACCTTCACCATATTTGGACCATACATGAGTTAATCTTGAAATGATCAATTGAACTCATCCCCAAGCTCAAATCTTATCCAAACATCATCATGAACAAGATGAGACCCCCTAGATGATTCCAAACCAACAAAAACCCATAGCCATCCATGGCTATATAAGGACCCAAACCTGAGCACAAGAAGGAGGAGAGGAAAAATAGGAAATACGCAAACACTGCTCAAACCATTTGATTCCCAACATCAAACTTACTCTCTAGGGCTTAGGCAATTGATCCCCATCGATTCAAGCCATGAAACCCACTAAATCTCCCTAATTTGGCTAACCCGAGAGGACCCAAAACAGGACCTTTTGGGAGTGTGAAACCGAACTTTCCAAAACCCCAAATTAACCTTCCTAAATCCATCTAGGGTCCAAATGAGGAGGAGCCCAACAGAAATTGGCCATTCCCATAGTCTGTAAGACATTAATCAACCACATCCACCTAAACTAACCCCTTTTGATCAATATCTTAAAATGACTTAATTTGATCTCAAATTAAGCTGAGGGAAAGTCTTCTTAGGACAATACGAAGCTTCCAAGCCAATCAAATCGAGCTCAAATCGATTGTGGCCAAGGTATGGATTGTTTAGCCCTAATGGCGATCGGGTTTCACACTTTGTGAAACAAAAAAATTTCAAAACCTATACATCACTGTATGGATAGGTTTGTCGTCTCAAGGTGATCCTAAAGAAAAAAATTTCACTCGATTTCATCAAGAATCGAGTGATATCTTGCTCTTAGATCATGAACTGTTTGCGTGATCAGAGGGGATGAAGACGATGAACCAGGACCATCTGTTCCCATGTTTTGGAAACGAACGGTCTTGATTAAATCCTAGCTGCTCTAGTGTTTAGATCCCCACAGGGGATCAAGCACATTTTGACCCATTCGAGGACATGCAGCGGTTTAAGATTTATTTGGATTTAATAAAATCTAGATAAACCTTAAAAACTTCAAAATTACATATCTTTGCACACAAAAATCATAAAAATATAACAAAAATACCTCTGAACTCAGGGTTGTAAGGAGAATAATGTAGAATCAAAATTTTGAATTTTTGGTTTATATTTGATTTTTAATTAATTAAATACTCTCTGGAGTATTTTAATTATTAAAAATTAATTATAAGTCAGAAAAATATGAACATTTGAGGGACCAATCTTTAGATCCTTAGGAACAATCTGTGATTTTTCAAGGCTAGGAAAATTCTTTAGGACAACATTTCCTAATTTTCATGAGATTAGAAAATTATTTTTAACAATAATTCTAAAAATCAGAAAATAGAAAAATTAAATTAAAAATTGGCTAGAAATTTAGGGGGACAAATCTAAACCCTAAAATGATAGACTCAAACCTTTAGAAATTTTAAAATGACATTTTCTTATTATGGTTAAAATTTTAAAATTTTTAAATATAAAAACCCAAAAATATTTTTAAAATTTGAAACTCTTTATCTAACTCATGTCACCATGAGTTAAGATTGAGTTCAAACACACAGTGGACTCAAATCAAAACCTAATTAGGATTAATCCAACATTAACCCTAATAATTCAATTAATCCTTAATTAAATTAGGATTAAAGACAAAATTAAAATCTAATTAGGTTTAACCACACATTAAACTTAGTTAACTCTCCTTTAGCATTCATTACATTAGGCTTAGGATAAAATCAAACTTTAATTAAGCTTAAGACATCACTAAGCTTAATTAAACCCATTAAACCTTAACTATATTAGGTTTAATACAAAATCAAACTTTAATTAAGCTTAAGACATCACTAGGCTTAATTAAACCCATTAAATCTTAACTAAATTAGGTTTAATACAAAATCAAACTCTAATTAAGCTTAAGACATCACTATGCTTAATTAAACCTCTTAAAGCTTAATTAAATCAGATTTAATACAAGATCAAACTCTAATTAAGCTTAAGACATCACTAAGCTTAATTAAACCTCTTAAACCTTAATTAAATCAGATTTAATACAAAATCAAATCCTAATTAGGTCAAATCCATTAGACCTAAATAAAATATTAAGTCTTGACCAAATTAGACTTAATCAACCTTTAAACAAATTAGACTTAACTCTAATTAAGTCTAATTAATCAATTAATCCTTACCCAAATTAGGTTTAATTAACCTTAATTAAGTCTAATTAAACAATTAAACCTTACCCAAATTAGGTTTAATTAACCTTTAAACCAAATAGACTTAACCCTAATTAAGTCTAACTAATCAATTAAACCTTACCCAAATTAGGTTTAATTAACCTTTAAACCAATTAGACTTAACACTATTTAGGTCTGATTAAGCAATTAAAACTTACCAAAATTAGGTTTAATTAACATTTAAACTTAACCTTAATTAAGTCTAATTAATCATTTAAACCTTACCTAAATTAGGTTTAATTAACCTTTAAACCAATTAGATAAAACCCTAATTAAGTCTAACACATTAGACTTAATTAATCTATTAAACCTTAACTAACTAAGGTTTAATCAATCCTAAACCATAATTAAGTCTATCACATTAGACTTAATTAATCTATTAAATGTTAATTACTAAGGTTTAAGCAATCCTAAACCATAATTAAGTCTATCACATTAGACTTAATTAAACCTTAACCAACTAAAGTTTAATCAATCTTAAACCCTAATTAAGTCTAACATATTAAACTTAATTAATCTATTAAACCTTAACCAACTAAGGTTTAATCAATTTTAAACCATAATTAAGTCTATCACATTAGACTTAATTAAACTAATAAACCATAATCAACTATGGTTTAATCAATCCTAAATCCTAATTAAGTCTATCACAGTAGACTTAATTAAACTATTAAACCTTAATTAATTAAGGTTTAATCAATCCTATAGATGCTTACCCTTATAGGGAACTTTAAGAACCAAGGTAATATAA
This sequence comes from Papilionanthe hookeriana x Papilionanthe teres, assembly GCA_022702705.1. Classification (NCBI taxonomy): domain Eukaryota; kingdom Viridiplantae; phylum Streptophyta; class Magnoliopsida; order Asparagales; family Orchidaceae; genus Papilionanthe; species Papilionanthe hookeriana x Papilionanthe teres. Next base: position 113,519,275 of record CM040430.1, on the reverse strand, counting down.
ACCCTGTTTAATTCCTTTATGTTAAGCAGGGGAACTTGTTGGCTTATAAAATTGGTTCGCAAACCAAACGGATGTCACAAATCTTCTAGTTTATTTAATCGAGCCCCATTATCAAGCAGTTGTCTATTCTTCGGGATAGATACACGGTTTGTGATGCGGTGCTCGTTTATATAAACTATTTGGGATGTGAGATCGGTTTGATTTCATATCTTAAAATTTTCAAGTTTAAAAAATTATTTTCAAAATCAAATACTACTTTCTAAATTATATATATATATATATATATTTAAATTAAATTTAAAATCTAAAATTCGTCGACAATTTCTGTAGGCGACCCCTTTTTCAAAAATACAGCACTCAACCTAAAAATATGGCGACACACGTGTTCTTTATTCTTTTCTCTTGGATTCACTTCAGTATTACTTGGAAGCATTCCTTAGGATCTATTTCTTAAGGCATTTGCAATTTGTCCCAATTGATTTTCAATATTTCTGATGGTTGCTCCTTGAATTTGTAATTGATTTCCCATATGTGATACTACTTCTTCCATATACAACTTCTTCTCCTTAAATTGTAAAGCATTGTTATAACCTGAAGGATAAGTTAATTTATTATTATTATTACCTTGGTTGTTCCAATTCCCCAATGGGTTTACTTTGGTGTTCCCCCATTGTTGATTAACACCACCCTGATTATTGTTATTCCAGTTAAAATTTGGACGATTCTTCCAACCTGGGTTATAATAATTGGAATATGGGTTGTTAGTTTTAATTATAGCATTCACAGTTTCTGGTGAAGAATAAGAATCAACCATTTGGCCTAATGAATTTTCTTCAATCATGAGATTTGGCTGAGAAAAATTCATCCCAAATTGGTCTATCTTCCTCGATACGACAGACGAACTTGATTTGCTAACATTGTAAAAGCATCATTTTCATAAACACCGGCTACCTTTTTAGGATTTAACCTTTCGGAAGGCCATTGAAAATTATTAGTAGCCATTTCTTCAATTAAACCATAAGCATCGGAAAATGGTTTAGACATTAATGATCCACCAACAGCAGCATCGATGACTGATCTAAGAGATCCAACTAATCCATTATAAAAAGTTTGAATTATTAATCAATCTGGTATCGCATGATGCGGACATTTCCTGAGAAGATCTTTAAATATTTCACATGCTTCATATATTGATTCCCCTTCAAACTGACAAAAAGATGTTATATCATTTCTCAACTTAGCATTATTAGATGTTGGAAAATATTTAGGAAGGAATTTTTGTAACAGTTCACCCCAAGTTCTAATTGATCCAGGTGCTAACGAATGTAACCACATTTTAGCTTTATCCCTTAGTGAGAAAGGAAAAAGTCTAAGTCTAATAGCATCATCCGAAACACCATCATATTTAAAAGTAGCACACAACTCTAGAAAATTAGCAAGATGTAAATTAGGATCTTCAGTTGTTGCTCCCCCAAACTGATTACTTGACACCATTTGGATAATATCAGGTTTAAGCTCAAAAGAATTAGTAGCTACAGCAGGGATTTGAATACTAGCACGAACTTCATCTACTGTAGGGTTAACATAATCCCTTAAAGGTCTTAATTCTTGATGGATGCCAACATTTTGATTTTGATAATTTGCCATTTCTTGAATATTTTTTTTTCTTTTTTTGTATTATTAATTTTTTTGATTTTTCTGATAGTTCCTTCTAATTCAGAGTCGTAAGACACAAGTCCTTTAGAACCTGAACTACGCATACAAAAATAAAACAAAACAAAACACAACACACTAAAAAAAATAAAGAAAAGTAAAAATTTTAAATTTCTTAATTCTCTTTAAAATGCAATTTAAATTAATTTTCCCCGGCAACGGGTCATCCAAAAACTTGGGCCGTGAGGAATATATGTGCTGATGATTTAGATATGAAAATAATAATTTTATAATATGAGATACTACACAAGTATACGTATCGTTTATCAAGTAATATAGGAATTTCTGATTAAGCTCCGAGATATCGAACCCACGGGGAAAAGTTGAAAATCTTTAAAGGAATTTAGAAAATTATCTTTTTTACTTTCTTTAATTGTTTTTGAAATAGTATGTCTTGATTTTGAAAAGTTTTAGAAAGTTGATTTTTCTTTTGAAATTTTATTAATAAAATGCTAAGCAATGAAAGTAAAGGTTTCAATAACTAATAACACTGGATGTAAAAATACTATTAACTTTTTCTTTCCTTTCATGAAGTAGTAATAATTCTTAATGCATTGTTGTGGAAGTATTTAAATTTTGTTGTGACAGATAGAAGCAAATGTGTTCTTTACCCTTACTTGATTCTATAAAGAACATAGGTTAATTTGAAATTTATATTATTTTGAGAGTTCCCTCGATTCCCACCACCTGCGGGCTAACTTCTCATAACAAAACTCAAAACTTCAAACCAAATTAGGGGGTTTTAGTCTGTCACTCTAAAATCCTCTAATTTTACTCCCTTCTATAAAAATATCTTCTAATATTACATTCACTTATATGGACTACAGTTCTCACCCATATAATTGCATGTGATTCCTACTAACTTTAATGAGATAATACCACATTGGATCTTACATAATCTCAAGAAATTTTACAACTTAACAGGCTAAATTAAGAAGTAAACAAAGTTTTCAGAATCAATCTTCACAACTTCTTCCAACTTTTAAACACTAATACTTTCCACAACAATTCTATTTAAATTAGTTACTTTTCCATTTTAAGAAAGAAAAAGATAAAGTAAACTACTCAGAATGCATTGGGAAAATACAAAAACACATTGATTTGAAATTAAAAACAATAAGAAAATAATAAACGAAAGAAAGTATTGATAAACAAAATAAAAGTAAACACTTATCTGAAAATCCTCTCCACAAGACTAAGGAAGTTCATCTGAAACTTTGACTCTTCACTAAACTACTCCTCAAAGCAAGTCTCCAAACTCCGATGACTCAAAATACAGACTTCAGACTTCAATAAAAACTAAACTAAAAGAAAGAAAAGAAGTGGGAGAAGAACTCTTAACTCCGACCATTTTCTCCTTTCTACTCTCTACTCCTACTCTAAATAAAAACTTAAGATGCAGTGGAAGAATCTCCTAAATTCCTCTCTTTGAAATACAGTGAAGAGCCTCTTCAATTCTTCACTTCTTCACTTCTAAGACTCCCTTTAAATAGTGAACCAAAAGGTGCCTTGGTGTCTCTTCAAAATGTGTCCAGAATCGATGTATCTACCAAGGAACGCACCCCTTCATTCAAATTTGCCGCCCAAAGGAAGTTATGGACATTACCACCAAGAGTTACATCCATTCCCTTTTGAATTTGGCGCCAAATCTAATTAAAGTTTGATTTATAACTATAGCGGATAAGCGCCGGCCCAGCGGCGCTTAGCCGCCAGTGCCAAAATTTTGATTTTTCATTTTTTTGCTCCAAATTTGATCCAATTTTTCTCCTTTCATTATGACCATCCATTTTCATCATACCTACAAGGAAAACAAAAAATACCTTCCATTAAAGTGCAATATCATTAAACATAGGTATAAAAATGTGCATAAAATACTATATATTTTAGGTGTATCATTCCCCTTATTATTCCAACTTCCATTAGGATTTGCATGATTATTTTCCTATTGTTTGTTTCCACTCCTCGTAGTATGATTAGAGTTAAAGTTAGGATGGTTCTTCCGACTTGGGTTGTAAAAGTTAGAATACGGGTTGTTTATGGTATTTAAAGTCTCATATAGTAAGTTGCAAGCAATCATATAACCTAATGAACTTTCCTCACTTAAAAGAGTAAATTGAGTCTAGTTCATTCCAAATTGGTCCAACTTCCTTAATATTACAACAACATGAGATGCAAGAATTGCAATCGCATCTGTATCATGAAAACTAGAGACCTTTTTAGAATTTACCCTTACAGAGGCCATCAAAATTCATTTGTAGCTATTTCTTCAATTAATGCATACGCTTCATCAAATGGTTTATTCATTAATGAACCACTAGCAGCAACAATAATAATGGACCTAAGGGATCCTACTAACCTATTATAAAAAGTTAGAATGATTAACCAATCTGGCAAAGCGTGATGTGGACACTTTCTTAGGAGTTCATTAAATCTTTCCTAAGCTTCATATATATATTCTCCTTCATACTGATTAAATGAGATAACATCGTTTCTAAGTTTAGTAGTCCTTAAAGGTGTAAAATACTTAGCTAGGAATTTCTAAGTTAACTCCTCCCAATTCTTAATTGAGCTAGGTGCTAATGAGTATAACCACATTTTAGCCTTATCCCTTAATGAGAAAGGAAAAAGCCTTAGCCTAGTAACATCATCTAATATGTCGTTATAACGAAATGTAGTACAAAGTTCTAGAAAACTAGATAAATGTAAATATGGATCCTCCGTAGGAGTTCCCCCAAACTGGTTATTCTGCACCAATTGGATATTCGCTGGATTTTGCTCAAACGAGTCTGCTTCTACGACAGAGTTTTGTATACTTGAGTGAATTTCATATGTCATAGGATTTACATAATCCCTCAATGATTTATGATAATTTTCGAAGTTATTATTTTGAATATTTTCCTTTTCCATTTCTAGTTTTTCAAGTTCTTTCTATTTTTTGATTTTTTTTTCATTTTTTCTAACTTGGGACCATAAGGCACAAGTCCTATGGATCCTTTATTTTGCATATGCAAGAAAACAAACAATACATTAATAATAAAACAAATAAAACAAAAAATATATTCAACACACCAAAACATTTTCACAAACACCATAATTTTTGCACAAACAGTTTTTTCACAACACTTCTTAATACAACAAAATATTTTCACACAAAAAAAATTTTATGACACTAAAGTTTTCCAATTCTAAGCCTAATTACTTCAACTAAAATTCTCCTAAAATTCATACCAAACCTTCCAACGGTGCAGAAAACTTGATGCGGCTCCGGCGTGTGCTATTTTTCTGCGTGTTTTTATGTTTGTATGTATGTTTACACACTAGAGGTTCTACGCAAGTATACACATCGTTCAAGTAATACATGGATCTAGTGCAGTCCCATTTTTCAATCCCACATGGAAGCGAGGTAAGAGGTCCTTAGTCAAATTCTAGTATAATATTATCTGACTTTAGTTTGGAAGGTCGATATAAGTGGTTTTTCTAACAAATAGTTCTGAAGGTAAGTCTTATGTTTAAATAACTAATAACTACTCCTAAAGAAAAATATTAATTCTAAAGATAAACCTTTATGGATGAATTGGTTTGGTGAATTTTGAGATAATAAAATCTACAATTCTTATGTAGTGAATTGGATAAAGTTTAGGAATGGGATACATTAAATATTGTATGTGCCAAATAGGAGCAATCCTATTCTTTACCCTCTTCCGAGTGCATAAAGAACATTGGATAATCCTAGGTTTAGTCCCTAGATCGGTGGTTAGGCTAGGAGGATACTGGCTGTCACTCCAGAGCTCCCACTTCCCTTCACCTGAAGGATAACTCTCACTTTAGTTTCCAAACACTAGGATCAAATTGCAGATTTTAGTCTGTCACCCTAAAATCTCCAACTCTACGCCCATCAAAGTATATTTCCCTATTTATTTGCACTTAACCCCCATGAACTTCACCATCCATGGAATTTGAATGCAGTTCCACTTTGTTAAGAATTACACCACCCTCTCGGGTCATAGCGCAATTACAACACATTTTAACAATACAATAAGCTCTTTTTGTAATGTAAATGAAACGCAAGTAAAAATCATCATATTTATAATTAAAACTTCTTCTAGCATGCATCCCAATATCATAAAAATGAATCTTAATCATTGCAAAAGAAAAGTAAAAGGAAAATAACGACATAATCTTTTCATGCCACTATTTCCAAATAAGAAGAAAGAGTAAGAGAATGACATCGTAAAATATGAAGAAAACACAATGGAAAACTTCATTTCATCAAAGCAAATCCACAAAATAAGTGTTTACAAAATTATTAGATAATAAAGAACATAATACTTAGCTTTTTCCTCTTGAAATAAACATGAAAATCTTTCTCACGAAGTCTCCCGCTAATCCATGCAATGCTAGTACAAACCTTTACAGATTCTTTCAAAATCCTCTCACCAATTTCTCCAAAAAGATAGAAATCTACATTTCTACTCCTATTCTAAGATCTCTAAACATTCTCCTCATTTTTCCTAACTTCTCCTCTCTTTCCGTCTGACCTAAAATCGTTATTTTAAAGTATAGAGACAAATTTCCAAGAGTTTCCTTAAGCACCCTTCCAAAAAGTGTCCAAATACGTTGAATCTCCGTCAAAACCGCCCAAAATCACATCAAAATTGTCTCAGGCGTCGTCAGTGCTAAGTAGGGCACTAGCGGCGCTACCCGAAGATTTAATTCAAATGCTCTCTAGAATTGGGTGTCGGCGGTGCCAGTGTGTTATTTTTGCCAAATTGCCTCTTTTTGCTCTAAATTCGCTCATTTTTACTTCCTTTTGCTCCAATCTCCTAAAATAATCATACCTGCAGCAAAAAATGAAGAATACCTTCCTTGAAAGTGTAATATCACAAAAAATTAAGCATAAAATATATATGTAAAATCAAACAGTGTTTAGGCATGTCAGAGAACGACTCAGAAAACATAGATAAGCACCACAAAGCTTCATTAAAACATAGGAGAATTCACTAAATAATTATGCTTATAGAAATACAAGAAATCCAACACATAATACTCATCCTTCTCCCATATACATAACTCTGAGAATGTTCCACCGAGATATTCCAAATCCTTGTTGTTTTTCTGTAAACTCGCCTAAATTTACAACTAAAAAACTCTCAAAATCCCTCACTTAGACTCACTTTTTCTCTATCCAACAACCTCTCTTACATATCCCTAGGTTAGCCCACTCATATTATCCCTTAAGAATTAGTTTAAATCGCCTTTAAGCAGACCAAAAAATTTTTCATGTCGTAGGGTCGAACTGCACAAAACTACCTCAAGCAGCTTTTGGGTGCCTAAGCGCTTAAAAATTGGCGCCAAGACATAGTGAAGTGGTGCCTAACCTCGGGTTCCCAGGGCTGGGGCGCTAGTCTCTTGTAGCCTCCATTGCTCCAAGTCTCCTCCAATTTGCTCCATGTCTCCTCCACTTTTCTGTACTTCTATTTCATGTTGTTACTGCAATAAAAATAAAAAAAAATATATTTCTTTAAAGTGAAATTTCATATATAAAAATGTGAAAAATATAAAGGTATTCAAGCATTCTTTTCTACACATCAAAATCTCACAAACTTAAAGGTTACTTGCCCTCAAGTAATACTAGAATATTAATACCAAATTTGTTTAATTTGAGGTAGTGGGCTTCATTAATATTATTAGCAATTTGGCCTCAGTACATTCACAGTGTAAGATTAGTATAACTCAACTAAACAAGTCTAGTACTAAATCTACGAAATCTTGTATCCAAATAAGAAAACCCGATCTCCTATTTACTTCAAAAAGAAATGATCACTTGCTAAACATGGTATCTGAGATGGTAGAAAAGTAAAACTGAAGCACTCCTTTTAAAAATATTTATTAAAACTTCTTAATTATTAGGAAGCTTAGGAGTGTAGTGATACAGTAAATTTAAAAAGAGTCTAGCGAAACAAATTTTTTATAAGGCTTTTTCTCCTCACTTTATATTTTCTTTTTAATCTCTTGGCTTGGTTTATTATGTAGATTTCAATCCTTAGAATTATCTAATGAGGATTACCAGATAGGCCTTTTATTGAATTCCACTATCATCTCTCTAAAGTAGTACACACTACTCTTCTCCACTTTTGAATTTTTTCAAAAGTTAAGAAGTATTAGTTGAAATTATAATTTTATAGAGACTCAACTCTTATTAAGTATATGTCTAGTGTACCTAATTCAATAAATATATGACTCTTTTCAAAAATAAATAACCAATTCATTCTTTTTACTTGTTGAACTACAAGTTAATTTTACAAGAGTCTAGTCTCATTTACATAGAAGTTAACATAAAAAAACTATGTCTTTCGTTTCCCAACTTTGTGATAATTTCAAATTTAACTCCACATTTCTTAAATATGCTAAAACATAATAATTCAAATACAGATTACTGAGGACAAATAAATTTAAGCTTTTAGAAGATTTTTCTCCCCCCCACCGTGCACCTCCCCTCTCCCCAAACTTAATTTTCATCATATTGGGTAATTTAAAACATGAATATAGATGGGGAGAAAGTAGCATTGACACACTTCCTATCACATGTGTCAACCATCAAGATGAATAGCTATATACATGACATATATGAAGTAGCAAGTGAATAAAAGCTAAACAAAATTAAAATGAAACTACACCAGAGAAAGTCTAAATTTTACAACTAGTAAATTAAAGTAAGTCCACAATAATAAATATAAACTAATCAAAAGAGCTCAGCAGTAGAAGCAAATAAACATAAAGTCAAATACATCCACATCATTGAAAATAAAAATAATATCCAATACATCTACAATATGATAAATAAAACTACTCCTCATACTTGTCATCGTCATCCTCTTCTTTTTATTCCACATTTTGTTCTTCTTCCTCATTCTCTTCCGTAGGCTAGTTGTGCTTATATATCTAGTAAGGTGGGCATACTGAGAACTCCACTGCGTTGTCCCCATTAATCCATTGATTCCTTCAATACATCTCCACTTGAGTCGCCTGAAAACTAGCAGCATGATCGTATTGGCTTTAAATCTTCCAATCTAAATGTGTCATATGGTTAGAAATATCATAGAATTTAGTCTGAATAATGGAGATATCATCCTCTATCGTCTTCAATCTCTCTGAAATAGAAGCTATGCTAAAGGAGGGACGAGGTTGGGAATAAGAAGTGGAAGGCTGAGAAGAGAAAGAAGAATGAGAAGAACTACCTCCACGCCCAAAAATAGCGTGCTTCCTATATAAGCTCACATTGGCCTTGGAGATGGGCTTCAATGGATGAAGCAGCTCCTCTTATCCCTTAAAAGTAACACTTGAATGCTGACAAAGGGCAAAAATAGTGGAAGGATGTCCTAACTCTAAAGTGAATCCCCACTTTGTAGCATCGATAATGGAATGATAGATTTCATAGTGTAGTTTTAGTAGTTGAGAGAAGCTATCTCTCTTGTAAGCTAACTCATGCCGGTGGAGGGTACAAGCTTGGCAGAAATTAGTAATGGAATGCCTTGGAAGGTAAATGAGGAAAAATTCACCTTATGGTCATTCCTCACCTTCCAAGCCCCTTCCCTATTGGTCAAGAATTTGATGATCTCATCAAACTCAATCAGTAGGAACGAAACTAGAAACTCTCAAGGACATCTTCTAACAAAAATAGTGCATTAATTTGCGAAGGGGAGATATCTACTGGCTTCTCCCTTACAAATACTGAATTGTTAGAGGCATCAGGGAGGTTAGCATAGAATTTCCTAACCACATAAATCATTTCTACAAATGTAGCGTAGCAAAAATTATCCTAGTTAGGCATATCAATCATACTTTTCACTGCTCCCCTAAGGCTAATGAATCCCTTCTCGGCTATCAACTTCTTCGACACTAAAAATTCATTGTAATGCTCTTGTGCTTTGGAGCTTACAAAAATTTTTTTTGTATGAAGATTTGGACTTACCTCCTTTTTTGGGAGCCAAAGGAAAGTAATAACAATGAAAATCCAAAGGAATGAGGCTAATAATTGATGTGAAAGAAAATAATATGGAAGCTATGGGCTAAATCAATATATTTCACCAAAATCCCATTTTCCACCCTCTCCACCAAAAATCTCAAAATATCTTGGATGAAAATTGGAGAAACAAGCTTAGAGAGTGGATTTTACCTCATGGAAGTGATTTACACTCACCTAAGCTTCAAGATTCAAGCAAAAATGGATGGTAAAGGGGTGCCCAAAGTGTCGCCTCTTAGTCACCGAAGAAGATTCGGGGAAGAAATTTTTGTGAAAATGGCCTAAACCGGCCCAGTTTAGAGCATATTATTGAGCAAATGGGAGCAGCGCCTAGGCGCTGCTCTGCTTATATTGACACCTTGTTGCTTGATTTTATTAGCGCCAAGATGCCAAAATCACTTATGGCGCTTATGTACTAGGGGCATTGGCACCTATTTGCCTAGCCCATATTTGGTCCTGGTCTCATTCCTCCTCAAGTCCTTAATCACATATACTAAGCACAAATACACCATATTATGCTAAAGATAAATGAGGATTTCTCATCCTCCTTCTCATCACATCTCCCCTCTTTATTTCTATATATCCAACGGAATCTCCTCTTATTGATTGCAGCGTGCTTATACATATTTTTGTATGGATATTTCGGTCCAGATAGCTCCTTTACTATTGTCTTATGTTTTTCCAACCTCTAAGTAATATATTATCCAATAAATTATGCATCTCTGTCAGTTCAATGAAAATATCATCCACATGTCCCTCTAATAGCTAGTCTACCAAGCTATCATGATAGAAGAACAGGGTTAAAAATAGGAGGTAAAGAATTGAGATGAATCAGTCGTATGACAAAACTAAACATTTCTCATGTAAATCCTTATTTTCAATTGTGAACTAGGGTGTAGTGGACTAGGATGTTCCTACTACCATCAAAAGTAGTCTAGGCACAATGAGAAGACAAAGGATTCGACTCCCTCAAACCCCATAATTCTTATCAGAATAAAGAAATCATCACACAATTATAAAAATAACACTCCAATAAAAACAATCCACAAAGCAACAACTATAAACACAAACACAAACTTATAAACTTGGGTTGCCTCCTAAGTAGGGTTTAAGTCCTCAGCAAGATTAATCAAGATATTTATTTAGAATGGCCTAACATTAAAATCTCATTTATCATTGGTCTCTCTCGTCTTAAGTAGGGTTTAAGTCTTATCCATTCACTTTAAACACCCTCCTACTCTTAGGATCTTTAATATCAATTGCACCAAAAGGTCCTGACCACCTAGACTTAAGTTTTCCAAAAAATAGTTTTAATAATGTATTATACAATAAAACTTTTTGTCTAGAATTAAAATATTTCCTAAGAAACTTTTGATCGGGCTAATTTTTCATTTTCCCTTTATAAATTCTCACATTTTCATAAGATTCTTGTCTAATCTCTTCAAATTTATTTATCGGTAGTAATCTTTTCTCACTAGCTCCTTCATATTGTAATTGAACTCCTTAACAACCCAATAAGCTTATGTTCTAATTCCCCTGGTAAGTGACAAGCTTTTCCAAATATGAGCCTATATGGAGACATCCTATAAATTTTGTATAAAAAATCCTATAAGCCCACAATACATGATCTATTCTTAAAGACCAATCCATTAAATTAGGATTGACATTATTTTTCTAAAATTCCTTTGATTCCTCTGTTAGGTACTTCTGCTAAACCATTCATTTACGGATGATATGTTGTGTCAATCCTATGTTTAATTCCATAGTTGACAACTAATGCCTCAATCTCTTTATTCCTAAACTGGCTTCCCCCATCGCTAATGATTACCAAATCTTCTATTTCTTTAAAAATTTGGCTACACTTGGAGCATCACAATATGGTAGAGTCACTTCCTTAATCCATTTTAAGACATAGTCCACAGCTATCAAAATATATAGATTCTCTAACAAAGATAAAAAAAGTTCCATAAAGTCTAAACTCCAAACATAAAAAATTTAGATCTCCAAAGTAAAATTCTGGGCCATTTCATCACGCTTAGAAATATTACCAACTCTCTGACATCCATCATAAGATTTAATATAAATAGTTACATTCTTAAATAAAGTAGGCGAATAGAATCCAAATTATAAAATCTCAGAATCTGTTCTACATACTCCAAAATGTCCCTTAAATTTATAATCATGATATTTCCTAATAACTTCAAGGGTTCCTTCTAGGGGTATACAACTTCTAATCACTTGATCCTTACATTTTTAATATAAGTATAGATCATCCCAAAGTTATATCTAACATCATTGAAGGATTTCATTTTTTGATTGCATGTCAGACCATAAGGCATACTATCACTAACTATGAAATTTATTATGTCTTCATACCAAGGAATGTGCCATTCAATATTATCAAACAATTGCTCATCAGAAAATCTCATTGTTCTCAACTTCATAATCACATGAATTCCTTTGATCCAGTCTTGATAAAATAGTTTGCTATTACTATTTGATTCTTAGAACCTTTTTTATCCACCACATCAATATCAAATTCTTGCACCAAGAGGATTCATTTGATTAATCTTGGCTTGACATTCATTTTTAAAATCAAATATCAAATACTAGGATGGTCATATAAACATTTCATTTAGTTCTAATGAAATAGGGCATAAATTTATCAAATGCATACACTATAGCCAAAATATCCTTATTAGTAGTAGTATAATTAATTTGTGCTTTATAATATAATCTTAGTATAATTAATCTTACTAGCATAGTATATAGCTTTGAAAATCTTATCATGTTGTTTTTCTAATACTGCCCCGATAGTATAATCACTTGTATCACACATTAACACAAATGGTTTCCCCTAATCAGGTGAGACAAGAATAAGAGCAGTGACTAACTTTCCTTTCAAAGTATTAAAGTCATTTAGGCGTTCATTGTCAAAATTATATAGAGAGTCCTTTTCTAATGATAGAGGTTTAACAATTCTAGAAAATTCCTTAATATATCGCCTATAGAATCCAGCATGTACTGAAAAAATATCTAACTTCTCTCACAGTAGTAAGCAGGGGAAGTTTTTCAATAACTTGAATTTTATCTAGATTCACTTCCTTCCCTCTTTCATTTTTTTTATGTACTAACGCAATTCATCCCAAGACCATAAATTTCCACTTCTCCCAATTGAAAACAAGGTTGGTCTATTTACATCATCTTAGTTCTTTAGCTAAATGATCTAAGCAGGAGTCAAATGAAAGCCAAATATGAAAAAAAATATCCATAAAAACTTCTATTCCTTTCTAAATTAGTTCAAAAAAATTTGACATCATGCACTGTTAAAATGTAGCAGGTGCATTGCATAACATAAATGATATTCTCCGACAAGTAAAAGTGCCATAAGGACTTATTAACATTGTCTTATTTCGATCCTTAGGAGCAATAGGTAGATGATACCCAAAATATCCATCTAAAAAATAAAAATATGGATGACCAGCTAGCCTTATAACATCTGATTCAGGAAGGGTAAAGGAGAAGTGATATTTCTTAGTGGCAGAATTTAATGTTTAATAATCTATACATATACGCCATCTCGTGACATGTCTAGTAAAAATTAATTCATTTTGTTCAATTACAGACATTGTCACTCCCCCTTTCTTAGGAACACAGTGAATATGACTAATTTAGGCACTATCTGATATAGGATAGATAATACCTGCATTAAGGCATTTCAAAATTTCCTTTCTAACTACTTCTTTCATAATTGGGTTTTATCACCTTTAAAGATCTGCTCAGGGTTTATGATTATCTTCCATCACAATCTTTTGCATACATATAGAGGGATTAATTCCCTTTATATCTTCTAAGGTCTATCCAAATAATTTTTTGAAATTCCTCAAAATATACATTATTTTTTTCTCTTATGAATAAGCCAAATATGAGAATATGATAACTGATAAAGTAGATGACTTAACCAAGTAAACATACTTTAAGCATTTGGGAAGCACCTTCATCTTAGGCTCATGGGGTTCCTTAATAGATGGAATAAGAGGTTTACTATTCTCAATTAAATCTAGAATCTCAAATCTCAATCAAAAAATTTTTGAATGACCATTAATCAGTAGAGCTAATTCATTACTAAAGTCTATGAAATTCTCCTCATCCAAATCTTGCTCTACCGATTTAACTTCATAAATTTCTTGGAAATGGCTACTACATAGATAATCAATCAAACCACCCATCTTAAAACATGCTTCTTCATTTTCTTTGGAAGGATACTTCATAGATTTTAATACATTAAAAGTTACCCCCTCATATTGTACCCTCATAGTTAATTCTCATTTTTGTACATCAACCATATCTCGACCAGTGACTAAGAATGATTTACCTAATATAATGAGGATTTATTTATCTTCCTATATATCTAACATAATGAAATCACCAGGGGATATAAATTTATCTACCTCAATTAAAGCATCCTCTATAATCCCCTTAGGATAAGTGATTGATCGATCAACAAACTGAATATTTACAATGGTAGGAGACACCACTCCTAATCCTAACCTTTTGAATATAAAGACTGGCATAAGATTTGTACTGGCTACTAAGTCACATCAAGCTTTCTATAAAATCTTTATTCAGTTTCACAAGGGATAATAAAGCTCCCGGGATCCTTAAACTTCTGAGGAAGTTTCTTTTGAATGATAGCGTTGCACTCCTCACTGAGTGCAACTGTCTTATAATCTTCAAACTTCCTCTTCTTATTGAGAATGTCTTTCATGAACTTTATATAATTAGGTATTTGCTTCAAAGCCTCAGCAAAAGGAATTTTAATAGTCTGTTTCTTAAATACATCATAAAATATCAAGAATTATTGATCCAATTTTTTTTTCTAGAGTCTTTAAGAAAATAGAGGTGGTGGTTTTTCTAAGTTAATCTTAGTTGGTGAGACAACTTTTTTCTAAATATTTGGAACTATCTTCCATAGGTTTTTCAGGCTCCAAGTTCTCTTTCTCCAACTCAAGATATTTTTGAACTACCTCCTCCAACTTTCTTCCATTTCTTAACTTAACAACTTTAATGTGCACACTATTCTTCTCCTTAAGGTTAATCCCAGTGTTACTAGAAAGAGTTCCTTGAGGTCAATTGCTAAGTGAGTTATAATTTATCCTAACTGGTTCTCTATATTCTTAATAGCTTCACGTTAACTTTGTAGTTGATTCACCATTTGCGAAACAATTTCCTCTTAAGACAACTTCTCTTTAAATTGTGGGTTGGAGTTAAATCCAAGAGGATAAAAAGGTCTATAGTTAGTACTACCTTAGTTTTTCCAATTCCCTACAAGATTTGCTTGATTAATTCCTCATTTTTGGTTTCCTTCACCAGAATTGTTATTCTAGTTAAAATTGGGATGTTTCTTCTAACATGGCTTATAGAAGTTAGAATAAGGGTTGTTAGATTTATTTTTTATTACATTTAGAGTCTTAAAAGATGAAGTGTTAGCATCAATCTATTATCCAAATGAATTTAACTCAATTACTGAAGGTACTTGAGCCTGATTCATCCCAAACTAGTCTAGCTTCTTAGATATAGCTGCAACCTGAGAAGTTAGAATGGTAAGTACTTCCGTGTCATGCAAAATAGCTACATTCCTAGGGCTCACTCTCTCAGAAGGTCATTAGAAATTATTAGTGGCCATCTCTTCGATCAAAGAATAAGCCTCATCAAATGGTTATGAGATGAGCAATCTAGCAGAAACAATATCAATAATTAATCTAAGAGATCCAAATAAACCATTATTAAAAGTCTAAATAATTAGCCAATCAGTCAATGCGTTATAAGGACACTTCCTAATAAGTTTCTTAATGTTTTCCCAAGCCTCATATATTAACTCACCTTCATATTGGAAAAAAAAAAGTAATATCATTCCACAATTTAGCTATTTATGAAGGAAGAAAATACTCAGTTAGAAATTTTTGGGCTAAGTCACCCCACATCCTAATTGATCTAGGTGATTATGAGTTCAACCACATTTTGAATTTATCCCTCAAGAAAAAGTGAAAAAGCCTAAGCCTAACAGCATCATTGGATATGCCAATATAGCCAAAAGCAGGGCAGAGTTCTAAAAAACTTGCGAAGTGTAAATTTGGATCCTTAGATGGGGTTCCCCCAAATTAATTATTTTGAATTATTTGGATGATAACAAGCTTAAGTTCAAATGTGTTAGCTTCTATGGCAGGAGTTTGAATATTTTAGTGAATTTCATCTGTCGCAACATTAGCGTAATCCCTTAATGGTCTATGTATGTTATGATGATCATTAATTGATTATTGGGTATCTATATTGATTTTTTGATTGTTCGTTATTGTTTCCTCAAGTTTGTGAAGTTTTTTAATATTTTCTAATTCTCCTAATATTTCTCTAGTTCTAAGTCGTATGGCTCACGTCCTGTAGGTACTGAATCATGCATTCACTAACTAAAGATTCAACTAGTTAGTTTCACACAAACACACAAATCAAATATATTAAAATATTTTTTTTGAATTTTTTTCTTTTTCAAACAAACATACAATTAGAAACTAAAATTAACACAACAAATTTTCAAGTCTATGTCCTAATGATTCAACTAAAATTTTTCTAAGTTAATTACACCCTCGTTCTCCTGCAACAGTGACAAAAAAATGATGGATGGTTTAAACAAGTGTACATATCATTTTAATAGTATTGGACTTTATGAGTCTGGATTATCGATCCCATAGAGAACTAGGGAATTAGACTTTGGAAAAGTTCTAGCCTATTACTTTTCATTCTTAGCTTGGAATTAAATTAGGTTAAAGTTTTATTATCTAGTCCTACTATATAACAAACGAATCTAAAGGTTTAATCCTATAGAAATCTCACTTAACCTAGCTACATTGGTGATTATCAAGTTATAAAGTTTTCCTCCCTCACAAAAATATAAGTTCAGTGTAGGAAATGAACATTGCAAATTGTAAATGTGGCTAGTGAAAAATATGAGAAGCTCTCTTATTTACCCTCTCCTGAGTGCATAAAAAAGATTAATTAATATTACTTTAATTCCTTAAATCCCATTTTGAACCTATCTAACATTATTTCCATAACATTTGCATCTTCCTACAGAGTATATCCACTTTCACTTCATAGTTCAACGTGACTAACCTAGTCATTCTACCATTCTTCTCCCATGTTATTATGGATCGCGGCATATTTTAACTATTCATTTGGCCAGAATGAAGTAAATGAAGACTAGAAGGTTAATCATCACGTTAAGAATTAAAAAAATATATATATATTTGAAAGCAGTTTTGCACTCCTAAACATCCTACTTATTCACCACAAGGAAAGGTAAAGAGAACTGCTCAGATAACATAGATAAAAAACCATAAAACCTCATTAAAACACAAGATATTATAATAAATTATTGTGCTTGCAGAAATACAAGAAATTCAAAACACAATACTTATCCTTATCCCCTTTACAAAGCTTTGAGAATGCTCCACCAAAGATCTCCCAAATCCTTGCTGCTCTCATGCAAACTCTCCTCACTTTATATCTCAAGGACTCTCGAGCTCACCAACTTAGACTCAATTTTTCTCGATCCAACAACCTTTCTTAAATACCTCTAGGTTAGTGATACACCTAAAATATATAGTATTTTTATGCACATTTTTATACCTATTTTTAATTATATTGCACTTTAATGGAAGGTATTTTGTGTTTTTCCTGTAGGTATGATGAAAATGGATGTTCATCATGAAAGGAGCAAAATTGGATCAAATTTGGAGCAAAAAAATGAAAAATAAAAAATTTAGCAGATCGACGGCTAAGCGCCGCTGGGCCGATGCTTAGCCGCCACAGTTAAAAATCGAATTTCAAATGGATTTGGCGCCAATTTCAAAGGGGATGGGATGCAACTCTTGGTGTTAACGTCCATAACTTCCTTTGGGCGGCAAGTTTGAATGAAGGGGTGCGTTCCTTGGTAGATACATCGAATCTGGACACATTTTGAAGGGACACCAAGGCACCTTTTGGTTTAATATTTAAAGAGAGTCTTAGGAAAGATTAAGAGACTCTTCCTTTACATTTTGAAGGGTTCTTTCTTTCTTTCTTTATTTTGTTTTTCCACTGTATTTTAAGTATTTTTATTTTAGAGTAGGAGTAGAGAGTAGAAAGGAGAAAAAGGGTCGGAGAGAAGTATTCTTCTTCCCACTTCTTTTCTCTCTTTTAGTTTAGTTTTTATTCAATTCTGAAGTCTGTATTCTGAGTCATCGGAGTTGGGAGACTTGCTCTGAGGAGTAGTTTAGCGAAGAGTTAAAGTTTCAGAGGAACTTCCTTAGTCTTGTGGAGAGGATTTTCAGATAAGTGTTTACTTTTATTTAGTTTATTAATACTTGTTTTCGTTTATTATTTTTCTTATCGTTGTTTTTTATTTCAAATCAATGTGTTTTTATATTTTCTCAATGCATTCTGAGTAGTTTACTTTATCTTTTTCTTTCTTAACTGGAGAAGTAATTAATTTAAAGAGAATTGTTGTGGAATGTATAAGTGTTTAAAAGTTGGAAGAAGTTGTGAAGATTGATTCTAAAAACTTTGTTTTCTTCTTAATTTGGCCTGTTAAGTTGTAAAATTTCTTGAGATTATGTAAGATCCAATGCAGTATTGTCTCATAAAAGTTAGTAGGAATCACATGCAATTATATGGGTGAGAACTGTAGTTCATATAGTTGAATGTAATATTAGAAGATATTTTTATAAAAGGGAGTAAAATTAGAGGATTTTAGAGTTACAGGCTAAAACCCCCTAATTTGGTTTGAAGTTTTGAGTTTTGTTATGAGAAGTTAGCCCCCAGGTGGCGGGAATTGAGGGAACTCTAGAGTGAGAGACTGGTATCTTCCCTGCCTAACCTTGTTCAAAATAATAGGCTTAAGCCGGTTGTCGCTAGTTACGTAATCATTAGAAACAGTCAAAACGTAGCCAATGCCATAACCCTTATCATTATAAGATCCCGCCGGAGCGAGCAAATAATCATACGGAGTCGAGAGGTTCGAGGGATTTCTCCCCGAATCGAAACAATCATCCTAGGATAAGCAGCCCCTAGTCTACCCTTCGGAGCCTCGGTTTTCTTCTCTTCTACGATTTTCTCTTCCTTCTGGGGTGGTTCTTCAATCGCAAGTGATAGTGCCGGCTCGACAGGTTTCAAACTCTGAGTTGAAGCGCGTACCGAAGCGGTCTGGATGTGATCCAAAATTTTATTCGATGATCTTGTCCAGACAGTACTCCATCCATCATCACTCGTGTACGGGTTTATCGGAGTAATGAGATCCGTTGAAATAACATTGACGGAACCTCCTTTCTGGGGTTCCTTCATGTATTCTTTTGGGATCGTTATGTTCCCTCTCCGGAGATTGGCATCAAGCCAACTCTTGAAAGTGATGCAATCCTCTATCTTGTGTCCGAGCATCTGGTGGTAAGGGCAATAGTTCGGATGATCTTTCTTATTGACTTCCTCCGGCTTCTTGGGCTCTGGCAGCGAAAATCCGGTGTCTTCATTAAGCCGCGGAAAATCTTCGTTCTTTGCTTCGAGTTTTGAATGGATATTCTCTATTTAGAAGTTCTCTTAAGGTACGCGATGAAAGAGGCCGTTGTTCATAATGCCGAGGCGATCGATAGCTCGGACGAGGCTGCTGATAGCCTCCCTGCCGAGGTTGTCTGATAGCCTCGCCGAGGTTGCTCGATAAATCCGTTGCGGTGGTTGATAACTAGGGCCGTGGCCGCTCCGATCGTATCCGAACCGGTCGCTTGCCCTTATCTACTGCCGCGAAGATTCCAGATTTCTTTTCAAATGTTTTCACGGGCTTCTGTTTATCGTTCTTGTCCATGAAACTTAACTTCTTTGCCTCTTCTTGCAAGCTCTCGACCTTGCTAAGCAACTTCTCGAAAATCTTGATTGTAAATCCTTTAAGGAGAAGTGCTATCGGGCCATGGATACTTTTAAGTAGGATGCCGACTACATGTTGTTCTTGAAGTAGTGGTTCACACTTCATGCTTAAGTTTCTCCATCGAAGTATGTAATCCACTAAAGTCTCGTTCGGCTTTATTTGCTCCATCACTAGATCAACGATAGTGATGTGGTGCCGAGCCCCGACAAACCGCTTAACGAAGAGATTCTCTAGTTCTGAAAAAGGTCTTTACTGAACCATTCGGCAATTCTGCGTACCAGTAGAAGGAATCCCTGATCAACTGCTGACGAACTGACGGAAGAGTAGAGCGTCACTCCCACCGGCATTGCAGCAACTAGCACGAAAATGTGCGACATGCTGTCGAGGATTTCCCGTCCCATCAAAAGTCTTAAACAGAGGTGGTACGAAGCGTTTCGGGTATTGGACTGCATTGAACTCTTTGGGGTAAGGTCTACCCGTCTGAATAGATGCTCCACTCTTGGATTGTGCTTGAGGCTTCTTGCACTCGCTGTTCTACCATGCTCTTAATATCCTTTTCTGCAATCATGCTTTGTGCAGGATCTTTTTTTGGTTGTTCGTCTCCGTTGATGGATGTGATCTCTTTTCCTCCATCTGCAATATGGATAATTTCTGGGAGTGTCTCTTTCTGAGGTTGTACCTGACTCTGGAGAGTGGCTAAAGCAGCAGCCATCTCTTCCACCCTCTTTGCTATCTGGGAAATTGTGTCATCTCTTTCTCGAAGCTGTGCCCTCATTACTTCCGGTTCATCTCTCTCCGCAGCTGCCGGAGCACCTTGTGAAGTGGATGATGCTCGTGTCTTAACCATGTTGATCTCAGCATACTCCTCATCCATGAACTCTGATGAGTCAACTTCATCCTCTAGTTTTTTCTTCTCTTTCTTTTGCTAACCGTCGGATGTCGGTCCTTAACTTGTCCGTGGCATCCTCTTGTGGCCTTTTCCGCACGGTCTCGCAGTTGTCTCGTGACGGTTGTTGAACTTCCTTTCTGGGAGTCCCCTTTATTGCAGTAGCACTTTCTTCTGATTCAAGTTTCCTGACGAGGCTTTTCTTCTCAGGACATTGTTTCGGTCTCAGCTTGCCGGTAGTAGGTCGCCATACCATCCTTCTCACAACCGGAAGCCTAGGACATGATGATCTGTCTGCTATATGCTGGAAGGTGGTATCCTCCCTAATTTGTAGACCCGATACAACAACGGGTGAACTAGCTTTTATTTTCTTCTTTGGTTTCTGCTGTGCGACGAACGAGCTCTATTCGCGATCCGAGGCGGGATTTAGGCGGCATTCGTCCTATCCTTCTTAAGATTTCGACACGGGGCATCTTTCTTTCTTTGCTAATCTTTCTATCACGGCTTGCGATCGGGCAAATGGCGTAGCCTTATCCCTTTTCCTCTTGTAATTGTTGTAGTACGCAGGTCGGGGTAATGCAGCGGCGATCCTACGGATATCCTCTTCATCTGATGCGGCAGAGAGAGGGTTAAACCTGCTCCCTTCCAACAGTGGTATATACTCATGCAGTTCTTCTCTTTACTCAGGGATTTCTTATAGAAAGGCAACTTCAGCAGCTCTAGCTTTCTTGGCGATCTTCCTGCTTCTATTTCTCCTTTGAGTCCGAGTTAGGGGTGCAACATTTGAACTGGACCCAATCTGAAAAACAGATGGTATTGTAGCGAAATCTGTACCTTCCACGGTGACAGGCTCATCACAGACTTGGATCTCCTTCCCCTTCAGTTTGCAGAAGTCGGGGTAGGTGCAGAGATGACTAGACCGGTGGGGGTAGAGACAATAGTCCTCCTACAAACAGTAGTACTCCTTTCAGCTGGAACCCTTTGCAGGGGAGACAATTCTTGAGTCGATTTCAAGTTGAACTCAATCATGGGCTCTTCAGTTTCTGACACTTTATCCATTAGTGTGAAGAGAGTGACATCAGCAAACTTGATATCTGTGTTGTCGAATCCTTGTCCAAAACGGATGATCCCATTGTCAGGCAACTCATCCTTGTAAACGGCGAAGTCCATTCCATTGGTGAAGGAAAAGATTAACTTTGGGGCGGTCATTTTACGGGAGGCGGATTCCGAATGTCAGTCTCGAATTATGCTTCTTTTCATCATAAAGTTTAAGACGAAAAAGAAAGAGTCCGAACACATTTTCGTTTATCTTAGTGTATTTGTAATTTTTTTAACAGAGATTGTTTATTAGAAGGTTCGTTTTGTTATAAACAAAACGATTAAAGGAAAAAGGTTATAGAAAAGGTAAAGGGGCCGATTTAGAATTGAAAAGGAAGAGAAAGTCTTATGCAAGACTTCTCGACTCGAAGGACCGCTCCTAAACTAACACCTATTGGGGTCCACCCCACCTCGGAAAAGAGGTAAAAGGATCTCGGAACCTCTCTCGTTTATGGGTGTCTAAACGGTGGCTCCTAAATCCAAGTGGAGTTGGCTATACTCGTTCAGGACAGAAATGAACGGGGTATTCCAACGGAAGAATGGTAGTTTTGGTCCACTAGGGATATGGAATCACCACCGATTTATGAAAGCAAAACCACCTAATCAAAAATGGAGAGAGGAACTAATCCCCAGCGGAGTCGCCAGAAATTGTCGGCATATTTTTAGGTTATGTGTTTTGCAAAGGGGTCGCCTACAGAAGTTGTCGGCGAATTATAATTTAGAAAGTAGTATTTGATTTTGAAAATAATTTTGAGTTTGAAAATTTTAAGATATGAAATATCAAACAGATCTCACATCCCAAATAGTTTATAAAAATGAGCACTGCATCACAAACCGTGTATTTATCCCGAAGAATAGACACACTGCTTGACGATGGGGCTCGATTAAGTAAACCAGAAGATTTGTGACATCCGTTTGGTTTGCGAACCAATTTTTTAAGCCGACAAGTTCCCCTGCTTAATATAAGGGAATTAAGCAGGGTTTATATTACATGGGTTCTTAAAGTTCCCTATAAGGGCAAGCCCCTATAGTTAATTACGTCCTAAGTGACGGGAATCACTTAAGAAAACTCTCGATAATGATCAGTGGTTTTCCTCTCAAGAATTTCAAAGTTTAGGGTTTTCAAAGGATTGGATTTTGGAGTTTTCAATAGGGATTAGCTCAAATTTGGAACAGTTTATTTTAAGAGTCCAAAGGAAGAGAAGTAGGAGAAGCTGAGGATCCAAGAAGAATCTTGGCAACTTCCCAAACTATCCTATGGTTTGGCTTCAATTTGGGAATTTACTTAATGTTTCCATCCTGCTAATTTTAATTAATTAGGACTTATATTTGCATGACATGATCATACAAATAGCCTCGAAAATGTGAGGGTTTATGTCGTACCGAACGACTACCTTGGAGTCCTAAGATCGGTTAGGGCTTAATTTGCATAACATGATTATGAAAATGCCTAACAAAAGGGTTGAGGATTTATGTTGCACTAGGCAAACTACCTCGAAATCCTACGGTTTGGTTGTTTAATTCTAGGAATGTTTAGGCGATGTAGAGTTGTTTTGCTGACAAAGATGGCCGTGCTGCCCACCGTGCTCCAAGCTCCTTGTTGTTGCAGAGGTTTGGTTTTAGAAGTCATAAATCAGGAGATGAGAGAAGTGTTTTGGTTTAGAGAAAATCTTAAAATCCAAGTGTTTTTTAATATTTTAATAAAAACAAATCTTAAAGTTATTTAAACGAGAACCGATTAAGATCCCGCGGTTCCGTCATCCCGTACAGTTATTTTCATCGAATTCACTTAGTCCAGATGAATTTACTTAACTCAACTGAATGAGTTCCAAACATTCATTTAGACTGTGGGAAATTCTGTTAGCAACATGTGGGTTACGTCATTCGAGGTATTCCCGATCATTCAATGAGACATTTTAATTTAGTTGTGATTGTAGTTTTGTTGTTCTGTTTGTGATTAAATTTTGAGTTATTTTATATTTTGGAATGTTGTGGCGGTGAATTTTATCTTGCAATGACTTTTAATTTAGTTTTGGTTTCAGTTTAGGGACTATCCTAAAGGTCTTGGTTTTCATGCAACAGTTTTATTTATCATGCAAGAAAATTAAAGTACAGTGCATGTAAGTAAATTGCAATAAAGTAAATTGCAATTAAATAAAAGCGTACCTGGAGGGTCTTCCCGTCATCCCAAGCTGCACTTAAAACACATGTTAAGGCATTTAAATATTTCAACAAGTAATACCTAGGTAAAGCTAAGGGAAAGGGTTTTGGTTATCTACCAGAATCCTAATCCTATAACTAGTCATCTCCTATGACGTCTAGGTTGTTGTTTTGGTTTAAGGATGATTTTCTTCATTAAAGAACAATTAAATTCAGTTGTTCTTCTAAAACATCCCGTCATATTGAGGAAGTGTTTAGGACGAGTCCTAAACATCTTTTCAATACTTCTGGGATTATTTTGAGTCCAAGTAAATTTAGTTGCACAGGTAAAATAATCATCCAGGAGTTTAGTTAAACTTTATTTATTGCTCAATGAACTTAGGCATTTGATTACCTGATGAATGAAGTGACATCTCACTTAATACTCTATTTAATAGCTATAATAATTAAAGCCTTTAAGGGCAAGTTGGTTTATCGAGAATTTTAATCATTTTTAATTTAACTTAATTATGAGGTTTTAATTGATAATCTTAAGTTTGGAATAGTGTTCAAATTATTTTAGATTTAATTCTTAATGATTTCATTTAGGTTTGTTGTTAAATGATTTTAATTCAAATTGATTTTAATTTAATTTAATTTAATTTTATTTTTCTTAATTTTAATTTAATTTTAAATTTAATTTAATTTAATTTTAATTTTAACTTTTAATTCAATTTAATTTTAATTTAATTTAATTCTTATTTAATTTAATTTAATTCAATTTAATTTAATTTAATTTAATTTTTGATTTAATTTAATTTAATTTAATTTAATTTGAATTTGAATTTAATTTAATTTAATTTAATTTGAATTTTAATTTAATTTAATTTTAATTAAATTTAATTTTAATTAAATTTAATTTTAATTTAATTGGATTTAATTTGATTTTTGATTTTAATTTTAATTTTAATTGTTAGTTTTAGTTTAACATTAATTTTAATTTGATTTTAAATTTAATTTAATTTTAATTTTAGTTTTAATTATTAATTTAGATTATTATTTTAATTGTTTTTTTAATTAAGAATTAAATATTGTTAAAGTGACTCATTTAGGGATTTTTAAATTAAAGAATAAATGTCCTCTTAATAATATCCCTATTTTAATAATCCAAATTTAAATATATTCTTTCCAAAATTTAAATTATTTAATTAATTAAAGTTTCATTTTGATATTTTCAAAGTGTTTAATGTGTCTCTACCCTTTAATTTCCCTAAGTTTCAATCATCAAGAGAAAGTCAAAATCAAATATTTTACCCCCCCCCCATTTGATTAAACCTAAAGTTTTAATTAATGGTTAAAATTTTTAATTACCTTTATGCCCTTTTAAGCTTATTTATTTCATAACTCACTAAATTGAGCTCAAATAAATTTGAAATTTTTATTTCACCTCACTCACATGTCAGTTAAGACATTAGAGGAGAAAATGTGATTTTTTTAAATTTAATTTATTTATATAATTATTTTTAGTAGAAAATAAACGTTTTCAAAGAAAATTCAACAACATGACCAAGGTAATGTTTCTGTTCTTAAGAAAATTATGGGATGTTCCTAATGACCATAGGACCATTTGGACCAATTTTTGTGATTTTTTGAGTTACATGTTATTTATTATAATTATTTTGAGTTTTAGAGTATTAATTAATTATAAAAAATAAAAGTTAAAAAATAGATTTTATATTTTTCCTAAATTTCTCTTACCTCAAGGAGTCCATAGAAATGAATTTTATAATTTTTTGATTTTTCTTTGATTTATTAGAATTATTTTAGTGAAAAAGGTTGAAAATTCATTTTTTAATATTAAAAATTACATTAAGCCTTTAAAATTCAATATCTTACCCTAGGGACTTAGGAAAAATATTTAGTTTGTTCCTAAATGATTAGGAGTCAAAATGTGACATTTTTATGATTTTTAATATTTTTTTGATTTTTATTATTTTTTAATTATTAAAATATTAAAATATTGTGAAAAATCAACTTTTTTAAAAAATTCCAATTTTAATTTTTCTGAACTCCCCTGATACCAGAGAAGCTCCAAAACCAATTTTGTGAATTTTTAAAAAGTATTTTTAGAGTTATGAATTTTTAAAGTTCCATTTTACATGTGAGGCTCAATTAACCCATTTGGTGGGGTTAATCAAGTCCAATTGATTTCAAATTTTTCTGTGAGGTCTCTTTGATCCTAAAGATCAGTGGAGAATTTTTTTTCAAGTCAATTTAATGTGTGGTTAACCTTAATTAATTCAAATTCAATTTTAGGGGTTTAGGCCAATTAAGGTTATTATGAATGAATTATTCAAAATATATTTTTCATAGGGTTCTCTGGTCCTAAGGAACATCACCAAATTTTCCTAGAATTTATTTCACAACATGCTAATTATTGGAATTAAAATACCTAAAACAGTGACATGAAATTGAAAATTTAGTAACTTTTCACAGAGATGGTCTCTGACCTTGAAAAATTCAGAGAATATTCCCAAGATCAGAGGCTTCAAAAGTCCTATGGTTTCATGCCATGGTGAATTGTCTATGCAAATGAAGAATTAAAATACTAAAAATAGTAAATAAATTATTAAAAATAAAATACTCATCCAATTAACTTGATTTCTTTTCCACATTATTTTCCTCTGTTCATTGAGCAAGAGGGTATTTTTATTTTATTTTTGTGATTTTTCTATGCAAAGATATGAATTTTTGAAGTTCTGGGCATTTAAATAATTAAAAAAAAACCCCATTTATCTACTTATCCACGCGGCGCCAGCACAACATCGGCAGCTCCAAAAGCCCACGCGGCGCATTCCCATTCGACGCCGCAATCTGACTCAGCGCTCCGGGCGCCCGGGTTCACGTAACATTCCGTGGTCCGGCGCAATCTGAACCGTCCGCTCGATACATACTAAATATTTGGAACTCTTCCATAGATTTTTCAGGCTCCAAGTTCTCTTTCTCCAACTCAAGATATTTTTGAACTACCTCCTCCAACTTTCTTCCATTTCTTAACTTAACAACTTTAATGTGCACACTATTCTTCTCCTTAAGGTTAATCCAGGTGTTACTAGAAAGAGTTCCTTGAGGTCAATTGCTTAAGTGAGTTATAATTTATCCTAATCGGTTCTCTATATTCTTAATAGCTTCACGTTAACTTTGTAGTTGATTCACCATTTGCGAAACAATTTCCTCTTAAGACAACTTCTCTTTAAATTGTGGGTTGGAGTTAAATCCAAGAGGATAAAAAGGTCTATAGTTAGTACTTACCTTAGTTTTTCCAATTCCCTACAAGATTTGCTTGATTAATTCCTCATTTTTGGTTTCCTTCACCAGAATTGTTATTCTAGTTAAAATTGGGATGTTTCTTCTAACATGGCTTATAGAAATTAGAATAAGGGTTGTTAGATCTATTTTTTATTACATTTAGAGTCTTAAAAGATGAAGTGTTAGCATCAATCTATTATCCAAATGAATTTAACTCAATTACTGAAGGTACTTGAGCCTGATTCATCCCAAACTAGTCTAGCTTCTTAGATATAGCTACAACCTGAGAAGTTAGAGTGGTAAGTACTTCCGTGTCATGCAAACTAGCTACCTTCCTAGGGCTCACTCTCTCAGAAGGTCATTAGAAATTATTAGTGGCCATCTCCTCGATCAAAGAATAAGCCTCATCAAATGGTTATGAGATGAGCAATCTAGCAGAAACAATATCAATAATTAATCTAAGGGATCCAAATAAACCATTATTAAAAGTCTAAATAATTAGCCAATCAGTCAATGCGTTATAAGGACACTTCCTAATAAGTTTCTTAATTCTTTCCCAAGCCTCATATATTAACTCACCTTCATATTGGAAAAAAAAGTAATATCATTCCACAATTTAGCTATTTATGAAGGAAGAAAATACTTAGTTAGAAATTTTTGGGCTAAGTCACCCCACATCCTAATTGATCTAGGTGATAATGAGTTCAACCACATTTTGAATTTATCCCTCAAGAAAAAGGGAAAAAGCCTAAGCCTAACAGCATAATTGGATATGCCAATATAGCCAAAAGTAGGGCAGAGTTCTAAAAAACTTGCGAAGTGTAAATTTGGATCCTTAGATGGGGTTCCCCCAAATTGATTATTTTGAATTATTTGGATGATAACAAGCTTAAGTTGAAATGTGTTAGCTTCTATGGCAGGATTTTGAATATTTTAGCGAATTTCATCTATCGTAGCATTAGCGTAATCCCTTAATGGTCTAGGTACGTTATGATGATCATTAATTGATTCTTGGGTATCTATATTGATTTTTTGATTGTTCGTTATTGTTTCCTCAAGTTTGTGAAGTTTTTTAATATTTTCTAATTCTCCTATTATTTCTCTAGTTCTAAGTCGTATGGCTCACGTCCTGTAGGTACTGAATCATGCATTCACTAACTAAAGATTCAACTAGTAAGTTTCACACAAACACACAAATCAAATATATTAAAATATTTTTTTTGAATTTTTTTTCTTTTTCAAACAAACATACAATTACAAACTAAAATTAACACAACAAATTTTCAAGTCTATGTCCCTATGATTCAACTAAAATTCTTCTAAGTTAATTACACCCTCGTTCTCCTGCAACAGTGAAAAAAAAATGTTGGATGGTTTAAACAAGTGTACATATCATTTTAATAGTATTGGACTTTATGATTCTAGATTATCGATCCCATAGAGAACTAGGGAATTAGACTTTGGAAAAGTTCTAGTCTATTACTTTTCATTCTTAGCTTGGAATTAAATTAGGTTAAAGTTTTATTATCTAGTCCTACTATATAACAAACTAATCTAAAGGTTTAATCCTATAGAAATCTCACTTAACCTAGCTAGATTAGTGATTATCAAGTTATAAAGTTTTCCTCCCTTGCAAAAATATAAGTTCAGTGTAGGAAATGAACATTGCAAATTGTAAATGTGGCTAGTGAAAAATATGAGAAGCTATCTTATTTACCCTCTCCCGAGTGCATAAAGAAGATTAATTAATATTACTTTAATTCCTTAAATCCCATTTTGAACCTATCTAACATTATTTCCATAACATTTGCATCTTCCTACAGTGTATATCCACTTGCACTTCATAGTTCAACGTGACTAACCTAGTCATTCTACCATTCATCTCCCATGTTATTATGGATCGCGACATATTTTAACTATTCATTTGGCCAGAATGAAGTAAATGAAGACTAGAAGGTTAATCATCACGTTAAGAATTAAAAAAATATATATATTTGGAAGCATTTTTGCACTCCTAAACATCCTACTTATTCACCACAAGGAAAGGTAAAGAGAACTGCTCAGACAACATAGATGGAAAAACATAAAACCTCATTAAAACACAAGATATTATAATAAATTATTGTGCTTGCAGAAATACAAGAAATTCAAAACACATTACTTATCCTTATCCTCTTTACAAAGCTTTGAGAATGCTCCACCAAAGATCTCCCAAATCCTTCCTGCTCTCATGCAGACTCTCCTCACTTTATAACTCAAGGACTCTCCAGCTCACCAACTTAGACTCAATTTTTCTCGATCCAACAACCTTTCTTAAATACCTCTAGGTTAGTGATACACCTAAAATATATAGTATTTTTATGCACATTTTTATACCTATTTTTAATTATATTGTACTTTAATGGAAGGTATTTTGTGTTTTTCCTGTAGGTATGATGAAAATGGATGTTCATGATGAAAGGAGCAAAATTGGATCAAATTTGGAGCAAAAAAATGAAAAAAAAAAAAAATTTGGCACTGACGGCTAAGCGCCGCTGGGCCGATGCTTAGCCGCCACTGTTAAAAATCGAATTTCAAATGGATTTGGCGCCAATTTCAAAGGGGATGGGATGCAACTCTTGGTGTTAACGTCCATAACTTCCTTTGGGCGGCAAGTTTGATTGAAGGGGTGCGTTCCTTGGTAGATACATCGAATCTGGACACATTTTGAAGAGACACCAAGGCACCTTTTGGTTTAATATTTAAAGAGAGTCTTAGGAAAGATTAACAGACTCTTCCTTTACATCTTGAAGGGTTCTTTCTTTCTTTCTTTCTTTTGTTTTTCCACTATATTTTAAGTGTTTTTATTTTAGAGTAGGAGTAGAGGGTAGAAAGGAGAAAAAGGGTCGAAGAGAAGTATTCTTCTTCCCACTTCATTTCTCTCTTTTAGTTTAGTTTTTATTAAATTCTGAAGTCTGTATTCTGAGTCATCGGAGTTGGGAGTCTTGCTCTGAGGAGTAGTTTAGCGAAGGGTTAAAGTTTCAGAGGAACTTCCTTAGTCTTGTGGAGAGGATTTTCAGATAAGTGTTTACTTTTATTTAGTTTATTAATACTTATTTTCGTTTATTATTTTTCTTATCGTTGTTTTTTATTTCAAATCAATGTGTTTTTATATTTTCTCAATGCATTCTGAGTAGTTTACTTTATATTTTTCTTTCTTAACTGGAGAAGTAATTAATTTAAAGAGAATTGTTGTGGAAAGTATAAGTGTTTCAAAGTTGGAAGAAGTTGTGAAGATTGATTCTAAAAACTTTGTTTACTTCTTAATTTGGCCTGTTAAGTTGTAAAATTTCTTGAGATTATGTAAGATCCTATGCAGTATTGTCTCATAAAAGTTAGTAGGAATCACATGCAATTATATGGGTGAGAACTGTAATTCATATAGTTGAATGTAATATTAGAAGATATTTTTATAAAAGGGAGTAAAATTAGAGGATTTTAGAGTTACAGGCTAAAACCCCCTAATTTGGTTTGAAGTTTTGCGTTTTGTTATGAGAAGTTAGCCCCCAGGTGGTGGGAATTGAGGGAACTCTAGAGTGAGAGACTGGTATCTTCCCTACCTAACAATGTTCAAAATAATACAAATTTCAAATTAACATATGTTCTTTATAGAACCAAGTAAGGGTAAAGAACACATTTGCTTCTATCTGTCACAACAAAAATTTGAATACTTCCACAACAATACTTTAAGAATTATTACTACTTCATGAAAGGAAAGAAAAAGATATTCTAATTAATAGTATTTTACATCCAGTGTTATTAGTTATTGTAATTTTAATTTTTGGTTAGCATTTTATTAAGAAAATTTCAAAAGACATATCAACCTTCAAAACTTTTTAAAATCAAGACACACTTTTTCAAAAATAATCAAAGAAAGTAAAAAAGATAATTTCTCTGATTCCTTTAAAGATTTTACATTTTCCCTGTGGGTTCGATATCTCGGGGCTTAATCAGAAAGTCCTATATTACTTGATAAATGATACGAATACTTGCATAGTATCCCATATTATAAAATCATAATTTTCATATCTAAATCACATATATTTGGTGTGGAGTCAAGTTTTTGGCACACATACATATATCTACTGGATGGGACCAAGTTTTTGGCACCGTTGCCAATTTTCATATCATATTTGTAAGCACATATATTAATCGGGGATCAAGTTTTTAGCGCCATTTCCGGGGAAATTAATGTTATATTGCATTTTAAAGAGAATTAAGAAATTATAAATTTTTACTTTTCTTTGTTTTTGTTAGTGTGTTATATTTTTTTTCTTTTATTATTGTATGCGTAGTTCAGGTTCTGAAGGACTTGTGCCTTATGATTCTGAATTAGAAAAAACTATCAGAAAAATCAAAAAAATTAAAAATACAGAAAAAGAAAAAAAATATTCAAGAAATGGCAAACCAACGAGATCAAAATGTTGGCATCCATCTAGAATTAAGACCTTTAAGAGATTATGTTAACCCTAAAGTAGATGAACTTCATGGTAGTATTCAAAACCCTGCGTAGCTGCTAATTCTTTTGAGCTTAAACCTGCTATTATCCAAATGGTGTCGAATAATCGGTTTGGGGAGCAACAATCGAAGATCGTAATTTACATCTTGCTAATTTTCTAGAGTTGTGAGCTACTTTTAAATATGATGGTGTTTCAGATGATGCTATTAGATTTAGACTTTTTCCTTTCTCACTAAGGGATAAAGCTAAAATGTGGTTACATTCGTTAGCACCTCGATCAATTAGAACTTGGGGTGAATCATCACAAAAATTCCTTGCTAAATATTTTCCACCATCTAAGACTCGCTAAGTTGAGAAATGATATAACATCTTTTTGTCAGTTTGAAGGAGAATCAATATATGAAGCATGGAAAATATTTAAAGATCTCCTCAGGAAATGTCCACATCATGCGATACCAGACTAGTTAATAATTCAAACTTTTTATAATGGATTAGTTGGATCTCTTAGATCAATCATCGATGCTCCTGGTGGTGGATCATTAATGTCTAAACCATTTTCTGATGCTTATGCTTTAATTGAAGAAATGACTACTAATAATTTTCAATGTCCTTCTGAAAGGTTAAATCCTAAAAAGGTAGCCAGTGTTTATGAAAATGATGCTTTTACAATGTTAGCGAAATCAAGTTGCTTCGTTGTATCGAGGAAGATAGACCAATTTGGGATGAATTTTTCTCGACCGGATCTCATGATTGAAGAAAATTCATTAGGCCAAATGATTGATTCTTATTCTTCACCAGAAACTGTGAATGTTATAATCAAACCTAACAACCCATATTCCAATTATTATAACCCAGGTTGGAAGAATCATCCAAATTTTAATTGGAATAACAATAATCAGGGTGGTGTTAATCAACAATGGGGGAACACCCAAGTAAACCCATTAGGGAATTAGAACAACCAAGGTAATAATAATAATAGATTAACTTATCCTTCAGGTTATAACACTGCTTTACAATTTAAGGAGAAGAAGTTGTCTATGGAAGAAGTAGTATCACATATGGGAAATCAATTACAAATTCAAGGAGCAACCATCAGAAATATTAAAAATCAATTGGGACAAATTTAAAATGCCTTAAGTAATAGATCCCAAGGAATGCTTCCAAGTAATACTGAAGTGAATCCAAGAGAAAAGAATAAAGAACAAGTGAAAGTAATTCAACCGAGAAGTGGAAAAGAATTGGAAGGTAGAGTTCAAAAAGAAACTGAAGTAGAGAAAAAAGAGATTGAAAGACCTAAAGAAGACGCTCCAAAAGGTTTTGAAAGACCTATTTCTCCACCTAAGCTTGATTTTGAAAAAACACCACCTCCATTTCCTCAGAGACTTCGTCAACAAAAGTTGGATAAGAAATTTTCAAAATTCTTGGAGATAAAAAAAATCTTACCATTAATATTCCATTTGCCGAAGCCCTAGAACAAATGCCAAGCTATGCAAAATTTATGAAGGATATTCTTAATAAAAAGAGGAAGTTTGAAGAAAATGAGACTGTTGCACTTAGTGAGGAGCGCAGTGCGATAATTCAGAAAAGCTTCCTGAAAAACTTAAAGATCCTGGTAGTTTCACAATTCCATGTGCAATCGAAGAAAGATTCTGTGGAAAAGCTTTATGTGATGTGGGTGCAAGCATTAACCTTATGCCTCTATCAATATTCAAAAGACTGGGACTAGGAGAAATAACCCCGACTACTGTAACTCTGCAATTAGCAGATCATTCGATCACATATCCTAAAGGAGTTATAAAAGATGTTTTAGTAAAAGTGGATCAATTTATTTTTCCTGTAGATTTCATTGTGTTAGATATGGAGGAAGATAAAGAGATACCCATAATTTTGGGGAGACCTTTTCTAGCTACAGGCAGAGCCATGATAGATGTACAAAAACGGGGATTAACGATGAGGGTTAATGATCAGACTGTTACATTTAATATTTCAAAATCGATGAAATATCCTGCAAGAGGTAAAGAAGATGAGTGTTTTAAGATGGATGTTATCGAATATTTAAGTGAATGTCATTTCAAATCAACTTATGAAGAGAAAGTTTGAAAGAGAAGAATTTGAATATAAGCAAGAAGAGGAGTTATTTGATTATGAAGATTTTCAAAAAGAAGATTTAAAGTATGTTCATGAAAGTTTTGAATTGTTGGATATGACTGAAAAAAATAAATCTTATGGTCCATCAATTGAAAAACCTCCTGAACTTGAGTTAAAAATGCTTCCTGATCGTTTGAAGTATGTTTTTCTAGGTGAATCCTCAACCTTGCTTCGTTATAATTTCTTCTCGATTAACCGAAAAAGAAGAAGAGAGTTTGCTTGAAATTCGAAGAAGCACAAGAAAGCCTTCGGATGGACAATTGTCGACATTAAAGGAATCAGCCCTTCAATTTGTATGCACAGAATTCTTATGGAAGATAATTGCAAACCGCGGGCTGATCCCCAAAGGAGATTAAATCCTATCATGAAAGAAGTTGTTAAGAAAGAAATTTTAAAGTGGTTGGACACTGGAATTATCTACCCTATTTTAGATAGTGCATGGGTTAGTCCTATTCATTGTGTTCTTAAGAAAGGAGGAGTAACTGTGATTGCTAATGAAAAGAATGAAATGATACCAACAAGACAAGATACAGGGTGGCGAATATGCATTGATTACAGAAAATTAAACCTTGCCACAAGGAAAGATCATTTTCCACTCCCTAGATCAAATGTTGGATAGACTGGCTGGGCATAAATACTTTTGTTTTCTGGATGGATATACTGGTTACCACCAAATTCAATTTGCTCATGAGGATCAAGACAAAACTACGTTTACCAGTCCTTATGGTACGTTTGCTTTTAGAAGAATGCCCTTTGGTTTATGTAATGCCTCTGCTACATTTCTGAGATGTATGATGGCTATTTTTTGTGATTTAATTGAAAAAGGGATTGAAGTTTTTATGGATGACTTTTCAGTGTTTGGAATTTTATTTGAATCATGTTTAGAACATCTATCTAAAGTTCTAGAACACTGTGAAGAAACTAATTTGGTCCTTAATTGGGAAAAAAGCCAATTTATAGTAGCAGGAGGAATTGTTTTGTGACATCAGATTTCAGAAAAGGTTTGGAGGTAGATCCTGCAAAAATTCAAGTTATATCTAATTTAACTTTCCCAACCAATGTAAGGGGAATTAGAAGTTTTTTAGGACATGCTGGATTCTACAGGTGTTACATCAAAGATTTTTCAAAGAATACAAAACCTTTATGTCATTTACTGGAATAGGCTGCAATTTTTAATTTTGATGATGACTGCCCAAAAGCCTTTGAAACATTAAAAGAAAAATTAATCACTACACCTGTAATAATTTCACCAAATTGGGAAAAACCTTTTAAATTAATTTGTGATGCTAGTGATTATGCTATTGGTGCTGTTTTGGGTCAGAAATATGATAAAATTTTTAAAATAATTTATTATGCTAGTAAAACTCTTAATGAAGCTCAAATTAATTATACCACTACTGAGAAAGAGTTATTAGCTATAGTATTTGCCTTCGATAAATTTCAATCATATTTTATTGGAACTAAATGTGTTGTGCATACTGATCATTCTGCTATGAAATACTTAATGAAGAAAAATGATGCAAAACTAAGACTGATAAGAAGGATTCTTTTTTTGCAAGAATTTGATTTTGAGATAGTAGATAGGAAGGGTTCTGATAACCAGATTGCTGATCATTTGTCCAGACTTGAAATTGAAAAATCTTTCCGTGATATTGAAAAAATTAATGAACATTTTCCTGATAAAAAACTGTTCACTGTTAAAGAATGGAGTGTTCCGTGGTAAGCAGACATAATAAACTTTATTATTAGTAATATTATACCCTATGGTTTGACATATCATGAAAAGAAGAAATTTATGTCTGATGCTAAGACTTATTTTTGGGATGACCCATTTTTATATAAACAAGGAAAGGATCTTATAATTCGAAGATGTGTGCCTTTGGAAGATACCTATGAAATTATAAAAAAATGTCATGATTCTGATTATGGGCGTCATTTTGGAAGTGATAAAACTGCATATAAAATATTACAATCAGAATTTTATTGGCCTACAATTTTTAAGAATGTGAATGATTATATTAAAAATTGTGATAGATGTCAGCGTGTAGGCAATATTTCTAGAAGAAATGAGATGCCCCTCAATTATATATTGGAAGTTGAAACATTTGATGTTTGGGGATTAGATTTTATGAGACCATTTACACTATCTTTCGAAAATGTTTATATTTTGATAGCAGAAGACTATGTTTCCAAATGGATTGAAGCTATTGCTTTACCTCAATGTGATGCTCAAAGTGTTGCAAAGTTTTTAGAAAAGAATATATTTTACAGATTTGGAATACCAAGAGTAATCATAACTGATGGGGGAATTCATTTTAGAAATGCGATTATTGGGAAGTTAGCAAAGAAATATCATATTAATCATCGCATTGTTATTGCTTATCATCCGCAGACAAGTGGTTTGGTTGAATTATCCAATCGTGAAATTAAAAGAATATTGGAAAAAACTGTTAATCCAAATAGAAAGGTTTGGTCAATCCAAATAGAAAGAATTGGTCAATTAAACTGGATTATGCTTTGTGGGCCTATAGGATTGCTTACAGAACACCTATAGGAATGTCCCCATATAGGTTGATTTTTGGAAAAGCTTGTAATTTTCCTTTTAAACTTGAGCACAAAGCATATTGGGTTATTAAAGAGTTCAATTATAATTTGAAAGATGCTGCTGAAAAGAGATTATTGCAATTGAATGATCTTGAAGAAATAATGAATGAATCTTATGAAAATGCTAAGATTTATAAGAAAAAGATGAAGTTATGGCATGAACGGAAGATTCTTACTAAAAATCTTGAACAACGACAACAAGTTTTGCTGTATAATGCTAGATTGAGAATATTTTCTGGAAAACTTAAGTCCAGGTGGATGGGTCCATTCATTATGATAAAAGTTTATTCTTATGGAGCTGTAAATGTTCAAGATCCTAAGACTGGAAAAATATTTAAAATTAACGGACATAGACTTAAACCATATTTTTCAGTCAATAAATCTAAATCTGATGAGAATTTAATGTTGGGTCACTCGAATGAGTTCGGGTATGTCGAGTCGAAGACGTTAAAACAAGCACTTTGTGGGAGGCAACCCATATTTATCGATGTGCTTTACTTTATGTTTGTTTTGTGTGTTTTATTTGCTTTGTTTGGTTTGTTTTTATGTTTTTGGTGGTAGTAATTTGGAGTTTTTAAGCTTAAGTAGAGTTTATTTAACCTTAATTGATGATTTAGAGAAGTCAGAATGAGAATTTGGACACTTAGCAGACCTGTGCTAAATTTTGCATTGGCGGCTAAGCACTGATTAGTTGGCGCTTAGGCGCCACAGTTATAAAAAACGTGAAAAATGTGAATTTAGAGTCAAGATCGTGGGGGAGAAGTTGTGGGAGTTATTTAGGAGATTCTAAACATGTTGGAGAATATTCTAGCATCTCTCAAGTCTATAAAAAGGTCCTGACTTAAGGAAAACACTTGCCCCAAGACCTATATTCATTTCTGAAGTCTAAGAAGAGAATTTTGAACACCATGTCTTCTTGGGAGAATAATCTAAGAAAAAAATACCTATTTTTATGCCTTGATTTTTATTAAATTTTAAGGATATTATGCTTTAATGAAAGGTATTTTTGTGTTTTTGATGTAGGTGATGCAAAAATGTTCAAGAAGGAGAGAAATATGAAAAAGGAGCAAAAAGGAGCAAAAATAGAGCCAAAATGCAAAATTGTCGAAATTACTGGCCTGGCGTCTAGGCGCCCAGGCGCCTAAGCGCCAGCTCGATACAGAAAACTGTTAAGTTTTTGACGACTTTTGGGCGGTTATGTTGACGGTGTGAGCGGTTATTGGACCTTCTAGAAGACTGGAAGTTGTTCCTGGTTTATAGGACATGTGATACATTGTATTTGGACACTTCAAAACGGTTTTAATCGCGAAGAGGTGTGATCCAAAGTGAAGAGGGGCGAAGAACTAGACGCGGTGTCTAGGCGCCAGACACAGCTTCTAGAAGATTCATTGAATGTGGACACATTTTGAAGAGGTGCCTTGAGGCAACCCTTGAAGCCTATAAATAGGAGGGTATTCCTTCAGAGAAAAACGCCCCATCTACCCTCCCTTTCTAGAGTCCAATCTAGAGAGAGAATTAGAGAGATCATATTAGGGCCACCTTTTTACTTTCCTTCATAAATTAGTGAGTTTATTTTAGAGTTTGTATTTAGAGTTTGAAAGAGTTGGTGCATCTGTAGTTCATTACGCTGTGGATTCAGTAGGAATTAGAAGTTCAGTAGGAGAAACATCTAAGATAAGTATTTTTTATATTGATTCAAAGTTTATTTATTATGTTTCATTATTTAATTTCAATGTGTTCTGAGTAGTTACTTTACTTTCTCCTTCCAATTATGAAAAGATAAATAAGATAATACAAAATTCGTCGGAGAATTAAAAATCATATATTTTCAAAAAATTGTGATGATATTAATACCGGTTCTTAATTTACTATTTAAATTGGCCATTTAAATTGTTAAAACTTGTTGAAGAGTTTTGAGACCTAGAAAGAGATGAATTCTTAACTTGTAGATATCACATGAATCCTTGGGTAGTCGAAGGCCTTGTGCGGGTTATTCAAGGTGAAGTGCAATTAAATAGGAAAATGTTATATAGTGGGCGTAGAATTGATAAGTTTTTAGAGTGACAGACTAAAATCTTATGATTTGGTTTATAGAAAAGGAAAGGGTCACTAGTAGGGCCGACTATAGCTACCCTTGGACATCTAGTAGTGTGAGCCTAGATTAACCCATTCTACTAACAATACATCGGGACACGATCTATAGGCTAGCCTAATGTTCTTTGCACATGGATCAAAGGGTAAAGAATATGAATGCTTCTATTTGGCACAATACCATAAATTTATATTCTCCATGAATATTATTATTATCTTAAAAAATCTTGGATTAATTGAAAGGAAGAAAGTTGCTTTCTTATTGCTATTTACATCAATTATTTTATTTCTGCTTTATTATTGCATCTAGTAAATTAAAGATATTTTATTTTTTATTATAAAAGAAATACTTTAAAATAAAAATATTTAAAGATATATAACTCTCTCCTCGTGGGAACGATGTTGGGGTCTTTGTTTCAAATATATTACTTGAAACGATACGTATACTTGCGTAGAACCCCTAGTGTGTAAAATATTTTCCATAAAATTTTATTTATATACACTAGCCTCTATTATTATTTATAACATATATTTTTTAAAGCATTAATTAGTACGTTGATCTTCAAAGGACTTCGGGTCAAGTTTTTGGCACCGTTGTCGGGGAAGAAGATTTTAGTACGCATATATTTATATTGGGTCAGAGAACAAGATGAAAAAGAAGCAAGATTCTGATAAAAGTAAGTTCATTACTGATAGTGCTAAGGAGTTATTTAATGGATATCTGGTTGTTAGCATTCAAGGTATTGCAGAGATGATTGCAAAAATTAAAGCCTGAGTGACTTCAATGGAAGCAAAGATCAAAGATATTACTTTACATCTGGATCACATGGGATGGTAACTCAAGAAGCAATTCAATCATTCAAGGTATGTGGAAGAAATAGATAAGGCGATGTTTGTGAAGAACAAATGGATTGAAGAAGATGATATAAGAATGAACAATGATCGCTCGTTCTATCAAATTTATATTCTTGAAGGGTCAAATGAGAATAATAGTTGTCCTGTTTATATTCCGCCTAATGGAGAGTGGAATTAAAAGTGTTTTGTTTCTATTTGTTTAGTGTCTTTTGTGTTATGTTTAGTGTTCTTGTGAGTTCATGTTTGGTGTGTTTAGTGTTTTTTATTTAAATATTAACTAAGCTGGATGATGTGATGGTTACATCCTAGAGATATATACTTATCAGTTTAAGATTATAGTGTCTTGTATTTTAAGAATTTTATCCTTTATGTTTGGATAAAAATTCTAGTACTGTATTAAGTGTTATGTTTGTTTTAATATAAGTTTGTTTTTGTGAAATTTGTGTGGAATCATTGGTTATTTAATTTTGATTTGGAGTATTAGAAGATTTGTGGGGAGAAATAATTATTTTGGAGTAATTAAGGGTAATTAACAAAGTGATTTAGTGCATATACCTTAATTATGAAAATTAGGGTATTGGCGGCTAAGCGCCAAAGTGTCGGTGCTTACACGCCAGATTTCACGACTAAGCGCTGAGAGTTCTCACTTAGGCGCCAGTTCGTGAAAATTAATTCTCGAAAGTTAAAAACCCGAAAATTGCCATTTTCAACCGCCCCATCGTCTTCAACCTTTGCTTTGCCGCGAAAGAGGAACCTAGGGTATCATATTGTGGATCATTTAAGAGCCGATCTTAATAAAAATTTTTAGATTTGGATTCCTTGAGGTAAGAGCAATACTCCTAAGTAAAAATTTTTTATTTTCACCATGTATTTTAAGTACATTATGGAAAATCTTAAAATCACTATTCATGGTGAAAATTTGAGGAAAAGCTTGATAAATTACTTGGATTTAGTGAAAATATCTTTTGGAAGATAATTTAGCAAGTTTAGTTTGATTTTGGAATTTATGGTAAATTTTTTGTGAATTTTTAGAGATGGCTCCAAAGTCAAAGCGTGCACGAGAAAAGACAAAGTTTGATTCTGACAAATTTGTTAGTTTGAGGGCTGAGGAACGATACGTCGATGCATTGCAATCACGTATGTTGATTCGTGAGCGAGTGTTTAGTAAGCCAGGAGAGGTGATTGAAGATATGATTGCAAGAAGAAACTGGCAGAATTACTGTTGCTACTATGCTGTTGCTGTTATTTTTGTGGTAAGAGAATTTTATGCAAATTTACCTGCTGCAGAGGAAAATCGAGTGATGGTTAGGAGGCATGAAGTAAACTTTTCTTCGGGTGCAATCAATACCTTTTATGGACTACCTCCTGACATGTTCTGTTTTTATTCTAACTATTATCCTTCGGAAGGAGAATTAGATGAGATTATGGAGTTTCTGACTGATGGAAGAGGATTATGAAAAATTACAAATGATAGAAGAGTGAACTTTCCTGCTTCCAAATTGAATGCCATTTCTAAGGCATGGCATTATTTTATCTTATCTAAGCTGTTACCTTCAAGTCACACTAGTGATGTGACGAGAGAAAGAGCGGCGTTGAACCATTGTATTCAGCATGGGAAGTCTATTGATATTGGAGGGATAATTTATGATTATGTTGTGAACTGTGCTAGATCAACCACGACTGCAGGTATGGGATTTCCTTCTTTTATTCATTCACTTTCTGAAAGATCTGGAGTGAAATTTGAAACCTGGGAAGAGGTATTTCAGCCATTGAGACCAATTACTAGTGTAAACGTTGGTGCTTACACTGTACATTCAGAGTTTGATTGGAGAGGAGGATTTGGTAGGGCTTCTATTGCTTCTGCTTCTGCTTCTTCTGCTTCTCGTGCTACTACTTCACGTGCTTCATCATCTACTGATTCACAGACTGGTTTATTAAGAAAGATTTGAAAAAAAGTGAGTCTTACTTAAGAGCATGTGAGAGATATGGATGGTAAGCTGAATAATGTTGAGAGATATATTGTAAAACATGATGAATATGAGGAGAATTATCAGCAATATTTGGATAGACTGATTAGAGGAGATCAGAGTGCTGAGATGCCCCCTCATCCATTCTATATACCTTATGTGCCATCCAGAGATTGGAACGAGCAAGATAATGATGATGATGAGGATGAAGAGTAGAAGTATGTTGTTTGTTTTAGTTGTTGTATTGATGTGTTGTGTCACTGTGTACTTTATCTAGTATTTTGTTTAATGATTGTGTTGTGATGTGAACTTTGATAGTATGCAGATTGTAGTTGTACTGTTTATATGTTATGCATATTCAGGTATTGTTGTTGTTTTTATTGTTGATTTATATGTTGTTGTGTGGTAGTGTGTAATAGTAAATGTTTTTATGTGTATGTTATGTCAGAGTTTTTAGTAGTGTGTACTTTAATTCCAAAAACTGTTAGGAAATTATAAACCTATATTAGAAACTTCTACTTAGTAAAACTACATGTTTAAAATTCTTCAAATTCCACTATCATCTGTTATCTGTATCAGTGTATTATTTTAGTTGGTGTGTATTTGCTTTGAAAACCTCCACTACTGTAGAAGTCTTCTAAAATTTTTACTTTTCTTATTATTAAAAAAAAAATTTTTGAAAAACTAAATTTGATTCATTTTACTCCTGTACTTAAATTTTTATACTTGCATATTAGGATATTAAAAATTCCTGCAAGCATGATATGTTAGTTTTTATTTCTCACCCATATATCATTTCTTATGCTTAAATGTTTTATCTTAATTAAAAATTTAAAATTTTTGGGGTGGGGGGGATTTTAAAAAAACAAAGATTTTTAAAAGCCTAAAATTTTATTTGATTCTCAAGAATACTTAAAAATAAATCTTATTTTTTATTGAGAACAATTATGTACATGAAGTTATATTAGAGGAACAAAATTTTGAATATAGAAATGAATAAAATAATTTAGTTAAAATTTATAGTAATCATGAAAAACATAAAGTTAAAATTTTCTTAATGAAGTGGTGTTAAATAAAGTTAAACTATCTTTAGTAAGAAGTTTTGTATTTTTGGATAAATAGATTTGACTTTTATTCTTCAAAGCTTAAATTTCTTTTATTGAAGAGTAATTTTCAAATATTATTATTATAATTTTTAAGTGAAAGATGTATATCTGATCTTTATTTTAAATGGAAGGATGTAATTCAAAATCATTAAAGGTCTATCGAGATATAGTAATCCTTGCCTTATAAAAAAAGAAAAAAATGAAGTAAAAAATATAGAATATGAAAAAGGAGGAGAAGCTTGAGGATTTATGGGCATAATCAAAAATTTGTTTCATACCTAAAGTTTAAGATTTAAGTTCAGAGAAGATCTAAATCTTAAAGTTGTAATATAGTAAGTAAAATTATTTTTTCAAATAAAGATTTTTAAGTAAGAAAGATAAATGTTTGAATCCTATATTTTGAAAAATCTACAAATATTTCTGAATTAGATAGAAACTTATATTTATCATTTTTCTTTTACTTAAGAACTTTCTAAACTTTACGTTGGTTTTAATTACTGAATTTTTTTCTAAATTGGACTATTCCATTTCTGGAACAAAATATTGTTATCTTCCTAAGAAACTCATTACATAATTTGCATGCTAAAATGTTTTATGAGATTAACTGTCACTTGAGGACAAGTAACATTTTAAGTTTGGGGGATTTTGATACACCTAAAATATATAGTATTTTTATGCACATTTTTATACCTATTTTTAATGATATTGCACTTTAAT
The DNA here is from genome assembly GCA_022702705.1 of Papilionanthe hookeriana x Papilionanthe teres. NCBI lineage: Eukaryota > Viridiplantae > Streptophyta > Magnoliopsida > Asparagales > Orchidaceae > Papilionanthe > Papilionanthe hookeriana x Papilionanthe teres. The sequence continues at coordinate 113,476,175 of CM040430.1, read as the reverse complement.
GGAAGGTATTTTGTGTTTTTCTTGCAGGTATGATGAAAATGGATGGTCATGATGAAAGGAGCAAAATTGGATCAAATTTGGAGCAAAAAAATGAAAAATAAAAAATTTGGCACTGGCGGCTAAGTGCACCGGGCCTGCGCTTAGCTGCCACAGTTAAAAATCTAATTTCAAATGGATTTGGCGCCAATTTCAAAGGGGATGGGATGCAACTCTTGGTGGTAACGTCCATAACTTCCTTTGGGCGGCAAGTTTAAATGAAGGGGTGCATTCCTTGGTAGATACATCGAATCTGGACACATTTTGAAGAGACACCAAGACACCTTTTGGTTTACTATTTAAAGAGAGTCTTAGGAAAGATTAAGAGACTCTTCCTTTGTATTTTGAAGGGTTCTTTCTTTCTTTCTTTCTTTTGTTTTTCCACTGTATTTTAAGAGTTTTTATTTTAGAGTAGGAGTAGAGAGTAGAAAGAAGAAAAAGGGTCGGAGTGAAGTATTCTTCTTCCCACTTCTTTTCTTTCTTTTAGTTTAGTTTTTATTGAATTTTGAAGTCTGTATTATGAGTCATCGGAGTTGGGAGACTTGCTCTGAGGAGTAGTTTAGCGAAGAGTCAAAGTTTCAGAGGAACTTCCTTAGTCTTATGGAGAGGATTTTCAGATAAGTGTTTACTTTTATTTAGTTTATTAATACTTGTTTTCGTTTATTATTTTTCTTATCGTTGTTTTTAATTTCAAATCAATGTGTTTTTATATTTTCTCAATGCATTCTGAGTAGTTTACTTTATCTTTTTCTTTCTTAACTAGAGAAGTAATTAATTTAAAGAGAATTGTTGTGGAAAGTATAAGTGTTTAAAAGTTGGAAGAAGTTGTGAAGATTGATTCTAAAAACTTTGTTTACTTCTTAATTTGGCCTGTTAAGTTGTAAAATTTCTTAAGATTGTGTAAGATCCAATGCGGTATTGTCTCATAAAAGTTAGTAGGAATCACATGCAATTATATGGGTGAGAACTGTAGTCCATATAATTGAATGTAATATTAGAAGATATTTTTATAAAAGGGAGTAAAATTAGAGGATTTTAGAGTTACAGGCTAAAACCCCCTAATTTGGTTTAAAGTATTGAGTTTTGTTATGAGAAGTTAGCCCCCAGGTGGTGGGATTGAGGGAACTCTAGAGTGAGAGACTGGTATCTTCCTTGCCTAACAATGTTCAAAATAATATAAATTTTAAATTAACCTATGTTCTTTATAGAACCAAGTAAGGATAAAGAACACATTTACTTCTATCTGTCACAACAAAAATTTGAATACTTCCACAACAATACTTTAAGAATTATTACTACTTCATGAAAGGAAAGAAAAAGATATTCTAGTTAATAGTATTTTACATCCAGTGTTATTAGTTATTGTAATTTTAATTTTTGGTTAGCATTTTTTTAAGAAAATTTCAAAAGACATATCAACCTTCAAAACTTTTCAAAATCAAGACATACTTTTTCGAAAACAATCAAAGAAAGTAAAAAGATAATTTCTCTGATTCCTTTAAAGATTTTACATTTTCCCTATGGGTTCGATATCTCGGGGCTTAATCAGAAAGTCCTATATTACTTGATAAACAATACGTATATTTGCGTAGTATCTCATATTATAAAATCTTAATTTTCATATCTAAATCACATATATTTGGTGTGGAGTCAAGTTTTTGGCACACATACATATATCTACCGGACGGGACGAAGTTTTTGGCGTCGTTACCAATTTTCATATCATATTTGTAAGCACATATATTTATCGGGGATCAGTTAGCCCTCTCATATTGTCCTTTAAGACTTAGTTTAAATCATCGTTAAGCTGGTTGAACGACTTCCTATTGGCTCGGGTAGTTTCTGGCGCCTATGAGCCACGATGCTGGTGCTTGGCTGTCAGTCTCTCAGTTAGCCTGGTTAGGCATGGACGTCTAGGCAACAAAAAAAATCTGGCGCCAAGGCTCTAGTTATGTGGCACCTATGCACCCAATGTCTGACCTTCTCCAGGAAAGAAATGGTCAAAGCAAAGGTGACGTGTGAGGGCGACTGAACCTACAATCCTACAAAAACTAACCCTTAGGCTAAATAAGAAGGAAAAATTGAAGATTTTAAGGGGATTATACCTTCATTGTGGTTTCTCTAAGTCCAACGAAGTCTGGGAAGAAGCTCTCCCAACGGTAGGAGAGAAGCCCACAACTTGGACCGATGGCGCTCTAGTGATGCTCCAACAATGTTTCCTCAATCTAAGATGAAGCACTCCCCAAGGAAGAGAATCTGATGAGATCTCGAGCTCCGATAAAAGAAAAAACTATCCTCAAGAAGAAGATTTTGGCAAGGCTACACACGAATGCTCCTCCTTTTCTTCTATAGGTGAGACAATAGTCGAAAAAAGGAGATAAAGAAGTTTAAGGAAAGGAACGAAGGAGGAGTGGAGGATGTAGGAAGGCTAGCAAAGTGAAGTTCCCCTCTGAAAATTCATCAGCTCTCCCGAACACTCTCCTATACCTCTATCGGTCAAATGGCGTCGATCGATCAAAATAACGAGGACGCTTAAACTGCCTCGTCACTCCCCTCCAAATTAAAAAAAATGCCCCCATAAAGCTCCATGGAAGCTTCTACATTGAGGATAAAAGAGTTATTATCCATCCTCTTTTTTCACACCCGAGGTTACTCTATGATTCTGGAGGCCTATGGAGTCGAAATAACATCAAAAATGGCCAAAATACATCACCCGGGAAGTGACCGACTCCTTGGCACCACCCAGGTGGCACCAGATTTCCACCCTCTCAGGTTAATGCTGATGTTTGTGGTGTTTTTGATTGTCCAAGAGCCTGGAATTGGCACCTAGTCACCTATATACTAGCACCAACTTTTGGAATTTGGGCTTATATGTCCAAGAAGTGGTTTTGGGTGCACGAGGTCGATGTCAGGGCACCGCTCTAGCCCGAAACCCTGATTTTCATTAAGGGTGCCCAACAAGGAATTTTTAATCCTTAAGCCATGGAAGTCTCCATTTGAGTAAAATGTGGTCCCATAACTCTGAAATAGAGTATTCTTATTGGTCATTCACTGAGATAATCATTGCCAACGGTTGTACTAAACCACGACGCGGGTCGAGTGTCCATAAACCTAACTTTCCTGTAGTACGTGTATGTGGACTATGTGACTTCCTTTGGCCATTGGAGGCTCCAAAAGTACATGTGATCACTTCTAAACACCAGAATGAGTATCAAATATGTTTCACATTCTGAATGAACCTTCCTGAAGTTAGGTTCTCCCAGGTAGGGCTAAATCACTACCAGCCCTAGCTCCTTGCCCCGAATAAGTGCTAGAGAGTCTCGGGTGGGTGTCTTGAGTTGACGTATGCTAAGAATGAATTGTAGACCATCTCAGAGTCATGCAGGTGGACACTCTACACTGGTGACATAAAAACTTGATGCCAACAGTCTTACTAATGTTATTTCTCTTTCTTGATCATTTTTGTTATTACTCATCACCCATATGAGTCAATTAAAGTCCTTCATTTAAGTCTTCATTGACTAAAATTTTATTATTACATATGATTTTTTTTCTTAAGAGATAATTTTATCACTTGATTATAATGATTCACTCATTATCCTGTGGACTTACTAGTTTTAAAACATAAATTATTACATTTAGATAATAATTGATAAATTTGAGTCCTGCATTATTACCTCAACAAAACTAAAATATAAACTTCTCATAAATAATATTCTCCAAAAGCATCTTCAAGTGTAAATAACCTTAAAAAGTGTAGTTCCTTCGGAAAACAAATTGTGCTTAGAGTAATTTTTTTAGACACTTTCTGATTTTGATGATATAACTTCTCTTGAATTTTTATATATGATTGTATAGCATTTATTTGTTCATACTAAACATCTTCTCTTACCTCATTATATCAAATCAATTATATAATAAGATTACCTTCATATCATTCTATCTTCTCAATATTAATAAGAAAATTAAGTTGTATGCCCTTAAAAATTTTAGTGAATGTTATTAACGCCATACATATTCAAAGTGGGTTCCTTAATAGATGACATTCATTAATTTTTTTTTTAGCTTCAATTCTAACACCATTCAAGTAAATGATGACTATCTTTGTAGAATCTATGATAAGTTCTATCAAAAGAGTTCAAATAAACTATACATTAAGCTGGTATCTCCAAGCTACCACGATTTCTATATGCAACTCATTTCTCAATAGGCTATTAACCTCTACAAATTACCTTAGTGGATTCTTTCAACAACATGCTAGTTTAATACTCACAATTGATTCTAAATTTTTTTTGCCAATTTCTTAAGATCATCCCTATTGAGAAACAAGCCATTTCCCTTGGGTTCATTAATCCATCTATAATACATCTCTTATTGGCCACATGAAACATTTTAAGTTATAATTAATTACCCTTTTCCAATGCATCCCTAAGGATTCATTCCATCAAAAAGGAATCTCACACAAAATTAATTGATATTCCAAAAAATTTCTTTAATAGTTATTAAGCTACTCTTGGGGAGTTTCTTTTATAAAATTACCATGACGTGTCCTATCAATAATCAACAAAACTAATTGTTCACTTATCAAAAGTATTCTATAATAATAAAATAATATTGAATTAAAATTAGAAGTAAAATTAGGTTAATAATTTGTCATGTTATGCCCCTATATAGTTTTATTTTGAGTTTACCTAAATAATTGCCATGCAAAAGTCAAACCTCAGTACCCCCACTTGGATATAAGATTGTAGTTCAACTAATCCAATTCTGGAACTTCTTAAAGAACCCGATGCATATAAAAAAGAATTTTTAACTAGTAATATTATATCAAATTTATTTTTGAAGAATAATCTAGAATACATTAATAATTCTAAGACCAAGCAAATTAATAACTCCAACTTAATATTTTGAATGAGAAAAAATGTGAAGTTATTTTTTATTGTTAAAGTTAACGAGATAAAAAAATGGTCTGATATAAGGTGGTTAATTAACATTTCTCCTTAACAACATTTTTGCAAGAAAAAATTCACATTGAATTGTAAAATATATGTTTAGTCTGAAAAACATAAAAATGTCACTTAAGAAAACCATTAAGTCCCATAATCGTGCATTTTTGCAAAACAAGAGCTTATTATAAGAAAAAAAGAAAAAATTGGCTCCACTCAAAATTAATTAATCCCTCCCTGTTATATACAATCCTAATCATAAAAAAAAACTCTCTTAAACTATAAACTTGATCACATGCTTATAATTAGAATGACATAACATCTCAACATAAGGGAACACTGCCCTAAAGACACAAGCATCCATTGCGATTATCAAACCGTTGCATATGCTACACTTATTATTATAGTCAATTATTCTATCCCATAAATCCATAAAAGTTTCTCTCTTAAAGGCCCCTTTAAAACATAAAAATAGCAATGAATGATCTAAAAAAATATCTTTATGTTTTAAAAGAAATAGCAAAGGATGACTCTGTAAAATAATTAAATTGTAAATGAAGTTGCTTTGTGCTAGCTAAAAAATTCACCCTTTTGACACTCCAACTAAAAGAGATCCAATTTTGAGTTATGTACACAAAGGAGCTAATGGCAATAGAATGCTAACAAACAAATCAAACCTAGAAGTTCTATACTAATAAGGACATGATGTATACTCATAAATTGCAGCGATTGGCTTGACTATAATGATTCCACTATATGATGAATATGGTTAAGGATCATATATTGTCCAATATCAAGCCGAGATACTCTAGTTATACTTGATTTCCTTAAAAAAAACATTAAGCTGCATGCCAATATTGTTAAGTTAGAAATTGGTCATTTACTTGGTCAATACCCTCCAACTCAAAATTATCCATCAAGATTTTCGGGAATACTTCTATAGAACAAATATATTTGGATTCATGACTATAAAAAATAATAAAACGATTACGATTTAATCAAGCATAATATTACAATACAGCGAAATTAAAAAAGCTGAATTTTACAAAGGAAATTTGTTTATTTAATAATCGAACTGAGTTGCAATACACACACATCATGTTAATTGAAAGGTCTAGAATGTAAATTTTAGGACAAACATAATTATTTTCTGCACGACACATGCTTTAGAGTCTGTTTGGGATAGGTGTAGCTTATTGATTAATCTGCTAATAAGCTGATTAAAAATAATCTGCTGATAAATTAGGTTTAGTGGCTATTATAAATTTTTATTTTTTTAGAAAAACTAGACCGCAGTCAAAAAAACAATCGCCACATTTAGATCAGTGCAGTTTGAAAACACTATTTTTAGAGTTTTAAAAACACAATAAACTATCAAAATACAGTGTTTATAAATAGACGTAATACATCTCCAAAACACCACCATATCAAATATATTATCCCAAATGCGACTTTTTTAAGTAAGGCATCCGAGTCGTTATCAAAATCACTTCGCACCTCTTTTCCGTGTCGCTCCATTGTAGGGTCACATCACCGTTTTTCTCCCACGTCATTTCAGTCAAAAGTTGCCTAACCTCCAATAATTCCTAAGGCGAGGCTGAGACTGCTTATCACTTTATTTTTTTTAAGAAGGATTTTTTTATTTCTTTCGTCATTATGGTTATTCTCGTGCTCATAAAGGTGGAGAAATAATCGTGTGTGTTTTTTTTTGTCATTTAGCAATCATATCGCGCAGCAGGATTCTTAATAAATCTTGAATATAGAGAAATTTGGCGAGTAAAATAGAAATAAATTTTTGTCTCAAGGATAACAACATATATTTTAGTATATACTTAACTATAGCAATTTAAATATGAAACTTCTCAAATATAAGCATTCAAATTAAAATTTTAAATATAGTGCTTCATGTTGAGATATATTTTAAACAATCTAGATTTAAATTCAAGATCAATGAGGGTTTCAATTTCATGTTTATACGACTTGATTATATCAAACATGATTCGATCTGAGTCGAATCACGGGTTTTTGAATTATTAATTAAATGATCACATGAATTTTAAGTTGCATATTTAAATTCAAAATGAGCGTCTTGACTTAAGTAATTCCAACGAGCCTATGCATGCTTAAGTCTGAGATCATTTAAGCTCTCAAATCAATAGAAGACCCCCCATGATCAATAGGGGTCAATATGTGTTGTTTGATTGGATGGTTGGATAAGTTATTTGTCAAAGAAATAAAATACCTTCTCCTAATACCTATAAACAAACACTTATTCTTCACTAAAGCCTCTTTTGGTCTGAAGATCCGAAAATAACCTCCAGCCTCTTAAGCCATAAACTTCACTTGGCCACGACCTGTTGGCTACTACTACCTAACATCATATCCCAAATACGTACGTAGCCTTTATCATCGTAAAGGAGACATGTCGATAACTATTGGCCTTTGTAACAGTCGATCATCACCTCTCAACCACCATCGAACACCATCAACCCCCTATATTTGTCTCCCTCGACAACCGGTGCTTCATAACGTAATATCTGAATTACGGTCATAATGTATAACACCATATTGGATACTCGATAACAAATTTTGGCCTCATTAGTTACCGACCATAATTAACCACTACCCTTCGCCACCAACTATCACAACCAACTGCCCCTACTCTCTATTAGCGGTGACTCTTGCTTCTTAATTATTTGTCCAAAATACAGTTGTGACAAATAACAGTATATCGAAGAACCGGTAATAACGTTTTGACACTGTAGCCGCTAACCACTGCTGACCACAGTCGACCATCACCTCCTACCATCGATGACCACTTCTTTCGACAATCGTAGCCATAATATGGATGATGTGCTCAATTTCTTTATCTTTTTTTACATTATCAAATACCATATCCTGTGTAAACTGTAACCCCGTTATGAGAGAAGGAGTTCAGTCACCAACTACGACATATGTGGACAATTACAACTACAACATTCAACTATATCTTTTATGGCTAAATAACATTACTGCAAATGCCAACTAGAACCTGTATGACCAACAACTACTACATTTTACAACTAAAGCCTCTGTAGTTGAGTAACGCTATTTCAACCCCCAAATAAGGTCTATGTAGCAAACTATTACTGCTATAGATTTCAGTTACGACCTCTAAGACAATTGACACTAATGCAATTATTAACTATGACTTATGTGACTAACTGATATTATTGTGGTCACCTACTACGAACTATATGACCAACTACTAATATAAATTTCAAATGTTGCTTTTGTGGCCGACTGATGCTATTACAGTCAGCACAACATCCTATGTGGCCAACTAACAATATATTACTCACCAACTACGATTAATGTGGCCAACAGATATTTCACAAATCATCATCTACAAACTATGTGGCCAATTAATACTGCTAAAACTTCTAGCTGCAGTCCCTAAAACCAACTAATACTATTGCAGTCATCAATGAAGACCTTTATGGCCATTTAACGATATTTCAGCTTCCAAGAACATCCTTTTTAGCCAACTATTGCATATGTAGAAACAAATTAAAACATTTGTAACAAACAACTACTAATGTAATTTACGCTTACAACTTGAGTGGATAACTATTGTTATTGTAACCACCGACTACAACCATCACTATCAACTACATTTGTTGTAGCCCAATTGTGGTTATTATAGTTGAACTATTATTGAACATTTATAATATCAACACTGTAGTTTCATCCACTCTAATTTGTACGAACAATTAACCTATATAATTAAAAACATATAATGAATTAGTTTCACTGGGCTAGACCCTAATGAATTTTACTCATTCTAAGGTCTTTCCACGTAAAAAATATTTAGCGCTCCTCTTAATTTTATGTATTTTGTGTGTTGGATTTTGATGCAACACTAAAATATTACATTATCACTATATTGCTGTGCATTTTTCGCTAAACAACAAAATATTAAGAAAATAATTTATTAATTTTAGAAATAGTCAAATTATTTAAATTTTAGATGAAATACTTTTAAAAAGTAAGTTAACTTTTTAAGATATATATATATATATACATATATGATGCGGTATCTAGTGTGTACTATTTTTCTATATAATGAGAGTTAAACCTTTATGCTTAATTTACTAATAAAATTACTTTTATGTCCCAAAATATGTTTTCAATAATAAATAATCACTAAGTCTTAAATGAAAGTATACGTATCGCTCAAGTAATATTGGGCTCTAATGGAGTCCTAAGTATCGATCCCATAGGAGAAGGTAAAACTTTACTAATTAAAGAGACTTAAAACAAATAGTAAGAAAAATACATAAACTATTGGTACGAAAGTAAACTATAAATTTTGAAATGAAAACTAATAGAACTATAATTACCATGCTAAATCTTCAAAGTTAAATCTAATGTAATCAAATATAGTATTTTTAACTAAGGTTTCAAATTTAAGGAAGTTTCTTTCCATTTACAATAAGGTTATAGCTAGTAAAAAATCAAATTTTATTATAAATTGCATGTGAAAAATATGAGCAAATATTCTTTAATCCCCTACACGAGCAATAAAGAACATTGGTTATTCCAAATGTTTCGAATCTGAATATGTTGTTAGACTAGAAAGTTACAAGCTTTCACTCTTGAGTTCCCACTTCCCCTCACCTAAGGGCTAACAGTCTCGCTTTAATTTTTAAACATCTGAATCTAAGTGTTGATTTTAGTCTGTCACCCTAAAATTACCAATTCTGCACCCATCAAACAATATTTCCCTATTTATTTGCACTACCCCTATATGCTACTTCTCCTTCACCTACAAGTGCAATATGATTCTCTTTTGAATGCTGAACACATAGCTCTACGGGCACATATGTTTTCGCATGAATTTTAATAAATCAATTAATCAGATTAAAAAGTAAATTAAGTTCAAGATTTAAATCATTACAACTAATAAATTAAGTTCATATTCAAACATCTATTCATTCTTCACATCACTATATCTTATTATAAATGGAAAGACAAAACAACTACTCATAATTCATGAAGGATATATAACCAAACATGAATTTATATATATCAAAGCAAGTTTATACAACACTAAAGTTAAGTAAACAACTTATCTCACTTTCCTCCTTAAGCAAATCCCTTGAAGTTTCTTTGAATCACTTTCTTCTCCCTACAAGAGTAAGAAATCTTACTTTCCCTCTCCTCTTACAATTTTTAAAGAAGAATCTCTCTAAAACTCTCAAAAAACATATGTATGTAATTGTTGCCTTTTACTTGCCTTCCTTCCACTTCTTTTTTGGTCAAAAATATTTACTAAATAATGTGTGGCAGAAATTCTAAGAGTTTCCTTAAGCACCCCTTCAAAATTCATCCAAATTTAATACATTTTGATAAGTAACCGTCTTGGTGTCGTTCGGTGCTAGACGTGTTGTTTCAACAATTCGGGCGTCGTTCAGCGCTGATTCTGGCGTTGTTTGGTGCCAGTATAATTTTCCACATATTTTGCTACAAATTTCATCTTTTTCACCATTTTTAGCTCAAATACTTAAATTGAGTATACCTGCATCAAAAACATGAAAAATACCCTTCTTTAAAGTGCAATATCACCAAAAATCACCAATTATGTGTATTAGAAGTATATGAAAAATTGAAAACTTTTTTGGTATATCAATATATATATATATATATATATATATATATATATATATATATATATATATATATAATTTGGGTGCTAAACTGCTAAAAGGTAGAATGAAGCAGGAGCAATTTGAGGATGTGGTTTATAAACTCAAAGCTATGATTCAAGATTGGACAAAATCTTACTTATCTTATGGAGGGAATAATGTTTTTATTGAAAAGTGTTCTAACCTCTATTCCTTTATATGCTCTACAGAACTTAAAGATTAAATCTAGCACACTGTTGTTCCTGAAAATGATGTTTAACAAATTCTTATGGTCGGGGGACCATAAAAGAAAAATTGGCCTGCTGGAGAAAATTATACCATCATCCTTTGCTGGGGGGCTTGGATTCAGGCTTTTAAAACATCTGGTAGAGGTTAATTCAATTCTTATATGGATTAAATTCAGGAAGAATGAATCTCTATGGTCTAATTATATGCATGTTAAACATTGTAAACAAAAACATCCATTAGAAGTGCAACCCAATCTTGGAGACTCCAAATAGGGTATGGCATGTTGAAAATTTGGAACATTGTTGAGGATTTTATACATTATGAAGTTGGTGAGGGGTCGGTTTTCTTTTGGTATGATAATTGACATAATGATGATTTAACTCAATTTAAAACAAGTAAAAATAAAGATCTGGTCGTGCCTAATTGTTTACTTGATAATCACTGGAATATAGAAATGCATATTAATATGCTGGATGTAAATAAAGCTACATATATTTCTAAAATTTCATTTGATAGAAATAGGATGGACAAGACATTCCCTCTAACCAATTCATGCTGCTCTATAACAAAAACAATATGTGAGAAGCAATTTCACTAGAATGAGGTTGAACGAGGCAAAATGATTCAGAATAAATATCTTTCAATCTCCATGTCTTTCTTTATTTGGAGAGTCTTTCAGGGTTTAAGTCCAATGGATGATATTCTAAAATTAAAAATTCTTGAGATTTGATTCCATTGACTTTTCTATAGATCCAATGAGGAGTTGTGAGCCACGTAGGCTTTAGTTAGTCACATAGGTCGAAGTGGTGTGTTATGATGACTTTGTAGGTCGCAGAGGCTTGAGTCAGGAGCTGCATGAGCTGTAAGCCACTTAGGATGCGGTTGATCATATAAATAATTTGTAGTGGAAAGCTATGATGATGTCCATAGGTCGTAAATGCGATAGTCGGGAATTGCACATTTTATGAACCCTGTAAGATGTAGTTGGTCACATAGGCTGTGCTGGTTGTTTGTAGGGAGAGAGCCTTATAGATCAAGATCATCATTTTCATGCTCCATAGTTACATAGGCTTCAAGAGCATCGTTGCACCATATGTGGGGTGTGTTGTTTTATCGTCGTCTTGGTATGTCGTCGTACCATATTTATGATGCTTCGTTATGCCTTGTTTGAGGGGTGTCATTACGCTATATTTAAGGTGCACCGTTAGCAAATTTGGGGTGTATCTTTACATGGTATTGGATGATGTCATGATTCATCAGGCATTTCATTGATTCACAACATATGTTGGGATTTTGCAATGCACATTTTGAATCGGCAAGAAACTTCAATATAAGGAGCTTGTGGCACTGATGATGGTCAACGAGTGTGGGCGGTACAGTGATAGATGGTGTTAAGCAAATGGTAGTTGGCGGTGGTGGGTTGTTGCAGGAGCGAGAGATATTTGTCGAATATTCATTGCAAAAAGGGCATTTGTGTTTCAACTCCTCCAAACTCTGATATTCTTCTGCTTTCAGATCTAGGTCCTCTCTCAAGAGGATGATAGGGCTCTATTTTTATATTATAGGTGTGACATCTCTGAAAATAAGGAAAGAATTTAGATGACTCCATCAGACAGCTCAGAGAGTTTCTATTGGTGAAATAGTGATACTTGAATATTTGAGTACCTTAATGAAGACAAAATTAAGTGATCTTGGGCATTTTGGATTTTTCTCTTTGAAACATTTGATTTGACAATTGGTTTGCAGATTTGAAATTTATTTTACCTTCTAATTATGCACTGATAGCTTTCAAAAGTGGTTTAGAAGTTGACTTAGGCTTGATTTAACTTGGATTGGGCCAAATTTGATATCATTGGTCTATCTCACGAAGCTAGTCAGTATTAATATAAATTTGTTGAAATCAGAGTTCTAGATAATTTTTAATCAAAGTTTGAATATTTTTTTCTCAAACAATTTTCTCTAGATTCTTGTCATGCCTCTAGATTCACATCAAATCATAAATTTGTTGATGACACATGAATAATATTATGTTAAATGAAGTTATATGAATTTTATTCCATGTATTTTATGTCGCAGCTATAATAGATTAGAAAAATTATTTAATAAATATTTACTCAATAATTAAAGATACACATGTAAATGTAGTTAAAGTTCTCGATATTCTCTTAGATGACCCATATTCCGTTTTTAAAGTTTGAATTTTTCTTCGGAAATCATGCATCAACGTTAATTGTAAGAAGTAAGCAAAAGAAAATCAACATGATCACAACTATTAAAAATTTTATATTTTTACCATTTTTGCTATTTATTATGTAACCTGTAAATTATATAAATGTAATGTGATGCAGAGTTCCTCAGACATGGCCGCAGGGTGGGGCTCCACTATTATAGATCTTATCAGTTTTGACGTCTTAGGCCTTTGTAGTGGGCCAAGATGGCGGGCGGGTATACTAAAACGGGAGGTGGAAATGCAGATATTGGCAGCGAATGGCGAAGCGGGATCTAAATTTTTGTTGCAGGGATGCATTTTAAGAGGTGCGCAGGTGAGAAGGAAAAAGAAATCATGCAGTCTCCTATTAATGAAAGATGGGGTCCTCTACATTTATTCCTTCCAGCTTGATGGATACCCAAACCATATATACGTTTAGAAAAGCTAATTTCTCACCTAATTTTTATCAACCCTGTGAATTTTTTTTTATTTGACGTGATATGTCTAAAGGACATTTTATTTGGTGCAGTGACGTTTTGAAAATACACCAAATATATTTGGGTAAATTGTGTTTTGACAGCTTATGCATTTTCAAAATGATGAAAAATGCGTTTTCACATCGGTGGCAGTTTTCTGGCTACGGTCTGACTTTTTCAAACAAAATTTTTTTTAAAATAATCATTGCACCTAACTTATCAGCAGATTATTTTTAATCAACTCATTCAATAAGCTGCAGCTGCCCCAAACAGATCCTAAGTCAGTTGGGTCTATTATTCAGATGATAAATTCATTTTCAGCAATTATACTTTATTCAAGCCTAGGTGTCTCGGAGGATTGAAAGTGTTACTTGAATTGCCGTCTAGTAGATCTACTGAATTGCCCTTGTTAAGTCAATGTGGAATTAGAGGCCAAGTGGGGTGCTCTTTCTATCTATAATAAGTATATATTAAAAATTGAACTATTGTTGTGTTGTCTTAAATATTTGAAGTAATATATCTGTGCCCTATATTATGAGTAATGCCGTCTCCGCCAATGCCTACAAAGCCCTCAAAGATGTTTTAATAATCATATTTGTCGATATATAATTGATCAAATGTTTAGTTAGCTTAAACTAAATATATGAATAGTTGATGGTGTAGAAATTTAGAACCTCTTTAAGTGAAAGGTCAGTAAGGCTCTAGTATCCTATTCCATAAAAAGATGTTTATTTGACATAATAGTTTGAGGCTCTATTATTCCTTTCATCACTTCACCTATCCAAATTTATTGGTTATTTAAGTATTAGTTTATGGAATCAAAGCGAATGTAATTTTAAAGATCAATTCTATTGAATCATATGTTGTACATGGATTCACACATCAAGGGTAGAGCTAGCTTTACCAGATGAAATGGGTGTTCTAAAGAGAAGACAAATGAACTATATTAATTACCAGGGTAACAATTCTGTGCAACGTGTTTTGTACACCAACTCCTTCCTTTTTCACCCGAATATGTTCTCTATAAAATAAATCTATGCTATGACTAGACAGAAATCTTTTTGGATCTCTAGTAGCTCAGATTTGCCATTTACTATTGTGAGTTTAAACTTATTATTATATGCGGCATCTTACTCATGTAGGCAACGTATTTGATCTTCTATCAATTGCCGCAATGTCAGGTCACATTCAACATCAATTCAATTTTTTGCTTCAATAACTCACCCTATGACCACTCACCATTCAGAGTGAATCATTTATTGTTGTAAGGGATGTTTGTGGTAATTTGGTGTGATCTTTGGAAAGGCGACGAAGTCGAATAGTGACTCATAAGGGAAGCATCCACTATGCGATGGCTCGTAATCGGCTACTCCCATTCACACATCTGGTTACTTGGAACCTGTTAAGAAGCTATGACAGCTCGGAGGGGTGGGGGTAAATTAGTATTTCTAAATATTTCAAGTTTGGAAAAACTATTTTTGAACTTTACGATAAAATTTGATGACAAAAAAATTGTTTTAAATATCTCTTAAAATTTCAAGGAGAATTAATGATCAAAACTAAAATGCACAAAGTCAAACGATAAAAAAAGAGAAGATAAGTTTACATGATTTTACGAAACCCCAAAACTGGCCTATGTAAACGTCTAGCCACCATAGGCTAGGAATTTACTGTATCAAAAAACAAGATTATAAAGAATCTTTTGTATTATCTTACACTAGGCATGTAAACCCTAAATGCACAATACCCTTCAACTTATGGAAAGTACAACCCTAAATTATTATCCTTTCTTATACAAAAAAAATACAACACTAATTACACAATAAGAAAATAAAAAGTACTTTTTCTCATAACCCAAATTAAGGAACAATAAAGTGAAAAAGAGAGCTCCTATTATTTTATACAATGAAGAATATTTGCTTTTGAATATTTAAACCACTTGAAATATGAATGAAAGAAATTTATTTATTTTTCTTTTACAAAGTAATAATAAATTTCATTCAAACAACTAAGAATTTATGACAAAAAATACTAATAACAAAGTTTATAACCTAATGAAGCAATCTCACCAATTCTGTTTATCGAACTATGAAGATGAAAAGGAAAAGTTAAGTGATATTTTCGCATTTCTATATGCTTGAAGAAGACGACATAAATTGTGAAAGGGCTTGATATGTGATGCAAGAGAAACTACACCAGTCTGAATTTTTTACAAAGGACAGCCAATGGTGCGAGAGAAAGAAGGCAAGAAAAGAATAATGCAAGCTAAAAGGCCACTTAAACAACATAAGGAGGAAGAGAGGGTTCAACCAAGGCAAGAAAAAAAAGGAAAATTCGTTAAGGCAATATTTTGACTATTAAATTTATTTTCTTATATTAAATGAAATTAAATTTAATTATGAGTTTCCAAGGGAGAGAGAAACAGAGAGAGAGAGAGAGAGAGAGAGAGAGAGAGAGAGAGAGAGAGAGAGAGAGAGAGAGAGAGAGAGAGAAAATGTTGAATGCAAAAAATGTAAATAAATTGATTTAATTAAGGGTTTGTTTGGTAACTGAGTTAGTTTAATAAATTTTTGAAATAAATCATTTAATTACTCCACCATGTTTGGGATCACCAAAGCTTTCCTTAAATGGGTTTAATCAAAGCTTAATATAGGATAAATATGAGGTTTATTTAATTATTTATTGAATATTTTAAATGGTAAGAAATTTAAATTAATTAAGTTAGATGAATTAAATTAAGCTTAAATATAAGGGATGCTCGACTAATTATTTATGAAGATTAGTTTAAAATGCTTTTATTTATTATAAATTTATTTAAATAAATCATGAGAGACTAGTTTAGAAAGTATTTGAAATCTTAAATAAAGTTAAATTTAAGTAAATTTGTTAGCCATAAAACCTTTTTTTTAATAAAAAATGTTATTTTTGAGAACTTTCTAAATTTATTAATTTTGAAATTCAAAATAAATTTGAATTTTTAAACACTCTATAATTTAATATTTTAATTAGTATTTATCATAAAATATGATGCAAAATTGGGTAATATAATGAGATATATAAAGTATTAAAAGAAATTATTGGAAAGAAAAAAAATATAATAGAGAAGACAAATAATTTTGATAATTCAATGAGTAATCCATGTCACATATAAATTGCTAAAACGTCTTAAGAAAAAAATATTAGTAAAGCTAAACATAAATTTGTATTCATCAAAATTTAATAGTGAGTCATAGGGGATATGGAGCTAATAATGAAAACCGAGCATAGATTATATGTGTGATGAAAGTGAAAAGTGACCTTACATCACTTTTTGTATTATATTTATCTTATGATTTTATTATAACTCCCTCAATAAATTAATTATGTGCCCCATTATATGTTTGCATATAAAAAGTCCATAAATGATGCTCTGATACTTGTGAAATTACTATACAAATAAACAAACCTACGCATTTGACCACCTTTTGATAACATTTAAAAATAATGCATAAATGAAACACAATATATGAAAGTGTAAGTAAAGGTTAAGATTTTACAAAGAAGGACCTAACATGCCAAGCACGTCTCAAACTACATAAGTTTTTCCATATAAAGGTTCCATAAAGGTGCCATTAATTCAAACTTCACTCCTAACAAATTTAATGCTGACATTTTATTACATTTATAATTTCATTTAAAATAGTGTTAAATTTCAACAACAATATTTGAGTAATGAATAAATTTTTTAGTCAAATACATAACAACAGTATTATCACATCTAACAAGCATGTGTTCTCTAAGGTTTTGGTCAAAGTTCATCAAAATCCAATTTAGTAGAGGGGTTCATGGAAGTATAGCTAGGTTTATTATTTCCATGTTAAACCTACTCAATAAATCATTTGTATATTTTTTTAACAAATAAAAATGTCACTTTCTGGTTGACTTACTTGAAAATCCTAAAAATGTTGATTTCCTATCTTACAAATTTCTAATTCTTTAGATATGAAATTTGAGAACTCAAGACATAAGGTTTCGCTTATACTTCCCTGAAATATTATCTATGTTTATTTATACAATGATCAAATCATTATCAAGCTTTTTTAAAAATAGTGTCGTGTATAGTCTACCCATCCTAACCCATTGTCTAAAAGAAAAATTCCAAATAAAAATGCCTTGCCCTACGAGTTTGATTCAATTCATGTAACACTTTTTTTTTAATTTAAATGTATGATCGTTGACCTCACTTTTGTTGAGATCTAGTCTTTCTTTAGTAGCATAGGATCTAGCCATAGGATTTCCTGGTGACTATCTTAGAGGACTAGTGATGGAACCCTCCCCACTATAAATTCAAAATGCTTCTTTGCTTCATCTGGAGTTTCATATGCGTGCTACAAACTTGTAGCACTTAGTAGGATGGAACCAAGCATAAGGAAACTCAAGTGAAGTCCACTATGGGATGGTGAAGCCTTAGGACTAACCCTGGGTGTTCTGGTCTGGATCAAGCTTGCACACACACAAACACTTGAACCTCACACTTTCACTCTTAACCCAAAACCCTAAACCAAAAATGCCCAACCTTGGTTCCTTACTCTTTTGGAAACTCATGTGGGTGGTTCCCCAAGCTCTTAGCCTTAGGCTAGGGTTTGGTTATAACCAACACATGCAGGATCCAATATGGGACTTTTCTTTGGTCCATGGCTCAAATGGGTTAGTATCATGATTGAAATCCTTAATTAATCCCAAGTTCATCAAATTCCCAATTTTGACCCTTTTAACCTAAACTTTACCAAAATTACTAAATTGCCCCTACAACTCTAATTTTTCCCAAAATTCCCAAAATTGGTCAAATTCTCAAATTTCCTTTAATAATCATTTCAAAACATTTAAAATACCCAAAATCCCCAAAATACCCCAAAATACCCAAAATCCCCAATATACCCCTAAAACCCCCAAAATTACCAAAATGCCCTTCAGGCTAAAAAATTCCAAAAAAAAAAAAACAAAATGTACCAAATCACTCCAAATGTCCTTAAAACCAATTTGAACCACTCCATGGAGCCCAATTTGAACAAATTGACACTTTTGACCAAAATCCCCAAATTACCCTTAAAAGGCCCAAATTCCCAAAATCATCCCCAATTTCCACCAAATTGACTTCAATCTTCTCCAATTTCAATTTACCCCAATCCCAATTGAAACCAAATCCAAGCCCAAATGAACCCAATTTCAAGCCCAATTGCAAGCCCAATCCGAAATTTCCCATTTACCCTTAATTTCCCCTAAATTGAACCTCATAATCAAATCAATTTCCCCAAATTTGAATTATAAATTCTTCAGAACACTTCCCTAAATAAATTTAAACAATCAATTCACCCAAATTTGAATTCAAAGCTCACCCAAATCCAACTTAAGACGAAATCCCTAATTTTGACCAAAAGCCCAAATCCCACAAAATTGAACCTCCTAACTCTAAAATATCCACCAAACTAATGTCTAAAACTCTTCATGACAATCACCCACATCAAATTGAACCATATCCAAATCGTAGACCTATCCAAACCCAATGCTAACCTAAATGCCCCAAAATTGACCATATGACAAAATTCCACCAAATTGACCTCCTAAATCAATTCAAAATCACTCAATTAATGTCTAAAACTCTTCATGAAAACCACCCACATCAAATTGAACCATCAATTGAACCATATCTAAACCCTAGTACAATCTAAATCCAAGTCTAACCCAAATGCCCCAAAATTGACTATATGACCAAATTCCACCAAATTGATCTTTTAAATCAATTCAAAATCAACCAATTGGTATCCAAAACATCTCAAGACAATCATTTATACCAAATTGATCAGTCACTTGACCCAAATCCTAGAACAAAGCTAACCTAGCCCCAAGTTGAACCAAAACACAAACTTTGGACCTAAACACCAAATTTGATCAAATCAACCCAATTTGACCAACCTAAGCCCACTACAACTAACATTTGGACCCTAGGAACAAATCTAGATCAACCTAGCCCAACCTAGTTGAGCCATGGACCAAGGGTCCCATGAATTAGGGGATTTCATCCCATTTCGGGCTAAACCAAATATGTCGTTGTCACAAGCCATCACCAGCCATCTTGTTCACCATTAACTCCTTTCCGGCTCACCTGACGATCCTAGCCACCTCCCTGTAAGCCAAACCCAATTGAACCAATCCAATGTGTCTCACCCTGATAGTTCACTGACACCTTTCATCCCTCCACTTGAGCAATTGATTGCACCCACCAGCCAGCCCTGATAACTACCCTTAGCCCCTCTATTTAATCAACACCTTATTATGACCAACCAAGAAGAAGACACTGAACCTAGGGGAAACTCTATTAAATTGCTCCCAGAGACTCTTCCAGCCTTCCTAACCTCAAGCCAGCCATTTTTCAGCTACCTACACCACGGTCTGAGCTCAATTTCATAGCTAAAAATCAGGTCAAAAACAGGACACCTCAACACACTCCACCAAACCTCAAATTGACCATTCTCCTAGCTTTACTAGAGTTAGAGTGGAAGTTGCACCTCTACACCAGAATTTCTCCTCAGCCTTCCCACTTGTAGGAAGAGTTCTAGATTAGATGATTCACCAGAGCCCAACAACACTTCCAGGAGGTTCATCGAGTCCCAACGAAGCTTCTGCAAGCACCTGATTGAGGCATGATCCCCAAATATTTAAGCTCACAATTTAGAT
Organism: Papilionanthe hookeriana x Papilionanthe teres; assembly: GCA_022702705.1. NCBI lineage: Eukaryota > Viridiplantae > Streptophyta > Magnoliopsida > Asparagales > Orchidaceae > Papilionanthe > Papilionanthe hookeriana x Papilionanthe teres. The sequence goes on along the minus strand of CM040430.1, from coordinate 113,455,879 downwards.
AGGAAATTTATGATTTATAATAATGGATACTGTTCAAGTATAAGTATCGTTTATCGATTAATATATGACTTTCTGATTAAGCCCCGAGATATCGAATCTACAGGGAAATGTGTAAAACTTTAAAGAAATAAGAAAAATAACTTTTTACTTTTTGAATTGATTTTTGTAAGTATGTTTTAAGGTTTTAATTTAGAAAAGTTGTTTTTGATATTTTTAATAAAAAGTTAAGCGAGAAATAATATTATCAATACTCTAAACATAATATAAAAGTTATAAGAATCTAATATATTTTTCCTTCTTCAATGAATCAGTAATAATTATAGATATTTATGTTGTGGAAGTATTTAAATTGTGCCAAATAGGAGCAATTATATTCTTTACCCTTACTTGGTTCTATAAAGAAAATTGGTTAATTTGAAAATTTGAAATTTTGTAGATGGGTCTCTGATACCATTTTAACTTTTCTCTTATTAATTATATTTTTGTATGTCACTATATTATCTTTTTCCATTATATATAAAAATCTTCCTGCATCTATAGTCTATAACTTTTTCTTAATAAGGGTCCATTACACTTCCTATTATTTTATAATACTGACCTGATATTATTACTACTGTTCTTCTCTAAGGGTTTGATCGGTACGTTTTCTGTTCATGTCATATTCATCCTTGTGGCTTTCTAAAGATGACAATGGTACGAACAAACAGACCACTCCCCTCTATAACCACTTCAAAACGCGAACACGAGCTTTAATTCGTTTCCTACCTTAAAGCGTAGCTAAGAGAATAAAAGCAATGATAATAAGCATTCAGTTTCATAAGATAACGGAAGCATAACATGACATATATTAAAACAAACTTACAGACATAGACACCAGGAAGAAGATATTTAGCCGCAGAGGCTTGTACACATTACAGTAGAAGAGAAATGAAGAGGGAATTCAGAGATAAGGGAATTACAATAGCGAGAGTTTCTATATATAGACATAGAAGTACATCATTTCAGCTCACTAATTCCGAATCTTCAAGGCTGGAAAGAGTCCCATAATTATACCTTTAATTTTTACAGCTAGAAAGAGGCCCATAATTGTACCTTCGTTGTCACGGGTTGTACGGCTGCATAACTTTTGAGTCGTAAAATTTTTCATAATTGTACTGCTTGTCGGTGGGAATCGTACCTGCATCTGTGGAATAATTGATTCGTCGTCGTTGGGAAGTATTTCTTGCTCAAATATTTCTTGTATTATAACTGTATTCTACCTGCCTGTAGTTTCATACGTATTTCTTCAATAGTTTCCTTTTTCTGACAATAAGGGCATTTATGCGACTTGTCTTTTTGCATTTTCTCACAGAATAATTTCTTTGCTTCTTTGTTAACTGCAGCATTAATTTCTCTTAAGTGTATTAATCCATTTTAGATAAAGAATTTCATGTATTTTCTTCGTCGGCTGCTTACTATGGCTGTAGATGAATAATTTGTCAGAAGAATGATATACCCAGATGTTGGTTGCGTCGATTTTCTTAGTCTCTATCCATATTTGATATAAATCTTCAGCTGTCGACCGAGAATGTATAATTTCAGCTGGCTTATACTTAGGAGTGAAAGGTTCACTACTAATTCCAATCTGTACGAGCGAGTCATATAATAAAATACGGAAAAGAAAGTTATCTTTAGGAACTAAAGACTATTTTGATATGCCTGTATTCTTATGGAAAACATCAATACATTATAGTATTAGACAAGGCGAACACCCTATAGATATAATCCAGACAGAAGGCAAAACTAAAATACCACTCTATAATCAACAAATAAAAATACAGGATTTACAAAGAATAAAAAACCCCGAAAAATACAAACATATATTTTTTGGAGGCATCCAAATATTAATAAAAGCATATTTTAGAAAAGGAATAGATAGCCCAATTACAATCTGGATATATGATGATCGAATAATACATTCTAAAAAAGATGCCTTATTGGGAGTTATACAAGGAAATGTGTGTTACCAAACATTAATATTCAATTTACATCCAAACTATGCTATTAATATAAACGATAGACACATTGACCGCTCTCTAACCTTAAGAAATAAATTAGATAGAGTAAAAATGAGAGAAGGCAGCGCAGTCTATAGTATAACCTATCAAGCTGCTTATGCTTACAGCAACCAACACAATACTGTAGCATTCAAAACGCACACAATACCCCTTCATCTAGACCCCATTTTTTCCCACATAAGACAAACTATTCAACCAGAAGAAATCAATGAATTAGATATTACACCACCATCAACTAATATACTTTTAAACTTTGATGAAGGATCAAGCACAAGCCAAAGATTTCCAAAACTCACATATTTAAAACATAATAGCTCATTATCAATAACACCTAGAAAATCCTTAGATCATTACAAACCGACACTTCACAGACCAAGCCTCGACATAAAAGAACATAACAACAACCAATTATTAGTTCTAGGATATTACATCACTCCATATAATAAATGCAAAATACTTCTAGATACAGGATCCCACAAATCACATATAGACCAAAATTTAATTCCACAAAACCTAAAAATATTAAAAGACAAACCATACATTTACCAAGATTATTTACAAAATCAACATGTTTGTACTCACGAAACAAATATTCTTTTTGGATTTTGGGATATAAATAATTCTAGAATAGATTTTCAACATACATTTTTAACAGACGACATAAATTCTAACTGAATTTTAGTAGGAATGGATTTTCTACAACAAGCATACAATAACATTTACATATGACTATGCTAATATAGATAATTATACTTTACCCAGAAATTCGGTACCATAGTTACATTAAAATAGATCTATATATTCCAACATACGAACTTATACCTGTATACGCTCTATGCGATACAGGAAGCGACATCACTGTATGAAAAAATTTCATAATTCCAAAACATATACCACTCCATGCACAAACACTACTACTACAAACATTCAATGGAAACACAACCATCAATCAATATTGGCAAAATCAATTACTCCACCTCGAATCAACCTTAATAAAAATAGAAAAATTATGGTGCCTCATAGATGACGGTCCAGATATAATACTTGGAAATAACTTTTTTAAATCATTTTCATCATTTACGCAAACAGAAACTCAATAATCCTAGTTACACCACAAGGTTACTCAATTAATTGTCCCATAATAAAAAACCCAAACTCTTATTTAACTCAATTAACATTCCGCAGCCAGCGTGGTGATTACCCAATAGACCAAAGTATGAAAAAATCCTTTCCCAATCTATTTACAAACAAATTAAGCATGAATAGCATCGATTCATCCTCCTCCAAACTTGAACAACTTAGATCCTTTGCCAATTCCTTGTTCAAAACATTTTCAGAAAACCCACTTGAATTTTGGAATAATGATGAACAATTTGCATACATAGAACCTATTAATCCTGCTCTTATCATTAGAGTAAAACCGATGAAATACACTTTAGAAGACAAAAACGAATTCCAAATACAGATTAAAGAATTATTAAATCTTAAATTAATAGAATCTAGTAAGAGCCCACATAGCAGTCCAGCCTTTTTAGTTAAAAACCATGCTGAACGGTTAGAGGAAAAGGAAAGTTAGTTATAAATTACAAAAAATTAAACGATAACACTAAATTTGACGGATATTACTTACCTAATAAAGAAGTATTAATTATTCTTATCAAAAATGCTAAATGGTTTTCTAAACTAGATTGTAAATCAGGATTCTGGCAAATAAAAATGCACCTAGACAATGAAAGAATATACTGCATTTAAGTACTCGACAGGGACATTATCAATGGAATGTAATGCCATTCGGGTTAAAAAACGCACCCCAAATATTCCAAAGAAGGATGGATAATATATTTAAAGATTTATCTCATTTTTGTCTTATTTATGTTGACGATATTCTAATATTCAGTGAAAATATCACCGAACATTTAAAATATCTATCCATACTTGCTCAGAGAGCGCAAAAACATGGAATTGTACTAAGTAAAAAGAAAGCCATGTTTTTAGTTAACTCTATTGATTTACTAGGACTTATAATTAATCAAGGATCTATTGAACTACAAGAACATATTCTAACAAAAATAAGTTATTTTAAACAAATCAATAATCAGAAAGATTTACAGCGCTTCTTAGGATGTGTTAATTATGCAGAAGCATTTGTAAAAAATCTTGCCGAACTAAGAGCACCATTGCAAAAAAAATTAAAGAAAAATTTGGCATGGAATTAGAACGATAATGATACTAACGCTTTAAATCAGATTAAAGAAGTATGCATGAACTTACCAAAGTTACACTTACCAATACAAGGTGATTATCTAATTATAGAAACCGATAATATCGAAATATCATGAGGAGCTATCCTTAAAGCAAAAAGAGAAAAAATAGAATTATTATGTAGATATGCATCCGGAACATACACCCAAGCCGAACAAAATTATCATATCAATGAAAAAGAGTTATTAGCCATTAAAAAAGCAATTAAAAAATTTGAAATATTTTTAAATGAAACATTTTTAATACGAACAGATAATAAAACAGCTATTTCCTTTATAAAAGGAAAAATCGTTGATTCTCTACCTAATAAGAGACTCATTCGTTGGCAAAAGCTGGTTTTCACGCTATAGTTTTGATATAGAATATATAGAAGGAAGTAAAAATAATCTGGTTGACGTTTTATCGCGTGAATTATGCAGGAAATAAGCATGGAAATAGAAAATACCGATGTATTATGCGAGAATGATGACAAACTCAGTCTCGAACTAAACACTTATTTAGAAACTGTGGATTTGCAAATATGGAAAATTGAATGCGAAATTGCCCTTGCCAGTAATGTTCTCGTTGAATTAAGAAAGCTAAAGAGCTATCTTTGCGGAGAAAATATTGATGAAGAACTTCCTTCTCTCGCAGAATTAAAAAAGATCAGAGATTTTGCAGATCTCTTAATTAGCAAAAATAAAGATTCATCTATCATCAAAATTAACGAAACCTCAAAAAGTAGAGATGAAATTACAATGACAGAAACCTCCTCTTCCCAAATTACTCCTAGTTACTCCAAGGTACTCCAAGAAAGTTACAAGAAGATTACTGATATCGCAGATGAATCGCAGCATTTATCACTATACGAAGAACGAATAAATCCTCAAATTTATTTTCATACTGCTGGAAGAACCCAAGTGATATATATTTATGGAAATACTGATGTAAAATTGGTATCAGAATTATACAAATGCGGTCTTATCAGAATGATTTATCTAGAAGATGACAGTCTTCTCACAGAATTACCCAAACCTATAATCGATGCAACCGAGGCTTTTCATCAAATCTTAAAACATTGGAATTTATATTTAAAATTATATCAGACTTATCCAGATGGAGGAATCATCTCGCTCGTACAGATTGGAATTAGCAGTGAACCTTTCACTCCTAAGTATAAGCCAGCTGAAATTATACATTCTCGGTCGACAGCTGAAGATTTATATCAAATATGGATAGAGACTAAGAAAATCGACGCAACCAACATCTGGGTATATCATTCTTCTGACAAATTATTCATCTACAGCCATAGTAAGCAGCCGACGAAGAAAATACATGAAATTCTTTATCTGAAATGGATTAATACACTTAAGAGAAATAATGCTGCAATTAACAAAGAAGCAAAGAAATTATTCTGTGAGAAAATGCAAAAAGACAAGTCGCATAAATGCCCTTATTGTCGAGAAAAGGAAACTATTGAAGAAATACGTATGAAACTACAGGCAGGTAGAATACAGTTATAATACAAGAAATATTTGAGCAAGAAATACTTCCCAACGACGACGAATCAATTATTCCACAGATGCAGGGAGGATTCCCACCGACAGCAGGTACAATTATGAAAAATTTTACAGCTCAAAAGTTATGCAGCCGTACAACCCGTGACAACGAAGGTACAATTATGGGCCTCTTTCTAGCTGTAAAAATTAAAGGTACAATTATGGGACTCTTTCCAGCCTTGAAGATTCGGAATTAGTGAGCTAAAATGATGTAATTCTATGTCTATATATAGAAACTCTCGCTATTGTAATTCCCTTATCTCTGAATTCCCTCTTCATTTCTCTTCTACTATAATGTGTGCAAGCCTCTGTGGCTAAATATCTTCTTCCTGGTGTCTATGTCTGTAAGTTTATTTTAATATATGTCATGTTATGCTTCCGTTATGTTATGAAACTGAATGCTTATTATCATTGCTTTTATTCTCTTAGCTACGCTTTAAGGTAGGAAACGAATTAAAGCTGTGTTTTGCGTTTTTGAAGTGGTTATAGAGGGGAGTGGTCTGTTTGTTCGTACCCTTGTCATCTTTAGAAAGCCACAAGGATGAATATGACATGAACCGAAAACGTACGGATCAAACCCTAAGAGAAGAACAGTAGTAATAATATCAGGTCAGTATTATAAAATAATAGGAAGCGTAATGGACCCTTATTAAGATAAAGTTATAGACTATAGATGCAGGAAGATTTTTATATATAATGGAAAAAGATAATATAGTGACATACAAAAAATATAATTAATAAGAGAAAAGTTAAAATGGTATCAGAGCCATGTGAAGAATATTTATATATATGTCCAAAACATAAAAATTGTCTTTGTACATCTACTTGGTCTTACGAAACATTTATTAGTTCATATAAACAACAAATGAAAGATGAAAAAGATTTAAAAAGAAAAATTTTAATGGATGAAGTTAAAGATTGGATTGATGAAAAGAAATTAGAAAAAACATTGATAATAAATGAACTTAGCGAACTTATTGAAAAGAAATTAGATGTTGAATAAATTCTTCTTAGAAACTGAATTTAATAGAATTTGTGAAGTTCTTCAAATAAATATAAGAAATAAACAATTAGAGGTATTCCAGAAAGAACATGCTTTTCATATAAAATCTCCTTTAGGAAATAGTAACAAATGGATTGTAATAAGTTATATGATTTTAAAACAACAAATTGAGCTAGGAATTTACTCAGAAAATATACAAAATACTGAGATCCTTAATATATGGAATTAAATCAAGAACAATTAGAAAAAATTAAAATGTTTAAAAATTTAACTCAAAATCGATTTAAAATTTTGACTAATACCGAAAGTACTTCTAATATTTTTGAACTAGGATCAAAAATATTTCAGAATCAACAGATTTTAAATAATAATATAGCTACAGCAGCTATCTTAGCTGGCTGTTGTAATTTAAAAAGGAAAGAAAACAATACTGAAATTCTTAATTGGAATAATATAAATAAAGTTAACCCACAAGGAAATTTACAAGGAGCCATTAGAATCAACGAAATTATCCATATTGATGAAGCTTCCCCTTCCGAAAATGAAATAAGAAATTTAATACATGTTTTAACTAAACATCAATTTATGGTGGGACCAGTCAATTATCCTTCTATAGATGCACCAAGCACATCTACCAATCAACCTCTAAGTATAACTTCCGGTATAAATCAACCAGCCAATGACCAAAACCCCAGCTCTTCTGTACGATATCTACCTCCTAGCGTCAAACGTATTCCTACCTATAGACCAGAAAAGAAAAATAATATACCAGAACCTATTAGCGGTCATGGAATCTATTTAAATTTAGATTGTACAAAAGATGTAATTGAAATAATAGATAGATGGATAATAGAAAATAGTCTAGAAATCTATAATTATAATCTAAAAGGAGAAGATGCTCATGCATTCATTGAAAATACGTTAACAGGTATAGCCAGAAAATGGTTCATTGGACTTGAACCTGATAAAAAACATACTATTAGAGAAATATGTCAAGCTCAAGAAACAATCAATACTCCAGGACGATGGCAAAATATTTTTGGTAGTTTTCTAAAAAGCAAATTTTTAGGATATTTAGCTCATAATACAGAATTAGAAAAGAGAAAGATCCAAGCAGATACAGCTAAACAAAAAATAACAAATTTAAATATTTGTAACATTTGCTACCTGAACAAATATAGCTGTGATTATAAAAAATTCATTTATGATATATTAGATAAAGATAAACCACTATATTTAGATTCATATTTTTATAAATTACCTGAACCTTATAATATGTTATGGAGTCAAGAATTTAAAAAGGCTTATCCTGACGATACAACTTTAGGAAGGCGCATACAATTTTCCTACGAAAAATTAACACAAGCATGTCAATATATCGACCTACATAAACAAAATAAAAAATATAAACAATCTCTTTGTTGCGAAAAATCTGATTTGATTATTCAGCAATGGGGATGTTCAACTTCTAAAGAAAGCTGTAATTGTTCTACAAAAGGTCCTGTTCAGCATGGTTTTTAACTAAAAAGGCTGGACTGCTATGTGGGCTCTTACTAGATTCTATTAATTTAAGATTTAATAATTCTTTAATATGTATTTGGAATTCGTTTTTGTCTTCTAAAGTGTATTTCATCGGTTTTACTCTAATGATAAGAGCAGGATTAATAGGTTCTATGGATGCAAATGGTTCATCATTATTCCAAAATTCAAGTGGGTTTTCTGAAAATATTTTGAACAAGGAATTGGCAAAGGATCTAAGTTGTTCAAGTTTGGAGGAGGATGAATATATGCTATTCATGCTTAATTTGTTTGTAAATAGACTGGGAAAGGATTTTTTCATACTTGGGTCTATTGGGTAATCACCACGCTGGCTGCGAAATGTTGGTTGAGTTAAATAGAGTTTGGGTTTTTTATTATGGGACAATTAATTGAGTAACTTTGTGGTGTGACTAGGATTATTGAGTTTTCTGTTTGCGTAAATGATGAAAATGATTTAAAAAAGTTATTTCCAAGTATTATATCTGGACCGTCATCTATGAGGCACCATAGTTTTTCTATTTTTATTAAGGTTGATTCGAGGTGGAGTAATTGATTTTGCCAATATTGATTGATGGTTGTGTTTCCATTGAATGTTTGTAGTAGTAGTGTTTGTGAATGGAGTGGTATATGTTTTGGAATTATGAAATTTTTGCATACAGTGATGTCGCTTCCTGTATCGCATAGAGCGTGTACAGGTATAAGTTCGTATGTTGGAATATATAGATCTATTTTAATGTAACTATGGTACCGAATTTTTTGGTAAAGTATAATTATCTATATTAGCATAGTCATATGTAAATGTTATTGTATGCTGTTGTAGAAAATCCATTCCTACTAAAATTCGGTTATAATTTATGTCGTCTGTTAAAAATGTATGTTGAAAATCTATTCTAGAATTATTTATATCCCAAAATCCAAAAAGAATATTTGTTTCGTGAGTACAAACATGTTGTTGTTGTAAATAATCTTGGTAAATGTATGGTTTGTCTTTTAATATTTTTAGGTTTTGTGGAATTAAATTTTGGTCTATATGTGATTTGTGGGATCCCGTATCTAGAAGTATTTTGCATTTATTATCTGGAGTGATGTAATATCCTAGAACTAATAATTGGTTGTTGTTATGTTATTTTATGTCGAGGCTTGGTCTGTGAAGTGTCGGTTTGTAATGATCTAAGGATTTTCTAGGTGTTATTGATAATGAGCTATTATGTTCTAAATATGTGAGTTTTGGAAATCTTTGGCTTGTGCTTGATCCTTCATCAAAGTTTAAAAGTATATTAGTTGATGGTGGTGTAATATCTAATTTGTTGATTTCTTATGGTTGAATAGTTTGTCCTATGTGGGAAAAAATGGGGTCTAGATGAAGGGGTATTGTGTGCGTTTTGAATGCTACAGTATTGTGTTGGTTGCTGTAAGCATAAGCAGCTTGATAGGTTATACTATAGACAGCGCTGCCTTCTCTCATTTTTACTCTATCTAATTTATGTCTTAAGGTTAGAGAGCGATCAATGTGTCTATCGTTTATATTAATAGCATAATTTGGATGTAAATTGTATATTAATGTTTGGTAACACAGATTTCCATGTATAACTCCCAATAAGGCATCTTTTTTAGAATGTATTATTCGATCATCATATATCCAGATTGTAATTGGGCTATCTATTCCTTTTCTAAAATATGCTTTTATTAATATTTGGATGCCTCCAAAAAATATATGTTTGTATTTTTTGGGGTTTTTTATTCTTTGTAAATCCTGTATTTTTATTTGTTGATTATAGAGTGGTATTTTAGTTTTGCCTTACGTCCGGATTATATCTATAGGGTGTTCGCCTTGTCTAATACTATAATGTATTGATGTTTTCCATAAGAATACAGGCATATCAAAACAGTCTTTAGTTCCTAAAGATAACTTTCTTTTCCGTATTTTATTATATGACTCGCTCGTACAGATTGGAATTAGCAGTGAACCTTTCACTTCTAAGTATAAGCCAGCTGAAATTATACATTCTCGGTTGACAGCTGAAGATTTATATCAAATATGGATAGAGACTAAGAAAATCGACGCAACCAACATGCGGGTATATCATTCTTCGACAAATTATTCATCTACGACCATAGTAAGCAGTCGACGAAGAAAATACATGAAATTCTTTATCTGAAATGGATTAATACACTTAAGAGAAATAATGCTGCAGTTAACAAAGAAGCAAAGAAATTATTCTGTGAGAAAATGCAAAAAGACAAGTCGCATAAATGCCCTTATTGTCAGAAAAAGGAAACTATTAAAGAAATACGTATGAAACTACAGGCAGGTAGAATACAGTTATAATACAAGAAATATTTGAGCAAGAAATACTTCCCAACGAAGACGAATCAATTATTCCACAGATGCAGGTACGATTCCCACCGACAGCAGGTACAATTATGAAAAATTTTACAGCTCAAAAGTTATGCAGCCGTACAACCCGTGACAACGAAGGTACAATTATGGGCCTCTTTCCAGCTGTAAAAATTAAAGGTACAATTATGGAACTCTTTCCAGCCTTGAAGATTCAGAATTAGTGAGCTGAAAAGATGTAATTCTATGTCTATATATAGAAACTCACGCTATTATAATTCCCTTATCTCTGAATTCCCTCTTCATTTCTCTTCTACTGTAATGTGTGCAAGCCTCTGTGGCTAAATATCTTCTTCCTGGTGTCTATGTCTGTAAGTTTATTTTAATATATGTCATGTTATGCTTCCGTTATCTTATGAAACTGAATGCTTATTATCATTGCTTTTATTCTCTTAGCTACGCTTTAAGGTAGGAAACAAATTAAAGCTGTGTTCTGCGTTTCTGAAGTGGTTATAGAGGGGAGTGGTCTATTTGTTCGTACCCTTGTCATCTTTAGAAAGCCACAAGGATGAATATGACATGAACCGAAAACGTACGGATCAAACCCTAAGAGAAGAACAGTAGTAATAATATCAGGTCAGTATTATAAAATAATAGGAAGCGTAATGGACCCTTATTAAGATAAAGTTATAGACTATAGATGCAGGAAGATTTTTATATATAATGGAAAAAGATAATATAGTGACATACAAAAATATAATTAATAAGAGAAAAGTTAAAATGGGGGGGCTAACATCTCATAACAAAATTTAAAATAACAAACCAAACTAGGGGGGTTTAGCCTGGCACTCTAAATTCCTCTAATTTTACTCCCGAATAAGCATATCTCCCTATATATTTGCATTCAATCATGTGGACTACAATTCTCAACCATATAATTGCATGTGATTCTTTCCAATTGTTGTTTGAGACAATACCGCATTGGATCTTACATAATCTTACAACAAATTTTAACATCTTAATTGCCTAAATCAAGATGTAAATTAAGTTTAAGGAATTGAATCATCACAATTTATTTCAGCATTAAACACTTATACTTTCCACAACATACTTCCATAATTTAATTACTTCATCATCTAAGAAAGAAAAAGATAAAGTAAACTACTCATATTTCATGAAGAAAACACAAACACAACTTGATTTAAAAGCATAAAATATAATGAAAACATAACAATCTTTCTTAAAAAAAAGTGTAAAAACAAAGATAAATAGTTATCTGAAAATCCTCTCCACAAGATTCTGGAAGTTCCTTTGGAATTTTGTTTTCCACAATACAATTCTACAGAGGTTGGCACCCAACTCTGATGACTCTAATAAGAACTTTAAACTTCAATAAAAACTAGATACAAGGATAAAAGAAAATTTGTGAGAAGAAGGCTTCACACCAACCCTTTTTATTTTCTTACTCTCTACTCTCTACTAACAACTATAGAAAAGAAGAACTCTAAAACACACTTTCAATACTAATAACTACCACTCTCTTCAACACACACACACACACACACTTGCAAATTATGAGGCTTCCTTTTTTATAATTTTCAAAAAGGTGTCTTGGTGTCTCTTCAAATCATGTCCAGATTCAATGTATCCACGAAAAGATGCATCCCTTTAATCATATTTGCTACCTAAAGGAAGTTAATGAAGTCACCACCAAAAGTTGCTTCAAACACCCCTTAAAAATGGCGCCAAATTTGCTTAAAATTTGATTTTTTACTGTGGCACTTAAGTGCTGACACTTTGGCACTTATGCGCTAGAGGCCAAATTTCTCAAACTTCATAATTTTGCTCCAAATTTGATCCTTTTTTACTCCTTTCATCATAATTAATCATTTTCATCATACCTGCCAGAAAAACACAAAATACTTTAAATTAAAGTGCAATATCATCAAAAATAGGTATAAAAATGTGCATAAAAACACTATATATTTTCGGTGTATCAAAATCCCCCAAACTTAAAATGTTACTTGTCCTTAAGTGACACTTAACTATAAAAATTTTAACATGCAAATTACATAAATGAGTTTCTTTAGGAATGTTTCAAAATTTTATTCTAGAAATGAAATAATCCAATTTAGAAAAAAATTTAGTAAATAAAACCAATTTAAAGTTTAGAAAGTTCTTAATTAAAGGATAATGAAAATATAAGTTTCTATCTAATTCATAAATACTTGTAGATTTTTCAAAATATAGGATTTAAACTGTTTATTTTTCTCACTTAAAAATTTTAATTGAGAATAATTTTACTTACTATTATATAACCTTAAGTTTTAGATTTTCTCAAAACTTATATTTAAAACTTTAGGTATGGAACCAATTTTTAATTAGGCCCTTAAATTCTCAAGCTTCTCCTTCCTTTTCACATACTATTTTTAACTTTTTTCTCTTTTTCTTTTTCTTTTTTTCTTTTCTTTTCTTTTCTTTTTCTTCTTATTCTTTTTCTCTTCTTTTTTTTATAAGGCAAGAATTACTGTATTTGGATAGGCCTTTAATGATTTTGAATTCCACCCTTCCATTTAAAATAAAGGTTTGATATGTATCTTTTACTTAAAAATCATAATAATAGTGTTGAAAATTATTTCTCAATAAAAGAAATTTAAGCTTTGAAAAATAAAAGTCAAATCTTCTATTCATCCAAAAATACAACATTTCTTACTAAAGATAGTTTAACTATATTTAAAATTTCTTTATTAAGAACATTTTAACTATAAAATTTTCATTATTAATGTAAATTTTAACTAAATTCTTTTATTCATTTCTATATGCAAAATATAGTTTCCCTAGTATAACTTCATATACATAATTATTTTCAATCAAAAACCAAATTTATTTTAAGTATTCTTGAGAACAAATAAAATTTTAGGTTTTTTGAAAAATTTTATTTTTTAAATTCCCCCCAAACTTTAATTTTTAGTCAGGATAAAAATATTTAAGCATAAGAAATGATACATGAGTGAGAATTAAAAACTAAAATAACTTGCTTGCAGAAATTTCAATATCCTAAATATGCAAGTATAACATTTTAAAAGAAAAAACAGGAGTAAAAAGAAACTAAATTCAATTTTTCATAAAATAAAAATTTTAAATGACTTCTACAGTAGTGGAGGTTTTCAAAGCAAATACACACCAACTTAATATAACTAAAATCACAACAATACTAGATATTAATTGGTATTAGATTTTGAAAAGTTTTAAACATGTAATTTTCAAATAGTGGTTTTTAATAATGTTCTACATTTCCTAACAGGTTTGAAATTAATTTACACTTTATTAAAAATTTAAACACTAAATACACATTAAAACTTTTACTACAACACACATATCACAAATTACAACATAAAACATTAATTTATCACATAAACATCTGAATGTGCATAAAAAGAAATAGTCCAACTATGCTCTATACAATATCAGAGTTCATGTCATAAATACATCACACAACAATTAATCATAACATCACATATAAATACATCACAATAAAAGCATAACTACACATAAGAAATCACAAAACAAAACAAACTAAACACAACAACCCTAATCATCATCCTCATCATCATCTTCTTCATTCCAGTTTCTAGATGACACATAAGGTATATAAAACGGATGAGGGGGCATCTCAGCACTGTGATCACCTCTAATCACTCTATCCATGTACTGTTGATAATTTTCCTCATATTCATCATGCTTAACAATATACCTTTCAATACTTTCAATCTTACCATCCATATCTCTAACATGCTCTCGGGTAAGACTCACTTTCTTCAAAATCTTCTTTAATAGTCCAGTCTGTAAATCGCTAGATGATGATGCTCTAGAAGTAGTAGCACGTGAAGTATAAGCAGCAGAAGCAGAAGCAGTGGAAGTTCTAATCCTCCTCTCCAGCCAAACTTTGAATGTACGGTGTAAGAACCAACATTTACACTGGTAATAGGTCTCAATGGCTGAAGAACTTCCTACCATGTTTCAAACTTCACATCAGACCACTTACAAATCGAATGATTTAAGGATGGAAATCCCATACCTGAAGTAGTAGCAGATCTGGCACAGTTCATCACATAATAAAAAATAATAGCCCCTACATCGATAGACTTTCCTAGTCGAATACAATGGTTCGAAGCTCGCTCTCTCCCTTGTAACATCACTAGTATGTCTTGAAGGCAACATTTTAGATGAGATAAAATAATGCCATGCCTTTGAAATGAACTTAGAGGCTTGAAAATTTACTCTTTTTTCATTTGTTATCTTCCATAAACCTCTTCCATCAGTCAGAAAAGATATTATCTCATTTAATTCTTCTTCAGTAGGATGATAATTAGCATGAAAACAAAATGATGCAGGAGGCAACTGATAGAAGGCATTGATAACTGCAAGTGAAAAATGCACTTGTTCACCTTTAACCATTATCAAATTCTCTTCTACTGCAAGCAAGTTTATATAAAACTCTCTGACCACAGAAACAATAGCGACCGTGGAGAAGTAACAGTAATTCTCCCAATTCCTTCTAGCAATAATTTCTTCAATAACTTTCCTGGCTTACTAAATACACGTTCTTAAATTAATTTACGCGATGACAGTACGTCGACGTATCGATCCTCTGCTCTTGCACTAACAAATTTGTTGGAATCAAATTTTGCTTTATCTTTCGAATGCTTTGACTTTGGAGCCATCTCTATAAAAAAATCACAAAAATTCACCATAAATTCCAAAATTAAACTAAACTTGCTAATTTAACTTCTAAAGGTAATTTCCACTAAATCCAAGAAATTTCTCACATTTTTGCTCAAATTTCACCATAAATAATGATTTTAAGATTTTTCAATAATGTACTCAAAATATATGGTGAAAATAAAAAAAACTTTACTTAGGAGTGTCGGCATATTTTTAGGTTGAGTGTTGTATTTTTTTTTAAGAGGGGTCGCCTACAGAAGTTGTCGGCGAATTTTAAATTTAATTTAAATATAGATATAATTTAGAAAGTAGTATTTGATTTTGAAAATAATTTTAAATTTGAAGATTTTAAGATATGAAATCAAACCGATCTCACATCCCAAATAGTTTATATAAACGAGCACCGCATCACAAACCGTGTATCTATCCCTAAGGATAGACACACTTGCTGATGGTGGGGCTCGGTTAAATAAACTAGAAGATTTGTGACATCCGTTTGGTCCGCGAACCAATTTTATAAGCCGACAAATTCCCCTGCTTAATATAAATGAATTAAGCGGGGTTTATATTACTCGGGTTCTTTAAAATTCCTATAAGGGCAAGCCCCTATAGTTAATTACATCTTAAGTGACGGGAATCACCTAAGAAAACTCTCGATAATAATTAATAATTCTGCTCTCAAGAATTTCAAAGTTTAAGTTTTCAAAGAATTGAATTTTTGAATCTCAATAGGGAATGGATCAAGTTTGGAACATTTTATTTTGGGAATTCAAAGGAAGAAAAGTAGGAGAAATTACGGATTCGAAGTGAACTTCGATAATCTCCCGACTATCCTATTGTTTGGCTTGAATTTAGGAAGGTCCTAATGTTTATTTAGTATTTTGATCCTGCCAATTTTAATTAGTTAGGACTTATATTTGTATGATAAAATCATACAAATAGCCTCGAAGATGTGAGGGTTTATATCGTATCGGACGACTACCTCGGAGTCCTAAGACCGGTTAGGGCTTAATTTGCAATGCAAATGCCTAACGAAGAGTTGAGGATTTATGTTGCACTAGGCGAACTACCTCAAAGTCCTATGGCTTTGTTGTTCGATTCTAGGAAAGTTTCTTTGAAGTAGATTCAAGTTTTGCTGACGACGATGGCCGTCTTGCCCACCATGCTCCGAGCTCCTTGTTGTTGCGAGAGGTTTAGTTTTAGAAATCATAAATCGGGGGATGAGAAAAGTGTTTTGGTTTAGAGAAGTCTTAATTTCCAAGTGTTTTTTGTGTTTTAATTAAAACAAATCTTAAAGTTGATTATAACAACACCGGTTAAGATCCCACGGTTCCATCCTTCCGGCATCATTATTTTTATCGGATTCACTTAGTCCAGATGAATTTGCTAAACTCAACTGAATGAGTTCCACACTTTCATTTAGACCGTGGGAAATCCCGTTAGCAACACGTAGGTTACATCATCCGAGGTATTCCCGATCATCTAACAAGACGTTTTAATTTAGTTGTAGTTGTAGTTTTGTGGTTTTGTTTGTGATTAAATTTTGAGTTGTTTTATATTTTGAATGTTGTGGCGGTGAATTTTATCTTGTAGTGTCTTTTAATTTAGTTATGGGTTTCAGTTTTAGGGACTATCCTAAAGGTGTGGGTTTTCATGCAACGAGTTGTTTATCATGCAAGAAAAGTAAGTGCGATGCGATTAAATAAGTTGCGATAGAGTAAATCGCAATAAAATAAAAGCGTACTGGAGGGTCTTCCCGTCATCCCAAGTCGCACTTAAAACACGGTTAGAATATTTAAGCATTTAAAATAAGTCCCTAGGTAAAGCTAAGGGAAAGGTTATGGTTTTCTACCAAGTCCCTAATCCATATAGCTAGTCACCTCCTATGACGTCTAGGTCTTCAATTTTGGTTTTAAGGATGATTTTCTTCACCAAAGAACAACTAAGCTCAATTTGTTCTTAAGGACATTCCATCATATTGAGGAAGTGTTTAAGACGAATCTTAAACATCCTTTCAATATTTCGGGAATTGTCCTAAGTCCAAATGAATTCTATTGTTCAAGTGAATTAATCATCCAGGGTGTTTGAGTTAAGTTTTATTTCTTGCTCAGTGAATTAGGATGTTTGAATATCCTTATGAATGAAGTGTCATTTCACTTGATACTCCATTTAGGAGTTATAATAGTAAAAGCTCCTAAGGGCAAAATGATATTTTAATGATTTGTGATTCAAATTTAAGTTCGAATTAATGATTTAAGTTTGGAATAGTGTTCGAGTTATTTTAGATTTATTTTTGAATTCCGCATGTCTTTATATTTAATTTAATTTAATTTAATTTAACTTAATTTAATTTAATGTGGTTTAATTTAAATTAATTTAACTTAAGTTAATTTAATGTAATATGATTTAGTTTAATTTAATTTAATTTAATTTAATTTGATTTAATTTAGTTTCAATTTAATTTAATTTAATTTAATTTAATTTAATTTAATTTAATTTAATATAATATAATATAATTTAATATAATTTAATTTAATTTAATTTAATTTAATTTAATTTAATTTAGTTTAATCTAATTCTTAATTTTTAATTTAATTTTTAATTTTAGAGGAATTTGTTTTAAATAATTTAACTTTAATTTAATTTAATGATTAAGTCTTTTAGCATTTTAAATCTTAAACTTGGATTATCATTTTAATTAGGAATTAAACATTAATGAAATGATTAATTTAGGGATTTTTTTAAATTAAAGAATAAATTTCTTCCTAATAATATCCCTATTTTAATAATTCCAATTTTATTATTCTTCCAAATTTAATCAATTATTTAATTAAAGTTTAATCATTTTAAATTGCTTAATGGGTTTCTACCCTTCAATTATTAAATTTCAATCATCCAAATCAGATTAGGATCAAATATTTTACTTGTTAATTTTTTATTAAACCTAAAGTTTTAATTAAGGATTAAAAGAAATTTAATTACCACTTTACCCTTTAAGCTTAATAATTTCATAACTCACTAAATTGAACTCAAATGAACTTGAAATTTTTATGTGACTTCACTTATGTGTCAATAAAGACATGAGAGGAGAAAATTTGATTTTTCTGTATTTAATTTATTTATATAATTATTTTTGGTAGAAAATAGAGATTTCCAAGGAAAATTTAATAACATGACCAAGGGAAAGTTTCTGTCCTTAAGAAAATTAGGGGACATTCCTAATGACCAGAGGACCACTTGGACCAAATTTTGTGATTTTTTGAATTATATTTTATTTATTAGAATTATTTTAAGTTCTGGAGTATTAATTAATTTAAAAATAAAATAAATGTTGAAAAATGAATTTTATATTTTTCAAAAATCTCTCTGATATCAAGGAAATCAGAGAAGCAAATTTTGCAATTTTCTGATTTTTCTGTGATTTATTATAATTATTTTAGTGAAAATGCTAGAAAATACATTTTTTTTAATTTTAAAATTACCCTAGAGCTTTAAAAATTAATATCTCACCAAATAGGCCTAAGAAAAAATATGGGGTTTGTTCCTAAGTGATTAAAATTCAAAATGTGACATTTTGGTGAATTTTATTATTTTTGTGATTTTTATTATTTTTTAATTAAAAAATATTAAAAATAATATTAAAAATCAACTTTTTTAGAAAATTGAAATTTTAATTTTCTTAAATTCCCCTGATACCAGAGAGGCTCCAAAACCAATTTGGTGAATTTTTGAAAGGTATTTTGAAAGTTATGAATTTTTAAAGTTTAAAATGACTAAATGGCTTAATCAACCCATTTAGTAGAGGCAAACCAAGTTCGATTGACTTCAAATTTTTATGGTGGGTTCCTCTGATCCTAAAGGTCAGTGGAGAATTAATTTTAAGTCAATTTGATGTGTGGTTAACTCTAATTAATTAGGGGTCTATTTTGGATGTTTAAGCCGATTAGGGTTATCTTAAGTGAATTAATCCAAGTCCTATTTTTCCTAGGGTTCTCCGGTCGTCAAGGAACATCACCAAATTTTCCTAGAATTTATTTCACAACATGCTAATTTTTGGAATTAAAATTCTCAAAACAGCAACATGCATTTGAAAAATAAATAACTTTTCATAGGGATGACCTCGACTTTGGAAAATTCGGGGAATGTTCCCAAGTTCGGAGGCTTCAAAAGCCCTATGGTCTCATGCCATGGTGAATTGTATTCATACATGGAGAATTAAATGTATGCAGAGAGTAAATAAATTATAAAAAATAAAATACTTGATGAAATTAAATGAATTCTTTTCTACATTATTCTCCTCTCATTCATCTGAGCGAGAGGGTATTTTTATTTTATTTTTCTGATTTTCCTACACAAAGTTATGAATTTTCCAAGTTTAAGGAATTAAATAAATAGAAAATACCCCTAATTTTCTATTTATCCAGAGTCGGCGCCGCGTCATCCTCGGCATCTCCGAACGCACACGCGTCGCGCTCCCATTTGACGCCGCCGCTTGAGTCGGCGGCCCGGGCCCCGCGGTTCACGTACCATCTTCCGGTCCGACGCCATCCGAGCCGTACTGTCCGCGCGTGTATTGAATGGACGGCATCCATTCATCGTTCCCGAGCGTCCTCACCCGAGAGCCGTCCACACTAAATCCACTAAGATCTCGCTCGATGCTCGATGGATTTTCGTGTTCTTATGCTCTATGGATTCGTCTTGAGAAGACGAACACATCCATACGGTTATCATGCATTAAAATTAAAGCATTTGAAATGGAGAATCTCCGGAAGCTCGGGATGAAGAATTAGCTCGTACCTTAGCTGCGAGAGGTGAAGCCTCGATCGAGAGATGCTCGACACGTTCGTTGGAGCTGCGGGAGGCTAAGGATGAAGCACAGGGATGTGGTGAATTGCCTAGGTGTGATTTCCACCAAGGCTGATCACAACCTTTGGAGTATGGAACAAGCTGGGTGGCACTGGAGATGGGGCTTTTGCTGGTGGACACCTTCTCTTGGTACGGTGAAGGTGTAGGACCAATCGATTTGAGGATTGATCCATCTGTGGAGAAGTGTCCTGGTTTTGGGCTTGGATTTCGACTACGAAATTGAGCTCGCGAGAGAAGAAATGGTAGGGGGATTTCGGTGGGGATCAAGTGCTCGTGTATGGGGAGTAGTACGGAACAATTTTGGCGAGTTTCCTTAAGGTTTGTTTTAGCACCTCTCATGGCCGAGAGAGTGAGGGGTTTAAATAGGCATGGTGGAGGCTCTCCCGGGGGTGTTGAGGGCTGGGATCGAGCTGCTCCGGCATGTGAAGAACGGCCACAATGGCGCTGGGGATGGGGCGGCTCGGCGGGTGAGAATTCCAAAGTTGGCTCACATGTGAGCTCTCGGCCATGGTGTTTTCCGGCGGCGGTGGTGGCCGGCGAGGCGAGGGTCACCCTCGGGGTCGGGTGGGTCGGGGGCTGGGTGTTTGTGCGAAGCGATTGGCAATGGCCGAGTGTAAAGGCCTTGATCCGAAATAGAATGGGGCATGGCTAGTTTTGGGTCTAAATGGGTCAACTCACCCATTTGGGCTTGGTGCACCCCTCGAGGTGGCTTTGGGTCTTGTGGGGGATTAAAGGGATCGAGTTGGTTTGGCATGGAGAAGTCTCCATCCAAATATATTTGGATTAAATTTAGGTTTAGGTGAATCATGATTAAGGCTAATGAGCTTTAGGGATTAAGGAAAGGGTCCCTCCTTCCTACCCGATATGGTATGGTGGAGTGTCCAAGGCTCTCATGGCTCACATGTGGCTCATGCATGGCTTCATGGCTCACCTTTGGCTTGGGGAAAGCTTGGTCGATTTCATGAAAATGGATTATAGGAATTTTTTGGTAATTTGATGGAAATTTGTATGGAACTTGATTTGGAATGATTTGATGATGAATTTAGGACTTAAGTATTGAGTTTAATTGAAAGTATGATGAGGGGAAATGTCATATGGGCTTTGGGACCAATTTTGGGCCTTTGGATGTGGTAAAGGATGGGCTTTTAAAATGGTTTAGGAAAGTGGGCTTTTGAATTTTAAAATGGATTTTGGGATGAAATTTTGGTAAAGGCTTGGGCCAAATAATTGTTGAGTTTGGTTTAGGGATGTGTCATGAGTGGTTTGAAACAAATTTGAGGTGATTTGGGTTTGAATTGGGTTGGATATGGGCCTTTTTGGTAAAGAGGCTAAGGTGGGCCAAAATGGGCTACCATGGGCCAAAGTTGGGCTAGAGTTGAAATTGATGTAAAATTAATGTTGGGAAATGTTTATGGGGGTGTTTCAAAGAGGTTTTGGCTTTGGTTAGGTTTTGATTTTGGGATTTGGGCTCATTTGGGCTAGGTTTAGGTTTAGGTCGAAATTGGGCTTTTTGATTTTGGGTTGAATTTGAGTGGGGTTTGGGTCTAAATTTTGGGCAAATCATGTTAGTGTTTTGTTTATGGGGATGTCAAGGAGGGTTTAGAAAAGATTTGGGGTTAATTGGAGTTGAATTGGGTGAGTTTGGGTTAGGTTTGGGTCATAGGTCCAAATTGGGCTTTAAAGCCAAAAGTAAAATTGGATCCCAATGCCAATCAAATTGGGCTTGCATTTGGTCTAGATTGGTGTTGGGGATGTTGAATTGAAGTTTAGAATTGAATTGGACCAGAATTTAGGTCAATTGGGTAGGTTAGGTTTGACATTGGGTTCACTTTGGGTTAAAATGGGTCGAATTGGGGGTTTTGATAAAAGTGGGGTAAATTGACAAAATTGGCCCATGGTGTAGTTGAACAAAATGAAATTGGGAATATTTGGGATTTTCTAGAATTTTCTGGGAATTTTCTGAATTTTTGGATTTTTTGGCTAAGAGGGGTATTTTGGGTATTTGAAGGGTATTGGGAGGTATTTTTGGAATTTTTGGTATTTTTGGTTATGGATGATCAGTTTGAGTGATGTGGAAATGTTTGGGAATGATTTTGGAGAATTTTGGGTGATTTGGAAATTTTTGAGAAATTTGAGCTCATTCGGGGCTTTGGGTAGGTTGGCGGGTGTTGGGTCCAGGGGTCGAAAATTGAAAATTTGGAAAATGGAAGATTAGGTGAATGTAAGTGGAATAAAATCATCTTGGTTGAGCCATGATACCATATCAAGCCCACATGAGCCATGAAGGGACTCATTTGAGGCATTCACTATGTTGTTCCTAACCCTCTTAGCAAAGGGCTTAGGGGTTAAGGACCATCCATGTGAATCATCTACATGAGTCGAGGAGGTCGAAGTCGGGTATGGGTGTGTTTTAGGAGGTGTATGG
Source organism: Papilionanthe hookeriana x Papilionanthe teres (assembly GCA_022702705.1). Classification (NCBI taxonomy): domain Eukaryota; kingdom Viridiplantae; phylum Streptophyta; class Magnoliopsida; order Asparagales; family Orchidaceae; genus Papilionanthe; species Papilionanthe hookeriana x Papilionanthe teres. Next base: position 113,433,126 of record CM040430.1, on the reverse strand, counting down.
AAGTGTAGTGTATGAGTGTAGTGTGTGTGTAAGTCAGCCCCTTCATCGGACCGGAGCCACCCGGGCGGTCCTAAGGCCAAAGAGTCCTATAGGAACTCATCCTTTTAAACTTCCACATTTGATTTCAACCCTCTCAGGTGATTAGGGGTCTACGGTCGAGTTTGTGGAGTTTGCGGGGAGTTAAGAAGTGGTTTAAAATTCTAGATGGTGGATCCCGATTCTAGTCCTCTAAGATAGTCGAAGGAAAAGCCTAAGGCTAGATCCTAAGTACTAAAGAGAAGAAGAGAAGACCTTATCGAAAATGAGGTCGACAAATGGACCCCCAATAAGTGTGGTGGTGACGGAGCACACCGCGCGTATTGGTGTTGACCGAAGTGATCAACAAAACCAACACGGATGTCGAAGTAACAAACTTAGGACGAAGTAGAAGAGTTTCCGTTGGGGAGTGTCAAGTATATCTCTAAGATCGGAGATTCTTGAACTCTCGCTGGGGAAAGGAAAAGGAGGTGAATTCCAAATCACAAGATCCGGGGAAATTTCGATTTAAATCTTTGTTTCAGTCTAAGTTTTGATGTGTGAATTCAGATTTCAACTCGAGTTTCAATTTAGATTGAAGTCTGTCAAGATTAATTTGAAGGGATTTGATTTGAAATGAAAATTGGAATTTTGAGGTTTTAGATGCAACATCTTGACCCCAAAAGAAGATCGAATCGATTGGATTGGATCATTACGATGAGGAAAGATCTCGGAGTAATGCGGTATTTGGATGTAAAATCCTTAACCTCAAGAGTTTGAATTTTGATGTATTTCGGTGCGATAAGGAAAGAATCCTAGCGAGTGCGGTCTTGGATGTAAAATCCTCGACCCGGGAATTTGATTTGATGTATTTCGGTGCGATAGGGAAAGAATCCTAAAGCGAGTGCGGTCTTGGATGTAAAATCCTCGACCCAAGAGTTTGAATTTGATGTACTTCGGTGCTGATAGGGAAAGGATCCTAAAGCGGTGCGGTCTTGGATGTAAAATCCTCGACCCGAGAGTTTGAATTTGATGTATTTCGGTGCGATAGGGAAAGAATCCTAAAGCGATGCGGTCTTGGATGTAAAATCCTCGACCCAAAAGTTTGAATTTGATGTATTTCGGTGCGATAGGGAAAGAATCCTAAAGCAATGCGATCTTGGATGTAAAATCCTCGACCCAAAAGTTTGAATTTGATGTATTTCGGTGCGATAGGAAAGAATCCTAAAGCGAGTGCGGTGTTGGATGTAAAATCCTTAACCTCGAGAGTTTGAATTTGATGTATTTCGGTGCGATAGGGAAAGAATCCTAAAGCGAGTGCGGTCTTGGATGTAAAATCCTTAACCTCGAGAGTTTGAATTTGATGTATTTCGGTGCGATAGGGAAAGAATCCTAAAGCAATGCGGTCTTGGATGTAAAATCCTCGACCCAAAAGTTTGAATTTGATGTATTTCGGTGCAATAGGGAAAGAATCCTAAAGCAATGCGGTCTTGGATGTAAAATCCTCGACCCAAAAGTTTGAATTTGATGTATTTCGGTGCGATAGGGAAAGAATCCTAAAGCGGTGCGGTCTTGGATGTAAAATCCTTAACCTCGAAGTTTGAATTTGATGTATTTCGGTGCGATAGGGAAAGAATCCTAAAGCGGTGCGGTCTTGGATGTAAAATCCTTAACCTCGAGAGTTTGAATTTGATGTATTTCGGTGCGATAGGGAAAGAATCCTAAAGCGATGCGGTCTTGGATGTAAAATCCTCGACCCGGGAATTTGATTTGATGTATTTCGGTGCGATAGGGAAAGAATCCTAAAGCGAGTGCGATCTTGGATGTAAAATCCTCGGCCCAAGAGTTTGAATTTGATGTACTTCGGTGCAATAGGAAAGGATCCTAAAGCGAGTGCGGTCTTGGATGTAAAATCCTCGACCCAAGAGTTTGAATTTGATGTATTTCGGTGCGATAAGGAAAGAATCCTAAAGCAATGCGGTCTTGGATGTAAAATCCTCGACCCAAAAGTTTGAATTTGATGTATTTCGGTGCGATAGGGAAAGAATCCTAAAGCGATGCGAGTCTTGGATGTAAAATCCTTAACCTCAAGAGTTTGAATTTGATGTATTTCGGTGCGATAGGAAAGAATCCTAAAGCGATGCGGTCTTGGATGTAAAATCCTCGACCCGGGAATTTGATTTGATGTATTTCGGTGCGATAGGGAAAGAATCCTAAAGCGGTGCGGTCTTGGATGTAAAATCCTCGACCCAAGAGTTTGAATTTGATTGAGGTTTGATGTGAGATCCGGAAAGATCGAATTTGAGATTTGAAATTTGAGCTGAGATTTGATTTAAGATCCGGAAGATCGAATTTGAGATTTGATAGAGATTTGGAATGCGGAAAGATTGAATTTGAAATTTGGAAGGATGAGTTTGAACTCGGTTGAAATTTCATTTAAGATTTGATTTGAAATTTGGAAGATCACATTTGAAATTTGATTGAGAATTTGATTTAACATTTATGTTGATTTTGTTTATCTTTTAATGATTCAAATTTTATTTTATCGTTTATTTAATGTTCATGTGAATTTGGTGTTTGTCATTCATTCATTTTTTTTTTAGATTTTTTTTTAAGGAAAGTTTTCTTTTATTCTCTTTTTTTATTCCTTTTCTGTTCTTTGTTCGAAGTTCATTTAACTTTAACGGCGTTTCCCAATCAATTTGCACAAAAGAGGTGAAGGCCAAAAATGTGACATGGTCACTTTCATTCCAATCATGTAGAAGATACATCATACATCTTGATCTGGAATATATTTCATACAATCCATGTAAACTCAAAACGGATCGTGTATGATCTTTGTCGATCCATCCGAAGAAGCATCCGTCAAAAATCCATGTACGAATAGTGGGGTACATGGTCGATAACATCACCTTCCAAGCCATCCTTGGCAAGGATGCCGTATGGATGTACATTGGAGGTGTGATATTTTCCATGTAACTCGCGGCTCGTAAGGCGGAGGCTCTCTAGCTCCGGGTACAGGTTCGGAAATGGTAAGGTGTCTTCTGTCGTCCATCCTTCGAAAGTAGCGAGATCCGCTTCACTGGTACTCCTGGTATGCAATGCTTAGCGATATACGCTCCGTTGCCCTTCGGTATCATGACGGAACCTACCGGTAATGATATCTTTCTGCGGCCCTCGGAACTCACTGGGCTCGTTATTCGGAGGTCGGATCCGAACATGATATTACACTCGTTCGAAAAGAGGCGTGCGAAGGTTCGACAAAGTCATGGTGATCTATGTGTGGGGGTATGCGGTCACCCTGTTTGTAGATGTTAATAATGCGGCTATTGGGTATGCAATACGCTAGCGAGTACCCTCCATGTTATCAATCTCTTTACCATTCTCTTGATGACCGATGGCATCGGATCCACTTGCCCATGACGGAGTATTCCGGTGGGTTTCCCTTCTGTCTTCCGCAAAGTTGTAACGACATCCACATTGTATTGTGATTCTTCCTTTCCACGGCATCCATCTCGGGGTTCGAGTATGTGTTTTCCCTTAGGCGGCCCGCTCGGCCCATTCTTTTCAAATCCGGATGCAATCCACGATTTCTTCTTGTTCATACTGCGAGAATACGTACGTATGTAGCTCGAGGCCCTCCAGTATATTGATTCTTCGCCTCTAATTCTCTCGAAGTATTCAAAGGTTTTCTTTTCAACATTCGCATTCTCTCCGGCTCGTATTCGGAATGATCTGCGGATGGCGAGGCACAGTGACATATTGTGGGATATACGGTTCAATCCCTTCACGTTCTCACCGCATACCTTGGCTCCTCGGGGATGATGCTTGTTGGGACATCCCCCGGGGTTGCTTACCGCAACAAGGTCATGCATCATTGGTGGTTCTATCCGGTGGCGTGGTAGTCTTCTTTCTTCGATCTTGGAAATTTCCACGGTTCTTTCGTCATCCTAGGAGTGGCCTCCTTTCTTCGGAGTTCTGGTGAACCGGTGTCCTTGAAGTGTATGTACTGGCATTAGCAAGCTGTCTCGTCGACTGGTCCGCGGCTAGTTTTGATAACATCTTACGGATACGGTGATTCTTATTTCTTCGTTGCGTTGCTTGTGAGAGTAGCTCTTCGAACTTCTTGAATCTCCGTGGGCGCGGCGGCGACAAGCTCGCCTCTGCCGTAGCAACTACGGACTTTATTTTCTTATCTTCTTCGATGTTTGTCTTTCTTTTCTTCTTCTTTGGATTGGTGGCTTGGGCCACCCACTTTCATCATCTGTATGTCCGGGCGGTTCTTCTCGGTCAACGGGGACCCGGTCACTTTCCTCGTCTTGTAGGCCTGGCGGTGCGAAATCCGAGTCGATCTCGATTATCGCTCCATCCTTCACCCTCTTTTCATCGAGTGCAGAGGCTTACGCCATTTTTAAAGTTCGGGACCAACCGCCCGTTCGACATTTCCTGCGAAAAGACAAGGAAAAGGATCGGGGGCTATACTTAAGAACAAGAACATTAAGAAAATGTTTATTAAAGACATTTTTTTATTATTCTTATATTTTTAAACTTAACGGGAATGAAGTGGGATAAGATCGGGAAAGAGATTTTGATTTGGAAAAGAAAACAAGGAAAAATTTATTATCGGGATTTTATTTATTTTAGCACATTTTTGTTATTTTTGGGTTCGGACCCGGTCATAAGTAATCACTTCACCCGTGCTTCTAGGGATGGAAAGTTCATTCCTTCGAAACATCGGAGTAGCGTAATACTTTTTCAAGTATCGTCCATTGATCGGAAGCATATGTCGTTCTCCTTGGCGGTTCACTAGGCTGGTAGGAGCCTCTCGAGTAGGCTTGTCTCGACCACGAACGGTCCTTCCCGAGTGGGTTCGAATTTTCCTCCTATCTTGCGGTGTGCGAGGATAGGTCTTTTGAGAACGAGAACTAAGTCACCAACCTTAAAGGTTCTTGGGCGGACCCGATCTGTCATGGGCTTGAACCATCTTAGCTTGGTATAGTTCTAAATTCTAGCTGTGCTGCCAAGTCTCTTCCCTTCCAGGGCTCTCTAATTCTTCGAGTTGTAATTTGGCGTTCTCTTCTGTTGTGAGTTTGTTTGCAATCGCAATCTCGAGTGAAGGAAGGCTTGGACTTCTAAGGGTAACACTTGCCTCGGACCCATACACCGGAGCGTAAGGTGTAGCTTGAGTAGGAGTTCGAAAGTTGTCGGTAGGCCCGTAAGGCTTCTAACAACTTCTCGTGCCAATTTCTCTTATTATCGTCCAAGATTTTCTTTAAAATTTGAACGAGAGTTTTATTAAAAGCTTCGACGAGGCCGTTTGCTCTTGGGTAGTAAATCGTCGAATATCGCCGGTCGATTCCATGTCTCCGACAAAATTGTTGATTTGCGTACTTCGAATGCGACCCATTATCCGAGATGATTCGCGCGGCACCCAGAAACGGTAAACAACTTGGTTCTTGAAAAATTGTAGTACGTGATGTGCTTTCACTTCTCTAAGTGGAGCTGCCTGCCCACTTGGAAAAGTAATGCGTAGCCGCAAGAATGAAGCGATGTCCTTTTGACGACGGTGGTTCTATTGGACCCACTATATCCGTGCCTCAACATTCGAATGGCCGCGATGCGATTGTCGGATGTAGCACATTTGGAGGTTGGTGTAGAACCACTCCGTGCACTTGGCAGCGATGACGGCTCTTGGCGATTTTCATGCGGTCGGTCATCATCGAGGGCCGGTAGTACCCTAGTCTTTTAATTTTCATTTTCATTTTCGGACCCGTGGTGAGCGCCACGAGTCTCGAGTGTATCTCCTTAACAATTTCACGGGCCTCGGACCCGCTTAGGCACCTTAGCCACATTTGATCGAAAGACCTTACGTATAACGTGTTGTTTATTAATGCGTAGGACGAGTTCTTTTCTTGATCGATGGGCTAGCAACCTATCGTCTGGTAGCTTTCTGTTTGCGAAGTAATCTATTAATGGTTGTCGCCGATCTTCCGTGTTTTTCGTCATCTGCTGCAATTGATCCTTTTTCCTTTTCGATTTGTGTATCGTGTCTATGTCGAGCTGTGATAGGACACAGCGTCCGTGAGCTGACACTTCCACTGATTCATCTTGTAAACAGGCAAATTCTTTTGCGAGACGGGCTAGCGCATCCGCTAAAGCATTTTCTTTTCTGGGAATTTTGTAGATCGTCACATTCGGAATCTGTTCCAACAGCTGTATGGCATACTGGAAGTATTGCTCGAGTCTTGGTTTTAAAATTCTGTATTGTCGGCGATACGTTGAATGATTAAGCGTGAATCCCGTAGATATTGATGTCCGTTATCCCCATTTGAATGGTTAATTCCGAGTCCGTTATGAGGGCTTCGTATTCAGCTTCGTTGTTTGTACACGGCTGCGTCGAGTGGTAGGAGTATCTTAACATCCCCCGCTCAGGTGTTATAAAGATTAGTCCGATCCACGCCTTCACGGAGCACTATCACTTGCGATTCTTCGTCTTTATGTCTTGAAGATGCTCCGTCGAAATATAATTCCCAACGTCGATCATCATGGTCTTCTAGATTCATTATTTGTTCATCCGGCAAATCGTCGTTGAGAGGAGATTCTGCCGGCAAAGGGTGTCTTTGCGAGGAAGTCTGCTGGGACTTGTCCTTTTACGGCACGGAGAGGCACGAAAGTTATATCGAATTGCAATAATATCATCGACCATCGCGGCAAGTCCGCGGGAAGCGTTGGGCGGGTCATCGAAGTATTGCGATGGATTAAACTTCGAGATCGGGTTGACCTTATGAGAAAGCATGTAATGCACGAGCTTTTGAGCGGTGAAGATCGGGGCCAAACAATGCTTTTCAATTGCGGGATACCTTATTTCCGTCGAGCGGTAAACGACGGCTTAAGTAGTAAAGAGCATTTTCTTTACCCTCATCATTGACACAGGCTAACGGGGCTCAGAGAGAAGTCGTCTAAAGCCGCGGTATAAAGTATTAGCGGTCTACACCGAGGCCGGGGCTGCTAAGACGGGAGGTGTCATTAAGTATTGTTTAATGTCCTCGAAGGCCCTACGGCATTTCTCTTCCCAAATAAATTTGGCGTCCTTTTTAACTAGTGCGAGAAAGGTGACACCTACCGACGGGTTTGAGATAAAGCGTCGAAGATATGCCAACTTCCCTTGAAAAGATCGTAGTTGTTTTAAGGTTACGGGAGGTGGCATTTCTAAGATGGCTTTAATCTTTTCCGGGTCGATTTCGATTCCACGATGTCGGACAACGAATCCTAAGAATTTCCGGAGGTGACGCCGAAGGCGCATTTTAAGGGATTCATCTTAAGATTAAATTGTCTTAACCGTTCGAAAACAATTCTCAAATCATACAAGTGGTTGTCCTTTACTTTGCTTTTGATGACCACATCGTCCACGTAGCATTCGACTTGATTATGGATGAGATCATCAAAAATTCTTGTCATTGCTCTCGGTAGGTTGCTCTGCGTTCTTGATCCGAATGACATCAACGTGTAGCAACATACTCCGATCGGCGTTACGAATGCCGTAAGTTTTTCATCTTACGGAGCCATTTTTATCTTGTTGTATCCGAAGATCCATCCATGAACGAGAATATTTCATGTGTCGAAGCAATGTCGATCATTAATTGCGGGATCGGTAGAGGGAATTCATCTTTCGGGCATGCCTTGTTTAAATCTACGAAATCCACACAAATTCGATTTGACCATTCTTCTTCATGGCGGTACCACGTTGGCTAACCAAGTCGGGTATTGTTCTTCACGGACAAATTTAGCGTCTATTAGCTTCTTAACTTCGGCTATGACTTGTTGTTCGATTTCTAGACGCATTCTTACGGGACCTTGTCGACTAGAACGAAGCGGGATCCACCCCTAGCTTATGGATTGCGACCTCCGGAGCTAAACTCGGCATCTCATCGTAGCTCCAAGCAAAATAGTCTTTAAATTCCATTAATAACTTGATTATTTCTTCGAGTCTTCTTTATTGAGTAAGGAGCTAACAAAGGTAGGTCTAGGCTCTTTGCTTAGTACCTAAGTTAACTTCCGTTAACTCATCCATCGTAGATTTGATTTCTTCTTCGAATTCGGTGGAGCGTCTCCAATTTGTAAATCTTCGAGTTCGTCGTAGTTTCCATGCGGTTTTCATTAGATTCGCAAGTGACAACCAAGCAAAATTCGGTATCATCAGCGATCTCTGTCGTGCGAATCCGAGACCATGTTTTGAGTTGGGTGGACGACGGAGTTATTCCATAAATTTTCAAAACGTTGTGATTGACCTTTTGTCCATTGTCGAGGTAAGAAACCACGGCTGAATTAAATTTTGAACACGGGGAGAGTACCACTCAAAAGGCAATTCCATTAATTCGATGAAGTAGCATCTTCAAGTTGTACATTATTTTCGGTTTTGGAGGAAGGAGCACCACGGTAGAATTTGATGGGCTTTGCACCACCGCTACGTACCTCTTTGACCTCCATACCCTCGATCTTATTAGAATGGATCGGGGTCGAGTCATAGTATGTACATAGTGGTTAATCTTCTCGTACATCGATTTATATTCTTCGTTTCTTTCATCTTCGAGAGGGATTTTGAATTGCGGCTTCTTCCGAGCTTATTGTCGGTGCTTCTTGTTTGATTTCTTTTTCTTCTTCGGAACTATCTTCCCGATCGACATTGATGGTCGGTTTCCTCGTCCAATCGTCCTAACATCTCTACCACGACCTCGTCCCGGCCTCGACCTCGGATGCGAGTTGTGGAGAAACCTTCACCATCTCGCCGTAAGGGAGTGGTGAGTGACTGTTGGACTAGAACTTCGAGGTTCTTCGTTGTCCCGAACTTTCTTTGCTTCATTTGTTATGGTATCTGCGGAGAAGATCGTTTTCTTCGGTGGTGCATAATAAGCTGCATCCTCGTGGATTCCAATTTCATGTACGGAGAATGGTTGTAAGTCACCTTTGATACATTTGTTCCCCTCATCGTAGTATTTGATGCAACGATGTAGAGATGATGGTACCATCTGTTTTCATGTATCCATGGTCGGCCCGATAGAGCGTTGAACGACGTTTCGAATCAATTTTGTGAAATTTCGCGGTTGTCTTTGCTAAGTCACCGGTCTTCATTAGCAGTGTTATTGAGCCGAGGGCTCTTTCTCCTTTACGGTTGAATCCTCTTAATAACATTTTGTCCGCCTCGAGCTCGCGAGCATCAATTTCCAAGTATTCTAGCGTTCGAAGATTCATTATATTGATTGATGCTCCTGGATCCACCAATACTCTGGAGAGTGTAAATTTTTCGATTGTAACTGAAATGTACAACGGTCGGTTGTGATCTACTGTTCCAAGTAGTAGGTCATTGTCCGTGAAGGTAACACCTCGTTGTTCCTTTAACGAGCAAACCTCATCTAAGGAATCTTCGGCCATTTGAGCTAAGCAAATTTCCGGATCAAGTAAGGCCTTGATCAGAGCTTCTCTCATCTCCTTTGATAAGATGAGAGCATCATAAATGCTCAGTTTGGCCGGCAGTTTCCTAAGATGGGCTAGCACGTTGTAGTCCACTTTATTTTCATGTGTCTCTGCTTCTTCTCGAATGGGTATTCCTTCTGCTGGGGTTGGTTCTTCTTGAACAACCACACGCTTTCCTTTGTCCTTTGGACTCATTCTCGGAGGTAGAACTTTTCCACTTCTTAAGTTGACTTCGTAATTTCCTCCGAATCTATTGTTGAGCTTGCGGTGTCTCTTCTTGAATCGGAATGACGGGCTCTTCGGATTAGCTTCGAGTACGAAGGCTCTAACTGCTATCGTGGTTGGAGCTCCTCGAAACTCGCGAGATAGATTCGTTGCTTGTTGAACTCTCGTAGCCTCCTTGATGGATGTCTTCTTCGTTATTTTGCTCGTCGAGATCGTGTATGATTTGAGAATTGTCGTTGGTATCGAAATCGATATCCGGATTATCGTTAGTTACGTAATCGTTAGAAACGATCAAAACGTAGCCAACGTCATCACCCTTATCATTATATGATCCCACCGAAGTGAGCGAGATAATCATACGAGTCGGGGGTTCGAGGGATTTCTCCCGAATCGGAAACAACTATCCTAGGATAAGCGGCCCCTAGTCTAGCCTTAGGTGCCTCGGTCTTCTCTTCTTCGTCGATTTTCTTCTTTTCTTCAATCGTCTCCTGTTGAGGTGGTTCTTCATCGCAAGTGATAGTACCGGCTTAACGGGTTTCAAACTACGAATTGAAGCTCGCACGGAAGCGGTTTGGATCTTTGTCTAAAATCTTTTCGAAGATCTCGTCAAGCGGTAGTCCATCCATCGTCGGTCGTATAGGGATCTATCGGAATGATGGGATCGATCGAGACAACATTGACGGAACCTCCTTTACGGGGTTCCTTCATGTACTCCTTCGGGATCGTTATATTCCCTTTCGAAGGTTGTCATTGAGCCAACTTTTGAAGGTAATGCAATCTTACTATTTTGTGCCCAAGCATCCGGTGGTAAGAGGCAAAAGTTGGGATCACCTTTCTTGTTGACTTCCTACGGTCTTTTAGGCTCCGGCGGTGGAAATCCGGAGTCTTCATCAAGCTGCGGAACATTTTCGGCCTTGCTTCATTCTTGAACGGATACTCCCTGCTCGGAAGCTCCCTTAACGTACGTTGCGGACGAGGCGGTTGTTCATACTTGTAGCGATGGTCGATAGTTGGGCCGGGGTTGCTGGTAGTCTCGTTGTGGTTCTTTGCGGCCGTTACGGTGGTATTTGCATCGGTTGCTTGCCTTTGTCAATCTCTGCAACGATCCCGGATTTCTTTTCAAAAGTCTTTACAGGCTTTTGTTTATCTGTTTTATCGGTGAAACTTAATTGCTTTGCCTCCTCTTGCAAGCTTCCGGCCTTGCTTAACAACTTCGCAAAAGTCTTAATAGTGAATCCCTTGAGGAGAAGTGCTATCGGGCCATGGATGCTTTTTAGTAAAATGCCGATCGCATCTTGTTCTTATGCTTGTGGCTCACACTTCATGCTTAAGTTCCTCCATCGAAGTATGTAATCCACCAAGGTTTCATTCGGCTTTTGTTTCTCTACCACTAAATCACCTATAGTGATGTGGTGCTGAGCTCCGGCGAATCGCTTGATGAAGAGGTTCTCTAGCTCTGAGAACGTCTTCACCGAACCATTTGGTAATTCGCATACCGGTCGAAGGCGATTCTCGACGGATGGCTGACGAGCTGTCGGAAGAGTAATGCATCGCTCCCGCCGGCATTGCAACAAGCTGGCACGAAAGTGTGCCACATCTTGTCGGGGGTTCCCGGTTCCGTCGAAGGTCTTGAACGGAGGTGGTACGAAGCCTTTCGGGTATTGGACGGCGTCGAATTCTTACGGGTAAGGTCTACCGTCTGAATGGATGTCCCGCTCTTCGATTGTGCTAAGGCTTCTCGCACTCTGTTGTTCCACCAAGTTCTTGATATCCTTTTCGGGAATCATACTACTGTGTTGTATCCTTTTTCGGTGATCATCCCCATTGACGGACGTAATCTCCTTTCCTCCGTCTCCGATGTGAATGACCTACGGGGGTGTCTCTCTATGTGGTTGTACTTGACTCGGAGAGTGGCCGGAGCTACGGCCATCTCTTCCATCCTTTTCGCCATTTGAGCGATCGTGTCGTCTTTCTCCCGAAGCCGCCTCCTCATCGGTTACGGCTCCTCTCTTCTGCGGCTGCGGGAGCACCTTGCGAAGGCGATGAAGCTCGTGTCTCGACCATGTTGATTTACGCGTATTCGTCGTCCATGAATTCCGATGAATCAATCTCGTCTCCGAACTTTTCTTTTCTTTCTTTTGCCGATCGTCGGATATCGGTTCTCGACTTTTCCATAGCATCTTCTAGCGGGGCTTTACGTGTGTCTTCGTGGTTGTCGTGTGATAGGCTGCAGGGTCCCCTTCTCACGAGTCCCCTTCATCGCGGTAGCACTTTCTTCGATTCGAGTCTCCTGGCGAGACTTTCTTTCTCGAGCTGCTTGTTTCGATCTCGGCGCCGATGAGTGGGACGCCATACCATCCTTCTAACGGCGAAGGTCTAGGACCGGATGGTCTGTCGGCCAAATGCTTTGGAAGGTGGTATCCTCCTTAATTTGTAATCACGAGACGACAACGGGCGGACTAGCCTTCATTCTTTTACTTGGCTTTTCGTCATGATGGCGGGTTCTACTCGGGGCCCAAGACGGGATTTGGCGGCACCCGCCCTATCCTTCGTAGAATTTCCGATACGGGGCGAGTTTTCCTTCTTTGCTAACTTTTCTACCAAAGTTTGCGGTCGAAGCAAACGGCGTAGTTCTAGTTCTTTTCTTGCGGCTATCGTTGTAATATGCGGGTCTGTGGTAATGTGGCGGCAATCTTGCGAATGTTTTCTTCATCTTCGCGGCGGAGAGGGGATGAAACTCGCTTCCTCCCAAGAGTGGTATGTATTCGGGCGGCGGTGTATATTCGGCGAGTTCGGAATTTCCTCTAGGAAAGCAGCTTCGGCGGCTACGGCTTCTCCAGCGATCCTTCTACTTCGTTTCTTCTTTGGGTCCTCGTTAGTGACGGAATCTTTGAAGCTGGACCCGATTTCGAAAACGGAAGGTCTTACGGAAGATGCTGTACCCTCCACGGTAACGGGTCCATCATAATTACGGATTTCTTTCCCCTTTGATTTGGCAAAAGTCGGGGTAGGTGCGGAAACAACTAGACCAGGTGGGGGTAGTAAGAACGGTCCTCCTGCGGACGGCGGTATTCCTCTTAGTCGGGATCCTTTGCGGAGGAGGGAATTCTTGGGTCGACCTAAGGTTGAACTCGAGCGGCGGCTCCTCGGCTTCGGATACCTTGTTCATCGGCGTAAAGAGGGAGACGTCGGTGATCTTGACGTTCGTGTTTTCAAATCCTTGTCCAAATCGGATGATTCCATTGTCGGGCGGCTCATCCTTATAGACGGCGAGGTCCGATCCATTGGTAAAAGAGAAAATCGGTTTCGGGGCTTCCATTTCGCGGGGTAGATTACGGTTGTCAGTCCCAAGTTATGCTTCTTTTCTTTAGGATGAAAAGAAAGGAATTAAAAAGAGTCCGAACTCATTCTTGTTCATGTATTTATAAGAAGGAATCACTTATTAAAAGGATCACTTATTAGAGGGTTTGTTTATTTAGAACGGAGTGTTCGAAAGGTGTAGAGAAGGTAAGGAATCTGAATCGGAGTTGGAAAGGAAAAGAGAGTCTTAAGCAAGACTTCTCGACTCGAAGGATCACTCCTAAACTAACACCTATTGGGGGTCCACCCCACCTTAGAAATGAGGTAAAAGGATCTCGGAACCTCTGCGTTTAGGGGTGTCTACAACGGTGGCTCCTAAATCACGAGAATGTTGGTTATACTTGTTCAAGGTAGAAATGAACATAGTTTCCCAACGGAAAGAAGGGTTGTTTGATCCATAAGGTACATGGATGCACTACCGATTTTTGAAAGCAGAATTATCTGATTAGAATGGAGAGAGGAAATTTCCCCAGCGGAGTCGCCAGAAGTTGTCGGCATATTTTTAGGTTGAGTGTTGTATTTTTTTTAAGAGGGGTCGCCTACAGAAGTTGTCGGCGAATTTTAAATTTAATTTAAATATAGATATAATTTAGAAAGTAGTATTTGATTTTGAAAATAATTTTAAATTTGAAGATTTTAAGATATGAAATCAAACCGATCTCACATCCCAAATAGTTTATATAAACGAGCACCGCATCACAAACCGTGTATCTATCCCTAAGGATAGACACAGCGCTTGATGGTGGGGCTCGGTTAAATAAACTAGAAGATTTGTGACATCCGTTTGGTACGCGAACCAATTTTATAAGCCGACAAATTCCACTGCTTAATATAAATGAATTAAGCGGGGTTTATATTCCACAGGTTCTTTAAAATTCCCTATAAGGGCAAGCCCCTATAGTTAATTACATCTTAAGTGACGGGAATCACCTAAGAAAACTCTCGATAATAATCGATAATTCGCTCTCAAGAATTTCAAAGTTTAAGTTTTCGAAAGAATTGAATTTTTGAATCTCGATAGGGAATGGATCAAGTTTGGAACATTTTATTTTGGGAATTCAAAGGAAGAAAAGTAGGAGAAATTACGGATTCGAAGTGAACTTCGATAATCTCCCGACTATCCTATTGTTTGGCTTGAATTTAGGAAGGTCCTAATGTTTATTTAGTATTTTGATCCTGCCGATTTTAATTAGTTAGGACTTATATTCGTATGATAAAATCATACAAATAGCCTCGAAGATGTGAGGGTTTATATCGTATCGGACGACTACCTCGGAGTCCTAAGACCGGTTAGGGCTTAATTTGCAATGCAAATGCACTAACGAAGAGTTGAGGATTTATGTTGCACTAGGCGAACTACCTCGAAGTCCTATGGCTTTGTTGTTCGATTCTAGGAAAGTTTTCGTTGAAGTAGATTCGAGTTTTCTTGACGACGATGGCCGTCTTTGCCCACCAGTGCTCCGAGCTCCTTGTTGTTGCGAGAGGTTTAGTTTTAGAAATCATAAATCGGGGGATGAGAAAAGTGTTTTGGTTTAGAGAAGTCTTAATTTCCAAGTGTTTTTTGTGTTTTAATTAAAACAAATCTTAAAGTTGATTATAACAACACCGGTTAAGATCCCACGGTTCCATCCTTCAGGCATCATTATTTTTATCGGATTCACTTAGTCCGGATGAATTTGCTAAACTCAGTTGAATGAGTTCCACACTTTCATTTAGGCCGTGGGAAATCCCGTTAGCAACACGTAGGTTACATCATCCGAGGTATTCCCGATCATCCAACAAGACGTTTTAATTTAGTTGTAGTTGTAGTTTTGTGGTTTTGTTTGTGATTAAATTTTGAGTTGTTTTATATTTTGAATGTTGTGGCGGTGAATTTTATCTTGTAGTGTCTTTTAATTTAGTTATGGGTTTCAGTTTTAGGGACTATCCTAAAGGTGTGGGTTTTCATGCAACAGTTGTTTATCATGCAAGAAAAGTAAGTGCGATGCTTATTAAATAAGTTGCGATAGAGTAAATCGCAATAAAATAAAAGCGTACCGGAGGGTCTTCCCGTCATCCCAAGCTGCACTTAAAACACGGTTAGAATATTTAAGCATTTAAAATAAGTCCCTAGGTAAAGCTAAGGGAAAGGTTATGGTTTTCTACCAAGTCCCTAATCCTATAGCTAGTCACCTCTATGACGTCTCAGGTCTTGATTTTGGTTTTAAGGATGATTTTCTTCACCGAAGAACAACTAAGCTCAATTTGTTCTTAAGGACATTCCATCATATTGAGGAAGTGTTTAAGACGAATCTTAAACATCCTTTCAATATTTCGGGAATTGTCCTAAGTCCAAATGAATTACATTGTTCAAGTGAATTAATCATCCGAGGTGTTTGAGTTAAGTTTTATTTCTTGCTCAGTGAATTAGGATGTTTGAATATCCTTATGAATGAAGTGTCATTTCACTTGATACTCCATTTAGGAGTTATAATAGTAAAAGCTCCTAAGGGCAAAATGATATTTTAATGATTTGTGATTCAAATTTAAGTTCGAATTAATGATTTAAGTTTGGAATAGTGTTCAAGTTATTTTAGATTTATTTTTGAATTCTTCATGTCTTTATATTTAATTTAATTTAATTTAATTTAACTTAATTTAATTTAATGTGGTTTAATTTAAATTAATTTAACTTAAGTTAATTTAATGTAATATGATTTAGTTTAATTTAATTTAATTTAATTTAATTTGATTTAATTTAGTTTCAATTTAATTTAATTTAATTTAATTTAATTTAATATAATATAATATAATATAATATAATATAATATAATATAATATAATTTAATTTAATTTAATTTAATTTAATTTAATTTAGTTTAATCTAATTCTTAATTTTTAATTTAATTTTTAATTTTAGAGGAATTTGTTTTAAATAATTTAACTTTAATTTAATTTAATGATTAAGTCTTTTAGCATTTTAAATCTTAAACTTGGATTATCATTTTAATTAGGAATTAAACATTAATGAAATGATTAATTTAGGGATTTTTTTAAATTAAAGAATAAATTTCTTCCTAATAATATCCCTATTTTAATAATTCCAATTTTATTATTCTTCCAAATTTAATCAATTATTTAATTAAAGTTTAATCATTTTAAATTGCTTAATGGGTTTCTACCCTTCAATTATTAAATTTCAATCATCCAAATCAGATTAGGATCAAATATTTTACTTGTTAATTTTTTATTAAACCTAAAGTTTTAATTAAGGATTAAAAGAAATTTAATTACCACTTTACCCTTTAAGCTTAATAATTTCATAACTCACTAAATTGAACTCAAATAAACTTGAAATTTTTATGTGACTTCACTTATGTGTCAATAAAGACATGAGAGGAGAAAATGTGATTTTTACTGTATTTAATTTATTTATATAATTATTTTTGGTAGAAAATAGAGATTTCCAAGGAAAATTTAATAACATGACCGAGGGAAAGTTTCTGTCCTTAAGAAAATTAGGGGACATTCCTAATGACCAGAGGACCACTTGGACCAAATTTTGTGATTTTTTGAATTATATTTTATTTATTAGAATTATTTTAAGTTCTGGAGTATTAATTAATTTAAAAATAAAATAAATGTTGAAAAATGAATTTTATATTTTTCAAAAATGTCTCTGATATCAAGGAAATCAGAGAAGCAAATTTTGCAATTTTCGATTTTTCTGTGATTTATTATAATTATTTTAGTGAAAATGCTAGAAAATACATTTTTTTATTTTAAAATTACCCTAGAGCTTTAAAAATTAATATCTCACCAAATAGGCCTAAGAAAAAATATGGGGTTTGTTCCTAAGTGATTAAAATTCAAAATGTGACATTTTGGTGAATTTTATTATTTTTGTGATTTTTATTATTTTTTAATTAAAAAAATATTAAAAATAATATTAAAAATCAACTTTTTTAGAAAATTGAAATTTTAATTTTATTAAATTCCCTGATACCGGAGAGGCTCCAAAACCAATTTGGTGAATTTTTGAAAGGTATTTTGAAAGTTATGAATTTTTAAAGTTTAAAATGACTAAATGGCTTAATCAACCCATTTAGTAGGGCAAACCAAGTTCAATTGACTTCAAATTTTTATGGTGGGTTCCTCTGATCCTAAAGGTCAGTGGAGAATTGATTTCAAGTCAATTTGATTTGTGGTTAACTCTAATTAATTAGGGGTCTATTTTGGATGTTTAAGCCAATTAGTGTTATCTTAAGTGAATTAATCCAAGTCCTATTTTTCCTAGGGTTCTCCGAGTCATAAGGAACATCACCAAATTTTCCTAGAATTTATTTCACAACATGCTAATTTTTGGAATTAAAATACTCAAAACGAGCAACATGCATTTGAAAAATAAATAACTTTTCATAGGGATGACCTCGACTTTGGAAAATTCGGGGAATGTTCCCAAATTCGGAGGCTTCAAAAGCCCTATGGTCTCATGCCATGGTGAATTGTATTCATACATGGAGAATTAAATGTATGCAGAGAGTAAATAAATTATAAAAAATAAAATACTTGATGAAATTAAATGATTTCTTTTCTACATTATTCTCCTCATTCGTTTCGAGCAAGAGGGTATTTTTATTTTATTTTTCCGATTTTCCTACACAAAGTTATGAATTTTCCAAGTTTACGGAATTAAATAAATAGAAAATACCCCTAATTTTCTATTTATCCGAGTCGGCGCCGCGTCATCCTCGGCATCTCCGAACGCACATGCGTCGCACTCCCATTCGACGCCGCCGCTTGAGTCGGCGGCCGGGCCCCGCGGTTCACGTACCATCTTCCGGTCCGACGCCATCTGAGCCGTCCGTCCGCGCGTGTATTGAATGGACGGCATCCGTTCATCGTTCCCGAGCGTCCTCACCTGAGAGCCGTCCACACTAAATCCCTAAGATCTCACTCGATACTCGATGGATTTTCGTGTTCTTATGCTCTATGGATTCGTCTTGAGAAGACGAACACATCCATATGGTTATCATGCATTGAAATTAAAGCATTTGAAATGGAGAATCTCCAGAAGCTCGGGATGAAGAATTAGCTCATACCTTAGCTGCGAGAGGTGAAGCCTCGATCGGAGATGCTCGGCACGTTCGTTGGAGCCGCGGGAGGCTAAGGATGAAGCCCAGGGATGTGGTGAATTGCCTAGGTGTGATTTCCACCAAGGTCGATCACAACCTTTGGAGTACGGAACAAGCTGGGTGGCTCTGGAGATGGGGCTTTTGTTGGTGGACACCTTCTCTTGGTACAGTGAAGGTGTAGGACCAATCGATTTGAGGATTGATCCACTGTGGAGAAGTGTCTCGGTTTTGGGCTTGGATTTCGACTACGAAATTGAGCTCGCGAGAGAAGAAATGGTAGGGGGATTTCGGTGGGGATCAAGTGCTCGTGTATGGGGAGTAGTACGGAACAATTTTGGCGAGTTTCCTTAAGGTTTGTTTTAGCACCTCTCATGGCCGAGAGAGTGAGGGGTTTAAATAGGCATGGTCGGAGGCTCTCCCGGGGGGTGTTGAGGGGCGGGATCAGCTGCTCTCGGCATGTGAAGAACGACCACAATGGCCATCGGGGATGGGGCGGCTCAGCGAGTGAGAATTCCAAAGTTGGCTCACATGTGAGCTCTCGGCCATGGTGTTTTCGGCGGCGGGGTGGCTGGCCGGCGAGCGGGGTCACCCTCGGGGTCGGGTGGGTCGGGTGCAGGTGTTTGTGCAAGCAATTGGCAATGGCCGAGTGTAAAGGCCTTGATCCAAAATAGAATGGGGCATGGCTAGTTTTGGGTCTAAATGGGTCAACTCACCCATTTGGGCTTGGTGCACCCCTCGAGGTGGCTTTGGGTCTTGTGGGGGATCAAAGAGATCAGTTGGTTTGGCATGGAGAAGTCTCCATCCAAATATATTTGGATTAAATTTAGGTTTAGGTGAATCATGATTAAGGCTAATGAGCTTTAGGGATTAAGGAAAGGGTCCCTCCTTCCTACCCAATATGGTATGGTGGAGTGTCCAAGGCTCTCATGGCTCACATGTGGCTCATGCATGGCTTCATGGCTCACCTTTGGCTTGGGGAAAGCTTGGTCGATTTCATGAAAATGGATTATAGGAATTTTTTGGTAATTTGATGGAAATTTGTATGGAACTTGATTTGGAATGATTTGATGATGAATTTAGGACTTAAGTATTGAGTTTAATTGAAAGTATGATGAGGGGAAATGTCATATGGGCTTTGGGACCAATTTTGGGCCTTTGGATGTGGTAAAGGATGGGCTTTTAAAATGGTTTAGGAAAGTGGGCTTTTGAATTTTAAAATGGATTTTGGGATGAAATTTTGGTAAAGGCTTGGGCCAAATAATTGTTGAGTTTGGTTTAGGGATGTGTCATGAGTGGTTTGAAATAAATTTGAGGTGATTTGGGTTTGAATTGGGTTGGATATGGGCCTTTTTGGTAAAGAGGCTAAGGTGGGCCAAAATGGGCTACCATGCGCCAAAGTTGGGCTAGAGTTGAAATTGATGTAAAATTAATGTTGGGAAATGTTTATGGGGGTGTTTCAAAGAGGTTTTGGCTTTGGTTAGGTTTTGATTTTGGGATTTGGGCTCATTTGGGCTAGGTTTAGGTTTAGGTCGAAATTGGGCTTTTTGATTTTGGGTTGAATTTGAGTGGGGTTTGGGTCTAAATTTTGGGCAAATCATGTTAGTGTTTTGTTTATGGGGATGTCAAGGAGGGTTTAGAAAAGATTTGGGGTTAATTGGAGTTGAATTGGGTGAGTTTGGGTTAGGTTTGGGTCATAGGTCCAAATTGGGCTTTAAAGCCAAAAGTAAAATTGGATCCCAATGCCAATCAAATTGGGCTTGCATTTGGTCTAGATTGGTGTTGGGGATGTTGAATTGAAGTTTAGAATTGAATTGTACCAGAATTTAGGTCAATTGGGTAGGTTAGGTTTGACATTGGGTTCACTTTGGGTTAAAATGGGTCAAATTGGGGGTTTTGATAAAAGTGGGGTAAATTGACAAAATTGGCCCATGGTGTAGTTGAACAAAATGAAATTGGGAATATTTGGGATTTTTTGGAATTTTCTGGGAATTTTCTGAATTTTTGGATTTTTTGGCTAAGAGGGGTATTTTGGGTATTTGAAGGGTATTGGGAGGTATTTTTGGAATTTTTGGTATTTTTGGTTATGGATGATCAGTTTGAGTGATGTGGAAATGTTTGGGAATGATTTTGGAGAATTTTGGGTGATTTGGAAATTTTTGAGAAATTTGAGTTATTCGGGGCTTTGGGTAGGTTGGCGGGTGTTGGGTCCCGGGGGTCAAAAATTGAAAATTTGGAAAATGGAAGATTAGGTGAATGTAAGTGGAATAAAATCATCTTGGTTGAGCCATGAAGCCATATCAAGCCCACATGAGCCATGAAGGGACTCATTTGAGGCATTCATCTATGTTGTTCACAACCCTCTTGCGAGGGCTTAGGGGTTAAGGACCATCCATGTGAATCATCTACATGAGTCGGGAGGTCAAGTCGGGTATGGGTGTGTTTTAGGAGGTGTATGGAAGTGTAGTGTATGAGTGTAGTGTGTGTGTAAGTCAGCCCCTTCATCGGACCGGAGCCGCAGGGCGTCCTAAGGCGAAGAGTCCTATAGGAACTCATCCTTTTAAACTTCCACATTTGATTTCAACCCTCTAGGTGATTAGGGGTCTACGGTCAAGTTTGTGGAGTTTGCGGGGAGTTAAGAAGTGGTTTAAAATTCTAGATGGTGGATCCCGATTCTAGTCCTCTAAGATAGTCAAAGGAAAAGCCTAAGGCTAGATCCTAAGTACTAAAGAGAAGAAGAGAAGACCTTATCAAAAATGAGGTCAACAAGGAGTAGTGCTCATACCTCAAGGAATTCAAATCTGACAAATCTCATTGAAATCGGCTCTTAGTTGATCCAATCTAAGGATGCCCTAAATCTTTTTTGTGATTTTGAGAGGTTGAGGGGACAGGAGGTGTTAAAAATGTCAATTTTCGGGTTTTTAGCTGTAGAAAACTTTCTTAAGCGCGAGGCATCGGCGCGTAGTCGTGAAATCTTGCGCTTAAGAGCCTAAGTTCTGGCGCTTAGCCGCCAGTACCCTGATTTTCATAATTAATTTAAAAAATATGTACTAAACCCCTTGGTTAATCAACCTAAATCACTTCAAATAATCATTTCTCCCCCATAAACTTTTCTAATACTCCAAAGAAAGTTAAATTTCCATCAATTCCAAACAAATTTCACACAAACACAAACTTTTATTTAATTAAAACAACCACACTTAATACAAACTAAAATTTTCTATCCAAATATTTTGGATGAAATTTCCCAATACACAATGATTCAAATAAATAAAAATAAAGCGAAATTTACATCAATAAGATGTAACAAACACACATTAAAGTTCAATAAAACACAAACATATAACACTAGACACAAAAACACTTTACACATAAAACTATAACTCTAGACTACACTCAAATTAATTCCAATCTCCACTAGGTGGAATATATCCAGAACCACCATTAGTTCCATTTGAACCATCTGGAATATAAATCTGATAAAACAGGCGATGGTTGAAAACTCTTACATCTTCTTCTAACCATTTGTTTTCAGAAACATCGCCTTATCTGCTTCTTCCACATGACTTGTATGATTGAATTGTATTTTAATTTGCCATCCCATATGCACTAAATGAGCTTTAGTTTCATTTACCTTTGCTTCAATTGACTCCACGTTGGCTTAAATCTTTGCAATCCTTTCTGCAATACCTTGAATACTAACTGCTAGGAATCCATTGTATAACTCTTGCGCACTTTTACTAATAAACTTCTTCTTGTCTAATTCCTCCTTCTTCTTAATTCCACTCTCAGAAGAAGACATTTTTGCACTCAAAACACTCTTCTTAAGACTCAGGAATGAAAATAAGGACTAGGGCTAGTGTTTCTCTTAATTCAGGGTCTTTTTATAGAAATGGGAAGTACTAAAACTGACCCTAGATGTTTTAAAACTCCAAAATAACTTCTAAAACCACTTCCCCATGATTTTGACTTCTAGAAATTCACTTATCACGTTTTTCTTAACTGCGGCGCTTAAGCACCAACCAGGCGGCACTTAGCCGCCAGTGCACATTTTTGTACAGGTTTGCCAAATGTTCAAATTTTTCATTCTGACTCTTTTAAGTCATCAAGTAATGTCAAATAAACACCAATATAACCAATCTCTTTAAAATAATACCACATAATCATAAAAACAAACCAAACAAAGCACACAAAAGACATAAAGCAAAACACACTGATAAATATGAGTTGCCTCCCACAAAGCGCTTGGTTTAATGTCTTCAGCTTGACATACCCAGAACTTATTCTGAGTGACCCAACATCAGATTCTCATCAGGTTTAAGTTGATCGACTGAAAAATAAGGTTTAAGTCTATGACCATTAACTTTGAATATTTTCCAGTCTTAGGATCTTGAATATCCACAACTCCATAAGAATAAACTTTTATCACAATAAATAGACCCATCCATTTGGACTTAAGTTTTCCAGCAAAAATTTTCAAGTTGGCATTATACAAGAAATCTTTTTGTCTTGACTCAAGATTTTTTGTAAGAATCTTCTAATCATGCTATAACTTCATCTTCTCTTTATAAATCTTAACATTTTCATAAGATGTATTCATTATCTCTTCAAGCTCATTTAATTGCAATAATATCTTCTCAACAACATCCTTTATATTATAATTGAACTCTTTTATAGCCCAATATGCTTTATGCTCAAGTTCAACAGGTAAATGACAAGCTTTTCCAAAAATTAGCCTATATGGGGACATCTTTATAGGAGTTCTGTAAGCAGCCCTATAGGCCCACAAAGCATAACTCAGTTTGATTGACCAATCCTTTATATTTGGATTAACAGTCTTTTCTAATATTCTTTTAATTTCATGATTGGATATTTCAATGAAATCACTTGTCTGCGGATGATAAGTAGTAGCAATGTGATGGTTAATATGATATTTTTTTACTCACTTCTCCATAATCACATTTCTAAAATGACTTCCCCCATCTGTTATGATTACTCTTGGTATTCCAAAAATGCAAAATATATTCTTTCTTAAAACTTTGCAACACTTTGAGCATCACATTGATGCAAAGCAACAACTTCAATCCATTTGGATACATAGTTTACTGTTATTAAAATATAAATATTTCTGAAAGATGGTGTAAATGGTCCCATGAAATATAATCCCCAAACATCAAATATTTCAACTTCCAACATATAATTGAGGGACATCTCATTTCTTCTAGAAATATTGCCTACACGCTGACTTTGATCACCATTTTTAATATATACATTAACATCTTTAAAAATTGTAGGCCAATAAAATCCAGATTATAAAATTCTATAACCAGTTCTATCAACTCCAAAATGTCCCCCATAATCAGAATTATGATATTTTTGAATAATTTCATAAGTTTCTTCTAAAGGCACATATCTTCGAATGATCAGTTCCTTTCCTTGTTTATATAAAAATGGGTCATCCCAAAAATAAGTTTTAGCATCAGATAAAAATTTCTTCCTTTCCTGGTATGTCAAACCATATGGTAAAATATCATTGACAATAAAGTTTACAATGTCGGCATACCATGGAATACACCACTCATTAATAGTGAATAATTTTTCATTAGGAAAATGTTCATTAATTTCTTTAATATCACTAAGAGATTTTTTTCAGTTTCAAGCCTAGATAGATGATCAGCAATTTGATTATCAGCACCTTTCCTATCTACTATCTCAAAATCAAATTCTTGCAGAAGAAGAATCCATCTAATCAATCTCAATTTTGCATCTTTCTTCTTCATTAAATATTTGATAGCAGAATGATCAGTATGCACTACACATTTAGTTCCAATTAAATATGATCGAAATTTATCAAAACAATACTATAGTTAATAACTCTTTATCAGTAGTGGTATAATTAATTTAAGCTTTATTAGGAGTTTTACTAGCATAGTAAATTACTTTGAAAATTTTATCATATTTCTGACCCAAAACAACTCCAATAACATAATCACTAGCATCACACATTAATTCAAATATTTTTTCCCAATTTGGTGAAATTATAATAGCTGCAGTGATTAATTTTTCTTTTAATGTTTCAAAAGCTTTTAGGCATTCCTCATCAAAACAAAAAATTACATCCTTTTCCAATAAACGACATAAGGGTTTTGAAATTTTTAAAAAGTCTTTAATGTAACGCCTATAGAATCTAGCATGTTCGAGAAAACATCTAATTCCATTTACATCCGTTGAACAAGGTAAATTAGAGAAAACTTGAATTTTTGTAGGATCTATCTCCAAACCTTTTTCTGATATTCTATGTCCTAATACAATTCTTTCTACTACGATAAATTGACATTTTTCCCAATTAAGGACCAAATTAGTTTCTTCGCAGCATTTTAGAACTTTAGATAAATGTTCTAAACATGATTCAAATGAACTTCCAAACACTGAAAAGTCTTCCATAAAAATTCAATCCCTTTTTCAATTAAATCACAAAAAAAAGCCATCATACATCTCTGAAATGTAGCAGGGGCATTACATAAACCGAAAGACATTCTTCTAAAAGAAAACTTACCATAAGGACTGGTAAACGTTGTTTTATCTTGATCCTCAGGAGCAATTTGAATTTGGTAGTACCCAGTATATCCATCCAAAAAATAAAAGTATTTATGCCAAGCCAGTCTACCCAACATCTGATCTAGAAATGGGATTGGAAAGTAATATTTTCTTGTAGCAAGATTTAACTTTCTATAATCAATGCATATTCGCCACCCTGTTACTTGTCTTGTTGGTATAATCTCATTATTTTCATTAACAGTCACAGTTACTCCTCCTTTCTTATGAACACAGTGAATAAGACTAACCCATGCACTATCTGAAATAGGGTAGATAATCCCAGCATCCAACCACTTTAAAATTTCTTTCTCAACAACATCTTTCATAATATGATTTAATCTTCTTTGAGGCTCAGCCTGAGGTTTGCAATTATCTTTCATAAGGATTCTATGCATACAAATTGAAGGACTGATTCCTTCAATATCAGCTATCAACCATCCAAAGGCTTTCTTGTACTTCTTCAAAACTTTAAACAAACTCTCTTCTTCTTTTTTAGTTAATTGAGAGGAAATTATCACTGTCAAAGTTGAGGACTCACCTAAACAAATATACTTCAAATGATCAGGAAGCATCTTTAACTCAAGTTCAGGAGGTTTTTCAATTGACGGACCAAAAGATTCATCTTTTTCAGTCATGTCTGTTGACCTCATTTTTGATGAGGTCTTCTCTTCTTCTTTTAGTGCTTAGGATCTAGCCTTAGGCTTTTCCTTTGACTATCTTAGAGGATTAGAATTGGGACCCACCTTTTAGAAATTCAAACCACTTCTAAACTCCCCGCAAACTCCACAAACTTGACTATAGACCCCTAATCACCTAGAGGGTTGAAATCGAAATGTGGAAGTTTAAAGGATGAGTTCCTATGGGACTCTTTGGCCTTAGGAGCGCCCACAGGTGGCACAGTGCACGGTGAAGGGTTGACTTGCACACACACTACACCTACACACTACACTTTCACACACTCCCTAAAAACACACCCATACCTGACTTGACCTCCGACTCATGTAGGTGATTCACATGGATGGTCCTTAACCCCTAAGCCCTTGGCTAAGAGGGTTAGGAACAACATAGTGAATGCCTCAAATGAGTCCCTTTCATGGCTCATGTGGGCTTGATATGGCTTCATGGCTCAACAAAAATGATTTCATTCCACTTACATTCACCAAATCTTCAATTTTCCAAATTTTCAATTTTTGACCCCCGGGACCCTATACCCCGCCTAACCTACCAAATGCCCTTGAAACTACCCAGAATTTGCAAAAATTTCCAAATTACCCAAAATTCCGCAAAATCATTCCCAAACATTTCCACATCACTCAAATTGATCATCCATAGCCAAAAATACCAAAAATTCCAAAAATACCTCCCAATACCCTCCAAATACCCAAAATACCCCTCCTAGCCAAAAAATCCAAAAATTCAGAAAATTCCCAGAAAATTCCAGAAAATCCCAAATATTCCCAATTTCATTTTGTTCAACTACACCATGGGCCAATTTTGTCAATTTACCCCACTTTTATCAAAATCCCCAATTTGACCCATTTTAACCCAAAGTGAACCCGATGTCAAAACCTAACCTACCCAATTGACCCAAATTCTGGTCCAATTCAATTCTAAACTTCAATTCAACATCCCCAACACCAATCCATACCAAATCCAAGCCCAATTTGATTGGCATTGGGATCCAATTTCACTTTTGGCCTTAAAGCCCGATTTGGACCCATGAACCAAACCTAACCCAAATGAGCCCAAACCCCAAAATCAAAGCCCAACCAAAGTCAAAACCTCTTTAAAACACTCCCATAAACATTTCCCAACATTAATTTTACATTAATTTCAACCCTAGCCCAACTTTGGCCCATGGTAGCCCATTTTGGCCCACCTTAGCCTCTTTACCAAAAGGCCCATATTCAACCCAAATACAAAAGCCCAAATTTGGCCCTAAAGCCCACATGACATTTCCATTTGCCATCCATTTAATCAAAGCCATTCCCTAAGTTATAATTCCATCATCAAACAAATCCAAATCAAGCCTTATGACAATTCTCCTTAAATCCATCAAAAATTTCAACATCCTTCCTCATGAAAGTTGACTAAACTTTTCCCAAGCCAAAGATGAGCCATGAAGCCATGCATGAGCCACATGAGAGCCATGGGATCTACTTTCCACCTCACCATACCCAAGATGGCAAGAGGAGGAGGCCCTTTCCATATTCCCTTAAAGGGATTAGCCACTTCCATGACTCCATTAAACCTTGCTTAAACTTAATTGTACTTGGATGGTGACCCTTCCCCACTAATTATGCTGACCTAAACCACTTTATCTTCAGCCCAAACTAGCCATGGGAAGGTGCACCTAGCCCAATCCATGCATTTGACCAATTTGAGCCAAAATACACCCTTACCCCATTCCACTTTGATTCGAACCCTTTACACATGGCAGCCACCAATTGCCTTCACAAACATCAAGCCCTGACCCACCTGAACCTGAGGGTGACCCATGCCTGGCCGGCCAGCCACCAGGCCGCCGGAAAACACCATGGCCGAAAGCTCACATGTGAGCCAACATTGAAATTCTCCATTGCTGACTTGTCTCAACCCAAATGGATAGCATGGCTCATTCTTCCCTTGACCTAAGCGGGTGATCCAAAGCCCTAACTCTCCACGGGAGGCCCTCCACCCTCTCCTATTTAAACACCACCCCCTCACGGCCATGAAAAAGAGTTGCACAAACCTTGCCGAAACTCCGCCAAAATTGTTCCAAACCCTTCTCCACCCTTAGAGCGAGTTGATCCCAGGTGTCGATTTGCCCTAATCCCCACTGACAAAATCCGATTTCTCAATTGAAATTCCACCCAAAACCAGGACACTTCTCCACAGTGGATCAATCCTCAAATTGATTGGTCCTACACCTTCACCAGACCAAGAGAAGGTGTCCACCAGCAAAAGCCCCATCTCCAGGCCACCCAGTTGTTCCAGACTCCAAAGGTTGTGATCGACCTTGGTGGAAATCACACCTAGGCAATTCACCACATCCCGAGCTTCATCCCTAGCCTCCTGCAGGCTCCAACGAACGTGTCGAACATCTACGATCGAGGCTTCACCTCTCGGAGCAAAGGTATGAACTAATTCTTCATCCCGAGCTTCGGATATTCTCCATTTCAAATGCTTTAATTTCAATGCATGATAACCATATAGATGTATTCGTCTTCTCGAGACGAATCCATAGAAGCATAAGAACATGAAAATCCATTGAGTATCGAGTGAGATATTAGGGATTTAGTGTGGACGGCTCTCGGGTGAGGACACTTGGGGATGATGAACGGATGCCGTCCATTTGATACACGCGCGGACGGACGGCCAGGATCGCGCCGGATGAGGAGACGGAACGACACAGCGGGTCCCGGGAGCGCTGACGCGGATGGCGGCGTCGAATGGGATCGCGACGCGTGTGCCTTCGGAGATGTTAAGGATGACGCGGCGCCGCGTGGATAAGTAGAAAATTAGGGGTATTTTCTATTTATTTAATTCCCTAAACTTCAAAAATTCATAACTTTGTGTAGGAAAATTAGAAAAATAAAATAAAAATACCCTCTTGCTCGGTGAACGGAGGAGAATAATGTGGAAAAGAAATCATTTAATTTCATCAAGTATTTTATTTTTTATAATTTACTTACTCTCTCGCATACATTTAATTCTTCATGCATGTACACAATTCACCATGGCATGAGACCATAGGAGCTTTTGAAGCCTCCGAATTTGAGAACATTCCTCGAATTTTCCAAAGTCGGAGGCCATCCCTATGAAGAGTTATTGATTTTTCAAATTCATGTCACCGTTTTGAGTATTTTAATTCCAATAAATAGCATGTTGTGAAATAAATTCTAGGAAAATTTGGTGATGTTCCTTATGACCGAGAGAACCCTAGGAAAAATAGGTTTTGAGTTAGTTCATTTTAGACAACCCTAATTGGCTTAAACACTCAAAATAGGTCTCTAATTAATTAGAGTTAACCATAGATCAAATTGACTTGAAATCAATTCTCCACTGACCTTTAGGATCAGAGGAACCCACCATAAAAGTTTGAAGTCAATTGGACTTGGTTAACCCTATTAATTGGGTTGATTAAGCCCATTTAGTCATTTTAAACTTTAAAAATTCATAACTTTCAAAATACCTTTCAAAAATTCACCAAATTGGTTTTAGAGCCTCTCTGATATCAGGGGAATTTAAGAAAATTAAAATTTCAATTTTCTAAAAAAGTTGATTTTTAATATTATTTTAATATTTTTAATAATTAAAAAATAATAAAAATCACAAAAATAATAAAATTCACCAAAATGTCACATTTTGAATTTTAGTCACTTAGGAACAAACCCCATATTTTTCTTAGGCTTATTTGGTGAGATATTAATTTTTAAAGTTCTAGGGTAATTTTAAAATTAAAAAAAAGTATTTTCTAGCATTTTCACTAAAATAATTATAATAAATCATAGAAAAATCAGAAAATTGTAAAATTTGCTTCTATGGTTTCCTTGATATCAGAGAGATTTTTGAAAAACATAAAATTCATTTTTCAACATTTATTTTATTTTTAAATTAATTAATACTCCAGAATTTAAAATAATTCTAATAAATAAAATATAATTCAAAAAATCACAAAATTTGGTCCAAGTGGTCCTCTGGTCATTAGGAATGTCCCATAATTTTCTTAAGGACAGAAACTTTTCCTTGGTCATGTTATTAAATTTTCCTTGGAAATCTCTATTTTCTATCAAAAATAATTATATAAATAAATTAAATACAGAAAAATCGCATTTTCTCCTCTAATGTCTTTATTGACATATGAGTGAAGTCACATAAAAATTTCAAGTTCATTTGAGTTCAATTTAGTGAGTTATGAAATTATTAAGCTTGAAGGGCAAAATGGTAATTAAAATCTTAACCATTTAATTAAAACTTTAGGTTTAATAAAAAAAATTAATAGGTAAAATATTTGATCCTAATCTGATTTGGATGATTGAAATTTAATAATTAAAGGGTAGAAACCCACTAAGCAATTTAAAATGATTAAACTTTAATTAAATAATTGATTAAATTTGGAAGAATAATAAAATTGGAATTATTAAAATAGGGATATTATTAGGAAGAGATTTATTCTTTAATTTAAAAAATCCCTAAATTAATCATTTCATTAATGTTTAATTCTTAATTAAAATGATAATCCAAATTTAAAACATTGAAAGACTTAATCATTAAACTAAAATTAAATAATTGAACTCTTTAATTAAAATTAAAATGAATAAAATTAAATTAAATTAAATTAAAAAGTAAATTAAATTAAATTAAATTAAATTAAATTAAATTAAACTAAATCATATTACATTAAATTAACTTAAGTTAAATTAAATTAAATTAAACCACATTACATTAAATTAAGTTAAATTAGATTGAATTAAATTAAATATAAAGACATGAAGAATTCAAAAATAAATCTAAGATAACTTGAACACTATTCCAAACTTAAATCATTAATTTGAACT
Source organism: Papilionanthe hookeriana x Papilionanthe teres (assembly GCA_022702705.1). Taxonomy (NCBI): domain Eukaryota; kingdom Viridiplantae; phylum Streptophyta; class Magnoliopsida; order Asparagales; family Orchidaceae; genus Papilionanthe; species Papilionanthe hookeriana x Papilionanthe teres. Next base: position 113,402,807 of record CM040430.1, on the reverse strand, counting down.
TAAATTTGAATCACAAATCATTAAATATCATTTTACCCTCAAAAGCTTTAGTTATCATAACTCCTAAACAGGATATTAAATGAAGTGTTACTTCACTTATAGGACATTCAAATATCCTAGTTCACTGAGCAAGTTAACAAAACTTGAAAACCTCGGACGATCGATTCATTTACATAATTAAATTCATTTGGACTTAAAACAATCCTAGGAATATTGAAAAGATGTTTAAGATTCTTCTTAAGCACTTCCTCAATATGATAGGATATTTATAAGAACAATTGAACTTAATTGTTCTTTGATGAAGAAAATCGTCTTCAAACTAAAAACACAAGGAACCTAGACGTCATAGGAAATGACTAGCTATAGGATTAGGAATTTGGTAGAAAACCATAACCCTTCCCTTAGCTTTATCTAGGAATTTATTTTAAATGCTTAAATATTCTAACTGTGTTTTAAGTGCAGCTTGGGATGACGGGAAGACCCTCCAGGTACGCTTTTATTTTATTGCGATTTACTTAATCGCATCGCACTTACTTTTCTTGCATGATAAACAACAGTTGCATGAAAACCTACACCTTTAGGACAGAAACCAAAACTGAAACCCATAACTAAATTAAAAGACACTACAAGATAAAATTCACCTCCACAACATTTCAAAATATAAGACAACTTAAAATTTAATCACAAACAGAACAACAAAACTACAACTACAACTAAATTAAAACGTCTCATTGAATGATCGGGAATACCTCGGATGATGTAACCCACGTGTTGCTAACGGGATTTCCCACGGTCCAAATGAAAGTGCGGAACTTATTTAGTTGAGTTTAGCAAATTCATACTGGACTAAGTGAATTCGATGAAAATAACGATGTCGGGATGACGGAACCGTGGGATCTTAATCGGTTCGTTTAATCAACTTTAAGATACTGTTTTAATTAAAATATTAAAGACACATGGAAATTAAGACTTTCTTTAAACCAAACACTTCTCTCATCTCCCGATTTATGACTTCTAAAACTAAACCTCCGCAACAACAAGGAGCTCGGAGCATGGTGGGCGACACGGCCATCGTCGTCAGCAAAACTGAAATCTACATTAGCAAAACTTTCTTAGAATTAAATAACCAAGCCATAGGACTTCGAGGTAGTTTGCCTAGGGCAACATAAATCCTCAACTCTCCGTTAGGCATTTGCATGATCATATCATGTAAATTAAGCCCTAACCGGTCTTAGGATTTCCGAGGTAGTCGTCCGATACGATATAAACCCTCACATCCTCGAGGCTATTTGTATGATTTTATCATACGAATATAAGTCCTAACTAATTAAAATTGGCGAGGATCAAAATACTAAATAAACATTAGGACCTTCCTAAATTCAAGCCAAACAATAGGATAGTCGGGAAATTACCAAAGTTCGCTTTGGATCTGTGATTTCTCCTACCCTTCTTCCTTTGGACTCCTAAAATAAAATGTTCCAAATTTGATTCATTCCCTATTGAAATTCCAAAATTCAATCCTTTGAAAACTTAAACTTTGAAATTCTTGAGAGCAGAATTATTGATTATTATCGAGAGTTTTCTTAGGTGATTCCCGTCACTTAAGATGTAATTAACTATAGGGGCTTGCCCTTATAGGGAATTTTAAAGAACCCGAGTAATATAAACCCTGTTTAATGTTTTCATATTAGGCGGGGGAATTTGTCGGCTTATAAAATTGGTTCGCGGACCAAACGGATGTCACAAACCTTTCTAGTTTATTTAATCGAGCCCCATCATCAAGCGAGTGTGTCTATTCTTCGGGATAGATACACGGTTTGTGATGCGGTGCTCGTTTATATAAACTATTCGGGATGTGAGATCGGTTTGATTTCATATCTTAAAATTTTCAAATTTAAAATTATTTTCAAAATAAAATACTACTTTTCAAATTATTTATTTAAATTAAATTAAAAATTCGCCGACAATTTCTGTAGGCGACTCCTTTTAAAAAATACAACACAACCTAAAAATATGCCGACAACTTCTGGCGACTCCGCTGGGGAAAATTCCTCTCTCCATTCTAATCAGACAATTCTGCTTTCAAAAATCGGTAGTGCATCCATGTCCCTTATGGATCAAACTACCCTTCTTTCCGTTGGGATACTATGTTCATTTCTACCTCGAACAAGTATAACCAACATTCTCTCGGATTTAGGAGCCATCTGTTTAGACACCCCTAAACGAGAGGTTCCGAGATCCTTTTACTTCATTTCTGAGGTGGGGTGGACCCCCAATAGGTGTTAGTTTAGGAGTGATCCTTCGAGTCGAGAAGTCTTGCTTGAGACTCTCTTTCCCTTTCCAACTCCGATTCAGATTCCTTACCTTCTCTACACCTTTGAACACTCCGTTCTAAATAAACAAACCCTCTAATAAGTGATTCTTTTAATAAGTGATTCCTTTTTATAAATACATGAACAAGAATGAGTTCGGACTCTTTTCAATTCCTTTCTTTTCGTCCTAAAGAAAAGAAGCATAACTTGGGACTGACATCCGGAATCTACCTCGCGAAATGGAAGCCCCGAAACTGATTTTCTCTTTTACCAATGGACTGGACCTCGCTGTCTATAAGGATGAGCTGCCCGACAATGGAATCATCCGATTTGGACAAGGATTTGAAAACACGAACGTCAAGATCACCGACGTCTCCCTCTTTGCACTGATGAACAAGGTATCTGAAGCTGAGGAGCCGCTGCTTGAATTCAACCTTAAATCAACTCAAGAATTTCCCCCTCTGCAAAGGGTTCCAGCTGAGAGGAGTACCGCTGTCCATAGAAGGACCGTTATCTCTACCCCCACTGGTCTAGTTGTTTCTGCACCTACCCCGACTTTTGCCAAATCAAAGGGGAAAGAAATCCAGAATTATGATGGACCTGTTACCGTGGAGGGTACGGATCTTCTCGTAAGACCTTCCGTTTTCGAAATCGGGTCCAGTTCAAAGATTCCGTCACCGACAAGGACCCAAAGAAGAAACGAAGTAGAAGGATCGCTAGAGAAGCCGCAGCTGCCGAAATTGCTTTCCTAGAGGAAATTCCGGAAGCCGCCGAATATACACCGCCGCTCGAATACATACCACTCTTGGGAGGAAGCAGGTTTCATCCCCTCTCCGCCGCAGAAGATGAAGAAAATATTCGCAAGATTGCTGCCACATTACCACGACCCGCATATTACAACGATAGCCGCAAGAAAAGAACTAGAACTACGCTCGTTTGCTCGACCGCAAACTTTGGTAGAAAAGTTAGCAAAGAAGGAAAACTCGCCCCGTATCGAAATTCTACGAAGGATAGGGCGGGTGCCGGTCGAATCCCGTCTTGGGCCCCGAGTAGAACCCGCCATCATGACGGAAAAGCCAAGTAAAAGAATGAAGGCTAGTCCACTCGTTGTCGTCTCGGGATTACGGATTAGGGAGGATACCACCTTCCAAGCATTCGGCCGACGGACCATCTGGTCCTAGACCTTCGCCGCCGAGAAGGATGGTATGGCGTCCCACTGCGGGCGATTGAGATTGAAACGAGCGGCCGAGAAAGAAAATCTCGCCGGGAGACTTGAATCGAAGAAAGTGCTACAGCGATAAAGGGGACTCGTGAGAAGGGGACCCGACGACTATCGCACGACAACCACGGAGACACACAGAAAGCCCCGCTAGAAGATGCCATGGAAAAGTTGAGAACCGATATCCGACGATTGGCAAAAGAAAGAGAAGAAAAGTTCGGAGACGAGATTGATTCATCGGAATTCATGGACGACGAATATGCGGAAATCAATATGGTTGAGACACGAGCTTCATCAGCTTCGCAAGGTGCTCCTGCAGCCGCAGAAGAGAGGAGCCGAACCGATGAGAAGGCGACTTCGGGAAAAAGACGGCACGATCGCTCAAATGGCGAAAAGGATGGAAGAGATGGCCGTAGCTCTGGCCACTCTCTAGAGTCAAGTACAACCACATAGAGAGACACCCCCAGAGGTCATTCACATTGTAGACGGAGGAAAGGAGATTACGTCCGTCAATGGGGATGATCGATCGAAAAAGGATACAACACAAAGTATGATTCCTAAAAGGATATCAAGAACTTAGTGGAACGACGGGTGCGAGAAGCCTTAGCACAATCGAAGAGCGGGACATCCATTCGGACGGGTAGACCTTACCCAGAAGAATTCGACGCTGTCCAATACCCGAAAGGCTTCGTACCACCTCTGTTCAAGACCTTCGACGGAACCGGGAATCCCCGACAGCATGTGGCACACTTTCGTGCCAGTTGTTGCAATGCCGGCGGAAGCGATGCATTACTCTTCCGACAGTTCGTCGCGATCTGTCGGGAATCGCCTTCGGCCGGTATGCGGAATTACCAAATGGTTCGGTGAAGACGTTCTCGGAGCTAGAGAACCTCTTCATCAAGCGATTTGCCGGAGCTCGACACCACATCACTATAGGTGATTTAGTGGTAGAGAAACAAAAGCCGAATGAAACTTTGGTGGATTACATACTTCGATGGAGGAACTTAAGCATGAAGTGTGAACCACAAGCCGTAAGAACGAGCATGCAGTCGGCATTTTACTAAAAAGCATCCATGGCCCGATAGCACTTCTCCTCAAGGGATTCACTATTAAGACTTTTGAGAAGTTGTTAAGCAAGGCCGGAAGCTTGCAAGAAGAGGCGAAGCAATTAAGTTTCGCCGACAAGACGGATAAACAAAAGCCTGTAAAGGCCGGAAGCTTGCAAGAAGAGGCGAAGCAATTAAGTTTCGCCGACAAGACGGATAAACAAAAGCCTGTAAAGACTTTTGAAAAGAAATCTGGGATCGTTGCAGCAGTTGACAAAGGCAAGCAACCGATGCAAATACCACCAGAACGGCCGCAGCAACCACAACAGAATTACCAGCAACCCCGGCCCAGCTATCGGTCATCTCCGCAGGTATGAACAACCACCTCGTCCGCAACGTACATTAAGGGAGCTTTTGAGCGAGAGAATATCCGTTCAAGAATGAAGCGAGTGCCGAAAATGTTCCGTAGTCCGATGAAGACTCCGGATTTCCAGCTGCCGAGCCTAAAAGACCGGAGGAAGTCAACAAGAAAGGTGATCCCAACTTTTGCCCTTACCACCGGATGCTTGGGCAAAAGATAGAAGATTGCATTACCTTCAAAAGTTGGCTCAATGACAACCTTCGGAAAGGGAATATAACGATCCCGAAGGAGTACATGAAGGAACCCCAGAAAGGAGGTTCCGTCAATGTTGTCTCGACTGATCCCATCATTCCGATAGATCCCTATACGATTGACGATGGATGGACTACCGCTTGGACGAGGTCTTCGAAAAAGATTTTAGACAGCATCCAAACCGCTTCGGTGCGAGCTTCAATTCGAGTTTGAAACTCGTTAAGCCGGTACTATCACTTGCGATAGAAGAACCACCTCAACAGGAGACGATTGAAGAAAAGAAAAAAATTGACGAAGAAGAGAAGACCGAGACACCTAAGGCTAGACTAGGGGCTGCTTATCCTAGGATAGTTGTTTCCGATTCGGGGGAAAAATCCTCGAACCTCGACTCGTACGATTATCCGCTCACTTCGGTGGGATCATATAATGATAAGGGTGATGGCGTTGGCTACGTTTTGATCGTTTCTAACGATTACGTAACTAACGGTAATCCGGATATCGATTTCGATACCAACGACAATTCTCAAATCATACACGATCTCGACGAGCAAAATAACGAAGAAGACATCCATCAAGGAGGCTACGAGAGTTCAACAAACAACGAATCTATTTGCGAGTTTCGAGGAGCTCCAGTCACGATAGAGTTAGAGCCTTCAGACTCTGAAGCTAATCCGGAAGAGCCTGTCATTCCGATTCAAGAAGAGACGCCGGCAAGCTCAACAATAGATTCAGAAGAAATTACAGAAGTCAACTTAAGAAGTGGAAAAGTTCTACCTCCGAGAATGGGTCCAAAGGACAAAGGAAAGCAGGTGGTTGTTCAAGAAGAACCAACCCCAGCAGAAGAAATACCCATTCGAGAAGAAGCGAGAGACACATGAAAATAAAGTGGACTACAACGTGCTAGCCCATCTTAGGAAACTACTGACCAAGCCGAGCATCTACGATGCTCTCATCTTATCAAAGGAGATGAGAGAAGCTCGATCAAGGCCTTACTTGATCCGGAAATTTGCTTAGCTCAAATGGCCGGAGATTCCTTAGATGAGGTTTGCTCGTTAAAGGAACAACGAGGTGTTACCTTCACGGACGATGACCTACTACTTGGAACAGTCAGGACCACAACCGACCATTGTACATTTCGAGTTACAATTGGGAAATTTACACTCTCCAGAGTATTGGTGGATCCAGGAGCATCAATCAATATAATGAATCTTCGAACGCTAGCATACTTGGAAATTGATGCCCGCGAGCTCGAGGCGGACAAAATGTTATTAAGAGGATTCAACCAGAAAGGAGAAAGAGCCCTCGGCTCAATAACACCGCTAATGAAGACCGGTGACTTAGCAAAGACAACCGCGAAATTTCACATAATTGATTCGAAACGTCGTTCAACGCTCTACTTGGGCCGACCATGGATACATGAAAACAGGATGGTACCATCATCTCTACATCGGTGCATCAAATACTACGATGGAGGGGAACGAGTGCATCAAAGGTGACTTACAACCATTCTCCGTACATGAAATTGGAATCCACGAGGATGCGGCTTATTATGCACCACCGAAGAAAACAATCTTCTCCGGAGATACCATAACAAATGAAGCAAAGAAAGTTCGGGACAACGAAGAACCTGAAGTTCTAGTCCAACAGTCACTCACCACTCCCTTACGGCGAGATGGTGAAGGTTTCTCCACAACTCGCATCCGACGTCGAGGCCGGGGACGAAGTCTTGGTAGAGACGTTAGGACAATTGGACAGAGGAAACCGACCATTAATGTCGATTGGGAAGATAGTTCTGAAGAAGAAAAAGAAATCAAACAAGAAGCAGTGACAATAAGTCGGAAGAAGCCGCAATTCAAAATCCCTTTGGAAGATGAAAGAAACGAAGAATATAAATCGATGTACGAGAAGATTAACCACTATGTACATACTATGACCCTGACCCCGATCCATTCTAATAAGATTGAGGGTATGGAGGTCAAAGAGGTACGTAGCGGTGGTGCAAAACCAATCAAATTCTACCGTGGTGCTTCTTCCTCCAAAGCCGAAAATAATGTACAACTTGAAGATGCTACTTCATCGGAATTAATGGAATTGCCTTTCGAGTGGTACTCTCCCCGTGTTCAAAATTTAATTCGGCGTGGTTTCTTACTTAGACAATGGACAAAAGGTCAATCACAACGTTTTGAAAATTTATGGAATAACTCCGGTCGTCCACCCAACTCAAAGCATGGTCTCGGATTCGGCACAGTAGGATCAGTTGATGATACTGAATTTTGCTTGGTTGTCACCTGCGAGTCTAATGAAAACTGCATGGAAACTACGGACGAACTTGAAGATTTACAAATTGGAGACGCTCCACCAGAATTCGAAGAAGAAATCAAATCTACGATAGATGAATTAACGGAAGTTAACTTAGGTACTAGCGAAGAGCCTAGACCTACCTTTATTAGCTCCTTACTCGATAAAGAAGACTCGAAGAAATAATCAAGTTATTAATGGAATTTAAAGACTGTTTTGCTTGGAGCTACGATGAGATGCCGGGATTAGCTCCGGAGGTCGCGAGTCCATAAGCTAGGAGTGGATCCTACTTCCGTCCTGGTCGGACAAGGTCCCAGAAGAATGCGTCTAGAAATCGAACAACAAGTCATAGCCGAAGTTAAAAAGCTAATAGACGCTAAATTTGTCCGTGAAGAACAATACCCAACTTGGTTAGCCAACGTGGTACCAGTCAGGAAGAAGAATGGTCAGTCAGAATTTGTGTGGATTTCAGAGATTTAAACAAGGCATGTCCAAAGGATGAATTCCCTCTACCGATCCCGGAATTAATGATCGACATCGCTTCGACACATGAAATATTCTCATTCATGGATGGATCTTCGGGATACAACCGGATAAAAATGGCTCCGAGAAGATGAAAAACTTACGGCATTCGAACGCCGATCGGAGTATTTTGCTACACCGTGATGCCATTCGGATTGAAGAACGCAGGAGCAACCTACCAGAGAGCAATGACAAGAATTTTTGATGATCTCATCCATAATCAAGTCGAATGCTACGTGGACGATGTGGTCATCAAAAGCAAAGTAAAGGACAACCACTTGTATGATTTGAGAATTGTTTTCGAACGATTGAGACAATTTAACCTTAAGATGAATCCCTTAAAATGCGCCTTCGGCGTCACCTCCGGGAAATTCTTAGGATTCGTTGTCCGACATCGTGGAATTGAAATCGACCCGGAGAAGATTAAAGCCATCTTAGAAATGCCACCTCCCGTAACCTTAAAACAACTACGACCTTTTCAAGGGAAGTCGGCATATCTTCGACGCTTTATCTCAAACCCGTCAGTAGGAGTCGGCCTTTCTCGGCACTAGTTAAAAAGGACGCCAAATTTATTTGGGAAGAGAAATGCCGAAGGCCTTCGAGGACATTAAACAATATTTAATGACACCTCCTCGTCCTAGCAGACTCTGATCTCGTGTAGACCGCTGATACTTTACACCGCGGCTTTAGACGACTCTCTCGGAGCCTCGTTAGCCAGAGTCAATGATGAGGGTAAAGAAAATGCTCTTTATTACCTAAGCCGTCGTTCATCGCCGACGGAAATAAGGTATCCCGCAATTGAAAAGCATTGTTTGGCCCTGATCTTCGCCGCTCAAAAGCTCAGGCATTACATGCTTTCTCATAAGGTCAACCTGATCTCGAAGTTTAATCCGTTGCAATACTTGATGACTCGTCCAACGCTTTCCGGCAGACTTGCCAGATGGTCAATGATATTATTGCAATTCGATATAACTTTTGTGCCTCTTCGTGCCGTAAAGGGACAAATCTTAGCAGACTTCCTTGCAGCACACCCTTTGCCGGCAGAATCTCCTCTCAATGACGATTTGCCAGATGAACAAATAATGAACCTAGAAGACCATGATGATCGACGTTGGGAATTATATTTCGACGGAGCATCTTCAGCACATAAAGACGAAGAATCGCAAGTGATAGTGCCGGTAAGGCGGGGATCGGACTAATCTTTATAACACCGGAGCGGGGGATGTTAAGATACTCCTACCACTTGACGAGCCGTGTACAAACAACGAAGCGGAATACGAAGCCCTCATAACGGGATCGGAATTAACCATTCAAATGGGGATAACAGACATCAACATCTACGGGGATTCACGAGTTAATCATTCAACGGATCGCCGGACAATACGGAATTTTAAAACCAAGACTCGAGCAATACTTCCAAGTATGCTCATACAATTGTTGGAACAGATTCCAAATGTGACAATCTACAAAATTCCTAGAAAGAAAACGCTTTAGCGAGATGCGCTAGCCTGTCTCGCAAAAGAATTTGCCTGTTTGCAAGATGAATCAGCAGAAGTGTCGGTTCACGGACGTCGAGTCCTATCACGGTTCGACATAGACACGATACACAAATCGAAAAGGAAAAAGGATCAATTGCGAGCAGTGACGGAAAACACGGAAGATTGGCGACGACCATTGATGGACTACCTGCAAACAGGAAAGCTACCGGAAGATAGGTCGCTAGCCCATCGGATCAAGAAAAGAACTCGTCCTACGCATTAATAAACAACACGTTATACAGAAGGTCTTTCGATCAAATGTGGCTAAGGTGCCTAAGCGGGTCCGAGGCTCGTGAAATTGTTAAGGAGGTGCATTCAGGACTCTGTGGTGCTCACCAGTCGGGCCCGAAAATGAAAATGAAAATTAAAAGACTAGGGTACTACTGGCCCTCGATGATGACCGACTGCATGAAAATCGCCAAGAGCTGTCACCAGTGCCAAGTGCACGGAGTGGTTTTACACCAACCTCCAAATGTGCTACATCCGACAATTGCATCGTGGCCATTTGAATGTTGGGGCACGGATATAGTGGGTCCAATAGAACCACCATCTTCAAAAGGACATCGCTTCATTCTTGCGGCTACAGATTACTTTTCCAAGTGGGCAGAGGCAGTTCCACTTAGAGAAGTGAAAGCACATCATGTACTACAATTTTTTAAGAACCAAGTTGTCTACCGTTTCGGGGTGCCGCGCAGGATCATCTCAGATAATGGGTCAGCATTCAGAAGCACACAAATCAACAATTTTGTCAGGAGACACAGAATCGACTGGCGATACTCAACAATTTACTACCCAAGAGCAAACGGCCTCGCTGAGGCTTTTAATAAAACTCTCGTTCAAATTTTAAAGAAGACTTTAGACGATAGTAAGAGAAATTGGCACGAGAAGTTGTTAGAAGCCTTATGGGCCTACCGGACAACCTTCAGAACTCCTACGCAAGCTACACCTTATGCTGCGGTGTATGGGTCCGAGGCGAGTGTTACCTTTAGAGGTTCGGCCTTCCTTCACTCGAATTGCAGTTGCAAATAAAATCACAACGAAGAGAACGCCAAATTACGACTCGAAGAATTAGAGAGCCCGGAAGGGAAAAGACTTGCGGCGCAACGGAATTTAGAACTATACCAAGCTAAGATGGTTCAAGCCCATGACAACCGGGTCCGCCCAAGAACCTTCAAAGTTGGTGATTTAGTTCTCGTTCTCAAAAGACCTATTCTTGCACACCGCAAGATAGGAGGAAAATTTGAACCCACTTGGGAAGGACCGTTTGTGGTCGAAGCAAGTATACTCGGGAGGTTCCTACCAGCTAGTGAATTGCCGGGGAGAACGACATATGCTTCCGATCAATGGACGATACTTGAAAAAGTATTACGCTACTCGATGTTTCGAAGGAATGAACTTTCCATCCCTAGAAGCACGGGTGAAGTGATTACTTATGACTGGGTCCGAACCCAAAAAATGACAAAAATGTGCTAAAATAAATAAAATCCTGATAATAAATTTTTCCTTGTTTTCTTTTCCAAATCAAAATCTCTTTCCTGATCTTATCCCACTTCATTCCTGTTAAGTTTAAAAAATATAAGAATAATAAAAAAAAATGTCTTTAATAAACATTTTCTTAATGTTCTTGTTCTTAGTACAGCCCCTGATCCTTTTCCTTGTCTTTTCGCAGGGAAATGTCGAGCGGGCGGTTGGTCCTGAACTTTAAGAATGGCGTAAGCCTTGCACTCGATGAAAAGAGGGTGAAGGATGGAGCGATAATCGAGATCGACTCGGATTTCGCACCAGCGAGCCTACGATACGAGGAAAGTGACCGGGTCCCGGTTGACCGAGAAGAAGCTGCCCGGACGGACGATGATGAAAATGGGTGGCCCAAGCCACCAATCCAGAGAACAAGAAAAGAAAGACAAACATTGAAGAAGATAAGAAAATGAAGTCCGTAGTCGCTACGGCAGAAGGCGAGCTTGTCGGCGCCGCGCCTACGAGAGATTCAAGAAGTTCGAAGAGCTACTCTCACGAGCAACGCAACGAAGAAATAAGAATCGCCGTATCCGTAAGATGTTAACAAAACTAGCTCGCGGACCGGCGCGACGAGACAGCTTGCTAATGTCGGTGCATACACTTCAAGGACACCGGTTCACCGGAACTCGAAGAAAGGAGGCCACTCCTAGGATGACAGAAAGAACCGTGGAAATCTTCGGAAGATCAGAAGAAAGAAGGCTACCACGCCACCGGATAGAACCACCAGTGATGCATGACCTTGTTGCAGAAGCAACCCCGGGGGATGTCCCGACAGGCATCATCCCTGAGGAGCCAAGGTATGCAGGAGAACATGAAGGGATTGAACCGTATATCCCACAATATGTCACCAGGCCTCGCCATCTGCAGATCATTCCGGAATACGAGCTGGAGAGAATGCGAATGTTGAAAAGAAAACCTTTGAATACTTTGAGAGAATTAAAGGCGAGACGAATCAATATACTAGAAGGCCTCGAGCTACATATAGACGTATTCTCGTAGTATGAACGACGTAGCAAATCGTGGATTGCATCCGGGATTTGAAAAGAATGGGCCGAGCGGGCCGCCTAAGGGAAAACACATACTCAGAACCCCGGAGATGGATGCCAGGGAAAGGAAGAATCACAATACAATGTGGATGCTGTTACAACTTTGCGGAGGACAGGAAGGGAAACCCACCGGGAATACTCCGTCATGGACAAGTGGATCCGATGCCATTAGTCATCAAGAGAATGGTAAAGAGATTGATAACATGGAGGGTACTGCCAGCAGATTGCATACCCAATAGTCGCATCATCAACATCTACAAACGAGGTGACCGCATACCCCCACACATAGATCACCACGACTTTGTCGGACCTTTCGCACGCCTCTTTCCCGAGCGAGTGTAACATCATGTTCGGATCCGACCTCCGGATAGCGAGCCCGGGTGAGTTCCGAGGGCCGATAAAGATACCTTTACCGGTAGGTTCCGTCATGATACCGAAGGGCAACGGAGCGGATATCGCTAAGCATTGCATACCGAGAGTACCAAGTGAAGCGGATCTCGGCTACTTTCGAAGGATGGACGACAGGAAGACACCTTACCATTTCCGACCGGACCCGAACTAGAGAGCCTCCGGCCTTACGAGCCGTGAGTTACATGGAAAATACCACACCTCCAATGTACATCCATACGACATCCTTGCCAAGGATGGCTTGGAAGGTGATGTTATCGACCATGTACCCCACTATTCGGACATGGATTTTTGACGAGATGCTTCTTTGGATGGATCGACAAAGATCATACACGATCCGTTTTGAGTTTACATGGATTGTATGAAATATATTCCAGATCAAGATGTATGATGTATCTTCTACATGATTGGAATGAAAGTGACCATGTCACATTTTTGGCCTTCACCTCTTTTGTGCAAATTGATTGGGAAACGCTGTTAAAGCTAAATGAACTTCGAACAAAGAACAGAAAAGGAATAAAAAAAAGAATAAAAGAAAACTTTCCTAAAAAAAAAAATCTAAAAGAAAAATGACAAACACCAAATTCACATGAACATTAAATAAACGATAAAATAAAATTTGAATCATTAAAAGATAAACAAAATCAACATAAATGTTAAATCAAATTCTCAATCAAATTTCAAATGTGATCTTCCAAATTTCAAATCAAATCTTAAATCAAATTTCAACCGAGTTCAAACTCATCCTTCCAAATTTCAAATTCAATCTTTCCAGATTCCAAATCTCTATCAAATCTCAAATTCGATCTTCCAGATCTTAAATCAAATCTCAGTCAAATTTCAAATCTCAAATTCGATCTTTCCAGATCTCACATCAAACCTCAATCAAATTCAAACTCTTGGGTCGAGGATTTTACATCCAAGACTGCACTGCTTTAGGATTCTCTTCCTATTGCACTGAAATACATCAAATTCAAACTTTTGGGTCGAGGATTTTACATCCAAGACTGCACTGCTTTAGGATCCTTTCCCTATTGCACTGAAATACATCAAATTCAAACTCTTGGGTCGAGGATTTTACATCCAAGACTGCACTCGCTTTAGGATTCTTTCCCTATTGCACTGAAATACATCAAATTCAAACTCTTGGGTCGAGGATTTTACATCCAAGACTGCACCGCTTTAGGATTCTTTCCTATTGCACTTGAAATACATCAAATTCAAACTCTTGGGTCGAGGATTTTACATCCAAGACTCGCATCGCTTTAGGATTCTCTTCCTATTGCACTCGAAATACATCAAATTCAAACTTTTGGGTCGAGGATTTTACATCCAAGACCGCACTTGCTTTAGGATTTTCTTCCTATTGCACCGAAATACATCAAATTCAAACTCTTGGGTCGAGGATTTTACATCCAAGACCGCATCGCTTTAGGATTCTTTTCCTATTGCACCTGAAATACATCAAATTCAAACTCTTGGGTCGAGGATTTTACATCCAAGACTGCACTTCGCTTTAGGATTCTTTCCCTATTGCACCGAAATACATCAAATTCAAACTTTTGGGTCGAGGATTTTACGTCCAAGACCGCACCGCTTTAGGATTCTTTCCTTATTGCACCGAAATACATCAAATTCAAACTTTTGGGTCGAGGATTTTACGTCCAAGACTGCCGCTTGCTAGGATTCTTTCTCTATCGCACCTTGAAATACATCAAATTCAAACTTTTGGGTCGAGGATTTTACGTCCAAGACTGCATCGCTTTAGGATTCTTTTCCTATTGCACTCGAAATACATCAAATTCAAACTTTTGGGTCAAGGATTTTACATCCGAGACCGCATCGCTTTAGGATTCTTTTCCTATTGCACTGAAATACATCAAATTCAAACTTTTGGGTTAAGGATTTTACATCCGAGACTGCACTGCTTTAGGATTCTTTCCCTATTGCACTGAAATACATCAAATTCAAACATTTGGGTTAAGGATTTTACATCCGAGACTGCACTGCTTTAGGATTCTTTCCCTATTGCACTAAAATACATCAAAATCAAACTCTTGAGGTTAAGGATTTTACATCCAATACCGCATTACTCTGAGATCTTTCCTCATTGTAATGATCCAATCCAATCGATTCGATCTTCTTTTGGGGTAGAAGATGTTACATCTAAAACTTCAAAATTCCAATTTTTATTTCAAATCAAATCCCTTCAAATTAATCTTGACAAACTTCAATCTAAATTGAAACTCCAAATTGAAATCTAAACTCACACATCATGACTTAAACATGAAAAAAAATAAAATCTAAATCGAAATTCTCCCAAATCATGTGATTTGGGATTCACCTCCTTTTCCTTTCCCCAGCGAGAGTTCAAGAATCTCCAGTCTTGGAAATATACCTGATACTTCCCAGCGGAAATTCTTCTACTTCGTCCTAAGTTTGTTACTTGGACATCTGTGTTGGTTTTGTTGATCGCTTCGGTCAACACCAATACGCGCGGTGTGCTCCGTCAGCCCACCACACCTATTGGGGGTCCATTTGTTGACCTCATTTTTGATGAGGTCTTCTCTTCTTCTTTTAGTGCTTAGGATCTAGCCTTAGGCTTTTCCTTTGACTATCTTAGAGGATTAGAATTGGGACCCACCTTTTAGAAATTCAAACCACTTCTAAACTCCCCGCAAACTCCACAAACTCGACTATAGACCCCTAATCACCTAGAGGGTTGAAATCAAATGTGGAAGTTTAAAGGATGAGTTCCTATAGGACTCTTTGGCCTTAGGACCGCCTACAGGTGGCCCAGTGCAGTGAAGGGTTGACTTGCACACACACTACACCTACACACTACACTTTCACACACTCCCTAAAAACACACCCATACCCGACTTGACCTCCTGACTCATGTAGGTGATTCACATGGATGGTCCTTAACCCCTAAGCCCTTGGCTAAGAGGGTTAGGAACAACATAGTGAATGCCTCAAATGAGTCCCTTTCATGGCTCATGTGGGCTTGATATGGCTTCATGGCTCAACAAAAATGATTTCATTCCACTTACATTCACCAAATCTTCAATTTTCCAAATTTTCAATTTTTGACTCCCGGGACCCTACACCCCGCCTAACCTACCAAATGCCCTTGAAACTACCCAAAATTTGCAAAAATTTCCAAATTACCCAAAATTCCCCAAAATCATTCCCAAACATTTCCACATCACTCAAATTGATCATCCATAGCCAAAAATACCAAAAATTCCAAAAATACCTCCCAATACCCTCCAAATACCCAAAATACCCCTCCTAGCCAAAAAATCCAAAAATTCAGAAAATTCCCAGAAAATTCCAGAAAATCCCAAATATTCCCAATTTCATTTTGTTCAACTACACCATGGGCCAATTTTGTCAATTTACCCCACTTTTATCAAAATCCCCAATTTGACCCATTTTAACCCAAAGTGAACCCAATGTCAAAACCTAACCTACCCAATTGACCCAAATTCTGGTCCAATTCAATTCTAAACTTCAATTCAACATCCCCAACACCAATCCATACCAAATCCAAGCCCAATTTGATTGGCATTGGGATCCAATTTCACTTTTGGCCTTAAAGCCCAATTTGGACCCATGAACCAAACCTAACCCAAATGAGCCCAAACCCCAAAATCAAAGCCCAACCAAAGTCAAAACCTCTTTAAAACACTCCCATAAACATTTCCCAACATTAATTTTACATTAATTTCAACCCTAGCCCAACTTTGGCCCATGGTAGCCCATTTTGGCCCACCTTAGCCTCTTTACCAAAAGGCCCATATTCAACCCAAATACAAAAGCCCAAATTTGGCCCTAAAGCCCACATGACATTTCCATTTGCCATCCATTTAATCAAAGCCATTCCCTAAGTTATAATTCCATCATCAAACAAATCCAAATCAAGCCTTATGACAATTCTCCTTAAATCCATCAAAAATTTCAACATCCTTCCTCATGAAAGTTGACTAAACTTTTCCCAAGCCAAAGATGAGCCATGAAGCCATGCATGAGCCACATGAGAGCCATGGGATCTACTTTCCACCTCACCATACCCAAGATGGCAAGAGGAGGAGGCCCTTTCCATATTCCCTTAAAGGGATTAGCCACTTCCATGACTCCACTAAACCTTGCTTAAACTTAATTGTACTTGGATGGTGACCCTTCCCCACTAATTATGCTCGACCTAAACCACTTTATCTTCAGCCCAAACTAGCCATGGGAAGGTGCACCTAGCCCAATCCATGCATTTGACCAATTTGAGCCAAAATACACCCTTACCCCATTCCACTTTGATTCAAACCCTTTACACATGGCAGCCACCAATTGCCTTCACAAACATCAAGCCCTGACCCACCTGAACCTGAGGGTGACCCATGCACGGCCGGCCAGCCACCGGGCCGCCGGAAAACACCATGGCCGAAAGCTCACATGTGAGCCAACATTGAAATTCTCCATTGCCGACTTGTCTCAACCCAAATGGATAGCATGGCCGTTCTTCCCTCGACCTAAGCAGGTGATCCAAAGCCCTAACTCTCCATGGGAGGCCCTCCACCCTCTCCTATTTAAACACCACCCCCTCACGGCCATGAAAAAGAGTTGCACAAACCTTGCCGAAACTCTGCCAAAATTGTTCCAAACCCTTCTCCACCCTTAGAGCAGTTGATCCCCAGTGTCAATTTGCCCTAATCCCCACTGACAAAATCCAATTTCTCAACTGAAATTCCACCCAAAACCAGGACACTTCTCCACAGTGGATCAATCCTCAAATTGATTGGTCCTACACCTTCACCAGACCAAGAGAAGGTGTCCACCAGCAAAAGCCCCATCTCCAGGCCACCCAGTTGTTCCAGACTCCAAAGGTTGTGATCAGCCTTGGTGGAAATCACACCTAGGCAATTCACCACATCCCCAGGCTTCATCCCTAGCCTCCTGCAGCTCCAACGAACGTGTCGAACATCTCTGATCGAGGCTTCACCTCTCAGAGCAAAGGTATGAACTAATTCTTCATCCCGAGCTTCTGGATATTCTCCATTTCAAATGCTTTAATTTCAATGCATGATAACCGTATAGATGTATTCGTCTTCTCAAGACGAATCCATAGAGCATAAGAACATGAAAATCCATTGAGTATCGAGTGAGATATTAGGGATTTAGTGTGGACGGCTCTCGGGTGAGGACACTTGGGGACGATGAACGGATGCCGTCCATTTGATACACGCGCGGACGGACGGCCAGGATCGCGCCGGATGAGGAGACGGAACGATACAGCGGGTCCCGGGAGCGCTGACGCGGATGGCTGCGTCGAATGGGATCGCGACGCGTGT
The DNA here is from genome assembly GCA_022702705.1 of Papilionanthe hookeriana x Papilionanthe teres. NCBI lineage: Eukaryota > Viridiplantae > Streptophyta > Magnoliopsida > Asparagales > Orchidaceae > Papilionanthe > Papilionanthe hookeriana x Papilionanthe teres. Next base: position 113,384,939 of record CM040430.1, on the reverse strand, counting down.
GCCTTCGGAGATGTTAAGGATGACGCGGCGCCGCGTGGATAAGTAGAAAATTAGGGGTATTTTCTATTTATTTAATTCCCTAAACTTCAAAAATTCATAACTTTGTGTAGGAAAATTAGAAAAATAAAATAAAAATACCCTCTTGCTCAGTGAACAGAGGAGAATAATGTGGAAAAGAAATCATTTAATTTCATCAAGTATTTTATTTTTTATAATTTACTTACTCTCTGCATACATTTAATTCTTCATGCATGTACACAATTCACCATGGCATGAGACCATAGGGCTTTTGAAGCCTCTGAATTTGAGAACATTCCCTGAATTTTCCAAAGTCAGAGGCCATCCCTATGAAGAGTTATTGATTTTTCAAATTCATGTCACTGTTTTGAGTATTTTAATTCCAATAAATAGCATGTTGTGAAATAAATTCTAGGAAAATTTGGTGATGTTCCTTATGACCAGAGAACCCTAGGAAAAATAGGTTTTGAGTTAGTTCATTTTAGACAACCCTAATTGGCTTAAACACTCAAAATAGGTCTCTAATTAATTAGAGTTAACCATAGATCAAATTGCCTTGAAATCAATTCTCCACTGACCTTTAGGATCAGAGGAACCCACCATAAAAGTTTGAAGTCAATTGGACTTGGTTAGCCCTATTAATTGGGTTGATTAAGCCATTTAGTCATTTTAAACTTTAAAAATTCATAACTTTCAAAATACCTTTCAAAAATTCACCAAATTGGTTTTAGAGCCTCTCTGATATCAAGGGAATTTAAGAAAATTAAAATTTCAATTTTCTAAAAAAGTTGATTTTTAATATTATTTTAATATTTTTAATAATTTAAAAATAATAAAAATCACAAAAATAATAAAATTCACCAAAATGTCACATTTTGAATTTTAGTCACTTAGGAACAAACCCCATATTTTTCTTAGGCTTATTTGGTGAGATATTAATTTTTAAAGTTCTAGGGTAATTTTAAAATTAAAAAAATGTATTTTCTAGCATTTTCACTAAAATAATTATAATAAATCATAGAAAAATCAGAAAATTGTAAAATTTGCTTCTCTGGTTTCCTTGATATCAGAGAGATTTTTTAAAAACATAAAATTCATTTTTCAACATTTATTTTATTTTTAAATTAATTAATACTCCAGAACTTAAAATAATTCTAATAAATAAAATATAATTCAAAAAATCACAAAATTTGGTCCAAGTGGTCCTCTAGTTATTAGAAATTTCCTATAATTTTCTTAAGGACAGAAACTTTTCCTTGCTCATGTTATTAAATTTTCCTTGGAAATCTCTATTTTCTATCAAAAATAATTATATAAATACATTAAATACAGAAAAATCACATTTTCTCCTCTAATGTCTTTATTGACATATGAGTGAAGTCACATAAAAATTTCAAGTTCATTTGAGTTCAATTTAGTGAGTTATGAAATTATTAAGCTTGAAGGGCAAAATGGTAATTAAAATCTTAACCCTTTAATTAAAACTTTAGGTTTAATAAAAAAATTAATAGGTAAAATATTTGATCCTAATCTGATTTGGATGATTGAAATTTAATAATTAAAGGGTAGAAACCGACTAAGCAATTTAAAATGATTAAAATTTAATTAAATAATTGATTAAATTTGGAAGAATAATAAAATTGGAATTATTAAAATAGGGATATTATTAGGAAGAGATTTATTCTTTAATTTAAAAAATCCCTAAATTAATCATTTCATTAATGTTTAATTCTTAATTAAAATGATAATCCAAATTTAAAACATTGAAAGACTTAATCATTAAACTAAAATTAAATAATTGAACTCTTTAATTAAAATTAAAATGAATAAAATTAAATTAAATTAAATTAAAAAGTAAATTAAATTAAATTAAATTAAATTAAATTAAATTAAACTAAATCATATTACATTAAATTAACTTAAGTTAAATTAAATTAAATTAAACCACATTACATTAAATTAAGTTAAATTAAATTGAATTAAATTAAATATAAAGACATGAAGAATTCAAAAATAAATCTAAGATAACTTGAACACTATTCCAAACTTAAATCATTAATTTGAACTTAAATTTGAAAATCTTCCTCATGTACATAATTTAGATCTTCCTCATGAAAAATTGAATTAAATATAACATCACCTAGGACATAAAGAATTCAAAAATAAATCTAAAACAGCTTGAACGATATTCGAACTTAAACCCATTATTTAAAATTAAATTAAATCACAAACTACTTAAATATCAATTTGCACTCAAAAGCTCTTGTTGTCATAACTCTAAACGAGTATTAAGTGAAGTTTTACTTCGCTTATGGGATATTCAAATGTCTTTAGTTCGAAGCGAAAAGAACGAAAACTTAACTAAACTCTGGATGATTAATTCACTTATATAATTAAGTTGTGGACTTAAAACAATCTAGAAGGTATTGAAAAGATGTTCAAGACTCGTCTTAAACACTTCCTCAATATAATAGGATATTTATAAGAACAATTGAACTTAATTGTTCTTTGGAAATGAAGAAAATCGTCCTTAAAGCCAACAGAACACGAACGTCATAGGAATGACTGGTATAGGGCCCAGGAGCTTGGTAGAAAACCGAAACCTTGCCTTAGCTTCACCTAGGTAATTACTATAAATATTTAAATGCTCTAACATGCATTTTAAGTGCGGCCAGAGTGACGGGAAGACCCTCAGGGTACGCTTTTATTTTATTGCAATTTACTTTATTGCAAAATGAACTTTACTTTCTTGCATGATAAACAAGCTGACTGGCAGAAAACAGAAACCTTTAGGGTAGTCCCTAAAACTGAAACCAAAACTAAATTAAAAATCAACGTAAAAATCAAATTGACCGCAACAACATTTAAAAATATAAAACAACTCGAATTTAATCAAAAATAGAACACAAAACTACGATTACAATGTTAAATTAAAACGTCTCGTTGAATGATCGGGAGCCACCTCGGATGATGTAACCCACGTGTTGCTAACGGGATTTCCCACGGTCTAAATGAAAGTGTGGAACTCATTCGGTTAAGTTTAGCAAATTCATTTGGACTAAGTGAATTCGATGAAAATAACGGTGCGGGATGACGGAGCTTGTGGGATCTTAATCGGTTCGTTTAAACAACTTTAGATTTATATTAATTAAGATATTAAAAACTTACTTGGATTTTAAGATTTTCTCTAAACTAAAACACTTCTCTCATCCCCTGATTTATGACTTCTGAAACTAAGCCTCTACGCAATAATAACGAGGACCTCGTAGCATGGTGGGCGACACGGCCATCGTCGTCGGCAAAGCGAAATCTACATCAACAAAACCATTCTTAGAATTAAATAACCAATCCATAGGATTTCCGAGGTAGTTTGCCTAGTGTAACATAATCCTCGACTTTCGTTAGGAATTTGCATGATCATGTCATGTAAATTAAGCCTAACCGGATCTTAGGACTTCCGAGGTAGTCGTTTGATGCGACATAAACCCTCGCATCTTGAGAAATTATTTGTATGATTTTATCATACAAATATAATTCCAAATTAATTAAAATTGGCAAGATTGAAATATAAGATAATATTAGGATTTTCCCAGATCTAAGCCAAACAATAGGATAGTTTGGGAAGTTGCAGATTCTTCTTGGATCCCCTCGGCTTCTCTACTTCTCTCCCTTTGGATTCTCGAAATAAATCGTTCCAAATTTTGAGTCATTCCCTTTTGGAATTTCCAAAATCTAATCCTTTCAAAACCTTAAACTTTGAAATTCTTGAGAGCGAAAACCAACGATCATTATCGAGAGTTTTTCTTAAGTGTGTTCGGACATTTAAGATGTAATTAGCTATGAGGAGGCTTGCCCTTCTGAGAACTGGGTAGGAGTAATATAAACCTGTAATTAATTTATATTAAGCAAGGGAACTTGTCGGCTTATAAAATTGGTTCGCGAGACCAAACGGATGTCACAAATCTCTAGTTTATTTAATCGAGCCTAATCATCGAGCGATTAATACATTCTTGGGATAGAAACACGGTTTGTGGTGCAGTGCTCCTTTATATAAACTATTTGGGATGTGAGATCGGTTTTATTTCATATCTTAAAATTTTTAAACTTAAAATTACTTTCAAAATTTATCTTTTAAACTATACATTTAAATTAAATTTAAAATCTAAAATTCGCCGACAATTTCTGTTAGGCGACCCCTTTCGAAATAAAACACCTAACTAAAAAATATCAGAAATATGATGACAACGAGCTTGGGTGTATTCATAGATGAAACCCTTAGCGGTAAAAATTATTAATTCAATCAGGGTAAACTTTACCATTTTTCCACGCATAAATACATGCTCATCGAAGTTTCATTAAAATTAAAATAAAACTCTTTTCTTATTTCGGTAATAGCTTCGATGAAGTAGCGAAGTTTTCTCATTGCGCGATGAACAATTATATTATCGACAACTCCACCCGGACTTTAGAAAGCCTGATCTTAAACAAACTTCTTTGTTTTAAGAAGGGTAATAGCGGTATTGGGCCTTAATATTCACAAATCTTTTCTTCATCAAAATCCAAACTTTCTCTTTTAGTACTCATTCTTGGTGCCGTATTGGAATTCTATAAAAGTGAAAAACAACTTAAATAAATTCAAAAATAAAAATACGATAGTCTCAAAGGTTATTCTAATAGGTAAAAAACTTTCCACCATGGATTCTCTCAAAATTTTTTCTCCAAAAACTTAAAAAATTTAGATTTCCAAAATGTAAGAGAAAAATATGGTGAAAATAAAAAATTCGAAGTTTAAAGTGAAGCTCTTACGAGAAGATGAGATCCAAATTCTTTTCCTCTTCAAATCACCTCAAATCCGAGTTAATCAAGCCCCGGAAGGAGTTTTGGCTAAGGCTAGCGATAGAAGAAGACGAAAAGTGTTAAAAAATGACTTTAACCGCTCAGATTTCTTGGTTTTAAGTAAATTATGGAGTTTCAGTCTTCGAGCACCGTTGGCACCCTTCTAGGTGCTATCGGCAGCCGGCGTGTTTTAGGATTTTGCAATTTTGTAAGTGGGCACTTCGATCAAGAGCAGGATTTTCCAATTTTCCATTTTTTTTGTTAATTCAGTCATTTCTTTGTCATGCCATCATTTAATTAGCCTTATTATGCTTTAATTTATATCATTTAGTGGTCTACTATTAAAAAATTTCACAAACCTTTAAAATTTCACATTTATATATAAAATTCAACACATAAAAGCAAAGTTATTAATTCACACAAATGCAAGTAATTGCGAAGCCACACAATATAAAGTTCGGCAATGAAGTCGGAAGCCACAATGCTTACTAACTTATTTGAAAGCTAAACAATAAAAACTCATACAAAGCATAAAAGCATTTTAAATTCAAAGCAAATCCATAACAAACACACAAGCATTTATAAATTCGAATACTAGAATCCAAACTTAATTCTTACTCTTCGTTAACATCGGTACTCTCTTCGCCTCGAATGTCTCCCATGACTTGATGATGCACATAAAGTTTGTAAAAAGGTTGGTACGAAATTCATTGGTCGAATCTTCTTCGATCCAAGAATTCTTCTTAAACATATGTATCATACCTTCTTGATTCATCTAGTGTGATCGAAATGCTCCTACATCCTCTGTCAAGAGATGATCGAATAATTTATTAATGTTATCTATTGCATTCATAGCATTACGAACTTATTTTTCTAATTTCTTGATCCTTTTTAGAATAACTTGCAAACTATCGGGAATGCGGGGCCGTAAAGGTGATAAATTTTGAGATGTTTGATCCATAATAATGTTCATATCATCTTCCTCTCCATATCAATATAGTTATAATAATGCAGTAGATTATCGGCTCAGTCAAAAGCACATTTTCCAAATATTCATATGGCATTTGACAACGGCTAGCAAACGGGAATATGGTAAAATGATGTCCCGACCCATAATTAGATCCTTTCACAATCAAGTCAAAAGCAATTCCATGATTATAGAACTTCATCAATAGGATTTTCCCATTTATATGCAATGGCTAAAATAGCCTCCTTTGTAACTTTTTTGATTTTCATAGTCGAAAGTAACATTGCAGAATAAAGAAATGTCATTGCTTCTATATAAGATTCAAGAATGTAGAAGAAAAACTTACGTGACCGTCATCTCTTCTCCAAACATTCATTTTCATCGATCAGTATCAATAGACTTCATCCACCGCAATGTCTTTTGAAGAGACGAAATTTTTGTAGTGGAAAATCGAACACTTTCAATCATGAATAAATCATTTATCCTAAAAGGATTAAATGGTACCCACCTACCTCGAGCATAGACGACTCCTTGGTTGAATCCATGAAGATTTAAATAAATCTCTTCCAATAGCAAGAGCAGCTTATCGCAACGGTCTTGTAATAAAGTGCCCACGACGCCTTTGCAAATTGCCTCTTTCATCGGGTACTTGGATTATTCAATCCACAATTCACAAAGCCTCTTTCTTTGATTAGTCTCTTCTTTACAAGGAATGTTTGTCTTAGAGTTTGCACCTTATTTGATGAACTTTCTCATTTATTGAAAATTCTATTTCTTGAAGAAATTTTGGAATAGGAAGTCATGGGAGTTGTTAATTGGTTAATCAAAGGACGTGTTTCTATCCAAAAGGGCCTTAAAAATTATTTTAGAGAGTTATTTAGGGAATAAACATGCCAAAAATTGCCAAAAACCAATTATTGAACACAAAATCACAACATTTAGGCGTCGTCGGTGTCCGGTCTTTGTAAGATGGTGTCGTCAGCGCCTAGAGCGGGTATGTTCACCGAATCAGTTTTTCATCCAAATAAATTCCAAATCCTTCATTAAATCCCATAATAGATGTTTTTATGACATATAAGACTATTAGGACTCCAAATAAATATTTTAATTACAATAATGACAATAATAACAACTAAAACAAAGCAAAATAACAAACATAACAATGGGTTGTTGATCCACTAAAAATTTGATAGCTTTTTACCATTCATTTCATACCTATTTTTGATGATATTGTACTTTAAAGAAAGGTATTTTTGATGATTTCATGCAGGTACAATGATTTTAGGCCTTTGGAGCAAAAGGAAGCGAAAAGGAGCAAAATTAGAGCAAAAGGACAAAAGTATATTTTATTGAACTAGCGTCGAGCAGTTGTGATAACACCGAGCAGCCACAGTTTCTAGAGAGTTACGATGTTTTGGAGTAATAATGTGTCGAATGGTGCTCCAACCAGCGCCTGACAGCTCCCCGATTTTGAACTAGATTCAATGTATTTTGGCTGAATTTTGAAAGGTTGTTTGAGGAAAATCTTGGGAATTTAGTTTTGGCCGAATTTAAACACTTTTGAAGCCACATTTGAGGAGAAATTAAGAAGAGTTTAGAGTTTAGAGAGTGAGTTCTTTCCATTTTGTGTAGGAAGTTAGGTTTTTGTTTTCTCTTCTAAGGAGTGTGAGAGGAGAGGGAAAGTGAGAGAATTCTTCTTCTTTAGAGAAAGTAGAGAGAATTCTTCTTCCTTGTATTCTAAAGAGAGAATTGTGTGTTGTTGTGAAGAAAAGAAGAGGCGTCGAAAGGAATTCATTGAGATCGGCAGGGAAGAGTTTGAGATATGTAGTATTTACTTTACTCTGTTTGTATGACGTTGATTTTCTATATGAAATCCATATTTTGTCATCTTTTCCTCATGTGTCTTGAGAAGATTTCTTTGTCTTTCTCCTTTTCGTGTGATGTGTTGATGTTGTGAAATGGAAATGATGTGTTGAATTATTATAAATAATTTGTGATGACCTTTTCACTTAGAACTTCATTTACTTTTTGATCGAGTCAATTGAATTGTTAAAGCTTGTTGGAAAACATATGTTCCGAAAAGATTATGAATTCCATAACAAAAGTGAAGGTCACATACAAATTCCATGAATGGTGAAGTTCGGGGGTTGAATGCAAATAAATAGGGAAATATACTTTGATGGGCGTAGAATTGGAGATTTGAGGAGTGATAGGCTGAAAATTCTCAATTTGGTCCTAATGTTAGAAAGCTGAAGCGAGAGGTAGCCTTCGAGGGTGTAGGAAGTGGGAGCTGCAGGTGAACGGTATCCTCTATTTGCGATGCGATATGACTTTAAATATGCTTTAAAATACGAAATTTGATACCACTTTTAAGAATATTTAATTCCTAGCAAATGGCTTCAAAAACTTGATGTGCGAGATTTACTTTTATTAATTTATATTTAGATTTTATAATAATAATTATTGTAAAAGTCACAATTTTAAACGCGAGTATACGTATCGTTGAAGTAATACGGGGCTCTCGGTAAGTCACGGTTATCGATCAGGATAATGTTTTGAAAAAAGTAAGAAATTTAAGAAATATTTTTTAATTTAATTAAAAGTAATTTATATTATATATATATATATATATATATATTAACATTTAATTTACTAACAATTTTTACTATAAACGAGTAAACGTGCTTGATAATAAAGTAAAGTAAGCGGTAATTAGATTGATACAGAGTATAAAAATGACTTTCTCCTTTTGACTAATCCAAGATTTTTAGAATAATTATCTTTTGTAGGGAATTTAGATTATGGTATTATGTCGAATAGAAACGGTAAATTCTTTACCTTTGGTCGAGGTGCGAAAAGAACATTGACTAATCTATCGTCGGTTCGGAATGTTTTATTAGTAGAATGGGTTAATCTTGGCTCACATTACTAGATGTCCGAGGGTGGCTATGGTCGCCTGATGGAAGCTCGTTCCCTTTCTCAAAACCAAACTAATAAATTTAGTCTGTCGCTCTAAAAACTAATTAATTTTTACTCGATAAATAATATCTTCTGTTATTCGTCTTCCTTAAATAACCCGCGTATAGCCAGCGATTACCTAAGGATTCATGTGATATTTACAAGTTAAGAATTTATCTCTAGATAAGTCTCAAAATTCTTCAATAGGTTTTAACAATTTAAATGGTCAATTTAAAAGGTAAACTAAGATCAGGTATTAATATCATCTCAATATTTTAAATTTAATTCTCCCTCTGAAAATTTAATTAATATATTATCTTTTCGTAGTTGAAAGGAGAAAGGTAACTACTTTCAGAACACATTGAAATCACACGACAAAATATATTTATAAAGCGTGAACAGGGGTACGAATACTTATACGAAGTGTTCCTTAGTGATTCGGCGGAAACTTCTACGACTCTAAAGCAATGATGAAACACTCTGACAGCAACGACACACAATAAATACTCGAAATAAACTCCTTAGATAAAAAGTAAAGTGACATACTAAGTATGGAAGAAACTAAGTAAAACTAAAGGGGAGAAGATGCTAAAAGGGTTATAGGTACTCGGAGGGGGTGGTGCGGTTTTAAATAGAATTGACTCCTTGTTATAGAGCTCTAAATTTCACGGGGTTACTTAAGGCACCTCTTGAAAATTCATCAATTGATACCATCTTCTTGAAGGTAGCGTCACTTTGGCGCGGGATCTGTGGTAGGTCTTTCGCACCTCTTCTCTTTGGGTCGCACCTCTTCGCGATTAAAACGAGTTTCTCACAACGTCCGGATGCATTGTATCACATGTCATATATATTGGGAGTAACTTCCGGTCTTCTAGAAGCTCCGATAACCACTTAACACGTTAAAATAAGCGCAAATTTATCAAAAATATTGTTGCGTCTATATTTAACGGCGCTTAGGCACCGGATCCCAAGCTTGGCGCCGACCAATAAAATTCAATATTTTGCTCTATAAGCTCATTTTGCTCCTTTTTGTTCCTTTTTCCTTCTTTTTTTCTTGGACTCTTTTTTAATCATCTACATCCAAAAACATGAAAATACCTTTCATTAAAGCATAATATTCCTTAAGAATTTAATCATAAATAAAGGCATAAAAATGGGTATTTTAGGTAGATTAAATTCCCCAAACTTAAAGCATTACTTGTCTCAGAGTAAACCTTGTAATTACATAAAATAAGTGCTGCTTTGGAATGAAGTTAAAATATTTAAGAATCCTTATAATCTTTGGTTTTATAAATGCTTTAGCAAATCATTAACTTAAATTTCACTAATTAGGTTAACTTTAAAATTAAAGAACATTTAACTACCAAATCATAAGACTTCTTGACTTTTCGTTTATTTTAAAGATAATTGTAGAAGTTCATCATATTAAGGTCGCATAGAATATTTATAGAAAAGATTTTCATGAAATATTTTCTAGTAAAATATTTGTACACATAGAAATTAAGTTAAAAATGTAATCGATTTTTTGCTTATAAGATAATTAGTGATGCCCGATTTTTATTAGGCATTGCCAGCTTCTCCTCACTTTCTTTTTTTTTTCTCTTTTTTCTTTTTGATTGTTTTTCGATCCTTTCTCTCTATTTTTTTTTTTCTTTTTTTAAATTTAAGTGATGATTACTATTTTAGATAGCATGTTAAGGATTTTAGTTCTTATCCTTAACTTATTTTCGAAAACTTATACATTATTACTTAATAAATATGACATTTTAATAATTTATTATTTTTTCAAAACTTATTCAATCTTATCTTTTTCGAGCAATAATCTTGATTTATTAGTATTTCAAAAATACAATTCTTTTTATATAAATAGAAAAATTTTGATCTTATTATTCTTTAAGTTAAATAATTACATTCTTAAAATCAATCGAAATTTTTAAAATTTTAGTTAAGTTTACTAAATTATTTTATGAAGTTTCAAGAAATTTGGGCAATCTTAATGATTATTTATTGCTTATGTTATGTTAATTGACAATAATCTTTTGGTTTTACAGTTCTTACATTGGATTGGTTGGTTGGGTTTCTATGGTGGTAGAAGTTTGTTGCCGGCTCGTAATTATGACAATGGACATAAAACTAACATTCGGTAATTAAGGACACTTTTTCTAGTGTTGGTGGCAACGGTAAAAATGTGGAGTCTGACCACTAAGGAACTTTCTTCCCACAATACCTTCATGATGCAGGTTGCGGAGGTAGACCTGCCCTTTTGTTCATCTGACTAGAACGAAAGATCGTGAGCACCTCTTGTCTTTTCTCGACAGGGACATTGAGCAAGTTTGAATGATGAGGTGAAGCTCACTCTTATTGGAAGTTTATGCAGAATATGAAATGGAACTAGCAAGGAGGTTTTTGAGTCTTTACAATTTGTTGGCACAGCTGTTGGGTCTACTTGATGGTAGACATCTTCTTATTTGAAGCTGTCTTGAGAAGATTTTGCAGATTGTTTACCAAAAGTTGTTATCATTGCTGGTTACGAAATGAGAATATTGAAGTGCACTCCTAAGTTGACCCCAAAAATGAGCCCCCAGTAGTTCCCATCGGTTTAATTCACGAGCTGCTAGGATATTTTAGCAGGAATACCCTTTTAACATTCTTTAAAGCTCTTGGTACTCCTTTGAGAATGGATAATCTCTTCCTTTAAGAATAAGGCTAAACCTAGCTGGCTGTGAGGTTGAGTAGAGAGAGATGTTACACTCCCTGAAATTAAAAGGCTTTGGGTAGGTTCGATGGGAGACGGCGCGGGGATGTGATAATGGGAGCGACGGCCATATTCTTGCCAATCATTGCGGGATGTTTGGACACGGTTAATAAATGCTATAGACTCCACGCTCCTTGGCAAAGGCGGGGTGCCTCCCCGGCTGCTTCACTTCTATTTGGTTTGTAGGCTTTGTCACACGGTGTGAAATTCTTCCCCAGCCTGCCTCCGCGCTTTACCCCCTCCTCTATCTCCACCTCGTATACACTAGCTTACCCAAACTTGACCCTTGTTGACCTCATTTTTGATGAGGTCTTCTCTTCTTCTCTTTAGTACTTAGGATCTAGCCTTAGGCTTTTCCTTTGACTGTCTTAGAGGACTAGAATTGGGACCCACCTTTTAGAAATTCAAACCCTTTGTAACTCCCTGTGACTCTACAAACTTGATTGTAGACCCACAATCACCTAGAGGGTTGAAATCGGAAATGTGGAAGTTTAAAGGATGAGTTCTATGGGACTCTTTGGCCTTAGGGCCCTTTTGGAGTGGCTTTGATGCAGTGGAGGGGTGACCTCGCGCACTACACTTCCGCACACCTCCTAAAACTACACCCGTACCTAACTTGACCTCTTTGACTCATGTAGGTGATTCACATGGATGGTCCTTAACCACCAAGCCCTTGGCTAAGAGGGTTAGGAACAACATAGTGAATGCCTCGAATGAATCCCTTCATGGCTCATGTGAGCTTGATATGGCTTCATGGCTCAGCCCAGAAATGAGCTTGCTAAAACACATACTTGATCTTGATTTCCCAATTTTCAATTTTTGACCCCAGGGACCCTACACCTAACCTTTGCAAAACCCTTGAAATTACCCAAATTTCAAAATTTCCAAATTACCCAAAATTCTCGAAATCGATCCCGAACATTTCCGCATCACTTAAATTGATCGTATACCCAAAAAATACCAAAAATTCCAGAAAACCTCCCACGATACCCTCGAATACCAAAATACCCCTCTTGACCCAAAAATCCAAAAAGTCCAAAAAAATTCCCAGAAAATTCCAGAAAATCCCAAATATTCCCATTTCATTTTGTCCGACTACACCATGGGCCACTTTTGTCAATTTACCCTACTTGTGTCAAAACCCCCAATTTGGCCCAGTTTAACCCTAAGTGAACCCGATGTCAAACCAAACCTACCCGGTCATTAATTTTTGGTCGATTGATTACGAAGCTTCAGTTGACATTCCCGACACCAATCTAGGCGAATCCCGAGTTGATTTGATTGACATTTGGATCGATTTCACTTTTGGCCTTAAAGCCCAATAATTTTTGACCCATGACCCAAACCTAACCCAAACTCACCCAATTCAACTCCAATTAACCCCAAACCTTTTCTAAATCTTCCTTAACATTCCCACAAACAAAAAACTAACATGATTTGCCCAATTTAGACCCAAATCCCACTCAAATTCAACCCAAAGCAAAGGCCCATTTTTGACCTAAACCCAAAACCTAACCCCGAATGAGCCCAAACCCCAAAATCAAAGCCCAACCAAAGTCAAAACCTCTTTGAAACACTCCCATAATCATTTCACCGACATTTATTTTACATCAGTTTTGACAATACTAGTCCAACATTAGCCCAGCTTGGCCCACTTGGACCTACATAGGTACTTACCAAATAAATCCAAATTCAAACCAATTCAACTCCAAATCACACCAAATTGACTCCAAGCCCTTCATAGAACATCCCTAAACCAATTATGACATTTATTTGACAAAGTCCTTAAGCCAAAATCTTCCTTGAAATGCCCATCCTAAAATCAAAAAGCCCATTCCCCTTAAACTTTCCTAAAAGCCCACTTCACCGCATTCGAAAAGCCCAAATCCATCCAAAGCCCACATGGCACTTTCCCTCATCATCCATTTAATCAAAATCACCCTAAGTTTCAAAATCATCATTTAAGCCATTCCAAATCAGCTTCATGCAAATTTTCACCAAAATATCCAAAGTTCTTAAAACCCATTTTTATGAAATTGACCCAACCTTTTCCCAAGCCAAATGGAGCCATGAAGCCATGCACAACCATATACGAAGCCATGGCGGCCACTTTACACATCACCATGTCATTTTTGGCAAAGGAGGGAGTCCTTTGTGGTTCCTTAAGGGTGATTTAGCCACTTCCATGGCCTCCACTAAACCATGTAACCAATTGTACTTGGATGGTGACCCTTCCCCACTAATTGAGCCGGCCTAAACCACTTATCTTGACCCAAGCTAGCCATGGGAGGTGCACCCGACCCATTTGCATGGGTTGACCAAAATGAGCCAAAATGACCCCTTCCCTTTTCTACTTTGATTCGACCACTTTACACATGTCAAGAGCCTCGTTGAATGCACCAAACCCCAGCCCTAACCCACACAGCGAACAGGATGGTGACCAATGCACAGCCGACGGCCACCGGGCAGCCGAGGAAAACACCATGGCAAAGGCTTCCATGTGAGCCCCGACTTGGTCTCCTGTGAGAGCTGCCCAATCCCCGGTGGCCATTGGAGGCTGTTCTTCTCTTGCGAAGCGAGGGGCGGTCCCAATTTTAACTCTCCACAGGGAGGCCTTCCACCCTCTCTCTTTATTTAAACACCACCCCTCTCGGCCATGAGAGGTGCGAAAACAAACCTTAAGGAAACTGCGCAAAATTGTTCGAGACTCCTCCCCATACCGAGAGCGCCTTGATCCACGAGTGAGATCCCCGCTGCCGGCTGCTCCTGTGAGCTCGATTTCGGAGTTGAAATTCCACCCAAAACCGGACACTTCTCCACGGTGAGCCAATCCCCAGATTGATTGGTTCTACACCTTCACGGACGAGGGAAGGTGTCCGCGTAAAAGCCCCATCTCCGGGCTGCAGTGGCTCCCGGCCTCCAAGCTTTGTGATCGGGCTTGGTCGAAATCACATCTAGACGATTCAGGACCAGGAGACTTCATACGGAGCTTGCTTAGGATCAATCGAAGGTGTAACTCTCGGATTGAAGCCACACTTCTGCGAGCAAGGTATGAACTAATTCTTCATCCCGGAAGCACGGGAGATTCTGTATTTCGAATTCTTTAATTTCGATGCACTTCGATGTAGTATAGATGTGTTCGTCTCTTGAACGAATCCATGAAACATAAGAACATGAAAATCCATTGAGTATCGAGTGAGATCTTAGGGATTTAATGTGGTGACTCTCGGGTGAGGATGCTCGGGGACGATGAAAGGATGTCGTCCATTGATACACGCGCGGACGGACGGCTCGGATGGCGTCGGACCGGAGACGGTACGAAGCCAGCGGGGCCCGGAGCGGAGTCGGATGGCGGCGTCGAATGGGAGCGCGACACGCGGCGTTTCGGAGATGCCGAGGGATGAATGGCGCCGCGTGGATAAATAGAGAGGTAGGGGTATTTTCTGTTATTTAATTCCACAAACTTCGAAAAATTCATAACTGCGGTGTAGAAAAATCAGAAAAATAAAATAAAAATACCACTGCTTGCTCGGTGAACGGAGAATAATGTGGAAAAAGAAATCATTTGGCTCATCGAGTATTTTATTTTTTATAATTTATTTACTCTCTCTGCATACTTTTAATTCTCCATGCATGTATACAATTCACCGTGGCATGAGACCATAGTGCTTTTGAAGCCTCTGAATTTGGGAACATTCCCGAATTTTCCAAAGTCGGAGGCCATCCTATGAGGAGTTATTGATTTTTCAAGTTCATGTTGCGTTTTGAGTATTTTAATTCCAATAAATAGCATGTTGTGAAATAAATTCTAGGAAAATTTGGTGATGTTCCTGTAATAGCAGAAAATAATACTAGGAAAAATAGGTTTTGAGTTAGTTCATTTAAAACAACCCTAATTGGCTTAAACACCCAAAATAGGTCTCTAATTAATTAGAGCTAACCATGCATCGAATTGACTTGGAAATAAATTCTCCCTTGACCTTTAGGATCAGAGGAACCCACCATAAAATTTGAGGCGATTGGACTTGGTTAGTCCCATACAATTGGGTTGATTAAGCCACTTAGTCATTTTAAAAACTTTAAAAATTCATAACTCTTAAAATACACTTTCAATTCACCAAGTGGTTTTGGAGCGCTCTCGATATCGGGGAATCTAAGAAAATTAAAATTTGATTTTAAAAAAAGTTGATTTTTAATAATATTTTAATATTTTTAATAATTAAAAAATAATAAAAATCACAAAAATAATAAAATTCACGAAATGTACGATTTTGAATTTTAATCGCAGAGCAAACCCACATTTTTCTTAGGTCTATTTAGTGAAATATTAAATTTTAAAGCCCTAGGGTAATTTTAAAATTAAAAAAATGTATTTTTCTAGCATTTTCACTAAAATAATTATAATAAATCATAAAAAAAATCAGAAAATTGCAAAATTTGATTCTCTGATTTCCTTGATATCAGAGATTTTTGAAAAATATAAAATTCATTTTTCAACATTTATTTTATTTTTAAATTAATTAACACTCCAAAATAAAAATAATTTATAATAAAAATAATATAATTCAAAAAATCACCAAAATTGGTCCCAGTGAGGGTACTGGTCATTAGGAATGTCCCCTAATTTTCTTAAGGATAGAAACTTTCCCTTGGTCGTATTTATTAAATTTTCCTTGGAAATCTCTATTTTCTACCAAAAATAATTATATAAATAAATTAAAAACAGAAAAATCACATTTTCTCCTCTCATGTCTTTATTGACATATGAGTGAAGTTACATAAAAATTTCGAGTTCATTTGAGTTCAATTTAGTGAGTTATGAAATTATTAAGCTTAAAGGGTAAAGTGGTAATTAAAATTTTTAACCCTTAATTAAAACTTTGAGTTTAATAAAAAATTAATAAGTAAAATATTTGATCCTAATCTGATTTGGATGATTGAAATTTAAATAATTAAAAGGGTAGAAACCCATTAAGCAATTTAAAATGATTAAGCTTTAATTAAATGATTGATTGTAAATTTGGAAGAATAATAAAATTGGAATTATTAAAATAGGGATATTTTTAGGAAGAGATTTATTCTTTAATTTAAAAATCCTAAATTAATTACCTCATTAATATTCAATTCTTAATTAAAATGATAACTTCAATTTAAAATATATTAAAAGACTTAATCATTAAACTAAAATTAAATTATTAAACTCTTTTATAAAAATTTCAATTAAAATTAAAAATAAAATTAAATTAAAATTAAATTAAATTGAGTAAATTAAATTGAATTAAATTAAATTAAATTAAATTAAAATTAAAAGTTGAATTAAATTAAATTAAATTAAATTAAATTAAATTAAATAAAGCAAAATTAAATTAAATTAAATTAATTAAATTAAATTAAATTAAATAAATAAAACAAAATTAAATTAAAATAAACCAAATTAAAAATTAAATTAAATGAATTAAATTTAAATTAAATTTAAATTAAATTAAATTAAATCAAATTAAATTAAAATTAAATCAAATCAAATTAATTTAATGTAACATCAAATCAAACTAAATTGGATTAAATTGAATTAAACAACATCACTAAAACGAGAAAGAAATTAAATATAAAGCAACTTGAACACGCTGATAGGAATTTAAATCCATAAATGGAAATTAAACTAAATCACAAAACCATTTGAATACCGATTTACCCTCGGATTACAGTTATCATAACTCTTTAAACGGAGACATTAAATGAAATGTTACTTTACTTATAGGATGACCAGATAATACGGATTGTTGAAAGCAGATAACAACAAAACTTGAATTCTCGGACGATTAATTCATTTGTATAATTAAACCCATTTGGACTTAAAACAATCCTAGAAATATTGAAAAGATGTTTAGATTCTTCTTAAGCACTTCTCGATATGATGGGACATTTATAGGCAATTGAATTTAATTATTCTTTGATGAAAGAAAATCGTCTTGAGCAAAGCACGAAGAACTTTAGACGTCGCAGAGTATTTCGTATATGATTAGGAACTTGGTAGAAAATATAACCCTTACCTTAGCTTTACACAGGAACTTGCTTAAATATTCTAATTGTGTTTTAAGTGCGGCTTGGGATGACGGGAAGACCCCTCGGGTACGCTTTTTATTTTATTGCAATTTACTTTCTTGCAATTTACATTGTGCAATTTATTTAAAAGCTGCATTGCACTTACTTTTCTTGCATGATAAACAAGCTTGTTGCATGAAAACCCACACCTTTAGGATAGACCCTGGCGAAACCAAAAGCTTAAGTTAAAAGTCATTGCAAGATAAAATTCACCGCCCCATGACATTTCGAAATATAAAACAACTCGAATTCACAATCACAAACGAACACAAAACTACAATTACAACTAAATTAAAACGTCGCATTGGATGATCGGGAATACCTCGGATGATGATGTAACCTACGTGTTGCTAGCAGGTTTCCACGCGGTCTAAATGAAAGTGTGGAACTCATTCGGTTGAGTTTAGCAATTCATCTTGGACTAAGTGAATCAGGAGTAATAATGATGCCGGAAGGATGGAACCGTGGGATCTTAACCGGTGTGATTATAATCAACTTTAAGATTTGTTTTAATTAAAACATAAAAAAACACTTGGAAATTAAGATCTTCCTCCTAGAAAGCAGAAACAACTTTTCTCGTCCACGATTTATGATTTCTAAAACTAAACCTCTGTGACAACAAGGAGCTCGGGCATGGTGGGCGACACGGCCATAGTCATCGGCAAAACCTGAATCTACATCGTAAGAAACTTTCCGGGAACAAATAACGAAACCATGGGATTAGTGAGTCGTCAGATACGACAATAAACCCTCATCTTCGGTATTTGTATGATTCTGTCTTATAAATATAAGCTACTAATTAATTAAAATTGGCGGATCAAAACATTTAAATAAATATTAGGACTTCCCTAAATCCAAGCGAACGATAGGATAGTCGGGAAATTAGGAAGTTAGAAGCCGAATCTGTGATTTCTCCTACCTTCTCTTCCTTTGGATTCCCAAAACAAAAATATTCCAAATTTGATCCATTCCCTATTGAAATTCAAATTTCAATCCCTTGAAAAACTTAAACTTTGAAATCCTTGAGAGCGGAGAATTATTGATTATTATCGAGAGTTTTCTTAGGTGATTCCGTCACTTAAGATGTAATTAGCTATGAGGCTTGCCGCTTTATAGAAATTTTAAAGAACCCGAGCAAATATATTTTGTTTAATGTTTTCATATTAAGCAGGGAATTTTGTCGGCTTATAAAATTGGTTCGCGAGACCAAACGGATGTCACAAATCTTCTAGTTTATTTAATCGAGCCGTCGAAACGGTGTGTCTATCATAGGGATAGATACACGGTTTGTGGTGCGGTGCTCGTTTATATAAACTATTTGGGATGTGAACGGTTTAATCATAAATATCTTAAAACCTTAATTTAAAATTATTTTCAAAATCAAATACTACCTTTCAAATTATTTATTTAAACTAAATTAAGTGTAGGCAATTTCTGTAAGGCGACCCCTCTTGAAACGCAAAACACACCAACCTAAAAATATGCGAAACTGATTTTACGGCGACTACGTGAGGAAAATTCCTCTCTCCATTTTTAATGGAATGGTACGCTCAAAAATCGGAAGTGTATCCATGTCCCTTGTGGATCAAACTACCCTTCTGTTGGAATACTATGTTCATTCCTACCTTGGACAAGTATAGCCCGACATTCTCGGATTTGGGAACCCTTTGTTTAGATACCACAAACGAAGTTCAGAGATCCTTTACCTCGTTTTTGAGGTGGGGTGGACCCCCAATAGGTGTTAGTTTAGGAATGATCCTTCGAGTCGAAGTCTTTCTTAAGACTTTCTTTTCCTTTCCAACTCTGAATCGGATTCCTTACCTTCTCTACACCTTTGAACATTCCGTTCTAAATAAGCAAACCCTCTAATAAGTGACTCTTTTAACAAATGATTCCCTCTTATAAATACATGAACAAGAATGAGTTCGGACTCTTTTGATTCCTTTCTTCTCGTCTAAAGAAAAGAAGCATAACTTGGGGTGACAACCGGAATCTACCTATGAAATGGAAGCCCAGTGATTTTCTCCTTCTGTAATTTGGACCCATTTGTATAAGGATGAAATTTGCCCGACAATCTGGGATCATCCGATTCGGACAAGGATTTGAAAACACGAATGTCAAGGTCAGCGACGTCTCCCTTTTTGCAGCGACGAACAAGGTATACGAAGGGCGAGGAACCGGCGCTGAGTTCAACCTTAGGTCGACCCGGGGATTTCCTCCTGGCAAAGGATCTAGACTGGGAGAATCTTTGCGGGTCCGCGGGAGGCATTCCTTACTACCCCCAACGGGTCTAGTTGTTTGCACCTACCCCGACTTCGCAAATCCAAAGGGGAAAAGAAATCGAGAACTATGGTAAACCTGTTACCGTGGAGGATACGGATCTTCACAGCAAGACCTTCGTTTTCGAAATCGGGTCCGATTGAAGATTCCGTCCTTTGACGAGACCCGAAAATAAAGTAGAAGGATCGCCGGAAGAAGCCGAAGTGCTTGAAATTTCCTTCTAGAGGAAATTCGGTACTGAATATACCGCATTTGCCCGAGAATATACACATTACCGAATATACACATTGCTGACTACATACCACTCTTGGGAGGAAGCGGGGTTCCATCCCCCTCTCGCCGCGGAGGATGAGGAGAATGTTCGCGGGTGCTCGCCACATTACCTCGGCCCGCATACTACAACGATGCGTTTGCAAGAAAAGCCCAGAACTTCTGTGGTTGCTCGGCGCAAACTTTGGTAGAAAAAAGTTAGCAAGGAAGGAAAAGCGCGAATCGGAGATTCTACGAAGGATAGGGTGGGTGCCATTCAAATCCCGTCTTGGGCCCCGAGTAGAGCCCGCCGTCATGACGAAAAGCGAGTAAAAGAATGAAGGCTAGCACTTTGTCGTAGTCTCGGAATTCTGAGATTAGGGAGGATACCACCTTCCAGCATTTGGTCGACGGACCATGCAGTCTAGACAGCCTGGCTGCTAGAAGGATGGTATGGCGTCCCTCTTTTGGGCGATTAAGGCGGCTTGACAGCCGAGAAAGAAAGTCTCGCCCGGGGGCTGGAATACGAAGAAAGTGCTCTTGCGATAAAGGGAACTCGTGAAAAAGGGACCCCGACGGCTATCGCATGACAACCGCGAATACACGAAAGCCACAGCTAGAAGATCTTAATGGAAAAGTTGAGAGCAGATATCAGACGGTTGGCGAAAGAAGAGAAGAAAAGTTCGGAGATGAGATCCCGATGTCGGAATTCATGGACGACGAATATGCGAGAAATCAATATGGTTGAGACACGAGCTTCATCGGCTTCGCAAGGTACTCCGCTGCGGCCGCGAAGAGGAGCCCGGGCGGTGAGCGGCTTCGGGGGAAAAGGCCGACACGATCGCTCGAATGGCGAAAAGGATGGAAGAGATGGCGCGTGGCTGCGGCCGCTCCGGAGTCGGGGTCTGACCACATAGAGAGACACCCCCGAGAGGTCATTCACATTGTAGACGGAGAAGGAAATTACATCCGTCATTGGGGATGACCGGCTGAAAAAAAAGGATACAACGAAGTATGATCCCTGAAAAGGATATCAAGAACTTGGTGGAGCCGGCGGAGTGCGAGAAGCCTTTAGCACAATCGAAGAGCGGGACATCCATTCGGACGGTGAATAGCACGGAGAAGAATTCGACGGCTGTCAATACCGAGGGCTTCGTACCACCTACGGTCGGGGCTTATTCGATGGAACCGAGAACCCCAGATAGCATGTTGCACACTTTCGTGCCGGTTGTTTATGTGCGACGGGAGCGATGCATTACTCTTCGGCAGTTGTTCGGCGGTCTTGTCGGGAATCGCCTTCGGCGAGTGTGCGGGAATTGCAACGATGGCTCGGTGAAGACGTTCTCGAACTAGAGAACCTCTTCATCGGCCGGTCCCGTCGGGCTCAGCCTGCATCCTTTATAGGTGATTTAGTGGTAGAGAAACAAAGGCCGAATGAAACTTTGGTGGATTACATACTTCGATGGAGGAACTTAAGCATGAAGTGTGAACCACAAGTTTGCAAGAACAACATGCGGTGGGCATCTTGCTTAAAAGCATTCACGGCATGATAGCACTTCTCCTCGAAGGATTCAACTATTAAGACTTTCGAGAAGTTGTTAAGCAAGGCGGAAGCTTGCAGAACAGAGCGAAGCAATTAAGTTTCGCGCGACAAGACGGACAAGCGAGAAGCCGGTGAAGACCTTCGAAAAGAAATGGGATCGTTGCGGCGAGTTGACAAAGGCAAGCAACTAGTACGAGCTCTACCGAACGGCCGCGGCAGCCGCGCGGAATTGCAACCAACCACGGTCCGGCTATCGGTCGTCTCGCCGGTATGAGCAACCGTTCCGTCGCAACGTACATTAATGGAGCTTACGAGCGAGAATATCTATTCAAGAATGGCTTGATACCGAAAATGTTCCGTAGTCGATGAAGACTCCGAGATTTCCGAATTGCGGAGCACAAGACGGAAGGAAGTCAACAAGAACGGTGATCCCAACTTTTGCCCCTACCATCGGATGCTTGGGCACAGAATGAAGATTGCATTACCTTTAAAAAGTTGGCTCAACGACAACCTTCGGAAAGGAAATATACTTGATCCGAAGGAGTACATGAAGGAACCCCGGAAAGGAGGTTCGAGTCGATATTATCTCAGGCGATCCCGTCATTCGATAGATCCTGTCACAGCGTCGATGGATGGACTACCGCTGGACGAGGTCTTCGAAGAAGATTTTAGATAGCATCCGAACCGCTTCGGTGCGAGCTTCAATTCAGAGTTTGAGACTGTTAAGCCGGTACTATCACTTGCGATAGAAGATCCACCTCGACGGGAGGCGATTGAAGAGAAGAAGAAAATTGACGAAGAGAGGACCGAGGCTCTAAGGCTAGACTCGGTACAGCATCCTAGGATAGTTATTTAGACTCGGGGGAGAAATCCCTCGAACCTCGATTTTGTATGATTATCGCTCACTTCGGTGAGATCATATAATGATAAGGGTGATGGCGTTGGCTACGTTTTTGGCATTGTTTCTAACGATTACGTAACTAGCGACGATCCGGACATCGATTTTGATACCAACGACAATTCTCGAATCATACACGATCTAGAAGCGATCAAAATAACGAAGAAGACATCCATCGAGGAGGCTACGAGAGTTCAACAAGCAACGAATACATGCGACGAGTTTCGAGGAGCTCCGATCGCGATAGAGTTAGAGCGAGATTCGAAGATAATCCGGAAGAGCACAATAGATTTCGATTCAGGGAGGAGACGCCGGCAAACTCGACACTAAATTCGAAGAAATTACAGAAGTCAACTTAGAAGTGGAAGAGTTCTACCTCGAGAATGGGTCCGAAAGACGAAAGGAAAGCGGTGGTTGTTCAAGAAGAACCAACCTGGCAGAAGAAATACCCATTCGAGAAGAAGCCGAGACGCATGAAAATAAAATTAATTTGCAACGTACTAGCCCATCTTAGGAAACTACCGGCCAAAGGCGGGCATTTACGATGCTCTCATCTTATCAAAGGAGATGAGAGAAGCTACGTCGAGGAGCCTTACTTGATCCAGCGAGAATTTGCTTAGCTAAAATGGGTACGGAGATTCTTTAGATGAGTTTGTTCGTTAAAGGAACGACGAGTGTTACCTTCACGGACAATGACCTACTACTTGGGACAGCAGATCACAACCGACCATTGTATATTTCAGTTACAATTGGGAAGTTTACGCTCTCGGAGTATTGGTGGATCCGGGAGCATCAATCGATATAATGAGTCTTCGAACGCTAGCATACTTGGAAATTGATGCTCGCGAGAGCTCGAAGTAAGCAAAATGTTGTTAAGAGGATTCAACCGGAAAGGAGAAAGAGCCCTCGGGTCAATAACGCTGCGATGAAGACCGGTGACTTAGAAAAGACAACGCGAAATTTCACATAATTGATTCGGCATCGTTGGCTACTGCGGGCCGACCATGGATACATGAAAACGAGGATGGTACCATCATCTACACACCGGTGCATCAAGTACTGCGATGGAGGGCTTAGGTGCATCAAAGGTGACTTGCAACCATTCTCAGGTATATGAAATTGGAATCCATGAAGATGCGGCTTATTATGCACGCGAAAACGATCTTCTCAGGAGATACGTAACAAATAAAGAAAAAGAAAGTTGAGAACGACGAAGAACCTGAAATTCTAGTCCAGCAGTCACTCACACTCATAGGCGAGATGGTGAAGGTTTCTCCACAACTCGCATCGAGGTCGAGGCGGGGACGGGCCGTGGTAGAGACGGCCTGCAGACCGATTGGACGGAGGAAACCAGCCATCGGTGTTGATTGGGAAGATAGTTTTGAAGAAGAAAAAGAAATCGGAGCAAGAGCGACGTGATAAGTCGGAAAAAGCCCCGCCGGTCGAATCTCTCTCGAAGATGAGGAAGAGCCGAAAGAATACAAATCGATAATACGCGAGAAGATTAACCACTACGTACATACGCAATACACAACTTCAGATCCGGTCGCAAGATCGAGGATATGGTGGTCGAAGAGGTGCGGCGTAACGACGGTGCCAGGCCAATCGAATTCTACCGTGATGCTTCTTCCTCCAAAGAAGCTGAAAATAATGTACAATTCGAAGATGTCACTTCATCGGGAATTAATGGAATTACCTTTTGAGTGGTACTCTCCCTGTGTTGAAAATTTAATTCAACATGGTTTCTTACCTCGACAATGGACAAGGTCGATCTCGGCATTTTGAAAAATTATGGAATAACTCCGGTCGTCCACCCGGTCGAAAGCATGGACTCGGATTCGGCACGGTAGGGTCGGTTGACGATGTTTGAATTTTGTAGTTGTCACTTGTAAGTCCAATGAAAGCTGCATGGAAACTACGGAGCCGAACTCGAAGATGTCTGAATTGAAAGACGCTCCACCAGAAATTCGAAGAAGAAATTAAATGCAATAGATGAGTTAACGGAAGTTAACTTAGGTACTAGCGAAGAGCCTAGACCTACCTTTGTTAGATCCTTACTCAATAAAGAAGACTCCGAAGAAATAATCAAATTATTAATGGAATTTAAAAATTTGCTGGCGGAATTATGACGAGATGCCGGGATTAGCTCCGAGGTCGCGATTATGGCTAGGAGTTAATCCTACTTGTCCCCGGTGCGGACAAGGTCCCAGAGAATGCGTCTATAAATCGAACAACAAGTCGCCGAAGTTAAAAAAGCTAATAGACGCTAAATTTGTCCCGATGAAGAACAATACCCGACTTGGTTAGCCGTGTAGTGCCGATCGAAAGAAGAATGGTCGGATCAGAATTTGTGTGGACTTCGGAGATTTAAACAAGGCATGTCCAAAGGATGAATTCCCTCTACCGATCCCAGAACTAATGATCGACATTGCTTGAAGCACATGAAATATTCTCATTCATGGATGGATCTTCGGGATACAACGGATAAAAATAGCTCCCGAAGATGAAAAGCTTACGGCATTCGGAACGCCGATCGAATTGTTTTGTACACGGTGATGTCATTCGGACTAAGGAAACTAACGGGGAGCAACATGAAACAATGACAAGAATTTTTGATGATCTCATCCATGATCGAGTCGAATGCGCACATGGACGATGTGGTCATCGAAAGCGAAAGTAAGGAAAATACCTGTATGATTTGAAATTGTTTTCGAACGATTAAGACAATTTAACCTTAAGATGAATCCCTTAAAATGCGCCTTCGGCGTCACCTCAGAAATTCTTAGGATTCGTTGTACGACATCTCGTGAATTGAAATACGACCGGAAAAGATTAAAGTATTTATCTTAGAAATGCCGCCTCCCAAAACCTTAAAACAAGCTACGATCTTTTCAAGGGAAGGCGAAATATCTTCGACGCTTTATCTCGAACTTGTCAGGTAGGTGTCGGCCTTTCTCGGCACTAGTTAAAAAGGACGCCAAATTTATTTGGGAAGAAATGCCGGAAAGGCCTTCGAGGACATTAAACAATATTTAATGACACCTCTTTTGTCTTAGCGGCCAGGTCTCGGGTAGACGTGATACTTTACACCGCGGCTTTAGACGACTCTCGGAGCCCTGTTAGACCAGGTCGATGATGAGGGTAAAGAAAATGCTCTTCTTACTTAAGCCGTCGTTTACTTCCGGCCGGTGGGTATCCGCAATTCCAACTTGTTTATTTTTGATCTTCGCCGCCCAGCTCGGGCACTACATGCTTTCTCATAAAATCGACGATCTCGAAGTTTAATCCATTGCAATACTTGATGACTCGTCCTTTCCGACGGACTTGCCGGATAGTGATATTATTGCGATTCGATATAACTTTCGTGCCTCTGCGTGCGAAGTAAAGGGACAAGTCTTAGCGAACTTCCTGCGGCACATAGCCGCCGTAGGAATCTCCTCGCTATGACGATTTGCCGGATGAACAAATAATGAACCTAGAAGACACGATGATCGACGTTAGGAATTATATTTCGACGGAGCATCTTCGGCACACAAAACCGAACAATCGCAAGTGATAGTGCCGGTAAGGCGGGAATCGGGCTAATCTTTACTCTTGGCCGGAGCGGGATGTTAAGATGCTCCTACCATATGAGAACCATGTACGAACCAATGAAGCGAATACGAAGCCCTCATAGCAGAACTGGAATTAACTATTCAAATGGGGATAACGAGACATCAACATCTACGAGGGATTCACGGTTAATCATTCAACGAATCGTAGGACAATGCGAGATTTTAAAGCCGAAGACTCGAACGATACTTCCGATGTACGAAGCAGTGACAGAATGATTCCAAATGTGACAATCTACAAAATTCTCGAGAGAAAAGAAAATGCTTTAGGCCGATGCTTTAACCCATGCACAAAAGAATTTGCCTGTTTACAAGATGAATCGGTAGAGGGTAGGTTCATGGACGTCGGGTCCTCATACGCGGCTCGACATAGACACAATACACAAATCGAAAAAGAAAAAGAATCGGTTGCGACGGTGACGAAGAAAACACGAGAAAGATTGGCGACGATATTGATAGACTACACCGCAAACGGGGAAAGCTACCCGGACAATAGGTCGCTAGCCATCGAATCGGGGAAAAGAACTTCTGTCTTACGCATTAATAAACAACACATTGTAAGAAGGTACTTTTGATCGAATGTGACCCAGGTGCTGGCGGGTCCCGAGGCCCGTGAAATCGTTAAAGAGGTGCATTCGGGACTCTGTGGGTGCTCACAGTCGAATTCGAAGATGAAAATGAAAATTAAAGAGACTAGGGTACTGCGGCCTCGATGATGACCGGCTAACGTGAAAATCGCCGAGTGCATGGAGTGGTTCTGCACCCCGGCCTCGAATGTGCGCACCGTGATTGTGTCGTGGCGGGTTTTGAATGTTGGGGCACGGATATAGTGGGTCGATAGAACCACCATCTTCGAAAGGACATCACTTCATTCTTGCGGCTACGGATTACTTTTCCCGAGTAGAGCGGCCGATTCCGGCTTAGAGAAGTGAAAGCACACCGTCTTTCTGATTTTGAAACCGGATGTCATCGTTTCGGAGTGCCGCACGGGATCATCTCGGATAATGGGTCGGCATTCGAAGCACGCAAATCAACAACTTTGTCGGGAGACACGGAATCGGCGCGTGCTCGGCAAATTTACTACCCGAAGCCAGCGGCTGTGGGGGCTTTGATAAAACTCTCGTTCAGATCTTAAAGAAAACCTTGGACGATAATAAGAAAATTGGCACGAGAAGTTGTTGGCGAAGCCTTGTAGACTCAGGACAACCTTCGAACTCCTACTCGAGCTACCTTACGCTGCGGTGTATGGGTCGGCAGTGTTACCTTTAGGTTAGAGCTTCCTTCACTCGGGTGGAGTTGCAAACAGATCACGACGAAGAAAACGCCAAATTCGACTCGAAGAATTCGACGGAAGGGAAAAGGCCGCGCAACGGAGATTTAGAACTATACAAGGCAAGATGGTTCGAGCCCATGACAAGGCGGGTCCGCCAAAGAACCTTGAAAGTTGGTGACTTAGTTCTCGTTCTCAAAAGACATCCTTGCACATCGCAAGATAGGAGGAAAATTGAGCCACTTGGGAAGGACCGTTTGTGGTTGAAGCGAGTACACTCGGGAGGTTTCTACCCGGCTAGTGAATTGCCGGGGAGAACGACATGTGCTTCCGATCGACGGACGATACTTGAAAAAGTATTACGTTACCTTATCTTTTCGAAGGTGAATTCTTCATCCCTGGAAACACGGGCGAAGTAATTACTTATGATTGGAGTCTGAACCCAAAAATAATAAAATGTGCTAAAATAAATAAAATCATGATAATAAAGTTTTGTGTTTCTTTTCCCGAATCAAAATCTCTTTCCGATCTTATTCAGCTTCATTCTGTTAAATGTAAAAGTATAAGAGTAATAATAAAAAAAAATGTCTTTAAATAAACATTTTCTTAATATTCTTGTTCTTAGTACATCCCACGATCCTTTTCCTTGTCTTTTCGCAGGGGAAATGTCGAACGGGCGGTGCAGGTCTGAACTTTAAGAATGGCGTAAGCCTTGCACTCGATGAAAAGAGGGTGAAAGATGGAGCGATAATCAAGATTGACTCGGATTTCGCACCGGCGAGGCCTACGATATGAGGAAAGTGAGCGGGTCCCGAGTTAACCGAGAAGAACTACCGGGCAAACGGTGATGAAAGTGGGTGGCCCAAGCCACCCGATCCGGCAAAGAAGAAAGGCAAATGCTGAAGGCAAAGAAAATGAAGTCGTAGTCGCTACGGCGGAGGGCGACATCGGCCGCACCCACGAGATTCAAGAAGTTGAAGGCTACTCTCACAGCAATGCAACGAAGAAATAAGAATCGCCGTATCAGTAAGATGTTAACAAAACTGAAGCTGCGGACTAGCGCGACGAGACGGAGTTGCTAATGCCGGTACATACACTTCGAGGACACGGAGTTCACCGGGAACTGAAGAAAGGAGCCGGCCCTAGGATAACGGGGAAAGGACTAGGGAAGATCGAGAAGAAAGAAGGCTACCGCGCCACGGATAGAACCCTGAAGTGATGCATGACCTTGTTGCGAAGCAACCGGGAGATGTCCCGACGGGCATCATCACGAGTAGAGGTATGCGGAGAACTGAAGAGGATTGAACCGTATATCCCACAATATGTCACAAGGCCTCGCCATGTTGCGGATCATTCCGGAATACGAGCTGGAGAGAATGCGGGGGAATGTTGAAAAGAAAACCTTTGAATACTTAGAGAATTAAAAAGGAGTGAAGAATCGATATACTAGAGGGCCTTGAGCTACATGCGACGTATTCTCAGTATGAACAACGGCAAATCGTTGATTGTATCCGGGATTTGAAAAGAATGGGCGGCGCGCGGGCATGCAAGGAAAATACCTACTCGGGAACCCGGGAGATGGATGCCGGGGAAGGGAAGAATCACAATACAATGCGGATGCGCTACAACTTTCTTGAAGACAGGAAGGAAACCCACCCAGAACCTGATGTGAATGATGAGTACGATGCCATTAGTCATCGAGAGAATGGTAAAGAGTTTGATAACATGGAGAATCAACGCCGGCGGATTGCATACCCAATATTTGCATTATACGACATCTACAAACGGGGTATTGCATACTACATATAGATCACCACGACTTTGTGAGACCCTTGCGCGGTCTCTTTCTGAACGAGTGTAACATCATGTTCGGATCGACCTGCGGATAGCGAGGCCGGGTGAGTTCGAGGGCCGGTGAAGATACCTTTACCGGTAGGTTCCGTCATGATGCGAAGGAGCGACGGAGCGGATATCGCTAAACGTGCATACCGGGAGTACCGGTGAAGCGGATCTCGGTTACTTTCGGGAGAATGGATGACGGAAGACACCTTGCGACTCGACGGACACGAGCTAGAGAACCTCGGCCTTCTGTTGTGAGTTACATGGGAGATATCACACCTCCGGCGTACATCCGGCCGGCATCCTTGCCAAGGATGGCTTGGAAGGTGATGTTGGTAACCATGTACCCCGTATTCGGACATGGATTTTTGACGGATGCTTCTTTTGATGGATCGGCAAAGATCGTACACGATCCGTTTGATGCACATGGATTGTATGAGATGTATTCCGGATCGAGTTGTATGATGTATTTTCAACATAGAGTTGGAATGAAAGTGACCATGTCAAATTTTTGGCCTTCACACTCTTTTTGTGCAAATTGATTAGGAAACGCCATTAAAGTTAAATGAACTTCGAACGAAAGACGAGAAAAAGAAATAAAACAAAAAAAAGATAAAAAGAAAACTTTCCCTTAAAAAATCTAAAAATGACGAACACCAAATTCACATGAACATTAAATAAACGATAAAATAAAATTTGAATCATTAAAAGATAAACAAAATCTGACATAAATGTTAAATCGAATCACAAATCAAATTCTCGATCGAATTCCAAATCCTTTCTCGATCGGAATTTGAATTTGATCTTTCCAAATTTCAAATCAAATTCTCAATCGAATTCCAAATCCACTCTCGATCAAATTTCAAATTTGA
Organism: Papilionanthe hookeriana x Papilionanthe teres; assembly: GCA_022702705.1. Lineage (NCBI taxonomy): Eukaryota > Viridiplantae > Streptophyta > Magnoliopsida > Asparagales > Orchidaceae > Papilionanthe > Papilionanthe hookeriana x Papilionanthe teres. The sequence goes on along the minus strand of CM040430.1, from coordinate 113,354,741 downwards.
TCTTTCCAAATTTCAAATCAAATTCTCAATCGAATTCCAAATCCACTCTCGATCAAATTTCAAATTTGATCTTTCCAAATTTCAAATCAAATTCTCGACGAATTCCAAATCAATCTCGATCAAATTTGAAATTTGATCTTCCAAATTTCAAAATCAAATCTTAAATCAAATTTTAATCGAGTTCAAACTCATCCTTCCAAATTTTGAATTCGATCTTCCAGATCTCAAATCAAATCTCAAATCAAATCTCAATCAAAGGTCGAACTTTTGGGTCGAGGATTTTACATCCAAGAGCCCCACTTGCTTGCTTTAGGATTCTTCCCCATTGCAACGAAGCCACATCAAATTCAAACTTTTGGTCGAGGATTTTACATCCAAGGCACTGCCCCAAGTTCTTTCCCTATTGCACTGAAATACATCAAATTCAAACTTTTGGGTCGAGGATTTTACATCCAGACTGCAACACACAAGTTCTTCCATTTATTACTGTGAAATACATCAAGTCAAACCTTTTGGGTCGAGGATTTCATCCAAGACTGCCTTGCTTTAGGATTCTTCCCTATTACCTTTGAAATACATCAAATTCAAACTTTTGGGTCGAGGATTTTACATCCAAGGCCCACTTGCTTGCTAGGATTCTTCCCTTTATTGTACTGAAATACATCGAATTAAATTTTTGGGTCGAGGATTTTCATCCCGAGGCCCGCCTTTGCTTTTAGGATTCTTTCCTGTTACTGTGAAATACATCAAATTCAAACTTTTGGGTCCGGATTTTGTCAAGACTGCCTTTGCTTTAGGATTCTTCCCTAGAAATACATCGGAATTCAAACTTTTTGGGTCGGATTTTACATCGAGAGCGCCTTTGCTACAGGATTCTTCCTGTTACTGTTGAAATACATGGAATTCAAATTTTGGGTCGAGGATTTTACATCCAAGGCCACTTGTACTAGGATTCTTTCCCTATTGCCTTTAAAATACATCCAAATTCAAACCTTTTTGGGTCCGAGGATTTTACATCCAAGACACCTGCCTTGCCCCAAGTTCTTCCCTTTTTTGCCTTTGAAATACATCAAATTCAAACTTTGGGTCGAGGATTTTACATCGGGAAATTTCTGCTACTTTCGGATTCTTTCCTATTGCGAAATACATCAAATTCAAATTTTTGGGTCCGAGGATTTTACGTCCAAGACTGCCTTTGCTTTAAGGATTCTTCCCTATTGCCTTTGAAATACATCAAATTGAACCTTTTGGGTCGGGATTTTATATCAATTTGCATTGCTAGGATTCTTTTCCTACGGCGATGAAATACATCCAAAATCAAACTCTTGAGGTTAAGGATTTTACATCCAATACCGCATTATCTGAGATCTCTCCTCATTGCAATGATTCAATCCAATCAATTCAATTTTCTTTCAAGGTTGAAGATGTTACATCTAAAACCTCGAAATTCAAATTTTTCATTTCGATGAATCCACCAATTAATTTTGACAAACTTCGATCTAAATTGAAACTCCGAACTAAAATCTAAGTTCACACGTCAAACTTAAGCTAAAACAAAATGAAATCTAAATTGAATTCTCCCAGTTCATGTGATTTGGGATTCACCTCCTTTTCCGTTCCACACGTGAGAGTTCGGGAATCTCCGGTTTTCGAGGAGATATACTTGCTACTCCCCGGCGAAAACTCCTCTTATTTCGTCCTAAGTTTGTCACTTGGACGTACGTGTTGGTTTTGTTGATCGTTTCGGTCAACGCCAATACGTGCGGTGTGCTCCGTCAGCTCACCACACCTATTGGGAGTCCATTTGGTGACCTCATTTTTGATGAGGTCTTCTCACTTCTTCTCTTTAGTACTTAGGATCTAGCCTTAGGCTTTCCTTTGGCTTGTCTTAGAGGGCTAGAATTGGGACCCACCTTTAGAAATTCAAACCACTTCTTAACTCCCTACAAACTCTACAAACTTGATTGTAGACCCCTAATCACTAGAGGGTTGAAATCGAATGTGGAAGTTAAAGGATGAGTTCCTATAGGACTCTTTGGCCTTGGGAGCGCAGGTGGCACAGTGCAATTGGAGGGGCTGACTCTCACACACACTACACTTCCACACACCTCCTAAAACTACACCCATACCTAACTTGACCTCTGACTCATGTAGGTGATTCACATGGATGGTCGTAACCACAAGCCCTTGGTAGGGTTAGAGACAACATGAGTGAATGCCTCGAAATGAGTCCCTTCATGGCTCATGTGAGCTTGATATGGCTTCATGGCTCAAACAAAATGACTTCTTTCCACTTACAACCACTCAATCTTGATTTCCCAATTTTCGATTTTTGACCCAGGGACCCTACCGCTTAACTTTACCCAAGCCGCTGAAATTACGAATTTTTCAAGAATTTCCAAATTACCCAAAATTCACCAAAATCGATCCCAAACATTTCCACATCACTTAAATTTGATCATCCATACCCAAAAATACCAAAAATTCCAAGAAAACCTCCCAATACCCTCCAAATACCCAAAATACCCCTCTTGACCCAAAAATCCAAAATTCAGAAAATTCCAGAAAATTCAGAAAATCTCAAATATTCTCAATTTCATTTTGTCCAACTACACCATGGGCCAATTTTGTCAATTTACCTACTTTTGTCAAAAACCCCCAATTTGGCCCATTTTAACCATTAGTGAACCCAATGTCAGAACCAAACCTACCCAATTGACCCAAATTTTAGTCCAATTCAATTCTAATAAATTTCTAACATTCAACCACCAATCTAGGCCAAATCCAAGTTCAATTTGATTGACATTTTGGATCAATTTCACTTTTGGCCTTAAAAACCCAAATTTTGACCCATGACCCAAACCTAACTGGCCTACGATTCAACTCCAATTAACCCCAAACCTTTTCTAAATCTTCCTTAACATTCCCACAAACAAAACACTAACATGATTTGCCCAAAATTTAGACCAAATCCCACTCAAATTCAACCCAAAGCTAAAAGGCCCATTTTTTGACCTAAACCCAAACCTAACCCAAATGAGCCCAAATCCCAAAATCAAAGCCCAACCAAAGTCAAAACCTCTTTGAAACACTCCCATAAACATTTCTCAACATTGATTTTACATCAATTTCAACCCTAGTCCAACATTAGTCCAACTTGGCCCACTTGGACCTACATATGCTCACTTACCAAATAAATCCAAATTCAAACCAATTCAACTCCAAATCACACCAAATTGACTCCAAGCCCTTCATAGAACATCCCTAAACCAATTATGACATTTATTTGACAAAGTCCTTCACTTAAAATCTTCACCCAAATGCCCATCCTAAAATCAAAAGCCCATTCCTTAAACTTTCCTAAGAAACCCACTTCACCACATTCAAAAGCCCAAATCCATCCAAAGCCCACATGGCACTTTCCCTCATCATCCATTTAATCAAATCACCCCTAAGTTTCAAAATCTCATCAATTAAAACATTCCAAATCAAGCTTCATGCAAATTTTCACCAAAATATCCAAAATTCTTAAAACCCATTTTTATGAAATTGACTTGACCTTTTCCCAAACCAAATGGAGCCATGAAGCCATGCACAAGCCATATGCAAGCCATGGCAGCCACTTTACACATCACCATGTCATTTTTGGCAAAAGGAGAGTCCTTTAATGATTCCCTTAAGGGTGATTTAGCCACTTCCATGACTCCACTAAACCATGCTTAAACTTAATTGTACTTGGATGGTGACCCTTCCCCACTTAATTAAAGGCGACCTAAACCACTTTATCTTCGACGAAGCTAGCCATGGGAAGGTGCACCCAACCCATTTGCATGGGTTGACCAAAATGAGCCAAAATGACCCCTTCCCCTTTCTACTTTGATTCAACCACTTTACACATGTCAAACCTCGATTGAATGCACCAAACCCCAGCCTAACCCACCTGAACAGGATGGTGACCAATGCGACGACGGCCACGGAGCCGTCGGGAAAACACCATGGCCGAGAGCTCACATGTGAGCCCGACTTAAATTCTCACTGTGTTGCCCCATCCCCGGTGGCCATTGGAGGCTGTTCTTCTCTTGCCGAGAGCAGCTGATCCCAAACCCCAACTCTCCACAGGAGGCCTTCCGCCCTCTCTATTTAAACACCACCCCTCTCGGCCATGAGAGGTGCGAAAACAAACCTTAGGGGGAAACTACGCAAAATTGTTCGAGACTCCTCCCCATACCGCAGACACTTGATCCCCGGTGAGATCCCACTGCCATTTCTTCTGCGGCAGGCTCAATTTCGGAAGTTGAAATTCTGAAACCAGGACACTTCTCCACAGTCGGGGCCAATCCCCAAATTGATTGGTTCTACACCTTCACCAGACCAAGGGAAGGTGTCCACCGGCAAAAGCATCTCCCGAGGGCCACCCCGGTTACTCGGCCCTCCAGATTTGTGATCGGGCTTGGTCGAAATCACATGTTAGACAATTCACGGACCGGGAGACTTCATGCGGAGCTTGCTGGGATCCAATCGAAGGTGCAACAACTCTCAGATTGAAGCCACACTTCTCTGAGCAAAGGTATGAACTAATTCTTCATCCGGCTTGGAGATTCTCCATTTCGAATTCTTTAATTTCAATGCATGATAAACGTATAGATGTGTTCGTCTCTTCAAGACGAATCAATAGAGCATAAGAACATGAAAATCCATTGAGTATCGAGTGAGATCTTAGGGATTTAGTGTGGACGCTCTCGGGTGAGGACGCTCGGGGGACGATGAACGGATGCCGTCCATTCAATACACGCGCGGACGGACGGCTCGGATGGCGTCGGACCGGAGACGGTACGAGAACCACGGGGCCGGAGCAGGTCGGATGGCTGCGTCGAATGGGAGCGCAACACGCAGCGTTTCGGAGATGCCGAGGATGATTGAGGCGCCTCGTGGATAAATAGAAAATTAGGGTATTTTCTTATTTATTTAATTCCTAAACTTCAAAATTCATAACTGCGTTGTGTAGAAAAATCAGAAAAATAAAATAAAAATACCCTCTTGCTCGGTGAACATAGAAGAATAATGTGGAAAAGAAATCATTTAATTTCATCAAGTATTTTATTTTTATAATTTATTTACTCTCTGCATACTTTTAATTCTCCATGCATACAATTCACCATGGCATGAGACCATAGGGCTTTTTGAAGCCTCTGAATTTGGGAACATTCCTACTTGAATTTTCCAAAGTCGAACCATCCTATGAAGAGTTATTGATTTTCAAGTTCATGTTCTTGTTTTGAGTATTTTAATTCCAATAAATAGCGTATTTGTGAAATAAATTCTAGGAAAATTTGGTGATGTTCCTTATGACAAGAGAACCCTAGGAAAAATAGGTTTTGAGTTAGTTAGGTTTAAAACAACTATAATTGGCTTAAACACCCGAAATAGGTCTCTAATTAATTAGAGTTAACCATGCATCAAATTGACTTGAAATCAATTCTCCACTGACCTTTAATCAGAGGAACCCACCATAAAAATTTGAGGCCCGATTGGACTTGGTTAGTCCCACTAATTGGGTTGATTAAGCCACTTAGTCATTCTAAACTTTAAAAATTCTTAACTCTTAAAATACCTTTCAAAAATTCACCAAATTGGTTTTGGAGCCTCTCTGATATCAGGGGAATCTAGAAAATTAAAATTTCAATTTTCTAAAGTTGATTTTTTAATAATATTTTAATATTTTTAATAATTAAAAAATAATAAAAATCACAAAAATAATAAAATTCACCAAAATGTCAAATTTTGAATTTTTAATCCACTTAGGAACAAACCCACATTTTTCTTAGGTCTATTTAGTGAAATATTAAATTTTAAAGCCCTAGGGTAATTTTAAAATTAAAAAAATGTATTTTCTAGCATTTTCACTAAAATAATTATAATAAATCATAAAAAAATCAGAAAATTGCAAAATTTGATTATAGATTTGTGATATTAGAGAGATTTTGAAAAATATAAAATTCATTTTTCAACATTTATTTTATTTTAAATTAATTAACACTCCAAAACTTAAAATAATTATAATAAAAATAATATAATTTAAAAAATCACCAAAATTGGTCCAAGTGGTCCACTGGTCATTAGGAATGTCCTTTAATTTTCTTAAGGACAGAAACTTTCCCTTGGTCATGTTATTAAATTTTCCTTGGAAATCTCTATTTTCTACCAAAAATAATTATATAAATAAATTAAAAACAGAAAAATCACATTTTCTCCTCTCATGTCTTTAGCTGACATATGAGTGAAGTGAGATAAAAATTTCAAGTTCATTTGAGTTGATTTAGTGAGTTATGAAATTATTAAGCAAAGGGTAAAGTGGTAATTAAAATTTTTAACCCTTAATTAAAACTTTAGGTTTAATAAAAAATTAATAAGTAAAATATTTGATCCTAATCTGATTTGGATGATTGAAATTTAAATAATTAAAGGGTAGAAACCCATTAAGCAATTTAAAATGATTAAACTTTTAAAATTAAATGATTGATTAAATTTGGAAGAATAATAAAATTGGAATTATTAAAATAGGGATATTTTTAGGAAGAAATTTATTCTTTAATTTAAAAAATCCCTAAATTAATTACCTCATTAATATTCAATTCTTAATTAAAATGATAACTCAAATTTAAAATATATTAAAAGACTTAATCATTAAACTAAAATTAAATTATTAAACTCTTTTATAAAAATTTCAATTAAAATTAAAAATAAAATTAAATTAAAAATTAAATTAAATTGAGTAAATTAAATTGAATTAAATTAAATTAAATTAAATTAAATTAAAATTAAAAGTTGAATTAAATTAAATTAAATTAAATTAAATTAAATTAAATTAAATTAACAAATTAAATTAAATTAAATTAATTAAATTAAATTAAATTAAATAAATAAAACAAAATTAAATTAAAATAAACCAAATTAAAAATTAAATTAAATGAATTAAAATTAAATTAAATTTAAATTAAATTAAATTAAATCAAATTAAATTAAAATTAAATCAAATCAAATTAATTTAATGTAACATCAAATCAAACTAAATTGGATTAAATTGAATTAAACAACATCACATAAAACAGAAAGAAATTAAATATAAAGCAACTTGAACACTATTCGAATTTAAATCCATAAATGGAAATTCGTAAATCTGGAAACCATTTGAATACCAATTTACCCTCGAAAGTTCTAGTTATCATAACTCCTAAACGGAGAACATTAAATGAAATGTTACTTTCTTATAGGATATTTGAATGTCCTAGTTCAACGAGCAAGATAACAACAAAACTTGAATTCTCGGACGATTAATTCATTTGTATAATTAAAACTAATTTGAACACAAAACGATCACAATATTGAAAAAGATGTTTAAGATTAATTGCTTAAAAACACTTATGATATGATAGGACGATTATAAACAAATTAAATTTAATTATTCTTTGATGAAGAAAATCGTCTTCAAAGCATAACCACAAAAGAACCTAGACGTCATAGGAAATGACTAGACGTATAGGATTAGGAACTTGGTAGAAAACCATAACCCTTACCTTAGCTTTACCTAGGAACTTGCTTAAATATTCTAATTGTGTTTTAAGTGCGGCTTGGGATGACGGGAAGACCCTCGAGGGTACGCTTTTATTTTATTGCAATTTACTTTCTTGCAATTTACATTATTGCAATTTATTTAAACGCATTGCACTTACTTTTCTTGCATGATAAACAAGCTGTTGCATGAAAACCCACACCTTTAGGATAGACACTAAAGCTAAAATAGTAAGTTAAAAGTCATTTAACGAGATAAAATTCACCGCCACGAAGCATTTGAAATATAAAGCTGACTCAAAATTTAATCACAAACGAGAACACAAAACTACAATTACAACTAAATTAAAACGTCTGTTGGATGATCGAATACCTCGGATGATGTAACCTACGTGTTGCTAACGGGATTTCAGAGGTCTAAATGAAAGTGTGGAACTGGTCGGTTGAGTTTGGCAAATTCATACGGGTAAGTGAATGCGATAAAAATAATGATCTTAGGAAGGATGGAGCAGTGGGATCTTAGCAGGATGTCGTTATAATCAACTAAGATTTGTTTTTAATTAAAACATAAAAAAACACTTGGAAATTAAGATCTTCTCTAAACGAAAACACTTTTCTCATCCCACGATTTATGATTTCTAAAACTAAACCTCTGCAACAACAAGGAGCTCGGAGCATGGTGGGCGACACGGCCATCGTCATCGGCAAAACACGAATCTACATCGGCAAAACTTTCACAGAAATTAAATAACAAAACCATAGGATTCGAGGTAGTCGTCGATACGACGAGTAAACCCTCACATCTTCGAGGCTATTTGTATGGTTCTGTCATATAAATATAAGCCACTAATTAATTAAAATTGGCGGGAGCAAAACATTTAAATAAATATTAGGACTTCCCAAATCCAAGCCAAACAATAGGATAGTGGAAATTACCGAAGTTCGCTTGAATCACATGATTTCTCCTACCTTTCTTCCTTTGGATTCCTAAAACAAAATGTTCCAAATTTGATCCATTCCACTATTGAAATTCAAATTTCAATCCCTTGAAAAACTTAAACTTTGAAATCCTTGAGAGCAGAATTATTGATTATTATCGAGAGTTTTAACTTAGGTGATTCCCGTCACTTAAGATGTAATTAGCTATAGGGGCTTGCCTTTATAAGAATTTTAAAGAACCCGGGTAATATAAACCCTGTTTAATGTTTTCATATTAAGCGAAATTTTCAGGCTTATAAAATTGGTTCCACGGACGAACGGATGTATGAATCTTACACAGTTTATTTAATCGAGCCCCATAGTCAAGCGATTAATATACATCCTTAGGGATAGATACACGGTTTATGGTGCGGTGCTACGTTTATATAAACTATTTGGGATGTGAGATCGGTTTAATCTCATATCTTAAAACCTTCAAATTTAAAAATTATTTTCAAAATCAAATGTTACCTTTCAAAATTATTTATTTAAACTAAATTAAGTGTAAACCAGTTGCAGCGGCGACCCCTCTTCAAAACACAAAACACACACGGCTTTAAAAAATATGTAAAATGACTTTCTTGTAGGCTTGCCCCCATCCCCTCTCAAAAATCTCTACCTTACTTGAAATGCTTGTTGAACTAATACCTCCCCTTTGTCCGGCCTCCTCTTCTTTTCACCCTCTTCCTTCACCTTTAGGCTTGTTCACCTTTATCTGTCTTACCTTCTCATAGTCGCTCCTCCCCCTCTTCCCACCCCCCCTCCCCCCACCCTCGACTAACCCATCAGAATTTGATGTTTCAACCTCTTCCCCATCTTCCCCATCCCCATCGTGCTCTCCTACGGGTAGGATGAGGGAGGGGAATTCTTTCTTTGTTGCTATCACTTCCCCCCCTTACTTCCTGCGATCTGTTTGCTTGTGAGAATAAATTGGTTGAGGGAGAAGTGGCATGTCATTACTCCAAAAAGAAAAGGAAAAACGAGTAAAGAACTCCTTAGACTCCACCCTGCCCCCTCTAATGAAGAGCTGGATTCCTACGCGGTACACCCTAGGTGAATACTAGAGGGAGAACCGGATCAAAATCTGATATCTATTTACCCAAGCCTGAAGTCAAATGATTAACATCCTTTGTTGAAATATTAGAGGGGTTGCTAACCCCTCATCCCTCCTAAGATTACTTAACCTTAATAGAAAGCACAAGTCCTGGTGCACTTAGTCCTCCTTAAACCCATGGTCCACAAAAAACTTGAGAAAATTCTCCTTAAATTCTTTGGCTTTTCCCATATTGAACATCGGTAATAAAAATTTGGCTTTTCGTAGATATGAACTCAATTGGTCGATCTTCTTGGACCAAAGGCTCCTTCACATTTTCAATCTCTCTTCATGGGATGCAAGGAGTGGCTTCTTTCATCTAAGGCAGTTTGTTCTAAAAATGGCAGGTAGGTGTGGCCTTCTTTACACTCTATTGGAAAAGATCTGGACTCTCACTTGGTTAGTTGGGGGAGACTTGATTGTATCTCTAACTCTGCGAAAAGTTGGGAGGAGACCACCTAATGTCTTATCATGAATGATTTAAAAATATATCTCATCTTGGTCTCTTTGATTTGGGTTTTTCGGATTCCGGACTTTACTTGGAGGAGAGGTAAGTGTCGGAAGGGCGGGCCCAGTTCACAGTGAATGGCGAATTTGTGTACTTTCTCCACACCTTTGTGACCCATCTTCCCATTCTTTAGGTTCTAATCCTGAGACCTTTACTCATTACCATTACTTCTCCTCCCTCTACATCGCCGGTCCCCTTTCGGATACCTCGGTTACGGTCGGCTAATGACGGCTCTTTCCTTGTTGTGGTGGCCTCTTCGTGGTGCGATCTCTCATCTTTGATCATTGGACTAGACTTTTCTACTACATCGAAAAGGTGGGTAAGGGCATCAAAAGTGGAGGTAGGAAGTGTTTGGAGATGTTTTTCTGTTGTGGATGTTGCGAACGGAAAGTTTTTCTAATTAGAAAAGGATGCTTTGGATGATGAGTCCTAAAGTTGGGCTTCTTCTTCGAACGGGAGAATTTACTCTCGCCACTATTCGGGAACTCCTTTCAAAAGCAAGCGGTATAAATATTTTTGCGATGGAGATAGGAACACAAATTTTTTTTCTTTCTCATATCAAATATAGGAGAAGATACAATACTATTCATAATATCATTTCTACTCTTTTTGATGGAGACTCCCTGTTGATAACCTTGCCATTGCTCTTGATCTTGTCAGTCTTACCAAAAATATTGTCGCCATTGACTTAAGAGAGAACCCATTTTGGCAAATGTTGTTTGATCGGGATGCCGAGTTCATGGGAATTATTGATTTGTGTCACACCCCTAATGATCGGGAAATGCGGGCTACCCTTTCTCCACCCTTGATAGTTCCCGAAGCAACGAGGTCTGATGGATTCACTACAGACCACATAAGAAAACTGGAGCATTATAAAGATGTATGTGATCTATTCTATTCAGACTTTTTTCAGGGGGCAAGACATTCCATACTATTTCAATCATTCTAATATAGTATTAATTCCTAAGTCTAACTTGGTGAATCTGGAATCATTACGGACGATTAGTCTCTCTTACGGTATCGTAGGGGCCATCTGACAAGATCTGGTTTCTAGATTGCGGCCTCTTTTGGATAAAATTATATCTCACGACCCAATCTTGCATTTGTTCATGGTACGTCTGATAACGACGAGTGTCCTTCGGCCCATTAAATGCTTTTGGATTTGGATAAGATTTGTAGAGGAGGTAATCTCGTTTATAATTTGGACATCAATGAAGACTGTGACACTCTTCATTGGGAATTCCTCCTGGAAGTTTTATCTGCTTTGGGGGCTTCTGCAGGCCGATTTGTAATCTTATTCACAAATGGCTCCATTCTAACAACCACTCCATTCTTATTAATGGTCAATCATGGGGAAATATCATTGATTCTAGGGGCTTAAGCAAGGAGACCTGTTGACCTCATTTTTGATGAGGTCTTCCTTTCTTCTTTTTAGTGCTTAGGATCTAGCCTTAGGCTTTTCCTTTGGCTTATCTTAGAGGACTAGAATTGGGACCCGCCTTTTTAGAAATTTAAACCTTCTAAACTCCACCGCAAACTCCACAAACTTGACTATAGACCCCTAATCACCTAGAGGGTTGAAATCAGATATGGAAGTTTAAAGGATGAGTTCTATGGGACTCTTTGGCCTTAGGGCCCTTACAGGTGGCTTTGGTACGGTGAAGAGTGACATACACTACACTTACACTACATTTCCACACACTTCCTGAAACCACACCCATTACCCAACTTGACCTCCTGACTCATGTAGGTGATTCACATGGATGGTCCTTAACCCACAAGCCCTTGGTGGGGTTAGGAACAACATGGTGAATGCCTGAAATGAGTCCTTTCATGGCTCATATGGGCTTGAAATGACTTCAGCTTCATGGCTGAAAATAAATGATTTCACCCCACTCGAATTCACCCCGATCTTAAATTTCCCAAATTTTTAATTTTTGACACAGGGACCTCTGCTTACTCTTAAAGCACTGCCAAAACCATAAAATTGCAATTTTTGCAAAATTTCCAAATTACCTAAAATTTTCCAAAATCAATCCCAAACACCTCCACATCACTCAAATTGATTATCCATACCCAAAAATACAAAAATTCGAAAACCTCCCAATGCCTCCAGAATAACCCAAAATACCCTTCTTGGCCTAAAAATCCAAAAATTCAAAAAATTCCCAGAAAATTCCAGAAAATCCCAAATATTCCCAATTTCATTTTTTCCAACTACACCATGGGCCAATTTTGTCAATTTACCCTACTTTTGTCAAAACCCCCAATTTGACTATTTTAATCAAAGTAGCCGATGTCCAGAACAGGCTTTATCCAATTGACCCAAATTCTGGTCCAATTCAATTCTAAACTTCAATTCAACATTCCCAATACCAATTTAGACCAAATCCAAGTCCAATTTAGTGTGCTTTGGATCCAATTCCACTTTTGACCTTAAGGCCCATTTTTTGACCTAAACTGAGCTTCAACTTGGAAATGAACCCAAACCCGAGAAATCAAAACCCAACCAAAGTCAAAACCTCTTTGAAACACTCCCATAAACACTTCTCAACAATAATTCTACATAAATTTCAACCTAGCCCAACATTGGCCCAGAAGCTTGGCCCATTTGGACCTATATTGGCCCATTCACGAAAAGAATCCAAATCCAACCCGATTCGAAGCCCAAACTACCCCAAATTTGCTTCAAGTTACTCATGACACATCCATGAGCTAAACCAACAATTATTTGGCCCAACCTTTTACAAAATTTTCATCCATGAACACATTCATAAACTTAAAAACCCACTTCCCTTAAACCTTCTAAAAACTGATTTCCTTGAAGTCCAAAGCCCAAATCTACCACAAAGAAGCCCACATGACATCTCCATTTGTCATCCATTTAATTAAATCCATTACCTAAGTCCTAAAATCACCATCAAATTATTCCAAATCAAGTTTCATACAAATTTCCATTAAAACATCCAAAATTCTTAAAACTTGCATTTTCATGAAATTGACCCGAGCTTTTCCCCGAACGGAAATGGAGCGAGGATGAGCCATTCACAAGCCATATGAAGCCATGAAAGTTTGGCATGTGACCATGCCATTAATGGCAAAAGGAGAAGGTCCTTTAACCATCTCTAAAAAGTCATTAACAGCAAGCATGTCTCCCCTTAACAGATTTAAGCTCAAATATTCTTGGATAAGGACATCACCACCTCTTGACCGGCTAGCCTAGGCGATCTTCTCGGCCCAAGACCAGCCATGGGGAGGTGAACCCAACCTGACAATGGGTTGACCAATTTCAAGCCAAAATGACCCCCTCCCCATTCCATTTTAATTCAAACACTTTACACATGTCCAAACCCGATTGACTTCACCATTGCAGCCACTGACCTCCACTGGTGAAGATGGTGACCCATACTGCCGACGGCCGCACAGATCGCCGGAAAACACCACACCCGAGAGCTCACATGTGAGCCAACTTTGAAATTCCACCTTGCTGAGCTGCCCCATGCCCAATGGCCACCATGGCTGTTCTTCTCCTCACCGAGCAGAGTGATCCCGAGCCTAACTCCCCCTGGGAGAGCCCTCCCCGGCCGGCCTCTGTTAAACTCCGCCTCTCGGCCATAAAAGGAGCTAAGCACAAACCTTGCCAAAACTCTGCCAAAATTGTTCCAGACCCTTCTCCACTCTTAGAGCACTTGATCCCCGGTGAGATCCCCATTGCCATTTCTCCTCTGTAGCTCGATTTCGGAGTTGGTGCGAAAACAGGACACTTCTGCATAGTGAGCAAATTCCCAAATTGATTGGCTCTACACCTTCACAGTCAGGGAAGGTGTCCACCATCAAAAGCCCCATCTCCAGGCCACCCGGTTGCTCCAGCCTCCAAGCTTTGTGATCGGGCTTGGTCGAAATCATATCCGGACGATTCAACGAGACCGAGGAGACTTCATGCGGAGCTTGCGGGACCCGATCGAAGGTGCAACAACTCTCGGATCGAAGCCACACTTCTGCGAGCCAAGGTATGAGCTAACTCTTCATCCCGAGCTTGAAGATTCTCTATTTCAAATGCCTTAGTTCAGAAATGCATATTACTTAGTATAGATGTGTTCGTCTCTTCGAGACGAATCGAAATGCCTATAGAGTATAAGAACGTAAAATCACGTTGAGAATCGAGTGAGATCTTTAGGGATTTAGTGTGGACGGCTCTCGGGTGAGAACACTTGGGGACGATGAACGGATGCCGTCCATTCGATGCACGCGCGCACGGACGACGGGATTGCCGGCGGACCGAGACGGTACGAGAGCCGCGGGGCTGAGGCTGACTCGGAGTGGCGGCGTCGAATGGGAGCGCGACGCGTGTGCGTTCGGAGGCTGCCGAGGTTGACGCGGCGCCGCGTGGATAAATAGATAAATAGGGTATTTTCTTATTTATTTAATTCACTAGCTTCAAAAATGCATATCTTTGTGTAGAAAAATCAAAAATAAAATAAAAATACCCTCTTGCTCGGTGAACGAGAGGAGAATAATGTGAAAAAGAAATCACTTAATTTCATAAAATATTTTATTTTTTATGATTTATTTACTCTCTGCATTGTTTTAATTCTCCATGCATGCATACAATTCACCATGGCATGAGACCATAGGGCTTTTGAAGCCTACGAATTTGGGAACATTCCTGAATTTTCCAAAGTCGGAGGCCATCCTATGAGGAGTTCTTGATTTTCGAAAGTTCGAGTCACTGTTTTGAGTATTTTAATTCAGTAAATAGTATGTTGTGAAATAAATTCTAGGAAAATTTGGTGATGTTTCATATGACGAGAGAACTGGAAAAATAGGTTTTGACTTAGTTCGTTTTAAACGACACAATTGGCTTAAACACCGAAATAGGTCTTTAATTAATTAGAGTTAACCAGGTATCGAAATGAGCAAAATCGATTCTCCATAGTAGCCCCAGGATCAAGAAGACCCACCATAAAAATTTGAAATCGATTGGACTTGGTTAGCCCTACTAATTGGGTTGATTAAGTCGCTTAGCCATTTTAAACTTTAAAAATTCATAACTTTTAAAATGCTTTTCAAAAAATTCACCAAATTGGTTTTGGAGCCTCTCGATATCGGGGGAACCTAAGAAAATTAAAATTTGATTTTCTAAAAAAGTTAATTTTTAATAATATTTTAATATTTTTAATAAATAAAAAATAATAAAAATCAAAATAATAAAATTCGCAAATGTCACGTTTGAATTTTAATCATGAGAACAAAATGCGCATTTTTAAAATTAAATTAGTGAGATATTGAATTTTAAAGCCCTAGGGTAATTTTAAAATTAAAAAAAAAATGTATTTTAGCATTTTCACTAAAATAATTATTATAAATCATAGAAAAATCGAAGAAAATTAAAAATTTGATTCTCTGGTTTCCTTGATATCGAGAGAGATTTTTGAAAAATATAAAATTCATTTTTCAACATTTATTTTATTTTTAAATTAATTAACTTGCCTCCAAAACTCAAAATAATTATAATAAAAATATTATAATTCAAAAAATCACCAAAATTGGTCCAGTGCTTCTGCGAGTCATTAGGAATGTCCCACTAATTTTCTTAAGGACGAAGCTTTCTTTGGTCATGTTATCAAATTTTCCCTTGAAAATCTCTATTTTCCATAAAAATAATTATATAAATAAATTAAATACGAGAAAAAATGCTTGTTTTTCTCCTCTCGTATATTTATTGACATATGAGTGAAATTTACATAAAAATTTCAAATTCATTTAAGTTTAATTTAGTGAGTTATGAAATTATTAAGCTTAAAGGAGTAAAATAGTAATTAAAATCTTTAATCCTTAATTAAAACTTTAGGTTTAATAAAAATTAACAAGTAAATATTTGATCCTAATCTGATTTGGATGATTGAAATTTAAATAATTAAAGGGTAGAAACCCATTAAGCAATTTCAAAATGATTAAACTTTAATTAAATAATGGATTAAATTTGGAAGAATAATAAAATTGGAATCATTAAAATAAGGGATATTTATTAGGAAGAGATTTATTCTTTAATTTAAAAATCCACTAAATTAATCATCTCATTAATATTAAACTCTTAATTAAAATGATAATTCAAATTCAAAATATTAAAAGACTTAATCCATTAAACTAAGAGAGTAATTTATTAAACTCTTTCAAAAATTTCAATTAAAATTAAAAATAAAGTAAATTAAAGATAAATTAAATTAAAATTAAATTAAATTTAATAATTAAATTAAATTAAGACAAATTAAATTAAATTAAATTAAATTAAAATTAAATTAAATTAAATAATTACAATTAAATTAAATTAAATTAAATTAAATTAAAATTAAATTAAATTAAATTAAACAATTAAATTAAATTAAATTAAATAATTAAAATTAAATTAAATTAAATTAAACAATTAAATTAAATTAAATTAAATTAAATAATTAAATTAAATTAAATCAGATAATTAATTAAACACCAAATCAAATTAAATTGAACTATGTTAAACTAAATTAAAACTCAATTAAATTAAATTGAATTAAATATAACATCACCTAAAACAGAAAGAAAATAAATTAAAAAAAAAAAAAAAAAAACAACTTGAACAACATTCCAATTTAAACTCTTTAACTTAAACCAGATCATTTGAATACTAACTTACCCTTGAAAGCTTTAGTTATTATAGCTTTCCTAAATAAAACATTAAATGAAGTGTCACTTCACTCATAGGATATTGAATGTCACAGTTCCTTTGACGAGTTAACAAAACTTGAAATTCTTGGACGATTAATTCATTTGTATAATTAAATTCATTTGAACTTAAAACAATCCCGAAATATTGAAAAGATGTTTAAGATCCTTCTTAAACACTTTCAATGTGATAGGTTTTGCATTATAAGAACAATTGAATTTGATTATTCTTTGATGAAGAAAATCGTCCTTAAACAAACAAAAGAACCTAGCGTCATAGGAAATGACTAGGCATAGGATTAGAATTTGGTAGAAAACCATAACCTTTCCCTTAGCTTTACACAGGAACTTGCTTAAATATGCTAATTGTGTTTTAAGTGCGGTTTGGGATGACGGGAAGAGACCCTCGAGGAGTACGCATTTGTGTGTGCAATTTACTTTCCTGCCAGTTATTTTCAATGATTTACGTTATTGCAGTTCTTTATTCTGTTGCGTTTATTTTTCTTGCATGATAAAACAGCTGTTGCATGAAAACCCACACACCTTTAGGATAGCCCCTAAAAAATTTGAAACCAAAATTAAGTTAAAAGTCATTGCAAGATAAAATTCACCGCCACAACATTTCGGAAATATAAAACAACTCGAAATTTAATCCTGAAACGAACACAAAACTACAATTACAACTAAATTAAAACGTCTTTGTTGGATGATCGGGGAATACCTCGGATGATGTAACCTACGTGTTGCTAACGGGATTTCCCACGGTCTAAATGAAAGTGTGGAACTCATTCGGTTGAGTTTAGCAAATTCATACGGAGTAAGTGAATCCCGATAAAAATAATGATGCGGAAGGATGGAACCGTGGGATCTTAGCCGTTGTCGTTATAATCGAAACTTTAAGATTTGTTTTAAATAAAACATAAAAAACACCTGGAAATTAAGATTTTCTCTAAACCAAAACACTTTTCTCAACTCTTTGATTTATGATTTCTAAAACTAAACCTCTGCTGACAACAAAGGAGCTCGGAGCATGGTGGGCGACGCGTATCGTCATCGGCCAAGAAACCCCAAGTCTACTTCGGCAAAACTTTCCTAGAATTAAAGCAAACGAAACCATAGGACTTCGAGGTAGCTTGCACAGTGCAACATAAATCCTCAACTCCTCGTTAGGCATTTGCATTGCAAATTAAGCCCTAACGGTCTTAGGATTCCGAGTGAGTCGTCAGAATCGACAATAAACCCTCGCATCTTAATTTGTTGTTTGATTTTATCATACAAATATAAGCCTAATTAGTGAAATTGGCAAGATTGAAATATCAAATAAACATTAGGACTTTCCTAAATTCAAGACAAACAATAGGATAGTCGGGAAATTATCAAAGTTTCACTTCGAATCGGTGATTTCTCTACCTCTTCCTTTTGGATTATAGCAAGGAAATGTTCCAAAATTTGATCCATTCCTATTGAAATTCCAAAATTCAATCTTTGAAAACCTTAAACTTTGAAATTCTTGAGAGCGAGAATTATTGATTATTATCGAGAGTTTTCTTAGGTGATTCCCGTCACTTAAGATATGATGCATATGGGGGCTTGCCCTTATAGGGAATTTTTAAAGAACCCGAGTAATATAAACCGTTTTGTTTGATACTTTCATATTAAGCGGGGAATTTGTCGGATTATAAAATTGGTTCGGCAAAACGGATGTCACAAAACTTCTAGTTTATTTGATCGAGCCCCACCATCGAAGCGGTGTCTATCCTTAGGGATAGATATACGGTTTGTGGTGCGGTGCTCGTTTATATAAACTATTTGGGGATGTGAGATCGGTTTAATCTCATATCTTAAAACTTTCAAATTTAAAAATTATTTTCAAAATCAAATACTACTTTCTAAATTATATATATTTAAATTAAATTTAAAATAAAAATTAGCCCAACTACATTTAGGCGACCACTTTTCAAAATAAAACAAAAACGAAGCCACAAAAATAATGCCAATGATTACGGCGACTCCATTGAGGAGAATTCCTCTCTCCATTATAATCAAATAATTACACTTTGAAATCGGTAGTGTATCCATGTCCTAATGGATCAGACTACCCTTCTTTCCGTTGGAATACTATGTTCATTTCTATCTTGAACAAGTATAGCCAACATTCTCTCGGATTTAGGAGCCCTTGTTTAGACACCCCCAAACGAGAGGGTCCGAGATCCTTTTACCTCATTTCGAGGTGGGGTGGATTTGATAGGTGTTAGTTTAGGAGTGATCCTTCGAGTCGAGAATGCTTGCTTAAGACTTTCTTTTCCTTTACGAATCGGATTCCTTACCTTCTCTACCTTTGAACATTAGATTAAATAAAAGCAAAACCTACAATAAGTGATTCTTTTAACAAATGATTCTTTTTATAAATACATGAACAAAGAATGAGTTCGGACTCTTTTCAATTCCTTTTCGTCCTAAAGAAAAGAAGCATAACAGGATTGACAGCGAGAATCTACCTTGCGAAATGGAAGCCCGAAGCTGATTTTCTCCTTCACCCAGCGGACTGGACTTCGGCCAATACATGGATGCATTTGCCCGACAATGGGGTCATCCGATTTGGACGAGGATTTGAAAACACGAACGTCAAAGTCACCGACGTCTCCCCTCTTTGCACTGGCTTGAACAAGGTATACGAAGCTAAGAATCAACGGAGTTTAACCTTAGGTCGACCCGAAGTTTCCTCACTGCGGGGTCCGGAGCTAGGAGAATGCTGTGTCCATGGGAGGACTGTTCTCACTACACTTGGTCTAGTTGTTTACGCACCTACCCGACTTACGCAAATCAAGGGGAATCCCGAACTATGATAAACACTTGTTACCGTGGAGGGTACGGATCTTCTGTAAGACCTTAAATCGACGAAATCGGGTCCGGTTCGAAGATTCCTTGGTGACAAAGACCCGAAGAAATAGAAATAGAAGGATCGCGAGGCGGAGGGTTGCTGAGATTGCCATCTGGAGGAAATTCCGGAAGTTGCGAATATGCAAGCTACCCGAGGAATATACACCCTTTGCTGACTACATACCACTTTTGGGAGGAAGCAGGTTCCATCCCTCTCCGCGAGAGGATGAGGAGAATGTTCGCAAGATTGCTGCCATATTACCACAGCCCGCATACTACAACGATAGCCGCGAAGAATCGAGGAACTACGCCGTTTGGCACCATTGCGGAAAAGCTTTGGTAGAAAAATTTAGCGAAGAAGGAAAAGCCCATAAAGTGTCGGAAATTCTACGAAGGATAGGGCGGGTGCCGATTGAGTCCGTCTTGGGCCCGAGTAGAACCCGCCGTCATGATAGAAAAGCCAAGCAAGAGAATGAAGGCTAGCCATACAATCGTAGTATCGGGGTTACGGACTAGGGGTCCGCCTTCCGGCATTTGGCGGAATAGACCATCTGGTCATAGACACTTCTTCTTAGAAGGATGGTGTGGCGTCCCCCTTTACGGGGCGATTGAGGCCGAAACGACGGCAGCCGAGAAGAAAGTCTCGCCGGGAGGCTGGAATACGAAGAGAATCCTCTTTGCGATGAAGGGGACTCGTGAAAAAAGGGACGACGGCCATCGCATGACAACCCTGGAGTGCACGAAGCTCCGGCCATGATGCCATGGAAAAGTTGAAGGCAGGCATCCGACGGTTGGCAAAAGAAAGAGAAGAAAAGTTCGGAGATGAGATCGACTCATCGGAATTCATGGACAACGAATATGCGAGGAAATCAACATGGTTGAGACACGAGCTTCATCATCTTCTCGAGGTGCTCCTGTGACCGCGAGAAGGAGCGGAGCGTGAAGGGAACGGCTTCGGAAAAGGACGACACGATCGCTCGAATGGCGAAGAGGATGGAAGAGATGGCCGTGGCTCTAGCCGCTCTCCAAGTCGAGTACAACCACGTAAGAGACACCCCCCGAGAGTCATTCCACCGCCGTAGACGGAGGAAAGGAGATTACATCCGTCGAGTAAGGATGACAGGTAGCAAGGATACAACACGAAGTATGATCACGAAAAAGGATATCAAGAACTTGGTAGAACGAGCGAGGTGCGAGAAGCCTAGCACAATCGAAGAACGGGACATCTATTCGGACGGGTAGACCTTACCCGGAAGGGTCGACGACGTCCAATACCCCGAGGGCTTCGTCTGCCTGCGGTTTAAGACCTTCGACGGAACCGGGAACCCCAGACGGCATGTTGCACACTTTCGTGCCGAGTTGTTGCAATGCGGCGGGAGCGATGCTTCTCTTCCGACGATTCGTTAGCGGTCACATCGGGAATCGCCTTCGGCGGGTATGCGGGGTACACGACGGATGCGGCAAAGACATTCTCGGAAGCAGAGAGCCTCTTCGTTAAGCGATTTGCGGAGCTCGGCACCACATCAGCATAGGTGATTTAGTGGTAAACGAGAGCCGAATGAAACTCTAGTGGATTACATACTTCGATGGAGAAATTTAAGTATGAAGTGTGAACCACAATGCCAAGAACAACATGCGGTCGGCATCTTTAAAAACGTTCACGGCCGATAGCACTTCCTCAGTTATTATTAAGACTTTTGAGAAGTTGTTAAGCGAGGCGGAAGCTTGCAAGAAGAGGCGAAGCAATTAGGGTACTGCGGAGCAAGACGGACGAGCGAAGCGGGTGAAGACTTTCGAAAAGAGAAATGCGGGGTCGTTGCGACGGTTGACAAAGGCAAACAACCGATGCAAATACCCGCAAGACGGCGCGACGAGCCACAACAAAATTACCGACAACCCGGTCCGGCTATCGGTACGTCTCCGCGGTAGACAACCGTCTCGTCGCAACGTACATTGAGG
Organism: Papilionanthe hookeriana x Papilionanthe teres; assembly: GCA_022702705.1. Taxonomy (NCBI): domain Eukaryota; kingdom Viridiplantae; phylum Streptophyta; class Magnoliopsida; order Asparagales; family Orchidaceae; genus Papilionanthe; species Papilionanthe hookeriana x Papilionanthe teres. Next base: position 113,333,055 of record CM040430.1, on the reverse strand, counting down.
GAGCTTCGAGCGAGAGAATATCCGTTCAAAAATGAAGCGATACCAAAGATGTTCCGTAGCTTAATGAAAACTCCGGATTTCCGGTGCCGAGACGAAAGACCGGAGGGAAGTCGACAAGAAAGGTGATCCCAACTTTTGCCCCTACCATCGAATGCTTGGAGCTGGACGCCCACGTACAGCCCGAAAGTTGGCTCGACGACAACCTTCGGAAAGTATAACAATCCCGAAGGAGTACGTGAAGGAACCCCAGAAGGAGGTTCCGTCGATGTGCTCTCGGCCGATCCCGTCATTCGATAGATCCACAGCCACGGCGACGATGGATGGACTACGCTGGACGAGATCTTCGAAGAAGGTTTTAGACAACATCCGAACCGCTTCGGTGCGGGCTTCAATTCGAGTTCGAGACACGGTAAGCCGATGCTTATCCTTGCGATAGAAGAACCACCTCGACGAGGAGACAATCGAAGAAGAAGAAAATTGACGAAGAAGAGGGGAGTGAGACTCTAAGGCTAGACTGGGGGCTGCTTATCTGGGATAGTTGTTTCGATTCGGGGGAGAAATCCCTCGAACCTCTGATTTTGTATGATTATCTGCTCACTTCGGTGGGATCGTATAATGATAAGGGTGATGGCGTTGGCTACGTTTGTTGTTTTCTAACGATTACGTAATAGCGACGATCCGGGCGTCGATTTCGATACCAACAGCAATTCTCGAATCATACAAGATCTCGACGATCAAAATGACGAAGAAGACATCCATCGAGGAGGCTACGAGAGTTCAACGAACGCGGATCTATACGTGAGGTTTCGAGGGCTCCGGTTACAATAGAGTTAGAGCCTTGATTTGGAAGATAATCCGGAAAGAGCCGGTCATTCCGATTCGGGGAGGAGACACCGACAAACTCAATACTAGATTCGGAAAATTACGAGAAGTCAGCCTAAGAAGTGGAAAAGTTCTACCTCCAAGAATGGGTCCGAAAGACGAAGGAAAGCAGGTGGTTGTTGAGAAGAACCAACCCGTGAAAGACATACCCATTCGAGAAGAAGCCGAACACGGGAGAACAAAGTGGACTACCGCGTGCTAGCCCATCTTAGGAAACTACCGATAATGAGCATTTACGATGCTCTCTGTCTTATCGAAAGGAGATGAGGAAGCTCCGATCGAGCCTTACTTGATCCGAGAATTTGCTTAGCTCGAATGGTAGGAGTTCCTTGGATGAGGTTTGCTCGTTAAAGGAGAACAACGAGGTGTTACCTTCACGGACAATGACCTACTACTTGGGACGACGGTCCATGACCGACCGTTGTACATTTCAGTTACAATTGGGAAGTTTACGCTCACGAGTATTGGTGGATCCGGGAGCATGTTGATATAGTGAGTCTTCGAACACTAGCATACTTGGAAATTGATGCTCGTGAGCTCGAGCCGACAAAATGTTATTAAGAGGATTGACCGGAAAGGAGAAAGAGCCCTCGGGTCAATAATGCTACGTGAAGACCGGTGATTTAGCAAAGACAACCGCAAAATTTCATATAATCGATTCGAAACGTCGTTGACGCTGCGGAGCTGACCATGGATACATGAAAACGGGATGGTACCATCGTCTACTGCATCGGTGCATCGAATATTACGATGGAGGGGAACGGTGCATCAAGGAGACTTACAACCATTCTCCGTACCGCAAATTGGAATCCATGAAGATGGAAACATTATGCACCGCGAAGAAAACAATCTTCTCACGAGAGATACCATAGACGAAACAAAGAAAGTTCGGGACAACGAAGAACACAGTTCCACAGTCAACGATCGCTCACCACTCCCTTCCGGCGAGATGGTGAAGGTTTCTCCACAACTCGCATCCGAGGTCGAGGCCGGGGACGAGGCCGTGGTAGAGACACTAGGACGATTGGACGAGAAGAAACCAACCATCAATGTTGATTGGGATGATAGTTGCGAAGAAGAAAAAGAAATCGAAGCAAGAAGCGGCAACAATAAGTCGAAAGAAGCCGCAATACAAAGATCTCCTCGAAGATGAAAAGAGCAACGAAGAATACAAATCAATGTACGAGAGGAATTAACCACTACGTACATACTACTTGACCCTAACTCCGATCCATTCTAATAAGATCGAGGGTATGGAGGAGTCAAAGAGGTACGTAGTGACGGTCTGAAACGATCAAATTCTACGTGGTGCTTCTTCCTCCAATGAAAATAATGTACAATTCGAAGATGTCACTTCATCAGAATTAATGGAATTACCTTTTGAGTGGTACTCTCTGTGTTGAAATTTAATTCAACGTGGTTTCTTACCTCGACAATGAATGAGCCCGAAATCGCAACATTTTGAAAAGTTATGGAATAACTCGGCCGTCCTCCCGATTCAAGTATGGACTCGGATTCGGCACGGTAGGGTCGGTTGACGATGCGGGTACATGGTTGTCACTTGCAAATCCAATGAAAACTGCATGGAAACTACGAAGCGAACTCGAAGATTTACAAATTGGAAGCGCTCCACCGGAAATTCGAAGAAGAAATCGAATGTCTGATAGATGAGTTAACGGAAGTTAACTTGGGTACTAGCGAAGAGCCTAGACCTACCTTTGTTAGCTCCTTACTCAATAAAGAAGACTCCGAAGAAATAATCAAATTGTTAATGAAATTTAAGGGCTTGTTTTGCTTGGAGGCTACGATGAAATGCCGGGGATTAGCGAGAGGTTGCGGTCCATAAGTTGAATTGGATCCCGCCTGTTCCGGTCAGACAAGGTCCCGAAGAATGCGTCGGAAATCGAACAACAAGTCATAGCCGAAGTTAAAAAAGCTAATAGACGCTAAATTTGTCGAGTGAAGAACAATACCCGCTTGGCTAGCCAACGTAGTGCCGGTCGAAGAAGAATGGTCAGATCGGAATTTGGTGTGGACTTCGGAGATTTAAACAAGGCATGTCGAAAAGACAATTCCCTCTACCGGTCCAGAGCGATGATCGATATTGCTTCGACACATGAAATATTCTCATTCATGGATGGATCTTCGGGATACAACCGGATAAAAATAGCTCCGGAAGATGAAAAGCTTACGGCATTCGAACGCCGATCGGAGTATTTCTTTACACGGTGATACCATTCGGACTGAAGAACGCGGGAGCAACTTACCAAAGAGCAATGACAAGAATTTTTGATGATCTCATCCACAATCAAGTCGAATGCTACGTGGACGATGTCGTCATCAAAAGCAAAGTAAAGGAAAACCCTGTATGATTTGAGAATTGTTTTCGAACGATTAAGACAATTTAACCTTAAGATGAATCCCTTAAAATGCGCCTTCGGTGTCACCTCCGGGAAATTCTTAGGATTTGTCCGACATCGTGGAATTGAAATCGATCCGGAGAAGATTAAAGCTATCTTAGAAATGCCGCCTCCCAAAACCTTAAAACAACTACGATCTTTTCAAGGGAAAGGCTGGCATATCTTCGACGCTTTATCTGGGCTTTGTCGGGTAGGTGTCGGCCTTTCTCGGCACTAGTTAAAAAGGACGCATCGAATTTATTTGGGAAGAGAAATGCCGAGAAGGCCTTCGAAGACATTAAACAATATTTAATGACACCTCCTTTGTCTTAGCGACCCCGAGTCTCGGGTAGACCGGCGATACTTTACACCGCGGCTTTAGACGACTCTCTCGGAGCCACGGTCGCCGGGTCGATGATGAGGGTAAAGAAAATGCTCTTTACTACTTAAGCCGTGGTTTACTCCCGACGGAAGTAAGGTATCCCGCAATTGAAAAGCATTGTTTGGCACGATCTTCGCCGCTCAAAAGCTCGGGCACTACATGCTTTCTCATAGGATCAACTTGATTTCGAAGTTTAATCCATTCACGATACTTGATGACTCGTCCGACACTTTCGGCAGACTTGCCGGATAGTCGATGATATTATTGCAATTCGATATAACTTTCGTGCCTCACAACGTGCGTAAAGGGACAAGTCTTAGCGGACTTCCTCGCGGCACACCCTTTCTTAGGCAGTCTCCTCTCGATGACGATGCCGGATGAACGAATAATGAGCCTAGAAATTTTGATGATCGACGTTGGGAATTGTATTTCGACGGAGCATCTTCGGCACACAAAGACGAAGAATCGCAAGTGATAGTGCCCGGTAAGGCGGGGAATCGGGCTAATCTTTATAACACGGAGCGGGGGATGTTAAGATACTCCTACCACTTGACGAGAACCGTGTACAAACAACGAGAAAGCGGAATACGAGGCCCTCATAACGGGACGGGTGCTATTCGAATGGGGATAACGGACATCGACATCTACGGGGATTCACGGTTAATCATTCGAAGCGGATGCGCCGGACATCACAGGATTTTTAAACCAAGACTCGAACAATACTTCCGGTATGCCATACGAGTTGGAGCAGATTCACGAATGCGACAATCTACAAAATTCCTAGAAAAGTACTTTAGCGGATGCTTTAGTCTCGCAAAAGGGTACTGTTTGCAAGATGAATCGATGGAAGTGTCGGTTCACGGACGTCGGTCCTATCACGGCTTGACATAGACATGATACACAAATCGAGAAAAAGAAAAAGAATCGATTCTCTGTCAGTGACAGAAAACCACAGAAGACCCAGCGGCGGCCATTGATGAACCCCACCCTGCAACAGACACTCGACGATGGTCATCGCCCTCCAGTCAGGATCACATCCTGCGACACAATAAACAACGCTGTCCGGAGGATCTGACAGTGTGAGCCAAGGTGCCTAACGGAGTCGAGGCAGGTAAATTGTTAAAGAGGTGCATTCGGGACTCTGTGGCGCTCACCGGTCGGGTCACGAAAATGAAAATGAAAATTAAAAGACTAAGTGCTAACGGCCCTCGATGATGACCGGCCCATGAAAATCGCCAAGAAGGCTGTCCTGATGCCAAGTGCACGGGTGGTTCTGCACCGACCTCAGTGTCTTTTGAGCAATTGCGTCGTGGCCATTTGAATGTTGGGGCACGGATAGTGGGTCGATAGAACCACCGTCTTGAAAGGACATCGTTTCATTCTTGCGGCTACGGATTACTTTTCCAAGTGGGCGAGCGAGTTCCACTTAGAGAGTGAAAGCACACCACGTCTTCTGAGTTTTTGAAGCCGAGTTATTACCGTTTCGGAGTGCCGCGCGGGGATCATCTCGGATAATGGAATTGACATTCAGACGCACAAATCAGAGATTTTGTCGGGGAAGACACGAATCGTGGCGATACTGCGACAATTTACTACCCAAGAGCAAACGGCCTCGGCGAGGCTTTTAATAAAACTCTCGTTCGAATCTTAAAGAAAACCTTGGACGATAATAAGAGAAATTGGCACGAGAAATTGTTAGAAGCCTTATGGGCCTATCGGACAACCTTCGGAATTTTACTCGAGCTACACCTTACGCTCGGTGTATGGGTCGAGGCCGGTGTTACCTTTAGAGGTTCGGCTTCATTCACTCGGGGTACTGATTGCGAATAAGATCACGACGAGAAGAAAACGCCGGACTACGACTCGAAGAATTAGAAAGCTTGGAAGGAAAAGACTTGCGGCACAACGAATTTAGAACTATACCAAGCTAAGATGGTTCGAAGCCCCAACGACGGCGGTCCGCCCAAGAACCTTCAAAGTTGGTGACTTAGTTCTCGTTCTCGAACTATTCTTGCACACGCGAGATAGGAGGAAAATTTGAACCCACTTGGGAAGGACCGTTTGTGGTTGAAGCGGTATCGGGGGTTCTACCGAGGTAGTGAATTGCCGGGGAGAACGACATATGCTTCCAATCAACGGACGATACTTGAAAAAATATTCTGTTACACGATGTTTCGAAGGAATGAATTCTTCATCCACTAAGAAACACGGGTGTGAGTACTTGTGGTTGAATTCGGGCAAAAATAATAAAATGTGCTAAGATAAATAAAATCATGATAATTAAGTTTTCCTTGTTTCCTTTTTTGATCAAAATCTCTTCCCTCATCTTATCATACTTCATTCTGTTAAATTTCAAAATATAAGAATAATAAAAAATGTATCTTTAATAAACATTTTTCTTAATGTTCTTGTTCTTAGTACGGCCACGATCCTTTTCCTTGTCTTTTCGCGGGGAAATGTCGAACGGGCGGTTGGTCTTGAACTTTAAGAATGGCGTAAGCCTTGCCTGATGAAAAGAGGGTGAAAGATGGAGCGATAATCGAGATTGACTCAGATTTAGCAGGCGGTACCTACGGTCGAGGAAAGTGAGCGGGTCCCGAGTTAACGAGAAGAACTACCCGGCGAGACGGTGATGAAAGTGGGTGGCCCGAGCCACCAATCCAACGACGAAAAGAAAAGCAAACACCGAAGAAGGCAAGTAAAGTCCGTAGTCCTTACGGCGGAGCGGGCTTGGCGGCGCCGCGCCGCCGAGAGATTGCAGAAGTTCGGAGGGCTACTCTCACGACCACGCAACGAAGAAATAAGAATCGCCGCATGCGTAAAAATGTTAACGAAACCCAGGCACACGCGGACCGGCGCGGCGGGGGCATTCTTGTGCCGGCCACTCGCATTTAAGGGACAGGTTCACCGGGAACACCGAAGAAAGGAGGCCGGCTCCTAGAATAATAGAAGAACCGGGAAATCTCGAGAAGATCGAGAAGAAAGAAGGCTACCACGCCACGGATAGAACCACCGGCGGTGCATGACCTTGTTGCGAAGCCGACCCGGGGATGTCCGGGCGGTATCATGCTGGCGGGAGCCGAAGGTATGCGAGGGGAACGTGAAGGGATTGAACCATATATCCCATGATATGTCTGGGCTCGCCATCTGCCAGATCATTCGGGAATACGAGTGGAGAGGATGCGGGAAATGTTGAAAAGAAAACTTTGAATACTTCGAGAGAATTAAAGGAAGAAGAATCGAAGCATACTAGAAGGCCTCGGGCACACACACAGGACGTATTCTCGGAGTATGAACAACGGCAAGTGATGAATTTGTGTCAGGATAAGAATGGGCCGAACGGACGCACGAAGGAAAACACATACTCGGAACCCGGGAGATGGATGCCGAGGGAAAGGAAGAATCACGATACGATACCGGATCTTCCTTCTGACTTCTTGAAGACGGAAAAGGAAACCCACAGGAATACTTCGTCATGGGCAAGTAGATCCGATGCCATTAGTTATCAAGAGAATGGTAAAAAGATTGATAACATGGAGGTACGCCGGCGGATTGCATACCCAATAGGTTGCATTATCAACATCTACAAACGGGGTGTTGCATACCCCCACATATTGATCACCGACGTCGAGACCTTCTGCCACGGTCTCTTTCTTGAATGAGTGCAACATCATGTTCGGATCGACCTCCGGATAGCAGGCCCGGGTGAGTTCCGAGGGCCGGTAGATACCTTTACCGGTGGGTTCCGTCATGATACTGCAAAGGCCAACGGAGCGGATATCGCAAAGCATTGCATACCGGGGGTGCCGGTGGAGCGAATCTCGGTTACTTTCAGGAGGATGGACGACGATATACCTTACCATTTCCAACCGGATCCGAGCTGAAGACCTCGGCCTTACGAGTTTGTGAGTTACATAGGAAATATCACACCTCCAATGTACATCCGAGCGGCATCCTTGCCAAGGATGGCTCGGAAGGTGATGTTATTGACCATGTACCTCACTATTCGGACATGGATTTTGACGGATGATTCTTTTGATGGATCAACAAAGATCATACACGGTCCGTTTTGAGTCTACATGGATTGTATGAAATATATTCCGGATCGAGTTGTACGACGTATTTTCAACATGATTGGAATGAAAGTGACCATGTCGCGTTTTTGGCCTTCCTGCTGTGCAAATTGATTGGAAAACGCCATTAAAGTTAAATGAACTTCGAACAAAGAACAGAAAAAGAAAAAAAGAGAATAAAGAAAACTTTTAAAAAAAAATCTGAAAAATGACAAACACCAAGTTCACATGAACATTAAATAAACAACAAAATAAAATTTGAACCATTAAAAGATAAGCAGAAATCGACACAAATCTCGAATTCGATCTTTCCAAATTCCGAATCAAATTTCAATCTTTTCAAACTTCAAAATCAAATTCCATCCTTCCAAACTTCAAAATCAAATTCTCGATCAAATTCCAAATCCACTCTCGATCAAATTTCAAATTTGATCTTCCCAAATCTGAAATCGATTCTCGATCGAAATCGAATCAATCTCGATCGGGATTTGGAAACTTGATCTTTCAAATTTCAAATCGAATCTTAAATCAAGTTTGATCGAGTTCGGAAACTCATCCTTCCAAATTTCCAAATTTCCAAATTCAATCTTTCCGGGCTTCAAGTCTCGATCAAATTCAGTCAATCTACTATCGAATCTCGAATCCGATCTTCTAGATCCGCATGAAAATTAAACTTTTGGGTGGGGATTTCCACATCCAAGGCACCTTTGCTTTAGGATTCTCTTCTTATTGCAGAAATACATCAAAATTCAAAACTTTTGGGTCGAGGATTTTACATCAAGGTACCTTTGCTTTAGGATTCTCTTCTGTGCAGCGAAATACACCAAAATTCAAAACTTTTTGGGTCGAGGATTTTACATCCAAGGCCCTTGCTTTAGGATTCTCTTCTACATTGCAGCGAAATACATCAAAATTCAAAACTTTTGGGTCGAGGATTTTACATCCAAGGCCCCTTGCTTTTAGGATTCTCTTCTGTTAGCAGAAATACATCGAAATTCAAACTTTTGGGTCGAGGATTTTACATCCCGAAATAAATAACCCCCTTTAGGATTCTCTTCTGTTACCTTTGGCTCACACCAAAATTCAAAACTTTTGGGTCGAGGATTTTACATCCAAGGCGCAACGCTTTAGGATTCTCTTCTGTTACCTTTGAAATACATCAAAATTCAAAACTTTTGGGTCGAGGATTTCACATCCAAGGCCCACGCCTTGCTTCAGGATTCTTCTTTGTTATAGCGAAATACACCAAAATTCAAAACTTTTGGGTCGAGGATTTTACATCAGTACCTTGCTAGGATTCTCTTCCTATTGCCTTTTGAAATACACCAAAATTCAAAACTTTTTTGGGTCGAGGATTTACATCCCATTGCTACTTTAGGATTCTCTTCTGTGCGAAATACATCGAAATTCAAAACTTTTGGGTCAAAGTTTTACATCCAAAATTTATATGCTTTAGGATTCTCTTCCTGTTACCTTTGAAATACATCAAAATTCAACTTTTGGGTCGAGGATTTACATCAGTACTGTTGCTAGGATTCTCTTCTGTTATAGCCAGAAATACATGAAATTCAAAACTTTTGGGTCGAGGATTTGCTCCGTACCTTTAACTTTTAGGATTCTCTTCCCCCATTGCCTTTGAAATACATCAAAATTCAAACTTTTGGGTCGAGGATTTTACATCCAGAGCTGCCTTTGCTAGGATTCTCTTCTGTTACCCAGCAAAATACATCAAAAATTGACCTTTTGGGTCGAGGATTTTACATCCAAGCGCATTGCTTTAGGATCATTTCCACATCGCAATGAAATACATCAAAATCAAACTCTTGAGGTTAAGGATTTTACATCCAACACCACTTTGCTACGAGGTATCTTCTCATTGCAAGATTCGATCTAATCGATTGATTTTCTTTCGAGGTTGGAGATGTTACATCTAAAACCTCGAAATCTAATTTTCATTTCGAATCGAATCCCTCGAATTAATTTTGACAAAACTGATCTAAATTGAAACTCCAAGCTTCATTAAACCTACACATCAAAACATAAATTGAAACAAAAATAAAATCTAAATCGAAATTCCACTCGGATCATGTGATTTGGGATCTCCTTTTCCTTTCCCCGGCGAGTTCGAGAATCTCGGTTCGAGATATACTTGACACTCCTAGTGACTCTTCTACTTCGTCCTAAGTTCGTCACTTGGACATACGTGTTGGTTTGTTGATCGCTTCGGAGTCGGCACGATACGCGGTGTGCTCCAGTACGGCTCACCACACCCTGTGGGGGTCCATTTGTTGACCTCATTTTTGGTAAGGTCTTCCTTTCTTCTTTTTAGTGCTTAGGATCTAGCCTTAGGCTTTTCCTTTGACTATCTTAGAGGACTAGAGTGGGTTGCTTTTAGAAATTTAAACCACTTCTAAACTCCTGAAACTCCACAAACTTGACATAGACCTAATCACCTAGAGGGTTGAAATCGAATATGGAAGTTTAAAGGATGAGTTCACATGGGACTCTTTGGCCTTAGGGCCCTTACTGGAGTGGCACAGTGCGGTGAAGGAGGTGACATACACTACACTTACACACTACATTTCCACACACTTCCTAAAACCACACCCGTACCCAACTTGACCTCTGACTCATGTAGGTGATTCACATGGATGGTCCTTAACCACAAGCCCTTGGGCCCCAGAGGGTTGGGAACAGCATAGTGAATGCCTCAAATGAGTCCTTTCATGGCTCATATGGGCTTGAAATGGCTTCATGGCTCAACCAAAATGATTTCACCCCACTTTCAAGAATTCACCCCGTCTTAGAATTTCCCAATTTTGATTTTTGACACGGGACACTGCACTATTTAAACTGCCGAAACATGGAAATTACCCAAATTTTTGCAAAATTTCCAAATTACCTAAAATTTTCCAAAATCAATCCCAAACACCTCCACATCACTCAAATTGATTATCCATACCCAAAAATACCAAAATTAAGAAAACCTCACGATACCTCCAGAAATAACACAAAATACCACTTCTTGGCCTAAAAATCCAAAAATTCAAAAATTCCCAGAAAAATTCCAGAAAATCCCAAATATTCCCAATTTCATTTTTTCCAACTACACCATGGGCCAATTTTGTCAATTTACCCTACTTTTGTCGCTCCCAATTTGACCCATTTTAATCAAAGTAAACCCGATATCGAACCAAACCTATCCAATTGACCCAAATTCTGGTCCAATTCAATTCTAAACTTCAATTCAACATTCCCAATGCAATTTAGACCAAATCCAAGTCCAATTTAATTGACATTTGGATCCAATTCCACTTTTGACCTTAAGGCTACTTTTTGACCTAAGCCCGAGCTAACCCAAATGAACCCAAACCCCAAAATCAAAGCCCAACCAAAGTCAAAACCTCTTTGAAACACTCCATAAACACTTCTCAACAATAATTCTACATAAATTTCAACCCTAGCCCAACATTGGCCCAACTTGGCCCATTTGGACTATATTGGCCCATTCACCAAAAGAATCAGATCAACCCCGATTCAAGCCCAAACTACTGAGAATTTGCTTCAAGTTACTCATGACACATCTTGAGCTAAACCGGCACCGTGTTGGCCCAACCTTTTACCAAAATTTTCATCCATGAACACATTCATAAACTTAAAAGCCCACTTCCCTTAAACCTTTCTAAAGCCATTTCCTTGAAAATTGGCTTAGAATCTCTCACTAAAGCCCACATGACATCTCCATTTGTCATCCATTTAATTAAATCCATTACCTAAGTCAAATCACCATCAAATTATTCCAAATCAAGTTTCATACAAATTTCATCAAAACATCCAAAATTCTTAAAACCCGTTTTCATGAAATTGACCGAAGCTTTTCCCCGAAGCGAATGGAGCGAGGATGAGCCATTCACGAAGCCATATGAAGCCATGAAAGTTTGGCATGTGACCATGCCATTAATGGCAAAAGGAGGAGGTCCTTTAACCATCTAAAAGTCATTAACCTTAAGCATGTCTCCCCTTAACCAAGATTTAATCCAAATATTCTTGGATAAGGACATCACCACCTCTTGACCGGTAGCCGTGATCTTCTCGGCCCAGACCGGCCATGGGGAGGTGAACCCAACCCAGACCAATGGGTTGACCAATTTTGAAGCCAAAATGACCCCCTCCCCATTCCATTTTAATTCAAACACTTTACACATGTCAGAGCCAAATTGACTTCACCATTGCGAAGCCACGACCTCCCCTGGTCGAGATGGTGACCCATGCCTGTGACCGGCCGCTGGATCGCGAGGAAAACACCACACGAGAGCTCGCATGTGAGCCAACTTTGGAATTCCACCTTGCTGAGCTGCCCCATGCCCAATGTCCACCATAGCTGTTCTCTCACGAGCAGGCGGTACGAGCTCTAACTCACAGGAGGTGTCTCCGTGGCTACATTTAAACTCCGCCCCTCTCGGCCATAAAAAGGAGCTAAGCACAAACCTTGCCAAACTACTTGCCAAAATTGTTCAGACCCTTCTCCACTCTTAGAGCACTTGATCCCAGGTGAGATCCCATTTTGCCATTTCTCCTCGCCAAGCTCGATTTCGGAGTTGGGGTCACGAAAACCGGGACACTTCTCCGCGAGTGAGCCAATTCCCGAATTCGATTGGCTACCACCTTCTTGAGGAAGGTGTCCACCATCAAAAGCCCCATCTCCGGGCCACCCGGTTACTCTGACCTCAAGCTTTGTGATCGGGCTTGGTCGAAATCATATCCGGACAATTCCGCAGGACCGGGAGACTTCATGCGGAGCTTCTTGGGACCCGATCGAAGGTGCAACAACTCTCGGATCGAAGCCGCACTTCTGCGAGCGAGGTATGAGCTAACTCTTCATCCCGAGCTTCGAAGATTCTATTTCAAATGCCTTAGTTCCCGATGCATGTTAACGAGTATAGATGTGTTCGTCTCTTCGAGACGAATCCATAGAGCGTATAAGAACGTAAAAATCCATTGAGAATCGAGTGAGATCTTGGGGATTTGATGTGAACGGCTCTCGGGTGAGAACACTTGGGGACGATGAACGGATGCCGTCCATTCGATACACGCGCGCACGGACGGCCGGGATTGCGGCGGACCCGGGGAGACGGTACGAAGGCAGCGTGGCCGGGGCTGTTGACTCGAGGTGGCGGCGTCGAATGGGAGCGCGACGCGTGTGCGTTCGGGCTTGCCGAGGTTGACGCGGCGCCGCGTGGATAAATAGATAAATAGGGTATTTTCTTATTTATTTAATTCCTAAACTTCAAAAATCCATATCTTTGTGTAGAAAAATCACAAAAATAAAATAAAAATACCCTCTTGCTCGGTGAACGGAGGAGAATAATGTGAAAAAGAAATCACTTAATTTCATCGAATATTTTATTTTTTATGATTTATTTACTCTGCATTGTTTTAATTCTCCGTACATGCATCTGATTATTGGCATGAGACCATGGAAACTTTTGAAGCCCCACTCACAATTTGGGGAACATTCACACAGATTTTCCAAAGTCGAGCCATCCTATGAGGAGTTCTTGATTTTTCAAGTTCAGGTCACTGTTTTTTGAGTATTTTAATTCCAGTAAATGAGCATGTTGTGAAATAAATTCTGGAAAATTTGGTGATGTTCCTTATGACCAGAGAACCCTAGGAAAAATAGGTTTTGACTTAGTTCATTTAAAACGGCCCTAATTGGCTTAAACACCCAAAATAGGTCTTTAATTAATTAGAGTTAACCAGGTATCAAAATGACTTTGAAATCAATTCTCCATGACCTTTAGGATCAGAGGAACCCACCATAAAAATTTGAAATACGGTGGACTTGGTTAGCCACACTAATTGGGTTGATTAAGTCGCTTATGCATTAAACTTTAAAAATTCATAACTTTTAAAATGTTTTCAAAAATTCGCATTTAATTGGTTTTGGAGCGCATACTCTGATATCGGGGAACTTTAAGAAAATTAAAATTTCAATTTTCTAAAAAAATTGTTTTAATAATATTTTAATATTTTTAATAAATAAAAAATAATAAAAATCAAAAATAATAAAATTCACCAAATGTCACATTTTGAATTTTAATGTTTAGGAACAATCTGGCATTTTTCACAGGTATTTAGTGAGATATTGAATTTTAAAGCCCTAGGGTAATTTTTAAAATTAAAAAAAATGCACAAAACAAAATACTACTTATACTGGTACGACCCAACTTTTACTTATGTAAAAATTTATGAATTTATATTTAAATATTTATAATAATTATTGTAAGAGTTACAATTTCAAACGCAAGTATATGTATCGTTTCAAGTAATACAGGGCTCTATTGGAGTCCTGGTTATCGATCCCACAGGGAAGAATATGAGAAGATTAAGAAATATTTTAGATTTTTCAAATTAAAAGTAATTATTATTTTTATTTCTTTTCAAAATTCATATTTTAAATAAAATTTTTACTAAATGTAAGTAAGCAGTAATAAAATAAAGATTAATGCAAGTATAAATAAAACAACTTTCTCCTTTTCAACTAATCCAATATTTTTAGAATAATTATCATTTGTGAACTTAGATTATGGTATTGTGCCAAATAGAAGCATTCCTATTCTTTACCTTCGCTCAATAGTATAAAGAACATTGGCTAATATATAGATTAGTTCAGGATGTTTTATTAGTAGAATGGGTTAATCTAGGCTTACACTACTAGATGTCCAAGGGTGGCTATGATCCGCCCTACCAGTGACCCGTTACCTTTCTATAGACCAAATTATCAGAATTTAGTCTGTCACTCTAAAAACGAATTAATTCTATGCCCAATAAATAATATCTTCTTATTGATTTGAACTTCACCTTGATTAACCCGCATAAAGCCTTCGATTACCCAAGGATTTATGTGATATCTACTAATTAAGAACTCATCTTCAGATAGGTCTCAGAATTCTTCAAAAGGTTTTAACAATTTAAATGTCCAGTTCAAAAAGTAAATTAAGATCAGGTATTAATATCATCACAATTTTTATAAATATTTTAAGTTAAGTTCTCGAATAAAATTTAATTATCTTATTATCTTTTCATAGTTGAAAGGAGAAAGAAAACCAACTACTCAAAACACATTGAATTCACACAACAAAACATATTTATAAAACTTTGAACCAAGTTACAAATACTTATCTCGAATGTTCCTTCAAGTGATCCGCTGACCCCTACTGAATCCAATGCAAGGTACAAAACTTCAACAACAACAATACTTGAAAACTCACACTTAGTACTCAAGGAATTGAGTAGTAATACTCAAAATAAACTCACTAAATACAAAAGAAAGTGGTTCCCTAAAATGATTAGATTCTAGAGGGGGTATATGGTGATAGAATGGCTAGTGGGTGCTAAAAGGGGCACTTTTCTCTGTAGAAATGACTCCTATTTCTAGAGCTCCGAATTTGACCAGGGGTTGCTTAATGCACCTATTCAAAATTCATCCAAATACAATGTGTCTTCTAGAAGGTAACTATTGTGCTTAGGCACCGGGATCTGGCTCCTAGGCGCCGGAGTCCGTCACCAGGTCTTCGCACCTCTTCGTGATTAAAACTGTTTTCCTGTGTCCGTATCACATGTCCTATATAATAGGAGTAACTTCCAGTCCTCTATAAGGTCTGATAACTGCTTAACACCATCAAAATAACTGCCCAAAGTCGTCAAAATATTATCTGTTTCTGTATCGAGCTGGCGCTTTGGCTCCGGATTTTGGCGCCTAGGCGCCAGGCCTATAATTTCGACAACTTTGCTCTTTTAACTCTATTTTTGCTCCTTTTTGCTCCTTTTTCCTTGTTGAACTCTTTTTTATCACCTACATTAAAAAACATAAAAATACCTTTCATTAAAGCATAATATCCTTAAGAATTGAATCATAAATAAGGCATAAAAATAGGTATTTTTTAAGTGCATCAAATTTCCCCAAACTCAAACGTTACTTGTCCTCAAGTAACCCTTTTTATTACATAAAATGTATAACATTTGGAATGAATTTTAAATATTTAAGATTCCTTGTAATTTTTGGTTTTATAAATACTTTAGCAAATCATTAACCAAATTTCATTAATTAAGTTTAATTTTAAGAATTAAAGAGTATTTAACTACCAAATCATAAGACTTCCAATTTTTCATTTATTTCAATAATAATTGTAATTTATCATATTAAGGTCACATAGAATATTTACAAGAAAAAGATTTTCATGAAACATTTTTCTAGTAAAAATAATTGTGCATAAAACCTAAGTTAATAAATGTAATTGGTTTCTTTCTATAAGATAATTCAAGTGAAGCCAATTTTTTATTAGGCATTTCCTCAAGCTTCTTCTCACATTTCATTGCTCTTTTCTTCTTCTTCTTCTTTTTTTCTTATTTTTAAGGGTATTTTTCAATCCTCCATTTCTTTTTTTATTTGTGAGGATTACTATTTTTGGATAGCCTGTTAATGATTTTGAACTTCACTATCCTTAACTTATATTTAAAAACTTATACATTTTTATTACTTAATAAATATGACATTCTTAATAAGTATTTTTCAAAAATTATTTCAATCTTTTCTTTTTCAAGTAATAATCTTGATTCCTTAATATTTCTAAAATACAATTCTCTTTACTATAAATAGAAAAATTCTTAATCTTATTATTCTTTAAGTTAAATAATTCTATTCTTAATATCAATCAAAATTATTGAAATTTTAGTTAAGTTTACTAAATTATTTATAAATTCAAAAATTTAAGTAATCTTAAATCGATTTTTCAGTCCTTATGTTATGTTAATATTTTTTAAAGAAATATTAGTTCATTAAGGACAAATAATATTTAAATTTGAAAAATGTTTTCCCTTCCCCTAACTTCAGCTTTAGTATAAAAATGAATCATACATTTTTCTAAAGCATGAGAGAAAGAAATAAACATGAATTTATCTAAGTACAATGATGATGTAATAAGGAAAAATTCATTTCTACTCCTACACATGCTTTAATATGTATGTAACAGAAATGATTAAGCATATATAGAAAAGTTTGCAGAGCAGGAGTTAATTTTTACAATTTTTTTATTTATTATAAAACATGCAAAATTACTAACTATTCATGAATACTAAATAGTAGGCTGAAACATAAATAAACATTTATCATAGAAAATAAAAATTCATCCATATTTTAGTCTTTAATACATAACACATAAGATGATCTAAAACACTCTCAACATCAAAAGTCCACACAAAGTTAATTAAACAAATCAACACTGACAAACAACAATAAAATCAGACTCACCAGTACTAACAAACTAGAAATAAACTAAAAACAAAATCAACACATCTCAAGAGGTAAATCAAGCTCTAATCACTATCTGTAGCCTTGTCATGGTCGTCACCAAAAGAAAATTCCACATCCTTTGGATCAACATACGGTGAAAATCTAGGACAGGTAGGGAACTGAACATCATGATCACCCTTCAGGAATCTAATAAGAGACTCAGAATACTCAACATCATAATCACTCTTCCTTTGGGTGTACTCAGAAAGATGATCGATCTTCTTATCGATCGTATCTACTCTACAATGAGTTAGAAATAACTCATTCTGCTGCTCCATAAACTTATCATGCATGGATTCCCAGAAACTAGATGGTGGCTCAGCAGTAGAAGTAGAAGGTCTAGAAGTAGAAGCTCTACCAGAAGTAGGTAATGAACTAGAAGGTGTAGTAGAACTCTTACCTCGAAGTCGATCATAGATACTGACACTTTCTCTTCCTATGGGCTTTGTAGACTTGAGCTTTCCTCAGAAAGCTCAGGAACTACTCCATCACTTTCACACAGAGAATAAATCAAAGATGGAAATCCAAGTCTAACAAAAGTACTAGAACGAGCAGTGGCCTCTACCGAATCATAAATGATACTCCCTACATCAATCAGCTTCTTCTCTTATATGCAGTAGTTGAGGATAACTCTTTCCTTGGTAACCTCACTCAAATGATTGGATGGAAGAAGGCAAGCAGAAATAAAGTAATTTCATGCCTTTGAAACACCATTAAGATTAGAATATGAAAAAGTTACCCGTTTTCCATTCCGGATCATCCAAGCTCCAGTAGCATCAATCAGGTAAGCAATAATCGTCTCTAAATTTCCATCAGATGGAGATAATATGGAGTAATAGCACTCGATGTTCGGCGCCAGGCCGTAGAAAATGTTGATACGCTCTGGAGTGAATCCTACTTTAACTCTTCTCATGAAGATCTCATACTCTTTAGCATCCATGAAATTTGCATAAATATCCCTGACGACAGGGATAACAGCAACAACAGTAAAATAACAGAATCCTTGCCAATTGAGTGCAACGATCGTATCCTCAATCCTTCCTCCAGCATTGTGAAAACTTCGTTCCAAGATAAACTTCCTGGTTGTAGCAAAATCATTGTACCCAAAATGTGCAGCAGCAGTGACAAACTTGCTATGATCAAAATTTTCTCGTTCCTTTCCTCGCTTAGATTTGGGTGCCATCTAAACGTGAAATAAAATGCAAAATAAATTCAAAGGATCAAAGGAAATAAACTAATTTAAGCTTTTCAAACTTGAAAGAGCTTAAAAATCAATGGATTTAACTCTAAAAATCAATTTTTTTTCTTAAAATTTCAGTTTTCTCCAAAGAGAGCAAATCCATGGTGAAAATAAAAAATAATTGGTTTAGAATGTAGATCTGACCTTGGGATGAAGAAATCGAGTGATTTCAAGTTCAAAAACTTGAAAACCCGGCCTCAAATGGGATCTCTAGGGTCGATTTTCGTGAAAACAGGAAGAATAAGAAGCTTAGGCGTCAAAAATGGTGTGGGGGTGGTTTAAGAAGATGAAGTTTCGGGTTCAGGAGAACCGGCGCCTAGGCGCCCGACTTAACTTTCCAAAAATTCAATTTAAATATTATATTTTCCACCCAAACTTATTAAATTTGACTCCTAATTACTCATATGAGAGTATTAATCCAATTTATATTCTCTAAACATTTCCAAAATCAATTTAAAATGATAACGTAGATCCACATTTAAAACACAAAATATAACCAAACTCTTCAATTCCAATTCATAATTTTTATTCCAAACTCCATAAATTCCAGAACAAGACTATAACAAGGTTCATCATTCTATAAACTACACAAACAACATAAATTCAAAGCAAATTTTCAATCCAACAACACACATTGAACAATTAAGCAAACACACAAAAACTCAATATTCGACACACTAGAACTTGACTCAATCACACATCGAACACATAAAAGATCTATTCAGCTTTGATTTTCAATTTCCATCTCTTTCGCAATGAAGTTCGCTAGGACCTCCGAGATAGAAAACCAATGCCCTTGGAAATTCCAAAGTTGTCTTTTTATCAAAGCACTTGTTCTTCACATACATTGCTACTTGAGCGTATCGATAGGCCGCCATATGATCAAATTGAAGTTTCGTTTGTCATTCAAAATGTTCAATTTGATGATACATCTCATGCAAACAATTTCCAATGCTTTGAAGTTCCACTTCAATCTTTTCCAAACGACTAAATAACTTCTCTATACTAACTGTAATAAAACCATTAAAATAAGGTTGAGGATCTTTGGGGGATTTGTCTCTTACCTCATTTCCATGATTTCCTCTATCCATTGCTTCCAAACTCCTCTAAAATGGATTGCTCTGGCCGAAATTAGGGTTTCTTAGTGATTGGGGATGATGGAAGGGCAATATATGAGATTTCATGTGAAAAACTAAAGTTTTTTCGGTTTCTCCAAGATCTGTAACTGTGGCGCTTAGGCGCCGGAATCTATCACCTAGGCACCGGACTATCGATACGCACTGGTTATTCTGGCGCTTAGGCGCCGACTTTTGGCGCCTAGGTGCCGGAACCACGATCGACTCCGTTTCGCCTATCGTCAAATTTTATGAAGTTTCAGTCTTAAAAATAGGTCTAATAAAAGTGTGTGATCAACATACAAACAACGATTAAGATAAATTCAAATCACAAACAATCAAAATTATAATAAATGAGTTGCCTCCCATAAAGTGCTTGGTTTAATGTCATCAGCCCGACCTAATTAATTGAATTAATCAGGTAGACTCAGTTCGTAAGCCTCTTTGTAATTTGGTTTCATTTCTCCTATATAAGGCTTCAGTCTTAATCCGTTAACTTTAAATATTTTTCCAGTTTTGGGATCTTTAATTTCCACAGCTCCATAAGGTTATACTTTCTCAATTATAAATGGTCCCATCCATTTAGATCATAATTTTCCAGGAAAAAGTTTTAAACGAGCATTAAATAATAACACTTCTTGTCCAGGCTCAAATATTTTCCTTGATATATTTTTGTCATGCAATTTCTTCATTCTTTCCTTATAAATCTTTGAATTTTCATAGGACTCTTTTCTTATCTCTTCCTTTTCATTCAGTAGTAATAATTGTTTCTCTCCTGCAGCATTCAAATCATAATTGAACTCCTTTATAGCCCAGTAAGGTTTATGTTCCAGTTCAATTGGTAAGTGACAATGTTTACCATAAATTAACTGATAAGGTGACATTCCGATAGTTGTCTTATAAGCTATTCTATTAGCCCATAGTGCAAAATCAGGTCTATCAACTTAGTTAGTTCTTTTAGGATTAACAGTCTTCTCTAATATTCTTTTAATTTCTCTGTTTGATATTGAACTCGATCCGCGAACAATGCAGTAATTTATGCTTTCAAAAATATGTTATAGCCAATACTTTGACCCAAATAATAATAGCGGCTAGTGTATATAAATATAATTTTATGGAAAATATTTTACACACTAGAGGTACTACGCAAGTATATGTATCGTTTCAAGTAATATAGAGCTTTAATTGAAGACCCCAGTATTGATCCCAAGAGGAGGTTTATAGATTTTTAAATATTTTAATTTTATTTTTAAGTATTTCTTTTAAAGTTATAAATTTAATATTTAATTTACTAAATGCAGAATTAAAGCAATAATAAAATAATGAGTGATGTAAATAATAATAAGCAAACAAATTTCTTCCTTTCAATTAATCCAAGACTGTTTAAATAATATAATATTCGCGAAGAATATAAATTTATTGTATTGTGCCAAATAGAAGCATTCCTATTCTTTACCTTCACTCGATAGTATAAAGAACATTGAATAATCTCTAGATCAGGTCTGGATGTATTGTTAGTAGAATGGTTAATCTAGGCTCACACTACTATATGTCCAAGGGTGGCTATGGTCGGCTCTACTAGTGACCCGTTCCCTCTCTACAAACCAATTTACAAGAATTTAGTCTGTCACTCTAAAAACTTATCAATTCTACGCCCATTCAATAATATTTTCCTATTTATTTGCACTTCACCTTAAATAACCCGCACAAGGCCTTCGACTACCCAAGGATTCATGTGATATCTACTAGTTAAGAATTCATCTCCTTCTAGGTCTCAAAATTCTTCAACAGATTTTAACAATTTAAATGGCCAATTTAAATAGTAAATTAAGATCCGATATTAATATCATCACAATATTTAAACATATTTAGTTTTTAATTCTCCAACAAATTTAATATTATCTTATTTATCTTTTCATAATTGAAAGGAGAAAGTAAAGTAACTACTCAGAACACATTGAATTTAAATAACAAAACATATAAACAAAACTTTGAATCAAATTACAATACTTATCTCAAATGTTTCTCCAACTGAACCTCTGATTCCTTCTGACTCCAAAGTGAAATAAACTTCAAAAGCACCAACTCTTTCAAACTCTCAATACAAACTCTAAATAAAATAAACTCACTCATTAATGAAAGAAAGTAAACTACAATTGTGGCCCTTAAAATTATCTCTCTAATTCTCTCTCTGATTGAAGCAGACTAGAGCGTGCTTATTATTGGGCGTTGGGCTTGGGCGTATTTCTCTGTAGAAATGACCTCCTATTTATAGGCTTCAAGGGCTGCCTAAAGCATCTCTTCAAAATGTGTCCAAGTTCAATGAATCTTCTAGAAAGTGTGTCTGGCGCCTAGGTGCCAGACTCTGCGTCCAGTTCTTCACACCTCTTCACTTTGGATCGCACATCTTCGTGATCCAAACCGTTTCCATGCGTCTAAATACAATGTATCACGTGTCTTATAATCCAGGAATAACTGTCAATCTTCTAGATGATCTAATAGCCGCTATAACCGTTAAAATAACCGCCCAAAGTAGTTACAAAAACCTTCACAGATTTGGTATCGAGCTGGCGCCTAGGCGCCAGACCCATTATTTTGACAATTTTGCATTTTGGCTCCATTTTTGCTCCTTTTTGCTCCTTTTTCATCCTTCTTCCTTTTTGAACATTTTTGCATCACCTACATCCAAAAATAAAAAATACCTTTCGTTAAAGCATAATATCCTTAGAAATTTGATAAAAATTAAGGCATAAAAATAAGTATTTTTTCATGGATCAAAATCCCCCAAACTTAAACGTTATTTGTCCTCAAGTAACCCTTTTTACTATATAAAATGTATAACATTTGAAATAAAAGGTAAATATTTAAGATTCCTTGTAATTTTTGATTTTATAAAGGCTTTAGTAAATCATTAACCAAATTTCACTAACTAAGTTTAATTTTAAGAATTTAAAGAATATTTAACTACCAAATTGTAAGACTTCAAAAATTTTTCATTCATTTCGAAAATAATTGTAGTTTATTATATTAAGATCACATAAATTATTTACACGAAAAAGATCTTCATGAAAATCTTTTCTAATAAAGATGCATGTATAAAAATTAAGTAAAATATGTAATTAGTTTTCTTCTTATAAGATAATTCAAGTGAAGCCAATTTTTGATTAGGCATCTCCTTAAGTTTCTCCCCTCTTCTTTTTTTTTTCCTCACAGTGAGGATTACTGTATCTAGATAGCGTGTTAAAGGTTTTGAACTTCACTATCCTTAACTTATATTTTCAAACTTATACATTTTCACTAAATAGATTTCAAAAAGACTTTCAATTTTTTCTTTTTCAAGTTATAATTCTTGATTTTTTAATACTTCTAAAATTCAATTATCTCTACCATGAATAGAAAAAAATTCTTAATCTTACTCTTCTTTAAGTTGACTAATTCTATTCTTAAAATCAATCAAAGTTATTAAAATTTTGGTTTAGTCCACTAAATTATTTATAATTTCAAAAATTTAAGTAATATTAAATAGATTTTTCATTCCTTATGTTATGTTAATATTTTTTTATTAAAGTACATATTAGCACTTAAGGACAAATAAAATTTAAATTTGCATGTATTTTCCCTTCCCCCAAACTTAAGTTTTGATATAGCATGAAAAATTTTAAAGTATGAGAGAAAGTAAGGCATAATTTTAAAAAGGAATTTTTATAAGTATGTAAAAACAGTCTACAAAGAAAAATTTACTTCTACACATGCTTTTTATGAATATTACTGAAATAATGAAGCATTTATAAAAGTAAGCAGGCTCAATTTTTATATCATTAGCTAAATTAAACGACTATACTAATCACAATAATAGAAATAAAACAACATCACTAACTATTCAAGAATACTAAACAGTAGGCTGAAACATAAATAAACATTTATCATAGAAAATGAAAAAAATTCATCCATATTTCAGTCTTAAACACATATCACACTAGATACTCTAAAAACAGTCTCAACATAAAAAAAAAAAATATATCCACGCAAAGTTACTTAAACAAATCGACACTAACTAACAACAAACTAATCAGTACTAACAAACAAGAAATAAACTAAAAACAGAATCAACTCATCTCAAGAGGTAAATCAAGCTACTAATCACTATCTGTAGCCTCGTCATCGTCATCACCAAAAGAAAACTCCACATCCTTTGGATCAACATACGGTGAAAATCTAGGACAGCCAGGGAACTGAACATCATGCTCACCCTTCAAGAATCTAACTAAAGACTCCAAATACTCAGCATCATAATCACTCTTCCTTTGGGTATATTTAGATAGATGATCAATCTTCTTGTCTATAGTATCTATTCTGCCATGAGTTAGAAATAACTCATTCTGCTGCTCCAGAAATTGATCATGCATGGATTCCTATAAACTGGATGGTGGCACAGCAGTAGAAGTAGAAGGTCTAGAAGTAGAAGCTCTACCCGGAGTAGGTACAGAAGTAGAAGGAGCACTAGATCTCTTCCTGTGAAGACGATCATAAATACTAACACTCTTCGCCCAATAGGCTTTGTAGTCTTCGACTTCTCCTCCGAAATATCGCAATAACTCCATTGCTCATGCATAAAGAATATATCAAGGATGGGAATCCTAATCCCACGAAGTGCCGGATCGTGAAATTGATTCCACGGAATCATAGATAATGCCGCCAACATCTATCGGCTTCCTCTCCCGAATGCGTAGTTCGGGGATAGCCCTATCTCTGGTAACTTCACTCAAGTGGTTGGAAGGAAGTAATCTAGCAGAAATAAAATAGTGTCAGGCCTTTGAAATACCATTCAGCTTAGAAGATTTAAAGTTTACCCGTTTGTCGTTCCGGATCTTCCAAGCTCCAGTGCTATCAGTCAGATATGCAATAATCATCTCCAGATCTCCTTCAAATGGAGATAGACCATAATAGTAGCCCTTGACGGTAGGTAGAAGGTTGTAGAAAATATTAATCCATTCCGGAGTGCATCCCACTCCGACACCTCTAACGAAGACTTCCCAGTCTTCTGCATCCATAAAATTGGCATAAAACTCTTGTACAACATGAATAATAGCAACGACAGTGAAATAACAGAATCGCTGCCAGTTGTGTGCAATGATCGTGTTCACGATCATCTCTCCAGGATTCTAAAAACTGCGCTTCGAGATAAATTTCCTTGATGATGCAAATTCGTGATAACGAAAGTGCGCTGCCGCAATAGCGAACTTGCTGTTGTAGAAATTTTCTCGTGCTTTTCCATGCTTAGATTTACGTGCCATCTAAACATGAACGAAAACTAAAATAAATTAAGGAATCAAATATCTAAACTCTTTTAAGCTTGAGAAACTTAAAATGAGTTAAGAAAATCCATGAAGAATTTCTAAAAATAAAAAATTTTCTCCAAAATTTCAGTTTTTAGCAGAAATAGGAAAATCCATGGTAGAAATAAAAAATAAATGGATTAGAAGGTAGATCTGACCTTAAGATGAAGAAATCGAGTGATTTCGGGCTTAAAAACGTGACGTTTTGACCTCAAGATGGATATAGGGGGTGTATTTTCGTGAAAATGAGGAAGGAGATGAAGCTTAGGCGTCGACCATGGCTTTTGGGGATTTAAATCCTGATTTTCGATTAGCAGGCCGAACCGGCGCCTTAAGCGCCGAATACTGGTGCCTAGGCGCCAGACTCGCCTTTCACAAAAATCATTTTAAAAATTTTATTTTCCACCAAATCACAAATTCAACTTCTAATTACTCACATGAGTGTATTGATTCAGTTTCTAACTTCTAAAATATTTTCCAAAAATTTTAAAAATTAAAAATTAAATCCATCAATTAAACGCAAGTTTAAGTTAAACTCTTCTAATTCCATTCATAATCTTCAATTTGGCTCAATACAATACAAAGAAGTATAATAATAAAATTCAAGTCCTAACAAACAATAAAACAACACAATTTCAAAGCAAATACAACACACATTGAACAATAAAACAAACACACGAACAATACATTCAATTTACTAAATCGATGCAGTGACACACTAGATAAAGTCTTGATCTAATCACATTTACTATCTAATCTTCAAATTAGAAATTTCCATTCTCATCGCAATGAAGATTACTTAGCCTACATGGGAAGAACACTAACGCCCTTGGAAAATCCGTAGCCATTTTCTCGTTGATCCATTTGTTCTTCGCATACATCTCCACTTGAGCATCTTGATAGGCTGCTAGATGATAGAATTGAAGCTTTGTCTGCCATTCTAGATGTTCAATTTGATAATACATCTCATGGAGGTGATCTCCAATACTTTTGAATTCCGCTTCAAACTTATCTAGGCGACTCAAAAATTTCTCCAAACTTACAGCAATAAAACCATTAAAGAAAGGTTGAGGATCCTTAGAACACTTATCTCTAGCCTCTTCTCCATGATTTCTTCTCTCCATTTCTTCAAAATCTTCTCCTATCTCCTCAAGAATGAAGTGTAAAGGTAGTAACTATGGTTGCTTAGGGATTGGGAATGAAGATGGGGTAGTTTATAGGAGAAAATCGTGTGAAAAATTGAAAATTTTTGGTTTTTACACGACCCAGTAACTGTGGCGCTTAGGCGCCAAATCTGGTGCCTAGGCGCCGGACCCATCGATACACAGTATACTCTGGCGCTTAGGCACCGGATTTTGGCGCCTAGGCGCCTGAACCATGTTCGACTTCGTTTAGCCTAACATCAAATTTCAAAGTTTTGATCTCCAAAATAGGTAAATGATAAGATCCATATAAACTTAATAATAAAAATTATCTCAAATAATAAACAATCATAATGAAGGTTAACTTGATCTCCTTTTTACTCACATACGAAATGGAGTGATCCAAAGTCCAAACTTTATATACTTCGAGATCATCTTTTGCTTAAGTCAATAAAGACTTGTTAGCATCCAATTTTCTACAGTTATATAAAAGTAGTCAAGACCGAGGCATAACCTTACATTAAAAATGTAAAAACACACAAAAATAACTATGGGTTGTCTCCCACAAAGCGCTTGGTTTAACATCGTCAGCCCAACCTAATTATGTCTTTAATCAGGTAGACTCAACTCGAAAGCCTCTTTATAAATCATTTTTATTTCTCCCAAATAATGCTTCAGTCTTAATCCGTTAACTTTAAATATTTTTCCCGTTTTGGGGTCTTTAATATCCACAGCTCCATAATGGTATACTTTCTCAATTATATATGGTCCCATCCATTTAGATCTTAATTTTCTAGGAAAGAGTCTTAAACGAGTATTAAATAATAATACTTCTTGTCCAGGCTCGAATATTTTTCCTGAAATCTTTTTATCATGTAATATCTTCATTTTCTCTTTATAAATCTTTGCATTTTCATATGACTCATTTCTTATTTCATCCATCTCATTTAATTGTAATAATCATTTTTCTCCTGTAGTATTCAAATCAAAATTAAACTCTTTTATCGCCCAATAAACTTTATGTTCTAGTTCAACAGGTAAGTGACAATGTTTACCATAAACTAACCGGTAAGGTGACATTCCTGTTGGTGTCTTATAAGCTATTCTATAAGCCTATAATGCAGAATCAAGTCTAGCAACACAATCAGTTCTTTTAGGATTAACAGTCTTCTCTAAAATTCTTTTAATTTCTCTATTTGATACTTTAGCCATTCCACTTGTTTGTGGGTGATAAACAGTTGCAATTCTGTGTTTTATTCCAAATTTTTCCTGTAATGATTGAATTCTTATATTTCTGAAATGACTTCCACCATCTGTTAATTACCTTAGGCATTCCAAATCTTGTAAAAATC
Organism: Papilionanthe hookeriana x Papilionanthe teres; assembly: GCA_022702705.1. Taxonomy (NCBI): domain Eukaryota; kingdom Viridiplantae; phylum Streptophyta; class Magnoliopsida; order Asparagales; family Orchidaceae; genus Papilionanthe; species Papilionanthe hookeriana x Papilionanthe teres. The sequence goes on along the minus strand of CM040430.1, from coordinate 113,305,779 downwards.
ATTTTCTTTAAAAATTTCGAAACACTTTTGGAATCACAGTTAGGTAAAGCTACAGCTTCAATCCACTTTGAAACATAATCAACTGCTAATAAAATATAAATCTTTCCAGATGATGGTACAAATGGTCCCATAATGTCTAATATATCAAAAATTTCAACTTCCAATATATAGTTTAAAGGCATTTCATCTTTCCTAGATATATTTCCCATCCTTTGACATCGATCACATGTTTTAACATAATGTCTTACATCTTTGAATAAGGTAGGCCAATAAAATCCTGAATTTAAAATTTTAAATGCAGTTTTATCTACTCCAATGTGTCCTCCAAATTCAGAATCATGACATTTTTGAATAATAGTAAAAGTTTCTTCATAAGGTACACATCTTCGAATTACAGAATCTCTTCCTAATTTAAATAAATGAGGATCTTCCCAAATATAGGATTTAGCATCATTTTTAAATTTCTTAATATATTTGTTATTCAATCCATAAGGTAGAATATTGCTAACTAAATAGTTAACTATATCCGCATACCAAGGTGTTTGGCATCCTCGAATAACATATAATCGTTCATCAGAAACTTCTCATTTATATTTTCTTCAATAATAATATCATTCTTAATTCTAGATAAATGATCAGCAATTTGGTTGTCAGTTCCTTTTCTATCCACTATTTGAAAATAAAATTCTTGCAGAAGTAAAACCCATCTTATCAGTCTAGGTTTAGCATCCTTTTTTGACATTAAATATTTAATAGCGGAATGATCAGTATGGACTATGCATTTTGTACCAAGAAGATAAGATCTAAATTTATCAAAGGCATAGACTATAGCTAAAAGCTCTTTTTCAGTAGTAGTGTAATTTCTTTGAGTTTCAGTAAGAATTTTACTAGCATAATATATAACTTTGAAAATTTTCTCATATTTTTGTCCCAATACAGCTCCAATTGCAAAATCACTTGCATCGCTCATTAATTCAAAAGTTTTATTCCAATTAGGTGCAATGATTATATGTGCAGTTATTAATTTTTCTTTTAAAATATTGAAAGCATTAACACAATCTTCATTAAATTCAAATTTAGCTTCTTTTTCCAATAAATGACTAAGAGGTTTAGCAATTTTAGAAAAATCCTTTATATATCTTCTATAAAATCCAGGCATGACCCAGAAAACTTCTCACATCGATACATGATAGTAGGTGGTTGTAGTTCAAAGAATAATTTTCACTTTTGCTTCGATCAACTTCCATCCCTTTTGTGAAATTTTGTGACCAAGTACAATGCCTTCTGTGACTATAAATTGACATTTTTCCCAGTTAAGAACTAAGTTTGTTTCTTCACATATTTTCAGAACTTTGGAAATATTTTCCAAACAAGATTCAAAAGAAATTCCAAAAATTGAAAAATCGTCCATAAATATTTCAATTCCTTTGTCAATCAAATCACAAAATATTGACATCATACATCTTTGAAAAGTTGCGAGTGCATTACATAAACCGAAAGGCATTCTTCTAAACGCAAATGTTCTATAAGGACTTGTAAATGTTGTTTTCTCTTGGTCCTCAGGAGCGACAGGTAAATGATGATAACCAGAATATCCATCCAGAAAACAGAAATACGAGTGTCCAGCTAATTTATCAAGCATTTGATCCAAGAAAGGTAAAGGAAAATGTTCTTTTCTAGTGGCATTATTTAATTTCCGATAATCAATGCAAATTCACCATCCAGTAACTTGTCTTGTAGGAATTAGTTCATTTTTATCATTGACAATGACAATTACTCCTCCTTTCTTCGGAACACAATGAATAAGACTCACCCAGTGACTATCCGAAATAGGGTAAATAATTCCGACATCGAACCATTTTAAAATTTCTTTTTAACAACCTCTTTCATGATAGGATTTAATCTTCTTTGAGGTTCAATAGTAGGTTTAAAATCTTCTTCCATTAAAATCCTATGCATACAAATAGAAGGGCTTATTCCTCTTATATCAGCAATAGTCCAACCAAAAGCTTTCTTATAATTCTTTAACACTCCTATTAATTTCTCTTCTTGATCAAAGCTTAGTTTAGAAGAAATAATAACAGGTAAAGTTAATGAATTTCCAAGAAAAGCATACTTTAAATGTGCAGTTAACATTTTTAATTCCGATTCGAGGGCTTTTTTAATCGAGGGTAAAAGTATATCATTTTGAGTTATGTCCAAAATTTCCCAGATTATCTTTAATATAATGAGTTTCTTTAAATAATTCTACTTCTTTTAGTTCTTCATTTTTGTCGATTAATAATTCAATTTTTTCTTCGTAAATGACTTTACATTTTTCTTGATAATGTTTTTCAATTATATAATCAATAATATCCATTCGATAGCATTTTTCTTTATCAGGGTACTTCATTGGTTTAAGGACATTGAATTTAATCTCTTGATCGTTAACTCTCATAGTTAATTCTCCTTTTTCACATCAATCATAGCCTGTCCGGTAGCTAGAAAAGGTCTCCCTAAAATAATTGGTATTTCTTTATCTTCTTCCATATCAAGTACAATGAAATCCACAGGGAAAATAAATTTATCCACTTTAACAAGAACATCCTCTATATCTCCTTTAGGATAAGTGATAGATCTATCAGCTAACTGAAGGGCTACAGTGGTGGGAGTAATCTCTCCTAAATTCAACCTTCCAAAAATAGAAAATGACATGAGATTAATACTTGCTCCTAAATCACATATAGCTTTTCCACAAAATTTTTCTCCAATAGCACAAGGTATAATGAAACTTCCATGATCTTTAAGTTTCTGAGGTAATTTCTTTTGAATTATTGCACTACATTCTTCACTTAATGCAACAGTTTCAAAAGCTTCAAATTTTCATTTCTTACTTAAAATATCCTTCATAAATTTTGCATAAGTTGGCATATGTTCCAAAGCTTCAACAAAAGGTATGTTAATAGTAAGTTTCTTAAAAATTTCAAAGAACTTAGAAAATTGATGATCAAGCTTCTGTTGTTTTAGTCTTCGAGGAAAAGGTGGTGGTGGTTTTTCAACTTCCACATTAACAGGAATAACAGTCTGATCTTTACTAGGGGAAGGAGTTTCTTTAGGTTTTTCAATCTCTTTAACCTCAATCTCATTTTCAATTTCATTCTAAATTCTTTCTTTTAATTCCTTTCCGCTTCTAAGTTGTACAGCCTTAGCATGTTCATGTTCTTTTCCAGTTTCTATTGGATTGATTTCAACATTATTAGGAAGTGTTCCTGGAGGTCTGTAATTAATTAAATTAGCGATTTATCCCATTTGATTCTCAATATTACGAATAGCAGTGTTTTGATTTTGTAATTGATTAATCAATTTTTAAATTAATTCTTCTATAGATAACTTTTTCTATTGATTATTAAATCCAGGAGGTTTATAGTTTAAATTTACTTGATTGTTCCAATTTCCAGTTGGTTGAGATTGATTATTACCCCATTGTTGTTGTGAATTATTCCGGTTAAAATTAGGGTGATTTTCCAATCCAGGATTATAATAATTTGAATAAGGGTTATTTTTACTAGCAATAGCTTGTAAAGTTTCAATAGTTTGAAAATCTTCCATATTAGCAGAGTTGTTATGTGATACATTGATAGCAAAATTATCTAATTTCTTAGATATTGCTGCTACTTGTGAAGCTAAGATAGAAAAAGCTTCGTTATCATGAATACTTTCCATTCTTTTAGAATTAATCCTTTCAGAAGGCCATTGAAAATTATTGTTAGTCAGTTCTTTAATTAAAGTATAAGCTTCTTCAAATGATTTAGCCATTAAAGAACCTCCAGCAGCATCATCAATAATTGATTTTAGTGATCCAATAAGTCTGTTATAAAATGTTTGAATAATTAACCAATCAAGTAAAACATGATGACGACACTTTCTTAATAGTTCTTTAAATCTTTCACAAGTTTCATAAATTGTCTTCCCGTCAAATTGACTAAATGAAGTAATGTCATTTCTTAATTTTGCAGTTTTAGAAGGAGGAAAATATTTAGCACCGATTTTTTGTGTCATTTCAGCCCATGTTTTAATAGAACCTGTTACTAATGAGTTCAACCACATCTTTGCTTTATCTCTTAAAGAGAAAGGAAAGAGTCTAAGTCTAATAGCATCATCAGAAACATTGTTATATTTAATGGTAGCACAAAGTTCTAAAAAACAAGCAAGGTGTAAATTTAGATCATCATTTGGTGTTCCCCAAATTGATTATTTTGAACCATTTGAATAATAGATGATTTAAGCTCAAAAGAATTAGCATCTACAAGCAGGTATTTGAATACTATTATGAAGTTCATCAACTGTAGGGTTAGCATAATCCCTTAATGGTTTGTAAACATTTTGTTCATTAATTTCAATTGGATTCTGTAAATTGTTATGTAAATTAGCCATCTCTTGATATTTTTGAATTTTTTTCCCTTTTTAATTCTTCTAACAGTTCTTTCTAATTCAGAGTCTAAAGATAATAATCCTTCAGAACCAGAACTATGCATAAAAAGTAAATAAAAAGTAAAATAAAATAGCGAGAAATAAAATCTCTACTTACTTTTTTTTATTTTTATTATTTTTGTTATTTTTTTTATAAATGTTTTTGTATTTTATATTTTTGTATTTTGACAATAAAAGAAATAAATAAATAAAATAAAATAAATATTTAAAATTTAAAAATTTGCCCTCCCCCGCAACTGCGCCAAAAACTTGTCCTCGATTCGTGAACAACACAGTAATTTATGCTTTCAAAAATATGTTATAGCCAATACTTTGACCCAAATAATAATAGCGGCTAGTGTATATAAATATAATTTTATGAAAAATATTTTACACACTAGAGGTACTACGCAAGTATACGTATCGTTTCAAGTAATATAGGGCTTTAAATAAAGACTCCGAGTATCGATCCCACGAGGAGGTTTATAGATTTTTAAATATTTTAATTTTATTTTTATGTATTTCTTTTAAAAATATAAATTTAATATTTAATTTACTAAATGCAAAATTAAAGCAATAATAAAATATTGAGTGATGTAAATAATAATAAGCAAACAACTTTCTTCCTTTCAATTAATCCAAGAATTTTTAAATAATATAATATTCGTGGAGAATATAAATTTATTGTATTGTGCCAAATAGAAGCATTCCTATTATTTACCTTTGCTCGATAGTATAAAGAACATTGGCTAATCTATAGTTCAGGTCTGGATGTATTGTTAGTAGAATGGGTTAATCTAGGCTCATACTACTAGATGTCCAAGGGTGGCTATGGTCGGCCCTACTAGTGACCCGTTCCCTCTCTATAAACCAAATTACAAGAATTTAGTCTGTCACTCTAAAAACATATCAATTCTACGCCCATTGAAGAATATTTTCCTATTTATTTGTATTTCACCTTGAATAACCCGCACAAGGCCTTCGACTACCCAAGGATTCATGTGATATCTATTAGTTAAGAATTTATCTCCTTCTAGTTCTCAAATTTCTTCAACAGATTTTAACAATTTAAATGACCAATTTAAATAGTAAATTAAGATCCGATATTAATATCATCACAATATTTAAACATATTTAGTTTTTAATTCTCCAACGAATTTAATATTATCTTATTTAACTTTTCATAATTGAAAGGAGAAAGTAAAGTAACTACACAGAACACATTGAATTTAAATTACAAAACATATAAACAAAACTTTGAATCAAATTACAAATACTTATCTCAAATGTTCCTCCAACTGAACCTCTAATTCCTTCTGACTCCAAAGCGAAATAGACTTCAAAAGCACCAACTCTTTCAAACTCTCAATACAAACTCTAAATAAAATAAACTCACTAATTAATGAAAGAAAGTAAACTAAAATTGTGGCCCTTAAAATTATCTCTCTAATTCTCTCTTTGATTGAAGCAGACTAGGGCGTGATTCTTATTGGGCGTTGGGCTTGGGCTTTTTTCTCTGTAGAAATGGCCTCCTATTTATAGGCTTCAAGGGTTGCCTAAAGCAGCTCTTCAAATTGTGTCCAAGTTCAATGAATCTTCTAGAAAGTGTGTCTGGCGCCTAGGCACCGGCATCTGGCACCAGACTCCGTGTCCAGTTCTTCACACCTTTTCACTTTGGATCACACCTCTTCGCGATCCAAACCGTTTCCAAGCGTCTAAATACAATGTATCACATTTCCTATGATCCAAGAATAACTGCCAATCCTCTGGATGATCCAATAACTGCTTTAACCATCAAAATAACTACCCAAAGTAGTTACAAAAACCGTCACATATTTGGTATCGAGCTGGCGCTTAGGAGCTGGATTCTGGCGCCTAGGAGCCAGGCCCATTATCTTGATAATTTTGCATTTTGGCTCCATTTTTGCTCTTTTTTGCTCCTTTTTCATCCCTTTTCCTTTTTGAACATTTTTGAATCACCTACATCCAAAAATACAAAAAATATCTTTCATTAAAGCATAATATCCTTAGAAATTTGATAAAAATCAAGGCATAAAAACAGGTATTTTTTTCATGGATCAGATACTTCAACCATTCTACTTATTTGCGGGTGATAAGCAGTTGCAATTCTGTGTTTAATTCTGAATTGTTCCAGTAATGATTGAATTCTTACATTTCTGAAATGACTTCCCCCATTTGTGATAATTACCCTGGGCATTCCAAATCTTGTAAAAATCATCTTCTTTAAAAATTTCGAAACACTTTTGGGATCACAGTTAGGTAAAGCTATAGCTTCGATCCAGTTTGAAATATAATCAACTGCTAGTAAAATATAAATCTTTCCAGATGATGGTACAAAAGGTCCCATAAAGTCTAAACCCCATACATCAAAAATTTTAATTTCTAATATATAGTTTAGAGGCATTTCATCTTTTCTGGATATATTTCCCATTCTTTAACATCGATCACAAGTTTTCACATAATGTCCAACATCTTTAAATAATGTAAGCCAATAGAATCCAGAATTTAAAATTTTAAACACAGTTTTATCCACTCCAAAGTGTCCTCCAAATTCAGAATCGTGACATTTTTGAATAATTGCCAAACTTTCTTCATAAGGTACACATCTTCGAATCATAGAATCTCTTCCTATTTTAAATAAATGAGGATCTTCCCAAATATATGATTTACAATCATTCATGAATTGCTTAATATATTTGTTATTCAACCCATATGGTAAAATATTGCTAACAAATAGTTAACTATATGAGCATACATAGGCATTTGTAATCCTTGAATAATATATAAATGTTCATCAGGGAATTTCTCATTTATGATTTCTTCATAAATCTTTTCTCTATTATTTTTTATTCACAATAAATGATCAGCAATTTGGTTGTCAGTTCCTTTTCTGTCCTCTATTATAAAATCAAATTCTTGTAAAAGTAAAACTCGTCTGATCAATTTAGGTTTAGCATCCTTTTTAGATATTAAATACTTAATAGCATAACGATTAGTATGTACGATACATTTCGTCCCAAAAAGATATGGTCTAAATTTATCAAAGACATATACTATTGCTAAAAGCTCTTTTTCAGTAGTACTGTAATTTATTTGAGTTTCATTTAGAGTTTTGCTAGCATAATATATAACTTTGAAAATTTTCTCATATTTTTGTCCCAATACAGCTCCAATTGTATAATCACTTGCATCACATTTCAATTCAAAAGGTTTACTCCAATCAGGTGCAATAATAACAGGTACAGTGGTTAATTTTTCTTTTAAAATATTGAACGCATTCAGACAATCTTCATTAAATTCGAATTTAGCTTTATTTTCTAATAAATGGCGAAGAGGTTTAGCAATTTTAGAAAAATCATTTATATATCTCTTATAAAATCCAGCATGACCCAGAAAACTTCTCACATCAGTAACGATAGTAGGTGGTTAAAGTTCAACAATAATTTTCACTTTTGCCTGATTAACTTTCATACCTATTTGTGAAATTTGATGTCCAAGTACAATTCCTTATGTGACCATAAATTGACATTTTTCCCAGTTTAGAACCAAATTTGTTTCTTCACATCTTTTCAAAACTTTCATTATATTTTCCAAGCAAGATTCAAAAGAAGTTCTAAAAACTGAAAAATCATCCATAAATACTTCAATTCCTTTATCAATTAAATCACAAAATATTGACGTCATACATCTTTGAAAAGTTGCAGGTGCATTACATAGACCGGAAGCCATTTTTATAAAGGTAAATGTTTCATAAGGACTTGTAAATGTTGTTTTCTCTTGATCCTCAGGAGCAACGGGTAATTAATGATAAACAGAATATCTGTCCAGAAAATAGAAATAAGTGTGTCTAGCTAATTTATCCAGTATCTGATCTAAGAAAGGTAAAGGAAAATGATCCTTTCTAGTGGCGTTGTTTAATTTTCGATAGTCAATGCAAATTCGCCATCCAATAAATTTTCTTATAGGAATTAATTAATTTTTTTCATTAACAATGACAGTTACTCCTCCTTTCTTCATAACACAATAAATAGGACTTACCCATTGACTATCCAAAATAGGATAAATAATTCCAGCATCTAACCACTTCAATATCTCTTTTTTAATAACCTCTTTCATAATTGGGTTCAGACTTCTTTGAGGTTCAATAGTGGGTTTACAATTTTCTTCCATTAAAATCCTATGCATACGGATTGAAGGGCTTATTTCTTTTATATCTACAATAGTCCAACCAAAAGCTTTCTTATAATTCTTCAGAACTCCTATTAATTTTTCTTCTTGATCTTTGCTTAGTTCTGAAGATATAATTATAGGTAAAGTTAATGAATTTCTAAGAAATGCATACTTTAAATGTGCAGTTAACATTTTTAATTCCAGTTCAGGGGCTTTTTCAATTAAGGGTAAAAGTATGTCATTTTTAGTTGTGTCTAAAATTTACCAATTTTCATGAATATAATGAGTTTCTTCAGATAAATTTTCTTCATTTACTGCTTCAATTTCTTCAGTTAATGACTCATTATATATCACAGATTCATCATCTTTTTTTTCAGAAATGACCTTACATTTTTATTGATGATGCTTTTCAATTATATAATAAAAAATATCCATCCAATATCATTTTTCTTTATCAGGATACCTCATTAATTTCAGAACATTAAATGTTATCTCTTGATCATTAACTCTCATCGTTAATTCTCATTTTTGCACATCAATCATAGCACGTCTGGTAGCTAGAAAAGGTCTCCCTAAAATAATAGATATTTCTTTATCTTCTTCCATATCCAGTACAATGAAATCCACAGGAAAGATAAATTTATCTACCTAAACAAGAACATCCTCTATAACTCCATTAGGATAAGTGATAGATCGATCAGCTAACTGAAGGGTTACAGTGGTGGGAGAAATCTCTCCTAAATCTAACCTTTAAAAGATTGAAAATGGCATGAGATTAATACTTGCTCTTAAATCACATAAGGCATTTCGACAAAATTTTTCTCCAATAGCACATGGTATAGTGAAACTTCCGGAATCTTTAAGTTTCTATGGTAGTTTCTTCTGAATTATTGCACTACATTCTTCACTTAATGCAACAGTTTCATAAGCTTCAAATTTCCTTTTCTTGCTTAAAATATCCTTCATAAATTTTGCATAGCTTGGTATTTGTTCCAAAGCTTCAGCAAATGGAATGTTGATGGTAAGTTTCTTAAAAATCTCATAGAACTTAGAAAATTGATGGTCAAGCTTCTGTTAGTTTAGTCTTTGAGGAAAAGATGGTGGTGGTAGTTCAGCTTCCGCTTCAATAGGAATTACAGTCTAATCTTTACTTAGAGAAAGAGTATCTTTAGGTTTTTCAATCTCTTCTACCTCTCTCTCTTTTTCAATTTCATTCTGAATTTTCTATTTTAATTCCTTTCCACTTCTAAGTTGTACAGCTTTTGCTTGTTCATGATCTTTCCAAATTTCTTTAGGATTAATTTCGACGTTGCTAGGCAGTGTTCCTTGAGGTCTGTAATTAATAAAATTAGCAATTTTACCCATCTGATTCTCAATATTACGAATAACAGTTTTTTGACTTTGTAGCTGATTACTTACTTGCAAGATCAATTCTCCTACAGATAACGTTTTCTGCTGATTGTTAAAGCCAGGAGGGTAAGTTGTTCTAAAATTTGAATTTCCTTGATTGTTCTAATTTCTGGTTGGATTAACTTGATTATTACTCCATTGTTGATGTCCATTATTCCAATTAAAATTAGGATGATTTTTCCAACCTGGATTATAATAATTAGAATAAGGGTTATTAGTTTTACTAGCGATAGCTTGCAAATTTTCTATTGTTTGAGAATCATCAGTATTTGCAGAATTATCAGTACTTACATGCGGCAGGTTAATAGCAAAATTATCTAATTTCTTAGATATCACAACCACTTGTGAAGCTAAAATAGAAAAGGCTTCATTATCTTGAATACTTGCCATTCTTTTAGGATTAACCCTTTCAGAAGGCCATTGAAAATTATTATTAGCCATTTCTTCAATTAAAGTATAAGCTTCTTCAAATGTCTTAGCCATTAAAGAACCACTAGCAGCAACATCTATAATAGATCTAAGTGATCCAATAAGTCCATTATAAAATGTTTGAATAATTTACCAATCTGGTAAAGCATGATGAGGACATTTTCTTAATAGTTCTTTAAATCTTTCACGTGCTTCATAAATTGTTTCTCCATCAAATTGCATAAATGAAGTAATATAATTTCTTAATTTAGCAGTTTTAGAAGGAGGAAAATATTTAGCAAGGAATTTTTGTGCCATATCTGCCCAAGTTTTAATAGAACAAGTTGCTAATGAATTAAGCCACATCTTTGCTTTATCTTTGAAGGAAAAAAGGAAAGAGTCTAAGCATAATAGCATCATCAGAAACATTATTATATTTATAGGTAGCACAAAGTTTTAAGAAACTAGCAAGATGTAAATTTGGATCCTCATTTGGTGTTCCTCCAAATTGATTATTTTAAACCATTTGAATAATAGAAGATTTAAGCTCAAAAGAATTAGCATATACAGCTGGCATTTGAATACTAATATGAAGTTCATCAGCTATAGGGTTTGCATAATCCCTTAATAGTTTATAAACATTTTGTTCATTGATTTCTATTGGATTTTGATTGTTGGTATGTAAGTTAGTCATTTCCTGATATTTTTGAATTTGTTTTCCTTTTCTTATTCTTTTAACTGTTTTTTTCTAATTCAGAATCAAAAGGTAATAATCTTTCAGATCCAGAACTACGTATAAAAATAAATTAAAATCTTTTTGGTATTTTTATTTTTATATATATTTTTATTTTTTTATTATTATTTTAAAGAAATAAAAGTGTATAAATTATATTTAATTTGAGAAATATAAAAATTGCCTTTTTAACTTTCTTCCTTATCTTCCCCGGCAACATCGCCAAAAACTTGATACTGGTATGTTTTGAATTTATAACATAATAAATTAGTTGAGAGAACCTCAAGATTTAGATTATGTAAGAATTTATGAATTTATATTTAAATATTTATAATAATTATTGTAAAAGTCATAATTTCAAACACAAGTATTCGTATCGTTTCAAGTAATACAGGGCTCTATTGGAGTCATGGTTATCGATCCCACAGGAAAGAATATGAGAAAATTAAGAAATATTTTATATTTTTCAAATTAAAAGTAATTATTATTTTTATTTCTTTTCAAAATTCAGATTTTAAATAAAATTTTTACTAAATGTAAGTAAGCAGTAATTAAATAAAGATTAATGCAAGTTTAAATAAAACAACTTTCTCATTTTCAACTAATCTAAGATTTTTAGAATAATTATTATTTGTGGAGAACTTAGATTAAGGTATTGTGTCAAATAGAAGCATTCCTATTCTTTACCTTCGCTCGATAGTATAAATAACATTGGCTAATCTAGAGATTGGTTCAAGATATTTTATTAGTAGAATGGGTTAATCTAGGCTCACACTACAAGAAGTCCAAAGGTGGCTATGGTCGGCCCTACCAGTGACCCGTTCCTTTTCTATAGACCAAATTATCAGAATTTAATCTATCACTCTAAAAACTAATTAATTCTATGCCCAATAAATAATATCTTCCTATTTATTTGCACCCCACCTTGAATAACCCGCATAAAGCTTTCAAAAACCCAAGGATTCATGTGATATCTACTAGTTATGAACTCATCTCCGGATAGGTCTCATAATTCTTCAACAGGTTTTAACAATTTAAATGGCTAGTTTAAAAAGTAAATTAAGATCAGGTATTAATATCATCACAATTTTTATAAATATTTTAAGTTAAGTTCTCGAACAAAATTCAATTATCTTATTATCTTTTTAAAGTTGAAAGGAGAAAGAAAACTAACTACTCAGAACACATTGAATTCACACAAAAAAACATATTTATAAAACTTTGAAACAAGTTACAAATACTTATCCGAAATGTTCCTTCAAGTGATCCGCTGATTCCTACTGACTCCAATGCAAGGTACAAAACTTCAACAGCAACAGTACTTGAAAACTCACACTTACTACTCAATGAATTGAGTAGTAACACTCAAAATAAACTCATTAAATGCAAAAGAAAGTGGCTCCCTAAAATGATTGGATGCTAGAGGGGGGTATATGGTGATAGAATGGCTAATGGGTGCTAAAAGGGGCACTTTTCTCTGTAGATTTGACTCCTATTTATATAGCTCCGAATTTGACCAGGGGTTGCTTAAAGAACCTCTTCAAATTCGTCCAAATACAATGTATCTTCTAAAGGTAACTATCGCACCTAGGCGCCGGAGTTCGTGACCAGGTCTTTGCACCTCTTCACTTTTGATCGCATCTCTTCGCGATTAAAACCATTTTCCTGTGTCCAGATGCATTGCATCGCATGTCCTATATATTAGGAGTAACTTCCAGTCTTATAGAAGGTCTGATAACCACTTAACACTGTCAAAATAACTGCCTAAAGTTGTCAAAAATATTATCTGTTTCTGTATCGAGCTGGCGCTTAGGCGCCGGATTCTGGCGCCTAGGCGCCATACCTTTAATTTTGACAACTTTGCTCTTTAAGCTATATTTTTGCTCCTTTTTCCTTCTTGAACTCTTTTTTTATCACCTACATCCAAAAAAATAAAAATACCTTTCATTAAAGCATAATATCCTTAAGAATTGAATCATAAATAAGACATAAAAATAAGAATTTTTTAAGCTGATCAACTACATAATAATTAAAACAGATAGTACACATAAATGCAATAGTATGCAGTATATAGAAGTAACTTATCCATCTTGCTCAGTATCGTCTGAAGAGTGACTAGAGGATGTAGTCAGAATCCCTTCTTCAAATGGATCACTAAAGTCATAGTCATCATTGAGATTAATTTCTTCATATTCACTGCTAGCACTCTTTAGATTGATCTCTTTAACGATTGCATCGAGTGGAATGCATTAATCTGCCATTTTAGTTTTTTAATGAGTATGTTCAATGTTATTCTACATATCAATGGTGGATCTTGGTTTCCTCGATATGAAAACCACCCAATCAATGTTATCTCTTGCTCTATGGGGATATATAAGATAGTGAACTTGACTTGCCTGTCGTACTAGAATGAAATGATCAAATTTAGCATACCCTCAGATCACTTTCATTCTGTGATATTATATAGTTGGTTTACCCTTATTCCACAATTAGGTACATGATTGAACCAAGCACAGATAAATTGGAATACACTTCCTCCTATAGAAGCAGAATAAGATAGTTCAATAACTTCTTCAAAAATACTATAACAGTCTAACTCATCGTCGAATTTATCCTTTGCTTTAACACAAATACCAAAATTACACTAATTTTTTCCTTTGCATGAGGATATCATTGGAAACCTATTCTCATTTACATCGTAAATTTCCTAGATTTTCACCTCGTGCGTTGGTTCCCAAGCAAGAACTATTACCACCTGATCTGTTACTTCATTTCTCTAATCATGAATCTATTAATATATACATAAGAAATCCTGTGTTAATAAAAATTCATGTGTCATCTGAGAAATGAATTTATCAATTTTAACTATCATTCATTGTAAAATTTTGGGAGATATTATTCTTGACTAGTGCCATCATCACAAACTAAATTTACTGAATCAACAAATAAACTCTTCACACATTGAATATCATTAAAACAGTTCATCATGACATTTTTAAAATAAATGAGTGAACAATTATAATGAAAGATGTATTAATAAAGGGTTAAACTTTGGTGCAACTAAGAAAAACATAAAGTGCCGCTGCTCAAAGTTCCTCATTATTAGGGTAAAATGAAGTTTAACTCCCTGATGCTTCACCTGACTTTTGGAAAATAGAAAGGGTTGATGGTGGCACCAAACCCATTGAATCTTTCGTGGATTCTTATTTTACGAATTATTAGGAGGAAAATAATGTTATCTCTTACAGTAAATATGCTCCAAAAATTGATCCTTCTGCCCAGATAGTATTATTCATAGTTTTCTTTAATTTATTCAAAAATCATCAAAACAAATATTGCTTAGCACATATTAACAGTCATCAATATAAATGAATGATTAACTATCTAGTCTCAAAGTAATTATCTCTCACACAAATACATCCATCGGTACTGTACTACTTCTCTAATTAATTTTTTATATCACAAATGTACAGGTAGATGCTCCATCGAGTCAAAGAAATTTGGTAAAAATATTTTCTCAAGCATATAAAGTGTTAAAGTAAAGTTTGCTTCCAACTGACGTACGCCGTCAAGATTAAAATTAGCTGCACATAGTTCCATAAAGAATACACTAATTTCAATCAATTCAATAGTACTTCACTCTACAAACAACAAAATGTGGTTGGCTTCAATTTATTTAGAAAAAATATGTCAATTATGACTTCATTCCAAATATTTTTCTAGAACCCACGTCAACACAACTGCTCAAATTTGAAGCATACCCACTGATTCACCAAAAATATATACTATTTTTGCTATTTAATTTTACCCATTTTTGGTGATATTAAACTTTAAAGAAAGGAATTTTTGATGATTTGTTGTAGGTATAATGATTTTTGGTGATTGGAGCAAAATAAGCTAAAAGGAACAAATTCGGAGAAAAAAGGAGCAAAAAGGAGGAAAACAGCTTATGGCACTGTTGGCGCCAGAATGGGCGCCGCCAGCGCCATTTTCCATAGAGTTCGATAATATTTTGATGATAGAGCGCCGTCGCCGCCCGATCGGGTGCTGCCGGCGCCCAATGTCGGTGGACTTCAAACTTGAAGAGTTTTGGCAACTTTTTGAAGGGATGTTTATGGAAACTCTTGGGATTTAATTTCTAACTTATAAGTAACTATTTTTAGACAAAAAAAGTGTGTGTGTTCTGGAGTTTTAGTGTGGAGTGTGTGTTGAATGTTAGGGCTTAGGATAAAAGTGTGTAGAAATTAGAATTTGAGAGAAATTCTTCTCTAAGGAGTGAAGGAAAAGAAGTAAAGTGAGAGATTGCTTCTTCCTTTCCATTCTAAAGAGGGAATTACGTGTTGCAAAGAAGAGAGAAAAGGATTCAAAGGAACTTCAAGGGAATTGCATTAGGGAAGAGAAACAGATAAGTTGTATTTTTTTATGTGGTTTGTATGACTTTTCTTTTATATATAAACTCCATGTTTTATTGTATCTTCTTTATAAATTCTAAGTAGTTTACTTTGTCTTTCTTCTTGCATAGAGATGTGATGATGGATTGATGTGGATTTAAAGTGCTTTTAATGTATTGAAGAAATTGTGATTGTTTTTCATTTCGAACTTAATTTACTTTTTGATCTGGCCAATTGAATTGTTAAAATATGTTATTGAACATTAATTCTAAAAGGATTTAGTGTCCTACAATAATAATGAAAAATCCAATCAATTTCCATGGATGAATTGCATTGTTCATGAGAATTGAGTGCAAATAAATAGGGAAATGTGTTTTAATAGACTTCAAATTGGAGGTTTTAGGGTGACAGGCTGAGATCCCCAATTTGGTCCTAACATTAGTAACTAAACTCGAAGGTTAGCCTTCAGGTGAAGGGTGAGTGGGAGCTCCGTAGTGTGAGCCACTATCCTCCCAGCCTAGCCTTAGATTTAGTGACTAAACTTAGGATATGTCAATGTTCTTTTCATGCTTGGAAGAGGGGGTACTCTTTTAAGGGTAAAGAAACATTTATGCTCCTATTTGGCACAATATCATAGATAATCATTCCATATAATACACACATCATATTTTCATTGCAAGAAGAAAGATACTTTTCTTATATATAAAAAACCTTTCAAATATATAGCTTAGTGTGTGTCTGCTAGTTAATTTTGTTTTAAAAGATATTAGAAGTAATTGTAGTTTGATTAATTGTTACTGTTTTCTGCATATTGGTAGTAGATGTAAACATTAAACTTTAGTTGCAATTTGAGTATTGGAATTCAGTACTACATTATCTACTCTGAAACACTTTCTTTTACTTCGTCACTTCCCTGTGGATCGATAACCCGGCCTCCATTAGAGCCCTGTATTACATGATATGATACGTATACTTGTGTTGAATGCTTGGACTTTACAAAATCATTATAAATATATATAAATTTGAGTTCATAAATTCTTACAATATAAAAGTCCAAAACCGCATCAATTTTTTGGTGCCATTACCGGGGAAGGTAACGAGGTAACTAAGTAACTAAGTAAGGAAGAAAGTATAAACGATATTTATTGATTATATTGTAACTGAAAACCTTTGCTTTGTAGCGTGTAATTGTGTGTGTTTATTTACTTTTAAAAGTATTTGTTTGATTGTATATGCGTCGTAGTAGATCTATATGTTTAGTGCCTTACGATTCGGAGTTAGAGCGTACTGTTAGAAAAATTAGAAAACAACAAAAACAAACTGAAAATCCTTGTGAAATTGCAAATAATCAAGATAATCAGTGAAATGATATTTGAAATTTTCCAAGACCTTTAAGTGATTATGCTAACCTAACATCAGATGAAATTCACATAACTATTCAAAATCCTAATGTTACTGCTAATTCAATTGAACTTAAACCCGCTATTATCCAATGGTACAAAATAATCAATTTGGAGGAACACCTAATAAGGATCCAAATTTACATCTCACTAGTTTTCTAGAACTATGTACTACTTTTAAATATGACAGAGTGTCTAGTGATGCTATCAGACGTAGACATTTTCCTTTTCCATTAAGGGATAAAACTAAAACGTGGTTAAATTAATTAGCACCTAGATCTATTAGAACTTGAGGAGAATTATCTCAAACTTTTCTATCAAAATATTTCCCTACATCAAAGACTGCTAAGTTAAGAAATGATATTACATCTTTTGGTCAGTTTAAAGGAGAATCAATATATGAAGCTTGGAAGAGATTTAAAGATCTTCTTTGGAAGTGCCCACATCATGCTTTACCAAATTGGTTAATAATTCAAATATTTTATAATGGATTAGTGGGATCATTGAGATCAATTACAGATGCTGCTGCTGGTAGATCGTTAATGTCAATACCTTTTGATGAAGCATATGCATTAATTGAAGAAATGGCTACTAATAATTTTCAATGGCCCTCTGAACGGGTAAATCCTAAGAGAGTAGATAGTGTTCATGATTCAAATATGATGACTATGATAGTTTCTAAAATTGCAGCCCTTTCTTATAAAATAGATCAATATGAAATGAATTATTCTCAACCACCTCAAGTGTTAGAGGAAAATTCATTTGGACAGATAACAGAATCTCAAACACCTTATGAGACTTTGAATGCTATTAATAAACCTAACAATCCTTTTTTGAATTATTATAATCCTAGTTGGAAGAATCACCCAAATTTCAATTGGAATAATATCAATGCCAATGTTAACCCACATTGGGGGAACAGTTCTATAAATCCAATTGGAAATTAGAACAATCAAGGAAATACCAATTTTAGACCATCTTATCCTTCTAGATTCAATAGTAACCCGCAATTTAAGGATAAGAAGTTGTCTACTTAAGAAATGATTCTGAATATGGGAAATCAATTACAAGCTCAACGTGTTGCTATGAAAAACATTGAAAATCAATTGGTGCATATTTTCACTGCACTTAATAATAGACCTTCTGGAACGCTTCCAAGTAATGTTGAGATCAATCCAAAAGATCAAAACAGGGAACAAATTAAGGCTATTCAATTAAAGAGTGGAAAAGAATTGGAAATAAGAGTGCAAAAAGAAGTTGAAATAGAAAAGGAGAAGGTGGAAATCGAAAAAGGTTTAAACAAGATTTATCCAGACTTGGATTATCCTCTCGAGCTAATGAAGATAACTGTTGAAAAACGACCACCTCCATTTCCTCAAAGATTGAAGAAACAAAATAGGGATAATAGATTTGAAAAATTTTTAAAGATCCTTAAGAAATTAACGATAAATATTCCTTTTGTTGAAACATTAGAACAAATGCATGACTATGCAAAATTTATGAAGGATATTCTAAAGAAGAAAAGAAAGTTTACAGATCATGAAACTATTGCACTTAGCGGAGAGTGTAATGCAATTATTCAGAAGAAGCTTCAAGAAAACTTAAAGATCCATGTAGTTTCACTATTCCGTGTGCTATAGGTGAAAAATGATTCGGAAGAGCCTTATGTGATTTGGGATCTAGTATTAATCTTATGCCTTTATCAACTTTCAAAAGGTTAGGAATAAGAGAAAATTCTCCTGCATCTGTGACTCTTCAGTTGGCCGATCCTTCCATTACTTACCCTAAAGGAGTTGTGGAAGGTGTATTAGTGGAAGTGGATAAATTTATCTTTCCTATAGATTTTATTGTACTTGATATGGAGGAAGATAAAGAAATTCCAATCATTTTAGGAAGACCATTCATTGCTACGGGAAGAATAGTGATTTATGTTCAAAAAGGAGAATTAACTATGAGAGTTAATGATCAAGAGGTTGTTACCTTTAATATTTTGAAATATATGAAGTATCCCTCAATGTAAAAAGATAATGAATGTTTTAGGATGGAGGTCTCTAAATATTTAAGAAACGATCATTTTGAAAATATATTTGAAAAGAAGTAGTGTAAGAAAATATGTTTGAAGAAGAAATTGAAAATGAAGAAAATTCAAATAGTAAGAAGAATGAAGATTTGGAGTATGTTCAGGTGAGATTCGAAGTATTAGACACTATGGAAGGTGTAAAAGCTTAATTCCATCTATAATAAAACCTCCTGAACTTGAGATGAAAATTCTCCCTAATCATTTGAAGTATATGTTTTTGGGAGAATTATCTACTCTGCCAGTTATAGTATCCTCGGAGTTAAACGATTATTAAGAATAGAAGTTGTTGGAAATTTTAAGAAGATACAAGAAAGCTTTTGTATGGAATTTAGCAGATATTAAAGGAGTTAGTCCTTCAATTTGTATGCACAGAATTTTATTAGATGAAGAACATAAACCAAGAGTTGATTCGTAAAGAAGATTAAATCCAATAATGAAAGAAGTAGTTAAGAATGAGATTTTAAAATGGTTGGATGTCGGAAATATTTATCCTATTTCGAATAGTGCTTGAGGGAGTCCAATACATTGTGTACTGAAAAAGGGAGGAGTGACTGTTGAAGTGAATGAATGTAATGAAATTATACCCAAAAGATAAATTAATGGATGACGAACTTGTATTGACTATAGGAAATTAAATGCCGCCACCCAAAAAGATCACTTTCCTCTTACTTTTCTTGATCAAATGCTAGATGGACTTGTTGGACATAAGTAATACTACATTCTGGATGGATATACTGGTTACCATCAAAATACCTAATGCTCCTGAGGATCAAGAAAAGACAACATTTATTAGCCCTTATGTAACCTTTGCTTTTCAAAGAATGCCTTTTGGAGTGTTTAATACACCTGCAACTTCAGAGATGTATGATGTCTATCTTCAGTAGTATGATAGATAATGGAATAGAAATTTTCATGGATGATTTCTCCATATTCAGGAGTTCATTTGAAATTTGCCTGGAAAACTTAAGCAAAAGTTCCGGAGCTTTGCGAGAAAATAAATTTAGTTCGAATCGGGAGAAATATCAATTAATGGTTGTAGGAGGAATTGTGCTTGGGCATAAAATTTCTGAATATGGTATGGAGGTCGATCTTGCTAAAATTAGAGTAATTGAGAGATTGCCGCCACCCACTTCCATGAGAGAGGTGAGGAGTTTCTTAGGACACACTGGATTTTACAGGCGATATATTAAAGATTTTTCTAAAATTACTAAACCTTTGTGCCAACTTTTAGAAAATGATAAAAAGTTTGATTTTAATGATGAATGTTTGAGTGCTTTCGAATTATTGAAAAATAAATTAATCACTGCACCTATAATTGTTTCACCAGATTAGGAAAAACCATTTGAACTCATGTGTGATGCTAGTGATTATGCGATCTGAGTAGCATTGGGGCAAAGGCGTATCCCTCAATGTAAAAAGATAATGAATGTTTTAGGATGGAGGTCTCTAAATATTTAAGAAACGATCATTTTAAAAATATATTTGAAAAGAAGTAGTGTAAGAAAATATGTTTGAAGAAGAAATTGAAAATGAAGAAAATTCAAATAGTAAGAAGAATGAAGATTTGGAGTATGTTCAGGAGAGATTCAAAGTATTAGACACTATGGAAGGTGTAAAAGCTTAATTCCATCTATAATAAAACCTCCTGAACTTGAGATGAAAATTCTCCCTAATCATTTGAAGTATATGTTTTGGGGAGAATTATCTACTCTGCCAGTTATAGTATCCTCGGAGTTAAACGATTATTAAGAATATAAGTTGTTGGAAATTTTAAGAAGATACAAGAAAGCTTTTGTATGGAATTTAGCAGATATTAAAGGAGTTAGTCCTTCAATTTGTATGCACAGAATTTTATTAGATGAAGAACATAAACCAAGAGTTGATTCGTAAAGAAGATTAAATCCAATAATGAAAGAAGTAGTTAAGAATGAGATTTTAAAATGGCTGGATGCTGGAAATATTTATCCTATTTCGAATAGTGCTTGAGGGAGTCCAATACATTGTGTACTGAAAAAGGGAGGAGTGACTGTTGAAGTGAATGAATGTAATGAAATTATACCCAAAAGATAAATTAATGGATGGCGAACTTGCATTGACTATAGGAAATTAAATGCCGCCACCCAAAAAGATCACTTTCCTCTTACTTTTCTTGATCAAATGCTAGATGGACTTGTTGGACATAAGTAATACTACATTCTGGATGGATATACTGGTTACCATCAAATACCTATTGCTCCTGAGGATCAAGAAAAGACAACATTTATTAGCTCTTATGTAACCTTTGCTTTTCAAAGAATGCCTTTTGGAGTGTGTAATACACCTGCAACTTCAGAGATGTATGATGTCTATCTTCAGTAGTATGATAGATAATGGAATAGAAATTTTCATGGATGATTTCTTCATATTCAGGAGTTCATTTGAAATTTGCCTGGAAAACTTAGCAAAAGTTCTGGAGCTTTGCGAGAAAATAAATTTAGTTCTGAATTGGGAGAAATATCAATTAATGGTTGTAGGAGGAATTGTGCTTGGGCATAAAATTTCTAAATATGGTATGGAGGTAGATCTTGCTAAAATTAGAGTGATTGAGAGATTGCCGCCACCCATTTCCGTGAGAGAGGTGAGGAGTTTCTTAGGACACACTGGATTTTACAGGCGATATATTAAAGATTTTTCTAAAATTACTAAACCTTTGTGCCAACTTTTAGAAAATGATAAAAAGTTTGATTTTAATGATGAATGTTTCGAGTGCTTTCGAATTATTGAAAAATAAATTAATCACTGCACCTATAATTGTTTCACCAGATTAGGAAAAACCATTTGAACTCATGTGTGATGCTAGTGATTATGCGATCTGAGTAGCATTGGGGCAAAGGCATGATAAAGTTTTCAAAGTCATTTACTATGCTTGTTAAACTCTTAATGAGGCTCAAATTAATTATATCACTACTGAAAGAGAGTTATTAGCTATAGTATTTGCTTTTGAAAATTTTAGACCTTATTTAATTGGAGCTAAAAGTATTGTGCATACAGACCATTCGGCTATCAAATATTTAATGCAAAAGAAGGATGTGAAACCTAGATTGATTAGATGGATACTTCTTCTGCAAGAGTTTGATTTTATGATAGTTGATAGGAAGGGAACTGATAACCAAATAGTTGATTATCTGTCAAGATTAGAGTATGATAAATTATCTGAATTTGAGAAGGGAGTTACAGAAACTTTCCCCGATGAACAACTTTATACTATTATGGGAGGAAATATGCCTTGGTATGCTGATATTGTGAATTATATTGTAAGTGATATTGTACCATCTGATCTAACAAGGCAACAACAAAAAAAGTTTAAATATGATGCAATATTTTATTTTTGGGATGAGCCCTATCTATATAAACAGTATAAGGATCTCATTATTAGGAGATGTGTGCCACAAGAAGAAATGAATTTGATTATTCAACGATGTCATGATTCTGAATTTGGAAATTATTTTTTTGTTGATAAAATAGTTTTTAAGATTTTAAAATCTGGATTTTATTGGCCTACTCTTTTCAAGGATGTTTATAAATATATTAAATCATGTGATCGATGTCAGAGAGTAGGTAATATCTCTAGAAGAAATGAAATGTCTCTAAAAAATAATTTGGAAGTTGAAATTTTTGATGTATGGGGATTAAATTTTATGAGACCATTTACTCCTTCATTTGGGAATTTATATATACTGGTTGTCGTTGATTATGTCTCAAAATGGATTGAAGCTATTGCTTTACGTAGATATGATGCTCGTAGTGTTTCAAAATTTTTAAAGAAAAATATATTTACAAGATATGGAATGCCAAGAGTGATTATAACTGATGGTGGAACCCATTTCAGGAATAATCAAATTAAGAGATTGATTGAGAAATATAATATTATTTATAGAATCTCTACTGCTTATCATCCCAAGACTAGTGGTTTAGCAGAAGTATCTAATCGTGAAATTAAAAGAATTTTGAAGAAAACTGTGGATAATCATAAATTAGATTGGCCTGCTCGATTAGATACTTCTTTATGAGCTTATAGGATTGCTTTTAAAACCCCTATTAGAATGTCTCCTTATAGACTAGTATTTGGTAAGAGTTGTCATTTATCGGTTGAATTGGAGCATAAAGCATATTGGGCGATAAAAGAGTTAAAATTTAATTTGAAAAATGCTGGAGAGAAGAGATTTATGCAATTGAATGAATTGGAAGAGATTAGAAATGCATCTTATCACAATGACAGGATCTATAAAAAGAAAATGAAATTGTGGCATGATCGGAAGATATTGAAAAAGAAATTGGAATTTGGATAAAAAGTTTTATTATACAACACAAGATTGAAGTTATTTCCTGGAAAGCTCAAGTCTAGATGGTTAGGACCTTTTACAGTTGTAAAAGTTCATTCTTTTGGAGCTGTTGATATTAAAGATCCTGATACTAGAAAGATTTTTAAAGTTAATGGGCATCGATTAAAGCCTTACTTTGACGGGTTTCAACCTGACTTCAAAGAGGTTTTAATGCTAAGTCATCTCGATTAACTGAATGGTTTGTTGGGTTGACAACGTTAAACCAAGCGCTTTATGGGAGGCAACTCATATGTATCTTTGTAGTGTGTTTGCTTGTTTGTTGTAATTGTGCTTTTTATATAGTTATTTTTGAATCCTAATCGCTCCTAAATACTTTTAAAATTGATAAATATTGGATCAAATTGAGATATTGGAATATTTTGGGCCAAACGAAGTTCAGTGACAATTTTTTACCACTGGCGCCGCCGGTGCCAGAATGGGTGCCGCCGACACCCAATCAAAGAGAGTATTGCTAAACTTACAGGTTTGAGCACCGCCAGCGCCCTATCGGGCACCGTTGGCGCTTTATCGAGCGCCGCCGGCGCCCAAAACCTGTTGACGGTTTTTGAAGTTTCAAAATGTAATTTTTGGCGGTTTTGACCGGAATCTTCATCCTTATAACTCCCTAAACTCCATTTTAGACTTCCAAACTCCAAAAAAAAAATGAAAACTATCATTTCCAATTCACATCCCATGGATTCCTACTCTATAGAAACCCCTCGATCATGCATTTTTAATCGAAGGAAGTTTATAAGTTTCGAGGCGCAGCGATTGTTCAATAAAGTGATGATGAAGAGGAAGATTATTAAGGAAAGAGGTTTCATAATTCGAGGTATGGATAATCTTACTATTAGAATTGAAGAGATAATTAAAGAGAGACGTTGGGAAGTGCTTTGGTACACTACCGCTGCCATAGTTGTTCCGGTCGTGAAAGAATTCCATTCAAATCTTCACGGGATCAACCAAGGATTTGTCTTTGTGCGAGGTAGGTTTGTGCGATTCACTCCTCCAAGAATTAATGATCTCTTTATGATTGAGAATGTACCTATTTTCCATTATTCTAGTTTTGATGCCACAAGTGATAATATGAATGATGTGTATCATTATTTGACGAACGAGAATGAGGATTAGGAAATTAAAGAAAATGGATATATTAGTTTCCCTTCTGCAACTTTAAATCTGGTGTCAAAACAGTGTCATTACTTTATTTCAGCAAAGTTATTTCCAATGTTGAAAATTAGCAAGGCAACCAAGGAAAGTACCATTTTGAATTTTTGTATTCAAACTGGGAGACCGATTGACATTGGTAATATAATTGTGAAATCATTTTTGGGATTAATTGTTCATGGATCTAAATATGGGCTTGAACACCCATCCACCATATTTCTGTTATGCAGTCAATCACAAGTTCCATATGAGTTGGGAAAAGGTTCTTCTTCCATGAAGGCCTATTGATCCAACTAATCTTTATGACTACCAAATAGTGGGGGATGAAGATGATATGAATTTGCTTGTCGATCAACCCACACAGACTTCACAACCGATTCAGCGCTATTTTCTTGAAAGTTCCAGAATGATACTGAAGAGGATCAAACAGTTGGACAAAGAGGTACAAAACGTTATAAATGCAATCAATAATATTTCTGATTTATTCGATCAAATAGATTGGAGGATGAAGGAACAATTTGATCACACTGGTCGAATTGAGATGGGCCTGATTAATCTAATGAAGAAGAAACACGGTGATTGCTAAAGATTAATCTGATGAATTCCCATTTTATCCATTCTACAATTTGTTCGTGCATCAGCATTCTATTGGAGACATCAGAGGAGAAGATAGATTTGAAACCGAAGTGGAGTGATTATTGGATTCTACTTATGTTTGTTGTGTGTTTAGTTTACTTTGCTTAATTATGTTTAGTGTGTGTAGTATTTACTTTGCTTGTAATTTGAATTTGGATTTGATATGCTTACTTTCATTGTGTGCTTAGATTTTAGTGTTTGCTTATCGTAGTGTACTTGCAACACTAAACATCTAAGAGTTGTTGGTTTGGTTTGAATGAACATATTTGGTGTTTCTAATGTAACGTGGTTTATATATATAAAAGTATGTTTTGTATTGTTTGTGTAAAGAATTGTGTTAATTATTGTTTGTGAGATGAAGTAGTTGCTTAATGAAGTGTTAAATATCATTGTGGAGGTCGAAAGGATTGAAATTACGAAAAAATTTTCGGACCCAGAAAAAATTTTGGACTGGCGCCGCCGGCACTAGAATGGGCACCGCCGGCGCCCAAATCCACAGAGTTTTGGCGTTTTTAATAAATAGAGCGCCGTCGGCACCCTATCAAGCGCCGCTTGCACCCAAGTACAGAAATACCCCAAAAACTCTTTATTTCACGATTTTGACCCTGGGACCCGCGGTTTTTCCCATTGCTTTCGTCTTCCTCCTCCATTTTTGCAATTTTGAAGACCTAGGGCTTGCTAGATCTCGAATTTAAAGTGATTTCAAAGCTTTTCGAGACCGAATCTACACTTCTCTTGGTAAGAGCTTCACTTTAAGTTAAAATTTTTTTATTTTCACCATGTAAATCTCTCACATTGCTTAGGTTGGAATTTTTGAATTTTTAAAGAAATTTTAAGATTTCCTATGATGAAATTTGCTCTTACTTGTTTAGAATATTATTTGGAGTTTGTTACATTGTGAATTTGGAATTTATTGGAATTTTCTTGCAAATTTTAGAAATTCAAATGGCTCCAAGGATGAGTAAAGCAAAGAGAAAAGTGGATTTTGATGAAGAAAAATTTGTTAAAGTTAAAGCGCAATTTTGCTTTAACTCTTAACTTTACAATAAGAAGTGTATCCAGGATCGCGCTTTTGATAATCCTGGTGGATCTGTAGAACAGTTAATTGCAGAGCAAAACTGGGAATGATTTTGTTATTTTATTGTGAGTGCTGTTATGGGAGTTGTTGGAGAATTCTATTCAAATATGCCCTGGAGTGAGACTGAGTATTTGTTAATTAGAGGAAAAATGATTGAGTTTACTCCTCAGCATATTAATGCATTCTATCAGACTCGGGAACCATTTGTTTGTGAATATGAAAACTTTGATACTCGAGAGGCAAATATGAGAGAAGTGATTGCTTTTCTGACGGATGGAAGAGGGGAATGGAAAGTAAGTCAAAAATAGATGATTAACTTCCCCGCTTAAAATTAAATGTTATATCAAAAGTTTAGCACTATTTCATCTCTACAAGACTATTACCTTCTTATCACCACAGCGAACTTACAAGGGATAGAGCAATTCTGAACTATTGTATTCAGAAGATGAAAAAGATTGATATTGAAACTATTGTCTTCAAGAACATTCAAACTATTGCTAGAGGTGAGACCACTGGTGGATTAGGAGATCCTGCCTTAGTTCAGGCCCTGTGTGTTCAGTCTGGAGTGGAGTTCAGCAGTTCTGAAGATGTGGCTATACCGATGAGACCAATTACAAAGACTATTTTCTGTACTTATGAGTCTCATGTGGGAGCCCGAGATGAGAGTAGGAGCACTGATATTCCTACTACGAGTTATAATGTTCCATCTACAGCTGAGCCGCCTACATTATCTGATATTATGGAGCAGCTAAGATCACAGAGTGATAGTGTGGAGAGACTCCATGGTATGATGGATGTGTTTGAGGCCAGAAGTGATGTGAATGAAGATTATTTGAAGAGGAGAGTTGAGTTTGATATTGCCTATTATGATGCTCAGGTCGGATTCATGAGGGGGGAGACTGATGTGATATTTCCTTCTTGCCCCAGCTATACACCGTATAGACCTGATCCTGCTGACCCTGCTGATGATCCTGGTGATGAAGATTGGTAGATTGTGTGTTTCTATTTCTGTTTTTCTTATTGTGTAGTGTTGTATTGTTGTGATGTAGTAGTTATTTGCCTTTCATGTGATGTGTAACCCTGTTGGTGTATTGTTATGTTGTAATAAAAAAATTAAAATTGTTAAATGAACTGTGTCGTGATGTGATAATTTGTTTAGCATTGTGATTTTTTGTTGGATGTTTAGATGTTTAAAGTTAATTTCTCTTTGCCTTGCAAAAGTTTTAAATATTTATATATCACTGTTACTAATTGTTTGATGCCTGCTAGCTGTATATTTTGACTAATACCAGATAGCTGTTGATGATTTCAAGATCCCATCACAAAAAAGGTTAGTTTTCTTTTACTCTCTACTGTTTTAAATTTATTGAAAAATTTAAGTTTTGGTGAGGGTTGAGAAATATTAACTCTTATTTTTTCTCAATAATTATATTTTCAAAAATTATTAGCAGAACTTCTGGCAGTCGAACCTTACTGTAGGTAACTAAAACTTTTTATTTCAGTTGAATATTTTGGAAGGATTAGATGAAAGTTTTCAGTAATAAAGGTTAATTTTAAAGAAATAAGATATTTGGTATGAAAGGATTTGATTATAGTTAACTATTTAAAGTTAAGAAAACTTTATTTTGAAATGTTAAGAGACTTAAAGTATTGTGTGTTAAGAAGAGATTGTGACTTTGTGATGAATAATAAAGCTTGTACCTAATTATAAAGTAAGGAGGTATCTCAAGTTTAAACTTTAGAAAGAGGAGAGTGAAGTTCATAATCATTAAAGGCTATCCAGATATAGTAATCATCATTTAAAAAAAGGGACAAAGAAAAGAAAAGAAGGATTGAAAAATAGTCCCAAAAAGAAAAGGAAAACGAAAAAGAAAAAAAAAATAAGTATGAGAAGAAGCTTGAGGAGCTGCCTAATGAAAAATTGGCTTCAATTGAGTCACCCTAAAGGGAGAACTTGATTTCATTTCAGAATTTATATTTAAATTATTGGCTTACATTCTAATAAAGTTTGCATGAACTCCTTTTTCACATAAGCTTTCAAGGCACTCTTAATGTGACAAATTATGGTTTATCTTGAAATAAATAGAAGACTAGAACTCTTAGACTTGATTGTTGAATATTCTTATACCTGTAGTATTGACCTGAGTTACTAAATTTCTTTCTAAAGATCTAACCAATATATTCTTTTGAATGAAAAATTTTAGTATCTTACAGGTGAAAAGTGCATTGCCTAGGGTTATATTTTTATGTAGTAAAAGGATTACTTGAGGACAAGTAATAGTTAAGTTTGGGGGATTTTGATGCACCAAAAATATATACTATTTTTGCTATATAATTTTACCCATTTTTTGTGATATTGCACTTTAAAGAAAGGTAT
Organism: Papilionanthe hookeriana x Papilionanthe teres; assembly: GCA_022702705.1. Classification (NCBI taxonomy): domain Eukaryota; kingdom Viridiplantae; phylum Streptophyta; class Magnoliopsida; order Asparagales; family Orchidaceae; genus Papilionanthe; species Papilionanthe hookeriana x Papilionanthe teres. Next base: position 113,277,098 of record CM040430.1, on the reverse strand, counting down.
TTTTCATGATTTGTTGCAGGTATGATGATTTTAGGTTATTGGAGCGAAAAGAAGCGAAAGGAACGAATTCGAAGCAAAAAGGAGCAAAAAGGAGAAAAACAGCTTCTGGCACCGCCGACGCCAGAAAGGGCGCCACCAACACCATTTTCTAGAGAGCTCGACAATATTTTGATGATAAAGTGCTGCTGGTGCCCGATCGGGCGCCGCCGGCGCCCAATGTCGGCGGACTTCAAATTTGAAGAGTTTTGGCGACTTTTTAAAGGGAAGCTTGTGGAACCTCTTGGGATTTATTTTCTAACTTATAAGTAACTATTTTTGGACGAAAGAAGTGTGTGTGTTCTGGATTTTTAGTGGTTCTAGAGAGGGAGAGTGTGTGTTGAGTGTTAGGGCTTAGGAGAAAAGTGTGTAGAAGTTAGAATTTGATAGGAATTCTTCTCTAAGGAGTGAAGGAGAAAAAGTAAAGTGAGAGATTATTTCTTCCTTTCCATTCTAAAGAGGGAATTATGTGTTGCAAAGAAGAGAGAAAATGATTCAAGGGAACTTCAAGGGAATTGCATTAGGGAAGAGAAAAAGATAAGTTGTATTTTCTTTTGTGGTTTGTATGAATTTTCATTTATATATAAAATTCATGTTTTATTGTATCTTCTTCAAGAATTCTGAGTAGTCTCCTTCGTCTTTCTTCTTACATAGAGATGTGATGATGGATTAATGTGGATTTGAAGTGCTTTTAATGTATTAAAGAAATTGTGATGGTTTTTCATTTTGAACTTAAATTACTTTTTGATCTGGCCAATTGAATTGTTATAATATGTTGTTGAACATTATATCTGAAAGGATTAAGTGTCCTACAACAATAATAAAAAATTCATTCAATTTCCATGGATGAATTGCATAGTTCATTGGAATTGAGTGCAAATAAATAGGGAAATGTGTTTTGATGGACTTCAAATTGGAGATTTCAGGGTGACAGGCTGAGATTCCCAATTTGTTCCTAAGATTAGTAACTAAACTCGAAGGTTAGCCTTCAGGTGAAGGGTGAGTGGGAGCTCCGTAGTGAGAGCCGGTGTCCTCCCAGCTTAGCCTTAGATTTAGTGACTAAACTTAGGATATGTCAATGTTCTTTTCATGCTTGGAAGAGGGGGTACTCTTTTTAGGGTAAAGAAACATTTATGCTCCTATTTGGCACAATACCATAGATAATCATTCCATATAATCCACACATCATATTCTCATTGCAAGAGGAAAGATACTTTTCTTATATATCAAAAACCTTTCAAATATATATTTTAGTGTGTGTCTGGTAGTTAATTCTGTTTTAAAAGATATTAGAAGTAATTGTAGTTTGATTAATTGTTACTGTTTTCTGCATATTGGTAGTAGAAGTAAACATTAAACTTTAATTGCAATTTGAGTATCAGAATTCAGTACTACATTATCTACTGTGAAACACTTTCTTTTACTTTGTCACTTCCCTGTGGGATCGATAACCAGGACTCCATTAGAGCCCTGTATTACTTGATATGATACGTATACTTGTGTTGAATGCTTGGACTTTACAAAATCATTATAAATATATATAAATTTGAGTTCATAAATTCTTACAATATAAAAGTTTAAAACCGCATCACCCACTCAAGAATTAGTGGTTCGAGCCACTCACAAATTGTACTATGCTTGGTGATGCTCGACTTAATATATACTTAAAATTGCAAGAATTTTGATACCTCTGCTAGAAGATTTAATCTCTGGCAATGGCGCTAAAAACTTAATGCTGCATACTTATATTTTGCAAGAGTTTATGAACTCAGATTTATATATTTATAACGATTTTGGTAAGTCCAAGCATTCAACGCAAGTATACGTATCGTATCAAGTAATACAGGGCTCTAATGGAGTCCTGGTTATCAATCCCACAAGGAAGTTTTGAAGTTTAAGAAAGTGTGTCACAATATGTAATAAGCACTAAAATCTGATATTTAATTCGCAATTAAAGTTTACTACTTACTACTACTATGCAAGAAACAATAATAATTAACTAACTACAATTACTTCTAACAACTTTGAAAACAGATTTAACTAGCAACACACTAAACTAAGTATCTGAAAGGTTTTTGATATATGAGAAAAGTATCTTTCCTCTTGCAATGAGAATATGATGTGTGGATTGATATGGAATAATTATCTATATTATTGTGCCAAATTGGAGCATAGATGATTCTTTACCCTTAAAAGAGTACCCCCTTTTCTAAGCAAGAAAAGAACATTGACATATTCTAAGTTTAGTCACTAACTTTAAGGCTAGGCTGGGAGGATACCGGCTCTCACTTCAGAGCTCCCACTCACCCTTCACCAAAAGGCTAACCTTTGGTATTAGTTACTAATCTTAGAACTAATGTGGGGATTTCAGCCTGTCACCCTAAAATCTCCACATTGAAGTCCATCAAAACACATTTCCCTATTTATTTGCACTCAATTCCCATGAACTACGCAATTCATCCATAGAAATTGTATGGATCTTTCATTGTTGTTGTAGGACATTAAAGCCTTTCAAACTTAATGCTCAACAATATATTTTAACATTTCAATTGGCCAAATCGAAAGTAAATTAAGTTCTTGCATGGCTTATTTTTAGGTTTGTGTTTTGAAAAGGGGTCGCCTATAGAAATTGTCGGGGAATTTAAAATTTTTAAATTTAATTTAAATATACATATTATTTAGAAAGTAACATTAGTTTTTGAAAATAACTTTAAGTTTGAAAATTTTAAGATATGAAATTAAACCGATCTCACATCCCGAATAGTTTATATAAACGAGCACAACACTACAAACTGTGTATCTATCCCGAAGAATAGACACACTGCTTGATGATGGGGCTCGATTAAATAAACTAGAAAATTTGTGACATATGTTTGGTCTACGAACCAATTTTTAAAAGCCGACAAGTTCCCCTGCTTAATATAAAGAAATTAAGCAGGGTTTATATTACCTGGGTTCTTAAAGTTCTCTATAAGGGCAAGCCCCTATAGTTAATTACATCTTAAATGACGGGAATCATTTAAGATAAATCTCGATAATAATCAGTGGTTTTGCTCTCAAGAATTTCAAAGTTTAAGATTTTCAAACAATTGGATTTTGGAAATTTCAATTGGGAATGGATCAAATTTGGAACAGTTATTTTAGGAATCCAATGGAGGAGAAGTAGGGGATGTCACGGATTCAAGACAAGTCTCGGTGACTTCCCAACTATCCTATTTGTTTGGCTTCAATTTAAGAGTTTATTTAATGTTGTAACCTGCCAATTTAGTTAATTAGGACTTATATTCGTATGACATGATCATACAAATAGCCTCGAAGATGTGAGGGTTTATGTCATACCAAACGACTACCTCGGAATCCTAAAACTGGTTAGGGCTTAATTTACATAACATGATTATGCAAATGCCTAACAAAGAGTTGAGGATTTGTGTTGCACTAGGAAAACTACCTCGAAGTCCTATGGCTTGGTTGTTTAATTCTAAGAAAGGTTTTGCTGAAGTAGACTCAGGTTTTGCTGACGATGATGGCCGGGCTGCCCACTGTGCTCCAAGCTCCTTGTTGTTGCAGAGGTTTAGTTTTAGAAGGTGAAAATCAGGGGGATGGGAAAAGTTTCTTGCTTTAGAGAAATCTTAAAGTTCAAATGTCTTTAGTGTTTTAATTAAAACAAATCTTAAAGTTGATTAAACAGAACCGAATAAGATCCCACAGTTCCGTCATCCCGGCACCATTACTTTCATCGAATTCACTTAGTGCAGATGAATTTGCTAAACTCAACAGAATGAGTTCCACACTCTCATTTAGACCGTGGGAAATCCTGTTAGCAACACGTGGGTTACATCATCCGAGGTATTCCCGATCATTCAACGAGACGTTTTAATTTAGTTAAAGTTGTGGTTTTGTTGTTCTGTTTGTGATTAAATTTTGAGTTGTTTTATATTTTGAAATGTTGTGGTGGTGAGTTTTATCATGTGTGGCTTTTAATTTAGTTTTTGTTTCAGTTTTGTGGCTATCCTAAAGGTTTCAGTTTTCATGCAACAATCATGTTTATCATGCAAGAAAAGTAAAGCATAGTGCAGGTAAATAAGTTGCAATAAAGTAAATTGCAATAAAGTAAAAGCGTACCTGTAGGGTCTTCTCGTCATTCCAAGCTACACTCAAAACACATGTTAGAACATGTAAATATTTGCAACAAGTACCTAGGTGAAGCTAAGGGAAAGGTTTTGGTTGTCTACCAAGATCCTAATCCTACTGCTAGTCAGTTCCTATGACGTCTAGGCTCTTTATATTTTGTGGATGATTTCCTTCACCAAAGAACAATTAAGTTCAATAATTCTTCTTAAAACACCTCATTGTATTGAGGAAGAGCATAGAACGGGTTCAAAACAGCTTTTCAATACTTCTGAGATTATTTCGAGTCTAAATGAATTTTTATTGTAGAGATGAATCAATCATCCAGAAATTTTAGTTAAGTTTTAACTCTTCCTCAGTGAACTTAGGACATTTAATTATCCCATGAATGAAGTGACACCTCACTTGATGCTCCATTTAAGAGTTAAAATGATAAAAGTCTTTAGGGGCAAATCATTTTATTAAGAATTTCAACGATTTAAAATTAGAATTAATGTTTTAAGGTGATTTAAGTTAGTTATAAAATTTTAATAAATTTAAGTTTGGAATAGTGTTCAAGTTGTTTTTTTCTTAAGTGTTTTAAACTCTTTGAATTGAAAGAGGAGTTTAAATTATTTAATTTAGACTTTAATGATTTAATTTTTAATTTAATTGCAATATTCTAGATTAACTTTTAATTGGTTTGATTTTTAATTAAGAATTATTTTTTTTTAAATTGATTTTGATGTTTCAAGTTTGCTTTTAATTTGCTTTCAAGTGATTTTTAAAATTAATAAATTTTTTTAATGTTTTAAATTTATTTCAATTTAATTATCAAGTTATTTAATATTTTAAGTTTTAATTTAATTGAGTGTTGTCTTTTCTTTATTATTAATTTATTAATTTCAATTATCATCTTAAGATTAATTAAGAGTTAAATATAATTAAAGTAATTCATTTGGGGATTTTAGTTTAAGTGATTATAGTCTCTCTAAATTATATCCCCATTTTAATAATCCAAATTTTTTAATTATTCTTCCAAAATTCAAATTATTTATTTAATTAAGGTTTCATTTTTTTGGTTTATTAGAAGTGATCAATGAGTTTCTACCCTTTTATTTTCCAAAGTTTCAATCATCTAAGAAACAATTAAGATCAAATATTTTACCCCCCATTTTGATTAAACCTAAAGTTTTAATTAGGGGTTAAAAGTCTTAATTATTAATATACCCTTATAAGCTTAATTATCTCATAACTCATCAAATTGAGCTCAAATGAGCTTGAAATTTTTATGTCACTTCACTCATATGTCAATTAAGAGATTAAAGGAGAAAATGTGATTTTTCTGAATTTAATTTAAATTTATTTTAATGAAAAAATAGGGATTTTCAATGGAAATTCAACAACATGACCAAGGTAAGGTTTCTATCCTTAAGAAAATTATGGGATATCCCTATTGACCAGAGGACCACATGGACCAATTTTGGTGATTTTTTGAATTATATTTTATTTATTATAATTATTTTAAATTTTGGAGTATTAATTAATTATAAAATAAAATTAAGGTTGAAAAATGGATTTTATATTTTTCTTAAATCTCTCTGACCTCAAGGAGTTTAGAGAAACAAATGTTACATTTTTATGATTTTTCTTTGATTAATTAGAATTAATTTGGTGAAAGGTTGAAAAATCCATTTTTTAATATTAAAAATTGTCTTAAGCATTTAAAATTCAATATCTTAACCAAAAGACTTGGGAAAAATATTTAGTTTGTTTCTAAGTGAATAGGGGTCAAAATATGACATTTTTGTGATTTTTATTATTTTTATGATTTTTATTATTTTTTAATTATTAAAATATTAAAATAAGGTGAAAAATGAATATTTTTAGAAAATTCCAATTTTAATTTTATTAGACTCCTCTATTACCAGAGAAGTCCCAAAACTAATTTGGTGGATTTTTAAAATCTATTTTTAGAGTTATGAATTTTTAAAGTTTAATTTTACTCGTGTGATCTAATTAATCCATTTAATAGGGTTAAACATTTCCAATTGATTCCAAATTTTTATGTGAGGTCCCTCATATCCTAAAGATCAGTGGAGAATTATTTTCAAGTTCTTTTGATGTGTGGTTAACCCTAATTAATTAAAGTTCAGTTTTAAGTAATTATGTCAATTAGGGTTATTCTTAATGAATTAATTCAAAACATAATTATCCTAGGGTCCTCTAGTCCTAAGAAACATTCCCAAATTTTTCTAGAATTTTCTAAGTAATATGATAATTAATGGCATTAAATTATAAAAAACAGTGACATAAACTTGAAAAATACATAACTTGCCATAGAGATAGCCTCTGACCTTGAAAAATTCAAGGAATGTTCCCATCAGAGGCTTCAAAAACCCTATGGTCTCATGCCATGGTGAAATGTCTATGCAAATGGAGAATTAATATACTGAAATGAGTAAATAATTAATTAAAAATAAAATACTCATCAAATTAACTCAATTCTTTTTCCACATTATTCTCCTCTATTCACTGAGCAAGGGGGTATTTTTAGTTTATTTTTATGATTTTTCTACACAAAGATATGAATTTTTAAAGTTTTGAGTATTTAAATAAATCAGAAAATACCTAATTTCCTACTTAACCCAGTCAGCGTCGCGTCAACCTCGGCAGCTCTGAAGGCCCACGCGGCACATTCCTATTCGACGCCGCCATCTGACTGGAATGCCACGTGGTCCGCGGTCTCACTCCATCTCCTAGTCTGGCTCGATCTGGATCGTCCATTCGATACACACGCGATCCGACGGTTCCTGGTCATTGTCTACGACTGGTGTGTGTCGAGGACCGTCCACACTAAAACCCTAAGATCTCCCTCATTTCTCCACTAAATCTCACGTTCTTATGCTCTATGAACTCGTCTTGAAGAGACAAACACATCTATACGGCTAACATGCATTGAAATTGACTCAAAAAAAATGGAGAATCGAAAGAAGCTCTCGAGAAGGAGGAGTGTCCATACCTTAGATCAAGAGGTGAGGCCTCAACTGAATGTGCTCGGCACATTCGTTGGATCTGGAAGAGCCTAGGGATGAAGCCTCTGGCCCTGTCAAATTTTCTAGGTGCAACTTCCACCAAGGCCGATTTCAAAGCTTGGCCGACAGAGAGAATGGCTGGCCTGGTGAGGGGGCTTCCACTGGGGAACTCCTTCTCTTGGTCCTGTGCAGGTGTGGGTGAGTTTAATTTGAGTTTGGTGGAGGTTTGAGAGATGTCCTATTCCGGCTCGAGAATCGAGCTCCAAAATCGAGCTCAATCACCGGGATTTAGGGCAGGAGAACGATGGAGTGGATTGCTCTCTGGCTAGGGAAGCTCGCGAGGAGTTTGGAGGAATTCCGTGAAGGTTGATTTCAGCCAAAATTTTGGCCGAGAGGGGTGGCTTGTTTAAATAGCCATGGCCGGGGCCTCCCGGGGGGTTTGATGGCTTGGATCAACCGCTTCGGTGAAGAGAAGAACAGTTGTAGTGTCCATTGGGCATGGGACAACTCAGCTAGTTCAAATTGAATTTTTGAATCCATTTAGACCTCTCGGCCATGGTGTTTTCCGGCAACCTAGTGGCTGGCCGGCCAGGGTCAGGTCACCATCCTGATAAGGAGGGTCAGGGCTTGAAGTTTGTGGGTTCAATTGGCCAATGCCAAGTGTAAAGAGGTTTGATTTAAGTGGTAAGGGGTAAGGGTCAATTTGGCTTGATTTGGTCTAAGGCATGGTTTAGGCTAGGTGCACCTCCCCTAGGCTTGACTTTGGGCTGAGGGAGAATCATTTGGGTCAGCTAGGAGGGGGGGGGTGAAGTCCCCATCCAAGATGATGTGGCTAAGCTTAGTTTAGAGTGTGACATGAATGGGGTTAAAAAGCTTAATGAAGGATTAAGAAAGAGGCCCCCTTCATTTGCCATAAATGACATGGTGAGGTGTAAAGTGACTCCCATGGCTTGCATATGGCTTATGCATGGCTTCATGACTTCATTTGGCTTGGGAAAAGATTTGGTCAATTTCAAGGAAGAGGGTTTTATGAATTTTGGCATTTTGGTGGAAATTTGAATGAGGCTTGATTTGGAATGGTTTAATGATGATTTTGAAACTTAGAGGTGATTTAATTAAATGTATGATGAAAAGAAATTGCCATGTGGGCTTTAGAGCCAATTTTGGGCTTTTGGATTTGGTGAAAATGGGCTTTTAGAATGGTTTAAGAAAGTGGGCCTTTAGGTTTGAAAACAAATTGGTGGATAAAAATTTTGTGAAGTATTGGGCCAAACAAATGTTGGGTTTAGTTTAGGAATGTGTCATGAGTGATTTGAAAAAGGTTTGGTGTCATTTGGAGTTGAAATGGGTTCAATTTGGGCCTTTTTGGTAAAGGGGCTAAAGTGGGTTAAATTTGGCTAACTTGGGCTAAGATTGGGCTAATTTTAGATTTGATGTAAAATTAATGTTGAGAAATGTTTATGGGAGTGTTACAAATAGTTTTCAACTTTGGTTGGGCTTTGATTTTGGGATTTGGGCCCATTTAGGTTCATGGTGGGTTTAAGCCAAATTTGGGGATTTTGCTTTTGAATTAGTTTTGGGTGGAGTTTACGTCCACATTTAGGGCAAATTTTGTTAGTGTTTTATTTGTGGGGATATTAGGAAGGTTTAGGAAAAGATTTGGGGTTAATTGGAGTTGAGTTGGGTTAGTTTGGGCTAAGTTTAGGTTATGGGCCAAAATTGGGCTTTAAGCTTCAAATTGGAATTGGATCCAAATGTTAATCAAATTGGGCTTGGATTTAGTCTAAATTGATATTGGGGATATTTAATTGAAGTTTAGAATTGGATTGGATCAATATTGAAGTCAATTGGGCTGATTTGGTTTGACATTGGGCTTACTTTGGTTTAAAAATGGGTCACATTAGGGGTTTTGGCAAAAGTGGGTTAAATTGGAAAAATTGGCTTATGGTGTAGTTGAACAAAATGAAATTGGTAATATTTTGGATTTTCTGTAATTTTCTAGGAATTTTTGGAATTTATGGATTTTTTGGTTAAAAAGGGCATTTTGGGTATTTGGAGGGTATTGGGGGTATTTTTGGAAATTTTGGTATATTTGGCTAAGGATGATCAATTTGAATGTTGGGAAATGTTTAGGATTGGTTTTGAGAAATTTTGGGTAATTTAGGTGATTTTTGCAAATTTTGGGTGGTTTGAAGGGTACTTGGTAGGTTTGGTGGGTGTAGGGTCCACGAGGTCATAAATTGAAATTTTAAAAAAATGAAGATTGATCAAGTTTGAGTAGAATGGAATCACTTTGGTTGAGCCATGAAGCCATATTAAGCCCATAAGAGCCATGAGAGGACTCATTTGAGGCATTCACTATGATGTTCCTAACCCTCTTAGCCAAGGGCCTAAGGGTTAAGGTCCATCCATATGAATTACCTATATGAGTCAAGCAGTCAAATTGGGTGTAGGTGTAGTTTTAGGACTTGGAATGTGTGTGTGGAAGTGTAGTGTGTGTGCAAGTCAACCTTCACCAGACCAGGCCACTCAGGGTAGTCCTAAGGCTAAAGAGTCCTAAAGGGAACTCATCCTTTAAACCTCCACTTTTGATCTTAACCATTCAAGTAGCTTAGGGGTTTACAATCAAACTTTTGGGGTTTACAGGGAGTTAAGAGGTGTTTGAATTTCTAAGTGGTGGGTTCCATCTCTAATCCTCTAGGATAGTCAAAGGGAAAAACTAAGGCTAGATCCTAAGTACTAAGGAGAGAGAAGATAAAAGACCTCATAAAAAATGAGGTCAACAAATAGACCCCCAATAGGTGTGGTGTACTAACTAAGCACACCGTACGTATTGGCATTGACTGAAGAGATCAACAAAACCTATACGGACGTCTAAGTGACACACTTAGAACACAGTAGAAACAAATTTCCGCTGGGGAGTATCGAGTATATCTCCAAGACTGGAGATCCCTGAACTCTCGCTAGGGAATAGAAAAGGAGGTGAATTCTAGATCACAAGATCTAGGGAAATTTGATTTAGATTTCATTTCATTTTTTATTACGATTTTTTTTAATGTGTGAGTTTAGATTTTGATTTGTTCTGAGTTTCAATTTCGATTGAGGTTTAATTTAAAATCAATTCTAGGAAATCTGGATTTGAAATGAGAATCAGAACCTAGGTTCCAACCTCAGGATTGCGAAGAGAACTGGAATTTAGGTACCAGTCTCAGAAGAAGATAGTTGAAATTTGGTAGCAATCTTGGGAAGAGAGTCGGAATTTGGTATCGACCTCAAAAGGAGAGAACTGGATTCTGATTCCACTCTCGAAGGTTTAGAGAGAACTGGAATCTGGTTCCAGTCTCAAAGGTTTAAAGATAACTGGAGTCTGTTTCCAGTCTCGAAGGTTTAAAGAGAACTGGAATCTGGTTCCGGTCTCGAAGGTTTAAAGAGAACTAGAATCTGGTTCCAGTCTCGAAGGTTTAAAGAGAACTGGAATCTGGTTCCAGTCTCGAAGGTTTAAAGAGAACTGGAATCTGGTTCCAGCCTCGAATGTTTAAAGAGAACTGGAATCTGGTTCCAGCCTCGAATGTTTAAAGAGAATTGGAATCTGGTTCCAGCCTCGAAGGTTTAAAGAGAACTAGAATCTGGTTCCAGTCTCAAAGGTTTAAAGAGAACTGGAATCTGGTTCCATTCTCGAAGGTTTAAAAGGTTGAATTTTGCTGTGGAGATTTGAGTTTAGCGGAAGATTTGGAATGAGACGTGAAAGTATTTCACGTCCCACGAGGATCGATCAAAGTCTGATTATTTGGCGAAGGATATGAATCCATGCCATCAGAACCAAATCGAAAATTTTAGTGGTTCTGTGTCAGTAGATTCAGTCGACCTTCTCGAAAGAGGGAAGGAAATATGTAGAGTCAAAAAGAGATCTGAGAATAGCCGAAGGCTGGGGATTTCAGATTCAGGAATTTGTCTTAGTCGCTTGTTGTGATTTGATTTTAGCTCGATTTTCAATTTAGGGTTCACATTTATTTAGAATTCGTGTTTATTTGTAGTTTGTTTTGACATTCAGATTTTTTTTTTAAGAGTTCTCATTTATTTTTATTTTCTCTTTGTTCTTTGTTCAAAGTTCATTTAACTTAATGGCGTTTCCCAGTCAATTTGCACAAAAAGAGGTGAAGACAAAACATCACATGGTCGTTTTCATTCCAATCTCATCGAAAATACATCATACATCTTGCTCCAAAACATGATGATATTTTCCTTGAGAATTCAATATCTCATACAATCCATATATATCCAAAACGGATTGTGTAAGATTCTTCAAGTTTCATTTAAAAGCAGCTGTCAAAATCCATGTCTGATTAGTGAGATACATGGACAATAACATCACCTTCCAAGTCATCCTTGGCAGGAATGCCGTATGGATGTGCATTGGAGGTGTGATATTTCCCATGTAAATCACAGCTCGTAGGGCTAGAGACTCTCTAACTCTGGATCTGGCTAAAAGTGGAAAGGCATTTTTCTGTCATCCATTCTCCTGAAAGTGATGGAGATTCGTTCCACAGGCACTCCTGGAATGCAATGTTTTGCGATGTCTGCTCCGTTTCCTTTCAACACCAGGACGGAACCTACCGGTAGTGGTATCTCCACCGACCCTCAGAAATCACCGGGGCCTGCAATCCGGAGGTCAGATCCGAACATGATATTGCACTGGTTGACAAAAGACATTGTGTAGAAAGGTCTAACAAAATCATGATGGTTTATGTGTGGAGGTATGCAGTCGCTCTCCTTGTAGATGTTAATGATGCAGCTGTTGGGTATGCAATCTGCAGGAAATACGCTCCATGTTATCATCCTTTTTACCATTCTCTTGATAATATTCGGCATCGGATCCACCTCACTGCGACGGAGTATTCCTGGTGGATTCCCTTTTTTTTCTACCACGAAGTTGTAGCAACATCTGCATTGGATTGTAATTCTTCCTTTTCCTGGCATCCATCTTTGGGTTTCTGAATAGGTCTTTTCCCTCAGGCGGCCGGCTCGGCCCATTTTCTGAAGCTCAAGTATGCAGTCTACAATTTGTTGTTGTTCGTAGTCCGAAAACACATCTGTATGCAGCTCGAGGCCTTCCAAGATGTTGATCCTCTTGCCTCGAATTCTTTGGAAGTATTCAAAAGTTTTCTTTTCAACATTCTGCATTCTTTCCAACTCATATTCCAGAATTATCTGCAATCGGCGAGGTCTAGTAACGTACTGGGGAATGTATGGTTCAACCCCGGAACGCTCTTCTGCATGTCTTGGCTCCTCGGGGATAGTCTCTGTTTGGACATCCTTCGGGATTGCTTTCGCAACAAGACTCTTCAGAACTGGTGCATCTGCTTGGCGTTGAGGCGCTGATTCTATTTCTGCTCTTATTTGAATTTCCTTTATTTGTTCTGATTTCCTTGGAGTTGATATCCTCCTTTCTGGTTCCTGACGAACCAATTTCTTCGGAGTATTTGTATTGACGGTAGCAACTATCTCTTCATGTTGATATGCTGCTAACTTGGTTAACATCTTGAGAATGTGGCAATTCTTGTTCCTCCGCTGGGTAGGAGTGAGAGTAGCTCTCCTTATTTCTTGAATTTTTGTGGGCATGGCGCTGACAAGCCTGCCCTCTACTGTAGCAACCACGGACTTAACTTTCTTGTCTTCTCCTGTTGCATGAGTGGCGTTTGCTTTTCTTTTCTTGCTGGTGGACTGTTGACTTGGGCCACCCAATTTCATCACTGTCTCGCAGTGGAATTCTTCCCGATCAATCGGGGTCCAATCAGTTTCTTCATACTGTAGCCCGACCGGTGTGAAATCAGAATCAATCTCAATCACGGCCCCATCCTTCATCCTCTTTTCATCGAGTGCTAGACTCACACCATTCTTAAAGTTCAGAACCAACCGCCCGTTCGACATTTCCCTGCGAAAAATAAGGAAAGGATCAGGGGCTGTACTAAGAACAAGAACAATAAGAAAAATATTTATTAATGAAAAATTCTATTTACTTCTTTTAATTTTTAAAGAAAGTAGGAAGAGATGAGGGAAAGATAATGAATGAATTGATTTAAAAGGAAAGATTGACATTTTATTACTACAATTTCACACGTTTTCTTTAACACATTTTTTTTAATGATTTTATTTTTTATCATCCATTTTTTATGTTTTGGGTTCGGACCCAGTCGCAAATGATTACTCTACCCGTGCTTCTAGGAATGAGACCTCATTTTTAAAGTTCATCCTTCGAAACATCAGGTTGCGTAATACTTCTTCAAATATCATCCATTGATTGGAAGCATAGGTCATTCTCCACGGCAATTCACCAGTTGGTAGGAACCTCCTGAGTAGACTGTCTCGACCACGAATGACCCTTCCCATGTTGGTTCAAATCTTATCTTGCAGTGTGCAAGAATAGGTCTTCTGAGGACTAGAACCAAGTCACCGACTTTAAATGTCCTTGGACGGACTAGTTTATCGTGGGCCTGGATCATCTTGGCTTGATACAGTTCCAAATTCTGCTATGCTGAATGTCTTTTTCCTTCCAAGCTTTCCAATTCTTACAATCATAATTTGGCATTTCTTCTGTAGTGATCTTTTCTGCAACTGTAATTCTGAGTGAGGGAAGCTGTACCTCCAAGGGTAAGACGGCCTCAGACCCGTACACTAAAGCGTAAGGCGTAGACTGAGTAGGAGTTCTGAAAGTCATCCTGTAGGCCCATAAGGCTTCTAACAACTTCTCGTGCCAATTTCTTTTGTTGTCGTCCAAGGTTTTCTTTAGGATTTGGACGAGAGTTTTATTAAAAGCCTCGGCCAAGCCGTTTGCTCTCGTGTAATAGATCGTCGAATAACGCCCATCAATCCCGTGTCTTTTGGCAAAATTTTTTATCTTCGTACTCTTGAACGCGAACCCATTATCTGAAATGATTCTGCACGGTACTTCGAAACGGTAGACAACTTGATTCTTGAAGAGCTGTAGCACGTGGTGTGCCTTCACTTCTCTGAGCGGTACTACTTCTGCCCACTTGGAAAAAGTAATCTGTAGCTGCAAGAATGAAGCGATGTCATCTTGAAGAAGGCGGTTCTATCAGACCCACGATATCTGTGCCCCAACATTCAAACGTCCACGACACGATTGTCGGATGTAGCACATTTGGAGGTTGATGTAGAACCACTCCATGCACTTGGCATTGGTGACAACTTTTGGCAACTTTCATGCAATCGGTCATCATTGAGGTCCAATAGTACCCTAATCTTTTAATCTTCATTTTCATCTTCAGACTTGATTGATGAGCGCCACAGAGTTCTGAGTGTACTTCTTTAACAATTTCATGAGCCTCGGACCCGCTCAAGCATCTTAGCCACATCTGATCAAAAGACCTTCTGTATAACGTGTTGTTTATTAATGCGTAAGACAGAGTTCTTTTCTTGATTTGATGAGCTAAAGACTTATCGTCCGGTAGGTTTCCTGTTTGCAAGTAGTCAATGGCTGCCGCCAATCTTCTGTATTTTCTTTCACTACTGCAATTGTTTCTTCTGCTTTTTCTGATTTTGTGTATTGTATCCATGTCGAGCTGTGAGAAAATCTGCCGTCCCTGAACTGACATTTCAACTGACTCATCATGTAAACAGGCAAATTCTTTTGTAAGGCGGGCTAACGCATCTACAAGAGTATTTTCTCTCCTGGGAATCTTGTAGATCGTTACATTTGGAACTTGCTCCAATAGTTTCATGGCGTACTGAAAGTACTGCTCGAGTCTTTGCTTCAGAATTCTGTACTGTCCCGCAACTTGCTGAATGATCAACTTTGAATCTCCGTAGATATTGATATCTGTTATTCCCATCTGAATGGTTAATTTCAATCTTGTTATGAGGGCTTCGTATTCTGCTTCGTTTTTTATACACAGCTCTATTAAGTGATAGGAATACCTTAACATCCCCCGCTCCGGTGTTATAAAGATTAGTCTGATTCCTGCCTTACCGGGCACTATCGTTTGCGATTCTTTATCTTTCTGTGCTGAAGATGCTCCGTCGAAGTACAATTCCCAATGCTAATCATCGGGGTCTTCTAGGCTCATTATCTGCTCGTCTGGCAAATCGTCGTTGAGAGGCGATTATGCCAGTAAAGGGTGTGCTGCGAGGAAGTCTGCTAGGACTTGTCCCTTTACGGCACGAAGTAGCACGAAAGTTATATCGAATTGCAATAGTATCATCGACCACCTGACAAGTCTGCTGAAAAGTGTTGGTCGGGTTATCAAATATTGCTATGGATTAAACTTCGAAATAAGTTTGACCTTTTGGAGAAATCATGTAGTGCCCGAGCTTCTGTGCGGCGAAGATCAGGGCCAAACAGTGCTTCTCAATAGGAGGATACTTTACTTCTGTCGGAATTAGACGACGACTTATGTAATAGAGCGCGTTTTCTTTTCCCTCATCATTGACTTGGGCTAACAGGGCTCCGAGAGAGTCATCTAAAGCCGCGGTATAAAGTTTCGACGGTCGTCCCGAGACTGGGGCTGCTAAGACAGGAGGTGTCATTAGGTATCGTTTGATGTCATTGAAGGCCCGCTGACATTTCTCTTCCCAAATGAATTTGGTGTCCTTTTTAACCAATGCCGAGAAGGGCTGACACCTACCTGACAAGTTCGAGATGAAGCGTCGAAGATATGCCAATTTTTCTTGAAAGGATCGTAATTGCTTCAAGGTTTTAGGAGGTGGCATTTCTAAGATAGCTTTAATCTTCTCCGGATCGATTTCAATTCCACGATGTCGGACTACAAACCCTAAGAATTTACCAGAGGTGACGCCGAAGGCGCATTTCAGGGGATTCATCTTAAGGTTATATTGTCTTAATCGCTCGAAAACAATTCTCAAATCATACAAGTGATCTTCCTTTAATTTGCTCTTGATGACCACATTATCCACGTAACACTCGACTTGGTTGTGAATGAGATCATCAAAAATCCTCGTCATTGCTCTTTGGTAGGTTGCTCCTGCATTCTTCAATCCAAATGGCATCACTGTGAGCATTACACTCTAATTGGCGTTCTGAAGGCCGTGAGCTTTTCATCCTCTGGTGCCATCTTTATCTGGTTGTATCCTGATGATCCATCCATGAAAGAAAAGATTTCATTTGTTGAAGCAATGTCGATCATCAGTTCTGGAATTGGTAGAGGGAATTCATCCTTTGGACATGCTTTATTCAAATCTCTGAAATCCACGTAGATTCTGATCTGACCATTCTTCTTTCTGACTGGTACAACATTGGCTAACCAAGTCGGGTATCGTTCCTCACGGACAAATTTAGCGTCTATTAGCTTCTTAACTTCAGCTATTACTTGTTGTTCAATCTCTAGACGCATTCTTCTCGGAGCTTGTCTGACTGGAACGGCAGTGGGATCTACTCCTAGCCTGTGAACTGCAACCTCTGGAGCTAATCCTGGCATTTCATCTTAACTCCAAGCAAAACAGTCCTTGAATTCCATTAATAGCTTGATTATGTTTTCGGAGTCTTCTTTATTGAGTAAGGAGCTAACAAAGGTCGGCCTAGGCTCTTCGCTAGTACCTAAGTTAACTTCCATTAACTCGCCTATTGTAGATTTAATTTCTTCTTCGAATTTTGGCGGAGCATCTCTAATTGGTAGATCTTCGAGATCTTCTGAAGCTTCCAAACTGTCTTCATTAGGCTTGCAAGTGACAACCAAGCAAAATCCCGTATCGTCAACTGATCCTACCGTGCCGAATCCGAGACAATGTTTTGAATTGGGAGGCCGGCTGGCATTATTCCATAATTTTTCAAAATGTTGTGATTGACCTTTTGTCCATCGTCGAGGTAAGACACCACGTTGAATTAAATTTTGAACACAGGGAGAGTACCACTCAAAAGGTTGTTCCATTAGTTCAGATGAAGCAACATCTTCAAATTGTACATCATTTTCAGTTTTGGAAGAAGAAGCAACACGGTAAAACTTGATTGGTTTAGTACCACCACCATGCACTTCCTTGACCATCATACCCTCGACCTTATTAGGGTTGATCGGGGTTAGGGTCATAGTATGTACATAGTGGTTAATCTTCTCGTACATTGATTTATATTCTTCATTCTTTTCATCTTTGAGAGAGATCATGAACTGGGGTTTCTTCTGACTTATCGCCACTGCTTATTTCTTGATTTCTTCTTCTTCGGAACTGTTCTCCCAATCAACGTCAATGACTAGTTTCTTCTGTCCAACTAATCCAACGTCTGTTCCAGGACCTTGTCCCCGGCCTTGACCTCGGGTGCGAGTTCTGGAGAAACCTTCACCATCTCGTCGTAAGGGAGTGGTGAGTAACTGTTTGACTAGAATTTCAGGCTCTTCATCATCTTGCACTTCTTTTGCTTCATTTGGTATGACATTTATGGAGAAGATTATTTTCTTCAGAGGCGCGTAATAGGCTGCATCTTCATGAATTCGAATCTCGTGTATGGAGAATGGGTTCAAGTCACCTTTGATACATTGTTCTCCTCCTTCGTAATACTTTATGCACTGGTGCAGAGATGACGGTACCATCCAGTTTTCATGGATCCATGGCTGACCTAGTAGAGCGTTGAACGATGTCTCAGAATCAATTATATGGAATTTTGTGGTTGTCTTTGCTCAGTCACCGGTTTTCATTAACAGTGTAATCGATCCGAGAGCTCTCTCTTCTTTCTGATTGAAGCCTGTCAATAACATCTTGTCTGCTTCAAGCTCACGGGCATCAATTTCAAAATATGCTAGCGTTTGAAGATTCATTATGTTGATTGATGCTCCCGAATCAACCAACAATCTGGAGAGCGTAAACATTCCAATAGTGAATGAAATGTACAACGGTCGGTTGTGATCTGCTGTTCCAAGTAGTAGATCATTGTCCGTGAAGGTAACACCTCGCTGTTCTTTTAACGAGCAAACCTCGTCGAAGGAATTGTCGGCCATTTGAGCTAAACAAATCTCTGGATCAAGTAGAGCCTTGATCAGAGCTTCCCTCATCTCCTTTGACAGGATTAGAGCGTCGTATATGCTCAGTTTGGCTGGTAGCTTCCTAAGATGGGCTAGCACGTTATAGTCCACTTTATTACCATGTTCCTCGGTTTGTTCCCGAATGGGCAATTCCTCTGCTAGGGTTGGCTCTTCCTGAGCAACCACCTGCTTTCCTTTATCCTTTGGACCCATTCTCAGAGGTAGAACTTTTCCTCTTCTTAGGTTGACTTCAGTTACTTGTTCTGAGTCTGGTGCTGGATCTGTTGATGTTTCCCCTTGAATTGGAATGACTGGCTCTTCTGGAGTTGCTTCAAAATCCGATAACTCTAGTTCTATCGCGATTGGAGCTCCTCGAAATTCACAAATGGACTTGTTGCTTGTTGAGCTTTCGAAGCCTCCTTTGTGAACATCTTCTTCTTCGTGGTCATCGAGGTTTAGTATGATTTGAGAATCGTTATTTGTATTGGAATCGAGATCCAGATTAAGTCGATTGTCGCTAGTTATGTAATTGTTAGAAATAGTCAAAACGTAGCCAACGCCATAACTCTTATCATTATAAGATCCTGCCGGGGCGAGCAAATAATCATACAGAGTCAGAGGTTAGAGGAATTTCTCCCCCAAATTGGGAACAACCATCCTAGGATAAGCAGCCCCTAGTCTACCCTTCAGAGCCTCAATTTTCTTCTCTTCTACGATCTTCTCCTCCTTCTGAGGCGGTTCTTCGATCGCAAGTGATAGTGCCGGCTCGACATGTTTCAAACTCTAAGTTAAAGCGCGTACCGGAGCGATCTGGGAGCGTACAGGAGCGATCTGGATGTGATCCAAAATTTTCTTTGAAGACTTTGTCCAGACGGTACTCCATCCATCATCGGTTGTATACGAGTTTATCGGAACAATAGGATCCGTCGAGATAACATTGACAGAACCTCCTTTTTGAGGTTCCTTCATGTATTCTTTCAGGATCGTTATGTTCCCTTTTCAGAGATTGTCATCAAGCCAACTCTTGAAAGTGATGCAATCCTCTATCTTGTGCCCGAGCATCCGGTGGTAAGGGCAATAGTTTGGATGATCTTTTTTGTTGACTTCTTCCGGCCTCTTGGGCTCCGGTAACTGAAAATCCGGTGTTTTCATTAAACCGTGGAACATCTTTGCTACTGCTTCAGTCTTGAACGGATATTCCTTATTCAGAAAATCTTTCAGGGTACGCTGTGGACGAGGCGGTTGTTCATAATGCTGAGGCGACTAATAACTCAATTGAGGCTGTTGATAACCCTGCTGAGGTTGCTGATAGATCTGTTGCAGTTATTGGTATGTCCGTTGCGGTGGTTGATAACTAGGATGTGGCCGCTCTGGCTGTATCTGAACCGGCTGCTTGCCTTTATCTACTGCCACGACGATTCCAGATTTCTTTTCAAATGCTTTTACGGGCTTATCAGTTTCTGGCACTTTGTCCACTAGAGTGAAGAGGGTGACGTTAGCGAACTTAATATCTGTGTTGTCGAATCCTTGTCCAAAACAGATGAATCCATTATCGGGCAGTTCATCTTTATAGACGGCGAAGTCCATTCCATTAGTGAAGGAGAAAACTAACTTTGGTGCAGTCATTTTCTCCAGTGTAGATTCTGAATGTCAGTCCGAATTACGCTTCCTTTCGTCACAAAACTTAGAACGAAAAAGAAAGAGTCCGTACAGATTCCCATTTATCTTAATGTATTTGTGATTTTTAAGAGAATTCGTTTATTAGAAGGTTGTTTATTGAAGGATTTGTTTGTTAGGAACAAAATGATTTAAGGTATAGAAAAGGTAAAGGAACCAATTCAGAATTGGAAAGGAAGAGAAAGTCTCGTAAGTCTTCTCAACCTGAAGGACCGCTCTTAAGCTAACACCTATTGGGGGTCCACCCACCTCAGAAAAGAGGTAAAATGATTTTGGAACCTCTCTGTTTAGGGGTGTCTAAACAGTGGCTCCTAAATCCGAGAGAAGTTGGCTATACCTGTTCAAGATTGAAATGAACGTGGTATGCCAACGGAAAGAATGGTAGTTTGCTCCACTGGGGACATGGATACACTACCGATTTATGAAAGCAAAACCATCTGATCAAAATGGAGAGAGGAACCAGTCCCCAGCGGAGTCGCCAGAAATTATTCGGCTTATTTTTAGGTTTGTGTTTTGAAAAGGGGTCACCTATAGAAATTGTCGGCGAATTTTAAATTTTTAAATTTAATTTAAATATACATATAATTTAGAAAGTAACATTTGATTTTGAAAATAATTTTAAGTTTGAAAATTTTAAGATATGAAATTAAACCAATCTCACATCCCGAATAGTTTATATAAGCGAGAACTACACCACAAACCGTGTATCTATCCGAAGAATAGACACACTGCTTGATGATGGGGCTCGATTAAATAAACTAGAAGATTTGTGACATCTGTTTGGTTTGCGAACCAATTTTTATAAGCCGACAAGTTCCCCTGCTTAATATAAAGAAATTAAGCAGGGTTTATATTACCTGGGTTCTTAAAGTTCCCTATAAGGGCAAGCCCCTATAGTTAATTACATCTTAAATGATGAGAATCATTTAAGAAAACTCTCGATAAAGATCAGTGTTTTTGCTCTCAAGAATTTCAAAGTTTAAGGTTTTCAAACAATTGGATTTTGGAAATTTCAATTGGGAATGAATCAAATTTGGAACAGTTATTTTAGGAATTCAATGGAGGAGAACTAGGGGATGTCATGGATTCGAGACAAGTCTCGGTGACTTCCCAACTATCCTATTTGTTTGGCTTCAATTTGAGAGTTTATTTAATGTTGTAATCCTACAAATTTAGTTAATTAGGACATTTATTCGTATGACATGATCATACAAATAGCCTCGAGATGTGAGGGTTTATGTCGTACCAAACGACTACCTCGGAATCCTAAAACTGGTTAGGGCTTAATTTACATAACATGATTATGCAAATGCCTAACAAAGTGTTGAGGATTTGTGTTGCACTAGGAAAACTACCTCGATGTCCTATGGCTAGGTTGTTTAATTCTAAGAAAGGTTTTGCTGAAGTAGACTCAGGTTTTGCTGAAGTAGACTCAGGTTTTGCTGACGACGATGGCCGTGCTGCCCACTGTGCTCCAAGCTCCTTGTTGTTGCAGAGGTTTAGTTTTAGAAGGTGAAAATAAGGGGGATGATAAAAGTGTCTTGGTTTAGAGAAACTTAAAGTCCAAATGTCTTTAGTGTTTTAATTAAAACAAATCTTAAAGTTGATTAAACAAAACCGATTAAGATCGCACGGTTCCGTCATCCCGGCACCGTTATTTTCATCGAATTCACTTAGTCTAGATGAAATTGCTAAACTCAACTGAATGAGTTCCACACTTGCATTTAGGCCAAAATCCCGTTAGCAACACATGGGTTACATCATCCGAGGTATTCTCGATCATTCAACGAGACGTTTTAATTTAGTTAAAGTTGTGGTTTTGTTGTTCTGTTTGTGATTAAATTTTGAGTTGTTTTATATTTTGAAATGTTGTGGTGGTGAATTTTATCTTGTGTGACTTTTAATTTAGTTTTGGTTTCAGTTTTGTGGCTATCCTAAAGGTTTCAGTTTTCATGCAACAATCCTGTTTATCATGCAAGAAAAGTAAAGCGCAGTGCATGTAAATAAGTTGCAATAAAGTAAATTGCAATAAAGTAAAAGCTTACCTGGAGGGTCTTCTCATCATTCCAAACTACACTCAAAACACATGTTAGAACATTTAAATATTTACAACAAGTACCTTGGTGAAGCTAAGGAAAAGGTTTTGATTGTCTACCAAGATTCTAATCCTACTGCTAGTCAGTTCCTATAACGTCAAGGTTCTTTATATTTTGTGAATGATTTCCTTCATTAAAGAACAATTAAGTTCAATTATTCTTCTTAAAACACCTCATTGTATTGAGGAAGTGCTTAGAACGGGTTCTAAACATCTTTTCAATACTTCTGAGATTATTTCGAGTCTAAATGAATTTTTATTGTAGAGATGAATTAATCATCCAGAAATTTTAGTTAAGTTTTAACTCTTGCTCAGTGAACTTAGGACATTTGATTATCCCATGAATAAAGTGACACCTCACTTGATGCTCCATTTAAGAGTTATAATGATAAAATTCTTTAGGGGCAAATCAATTTATTAAGAATTTCAACGATTTAAAATTAGAATTAATGTTTTAAGGTGATTTAATTTAGTTATAAAATTTTAATAAATTTAAGTTTGAAATAGTGTTCAAGTTTTTTTATTCTTAAGTGTTTTAAACTATTTGAATTGAAAGAGGAGTTTAAATTATTTAATTTAGACTTTAATGATTTAATTTTTAATTTAATTGCAATATTCTAGATTAACTTTTAATTGGTTTGATTTTTAATTAAGAATTTTTTTTTTTTGAAATTGATTTTTATGTTTCAAGTTTGCTTTAAATTTGCTTTCAAGTGATTTTTAAAATTAATAAATTCTTTTTAATGTTTTAAATTTATTTCAATTTAATTATTAAGTTATTTAATATTTTATGTTTTAATTTAATTAAGGGTTGTCTTTTCTTTATAATTAATTTATTAATTTCAATTATCATCTTAAGTTTAATTAAGAGTTAAATATAATTAAAGTGATTCATTTGGGGATTTTAGTTTAAATGATTATAGTCTCTCTAAATTATATCCCCATTTTAATAATCCAAATTTTTTAATTATTCTTCCAAAATTCAAATTATTTAATTAATTAAGGTTTCATTTTTTGGTTTATTAGAAGTGATCAATGAGTTCCTACCCTTTTAATTTCCAAAGTTTCAATCATCTAAGAAAGAATTAAGATCAAATATTTTACTTCCCATTTTGATTAAACCTAAAGTTTTAATTAGGGGTTAAAATTCTTAATTATTAATATACCCTTCTAAGCTTAATTATTTTATAACTCATCAAATTGAGCTCAAATGAGCTTAAAATTTTTATGTCACTTCACTCATATGTCAATTAAGACATTAGAGGAGAAAATGTAATTTTTCTAAATTTAATTTAATTTATATATTTATTTTAATGAAAAATAGGGATTTTCAATGGAAATTCAACAAAATGACCAAGGTAAGGTTTCTGTCCTTAAGAAAATTATGGGATGTCCTTACTGACTAGAGGACCACTTGGACTAATTTGGTGTATTTTTAAAATTTATTTTTAGAGTTATGAATTTTTAAATTTTAATTTTACTCATGTGACCTAATTAATCCATTTAGTGAGGTTAAACATTTCCAATTGATTCCAAATTTTTATGTGAGGTCCCTCAGATCTTAAAGATCAGTACAGAATTATTTTCAAGTTCTTTTGATGTGTGGTTAACCCTAATTAATTAAAGTTCAGTTTTGTGTAATTAGGCCAATTAGGGTTATTCTTAATAAATTAATTCAAAACATAATTAACCTACGGTCCACTGGTCCTAAGAAACTTCCCCATATTTTCCTAGAATTTTCTAAGTAATATGCTAATTAATGACATTAAATTATCAAAAAAAGTGACATAAACTTGAAAAATACATAACTTGCCATAGAGATAGCCTCTGACTTTGAAAAATTCAGGGAATGTTCCCAAGATTAGAGGCTTCAAAAACCCTATGGTCTCAAGTCATGGTGAATTGTCTATACAAATGGAGAATTAAAATATTGAAATGAATAAATAATTAATTAAAAATAAAATACTCATCAAATTAATTCAATTCTTTTTCCACATTATTCTCCTCTGCTCACTGAGTAAGTGGATATTTTTAGTTTATTTTTATGATTTTTCTACACAAAGATATAAATTTTTAAAGTTCTGGGTATTTAAATAAATCAGAAAATACCTAATTTCCTACTTAACCCAGTTAGCGCCGCGTCAACCTCGGCAGCTCCGAAGGCCCACGCGGCGCTTTCCTATTCGACACAGCCATCTGACTGGGATGCCACGCGGCCCGCGGTCTCGCTCCATCTCCTCGTCCGACTCGATCTGGATCGTCCATTCGATACACGCGCGATCATACGGTTCTTGGTCATCGTCTACGACTGGTGTGTGCCGAGGGCCGTCCACACTAAAACCCTAAGATCTCCCTCTTTTCTCCACTAAATCTCACGTTCTTATGCTCTATGAACTTGTCTTGAAGAGATGAACACATCTATACGGCTAACATGCATTGAAATTGACTCAAACAAAATGGAGAATCGAAAGAAGCTCTCGGGAAGTAGGAGTGTTCATACCATGGTTCAGGAGGTGAGGCCTCAATTGAATGTGCTCGGCACATTCGTTGGAGCTGGAAGAGCCTAGGGATGAAGCCTCTAGCCCTGTCGAATTGTCTAGGTGCAACTTCCACCAAGCCTGATTTCAAAGCTTGGCCGACAGAGAGAATGGCTGGCCTGGTGAGGGGGCTTCCACTGAGGAACTCCTTTTCTTGGTCCTGTACAGGTGTGGGTGAGTTTAATTTGAGTTGGTAGAGGTTTGAGAGATGTCCTGTTCTGGCCTGAGAATTGAGCTCCAAAATTGAGCTCAATCACTGGGATTTAGGGCAGGAGAACAGTGGGGATGGATTGCTCTTGGCTAGGGAAAGCTCTGTGAGGAGTTTGGAGGAATTCCGTGAAGGTTGATTTCAGCCAACCTTTTGGGCGAGAGGGGGTGGCTTATTTAAATAGCCAAGGCCAGGGCCTCCCAGGGGGGTTTGATGGCTTGGATCAACTGCTCTGGTGAAGAGAAGAATAGGTGCAGTGTCCATTGGGCATGGGACAACTCAGCTAGTTCAAATTGAATTCTTGAATCCATTTAGACCCCTCGACCATGGTGTTTTCCGGTGACCTGGAGGCTGGCCAGCCAGGGTCAGGTCACAATCCTAATCAGGAGGGTCAGGGCTTGAAGTTTGTGGATTTAATTAGCCAATGCCAACTGTAAAGAGGTTTGATTTAAGTGGTAAGGGGGAAGGGTCATTTTGGCTTGATTTGGTCCAAGGCATGGTTTAGGCTAGGTGCACCTCCCCAAGGCTTGACTTTGGGCTAAGGGAGAATCATTTGGGTCAGCTAGGAAGGGGTGGTGAAGTCCCTATCCAAGGTGATGTGGCTAAGCTTGGTTTAGAGTGTGAAATGAATGGGGTTAAAAAGCTTAATGAAGGATTAAGAAAGAAGCCCCCTCCATTTGCCATAAATGACAAGGTGAGGTGTAAAGTGACTCCCATGGCTTGCATATGATGCATGGCTTCATGGCTTCATTTGGCTTGGGAAAAGATTTGGTCAATTTCATGGAAGAGGGTTTTATGAATTTTGTCATTTTGGTGGAAATTTGAATGAGGCTTGATTTGGAATGGTTTAATGATGATTTTGAAACTTAGGGGAGATATCAATTAAAGGTATGATGAAACGAAATTGCCATGTAGGCTTTAGAGCCAATTTTGGTCTTTTGGATTTGGTGAAAAGGGCTTTTAGAATGGTTTAAGAAAGTGGGCCTTTAGGTTTGAAAACAAATTTGTGGATGGAAATATTGTGAAGGATTGGGCCAAAAAAATGTTGGGTTTAGTTTAGGAATGTGTCATGAGTGATTTGAAAAAGGTTTGGTGTCATTTGGAGTTGAAATGGGTTCAATTTGGGCCTTTTTGGTAAAGGGGCCAAAGTGGGTCAAATTGGGCTAACTTGGGATAATGTTGGGCTAATTTTAGATTTGATGTAAAATTAATGTTGAGAAATGTTTATGGGAGTGTTACAAAGAGTTTTCAACTTTGGTTGGGCTTTGATTTTGGGATTTGGGCCCATTTGGGTTCATGGTGGGTTTAGGCCAAAATTGGGGATTTTGGTTTTGGATTAGGTTTAGGTGGAGTTTGGGTCCAAATTTGGGGCAAATTTTGTTAGTGTTTTGTTTGTGGGGATATTAGTAAGGTTTAGGAAAAGATTTGGAGTTAATTGGAGTCGAGTTGGGTTAGTTTGGGCTAAGTTTAGGTTATGGGCCAAAATTGGGCTTTAAGCTTCAAATTGGAATTGGATCCAAATGTTACTCAAATTGGGTTTGGATTTGGTCTAAATTGATATTGAGGATATTGAATTGAAGTTTAGAATTGGATTGGATGAATATTGAGGTCAATTAGGCTGATTTGGTTTGAGATTGGGCTTACTTTGGTTTAAAAATGGGTCAAATTAGGGGTTTTGGCAAAAGTGGGCTAAATTGGAAAAATTGGCTTATGGTATAGTTGAACAAAATGAAATTAGGAATATTTGAGATTTTTTGGAATTTTCTGAGATTTTTTGGATTTTATGGATTTTTTGGTTAAAAAGGGCATTTTGGGTATTTGGAGGGTATTGGGGGGTATTTTTGGAAATTTTTTGGTATATTTGGCTAAGGATGATCAACTTGAATGGTGGGAAATGTTTACGATTGGTTTTAAGGAATTTTGGGTAATTTAGGTGATTTTTACAAATTTTGGGTGGTTTGAAGGGTACTTGGTAGGTTTGGTGGGTGTAAGGTCCTCGGGGTCAAAAAATGAAATTTTGAAAAAATAAAGATTGATCAAGTTTGAGTAGAATGGAATCACATTGGTTGAGCCATGAAGCCATATTAAGTCCATAAGAGCCATGAGAGGACTCATTCGAGGCATTCACTATGTTGTTCCTAACCCTCTTAGCCAAGGGCCTAAGGGTTAAGGTCCATCTATATGAATTACCTATATGAGTTAAGCAATCAAATTGGGTGTAGGTGTAGTTTTAGGACTTGGAATATGTGTGTGGAAGTGTAGTGTGTGTGCAAGTCAACCTTCACCAGACCAGGCCACTCAGGGTAGTCCTAAGGCCAAAGTGTCCTATAGGGAACTCATCATTTAAACCTCCACATTTGATCTTAACCCTCCAAGTGGCTTAGGGGTTTGCAGGGAGTTAAGAGGTGTTTGAATTTCTCAGTGGTGGGTTCCATCTCTAATCCTCTAGGATAGTCAAAGGGAAAACCTAAGGCTAGATCCTAAGTACTAAGGAGAGAGAAGAGAAAAGACCTCATAAAAAATGAGGTCAACAGTTCTAAATGAAAAAACATCACAATTTCTTCATTACATTAAAAGCACATCAAATCCACATCAATCCATCATCATGTCTCTATGCAAAAAGAAAGACAAGGGATACTTCTCAGAATTCATGGAGAAGATACAATAAAACATGGATTTTATATATAAAAGAAAAGTCATATAAACCACAAAACAAAATACAACTTATCTCTTTCTCTTCCCTAATGCAATTCCCTTGAAGTTCCTTTGAATCCTCTTCTCTCTTCTTTACAACACTTGATTGTCTCTTTAGAATGGAAAGGAAGAAGCAATCTCTCACTTTATCTCTTCTCCTTCCCTCCACAAAGATGAACTCCCCTCAAATCCTTACTCTACACTAACTTCTATTAAACCCTAACACACTAAGACACTAAGAGAAGCAAAAAGAAAGCAAGAGACACCACCAAAAATCTCTTCTTTTCATATAAAAATAGTTATTTAAAATATAGGGGCGAAATACCAAGAGTTTCCATAGGCATCCTTTCAAAAAGTTGCCAAAACTCTTCAAATTTAAACTCCACTGGCTTCGGGCGTCAGCGGCGCAAGGTAGGATGTCGGTGGTGCTCTATCGTGCAATTTATTCTAAAGTCTATGGATTTGGGCGCCTGCGGCGTCAGAACACATTTTCCACCATTTTGCTCCATTTTTGCTCCTTTTTGCTCAGGATTCGCTCCTTTTTTCTTCTCTTCACTCCAATCACCTAAAATCATGATACATGCAACAAATCATGAAAAATACCTTTCTTTAAAGTGCAATATCACCAAAAAGTGTAAAATTATATATCAAAACCGTATATATTTTTGGTGCATCACTAGGACAAATTTTTCTTTTAGCTTAATGAGCAAGCCAACATGAGTTTCTTGAATCTCAAACTGTCGTCATTTGCATATCTCATTGAAATCAAATATAGCATTCATGTCATCCATCACGATGTTGAAGATGTTATCAAGGAATTTTTTTCTATTTACATGACTTCTAGGTTTTGTCTGATCATGCTATCCTTGGAGTAAGGCCAATCCCAATAAATTGACTTCTCCGTCCAATTATGAGTGACACCATAAGTACGTGAATGATGTGAAGAAGTGTCAGGGCATACAGTAATCTTTGGAATGTCATTAACAACCTGCAGTATATCTTCCCCAGATACTCGGAAGGTGGTGTTGTTTTATCAATATTGCTTTTTCTGAATGCATTATCGGACCCCCTGAAGGGATATTCAACATCTCTAAATATATGGTGATAGTCAAACCATAAACTGCACTTGCCATGTTATGCGTCATTGGCGTGTGCTATTTTTCAACATGTTTTATATTCGTAAGTACGAGCACATCTAGAGGTTCTACGCAAGTATACGTATCGTTCAAGTAATACAAGGCTTTAGTGGAGTCCCGTTTATCGATCCCACAGGGAAGCGAGGTAAGAGGTCCTTAGTCAAATTTGAGTCTACTACTATCAGACTTTAATTTGGAAGGAAGTTCTAAGTGATTTGTCTAACAAATACTCCTAAAGATAAGTCTTAAGTTTAAAATAACTAATAACTATTCATAATGGAAAATATTAATTTTAAAGATAACCCCTTCAGGATGAATTGGTTTGGTGAATTTTAAGATAATAAAATCTACAATTCTTATATAACGAATTTGATAATGTTTAAGAATTGGATACATTAAATATTGTATCTGCCAAATATTAGCAATCTTATTGTTTACCCTCTTCTGAGTGCATAAAGAACATTGTCTAATCCTAGGTTTAGTCCCTAAATCTGTGGTTAGGTTGGGAGGATACTAGCTCTCACACTAGAGCTCCCACTTCCCTTCGCCTGAAGGCTAACTCTCGCTATAGTTTCCAAACATAAGGACCGAATTGGGGATTTTAGTCTGTCACCCTAAAATCTCTAATTCTACGCCCATCAAAGTATATTTTCCTATTTATTTACACTCAAGCCCCATGAACTTCACCATCCATGGATTTTGAATGTGGTTCCACTTTGTTGAAAATTACATCGCCCTCTCGAATCTTAATGCAATTACAATGAATTTTAACACTACAACGAGCTCATTTTGTAACGTAAATGATGCGCAAGTAAAAATCATCACATTTATAATTAAAAATTCTTCTAGCATGCATCCCAATATCCTAAACATGAATCCTACTCATTGCAAAAGAAAAAAAGGAAAATAACAGCATAATCTTCTCATGCCACTATTTCCAAATAAGAAGAAATAATAAGAGAAACAGATCACAAAGCAAGAAGAAAACAGAATGGGAAACTTTATTTTAGCAAAGCAAATACACTATATAAGCGTTTAAAAAATCATAAGATAATGAAGAACACAATACTTAGTTTTTTCCCCTTGAAAGAAAGATGAAGATCTCTCCGACAAAGTCTCCCACTAGTCCATGCGATGCTATTACAAACCCTTACAAATTCTCTCAAAATCCCTTCACCAATCTCTCCAAAAAGGTAGAAATCTACATTTCTACTCCTATTCTAAGATCTCTAAACATTATCCTTGTTTTTCCTACGCCCTATTTTGGCTTCAAATTCACTTTAAAATAGTGTAGGGATGAATTTCCCAAGACATGCTTCAAGAAACCTTCCAAAAAGCGTCCATATTCAATGTATATGGCCAATAACCACCCAAAATCACGTCCAAACTGTCTCAGGTGCCATTAGTGCTAAATAGGGCACCGTTGGTGCCATATTCTTATCTTTCTCTGGATTTAGGAGCTGATGGCGCCAGTTTGGGTGCCTTTGGCACCGATCTGCGCAGTGCCACTATTTCACTCTATTTGGCTCCGTTTCAGCTCCATTTTACTCGTTTCAATTGCGTTGTGTTCCTTACATCTTCTCATATAAGATAAGAATAAAAACAACCTTTCTTTAAAGTGTAATCTCATTCAAAAATATGAAAAGAGTGTAAAAGAGATTAAGCATAGAAAGATTTATCAAAATGTGATAGGCCAAAATTGGCTTTCTTGCTCGTTCTTGCTCCAAATTGCACCTTTTTTATTTTATTCTCCAATAGTCCATTTATTGTACCTAAAACAAAAAACATGCAAAATACCTTCCTTTAAAGTGAAATATCATTAAAATTAAGCATAAGATATATATGCAATATGAGTATGCTATCTTTCTCACGACACTCTACACAGATAACATTTCATATGTAGAAAAATCACTTATTATCCACATTAATGTTGCTTTCATCAGAAAAAATTGTTTCATGGAGAAGTCATATGTCATGAAACATATTTCCCATAGAATTTGTAGCTCACCTATCAACGAGAGAAAATATAGACATTAATCCTCCCTTTAGAGCTACTGGAGCCAGGTATAATAAGTGTCAGGAAAAAAAATTGGTTGTTATTCACATCACAGGTAAAAGATTTCATGGCATAAGAAGCACTGAGCAATAAGATTATGGTGATACAATCTGATTGTATGTGTGAAGCAGTCATATATAAGCCAAGCCTCATGTTACATGCCTCCTCAGCAAACTAAGGATATGTGTAATCAAATTATTTCCACACTTCCCCATCTACTGTTTGACTCATGAAGTTATCTTTTTCTGTTTTACTCTAAAAACACTTCATATCTGGAGCAATTCACATGGGACTGTATATCCTCTGTAGGTGTGGAATAAGTAGTAATTAAAAGATCTGCTTGAAAGAAACTTCCTTCAACCTCTTATATTTTCTACTTTTACTTTTTAATTTAGGTGAATTACAAACTCTGCATTAGGTCTCCATCGCGCTACTCTTGTAATATAGCATACATTCATTTACGTATCAATCATTTCTTCTTTAAGACATAACATGGAGACTAAATTTTTCATCCTATATAAATCTTCAAAGACAAAACTTTCAAGTGGATTAGTCTTTTCAGCAGGACTACAAACTGATTGAAACACTCTCAAGCAACGTTGTACTTTATTTTGATTTTCAACTTTTTGAGAGCTACATATACTCATAATGAGACGTGCAACACTCCAATAGTGGAATTTGAGCAGCATTCAACAAATCTTAAAATGTTTGAGCCTTGGGATTTGGTGCCTCTTTCTGTTGCATTTGGGTCTGCATAATAGTGTCTTATTCCATCAAAGATCATTTCCTTAAATCGACTTAAGTCAAATCTAGGGAGAGGCTCATAACTGTTTGAAGGGGTGGAGTTGAATGTTGTAGGATCAAACTCTCCATTTGTAGTCCAAATCCAGTAATCAAGCTGAAATCCTTGACGGTATAAAACATACCTTAGTTTGTCAGACATTAGGTGTTCTCATTTTCTATGTTTTAAACATTAGCACAAAATACTTTCCTTAGATAGGTAAGCTGGTAGTTGAGATGCTGGTGCCCTCCAGAGTTGTGGGATCCTGGCCCGTCGCTGCCAAGATTTTCTCGTGTTGATGTGGCGTGCAAAATGTCAATGTTCTTATTGGAGGGAGTCGCCACTCTGTTTATCAATCATATCTCCCTAATCTTAAAAAATCTTATTTCTTCGGATCATGTAAAAGAACTTTAGATGTTAAGAAATTTGAAGAAAATAAGGGCCGATAAGATAGAAAATAGTAGAGTAAGAAGTCCGTGATAATCCTTACAAAAGGGAATTCTGGAATGCCTTATTCTAGAAATTTTTTTATTAGGAGGATCACATGTAAAATTTTGATAACCAGAGATTTTTTAGGTATGATACCTATCCTGATTCTTTAAATCTCTTATAGCAGTAAGCTCCTATATTTAATTACATATTAGATAATTAAGATTGTCAAAGAAAACTTCTGATTAATGTTAAAACTTGTTTTCTAAGAAATTTCAAAAACAAAGAAAGAAACATCAATGTTTAATCCTATGGGTAATATGTTTCTAAGTGTTATGTACTACCCTAAAGGTTTGATTTTGTCAATATCATTTGTTATGTCAACTTTGTTTTGTTGTTTGTCATTTTGTTGTTGTTTTATCTTGTAGTTTGTCATTTGTTTGGTGGCTATCCTAAAAGTTTAGGTTTTGTGATTATCCTAAAAGTTTATATTTTGTTTTGTTGCTTGTCTTGATTATGTCATTTTAGTTTTTTTTTAATGTCATTTATGTCATTTTTATTTTGTTTTGTTATTTTTCCCGTCGCCCTACAAAACAGAGTTAGCACATCTTAATAACATGTAGAGTAAAGCTAAATAGAACTTGTCTTCAACCTGCAAGAAGAATAAAGTAAGAGTAATTCTTACAAAAGAAATAATGTCAATTTTATTTCTTAAATTGTTGATTTAGTTGATTAAGTTTTAATTTTTAGATAACTCGGCCAAGATGTCTATGGATTCGTCATCCCAGGGTCATCAGATGCTTTGATCTACTTAGTCCAAAAGGTGTTTAAACCAAGACCAGAAGACTCCTCTCAACAACCAGGATTACATCGTCCAAAAAATCTTTTGTAGATCAAGAACACTGGGGTTCAAGTTGCATTTGGTGATCTCTGTTCATTAAGGTTTAATTTAAGTCTTAATGTCTTTTTGGATTTTAGGTTGGAAGATTATTGGTTGTTTAAGATTTATTAACCAATTAAAATTTTCCATGTATTATTTTGATTGATTTTTATATGTAAATTTTGATTTGTTTATTTAAGTCTAACGTAATTTAGACCTAAAGAAAAGGAGTAAAGTTTATTTAGATCTAATTAGACTTGAGAATTTTAGATTCAGTGTCGTTTGAATCTAATGATTTCGAGTTAAATCTAATATGAATTAGATTTAGGAATTTAGATTCAAAATATAAAGGTTTTGGATTAAGTCTAGTGTAAATTATACTTAGGAATTTAGATTAAGTGTCGTTTGAATCTAATGATTTCGAGTTAAATTTAATATGTATTAGATTTAGAAATTTAGATTTTGAGTGTAAAAAGTTTGAATTATTTGACTAAGTCTAAATGTAAATTAGACTTAATATTTAACTCCTAATGTTGGTAGGACCTCAAGAAATTTGGTTAAGTCTAAAGACTTAGGGTTTTAGGTCTTGATGTTAGTTGGACCTAAAGATTTGATAGGGTTTGATTCGATTTGGATTAAATATTGAATTTATGTTCAATGTAGGTTGAACCTAAAGTTGATGTTTGACTTAAGTTTAATTTTGAATTGATCTTAAGTTAAAGGTTTGGTTTAGGTTTAATGTGTTTTGAACCAAAGTTAAGGATTTTGACTTAAGTTCAACTTTGGGTTGATCTTAAGTTAAAGGTTTAGTTTAGTTTCAATGTGGTTTGAATCTAAGTTAAGGGTTTTGACTTAAGTTCAACTTTGGGTTGATCTTAAGTTAAAGTTTTGGTTTAGGTTCAATGTGGTTTGAACCTAAGTTAAGGATTTTGACTTAAGTTGAACTTTAGGTTTATCTTAAGTTAAAGGTTTGGTTTAGGTTCAATGTGATCTGAACCTAAATTAAGGGTTATGAATTAAGTTCAACTTTGGATTGATCTTAAGTTAATGCTTTGATTTAGGTTCTATGTGTGATCCTATGTTAAGGGTTCTGACTTAAGTTCAACTTTGGGTTGATCTTAAGTTAAAGGTTTAGTTTAGGTTCAATGTGGTTTGAACCTAAATTATGGGTTATGACTTAAGTTCAATTTTAGGCTGATATTAAGTTAAAGGTTTAATTTAGGTTCTATGTGTGAACCTAAGTTAAGAGTTTTGACTTAAGTTTAACTTTAGGTTGATCTTAAGTTAATGGTTTGTTTTAGGTTCAATGTGGTTTGAACCTAAGTAATAGTTAAGGTTAGGTTCAATGTATGTTGTACCTAAAAGGTTTAAGTTTGACTTAGATTCAAGTCGGGTTGAATCTAAGTATAGGTTAAGGTTAGGTTCTATGTAAGTTGAACCTAAAAGGTTTAAGTTTGACTTAGGTTCAAATTGAGTTGAACCTAAGCATAGGTTAAGGTTAGGTTCAATGTATGTTGTACCTAAAAGGTTTGAGTTTGACTTAGATTCAAGTTGGGTTGAACTTAAGTATACGTCAAGTTTAGGTTCAATGTATTTTGAACCTAAAAGGTTTATGTTTGACTTAGATTCAAGTTGGGTTGAACCTAAGTATAGGTTAAGGTTAGGTTCAATCTATGTTGAACCTAAAAAGTTTAAGTTTGACTTAGATTCAAGTTAGGTTGAACCTAAGAATAGATTAATGTTAGGTTCAATGTATGTTGAACCTAAAAGGTTTAAGTTTAACTTAGATTCTAGTTGGCTTGAACCTAAGTATAGTTTAAGGTTAAGTTCAATGTATGTTGAACATAAAAAGTTTAAGCTTGACTTACATTCAGGATGGGTTGAACCTAAGTATAGGTTAAGGTTAGGTTCAATGTATGTTGAACCTATAAGGTTTAAAGTTTAACTTAGGTTCATGTTGGGTTGAACCTAATTATGAGTTATGGTTTTAAGTTTGACTTAGATTCAATTTGGGTTGAATCTAAGTATATGTTAAGGTCAGGTTCAATTTATGTTGAACCTAAAAGGTTTAAGTTTGAGTTAGGTTTAAGTTGTGTTGAACTTAAATTAAGGATTTGATTTAGGTTTAAGTTGGGTTGAACCTAAGTGTTTGATTTTTATTTAGGTTCAAGTTGGGTTGAACCTA
This sequence comes from Papilionanthe hookeriana x Papilionanthe teres, assembly GCA_022702705.1. Lineage (NCBI taxonomy): Eukaryota > Viridiplantae > Streptophyta > Magnoliopsida > Asparagales > Orchidaceae > Papilionanthe > Papilionanthe hookeriana x Papilionanthe teres. The sequence goes on along the minus strand of CM040430.1, from coordinate 113,242,257 downwards.
AGTATAAGTTAAAGTTAGATTCAATGTATGTTGAACCTAAATGGTTTAAAGTTTAACTTAGGGTCAAGTTGAGTTGAACCTCAGTATAAGTTAAGGTTAGTTAAACCTAATTTTGATAAGGTTTAATTGACTAATTAGACTTAATTGTGGTTAAGTCTATTTAGGTTAAGGTTAATTAAGCCTAATTTTGGTGAGGTTTAATTGATTAAGTAGACTTAATTGTGGTTAAGGCTAATTAGGTTAAGGTTAAAATTAGAATTAATTGTTGTTTAAGTCTAATTAGGTTAAGGTTAATTAAACCTAATTTAGGTAAGGTTTAATTGATTTATTAGAATTAATTGTGGTTAAGTCTAATTAAGTTATGTTTAATTAAACCTAATTTGGGTAAGGTTTAATTGATTAATTAAACTTAATTGTGGTAAAGTCTAATTAACTTAAGGTTAATTAAACCTAATTTGATTATTGTTTAATAGGTTTAATTAGGTTTAATGATGGATTAGACCTAATTAGGGCTATTAAGTTAAACCTAATGTGATTAAGACATGACTTGATTTAATTAACTATAATTAATGTCTTAGACCTAAATAGGTTTTATTAAGTTAAACCTAATGTGATTAAGGCTTAACTTGAATTAATTAAGTTTAATTAATGTCTCAGACATTTTTAGGGTTTATTAAGTTAAACCTAATGTGATTAAAGCTTAACTTCGATTTAATTCAGTCTAATTGGTGTCTTAGACCTAATTAGGGTGTCTTAGACCTAATTAGGGTTTACTAAGTTAAACCTAATTGATTAAGGCTTAACTTGATTTAATTAAGTCTAATTGGTGTCTTAGACTTAATTAGGGTTTATTAAGTTAAACCTAATGTAATTTAAGTTTAACAGGGTTTAATTAGGTTTAATTATGATTTAGACCTAATTAAGGTTTATTGTGTTAAGCCTAATGTGATTAAGGCTTAACAAGGTTTAATTAGGTCTAATTATGGTTTAGACCTAAATAGGGTTTTATGTAGTTAAGGTTTAACAGGGTTTAATTAGGTCTAATTGTGGTTTAAGACCTAATTAGGGTTTGATTTGTATTAAACCTAATTTAATTAAGGTATAATGGGTTTAATTAGATCTAATTGGTGTCATAGACCTAATTAGGGTTTATGTATATTAAACCAAATGTAATTAAGGCTTAAGGAAAGTGATTAAGTTTAATTAGAATTTTTAAAGATTTAAGTTGTATTTAAACCTAACCTAACTGAGACTTAATGGTTCATCTTAATTTTAAATGGTTTAAACTTAAATATTAAGATTTTGTTAATCTTAATTATACCTTTCATGAGATATAAAAATTTTATAATTTAATTTATAATTTTCAATTTTATAAAATTTATCCTAAAAGTAAAAAATGTCATTTCAAAATTTTCAAGGGTTATAAAATGTCTTTTTTGGATTCAAATTCATCACCCTAAAGTCCATAAGGATTTCCAAATTTTAATTTTCAAATTCTTAATTCATGTAATTATTTTTGAAAATAATCACAAAGTAGGATTGAAAATTGTCTATTTCACTTTAGAGACTTACCCTAGACTTGAAAAATCACAGAATATCCTAAAGGATAAGAGAATTATTCTGTGAAAATTTTATAATTTTTAGGTTTATAAATAATTTTTAATAATTAAATTACTACATGGAGTAATTAATTAATTATAATTAAATATAACTCATTAATTCCAAATTTTATTTTTATAATTTTCTCCTTGTTCTCCTGAATCCAGGGGTATTTTTATCTTATTTTTGTGATTTTTCTGTGTCAAGTTATGAATTTTCAAAGATTTCAGCATTTAGTTAAATAAGATAATCAACATTTTCTTATTTATCCACGCGAGCACTAACTAGATCATTGGATTCGTCGAACATGTACGCGGCGCCATATGGTTGGGCAGGGATTCCATGTGGACAGCCATGTGGCCCGCCGTTTCATTTGTTTCATATGGATGAAACCGCGGTCTGACGAGAGCCTGGTGTTTCCCGTGGACCATCCATGATCTAGGCATAAGATTTCACTCAGATCTTTATGAAAATTCATGGGGAGTGTTCCTTGAGCTTCATCGTGGTAAGACAAACTCATCCATATGGATTTATGGATGGTTGGAACCACTTCACTTCATGAAGGCTCAAACCGAGCGCTAATTGGGTTATTTTGGCCATACATTGGTTCGATGAGGTGAAGCCTCAATCAAATTTGTTTGGAACGATCGCTAAGTCCGTGCGAAACTCCTAGTATGCTCAATTTGGGATGAAATTTGGTGGAGATATGAACTCACCAAATGGGTTGACAACTTAATGGAGAACTAGGTTAAACCTCATGGGAAGATCCAATTTTGATTGGAATCTTCTTCGTATACCTCAGGGAAGGTGTATGAACGATTAATTTTTGGATTGGGAGAGATTTTTGTAGGACCTGAATGGTGTCCTATTTTAGGGTATTTCGCATTGGTTAAATTAAGAGAGGACTGTGGGTTTGAAGGGTTGATTCTGTGGGGAATCAACTGCTCAGGCTATGGGGTGCAATTTTGCTGTTGAAAGTTTTTGAATGGGGCAGTGTGGTTAGGTCTCCTCTCTTTGGTGAAGCTCTCGGGCTAGCCTTTATATAGGCCTAAATAAAGTCATGGTGACTTTTGGCTGGTTTGGGGAAGGTTATATCAGGCTCATAATGGCATGAGGATAAGTTTCCAACTGTAAATGATCATACTTAAGCATCCCTAAGCTAATCCATAGTGAGTTCACTCATGGTGAAGGCTTGGTTCCATATCTTGGCTTCCCCTCATTGGATAATCCATGAGGTGCTTTGACATCTTTATGTTTGAGCTGAATTTACCTCCCCAATGTAATCTCTCCAACCCATTCAATACGATAAAGAGAGAATGACACATAAGCCCATCCTTGTATTGTTTCCATGAGTAGCCATGATGAGATCTCCATTTAATGAAATGGATTTGGCTCATGTCTAGTGGGTGGGGATAAGGTGTATGGTGACTCAAAATTGAGTAAGTTAATCTTAATACACATAGGTTAATATATCATCAATGGCTTTGTGAAAGAATGACACATAATCTCCCTTTCTCATTATTTTCAAATTTTGGAAATAATGAGTTCATTCCATGATGTAGGGATGATTTAAGCCAAGCTTCTTCCATTGGATGGCTTGTAAGGTGATTGATGACTCAACCATGTTGTACCTTAAGCAATTCATAAAGGGGTCACACCTCTTTTACCCTTTCATGATGGTGTCAAGGTGAGCTTTAACCTTGGTTAAAGGTCATGATTAATGGATTGGGTAAGGTGTTATTTATTTCATGATGAGTCTAATGGGTCATGGGTGACCCATGGGTGACTCTCCATAAATTGAATTTAATTTTAAAAATTAATTATGGATTTTTGATGTCATGGGTGATGTCATAATTTCAAATTCAATTTAGGGTTATTTAATCATAATTCCATTTTTAGTTAATTATGTAATTAATTAAAAATGTAGAAAATTATAATATTAACCCATAAATTAATCAAAATGATTTTGAAGGTTAATCATTTGATCAATTTTATTGATTTGGTTCAAAATTGAGTATTTTGACCAAATTTTACTAAAGTTGACCATAGTTGATTATGTTTGACCATAGTTGACTATGTTTGACCATAGTTAACCATGGTTGACCATAGTTGACCAATCCAGGTCCAAGGCTGACCTAGGTTATTTACTTAACCTTGTCATGGTTAATTTAATAATAAGGTCATTAATTTTGGTAATGGAAACTAGGTTTGATAAGGGTTAACAAAATGATCAAGTTTGATCATTTTAATGTCTTAAATTGATCAAATGAGTCAGATTTCACCAATTTGGTGTCTAGGTTAACTTGGTGGTCAATGGGATTAGCATTGGGTTAATGTGGTTGTCATATGATCGGGGATTGACCATTTGACCTAATTTGACCATTTATGTCAAATGTTGACCAGTTTGGTCAATGTGGTGGTCATTGGGTCATGAAATGACCATCTTGACATAATTTGACCATTTGGGCCAAGGATTGACCAATTTGGACAATGGGGTGGTCATTGGGTCATGGATTGACTATATTGACCTAATTTAACCATTTGGGTCAAGGTTGACTAGTTTAATCAATGGGAAGGTCATTGGGTTATGGATTAACCATTTTGACCTAATTTAACCATTTGGGTCAAACGTTGACTAGATTGGTCAATGGGAAGGTCATTAGATCATGGATTGACTGTTTTGACCTAATTTGACCATTTAGGTCAAGGGTTGACCAGTTTGGTCAATGGGAATGTCATTGGGTCATGGATTGACCATTTTGTCCTAATTTGACCGTTTAGGTCAAGGGTTGACCAGTTTAGTCAATGGGATGTTCATTGGTTCATGGATTAACCATTTTGACCTAATTTGACCATTTAGCTCAAGGTTTGACCAGTTTGGTCAATGGGGTTGTCATTGGGTCACGGATTGACCATTTTGACTTAATTTGACCATTTAGGTCAAGGGTTGACCAATTTGATCAATGTTGATCAGATTAGGGTTTGTCATGACTGATTTGATCATTTTTAGGATGTCATTAAGATGTGGATTAAAAAGGTTTCATTAGGGTTTTACTCTGGACATTAAGGTTTTGTGATCATTGGTAAGATTTATGAAGTCAATATTGGTTGACTTCCTCTCTCAAGATAATTTATAAATGATACTCACAAAAGTAAGGTCAACAGATGCAACCACCACAAAGTTCTCAACATCATTCAAGAAGTCCTCCATAATTTTTTTTCTATCAAGATAAAGTTTGTTGTACATCCATAATTTTATGTACAAATATCCATTGTACGTTCAAATCAGAGATAAGCAACAGATTATAAAGTGCATTCAACAGAATAAATTGTATTTAATTATTATAGTAGATCTACTGGCAAAGTTGTAATAATAGGTGATCAAACCTAACAGTAATCAAAACATTTTAGATAGCTTGAACTATGATAATTGCTTAAAAATTCATTGATTTTAATTTTGGCTTGGATAAAGAGCGGATCAAAATGAATGGCCTAAGAATCGAGGCAAAAATTCTGGATCAAATTTCTTTCAAGCGACAACAATTAAGCTCAAAATCAGAACAATAACAGCCTACTGAGGCTATTAGGGATATCGAAGGTCGATAATTAGTGAACATTTATCCATATTTTACCTCTAATCTAGTCTGTCACTATAGCTGCACCAACCCTTTCATGAGTTTATTTCTTTCACATTTTATCAACAGGTGTAAAGCCACTTATCCACCTAAGTGTTCTTGTCTCAATAACTCTTACTTTAGTTTTTTCACACCTATGAACAAATTCTGGGAAGGAAATGTTTCATATGTTGTAAGAGTGCTCAGTTCATCATCCATTAGGAAATCTAATTTCCATTCCCCAAATGGAAAGTTGCATAAAAAGTCTTGTTCATGACAATGTAGAACATAATGTTTGAAGTGAATTTCTATTTTAGAAATTGAAATTAGATTCTCCATTGGATGATGAAGTGAACACTCATATGTAATATGAAACATTTCCTTATCAAAATTTGTTTAAATGTATGAAAGTGATTTAGTTACAAGTTGCAAAGATGAGGATGCTTTGGTTTATAGTTGGCTTTTCACTTGGAGACAAAATAAGAAATAAATATATCCATGAGAAAGGTAGTGTTGCTATAGTGAAATACAATATTCGAGGGAGACAGCTTGTTGTATTGTAAATCAATGTTTGATCAATTTATGATCTTTGAAAAAAAAACATTACTGAGATGTTAAATGATCTAACTTTAAGCCAAGCTAATATAGGTTGTTAGGGCTGTCAAAGATCGATAATCGGTATAAAATATTTTTAAATTTTTGGATCTAATCTTGTATATTGTCATAGCATCACCAAAACCCTGTATGAGTTTATTTCTTTCAGATTTTATTTTTTAAGTGGAAAACCAATCATAAAACTAAGCATTCTCATCTTTGCAAACCCCACATGCGATTAATTGCACATCTCAAAAAATATTCTTTGAATAAAATATTTCATATGATGTAAGAGTTTTCACTACATCCTCCAATGTAAAGTCTAGCTTTCATTGTTAAAATGTAAATTCAATTCAAAATCTAATTTTTCAGTTCCAAAAGAAAATTTTACTTTGAAATCTAATTTGCTTTGCTAAAATGGGAATTGCGGCAACAAAAATTAAATTTCAAAGTGAATTTTCATTTTAGTATTGGAAAATTAGATTTTAAAGTAAAATTCCATTTTGATAATGAAAATTAGATTTCAAAATTGAGAAAACAATAAACATCTTACATCATATGAAATTTCTTCTGATAAGAAAAATTTTAAGGTGTGATTAGTGATAACAATGTTTGGTTCCATGATTGGTTAAATAGTTTGAAACAAAATACAAAACAATCTAATAAACAGTTGGAGTAGCTACCATTTTAGAAAATATTAAAAACATGATACGAAGCAAATAATAATGTTACTCTGATTAACAATCTTCCACGTACAAAATCAAATTGATGTTAAACGATCTGACTCGATCTGACCAAAGGTTGGTTTGAAGGAAATTTGATCAAAAATTAATTTTTGAATAATTCTCATCATTTGAGCAAAATTTACAAACACACCCTATGTAACAACCTAAACTTGTAATTTTCACAAAGGTGCAAACTTAAAACTACATGAAAAGATGTATTAAAATGTAAAGTTTACGTGTTAGATATATAAATACATAATAAGGATTACTAACTAGAGTAGATCAAACAAGAGAAGCAAAAGAAACAGAAAGACAAACCAAACCAACAAAAACTTGAAAAAGAAAGAAAAGCCACCAGACAAACAAGTAAAGCAAAGACAAGAAGGAAAACCAACAAGAGCGGTCTTTTTGCAAATTCTTCACCTTCTTAGCAACAACCAGTCAAATAGATAAGTGACTGATCCTTCGAGAAATGGAAACCCTGATCTTTCCTAAGAGTGTCTCATACGTTTTTGCCACCTCTAGGTGGGCAATGACTACTCAATCACCCAACACAGCATACTGGGTAAAACGCCATTTCATGAATGAAAATTCTGCCGATTCTTTACTTTCTTTTTCATTTTTTTCTCTCTTTTTTTTTTAATTTTAGTCCCTCCGCGATACGAATGTAAGTCCAGTTACTTTTTTTGTTTTTCCTCTAGAAGAGGAATACCAAGATGCTCATTGAATGATAAAAAACTCCTTTTTTACTTATTTTACTTATATCTAGATTTCGTTTCAATTTCAATCAATGAGCATGCTGAAAAAATTTAAATTCCATCCTAAATTTTGAATATATAAAAATATATTTAAAACATGTTGAATTTTAATGAATGCTAGAATTCATCACAGCTCAAAAAATCAATCTAGCCAATAATGAAGATCAAGAAATAAATATAAGCTTATCAACATCAAATTAATCATAAAAAACAACTGCTTGCTTAAATAACAAACCATATCAGACCAGAAATACAATTCTTCATTATAATGATTCAATCTAACAAGGCTAGATCAATGTAATAACAAGTCCAGTCCAAACCAGATCACTCTTTTAGTTTGTTCTAAGCTATACAATATATCCAGAGAACAAAAAAAAGAAAAATAATAATGAACATTACTATTTTAGTTTTCATTTCATTTTCATGATCATAATGACTCAAATGTCAAGCTTTTCAAGCTTGTTTCTTAAGAGAATTCTTCATAAACTCGTTTAGCTACTTAAAGTTAGGAAAATATCCTTTGAATATACTTTAACAAAATTATTTTGCTTTCCTTTTGAATCTAGTTTTTGCGGCGATGTTATGAATTTATTGACAGCCTTCTCCTACAAGTAATGAAGATGATGTCCATATGCTATCGATGATGATCACTGAAAAATTACTCTATGTGGCTTTCCTTAAATAATTTCTCAACGAAAATTAGGGGCTATCAATGCACAAAATTATTTAATAAAAATTTTGTGTTGTTTTGTTGACATACTTCTTTATTAGGGTGGAAATTACTAAAAATTTATTTACAACCTTCTACTTGAGATAATGAAGATGATGTCTACATGCTATTAAAGATGATATTAGAAAAGTACTCTTTGAGGCTTTCCTTAAATAAATTTTCAAGCAAAACTAAAAAAAACTAGAAAAAGAAAGAAAAAACCACCAACTAAACCCCAAAAACAAAGACAGGAAAGATAACTAACATGAGCTTAGAACTGACTTGTCGGAAAATATTAAAATTTCATCCTAGATTTTAAATATATAAAAATAAATTCAAAATTGGTTGAATTTTATTGAAGACTAGAATTCATCACAACTCAAAAAATCAATCTCAGGATCTAGTGAAGATCAAGGAAGAAATGAAGGCTTATTAACAACAATTTAACTATTAGAAATAATGGCTAGATCAAACAGTAGACCAAATCAGAGTAGAAACACCAATGCACACTATGAAAATATCAATCCAACATGCCAAGATAAATGTAGTAGCAAGTCCACTTCCAAACCACATTCTATTAATATACTTTGAAAACTCTCAATGCGAAATTATACAAATTTTTCCTTAAGATTTATAAAATTTCATGTATTTATTTAAAATTAAAGTTAAATCATCAGATTGTGAAACATCTGAGAAAGTAAAAATAAAAAATCATGTGAAATTGATAATCTATGTCTAAGAAAATGGGGGCATTTACATACTTAGCACATAACTCTTATGTATTAACATATCTCACTCTTAAAATTACATATTTACATACATAACACTTAAATTATTGATATTACGAAAAAAATCGCACTATTACCACTTTTTAAAAGTTAAATATTTCTTTTAAAGCACTAAATTGTTATGCATGTAAATATGAAAGTTTTGGTGTGAGATATGTATATACGTAAGAATTTTGTGCTAAGTATGTAAACTTCCCAGAAAAATAGAGACAAAAGTCGTTGGTAACTCCCATTAAGTACAATAACACTTGAAATTTATACATCACATTTAAATTTCATATACATCGTGATGATACAGATTTATAAGAAGAAAATGGTACTACCAAATGCTATAATTTTATTCCAACAAATTGTTTGCAAGATTTTCTTAATATAACATTTTGAATAAGCTTAGTCTAATATTTCAAATCATTCTAACATAGAAAAATAATTAATTCATTTTAACAAAATTATACATAAATCAACCAAACTACATGACAAAATTCAAATAAAAGGAAAAATGCCAAACGAGCAGAACCATTTAACATCTCACATGCCATAATTTCTTAAAGATTAAATACCTTGTAGAATAGCTAACTGAGTTACCTTGAAAGATCTTCTTGAAGTTAATACATAAAACGCGATGTCAATCTACTCACAGGTAGACAATTTAGTTGATCAATTCATGGAATTGATATTTTTTCATAAGTAAATAAATATCAATCTAAAAAATTCCAAAAAAGAATAATTAAGTAACATTAGATCTTGATGATAATATACGTTTATAAATATCAAAAGCTTAACATTCAATAGCAAGTAGGCTTCCAAGTTAACAAGGTGGCGACCATATTTCCAAAAGAACATGAAAACAACAATCTTCAAATGGAACAATATCCAAGCCTATTTTAATTTCATAATATTTCGAAATGCAAATTAATGCAGCAAAGTTAAAGAAACCCAAGTTAAACTAGAGATTGATCCACATTATCTAAAGCATTTTGCTTGTTATTAAAATTATGAAGTAGATAGTTTATTGATAATATATTCTAGAACTAGTTTATCAGAGGGTTGATGCATTTAAATCTGTAACAATCCATTGGAAAATAACAAATTAGAAGTATCGGTAATAATTTAGTGTAGAAACTAATAGTATTGCTAGGGTAAACAAAGAACTCAATAGTTATAAGATGTTCATCAAACATTAGTGGTTGATGAACAGGGAATGCCATTCTTTATCAAATGCTATTTCATGATTGACAAGGAATATTGTAAATTGAGCAAAAGTGGGTTATTATCATGGTTTTTATCACAACTAGAGGAAACATCGGGTGATAAGAGAAAGAACATTAGATGTTAACGAATAATGTACAACATCTTTAAATCATCAGTGCCAATTAATGGTCAAACAAAAACAATATAAGAGAGATGATGGTAAGTGAACACCTAAGTGATTCTCTAGAACGAAGTGAGGGAGATTGAAGATAAGAAAAACTTCTGATTTTGGCTAGAGTAGCACACATTGAAAAATTATATGTGATGTCAAAATGGGAAGAGATCGACTTAATTGCTATTCTAATAAAAGTCAAAACTAGGTGATACAGAAGGCAAGCACATAAAATTTACAATTGATAAATATCAAATGATGCATATTGGAAATATTGCTGATGAATGACACTGAGTAGTGTTAACAATGAGCATCAATAATTATTAATGGCATATCAATGTCTGGTATGGATGATTAAAGATGCCTATATTGATTTACGATGGGTATAGTATCAAACAATAAAGGTCATCAAATGATGTCTGATATAAGTATTGAAATTATCTATGAATCTAAGAATTTTTTTTTTCTTATTTTCGTTGAAATAACCCCAGAATGTTTGAAGGTTTAACATTTTTTATGACAACCTTTTAACCGTATTTTAAGAATTGTGGATTCTTCATTGACAAAAGAAACTATTACCCTTTATCATGTTTTTATTATTTGGTCATATTACTTTCTTATTGAATCCAAAATTGAAAATTTTTAAATTTGTCAATTTTTTCTCATCAGGATACTTCAAACTTTAGAGATCATTTAACTGTTAGAATGATCCCAAATTTAACCAATTACATTTGTAACTGCATGTTGTTGGCCGATTCGACTCATGCAAGTGCTTTTAATATTATCTAATTAGTCGCTTCAAAACCACATTATCTTAAATATTAATTTACATAAAATAAAGTTTAAAAAGATGCCATATGATAAAAGAAAATGTATTTTTAAAATTCATAATCTTCAAATGAATGGCGTATAAAAATTAGTAGTACGATGCTATTGGACAAACATGCCCGATGCCTCCTCATATTTGTGTGCGGCACAACAGCTGCAATTGCATGTTCCTATTAATTGTAAATGGCCGACAGTTTTATGAGCAAGTCGAGTATGGCACGACTGAAGTGATAAGGCATTGCCTAATTGAAGTGATATGGCAATGACTTAATTAAAATCTTTCATTGACAGATTGCAGTTGGATTCAGATGGGATTACGTTTCATTTTCAAATACGAAGTTAACGTGCGTTTGTGCCATCACATACAGATAATTAAATGAATAGATACCACTTGTCTTTCTAGTTTCTCCTAAGGATGCCACAGATTTGTCGTCACTTGTCTTTCACTTCTTTAGAAATATAATCATTTTACTGTTCTTTTTAAGAACAGTAATATTTCTTTATTCAAGTAAAAGAAAAATATGCACGAAAGGTTGGGCCTAAGCTGCCAATTTATATCTTCAATTAAAGGCCAAATTAAGACATCAAAGATAAAGTAAATCACTCCCCATTAAGCTACTGATGGAGTGAAATAACTGAACCAACGTGAAAGAAAATTGCTCATAACTCCAATTCCTTGATATAAAAGCACCAACGCAACCATATATCATTCCCAGTATTGAACGTGCTAACTTCATCAAGAGATTTTCTTTCAAAAGTTAATTAATCAAACCAAGCAGTTATAACTCCGACCGGAATTAGTAGGCTGAGTCAAGTGATATAAATATGGCTAAATCCATAAAAATAGCCTCATCCAACATAAATGAATAAATGTTATGGTATAATCGAATAAATATTAATGAAAAAACGGAGTTGAACCAAATGAATACTAATTTGTTACAGATACGCCCGTTCATCGTTGAATCAACTAATTTCATCATATTTAAATCATTTAAAACTTGTGAGTTAATCCGTAGTAAATATTAATTTAAATAAACTAAAGAATCTATGTCATTTATATTAAATGTTAATCCCCGAAGAATAGACGCATCACTCGATGATGAGGCCCATTTTAAATAAACTAAAGAACCTATGTCATTCGTTTGGTCTGCGAAACTGCTTATGTTGACCGACAAATTCTCCTATTTGATATGAATGATCAGATAGGGTTTATATTAAACTTGGTACTTGAAGTTTCCTATAACGACAAGTTCCTTACATCTCAAGTGACCGAAGTCACCTAAGAAAACTCTCGATGATGATCATGAAATATTGCTTTCATGAATTCAAAAGGTTTAGGATTTTTAAAGTCAGAAAAAGCAAATTCAAAATGGAAAGGTGCAAATGGGAACAATTACTATGGAATCCAAGGGAAGAGAGATAGGGGATGCTGCAGATCCTGAAGATAACCTCCAGTGACTTCCCAAACTATCTTATAATTTGGCTTCAATTTTGAAGAGATATTATTAATGTTTCATCCTGCCAATTTTATTATGTAAGGCTTACATTTGCATAATACTGATTATATAAATAGCCTGCAAGATAGGAGGATTTACGTCGTATCTGATGACGACCCTGAAATCCTAAAATGAAATTGAGAGTTTGGGCAATTGTGTTTTTTTAAATATACATGTGATTAGTTATATTATCTTTTCTATACCTAATTAAACAAACTTGGATTAAGCCTAACTCACTACTAAGCCCTTAAGACATATGGGTGAAATAACTCTAGAACATTGCGGATGTTAAATTACGTGGTAATTAATCTTTGTCCAGGATATAAGATCATTCAAACATTAACTAAGGGTCTTAAATTAGTAAGTTATTATCTTTCAAAATCAGACCCCTTACCTTAATATCATTTAATTCAATTGACTTCTCAAATTATAATAATTCGGGGGAATTACAATTATGCCCTATTAAGAAAAAGTAATGAATTGGTTTCTACCTCTTGATCCATTGTGTTTCAACCACTTAGAAAATTTAATTAGGATCATACATTACCCATTCACTCTTTGTTTTAACCTAAATATTAATTAGGGTTTAAATTCCATAATTTATCATTTGCCCTTTAAGGTCTTATCACTTCATAGTTCTTTAAATTTAACTCAAATGACTTTAAAATTTTTATATTACCCCACTCATGGGTCAATTAAAATATCATAGGAGAAAATGTATTTTTTTTATTTTTATTTATAGAATTATTTTTAATGCAAATTAAAGTATTTTTCAAGTTAACTCATTAACTTATCAAAATTACACCATCTATCCTTAAGAAAATTAATGGAGGTTCCTATTTGTCAGATGACAATCTAGATTAATTTTCATGATTTTTTGAGTTTTGTTTTAATTATTATAAATGTTTTATGACTTTTAGTATAAATTAAATGTAAAATATTATTTAAGTGGAAAATTAAATTTTATATTTTTCATAATTTTTTTATAAGTTCAGAGAACCGAAAGAAATAAATTTCTTATTTTTAGATTTTTATTTTCTTTATTATAATTATTTTAGTGTAAAATTAAGGAAAATTTATTTTTAGCCTTTAGAAATTCATAACTTCATTTAGAAAACTGGGAAAAAAATTCTAATTGCTTCCAAGTGATAAGGGAGCAATTTAGAACATTTTGGTGCAATTTTGTATTTTTGTAATTTTTATAATTTTTAATTATATTTATTTATTTAAAATTTAAAATATGCCTTAAAAATAAAATATTTATTTTAACTTCAATTTTATTTTTTTTTATGTTTCAATGGTCACAAAAAGCTCCCAAAACTATTTTCATAATTTTTGAAGATATATTTTAATTATTATAATTTATTTAATGCAAAAATACCATTTTACTTAAAAAATCAAATTCAATGCTCAAATTATTTCAATTTAAGTTCAAAATTTTACAATGAGCTAATATAATTATCATTTATAGTGTGGCTTTGTTTTTCTGATTTTTCAATTTAAATTTTAATTATTAAATTTTTTAAATTTTTAATGAGATAATTACAATTAGTGTCATTTTTAGTTAAATCTCATTTATATTTTTCTTAGAGTCCTCTAACCAGTGAACCTACTAAAATAAGTTTTATATTTTTTCTAATTTATATTTTAATTTTTTATAATTTTTAATTAAAACAGAGATTATTTAAATTAAAATTTAGGGCTTTCTGACTAGGGATGCTCTCTGACCCTAGAAAAATCAGAGAATACCCATAAAGATAGAGCCAACAAGTCTACAAAATCTCAAGCTAAGATGATTAATCTTTATTAAGTTATGAATTAAATATTTTTGAATATTTTATTAATTTAAAATAAAATATATGATAAATAATTTTGATTTTTGTTGCACATTATTCTCTTATGTTCACTAAGTAAGAGGTTATTTTTCTTTTATTTTTACCATTTTTTTACACCAAGTTATGCAGTTTCTAAGTTGACTTAATTAAAATAAATAAAAAATCTCATATTTTTCTACTTATCCAATTCAATGACACGCAATCCTACGGTGCTTGAAATCCCATGTGGTGCGCAGCTATTTGACGCCGCCACCTGAGTCAGCTGCCACGCAGCCCGTGCTTTATGTTTCGATCCTTCATCTGAGTGCATCAGCGTCATCCGCCTAATACATGTGCGATCAAATGACTGTCCTTCATCGTCTTCATCTGATGTATCTCGTGAGTCGTCCAGCTTCCAGACCTAAGATCTTCTTCTACACTTAACTAAATCGTATGTAGTTTATGAATAAAGCTTCATTAAGCCCAGACAAACACATCCACACAGTTTATCTTGAATGAAATTAAGATCTTCTTCATAAAAGACCAAACTGAGCTCGATTTGGGGGGGGGGGAGAGTTCAATACCATTGTCGAAGAGGTGTGGTCTCAATTGGATGCTTGCAGAAGCTTCAGTGGAGTCTGGTGAACCTCCTTGATGTTCAATTTGATTTGGCAGAAGGTTCGGTTCAGAACTCCTCTAGCAGGTGGAAAGGCTGAGATGAAAGTAAGGTAAAGAGGGCCCTAAAGATGGGGCTTTTGGTGGGGAACGTCCTCCGTTTCTTTGGTGATGGTGAAGAGGAAGTCAATTTGATATTTGGTGGAGTTTGGTGAGATGTCCTGTTTTGGGGTGATATTTGGGTGAGGAAATGGGCTTTGAACAGTGATGGAGGAAGCCGAAAAATGGCCGTGATGAGCTTAGGAAGGATGTGGAAATCTCTGGGAACAATTTGGCAGAGTTTCCCCAAGGTTCAGTGCGCTCATTATATTAGGCCGTGATGAGGTGATGGATGAATAGTCATGGCCATGAAGGCCACCAGGGCTAGCTAGTGGGTGCAAATGATTGTTGAGGTGGACGGCTA
Source organism: Papilionanthe hookeriana x Papilionanthe teres (assembly GCA_022702705.1). Classification (NCBI taxonomy): domain Eukaryota; kingdom Viridiplantae; phylum Streptophyta; class Magnoliopsida; order Asparagales; family Orchidaceae; genus Papilionanthe; species Papilionanthe hookeriana x Papilionanthe teres. Next base: position 113,226,891 of record CM040430.1, on the reverse strand, counting down.
AATGGCGCAATTTACCAGCTAGCCACAGGTGGCATCCGGAGCCGCCTGAGATTTTCTTAATGTCGATGTCGATGTCGTTGTTTGGAGTCACCACTCTATTTATCTATTTAATCACCTAAATCTTCAAGAAATCGCATTTCTTCAGATCATTTAAAGGACCCATGGATAATAAGAAATTTGAAGAAAAAAAGGGCTGATAAAATAGAAAACAGTAAAATAAGAAATGTCAGTGAAAATCCTTAAAAGGAGATTCTAGAATGCCTTATTCTAAAAATTTTATATAAGGATGATCACATGTGAAATATTGATAACCAGAGATTTCCAGGTATGATACCTATTCTGAGTTCTTAAATCTCCTATAGGAGCAAGCTCCCATAGTTAATTACATCTTATACAAATCGTCTAAGAAAATTTCTGATTAATGTTAATACTTATTTTCTAAGAAATGTCAAGAACAAGGAAAGAAGCATCAATGTTCAATCATAGGAATTATAAGTTACTAAGTGTCACGTACTACCTAAAGGTTTGATTTTGTCAATGTCATTTGTTATGTCGATTTTGTTATGTTGCTTATCATTTTTTATTTCATTTTGTCTTGTAGTTTGTTATTTGTTTGGTGACTATCCTAAAAATTTAGGTTTTGTTTTAATGTTTGTCATTTTGATTTTAATTTTTCAACGTTGTTTTGTTTTATTTTCTCAATTTCATTGTTTTGATGTCGTTTTGGTTTTGATATGATATTGTTGTTCCATCTTTATCGTCCTGCAAAACAGAGTTAGCACACCGTATAACATGCAAAGAAAGTCCAAAATGAAACTATCTTCATTCTGCAAGGAAAAGAGTGTCATACATAAAAGAAATAATGTCAATTTTATTTCTTAAATCTTTATTTTAGTTGGTTAGATTTTAGATAACCAGGTCAAGATGTCATTGGCTCCGTCGTCCCAAGGTTGCAGGGGCCTTAATTTACTTAGTCCGAAAGGTGTTTAAGCTAGGACCGAAAAAATTTATATCAACAACTAGGATTGCATCATCCAGAAAATCTTTGAAGATTAAGAAAGTTGGGATTTAAGTTACATTCGATGATCTTTGTTCATCAAGATTTCATTTAAGGTTCAATGTCTTTTCGAATTTTAGGTTGGAAAATTTTAAGTTGTTTACAACTTATGAACTAATTAAAATTTTCCATGTGTCGTTTTTATATGTTGGTTTTGATTTCTTTATCTAATGTCATTTTGACCTAAAGAAAGGAATTAAGTTTAGTTAGATCTAATATCTGTAAGATCTAGTTAGACTTGAGATTTTTGAATTCAGTGTCGTTTGAATCTAATGATTTCAAGTTAAATCTAATATGAAATAGATTTAGAGATTTAGATTCAATGTCTTTTGAATCTAAAGGTTTTGAGTCAAGTATAGTATAAAGTAGACTTACGAATTTTGGTTCAGTGTCGTTTGAATCTAAAGATTTCAAGTTAAGTCTAATATAAATTAGACTTAGGAATTTAGATTCAGTTTCGTTTGAATCTAAAGGTTTTGAGTTAATTCTAATATAAATTAGACTTGGGAGTTTAGATTCACTGTCATTTGAATCTAAAGGTTTTCAGTTATGTCTAATATAAATTAGACTCATGAATTTAAATTCAATGTCGTTTGAATCTAATGGTTTGAGTTAATTACCATATAAATTAGACTTAGAGTTTAGATTCAGTGTCATTTGAATCTAAAAGGTTTTGAATTAAGTCGAATGTAAATTAGACTCAGGAATATAGATTCAATGTCATTTAGCGTTTGAATCTAAAAGATTTTGAATTAAATTTAATATAAATTAGACTCAGGAATTTAGATTCAGTGTCGTTTTAATCTAAAGGTTTTGACTTAAGCCTAGTGTAAATTAGACTCGGGAGTTTAGATTTAGTGTCATTTGAATCTAAAAGGTTTTGAATTAATTCTAATATAAATTATACTTAATGTTTAAATCCCAATGTTATGTAGACTTAAAGAAATTTGGTTAATTCTAATATAGGTTAGACTTAAAGTTTTAGTTTTTAATGTCAGTTGGGCCTAAAGATTTTGATGGATTTCATTCAATTTAGATTGAATGTTGAGTTTAAGTTGAACTTAAGGTTAAAGATCATTTTAAGTCCAATTTAGGTAGGACCTAAAGTTGATTTAGGTTCAATATGGCTTCACCTAAAAGGTCTGAAATGGTTCTAAGTCCAGCATAAACAGGGCTTGAAATTAGTTTAGGATTGATCCCAAGGAGTTGAAATATTTTTAAGTCCAATGTGAGTAGGAATTAAGGTTGATTTATATCCAATGTAAGTAGAATCTAAATTGGTTTAGTTTTAATATGAATTGAACCTAAGGTTAATGTTGAGTTAGATTCAATTTAGGTTGAATCTAAGTATAGTTTAAGCTTAGGTTGAACCTAAAAGGTATAAGTTTTACTTAGGTTCAAATTGAGTTGAACCTAAGTATAGGTTAAGGATAGGTTCAAATGTATGTTGAACCTAAAAGATTTAGGTTTGGGTTGATCCAAGTATAGGTTGAGGTTAGGTTCAATATATGTTGAACCTAAAAGGTTTATGTTTGACTTAGGTTCAAGTTGGGTTGAACCTATGTATAGGTTAAGGTTAGGTTCAATGTATGTTGAACCTAAAGGGTTTAAGTTTAACTTAGGTTAAAGTTAGGTTGAACCTAAGTATGGGTTAAGGTTAGGTTCAATGTATGTTAAACCTAAAAGGTTTAAGTTTGAGTCAAGTTGGGTTGCACCTAAGTATAGGTTTGATTTAGGACTTAGTTAAACCTGATTTGGATGCGATTTAACTTAATAATTAGAATTAGATAGGGTTAAGTCTAATTAAACATGGACTAATTAAACCTAATTTTGTTAAGGATTAATTGATTAACTAGACTTAATTATGGTTAATTCTAATTGGTTTAAATATAATTAAACTTAATTTGGGTAAGGTTTAATTGATTAATTAGACAGTTATGATTAATTTTAATTAATTTAGGGTTAATTAAAGCTAATTTGAGTTAAGTTTAATTAATTAATTAGACATAATTATTGGTTAACTCTAATTGAATCAAGGTTAATTAAACCTAATTTGGGTAAGGTTTAATTGATTAATAGACTTAATTATGGATAACATTAGTTGAATTAAGGTTACTTAAACCTAATTTGGTAAGGTTTAATTGATTAAGTGACTTAGTTATGGCTAAGTCTAATTGAATTAAGGTTAATTAAACCTAATTTTGGTAAGGTTTAATTGATTAATTAAACTTAAATATGGTTAAGTCTAATTAGATTATGGTTAATTAAACCTAATTTAGGTAATGTTTAATTAATTAATTAAACTTAATAATGGTTAAGTTTAATTAGATTATGGTTAATTAAACCTAATTTTGGTAAGATTTAATTGATTAATTTGGCTTATTAGTTGTAAAGTCTAATTGAATTAAGGTTAATTAAACCTAATTTTGATAAGGTTTAATTTATTAATTTGACTTAGTTATGGATAAGTCTAATTGAGTTAAGGTTAATTAAACCTAATTTGGGTAAGGTTTAATTGATTAATTAGAATTAGTTATGGTTAAGTCTAATTGAATTAAGGTTAATTAAACCTAATTTGGGTAAAGTTTAATTGATTAATTTGATTTAGTTTTGGTTAAGTTTAATTGAATTAAGGTTAATTAAACCTAATTTGGGTAATGCTTAATTGATTAATTAGACTTAGTTTTGGTTAAGTCTAATTAGATTTTGGTTAATTAAATCTAATTTAGGTAGGATTTAATTATTTAAATAGACTTAATAGTGGTTAAGTGTAATTAAATTATGGTTAATAAACCTAATATAGGTAAGGTTTAATTGATTATTAGACTTAATAGTTGTTAAGTCTAATTAGATTATAGTTAATTAAACCTGATTTATATAAGGTTTAACTGATTAAAAAAACTTAATAGTGGTTAATTCAAATTGAATTAAGGTTAATTAAACCTAAGTTGAGTATGGTTTAATTAATTAATTAGACTTAGTTATCGTTGAGTCTAATTGAGTTAAGGTTAATTAAACCTATTTTGGGTATGGTTTAATTGATTAATTAGACTTAGTTAAGTTTAAATCTAATTAAGATATGGTTAATTAAACCTAATTTAGATAAGGTTTAATTAGATAATTAGACTTAATAGTGGTTATGTCTAATTAGATTATGATTAATAAAACCTAAGTTAGGTGAGGTTTAATTGATAAATTAGACTTAATAGTGTTTAAGTCTAATTAGATTATGGTTAATGAAAACTAATTTAGGTAAGGTTTAATTGATTAATTAGACATAAAAGTGCTTAAGTTTAATTGAATTAAGGTTAATTAAACCTAATTTGGGTAAGCTTTAATTGATTATTTAGACTTAGTTATGGTTAAGTCTAATTGAGTGACAGTTAATTAAACCTAATTTGGGTAAGGTTTAATTGATTAATTAGACTTAGTTATGGTTAAATCTAATTAGATTATGGTTAATTAAACCTATTTTAGGTAAGTTTTAATTAATTAATTAGAATTAATAGTGGTTAAGTCTAATTAGATTATGATGAATTAAACCTAATTAAGGTAATGTTTAATTGATTAATTAGACTTAATTATTGGTTAACACTAATTAAATTAAGGTTAATTAAACCTATTTTAGGTAAGGTCTAATTGATTAATTTGACTTAGTTATGGTTAAGTCTAATTGAATTAAGGTTAATTAAACCTAATTTGGGTAAAGTTTGATTGATTAATTAGAATTAGTTTTGGTTAAGTCTAATTAAATTAAGGTTAATTAAAACTAATTTAGGTAAGGTTTAATTGATTAATAAGACTTAAACATTGTTAAATCTAATTAGATTATGGTTAATTAAACCTAATTTTGGTAGGGCTTAATTGATTAATTAGACTTAATAGTGGTTAATTCTAATTAGATTAAAGTAATTAAATCTAATTTTAGTAAGGCTTAATCAATTAATTAGACTTAGTTATGGTTAAGTCTAATTGATTTAAGGTTAATTAAACCTAGTTTGGGTAAGGTTTAATTCATTAATTAGACTTAGTTATGGTTAAGTCTAATTAGATTATAGTTAATTAAATCTAATTTTGGTAAGGTTTAATTAATTAATTGGACTTAGATATGGTTAAGTTTAATTGAGTTAAGGTTAATAAAACCTAATTTGGGTAAGGTTTAATTGATTAATTAGACTTAGTTATGGTTAAAACTAATAAGATTATGGTTAATTAAACCTACTTTAGGTAAGGTTTAATTGATTAATTAGACCTAATAATGGTTAAGTCTAATTAGATTATGATTAATTAAACCTAATTTATGTAAGGTTTAATTAGTTAATTAGACTTAATAGTGGTTAAGTATAATTAGATTATGCTTAATTAAACCTAATTCAGGTAAGATTTATATGATTAATTAGACTTAACGGTGGTTAAGTACAATTGAATTAAGGTAAATTAAACCTAATTTGGGTAATGTTTAGTTGATAAATTAGACTTAGTTATGGTTAAGTCTAATTGAGCTAAGGTTAATTAAACCTAATTTGGTAAGGTTTAATTGATTATGGGAATTAAAATACTCAAAACAGTGACATGAATTTGAAAAATCAATAACTCTTCATAGGGATGGCCTCTGACTTTGGAAAATTCAGGGAATGTTCCCAAATTCAGAGGCTTAAAAGCCCTATGGTCTCATGCCATGGTGAATTGTATACATGCATGGAGAATTAAATGAATGCAGAGAGTAAATAAGTTATAAAAAATAAAATACTTGATGAAATTAAATGATTTCTTTTCCACATTATTCTCCTCTCGTTCACTGAGCAAGAGGGTATTTTTATTTTATTTTTATGATTTTTCTACACAAAGATATGGATTTTTGAAGTTTAGGGAATTAAATAAATAGAAAATACCCCTAATTTTTTACTTATCCACGCGGCGCCGCGTCATCCTTAACATCTCCGAAGGCACACGCGTCACGATCCCATTCGATGCCGCCATCCGCGTCAGCGCTCCCGGGACCCGCTGTATCGCTCCGTCTTCTGATTCGACGCGATCCTGGCCGTCCGTCCGCGCGTGTATTAAATGGACGGCATCCGTTCATCGTCCCCAAGTGTCCTCACCCGAGAGCCGTCCACACTAAATCCCTAATATCTCACTCGGTACTCAATGGATTTTCATGATCTTATACTCTATGGATTCGTCTTGAAGAGACAAACACATCTATACGGCTAATGTTTATTGAAACTGACTCATTTGAAATGGAGAATGTTTAGAAGCTCGGGATGAAGAATTGATCCATACCTTAGCTCGAGAGGTGAAGCCTCGATCGGAGATGCTCGGCACGTTCGTTGGAGCTGCAGGAGGCTAGGGATGAAGCACTGGGGATATGGTGAATTGCCTAGGTGTGATTTCCACCAAGGCCGATCACAACCTTTGGAGTCCGGAACAACTCGGGTGGCCTCGGAGATGGGGCTTTTGCTGGTGGACACCTTCTCTTGGTCCGGTGAAGGTGTAGGACCAATCAATTTGAGGATTGATCCACTGTGGAGAAGTGTCCTGGTTTTGGGCTTGGATTTTAACTCTGAAATTGAGCTCACAGAGAAGAAATGGCAGGGGGATTTCAGTGGGGATCAAGTGCTCTGTGTATGGGGAGTAGTCTGGAACAATTTTGGCAGAGTTTCCTTAAGGTTTGTTTTTAGCACCTTCTCATGGCCGAGAGGTGGGGAGTTTAAATAGGCAGGGCTGGAGGGCCTCCCAGGGGGAGTTGAGGGCTGGGATCAGCTGCTCATGGCAAGTGAAGAACAGCTGCAATGGCCACTGGGCATGGGGCAGCTCAGCAGGTGAGAATTCCAAGCTTGGATTGACTTGGACCTCTCAGCCATGGAGTTTTCCGGCGACTGGGGTGGCTGGCCGGCAGGCAAGGGTCACCCTCAGGGTCAGGTGGGTCAGGGCTGGGTGTTTGTGCAAGCAATTGGCAAATGCCAAGTGTAAAGGCTTTGATCCAAAGTAGAATGGGGCATGGCTAGTTTTTGGGTCTAAATGGGTCAACTCACCCATTTGGGCTTGGTGCACCCTTCAAGGTGGCTTTGGGTGCTGTGGGGGATCAAAGGGATCAGCTGGTTTGGCATGGAGAAGTCTCCATCCAAATATATTTGGATTAAATTTAGGTTTAGGTGAATCATGATTAAGGCTAATGAGCTTTAGGGATTAAGGAAAGGGGCCCTCCTTCCTACCCAATATGGTATGGTGACATGTAAAGAGGCTCTCATGGATTCCATGTGGCTCATGCATGGCTTCATGGCTCACCTTTGGCTTGGGAAAAGTCAAGTCAATTTCATGTAAATGGATTTAAGAAAAATTTTGATATTTGGATGTGAATTTGTATGGGTCTTGATTTGGAATTGTTTGATGATGGAATTATAACTTAGGGAATGGCTTTGATTAAATGGATGGCAAATGGAAATGTCATGTGGGCTTTAGGGCCAATCTTGGGCTTTTGTATTTAGTGGAAATGGGCTTTTAGGAAGGTTTAGGGAAGTGGGCTTTTAGGTTTGAAAATGAATTTATGGATAGAAATTTTGTAAAGAGGTTGGGCCAAATAATTGTTGAGTTTGGTTTAGGGATGTGTCATGAGTGGTTTGGAGTCAATTTGGTGTGATTTGGACTTGAATTGGTTTGAATTTGGGTTTAATTGGTAAGTGGGCTTATGTAGGTCAAATTGGGCTAACTTGGGCCAATGTTGGGCTAGAGTTTAAATTGATGTAAAATTAATGTTCGGAAATGTTTATGGGAGTGTTTCAAAGAGGTTTTGGCTTTGATGGGTTTTGATTTTGGGGTTTGGGCTCATTTGGGTTAGGTTTGGGTTTAGGTCAAAAATGGGCCTTTTAGCTTTGGGTTGAATTTGAGTGGGGTTTGGATCAAAATCTTGGGCAAATCATGTTAGTTTTTTGTTTATGGGGATGTTAAGGAAGGTTTAGAAAAGATTTGGGGTTAATTGGAGTTGAATTGGGTGAGTTTGGGTTAAGTTTGGGTCATGGGTCCAAATTGGGCTTTAAGGCCAAAAGTGAAATTGGATCCAAATTTCAATCAAATTGGGCTTGGATTTGGTCTAGATTGGTGTTGGGGATGTTGAATTGAAGTTTAGAATTAAATTGGACCAGAATTTGGGTCAATTGGGTAGGTTAGGTTTTGACATTGGGTTCACTTAGGGTTAAAATGGGTCAAATTGGGGGTTTTGATAAAAGTGGGGTAAATTGACAAAATTGGCCCATGGTGTAGTTGAACAAAATGAAATTGGGAATATTTGGGATTTTTTGGAATTTTTTAGGAATTTTCTGAATTTTTGGATTTTTTGGCTAAGAGGGGTATTTTGGGTATTTGGAGGGTATTGGGAGGTTTTTTTGGAATTTTTGGTATTTTTGGGTATGGATGATCAATTTGAGTGATGTGGAAATGTTTGGGAATGATTTTGGATAATTTTGGGTGATTTGGAAATTTTTGAGAAATTTGGGCTATTCAGGGCTTTGGGTAGGTTAGCGGGTGTAGGGTCCCGGGGTCAAAAATTGAAAATTTGGAAAATTGAAGATTGGGTGGATGTAAGTGGAATAAAATCATTTTTGTTGAGCCATGAAGCCATATCAAGCCCATATGAGCCATGAAGGGACTCATTTGAGGCATTCACTATGTTGTTCCTAACCCTCTTGCGCAAGGGCTTAGGGGTTAAGGACCATCCATGTGAATCACCTACATGAGTCGGAGGTCAAGTCGAGTATGGGTGTGTTTTTAGGAAGTGTGTGAAAGTGTAGTGTGTAGGTGTAGTGTGTGTGCAAGTCAACCCTTCACTGCACCAGGCCACCCGAGGCGGTCCTAAGGTCAAAGAGTCCTATAGGAACTCATCCTTTAAACTTCCACATTTGATTTCAACCCTCTAGGTGATTAGGGGTCTACGATCAAGTTTGTGGAGTTTGCAGGGAGTTTAGAAGTGGTTTGAATTTCTAAAAGGTGGGTCCCAATTCTAATCCTCTAAGATAGTCAAAGGAAAAGCCTAAGGCTAGATCCTAAGCACTAAAAGAAGAAGAGAAGACCTCATAAAAAATGAGGTCAATAAATGGACCCCCAATAGGTGTGGTGAGCTGACGGAGCACACCGCGCGTATTGGTGTTGACCGAAGCGATCAACTAAAACAACACAGATGTCCAAGTAACAAACTTAGGACGAAGTAGAAGAGCTTCGCTGGGGAGTGTCAAGTATATCTCTGAACTCGGAGATTCTTGAACTCTCGTCGGGGAAAGGAAAAGGAGGTGAATCCCAAATCACATGATTTGGGAAAATTTCGATTTAGATTTTATTTTGTTTCATGTTTTAAGTCATGATGTGTGAGTTTAGATTTCAATTTGGAGTTTTAATTTAGATTGAAGTTTGTCAAGATTAATTTGAAGGGATTTGATTTGAAATGAAACTTGGAATTTTGAAGTTTTAGATGTAACATCTTCAACCCCAAAAGAAGATCGAATCGATTGGATTGGATCATTACAATGAGGAAAGATCTCATAGTAATGCGGTATTTGGATGTAAAATCCTTAACCTCAAGGGTTTGATTTTGATGTATTTCAGTGCAATAGGGAAATGATCCTAAAGCAATGCAGTCTCGGATGTAAAATCCTTAACCTCAGGAATTTGATTTGATGTATTTCAGTGCAATAGGGAAATGATCCTAAAGCAATGCAGTCTCGGATTTAAAATCCTTAACCTCAGGAATTTGATTTGATGTATTTCAGTGCAATAGGGAAAGAATCCTAGAACGGTGCGATCTTGGATGTAAAATCCTCGACCCAAGAGTTTGAATTTGATGTATTTCGGTGCAATAGGGAAAGAATCCTAAAGCGATGCGGTCTTGGATGTAAAATCCTCGACCCAAGAGTTTGAATTTGATGTATTTCAGTGCAATAGGGAAAGAATCCTAAAGCGAGTGCGATCTTGGATGTAAAATCCTCGACCCAAAAGTTTGAATTTGATGTATTTCAGTGCAATAGGGAAAGAATCCTAAAGCAAGTGCAATCTTGGATGTAAAATCCTCGACCCAAAAGTTTGAATTTGATGTATTTCAGATGCAATAGGAAAGAATCCTAAAGCAAGTGCAGTCTTGGATGTAAAATCCTCGACCCAAAAGTTTGAATTTGATGTATTTCGAGTGCAATAGGAAAAAATCCTAAAGCAAGTGCGATCTTGGATGTAAAATCCTCGACCCAAGAGTTTGAATTTGATGTATTTCGAGTGCAATAGGAAAGAATCCTAAAGCAAGTGCGATCTTGGATGTAAAATCCTCGACCCAAAAGTTTGAATTTGGTGTATTTCAAAGTGCAATAGGGAAAGAATCCTAAAGCGAGTGCGGTCTTGGATGTAAAATCCTCGACCCAAAAGTTTGAATTTGATGTATTTCAGTGCAATAGGAAAGAATCCTAAAGCAGTGCAGTCTTGGATGTAAAATCCTCGACCCAAAAGTTTGAATTTGATGTATTTCAGTGCAATAGGGAAAGAATCCTAAAGCAGTGCGGTATCGGATGTAAAATCCTTAACCTCAAAAAGTTGATTTTGATGGAGGTTTGATGTGAGATATGGAAAGATCGAATTTGAGATTTGAAATTTGACTGAGATTTGATTTAAGATCTGGAAGATCGAATCTGAGATTTGAAATTTGACTGAGATTTGATTTAAGATCTGGAAGATCGAATCTGAGATTTGAAATTTGACTGAGATTTGATTTTAGATCTGGAAGATCGAATCTGAGATTTGAAATTTGACTGAGATTTGATTTTAGATCTGGAAGATCGAATGTGAGATTTGAAATTTGACTGAGATTTGATTTAAGATCTGGAAGATCGAATCTGAGATTTGATAGAGATTTGGAATCTGGAAAGATTGAAGTTGAAATTTGAAAGGATGAGTTTGAACTCGGTTGAAATTTGATTTAAGATTTGATTTGAAATTTGATTGAGAATTTGATTTAACATTTATGTTGATTTTGTTTATCTTTTAATGATTCAAATTTTATTTTATCGTTTATTTAATGTTCATGTGAATTTGGTGTTTGTCATTTTTTTAGATTTTTTTTTTTTTTTTTTTAAGGAAAGTTTTCTTTTATTTTCTTTTTTTTTATTCCTTTTCTGTTCTTTGTTCGAAGTTCATTTAACTTTTAATGGCGTTTCCCAGTCAATTTGCACAAAATAGGTGAAGGCCAAAATTGTGATATGGTCACTTTCATTCCAATCATGCTGAAGTGTCGGCGTTATTTTTAGGTTGTGTGATATTTTAAAAAGGGGTCGCCTAACAGAAGTTGTCGGCGAATTTTAAATTTAAATATAGATATAATTTAGAAAGTAATATTTGATTTTGAAAATAATTTTAAATTTGAAGATTTTAAGATATGAAATCAAACCGATCTCACATCCCAAATAGTTTATACAAACGAGCACCGCACCGCAAACCGTGTATCTATCCCTAAGGATAAACACACTCAGCTTGATGGTGGGGCTCGGTTAAATAAACTAGAAGATTTGTGACATCCGTTTGGTCCGCGAACCAATTTTATAAGCCGACAAGTTCCCCTGCTTAATATAAATGAATTAAGCGGGGGTTTATATTACTCGGGTTCTTAAAGTTCCCTATAAGGGCAAGCCCCTATAGTTAATTACATCTTAAGTGACGGGAATCACCTAAGAAAACTCTCGATAATAATCAATAATTCTGCTCTCAAGAATTTCAAAGTTTATGTTTTCAAGGGATTGAATTTTGGAATTTCAATAGGGAATGGATCAAATTTGGAACATTTTATTTTAGGAATTCAAAGGAAGAAAAGTAGGAGAAATTACGGATTCGAAGTGAACTTCGATAATCTCCCGACTATCCTATTGTTTGGCTTGGATTTAGGAAAGTCCTAATGTTTATTTAATGTTTTAATCTCGCCAATTTTAGTTAATTAGGGCTTATATTTATATGATAGAATCATACAAATTGCCTGGAAGATATGAGGGTTTATGTCGTATCGGACGACTACCTCGGAATCCTAAGACCGATTAGGGCTTAATTTGCCATGCAAATGCCTAACGAAGAGTTGAGGATTTATGTTGCACTAGGCAAACTACCTCGAAGTCCTATGGTTTTGTTGTTTAATTCTAGGAAAGTTTTGTTGAAGTAGATTCAAGTTTTGCTGACGACGATGGCCGTGCTGCCCACCATGCTCCGAGCTCCTTGTTGTTGCAGAGGTTTAGTTGTAGAAGTCATAAATCAAGGGATGAGAAAAGTGTTTTGGTTTAGAGAAGTCTTAATTTCCAAGTGTTTTTTGTGTTTTAATTAAAACAAATCTTAAAGTTGATTATAACGACACCGGTTAAGATCCCACGGTTCCATCCTTCCGGCATCATTATTTTTATCGGATTCACTTAGTCCGGATGAATTTGCTAAACTCAACTGAATGAGTTCCACACTTTCATTTAGACCGTGGGAAATCCCGTTAGCAACACGTAGGTTACATCATCCGAGGTATTCCCGATCATCCAACAGGACGTTTTAATTTAGTTGTAATTGTAGTTTTGTGTTCTGTTTGTGATTAAATTTTGAGTTGTCTTATATTTTGAAATGTTGTGGAGGTGAATTTTATCTTGTAGTGTCTTTTAATTTAGTTATGGGTTTCAGTTTTGGTTTCTGTCCTAAAGGTGTAGGTTTTCATGCAACTGTTGTTTTATCATGCAAGAAAAAAAAATAAGTGCGATGCAATTAAATAAATTGCCGTAAAGTAAATCGCAATAAAATAAAAGCGTACCTGGAGGGTCTTCCCGTCATCCCAAGCCGCACTTAAAACACAATTAGAATATTTAAGCAAGTTCCTAGGTAAAGCTAAGGGAAAGGGTTATGGTTTTCTACCAAATTCCTAATCCTATAGCTAGTCATTTCCTATGACGTCTAGAGTTCTTTGTGTTTTTGGTTTGAAGACGATTTTCTTCATCAAAGAACAATTAAGTTCAATTGTTCTTAGTAAATATCCTCTCATATCGAGGAAGTGCTTAAGAAGAATCTTAAACATCTTTTCAATATTTCTAGGATTGTTTTAAGTCCAAATGAATTTAATTGTGTAAATGAATCGATCGTCCGAGGTTTTCAAGTTTTGTTAACTTGCTCAGTGAACTAGGACATTTGAATGTCCTATAAGTGAAGTGTCACTTCATTTGATATTCCATTTAGGAGTTATGATAATAAAAGCTCCTAAGGGCAAAATAGTATTTAATGATTTGTGATTCAAATTTAAGTTCAAATTAATGATTTAAGTTTGGAATAGTGTTCAAGTTATTTTAGATTTATTTTTGAGTTCTTTATGTCTTAGGTGATGTTATTTAATTTAACTTAATTTATTTTGATTTAATTTAATTTAATTCAATTTAATTTAGTTTGATTTGATTTAATTTAATTCAATTTAGTTTGATTTGATTTAATTTTTAATTTAATTTAATTTAATGTAATTTAATTTAATTTAATTTAATTTAATTTAATTTAATTTAATTTAATTTATTTATTTAATTTAATTTAATTTAATTTAATTTAATTTAATTTAATTTAATTTAATTTAATTTAATTTAATTTAGTTTAACTTTTAATCTTAATTTAATTTAATATAATTTTAATTTAATTTACTTAATTTAATTTGATTTTTAATTTAATTTAATTTAATTTTAATTGGAATTTTTGAAAGAGTTTAATGATTTAATTTTAGTTTAATGATTAAGTCTTTTAATATTTTAAGTTTGAGTTATCATTTTAATTAAGAGTTGAATATTAATGAGATGATTAATTTAGGGATTTTTAAATTAAAGAATAAATCTCCTCCTAATAATATCCCTATTTTAATAATCCCAATTTTATTACTCTTCCAAATTTAATCAATTATTTAATTAATATTTAATCATTTTAAATTTCTTAATGGGTTTCTACCCTTTAATTATTTAAATTTCAATCATCCAAATCAGATTAAGATCAAATATTTTACTTGTTAATTTTTTATTAAACCTAAAGTTTTAATTAAGGGTTAAAATTTTAATTACCATTTTGCCCTTTAAGCCTAATAATTTTATAACTCACTAAATTGAACTCAAATGAACTTGAAATTTTTATGTGACTTCACTCATATGTCAATAAAGACATGAGAGGAGAAAATATGATTTTTCTGTATTTAATTTATTTATATAATTATTTTTAGTAGAAAATAGAGATTTTCAAGGAAAATTTGATAACATGACCAAGGGTAAGTTTCTGTCCTTAAGAAAATTAGGGGACATTCCTAATGACCAGAGGACCACTTGGACCAAAATTTGTGATTTTTTGAATTATATTTTATTTATTAGAATTATTTTAAGTTCTGAAGTATTAATTAATTTAAAAAAATAGAATACAAGTTGAAAAATGAATTTTATAATTTTTAAAATTCTCTCTGATATCAAGGATTCCAGAGAACCAAACTTTACAATTTTCTGATTTTTCTATGATTTATTACAATTATTTTAGAGAAAATGCTAGAAAATACATTTTTTTAATTTTAAAATTACCCTAGAGCTTTAAAATTTAATATCTCACTAAATAGACCTAGGAAAAATATGGGGTTTGTTCCTAAGTGATTAAAATTCAAAATGTGACATTTTGGTGAATTTTATTATTTTTGTGATTTTTATTATTATTTTTAATTATTAAAAATATTAAAATAATATTAAAAATCAACTTTTTTAGAAAATTGAAATTTTAATTTTCTTAAACTCCCCTGATATCAGAGAGAATCCAAAACCAATTTGGTGAATTTTTGAAAGATATTTTGAAAGTTATGAATTTTTAAAGTTTAAAATGACTAAATGGCTTAATCAACCCAATTAATAGGGCTAACCAAGTCCAATTGACTTCAAACTTTTATGGTGGGTTCCTCTGATCCTAAAGGTCAGTGGAGAATTGATTTCAAGTCAATTTTATGTATGGTTAGCTCTAATTAATTAGAGACCTATTTTGGGTGTTTAAGCCAATTAGGGTTAATCTGAGTGAATTAACTCAAATCCTATTTTTCCTAGGGTTCTCTGGTCATAAGGAACATCACCAATTTTTCCTAGAATTTATTACACAACATGCTATTTATTGGAATTAAAATATTCAAAACAGTGGCATGAATTTGAAAAATCAATAACTCTTCATAGGGATGGCCTCTGACTTTGGAAAATTCAGGGAATGTTCCCAAATTCAGAGGCTTCAAAAGCCCTATGGTCTCATGCCATGGTGAATTGTATGAATGCATGGAGAATTAAATGTATGCAGAGAGTAAATAAATTACTAAAAATAAAATACTTGATGAAATTAAATGATTTCTTTTCCACATTATTCTCCTCTGTTCACTGAGCAAGAGGGTATTTTTATTTTATTTTTAGGATTTTTCTACACAAAGATATGAATTTTCCAAGTTTAGGGAATTAAATAAATTAGAAAATACCCTATTTTTCTATTTATCCGAGTCGGCGCCGCGTCAACCTTAGCCTCTCCGAAGCGGTACGTGTCGCGCCGCGATTGGGCGCCGCCATCCGAGTCGCCCGTCCCGGGACCCGCAGCTCATGTAACATTCTCTGGTCCGGCGCAATCTGATCCGTCCGCTCGATACACGCGCGATCCAACGGCTCCTGGTCATCGTCTACGACTGGTGTGCACCCGTGACCGTCAACCTTCTAACCCTAATTTCTCACTCGATTCTCAATGGATTTTCATGTTCTTATGCTTCTATGGATTCGTCTTCAAGAGACGAACACATCCATACGATAAACATGCATTGAAATTTACTCAAATGAAATGGAGAATCTCCGTAAGCTCGGGAAGAAGAATGAGTTCATACCTTTGCTCGGAGAAGTGAAGCTTCGATCCGAGAGTTGTTGCACCTTCGATCGGATCCTAAGCAAGCTCCGCATGAAGTCTCCCGGTCCAGTGAATTGTCTCAGGTTGGACTTCGACCACGCCCGATCACAAAGCTTGGAGTCCGGAGCAACCGGGTGGCCCGGAGATGGGGCTTTTGGCGGTGGACACCTTCCTTGGTCCGGTGAAGGTGTAGGACCAATCAATTTGGAGATTGGTTCACCGTGGAGAAGTGTCCTCGGTTTCGGGTGGAATTTCAACTCCGAAATCGAGCTCGCGGAGAAGAAATGGCGGGGGGATCTCACTCTGGGGATCAAGTGCTCGTGTATGGGGAGGAGTCCGGAACAATTTTGGCGAGTTTTGGCAAGGTTTGTGCAACTCTTTTTTTCATGGCCGTGAGGGGTGGTGTTTAAATAGGCATGGTCGGAGGCTCTCCTGGTGGGGTTTAATGGTCGGGATCACTCGCTTAGGTCAAGGGAAGAACAGCCATGCTATCCATTTGGGTTGGGACAAGTCAGCAATGGAGAATTTCAATGTTGGCTCACATGTGAGCTTTCGGCCATGGTGTTTTCCGGCGACTAGGGTGGCTGGCCGGCAGGCAAGGGTCACCCTCAGGGTCAGGTGGGTCGTGGTCGGGTGTTTGTGCAAGCAATTGGCAATGGCCAAGTGTAAAGGAGATGGCTTGGAATGGAATGGGGAAGAGGCCATTTTGGCTAGGTTTGGGTCAACCTATCCTTTTGGGCTAGGTGCACCACCCAAGGTCCGGTCTTGGGCCGAAAAGAGTCACTTGGGTCACCGCCATGGAGTCGTGAAGTCTCCATCCATGGTGAGGTGGCTAAGCATGGTTTAGTGTGTGACATGCTTAAGGTAAAAAAAGGTTTAAGAAGGATTAGGAAAGGGCCCCCTCTTCTTGCCATAAATGGACTAATGACAAGTCAAAGCCCTCATGGCTTCATGTGGCTTGAGGATGGCTTGTTCATGGCTCCATTTGGCTTGGGAAAAGGGTCGACTTGTTTCATGAAAAGGGTTTTAGGAATTTTTTGGTAATTTGATGTAAATTTGTATGGAACTTGATTTGGAATGATTTGATGATGGATTTAGGACTTAGGTATTGAGTTTAATTGAAAGTATGATGAGGGGAAATGTCATATGGGCTTTGGGACCAATTTTGGGCCTTTGGATGTGGTAAAGGATGGGCTTTTAAAATGGTTTAGGAAAGTGGGCTTTTGAATTTTAAAATGGATTTTGGGATGAAATTTTGGTAAAGGCTTGGGCCAAATAATTGTTGAGTTTGGTTTAGGGATGCTTCATGAGTGGTTTGAAACAAGTTTGAGGTGATTTGGGTTTGAATTGGGTTGGATATGGGCCTTTTTGGTAAAGAGGCTAAGGTGGGCCAAAATGGGTTACCATGGGCCAAAGTTGGGCTAGAGTTGAAATTGATGTAAAATTAATGTTGGGAAATGTTTATGGGAGTGTTTCAAAGGGGTTTTGGCTTTGGTTAGGTTTTGATTTTGGGATTTGGGCTCATCTGGGCTAGGTTTAAGTTTAGGTCAAAATTGGGCTTTTTGATTTTGGGTTGAATTTGAGTGGGGTTTGGGTCTAAATTTTGGGCAAATCATGTTAGTGTTTTGTTTATGGGGATGTTAAGGAAGGTTTAGAAAAGATTTGGGGTTAATTGGAGTTGAATTGGGTGAGTTTGGGTTAGGTTTGGGTCATAGGTCCAAATCGGGCTTTAAGGCCAAAAGTGAAATTGGATCCCAATGCCACTCAAATTGGGCTTGGATTGGGTCTAGATTGGTGTTGGGGATGTTGAATTGAAGTTTAGAATTGAATTGGACCAAAATTGGGGTCAATTGGGTAGATTTGGTTTGACATTGGGTTTACTTTGGGTTAAAATGGGTCAAATTGGGGGTTTTGATAAAAGTGGGGTAAATTGACAAAATTGGCCCATGGTGTAGTTGAACAAAATGAAATTGGGAATATTTGGGATTTTCTGGAATTTTCTGGGAATTTTCTGAATTTTTGGATTTTTTGGCTAAAGAGGGTATTTTGGGTATTTGGAGGGTATTTTGGAATTTTTGGAATTTTTGGCATTTTTGGTTATGGATGATCAATTTAAGTGATGTGGAAATGTTTGGGATTGATTTTGGAGAATTTTGGGTAATTTGGAAATTTTTGAGAAATTTGGGTAGTTTCAAAGGCATTTGGTAGGTTAGGCGGGGTGTAGGGTCCCGGGGGTCAAAAATTGAAAATTTGGAAAATTGAAGATTGGGTGGATGTAAGTGAAATACAACCATTTTGGTTGAGCCATGAAGCCATATCAAGCCCACATGAGCCATGAAGGGACTCATTTGAGGCATTCACTATGTTGTTCCTAACCCTCTTAGCCAAGGGCTTAGGGGTTAAGGACCATCCATGTGAATCACCTACATGAGTCAGGAAGTCAAGTTGGGTATGGGTGTATTTTCAGGAGGTGCATGGAAGTGTAGTGTATGAGTGTAGTGTGTGTGTAAGTCAGCCCTTCACCAGACCAGGCCACCCAGGGTAGTCCTAAGGCCAAAGAGTCCCATAGGAACTCATCCTTTAAACTTCCACATTTCGATTTCAACCCTCTAGGTGATTAGGGGTCTACAGTCAAGTTTGTGGAGTTTGCGAGGAGTTAAGAAGTGGTTTGAATTTCTAAAAGGTGGGTCCCAATTCTAATCCTCTAAGATAGTCAAAGGAAAAGCCTAAGGCTAGATCCTAAGTACTAAAGAGAAGAAGAGAAGACCTCATCAAAAATGAGGTCAACAAATGGACCCTCAATAGGTGTGGTGAGCCGACGGAGCACACCGCGCGTATTGGTGTTGACCGAAGCGATCAACAAAACCAACACAGATGTCCAAGTGACAAACTTAGGACGAAGTAGGAGAATTTCCGCTGGGGAGTGTCAAGTATATCTCTGGAACTGGAGATTCTTGAACTCTCGCTGGGGAAAGGAAAAGGAGGTAAAAATCCAAATCACATGATCTGGGAGAGTTTCGATTTAGATTTTATTTTGTTTCATGTTCAAGTCATGATGTGTGAGTTTAGATTTTGAGTTTTCATTTAAATTGAAGTTTTGTTAAGATTAATTTTGAAGGGATTTGATTTGAAATGAAAATTGGAATTTTGAAGTTTTAGATGTAACATCTTCAACCCCAAAAGAAGATCGAATCGATTGGATTGGATCATTACAATGAGAAAAGATCTCGTAGTAATGCGGTATTGGATGTAAAATCCTTAACCTCAAGAGTTTGATTTTGATGTATTTCATTGCGATAGGAAAAGATCCTAAAGCGATGCAGTCTCGGATGTAAAATCCTCGACCCAAAAGTTTGAATTTGATGTATTTCATCGCGAATAGGAAGAGAATCCTAAAGCGATGCGGTCTTGGATGTAAAACCCTCGACCCAAGAGTTTGAATTTGATGTATTTCAGTGCAATAGGAAGAGAATCCTAAAGCAGAGTGCGATCTTGGATATAAAATCCTCGACCCAAAGGTTTGAATTTGATGTATTTCGAGTGCAATAGGAAGAGAATCCTAGCAAAGGTGCGATCTTGGATGTAAAATCCTCGACCCAGAAGTTTGAATTTGATGTATTTCAGTGCAGTAGGAAAAGAATCCTAAAGCAGTGCAGTCTTGGATATAAAATCCTCGACCCAAAGGTTTGAATTTGATGTATTTCAGTGCAGTAGGAAAAGAATCCTAAAGCAGTGCAGTCTTGGATGTAAAATCCTCGACCCAAAGGTTTGAATTTGATGTATTTCAGTGCAATAGGAAGAGAATCCTAAAGCGATGCGGTCTTGGATGTAAAATCCTCGACCCGAAGTTTGAATTTGATGTATTTCAGTGCAGTAGAGAAAAGAATCCTAAAGCGATGCGATCTTGGATATAAAATCCTCGACCCAAAGGTTCGAATTTGATGTATTTCAGTGCAGTAGGAAAAGAATCCTAAAGCAGGTACGTCTTGGATGTAAAATCCTCGACCCAAAGGTTTGAATTTGATGTATTTCGAGTGCAATAGGAAGAGAATCCTAAAGCAGGTGCGGTCTTGGATATAAAATCCTCGACCCAAAAGGTTCGAATTTGTTGTATTTCGAAGTGCGATAGGAAAAGAATCCTAAAGCAAAGTGCGGTCTTGGATGTAAAATCCTCGACCCAAAGGTTTGAATTTGATGTATTTCAGTGCGATAGGAAGAGAATCCTAAAGCAAGGCAATCTTGGATGTAAAATCCTCGACCCGAAGTTTGAATTTGATGTATTTCGGTGCAGTAGGAAAAGAATCCTAAAGCGAGTGCGGTCTTGGATATAAAATCCTCGACCCAAAGGTTTGAATTTGATGTATTTCGAAGTGCAGTGGAAAAGAATCCTAAAGCAAGTGCGATCTTGGATGTAAAATCCTCGACCCAAAGGTTCGAATTTGATGTATTTCAGTGCAATAGGAAGAGAATCCTAAAGCAGAGCAGTCTTGGATGTAAAATCCTCGACCCGAAGTTTGAATTTGATGTATTTCAAGGTGCGGAGGAATAGAATCCTAAAGCAGTGCAGTCTTGGATATAAAATCCTCGACCCAAAGGTTTGAATTTGATGTATTTCAGTGCAGTAGGAAAAGAATCCTAAAGCAGTGCAGTCTTGGATGTAAAATCCTCGACCCAAAGGTTTGAATTTGATGTATTTCAGTGCAATAGGAAGAGAATCCTAAAGCAGTGCAGTCTTGGATATAAAATCCTCGACCCAAAAGGTTTGAATTTGATGTATTTCAGTGCAGTAGGAAAAGAATCCTAAAGCAGTGCAGTCTTGGATGTAAAATCCTCGACCCAAAGGTTTGAATTTGATGTATTTCAGTGCAATAG
Organism: Papilionanthe hookeriana x Papilionanthe teres; assembly: GCA_022702705.1. NCBI lineage: Eukaryota > Viridiplantae > Streptophyta > Magnoliopsida > Asparagales > Orchidaceae > Papilionanthe > Papilionanthe hookeriana x Papilionanthe teres. Next base: position 113,206,055 of record CM040430.1, on the reverse strand, counting down.
GAAGAGAATCCTAAAGCAGTGCAGTCTTGGATATAAAATCCTCGACCCGAAGTTTGAATTTGATGTAGGTTTGATGTGAGGTCCGGAAAGATCGAATTTGAGATTTGAAATTTGACTGAGATTTGATTTAGGATCTGGAAGATCGAATTTGAGATTCGATAGAGATTTGGAATCTGGAAAGATTGAATTTGAAATTTGGAAGGATGAGTTTGAACTCGGTTGAAATTTGATTTAAGATTTGATTCGAAATTCGGAAGATCACATTTGAAATTTGTTTCGAGAATTCGATTTAACATTTATGTTGATTTTGTTTATCTTTTAATGATCCAAATTTTACTTTATTGTTTATTTATTGTTCATGTGAATTTGGTGTTTGTCATTTTTTTTAGATTTTTTTTTTTTTTTTTACTTCTTGTATTTTTAAATTTAATAGAATGAAGTGGGATAAGATCGGGAAGGAGATTTTGATTTGGAAAAGAAAACAAGGAAAATTTTATTATCGAGATTTTATTTATTTTAGCACATTTTATTATTTTTGGGTTCGGACCCATTCATAAGTAATCACTTCACCCGTGCTTCTAGTGGATGGAAAGTTCATTCCTTCGAAACATCGTGTAGCGTAATACTTTTTCAAGTATCGTCCATTGATCGGAAGCATATGTCGTTCTCCCCGGCAATTCACTAGCCGATAGGAACCTCCCGAGTATACCGCTTCAACCACAAACGGTCCTTCCCAAGTGGGTTCAAATTTTCCTCCTATCTTGCGGTGTGCAAGAATAGGTCTTTGAGAACGAGAACTAGATCACCAACTTTCAAGGTTCTTAGGCGGACCCGCTTGTCATGGGCTTGAACCATCTTAGCTCGGTACGATTCTAAATTCTGTTGCGCCGCAAGTCTTTTCCCTTCCGGGCTCTCTAATTCTTCGAGTCGTAATTTGGCGTTCTCTTCGTTGTGATTTTATTTGCGAACCGCAATTCGAGTGAAGGGAGCCGAACCTCTAAAGGTAACATCGCCTCGGACCCATACACCGGAGCGTAAGGTGTAGCTTGCGTAGGAGTTCGAAGGTTGTCCGTAGGCCCATAAGGCTTCTAACAACTTCTCGTGCCAATTTCTCTTATTGTCGTCTAAAGTCTTCTTTAAAATTTGAACGAGAGTTTTATTAAAAGCCTCGCCTAGGCCGTTTGCTCTTGGGTAGTAAATTGTCGAGTAACGCCGGCCGATTCCGTGTCTTCCGACAAAATTGTTGATTTTTGTACTTCCGAATGCCGACCCATTATCCGAGATGATCTCCGCGCGGCACCCCGAAACGGTAAACAACTTGGTTCTCGAAAAATCGTAGTACGTGATGTGCTTTCACTTCTCTTAGTGGAACCGCCTCTGCCCACTTGGAAAAGTAATCTGTAGCCGCAAGAATGAAGCGATGTCCTTTTGAAGACGGCGGTTCTATTGGACCCACTATATCCGTACCCCAACATTCAAATGGCCACGATGCAATTGTCGGATGTAGCACATTTGGAGGTTGGTGTAGAACCACTCCGTGCACTTGGCACTGATGACGACTCTCGACGATTTTCATGCAGTCGGTCATCATCGAGGGCCAGTAGTACCCTAGTCTTTTAATTTTCATTTTCATCTTCGGACCCGACTGGTGAGTGCCACAGAGTCCCGAATGTACCTCTTTAACAATTTTACGGGCCTCAGACCCGCTTAGGCACCTTAGCCACATTTGATCAAAAGACCTTCTGTATAACGTGTTGTTTATTAATGCGTAGGACAGAGTTCTTTTCTTGATCCGATGAGCTAACGACCTATCATCCGGTAGTTTTCCTGTTTGCGGGTAATCCATCAATGGTCGTCGCCAATCTTCCGTGTTTTCTCGTTACCGCCGCAATCGATTCTTCTTCCTTTTCCGATTCGTGTATCGTGTCTATGTCAAGCTGTGATAGGATCTGGCGTCCGTGAACTGACACTTCTACTGATTCATCTTGCAAACAAGCAAATTCTTTTGCGAGACGAGCTAGCGCATCCGCTAAAGCGTTTTCTTTCTGGGGATTTTGTAAATTGTCACATTCGGAATTTGTTCCAACAAGCTCGTATGGCGTACTCGGAAGTATTGTTCGAGTCTCGGTTTTAAAATTCTCGTATTGTCCGGCGATCCGTCGAATGATTAACCGTGAATCCCCGTAGATGTTGATGTCCGTTATCCCCATTCGAATGGTTAATTCCAGATCCCGTTATGAGGGCTTCGTATTCCGCTTCGTTGTTTGTACATGGTTCGTCAAGTGGTAGGAGTATCTTAACATCCCCCGCTCCGGTGTTATAAAGATTAGCCCGATTCCCGCCTTACCGGCACTATCACTTGCGATTCTTCGTCTTTGTGTGCCGAAGATGCTCCGTCGAAATATAATTCCCAACGTCGATCATCAAGTTCTTCTAGGTTCATTATTTGTTCATCTGGCAGATCGTCATTGAGAGGAGATTCTGCCGCAAAGGGTGTGCTCGCGAGGAAGTCCGCTAAGACTTGTCCCTTTACGGCACGAAGAGGCACGAAAGTTATATCGAATTGCAATAATATCATCGACCATCCGGCAAGTCCGCTGGAAAGCGTTGGGCGGGTCATCAAGTATTGCAATGGATTAAACTTCGAGATCAGGTCGACCTTATGAGAAAGCATGTAATGCCCGAGCTTTTGAGCAGCGAAGATCGTGGCCAAACAATGCTTTTCAATTGCGGGATACCTTATTTCCGTCGGCAGAAACGACGACTTAAGTAATAAAGAGCATTTTCTTTACCCTCATCATCGACCCTGGCCAACGGGCTCCGAGAGAGTCGTCTAAAGCCGCGGTATAAAGTATTAGCGGTCTACCCGAGACCAGGGCTGCTAAGACAGGAGGTGTCATTAAGTATTGTTTAATGTCCTCGAAGGCCCTCCGGCATTTCTCTTCCCAAATAAATTTGGCGTCCTTTTAACTAGTGCCGAGAAAGGCCGACACCTACTCCGACATGTTTCGAGATAAAGCGTCGAAGATATGCCGCTTCCTTGAAAAGATCGTAGTTGTTTTAAGGTTTTGGGAGGCGGCATTTCTAAGATAGCTTTTAATCTTTTCCGGGTCGATTTCAATTCCACGATGTCGGACAACGAATCCTAAGAATTTCCCGGAGGTGACACCGAAGGCGCATTTTAAGGGATTCATCTTAAGGTTAAATTGTCTTAATCGTTCGAAAACAATTCTCAAATCATACAAGTGGTTGTCCTTTATTTTGCTTTTGATGACCACATCGTCCACGTAGCATTCGACTTGATTATGGATGAGATCATCAAAAATTCTTGTCATTGCTCTCCGGTAGGTTGCTCCTGCGTTCTTCAATCCGAATGGCATCATGGTGTAGCAAAATACCCCGATCGGCGTTCTGAATGCTGTAAGCTTTTCTTCTTCTGGAGCCATTTTTATCTGGTTGTATCCTGAAGATCCATCCATGAATGAGAATATTTCATGTGTTGAAGCGATGTCGATCATTAATTCGGGATCGGTAGAGGGAATTCATCTTTCGGACATGCCTTGTTTAAATCTCTCGAAATCCACACAAATTCCGATCCGACCATTCTTCTTCCCGACCGGTACCACGTTGGCTAACCAAGTCGGGTATTGTTCTTCACGGACAAATTTAGCGTCTATTAGCTTTTTAACTTCGACTATGACTTGTTGTTCGATTTCTAGACGCATTCTTCTCGGGACCTTGTCCGACCGGGACGAAGTGGGGTCCACTCCTAGTTTATGGACCGCGACCTCTGGAGCTAAACCTGGCATCTCATCGTAGCTCCAAGCAAAACAGTCTTTAAATTCCATTAATAACTTGATTATTTCTTCTGAGTCTTCTTTATTGAGTAAGGAGCTAACAAAGGTAGGTTTGGGCTCTTTGCTAGTACCTAAGTTAACTTCCGTTAACTCGTCTATCGTAGATTTAATTTCTTCTTCGAATTCTGGTGGAGCGTCTCCAATTTGTAAATCTTCGAGTTCGTCCGTAGTTTCCATGCAGTTTTCATTAGATTCGCAAGTGACAACCAAGCAAAATTCGGCATCATCAACCGATCCTATCGTGCCGAATCCGAGACCATGCTTTGAGTCAGGTGGACGACCGAGTTATTCCATAAATTTTCAAAACGTTGTGATCGACCTTTTGTCCATTGTCGAGGTAAGAACACCACGCCGAATTAAATTTTGAACACAGGGAGAGTACCACTCAAAAGGCAATTCCATTAATTCGATGAAGTAGCATCTTCAAGTTGTACATTATTTTCGGCTTTGGAGGAAGAAGCACCACGGTAGAATTTGATTGGTTTCAGCACCATCGCTACGTACCTCTTTGACCTCCATACCCTCGATCTTATTAGAATGGATCGGGGTCGTGGTCATAGTATGTACATAGTGGTTAATCTTCTCGTACATCGATTTATATTCTTCGTTTCTTTCATCTTCGAGAGGGATTCTGAATTGCGGCTTCTTCGACTTATTGTCGCCGCTTCTTGTTTGATTTCTTTTTCTTCTTCAGAACTATCTTCCCAATCGACTTTAATGGTTGGTTTCCTCTGTCCAGTTGTCCTAACGTCTCTACCACGACCTCGTCCCCGGCCTCGACCTCGGATGCGAGTTGTGGAGAAACCTTCACCATCTCGTCGTAAGGGAGTGGTGAGTGACTCGTTGGACTAGAACTTCGGTGTTCTTCGTTGTCCCGAACTTTCTTTGCTTCATTTGTTATGGTATCTCCGGAGAAGATCGTTTTCTTCGGTGGTGCATAATAAGCCGCATCCTCGTGAATTCCAATTTCATGTACGGAGAATGGTTGTAAGTCACCTTTGATGCACTCGTTCCCCTCCATCGTAGTACTTGATGCACCGATGTAGAGATGATGGTACCATCCCGTTTTCATGTATCCATGGTCGGCCCAAGAGAGCGTTGAACGATGTTTCGAATCAATTATGTGAAATTTCGCGGTTGTCTTTGCTAAGTCACCGGTCTTCATCAGTAGTGTTATTGATCCGAGGGCTCTTTCTCCTTTCTGGTTGAATCCTCTTAATAACATTTTGTCCGCTTCGAGCTCGCGGGCATCAATTTCCAAGTATGCTAGCGTTCGAAGATTCATTATATTGATTGATGCTCCCTGGATCCACCAATACTCCGGAGAGTGTGAATTTTCCGATTGTAACCGAAATGTACAATGGTCGGTTGTGGTCTGCTTGTTCCAAGTAGTAGGTCATCGTCCGTGAAGGTAACACCTCGTTGTTCCTTTAACGAGCAAAACCTCATCTAAGGACTCTCCGGCCATTTGAGCTAAGCAAATTTCTGGATCAAGTAAGGCCTTGATCGAGCTTCTCTCATCTCCTTTGATAAGATGAGAGCGTCGTAGATGCTCCAGTTGGTCGGTAGTTTCCTAAGATCAGTTGAAGACGTCAGAAATTAATTTTTTAGCAATACGTAACTGAACGAAGCATGATTTATTCCTTCCGCTCTAGGTTGGTTCTTCCTGAACAACCACCTGCTTTCCTTTGTCCTTTGACCCATTCTCGGAGGTGTAACTTTTCCACTTCTAAGTCGACTTCGTAATTTCTTCTCTAAATCTATCGTCGAGCCCCGCCTAGCGTCTCTTCGACCGGAATGACAAGCCCTTCAGATTAGCTTCGCAGTCTGAAGGCTCTAACTCTATCGTGACTGGAGCTCCTCGAAACTCGGCAGACAGATTCGTTGCTTCGTTGAACTCGTAGCCTCCTCGATGATGTCTTCTTCGTTATTTTGCTTCGTCGAGATCGTGTATGATTCGAGAATTGTCGTTGGTATCGAAATCGATATCCGGATTATCGTTAGTTACGTAATCGTTAGAATGTATCAAAACGTAGTCAACGCCATCACCCTTATCATTATATGATCCCACCGAAGTGAGCGTATAATCATACAGAGTCGGGTTCGAGGGATTTCTCCCCGAATCAGAAACAACTATCCTAGGATAAGCGCCCCTAGTCTAGCCTTAGGTGTCTCGGTCTTCTTCTTCGTCAATTTTCTTTCTTTTCTTTCAATCGTTCGTTGAGGTGGTTCTTCTATCGCAAGTGATAAGCATCGGCTTAACAGTTTCAAACTCAATCAAGCTCACACCGAAGCGAAGCCTGATGCCGTTCTAAAATCTTTTTCGAAGACTCCTTGCCCAAGCGGTACCATCCATCGTCAGTCGCATAGATCTACTCCAATGATGGGATCAGTCGAGACAACATTGACGGAACCTCCTTTCTGGGGTTCCTTCATGTACCCCTTCGGGATCGTACTCCTTCCGTTGTGCTGTCACTTCGAGCCAACTTTCGAAGGTAATGCAATCTTCATCTTGCAGCTCCAAGCATCTGGTGGTAGGGCAAAAGTCGGGATCACCTTTCTTGTTGACTTCCTCTGGTCTTTTAGGCTCGGCAGCCGGAAATCCGGAGTCTCTCATCAGACTACGGGTTCTCCATTTTCGGCACCGCTTTCCATTCTCGAACGATATTCCTCTCGCTCAAAAGCTCTCTTAATGTACGTTTGCGACGAGGTGGCTGTTCATACCGCGGAGCGGACCGATAGCCGGGCCGGGGTTGCCGGTAATTCTGTTGTGGTTGCTGCGGCCGTTCTGGTGGTATTTGCATCGGTTGCTCGGGCTTTGCCACCCGTCGCAACGATCCCGGATTTCTTTCAAAGTCTTTACGTTTTTGTTTATCCGTTTTATCGGTGAAACTTAATTGCTTTGCCTCCTCTTAAAGCTTCCGCCTGCGAACAACTTCTCGAAAGCGAATAGTAACCTCGAGGAGAAGTGCCATTCGCCGTGAATGCTTTTAAGCAAAATGCCGACCGCATGCTGTTCTCGTTAGCCGTGGTTCACACTTCATGCTTAAGTTCCTCCATCAAGTATGTAATCCACCAAAGTTTCATTCGTTCGCTTCTCTACCACTAAATCGCCTATAGTGATGTGGTGTCGAGCTCCGGCGAATCGTCGATGAAGAGGTTCTCTAGCTCCGCAGCTCTCTCACCGAACCATTTGGTGGCACTCGGTGATACCGCCGAAGGCGATTCCCGATGATCAGCCGACGAACCGTCGGAAGAGTAATGCATCGCTCCGGCCGGCATTGCAACAACCGGCACGAAAGTCCGCGACATGTTGTCGGGTTTCCCGCCTGGCCGGGTCTCGGGACGAGGTGGTACGAAGCCTTCGGCATTGGACAGCGTCGAATTCTTCCGGTAAGGTCTACCCGTCCGAATGGATGTCCCGCTTCGATTGTGCTAAGGCTTCTCGCACTCGCTGTTCCACTGCCCTTGGATATCCTTCAGAATCATACTTTGTGTCGTATCCTTTTTCAGCTGATCATCCCCATTGATCGACGGTCTCCTTTTCCTCCGTCTACAGCGGAATGATCCTCCGGGTGTCTCTCTATGTGGTTGTACTTCGACTGAGAGGGCCGCAGCTACGTCATCTCTTCCATCCTTTCGCCATCGAGCGATCGTGTCGTCTTTTTCCCGGGTTGCCTTCTTATCGCCCGTTCTTCTCTTCGCGAAGCGTGAGCACCTGCGAAGCCGCTGAAGCTCCCGTGTCTCAACCATGTTGACGCGTATTCGCCGTCCATGAATTCGATGAATCAATCTCGTCTCCGAACTTTTCTTCTCTTTTGCCAATCGGTCGCATATCGGTTCTCAACTTTTCCATGGCATCTTCTAGCGGGCTTTCTCGTGTGTCTTCGTGGTTGTCGTGCGATAGTCGCCGGGTCCCCTTCTCACGAGTCCCCTTTATCGCGGTAACACTTTCTTCGCATTCAAGTCTCCCCACAGGACTCCTCTTCTTCTCGTCATTTCTGTTTTCCAATCTCAATCGCCGCAGGGATTGTATACCATCCTTTCCGGCAATTGTGTCTGGGGACCAGGATGGTCTTGTCGGCCAAATGCCGGAAGGTGGTATCCTCCCTAATCCGTAATCCTGAGACGACAACGACATGCTAGCCTTTCATTCTTTACTCGCTTTTCTCGTCATGATGGCTGGGTTTTACTCGGGCCCAAGATGGACTCGACCGGCACCCGCCCTATCCTTCGTAGAATTTCGATACGGGGCAGTTTTCCTTCTTGCTAACTTTTCTACCAAAGTTTCAGCCGAGCAAATCCAGAGTTCCTAGCTTCTTCTTTTCAAGGGCTATCGTTGTAATATGCGTGTCACATAATGTGGCAACAATCTTACGAATATTTTCTTCATCTTCTGCGGAGAGGGATGAAACCTCGTCTCTCCCAAGAGTGGTATGTGGTCTGGGGCAATGTGTGTATATTCTCAAGTGCTTCCGGAATCTCCTCTGTAGAAAGCAATTTCACAGCCTCCGGCTTCTTTAGCGATCCTTCTATTTCTCGTTTCTCCGTCTTCGTCGCTGACGGAATTCGAACCCGATTTCGAAACAAGGTCTTACAGAAAATCTGTACCTCCACGAGAATGTGTCCATCATAATCTCCGGATTTCTTTCCCTTCACTTCCGCAAAGTCGGGGTAGGTGCGTAAACAACTAGACCAGCTGGGGTAGAGATAACGGTCCTTCTATGGACATCGCGTACTCCTCTTAGCTCCGGATCCTCAGGGGAGGGGAATTCTTGGGCCGACCTAAGGTCGAACCTGCCAGCCGGCTCCTCGGCCTTCAGATACCTCGTTCATCAAGAAGCGAAAAGGGAGACGTCGGTGATCTCGACGTTCGTGCTTTCAAATCCTGTCCAAATCGGATGATTCCATCATGCAAGTGTGCCTCATCCCCATGCACAAGAAGGTCCGGGCCCGTTGGTGAAGGAGAAAAATCAGTTTTGGGAAGCCCAGTCAGTAGGTAGACTCGGTTGTCATCCTGTTATGCTTCTTTTCTTTAGACGAAAAGAAAGGAATTGAAAAGAGTCCGAACTCATTCATGTTCATGTATTTATAAGAAGGAATCACTTATTAAAAGAATTAATTGTCAGAGGGTTTGTTTATTTAGAACTTTTGAGTGTTCAAAGGTGTAGAAGGTAAGGAATCCGAATCGAGTTGAAAGGAAAGAGAGTCTTAAGCAAGACTTCTCGACTCCAAGATCACTTCCTAAACTAACACCTATCAAATCCACCCCACCTCGTAAATGAGGTAAAAGGATCTGAACCTCTCTCGTTTAGGGTGTCTAAACAAGGCTCCTAACCAAGAGAATGTTAGTTATACTCTGCTCAAGGTAAAATGAACATAGTATCCCAACGGAAAGAAGGGTAACATCCATATGGCTGGCTGGATGCACTACCGATTTTTGGAAAGGCATCTGTTCGATTAATGGAGAGAGGAATGGTCCTCAGCTGAGTCGCCAGAAGTTGTCGGCATATTTTAGTTGTGTGTTTTATTTGGTGTCATTAAATCGTGTTATCGCTTTAATTTTTTAATTTAATTTACATATATATATAATTTGAAAAGTAGTGTTTTGATTTTGAAAATACTCTAAAGAATTTTAAGATATGAAGTCAAACTGATTCACATCTCAAATAGTTTATATAAATTCAGCATCGCACCACAGCTTCATCTATCCCGAAGAATACACTCGATGATAAATGACAAATAAACTAAAGGATTGGTGACATCCGTTCTCTGTCCGCGAACCAATTTTATAAGTCGCATTAAATTTCATAATATGAAAACATTAAATGTAGTTTATATTACTCCGGGTTCTTTAAAATTTCTATAAGCAAGCCCCTATAGTTAATTACATCTTATGACGGGAATCACCTAAGAAAACTCTCGATAATAATCAATAATTCTCATTTTCCAAGAATTTTAAAGCTTAAGTTTTTCGAAGAATTGAATTTTCAATCTCAATAGGGGATGGATCAAGTCAACATTTTACTGGGGAATTTAAAGGAAGAAAAGTAGAGAAATTATGGATTCGAAGCGAACTTCGGTAATTTCCCGACTATCCTATCGTTACTTGGATTTAGGAAAGTCCAATGTTCATTTAATGTTTTAATCTTGCCAATTTTAGTTAATTACATTATATTTATATGATGTAATCATACAACGTTCTGGAAGATATGAGGGTTTATGTCGTATCGACGACTACCCTCGAATCTAAGACCTTGCTAGGGCTTAATTTGCCATGCAAATGCCTAACGAAGAGCCGAGGATTTATATTGCACTAGGCAAACTACCTCTAAGTCCTATGGCTTTGTTATTTAATTCTAAAGGAAAGTTTTCGTCAAGTAGATTCAAGTTTCGCCGACGACGATTTTTACCGTGCCGCCCACCACAGCTCCGAGCTCCTTGTCATTACAGAGGTTTAGTTTTAGAAATCATAAATCAGGGGATGAGAAAAGTGTTTTGCTTAGAGAAGTCTTAATTTCCAAGTGTTTTTTGTGTTTTAATTAAGACAAATCTTAAAGTTGATTATAACGACACCTAAGATCCCACGGGTTCCATCCTTCCGGCATCATTATTTTTATCGGATTCACTTAAATTCGCATGAATTTGCTAAACTCAACCGAATGAGTTCCACACTTTCATTTAGACCGTGGAAATCCCGTTAGCAACACGTAGGTTACATCCGAGGTATTCCCCCGATCATCCAACAAGACGTTTTAATTTAGCTCGTAATTTAGCTTTCGTGTTCTCGTTCGTGATTAAATCTTGAGTCGTCTTATATTTTGAAACGTTGTAGTAGTGTGAATTTTATCTCTCGTAGTGTCTTTTAATTTAGTTATGGGTTTCGCCTTTGGTTTCCGTCCTAAAGGTGTAGGTTTGTGCAACTCGCTGCTTTTATCATGCAAGAAAAATAAGTGCGACGCAATTAAATAAATTACAATAAAATAACCGTAATAAAATAAAACAGACCTGGAGGGTCTTCCCCGTCATCCCAAGCTGCACTTAAAATACAATTTAAAGCATTTAAGCATTCTAAGGCAATTTCAGTAAAGTTAAGGGAAGGTTACGCGTTTTCAATGTTCCTAATCCTATAAATCCTTACTATTTCCTATGACGTCTAGCACTCGTGTTTTAGCTTCGAGGACGATTTTCTTCATCAAAGAATAACTAAGTTCAATTGTTTCATAAATGTCCTATCATATCGAGGAAGTGTTAGAAGGATCCTAAATATCTTTTCAATATTTTCAGATCGTTTTAAGTCCAAGAGAATTAATTATGTAAATGAATCGATCGTCCGAGGTTTTCAAATTTTATTAACTTGCCGAAGGAACTGTAGACATTCGAATGTCCTATAAGTGAAGTAACATTTCATTTAATATTCGTTTAGGAGTTATGATAACTAAAGCTCCTGTGGCAAAATGATACTTAATGATTCGTGATGGAATTTTAAGTTCAAATTAATGATTTAAGTTCGGAATAGTGTTCAAGTTATTTTAGATTTATTTTTGAAGTTCTTATGTCTTAGGTGATGTTATTTAATTGACTTAATTCAATTTAATTTAGTTTAATTTAATTTAATTCAATTTAATTCAATTTAGCTGATTGATTTAATTTTAATTTAATTTAATTTAATTTGATTTAATTTTTAATTTAATTTAATTTAATTTAATTTAATTTAATTTAATTTAATTTAATTTAATTTAATTTATTTAATTTAATTTAATCTATTTAATTTAATTTAATTTAATTTAATCTACTTAATTTAATTTTTAATTTAATTTAATTTACTTAATTTAATTTTTAATTTAATTTAATTTAATTTTTAATTGAAATTTTTGGAAAGAGTTTAATGATTTAATTTTAGTTTAATGATTAAGTCTTTTAATATTTTAAATTGAAGTTATCATTTTAATTAAGAAATAATACACGGTATGATTAAATTTAGGGATTTTTAAATTGTATATCAAATCTCTCTTCCTAATAATATCCCTATTTTACTAATAATTCCAATTTTATTATTCTTCCAAATTTAATCAATTATTTAATTTTAAAGTTTAATCATTTTAAATTGCTTAATGTTTCTACCCTTCAATTATTAAATTTCAATCATCCAAATCAGGTTAGGATCAAATATTTTACTTTGTTAAATTTTATAAAACCTAAAGTTTTAATTAAGGGTTAAAATTTTAATTACCATTTTGTTCTAAGCCTTTATCAATTTCATAACTCACTAAATTGAACCCAAATGAACTTGAAATTTTTATGTGACTTCACTCATATGTCAATAAAGACATGAGAGGAGAAAATGTGATTTTTCTGTATTTAATTTATTTATATAATTATTTTTAGTAGAAAGTAGAGATTTTCAAGGAAAATTTGATAACATTGACTTGCTGAAAAGCTTCGTCCTTAAAATTGTGGACATTCCTAATGATTCTAGAGGACCACTTGGACCAAATTTTGTAATTTTTTAAATTATATTTTATTTATTAGAATTATTTTAAGTTCTCGAGTATTAATTAATTTAAAAATAAAATAAATGTTGAAAAATGAATTTTATGTTTTTTTAAAAATCTCTCTGATATCAAGGATTCCAGAGAACCAAATTTTACAATTTTTTGATTTTTCTTTGATTTATTATAATTATTTTGGTGAAAATGCTAGAAAATACATTTTTTTTAATTTTAAAATTACCTGAGCTTTAAAATTTAATATCTCACTAAATAGACTCAGAAAATATGGGATTTGTTCCCAAGTGATTAAAATTCAAAAATGTGACACTTTGGTGAATTTTATTATTTTTGTGATTTTTATTATTTTTTAATTATTTAAAAATATTAAAATAATATTAAAATCAACTTTTTTTAGAAAATTGAAATTTTAATTTTCTTAAACTCCCCTGATATCGTAGAGACTCCAAAACCAATTTGGTGAATTTTTTGAAAGATATTTTGAAAGTTATGAATTTTAAAGTTTAAAATGACTATGGCTTAATCAACCCAATTAGTGGGGCTAACCAAGTCCAATTGACCTCAAATTTTTATGGTGGGTTCCTCTGATCCTAGAGGTCAGTGGAGAATCGATTTCAAGTCAATTTGATGTATGGTTAGCTCTAATTAATTAGAGACCTATTTTGGGTGTTTAAGCCAATTAGGGTCAAGCCTACAATGAACTAACTCAAAAACGTTTTTCCTAGGGTTCTCTGTCATAAGGAACATCACCAAATTTTCCTAGAATTATTACACAACATGCTATTTATTTGGAATTAAAATACTCTAAACAGTGACATGAATTTGAAAAATCAATAACTCTTCATAGGATGGCCTTCCACTTTGGAAAATCGTGAATGTTCCTAAATTCGCAGGCTTCAAAAGCCCTATGGTCTCATGCTATGGTGAATTGTATGAATGTACGGAGAATTAAACAATGCAGGAGAACAAATAATTAATTAAAAATAAAATACTGGACAAAAATTAATTAATTTCTTTTCCACATTATTCTCCTCTCGTTCACCGAGCAAGAGGGTATTTTTATTTATTTCTTATGATTTTCCTACACAAAGTTATGAATTTTCAAGTTTGTGGAATTAAATAAATAGAAAATACCCTAATTTTCTACTTATCCACGCGGCGCCGAAACATCGGCAAGCCCGAAGGGGTACGTGTCGCGCCGTGATTGGTCGCCGCCATCTGAGTCAGCCGTCCCCCGGGGCCTGCTGTATCGTTCCGTCTCCCCGTCCGGCGCGATCCCGCCGTCCGCGCGCGTGTATTAAATGCAACATCCGTTCATCGTCCCCAAGTGTCCTCACCCGAGAGCCGTCCACACTAAATCCTAATATCTCACTCGATACTCAATGGATTTTCTCATGTTCTTATGCTCTATGGATTCGTCTCAAGAGACGAACACATCTATACTAGTTATCATGCATCAAATTAAGGCATTCGAAATGGAGAATCTCCGAAGCTCGGGATGAAAAATTAGTTCATACCTTTGCTCAGAGAAGTGTGGCTTCGATCCGAAAGTTGTTGCACCTTCGATTGGATCCCGCAAGCTCCGCATGAAGTCTCCTTACCGGGGTGAATCGTCTGTATGTGATTTCGACCAAGCCCGATCACAAAGCTTCGAGGCCGGAGCAACCGGGGTGGCCCGGAGATGGGGCTTTTGTCGGTGACACCTTCCCTGGGTTCCGGTGAAGGTGTAGATCCAATCAATTTGGGGATTGGCTCACTGTGGAGAAGTGTCCTGGTTGGGGTGGAATTTCAACTCAAATCGAGCTCACAAAAGAGAAGAAATGGCAAGGGATCTCACCGGGGATCAAGTGCTCTAAGTATGGAGAATGATCCGGAGCAATTCTTGCGGCAGTTTCGCAAGGTCTGGTTCCGCACCTCTTCATGGCCGCAGGGTGAGGGGTTTAAATAGAGAGGCTGGAGGGCCTCCTGTGGAGCTGAGGGCTGGGATCGGGGCCTGCTCTCGGCATGCGAAGAACAGCCATGGTGGCCATCGGGGTGCCAGGGCAGCCCGCGAAGGAGAATTCCAAAGCTGGCTCCTCCCAAGGCGTCCCGGCCATGGTGTTTTCCGGCGACCCAGGCGGCTGGCCGGCAGGCATGGGTCACTCTCGGTGTCCAGGTGGGTCAGGCTGGAGGCTTGTGTGCAACACCGTCTCATATGTGGTATGGGTTCGAATCAAAGTGGAATGGGAAAAGGACTAATATTGGGTCAAATGGGTCAACTCTTGTTTTGCTAGGTTCACCCTTCCATAAATAATTTGGCTAAGGAAAGTCACTTTGGATCAGCTTGATTAGTGGGGTCAAGTCACAATCCAAGTACAATTAAGCTTAAGCAAGAGTTAGTGGGAGACATGAGTGGTTAATCACTCTTAAGAGAATCATTAAAGGGTCCCTCTTCTTGCCATTTTGGGCATGCAGGACAGTCAAACTCCCCCATGGCTTCATGGCTTGTCTATGGCTTGCATGGCTTGCATTTGGCTTGAAAAAAAGTTGACTCGTTTCATGAAAAGGGTTTTAGAAATATTTGTCATTTAGGGGTAATTTGGCAGCTTTAGGCTTAATTTGGAATTATTTCATGATGTGATTAGAACTTAGGAATGGCTTTGATCAAATGGATGGCAATGAAATGTCATGTGGGCTTTGTGGCCAATTTTGGGCTTTTGTATTTAGTGGAAATGGGCTTTTAGGAAGGTTTAGGAAGGGTTTGTGTTTGAAAATGAATTTATGGATAGAAATTTTGTAAAGAGGTTGGGCCAAATAATTGTTGAGTTTGGTTTAGGGATGTGTCATGAGTGGTTTGGGGTCAATTTGGTGTGATTTGGACTTGAATTGGTTTGAATTCGGGGTTTAATTGGTAAGTGGGCTCATGTAGGTCAAATTGGGCTACCTTGGGCCAATGTTGGGCTAGAGTTGAAATTGATGTAAAATTAATGTTGGGAAATGTTTATGGGAGTGTCAAAGAGGTTTCGGCTTTGATGGGTTTTGATTTTGGGATTTGGGCTCATTCGGGGCTAGGTTCGCTTAGGTCAAAATGGGCCTTTAATTTTGGGTTGAATTTGAGTGGGGTTTGGGTCTAAATTTTGGGCAAATCATGTTAGTGTTTTGTTTATGGGGATGCTTATGAAGGTTTAGAAAAGATTTGGGGTTAATTGGAGTTGAATCGGGGTGAGTTTCCGCTAAGTTTCAATATGGGTCCAAATTGGCTTTAAGGCCAAAAGTGAAATTGGATCCAAATGTCAATCAAATTAAGCTTGGATTTGGTCTAGATTGGTGTTGGGGATGTTGAATTGAAGTTTAGAATTGAATGGACCAGAATTTAGGTCAAATGGGCAGGTTAGGTTTTGGATATCGGGTTTACTTTAGCAAATGTCAAATTGGGTTTTTGAGTAAAGTGGGGTAAATTGACAAAATTGGCCCATGGTGTAGTTGAACAAAATGAAATTGGGAATATTTGGAATTTTATGGAATTTTCTGGGAATTTTCTGAATTTTTGGATTTTTTGGCTGTGGAGGGGTATTTCGTATTCGAGGGTATCGGGAGGTATTTTTGGAATTTTTTGATATTTTGGGTATGGATGATCAATTTGAGGATGGTGAAAATGTTTGGGAATGGATTTTGGAGAATTTTGGGTGATTTGGAAATTTTTCGGTGAATGGCTATTCGTGCTTGGGTAAAGGTCACGGTGTGTGGTCCTGGGGTCAAAATCAAAAATTTGGAAAATCGAAGATTGGGTGGATGTAAGTGGAATAAAATCATTTTTGTTGAGCCATGAAGCCATATCAAGCCCACATGAGTCATGAAGGGACTCATTATATTCACCATGCTGTTCTAACCTCTACCAAGTGGCTTGTGTTGCTGACCATCCACGTGAATCACTTGCTACGAGTCAGAGGTCAAGTTAGGTATAGGTGTGGTTCTAGGAGGTGTATGGAAGTGTAGTGTATGAGTGTAGTGTGTGTGTGAGTCAACCCTTCACCAGACTAAAGCCACCTGTGGTAGTCCTAAGTGCCAAAGAGTCCTATGTGGAACTCATCCTTTAAACTTCCACATCTGATTTCAACCCTCTAGGTGATTAGGGGTCTACAGTCAAGTTTGTGGAGTCTACAGGAGTTTAGAAGTGGTTTGAATTTCTAAAAGGTGGGTCCCAATTCTAATCCTCTAAGATAGTCAAAGGAAAAGCCTAAGGCGATCCTAAGTACTAAAGAGAAGAAGAGAAGACCTCATCAAAATGAGGTCAACAGATTGATATTTTATTTCGAGTTATGCTTTGTGTGATGTGATATGTGCGGACAATTTCTATTTTTACCGTTGTTGTGTGGTTTATTAATACTCAGGGATGTCAAGATTAATTCAAGGATTCATCTAAAATGAAAATCAAATTTTCGTTTTAGATGTAACATCTTCAACCCCAAAAGAAGATCGAATCAATTGACTGGGTCATTACAATGAGGAAAGATCAGCGTAGTAATGCGGTATCGATGTAAAATCCTTAACCTCAAGAGTTTGAATTTTGATGCTTCGCTGCACAGGAAAGAATCCTAGCAAGGCATTTCGATGTAAAATCCTCGACCCAAAAGTTCAATTCGATGTATTTCAGTGCACAGAAGAGAATCCAGTAGCAGGCTTCTGGATGAAATCCCTCGACCCAAGAGTCTGACTCGATGTATTTCAAAGGCAATAGGAAGAGAATCCTAAAAGCAAGGCAGTCTTCGGGATGTAAAATCCGACCAAAAGTTTAACTCGATGTATTTCTACAATAGAAGAGAACTTAAAGCAAGGCAGTTCGGATGTAAAATCCTCGACCCAAGAGCTCGAATTCGATGTATTTCGTTGCACAGGGAAAGGATCCTAAAGTGCTGCGCCTTGGATGTAAAATCCGACCCAAAAGTTCGAATTGATGTATTTCAAAGGCACAGGAAAGGATCCTAGCAAAGGTACTGATGTAAAATCCGACCCAAAAGTTTGAATTTCGATGTATTTCGCTGCACAGAAGAGAATCCTAAAGTAGATATAGCCTGATGTAAAATCCTCGACCAAAAGTTTGAATTTGATGTATTTCAAAGGCAATGTAGAAGAGAATCCTAGCAAGGTACTGATGTAAAATCCTCGACCCAAGAGTTTGAATTCGATGTATTTACAGAATAGTGGAAAGGATCCTAGTAAAATAAGAATTTGATGTAAAATCCTCGACCCAAAAGTTTGAATTTGATGTATTTCAAAGGTAATATGGAAAGGATCCTAGCAGCAAGGTACTGATGTAAAATCTCGACCCAAAAAGTTTGAATTCGATGTATTTCAGTGCAATAGGAAGAGAATCCTAAAAGTAAAGGGTACTGGGATGTAAAATCCTCGACCACAAAAAGTTTGAATTCGATGTATTTCAAGGCACAGAAGAGAACTTAAAGAAGTTGCGCCTGATGTAAAATCCTCGAATCTAAAAGTTTGAATTTGATGTATTTCAAAGGTAATAAAGGGAAAGAATCCTAGCAATGCACTTCGATGTAAAATCCTCGACCCAAAAGTTTGAATTCGATGTATTTCTAGTTGCACAGAAAGAGAACTTAAAGTAGGCTGTCTTGGAGCAAAATCTCGACCCAAAAGTTTGAATTTGATGTATTTCAAGGCACAGGGAAAGAATCCTAAGCAATGCAGTCTTGGATGTAAAATCCTCGACCCAAAAGTTTGAATTTGACTGAGGTTTCGATGTGAGATCTGAAAGATTAAATTTGAGATTTGAAATTTCCGATCGAGATTCGATTTAAGATCCGGAAGATCGAAATTCGAGATTCGATAGAGATTTGGAATCTGGAAAGATTAATTTGAAATTTGAAAGGATGAGTTTCAACTCGGTTGAAATTTGATTTAAGATTTGATTTGAAATTTGGAAGATCACATTTCAAATTGATTTAGAATTTCCGATTTAACATTTATGTTGATTTTTTTTTATCTTTTTAATGATTCAAATTTTATTTTATCGTTTATTTAATGTTCATGTGAATTTGGTGTTTGTCATTTTTTAGATTTTTTTTTTTTTTTTTTTAGAAAGTTTTCTTTTTATCTTTTTTTTTTTATTTCTTTTCTCGTTCTTTGTTCGAAGTTCATTTAACTTTAATGGCGTTTCCCAATCAATTCGTACAAAATATGTGAAGGCTAAAAATGCCAAGAGTGGTCACTTTCATTCCAATCATGTAGAAGATACATCATACATCTTGATCTCGGAATATATTTCATACAATCCATGTAAACTCAAAACGGATCGGTATGATCTTGTCGATCCATCCAAAGAAGCATCTCGTCAAAATCCATGTTCTGACAAGGTACATGGTCAATAACATCACCTTAAGCTATCCCCGTGCGGATGCCGTATGGATGTACACGGGAGGTGTGATATTTTCCATGTAACTCATGCTCGTAAGGTCGGAGGTCTTCTAGCTCCGGGTCCGTCGGAAATGGTAAGGTGTCTTTTCTATCGTCCATCCTTCGAAAGTAACCGATATCCGCTTCACCGGTACTCCCGTATGCACGCTTAGCGATATCCGGGTCATACCTTCAATATCATGACGGAACCTACCGGTAAAGGTATCTTCACCGGGCCCTCGGAACTCACTCCGGACCTCGCTATCCGGAGGTCAGATCCGAACATGATGTTACACTCATCAGAAAGAGATCGTGCAGAAAGGTCTCGACAAAGTCGCGGTGATCTGCGTGCTGGGGTATACAAATACCCCGTCAGGATGTCGATGATGCAGCTATTGGGTATGCAATCTGCTGGCGCACCCTCCATGTTATCAATCTCTTTACCATTCCCCGATGACCGATGGCATCGGATCCACTCGCCCATGACGGAGTATTCCCTATGGGTTTCCCTTCCTGTCCTCCGCAAAGCTGTACGCATCCATCAGACACGGATTCTTCCTTTCCCCGGCATCCATCTCCGGGGTTCCTCGAGTACATGTGTTTTCCTCTAGGCGGCCCTCGCTCGGCCCATTCTTTTCAAATCCCGATGCAATCCACGATTTCACGCTGTTCATACTCCGAGAATACGTCCGTATGTAGCTCGAGGCCCTCCAAGATATCGATTCTTCTCCGCCTCTAATTCTCTCAAGTATTCAAAGGTTTTCTTCAACATTCCGCACTTTCCAGCTCGTATTCCGGAATGATCCGCAGATGGCGAGGCCCGGTGACATACTGCGGGAATATACGGTTCAATCCCTTCACGTTCTCCCGCATACTTGGCTCCTCGTGGATGATGGCCCGCTTCGGACATCCCCCGGGGTTGCTTCGCAACAAGGTCATGCATCATCGGTGGTTCCATCCGGTGGCGTGGTAGCCTCTCTTTCTTCTGATTTTCTTCTGAAGATTTCCCTGGTTCTTTCGTCATCCTAGAGCCGGCCTCCTTCTTCAGTTCCCGGTGAACCGGTGTCCTCAAGTGTGGGCGTACCGACATTAGCAACTGCCCGTCGCGCCGGTCCGCGCCTAGTTTTGTTAACATCTTACGGATACGGCGATTCTTATTTCTTCGTTGCGTTGCTGTGAGAGTAGCTCTTCGAACTTCGAATCTCCGTGGCGCGGCGCCGACAAGCTCGCCTTCGCCGTAGCGACTACAGACTTCATTTTCTTTATCTTCTTCAATGTTTGTCTTTCTTTTCATACGGATCGCGGCTTGGGCCACCCACTTTCATCACCGTATGTCCGGGCGCTCTCGGTCAACCGGGACCCGCCACTTTCAGACCGTGGCTCCGTCGGTGCGAAATCCGAGTCAATCTCGATTATCGCTCCATCTTTCGCCCTCTTTTCATCTAAATAAGGCTTACGCCATTCTTAAAGTTCGTGACCAACCGCCCGTTCGACATTTCCCCGCGAAAAGACAAGGGAAAGACTGGGGGTCGTACTAAGAACAAGAACATTAAGAAAATGTTTATTAAAGACATTTTTATTTTATTATATTTTTAAACTTACAGAATGAACTGGGATAAGATCGTGTAAGAGATTTCCGATTTGAAAAGAAAAACAAGGAAAAATTTTATTATCGGATTTATTTATTTTAGCACATTTTATTATTTTTTTCGGGGTCTCGACCCGCCTCATAAGTAATCACTTCACCCGTGCTTCTAGGGATGGAAAGTTCATTCCTTCGAAACATCAGTGGGGCCGTAATACTTTTTCAAGTATCGCCCCGTATCGGAAGCCATGTCGTCTTCCCCGGCAATTCACTAGCCGGTAGGAACCTCCCGAGTATATCGCTTCAACCACAAACGGTCCTTCCCAAGTGGGTTCAAATTTTCCCCTATCTCGCGGTGTGCAAGAATGGGGGCCCGAGAACGAGAACTAAATCACCAATTTTCAAGGTTCTCGGGACTTAATTTCGCCTTGTCATGGGCTCGAACCATCTTAGCTTGGTATAGTTCTAAATTCGTTGCGCCGCAAGTCTTTTCCTTCCGTGCTCTCTAATTCTTCGAGTCGTAATTTGGCGTTTTCTTCTCGTTGTGATTTTATTTCAGAACGTACCCCGAGTGAAGGAAGCCGAACCTCTAAAGGTAACACCCGCTCGGACCCATACACCGAGCGTAAGGTGTAGCTTGCGTAGGGGTTCCGAAGGTTGTCCGTAGGCCCATAAGGCTTCTAACAACTTCTCGTGCCAATTTCTCTTATTGTCGTCTAAAGTCTTCTTTAAAATTTGAACGAGAGTTTTATTAAAAGCCTCGCCTAGGCCGTTTGCTCTCGGGTAGTAAATCGTTGACACGCGCCGATTCCGCGTCTCCCGACAAAATTGTTGATTTGTGTGCTTCGAATGCTGACCCATTATCCGAGATGATCCCCGCGTACTCCGAAACGGTAAACAACTTGGTTTCGAAAAATTGTGAAGACGTGATGTGCTTTCACTTTCTAAGTGGAACTCGCCCGCCCACTTGGAAAAGTAATCAGAACCGCAAGAATGAAGCGATGTCCTTTTCGACGACGGTGGTGGTTCTATTGACCCACTATATCCGTGCCCCAACATTCAAATGGCCACGATGCAATTGTCGCATATAAGACATTTGGAGTTGGTGTAGAACCACCGTGCACTCGGCACCGATGAGCGCCGGCGATTTTCATGCGCTCGGTCATCATCGAGGGCCGTAGTACCCTAGTCTTTTAATTCTTTCATTTTCATCTTTGGACCCGATCGGTGAGCGCCTACGTAGTCCCGAATGTACCTCTTTACCCCCACGTCTCGACCCGCTTAGGCATCTTAGCCACATTTCCGATCAAAAGACCTTTCCGTATAACGTGTTGTTTATTAATGCGAGACGCAGTTCTTTCGATCCGATGCCAACGACCTATCATCCGGTAGCTTTCCGTTTGAGGTGTAATCTATCAATGGCCGTCGCCAATCTTCCGTGTTTTCTCGTCACCGTCGCAATCGATTCTTTTTCTTTTTCTCATTTGTGTATCGTGTCTATGTCAAGCCGTGATAGGATCCGGCGTCCGTGAACTCCATTACCTCCACCGATTTATCTTGCAAATGTGCAAATTCTTTTGCGAGACGAGCTAGCGCATCCGCTAAAGCGTTTTCCGTGGGATTTTGTAAATTTGTCACATTCGGAATTTGTTCCAACAAACTCGTATGGCATACCGGAAGTATTGTTCGAGTCTTGGTTTTAAAATTCTCGTACCGTCCGCGATCCGTCGAACGATTAACCGTGAATCCCCATAGATACGTATGTCCGTTATCCCCATTCGAATGGTTAATTCCGTCCCGTTATGAGAGCTTCGTATTCCGCTTCGTTGTTTGTACACAGCTCGTCAAGTGGTAGGGAGTATCTTAACATCCCCCGCTCCGGTGTTATAAAGATTAGCCCGATTCCTGCCTTTACCGGGCACTATCACTCGCGATTCTTCGTCTTTATGCGCTGAAGATGCTCCGTCGAAATATAAATTCCCAATGCCGATCATCAAGGTCTTCTAGGTTCATTATTTCGTTCATCTCGGCAGTCGTCACCGAGATGCGATTCGCTCGCAAAGGGTGTGCTGCGAGGAAATCTGCTAATATTTGTCCCTTACGGCACGGAGAGGCACGAAAGCTATATCGAATTGTAATAATATCATCGAATTACTCCGGCAAGTCTCGCCGGAAGCGTCGGACGCAGTCATCAAGTATCGCAATGGATTAAACTTCGAGATTAGGTTGACCTTGCGGAGAAAGCATGTAATGCCCGAGCTTTTGAGCGGCGAAGATCAGGCCAAACAATGCTTTTCAATCAAGGGATACCCTATTTCCGTCGGCAAGAACGACTTCGCTTAAGTAGTAAAGAGCATTTTCTTTACCTCATCATTGACTCGTGCTAACAGGGCTCCGAGAGAGTCATCTAAAGCCGCGGTATAAAGTATTAGCGTTTTCCACTTGAGATCGGGGCTGCTAAGACAGGAGGTGTCATTAAGTATTGTTTAATGTCCTCGAAGGCCCTCCGGCATTTCTCTTCCCAAACAAATTCGGGGCGTCCTTCTTAACTAGTGCCGAGAAAGGCCGACACCTACCCGACAGTTTGAGATAAAGCGTCGAAGATATGCGCCTTCCCTTGAAAAGATCGTAGTTGTTTTAAGGTTTTGGGGAGGCTGCAAGATTTAAGATAAATTTCTTTAACTTTTCCCGGTCGATTTCAATTCCACGATGTCGGACAACGAATCCTAAGAATTTCCCGGAGTGTGACACCGAAGGCCGCATTTTAAGGGATTCATCTTAAGGTTAAATTGTCTTAATCGTTCGAAAACAATTCTCAAATCATATAAGTGGTCATTGCCCCTTATTTTGCTTTTCGATGACCACATCGTCCACGTAAAGATTCGACTTGATTATGGATGAGATCATAAAAATTCTTTGTCATTGTCACTTCGGTAGGTCGCTCCTGCGTTCTTCAATCCGAATGGCATCACGGTGTAGCAAAATACTCCGATCGGCGTTCGAATGCCGTAAGCTTTTCGTCTTCTCGGAGCTATTTTTATCTCGTCGTATCCCGAAGATCCATCCATGAACGAGAATATTTCATGTGTCATACGATCACACTCGGGATCGTGTAGGAATTCATCTTTTCGACATGCTCGTTTAAATCTCTCGAAATCCACACAAATTTCATCTCACCACGTCCTTCCCGACCGGTACCACGTTGGCGCCCAAGTCGGGTATTGTTCTTCACACAAATTTACTGCCTATTAAACTTTTTAACTTCAAATATGACTTGTTGTTCGATTTCGTACGCATTCTTCTTCCGGGACCTTTGTCTGATCGGGACGGAAGTAGGATTCACTCCTAGCTTATGGACCGCGACCTCCGGAGCCAATCCCGCATTTCATCGTAGCTCCAAGCAAAACGCCTCTTTAAATTCCATTAATAACTCGATTATTTTCCGAGTCTTCTTTATCGAGTAAGGAGCTAACAAAGGTAAAGGCCCAGCTCTTCGCTACATCGAAGTTAACTTCCGTTAACTCATTCATTGTAGATTCGATTTCTTCTTCGACCCTGGTGAGCGTCTCCAATAGAATCTTCGAGTTCGTCCGTAGTTTCCATACAGTTTTCATTTTCGTACTCGCAGTGACAACCAAGCAAAAATTCAAAAGATCGTCAATCGATCCTAATGTGCCGAATCCGAGACCATGCTTTCGAGTCGGACGACCTGAAAGTTATTCCATAAATTTTCAAAACGTTGTGATCGACCTTTGTCCATTGTCTGTGTAAGAAACCACGCTGAATTAAATTTTCAACACAGGGAGAGTACCACTCAAAAGGCAATTCCATTAATTTCGATGAAGTAGCATCTTCAAATTGTACATTATTTTCGCTTTGGAGGAAGAAGCACCACGGTAGAATTTGATGGGCTTTGCACCATCGCTACGTACCTCTTTGACTCCTCCATACCCTCGATCTTATTAGAATGGATCGGGGTCGTGGTCAAGGTATGTACATAGTGGTTAATCTTCTCGTACATTGATTTATATTCTTCGTTTCTTCATCTTCGAGAGATCGAATTGCGGCTTTTCCCCACTTATTGTCGCCGTTCTTTGTTTGATTTCTTCTTCTTCAACTATCTTCCCACCGACATTAATGGTTGGTTTCCTCTCGTCCAATCGTCCTAACGCCCTACCACGACCTCGTCCCCGGCCTCGACCTCGGATGCGAGCTCGTGGAGAAACCACCATCTCGCCGTAAGGAGTGGTGAGTGATCAAGCTGATCAGGAACTTCAGGTTCTTCGCTGTCCCGAACTTTCTTCGTCTATTCGTTATGCGGTATCTCCGGAGAAGATCGTTTCTTCATGGTGCATAACAAGCCGCATCCTCGTGGATTCCAATTTCATGTACTGAGAACGGCCGTAAGTCACCTTTGATGCACTCGTCTCCAATCGCAGTATTCGATGCACCGATGTAGAGATGATGGTACCATCCCGTTTTCATGTATCCATGGTCGGCCCAAGAGGAGCGTTGAATGACGTTTCTGAATCAATTATGTGAAATTTCGCGGTTGTCTTTGCTAAGTCACCGCCTTATCGTTAGCCGTTATCGATCCCCGAGGCTCTTTCTCCTTCGAAGCCGAATCCTCTTAATAACATTTTGTCCGCCTCGAGCTCGCGGGCATCAATTTCCAAGTATGCTAGCGTTCGAAGATTCATTATATCGATTGATGCTCCCGGATCCACCAATACTCCTGGAGAGTGTAAACTTCCCAATCAGAATCGAAATGTACAACGGTCGGTCGTGGTCTCCGTCGTCCCAAGCAAGTAGTCGTTGTCCGTGAAGGTAACACCTCGTTGTTCCTTTAACGAGCAAACCTCATCTAAGGAATCTACGTCACTCGAGCTACAGGCCCTCCGGATCAAGTAAGGCCTCGACGAGCTTCTCTCATCTCCTTTCGATAAGATGAGAGCGTCGTAGATGCTCGTCGGTAGTTTCCTAAGATGGGCTAAAGACGTCGTAGTCCACTTTGTTTTCATGTCTTCTCGCTTCTTCTCGAATGGGTATTCCTTCGCCGGGGTTGGTTCTTCCGAACAACCACCTCGCTTTCCTTGTCCTTCGGACCCATTCTCGGAGTGCGTAACTTTTCCACTTCTGGGCCGACTTCTCGTAATTTCTTCTAAATCTACGTCGAGCCTCGCCGGCGTCTCTTCGAATCCAATGACGTGCTCTTCGGTGATTAGCTTCGAGAGTCTGAAGGCTCTAACTCTGTCACGCACGGAGCTCCTCGAAACTCGAAGCAGACAGATTCGTTGCTTGCTGAACTCCCTTTCGCAGCCTCCTCGATGATGTCTTCTTCGTTATTTTGCTTCGTCGAGATCGTGTATGATTCGAGAATTGTCGTTGGTATCGAAATCGATATCCGGATTATCGTTAGTTACGTAATCGTTAGAAATGCTCAAAACGTAGCCAACGCCATCACCCTTATCATTATATGATCCCACCGAAGTGAGCAGATAATCATACGCAGTCAGGGGTTCGAGGAATTTCTCCCCGAATCGAAACAACTATCCTAGGATAAGCAGCCCCTACCTAGCCTTAGGTGTCTCTGCCTTTCTTCTTCGTCAATTTTCTTCTTTTCTTCAATCGTCTCCCGTCGAGGTGGCTCTTCTATCGCAAGTGATAGTACCCTCGCTGAACAGTTTCAAACTCTGAATCGGGCTCACACCGAAGCGGCTCGATGCCGTCTAAAATCTTTTTCGAAGACCTCGTCCAAGCGGTAAATTCATCCATCGTCGGCCGTATGTGATCTATCGAATGATGGGATCGCCGAGATTACCGACGGAACCTCCTTTCCGGGGGTTCCTTCATGTACTCCTTCGGGATCGTTATATTCCTTCCGGTAGGCCGGGCTACTGGAGCCAACTTTTCAAGGTAATGCAATCTCATCTTGTGCCCAAGCATCCGGTGGTAGGGGAAAGTCAGATCACCTTCTTGTTGACTTCCCTCTCGTCTTTGTGCTCCGTGCAAACTCGGAAATCCGGAGTCTTCATCAGACTACGGAACATTTTCGGCATCGCTTCATTCTTCGAATCTGGATATTCTCTCGCTCAAAAGCTCTCTTAATGTACGTCATGGACGAGGTGGTTGTTCATACTGCGGAGACGACTGATGGGCCTGGGCCGGGGTTGCTAGTAATCTCCGTTGTGGTTGCTGCGGCCGTTCGTGGTATTTGCATCGGTTGCTTGCCTTTGTCAACTCGCTGCAACGATCCCGATTTTCAAAGTCTTTGCTGTGCTTTGCTTATCTCGTTTTATCGGTGAAACTTAATTGCTTCGTCTTCTCCTTCCTTGTAAGCTTCCTAGCCTTGCTTAACAACTTCTCGAAAGTCTTAATAAGAAATCCCTGAGGAGAAGTGCTATCGGGCCGTGAATGCTTTTAAGTAAAATGCCGACCGCATGCTGTTCTTGCGAAGCCGTGGTTCACACTTCATGCTTAAGTTCCTCCATCGAAGTATGTAATCCACTTCAAAGCCTGTCTCGCTCGCTTCTACCACTAAATCGCCTATAAGGATGTGGTGGCTGGCTCGGCGAATCGCTCGATGAAGAGGTTCTCTAGCTCGAGAACGTCTTCACCGAACCATTTGCAATTCCCGCATACCAAATAAGGCGATTCCCGATGCATCGCTGACGAATCCCGTCTGAAGAGTAATGCATCGCTCCCGCCGGCATTGCAACAACCGGCACGGCGGTGCCACATGCCGTCGGGGTTTCCGGCTCCGTCGAAGGTCTCGAACAGAGGTGGTACGAAGCCTTTCGGGTATTGACAGCGTCGAATTCTTCTGCAAGGTCTACCCGTCCGAATGGATGTCCCGCTCTTCGATTGTGCTAAGGCTTCTCGCACTCCGCCGTTCCACCAAGTTCGATATCCTTTTCAGAATCATACTTTGTGTCGCATCCTTTTCGACTCGATCATCCCCATTGACGGACGTAATCTCCTTTCCTCCGTCTACAATGTGAATGACCTCTCGGGGTGTCTCTCTATGTGGTCGTATTTCGACTCGGAGAGCGGCTGCAGCTACGGCCATCTCTTCCATCCTTTTCGCCATTCGAGCGATCGTGTCGTCTTTTTCCCGGTTGCCTTCTTATCGGGCCGTTCTTCTTCTGCGGCCGCAGGAGCACCTTGCGAAGCTGCTGAAGCTCGTGTCTCAACCATGTTGATTTCGCGTATTCGTCGTCCATGAATTCCGATGAATCAATCTCGTCTCCGAACTTTTCTTCTCTTTCTTTTGCCAATCGTCGGATATCGGTTCTCAACTTTTCCATGGCATCTTCTAGCGGCTTTCGTGTGTCTTCGTGGTTGTCGTGCGATAGCCGCTCGGTCCCCTTCTCACGAGTCCCCTTTAGTAGCACTTTTCGCATTCAAGTCTCCCCGGCGAGACTTTCGGCCGTCGCCACCCCAATCGCCCAAGAGGGACGCCATACCATCCTTCGGGTACCGTAAGGTCTAGGACCGCATGGTCCGTCGGCCAAATGCCGGAAGGTGTATCCTCCTAATCCGTAATCCCGAGACGACAACGGCGGGACTAGCCTTCATTCTTTTACTCGCTTTTCCGTCATGACGGGTTTTACTCGGGGCCTAAGATCAGGACTTCCGACCGGCACCCGCCCTATCCTTCGTAGAATTTCTCGACATCGTGCGTTTTCCTTCTTTGCTAACTTTTCTACCAAAGTTCGTTAGCCGAGCAACCAGCGTAGTTCTAGTTCTTCTTTTTCGCTTTTCGCTATCGTTGTAATATGCTATTGTGGTAATGTGGCAAAGAATCTTACGAATATTTTCTTCATCTTCTCGCGGCCGAGAGGGGATGAAACTCCGCTTCCTCCCAAGAGTGGTATGTATTCAGCAAGCCGGTGTATATTCGGGGCTTCCTGAATTTCCCTCTAGAAAGCAATTTCGCCAGCCTCCGGCTTCTTTAGCGATCCTTCTATTTCTCGTTTCTCCTCTTCGGGTCTTCGTCGCTGACTCGAATCTTCGAACCGGACCCGATTTCGGTCGTAAGGTCTTACAGAAAATCCGTACCCTCCACGGTAATGTGTCCATCATAATTTCCGTGATTTCTTTCCCCTTTCGATTCGGCAAAAGTCGGGGTAGGTGCAGAACAACTGCATCAGCCGGGGGTAGAGATAACGGTCCTTCTATGGACATCGGCGCTCTTAGCCGGATCCTTTGGTGGGAGGGAATTCTCTGGTTGACCTAAGGTTGAACCTGCCAGCCGGCTCCTCGCCCTTCGTATTACCTTGTTCATCAGTTGCGAAAAGGAGACGTCGCATCTGACGTTCGTGTTTTCAAATCCTCGTCCAACCGGACGATTCCATCATGCCGGGCAGCTCATCCTTATGGGACAATGAGGTCCACCCGTTGGTGAAGGAGAAAACCGCCTTGGGGCTTCCATTTCTCGCAAGTAGATTCTCGGGTTGTCAGTCCTTAGTTATGCTTCTTTTCTTTAGGGATCAAAAGAAAGGGGAATTGAAAAGAACGAACTCATTCATGTCTGCCATGTATTTATAAGAAGGAATCACTTATTAAAAGAATCACTTATTGGGAGGCCTGTTTTATTTAGAACGGAGTGTTCAAAGGTGTAGAGAAGGTAAGGAACTGGAATCGGAGTTGGAAAGGAAAAGAGAGTCTTAAGCAAGACTTCGACCTCGGCCGATCACCTCGAAACTAACACCTATCGGGGGTCCACCCCACCTCGTAAATGAGGTAAAGATCTGAACCTCTCGTCAGTGGGGTGTCTAAACAAGTACTCCTAAATCCAAGAGAATGTTGGTTATACTTGTTCAAGGTAGAAATGAACATAGTATCCCAACGAAAGAAGGGGTAGCTCGATCCATAAGGGACATGGATGCACTACCGATTTTTGAAAGGCATCAGTTCGATTGGGAACGGAGAGAGGAATGGTCCCTGCCGGAGTCGCCAGAAGTTGTCGGCATATTTTTTAGGTTATGTGTTTTATTTTGAAAGGGGTCGCCTACCGTGTTTGTCGGCGAATTTTTTAATTTAATTTACATATATATATAATTTGAAAAGTAAGTATTACTTTGAAAATAATTTTAAAGAATTTTAAGATATGGAAGTCAAACTGATCTCACATCTCAAATAAGCTTATATAAACGAGCATCGCACCACAAGCCGTGTATCTATCCCGAAGAATGTATTAATCGTCGGATGATGGGGCTCGATTAAATAAACTAGCGATTTCAGGACATCCGTTCGTCCGCGAACCAATTTTATAAGCCGACAAATTCCCCCGCGAATAATTTAAAACATTAAACAAAGGGTTTATATTACCTCGGGTTCTTTAAAATTCCCTATGCGGGCAAGCCCCTATAGTTAATTACATCTTAAGTGACGGGAATCACTTCAAGAAAACTCTCGATAATAATCAATAATTTCGCTCTCAAGAATTTCAAAGTTTAAGTTTTCAAAGAATCGAATTTTTGAATCTCAATATGTGGATGGATCAAGTTCTAACATTTTATTGGGAATTCAAAGGAAGAAAAAGTAGGAGAAATTATGGATTCAAGCGAACTTCGGTAATTTCCCGAATTATCCTATTGTTTCCGTTCGGATTTAGAAAGTCCTAATGTTCATTTAATGTTTTAATTCGCTAATTTAAGCATCAGTGGCTTATATTTATATGATGTTTAATCATACAAATCGGGCTCGGAAGATATGAGGGTTTATGTCGTATCGGACGACTACCTCGGAATCCTAAGACCGGTTAGGGCTTAATTTGCCATGCAAATGCCTAACGAAGAGTTGAGGATTTATATCGCACTGTGCAAACTACCTCTAAGTCCTAGCTTATTTCTTGCTTATTTAATTCTGTAGGAAAGTTTTGTCAAGAGATTCAAGTTTTCATTGACGACGATGGCCGTGCTGCCCACCATGCTCCGAGCCTCTGTTGCTGCGCAGGCTTAGTTTTAGAAATCATAAATCGGGGATGAGAAAAGTGTTTTGGTTTAGAGAAGTCTTAATTTCAAGTGTTTTTTGTGTTTTAATTAAGACAAATCTTAAAGCTGACATTATAACACCGGTTAAGATCCCACGCGTTCCATCCTTCCGGCATCATTATTTTTATCGGATTCACTTACCCAGATGAATTCGCTAAACTCAACCGAATGAGTTCCACACTTTCATTTGCACTGAAATCCCGTTAGCAACACGTAGGTTACATCATCCGAGGTATTCCCGATCATCCAACAAGACGTTTTAATTTAGTTGTAATTGTAGTTTTAGTTCGTTTGTGATTAAATTTTGAGTCGTCTTATATTTTGAAATGTCGGTGAGAGGTGAATTTTATCTTCGTAGTGTCTTTTAATTTAATATGGGTTTCAGTTTTGGTTTCTATTCTAAAGGTGTAGGTTTTCATGCAACCGGTTGCTTTATCATGCAAGAAAAATAAATGCGATGCAATTAAATAAATTACAATAAAATAAATCGTAATAAAATAAAGCGTACCCGGGAGGGTCTTCCCGTCATCCCAAGCCGCACTTAAAATACAATTTAAAGCATTTAAGCATTCATGTTAGTTCTCAGTAAAGCTAGAAGGGTTATGGTTTTCTACCAAGTTCCTAATCCTATGCCTAGTCATTTCCTATGACGTCTAGGTTCTCAGAAGTATTCGAGGACGATTTTCTTCATCAAAGAATAACTAAGTTCAATTTGCTTCTTATAAATGTCCTATCACATTTGCAGGAAGTGCTTTTAGAAGGATCCTAAACATCTTTTCAATATTTCTGTGATCGTTTTAAGTCCAAGAGAATTTAATTATGTAAATGAATCGATCGTCCGAGGTTTTCAAATTTTATTAACTTGCTCAGTGAACTAAGACATTCAAATGTCCTATAAGTGAAGTAACATTTCATTTAATATTCTGTTTAGGAGTTATGATAACTAAAGCTCCAGGCAAAATGATACTTAATGATTCGCGATGCAATTTTAAGTTCAAATTAATGATTTAAGTTCGAATAAGTTGTTCAAGTTATTTTAACATTTATTTTCGAGTTCTTTTACAGTTTTTCAGTGATGTTATTTAATTCGACTTAATTCAATTTAATTTTAGTTTAATTTAATTTAATTCAATTTAATTCAATTTAGTTTGATTTGATTTAATTTTAATTTAATTTAATTTAATTTGATTTACTTTTAATTTAATTTAATTTAATTTAATTTAATTTAATTTAATTTAATTTAATTTAATTTAATTTAATTTAATTTAATTTATTTAATTTAATTTAATCTATTTAATTTAATTTAATTTAATTTAATCTACTTAATTTAATTTTTAATTTAATTTAATTTACTTAATTTAATTTTAATTTAATTTAATTTAATTTTAATTGAAATTTTCGGAAGAGTTTAATGATTTAATTTTAGTTTAATGATTAAGTCTTTTAATATTTTAAATTTGAGTTATCATTTCACTAAGAGTTGAATATTAATGAGATGATTAAATTTAGGATTTTTAAATTAAAGAATAAATCTCTTCCTAATAATATCCCTATTTTAATAATTCCAATTTTATTATTCTTCCAAATTTAATCAATTATTTAATTAAAGTTTAATCATTTTAAATTGCTTAATGGGTTTCTACCCTTCAATTATTAAATTTCAATCATCCAAATCAGGTTAGGATCAAATATTTTACTGTTAAATTTTTATTAAAACCTAAAGTTTTAATTAAGGGTTAAAATTTTAATTACCATTTTGCTCCTTAAGCCTAATAATTTCATAACTCACTAAATTGAACCCAAAAAAAAAAAAAAAATGAACTTGAAATTTTTATGTGACTTCACTCATATGTCAATAAAGACATGAGAGGAGAAAATGTGATTTTTCTGTATTTAATTTATTTATATAATTATTTTTAGTAGAAAGTAGAGATTTTCAAGGAAAATTTGATAACATGACCAAGGGAAAGTTTCTGTCCTTAAGAAAATTAGGGACATTCCTAATGACCAGAGGACCACTTGGACCAAATTTTGTAATTTTTTAAATTATATTTTATTTATTAGAATTATTTTAAGTTCTCGGAGTATTAATTAATTTAAAAATAAAATAAAATGTTGAAAAATGAATTTTATGTTTTTTTAAAAAAATCTCTCTGATCAAGGATTCCAGAGAACCAAATTTTACAATTTTTTGATTTTTCTTTGATTTATTATAATTATTTTGGTGAAAATGCTAGAATACATTTTTTTTAATTTTAAAATTACCCTGTAGCTTTAAAATTTAATATCTCACTAAATAGACCTAGGAAAAAAATATGGGATTTGTTCCCAAGTGATTAAAATTCAAAATGTGACACTTTGGTGAATTTTATTATTTTTGTGATTTTTATTATTTTTTAATTATTTAAAAATATTAAAATAATATTAAAAATCAACTTTTTAGAAAATTGAAATTTTAATTTTCTTTAAACTCCCTGATATCAGAGAGACTCCAAAACCAATTTGGTGAATTTTTGAAAGATATTTTGAAAGTTATGAATTTTTAAAGCTTAAAACGACTGTTTCTGGCTTTAATCAACCCAATTAGGCGAAAGCAATCCAAGTCCTAATCGACCTCAAATTTTTATGCAGGTTCCTTCGATCCTTAGATATCAGTGAGAATCGATTTCAAGTCAATTTGATGTATGGTTATCAATTAATTAGAGACCTATTTTGGGTGTTTAAGCCAATTAGGGTTGTCTACAATGAACTAACTCAAACCTATTTTTCCTGTGGTTCTCTGGTCATAAGGAACATCACCAAATTTTCCTAGAATTTATTACACAACATGCTATTTATTGGAATTAAAATACTCTAAACAGTGACATGAATTTGAAAAATCAATAACTCTTCATAGGATGGCCTCTGACTTCGAAAATTCAGGGAATGTTCCCAAATTCGTAGGCTTCAAAAGCCCTATATTCTCATGCTATGGTGAATTGTATGAATGCATGGAGAATTAAAACAATGCAGGGAGTAAATAATTAATTAAAAATAAAATACTGGACAAAATTAATTAATTTCTTTTTCACATTATTCTCCTCTGTTCACTGAGCAAGAGGGTATTTTTATTTTATTTTTATGATTTTCCTACACAAAGTTAAGTGAATTTTTGAAGTTTAGGGAATTAAATAAATAGAAAATACCCCTAATTTTCTACTTATCCACGCGGCGCCGCCGAAACATCGGCAGCTCCGAAGGGGTACGTGTCGCTGTGATTGGTCGCCGCCATCCTCCGAGCCGCCCGTCCCGGGCCCGCTGTATCGTCTGCCTCCTCGTCCCCCGCCGCGATCCCTGCCGTCCGCGCGTGTATTAAATGGACGGCATCCGTTCATCGTCCCCAAGTGTCCTCACCCGAGAGCCGTCCACACTAAATCCTTAATATCCACTCGATACTCAATGGATTTTCATGTTCTTATGCTCTATGGATTCGGCTTCAAGAGACGAACACATCTATACTAAGCATTTCATGCATCGAAATTAAGCATTTCAACGAGAATCAAGCTCGGATGAAAAATTAGTTCATACCTTTGCTCGTAGAAGTGTGGTTTCGATCTGAAAGTTGTTGCACCTTCGATTGGATCCCGAAGCAAGCCCGCATGAAGTCTCCCGGGTCTCGGTGAATTGTCTAGATGATTTCGACCAAGTCCATCACAAAGCTTGAGGCCGGAGCAACCGGGTGGCTCGGAGATGGGGCTTTTGCCGGTGGACACCTTCCTTTGTCCGGTGAAGGTGTGTATCCAATCAATTTGGGGATTGGCTCACCGTGGAGAAGGTCTCGGTTTTGGGTGGAATTTCAACTCTGAAATCGAGTTTGCCGCAGAAGAAATGGCAATGGGATCTCACTCTGGGATCAAGTGCTCTAAGTATGGAGAATGATCTCGGAGCAATTTTTGCGAGTAGCTCAGTAAGGTTCGGTTCAGTACCTTCTTCATGGCCGTGAGGGTGAGGGGTTTAAATAGGAGAGGCTGGAGGCCTCCTGTGAGCCGAGGGCCGGGATCGGCTCGCTTCTCGGGCATGCGAAGAACAGCCATGGTGGCCATCGGGGCACGGCGCCCTCGGCTAAAGTGAGGAATTCCAAAGTTCGTCCCTCCCAAGGTCTCGGCCATGGTGTTTCCGGCGACCCAGGCGGCTGGCCGGGCAGCATGGGTCACTCTCAGGTCCGGTGTGGGTCGTGGCCGGAGGCTTGTGTACCAATCGGGGCCTTGCCATGCGAAAGGGCTCGAATCAAAGGAATGAAAAGACTCCGCTTTTGGGTCAAATGGGTCAACTCTTGGTTTTGGGTTAGGTTCACCCCTCCAAGGCCAATTTGGGCTGAAGGGAAAGTCACTTGGATCAGCTTGATTAGTGGGGTCAAGTCACAATCCAAGTACACTAAGCTTAAGCAAGAGTTAATGGGAGACATGGGAGTGGTTAATCACTCTTAAGAGAATCATTAAAGGGTCCCCTCTTCTTGCCATTTTGGGCATGGTGACAAGTCAAACCCCCCATGGCTTCATGTGGCTTGTCTATGGCTTGCATGGCTCGTATCAGGCTTGAAAAAAGTCGACTTGTTTCATGAAAAGTAGTTTTAGAAATATTTGTCATTTTTTAGTAAGGTAATTTGGCATGGGCATGAATTTGAAAAATCAATAACTCTTCATAGGGATGGCCTCTAACTTTGGAAAATTCAGGGAATGTTCCCAAATTCAGAGGCTTCAAAAGCCCTATGGTCTCATGCCATGGTGAATTGTATGAATGCATGGAGAATTAAATGTATGCAGAGAGTAAATAAATTACTAAAAATAAAATACTTGATGAAATTAAATGATTTCTTTTCCACATTATTCTCCTCTCGTTCATCGAGCAAGAGGGTATTTTTATTTTATTTTTAGGATTTTTCTACACAAAGATATGAATTTTCCAAGTTTAGGGAATTAAATAAATTAGAAAATACCTATTTTTCTATTTATCCGGAGTCGGCGCCGCGTCAACCTTAGCCTCTCCGAAGCGGTACGTGTCGCGCGCGCGATTGGGCGCCGCCATCCGAGTCGGCCCGTCCCGGGACCCGCAGTTCATGTAACATTCTCCGGTCCGGCGCAATCCGATCCGTCCGCTCGATACACGCGCGATCCAACGGCTCTCGGTCATCGTCTACGACCGGTGTGCACCGTGACCGTCAACCTTCTAACCCTAATTTCTCACTCGATTCTCAATGGATTTTCATGTTCTTATGCTCTATGGATTCGTCTTGAAGAGACGAACACATCCATATGGTAAACATGCATTGAAATTTACTCAAATGAAATGGAGAATCTCTGTAAGCTCGGGAAGAAGAATGAGTTCATACCTTTGCTCGCAGAAGTGAAGCTTCGATCCGAGAGTTGTCGCACCTTCGATCGGATCCTAGCAAGCTCCGGATGAAGTCTCCTGTCCAGTGAATTGTCTAGGTTGGACTTCGACCACGGCCGATCACAAAGCTTGGAGTCCGGAGCAACCGGGTGGCTCGGAGATGGGGCTTTGCTTTGGTGGACACCTTCCTTGGTCCGGTGAAGGTGTAGGACCAATCAATTTGGGGATTGGTTCATCATGGAGAAGTGTCCCGGTTTTGGGTGGAATTTCAACTCTGAAATTGAGCTCACAGAGAAGAAATGGCAGGGGGATCTCACTGGGGATCAAGTGCTCTGTGTATGGGGAGGAGTCTGGAACAATTTTGGCAGAGTTTTGGCAAGGTTTGTGCAACTCTTTTCTTTCATGGCCGTGAGGGGGTGGTGTTTAAATAGGCATGGCTGGAGGCTCTCCCAGGGGGGTTTAATGGTTGGGATCAGCTGCTTAGGTCAAGGGAAGAACAGCCATGCTATCCATTTGGGTCGGGACAAGTCGAGCAATGGAGAATTTCAATGTTGGCTCACATGTGAGCTTTCGGCCATGGTGTTTTCCTGGCGACGGGGTGGCTGGCCGACGAGCGAGGGTCACCCTCGGGGTCGGGTGGGTCGGGGTCGGGTGTTTGTGCAAGCAATCTGGCAATGGCCAAGTGTAAAGGAGATGGCTTGGAATGGAATGGGGAAGAGGACATTTTGGCTAGGTTTGGGTCAACCCATCCTTTTGGGCTAGGTGCACCACCCAAGGTCCGGTCTTGGGCCGAAAAGAGTCACTTGGGTCACTGCCACGGAGTGGTGAAGTCTCCATCCATGGTGAGGTGGCTAAGCATGGTTTAGTGTGTGACATGCTTAAGGTAAAAAAAGGTTTAAGAAGGATTAGGAAAGGGCCCCCTCTTCTTGCCATAAATGGACTAATGACAAGTCAAAGCCCTCATGGCTTCATATGGCTTCGAGGATGGCTTGTTCATGGCTCCATTTGGCTTGGGAAAAGGGTTGACTTGTTTCATGAAAAGGGTTTTAGGAATTTTTTGGTAATTTGATGGAAATTTGTATGGAACTTGATTTGGAATGATTTGATGATGGATTTAGGACTTAGGTATTGAGTTTAATTGAAAGTATGATGAGGGGAAATGTCATATGGGCTTTGGGACCAATTTTGGGCCTTTGGATGTGGTAAAGGATGGGCTTTTAAAATGGTTTAGGAAAGTGGGCTTTTGAATTTTAAAATGGATTTTGGGATGAAATTTTGGTAAAGGCTTGGGCCAAATAATTGTTGAGTTTGGTTTAGGGATGCTTCATGAGTGGTTTGAAACAAGTTTGAGGTGATTTGGGTTTGAATTGGGTTGGATATGGGCCTTTTTGGTAAAGAGGCTAAGGTGGGCCAAAATGGGTTACCATGGGCCAAAGTTGGGCTAGAGTTGAAATTGATGTAAAATTAATGTTGGGAAATGTTTATGGGAGTGTTTCAAAGGGGTTTTGGCTTTGGTTAGGTTTTGATTTTGGGATTTGGGCTCATCTGGGCTAGGTTTAAGTTTAGGTCAAAATTGGGCTTTTTGATTTTGGGTTGAATTTGAGTGGGGTTTGGGTCTAAATTTTGGGCAAATCATGTTAGTGTTTTGTTTATGGGGATGTTAAGGAAGGTTTAGAAAAGATTTGGGGTTAATTGGAGTTGAATTGGGTGAGTTTGGGTTAGGTTTGGGTCATAGGTCCAAATTGGGCTTTAAGGCCAAAAGTGAAATTGGATCCCAATGCCACTCAAATTGGGCTTGGATTGGGTCTAGATTGGTGTTGGGGATGTTGAATTGAAGTTTAGAATTGAATTGGACCAAAATTGGGGTCAATTGGGTAGATTTGGTTTGACATTGGGTTTACTTTGGGTTAAAATGGGTCAAATTGGGGGTTTTGATAAAAGTGGGGTAAATTGACAAAATTGGCCCATGGTGTAGTTTAACAAAATGAAATTGGGAATATTTGGGATTTTCTGGAATTTTCTGGGAATTTTCTGAATTTTTGGATTTTTTGGGTCAAGAGGGGTATTTTGGGTATTTGGAGGGTATTTTGGAATTTTTGGAATTTTTGGCATTTTTGGTTATGGATGATCAATTTAAGTGATGTGGAAATGTTTGGGATTGATTTTGGAGAATTTTGGGTAATTTGGAAATTTTTGAGAAATTTGGGTAGTTTCGAAAGGCATTTGGTAGGTTAGGCGGGGTGTAGGGTCCCGGGGTCAAAAATTGAAAATTTGGAAAATTGAAGATTGGGTGGATGTAAGTGAAATACAACCATTTTGGTTGAGCCATGAAGCCATATCAAGCCCACATGAGCCATGAAGGGACTCATTTGAGGCATTCACTATGTTGTTCCTAACCCTTGCGCGAGGGCTTAGGGGTTAAGGACCATCCATGTGAATCACCTACATGAGTCAGGAAGTCAAGTTGGGTATGGGTGTATTTTCAGGAGGTGCATGGAAGTGTAGTGTATGAGTGTAGTGTGTGTGTAAGTCAGCCCTTCACCAGACCAGGCCACCCAGGGTAGTCCTAAGGCCAAAGAGTCCTATAGGGAACTCATCCTTTAAACTTCCACATTTGATTTCAACCCTCTAGGTGATTAGGGGTCTACAGTCAAGTTTGTGGAGTTTGCGGGGAGTTAAGAAGTGGTTTGAATTTCTAAAAGGTGGGTCCCAATTCTAATCCTCTAAGATAGTCAAAGGAAAAGCCTAAGGCTAGATCCTAAGTACTAAAGAGAAGAAGAGAAGACCTCATCAAAAATGAGGTCAACATGAAGATACATCGTACAACTTGATCTGGAATATATTTCATACAATCCATGTAAACTCAAAACGGACTGTGTATGATCTTTGTTGATCCATCCAAAGAAGCATCTGTCAAAAAATCCATGTCCGAATAGTGGGGTACATGGTCGATAACATCACCTTCCAAGCCATCCTTGGCAAGGATGCCGTATGGATGTACATTGGAGGTGTGATATTTTCCATGTAACTCACGGCTCGTAAGGCCGGAGGCTCTCTAGCTCCAGGTCCGGCTGGAAATGGTAAGGTGTCTTTACGTCGTCCATCCTTCCGAAAGTAGCGAGATCCGCTTCACCTGGTACTCCTGGTATGCAATGCTTAGCGATATCCGCTCCGTTGCCCTTCGGTATCATGACGGAACCTACCGGTAAAGGTATCTTTGCTGGCCCTCGGAACTCACTGGACCTGCTATCCGGAGGTCGGATCCGAACATGATGTTACACTCGCTCGGGAAAGAAACTGT
Organism: Papilionanthe hookeriana x Papilionanthe teres; assembly: GCA_022702705.1. Classification (NCBI taxonomy): domain Eukaryota; kingdom Viridiplantae; phylum Streptophyta; class Magnoliopsida; order Asparagales; family Orchidaceae; genus Papilionanthe; species Papilionanthe hookeriana x Papilionanthe teres. Next base: position 113,167,041 of record CM040430.1, on the reverse strand, counting down.
GCGAAAGGTCCGACAAAGTCGTGGTGATCTATGTGTGGGGGTATGCGGTCACCTCGTTTGTAGATGTTGATGATGCGGCTATTGGGTATGCAATCCGCGGCGGTACCCTCCATGTTATCAATCTCTTTACCATTCTCTTGATGACTAATGGCATCGGATCCACTTGTCCATGACGGAGTATTCCCGGTGGGTTTCCCTTCCTATCCTCCGCAAAGTTGTAACAGCATCCACATTGTATTATGATTCTTCCCTTCCCTGGCATCCATCTCCGGGGTTCTGAGTATGTGTTTTCTCTTAGGCGGCCCGCTCGGCCCATTCTTTTCAATTCCCGGATGCAATCCACGATTTGCTGTTGTTCATACTCTGAGAATACGTCTGTATGTAGCTCGAGGCCTTCCAGTATATTGATTCTTCTGCCTCTAATTCTCTCGAAGTATTCAAAGGTTTTCTTTTCAACATTCTGCATTCTCTCCGGCTCGTATTCCGGAATGATCTGCGGATGGCGAGGCTCGGTGACATATTGTGGAATATACGGTTCAATCCCTTCACGTTCTCACCGCATACCTCGGCTCCTCGGGGATGATGCTTGTCGGGACATCCCCCGGGGTTGCTTCGCAACAAGGTCATGCATCACCTGGTGGTTCTATCCGGTGGCGTGGTAGCCTTCTTTCTTCGATCTTCGGAAATTTCCACGGTTCTTTTCGTCATCCTAGGAGTCGGCCTCCTTTCTTCGAGTTCCTGGTGAACCGGTGTCCTTGAAGTGTATGCACCGACATTAGCAACTCGTCTCGTCGCGCCGGTCCGCAGCTAGTTTTGTTAACATCTTACGGATACGGCGATTCTTATTTCTTCGTTGCGTTCGTTGTGAGAGTAGCTCTTCGAACTTCTTGAATCTCTGTGGGCGCGGCGCCGACAAGCCGCCGCCTGCTGTAGCGACTACGGACTTCATTTTCTTATCTTCTTCAATGTTTGTCTTTCTTTTCTTCGTCGTCGGGTTGGTGGCTTGGGCCACCCACTTTCATCACCGTCCGTCCGGGCGGTTCTTCTCGGTCAACCGGGACCCGGTCACTTTCCTCGTACTCGTAGGCTCGTCCGGTGCGAAATCCGAGTCAATCTCGATTATCGCTCCATCTTTCACCCTCTTTTCATCGAGTGCAAGGCTTACGCCATTCTTAAAGTTCAGGACCAACCGCCCGTTCGACATTTCCCTGCGAAAAGACAAGGAAAAGGATCAGGGGCTGTACTAAGAACAAGAACATTAAGAAAATGTTTATTAAAGACATTTTTTTTATTCTTATATTTTTAAACTTAACAGGAATGAAGTGGGATAAGATCAGGAAAGAGATTTTGATTTGGAAAAGAAAACAAGGAAAAAAATTTATTATCAGGATTTTATTTATTTTAACACATTTTTGTCATTTTTGGGTTCGGACCCAGTCATAAGTAATCACTTCACCCGTGCTTCTAGGGATGGAAAGTTCATTCCTTCGAAACATCAGGTAGCGTAATACTTTTTCAAGTATCGTCCATTGATCGGAAGCATATGTCGTTCTCCCTGGCAATTCACTAGCTGGTAGGAACCTCCTGAGTATACTGCTTCAACCACAAATGGTCCTTCCCAAGTGGGTTCAAATTTTCCTCCTATCTTGCGGTGTGCAAGAATAGGTCTTTTGAGAACGAGAACTAAATCACCAACTTTGAAGGTTCTTGGGCGGACCGGTTTGTCATGGGCTTGAACCATCTTAGCTTGGTATAGTTCTAAATTCGTTGCGCTGCAAGTCTTTTCTCTTCCAGGCTCTCTAATTCTTCGAGTCGTAATTTGGCGTTCTCTTCTGTTGTGATTTTGTTTGTAACTGCAATTCTGAGTGAAGGAAGCCGAACCTCTAAAGGTAACACTTGCCTCGGACCCATACACCGAGCGTAAGGTGTAGCTTGCGTAGGAGTTCTGAAAGTTGTCCGGTAGGCCCATAAGGCTTCTAACAACTTCTCGTGCCAATTTCTCTTATTATCGTCTAAAGTCTTCTTTAAAATTTGAACGAGAGTTTTATTAAAAGCCTCGGCTAGGCCGTTTGCTCTTGGGTAGTAAATTGTTGAATATCGCCAGTCGATTCCGTGTCTCCCGACAAAATTGTTGATTTGCGTACTTCGAATGCCGACCCATTATCCGAGATGATTCGCGCGGCACCCGAAACGGTAAACAACTTGGTTTTGAAAAATTGTAGTACGTGATGTGCTTTCACTTCTCTAAGTGGAACTGCCTCTGCCCACTTGGAAAAGTAATCCGTAGCCGCAAGAATGAAGCGATGTCCTTTTGACGACGGTGGTTCTATTGGACCCACTATATCTGTGCCCCAACATTCAAATAGCCATGATGCAATTGTCGGATGTAGCACATTTGGAGGTTGGTGTAGAACCACTCCGTGCACTTGGCACTGATGACAGCTCTTGGCGATTTTCATGCGGTCGGTCATCATCGAGGGCCGGTAGTACCCTAGTCTTTTAATTTTCATTTTCATCTTCGGACCCGACCGGTGAGCGCCACGAGTCCCGAATGTACCTCTTTAACAATTTCACGGGCCTCGGACCCGCTTAGGCACCTTAGCCACATTTGATCAAAAGACCTTCGTATAACGTATTGTTTACTAATGCGTAGGACGAGTTCTTTTCTTGATCCGATGGGCTAGCGACCTATCGTCCGGTAGCTTTCCTGTTTGCGGTGTAATCTATTAATGGTTGTCGCCAATCTTCCGTGTTTTCCGTCACTCGCTGCAATTGATCCTTTTTCCTTTTCGATTTGTGTATCGTGTCTATGTCGAGCCGTGATAGGACCCGACGTCCGTGAATCGACACTTCCATCGATTCATCTTGCAAACAGGCAAATTCTTTTGCGAGACGGGCTAGCGCATCTGCTAAAGCATTTTCTTTTCTGGGAATTTTGTAGATTGTCACATTTGGAATCTGTTCCAACAGCTGTATGGCATACTGGAAGTATTGTTCGAGTCTTGGCTTTAAAATTCTGTACTGTCCGGCGATCTGTTGAATGATTAACTGTGAATCCCCGTAGATGTTGATGTCTGTTATCCCCATTTGAATGGTTAATTCCAGATCCCGTTATGAGGGCTTCGTATTCCGCTTCGTTGTTTGTACATGGTTCCGTCAGTGGTAGGAGTATCTTAACATCCCCCGCTCCGGTGTTATAAAGATTAGCCCGATTCCTGCCTTACAGGCACTATCACTTGCGATTCTTCGTCTTTGTGCGCTGAAGATGCTCCGTCGAAATATAATTCCCAACGTCGATTATCAAGGTCTTCTAGGTTCATTATTTGTTCATCTGGCAAATCGTCATTGAGAGGAGATTCTGCCGGCAAAGGGTGTGCTGCAAGGAAATCTGCTAAGACTTGTCCCTTTACGGCACGGAGAGGCACAAAAGTTATATCAAATTGCAATAATATCATCGACCATCTGGCAAGTCTGCCGGAAAGCGTTGGGCGGGTCATCAAGTATTGCAATGGATTAAACTTCGAGATCAGGTTGACCTTATGAGAAAGCATGTAATGCCTGAGCTTTTGAGGGGCGAAGATCAGGGCCAAACAATGCTTTTCAATTGCGGGATACCTTATTTCCATCGGCGATGAACGACGGCTTAAGTAGTAAAGAGCATTTTCTTTACCCTCATCATTGACTCAGGCTAACGGGTCTCCGAGAGAGTCGTCTAAAGCCGCGGTATAAAGTATTAGCGGTCTACCCGAGACTCGGGGCTGCTAAGACAGGAGGTGTCATTAAATATTGTTTAATGTCCTCGAAGGCCTTTCGGCATTTCTCTTCCCAAACAAATTTGGCGTCCTTTTTAACTAGTGCCGAGAAAGGCCGACACCTACTCGACAGTGCTTGAGATAAAGCGTCGAAGATATGCCGACTTCCCTTGAAAAGATCGTAGTTGTTTTAAGGTTTTGGGAGGTGGCATTTCTAAGATAGCTTTAATCTTTTCCGGGTCGATTTCGATTCCACGATGTCGGACAACGAATCCTAAGAATTTCCCGGAGGTGACGCCGAAGGCGCATTTTAAGAGATTCATCTTAAGGTTAAATTGTCTTAATCGTTCGAAAACAATTCTCAAATCATATAGGTGGTTGTCCTTTACTTTGCTTTCGATGACCACATCGTCCACGTAGCATTCGACTTGATTATGGATGAGATCATCAAAAATTCTTGTCATCGCTCTCCGGTAGGTTGCTCCTGCGTTCTTCAATCCGAATGGCATCACCGTGTAGTAATATACTCCGATCGGCGTTCGAATGCCGTAAGTTTTTCATCTTCTCGGAGCCATTTTTATCCGGTTGTATCCCGAAGATCCATGAATGAGAATATTTCATGTGTTGAAGCAATGTCGATCATTAATTCGGGATCGGTAGAGGGAATTCATCTTTTGGACATGCCTTGTTTAAATCTCCGAAATCCACACAAATTCCGATCCGACCATTCTTCTTCCCGATCTGGTACCACGTTGGCTAGCCAAGTCGGGTATTGTTCTTCACGGACAAATTTAGCGTCTATTAGCTTTTTAACTTCAGCTATGACTTGTTGTTCGATTTCTAGACTCATTCTTCTGGGACCTTGTCTGACTGGGACGGAAGTAGGATCCACCCCTAGCTTATGGACTGCGACCTCCGGAGCTAAACCCGGCATCTCATCGTAGCTCCAAGCAAAACAGGTCTTTAAATTCCATTAATAACTTGATTATTTCTTCTGAGTCTTCTTTATTGAGTAAGGAGCTAACAAAGGTAGGTCTAGGCTCTTCGCTAGTACCTAAGTTAACTTCCGTTAACTCATCTATCGTAGATTTGATTTCTTCTTCGAATTCTGGTGGAGCGTCTCCAATTTGTAAATCTTCGGGTTCGTCCGTAGTTTCCATCGGCTTTCATTAGATTCACGAGTGACAACCAAGCAAAATTCGCATCATCAATCGACCCTATCGTGCCGAATCCGAGACCATGCTTCGAATTGGGTGGACGACCGGAGTTATTCCATAAATTTTCAAAACGTTGTGATTGACCTTTTGTCCATTGTCGAGGTAAGAAACTACGCTGAATTAAATTTTGAACACAGGGAGAGTACCACTCAAAAGGCAATTCCATTAATTCTGATGAAGTAGCATCTTCAAATTGTACATTATTTTCAGTTTTGGAGGAAGAAGCACCACGGTCGAATTTGATTGGTTTTGCACCACCGCTACGTACCTCTTTGACCTCCATACCCTCGATCTTATTAGAATGGATCGGGGTCAGGGTCATAGTATGTACGTAGTGGTTAATCTTCTCGTACATCGATTTATATTCTTCATTTCTTTCATCTTCGAGAGGGATTCTGAATTGCGGCTTCTTCCGACTTATTGTCGCTGCTTCTTGTTTGATTTCTTTTTCTTCTTCAGAACTATCTTCCCAATCGACTTTAATGGTTGGTTTCCTCTGTCCAATTGTCCTAACGTCTCTACCACGACCTCGTCCCCGGCCTCGACCTCGGATGCGAGTTGTGGAGAAACCTTCACCATCTCGCCGTAAGGGAGTGGTGAGTGATCGTTGGACTAGAACTTCAGTGTTCTTCGTTGTCCCGAACTTTCTTTGCTTCATTTGTTATGGTATCTCCGGAGAAGATTGTTTTCTTCGGTGGTGCATAATAAGCCGCATCCTCGTGGATTCCAATTTCATGTACGGAGAATGGTTGTAAGTCACCTTTGATGCATTGTTCCCCTCCATCGTAGTATTTGATGCACTGATGTAGAGATGATGGTACCATCCTGTTTTCATGTATCCATGGTCGGCCCAGTAGAGCGTTGAACGACGTTTCGAATCAATTATGTGAAATTTCGCGGTTGTCTTTGCTAAGTCACCGGTCTTCATCGGTAGCGTTATTGATCCGAGGGCTCTTTCTCCTTTCTGGTTGAATCCTCTTAATAACATTTTGTCCGCCTCGAGCTCGCGGGCATCAATTTCCAAGTATGCTAGCGTTCGAAGATTCATTATATTGATTGATGCCCCTGGATCCACCAATACTCTGGAGAGTGTAAATTTTCCGATTAGTAATCGAAATGTACAACGGTCGGTTGTGGTCTCGTCGTCCCAAGTAGTAGGTCGTTGTCCGTGAAGGTAACACCTCGCTGTTCCTTTAACGAGCAAACCTCATCTAAGGAATCTCCGGCCATTTGAGCTAAGCAAATTTCTAGATCAAGTAAGGCCTTGATCAGAGCTTCTCTCATCTCCCTTGATAAGATAAGAGCATCATAAATGCTCAGTTTGGCTGGTAGTTTCCTAAGATGGGCTAGCACGTTGTAATCCACTTTGTTTTCATGTGCCTCGTTTTCTTCTCGAATGCGCATTTCTTCTGCCGGGGTTGGTTCTTCCCGAACAACCACCGCTTCCTTTGTCCTTTGGACCCATTCTCGGAGGTAGAACTTTTCCACTCCTTAAGTTGACTTCTGTAATTTCCTCTGAATCTATTGTCGAGCTCGCCGGTGTCTCTTCTTGAATCGGAATGACAGGCTCTTCCGGATTAGCTTCAGAGTCTGAAGGCTCTAACTCTATCGTGACTGGAGCTCCTCGAAACTCGCAGATAGATTCGTTGCTTGTTGAACTCTCGTAGCCTCCTTAGTGGATGTCTTCTTCGTTATTTTGCTCGTCGAGATCGTGTATGATTTGAGAATTGTCGTTGGTATCAAAATCGATATCCGGATTATCGTTAGTTACGTAATCGTTAGAAACAGTCAAAACGTAGCCAACGCCATCACCCTTATCATTATATGATCCCACCGAAGTGAGCGAGATAATCATACAGAGTCGTGGGTTCGAGGGATTTCTCCCCCGAATCGGAAACAACTATCCTAGGATAAGCAGCCCCTAGTCTAGCCTTAGGTGTCTCGGTCTTCTCTTCTTCGTCAATTTTCTTCTTTTCTTCAATCGTCTCCTGTTGAGGTGGTTCTTCTATCGCAAGTGATAGTACCGGCTTAACAGGTTTCAAACTCTGAATTGAAGCTTGCACCGAAGCGGTTTGGATGCTGTCTAAAATCTTTTTCGAAGATCTCGTCCAAACGGTAGTCCATCCATCGTCAGTCGTATAGGGATCTATCGGAATGATGGGATCAGTCGAGACAACATTGACGGAACCTCCTTTCTGGGGTTCCTTCATGTACTCCTTCGGGATCGTTATCTTCCCTTTCCGAAGGTTGTCATTGAGCCAACTTTTGAAGGTAATGCAATCTTCTATTTTGTGCCCAAGCATCCGGTGGTAAGGGCAAAAGTTGGGATCACCTTTCTTGTTGACTTCCTCTCGGTCTTTTAGGCTCGCAGCTGGAAATCTGGAGTCTTCATCGAACTACGGAACATTTTCGGCACTGCTTCATTCTTGAACGGATATTCTCTGCTCAAAAGTTCTCTTAATGTACGTTGCGGACGAGGTGGTTGTTCATATTGCGGAGATGACTGATAGCTGGGCCGGGGTTGCTGGTAATTCTGTTGTGGTTGCTGCGGCCGTTCTGGTGGTATTTGCATCGGTTGCTTGCCTTTGTCAACTGCTGCAACGATCCCGGATTTCTTTTCAAAAGTCTTTACAGGCTTTTGTTTATCTGTTTTATCGGTGAAACTTAATTGCTTTGCCTCCTCTTGTAAGCTTCCGGCCTTGCTTAACAACTTCTCGAAAGTCTTAATAGTAAATCCCTTGAGGAGAAGTGCTATCGGGCCATGGATGCTTTTTAGTAAAATGCCGACTGCATGCTGTTCTTGCAATTGTGGTTCACACTTCATGCTTAAGTTCCTCCATCGAAGTATGTAATCCACCAAAGTTTCATTCGGCTTTTGTTTCTCTACCACTAAATCACCTATAGTGATGTGGTGCTGAGCTCCGGCGAATCGCTTGATGAAGAGGTTCTCTAGCTCGAGAACGTCTTCACCGAACCATTTGGCAACTCGCATACCGGCCGAAGGCGATTCTCGACGGACCGCCGACGAACCGTCGGAAGAGTAATGCATCGCTCCCGCCGGCATTGCAACAACCGGCACGAAAGTGTGCCACATGCCGTCGAGGGTTTCCGGTTCCGTCGAAGGTCTTGAACGAGAGGTGGTACGAAGCCTTTCGGGTATTGGACATCGTCGAATTCTTCCGGGTAAGGTCTACCCGTCCGAATGGATGTCCCGCTCTTCGATTGTGCTAAGGCTTCTCGCACCTGCTGTTCCACCAAGTTCTTGATATCCTTTTCAGGAATCATACTTTGTGTTGTATCCTTTTTCAGCTGATCATTCCCATTGACGGACGTAATCTCCTTTCCTCCGTCTACAATGTGAATGACCTCTGGGGGTGTCTCTCTATGTGGTTGTACTTGACTCTGGAGAGTGGCCAGAGCTACGGCCATCTCTTCCATCCTTTTCGCCATTTGAGCGATCGTGTCGTCTTTTCCCGAAGCTGCCTTCTCATCGGCTCCGGCTCCTCTCTTCTGCGGCCGCAGGAGCACCTTGCGAAGCTGATGAAGCTCGTGTCTCAACCATGTTGATTTCTGCGTATTCATCGTCCATGAATTCCGATGAATTAATCTCGTCTCCGAACTTTTCTTCTCTTTCTTTTGCCAATCGTCAGATATCGGTTCTCAACTTTTCCATGGCATCTTCTAGCGGGGCTTTCTGTGTGTCTTCGTGGTTGTCGTGCGATAGGCTGCCGGGTCCCCTTCTCACGAGTCCCCTTCATCACGGTAGAACTTTCTTCGCATTCAAGTCTCCCGGCGAGACTTTCTTTCTCGAGTCGTCGTTTCAATCTCAACTCGCCCGGCAGTGGGACGCCATACCATCCTTCCGGCGCGAAGGTCTAGGACCGGATGGTCCGTCGGCCAAATGCTCGGAAGGTGGTATCCTCCCTAATTTGTAATCCTGAGACGACAACGGGCGGACTAGCCTTCATTCTTTTACTTGGCTTTTCTGTCATGATGGCGGGTTCTACTCGGGGCCCAAGACGGGATTTGACTGGCACCCGCCCTATCCTTCGTAGAATTTCTGATACGGGGCAGTTTTCCTTCTTTGCTAACTTTTCTACCAAAGTTTGCAGTCGAGCAAACGGTGTAGTTCTAGTTCTTTTCTTGCGGCTATCGTTGTAATATGCGGGCTGTGGTAATGTGGCAGCAATCTTGCGAATGTTTTCTTCATCTTCTGCGGCGGAGAGGGGATGAAATCTGCTTCCTCCCAACAGTGGTATGTATTCAGGCAGCGGTGTTTATATTCGGCAGCTTCGGAATTTCCTCTAGGAAAGCAATTTCAGCAGCTACGGCTTCTTTAGCGATCCTTCTATTTCTGTTTCTTCTTTGGGTCTTTGTTAGTGACGGAATCTTCGAACTGGACCCGATTTCGAAAACGAAGGTCTTACGAGAAGATCCGTACCCTCCACGGTAACGTGTCCATCATAATTCGGATTTCTTTCCCCTTTGATTTGGCAAAGGTCGGGGTAGGTGCAGAAACAACTAGACCGAGTGGGGTAGAGATAACGGTCCTTCTATGGACATCGGTACTCCTCTTAGTCGGGATCCTTTGCAGAGGAGGGAATTCTTGGGTCGACCTAAGGTTGAACTCAAGTAGCTTCAAATACCTTATTCATTAGTGCAAAGAGGGAGACGTCGGTGATCTTGACGTTCGTGTTTTCAAATCCTTGTCCAAATCGGATGATTCCATTGTCGGGCAGCTCATCCTTATAGACAGCGAGGTCCAGTCCATTGGTAAAAGAGAAAATCAGTTTCGGGGCTTCCATTTCGCAGGGTAGATTCGATTGTCGGTCCCAAGTTATGCTTCTTTTCTTTAGGACGAAAAGAAAGGAATTGAAAAGAGTCCGAACTCATTCTTGTTCATGTATTTATAAGAAGGAATCACTTATTAAAAGAATCACTTATTAGAGGGTTTGTTTATTTAGAACGGAGTGTTCAAAGGTGTAGAGAAGGTAAGGAATCCGAATCGGAGTTGGAAAGGAAAAGAGAGTCTTAAGCAAGACTTCTCGACTCGAAGGATCACTCCTAAACTAACACCTATTGGGGGTCCACCCCACCTCGAAATGAGGTAAAAGGATCTCGGAACCTCTCTCGTTTAGGGGTGTCTAAACAAGTGGCTCCTAAATCCGAGAGAATGTTGGTTATACTTGTTCAAGGTAGAAATGAACATAGTATCCCAACGGAAAGAAGGGTAGTTTGATCCATAAGGGACATGGATGCACTACCAATTTTTGAAAGCAGAATTGTCTGATTAAAATGGAGAGAGGAACTTTCCCCAGCGGAGTCGCCAGAAGTTGTCGGCATATTTTTAGATTGTGTGTTTTGAAAAGGGGTCGCCTACAGAAGTTGTCGGCGAATTTTAAATTTAATTTAAATATATATATAATTTAGAAAGTAGTATTTGATTTTGAAAATAATTTTAAATTTGAAAATTTTAAGATATGAAATCAAACCGATCTCACATCCTAAATAGTTTATATAATCGAGCACCGCATCATAACCGTGTATCTATCCCTAAGGATAGACACACTCGCTTGATGATGGGGCTCGGTTAAATAAACTAGAAGATTTGTGACATCCGTTTGGTCTGCGAACCAATTTTATAAGCCGACAAATTCCCTCGCTTAATATGAAAACATTAAACGAGGGTTTATATTACTCAGGTTCTTTAAAATTCCCTATAAGGGCAAGCCCCATAGTTAATTACATCTTAAGTGACGGAATCACCTAAGAAAACTCTCGATAATAATCAATAATTCTCGCTCTCAAGAATTTCAAAGTTTAAGTTTTCAAAGAATTGAATTTTTGAATCTCAATAGGGAATGGATCAAGTTTGGAACATTTTTGTTTTGGGAATTCAAAGGAAGAAAAGTTGGAGAAATTATGGATTCGAAACGAACTTCGGTAATTTCTCGACTATCCTATTGTTTGGCTTGGATTTAGGAAAGTCCTAATGTTTATTTAATGTTTTAATCTTGCCAATTTTAGTTAATTAGGGCTTATATTTATATGATAGAATCATACGAAATAGCCTGGAAGATGTGAGGGTTTATATCGTATCGGACGACTACCTCGGAGTCCTAAGACCGGTTAGGGCTTAATTTGCAATGCAAATGCCTAACGAAGAGTTGAGGATTTATGTTGCACTAGGCAAACTACCTCGAAGTCCTATGGCTTTGTTGTTTAATTCTAGGAAAGTTTTGCTGAAGTAGGTTCAAGTTTTGTCGACGACGATGGCCGTCGTCGCCCACCATGCTCCGAGCTCCTTGTTGTTGCGGAGGTTTAGTTTTAGAAATCTTAAATCGGGGGATGAGAAAAGTGTTTTGGTTTAGAGAAGTCTTAATTTCCAAGTGTTTTTGTGTTCTAATTAAAACAAATCTTAAAGTTGATTATAACGACACCGGTTAAGATCCCACGGTTCCATCCTTCCGGCATCATTATTTTTATCGGATTCACTTAGTCCGGATGAATTTGCTAAACTCAATCTGAATGAGTTCCACACTTTCATTTAGACCGTGGGAAATCCCGTTAGCAACACGTAGGTTACATCATCCGAGGTATTCCCGATCATCCAACAAGACGTTTTAATTTAGTTGTAGTTGTAGTTTTGTGTTCTGTTTGTGATTAAATTTTGAGTTGTCTTATATTTTGAAATGTTGTGGAGGTGAATTTTATCTTGTAGTGTCTTTTAATTTAGTTATGGGTTTCAGTTTTGGTTTCTGTCCTAAAGGTGTGGGTTTTCATGCAACTGTTGTTTATCATGCAAGAAAAATAAGTGCGATGCGATTAAATAAATTGCCGTAAAGTAAATCGCAATAAAATAAAAGCATACCTGGAGGGTCTTCCCGTCATCCCAAGCTGCATTTAAAACACAGTTAGAATATTTAAGCAAGTTCCTAGGTAAAGCTAAGGTAAGGGTTATGGTTTTCTACCAAATTCCTAATCCTATAGCTAGTCATTTCCTATGACGTCTAGGTTCCTTGTATTTTTGGTTTGAAGACTATTTTCTTCATCAAAGAACAATTAAGTTCAATTGTTCTTATAAATATCCTATCATATTGAGGAAGTGCTTAAGAAGAATCTTAAACATCTTTTCAATATTTCTAGGATTGTTTTAAGTCCAAGTGAATTTAATTATGTAAATGAATCGATCGTCCGAGGTTTTCAAGTTTTGTTAACTTGCTCAGTGAACTAGGACATTTGAATGTCCTATAAGTGAAGTAACATTTCATTTGATATTCTGTTTAGGAGTTATGATAACTAAAGCTTTTGAGGGTAAATTGGTATTCAATGATTTGTGATTCAAATTTAAGTTCAAATTAATGATTTAAGTTTGGAATAGTGTTCAAGTTATCTTAGATTTATTTTTGAGTTCTTTATGTCTTAGGTGATGTTATTTAATTCAACTTAATTTAATTTAATTTTTTTTTAATTTAATTTTTAATTTGATTTAATTTAATTCAATTTAGTTTGGTTTGATGTTACATTAAATTAATTTGATTTAATTTAATTTTTTAATTTAATTTGATTTAATTTAATTTAATTTAATTTAATTAATTTAATTTAATTTTTAATTTAATTTAATTTAATTTAATTCTTAATTTAATTTAATTTTTTTTTATTTAATTTTTAATTTGATTTAATTTAATTTAATTTTTAATTTGATTTAATTTTTAATTTAATTTAATTTTTTAATTCAGTTTAATTTAATTTTATTCATTTTAATTTTAATTAAAGAGTTCAATTATTTAATTTTAGTTTAATGATTAAGTCTTTCAATGTTTTAAATTTGAATTATCATTTTAATTAAGAATTAAACATTAATGAAATGATTAATTTAGGGATTTTTTAAATTAAAGAATAAATCTCTTCCTAATAATATCCCTATTTTAATAATTCCAATTTTATTATTCTTCCAAATTTAATCAATTTTTTAATTAAAGTTTATTCATTTTAAATTGCTTAATGGGTTTCTACCCTTCAATTATTAAATTTCAATCATCCAAATCAGATTAGGATCAAATATTTTACCTATTAATTTTATTAAGCCTAAAGTTTTAATTAAAGGGTTAAGATTTTAATTACCATTTTGCCCTTCAAGCCAAATAATTTCATAACTCACTAAATTGAACTCAAATGAACTTGAAATTTTTATGTGACTTCACTCATATGTCAATAAAGACATTAAAGGAGAAAATGTGATTTTTCTGTATTTAATTTATTTATATAATTATTTTTGGTAGAAAATAGAGATTTCCAAGGAAAATTTAATAACATGACCAAGGGAAAGTTTCTGTCCTTAAGAAAATTAGGGGACATTCCTAATGACCAGGGGACCACTTGGACCAATTTTTGTGATTTTTTGAATTATATTTTATTTATTAGAATTATTCTAAGTTCTGGAGTATTAATTAATTTAAAAATAAAATAAATGTTGAAAAATGAGTTTTATATTTTTCAAAAATCTCTCTAATATCAAGGAAATCAGAGAAGCAAATTTTGCAATTTTCTGATTTTTCTATGATTTATTATAATTATTTTAGTGAAAATGCTAGAAAATACATTTTTTTAATTTTAAAATTACCCTAGGGCTTTAAAAAATTAATATCTCACCAAATAGGCCTAAGAAAAATATGGGGTTTGTTCCTAAGTGATTAAAATTCAAAATGTGACATTTTGGTGAATTTTATTATTTTTTTGATTTTTATTATTTTTTAATTATTAAAAATATTAAAATAATATTAAAAATCAACTTTTTTAGAAAATTGAAATTTTAATTTTCTTAAATTCCCCTGATATCAGAGAGGCTCCAAAACCAATTTGGTGAATTTTTGAAAGGTATTTTGAAAGTTATGAATTTTTAAAGTTTAAAATGACTAAATGGCCTAATCAACCCATTTAGTAGGGTTAACCAAGTCCAATTGACTTCAAACTTTTATGGTGGGTTCCTCTGATCCTAAAGGTCAGTGGAGAATTGATTTCAAGTCAATTTGATCTATGGTTAACTCTAATTAATTAGAGACCTATTTTGAGTGTTTAAGCCAATTAGGGTTGTCTAAAATGAACTAACTCAAAACCTATTTTTCCTAGGGTTCTCTGGTCATAAGGAATATTACCAAATTTTCCTAGAATTTATTTCACAACATGCTATTTATGGGAATTAAAATACTCAAAACAGTGACATGAATTTGAAAAATCAATAACTCTTCATAGGGATGGCCTCTGACTTTGGAAAATTCAGGGAATGTTCCCAAATTCAGAGGCTTCAAAAGCCCTATGGTCTCATGCCATGGTGAATTGTATACATGCATGGAGAATTAAATGAATGCAGAGAGTAAATAAATTATAAAAAATAAAATACTTGATGAAATTAAATGATTTCTTTTCCACATTATTCTCCTCTGTTCACTGAGCAAGAGGGTATTTTTATTTTATTTTTATGATTTTTCTACACAAAGATATGGATTTTTGAAGTTTAGGGAATTAAATAAATAGAAAATACCCCTAATTTTCTACTTATCCACGCGGCGCCGCGTCATCCTTAACATCTCCGAAGGCACACGCGTCACGATCCCATTCGACGCCGCCATCCGCTGCAGCGCTCCCGGGACCCGCTGTATCGCTCCGTCTTCTGATCCGACGCGATCCTGGCCGTCCGTCCGCGCGTGTATTAAATGGACGGCATCCGTTCATCGTCCCCAAGTGTCCTCACCCGAGAGCCGTCCACACTAAATCCCTAATATCTCACTCGGTACTCAATGGATTTTCATGATCTTATACTCTATGGATTCGTCTTGAAGAGACGAACACATCTATACGGCTAATGTTTATTGAAACTGACTCATTTGAAATGGAGAATGTTTAGAAGCTCGGGATGAAGAATTGATCCATACCTTAGCTACGAGAGGTGAAGCCTCGATCGGAGATGCTCGGCACGTTCGTTGGAGCTGCAGGAGGCTAGGGATGAAGCCCTGGGGATATGCGTGAATCGCCTAGGTGTGATTTCCACCAAGGCTGATCACAACCTTTGGAGTCCGGAACAACCGGGTGGCTCCGGAGATGGGGCTTTTGCTGGTGGACACCTTCTCTTGGTCCGGTGAAGGTGTAGGACCAATCAATTTGAGGATTGATCCACTGTGGAGAAGTGTCCTGGTTTTGGGCTTGGATTTCAACTCCGAAATCGAGCTCACAGAGAAGAAATGGCGGGGGATTTCGGTGGGGATCAAGTGCTCGTGTATGGGGAGTAGTCTGGAACAATTTTGGCGAGTTTCCTTAAGGTTTGTTTTTAGCACCTTCTCATGGCCGAGAGGTGGGGAGTTTAAATAGGCGAGGTTGGAGGGCCTCCTGGGGGAGTTGAGGGTCGGGATCAGCTGCTCATGGCAAGTGAAGAACAATTGCAATGGCCACTCGGGCATGGGGCAGCTCGGCGAGTGAGAATTCCAAGGTTGGATTGACTTGGACCTCTCAGCCATGGAGTTTTCCGACGATCGGGGTGGCTGGCCGGCAGGCAAGGGTCACCCTCGGGGTCGGTGGGTCGGTGGCCGGTGTTTGTGCAAGCAATTGGCAAATGCCAAGTGTAAAGGCTTTGATCCAAAGTAGAATGGGGCATGGCTAGTTTTTGGGTCTAAATGGGTCAACTCACCCATTTGGGCTTGGTGCACCCTTCAAGGTGGCTTTGGGTGCTGTGGGGGATCAAAGGGATCAGCTGGTTTGGCATGGAGAAGTCTCCATCCAAATATATTTGGATTAAATTTAGGTTTAGGTGAATCATGATTAAGGCTAATGAGCTTTAGGGATTAAGGAAAGGGGCCCTCCTTCCTACCCAATATGGTATGGTGACATGTAAAGAGGCTCTCATGGATTCCATGTGGCTCATGCATGGCTTCATGGCTCACCTTTGGCTTGGGAAAAGTCAAGTCAATTTCATGTAAATGGATTTAAGAAAAATTTTGATATTTTGATGTGAATTTGTATGGGTCTTGATTTGGAATTGTTTGATGATGGAATTATAACTTAGGGAATGGCTTTGATTAAATGGATGGCAAATGGAAATGTCATGTGGGCTTTAGGGCCAATCTTGGGCTTTTGTATTTAGTGGAAATGGGCTTTTAGGAAGGTTTAGGGAAGTGGGCTTTTAGGTTTGAAAATGAATTTATGGATAGAAATTTTGTAAAGAGGTTGGGCCAAATAATTGTTGAGTTTGGTTTAGGGATGTGTCATGAGTGGTTTGGAGTCAATTTGGTGTGATTTGGACTTGAATTGGTTTGAATTTGGGTTTAATTGGTAAGTGGGCTTATGTAGGTCAAATTGGGCTAACTTGGGCCAATGTTGGGCTAGAGTTTAAATTGATGTAAAATTAATGTTCGGAAATGTTTATGGGAGTGTTTCAAAGAGGTTTTGGCTTTGATGGGTTTTGATTTTGGGGTTTGGGCTCATTTGGGTTAGGTTTGGGTTTAGGTCGAAAATGGGCCTTTTAGCTTTGGGTTGAATTTGAGTGGGGTTTGGATCAAAATCTTGGGCAAATCATGTTAGTTTTTTGTTTATGGGGATGTTAAGGAAGGTTTAGAAAATATTTGGGGTTAATTGGAGTTGAATTGGGTGAGTTTGGGTTAAGTTTGGGTCATGGGTCCAAATTGGGCTTTAAGGCCAAAAGTGAAATTGGATCCAAATTTCAATCAAATTGGGCTTGGATTTGGTCTAGATTGGTGTTGGGGATGTTGAATTGAAGTTTAGAATTGAATTGGACCAGAATTTGTGTCAATTGGGTAGGTTAGGTTTTGACATTGGGTTCACTTAGGGTTAAAATGGGTCAAATTGGGGGTTTTGATAAAAGTGGGATAAATTGACAAAATTGGCCCATGGTATAGTTGAACAAAATGAAATTGGGAATATTTGGGATTTTCTGGAATTTTCTGGGAATTTTCTGAATTTTTGGATTTTTTGGCTAAGAGGGGTATTTTGGGTATTTGGAGGGTATTGGGAGGTTTTTTTGGAATTTTTGGTATTTTTGGGTATGGATGATCAATTTGAGTGATGTAGAAATGTTTGGGAATGATTTTGGAGAATTTTGGGTGATTTGGAAATTTTTGAGAAATTTGGGCTATTCAGGGCTTTGGGTAGGTTAGCGGGTGTAGGGTCCCGGGGGTCAAAAATTGAAAATTTGGAAAATTGAAGATTGGGTGGATGTAAGTGGAATGAAATCATTTTTGTTGAGCCATGAAGCCATATCAAGCCCACATGAGCCATGAAGGGACTCATTTGAGGCATTCACTATGTTGTTCCTAACCCTCTTAGCCAAGGGCTTAGGGGTTAAGGACCATCCATGTGAATCACCTACATGAGTCAGGAGGTCAAGTCGAGTATGGGTGTGTTTTTAGGAAGTGTGTGAAAGTGTAGTGTGTAGGTGTAGTGTGTGTGCAAGTCAACCCTTCACCAGACCAGGCCACCCAGGGCAGTCCTAAGGTCAAAGAGTCCTATAGGAACTCATCCTTTAAACTTCCACATTTGATTTCAACCCTCTAGGTGATTAGGGGTCTACAGTCAAGTTTGTGGAGTTTGCAGGGAGTTTAGAAGTGGTTTGAATTTCTAAAAGGTGGGTCCCAATTCTAATCCTCTAAGATAGTCAAAGGAAAAGCCTAAGGCTAGATCCTAAGCACTAAAAGAAGAAGAGAAGACCTCATAAAAAATGAGGTCAACAGGTAGGTTGCACTATCATTCTTCAATCCAAATGGCATAACTTTTTAACAGTGTATCCCTATGGGCATCCTGAAGGCTGTGTTTGATTCATCTTCTGGAAACAATTTTATTTGATTATATCCTGATGATCCTTCTATAAAAGAAAATATTTCATGTGTGGATGCTATGTCGACCATCAATTTTTGGATTGGTAAAGGAAATTCATCCTTTAGACAGGCTTTGTTTAAATCTTTGAAGTCTACATAAACCTTGATTTAGCCATTTTTCATTTTAACCGAAAATACATAGCTAACCATGTCAGATAATTTTCTTCGCATATAAAACCAGCCTCAATTAATTTCTTAACTTCGACAATGAATTTTTATTCTATTTCGACACGCATCCATCTCGGAGCTTGTTTAACAGGGATTGCAATTTGATTTATTCCAAGTTTGTGGCTGCGACTTCTGGAGCTAGCCCAGGTATTTCTTCATAAGTCCAAGCAAAGCAGTCTTTATATTCTTTCAACAGTTGAATTATTTCTTTTGCTTCCATGTTGTTAAGGAATAAACTAATGAAAGTTGGTTTTGCGTTAGTCCCAATTTTTTTTTTTAATTCATCAACTATCGATTTAAGTTCTTCTTCAATTATGGAGGGGCATCTTCGATTGGGAAAAAAATGTTTGTTCAGAATTAAGTTCTTCAATGATGATTAGGCAAAATTCTGTATCATCTAGAAGCTCCAGAGCACCAAATCTAATACCCTCTTTAGACTTAGGGTTTCATTTATTTTTATCCCACATTTGTTCAATAAATTGTGGTTGTTTTAAAGACCATTTTTTTAGCAATAAACTATTTTGAATAACTTTTTGTGTTAAGGAGAATATAACTCAAAAGGGATTTTCATAGATTTTGTAACATATTCGTCTTCTAATTTTACATCAGTTTCACTTCTAGAAGTAAAGCCAAGTCTAAACTTAATTGGAATTTTATCATCACCATATAATTCTTTCACCACTAAATCCTTGATTTTAGAAGTAGATATTGGAGTTAGGGTCATAACATGTATATAATGATTTTTTTTCTCATACATAGATTCAAATTGTCTTTCTTTATCTTCTTCTTCAAGAGGTATTTTGAACCGAGGTTCTTTTAGAACCACCAATGTTGTCTTTTTTTACATCTTCTTCAAAGTCCAGGTGAATTTTGAACTTCAGTGGTTTCTTCATGTCGACAATTGGATTTTCTTTCCCTCGTCCTCGTCCCTAACTTCAGCCACGGGTGCGAGTCTGATGAGAATTATCACCCTTTGCCTGTGTTAAATAAGAATAGTCTTTTTCATTTATTTTCTTTTCCTTATTTTTTTCTTTTATATTCACCACTTTCTCTCTGGAGAATATTGCTTTCTTTATTGGAGTATAATATGCTGTGTTTTCATGTACTCCAATTTCATGGACTGAAAATGGTTGCAGATCTCATATAATACAACATTCTTGTCCTTTTTGTAAATATTTTATACAGTGATGTAGTGATGAAGGAACCATTTTATGCTCATGAAGCTATTGTCTACTAAGCAAAGCATTAAAAGAGGTGTTGGAGTCGATGATATGGAATTTTTCCATTTTCACCAAATCATCTATTTTTAGAAGCCATGTTATTGATCCTAGGGCTCGTTCTCCTTGTCGATTAAATCCTTGTAGCATCATTGTATCTCTTGATAGTTGGGATGCATCAATGTCCAAATGTGCAGGAGTCCTTAAACTCATTATGTTAATCAAGACACCTGGATCAATAAGCACCCTTGAAAGTGTCATGTCGTTTCTATTTACTGTGATGTATAGTGGATGATTGTGTTCAATCATTCCAATTAACAGGTCATTGTGAGAAAATGTAATCTTTGTTTGTTCTTCTAATGGACAAGCTCCATTATGGGTAATACTTGCAAGTTGAGCTAAACGAATGTCTGGTTCTAAAAGAGCTTTTATTAATGACTCCCTCATTTCTTTGGAAAGCATAAGGGCGTCATAAATGCTCAATTTTTTTGGTAATTTTGTCAGATGAGCTATTACATTTTAATTTACTTTGTAAGAACCGTCTTCATTTCTTTTAGATAATTATGGGTGTATCAGAGGAACGATCTTTTCCGATGTGACTATTTGTTTTTCTTTTTCTTGGGGAGCCATTCTGGTAGGCCGAACTTTTCCACTTCACAAATTAATTTAAGTTATTTCTTCAAGTTTACTGTCTGACTCTTTTGTCTCTGAGTCTAAAAGTTTTAACACTATGGAAATTGGTGTTCTTATAGTTGGAGTGTGACAGTGTCATTTTCATCTTTGTCATTGTCAGAATTATCACTTAGGTTACTGTCATTTTGATTTTCGTTAGACTAGTTGGGATCGTGTACGATTTGAGTATTGTCTACAGGATCAAAATTGGAGTAGTTATTCTCACAAATATCATCCAAAATAGACAGTATGTAAGCAGAACTTGAAGCTTTACTATTCACAGTAGTGGTAATAAGGAAGTCATACAAAGTTATTGGTTCAAGGGTTTTCCTCCCTTTATTTGAGACAACTATCCCAGTGGAAGATAAAGCAACATGAGAACTAGAGGATACAAAAGGAACAGCAGTCCCTATGTCTAAAAGACCTCTAACCCTATTAGGTTCTCTATTTTTCTTCTTCTTGGCTTTCTTGGAAAATTTTTTAATTTGTAAGTCTGCAAGGATCTCCTCAGAAGATTTACCATGAGCAGTGTTGTATCTATTTTTGTTGTCATGATCAGGAATGAGTTTATCAATCAAAATCATATTAACTAAACCTTTTCGGGTTCTTTAAGGTACTCTTTCAGAATTAGTATATTCCCTTCCTTAAAGTTGCACTCTAACCAGTCTTTGAAGACAAAACACTCTTGAATTTTGTGTCCGAGCATCTGATGATAAGGAAAATAGTTGGGATTGTTCTTCAGATCAACCTCTTCTAGCCTTTTAGCCTTAGGCAGCTTGAATTATGGTATTTTCTACAGGCTACAGAATATTTTGGCTGTAGCTTCTATCTTGAAAGGGTATTCCTTTTTCATTCTTTCTATCATCGTTCTCTTGCCTATCAGTACTGGAATTAGTTGTTGAAGTTGTAATTGAGAAGATGTATGTTGTGACGGTTGGTTATGTCGTTGTTTCTTTTATTTAGGTTGAACTTGCATCACTTGTTTACCCTTTTCTGCAACGTCACTCATTTTTCTCACATATTTTGGCAGTCATTTCTCTTTTTTGCCTTTTCTGCTACACTCATCTGCTTAGCCTCCTCCCGAAGATTGGTAGCTTTACTGAGCAGTTTTTTAAATGTCTTTATTGTGAAACCTTTAAGCATAAATGTTATAGGACCATGGAAATTTTTAAGCAGGATTTCGACAACATTTTGTTTCTAGAGTTGTAGTTCACGTTTCATGTTGAGATTTCTCCAGCGTAAAATGTAATCCACCGGACTTTCTCTGGGTCTTTATTTTTCTACCACCAAAATCACCAACTGTTGTATGGTGTTGTGCTCTAGCAAACTATTGAATGAAGAGGCTTTCACGCTATAAAAAAGTTTTAATGGACCTGTTTGGAAGTTTTGAATGCCAGTGAAAGGCAATTTTTGTGAGACTGTTAACAAATTGACGGAATAAAAGAGCGTCACTTCCTCCCGCATTGCAGTAACTTTCTCTGAGGTGTGCAAGATGCTGAGAAGGATTACCAATCCCGTCAAACATTTTGAAGAGAGAAGGAACAAAACCTTTAGGGTTTTGGACATAATCAAATTCGTTTGGATAAGGTCTACCCTTTGGAATTAATGATCTAGCCATTACCTGAGCCAGTGTTTTTTTTATCTTTTGTTCTACCAAACGTGTGATTTCATTTTTTGGGATTACACTTTGAGAGGAATCCTTTATCTTTTGTGTTCTTTCTTCAACTTCTATTGGCTCTCTTTTATCCTCTAGAATGTGTATTGCCTCTGGCCTAATAATTTCAACGACAGGCAATGAACTATTTGGGAGCTTTTGTAAAGATACCATCAATTCTTCCATTTTTGTTTGAGACGATTTTTGTTCATCCCTTTGTCAGATAACCGCTCATAATTCTTCTATCATATCTTCTTCATTTACTTCCATGCTGAGGAGATATATTGTGTTTCTACCATGTTTATTTCAGCATCCTCCTCATTTGAACTATTTGAAGAATCATTCTTTCTCCATAACAAGAATTGTTTAATATCATTTTTCAGCTTTTTCAGTCTTTCATCAAAAAATTATATAGGACGTCATTGACAAGTTCTTTCCTGAGAACTGTCTACACCTGTCTTTCCGTGCTAATCTTTTAAATACAAATATATAGTGTGATTTGATAGAGAATTTTTGGTTTGGAAAGTATTATCTTCATAGTCGACAGATATTGGAAAATATCGGTTTTCTTTTGAAAAAAAAGGATTCCCGAAAATGCTTTGTTCAAATTTAGATGTCTCAAAATCATCATTCTCGTTCCATTTCTTCTTTCTTTTAAGAGAACAAGTTTTATTTTTCCATTAGGAATGAGTTATTGGAACAAGATCCAACTTCATATATGGATGGTGACAGAATATCTCTTTCTTCTTCAATACAAAATTTGTTTCCTTTTCTGTCAATCTGATCTTCCATTTCCTCAAAAGTATATTTTTCTACAAAAATATCTTGAGGTTAGTCTTCTGTAAAGTAAAGAAAATCTTGATAAGGTTGCAGATTGAATTCCTCAAAGGATTGTATGTCATTCATATCAACTTTATATGGATTATTTAGTGCAAATTCAGTTTCTTCAAATAATCCAAAATCATTCCAATAAAAGTAAACATATTCATCAATTGGTGTATTGAGATCTTGAAAGTAAGAAAAGACTGAACTTTAAGATTCCATTGCAACTTTTATGAAAATTCAAGGAGATTAAAATGTCATGGACTTATTAATAAACTGGGAATTTATCTTTTTATTTTGTCTTGTCTTATTGTTATGAGATATCAAGAAAAACTCTTCAAACAGTTAGATTTTGAAAGATGTGGTCCTATATGTCAAAGGACGAAACAAAAAGTGTTTTAACAAAAGAAGAGAAGAAAGATCCTCTCCAGCAGAGTTGCCAAATAAAATCTCTTGGTGACATCTGGAGCCGATAGAGATTTTCTCAATGTCGATGTCGATGTTGTTGTTTGGAGTCTTCACTCTGCTTATCTATTTTATCGCTTTAATGTTTATGAAATCTCATTTCTTCAGATCATGTACAAGATCCTCAGATAATAAGAAATTTGAAGAAAATAAGGGCTGAGAAGCACCAAAAATATATGTTGTTTTTGCTATATAATTTTACCCATTTTTGGTGATACTGCACTTTAAAGAAAGGTATTTTTCGTGATTTGTTGCAAGTCTGATGATTTTAGGTGATTTGAGTGAAAAGAAGTAAAAATGAATGAATTCAGTGCAAAAAGGAGGAAAACAACTTCTGGCACCGTCGGCGCCAAAATGGGAATTGAAGTGCTTTAATGTATTGAAGAAATTGTGATGGTTTTTCATTTCAAACTCAATTTACTTTTCGATCTAGCCAATTGAATTGTTAAAATATGTTTTTGAACATTAACTTTGAATGGATTTGGTGTCCTACAACAATAATCAAGAATCCATTCAATTTCCATGGATGAATTACATAGATCATGGGAATTGAGTGCAAATAAATAGGGAAATGTATTTTGATGGACTTCAAATTGGAGGTTTCAAAGTGACAGTCTGAGATACCCAATTTGGTCCTAAGATTAGAAACTAAATTCGAAGGTTAGCCTTCAGGTGAAGGGTGAGTGGGAGCTCCGTAGTGAGAGCCAGTATCCTCCCAGGCTAGCCTTAGATTTAGTGACTAAACTTAGGATATGTCAATGTTCTTTTTATGCTTGGAAGAGGGGGAACTCTTTTAAGGGTAAATAAACATTTATGCTCCTATTTGGCACAATACCATAGATAATCATTCCATATCATCCACACATCATATTCTTGTTGCAAGAGGAAAGATACTTTTCTTATATATCAAAAATCTTTCGAATATATAGCTTAGTATGTGTCTGTTAGTTAATTTTATTTTAAAATTTATTAGAAGTAATTGTAGTTTGATTAATTGTTACTGTTTTTTGCATATTGGTAGTAGAAGTAAACGTTCAAATTTCAAAGTTCGTACCCGCAGTCAAGTTTTTGGCGCTGTTGTCGGGGAAGGTAATGAAGTAACTAAGTAAGTAAGGAAGTATAAACAGTATTTATTGCTAATATAGTAACTCAAAATCTTTACTTTGTAGCATGTAATTTTGTGTGTTTGTTTACTTTTTAAAGTATTTGTGTGATTGTATATGCGTCGTAGTGGATCTATAGGTTTAGTGCCTTACAATTCGGAGTTAGAGTGTACTGTTAGAAAAATTAGAAAACAACAAAAACAAACTGAAAAATCTTTGTGAAATGGTGAATAATCAAGATAATCAGATAAATGATATTGGAAATTTGTCAAGACCTTTAAGAGATTATGCTAACCCAACAGCAGATGAAATTCACATAACTATTCAAAATCCTGATGTTGTTGCTAATTCATTTGAACTTAAACCTACTATTATCCAAATGGTACAAAATAATCAATTTGAAGGAACACCTAATGAGGATCCAAATTTACATCTCACTAGTTTTCTAGAACTTTGTGTAACTTTTAAATATGACGGAGTGTCTAGTGATGCTGTCAGACTTAGACTTTTTCCTTTTTCATTAAGGGATAAAGCTAAGGAGTGGTTAAATTCGTTAGCACCTGGATCCATTAGAACTTGGGGATAATTATTTCAAAAGTTTTTATCAAAATATTTCCCTCCATCAAAGACTGCTAAGTTAAGAAATGATATTAAATCTTTTGGTTAGTTTGAAGGAGAATCAATATATGAAGCTTGTGAGAGATTTAAAGATCTTCTTAAGAAGTGCCCACATCATGCTTTACCAGATTGGTTAATAATTCAAATATTTTATATTGTATTAGTGGAAACATTGAGATTAATTATAGATTCTGCTGCTGGTGGATCGTTAATGTCAAAACCTTTTGACGAAGCATACACATTATTTGAAGAAATGACTACTAATAATTTTCAATCGCCCTCAGAACTGGTAAATTCTAAGAGAGTAGCTA
Source organism: Papilionanthe hookeriana x Papilionanthe teres (assembly GCA_022702705.1). Classification (NCBI taxonomy): domain Eukaryota; kingdom Viridiplantae; phylum Streptophyta; class Magnoliopsida; order Asparagales; family Orchidaceae; genus Papilionanthe; species Papilionanthe hookeriana x Papilionanthe teres. The sequence goes on along the minus strand of CM040430.1, from coordinate 113,142,161 downwards.
GTGTTCATGATTCAAATATGATGACTATGATAGTTTCTCAAATTGTAGCCCTTTCTAAGAAAATATATCAATATGGAATGAATTATTCTCAACCACATCAAGTGTTAAAGGAAAATTCGTTCGGACAGATAACAGAATGTCAAACACCTTATGAGACTTTAAATGTTATTAATAGACCTAACAATCCTTATTCAAATTACTATAATCCTGGTTGGAAGAATCACCCAAATTTTAATTGGAATAATAGCAATGCCAATGTTAACCCACATTGGGGGAACAATTCTATAAATTGAATTGGAAATTTGAGCAATCAATGAAATACCAATTTTAGACCATCTTATCCTCCTAGATTCAATAGTAACCCACAATTTAAAGAAAATAATTTGTCTACTGAAGAAATGATTCTGAATATGGAAAATCAATTACAAGCTCAAGGTGTTGCTATGAAAAATATTGAAAATCAATTGAGGGATATTTTCACTGCACTTAATAATGTAACCTTCTGGAACGCTTCCAAGTAATATTGAGATCAGTCCAAAAGATCAAAACAAGGAACAACTTAAGGCTATTCAATTAAGGAGTGGAAAATAATTGGAAACAAGAGTGCAAAAAGAAGTTGAATTAGAAAAGGAGAAGGTGGAAATTGAAAAAGGTTCAAACAAGATTTATCTAGACTTGGATTATCCTCTTGAGCCAATGAAGATAACTGTTGAAAAACCACCACCTCCATTTCCTCAAAGATTGAAGAAACAAAATAGGGATAAGAGATTTAGAAAATTTTTGAAGATCCGTAAGAAATTAACGATAAATATTCCTTTTGTTGAAGCATTAAAATGGATGCCTGACTATGCTAAGTTTATGAAGGATATTCTGAAAAAGAAAAGAAAGTTTACAGATCATGAAACTGTTGCACTTAGCGGAGAGTGTAGTGCAATTATTGAGAAGAAGCTTCCAGAAAAACTTAAAGATCCTTGTAGTTTCACTAGTCCTTGTGTTATAGGTGAAATTTTTTGGAAGAGCCTTATGTGATATGGGAGCTAGTATTAATCTTATGCCTTTATCAACTTTCAAAAGGTTGGGAATAAGAGAAATTTCTCCTACATCTGTGACTCTTCAGTTGGCCGATCGTTCCATTACTTACCCTAAAGGAGTGGTGGAAGATGTGTTAAATTTATCTTTCCTGTGGATTTTATTGTACTTGATATGGAGGAAGATAAAAAAATTCTAGTCATTTTTGGAAGACCATTCCTTTCTACTGGAAAAGCAGTGATTGATGTTCAAAAAGGAGAATTAACTATGAGAGTTAATGATCATGAGGTGAACTTTAATATTTTAAAATCTATGAAGTATCCCTCAATGGAAAAAAATAATGAATGTTTTAGGATGGAGGTCCATGAATATTTGAGAAACAATCATTTTGAAAATATATTTGAAAAAGAAGTTGAGTATGAAAATATGATTGAAGAAGAAATTGAAAATGAAGAAAATTCAGATAGTAAGAAGAATGAAGATTTGGAGTATGTTCAGGAGAAATTGAAAGTATTAGACACAATGGAAGATGGAAATAAAAGCTTAATTCCATCTATAATAAAACCTCCTAAACTTGATATGAAAATTCTCCCTAATCATTTGAAGTATATGTTTGTAGGAGAATCATCTACTCTGCTAGTTATTGTATCTTCGGAGTTAAACGATTATCAAGAACAAAAGTTGTTGGAAATTTTAAAAAGATACAAGAAAGCTTTTGGATGGGCTTTGGCAGATATTAAATGAGTTAGTCCTTTGATTTGTATGCATAAAATTTTATTAGATTAAGAACATAAACCGAGAGTTGATCTGCAAAGGAGATTAAATCCAATAAGGAAAGAAGTACTTAAAAAGGAGATTTTAAAATGGCTGGATGCTAGAATTATTTATCCTATTTCGGATAGTGCTTGGGTGAGTCCAATACATAGTGTAGCGAAAAAAGGAGGAGCGACTGTTAAAGTGAATGAATGTAATGAAATTATACCCACAAGAAAAGTTAATGGATGGTGAATTTGTATTGACTATAGAAAATTAAATGCCGCCACCCAAAAAGATCACTTTCCTCTCCCTTTTCTCGATCAAAGGCTTTATAGACTTGTTGGATATAAGTACTACTACTTTTTGGATGGATATACTGGTTACCATCAAATACTACTTTCTCTTGAGGATCAAGAAAAGACAACATTTACTAGCCCTTATGGAACCTTTGCTTTTTGAAGAAAGCCTTTTGGACTGTGTAATGCTCCTGCAACATTTCAGAGATGTATGATGTCTATCTTCAGTGGTGTGATAGATAATGGAATAGAAGTTTTCATGGATGATTTCTCTGTGTTCGGGACTTCATTTGAAATTTTCTAGAAAAACTTATCAAAAGTTTTGGAGTTTTGCGAGAAAACAAATTTTGTTTTGAATTGGGAGAAATATCATATTATGGTTGCATGAGGAATTGTGCTTGGGCATAAAATTTCTGAGTATGGTATGGAGGTTGATTCTGTTAAAATTAGAGTGATTGAGAGATTTTCGCCACCCACTACTGTGAGAGAGGTGAGGAGTTTCTTAGGACACGCTGGATTTTACAGGCTATATATTAAAGATTTTTCTAAAATTACCAAACCTTTGTGCCGACTTCTAGAAAATGATAGAAAGTTTGATTTTAATGATGAATGTTTGAGTGCTTTTAAATTATTGAAAGAGAAATTAATCACTGCACCTATAATTATTTCACCATGTTGGGAGAAACCATTTGAACTCATGTGTGATGCTAGTGATTATGCGATCGAAGTAGAATTGGGGCAAAGGCATGATAAAGTTTTCAAAGTCATTTACTATGCTAATAAAACTCTTAATGAGGTTATACCACTACTGAAAGAGAATTATTAGCTATAGTGTTTACTTTTAAAAAGTTTAGACCTTATTAAATTGGAGCTAAAAGTATTGTGCATACAGACTATTCGGCTATCAAATATTTAATGCAAAAGAAGGACGTGAAACCTAGACTGATTAGATGGATACTTCTTCTGCAAGAATTTGGTTTTATGATAGTTGATAGGAAGGGATCTGATAACCAAATAGCTGATCATTTTTCAAGATTAGAGTATGATAAATTATCTGAATTTGAGAATGAAGTTACATAAACTTTCCCTGTTGAACAACCTTATACTATTATGGGAAGAAATTTTCCTTGGTATGCTGATATTGTGAATTATATTGTGAGTGATATTGTACCATCTGATCTAACAAGGCAACAACAAAAAAAATTTAAATATGATGCAAGACTTTATTTTTGGGATGAGCCATATCTATATAAATAGTGTAAGTATTTGATCTGCGATTTTAAATATACTTATATATCTAAGAATTCGACACCACTATTAAAAGATATAAATCCTTAACAACTGTGCCAAAAACTTGACCAGGAGCGTAATTTTAATTTTAATAACAATTAAATATTATAAAATTTTGATCGCAGAGTTACCTTTAAACGCAAGTATACGTATCACTCAAGTAATACAGGGCTCTAGTGGAGTCCTGGTTATCGATCCCACAGGAAAAAAATATTAAAGCCTACAAACTAGGATTATGTAAACCAAGTTAAAATTACAACTAAATCAAATTTGCCTATCCGTCACTAATATGCAATAGATAATAAAGTTCTTATATCTAAACTAGTTCAACTAACAGATTATTAATACTACTAAAGTTAAGTTCAAATATATAATAGCAAGAATCTTTCTCCTTTGTTAAGATATTTAAGTGAAGCGATAATTAGAATTACTTTTTATATGTGTTGTGTCAAATAGGAGCATACTTATTCTATACCCTTTGGTCCAAGTATAAAGAACATTGACTAATCCTACATTTGGTTACTGAATCTACAGCTAGGCTAGGAGGATACCGGCTCTCACATCGGAGCTCCCACGTTCCCCTCGCCTGAGGGCTAACAATCTACACCTCAGCACTCAAACGATATGACCAAATTAAGAATTTTAGCCTGTCACTCTATAATCTCCAATTCTACACCGGATTAATATTATTTCCTATTTATTTGCACTTCTCCTATCAAGGATTTACCCATTTACCTTTCAAAGAGAAATGTGATACATACTAGTTAAGAATTCTTAGCCCACGATCAGATCTTAAGAATTCTTCATAGATTTTAACAATACAAATGGCCAATTCGTATAGTAAAGTATGTTTAGTTATAATATCATCACAACTTCTTTATAATTTATTTAATAGAATAATTCATATAATCATTTCACAAAAAACATCAAAACAAGGAGAAAGATAAAACAACTACTCAGAGTTCACAGAAAGGATGCAATAAAACTTAGATTTCATATAATAAAGTAAAGTTCTACAAACTATAGTAAATAAACACAACTTATCTTAAATTTCTCCCCAAGCAAACTCCTTGAAGTTTCTCTGAATTTCTTCCTTTCTTACAACACACAAAATTCTTCTTTGAAACAACAATGTAGAAGAGATCTCTCACTTCCCTTCCACTCTTACAAGCCCTTGAATAATTCCTCACAAAATCTTTATTTGAACTTACTACTCACTAATTAACAATACTAATGACTCACTAATAAACTCTTTAGAACACTTTGGAATCACTAGTAATCATGTAGGAGACACTTTTTTTGGCTTAATTTTGTTCTTTTTAATGTTGTAGAAGAGTCTCTAAGGGTTTTGAAGGCACCCCTTCGAAAATCGTCCACATTCGATGTATTTCTGGAAAGAACCGTCGATCCCGCCGTCGGCGGTCTCGAGCTCTCCTTCGACGCCCTTCAAGAAACAGTACTTTTAAACAGGCCCCGCCGTTGGCGGCCTCGAGCTTTCCTTCAGCAGCCTTCCTTGGAATTAATTATGAACTCTCAGGAAAATCACTTCGTCAGCGCCATTGACCTCGCTGTCGGCGCCCTAGGTCAATTTTGGATAATTTGGTCCTTTTGCTCAAAACTCACTACTTTTTGCATATTTTCATTCATTTGTCCTTAAATCTTCATACCTGCAGAAAAACACCAAAAAAACATTTCTTTAAAGTGCAATATCATCAAAATCAGTATAAAATAGGCATGAAAATCTTAACTTTTTTTCCTGAGAGTTCAAAATCTCCCAAACTTTAATCATTATTTGTCCTCAAGTAATCTTAGTACTACATAAAAGTTATGATTCATTGTGGTAAAGCTTTAATTTCATAAGTACTATAATTCTGATTTAAATAACTATTATAGTAAGAATTCTCAGAAAGATTTTCAAATAATTAGATTAATTCTGCAGGTAATAAGGTTATCTAGTCATCCAGTTTAAGAGTTCTAGTTTTCTATTCATTTCAAGATTGACTATATTTTGCAATATTAATTCACTTAGAGTATTCAAAAGATAGGAAATTCATGAAGAAACTATAAGTAAATAACTAATCATAAATATAAGTTCAGAAATGGTTTTAGTTTTTCCTTTAGGTTGATCCAAGTGAAGCCAATTTCTGATAAGGCATATCCTCAAGCTTCTCCTCACTTATTTTATTTTCTTTTTATTTTTATTTTTTTTATTTTTTATTTTTTTATTTTTCTTTTCATGGATTGTTTTTCAATCTTTTTTCTTTTTCTTCCTTTTTCTTTTTCAAGTGAGGATTACTATATCTGGATAGCTTGTTAATAATTTTGAACTTCACTCTTCTTTTCCTAAATTTGAAACTTTCAACATTCTTTACCTTATATGTACTTCATAGTTTTTACTTTTTTGAATCTAAGTCTTTTCTTTCTCAACTAAATTCCTAAGATTCTTAATATCTCAAAACAATAGTTTTCCTTACTTTAAATAGTTCACTATAGTCTTATCCTTTTATACTAAATATCTTAATCTACAAAATTAATTTTCATTATAAAAAATATTTCTTTGAATCTTTTACAATATTTAGATAAAATCTAAATATAGTTATTGGAATTAAATTTTATCACAAAATTCATATTAATAATTTTTGAAAATATGTTATTTGAGAACACATAATAGCTAAGATTTTTCTTCCCTCCCCCAAACTTAAAGTTTTCTATAAATAGAAATCGTACATGGGTGAAAGAAAAATTCTAAATATAAAATTCATACCTTTGCACTTTAAGCATTTTTGTCTTTTTGAAATTTGCAGGTTCTTCTCAAAATTTCTAACTTCAAGTAACCTGTAATATTAAAATCCTTTCTACACACATAATAGTTTAAAATTTGCTGGGGTAATGAAATTTTAAAACAAGTATATAAAACTAAACATCAAACAAAAACAACTAATTACACTACACAGGACATATGCATTTCACAACACAGAACATACAAGGTAGGAGGACTAGAGGCAGGAGGGTCATAGCTAGTAGAAGGAATATCTCTACTAGTTAAAGGTTCCTTGCTCCTACTCCCTGATCTCCATTCCTCATGGGATGCATAAGTCTTAATATTTCCTTTACTAATGAGTCTCATAGGATAAACCCATTCCTCATCATCTCTTGCTTCAACTCTAGATAGTGGACAAAGTGCATAAATGAGGCTAGGATGCCCTAAATATCCACTTGTCTCACTCCTCGTAGTAGCCATAATATTCTTATAGATTATTCTCTCCACATTAATGCTTCTATTGTTCTGAATACAGAAATTCAGAATAGCTCTCTCTAGAGACTTCACTATGATGGTAAGTCGGTAGCAGAGTCGAACAGATGAAATAAGGCAATGCCTTAGCAGTGAAGTTCATCATGAACAATGGAAAGTTAATCAGTTCACGATTTTTAATCTTCCAAACACCTCTCCCATCAGTGAGAAAGTCAAAAACATTGTTCAACGGACCTTCCATTGTTCCAAATGTTTCAAACTCGCTAGAAAAATAGTCGTGAAGCTCGTAAAAAGTGTTAATGTGATTAGCACTAAATTTGACAAAAAATCCCCTTACTTGGACAGGCACGTCCTCAAGTTGAGTAAGATTAGAGTAGAACTCTCTAACAACTTCAGTAGCAGCCATGTTTGTTGTATAGCAAAAGTTCTCCCATCCTCTCTCTTTGATTACTCTTTCTACCTCTCCTCCAGGATTCTCGAAAACTCTATCTAGTATACACTTTTTACTTTGGTAGACTGAATCGTACCTCGATTGTGCCTTCTCATTAACGAATCAAGTTTCATCAAATTCGAGTCTTCTCTTTTGTTTTGGAGCCATAGTTCGATCTATCAAATCACAAAAATTCCAAACTAATCTCCAAAATAACAATACAATGACTTCTAAAGGGGGTTAAAAATAATCTAAATCAATTTTCATGAATTCCTTCCAAGTCTTTTCTCCACATTTTCAATTTTTCCAAAATTTCTTATCGTGGAAGAAATTCATGGTGAAAATAAAAAATTTTTACATATGAGTGAAGCTCTTACCAAGGGAAGATGAATTACGGTGTTAGATTTTGTTGAAATAGCTCCAAATCCAATATCTCTCAAGCCCTAGGTCGACTTTTTGGGTAAAAAGGGGAAGAAGATGATGAATAGTGGCATTTGACCGATCAAAATTGCGGTAAATCGCCGCCGGGGGCTATTTCGCGCTGTCGCGGGCTCTATTAAAATTAATTATTATTCTTCTTGGGAAAATCATACCATCAACGGCCTCAAGCGCGCCATTGGCGAGATTCTAAAAAATTAATTATTTTCAAATTTTTACGATTTTGATCAATTTTAAGTCTCGTCGTCATCCATTAGATCCTTTTTATCATATATTTTAAGTGATTAAGTGATGTATTAACAAAAATAAACATTCACACAACAAAACTTCACATTTATATATCAAATCCAAGTGTTTGCAACACACAATACATAATACAAATAAGTTGGTATTCTTTCAACCTAAATCCATCTAATCAGCGTCGCAATCCAAACCACAACACTCAAAACGCTGAAAACAAACATTTCAAACTTAATCTCATCTATACTGAGATTAAAAATCAAACTAAAGAAATCAAACACACACACAAACATACAAATATTGTTCAAATCAAACACAACATAGTCAAGTCTACTACTCTTCAGAACTAGTGCTAGTCTCTCCTCTGATATCTCTCATTGCTTGAATATGCACGAACAGGTTGTAAAAAGGTTGGAATGGGAATTCTTCAGTTGAATCTTCATCAATTAATCCCATCTTTTTCATCAATTGTACCAAACTTACTTTGAATTGTCCAGTATGATTAAAATGTTCTTTCATTTTCCAATCGATGTGATCAATGAATTTAGACATGTTGCTAACTGTACTCGTTAAGTTTTGTACCTGATTCTTCAGATTCTTGATTTTATGCAAGAGCATCGGTGTCTTGTCTGCTACTAATGGTTAAACTGGAATTGAATTCTGCGATGCTTGATCCATAATCAAGCCTACATCACTCTCTCCATCAATGGCTGGGAACATCTGAGTTGGGTTTAAGGGTTTCTAGGGTAGCAGTATCTTCTCCCAAACTTTGTATAACACTTGAAACAAACTGAAAATTGAGAAAATTATGGAAGGATGTCCAAGCCCTTAGGATGATCCTTAAATGATCAGGTCATAAACAGATTTCACAATAATCGATCCAATATCAACGGGTCATCCCTTTTGAATGCAGTAGTTCAAAATTGCACTTTCTTTCATGACCTTGCCAATTTTCATCATCGGCAATAACTTCGCAGAGTTGAAAAAGTGTAAATGTTTAGAAATAGGATTTAAAAGTGTTGTAGAGAAACTAACATACCCGTTTTCTCTAATTTCTCAGTCATCAGTTTCGTCTTTCAAATATTGGTATATTTCATTCATCTTTTCTCTCGTCAGCACGAAATTCAAATTATAACAGACTGGAACATTCTCAAGCATATATAACTCAATATTTCTTCCAGAATTGAATGTAATCCACTTACCTCACACATAAATGCTTCCTTGGTTGATTCTGTGTAAATTGGCGTAAAATTCATTAACTACTAGAACGACTACTGCGGCATTAGTGTAGCAAAACACTTCCCATCTTCTCTGCACTATCATTTCTTCAACTGGTGACGAAGAAATGCTTTGTCCTCTATTGACAAATCCTCTTTCTTTAATCAATCTTCTCTTCAAGATTACCTTGTTGAAAAGTCGCTGTGCCTCCGCACTGACGAACTTTCTCTGGTTGTACACTCGAAATATTAGGTTATCAATCGAATTGGAAGCCATTTGAGAAGGATTTGAGAGAGTATCCATTTGTTTTTGGGAGTTTGGAGTGATTATGAACTGTCCATAGGAGTTTATAAAGGTCATATTTGCTAAAAATCGCCAAAAAACCTTCATTTTAAACACGAAAAATTGCCCACTCGCCGATCCCACTGCCGGTGACCTCAAAGGCTCCATCGGTGAGCCTTATGCAATTAAATACCAGAGCTCTTAGGAAAAACCTGCCTTCAGCAACGTCGAGCGCACCGTCGGTGCCCTAGGTAAAAATTTGCATAAAAACGCCGTGGTCCAATACATTCCAAATTTTCTCTATGGATTCAAATTCTATGATAATTAAAGGGTAAATATGAGTAGAAAGACTTAATACTACTACAAACTAACAATAATTTCAAACAAACACACAACTATGAAAGGTAACTATGGGTTGCCTCCCATAAAGCGCTTGGTTTAACGTCGTCAGCCCGACCTATTTAGGTGTTATTCAGGTTAACTAAGCATTAAAACCTCTTTAAAATTTGGTCTTTTACCTTCAAAATATGGTTTTAATCTATGTCCATTTAGTTTAAATCTATTCCCAGTCTTAGGATCTTCAATTTCAACTCCTTCATAAGTATAAACTTGAGTCACAATAAAGGGTCCTAACCAACGAGACTTTAATTTCCCAGGGATTAATTTCAACTTTGTATTATAAAGCAAAACTTATTGCCCTGGTTCAAAGTTATTTCAGTTAATCTTCCAATCATGTCTTAACTTCAATTTTTCCTTATAAATTTTATTGTTATTGTAAGATTCATTTCTTAATTCTTCTAATTCATTTAATTACAGCATTCTCTTCTCACCAACATTTTTCAAATTATAATTGAATTCTTTAATTGCCCAATATGCTTTATGCTCCAATTCTACTGCTAAGTGACAAGTTTTTCCATATATAAGCCTGTAAGTAGTCATACTAATAGGAGTTTTTTAAGCAGTAATGTATGCCCATAATGCAGTATCCAGTCTCATAGACCAGTCTACTCTTTTAGGATTTACAGTATGTTCTAGAATCTGTTTAATCTCACAATTATAAACTTCAGCTAAACCACTAGTTTGAGGATGATAAGCAGTAGATAATTTATGAACAATACTAAACTTTTCTACCAATCTTTGAATGTATTTATTCCTAAATTGGGATCTTCCGTCAGTGATAGTCATTCTTGGCATTCTGTATCTTGTGAAAATGTTTTTCATTAAGAATCTTGAAACACTTTTAGCATCACAACGAGGTAAAGCTTGTGCTTCAATCCACTTTGATACAAAATCAACCACAATCAAAATATATAAGTTCCCAAAAGAAGGAATAAATGATCCCATGAAATCTAATCCCCAAACATCAAAAATCTCAACTTCTAATAGGAAATTCAGAGGCATTTCATTTCTTCTAGATATATTACCTACTCGTTGGCATCTATCACATGTTTTAATATATCTGTAAAAATCTCTAAAAATAGTAGGCCAATAAAATCCATCTTGTAAAATTTTATATGTAGTTTTATTAATCCTAAAATGTCCTCCAAAATCAGAATCATGACATTTTTGAATAATCTGTTCAGTTTTTTCATAAGGCACACTTCTTCTAATAATAAGGTCATTACATTGTTTATATAAATATGGTTCATCCCAAAAATATGATTTTGATTCATGAACAATTTTTTTTATTGTTGCAATGTTAGCATAGGTGGCAAAATATCGCTTACTAAATAATTTACTATATTAGCATACAAAGTTATTTTCCACTCATTAATATTATAATGTTGTTCATCAGGGATACTGTCTATTATTTCTTTGTCGGTGTCAGATATTTCATTATATTCCAGTCTCGACAAATGATCAGCAATTTGATTTTCAGTTCTTTCTCTATCAATCGCCACAAAATTGAATACTTGCATTAAAAGTACCCATCTAATTAATCTTAGTTTAGTATCCTTCTTTTGCATCAGATATTTAATAGCTGAATGATCAATATGCATTATACATTTAGTTCCAATTAAAAATGATATAAATTTATCAAAAGCATACACAATAGCCAATAACTCTTTTTCAGTAACTGTATAGTTAATTTGAGCATCATTAAGAGTTCTACTAGCGTAGTATATAACCTTAAAAATTTTGTCATATCTTTGACCAAGAATAGCTCCAATAGCATAATCACTAGCATCACACATTAATTTGAATGGCTTCTCCCAGTCAGGTGAAACTATTACAAGTGTTGTGATTGGTTTTTCCTTTAATAATTCAATGGCATTCAAGCAGTCTTCAGTAAATTCAAATTTCTTATCTTTTTCTAAAAGTTGGCATAGGGGTTTTGTAATTTTTAAAAAATCTTTAATATAGCGCCTGTAGAAACCAGCATGTCCAAGAAAACTTCTTACCCCTCTCACTGTAGTAGGAGGTGGTAATTTAGCTATTAATTGAGTTTTTACAAGGTCTACTTCCATGCCATTTTCTGAAATTTTATGTCTTAATACAATTCCTCCTGCAATCATAAATTGACATTTCTCCCAATTTAGAACTAAGTTAGTTTTTTTGCATAACTCCAAAACTTTTTCAAGATGATTAAAGCATGCGTCAAATGATGATCCAAACACAGAGAAATCATCCATAAATACTTCTATTCCATTGTCTATTAATTTACTAAAAACAGACATCATACATCTCTGGAATGTTGCAGGTGCATTACATAGTCTGAAAGGCAGTCTTCTGAAAGAAAAAGTTCCTTAAGGACTAGTAAAAGTTGTTTTCTCTTGATCCTCAGGAGCAATAGGTATCTGATGGTAACCAGTATATCCATCCAAAAAATAGTAGTACTTGTGTTCGGCAAGTCTATCCAACATTTGGTCTAGGAAAGGAAGAGGAATGTGATCTTTTCGGGTGGCTGCATTTAATTTTCGATAGTAAATACAAATACGCCATCCAGATACTTGTCTGATAAGTATTAATTCATTATTTTCATTTTCATCAACAGTTATTCCTCCTTTCTTGGGAACACAATTAATTGGACTTACCCAAGTACTATCTAAAAGAGGATATATAATTCCAGCATCTAACCATGTTAAAATCTCTTTTCATTATAGGGTTCAGTCTCCTTTGAGGGTCAATTCTTGGTTTATGTTCTTCATTTAATAATATTTTGTGCATACAAATTGAAGGACTAATTTAATATCAGCTAAAATCCAACCAAAAGCTCTTTTGTATTTTTTTAATGTATCCATTAATTTTTGTTCTTGAATTTCATTGAAGTCTGAGGATACAATTACTGGTTATGTTGAAAACTCTCCTAAAAATATATACTTCAAATGAATTGAAAGATTTTTTAATTCAAGTTCAGGGGGTTTTACAACAGATGGAATTAACATTTCATTTTCTGGTGCAGTTGAATTGAGCGTTTCAAATTATTCCTAAATATAATCAACTTCTTCACTTTCGATTTCTTTATAATTATCTTATCCTATATCGTCTTTTTCTTCATAATTTTCTTTGAAATATTCTTTTCTTAAATAATCACATATATCAATTCTAAAACATTCATCATATTTTTTTATTGATGGATATTTCATTTACTTTGAGATGTTAAAGGTTACTTCTTGATCATTTACTCTCAGAGTCAATTGCCCTTTTTAAACGTCTATCATAGCTCTTCCTGTAGCTAGGAATGGTCTTCCTAAAATGATTGGAATTTCTTTATCTTCTTTAATATCTAGAATGATAAAGTCCATAGGAAAAATAAACTTATCAACCTTAACCAAAATAACTTCTACAACTCTCTTAGGATGTGTAATTGATCGATCAACTAACTGTATAGTTGTAGAAGTTGGTGCAATCTCTCCAATTTCTAACCTTTAAAAAGTTGATAGAGGCATCAAATTTATGATAGCTCCCAAATCACATAATGCTCGCCCATAAAATTTTTTCACCAATAGCACACTGAATAGAGAAACGACCAAGATCTTTATGTTTTTTCAGGAAGTTTTCTCTGAATTATAGCACTACACTCTTCGCTGAGTGCAACAGTCTCATGATCTAGTAACTTCCTCTTTTTGTTGAGTATATCCTTCATAAATTTAACATAATCATACATTTGTTCTAAAGCTTCAACAAAAGGAATATTTATTGATAATTTTTTCAATATGTCTAAGAATTTATCAAATCTTTTTCCTTTATCTTGTTGCTTTAATCTTTGAGGAAATAGTGGAGGTAGTTTTTCAACAGTAATTTTCATAGGTTTCAGAGGAAAATTAGGATACAAACTTTCATTTTCTCCTTCAATTTCTTCTTTTTCCTTTTCAATTACAATTTCTTTTTGAACTCTTATTTCCAACTCTTTTCCACTTCTCAATTGTATAGCTTTGATTTGTTCTTTTCCTTGATCTTTAGGATTTACTTCAACATTACTAGGTAAAGTTCCAACAGATCTATTACTTAATGCAGAAGCAATTTGTCCTAATTGGTTTTCTATGTTTTTTATAGCATTTCCTTAATTTTGTAATTGATTACCCATAGTCAAAACTAATTCATCCATAGACAACTTCTTCTCCTTAAATTGTGAATTATTATAAAAACCTGGTGGATTAGAAGTTCTATAATTGGAATTACCTTGATAGTTTATATTTCCTAATGGGTTTACAAAATTGTTCCCCCACTGAGGATTAACATTATTATTTTGATTATTCCAATTAAAGTTTGGATGATTTTTCCAATCTGGATTATAATAGCTTGAATAAGGATTATTTTATCTATTATTTATTACATTTATAGTTTCATATGAAGATTGAGCATCTACAATTTTTCCTAATGAATTTTCTCTAACACTGGAGGTGTTTGAGAATGATTCATTCTGTATTGATATATTTTCTTTGAAAGAGTAGAAATTTGAGAAACTATCATATTTAAAGCATCAGAATCATGAATACTGGCTACTCTCTTAGGATTTACCCTTTCAGCAGGCCATTGAAAATATTTGGTAGCCATTTCTTCTATTATTGCATAGGCTTCTTCAAAAGGTTTAGACATTAGTGATCCACCAGTAGCAGCGTCAAACATAGATCTATGAGATCCTACTAATCCATTATAAAATGTTTGAAAAATTAATCAATCCGGTAAGCATGTGTGGACATTTCCTAAGAAGTTCTTTAAATATTTCTCAAGATTCATATATCGATTCTCCCTCATACTGACTGAAATATGTGATATCGTTTCTAAGCTTAGCAGTCTTAAACAGTGAAAAATATTTTGATAAGAATTTTTGTGAAAGTTCTCCCCAAGTTCTAATAGATCCAGGTGCAAACGAATTTAACCAAGCCGTAGCCTTATCCCTTAGCGAAAAAAGAAAGAGTCTAAGTCTAACAGCATCATCAGACACTCTGTCGTACTTGAAAGTAACACAAAGTTCTAAGAAACTTACAAGATGTAAATTAGGATCTTCATTTGAAGTTCCACCAAATTGATTATTTTGTACCTTTTGGATAATTGTTGGTTTAAGCTCAAATGAATTAGCGGCTACATCAGGATTTTGGATAGTTAAGTGAATTACATCTAATGTAGGGTTAGCATAATCTCTTAATGGTCTAGATTGATGTTCATTTTCTATTCTTTGGTTGTTTATGTTGTTTTCCATTGTTTCAAAATTTATAGGCTATTTTCTCAGTTTTCTAATTCTCTTAACAATGCGTTCTAATTCCAAATCGTATGGTATAAGATTTTCAGAACCAAATTTGCGCATACAATTGAAATCAGTACACAATAAAACAATTAACTAAATAAGTTGCAATTCTATAAAGGTTTTCTAATGGTCCTAAATTGTTGTCCATTACTCTAATTATGTTATCCCCGACAACGGTGCCAAAAACTTGATCCGGGATTTTAAAAATACTTATATATCTAAGAATTCGACACCACTATTAAAAGATATAAATCCTCGGCAACAATGCCAAAACCTTGATCAGGAGCGCAATTTTAATTTTAGTAACAATTAAATATTATAAACTTTTGATTGCAGAGTTACCTTTAAACACAAGTATACGTATCGCTCAAGTAATACGGGGCTCTAGAGGAGTCCTGGTTATCGATCCCACAGGAGAAAAATATTAAAGCGTACGCAGTAGGATTGTATAAACAAAGTTAAAATTACAACTAAATCGAATTTATCTATCCGTCACTAATATGCAATTCTTATATCTAAACTAGTTCAACTAACAGATTACTAATACTACTAAAGTTAAGTTCAAATATATAATAGCAAGAATATTTTTCCTTTGTTAGGATATTTAAGTGAAGCGATAATTAGAATTAGTTTTTTTATGTGTTGTGCCAAATAGGAGCATACATATTCTTTAACCTTTGGTCCAGGTATAAAGAACATTGACTAATCCTATGCTTGGTTACTGAATCTGCGGCTAGGCTAGGAGGATACCAACTCTCACTTTAGTGCTCCCACATTCCCCTCACCCAAGGGCTAACAATCTACACCTCAGCACCCAAATGATAGGACTGAAATGAGGATTTTATCCTGTCACTCTAAAATCTCCAATTCTATGCCCGATTAATATTATTACCCTATTTATTTTCACTTTTCCTTTCAAGGATTTACCCGTCTCCCTTTCAAAGAGAAATGTGATACATACTAGTTAAGAATTCTTAACCCATGGTTAGATCCTAAGAGTTCTTCACAGATTTTAATAATACAAATGGCCAATTCATATAGTAAAGTAAGTTTGGGAATAGTATCATCATAACATCTTTATAATTTATTTAATAGACTAAATCATATAATCATTTCACAAAAACATCAAAACAAGGAGAAAGATAGAACAACTACATAGAGTTCATGGAAAGGATGCAATAAAACTTGGATTTCATATAATAAAGTAAAGTTCTACAAACTATAGTAAATAAACACAACTTATCTCAAATTCCTCCCTAAGCAAACTCCTTGAAGTTCCTCTGGATTTCTTCCTTTCTTACAGCACACAGAATTCTCCTTAAAAGTAGAAATGCAGAAGAGATCTCTCACTTCCCTTCCACTCTTACAATCCCTCGAAGAATTCCTCACAAAATCTCTATTTGAACTCACCACTCACTAATTAACAATACTAATGACTCACTAATAAACTCTTTAGAACACTATGGACTCACTAGTAATCCCGTAGGAGATACTTTTTTCGGCCTAATTTGGTTCTTTTTAAATTTGTAGAAGAGTCTCTAAGGGTTTTGAAGGCACCCCTTCAAAAATCGTCCACATTCGACGTATTTCTGGAAAGAACCGTCGATCATGCCGTCGGAGGACTCGATCTCGCCGTCGACGGCCTTCCTTGGAATTAATTCTGAACGCTCGAGAAAATCACACTGTCGGCGCCATCGACCTCGCCATCGGTGCCTTAGGTCAATTTTGCATAATTTGGTCCTTTTTGCTCCAAAGTTGCTCCTTTTTGCATATTTTTGTTCATTTGTCCATAAATCTTCATACCTGCAGAAAAACACCAAAAAAAACCTTTCTTTAAAGTGCAATATCATCAAAAGCTTTTGATAATCCTGGTGGATCTGTAGAACAGTTAATTTCAGAGAAAAACTGGGAACGATTTTGTTATTTTACTGCGAATGTTGTTACGGGAGTTGTTAGAGAGTTATATTCAATTGTGCGCTGGACTGAGACTGAGTATGTGCTAGTTGGAGGCAAAATTGTTAAGTTTACTCCTCAGCGTATTAATGCATTCTATAAAATTTGGGAACCATTTGTTTGTGAATATCAAAACATTGATACTCAAGAGGCAAATATGAGAGATGTGATTGCTTTTCTGATGGATGGAAGAGGGGAATGGAAACTAAGTCAAAACAGATGATTAATTTCCCCGCTTCCAAGTTAAATATTACATCAAAAGTTTGGCACAATTTCATCTCTGTAAGACTATTACCTTCTTATCACCACAGTGAAGTTACAAGGGATAGAGCAATTTTGAAATATTTTATTTAGAAGCTAAAAAAGATTGATATTGGAACTATTGTCTTCAAGAACATTCATACTATTGCTAGAGGCGAGACCTCATACTATTGCTAGAGGCGAGACCACTGGTGGATTAGGACATCCTTCCTTAGCTCATACCTTGTGTGTTCAGTTTGAAGTGGAGTTCAGCAATTCTGAAGAGGTGGCTATACTATTGAGACCGATTACAAAGACTATTATCCGTACTTATGAGCCTCATGTGGGAGCCCAAGATGAGAGTAGGAGTACTGATATTCCTACTACGAGTTCTGACGTTCCATCTACATCTGAGCCGCCTACATTATCTGATATTATGGAGCAGTTGAGATTACAAAGTGCTAGTGTGGATAGACTTCATGGTAGGATGGAAGTGTTTGATGCCAGAAGTGATGTGAATGAAGATTATTTGAAGAGGAGAGTAGAGTTCAATATTGCCTATTATGATGCTCGGGTCAGTTTCATGAGGGGGAGACTTATGTGATATTTCCTACTTGCCCCAGCTATACACCGTATAGACCTAATCTTGCTGACCCTGCTGATGATCCTGGGGATGAAGATTGGTAGATTGTGTGTTTATATTTCTATTTTTCTTATTGTGTTGTGTTGTATTGTTGTGATGTAGTAGTTATTTGCTTTTCATGTGATGTGTAACCCTGTTGGTGTACTGTTATGTTGTATTGAAAAAAATATGAAATTGTTAAATGAACTGTGTAGTGATGTGATAGTTTGTTTAGTATTGTGATGTTTTGTTGGATGTTTAGATGTTTAAAGTTAATTTCTCTTCACCTTCCAAAATTTTTAAATATTTATATATCACTGTTACTAATTGTTTCATGCCTGTTAATTGTAAATTTTGACTAATACTAGATAGTTGTTGAAAATTTCAAGATCCCAGCACAAAAATGTTAGTTTTCTTTTACTCTCTACTATTTCAAATTTATTGAAAAATTTAAGTTTGGGGGAGGGTAGAGAAATTTTAACTCTTATTGGTTTTCAATTATTATATTTTCAAAAATTATTAGCATAACTTCTGGCAGTTAAACCTTACTGTAGATAATTAAAACTTTTTATTTCAATTGAATGTTATGAAAGGATTGGATTAAACTTTTTATTAATAAAGGTTAATTTTACAGAAATAAGATATTTGGTATGAAAGGATTTGATTATAGTTAACTATTTAAAGTAAAGAAAACTTTATTTTTGAAATGTTAAGAGACTTAAAGTATTGTGTGTTAAGAAGAGATTGTGACTTTATGATGAATAATAAATCTTGTACCTAATTATAAAGTAAGGGGTATCTCAAGTTTGAACTTTAGAAAGAGGAGAGTGAAGTTAAAAATCATTAAAGGCTATCCAAATATAGTAATCCTTATTTTAAAAAAAGGGGGAAAGAAAAGAAAAAAATGATTGAAAAACAATCCAAAAAATAAAAGAAAAAGAATATGAAAGAAAAAAGTAATTATAAGGAGAAGCTTGAGGAGATGCCTAATCAAAAATTGGCTTCAGTTGAGTCACCCTAAAGGGAGAACTTGATTTCATTTCTGAATTTATATTTAAAGTATTGGTCTACATTCTGATAAAGTTTGCATGAACTCCTTTTCACATAATCTTTCAAGGCACTCTTAATGTGACAAATTATGGTTTATCTTGAAATAAATAGAAGACTAGAACTCTTAAGCTTGATTGTTGAATATTCTTATACCCGTAGTATTGACCTGAGTTACTAAATTTCTTTCTTAAGATCTAACCAATATATTCTTTTGAATGAAAAATTTTAGTATCTTACAAGTGAAAAGTGCATTGCCTAGAGTTATATTTTTATGTAGTAAATGGATTACTTGAGGACAAGTAATAGTTAAATTTAGGGGATTTTGATGCACCAAAAATATATACTGTCTTTACTATATAATTTTACCTATATTTAGTGATAATGCACTATAAAAAAGGTATTTTTCATGATTTGTTGTAGGTATGATGATTTTAGGTGATTGGACCGAAAAGAAGCAAAAAGGAACGAATTCGGATCATAAAGGAGCAAAAAGAAGGAAAACAGCTTCTGGCGCTGCCGGCGCCAGAATGGGAATTGAAGTGCTTTAATGTATTGAAGAAATTGTGATGGTTTTTCATTTTAAACTTAATTTACTTTTTGATATGGCCAATTGAATTGTTAAAATATGTTGTTGAACATTAACTCTTAAAGGATTTGGTGTCCTACAACAATAATGAAGAATCCATTCAATTTCTATGGATGAATTGCGTAGTTCATGGGAATTGAGTCCAAATAAATATGGAAATGTGTTTTGATGGACTTCAAATTAGAGGTTTCACGGTGACATACTGAGATCCCCAATTTGGATCTAAGATTAGTAACTAAACTCGAAGGTTAGCCTTCAGGTGAAGGGTGTGGGAGCTCCGTAGTGAGAGCCGGTATACTCTCAGCCTAGCCTTAGATTTAGTGACTAAACTTAGGATATGTCAATGTTATTTTCATGCTTGGAAGAAGGGGTACTCTTTTAAGGGTAAAGAAACATTTATGCTCCCATTCAGCACAATACAATAGATAATCATTCCATATCATCCACACATCATAATCTCGTTGCAAGAGGAAAGATACTTTTCTTATATATCAAAAACCTTTCAAATATATAGCTTAGTGTGTGTCTGTTACTTAATTTGTATTAAAAGTTATTAGAAGTAATTGTAGTTTGATTAATTGTTACTGTTTTTTACATATTGGTAGTAGAATTAAATGTTAACCTTTAATTGCAATTTGAGTATTGGACTTCAGTGCTACAATATCTATTGTGAAACACTTTCTTTTACTTCGTAACTTCCTTGTGGGATAGATAACCAGGACTCCATTAGAGCCCTGTATTACTTGATATGATACGTATACTTGCGTTGAATGCTTGGACTTTACAAAATCATTATAAATATATATAAATTTAAGTTCATAAATTCTTGCAATATAAAAGTCCGTACCTGCAGTCAATTTTTTGGCGCCGTTGCCGGGGAAGGTAACGAAGTAACTAAGTAAGTAAGGAAGGAAGTATAAACAGTATTTATTGATAATATAGTAACTGAAAATCTTTACTTTGTAGCGTGTAATTGTGTGTGTTCTTTTACTTTTTAAAGTATTTATGTGATTGTATATGCGCCGTAGTGGATCTATAGGTTTAGTGTCTTACGATTCAGAGTTAGAGCGTACTATTAGAAAAATTAGAAAACAACAAAAATAAACTGAAAATCCTTGTGAAATGGCGAATAATCAAGATAATCAGATAAATGATGTTGGAAATTTGCCAAGACCTTTAAAAGATTATGCTAACCCAACAGCATATGAAATTCACATAACTATTCAAAATCCCAATGTCACTGCTAATTCATTTAAACTTAAACCTGCTATTATCCAAATAGTACAAAATAATCAATTTGGAGGAACATCTAATGAGGATCCAAATTTACATCTTGCTAGTTTTCTAGAGCATTGTGCTACTTTTAAATATCACAGAGTGTCTAGTGATGCTGTCAGACTTAGACTTTTTCCTTTTTCATTAAGGGATAAAGCTAAGGCGTGGTTAAATTTGTTAGCACCTGGATCTATTAGAACCTTGGGAGAATTATCTCAAAAGTTTCTATCAAAATATTTCCCTCCATCAAAGACTGCTTAGTTAAGAAATGATATTAAATCTTTTGGTCAGTTCGAAGGAGAATCAATATATGAAGCTTGGGAGAAATTTAAAGATCTTCTTAGGAAGTGCCCACATCATGCTTTAGCAGATTGGTTGATAATTCAAACATTTTATAATGGATTAGTGGGATCATTGAGATTAGTTATAGATGATGCTACTGGTGGATCGTTAATTTCAAAACCTTTTGACGAAGCATATGCATTGTTTGAAGAATTGGCTACTAATAATTTTCAATGGCCCTCAGAACGGGTAAATCCTAAGAGAGTAGCTAGTTTTCATGATTCAGATATGATGGCTATGATAGTTTCTCAAATTGCAGCCCTTTCTAAGAAAATAGATCAATATGGAATGAATTATTCTCAACTACCTCAAGTGTTAGAGGAAAATTCATTTGGACAGATAATAGAATCTCAAACACCTTATGAGACTTTAAATGCTATTAATAGACCTAAAAATCCTTATTAAAATTACTATAATCCTGGTTGGAAGAATCACCTAAATTTCAATTGGAATAATAGCAATGCCAATGTTAACCCACATTAGGGGAACAGTTCTATAAATCCAATTGGAAATTCGAACAATCAAGGAAATACCAATTTTAGATCATCTTATCCTCCCGGATTCAATAGTAACCTGCAATTTAAGGATAAGAAGTTGTCTACTGAAGAAATGTTTCTGAATATGAGAAATGAATTACAAGCTCAAGGTGTTGCTATGAAAAATATTGAAAATCAATTAGAGCATATTTTCACTGCACTTAATAATAGACCTTCTGGAACGCTTCCAAGTAATGTTGAGATCAATCCAAAAGATCAAAACAAGGAACAACCTAGGGCTATTTTATTAAGGAGTGGAAAAGAATTGGAAATAAGAGTGTAAAAAGAAGTTGAAATAGAAAAGGAGAAGGTGAAAATCGAAAAAGGTTCAAACAAGATTTATCCAAACTTGGATTATCCTCTTGAGTCAATGGAGATAACTGTTGAAAAACCACCACCTCCATTTCCTCAAAGATTGAAGAAACAAAATAGGGACAACATATTTGGAAAACTTTTGGAGATCCTTAAGAAATTAAGAATAAATATTCCTTTTGTTGAAGCATTAGTGACTATGTTAAGTTTATGAAGGATATTCTAAAAAAGTAAAGAATGTTTGCAGATCATAAAAATGTTGCACTTAGTGGAGAGTGTAGTGCAATTATTCAAAAGAACCTTCCAGAAAACTTAAAGATCCTGGTAGTTTCAATATTCCGTGTGCTATAGGTGAAAATTTTTTTGGAAGAGCCTTATTTTGATAATCCTGGTTGATCTGTAGAACAGTTAATTGCAGAGTGGAATTGGAAATGATTTTGTTATTTTACTGTGAATTTTGTTATGGGAGTTGTTAGAGAGTTCTATTCAAATGTGCCTTGGACTGAGACTGAGTATGTGTTAGTTAAAGGAAAAATGGTTGAGTTTACTCCTCAGCGTATTAATGCATTCTATCATACTTGGGAACCATTTGTTTGTGATCATGAAAACTTTGATACTCGAAAGGCAAATATGAGAGATGTGATTGCTTTTCTGATGTAAGTCAAAAACAAATGATTAATTTCCCCGCTTCCAAGTTAAATATTGCATCAAAAGTTTGGCAATATTTCATCTCTGCAAGACTATTACCTTCTTATCACCAGAGCGAAGTTACAAGGGATAGAGCAATTTTGAACTATTGTATTCAGAAGATGAAAAGGATTGATATTGGAACTATTGTCTTCAAGAACATTCAGGCTATTGCTAGAGGCGAGACCACTGGTGGATTAGGACATCCTGCCTTAGCTCATGCCCTGTGTGTTCAGTCTGGAGTGGAGTTCAGCAATTCTGAAGAGGTGGCTATACCGCTGAGACCAATTACAAAGACTATTATCCATACTTATGAGTCTCATCTGGGAGCCCGAGATGAGAGTAGGAGTACTAATATTCATACTACAAGTTATGACGTTCCATCTACATCTGAGCCGCCTACATTATCTGATATTATGGAGCAGCTGAGATTACAGAGTGCTAGTGTGGATAGACTCCACGGTAGGTTGGATGTGTTTGAGGCCAGAAGTGATGTGAATGAAGATTATTTTAAGAGGAGAGTTGAGTTCGATATTGCCTATTATGATGCTCAGGTCAAACTCATGAGGGGGGAGACTGATGTGATATTTCCTACTTGCCCCAGCTATACACTGTATAGACCTGATCCTGCTGACCCTGCTGATGATCCTGGTGATGATGATTGGTAGATTGTGTGTTTCTATTTCTATTTTTCTTGTTGTGTTTTGTTGTACGGTTGTGATATAGTTGTTATTTTCTTTTCATGTGATGTGTAACCCTGTTGGTGTACTGTTATGTTGTATTGAAAAAAATTTGAAATTGTTAAATGAACTATGTAGTGATGTGATAGTATGTTTAGTATTGTGATGTTTTGTTGGATGTTTAGATGTTTAAAGTTAATTTCTCTTCATCTTGCAAAAGTTTTAAATATTTATATATCACAGTTACTAACTGTTTCATGCCTCCTAGTTGTAAATTTTGACTAATACCAGATAGCTGTTGAAGATTTTAAGATCCCAACACAAAAAGGTTAGTTTTCTTTTACTCTCTACTGTTTCAAATTTATTGAAAAATTTAAGTTTGGGGGAGGGTAGAAAAATATTAACTCTTATTTGTTCTCAATTATTATATTTTCAAAAATTATTAGCATAACTTCTGACAGTTGAACCTTACTGTAGGTAACTAAAAATTTTTATTTTAGTTGAATATTATGGAATGATTGGATTAAAGTTTTTAGTAATACAGGTTAATTTTATAGAAATAAGATATTTGGTATGAAAGAATTTTATTATAGTTAACTATTAAAGTAAAGAAATTTGTATTTTTTAAATGTTAAGAGACTTAAAGTATTGTGTGTTAAGAAGAGATTGTGACTTTATGATGAATAATAAAGCTTGTATCTAATTATAAAGTAAGGGGTATCTCAAGTTTGAACTTTAGAAAGAGGAGAGTGAAGTTCAAAATCATTAAAGGCTATCCAAATATAGTAATCCTCGTTTTAAAAAAAGGGGGAAAGAAAAGAAAAAAATGATTGAAAAACAATCCCAAAAAGAAAAAAAAATGAAAAGAAAAAAAAAGTAATTATGAGGAGAATTTTGAGGAGATGTCTAATCAAAAATTGGCTTCACTTGAGTCACCCTAAAGGGAGAACCTGATTTCATTTCTGAATTTATATTTAAAGTATTGGCTTACATTCTGATAAAGTTTGCATGAACTCCTTTCTAACATAATCTTTCAAGGCACTCTTAATGTGACAAATTATTTTTTATCTTGAAATAAATAGAAGACTAGAACTCTTAGACTTGATTGTTGAATATTCTTATAACTGTAGTATTGACCCGAGTTACTAAATTTCTTTCTTAAGATCTAAACAGAATATTATTTTGAATGAACAATTTTAGTATCTTACAGGTGAAAAGTGCATTGCCTAGAGTTATATTTTTATGTAGTAAAAGGATTACTTGAGAATAAGTAATAGTTAAGTTTAGAGGATTTTGATGCACAAAAAATATATACTATTTTTGCTATATAAGTTTACCTATTTTTGGTGATAATGCACTTTAAAGAAAGGTATTTTTCATGATTTGTTGTAAGTATGATGATTTTAGGTGATTGGAGCGAAAAGAAGCGAAAAGGAACGAATTCAGAACAAAAAGGAGCAAAAAGGAGGAAAACAGCTTCTGGCACCGCCGGCGCCTGTCAGCATATTTTTAGGTTATGTGTTTTGCAAAGGGGGTCGCCTACAGAAGTTATCGGTGAATTTTTTTTAGATTTTTAAATTTAATTTAAATATACATATAATTTAGAAAGTAGTATTTGATTTTGAAAATAATTTTGAGTTTCAATATTTTAAGATATAAAATCAAACTGATCTCACATCCCGAATAGTTTATATAAACGAGCACCGCATCACAAACCGTGTATCTATCCCGAAGAATGGTCACATGTCGGCGTTATTTTTAGGTTGTGTGTTTTATTTTAAAAAGGGGTCGCCTAACAGAAGTTGTCGGCGAACTTTTAATTTAATTTAAATAAATAATTTGAAATAAGTAGTATTTGATTTTTGAAAATAATTTTAAATTTGAAGATTTTAAGATATGAAATCAAACCGATCTCACATCCCAAATAGTTTATATAAACGAGCACCGCACCGCAAGACCGTGTATCTATCCCTAAGGATAGACACACCGCTTGATGGTGGGGCTCGGTTAAATAAACTAGAAGATTTGTGACATCCGTTTGGTCCGCGAACCAATTTTATAAGCCGACAAATTCCCCGCTTAATATAAAAACATTAAACGGGGTTTATATTACACTAGGTTCTTTAAAATTCCCTATAAGGGCAAGCCCCTATAGTTAATTACATCTTAAGTGACGGGAATCACCTAAGAAAACTCTCGATAATAATCAATAAGAATTTCAAAGTTTAAGTTTTCAAAGGATTGAATTTTGGAATTTCAAAAGGGATTAGCTCAAATTTGGAACATTTTTTTTTTTATTTTGGAAATTCAAAGGAAGAAAAGTAGGAGAAATTACGGATTCGAAGCAAACTTCGGTAATCTCCCGACTATCCTATTGTTTGGCTTGGATTTAGGAAAGTCCTAATATTTATTTAATGTTTTAATCTTGCCAATTTTAGTTAATTAGGGCTTATATTTATAT
Source organism: Papilionanthe hookeriana x Papilionanthe teres (assembly GCA_022702705.1). Lineage (NCBI taxonomy): Eukaryota > Viridiplantae > Streptophyta > Magnoliopsida > Asparagales > Orchidaceae > Papilionanthe > Papilionanthe hookeriana x Papilionanthe teres. The sequence continues at coordinate 113,116,496 of CM040430.1, read as the reverse complement.
GACGGAATCATACAAATTGCCTGGAAGATATGAGGGTTTATGTCGTATCGGACAACTACCTCGGAATCCTAAGACCGGTTAGGGCTTAATTTGCAATGCAAATGCCTAACGAAGAGTTGAGGATTTATGTTGCACTAGGCAAACTACCTCGAAGTCCTATGGTTTTGCTGTTTAATTCTAGGAAAGTTTTGTTGATGTCGGTTCAAGTTTTGCTGACGACGATGGCCGTGCTGCCCACCATGCTCCGAGCTCCTTGTTGTTGCAGAGGTTTAGTTTTAGAAGTCAGAAATCAGGAGATGAGAGAAGTGTTTTGGTTTAGAGAAGTCTTAATTTCCAAGTATTTTTTGTGTTTTAATTAAAACAAATCTTAAAGTTGATTATAACGACACCGGTTAAGATCCCACGGTTCCATCCTTCCGGCATCATTATTTTTATCGGATTCACTTAGTCCAGATGAATTTGCTAAACTCAATTGAATGAGTTCCACACTTTCATTTAGACCGTGGGAAATCCGGTTAGCAACACGTAGGTTACATCATCCGAGGTATTCCCGACCATCCAACGGGACGTTTTAATTTAGTTGTAATTGTAGTTTTGTGTTCTGTTTGTGATTAAATTTTGAGTTGTCTTATATTTTGAAATGTTGTGGAGGTGAATTTTATCTTGTAGTGTCTTTTAATTTAGTTATGGGTTTCAGTTTTGGTTTATGTCCTAAAGGTGTAGGTTTTCATGCAACTTGTTGTTTTATCATGCAAGAAAAATAAGTGCGATGCAATTAAATAAATTGCCGTAAAGTAAATCGCAATAAAATAAAAGCGTGCACTGGAGGGTCTTCCCGTCATCCCAAGCTGCACTTAAAACACAATTAGAATATTTAAGCAAGTTCCTAGGTAAAGCTAAGGGAAAGGGTTATGGTTTTCTACCAAATTCCTAATCCTATAGCTAGTCATTTCCTATGACGTCTAGGTTCTTTGTGTTTTTGGTTTGAAGACGATTTTCTTCATCAAAGAACAACTAAGTTCAATTGTTCTTATAAATATCCTATCATATTGAGGAAGTGCTTAAGAAGAATCTTAAACATCTTTTCAATATTTCTAGGATTGTTTTAAGTCCAAGAGAATTTAATTATGTAAATGAATCGATCGTCCGAGGTTTTCAAATTTTATTAACTTGCTCAGTGAACTAGAACATTTGAATATCCTATAAGTGAAGTGTCACTTCATTTGATATTCCATTTAGGAGTTATGATAATAAAAGCTCCTAAGGGCAAAATAGTATTTAATGATTTGTGATTCAAATTTAAGTTCAAATTAATGATTTAAGTTTGGAATAGTGTTCAAGTTATTTTAGATTTATTTTTGAGTTCTTTATGTCTTAGGTGATGTTATTTAATTCAACTTAATTCAATTTAATTTAATTTAATTTAATTTAATTTAGTTTGATTTGATTTAATTTAATTCAATTTAGTTTGATTTGATTTAATTTAATTCAATTTAGTTTGATTTGATTTAATTTTTAATTTAATTTAATTTAATTTAATTTAATTTAATTTAATTTAATTTAATTTAATTTAATTTAATTTATTTATTTAATTTTATTTAATTTAATTTAATTTAATTTTATTTATTTAATTTAATTTATTTAATTCATTTAATTTAATTTAATTTGTTTATTTAATTTAATTTAATTTAATTTAATTTAATTCAACTTTTAATCTTAATTTAATTTAATTTAATTTTAATTTAATTTACTTAATTTAATTTAATTTTTAATTTAATTTAATTTAATTTTAATTGGAATTTTTGAAAGAGTTTAATGATTTAATTTTAGTTTAATGATTAAGTCTTTTAATATTTTAAGTTTGAGTTATCATTTTAATTAAGAGTTGAATATTAATGAGATGATTAATTTAGGGATTTTTAAATTAAAGAATAAATCTCTTCCTAATAATATCCCTATTTTAATAATTCCAATTTTGTTATTCTTCCAAATTTAATCAATTATTTAATTAAAGTTTAATCACTTTAAATTGCTTAATGGGTTTCTACCCTTTAATTATTTAAATTTCAATCATCCAAATCAGGTTAGGATCAAATATTTTACTTGTTAATTTTTTATTAAACCTAAAGTTTTAATTAAGGGTTAAAATTTAATTACCATTTTACCCTTCAAGCCTAATAATTTCATAACTCACTAAATTAAACTCAAATGAACTTGAAATTTTTATGTGACTTCACTCATATGTCAATAAAGACATGAGAGGAGAAAATGTGATTTTTCTGTATTTAATTTATTTATATAATTATTTTTAGTAGAAAATAGAGATTTTAAAGGAAAATTTGATAACATGACCAAGGGAAAGTTTCTGTCCTTAAGAAAATTAGGGGACATTCCTAATGACCAGAGGACCACTTGGACCAAAATTTGTGATTTTTTGAATTATATTTTATTTATTAGAATTATTTTAAGTTCTGGAGTATTAATTAATTTAAAAATAGAATATAAGTTGAAAAATGGATTTCATAATTTTTAAAATTCTCTCTGATATCAAGGATTCCAGAGAACCAAACTTTACAATTTTCTGATTTTTCTATAATTTATTATAATTATTTTAGTGAAAATGCTAGAAAATACATTTTTTTAATTTTAAAATTACCCTAGAGCTTTAAAATTTAATATCTCACTAAATAGACCTAGGAAAAATATGGGGTTTGTTCCTAAGTGATTAAAATTCAAAATGTGACATTTTAGTGAATTTTATTATTTTTGTGATTTTTATTATTTTTTAATTATTAAAAATATTAAAATAATATTAAAAATCAACTTTTTTAGAAAATTGAAATTTTAATTTTCTTAAACTCCCCTGATATCAGAGAGGCTCCAAAACCAATTTGGTGAATTTTTGAAAGGTATTTTGAAAGTTATGAATTTTTAAAGTTTAAAATGACTAAGTGGCTTAATCAACCCAATTAGTGGGGCTAAACAAGTCCAATTGACCTCAAATTTTTATGGTGGGTTCCTCTGATCCTAAAGGTCAGTGGAGAATTGATTTCAAGTCAATTTGATCTATGGTTAACTCTAATTAATTAGAGACCTATTTTTGGTGTTTAAGCCAATTAGGGTTAATTTAAGTGAATTAACTCAAATCCTATTTTTCCTAGGCTTCTCTGGTCATAAGGAACATCACCAAATTTTCCTAGAATTTATTACACAACATGCTATTTATTGGAATTAAAATACTCAAAACAGTGGCATGAATTTGAAAGATCAATAACTCTTCATAGGGGTGGCCTCTGACCTTGGAAAATTCAGGGAATGTCCCTAAGTTCAGAGGCTTCAAAAGCCCTATAGTCTCATGCCATGGTGAATTGTGTGAATGCATGTAGAATTGAAACAATGCAGGGAGTAAATAATTAATTAAAAATAAAATACTGGACAAAATTAATTAATTTCTTTTCCACATTATTCTCCTCTGTTCACTGAGCAAGAGGGTATTTTTATTTTATTTTTAGGATTTTTCTACACAAAGATATGAATTTTCCAAGTTTAGGGAATTAAATAAATTAGAAAATACCCTATTTTTCTATTTATCCGAGTCGGCGCCGCGTCGACCTTAGCCTCTCCGAAGCGGTACGTGTCGCGGCGTGATTGGGCGCCGCCATCCGAGTCGGCCCGTCCCGGGAGCCGCAGTTCATGTAACATTCTGCGGTCCGGCGCAATCGATCCGTCCGCTCGATACACGCGCGAATCAACGGCTCTCGGTCATCGTCTACGGCCGGTGTGCACCGTGACCGTCAACCTTCTAACCCTAATTTCTCACTCGATTCTCGATGGATTTTCGTGTTCTTATGCTTCTATGGATTCGTCTTGAAGAGACGAACACATCCATACGGTAAACATGCATTGAAATTTACTCAAATGAAATGGAGAATCTCTGTAAGCTCGGGAAGAAGAATGAATTCATACCTTTGCTCAGAGAAGTGAAGCTTCGATCTGAGAGTTGTTGCACCTTCGATTGGATCCTAGCAAGCTCCAGATGAAGTCTCTCGGTCGCAGTGAATTGTCTAGGTTGGACTTCGACCACGGCCGATCACAAAGCTTGGAGTCCGGAGCAACCGGGTGGCCCTGGAGATGGGGCTTTTGCTGGTGGACACCTTCCCTTGGTCCGGTGAAGGTGTAGGACCAATCAATCTGGGGATTGGTCCACTTGTGGAGAAGTGTCCTGGTTTTGGGTGGAATTTCGACTACGAAATTGAGCTCGCGAGAGAAGAAATGGCGGGGGATCTCACTGGGGATCAAGTGCTCTGTGTATGGGGAGGAGTCTGGAACAATTTTGGCAGAGTTTTGGCAAGGTTTGTGCAACTCTTTCTTCATGGCCGTGAGGGGGTGGTGTTTAAATAGGCATGGCTGGAGGCTCTCCCAGGGGGGTTTAATGGTTGGGATCAGCTGCTTAGGTCAAGGGAAGAACAGCCATGCTATCCATTTGGGTTGGGACAAGTCGGCAATGGAGAATTTCAATGTTGGCTCACATGTGAGCTTTCGGCCATGGTGTTTTCCGGCGGCGGGGTGGCTGGCCGACGGCAAGGGTCACCCTCGGGGTCGGGTGGGTCGGGGGCGGGTGTTTGTGCAAGCAATTGGCAATGGCCAAGTGTAAAGGAGATGGCTTGGAATGGAATGGGGAAGAGGCCATTTTGGCTAGGTTTGGGTCAACCCATCCTTTTGGGCTAGGTGCACCACCCAAGGTCCGGTCTTGGGCTGAAAAGAGTCACTTGGGTCGACTGCCATGTAGTGGTGAAGTCTCCATCCATGGTGAGGTGGCTAAGCATGGTTTAGTGTGTGACATGCTTAAGGTAAAAAAGGTTTAAGAAGGATTAGGAAAGGGCCCCCTCTTCTTGCCATAAATGGACTAATGACAAGTCAAAGCCCTCATGGCTTCATGTGGCTTGAGGATGGCTTGTTCATGGCTCCATTTGGCTTGGGAAAAGGGTTGACTTGTTTCATGAAAAGAGTTTTAGGAATTTTTTGGTAATTTGATGGAAATTTGTATGGAACTTGATTTGGAATGATTTGATGATGGATTTAGGACTTAGGTATTGAGTTTAATTGAAAGTATGATGAGGGGAAATGTCATGTGGGCTTTAGGATGATTTGGGCTCATTGAAATGGTTTTAGATGGGCTTTTAAAATGGTTTAGGAAAGTGGGCTTTTGAATTTTAAAATGGATTTTGGGATGAAATTTTGGTAAAGTCTTGGGCCAAATAATTGTTGAGTTTGGTTTAGGGATGCTTCATGAGTGGTTTGAAACAAGTTTGAGGTGATTTGGGTTTGAATTGGGTTGGATATGGGCCTTTTTGGTAAAGTGGCTAAGGTGGGCCAAAATGGGCTACCATGGGCCAAAGTTGGGCTAGAGTTGAAATTGATGTAAAATTAATGTTGGGAAATGTTTATGGGAGTGTTTCAAAGAGGTTTTGGCTTTGGTTAGGTTTTGATTTTGGGATTTGGGCTCATTTGGGCTAGGTTTAGGTTTAGGTCAAAATTGGGCTTTTTGATTTTGGGTTGAATTTGAGTGGGGTTTGGGTCTAAATTTTGGGCAAATCATGTTAGTGTTTTGTTTATGGGGATGTTAAGGAAGGTTTGGAAAAGATTTGGGGTTAATTGGAGTTGAATTGGGTGAGTTTGGGTTAGGTTTGGGTCATAGGTCCAAATTGGGCTTTAAGGCCAAAAGTGAAATTGGATCCCAATGCCACTCAAATTGGGCTTGGATTGGGTCTAGATTGGTGTTGGGGATGTGGAATTGAAGTTTAGAATTGAATTGGACCAAAATTGGGGTCAATTGGGTAGATTTGGTTTGACATTGGGTTTACTTTGGGTTAAAATGGGTCAAATTGGGGGTTTTGATAAAAGTGGGGTAAATTGACAAAATTGGCCCATGGTGTAGTTGAAAAAAATGAAATTGGGAATATTTGGGATTTTCTGGAATTTTCTGGGAATTTTCTGAATTTTTGGATTTTTGGGTCAAGAGGGGTATTTTGGGTATTTGAAAGGTATTGGGGGGTATTTTGGAATTTTTGGCATTTTTGGGTATGGATGATCAATTTAAGTGGTGTGGAAATGTTTGGGATTGATTTTGAAGAATTTTGGGTAATTTGGAAATTTTTGAGAAATTTGGGTAGTTTCAAAGGCATTTGGTAGGTTAGGCGGGGTGTAGGGTCCCGGGGGTCAAAAATTGAAAATTTGGAAAATTGAAGATTGGGTGGATGTAAGTGGAATAAAACCATTTTGGTTGAGCCATGAAGCCATATCAAGCCCACATGAGCCATGAAGGGACTCATTTGAGGCATTCATTATGTTGTTCCTAACCCTCTTAGCGAGGGCTTAGGGGTTAAGGACCATCCATGTGAATCACCTACATGAGTCAGGAAATCAAGTTGGGTATGGGTGTATTTTCAGGAGGTGTATGGAAGTGTAGTGTGTAGGTGTAGTGTGTGTGCAAGTCAACCCTTCACCAGACCAGGCCACCCAGGGCAGTCCTAAGGCCAAAGAGTCCTATAGGAACTCATCCTTCAAACTTCCACATTTGATTTCAACCCTCTAGGTGATTAGGGGTCTACGGTCAAGTTTGTGGAGTTTGCAGGGAGTTTAGAAGTGGTTTGAAATTCTAGGTGGTGGGTCTCAATTCTAGTCCTCTAAGATAGTCAAAGGAAAAGCCTAAGGCTAGATCCTAAGTACTAAAGAGAAGAAGAGAAGACCTCATCAAAAATGAGGTCAACAACACACTGCTTGATGATGGGGCTCGATTAAATAAACTAAAAGATTTGTGACATCTGTTTGGTCTGCGAACCAATTTTATAAGCCGACAAGTTCCCCTGCTTAATATAAATGAATTAAGCAGAGTTTATATTACACGGGTTCTTAAAGTTCCCTATAAAGGTGAGCCCCTATAGTTAATTACATCCTAAGTGACGGGAATCACTTAAGAAAACTCTTGATAATGGTCAGTGGTTTTGCTCTCAAGAATTTCAAAGTTTAAGATTTTCAAAGGATTGAATTTTGGAAATTTCAATAAGGATTAGCTCAAATTGGGAACTATATATTTTGGAGTCCAATGGAAGAGAAGTAGGAGAAGCTGAGGATCCAAGAAGAATCTTGGCAACTTTCCAAACTATCCTATTGTTTGGCTTCAATTTGGGAGTTTATTTAAAGTTGCAATTTTGCCAATTTTAATTAATTAGGACTTATATTAGTATGACATAATCATACAAATAGCCTCGAAGATGTGAGGGTTTATGTCGTACCAAACGACCACCTCGAAGTCCTAAGACCGGTTAGGGCTAAATTTGCATAACATGATTATGCAAATGCCTAACGAAAAGTTGAGGATTCATGTTGCACTAGGCAAACCACCTCGAAGTCCTATGGCTTGGTTATTTAATTCTAAGAAAGTTTTGTTGAAGTAAATCCGAGTTTTACTGATGACAATGGTCGAGCTGCCCACCATGCTCCGAGCTCCTTGTTGTTGCAGAGGTTTAGTTTTAGAAGTCATAAATCAGGAGATGAGAGAAGTGTTTTGGTTTAGAAAGAATCTTAAAATCCAAGTGTTTTTAATATTTTAATTAAAACAAATCTTAAAGTTGTTTAAACGAACCGATTAAGATCCCGCGGTTCCGTCATCTCGGCACCAGTTATTTTCATCGAATTCACTTAGTCCGGATGAATTTGCTAAACTCAACTGAATGAGTTCCACACTTTCATTTAGACCGTGGGAAATCCCATTAGCAACACGTGGGTTACATCATCCGAGGTATTCCCGATCATTCAACGAGACGTTTTAATTTAGTTGCAATTTTAGTTTTGTTGTTTTGTTTGTGATTAACTTTTGAGTTATTTTATATTTTGAAATGTTGTGGCGGTAATTTTTATCTTGTAATGACTTTTAATTTAGTTTTGGTTTCAGTTTAGGGACTATCCTAAAGGTTTTGGTTTTCATGCAACAGTTGTTTATCATGCAAGAAAAGTAAAGTACAGTGCAATAAAGTAAATTGCAATAAAATAAAAGCGTACCTGGAGGGTCTTCCCGTCATCCCAAGCTGCACTTAAAACACATGTTAAGACATTTAAATGTTTCAACAAGTACCTAGGTAAAGCTAAGGGAAAGATTTTGGTTGTCTACGCAAAGTCCTAATCCTATAGCTAATCATCTCCTATGACGTCTAGGTTCTTGTGTTTTGGTTTAAGGATGACTCTCTTCACCCAAGAACAATTAAATTTAGTTGTTCTTATAAACATCCTATCATATTGAGGAAGTGCTTAACACGAGTCTTAAACATCTTTTCAATACCTCTAGGATTGTTTTAAGTCCAAGAGAATTTAATTATACAAGTGAATTAATCATCCAGGAGTTTAAGTTTTGTTATCTTTTTCAGTGACTTAAGACATTTGAATATCCTATAAGTGAAGTAACACTTCACTTGATGCCTCATTTAAGAGTTATAATAATAAGAGCATTAAAAGGGCAAATCAAATTATTAAATATTTTGATAATTTAAACTTAATGATTTAATTTTAATTTTGACTTAATTATAAAAAGTTAGTTTAAGTTTGGAATGGTGTTCAAGTTATTTTAGATTTAATTCTTAAGGATTTCATTTAGGTTTGTTGTTAAATGATTTTAATTTAATTCAATTCAATTTAACTTTAATTCAATTTAATTTAATTTTGATTTAATTTGATTTAATTTTAATTTAATTTAATTCAATTTTAATTTAATTTCAATTTAATTTTAATTTAATTTAATTTTAATTTAATTTTAATTTTAGTTTTAATTTAGTTTTAATTTTAATTTAATTTTAGCTCAAGTTTTAATTTAATTTTAATTTTAATTTAATTTTAGTTTAATTTTAATTTGGATTATTATTTTAATTAATTATTATTTTTTTTTTAAGAATTAAGTATTATTGAAGTGGTTTATTTAGGGAATTTTAAATTAAAGAATAAATATCCTCTTAATAATATCCCTATTTTAATAATTTCAATTTCCATCATTTTCCCAAAATTTCAATTAATTAATTAATTAAAGTTTATTTTAATTATTTTTTGAAATAGTTAGTAGGTTTCTACCCCAATCATTTAAGTTTCAATCATCCAAAATCAGTTTAAAATCAAATATTTGACCCACCCCTTTTTGATTAATCCTAAAATTTTAATTAAAGGTTGAAATTTTTAATTACCATTTTGCCCTTCAAGCCTAATAATTCTATAACTCACTAAATTAAGCTCAAATGAACTTGAAATTTTTATGTAACCTCACTCACATGTCAATTAAGACATTAGAGGAGAGAATGTGATTTTTCTGTATTTAATTTATTTATGTAATTATTTTTAATGGAAAATAAGGGTTTTCAAGGAAAATTCAATAACATGACCAAGGAAATGTTTCTGTCCTTAAGAAAATTATGGGATATTCCTAATGACTAGAGGACCATTTGAACCATTTTTGATGATTTTTTTAATTATTTTTTATTTATTAGAATTATTTTGAGTTTTGGAGTTTTAATTAATTTTAAAATAAAATTAAAGTTAAAAATTGGATTTTATATTTTTCTTAAATCTCTCTAACCTCAAGGAGTTCATAGAAATAAATTTTGCATTTTTTTTATTTTTCTTTGATTTATTAGAATTATTTTAGTGAAAAGGTTGGAAAATACATTTTTTTAATATTAAAAATTACATTAAGCCTTTAAAATTCAATATCTTATCCTAGGGACTTAAAAAAAATATTTAGTTTGTTCCTAAGTGATTAGGATTCAAAATGTGACATTTTGGTGATTTTTAATATTTTTATGATTTTTATTATTTTTTAATTATTAAAAATATTAAAATAATGATAAAAATCAACTTTTTTAGAAAATTACAATTTTAATTTTCCTAAGTTCCTCTGATATCAGAGAAGCTCCAAAACCATTTTTGTGAATTTTTGAAAAGTATTTTGGGAGTTATGAATTTTTAAAGTTTAATTTTACTCATGAGGCTTAATCAACCCATTTGGTGGATCAAATCAAGTCCAATTGATTTCAAATTTTTATGAGATGCTCTCCTGACTCTAAAGGACAGTGAAGAATTGTTTCCAAGTCAATTTGATGTATAGTTAACCCTAATTAATTAAAGTTCAATTTTGGGTGTTTAGACCAATTAGGGTTATTCCAAGTGAATTAACTCTTATTTTTCCTAGGTTCCTCTGGTCATAAGAAACATCACCAAATTTTCCTAGAATTTATTTCTCAACATGCTAATTATTGGAATTAAAATACTCAAAACAGTAACATGCAATTGAAAAATCAATAACTTCTCATAGGGATGGCCTCTGACCATGGAAAATTCAGGGAATGTTCTTAAGTTTAGAGGCTTTAAAAGCCCTATGGTCTCACGCCATGGTGAATTTCCTATATGCATGGAGAATTGAAATAGTGCAGAGAGTAAATAAATTATTAAAAATAAAATACTTGATGAAATGACCTGATTTCTTTTCCACATTATTCTCCTCTGTTCACTGAGCAAGAGGGTATTTTAATTTTATTTTTAGGATTTTCTACACAAAGTTATGAATTTTTGAAGTTCTGGATATTTAATAAATAAGAAAATACCCTAATTTCCTACTTAACCACGTGGCACCGCGTCGACCTTAGCGGATGCGAAAGGCCGCGCGGCGTCTCTCGGTTCGGCGCCGCCATCCGAGTCGGCTGCCACGGGGCCCGCGGTTCACTTACCGTCTCCTGGTCCGACACCATCCGAGCCATCACGCTCGATACACGCGCGATCCAACGGCTCCCAGTCATCGTCTACGACTGGTGTGAACCCGTGACCGTCCACACTAAAACCCTAAGATCTCACTCAATACTTAACAGATTTTTGAGTTCTTATGCTCTATGGATTCATCTTGAAGAGACAAATACATCTATACGGTGATCATGCATTGAAATTAAGGCATTTGAAATGGAGAATGTTCAGAAGCTTGGAAAGAAGAGTGAGCTCATACCTTTGCTTAGAGAAGTGAAGCTTCAATCTGAGAGTTGTGTCACGTTCGATTGGGTCTAAGCAAGCTCCAGATGAAGTCCCTTGGCCTAGTGAATTGCCTAGGTATAAAAGTGACCACACCCGATCACAAAGCTTGGAGGCTGGAGCAACTGGGTGGCCTAGAGAGGGGGCTTTCACTGGGGAAATTCTCCTCTTGGTCTGGTGAAGGTGTAGGACCAATCAATTTGGAGATTGGCTCACTGCAGTGAAGTGTCCTGTTTTTGGGTGAAATTTGGACTCTGAAATTGAGCTCTGTTAATGGGGATTAGGGCAAATGGACACTGGAGCTAAATTTCTATAAGTGTGGAGAGTGGTCTGGGACAATTTTGGCAGAGTTTCAGTAGGTTTGTTTCAGCACCTCACCCATGGCCGAGAGAGGTGGGGTTTAAATAGGAGTGGCTGGAGGGCCTCCGGGGGAGTTAGGGGTTGGGATCAGGCTGCCTCGGTGAGGAGAAGAACGACCTTGGTGGCCCTTGGGCATGGGGCAACTCGGCAGGTGAGAATTCCAAGCTTGGGCTCACATGGGAGCTCTCGGGTGTGGTGTTTTCCGGCGGCCGGGTGGCTGGCCGGCGGGCATGGGTCACCCTCGGGGTCGGGAGGCTCGGGGCTTGATGTTTGTGAAGTCGATTGGTTGCTTGCCATGTGTAAAGGGTTTGAATCAAAGTGGAATGGAAAAGGGCTAGTTTTGGGTCTAAATGGGTCAACCCATGGTTTTGGGTTAGGTCCACCATCCAAGGCCAATTTGAGGCTGAAGAGAAAGTCACTTGGATCGGCTTGATTAGTGGGGTCGAGTCACGATCCAAGTACGATTAGGCTTAAGCATGAGTTAGGGGAGACATGGGAGTGGTTGATCACCCTTAAGAGAATCATTAGAGGGTCCCCTCTTCTTGCCATTTTGGGTATGGTGAAGTGTCCAAGGCTTTCATGGCTCACATGTGGCTCATGCATGGCTTCATGGCTCACCTTTAGCTTGGAAAAAGCTAAGTCAACTTTCATGAGGAAGGATTTTGTGATTTTTGGCATTTTGGTTAGAGTTGTCATGAGGTTTGATTTGGAATGGTTTGATGATGAATTTGAAAGTTAGGGAAGGTTTTAATTGGAATGGATGATGAAGTGTAGTGTCATGTGGGCATTAGAGTCAAATTTGGGCCTTTGAAATTATTTTAGGAATGGGCTTTTTTAGGATGGCTTAAGGAAGTGGGCCTTAGGTTTTGAAATAAATTTATGGATGGGAATTTTGTAAAAGGTTGGGCCAAATAATGTTGGGTTTATTTTAGGGATGTGCCATGATTGATTTGAAGCAAGTTTGAGGTGATTTGGAATTGGATTGGGTCTAATTTGGGTCTCTTTGGTAATAGAGTCCAAATGGGTCAAAATGAGCTATCTTGGGCTAAAGTTGGGCTAATGTTGAAATTGATGTAAATTTAATGTTGGTAAATGTTTATGGGGGTGTTACAAATAGGTTTCAACTTTGGTTGGGTTTTGATTTTGGGATTTGGGTCCATTTGGGTTAGGTTTGGGTGTAGGCCCATTTAGGGAATTTTGGGTTTGGGTTGAATTTGAGTAAGGTTTGGGTCCAAATTTTGAGCAAATCATGTTAGTGTTTTGTTTGTGGGGATGCTAGGAAGATTTTAGAAAAGATTTGGGTCAAATTGGGATTGAATTGGGTTGGTTTGAGGTAGGATTAGGTCATGGGTCAAAATTGGGCCTTAAGCTTAAAAATGAAATTGGATTCAAATGTCAATCAAATTGGGCTTGCATTTGGTCTAAATTGATATTGGGAATATTGATTTGAAGTTTAGAATTGAATTGGACCAAAATTGAGGTCAATTGAGGTGATTTGGTTTGACATTGGGTTCATTTGGGTTTAAAATGGGCTAAATTAGGGGTTTTGGTAAAAGTAGTGTAAATTGACAAAATTGGCCCATGGTGTAGTTGGACAAAATGAAATTGGGAATATTTGGGATTTTTTGGAATTTTCTGGGAATTTTTGGAATTTATAAAAGTTTGGCCAAAAGTGTATTTTTAGTGTATTTGGAGTGTATTTTTGGAAATTTTGGTATATTTGGCTATGGATGATCAATTTGAGTGATGTGGCAATGTTTGGAATTGGTTTTTAGGAATTTTGGGTAATTTGGAGATTTTGGAAAATTTGGGCAATTTCAAGGGCTTTTGGTAGGTTTGATGGGTGTAGGGTCCCCGGGGTCAAAAATTGAAATTTTGGAAGAATGAAGGTTGATCAAATGTGAGTGAAATGGAATCACTTTGATTGAGCCATGAAGCCTTATTAAGCCCATATGAGCCAAGAAAGGACTCATTGAAGGCATTCTCTATGTTGTTCCTAACCCTCTTAACCAGGGGCTTAGGGGTTAAGGTCCATCCATATGAATTACCTACATGAGTCAGGGAGTCAAGTTGGTTATAGGTGTGGTTTTAGGATTTGGATTGTGTGTGTGAGAGCGTAGAGTGTGAGTGTAGTGAGGGTGTAAGTCAACCCTCACCAGACCAGGCCACCCAGGGTAGTCCTAAGGCCAAAGAGTCCTATAGGGAACTCATCCTTTAAACCTCCACATTTGATCTCAACCCTCCAGGTGATTAGGGGTCTACGATCAAGCTTGTGGGGTTTGCAGGGAGACAAGAAGTGGTTTAAATTTCTAAGGGATGGGTCCCAATTCTAGTCCTCTAAGATAGTCAAAGGAAAAGCCTAAGGCTAGATCCTAAACACTAAAGAGGGAAGAGAAGACCTCATCAAAAATGAGGTCACCATTTTCCAGAGAACTCGATAATATTTTGATGATAGAATGCAACCGGTGCTCAATGTCGGTAGACTTTAAATTTGAAGAGTTTTGGCGACCTTTTGAAGAGATGCCTATGGAAACTCTTGGGATTTCATTTCTAACTTATAAGTAACTATTTTTGGACAAAAATAGTGTGTGTGTTCTGGAGTTTTAGTGTGGTTCTAAATAGGGAGATTGTGTGTTGAGTGTTAGGGCTTAGGAGAAAAGTGTGTAGAAGTTAGATTTTGAGAGAAATTCTTCTCTAAGGAGGGAATGAGAAGAAGTAAAGTGAGTGATTGCTTCTTTCTTTCCATTCTAAAGAGGTAATTAAGTGTTGCAAAGAAGAGAGAAAAGGATTCAAAGGAACTTCAAGGGAATTACATTGGGGAAGAGAAAGAGATAAGTTGTATTTTCTTTTGTGGTTTGAATGAATTTTCTTTTATATATAAAATCCTTGTTTTATTGCATCTTCTTCATGAATTCTGAGTAGTCTCCTTTGTCTTTCTTCTTTCATAGAGATGTGATGATGGGTTGATGTGGATTTGAAGTGCTTTAATGTATTGAAAAAATTGTGATGGTTTTCATTTCGAACTAAATTTACTTTTCGATCTGGCCAATTGAATTGTTAAAATATGTCGTTGAACATTAACTCTAAAAGAATTTAGTGTCCTACAACAATAATGAAGAATCCATTCAATTTCCATGGATGAATTGCGTAGTACATGGGAATTGAGTGCAAATAAATAGGGAAATGTGTTTTGATGAACTTCAAATTGGAGGTTCAGGGTGACAGGCTGAGATCCCCAATTTGGTCCTAAGATTAGAAACTAAACTTGAAGGTTAGCCTTCTAGTGAAAGGTGAGTGGGAGCTGCGTAGTGAGAGCCGGTATCCTCCCAGCCTAGCCTTAGATTTAGTGATTAAACTTAGGATATGTTTATGTTCTTTTCATGATTGGAAGAGGGGGTACTCATTTAAGGGTAAAGAAACATTTATGCTCCTATTTGGCACAATACCATAGATAATCATTCCATATCATCCACACATCATATTCTCATTGCAAGAGGAAAGATACTTTTCTTATATATCAAATACCTTTCAAATATATAGCTTAATGTGTGTTTGTTAGTTAATTCTATTTTAAAAGTTATTAGAAGTAATTGTAATTTGATTAATTGTTACTGTTTTCTGCATATTGGTAGTAGAAGTAAACATTGAACTTTAATTGCAATTTAAGTATTGGATTTCAGTGCTACATTACTTATTATGAAACACTTTCTTTTACTTTGTAACTTCCCTGTGGGATTGATAACCAGGACTCCATTAGAGCCATGTATTACTTAATACGATACGTATACTTGCGTTGAATGTGTGGACTTTACAAAATCATTATAAATATATATAAATTTAAGTTCATCAATTCTTGCAATATAAAAGTTTGTACCCGCAATCAGCTGATAAAATAGAAAACAGTAAAATAAGAAATGTCAGTGATAATCCTTAAAAGAAGATTCTAAAATTCCTTATTCTAGAAATTTTATATAAGGAGGATCACATGTGAAATTTTGATAACCATAGATTTTTAGGTATGATACCTATTCTGAGTTCTTAAATCTCCTATAGGAGCAAGCTCTCATAGTTAATTACATCTTAGACAACCGTCTAAGAAAATTTCCGATTTGTGTTAACACTTGTTTTCTAAAAAATGTCAAGAACAAGGAAAGAAACATCAATTTTCAATCTTAGGGGTAATATATTACTAATTGTCACGTACTACCCTAAAAGTTTGATTTTTTCAATGTCATTTGTTATGTCGATTTTGCTTTGTTGCTTATCATTTTTATTGTCATTTTGTCTTGTAGTTTGTTAATTGTTTGGTGGTTATCCTAAAAGTTTAGATTTTGTTTTGTTGTTTGTCATTTTGATTTTATTTTGTCAATATTGTTTTGTTTTCAATGTCATGGTTTTGATGTCGTTTTGGTTTTGTTTGATATTTTTGTTCTGTCTTTATCGTCTTACAAAACAGAGTTAGCACACCCTATAACATGCATAGAAATTCTAAAATGAAACTTGTCTTATCCTGCAAGGAAAGAAGTGTCAGATTTAAAAGAAATAATGTCAATTTTATTTCTTAAATCATTATTTTAGCTAGTTAGATTTTAGATAACCCGGTAAAGATGTCACTGGTTCAGTCATCTCAGGGTTGTCAGGGGCCTTAATCTACTTAGTCCGAAAGGTGTTTAAACCAGGACCGAAAAAATTCCTGTCAATAACCAGGATTGCATCATTCAGAAAATCTTCGTAGATTAAGAACGCTGGGGTTTAAGTTGGATTTGGTGATCTTTGTTCGTGAGATTTTATTTAAGTTTTAATGTCTTTTCAAATTTTAGGTTGGAAAATATTAAGTTATTTACGACTTATAAACCAATTAAAATTTTTCATGTGTTGTTTTTATATGTTGGTTTTGATTTCTCTATCTAATTTCATTTAGACCTAATGAAAGGAATTATGTTTATTTAGAATCTCATGTCTGTAAGATCTAGTTAGACTTGAGATTTTTAGATTCAGTGTCGTTTGAATCTAATGATTTCAAGTTAAATACAATATGAATTAGATTTAGGGATTTAGATTCAATGTCTTTTGAATCTAAAGGTTTTGAGTCAAGTCTAGTATAAATTAGACTTGTGAATTTAGGTTCAATGTTGTTTGAATCTAAAGGTTTCAAGTTAAGTCTAATATTAATTAGACTCGGGAATTTAGATCCAGTGTCATTTGAATCTAAAGTTTTTGAGTTAAGTCTAATATAAATTAGACTTGGGAGTTCGGATTTAATGTCACTTGAATTTAACGGTTTTGAGTTAAGTCTAATATAAATTAGACACAAGAATTTAGATTCAGTATCGTTTGAATCTAAAGGCTTTGAGCTAAGTCTAATATAAATTAGACTTGGGAGATTAGATTCAGTGTCATTTGAATTTAAAAGTTTTTGAATTAAGTCAAATATAAATTAGACACAGGAATTTAGATTTAGTGTCGTTTGAATCTAGAGATTTTGAGTTAAGTCTAATATAAATGAGGCTTGGGAGTTTAGATTCAGTGTCATTTAATCCTAAAAGGTTTTTAATTAAGTATAATATAAATTAAACTCAGGAATTTAGATTCAGTGTCGTCTGAATCTAAAGGTATTGAGTTAAGTCTAATATAAATTAGACTTGGGAGTTTAGATTCAGTGTCACTTGAATCTATAAGGTTTGAATTAATTCTAATATAAATTAGACTTAATGTTTGAATCCCAGTGTTATCTGGACTTAAAGAAATTTGATTGAGTCTAATATAGGTTAGACTTAAAGTTTTAGGTTTTGATGTCAGTTGGCCTAAAGATTTTGTCAGATTTGATTCATTGGATTGAATGTTGAGTTTAAGTTGAACTTAAGGTTGAAGATCATTTTAAGTCCAATTTAGGTATGACCTAAAGTTGATTTAGGTTCAATATGGATTCACCTAAAAGTTTTGAAATGGTTCTAAGTTCAATGTAAATAGGGCTTGAAATTAGTTTAAGATTGATCCCAAGGAGTTAAAATAGTTTTATGTCCAATGTGGGAAGGACTTAAGGTTGATTTAAATCTAATGTAAGTATAATATAAAATTGGTTTAGGTTTAATATGAGTTGAACCTAAGGTTGATGTTGAGTTTGATTCAAATTGGGTTGAATCTAAGTATAGAATATAAGATTAGGTTGAACCCAAAAGTTTTAAGTTTTGCTTAGGTTCAAATTGAGTTGAACCTAAGTATAGGTTAAGATTAGGTTCAAATGTATGTTGAACTTAAAAGATTTAGGTTTGGGTTGATCCTAAGTATAGGTTGAGGTTATGTTCAATGTACGTTAAAACTAAAAGGTTTATGTTTGATTTAGGTTTAAGTTGGGTTGAACCAATGTATATGTTAAGGTTAGGTTCAATGTATGTTGAACCTAAAAGGATTAAGTTTAACTTAGGTTCAAATTGCGTTGAACCTAAGTATAGGTTAAGGTTAGGTTCAATGTATGTTGAACCAAAAAGGTTTAAGTTTGACTCAGGTTCAAGTTGGGTTGAACCTAAGTATATGTTTGATTTAGGACTTAGTTAAACCTGATTTGGATGAGATTTAACTGAATAATTAGATTTAGATAGGGTTAAGTCTAATTACATTTGGACTGATTAAACCTAACTTAGATAAGGTTTAATTGATTAATAAGACTTAATTATGGTTATGTCTAATTGGTTTAAAGATTATTAAACTTAATTTAGGTAAGTTTTAATTGATTAATTAGACTTAGTTATGGTTAAGTTGTCTAATGATTTAGGCTTAATTAAACCTAATTTGGGTAAGGTTTAATTAATTAATTAGACTTAAATATTAGTTATGTCTAACTGAATTAAGGTCAATTAAACCTAATTTGGGTAAGGTTTAATTGATTAATTAGACTTAATTATTGGTTATGTCTAATTGAATAAGGTTAATTAAACCAGAATTGTGTAAGGTTTATTTGATTAATTTAGCTTGTTTATGGTTCAGTCTAATTGAATTAAGGTAATCTAACCTTATTTGGGTAAGGTTTAATTGATCAATTAGACTTAGTTATGGTTATGTCTAATTGAATTAGGGTTAATTATACATAATTTGGGTAAATTTTAATTGATTAATTCGACTTATTTATGGTTAAGTATAATTAGATTATGGTTAATTAAACCTAATTTAGGTAAGGTTTAATTAATTAATTAGACCTAATAGTGGTTATGTCTAATTAGATTATGGTTAATTAAACATAATTTCGGAAAAAGTTTTATTGATTGATTAGACTTAATAGTGGTTGTCTAATTAGATTATGGTTAATTAAACCTAATTTAGGTAAAGTTTAATTGATTAATTAGACTAAGTATTGGTCAAGTCTAATTGAATTAAGGTTAATTAAACCTAATTTAGGAAATGTATAATTGATTAATTAGACATAATTATGGTTCAGTCTAATTGAATTAGTGTTAACTAAACCTAATTTGGGTAAGGTTTAAATTAGATTTAGTTATGGTTAAGTCTAATTAGATTATGGTTAATTTAACCTATTTTAGGTAAGGTTTAATTGATTGATTAGACTTAATAGTGGTTAAGTCTAATTAGATTATGGTTAATTAAACCTAATTTAGGCAAGGCTTAATTGATTAATTTGACTTAATAGTGGATAAGTCTAATTGGATTATGGTCAATTAAGCTTAATTTAGGTATGGTTTAATTGAATAATTAGACTTAACAGTGGTTAAGTTTAATTGAATTAAGGTTAATTAAACCTAATTTTGGTATGGTTTAATTGATTAATTAGACTTAGTTACGGTTAAGTCTAATTGAGTTAATGTTAATTAAACCTAATTTGGGTACGACTTAATTGATTAATAAACCTTAGTTATGGTTAAGTATAATTTGATTATGGTTAATTAAACCTAATTTCGGTAAGTTTTAATTAACTAATTAGACTTAGTTATGGTTAACACTAATTAAGTTAGGTTTAATTAAACCTAATTTGGGTAAGGTTTAATTGATTAATTAGACATAGTTAGGGTTGAGCCTAATTAGATTATGGTTAATTAAACCTAAGTTAGGTAAGGTTTAATTAATTAATTAGACATAGTTGTGGTTAAGTCTAATTGATTTGAGGCTAATTAAACCTAATTTGGGTAAGGTTTAATTCATTAATTAGACATAGTTATGGTCAAGACTAATTATATTATGGTTAATTAAACCTAATTTGGTTAAGGTTTAATTAATTAATTAGACTTAATAGTGGTTAAGTCTAATTAGATTATGGTTAATTAATCCTAATTGAGGTAAGGTTTAATTGATCAATTATACTTAAAAGTGGTTAAGCCTAATTGGATTATGGTTAATTAAACCTAATTTAGGTAACGTTTAATTAATTAATTAGACTTAATAGTGGTTAAGTCTAATTGAGTAAAGGTTAATTAAACCTAATTTGGGTAAGGATTAATTATTTAATTAGACTTACTTATGGTTAAGTCTAATTGAGTTAAGGTTAATTAAACCTAATTTGGGAAATGTTTAATTGATTGATTAGACTTAATAGTGGTTAAGCCTAATTAGATTATGGTTAATTAAACCTAATTTTGTTAAGGTTTAATTGATTAATTAGGCTTAGTTATGGTTAAGTCTAATTGAGCTAAGGTTAATTATTCCAAATTTGGGTAAGGTTTAATTGATTAATTAGACTTAATAGTGGTTAAGTCTAATTAGATTATTGTTAATTAAACCTAATATAGATATGGTTTAAATGATTAATTAGACTTAATAGTGGTTAATTCTAATTAGACTATGGTTAATTAAACGCAATTTAGGTAAGGTTTAATTGATTAATCAGACTTAATAGTGGTCAAGTCTAATTGAATTAATGTGAATTAAACCTAATTTCAATAAGGTTTAATTAATTAATTAGACTTAGTTATGGTTAAGTCTAATTGAGTTAAAGTTAATCAAAACTAATTTGGGTAAGGTTTAATTGATTAATTAGATTAGCTATGTTTAAGTCTAATTAGATTATGGTTAATTAAACCTAATTTAGGTAATGTTTAATTAATTAATTAGACTTAATAAAGGTTATGACTTATTAGATTATGGTTAATTAAACCTAATTTATGTAAGGTTTAATTGATTAATTAGACTTAATAGTGGTTAAGTAATTGAAATAAAGTTAACTAAACCTAATTTGGGTAAGATTTAATTGATTATTTAGACTTAGTTATGGTTATGTCTCGTTGAGTTAAGGTTAATTAAACCTAATTTGGGTAAGATTTAATTGATTATTTAGACTTTGTTATGGTTAAGTCTAATTAGATTATGATTAATTAAACCTAATTTAGGTAAAGTTTAATTAATTAATTAGACTTAATAGTGGTTAAGTCTAATTAGATTATGGTTAATTAAACCTAATTTAGGTAAGGTTTAATTGATTAATTTAACTTAATGTGGTTAGGTTTAATTAGATTATGGCTAATTAAACGTAATTTTGGTAAGGTTTAATTGATTAATTAGATAATAGTGGTTAAGACTAATTGAGTTAAGGTTAATTAAACCTAATTTTTTTAAGGTTTAATTGATTAATTAGACTTAATAGTGATTAAGTCTGATTAGATTATGATTAATTAAACCTAATTTGGTTAAGGTTTAATTGATTAATTAGAGTTAATTCGTGGTTAAGACTAATTGGGTTAAGGTTAATTAAACCTAACCTAAGTAAGGTTCAGTGGGGTTAATTAGATCTAATTAGGTTTAGGTCTAATTAGGGTTTAATTTGACTTGAACTTAATGTAATTAAGGTTTAAGGTGATTAATCAAGTCTAATGAGGGGTTAGAACTAATTATGATTTAATTTGTCTTAAACCTAATGTAACTAAGGTTTAAGGTGTTTAATCAGATCTAATGAGGGGTTAGACCTAATTAGGGTTTAATTTGTCTTAAACTTAATGTAGTTAAGGTTTAATTTGGTTTAATTAAAATTAATTAGTGTCTTAGACCTAATTAAGTTTTATTTAAACCTAATGTAATCAAGGACTTACTTGTTTTAATTAGGTCTAAATAGTGTCTTAGACCTAATTAAGGTTTAATAAGTTAAACCTAATGTAATTAAGGTCTAACATGGTTTGATTTGTCATAAGCCTAATGTAATTAAGGCTTAAAAAGAATTAACTAGGTTTAATGTGGGATTAAACCTAGTTAGGATTTTGTTTTGGGTTTATTTGATGTTAAGTTTAAACTTGACTTAGCCCATTATGGAATGGACCAAAGATTTGAATAATTAAAGGTTATAGGTATTTAAATATTATTTTAAAATTAATACTTTTAACCCTAATGGCCAAAATGACATTTTGGATTCTTAAGAGGTTATGATTTGTTATTTTAGGGTTTGTATCTACCTCCCTAAACTTTTAACCCATTTTGAAGTTAATTTTCCTAATTTCCTAATTTTTATAATTATTTTGAAAATAATTACTTAAGTTTTAGATATCCTTATCTAAAGGCTGCTCTATCTCTTGGAAATATCACAGAATATTCTAAAGGATGAGAAGATCATTCTGTGAAAATTTCATAAATTTTGAACTTATAATTAATGTTAAATCATTAAATTACTCTAAAGAGTAATTAATTAATTAAAAATAAATATTAGTCATTAAATCTTGATTTTGGCCCCATAAGTTTTTCCTTATCATCCCGAGTTCAGGGATATTTTTATTATATTTTTGTGAATTTTCTGTGCAAAGATATGGATTTTTTATTAGTTTAAGGTTCAACTGAATTAACTTAAACCTTTAACTAAACAAAAAAAATCCAGACAGCGTTGCATGTCCTCGGATCCGTCAAACGCACCTGATCCACTGCGGGGTTTTGAACAACGGATTAGATGGGAAATTAAAGCAAACCATTGGGCTTTTTGGGTCAATTCTATGTGGGATCAATTGCTTAGGTCATAGTGAGAAACTTTGGTGTTCAAAGTTAGACGAATTGGGCAGTGTCTAAGTATCTCCTATTTTAGTCTCCTCTCTATTGTCCTTCTCTAGTTTGGCCTTATTTGTAGCCATGGAGGCCATGGCTAAGCTTAGGTTCATTTGGTCTCACTTGGGGAAGATATTACCTATCCAATAATGAATTTTGGATGAGGTTTGAGCTTGGGGATGAGTTCATTTCATCATTCCAAGATTAACCCATGTTGAGTTCAAGTATGGTGAGGTCTTGGTTTAAATCTTCGCTTCCTCCGTTGGCCTTCTATAAGGTGGATTGAGCTTGGTAAATCCTGCTAAAACTATCTTCCCCAAGTGAGTTCTATTATCTCCTTGGTGAAATTTGAAGAGAATGACACATAACCCTTTTCTTCTTCCTCATTTTCCATGAAGTGTAGTGATGGAGTTATCACTGTGAAAAGAATGGTTATGGCAAGCTTCTCTTTGATTGGGTGGGAGGAGAGGTGAGTAGTGACTCACCTAAACCATTCCTCAAAAATTGTATGGTTGATTGACACCATTTATGCTCACTTGTCATGGCATCATGATGAACTTTCACCTTGGTTAACTATGGTAAAATAGAAGTTTTAAGTGGTTTTTTCCTTCTATTGTTGAGCTCATGAAATGTTTAAAGTATCTCATAGGTTGGTCGGCCAACTCATTTCATGCAAATGGATGAATCATTCCTTGAGTAGGGAGGAAGGTGACACATATTTCCATTCACATAAAATTTATGTATTTTGGTCATGATGGCTCTTAACCATGGGTTTACCTTGGTTAATTCCATTGATTGGATGAAGGTGTAGGTACATGATGAACTCAACACCTCACCATTCCAAGCTTCAAGAAAGGGTGACACTTAATCCCACTATTTATGAGGTCCTTATGATGAGCTTTAACCATGGTTAAAGTGATAGGTCATGGGCTATCCAATGTATTAATCCATGTGTAATGAGTCTCATGGTTCATGAGTGACCCATTGATGAATTCTCATGATGTTATTTATGTTGTCATGGTGGAGTTTTAAATTTCAAAGTCATTTATCAAGTATTTTATGATGTCATTTTTATTTTGAATTTTAGGGTTATTTTCTTATAATTCCACTTTAAATTAGTTATGTAATTAATTGAAAGTGTTGAAAATTATAATATTAACCCATAAATTAATCGAAATAGTTTTAAAAGGTTAATTATTTGATTAATCTCATTAATTGGATTCAAAATTCAGTGATTTGACTAAATTTGACTAAAGTTGATCATGGTTGACCAATGTTGACCTAGGTTGATCATGATTGACCATTCCAGGTCTAGGGTTGACCCAGGTGATTTACTTTACCTTGTCATGGTTAATTTAATCATGGGGTTATTAATTTTGGTCATGGGACCTAGGTTTGACTAAGAATGACCAAGTGATCATATTTGGTCATCTTAATGTCTTAAATTGATCAAATGAGTAATATTTGACCAACTTGGTGTCTTAATTGATTTTGTGGTCAATGGGATTGGTATTAGGTCAATGTAGTGATAATTAGGTCATGGATTGACTATTTTGATCAAGTTTAACCATTTATATCATGGGTTAACCAGTTTCATCAATGTGGTAGTCATTGGGTCATGGATTGACCATTTTGACTAAAATTAACCATTTGGGTCAAAGGCTAACCAGTTTGGTCAATGTGGTGATCATTGGATCAAGGTTCTACCATTTTGATCTAATTTGACCATTTGGGTCAATGGTTGACTAGTTGGGTCAATGTGGTGGTCATTGGGTCAAGGGTTGACCATTTTGACCTAATTTGACCAATTGGGTCAAAGTTTGATTAGTTTGGTCAATGTGGTGGTCATTGGCTCAGGGGTTGACCGTTTTGATCTAATTTGACCATATGGGTCAAAGATTGACTAGTTTGCTCAATGGCTGATCAAATTAGGGTTTGTCATTGCTAATTTGATCATTTAGGATGTCATTAAGATTTGGGTTAAAAAGGCTTCATTAGGGTTTTACCCTAGAGTTTAGGGTTTAGTGACCATTAGTGAGATTTAAGAAATTAATATTGGCATATTTCTTGTCTCAAGCTGATTTTGAAATGATCCTCACAAAAGTGAGGTCAACAGCCACATTGGATGGGTGTAATGGCGTTCAAATGGTGAGGGTGGCTCTCTCAGATATGGGTTTTTCGTCTACTAGTCTAGCTAGCTAGGGTTGAGCTGGTGCTAGGTGGTTCAAGTGAGCCAGAGGGAGCCTTAATTTGATCGGGATGTGAATTTAATCTATAATTGTTAAGCTTGTGTCACTTAACCAAATTTGGGAAGAGATCCCCCATGTTAAGGGACCCTTGGTCCATGTCTCACCTAGGTTGGGCTAGGTGGATCTAGGTTGGGTCTTAGAGTCCAAATGGCAGCTGTGGTGGTCCAAGTTGTGTTAAACCAAGTGGCTCCAAGTGGGTTTAGGGTTTAGGTTCAAATTCTTAAACTTGGCTTGAGATTGGGTTTAGGCTTAGGCTTAGCTAGGGTTTCGATTTGGCTCAATTGATTGTTCAAAATGATATGGGAGATTGATATGGAAAGTTTAGACATCAATTGGGTTGGATTTGGGGAGATATGAAGTTCAATTTTAGGAAATTTGAATTTTGGATTAAAATTAGGCATTTTGGCTTGGGTTGAGTTTATTTTGGGTTTGAATTTGGGTGAGATCCAATTGAAGGATCAAATTGGTATAGAAGGATATCGTGTAGTATTTTGAATTCAAATTTGGGGAAATTGGATTGGTTATGAGGTTCAATTTGGGAGAATTTTAGGATGTGGTCAATTTGGAGCAGTTCACTTGGGCTTAGAATTTAGGCTTCAAATTGTGTTAAAATGGGCTTGACTTTGGCTTCAATTAGGATTGTACATGATGAATTTGAGTTTAGAATTGAAATTGAGTGAGATTTAAGTCAATTTAGAGGAAATTTGGGATAATTTGGGGATTTCAAATTCTTAAGAGCAATTTGGAGATTTTGGTCAAAATGGGCCAATTTAGGCTGAATAGAGTGGTTTGAATGAGTTTGGGAATACTTTGAGTGATTTAGGGGATTTTGGGAATTTTTGAAATTTTTGGGGCATGAAGGGAATTTTTGTAATTTTTTGTATTTTGGGGGTATTTTAGAAAATACAGAGATTTTTGGGGTTTTTTGGGTAATTTAAGTGGTTTGGAATGATTTTTGAAGAGAATTTGAGAATTTGGACAATTTTGTAAATTTTATGAAAATTTAAGGTTTAGGGGTATTTTAGTAATTTGGGAAAGTTAGGGCTAAAGGATCAAAATTGCGGGTTTTGGTAAACTTGGGATTAATTAAGCATGTTAATCATGGAACCACCCTATTTGAACCACAAAACATGGGAAATCTCATCTTGGATCCTCCATGTGTTGATCTTAGCCAAAACCCTAGCCTAGGGCTAAGGACATGGGGGAATACCCACATGAGTCTACAAAAGAAGTAAGGAGACCAAGTTGAGCATATGAGTCTACAAAAGAAGTAAGGAGACCAAGTTGAGCATGTTTGGTTTTGGATTTTTGGGCAGTGACTGTAAATTTGGGGTTCAAGTGTGTGTGTGCAAGCTTGCGCAAGACCATATCACCCAGAGTTGACCCTAAGGCTTGACCATCTTATGGGAATTTTCTTTTATGAGCTCCCTCATGTTTAGCTCCCACCTACTAAGTGCTAAAGGTTATGGTCAAACAAGTAGAACTCTAAGAGGAGCACAGAATCATTTAGAATTTATAATGGGTAGGGTTCCATCACAAGTCCTCTGTGATAATCAATAGGAAAGTACTATAGCTATATCCTAGGCTTCTAAGAAAGACTAGACCTCAACAAAAGTGAGGTCAACAAGTAGAGTGGTTTTGAGCAATGTAAATTTATTTACATTTCTCCTTTCTTAAGGAAAATTTTGATTTGGTGTTGCTACGTAATTTTTTCTTGTTCTCTGATTTTTTTCATTATTAATCTTCTTTATTTTTTAGAATTATTTAGTTATACATTTCTATTTAATATTATTATTCCAGATTTCTCAAATTATTGTGATCCTTTTTAGAAGTTGTGATTTTAATTGTAATATGATCGAAGCCTTAGTTTCCATGCAACCAAGTGATACCATAGAGGGATTTCTTGTATGAAGTTTATTGATTCGAGTGAGAGCAATAACAGGCGAAGTGCGGTATGAGGTTGATACATCTAAAAACTGCTTGATTTTTCATATATATCTTATGCTTAATTTTATCGATATTACACTTTAAAGGAATGTATTTTGTATGTTTTTTGTTTTTGTTACAAGAATTGTTTTTTTGGAGAAAAAGAAGCAAAAGACGGTGCAATTTGGAGAAAAAATGAGCAAGAAAGCAAATATTGGCCTGACAAGTTTCGCTAAGTCTTTATATGCTTAATATACTTTGCACTTCTTGCATATTTTTGAATGAGATTATACTTTAAAGAAAGTCTGTTGTCATGTTTATTTTGTAGAGCTATCTGTTAGGAACACAACGCAACTGAAACGGGGTGAAACAAAGTAAAAACGGAGGAAAACGGTGGAGCTGAGCAAAATGGGCATCAATGGCGCAAGAAACCCAAGAGCAACATTTTTGGGCGCCTACAGTGCCAAAAATGGCGCCGATGGCACCAGAGATGGTTACTGGTCATATACATTGAATTCAGACACTTTTTTGGAAGGTTTCTTGAGACATCTCTTGGGAAATTCATCCCTATACTACAATAGATTCATTTTAAGTTAGAAAAAGTGAGAGGATTGTTAGGAAAAATATGGAGAATGTTTAGAGATCCTAGAATAGGAGTATAAATGTAGATTTCTACCTTTTAGGAGAGATTGGAGAGGGGATTTTGAGATAATATGTTCTAGCACTGCATGGATCAGCGAGAGACTTTGTGGGAGAGATTTTCATCTTTCTTTCAAGGGGAAAAAGCTAAGTATTATGTTCTTCATTATCTTATGATTTTGTAAACACTTATGTAGTGAATTTGATTTTATGAAATGAAGTTTTCCATTCTATTTTCTTCGTGCTTTGTGATGTGCTTTTTTTAGTCTTTATTTATTATTTGGAAATAGTAGCATAAGAAGATTATGTCATTATTTTCATTCTACTTTTCTTTGGCAATGAGTATGATTCATGTTTAGGATAGTGAGATACATGCTAGTAGAAGATTTAATTATAAATGTGATGGTTTTTACTTGCACTTCATTTACATTACAATAAGAGCTCGTTGTATTGTTAAAATTCATTGTAATTGCTCTATGGTCTAAGAGGGCTGTGTAATTCTCAATAAAGTGGAACCACATTCAAATTCCATGGATGGTGAAGTTCATGGGAGTTGAGTGCAAACAAATAAGGAAATATACTTTGATGGGCGTAGAATTGGTGATTTTAGGGTGATAGACTAAAATTCCTAATTCGGTCCTAGTGTTTGGAAAATAAAGCGAGAGTTAGCCTTCAGGCAAAGGGAAGCGGGAGCTCTGGAGTGAGAGTCAGTATCCTTCCAGCCTAACCACGAATTTAGAGATGAAACCTAGGATTAGCCGTTGTGTTTTATAGCACTCGGAAGAGGATAAAGAATAAGATTGCTCCTATTTGGCACATACAATATTTAATGTATCCCATTCCTAAACTTCATCCAATTCACTAAATGAGAATAGTAGATTTTATTATCTTAAAAATTCTCTAAACGAATTTATCCAGAAAGGGTTATCTTTAGAATTAATATTTTCATTTAGGAGTAGTTATAAGTTGTTTTAATCTTAAGTTTATGTTTAGAAGTATTTGTTACAAAAACCTCTTATACTGACCTTCCAAACTAAATTCAAATAGTAATATACTAGAATTTGACTAAGGACTTTTTACCTCACTTCCTTGTGGGATCGATAAATGGGACTCTACTAGAGCTCTGTATTACTTGAGTGATATGTATACTTGCATAGAATCTCTTATGTATGCTCGTACTTACAAATATAAAACAAGTAGAAAAACAGCACACGTCGGGGGCACATCAAGTTTTTGGCGTCATTGTCGGGGAAGCTTCGGTAAGAATTTTAGTTAAAGTAAATAGGCTTAGAATTGGAAAACTTTAGTGTCGTAAAATTATTTTTGTGTGAAAATTGTTTTTTGTATGAAAAAAGGTTTTAAAACAATTGTTTGTGTGAAAAACAAGGTGTTTGTGAAAATGGTTTGTTATGTTGAATATATTTTTTATTTTGTTTGTTTTATTGTTAATGTATTGTTTGTTGTGTTACTTTTGTAAATTAAAGGATCTGTAGGTCTTGTGCCTTATGGTCCCGAGTTAGAAAAATGGAACAAAATAAAAAAATAGAATTGACTTGAAAAACTAGAAATAGAAATGGAAAAAATTTAAAATAATAACTTTGAAAATTATCATAAATCATTGAGAGATTATGTAAATCCAACGACAGTTGAATTCACTCAATTATAAAAACTTGTCATAGAAGCTGACTCGTTTGAGCTAAATTCGGTGATTATCCAATTGGTGCAGAACAACCAGTTTGGGGGAACTCTTTCGAAGGATCCCTACTTACACTTATCTTGTTTTGTATAACTTTGTACTACATTTCGTTATAACGACATGTCAGACGATGCTGTTACTCTAAGAATTTTTCATTTATCACTAAGGGATAAGGCTATAATGTGATTAAACTCATTAGCACATGGATCTATTAAAAATTATGAGGAGTTAACTCAGAAATTCCTAGCAAAGTATTTTCCACATTCAGGGACTACTAAACTTAGAAATAATATTATCTCATTTTGTCAATTTGAAGGGGAATAAATATATGAAGCCTAGGAAAGATTTAAGGAACTCTTAAGAAAGTGTCCACATCATGCTCTACCAGATTGGTTAATTATTCAAACTTTTTAAAATGGGTTAGTATGATCCCTTATGTTCATTCTTGATGCTGCTCCTGGCGGTTCATTAAATGTCAAAACCATTTGATGAAGCGTATGCATTAATTAAATAAATGGATACAAATAAATTTCAATGGACCTCTACAAAGGTAAATCATAAAAAGGTAGCTAGTGTTCATGATACAGATATGATTGCAATTCTTGCATCTCAGGTTGCTGCAATATCAAGGAAGTTGGACCAATTTGGAATGAACCAGCCTCAATTTACTCCTGTAAGTGAGGAAAGTTCATTAGGGCATATGATTGATTCCAACTTATTATATGAGACTTTAAATACCATAAATAACCCATATTCTAATTTTTAAAACTCAGGTTGGAAGAATCATCCTAATTTTAACTGGAATCATACTACTGGGGGTGGAAACCAACAATGAGAAAAAATCATACAAATCCTAATGGAAGTTGGAATAATCAAGGGAACACAAACTATAGACCTTCAAATCCACCAAAATCTAACAATGATCAACAATTTAATGATAAGAAGATGTCTATAGATGAAGTGGTATTGCAAATGGGAAACCATTTGTAAGTCAAAATGCTGCAATTAGAAACATTGAGAATCAAGTGGGACAAATTGATAATTCACATAGTAATAGACCCCAAGAAACAATTCCTAGAAACACTTAGATCAATCCTAAGAGAATAATAATGAGCAAGAAGAAGCTGTCCAATTAAGAAGTTAAAGAGATATAGAAGA
This sequence comes from Papilionanthe hookeriana x Papilionanthe teres, assembly GCA_022702705.1. Classification (NCBI taxonomy): domain Eukaryota; kingdom Viridiplantae; phylum Streptophyta; class Magnoliopsida; order Asparagales; family Orchidaceae; genus Papilionanthe; species Papilionanthe hookeriana x Papilionanthe teres. Next base: position 113,086,451 of record CM040430.1, on the reverse strand, counting down.
TGTGGTTAGAAAAGAGAAAGAAGTTGTAAGAGAAACAAAGGAAACAAAAAGACATGAAGAACATGTTTCTAAGGATCTAAAAAAATTAATATCTCCAACTAAAATCAATTTGGAAAGACCACCACCTCCATTTCCTTAAACACTTAGACATCGTCAGTTGGATAAACAATTTTCAAAGTTAATGAAAGTACTTAAGAACTTAATGATAAATATTCCTTTCGCAGAAGCTTTAGAACAGATGCAAAGTTATGCAAAGTTTATGAAGGAGATATTAAAAAAGAAAAAGAAATTTGGGGATTACGAGATAGTTGCACTAAGTGAGGAGTGCAGCCCTATTCTTCAGAAAAAGTTTCCTCTGAAACTTAAAGATACTTGTAGCTTTAAAATTTTTTGTGCAATTGGAAAAAGATTATTTGGAAAAGCTTTATGTGATTTAGGAGTGAGCATTAATGTGATGCCTCGATCTATATTTAAAAGGTTAGGTTTACCAATATTTCTCCCACTACTAAGTTAGCTGATTGATCTATCATTTATCCAAAATGGGTTATAGAAGACATGTTTGTTAAAGTAGATAAATTTATCTTTCCTATGGACTTTATTGTATTAGATATGGAGGAAGATAAAGAAATTCCAATTACTTTGGGGAGACCATTCTTTGTTATTGGAAAAGCTATGATAGATGTGCAAAAAAGAGAGTTGATTATGAATATTAATGATCAGGAAGTCAGTTTTGATTTGTTAAAGACTATGAAATATCGAGTTAAGAGAAAAGAAGATGATTGTTTTTGGATGGATGAAATTGATTATCTAGTAAAGACCATTTCCAAAAAACTTTTGAAAATAAGTTAATAGATGAGATCAAAATGAACTTTCATGATGAGTTGAAAAATTTGTCTAAAGAATATTGTATGTATGTTTAGGATAGGTGTGAAATGATGGACGCTACCAAAAATAGTGAACTTTTAATTCAATCTGTTGAAACATCTCACGATCTTTAGATGGACGTACCCCATACAATTTTAAAGCCTACCTATTTAGGGAATTCATCTACACCACTATTGTTTATATCTTCAAATTCGACTCAATCACAAGAAAAACCTAAATTGAATGATGAAAAAGATAAAGTTATTGAACTAAGACTTGGATTAGAATTTAAGGATATATTTCAAAAGAATTTTGAGTTGAGAAAACAGAATAAGGATATTGAAAGGCCAATGGAAGAAATTTATGAGGAATTAGAATAACTTATTTCCTTAACTAAGATGAATATAGAATGACCACCTCCACCATTTACTCAGTACTAAGAGGAAGAATTGAAAGACAAACATGAAAAGAAGAGTAACATAGAAGAATTTGATCTAGAATCTGAATTATCTAGAGAGAATCCGATCCAAAATTTTGGAGATCTTGAAGTATCTTATAGAGATCCATTTCTTATAAATTTCTAGGATGATACTAATATGCAAATTTAAAAAATTAATAGAATAATATTGGATCTAGAAATAAATATGAGAAACAATGATATGAATCAATTTGAAAGGAAAAATTGAATGAAAAATTAAAATTTAAGGATTTTGTAGAAATCTCTGGATCTGAAAGAATTTGGGTAGTTGATCAAGGATTACTTAATTAGAATTTTGATCCAGGAGGAATCATTTGTCTGGCTGGCGATGTTAAACCAAGCGCTTTATGGAAGGCAACCTATCATTATCAGTGTGGTTTGATTTAGTATGCTTAAGTTCCATGATTGTTAGTGTTTTATTGTTTTAACTTTAGTGTGGATTTATCTGTTTGATTAATGATCGGTGAATGTTTGGATTGTTAGTGGATTGACTTGATCTTTATATGTCATTATGGATTTATCAGTTTGTTTGTTAATTGGTAGATGTTTGGATTGTTAGTGGTTTGATTTGATCTTTATGTGTCATGAGGGAGGTAATTCCTTAACTTTTTACTATGGCTAGGCTTATATATTCTCTTGTAGTAGTTGGATCAACGAGTCCACTATAACTCGGGTCTTACTCAAACTTGAGTTTTGCAGAAGACATCATGAATTTGAACAGTGACAGTTCCATCTCAATTTTGTTACTTCTTTTCTCTAACTTTGATTTCATTTGATTGGAGTCATGAACCTATTTTATGAATAACATGTGGATGAACTTACACTACGATTTATAACTGTTAGAGGTGCTTAATTAAAGGGATTAAGTAATGCTTAAGATTGGTGCACGTGAACCAATACATTAAGGATAATCTTATCTTTGGGATTATACTCTACAAAATCATTTTAAAGTACCTAATTTATTAGTGTAGTGATTTCGTTAGAATTTTGAAGTAAGTTAGTGAGATGTGATGAGTTAATGGAAGAATTGACCTCATGTATCATATGTGTTTATTTGTGTGTTACAACTTTATATAAGACTCGAAGAACATTTTTATATTCCTATGCTGGTACCTGTTATGTTAGTTAAACTTTTGTTTAGTCAATTTCATTATATGCTTAGTTTAGATTTACTTTCTATTGCATGTTATTCTGTCATGGTAAAGACTTGTAGATGTTTTTTATAGACATTTGTGGTAGATAGAATTTCTGAACTATTTTTCTTCCTAGTTATATTATTTGTATTGAATGCTATATATGTTAAAAATCAAGTTTGGGAGTATGAAGAAAAATATATTATAAAGTGAGTATACTTCATTTTAGTTTAGTATTATTGCAAGCATGATTTAGGCTAGCTTTATTTTCTCCTGCAGTCATTTTATCCTGATTATGCATAGTAGTAAGTAGATTCAACTTTTAATTTTTCGTCCTGCTACATTTTATGGAAATAATTGTAAAATATTTTTAAATTCAAGTTTGGGGGGGGGTTCAAGAAAAATTTTTAAAATTAAAGTTTATTTCTCCTGAGTAGCTCATATTTAATTTAATATCACTTTTAAAATTACTTGTGGTATGTGGTTTTACCATTAGGTTACTATAATTTTGATTTTAGGAATGTTAGAAAAATAACTTAGTTGAAATCCTATGTGAAAAAACTTATCTAGAGTTAAGATATTTTGTAGGAAAAATTGAGAAAATTATTTTGCTATTTATGGTAGAAAGGAGTTGAATATTTGAAAAGCTAAAATTCTTAGATTTATACTTAATGAGAATTGAGCCTTTATTGAAACATTTTTCAAACTAATACTTACACTTTTAAAAAGTGAGGGAAAGTTTTGAGTTTTGGACTTTAGAAATGGGATAGTGAAATTCAAAATTATTAAAGACATATCCAGATATAGTAATCCTCACATAAAAAAAAAAGAAAAAGAAGGGATTGAAAATAATCCTGAAAGAAGGAAAAGAAAAAATAAGAGAAAAAGAAAAACAAAAGAAAGAGAAAAAATAAAATATGTGAGGAGAAGTCTACACAAAAATTGGTTTCACTTGAATCTTTTTAAATGAAAAAACTTAAAAACAAGCCTGAGCTTATTCTTATTTTAAAAGTTATTGGTTAAATGGGTATAGATAAGGTGTTTAAATTATATTTTTATACTTTCTATGAATATTTAGTTTGATAAGTTTCAATAACTTTTAAAATAAATAGAAAATCAGGATTCCTAAGTTAATATGAGATATTCGTACACTCTAGTCCTAGGTTGATTTCCTAGAATTTATCCTAAGTTACACTATAATATTTCTGAGATGAAATTATAGGAAACACTATTGAAACTCATAACCATAAGTCAACATATATTGTTTTTTAAGTTATAGTGTTGCTTGAGGACAAGTAACAGTTAAGTTTAGGGGAGTTGATACACCTAAAAACTACTTGATTTTCTTATATATCTTATGCTTAATTTTAATGATAATATACTTTAAAGAAATGTATTTTATCTGTTTTTTTAGGTATAAGAAATGGACTTTTGGAGAAAAATAATAAAATTTGGTGCAATTTGGAGCAAAAACAAGCAAGAAAGTAAATTTTGGCCTAGTACATTTCGATAAATCTTTCCATGCTTAATATACATTACAATTCTTGCATTTTTTTAAATGAGATTACAATCAAAAAAATGATTTTTTTTCATGCTTACTTTTTAGGGCTATCTGTTAGAAATGCAATGCAACTGAAATGGGGCAAAACGGAGCTAAAACGGAGTCAAACGGAGCAAAACAGTGGAGCTACGCAGAATGGGAGCCGACTGCGTCCGATAAGGTGCTGATAACGCCAAAAACCCAAGAGCACTGCAAAAACTATACCGACGGCTCTAGGGACGGTTATTGGTCATATAAATTGAGTTTGGACACTTTTTGGAAGGTATCTTGAGGCATCTCTTGGGAAATTCATCATTATACTATAATAGATTGATTTTATGTCAGAAGAAGTGACAGGAATGTCAGAGAAAATAAGAAGAATTTTTAGAGATCGTAGAATAGAACTAGAAATGTAGATTTCTATTGTTTTATAGAGATTGGAGAGGGGATTTTGAGAGAATCTGTAAGGGAATATTCTAGTATTGCATGGATCAGTTGGAGACTTTATGAGAGAGATTTTTATCTTTCTTTCAACGAAAAAAAGCTAAATATTATGTTCTTCATTATCTTATGATTTTGTCATCACTTATGTAGCGGATTTGCTTTGATGAAATGAAGTTTTTCGTTGTGTTTTATTTGTGCTTTGTGATGTGTTTTTCTTACTCTTTCTTCTTGTTTGAAAATTGTGACATAAGAAGATTATGCCATTGTTTTCATTCTATATTTCTTTTACAATGAGTAGGAATCATGTTTAGGATATCGGGATGCTAGCTAAAAGAAATTTTAATTATAAATGTGATGATTTTTACTTCACTTCATATACATTACAATAAGAGCTCGTTGTAGTATTAAAATTCGTTATAATTGTGGTATGGTCCTAGATAGCGGTGTAATTCTCAACAGAGTGGAACCACATTCAAATTTCATGAATGTCGAAGTTCATGGGGGTTGAGTGCAAATAAATAGGTAAATATACTTTGATGGGCATTAAATTGGAGATTTTAACGTGACAGATAAAAATCCCTAATCTAGTCCTAGTATTTGGAAACTAAAGCGTGAGTTAGCCTTCAAGCAAAGGGAAGTGGAAGCTCCAGAGTAAGAGCTAGTATCCTCCCAGCCTAACCACGGATTTAGGGATGAAACCTTGGATTAGTCGATGCTCTTTATAGCACTCGGAGGGTAAAGAATAAGATTGCTCTTATTTAGCACATATAATATTTAATGTATCTCATTCCTAAACTTTATCCAATTTACTATATAAGAATAATAGATTTTATTATCTCAAAATTCTCTAAACCAATTTATGTAGAAAGGGTTATCTTTAGAATTAATATTTTCATTTAGGAGTAGTTATTAGTTGTTTTAATCTTAAGCTTACCTTTAGGATTATTTGTTAGAAAAACCACTTATATTAACCTTCCAAACTAAAATCTGATAGTATTAGACTAGAATTTAACAAGGACTTCTTACCTTGCTTCCCTGTGGGATCGATAAATAGGACATCACTGGAGCCCTGTATTACTTGAACGATACGTATATTTGCATAGAACCTCTAGTCTGTGCTCGTACTTACAAATATAAAACAAGAAGAAAAAAAACACACATTGAGGCGCATCAAGGGTAGAGAAAATCAATGAATCAAACATTATACTCTATAAATGACAAGTGGAAGATTTTTTGCATCTTTCATCAAATTAAATTGTATTTGCCATACAATAAATTATTAAGAAGCTTGAAATGATGACTTTAAAAGGATGGGAAGTGCTAGATTGAGCGGCGTTGGGTTTGATTGATATTTCACTTCCCTCGTATATTATATTTAGTATAGCAAATGAGAAAATTCTAGTTGATCTCATTGTGGCACTGATAAGGATGTATGTGAAGCTTTCTACTTTTAATACTAATTTTCTTGATGAAGAGCTTTTTCAATATACAAAAGTTGGATACTAGTTCCATGGCTGAACATTGAATAATTTCAATATTATGACTAGCCAGTTATGTTTTGTTGCCATTAAAGTTGATGGTGAGATCAGGGCACTATTAGTTCTATTGTTATTGGTAGAGAGCTGGGATAGATTGGTAATGATGGTGAGTAACTCTTTGGGTAATATTAAGTTGAACTTTGATGACATTATGGGGTTAGTAAGGAATAAAAAAATTTACAGAAATGCAGCGAGCAATGAAACTTGAAGTTCTTTTTTCTTAACTGTTGAAAGCAAGAGAAGGAATCATTACAGGAATATATGCAATAACAGATTCAAATCAAGAAAAGGAAAGTCATGATCAAGCATAGGAAATGGCATAATTAAAATTTAGAGTTATAACAAGAGAGAATATTTCAAGAAGATGCAAAGCTCTAAAGAAGATTGATAGTAGAGTCTAAGACAAAGATCGCTCTATAAATGTATTAATAGGAAAAATCTAATACTACTCTAAGTTATATCCATAGATGGTATTGAATCTTAGAAAGTAGATTCAGGTGTCCATTTTCATGCATTCCCTAAGAAGGAGTTGTTTAAAAATTACACTCAATGTAATATAAGAAAATTTATCTGAAGATAAGAAAGCATATAATATCATAAGAAAATTTGATATCAAGTTTGTCAAATGGAGCAGTCTGGAAGCTTAGAAAAGTTAGACTTGTTCCATGTCTAAAGGGAAACCTAATCTCGGTGAGTCAGCTGCCAAAGTCAGACTATGTGACTACTCATAGGTGATTCATAAAAGGTATTAGTGTGTTACTCATAGGTGATTCATGTAAAGTCTGCCTAAATGCACACTTTACATGATCAGTGTGTTAGTGTGGTTGAAACCAAGGATGCAAGCCTTTGGCACTGAAGGCTAGAACAAATGAGAGGGAATTGTATGAAGTCCCAACATTCGAAGAACAAGCTTTAGGATTTGAAATCTATGAATTTGGATTTTTGTGAACATCATTTATATTGCAAGAGGAAATATATTTCTTTCTCCAAATATGGGTCAATTATGAAGTCAGAGAGCTGGAGTTTGTGCATATAGACATATGTGATCCTACTATAGTTAATCCATTACAGGTTTACACTACTTTTCTACTTTCATGGGTAATCACATAAAAAATTTTGAGAATATTTTTTAAATCATAAATCTGATGTACTTAAGGTATTTAAAAATGTAAGGCCATGACATAAAATGGGAAAAGATTTAGGCTGATGTGTCACAAATCTGATAATGAGGGTGAGCATCATGATTAGAGGTTTAGGAATTTTTTTGTTGCAAAATGGATCAGACATGAGTTCATTGTTCCAAGGACACTACAGTAGAATGGTGTGGCTAAGTGAATGAATAGAAACTTCACAAGGAATGTCAGGAGTATGAGGTTGCCTCTAAGCTTGCCAAAGTAATTTTTTGCAAAAGCAGAGAACACTATTGTTTATCTGATCAATCGTGATTCATTACTACTTTGAATGAAGGCTTTCTAGAAGAAGCCTTTGGAGTGATAAAGAGGTAAATCTATCTCATCTGAAGAGATTTGGGAATTCTACGTATGTTTTTGTTAAGGCAAGGTCCACAAGTAAACTTGATTCAAAATCTATTAAATGCACTGTCAATATGCATGGCTCAGATGATTTTGGGTATAAATTTCAGGACTGTTAGAAGTAGAAGTTCATCAAAGCAGGGATGTGACATTACATGAAATAGCGACACAATAGGATAGGAATAGAACTCAATATTGTTTATCGAGTACTTTTAAAGAGTCTAGATATATTTAGAAATTAAAGATACTAGTGTTTAGGAGGGTGGAGATAGACGGAGTGCTCAATTAATTGAAGCGCAGAAAATTTCTCAATCACCTAATGAATTTAATTGGTTTAGTAGAATCTTGAGATGAACATCAGTATGCTTTTTCTTCATACTATTTGTTTCTTAACTTGTAGTGGTGAAACAAAGTGTTATGTGGAGCTAACTCAAGTTGAATATTTAAAGGAGTGCAAGTTTTCCATCTATGGTGAAATACTCACTAATGTCAAGTTAAATATAAGATTTGATGATATTACTAGATGAAAAAAGAGTATTGCATAACAAATGAGTCTTTAGATTGAAAGATGAGTTAGATGGAAGCAGACCATACAAAAGAAGATATGTTGTGAAGGGGCTTCAACAAAAGAAAGGAGTGGAATATATTAAAATTTATTTTCCTGTTGTGAAGATGACAGCTGTCAAAATTATGATTAGCTTAGTAGTAGAGAAAAAAAAACTTTATCTAGAGTAGATTGAAGTAAAATAATCTTTTTATATAGAGATATGAAAGAGAAACTATATATAGTGCAACTGATGGGCTACAAATTTCCACACAAAAAAGATTTGGATTGTGATTTGAAGAAGAGCCTATATGTTTTGAAACAGAACTTGAGATAATGGAAGCAGTCCCCTAAAATTATAGTTGTACTGTGAACCAAACCCCTCAACTTATCATTTTTATGTATAGGTCAATCCAATGATTCAAATTACATGTTTTAAGTTTCAAGATATTCACATTCAAATATGCACTTATGGTTTCCATGCATGAAAAATAGTCGCACATAAAAATTTGTCAATGAGTCCTTATCTTTAAAAATAGAGTTTTCCATTGCATCTGTATCATCAAAATCTTTCAAATGAATCCCTTCTCACTCAATATTGACCCTGTTTAGGCACCTTTTGAGCAGCTGACAAATACAAGAAACAAAATGATAATTTTAATAATAAAACAATAATTTGATCATAAATCTTATAATATAACTTTGAATCAACCTTGAACTTCAACAAAATTTTTTTAAAATTTATAATACACAATTTAGATCAATAAAATCTAATAAATATTTTTGCTAAAAATAATCACTTTCTCACTCCTAGGGTGGGCTCAATTTGACTAGACATATCTTTTTATTAGAGTTTGAATTAGAAAAACAACTTGGACCATTCAATTCCTTGTAATATTCTCTATCAAATGAGCCTAAGTGAATTTTTTTCCATAACTAATTATCAACCACCTGGTAACCACCTCCCTGACCACCTAGCCACTTTGAATGTCTATATCTTGAGCTAGAGAACTCATTTTTTTAAATGGTTTGAGCCATTGGATGTGTTGTCCTCTTCAAAAAGTGCTATACTTATATTTTTACATAACATTTCCAATTTACCAAAATACCCCTTCTTTAACAAATTATAAGTTTGTCATGAAATTCTTCTCCCTCAATACTCTCCCATCAGGCTCACCTTGTCGTGCCACTAGATGGATCCATGGGACATCATCCTATTGGTCCATTTCATCAATATGTGACCCCTCTCCCATCTCTCTCCTCCACTACATTTCATATCTTGGTCATTAATTTCAATTCCCCAACTCTACCCTTCTGTTTGGCCCTCCACTTCAAGCAACCTCCAACCCAACCCCTCCCCCCCCCACCCCACCAAAAAAAAATTATTCTAAATTCGCAAATTAACTTTCCTACTACTTCCTAAACCATGACTCCAACTTCTCAAGGCCTCCCACTCATTTCCCCATTCGTTCCTCATTTCCTCTCCGTCCCATCTCTCTTGAATTTCTCCCTCCCCTCCAATTAGCCTCTTCCAAACCACCAAAATCGAGCGCCCTTCTATTCTCTCAAGACAAAATTAACAAAAAACAAGGAGATCAAGGAAAAATCAAGGGATAAATATCAATGCAATGACATTGTTAAGGAATTCAATACAAGCAAAGATATAATATCTTTTACCATGTAAATTCAAAATCCTTCCAATCTCTTCATGTTTTCATGTCTTCATGTGTTAAATTTTAAAATCTTTCATGTTTCTTTCAAATATTTTCAAATTTTATGCTTGTAATCCATTAAATCAGAGGAACTTTTGTTCAATTGTATTCCAAATGTGTTTATGCGTGATTAGTTTGTGAAATTAAGATTTTTCCATGTCCACTTAGCCAAAATTGAAATTTCATGTTTGCAACTGTAGGGCTTTCACTTTAGTTCTCTTCTAATGTTTGAATATAATGTCATTGAATGCAATTGATAATATTTCCATGTGTTTTATGTAAAAACTAAAAAGTTTATTTCATGAAAATTTTAGGCATTTGATTTAATTGTAAATACATGTGTGAGCTTATTATTGTTTCATGTTGTTAAACATGTTTTTTTTTCCTTTAATACCACTCCAAAAAATTCCTTACATGTTTCAAGAGGTATTTATCCTAGTTACATTGTTCAATGTTTGTTTAATGTTTATATTGTATTACTTCAAGTAATTAATAAGTTTTCTCTACTTGCTTATTCAAAACAAAAAACATTTTTATGTAACATAGGCAAAACATAGAGCTTCCTTATGTTCATTGTTATTTTTTTAGCATTCTTTCCTTTCCTTCTCCAATTAATATCAATATATCCAGCCCCTTTTCTTGCTAAAAACAAGACCATTACACAAACCTTAGCCAATAATGTCCAAATTCTGGCCATTCTTGTCCATTTTCTTACCAATGTCGTCCAAATCCTGTTCAGTCTTATCCAAGTCATAGCCAATCCAAACTAACCTTTTCTAAGTCCTAGAGATTCATATCCAAATTTAAGTCAGTCATGTCCTGGTCCTAGTCAATCTTGTCTAAGTCCTAGCCAGTCATGTCCAAATCTTAGAAAATAATGCCTATGTCTTTGTTAGTCCTGACCATGTCTTAGCTAATCCTATCCAAATCCTAGCCAATCCTAACCAAATCCTAGCCAATCCTCTCCAAGTCCTAGCTACTCATGTCTATGTCCAAGCCAATCCTATCTAAATCCTAGCAAGTCCTAACCAAATTCTAGTTGATCCTGAACTAATCCTAGACAGTTATATTCAAGTCCTAACCAGTATTTTCAAATTCCTAGCTAGTCCTATCTAAGTCCTACGCAATCAAAAAAAATCCAAATCAAACCTAATATTAATCAAACCTAACCCAAATCAAACCTAACCAAAAATTAAACTAAACCCAAATCAAACCTAACCTAATATGAACCTATCCCAAGTCAAACTAACCCATACTTAACCATAAACCATTTGTGCACCTATATCCAAAACTTTGATAAATAAAAATGAATATTTGGTGTAAAAGAAAGGAACAATGCTTGAATATATGAGTCTAACATTTATATGTGTTTTAATATTTATGCTCATAAGTGTTTGCGTGCATGTTTCAATTGAAAAGTGTATGAATAAAATGTGGTGTTTGTGAATATATGTTAAGATGTGCATGACAAAGTGTGATATTAATATTCATGTGAATGTTTTGTGAATGTTTATATGTATGTGGTGGCATTCGCAGCTACTGAGATTTTCTCGTGTCGATGTCAATTTCATTGTTTCGAGTCTCCACACTGTTTATCTATCTTATTGCCCTAATCTTTAAGAGATCTTATTTCTTTGGATCATGTAAAGGATCCTCGGATATTAAGAAATTTGAAGAAAATAAGGATCGATAAGATAGAAAATAGTAGAATAAGAAATATCAGTGACAATCATTACTCAAGGAGTATCACATGTGAAATTTTGGTTAAACAGAGATTTCTAGGTGTCATACCTATTCTAAGTTCTTAAATCTCCTATAGGAGCAAGCTCCTATAGTTAATTATATCTTAGATAATTAAATTCATCTAAAAAAACTTCTGATTAATGTTAACACTGGTTTTCTAAGAGATCCCAAGGAAAGAGACGTCAAAGATAAATTCAAGGGGTAATATGTTTCTACCTTAAAGGTTTGATTTATTAATGTCATTTGTTTATGTCAGTTTTTATTTTTGTTTTGTTGTGTTGTCATTATTTTGTCGTTTTGCCTTGTAGTTTGTTATTTTTCTAGTGGCAATCTTAAAAGTTTTAAGTTTTGTGACTATCCTAAAAGTTTAGGTTTTGTTTAGTTGTTTATTTGTCCCATCTATAGAATGTCATCCTACAAAACAGAGTTAGCACACCCTAATAACATGAAAGTAAATCTAAAGTGGAACCTGTATTTATCCTGCAAGAAAACCAATGTCAAAATTATTTAAAAGAGATAATGTGGATTTTATTTCTTAAATTGTTGATTTAGTTTATCTCTAATATGAATTGGATTTAGATTCAAGGTCCTATAATTTAAAGATGTTTGTATTAAGTCTAATATAAACTAGACATAACACAAGTTCGATTTTAAAATTTTTAAATTCAATGTCTTTTAAATCTAAAAGTGTTTAATTAAGTTTTGGTAAAATCTTAGATTCAGTGTCGTTTAAATCTAAAGATGTCCAAGTAAATCCTAGATTCATTGTCATTGGTATCTAAAAATTTTGACTTAGGCATATTGGACCTAAGTAAGATTTGGATCAGATTTAATGTTGGATGAACCTAATTTAAGTTTGAGTCTATTTTATGTAGGTTGAACTTAAGTTAAGTTTTAATTAGGTTCAATGTAAGTTGAGCCTAAGTTTGGATTAGGTTCAATGTAAGTTGAATCTAAGTTAAGATTAAGTTAGGTTCCATGTAATTAGGTCTAATACTGGTTGAGCCTACTAGTTTGGGTTTGATTTGGGTTCAAGTTGAGTTGAACCTAAGTATAAGTTAAGGTTAAGTTTAACACATGTTGAACCTAAAAGGTTTAAGTTTAACTTAGGTTCAAGTTGAGTTGAACCTAAGTATAGGTTAAATTTAGGTTGAACCTAAAAGGTTTGAGTTTAACTTAGGTTCAAGTTAGGTTAAACCTAAGTTTGGATTAAAGTTAGGTTCAATGTATATTGAACCTAAAAGGTTTAAGTTTAAATTAGGTTCAAGCTGGGTTGAACCTAAAATTTGGTTAACTTTGGTCCAAGTAAGGTTAAACCTAAGTTTAAGAGTTGATTAGGTTCTATGTAAGTTAAACCTAAGTTTAGGTTTGATTTAGGTTCAGTGTAGGTTGAATCTAAGGATTTAAGTTAGGTTAGGTTTAATGTAACTTAAACCTAGAGGTTTGGTTTAACTTGGGTTTAAGTTGAATTGAACTTAAGTTATGGTTTTGATTTAAGTCTAATTAAAGGTAGACTTAATTAGGGTTTAAGGTTTCTTATTCCTAGTGTAAGCAAAGCTTAACAGTTAATTTAGTCAAATTAAGGTTAGACATAATTAGGGTTTAAGGTCGTTTAAGCCTAATGTGAGTAAGGCCTAAGGGTTAATTAAGTCTAATTGGGGTTATACTTAAGTAGGAATTAGGGTTATTTAAGCCTATTGCGAGTAAGGCTTAAGGTTTAATTAAGTCTAATTAGCGTTTGACTTAATTAGGAATTAAAGTTGTTTAAGCCTAATGTGAGTAAGGCTTAAGGGTTAATTAAGTCTAATTAGGGTTAGGCATAATTAGGATTTAAGGTTGTTTAAGCCTAAAGTGAGTAAGGCTTAAGGGTTAATTAAGTCTAATTAGGGTTAGACTTAATTAGGATTTAAAGTTGTTTACGCCTAAGGTGAGTAAGGCTTAAGGGTTAATTAAGTATAATTAGGGTTAGACTTATTTTAAATTTAAACTTGTTTAAGCCTAATGTGAGTAAGGCTTAAGGGTTAATTAAGTCTAATTATGGTTAGACTTAATTAGGATTTAAGGTTTTTTAACCCTAATGTGAGTAAGGATTAACGGTTAATTAAATCTAATTAGGGATAGATTTAATTAGGATTTAAAGTTGTTTAAGCCTAAGGTGAGTAAGGCTTAAAGGTTAATTAATTCTAATTAGGGTTAATCTTAATTAGGATTTAAGGTTGTTTAAGCCTAATGTGAGTAAGGCTTAAGGGTTAATTAAGTATAATTAGTGTTAGACTTAATTAGGATAAGGCTTAAAGGTTAATTAATTCTAATTAGGGTTAGAATTAATTAGGATTTAAGGTTGTTTAAGCCAAATGTGAGTAAGGCTTAAGGGTTAATTAAGTATAATTAGGGTTAGACTTAATTAGGACTTAAGGTTGTTTAAGTTTAATGTGAGTAAGGCTTAATTGATTAATAAGACCTAATTATGGTTAGGTCTAATTAGGGTTTAGGATTAATTAAACCTAATTTAGGTAAGGTTTAATTGATTAATTGGACCTAGTTATGGTTAAGTCTTATTTAATTATGGTTAATTAAACCTAATTTAGGTAAGGTTTAATTGATTAATTAGACCTAATTATCATTAGGTCTAATTAGGGTTTTGGATTAATTAAACCTAATTTAGGTAAGGTTTAATTGAGTAATGAGACCTATTTATGGTTAAGTCTAATTGGATTATGGTTAATTAAACCTAATTTAGGTAAGCTTTAATTGATTAATTAGACCTAACTATGGTTAGGTCTAATTAGGGTTTAGGATTAATTAAACCTAATTTAGGTAAGGTTTAATTGATTAATTAGACCTAGTTATGGTTAAGTCTAATTGGATTATGGTTAATTAAACCTAATTTAGGTAAGGTTTAATTGATTAATTAGATCTAATTATGGTTAGGTCTAATTAAGGTTTAGGATTAATTAAACCTAATTTAGGTAAGGTTTAATTGATTAATTAGATCTAATTATGGTTAGGTCTAATTAAGGTTTAGGATTAATTAAACCTAATTTAGGTAAGGTTTAATTGATTAATTAGACCTAGTTATGGTTAAGTCTAATTGGATTATGGTTAATTAAACCTAATTTAGGTAAGGTTTAATTGATTAATTAGATGTAGTTATGGTTAACTCTAATTAGCTTAATTAAACTTAATTTAGGTAAGATTTATCTGATTAATTAGACTTAGTTATGGTTAGGTCTAATTGAATTATAGTTAATTAAACCTTGGTTTAATTTGGTATCATTGGTGTCTTAGAGCTAATTAGGGTTTATTAAGTTAAACCTAATGTGATTAAGGTCTAACTTAGTTTAGTTAGGTCTAATTGGTGTCTTAGACTTAATTAGGGTCTGTTTTATATTAAACCTTATATAATTAAGGTTTAATGGATTAATTAGGTCTAATTAGGGGTTAAACCTAATGTAAGTAAGATTTAATTAATTAATTAGGTATAATTAGAGGTTAGACCTAATTAGGATTTATTATAGATTAAACTTAATGTAAGTAAGGTTTAATTGATTAATTTTATCTAATTAGGGGTTAGACCTAATTAGGGTTATTAAATTAAGCCTAATGTCATTAAGGTCTAACATGGTTTAATTAGGTCTAATTGATGTATTTGACATATTTAAGGTTTATAATATTAAGCCTAATGTGGTTAAGGCCTAATTAAATTTAATTAAGTCTAATGAGTGTCTTAGACCAAATTAGATTTTGATTTGAGTCCAGCTGGAATTAGGCTAAAGATTGACTTACTCTATAGTGGAATGGACTAGGTAAAGTGAATATTTGATTTTTTAAGGTTTTTAGGGTTTTAAATATTAAAATTTTAACCCTTATAAGAAATTTTCCATTTTAAATTTTCAGAAGGCAAAAATTTGTCATTTCAGGGTTAAAGTTTGTTCCCCAAGATTTCTAACCAGTTTCTAATTTAACTTTTCCAAATTTCTAGTTTTTTTTATGATTATTGTTAAAAATGAATATAAAGTCCCATAGAAATTAGGAAATTGTATTCTAGAGAATTTTCCTAGCCATAGAAATAATCAGGGGATATTCCTAAGGAAGTTAATCCCTAAAATTTTTATATTTTTCTGATTTATAAATAATTTTTAATAATTAAATTACTCTAGGGAGTAATTAATTAATTAAAAATTAAATATAACTCTTTAACTCATAATTTTTTTCCCACATTGTTCTGCTCATTTTCCTAAGTTCAGGGATATTTTTATTGTATTTTTCTAATTTTTCTATGCAAAGATATGGATTTTTTATTAGTTTAAAATTAATCTAATTTAATTAAATTTAACTAAATAGAAAAAGCAAGAAGGCACCGCGTGTCATCGGATGCGTCGAAATGCGCTTGATCAGTTGCAGAGCTCCGAACATGGGATTAACTCATTTAAGTCATAGTCGTCCATTTCCAAAACACGAAAATGGATTGCAACTAAGCGTCTCCTTCTTTTAAATTAACCTGTGAGCCATCCATCAAAAATTCATAAGATCTCTGTGGAATCTTAATGGATTTTCATGATTTTTGGCTCTAAATCTTCATCTGAAGAAGACAAAGACATCCATGCAGTGATGATAGGGTTGTAAAATGGTTCGTTTCACAATTGATCAATCCCGAACACCATTGAAAAAAAATAAACCATAGCTTGGCCTTAATTGATATAAGCTCGATCTGAATGATTCTGAAGCTTTGCCAAGCTCAGAAAGCTTTGCCCAATGCAAATTGAGATAAAATTGGGTCTTGTCGGCATATTTTTAGGTTTGTGTTGTATTTTGAAAAGAGGGGTTGCCTACAGAAGTTGTCGGCAAATTTTAGATTTTAAATTTAATTTAAATATGTACATATGGTTTAGAAAGTAGTATTTGATTTTGAAAATAATTTTAAGTTTGAAAATTTTAAGATATGAAATCAAACCGATCTCACATCCCAAATAGTTTTTATAAACGAGCACCACACCACAAACTGTATATCTATCCCGAAGAATAGACACACTGCTTGTCGATGAGGCTCGGTTAAATAAACTAGAAGATTTGTGACATTCGTTTGGTCTGCGAATCAACTTTATAAGCCGACAAGTTCCCCTACTTAATATAAAAAAATTAAGCAGGGTTTATATTACCTGGGTTCTTAAAGTTCCCTATAAAGGCAAGCCCCTATAGTTAATAATATCCTAAATGACGGGAATCATTTAAAAAAACTCTCGATAATGATCAGTGGTTTTGCTCTCAAGAATTTCAAAGTTTGAGGTTTTCAAAGGATTGGATTTTGAAAATTTCAATAGGGATTAGCTCAAATTTGGAACAGTTTATTTTAGGAGTTCAAAGGAAGAGAAGTAGAAGCTGAGGATCCAAGAAGAATCTTGGCAACTTCCCAAACTATCCTATTGTTTGGCTTCAATTTGAGAATTTACTTAATGTTGTAATCTTGCCAATTTTAATTAATTTTGACTTATATTTGTATGATAAAATCATACAAACAGCCTCGAAGATGTGAGGGTTTATGTCGTACCAAACGACCACCTCGAAGTCCTAAGACCGGTTAGGGCTTAACTTGCATAACATAATTATACAAATGCCTAACAAAATGTTGAGGAATTATGTTGCACTAGGCAAACTACCTCGAAATCCAACGGTTTGGTTATTTAATTCTAAGAATGTTTAGTTGATGTAGAGTTGTTTTGCTGACGAAGATGGTCGTGCTGCCCACCGTGCTCCAAGCTCCTTGTTGTTGCAGAGGTTTAGTTTTAGAAGGTGAAAATCAGGAGGTGAGAGAAGTGTTTTGGTTTAGAGAAAATCTTAAAATCCAAGTGTTTTTAATATTTTAATTAAAACAAATCTTAAAGTTCTTTAAACAGAACCGATTAAGATCCCACAGTTCTGTCATCCCGGCACCGTTATTTTCATCGAATTCACTTAGTCCAAATGAATTTTCTAAACTCAACTGAATGAGTTCCACACTTTCATTTAGACCGTGGGAAATCCCGTTAGCAACACGTGGGTTACATCATCCGAGGTATTTCCGATCATTCAACGAGACGTTTTAATTTAGTTGCAATTGTAGTTTTGTTGTTCTGTTTGTGATTAAATTTTGAGTTGTTTTATATTTTGGAATGTTGTGGCGGTGAATTTTATCTTGCAATGACTTTTAATTTAATTTTGGTTTCAGTTCAGGGACTATCCTAAAGGTTTTAGTTTTCATGCAACAGTCTTGTTTAACATGCAAGAAAAAGTAAAGTACAGTGCGTGTAAGTAAATTGCAATAAAGTAAATTGCAATAAAATAAAAGCGTACCTGGAGGGTCTTCCCGTCATCACAGGCTGCACTTAAAACACATGTTAAGGCATTTAAATATTTTAACAAGCACCTAGGTAAAGCTAAGAGAAGGGTTTTGGTTGTCTATCAAATTTCGAATCCTATTGCTAGTCATCTCCTTTGACGTCTAGGTTGTTGTGTTTTGATTTAAGGATGATTTTCTTCATCAAAGAACAATTAAATTCAATTGTTCTTCTAAAACATCCCGTCGTATTGAGAAAGTGCTTAGGACGAGTCCTAAACATCTTTTCAATACTTCTGGGATTATCTTGAGTCCAGATGAATTGTTATTGTATTGACGAATCAATCATCCAAGGATTTTTATTTTTGTTTTGTTTCTTGCTCAGTGAACTTAGGATATTTGAATATCTTATGTGTGACGTGACATTTCACTTAATACTCTATTTAAGAGTTATAATAATTAAAGCCTTTAAGGGCTAGTCGGGTAGTTGAGAATTTTAGTCATTCTTAATTTAAAGTTTGAGTTAATGATTTAAAGTGATTTAATTTAATTATGAGGTTTTAGTTAATAATCGTAAGTTTGAAATAGTGTTCAAATTATTTTAGATTTAATTTAAATCTTTACACTTTCAGTTATCTTAGTATTTCAGATTGATGTTTATGTTTTAAATTTTACTTAGATAGAAAGAGGTGTTAGGATTATCGATATGTTTTGATTTAACTCTTAATGATTTCATTTAGGTTTGTTGTTAAGTGATTTTTAATTTAATTTAATTTAATTTAATTTGATTTAATTTTAATTTTAATTTAATTTATTTAATTTAATTTAATTTTAATTTTATTTTATTTTATTTTAATTTGATTTAATTTCAATTTAATTTTAGTTTCAATATTTTAAGTTTGGTTTAATTTAATTTTAATTTTAATTTTAATTTTAATATTTTAAATTTAATTTAATTTAATTATTAAGGTGTTAATTTAATTTAATTTAAACCTTGACTTGGCTTAATTTAATTTAATTTTAATTTAATTCCAAAATTTTAAATTTAACTTTAATTATTATTTTAATTTTTAATTAAGAACTAAATATTGTTAAAGTGACTAGTTTAGGTATTTTTTTTTTAAAATTAAAGAATAAACATCCTCTTAATAATATCCCTATTTTAATAATCCAAATTTAAATATATTCTTCCCAAAATTCAAATTATTTAATTAATTAGAGTTTCATTTTGATATTTTCAAAGTGTTTAATAGGTTTCTACCCTTTTAGTTTCCCTAAGTTTCAATCATCCAAGAGAAAGTTAAAATCAAATATTTTACCCTCCATTTTGATTAAACCTAAAGTTTTAATTAAGGGTTAAATTTCTTAATTACCTTTATGCCCTTTTAAGCTTATTTATTTCATAACTCACTAAATTGAGCTCAAATTAATTTGAAATTTTTATTTCACTTCACTCATATGTCAATTAAGACATTAGAGGAGAAAATGTGATTTTTTTTCTGAATTTAATTTATTTATATAATTAATTTTAGTAGAAAATAGGGATTTTCAAGGAAAATACAACAACATGACCATGGAAAGGTTTCTGTCCTTAAGAAAATTATGGGATCTTCTTAATGACCAGAGGACAACTTGGACCAATTCTGGTGATTTTTTGAATTATATTTTATATATTATAATTATTTTTAATTTTAAAGTATTAATTAGTTTTAAAATAAAATAAAGGTTAAAAAATAGATTTTATATTTTTCTTAAATTTCTCTGACCTCAAGGAATCCAGGAAACAAATTTTATAATTTTCTTTTTTTTTTTTTGATTTATTAGAATTATGTTAGTGAAGAAGGTTGAAAATTCATTTTTTTAATATTAAAAATTACATTAAGTCTTTAAAATTCAATATCTTATCCTAGGGACTTAAGAAAAATATTTGGTTTGTTCCTAAATGATTAGGAGTCAAAATGTGACATTTTTATGATTTTTAATATTTTTGTGATTTTTATTATTTTTTAATTATTAAAATATTAAAATATTGTGAAAAATCAAATTTTTTTAGAAAATTCCAATTTTAATTTTTGTGAACTTCCCTAATATCAGAGAAGCCCCAAAACGATTTTTGTGAATTTTTGAAAAGTATTTTTGGAGTTATGAATTTTTAAAGTTCCATTTTGCTTATGAGGGTTAATCAATCCATTTAGTAGGGTTAATCAAGTCCAATTGATTTCAAAATTTTATGCAAGGTTCCTCTCACCCTAAAGAGCAATGGAGAATTGTTTTAAGTCAATTTGATGTGTGGTTAACCCTAATTAATTCAAATTCAATTTTAGGGGTTTAGGCCAATTAAGGTTATTATGAATGAATTAACTCAAAATACATTTTTCATAGGGTCCCCTGGTCCTAAGAAATATCACCAAATTTTCCTAGAATTTATTTTATAACATGCTAATTATTAGAATTAAAATACCTAAAATAGTGACATGAACTTGAAAAATCAATAACTCTTCACAGAGATGGCCTCTGACCTTGAAAAATTCAGGGAATGTTCCCAAGGTCAGAGGCTTCAAAAGCCATATGGTCTCATGCCATGGTGAATTGTCTATGCAAATGGCGAATCAAAATATTGGAAACAGTAAATAAATTATTAAAAATAAAATACTCATCCAATTAACTTGATTTCTTTTCCCCATTATTCTCCTTTGTTCACTGAGCAAGAGGGTATTTTTATTTTATTTTTGTGATTTTTCTATGCAAAAATATGAATTTTTGAAGTTCAGGGCATTTAAATAATTCAAAAATACCCTAATTTTCTACTTATCCACGTGGCACCGCGTCAACCTTGGCAGCTCCGAAAGCCCACGTGTCGGGCTGTGATTCGGCGCCGCCATCTGACTCAGCTATCCAAGGGCCCGCGGTTCACGTACCATTGCGCTGTCCGGCTTGATCTCGACCATCCACTCGATACACGCGCGATCCAACGGCTCCTGGTCATCGTCTACGACTGGTGTGCACCCGTGACCGTCCACACTCGAACCCAATATCTCTCTCGATTCTCAATGGATTTTCGAGTTCTTATGCTCTATCGATTCATCTTGAAGAGACGAACACATCCATACGGTTTATAAGTTATGAAATTAACCCAAATAAAATGGAGAATTGCTGGAAGCTCAAGAGGAAGAATGAGTTCATACCTTTGCTCAGAGAAGTGAAGCTTCGATCTGAGGGTTGTGTCACCTTCGATTGAGTCCAAGCAAGCTCCAGATGAAGTTTCGGCTGCGGGAATTGTCTAAGTATGAAAGTGTCCACGGCCGATCCACAAAGCTTGGAGGCTGGAAGCAATGGTTGGCACTGGTCATTGGGCTTTTCTTGGTGAACTTCTCCTCTTGGTACGGTGAAGGTGTAGGGTCAATCAATTTGAAGATTGGCTCACTGTGGTGAAGTGTCCTGTTTTTAGGTGGATTTTCAGCTCGAAATTGAGCTCGTTAATGGGATTTAGGGCGAAGGAACACCGGGGATCAAGCTTGCTCTGCGTTAGGAGAAGGTCACGGAGCAATTTTGGCGAGTTTCCTCGAGGTTTGGTTCATCACCTTATTTGGCCGAGAGGTGGTGGTGTTTAAATAGGCATGGTCGGAGGGCTTCCCGGGGCGATTGGAGGCCGGGATCGAGCTGCTCGGGGAGGAGAAGAAGAGCTTTGGTGTCCACTAGGGTTGGGACGGCTCAGCGAGGGAGAATTTGAATTTTTGGCTCACATGGAGCTCTCGGCCATGGTGTTTTACGGTGACCCGTGTGGTCGGCCGGCCGGGCATTGGTCACCATCTTAACCGGTGAGGTCGGGTGCAGGGTTTGGTGAGTTCAATTGGCTTTGGACATGTGTAAAGGATTTGATTTAAATGGAATGGGGGAGAATTCATTTTGGCTTAATTTGGTCCAATGCATGGATTAAGCTAGGTGCACCTCCCCAAGGCTGGTTTGTGCTGAAGAGAAAATCATTTGGATTAGCTTGATTAGTGGGGTCAAGTCACAATCCAAGTACAATTAGGCTTAAGCGTGAGTTAGGGGAGACATGGAATGGTTAATGACTCTTAAGGAGTGCTTAAAGGCCTTCCTCCTTTTTCCACTTATGGGGTGTTGACAATCCTAAGATTCTCATGGCTCTCATGTGGCTTGTGCATGGCTCCAAGTCTTGCTCATGGCTTAGGAATGACTTGGCTCACTTGCATGAGAAAGGGATTTTGGGATTTTTGAAATTTAGGGGTATTTTGGCATGAGGCTTGATTTAGATTTATTTGATGATGGAATTGGAACTTAGGGAATGATTTTGATTAAATGGATGACAAATGAAAAATTTCATATGGGCTTTAGAGTCAATTTTGGGCTTTTGAAATTGTCTTAGGATAGGCTTTTAAAGTGGTTTAAGGAAGTGGGCTTTTGGATTTAAAATAAATTTGGGATGAAAATTTTGTAAAGGATTGTGCCAAATAAATTTTGGGTTTAGTTGTTAGGAAATGTTTATGGGAGTGTTACAAAGATTTCTCAACTTTGGTTGGGCTCTAATTTTGGGATTTGGGCCCATTTGGGTTAGGTTTGGGCTTAGGTCAATTTAAGGGATTTTGGTTTTGGGTTAGGTTTGGGTGGAGTTTAGGTTCAAATTTTGGGCAAATCAAGTTAGTGTTTTGTTTGTGGGGATGTTAGGAAGGTTTTAGAAAAGGTTTGGGGCCAATTGGGGTTGAACTGGACTAGGTTTGGGCTAGATTTAGGTCATGGTCCAAAATTGGGCCTTAGGCCCCAAATTGAAATTGGGCCCAAAAGTCAATCAAATTGGACTTGGATTTGATCTAAATTGATGTTGGGGATATTTAATTGAAGTTTAGAATTGAATTGGACCAGAATTGAGGTCAATTGGGGTGGTTTGGTTTGACATTGGGTTCACTTGGGTTTAAAATGGGTCAAATTGGGGGTTTTGGTAAAAGTGGGGTAAATTAGAAAACTTGGCCCATGGTGTAGTTGAACAAAATGAAATTGGGAATATTTGGGATTTTTTAGAATTTTCTGGGAATTTTTAGAATTTTTTTGATTTTTTGGGGTAAGAGGGCATTTTGGTAATTTTGGAGGGTATTGGGGGGTATTTTTGGAAATTTTGATATATTTGGCTATGGATGATCAATTTGAGTGGGGGGAAATGTTTAGGATTGGTTTTGAGGAATTTTGGGTAATTTAGGTGATTTTGCAAATTTTGGGTAGTTTCAAGGACATTTAGTAGGCTTGGCGGGTGTAGGGCCCCGGGGGTCAAAAATTGAAATTTTGAGGGAATGAAGATTGATCAGGTGAGTAGAATGGAATCACTTTGGTTGAGCCATGAAGCCATATCAAGCCCAAAGAGCCATGAGAGGACTCATTTGAGGCATTCACTATGTTGTTCCTAACCCTCTTAGTCAAGGGCCTATGGGTTAAGGTCCATCCATATGAATTACCTACATGAGTCAGGAAGTCAAGCTAGGCATGAATGGTTTTAGAATTGGAATGTGTGTGAAAGTGTAATGTGTATGCAAGTCAACCCTCACCAGACCAGGCCATTCAGGGTATTCCTAAGGCCAAAAAGTCCTACAGGGAACTCATCCTTTAAACCTCAACATTTGATTTCAACCCTCTAGGTGATTAGGGGTCTAAAATCAAGCTTGTGGGGTTTGCAGGGAGTCAAGAAGTAGTTTGAATTTCTAAGTGGTGGGTTCCAATTCTAGTCCTCTAAGATTAGTTAAAGGAAAAGCTTAAGGCTAGATCCTAAGTGCTAAAGAGAGAAGCAAAAGACCTCACCAAAATTGAGGTCAACAAGTCTTGGTATGGATTCAATTTTAAGGTGCCACGGTATGGGAGGAGGATGTTGAATAGTGGATTAGAGCCTATGGGAAGAGCCAATTTCAATTGGTCTTGTCTTCGTACACCTCAGGGAAGGTGTAGGAATGCTCAATTTAGAATTTGGAGGGGTTTCATTTTAGCCTAGAAAATAGTCCTATTTTTGGGTGAGAAAATTAGGGCGAGCTAGTGGGTTTTAAGACCTAATTCTAGGGGAATAAATTGCTTAGGTCCTAGGGAAGAAGTTTTATGTTGTAAGCATTTGGATTTGAGCAAAGTAGCTAGGTCTCCTATTTTCCTCTCTTCTCTTTTGTCTTCTCGGGCTTTTCTTATTTATAGCCATAGGAGGCCATGAGCAAGCTTGGGCTTGCCTTGGATTCACTTGGGGAGCTACTATCCAATGTTATCTTTGATGAGGGTAAGATTTCGACTGAGGATGAGCCTAATTCATCTCCCCAAGATCAACCCATGTTGGTTTCCAATTAACTCATGGTTTGGCTTCCCTCCATTGGCTTCTCCTTAAGGTGGATAAGGCTTGATAACTTGCTGAAGTCACCTCCCCTATATGAGTTCTATTGATCATTCAATGTTTTGAGGAGAGAATGACACCTAAGCCTCATCTTCCATCCTTGTCATGGCTTGGTCATGATGAATTTTCACCATGGTGAGAGGCATGGTTTAAGTAGTGTGTGCTTCTTATTGGATGCCTCATGAAATGGTTGAAGTGGCATTGTATTTGGCTGGCCAACTCACTTCATGCAAATTGATGAATCACTGAATGAGTTGGGAGGAAGGTGAAAAATATTTTTCTTCACCCCAAAATTTATGTTTTGTTCATGATGGCTTTTAATAACCTAGGTGAAGATCTGACTTCATATCTTGGCTTTCCTCCATCAGAGAAGAGTAGAGGTGAGTGCTGACCTCTCCTCATTCTTGGTAGAAAATTCATGAGGGAATGACACCTCATGATTCCCTTCATAATGAAGTCATGATGGTGTTTAATCATGGTTAAAGTGGTGGGTCATGGGTTATTCAATGTGTTAACCCATGTGTGCGAGTCTCATGGGTCATGAGTGACCCATTGATGACCTCACATGATGTTATTCATAATGTCATGGTGGAGTTTAAAATTTGGAGGCCATTTATATATAATGTCATCTTTAATTTGAATTTTAGGGTTAATTTTTATAATTGCACTTTGAATTAAATATGTAATTAATTAAAAGTGTAGGAAATTATAATATTAACCTATAAATTAATCAACATGATTTTGGAGGTTAATCATTTGATTAATTTTGTTAATTTGGTTCAAAATTGAGTAATTTGACCAAATTTGACTAAAGTTGACCAGGATTGACCATGGTTGACTATGGTTGACCAGTCCAAGTCCAGGGTTGAACCAGGTGATTTACTTAACCTTATCATGGTTAATTTAATCATGGGGCCATTAATTTTGGTAATATGACTTAGGTTTGATTAGAGTTAACTAAATGACTAAGTTTGATCATTTTAATGTCTCAAATTAATCAAATGAGGTAAATTTGACTAATTTTGGTGTCAAGATTGACTTGGTGGTCAATGGGGTTGGCATTGGGTCATTATGGGGTTTACTAGGTCATGTATTGATTATTTTGACCAAATTTGACCATTTGGGTCAAAAATTGACCAGATTAGCCATTGGGGTAATCATTGGGTCATGGATTAACCATTTTGACCTAGTTTGACCATTTTGATCAAACGTTGACCAAATTGGTCAATGTGGTGGTCATTGGGTTAAGGGTTGACCATTTTGACTTAATTTGACATTTTAAGTCAAAGGTTGACCTGTTTGGTCAATGTGGTGGTCATTGGCTCAAGGGTTAACCATTTTGACCTAATTTTGACCATTTGGGTCAAGTGTTGAACTGTTTGATCAATGTAGTGGTAATTGAGTCATGGATTGACCATTTTGACCTAATTTAACCATTTGGGTCAAAGGTTGACCTGTTTGGTCAATAGGGTGGTCATTAGGTCAAGGTTGACTATTTTGACCTGATTTGACTATTTGGGTCAACGGTTGACTTGTTTGGTCAATGTGGTGGTCATTGGGTCAAGAGTTGACTGTTCTGATCTAATTTGACCATTTGGATCAAGGTTTGACCTATTTTGTCAATGTGGTGGTCATTGGGTCATGGTTTGACCATTTTAACCTAATTTGACCAATTGGGTCCAAGGTTGACATGTTTGGTCAATGGTGTGGTCGTTGAGTCAAGGGCTGACCATTTTAACCTAATTTGATCATTTAGGTCAAGAGTTGACATGTTTGGTCAATGTGGTGCCATTGGGTCAAAGGTTGGCCATTTTGACCTAATTTGACTATTTAGGTCAAAGGTTGACCTGTTTAGTCAATAGTTGATCAAATCAGGGTTTGTCATTGCTGATTTGATCATTTTAGATTGTCATTAGGATTTGGGTTTGAAAGGCTTCATTAAGGTTTTACTGTAAACACTAGGGTTTAGTGACCATCAAAGAGATTTAGGAATGATCCTTACAAAAGTGAGGTCAACGGTATGTATATATAAGTATGTATGTATGTATGTATATATATATATATGTATATATATATATATATATATATATATATATATATATATATATATATATATGTATATATATATATATATGTATATATATATATATATATATATATATATATATATATATATATATGTATATATATATATATATATATATGTGTATATATATATATATATGTACATATATATGCATGTATATGTGGATATATATGTATGTATGTAAATATTTATGTGTGTATATATATATATATATATGTATGTATGTATAAATGTACATATATATGTATGTATGTATGTATGTATGTAATGTATGTTTTGTGAGTATGTATGTACATACATATGTATGTATGTATGTACATACATACCTATGTATCCATACATACATACATATGTATATATATATATATATATATATATATATATATATATATATATATATATATATACATATGTATGTATGTATAGTTGCATTGTTTGATGGAACCGCCATCGTCTCCTTTCTCAGTTAGAGTTTCGCATGGTGAACCTTAACGTGCTTCACATGGGAATTTATCGCGTCGTCTCTTACTCCCTGGTTCTTTTCCATTTTCGTCGTTGTTGGCATTGTTAGGCGGAGTGCTCGCGTCCGTTCTTCTGGCGGCGGAACTGTCGCTGTTGTGTTCGTGCTGTGCTGAGTGCTTCGATTAGCGGCATCGTTTGATGTGCTGAGAGCTTCGACTGGCTGAGTTGACTGTCGTGTACAGAGGAACAGGAGGAAGGCGCCCTAGTTCAATCGTTTCTGCGGCTGCTCTGCTACAGTTCGTCTGTGGCTGTGCTACAGTGGCCACAGTTCGTCGTTCGCGCGAGTTCTGCTCGCCTGCAGGTTTCTTCGCCTCCTTGACTTCGGCGATAGTGAGTCTCTTCTCTGCTTCTGGTTTTCTGTTCCTGTCTTTATGGCAGCTACCTCCTCTATCCCTGTTAATGTGCAGAGTTATGCACAACGGGCTAAGTCTACTTATACTAGAGTAGTGGGCAAAGACCACACCTCCCACAAAGATTTTGATCATCTTTTTTTCCATAAGATTTACATGATGTTGCGACTGGAAAAATGGCATGCCATTTTATTAGGCCGATAGGTGAAAAGGATGGGAAACCTGCTATTATCTTCACTACCCAAGAAATGAAGGCTCTGACCGATGCTGTTAAGTTCACTTTAATTGAGAAATTCCAATTTGGTCACCCCAAGCTGGATTTTTTTAGAAAGTCTTTTAAGGATTTGAAGCACATTGGAGCATGGAAGTTGGGACTGCTGGATGACAGACATTTACTTATTAGACTATGTAATGAAAAAGATTATGCAAGAATCTTTGCTCAACAATCTCTTTCGGTAGCTGGCACCCCTATGAAGATTATCAAATGGACTCCTGATTTTGACCCATCTAAGGAACCTCTTATCGTTCCTATGTGGTTCAAGCTTCCTGGACTTCCCTTTCAGTTGTACCACCGAAATGCTTTGTATAACATCATTCAAGCTCTTGGTACTCCTCTCAGAGTTGATTCCCCTACTTTTGATAGGGTCTCACTAGATGGAGACAGGGTTCAGGTGGAGAGGGATATCACTCTTCCAGATGTGGATCGAATTTGGATCACAGATGATGAGGATGGGTTTTGGCAGGAGGTTGTGGTGGAGAACAGACCTCTTTATTGCCAGCATTGTAAAATATTTGGGCACATTATGGACACTTGTTATAGACTGCATCCTCCCTCAAGAAAAAGGGATTCTGGGCCTTCTTCAGCTATTGTTGGTATTTCCCAACAAAGAGTTGATGCTACCCTGGTTCAGGAGAAAAGGGTACCATCTGATGTTGATAACGTGTTCAACAGTTTAAACTCAGGTGACAAGGCTGTCGGGGAGACTCCTCCGCAGGTTGCACAAATTGTCACTCCGGTGGCTACTCAAATGACCAGCACAGTTGTTATTGAGCAAGCTCTAAGTGTGGCCCTTCCTCCTGTGGTGCAAACCGCCCAGGTGGCTACTATAGCTGTCGACTTTAACCGTTACATTCAAAAATTTAGCAGAAAAAGAATAAACCCCCAAGTTATACCCATTGCTACACCCACCGTTATGAATTAGCAGGACCAGTCAACAGAAGAGGAAGAGGCAGAAGAAGAAGAAGTAGAAGAAGATGAAGAAGATTGGCAAGTTTACACTTCTCGACGGAAGAAGAAGCCTGAGGATACACTTCTACTTGATTACTCATGGAAATGGAGTAGCACTGAAGAGATTACTTTATGGATCACTAAGAAATAGAGCGAGAGTGCTACCTTCGCAATATCGTTCTTAGACATTGTTATTGCTCTTTTTCTGTTCTGATCTTTGGATCCTTTTGTTAGCATTATATCGTTGGGGTAGGGCTTCCTTTATTGGGCCCTCTCCCCAAGCTTCTGTAACTATTTTATTTTAATAAAATAGGCCCTAGGGCTTTCAATATATATATATATATATATATATATATATATATATATATATATATATATATATATATATATATATATATATATATATATATATATATATATATATATATATACTATATATAGTTGCATACATTGGGTTAGGTTTGATTTGGTCAGTTTAATTTGGGTTAGGTTTGATTTGGGTTAGGTTTGATTTGTCCTTGTTAGGATTGTCTAAGACTTAGAAAGGACTAGCTAGGACATTGACAATACTAGTTAGGACTTGAATACTTGTATATACATACTAGTTAGGACTTGAATACTAGTATGCACGTATATATCGAAGGAGGAATTTACTCTTGTTGGGAGGCCATAAATCACCTGAGGGTCGAAACTCTCTAGGTAGTATAAAATATCCAACACTTCAATGCATATGAGATTTTCAGAAGGTATATAGCCGACTAAAAGGATGTTATGTGGTCAACCAAATTTCTCTAACCCTTATATGATTCTAAGGATGAAATTTTGAACTTCTTTGAGGTTTCAACGTCAGAAATGTACATAGATAAAGCATTCTATGGCCATCAGTATACCTCTATTTGTCAAAATTAGTCTAATCCTCGATATGCCCAACACTATCTTGGTACTAGAATTCTTCAACCCTTTCCACCCCTTAATTTTTTGGTGGACTTGTGTTCGGGTTCTACTCAAGGGATCGGTTCTTTAGGAGCCTGTGCTCTCCCCTCGAGTATTGCACGAGTCAGCACTATCATTCCCGTTATTTGCATTAGATGAACCTGATTTTTTTGTTGCACAAATTATCTTTCATTTCATGGTTTCTCCCGTGTGAGTTCCTTCTTTATGGCACACTCCTCTTCTTATTGTTTCCATAATTCCATGGTCACCACTTTTTAAGATCTTGAATGCAAAATGTCATGTAGATCATACCTTTGTTATGTAGTTGAATAAATGTGAGGATTTGAGAGAAATATAGATGAAGTAAAGTGTACAATATCTGAAAAGTTAAATTCACTAGTGCCTTTTTTAAGAAATGACCCCCTATCTATAGATCAGAGGGGTGTCTAGCAAAGTAACATGTCTGTCCATGTTTTAATTAGGAACTTACACGTCATTATTACATCTTTTCATTTTTCTAATTGACTCTTGCCCTTTTAATACTCATAACTTACTTTGACACTATTTTGTATTTGTAATTTCTTAAAAGGGAGCATTTAATGGTAGTTGACATTGTCACTCAGTCGTCTGATAATCTTTAAGTCTGCTGAGGAACATTGCTAGGCTAGAAGGTCTTTGGTCAGCCTCCTTGAGAGAATCATGGGTAAGACCCTCTTATCGTTAGGATGAAAGTGAACTGTCAAGCAGGGCACCTGTCCTACTGTCAAGCAGGGCACCTGTCCTTGGACAAGGGCCCTTCTTAAAGAATTGAAAAGATATTCAATGGGATACCATTTAGCCATTTTTGTTTAGAAATCTGAAAATCAGTTGAGCAACCAAGCTCTAGTTAACTATCCCTCAGATCAAGTGCCTCCTATTCTTGTGTTCACCTATGCTTACATTCAATCAGCCCATACTGAAGGAAACATCATTTGGTGTTTCCATCGTTTGACTATCTTGATTTAGTCCTCTAAAACCCATCAAACTTCCTCTAAAATCACACGGTCATATTTTTTATGTACTATTTCATTACAAAGTTATTTATAAAATTAAATTTTAATTTGCATTCATTTTAACTAGATCATCGTATTTTAATTAGATATAATTAAATGTTGACTGAGTCTATTTAACTATTTTAGGTCTCTAATACTTTAAATCAACTTCAGTTTAGCTGAAATAAATGAATTAATCAAATTTAAGTTAATTTAGATTATTTTGTATCACTTAAGGTTTTAAGGATGGTTTAGTTTGTTGAAAATAAAATACAATATAAATGAAATATAGTGTAAATTGAAATGATGGTTTCTAAAAACTTTAAGAGTTGTTTAGATAGATTTACAATAAATACAAATTTGTGTTTAATCTGAAGTAAAATTAACTAAATGTAAAACTAACCTGTCAAGGTGTTGTGTGATTAAAGGGCAATGATAGTGGCTTGTGGATGGTGGCAAGATATAATGGTTCAAGCCAGTGGATGGCCGAAAAGACAGACGGGTGGATGGTGATGAATGTTGATGGCTTGAGGTTACAACAGTAGTCGATTAGGGCATATGGCAGTTGTGACAATAGCATTGTTTGAATATGGATTTACTTTTAAAATAATATCTTTATAATGCAATCATATTTGGCAAGAGAATTTATTATAAAAATTTATTTATTTATATTTAGTTTAGTTTATTTTATGAATTATTTTTATTTGAAACAAATAAAATAAAAGTATTTCGTTATTTTTTATCACAACAAAATGTTACTTTTATGATTAATATACACATTGCATCCATACTTGTATTGTGAGGCATGACCAAGGATCAGAGCAGTTGGAATTTTGAGGGAGAGGTAGAGAGGGGGAAGAAAGAGAAGGTAAGAACACACATAGACATGCACTTTAGGGGCAAACTGGGGTATTCCTAGGCTCTGTGACTGATAAGAGTGAAATATTCGATGTTTAGATGGCACACTTTCCCATGTTTTACATTTTTTATACTATAAATTTTTTAGAAGGTATGTTTTGTCTTAATTGTGTAGGAGACAAGGTGAATAAAGAATTTGGAGCAAAATAAAATAAAAATTAGAACAATATAAGGAATTCAGACTAGTGCACCCACGCCCCCAATACAGTGTTAAGCACTCCCGCGCCCAGTTTAAAGCACCTGCGTTGGACCCTATGCACTCATGCTTGCTCGTTTGTTCAGCTTTCATAGCCGATCGGCCTTCAAGCAGCCAATCGATTTTTCTGATTATTATTCCTTGGTGATCTATGAGATCTTTAGGGGACCGGTTGAGAGAGTTTTAGGTTGAAACTAGCAGGATTGCTGGGGTGTTAGATATTTGTTCGGTCGTTGGTGTGGGCCTAAGTAGCTATTTAGTTATCAGACTGACCTTCAGTTCATTCGCAGTTCTTCGGCCGGTCACCAGTCCATCGGTTGGTTGACTATTGGTCGGTTTGTAATTTTAGAACGGTCGACTTCATAGGTACTTGTATCATTTCATAAGAGGGATCTCAATCATCTCTTTTAATCTGAATTGTTAAATTATCTTGAGGTAAGACAATTTTTAGGGGTAAAATATTATATAATTGTTTTTGCAGGCACTAATTCATAAAACTCACTTGCATTGCATCATGCGGTGACAGGTAGCCAAACATGACAAGATATCTCAACTTCCTTTAATCACGAGCATGTATTCTCTAGGATATATCCAGAACACACCTTAATATTGTAAGCAGCTCGACGTACTAATTTCTGCAAAAACAGCATACAAGTAAAAGCTCATCCATTTAAAATTTAGAAAATATTCTTTCTCCCTGTTAACAAAACCTCTTAAGATTTCAATTATAAATAACGAAATGTAATACTAAATATTGCTGGCACCAAAACACAATCAATATTTGCTTTAAAAAAATTTGAATTCAATAAAAATTGAAATAAATCTGTCATTGGGTGTGCGATCACTGTCTTATGATCAGTATGTTAAAACCTTTCCTCCAAAAAATTGCTTAATTAATAGCAATTAGGTGAGATAACAAAACTTTGGTGGGGAGCGAGGAGAGTGTGTCAGTGTAGCTTAAGGGACCAAACTAAAACATCAATAATAGCTATTCCGGTGTGGTATTTTGCGACGCGTTTTTGAGTTCTTGTAGAAGTAGAACAAGTTTGACAATATACTATTATTATTGCCATCTCGTATTGAGCAATAATTTAAAATATTATGTACAAATTTATGAAAATATTTCTATTTAAAATTTTTAATAACATTTTATAGTTTTTCTTTCATCAAAAAGGCAAACTAATTAAAAGGTAAATAATATGTGTGTGTGTGTGTGTGTGTGTGTGTATAGATATATTCTTCATCATTTAAAGAATATTAATGTCTATGCTTTTTGGCTATATGAGTATATCTTCTTAGTCCACATCCGCAAAATACCATATATTTTTTGAAAACATTTGCATAATTAACTTGTAATTCTAAAACAAAATTTTGTATTTTAATTAAAAAATTATATATATATATATATATATATATATATATATATATATATATATATATATTTGCGCAATAAATTTTTGCCTCTTCCAATTATTTTATATTTAGCAAATTCGTCTATGTTAAGTTAAAAACGCTTTTATATTATATATTTTCAAAGAATCGCCAAATACTGATTCTTTATGCGCTACAATCTTATGATGTAGGTCTGACGTCATGTATCTATATATTCGAGAACCCTACCCCACGAGAGATTGAATCCGTGACCTGTAGAGACTTGCAGACCCCCCCAACGAACAGGCCACGGCTTACGGCACAATTATTTTCTATTACATGAATATCATATATTAACTAGTAAAATATGAAACGTTTTATCTGTATCAACATTCTTATATAAAATATCCAACAACTTTTATATAACCCAACAAGTAATGTAATAAGGAAAAATTAGCTAACTAGTAATTCAAAAAAATTTGTGGTTGAGCTGTTAATAAGCAATGTATAATAGATTTAAAATTTTCACTATTTATTCTATTAATTTTCGCTTTGTGCGTCAAAATTACTACTCCTTTGGGGTATGGCTGAATCATTACTCATCAACCAAACTTCCAAATCTTTTCTCCGTATAAATCAATGGAAAACTCATTCAATCTCCCACGATGCACATCTAAATGGCTGCTTCTCCTATCCTTGTTTCCCTGCTTATCATGACTGGCGTTCTTCTTGCGGAGTCCAAAACTCACCCGGTCGCTCCTGGCCCCGCCGCCGGCCCTCTTAACCTCACCGCCATCCTGGCGAAGAGCGGCCAATACACAACATTCCTCCGTCTGCTTAAGGAAACCCAGGTCGTCGTGCAGATTCAGAGTCAGCTAAACGATTCGTACAATGGGCTTACCCTGTTTGCCCCTACGGACGACGCCTTCTCTTCGCTTAAAGCTGGTACTCTCAATGGCCTGGATAACCAGGAACAGGTGTCTTTGGTACTCTACCACGTTCTCCCACGGTAATTTCATTTCTATTTAGGCTGTTCTATGTTTTGACAACATCAGGATTCTACTTTGGGCCGGATTTTGGTCTGGTTAGATCTGATTAGATTGACTTTTTTTTTTTTTTTTTGCTTAATCTAGTTCAATAAATGTTTCATTGTTAAGCTAAATTCTGATATTTAAAGTCTTAATTCATCCCACAATAAATAAAGTATAGGTATGGCGATGTGTGTCGAGCACGCTCGTGCATCCTATGCATCAGTCTAAGGCCACATGCAACTGAGCACACACATGCCCGCACCCCCACACCATCTCATGCTCTTGCGCATTTCTATGCCTATGCTAATGTCAAAAATGCGAGAAATTATTACATCTGGATGAGCTGTGTCTATTTTAAGTAGTGTTGGTGGTATTATGGTAAAATAGCACCATAATACTATCAATAATATTTAAAATACTACCAATCGTACATACGGAATCTGGATGTACTAATCGTTTCAGATATGGACACCTTTAACTGTCAAGCGATATTTGGAGACTCGGTCAATATATTCTCAAACTTGTTTGTTCATGCCACTATACTTATGTGCATGCAACGTACATATGCAATGGGCAGATAATCTTTTATATGATGGATTCAAAAGTATCTATTTTGTTTTTCTTTTTTTATATTCAATATACAAGTTTTGGCATTTTCAAAACTTTACATAGCATCTAAGAAAAATTTTGAATAATTTGAAAAATCAACAATTCTGGTTCCAATCGATGTGTGAAGTCCTTGAATATAAAAAATTATGATTTAAGTTATTTTTTATGAATTATTATCTATTTTCAGAAAACATATAAGTAATAACATCCAAAAAAAAGGGGGCAAATGATAAATATATCATTATAAAATTTACATGATTATACAAAAATCTCAGAACCATTTTGAATAAATAGATCTTCTAAATTTGAATCAAGGATTATATAAGCTTCAATTTCAATAAATTTATAGTTAAATTGAGTATCCCAATAATACAAGTCTAATGATATTGTAATTGATCAAATCTGACTCCAGATAAGCCTAAATCATAACACTTATAGTTCAAGGCTTTGATATATTAATTAGAAGGTCAAATTATATCAAAAGTTGACATGTTTATAGTCGAATCAAGCTGCTTGATGAGAGAATCCAAAATGCCTAAGATCATTTAATTCTGAAGTTGTTAAGATACTTAAACGTTGAAAGAAGGATTTATGAAAGTGAAATAATGTAAACCATCCAATTTAGTGTTTTAAGATTTTGACTAAATTTAATGAAATTGTTCTATCAAATACTATAATAAACCCTCATTTTTCATTTGGAAGTGGGAGTAGAAGAGAAGTGTGAGTTGATAACCAATCCATAACTCTTGAAGAGAAATGCAGGATGTGCAATTATTAAAAATCAAATATTATCACCAGCTACTGTTGTAGGCTAACAAGTAGTTGGTTGTTATAACCACCAACTATAATTATTGTAGCCCAATTTTGACTGTTGTAACTATACTAATACTATAGGATTGTGATTGTTAGATTTTGTATTCGTATATTACCTAACCTGGGAGGAGTAAACTTCAGTAGTTTCAATTTTCTAGATGATTATTTTGATTGGGTTAGACTATAATTTTCACTTTCCAGATATTTTTTATATTGTTTCTTATATTTATTTTCTCCGTGTGTTGAAAAATTATATTGAACTAATGCTTAAGATTTCTACAGTTTTGTCTGGGGTCCATGAAAGGAGAAATTAAGGTATCCATATATTTTGACCTTGGAATGCGGGTTACATGCAATCCTTAATACCATTAATTGTGCAACATAAAAAATCTAATCGATACAAGGTAGTAAAAATCCATATAAGAAAGTAATCCCAGAAAAATTTTACTCAATTTCGAAGGGAAAACTAAGTGATGTGACGAAGCCATAGATTTGAAATCTTGACTTCAAGAACCCATTGATTCTCATTGACTTACTATAATTGTAGCTCATGAAACCATTCCAAGGTCAGCCTATCAACAAATCTTCAATATTGCTTCTTGCCTGGCAAGAAGATCAAGATCTTCCTTCCTTTTGGATATCCTTGTTAATCATCTCCTTTTTCTCCTGAAACTCAAGTTTTTCCCTTTCTCTCGGTTGACCTTCTCTTAGCTTGGTCTACGCTCGAGGCCACATTAAAGCTATATGAGTGAATAAATCAGCAATTAATGTAAGATCAATCATAATAGAATATGATTGAATCAATAGTTTTTTTTTTTTTTTTTTTTTGGTATATTAACTCGGAGCCTTAAAAGTAGTGTATGGGCAACAATAACTAGAAACTCATTACAGGTTTTATAGCCCATCTATGTTGGTATCATCTAGCAATCTAGTGAACACCCAGGCCTCTGGAAGCGATGGTGTCTACACATTAAATGTTACCGGAGCAAGCAATCAAGTTAACGTGTCAACTGGAGTGGACCAAGCGGTGATCAGCAGTAGTCTCTATTCAGAATTTCCATTAGCCATTTACCCTATAGATAAAGTTTTGCTTCCATATCAGCTCTTTGGGCCGAAGCCACCTGAAGCGGCACCAACACCAGCACCAGATGTAGCGCCAAAGAAGAAGCATAAGAAGGTGAATAAGGGTTTGGCTGCAGCACCGGCAGCCGACATTGATATAAAGGCATCGATGGCAGGCTTTGTCGAGAGGAAGGTGGAGTGGGGTGTGGCTCTTGGGGTTGTGTTGTTTTGTGTATTGGTAGCATGATGTGAGGATTGAGGGATTGGTTTTGTTGTGTTTGATTGAGATTATTTGTTTGTTGGTTTATTCGTGAGGAGAATTGGTTCTTGATTGTGTAGGCTGTTGATTTTCCTTGTTTGAAACTACAACAATTGTGGCCAAATTTGGCTACTTCAAATATGAAATTATGTTTTGAAAGCATTGGGTTAAAATCTTTAGTCATTTGCTAAAATTAATTTAAAAATTATGTTACAGTTTGAGCTTCACAAACTTATACATAACCTTTCTTTATATGATGTATGTATTTTTTGCATAGTAATAATTAAAGGAAAAAAAAAAAACCATTTTTTGTAATTCTACTTGATAAATACTAACATTTAAACTAGCCCTAAATAAAAAATCAAGAAGGAATTTCTTCTAAAATTTATATTTGGAATTCTTCATTATCTCGTATTTAAATTAACTTTATGATCGTTTAGACATAAGTCTCGATCAATATATACTTTTAAATGTTGATTGAAAGAAAAAGTTGGCATGATGGTAATAAATTACTCGGTAAAGTTTTTTACTTGAAAATTTTCATTATTTTTTAAAAAACTTTTGGCAATCGGGAAGCGTCCAAGGTTTGGAAATTTTTTTGCTGCCTTGTGTCTTGGTAATGTACTATTCCTCATGTTCTATTTAAGCTAATCACATAAGGATTAAAGGTCTAATATTGCTTAATCTTATTGTCATTTGATTCATTTTATTATTTTGTTAATATGTTTATTGTCTTGTATTTGCAAGTCAAAACTTTGATTTCGTTCTTTTAATATTACAGAATTGTAAATGTCAAATCTACTTATTAGCTTTACATAACAGACATACATATATAAATATGTACATACATATATTTACATACATACATACATACATATTTACATACATACATACATACATATATACATATATATATATATATATACATATATATATATATATATATATATATATATATATATATATATATATATATATATATGACATCTAATGTGCTACTAGAAATCGAATTTGATGGCATTGCTCCCTCACAATAAGCATAAATTGGCTAACCCATTCTTGGGATAATGTAGTATTCGAGCTTGGAACGACCCGCCCATCCACCTTATACTAATAATCCTTTTCTTTAGAAAAAAAAAATTTGTGTGGATTTCATACAACACTCTCAAAGAGTTACTAAAAGCCCTCATTTAGTGCTACTAACCTAGCAAGCTCCTCAAACACAAACATTATTCCTTTTGTCTATAACATCAAACCAGTGGCTAGATTACTATTGTTGGTGCTAAACATCCAATCCTTAGGTCATGGAAATCTAGGTCAAAATGTGGGCCCCACCATAAAAGAGAATATGGAGATTTTTGTTGAAAATTTAGAAGAGCATCAAATTGGTCAAGTATGATATTCTTAGCTTAATTTAATTATGATGTAAGTTTGGGGTTGATTTGAGTTCGTTTGGAGGGCAAAATCGTAATAATCATCCAAATTATCATAGGTTATATGGACACAAAAATAAAGTTGATTTCGGCACAAATGGGCTTATTAGAAAAGTTTTGACGATTCAGATGCATTCTAAGTCTATTTTGTTAAACAACACTTTCACGAAATTTTTTTATGTGGGAATAATTCTCATGCATGAAGGCTCGATCGTCATGTAAAATTTCATGTAAAATAGTCTCATAATCATCCAAACTTATTGCATGATATTTATACATCAATGATGAACAAAATATAGTTTATAGTACAACAATGATCTATTTAGAAAATGTTAATTTTGAGGTACAAACATGATAATTTTAGAATATTCCCTCATTGACTGTGTTTTGGGCTACTTTTTAGATTTGATTCAAGTTAATTATGTTTAATTTCTATTTAAATGATTTATTTGTCTTTTATATTAAATGTTTGAAATGAATGAGAAGTTGACTTCAAAATGAGGTGAATAAAAATATTATTATTTCACTGTAATAATTAATTTTACTTTTAGAATGCTCTACTTAATTCACTCGGTTCATAGTATTTTTCTTTATAAATTTCTAATTTCAAATGTTTTGATTAAATTAATTATTTTGATAGTTTAATTGAATTACACAATCAACACAACTAAATGTACAGTTCTTTATGTTTGGTGAAATCTAATTGGATTATCATTCATTGAGACTAGTGATCTATGCACGAGAAGGAAAAAAATTGATTTATCCAAATAGATCTATGTTGTATGTTTCCAAAATACAAAATTAGATAGCAATCATTCATCTTCAAATAGACAGGGATTTGTAACCATCGACCACAACACGCTTGATCTAAGCAATCAAAGTCTAAAATTAGAAAATTTACATAGTAGAAAGGATTATGGACACCTCGTGAACATATCATATTGATGGATTGACCAATATTTTTCATCATAAATGACAATTTAAAGAAATCAAAAGCTAAGCTTCAAGTATGTCATTCAATGTCAAGGCAATCTTGGTAATTATTTGCTCTTGAACGTTCATCTAATCTTCGTAAACGAGCTCGTATGCTCAATAGCAGCTTCCAATGTCTTGAAGTGAGTCAAAAGTTAACTTGGTCTACCGGTATTCTAGAGAAGAAAACTCACTGGGAATGATAAGAGGAGTGATTTTTTCAAATTCAATGATAGATTTCAAAAACATAGCAAGAAGAATTGGATAA
Organism: Papilionanthe hookeriana x Papilionanthe teres; assembly: GCA_022702705.1. Classification (NCBI taxonomy): domain Eukaryota; kingdom Viridiplantae; phylum Streptophyta; class Magnoliopsida; order Asparagales; family Orchidaceae; genus Papilionanthe; species Papilionanthe hookeriana x Papilionanthe teres. The sequence goes on along the minus strand of CM040430.1, from coordinate 113,047,155 downwards.
TAAAAATGAGGTATTTCTCTTGTTATATATCAACAATGATCTTGATTTTAGGAGTAATCATGGAGGATGCGGAAGTTCAGGTTACATGGGATTGCTTATGTAAGGTTTCTAGGTTTTCCTCGAGTTTCTCTTTGCTCTGATAGGGAATTGTGCTAGTAGAGAGTGCCAATTTCCTATGCCATTCCCTCTCTTTTAGTAAAGGCATTGGCATAGAAATGAGGCACTAACTCTGAGAGTAAGGTGGTCACCAATGAGAGGGGTTCCAAGTTTAATTTTAATAGAAGTGGGACGTGGAGGTTGGCTTAACATATTTGAAAAGGTTTGTAAGTTATGGCCTTTGGGCTGGCCTTGATTCGTTTGCCTAGGGTCCTAGTTCAGGCTGAGCTAACTGAAGGAACTTAGGTTGGATCCGAGGAAGTGATTTGCAATTGAGAATGTTTCAGACTTCTAATTGATGCGTTTATATTCTAAGTTTGAAACATAATCAAATTATTTTATTTGATAAGATTTCAAGTGATCATGTAATGTCTAATTTAATTTATTTTTAAATGAGATGTTAACTTTTAGCTTAAGGAAATTGGGCAAAGTTTAGTTTATGTTATTCCATATGGAATGAATTAATCCATGATAATGTAAATGAATAAAATATCCCTTGCTAAATGCTACGGTACAAAATGAACTTGATTGGTTCCAAGTCATACATGTGCTCTATATCAAATAATTAAGTCAAAAGGTTGGCATAACTATGTTGAGCTAAGGTATTTAAGAACACCTGACCACCACATATTTCTACAGTGCACCTAATGGTGTAAAATATGATAACGTATTTAATTTTAGATTTTTACACAAGTAGTACTACACACTAGTTTTTTTTTTATGCAAGTGTAAGTTTCATTCAAGTAATATAGAGCTTTAACGGGGTTCTAATTATCGATCCCACGAGAAAGAAGGTTAACTAGCAAGCCTTAGGAATAGTTCTAGCCTATAGTAATTAAACTTTGCCTGGAATTAAGCTTGGCTTGAGGTTAACTAATGATGTCACTAAACTACTAAAAATTTCTAAGTTAACTATCAAACTAAGTAAATTAAGGTAGGTTCAAATTAAACACTAAGTTAAAGTAAAGTGAATGTTCAAGATAACTAGAGATTCCCTTCCCTTATAATGAAACTTGTAGCTAGTGTAGGTTCAATCAAACTAGAATCCCTATTTAGAAATCTGTCAAATAAGAGCATCTACAATCTCTACCCTCTTCAAAGTGTATAAAGCTATTTGGTTAACTTAGGACTAAGTCTTTAGATCCTTGGTTATGCTAGGTATATTCTAGCCTGTCACCCTAAATTGCCCAATAATGCCCTCAGTTTGGCTAACCTAGCCTTAAGTTCCTAAAACCTGGTCAAATTAATTAAGATTTTAGCCTATCACCCTAAATACATCAATTTACACCGAATCAAATCATATCTTCATATCTATTTGAAGTCACTCCATGATTATTTTTCCTTCGTCTTAAAGATTAGTTTGGTAATTACTGATTTAGGAAAAACATAGCTCTTGACCAGAGAAAAATATATTGAGAAATTCATACCAATTTTATATGAAATTGCATTTTAAATAAAGGTATTTTCTATGTTTTATTGCAGGAATAATGATTTATACGTAATGGAGCAAAAATATGGAAAAAAGAGCGAATCTGGAACGAAAAGGACTAAAAGAGATGAAAATTAAACTAGCCCGTCGACGGCGAGGGATAGGCCGCCGACGGCGTGTTTTTCCAGAAAAGGTTTGAATATATTATACAGGAGCCCGCCGACGGCGAGATCGAGCCCGCCGACAGCGAGCCTTAGTAGTTGGCCAATGTTCTAGAAGCCCGCCGACGGCGCCAACGAGCCCGCCGACGGCGAGAAGGTCGGTTCAAGCCAAATACATTGAATCTGGATGCTTTTTGAAGAGATGCTTAAGCAACTTTTGGATATATTTCTTCTTCTTTAAATAGAGACGAATTTAGGACCGAATGTGTGGAAATTAGTAGTGTGTGGTCAGTCTATTGTGTGTTATTTTGAGTGCAATAGTGTGTTCTAGAGTAGATTAGTGAGTATAATTGAGTGGGTTGTACGAGAAAGAAGAATTAGAGGAACTTCAAGGAGTCTGCTTAGGGAGAAAATTCGAGATAAGTTTTTGTTTATTATTTTATAGCTTTAAATGAAATCCAAATTTTGTGTTATTCTTCCTATGCATTATGAGTAATTTTCTCTGTCTTTCTCCTTGTTGTTGAGATTTTGTGAAATGAAAATTTGAATTAGTTGTGCCTTAAAATATCAAATAAAAATTGTGATAATATTTTACTTAAAACTTAATTCACCTTCAATATGGCCAATTGAACTGTTAAAATATTTTGAATTATCAACTGTAGTAAAGATTACATCCAAAATTTAGGGAATTTAAAAGCTTGAAAGGAGGGTGCAAATAAATAAGGAAATATTAATTATCGGGCGTAGAATTGAATATTTTAGTGTGACAGACTAAAATCTTCAATTCGGTCTTATTTTTTGGGAGCTGAAGTGTAGATGTTAGCCCTCAGGCTAGGGGAACGTGGGAGCTCCGAAGTTGCAGTCGGTATCCTCCCAGCCTAGCCGCAGATTCAATAACCATGCATAGGATTAGTCAATGTTCTTTATGCCTAGGTCAAAGGGTAAAGAATAGGAATGCTCCTCTTTGGCACAATATAATTCTAGCTAATTTATTTATCCACTCACTTAATTCTCAAAACAAGGAGAAATATACTTTTTCTAAATTGCAATCTTCCATTCAAAAATTAAGTAATAGAAGTTAGTATAAGTGTTCTTTATTTCTGTATACTTGATAAAAATTGCATCTGCTTAAATTAGTTAATTTCTAACTTCCCTGTGGGATCGATATCTAGAACTCCATTAGAGCCTTTATTACTTGAGCGATACGTATACTTGCGTAGATATAAGAATGTACATTTGTTATTTTACCTATTTAAACATTTATATAATTATAAAGCTCTGCAACATATTTACATTGTGCCCCTCAATTGCTGTGCAGACGGACAAGTTTTTGGCGTCGTTGCCGGGAAAGTAAAGTAATTATTAAAGTAATTAACAAAATTACTAGAATAACAGACTATTTTAAAATCTACTTAAGTTGTGTATGCGTAAATTTGGAACCGAAAGTTTAATACCTTACGATTCAGAATTAGAGCGCACTATTAAAAGAATTAGAAAATAGAAAAAAAATTATAAATTTAAATCAAATGACAAATAATCCAGAAATTGAAAATACAAATCAACCAAGACCTTTAAGAGGTTACGCTAACCCTACATTAGATGAAATTCACTTAACTATCTAAAATCCTGATGTAGCGGCTAATTCATTCGAGCTTAAACCTGCAATTATCCAAATGGTATAGAATAATCGATTTAGTGGTTCGCCAAACAAAGATCCTAATTTACATCTTGCTATTTTTTTTGGAGCTTTGTGCTACTTTTAAATATGACAGAGTATCTAATGATGTTGTTAGACTTAGGCTTTTTCATTTTTCTTTAAGGGATAAGGCTAAGATGTGGTTAAATTCGTTAGCACCTGAATCTATTAGAACTTGGGGAGAATTATCACAAAAATTTCTATCCAAATACTTTCCTCCTTCAAAAACTGCAAAGCTTAGAAATGACATAACATCTTTTAGTCAGTTTGACGGAGAATCAATATACGAAGCTTGAGAGAGATTTAAAGATCTTCTTAGGAAATGCCTACATCATGCGTTACTAGATTGGTTAATTATACAAAATGGATTAGTAGGATCTCTTAGATCTATTATAGATGCTGCTGCTGGAGGTTCATTAATGTCAAAACCATTCGATGAGGCTTATTCATTAATTGAAGAAATGGCTACCAAAAATTTTCAATGGCCTTCTGAAAGGTTAAATCCTAAAAAGAATATAGCTAGTATCCATGACTCTGATGCAATATCTATGTTAACTTCTCAGATTGCTGCTATGTCTATGAAATTAGATCATTTTGGAATGAATTATTCTCCTACTATAATAGAAGAAAATTCATCTGGACAACTTATAGATGCTCAATCTTCATTTGAGACTTTAAATGTTATTAATAATAGACCTAATAATCCTTATGCAAATTATTATAACTCTGGTTGGAAGGACCATCCAAATTTTAATTGGACTAACAACTCAGCTAATCAACAATGGATGAACAACTCAGTAAATCCAATAGGAAATTCGTCTAACCAAGAAAATTCTAATTATAAACCTTCATATCCACCTGGATTTAATAATAACTCTCAATTTAACGAAAAAAAGCTATCTATGGAAGAAATAATATTAAATATGGGTCAGCATTTGCAGAATCAAGGAAATCAGCTACAAATTCAAGGGAACCAATTACAAAATCAAGGAACTGCGATTAAAAATATTGAAACTCAACTCGGGCATATCGCTACTGCACTTAACAATAGAATTCCTGGAAATTTTCCTAGTAATGTGGAAATAAATCCTAAAGACCAAGGAAAAGAAAAAATCAAAGCAATACAATTACGAAGTGGAAAAGAGTTAGAAACAAGAATACAGAAAGAAACTAAAAGTGAAAAAGAGAAAGTGGAAACTGAAAAAGAGAAGGATCAACAAGATCGAAATTTAGAATATCCACTAATACCTATGAAAGTTTCTGTAGAAAAACCACCACCACCATTCCCTCAGAGACTAAAGCAACATAAAAAGGATAACCAATTTTCTAAATTTCTTGAAATCTTGAAGAAATTAATGGTAAACATTTCTTTTGTAGAAGCATTAGAACAAATGCTCAATTATGTGAAGTTTATGAAAGATATTTTAAACAAGAAAAGAAAGTTCACAGACAATGAAACTATGGCACTGAGCGAAGAGTGTAGTGCTATTATTCAGAAAAAGCTTCCTGAGAAATTAGAAGATCCTGGTAGTTTCACTATACCTTGTGCTATTAGGGAAAAATTTTATGAAAAAAGCTTTATGTGACTTAGGAGCCAGCATCAATCTTATGCCTCTATCAACTTTTAAATGATTAGGATTGGGAGATGTCTCACCTACTTCAGTAACTCTTCAGTTAGCTGATCGATCAGTGACATATCCTAAAGGAGTTATTGAAGATGTGTTAGTAAAAATGGATAAATTTATCTTCCCTGTGGATTTTATTGTTTTAGAGGAAGATAAAGAAATACCCATAATTTTAGGGAGACCATTCTTAGCTACTGGAAGAGCTATGATTGACGTTCAAAAAGGAGAAATAACTATGAGAGTAAACGATCAAGAAGTAACTTTCAACATAGCAAAATCAATGAAATATCCTGCTATTGAAAAAGGTGATGAATGTTTCGAATGGAAATTCTTGAACATCTACAAAATGAACATTTTAAAGAATACTTTGAAGATAAATCAGAAATAGAAAATACAGAATTGATTGAAGAAATAAATAATGAAGAATTGGATTATATACAAGAAAGATTTGAGATGATGGATATTACGGAAAATGCTGAAACGAATATGGTTCTGTCGATTATTAAACCTCCTGAACTTGAGTTAAAAATTTTACCTACTCATTTAAAGTATATATTTTTAGGTAACTCTTTAACCTTACCAGCTATTATATCAGCAGAATTAAATGAATTATAAGAGCAAAAACTTTTTGACACTTTAAAAAAGTATAAGAAAGTTTTTGTTTGGACCTTCGCAGATATTAAAGGATTAATCATTCAATCTGTATGCACAGATTTATTTTGGATAATGAACATAAACCAAGAGTTGATCCCCAAAAAAGATTAAACCCAAAGATGAAAGATGTAGTCAAGAAAGAAATAATAAAGTGGTTAGATAATGGTATTATATATCCTATATTGGATAATGCTTGCGTTTTGTGTTCCTAAAAAAGGAGGAGTAACTGTTGAAACTAACAAAAATAATGATTTAATACCTATAAGACAAGTTACTGGATGGCGTATATGTATTGATTATAGAAAATTGAATGCAGCCACCAGGAAAGATCACTTCCCTTTACCATTCTTAGACCAAATGTTGGATAGACTTGCTGGGCACAAATACTTTGATTTTTTAGATGGATATACTGGCTATCATCAAATTCCTATTGCTCCTGAGGATCAAGAGAAAACTACATTTACCTGTCCTTATGGAACATTTGCTTTTCAAAGAATGTCTTTTGGATTATGTAATGCACTTGCAACATTCCAGAGATGTATGATGTCTATATTTAGTAAATTAATTGATGATGGAATAGAAGTATTTATGAATGATTTCTCTGTATTTGGACCATCATTTGAAATATGCTTGGATCATCTTGAAAAAGTCTTAGAGCTATGCGAAAAACTAATTTAGTTCTAAATTGGGAGAAATGTCAATTTATGGTTGCAGGAGGAATTGTATTAGGGCATAAAATTTCAGAAAATGGCATGGAAGTAGACCCTGCAAAAATTCAAGTTATAGCTAAATTACCACCTCCTACTACAGTGAGAGGGGTAAGGAGTTTTCTTGGACATGCCGGATTTTACAGAGGCTACATAAAAGTTTTTTCAAAAATTACTAAACCTCTATGCCAACTTTTAGAAAAAGACAAGAAATTTGAATTCAATACAGAATGCTTAAATTCTTTTGAAATATTAAAAGATAAATTAATCACAGCACCTGTAATAGTTTCACCAGACTGGGAGAAACCATTTGAACTTATGTGCGATGCTAGTGATTATGCTATAGGAGCTGTTCTTGGACAAAGGTATGATAAAATTTTTAAAGTCATATACTATGCTAGTAAAACTCTAAATAATGCTGAAATTAACTATACATTTACAGAAAAAGAATTATTAGCAATTGTATATGCTTTTGATAAATTTAGATCTTATTTAATTGGAACTAAATGTATTGTGCATAATGATCACTCTACGATTAAATATTTAATGCAAAAGAAGGATACCAAACCAAGATTAATTAGATAGATATTACTGATGCAAGAATTTGATTTTGAAATAATTAATAGAAAGGGAACTGATAATCAAATTGCAGATCATTTGTCAAGATTAGAATATTGTGAATTATCAGACACTGACAATGAAATTACAGACAGTTTTCCTGATGAACAACTGTATAATATAAATGAGTGGAAAATATCTTGGTATGCTGATATAGTTAATTACATTGTAAGTGATATTTTACCACCAATGCTAACTCTGCAACAATAGAAAAAATTCATTCATGATGCTAAAATATATTTTTGGGATGAACCATATTTATATAAGCAATGTAAGGATTTAATTATTAAAAGATGTGTGCCTTATGAAGAAATCAAACAGATCATCCAAAAATGCCACGATTCAGAATTTGGAGGACATTTTAGAACTGATAAAACTGCTTATAAAATTTTAAAATCCAGATTTTATTGGCCTGCTCTTTTTAAATATGTTTATAGATATATCAAAACTTGTGATAAATGCCAACGAGTAGGTAATGTATCTAGAAGAAATGAAATGCCTCTAAATTTTATATTTGAAGTTGAAATTTTTAATATTTGGGGACTAGATTTCATGGGACCATTTATTCCTTCATTTAGAAACTCATATATATTAGTTGCTATTGATTATGTTTCTAAATGGATTGAAGCACAGGCCTTACCTCGTTGTGATGCTAAGAGTGTTTCAAAATTTTTAATGAAAAATATTTTCACAAGATACAGAATGCCGAGAGTGATTATCACTAACGAAGGATCCCATTTTAGGAATAAATATATTCACAAATTAGTAGAAAAATTCAAAATTATTCATACAATTTCGACTGCTTATCATCCACAAACCAGTGGATTAGCTGAAGTTTCTAACTGTAAACCCTAGTAGATTCGATTGGTCTACAAGACTAGACACTACTTTATGGGCATACAGGACTGCTTATAAAACCCCGATAGGAATGACTCCTTACAGACTTATTTTTGGAAAGACTTGTCACTTACCAGTTGAATTAGAGCATAAAAGCGTATTGGGCGATTAAAGAATTTAATTATAATTTAAAAATGCTGGAGAGAAGAGATTGTTGCATATGAATGAATTAGAGGAATTAAGGAATGAATCCTATAATAATGATAGAATTTATAAAGAGAAAATGAAATTATGGCATGATCGGAAGATTAACCAAAAAAATTTTGAACCAGGACAAGAAGTTTTGCTTTATAATACAAGGTTAAAATTATTTCTTGGGAAATTGAAATCTCGATGGTTAGGACCTTTCACTATAACTCAAATATTTACATACGGAGCTGTAGAAATTGAAGATCCAAAGATTGGACACATATTTAAAGTAAATGGACACAGATTAAAACCATATTTTGAAGGAAATAGACCAAATTTTAATGAGGTTTTAATGCTCAGTCAACCTGATTAATAACCTGAATAAGTCGGGCTGACGACGTTAAACCAAGCGCTTTATGGGAGGCAACCCATAGTAATCTTTATGTATGTATAATGATGGTATATTTAATTGATTTATTATTAATTATGATATAAAATGAATTCTACTACTCATGTTTATCTTTAAAATCATCACAATATTGGATCCACAGAAAAATTTGGAAAACATTTGGACCAGAGTGAAACTGGGCAATTTTTGCCTTAGCCGCCGGTAGTGAGATTAATGCCACCGACAGTGAGATCTGCCTCCATAATTCAGTTATATATTTTAAGAATCCTGCCAACGGCGAGATCGTTGCCACCGACGGCGAGATCGGTGAAAGAGCGGTTTAGGGAGTTATTTTGACGGTTTTTGACAATTCTAAGTGTTTATACTCTTTAAATACGCCTAGAACTCGAATTTTAAACCATCTACTTTTTAGAAACGATTTGAAACTCCACAAAAACTCATCATTATGGCATCCAATCACCTTGAAATCCCTAGATCTTGAGTTTTTAATCGAAGAAAACTTGTCAGTTATGAGGCTCAACGAATCTTCAACAAAATTATGATGAAAAAGAGACTGATCAAAGAAAGAGGATTCGTGAATAGAGGAATGGAAAATTTGACAACGCCTATTGAAGATATGATTGTGCGACGACGTTGAGAGGTATTATGCTATACAACTTCTGCAGTAGTCATCCCTGTAGTAAAAGAATTCTACTCCAATCTTCACGAAATCAACAATGGAAACATCTTTGTGTGAGACAGATGGGTAACTTTCACTCCTTCTAGAATTAATGAATTATATTCAATTAAGAATACATCCGTTTGCCACTACTCCAACTTTGTTCCAACAAGAAATAATATGAATGAGTTCTATAGATATTTGACTGATGAAGCGAAAGATTGGAAAACGAGAGAAGACAGGTATGTTAGCTTTTCTGCATCACTTTTAAACACAATCTCTAAACATTAGCACTTCTTTATTTCTTCAAAATTGTTACCCACTATGAGGGTAAATAAAGTTTATAAGGAGTGTGCAATTCTGAATTACTGTATTCAAGCGGGATTACCTATCGATGTTGGTTCAATTATTGTGAAGTCTGCTTTAGGCCTGATTATTCATGGATCAATTTATGGGCTTGGACATCCTTCAATAATTTTTGCACTATGCGATCGATACCAAGTTTCATATGAAGCACAGGAAAAGGTACTTTTGCCTTGGAAGCCTTTAGATCCGACCGATATGTTTCCTACTCGGATAACGATAATGAGACGGCCATTATTATGGATCAAGCATCTCAAAATTCTCTTTCAATCAAGACCTTTACCGATAAAACTAATCCGATCTTACGAAAACTCAAAGGATCGGAAAAAGAGGTACAAAATGTGATGACTTCAATTAATAACATCTCCGATTTATTTGATCATATTGACTGGAGGATGAAGGAACACTTCGATCATTCTGGACATCTTGAGGCTAGTTTCATACAGCTTTTGAGAAAGAAATTATGGATAGAAGAAGATTCTACAGAAGAATTTCCTTACAGGCCCTTCTACAATCTATTCGTTCACTTACGTTCTATCGGAGATATTAGAGATGAATTTAGTACTGACACTGACAAGTAGAAGACATTTGTATTTGTTTATGTGTTGTGTTAGTTTGAATTTAATTTTATCTGCACTTTTGATTTTTGATATATGATCTTAGTATAGATGAGATTATGCATTGTTTGTTTGTTTTCAGCGTTTTGCGTATTGTGGTTTGGATTGCGACACTGAATTTGGTGTGTTAAGGTTGTGAAACTACCTTGTTCGTAATATTGTGTACGAATATTGTAACACTTGGATTTCATATAAAATATATGTTTTTTTGTGTTGTGTGAATTTATTTGAGTTTAAATAGTATCTAATCACAATAAAATATATTTAATTGATTGGTTGGACGTTAATAAGGCTTGAAATGAATTAAAATTATTACAAAAATATTAAATTTAATTTTTGGAAAAATCCCGCCAACAGCGAGATCGACGCCGCTGACGGCGACTTTTTCCAGAGACTTTAGCCTACTTGAATTAATTAGCCCATCGACGGCGAGATTTTTCCCGCTGACGGCGAGATCCCGAAAAACACTTATATTTGACCGGTCAACCGTCACTATTCATCGTCCCCTTCGTTTAAACTTCGAAAAAACCGACCTAGGGCTTGAGAGATCTTGGATTAGAAGCAATTTCAACACATTTTTACACCGGATTTCATCGTCCCTTGGTAAGAGCTTCACTCCCATGCAAAAATTTTTGATTTTCACCATGTATTTCTTCCACATTTGGAGATTTTGGAAAAAATTGAAAAATGGAGAAAATAGTTGGAAGAAATCCACGGAATTCATTTTAGATTACTTTAAGTCACCTTTGGAAGCCATTCTAGTATTATTTTGGAATTTAGTTGAGATTTTTGTAAATTTGATAGATTGAGAAATGGCTCCACGACAGAAAAGATGACTAGATTTTGACGAAACACGATTTGTGAATGCTAAAGATCAATCATGATACAACTTTAATATCAAAGTAAGAAAATGCATTCATAACAAAGTCTTTAAGAATTCGGGAGGAGAAGTGGAACAAACGATCAAAGAGCGAAGATGGAAAATTTTCTGTTATACAACAAACAGGGTTGCAGTTGAAGTTGTAAAAGAGTTTTATGCCAATTTGAACCAGATTGAGGATGAACCTATAAAGGTTAGAGGATTTTTAGTCGATTTTAATGCTGCACGTATTAATGCTTTCTACGAAGTACAAGATCTTCACACCAGCGAATATAATGCTTTTGGAACAATGGAAGAACCGCTGGAAGGGTGATTAAATTTCTCACTGATGGGAAAGGGACATGGAACACTAAGCAGCATGAACGGGTAAACTTCCCTCTCTCTATGTTAAATGCAACCTCTAAAGCCTGGCATTATTTTATTTGCTCTACTTTGTTACCTACCTATCACCATAGTGAAGTTATAAGAGATAGAGCAATTTTGAATTTTTGTATTCAGAACCACAGGAGTATAAATGTGGGGAGTATTATTTATAAAAATATATTAGCCATTGTAAAAAGTGAAAGTGGAGGAGGACTAGGACATCCTGGTCTGATTTATGCACTCTGCCAATTGTCTGAAGTAGAAGCAAGAGATGATGAGGAATGGGTTGAACCTATGAAACCCATTACCCAGGCTAATTTAAAGACTTATGAGTCCCACGAAGGATGGAGATCTGGGACTAGGAGCTATGCACCTTCAACTAGTAGGGATATTCCCTCTACCAGTTATGACCCTCCTACCTATAGTTCTCCTACCCTTTATGATTTGATGAATGAAATGACTCTGCAGTAGAAAAGTTTTGAAAAGATTGAAGAAAAATTACAACATATAGATAAAAGGATTGGAGGATTAGAGCGAAGGCATGGTTATGACAGCGATTATCTCCAGAGACATTCTGAATTTGAGATAGCCTACTATGTTGCTAAGAATCATTATAGGAGAGGACAACTTGATGTTATATTTCCTGAGTGCCCTCGTTATACTCACTACCAGCCTACTCCACCTGTTGAACAAGGAGATAAAAATATAGTTTGGGATTTTAATGTTGACGATTAGATTCTATGATTAGATATTAATGTTATTTGATTGTTTGTTTATTCCTTAAAATTAGTACTGTCGTTTAGTTTATGTACTTTGATTATTATGTTGTGTAAGACATTTAAACTTAGTTGTATAAGTTAGATTTGTGTGGTTTTTAAAAATTTTAACTTTTCAGACTGTTAATGTGACCCTGAAATTGGATTTGTGAAATGTATGTGGATGTTGTGTTAAATTGTGTTTAATATTATACTAAGTATAAGTTGTGTTAGTATTTTGTACTTATTTCAAAACTTCTTTACCCAGCAAAACTCTTTGATATTATATATGTGTAAAAAGTTATTAACAGTAAAGTGATGAAAAGAACCTGCAGAACTTCAAAAGGAGAAATACCTAAAGCACGAATGTATTTAAATTTACAGTTTGTTTTCTTTTCACCCTATATAAATAGATAGAAAAATTTAAGTTTGGGGGAGGGAAAATCAAAAATTTAATTATTAAATTGTTCTCAATAAACATTTTCAAAAATTATTATAAAATGATTTTCTGTAATGAATTTGATTCAGTAAACTAGAATTAATTTATTTAATTATCATAAAAAGTTAAACAAAATATTTCTAGTGATTAAACTAATTTTGTAGATTAAGATATTTGGTATAAGAGGATAAGGAATATAGTTAACTATTTAAAGTAAGGAAAACTATATTTTAAAATATGAAATTCTTAAGTATTTAGTTGAGAAAGAAAATATTGAAACTCAATGAAATAAAAACTTTGAAATACATATAAAGTAAGGAAATGTTTCAAGTTTCAAATTTAGGAAGAAGAAAATGAAGTTCAAAATTATTAATAGACTATCCAGATACAGTAATCCTCACTTGAAAAAAGAAAAGAAAGAAAAAGAAAAAGAAAAAGGATTGAAAATCAATCCAAAATGAAAAGTAAAAAAAGTAAGTGAGGAGAAGCTTGAGGAAATTCCTTATCAAAAATTGGCTTCATTTGAATCAACCTAAAAGGTAAACTCAGTTACATTTTTGAACTTATATATATGGATTAGTATTTTACTAAGTAGTGTTTTTATGAATTTTCTATCATCTGAATATCCTAAGTAATTTAATATTGCAAAATATATCATTCTTGAAATAAATAGAAGACTAGAAATCTTAAACTTGATGACTAAATAGTCTTATATCTATAGAGTTAATTTAATTATCTAAAAATCTTTCTAATAAACTTTACTATAATATTTATTTAAACCAAATTCATAGTATTTCTGAATTAAAGCCTTATTACAAATAATCATTACTTTTATATACCATCAAGATTACTTGAGGACAAGTAATAGTTAAGTTTGGGGGATTTTGACCAGAGAAAAATATATTGACAAATTCATACCAATTTTATATGAAATTGCACTTTAAAGAAAGGAATTTTCTATGTTTTATTGCAAGAATAAAGATTTATAGGTAATAGAGCAAAAAGATGGAAAAAAGAGCGAATCTGGAACGAAAAGGACTAAAACAGATGAAAATTGAACTAGCCCGCCGACGGCGAGGGATAGGCTGCCGACGGCGTGTTTTTCTAGAAGAGATTTGAATATATTATACAGGAGACCGCCAACGGCAAGATCGAGCCCGCTGACAGCGAGCCTTAGCAGTTGGCCAATGTTCTAGAAGCCCGCCGACGGCGCCAACGAGCTCGCCGATAGTGAGTAGGTCGGTTCAAGCCAAATACATTGAATCTGGACGCTTTTTGAAGAGATGCTTAAGCAACCTTTGGATATATTCCTTCTTCTTTAAATAGAGACGAATTTAAGACCGAATGTGTGGAAATTAGTAGTGTGTGGTGAGTCTATTGTGTGTTATTTTGAGTGCAATAGTGTGTTCTAGAGTATATTAATGAGTATAATTGAGTGAGTTGTACGAGAAGGAAGAGTTAGAGGAACTTCAAGGAGTTTGCTTGGGGAGAAGATTCAAGAAAAGTGTTTGTTTATTGTTTTATAGCTTTAAATGAAATCCAAATTTTGTGTTATTCTTCCTATGCATTCTGAGTAGTTTTCTCTGTCTTTCTCCTTGTTGTTGAGATTTTGTGAAATGAAAATTTGAATTAGTTGTGCCATAAAATATCAAACAAAAATTGTTATAATCTTTTACTTAAAACTTGATTTACTTTCAATCTGGCCAATTGAACTGTTAAAATATGTTGAATTATCAATTGTAATAAAGATTACATCCAAAATTCAGGGAATTCAAAAGCATTGAAAGGAGGGTACAAATAAATAGGGAAATATTAATTATTGAACGTAAAATTGAATATTTTAGTGTGACAGACTAAAATCTTCAATTCAGTCCTATTATTTGGGAGCTGAAGTGTAGATGTTAGCCCTCAGGCGAGGGAAACGTGGGAGCTTAGAAGTGGCAGCCGGTATCCTCCCAGATTCAGTAACCAAACATAGGATTAGTCAATGTTCTTTATGCCTGGACCAAAGGGTAAAGAATAGGAATGCTCTTATTTGGCACAATATAATTCTAACTAATTTATTTATCCACTCACTTAATTCTCTTAACAAGGAGAAATATACTTTTTCTAAATTGCAATCTTCCATTCAAAAATTAAGTAATATAAGTTAGTATAAGTGTTCTTTATTTCCTTATACTTGATAAAAATTGCATTTGTCGGCATTATTTTTAGGTTTTAATTTAAATATATATATAATTTAGAAAGTAGCATTTGATTTTGAAAATAATTTTAAATTTGAAAAATTATAAGATGTGAAATTAAACCGATCTCACATCCCAAATAGTTTATATAAACGAGCACCACACCACAAACCGTGTATCTATCCCGAAGAATAGACACACTGCTTGATGATGGGACTTAATTAAATAAACTAGAAGATTTGTGACATCTGTTTGGTTTGCGAACTAATTTTATAAGCCGACAAGTTCCCCTGCTTAATATAAAGGAATTAAGCGAGGTTTATATTACTCAGGTTCTTAAAGTTCCCTATAAGGGCAAGCCGCTATAGTTAATTACATCTTAAATGACGGGAATCATTTGAGAAAACTCTCGATAATGATCAGTGGTTTTGCTCTCAAGAATTCCAAAGTTTAAGATTTTCAAAGGATTGGATTTTGGAAATTTCAATAGGGAATGGATCAAATTTGGAACAGTTAATTCAGGAGTCCAAAGGAAGAAAAGTAGAAGAAGTTGAGGATCCAAGTAGAATCTTGGCAACTTCCTAAACTATCCTATTGTTTGGTTTCAATTTGGGAGTTCATTTAATGTTTCATCCTGCCTGTTTTAATTAATTAGGACTTATATTTGTATGACATGATCATACAAATAACCTTGAAGATGTGAGGTTGGTTTATGTCGTACCGAACGACTACCTCGGAGTTCTAAGACCGGTTAGGGCTTAATTTGCATAACATGATTATGCAAATGCCAAACGAAGAGTTGAGGATTTATGTTGCACTAGGCAAACTACCTCGAAGTCCTATGGCTTGGTTATTTAATTCTCAGAAAAGTTTTGTTGAAGTAGAGTCAAGTTTTACTGATGACGATGGTCGAGCTGCCCACCATGCTCCAAGCTCCTTGTTGTTGTAGAGGTTTAGTTTTAGAAGTCACAAATCTGGAGATAAGAGAAGTGTTTTCGTTTAGAGAAAATATTAAAATCCAAGTGTTTTTAATATTTTAATTAAAACAAATCTTAAAGTTGTTTAAACAGAACCGATTAAGATCCCACGGTTTTGTCATCCCTAGCTTGTTATTTTCATCGAATTCACTTAGTCCAGATGAATTTGCTAAACTCAACTGAATGAGTTCCACACTTTCATTTAGACCGTGGGAAATCCCGTTAGCAACGCGTGGGTTACATCATCCGAGGTATTCCCGATCATTCAACGAGACGTTTTAATTTAGTTGCAATTGTAGTTTTATTGTTCTGTTTGTGATTAAATTTTGAGTTGTTTCATATTTTGGAATGTTGTGGCGGTGAATTTTATCTTGTGGTGACTTTTAATTTAGTTTTAGTTTCAGTTCAGGGACTATCCTAAAGGTTTTGGTTTTCATGCAACAGTCTTGTTTAACATGCCAGGAAAAGTAAAATACAGTGCATGTAAGTAAATTGCAATAAAGTAAATTACAATAAAATAAAAGCGTACCTGGAGGGTCTTCCCGTCATCCGAAGCTGCACTTAAAACACATGTTAAGGCATTTAAATATTTCAACAGATACTTAGGTAAAGCTAAGGGAAGGGTTTTGGTTGTCTACCAAATTCCTAATCCTATAACTAGTCATCTCCTATGACGTCTAGGTTCTTGGTTTGGTTTAAGGATGATTTTCTTCATCAAAGAACAATTAAATTCAGTTGTTCTTCTAAAACATCCCATCATATTGAGGAAGTGCTTAGGACGAGTCCTAAATATCTTTTCAATATTTCTGGGATTATTTTGAGTCGAAATGAATTTCATTGTACTGGTGAATTGATCATCCAAGGGTTTTGTTAAACTTTGTCTCTTGCTCAGTGAACTTAGGTATTTGATTACCCGATGAATGAAGTGACATCCCATTTAATACTCTATTTAAGAGTTATAATAATTAAAGCCTTTAAGGGCAAGTTGGTTTATCGAGGATTTTAATTAAATTTGAGTTAATGATTCAAAGTGATTTAATTTAATTATGAGGTTTTAATTAATAATTTTAAATTTGGAATAGTGTTCAAATTATTTTAGATTCAATTTAAATCCTTACACTTTCAGTTATCTTAGTATTTCAGATTGATGTTTATGTTTTAAATTTACTTAGATAGAAAGAGATGTTGAAATTATTGATATGTTTTGATTTAACTCCTAACGATTTCATTTAGGTTTGTTGTTAAATGATTTTTAATTTAATTTAATTCAATTTGAGTTTAATTTAATTTTAAATTTAATTTAGTTTAATTTTATTTAATTTTAATTTAATTTAATTTTAATTTAATTTAATTTAATTTAATTTCAATTTCAATTTTAATTTGATTTGATTTTAATTTAATTTAATTTTATTTAATTTAATTTTAGTTTTAGTTTAATTTTAATTTTAATTTCAATTGTTAATTTTAGTTTAACTTTAATTTTAAATTAATTTTAATTTAATTTAATTTAAATTTAATTTTCATTTTCATTTTAATTGTTAATTTGGATTATTATTTTAATTTCTAATTAAGAACTAAATATTGTTAAAGTGATTTATTTAGGGATTTTTAAATTAAAGAATAAAGATCCTCTTAATAATATCTCTATTTTAATAATCCAAATTTTAAATATATTCTTTCCAAAATTTAAATCATTTAATTAATTAAAGTTTCATTTTGATATTTTCAAAGTGTTTAATGGGTTCCTACCTTTTTAATTTTCCTAAGTTTCAATCATCCAAGAGAAAGTTAAGATCAAATATTTTACCCCGCATTTTGATTAAACCTAAAGTTTTAATTAAGGGTTAAAATTTTTAATTATCTTTATGCCCTTTTAAGCTTATTTATTTCATAACTCACTAAATTGAGCTCAAATGAATTTGAAATTTTTATGTCACCTCACTCATATGTCAATTAAGACATTAGAGGAGAAAATGTAATTTTTCTGAATTTAATTTATTTATATAATTATTTTTAGTGAAAAATAAGGATTTTCACAGGAAATTCAACAACATGACCCAGGAAAGGTTTCTGTCCTTAAGAAAATTATGGGATGTTTCTAATAACCAGAGGACCACTTGGACCAAATTTTGTAATTTTTTGAATTATATTTTATTTATTATAATTATTTTGAGTTTTAGAGTATTAATTAATTTTAAAATAAAATAAAATTTGAAAAATAGATTTTATATTTTTCTTAAATTTCTCTGACCTCAAGGAATATAGAGAAACAAATATAATTTTCTGATTTTTCTTTGATTTATTAGAATTATTTTAGTGAAGAATGTTGAAAATTCATTTTTTAATATTAAAACTTACGTTAAGCCTTTAAAATTCAATATCTTACCATAGGGACTTAGAAAAAATATTTGATTTGTTCCTAAGTGATTATGAGTCAAAATATGACATTTTTATGATTTTTAATATTTTTATGATTTTTACTATTTTTAAATTATTAAAATATTACAATATTGTGAAAAATCAACTTTTTTAGAAAATTCTAATTTTAATTTTTCTGAACTCCCCTGATATCAGAGAAGTTCCAAAACCATTTTTGTGGATTTTTGAAAAGTATTTTTGGAGTTATGAATTTTTAAAGTTCCATTTTGCTTTTGAGGCTTAATCAGTCCATTTGATGGGGTTAATCAAGTCCAATTGATTTCAAAATTTTATGTAAAGTTCTTCTGACCCTAAAGAGTAATGGAGAATTATTTTCAAGTCAATTTGATGTATAGTTAACCCTAATTAATTCAAATTCAGTTTTAGTGGTTTAGGCCAATTAAGGTTATTATGAATGAATTAACTCAAAATATATTTTTCATAGGGTTCTCTGGTCCTACGAAACATCACCAAATTTTCCTAGAATTTATTTTACAACATGCTAATTATTGGAATTAAAATACCTAAAATAGTGACATGAACTTGAAAAATCAATAACTTTTCACAGAGATGGCGTCTGACCTTAAAAAATTTAGGGAATGTTCCCAAGATCAGAGGCTTCAAAAGCCCTATAGTCTCATGTCATGGTGAATTGTCTATGCAAATGAAGAATCAAAATACTGAAAATAGTAAGTAAATTTTTAAAAATAAAATACTCATGCAATTAACTTTATTTCTTTTCCACATTATTCTCCTCTATTCACTGAGCAAGAGGGTATTTTTATTTTATTTTTGTGATTTTTCTATGCAAAGATATGAATTTTCTAAGTTCTGGGTATTTAATTAATTTAGAAAATAGGGATTTATCTACTTATCCACGCGACGCCGTGTCAACCTTGGCAGCTCCGAAGCCCCTACGTGTCGTGCTCACATTTGACGCTGCCACTTGAGTCAGCAGCCACGCATCCCGTAGTTCATGTACCATTGTGCCGTCCGACTTGATCTCGACCGTCCGCTCGATACACGCGCGATCCAACGGCTCCTGGTCATCATCTATGACTGGTGTACACCGTGACCGTTCACACTAAAACCCTAAGATCTCACTCGATTCTCAATGGATTTTTGTGTTCTTATGCTCTATGGATTCGTCTTGAAGAGACGAACACATCCATATGGTTTATAGGCTATGAAATTAACCCAAACAAAATGGAGAATTGTTGGAAGCTCGGGAGGAAGAATGAGTTCATACCTTTGCTCAGAGAAGTGAAGCTTCGATCTGAGGGTTGTGTCACCTTCAATTGAGTCCAAGCAAGCTCCAGATGAAGTCCCTGGCTCTAGGGAATTGTCTAAGTATGAAAATGACCAAGGCCGATCACAAAGCTTGGAGGCTGGAAGCAATGACTGGCCTGGTGAGGGGGCTTTTGCTGGGGAACTTCTCCTCTTGGTCTGGTGAAGGTGTAGGACCAATCGATTTGGAGATTGGCTCATTGTGGTGAAGTGTCCTGTTTTTTGGGTGGATTTTCAACTCAGAAATTGAGCTCACAAAGAGGGTTTTAGGGCTGGATTTCATTGGGGATCATTTTCTCTATGTCTGGAGAGGGGTCTGGAATGATTTTGGCAGAGTTTTGGTAAGGTTTTGTTCAACTCCTCTTTTGGCCGAGAGGTGGTGGTGTTTAAATAGAGGTGGCTAGAGGGCTTCCCAGGCGGGTTTGGAGGCTGGGATCAGCTGCTCAGGGGAGGAGAAGAACAGCCATGGTGTCCATTTGGGTTGGGACAGCTCAGCCAGGGAGAATTGAAAAAAAATGGCTCACATGGAGCTCTCGGCCATGGTGTTTTCCGGCGACCCAGGAGGCCGGCCGGCCAGGCCAGGCATTGGTCACCATCTTGACCAGTGAGGTCAGGGCTGGGGTTTGGTGCAAGCAGTTGGCTATTGTCATGTGTAAGGAGGTTTGATTAAAAAGGCATGGATTAAGGGTCATTTTGGCTTGATTTTGGTCAATTCATGTATTTGGGTTTGGTGCACCCACCAAGGGACTAATTTGGGCTGAGGGAGGTCATATGAGTCAGTTGGTTTGGAGTGGAGAAGTCCCCATCCAAATATATTTGGATTAATTTTGGGTTAGGGTGGAACATGGGTATGGCTAATGACTTTTAGGGAGTGTTTAAAGGATCTCCTCCTTTTCCATTTAGGGAGGGTTGACAATCCTAAGACTCTCATGACTTCCATGTGGCTTAAGCATGGCTCCAAGGCTTGTCTATAGCTTGCTCATGACTTGACTCAATTTCATGGAAATGGGTTATTTGGAGTTTTGAAAATTTTGAATTCTTTTAATGGGATTTGTCATGATGCCATTTTGGTTTGATCAACATGATGGATTTTGGACATAGGGGGTGGTTTTGATTAAAAAGAATGACAAATGAAAATGTCATGTGGGCTTTAGGATAGATTTTGGGCTTTTGAAATGGTTTTGGATGGGCTTTTAAAGTGGTTTAAGGAAGTGAGCTTTTGGATTTTAAAATGGGCTTTTGGATGAAATTTTTGTGAAGGACCATGCCAAATAAATGTTGGGTTTAGTTTAGGGATTTGTCATGAGTGGTTTGGAATAAGTTTGAAGTGATTTTGAATTGAATTGGGTTTAATGTGGGGTCTTTTGGTAAAGGGGCCAAGTTGGGCCAAATTGGGCTAACTTGGGTTAAGGTTGGGCTAAAGTTGGATTTGATGTAAAATTAATGTTGAGAAATGTTTATGGGAGTGTTACAAAGAGTTTCCAACTTTGGTTGGGCTCTAATTTTGGGATTTGGGCCCATTTAGGTTTGGTTTGGGCTTAGGTCAATTTGAGGGATTTTGGTTTTGGGTTAGGTTTGGGTTGAGTTTAGGTCCAAACATTGGGCAAATCAAGTTAGTTTTTTGTTTATGGGGATGTTAGGAAGGCCCTAGAAAAGATTTGGGGCCAATTGGGGTTGAATTGGGTTGGTTTGGGCTAGGTTTAGGTTATGGGTCAAAATTGGGTCTTAGGCTTCAAATTGAAATTGGGCTCAAATGTTAATCAAATTGGACTTGGATTTGGTCTAAATTGATATTGTGGATACTGAATTGAAGTTTAGAATTGAATTGGACTAGAATTGAGGTCATTTGGGGTGGTTTGGTTTGACATTGGGTTCACTTGGGTTAAAAAATGGGTCAAATTGGGGGTTTTGGTTAAAGTGGGGTAAATTGGCAAAATTGGCCCATGGTATAGTTGAACAAAATGAAATTGGGAATATTTGGGATTTTTTGGAATTTTCTGGGAATTTTTAGAATTTTTGGATTTTTAGGGTAAAAGGGTATTTTGGTAATTTTGGGGGTTTTAGGGGTATTTTTGGAAATTTTGGTATTTTTGGCCAAAGATGGTCAATTTGAGTGGTGGGAAATGTTTGGGATTGGTTTTGAGGAATTTTGGGTAATTTAGGTGATTTTGCAAATTTTGGGTCATTTCAAGGGTATTTGGTAGGTTTGGTGGGTCCGGGGCCCCGGGGGTCAAAAATTGAAATTTTGGAAAAATGAAGATTGATCAAGTGTGAGTGAAATGGAATCACTTTGGTTGAGCCATGAAGCCATATTAAGCTCATATGAGCCATGAGAGACTCATTTGAGGCATTCACTATGTTGTTCCTAACCCTCTTAGCCAGGGGCTTATGGGTTAAGGATCATCCATATGAATTACCTACATGAGTCAGGAAGTCAAATTGGGTGAGAGTGTGGTTTTAGGACTTGGAATGGGTGTCAGAGTTTAGTGTATGTGCATGTCAACCCTCACCAGACCAGGACACCCAGGGTAATCCTAAGGCCAAAGAGTCATATAGGGAACTCATCCTTTAAACCTCCACATTTGATTTCAACCCTCTAAGTGATTAGGGGTCTACAATCAAGCTTGTGGGGTTTGCAGGGAGTTAAGAAGTGGTTTGAATTTCTAAGTGGTAGGTCCCATTTCTAGTCCTCTAAGATTAGTAAAAGGAAAAGCCTAAGCCTAGATCCTAAGTACTAAAGAGAGAAGCAAAAGACCTCACCAAAATTGAGGTCAACAAATGGACCCCCAATAGGTGTGGTGTGCTAACCAAGCACACCGCGTGTATTGGCGTTGATCGAAGAGATCAACAAAACCAACACAGATGTCTAAGTAACAAACTTAGGACGAAGTAGAAGAATTTCCGCTGGGGAGTATCAGACATATTTCCAAGACTGGAGATTCTCGAACTCTCGGCAGGGAATGGAAAAGGAGGTGAACTCCAAATCACAAGATCCGGGAATTCGATTTAGATTTCATTTTACTTTTAAATTTCAAGTCTCGATGTGTGAGTTTAGATTTCGATTTGTTACGAGTTTCAATTTCGATTGAAGTTTAATTTAAAATCAATTTAAGGAAATTTTGAATTTGAAATTTGGATTTGAAATGAGAATTGAAATGCGGGTTTCAACCTCCGGATTGCGAAGAGAACTGGAATTTAGGTACTAGCCTCGGAGTGAGAATCAGAGTTTAAGTATCGACGGAAAAAAAGGATGAGAATCAGAATTTAGGTACTAATCGAAAGGGATGAGAATTGAAATTTAAGTATCAATCTCAAAAAGAGAGTCGGAATTTAGAAACCGACCTCGAAAATGATGAGAATCAGAATTTAGGTACTGATCTCGGAATGAGAACTAGAATTTAGGTACTAGTCTCGAAAGTGAGAATTGAAATTTAAGTATCAATCTCGGAAGAGAGTCGAATGAGAGTCTGAATTTAGGTACCGACCTCGAAGGAAGAGAACTGGAATTTAGGTACCAGTCTTGAAATTTAGAATTGAAATTTAGGTATCAATTCGAAAGAGAAAAAAAATTTAGGTATCGATCTCGAATGAGAGTCAGAATTTAGGTACTGACCTCGAAATGAGAGCTGGAATTTAGGTACCAGTCTCGAAAGTTTAGAATCAAAATTTAGGTATCAATTCAAAAGAGAATCAAAATTTAGGTATCGATCTCGAAAAGAGAGTCGGAATTTAGGTACTGACCTCGAAATGAGAACTGGAATTTAGGTACCAGTCTCGGAAGTTTAGAATTGAAATTTAGGTATTAATTCGAAAGAGAATCAAAATTTAGGTATCGATCTCGAATGAGAGTCGGAATTTAGGTACCGACCTCGAAATGAGAAGCTGGAATTCGGTACCGATCTCGGAAGTTTAGAATTGAAATTTATGTATCAATTCGAAAGAGAATCGAAATTTAGGTATCGATCTCGAAAAGAGAGTCGGAATTTAGGTACCGACCTCGAAATGAGAACTGGAATTTAGGTACCAGTCTCGGAAGAGAGTCGAAATTTAGGTATCGACCTCGAAAAGGATGAGAATCAGAATTTAGGTACTGATCTCGGAATGAGAACTAGAATTTAGGTACTAGTCTTGAAATGAGAACTGAAATTTAGGTACCAGTCTCGGAATTTAGAATTGAAATTTAGGTATCAATTCAAAAGAGAATAGAAATTTAGGTATCGATCTCGAATGAGAGTCGGAATTTAGGTACCGACCTCAAAATGAGAACTGGAATTTAGGTACCAGTCTCGGAAGTTTAGAATTAAAATTTAGGTATCAATTCGAAAGAGAATCGAAATTTAGGTATCGATCTCGAAAAGAGAGTCGGAATTTAGGTACCGACCTCGAAACGAGAACTGAAATTTAGGTACCAGTCTCAGAAATTTAGAATTGAAATTTAGGTATCAATTCGAAAGAGAATCAAAATTTAGGTATCGATCTCGAAAAGAGAGTTGGAATTTAAGTACCGACCTCGAAATGAGAACTGGAATTTAGGTACTAGTCTCGGAAGAGAGTCGAAATTTAGGTATCGACCTCAAAAAGGATGAGAATCAGAATTTAGGTACTCATCTCGGAATGAGAACTAGAATTTAGGTAATAGTCTCGAAATGAGAGCTGGAATTTAGGTACCAGTCTCGGAGGTTTAGAATTGAAATTTAGGTATCAATTCGAAAGAGAATCGAAATTTAGGTATCGATCTCGAAAAGAGAGTCGGAATTTAGGTACCGACCTCGAAATGAGAACTGGAATTTAGGTACCAGTCTCAAAAATTTAGTGAGAAATAGAAACTGGTTCCAATCTCGAAGATTTATCTGTATGAAGAGGGACCCAGTCTTGTGCCATTAGAACCAAATCGAACAAAGTTCATGGCTCCGTGTCAATAGAACTAGTCGATCCTCTAAGACATAGAAGAAAGAGAAATGAAATGACCTGGTAAGTGTACCAAGCTGAAAAGACTCGACTTAGCAATAAGTCGAGGAAAATATTCAGATTTCAAAAGAGTTTCAAACAGATTTTAATGGAGGAAAGAACTGAAAGGTTCGAATCAGAGGATTCAGATTGGAATTCAATTCGGAGTTTAGATTTGTTTTGTCTGTCCTTTAACGATCCCATTTTATTTATTTATTTATTTTCTTTTTGTTGTTTATTTAGTGTTCATGTGAATTTGAAGTTCATTTTAATATTTAGGAAAAGTTCTCATTTATTTTATTTTCTTTTCTGTTCTTTGTTCAAAGTTCATTTAACTCTAATGACCTTTCCCAGTCAATTTGCACTAAAAAGAGGTGAAGGCAAAATGTGACAGTCGTTTTCATTCCAACTTGTTGAAAGTACATCATACAACTTGATCTAGTCATGATGATATTTTCTTTAGAAATTTAATGTCTCATACAATCCATGTAAATCCAAAATGAACTGTGTAAACTTCTTGTTGATCCATCCAAAAACGTCTGTCAAACATCCATGTCTGAATAGTAAGAAACATGGGCAATAACATCACCTTCCAAGCCACCCTTGGCAGGAATGCCGCATGGATATGCATTGGAGGTGTGCTATTTCTCATGTAACTCACAGCTCGTAGGGCCGGAGACTCTCTAATTACGGATCCGGTCGGAAGTGGTAAGGCATTTCTGTTGTCATCCATTCTTCTAAAAGTAAGCGAGATCCGCTCCACGGGCACTCCTGGAATGCAATGCTTCGCAAAGTCCGCTCTGTTTCCTTTTAACACCGGGACGGAACCTACGGTAGTGGTATCTCCACCGGCCCTCGGAACTCACCGGGGCTGCAATCCGGAGGTTAGATCCGAACATGATGTTGCCTCGGTTGACGAATGACAATCGTGCGAAGGGTCTAACAAAGTCATGATGGTACTATATGCGGCAATATGCAATCGCTTTCCTTGTAGATGTTAATAATGCAGCTGTTGGGTATGCAATCCGCAGGCAGTACCCTCCATGTTATCATTCTTTTCACCATTCTCTTGATGATTCTTGACATCGGATCCACCTCACTACGACGAAGTATCCCTGGTGGATTTCCTTCTCTGTCTGTGGCAAAATTGTAGCAACATCCGCATTGGACTGTAACTCTTCCCTTTCACGGCATCCATCTTCGGGGTTACGAATATGTCTTTTCTCTCGGGCGGCCGGCTCGGCCCATTTCTGCAATTCGAGGATGCGATCTACAATTTCTTGTTGCTCATAATTTGAGAATACATCCGTATGCGGCTCGAGGCCTTCCAAGATGTTGACCCTCTTGTTTCCAATTCTTTCAAAGTATTCGAAGGTTTTCTTCTCGGCTAGTTGCATTTTCTCCGGTTCGTATTCGGGATTATACGAAGTCCTCGGTGTCTAGTAACATACTGCGGGATGTATGGCTCAACCCCAGCACGTTCTTTTGTATGTCTCGGCTCCTCGGGGATAGTGTCCGTAGGGATATCCTCCGGGGTTGCTTTCGCAACAAGACTCTTCGGATCTGGTACATATGCTCGGCGTCGAGGTACCGACTCTATTTACGCTTTCCTTGGTATTTCTTTTATTTGTTCGATCTTCTTGGAGTTGACTTTCTTCTTTACGGTTCTCGACGAACCGGTCTTCTTGGAGCATTTGCACTTAATGGTATCCATCTGTCACGTTTATGTTGATCTTCTGCTAACTTGGTCAACATTTTGCGAATGCGACGATTCTTATTTCTTCGCTGGGTAGCAGTGAGAGTAGCTCTCCTTACCCCTTGAATTTCTGCGGGAGCGGCGCTGACAAGCCTACCCTCTGCTGTGGCAACCATGGACTTAATTTTCTTATCTTCTTCGGTTGCATGCTCGAGCCACCCATTTTCATCACTATCTGGCTGTGAAGTTCTTCTCGATCAACTGGGATCCAATCATTTTCCTCATATTGTAAGCCGGCTGGTGTGAAGTCTGAGTCGATCTCTATCACTGCTCCATCCCTCACCCTCTTTTCATCCAGTGCTAGACTCACGCCATTTCTAAAGTTTAGAACCAACTGCCCGTTTGACATTTCCCTGCGAAAAAACAATGAAAGGATCAGGGGCTGTACTAAGAACAAGAA
Organism: Papilionanthe hookeriana x Papilionanthe teres; assembly: GCA_022702705.1. Taxonomy (NCBI): domain Eukaryota; kingdom Viridiplantae; phylum Streptophyta; class Magnoliopsida; order Asparagales; family Orchidaceae; genus Papilionanthe; species Papilionanthe hookeriana x Papilionanthe teres. Next base: position 113,020,631 of record CM040430.1, on the reverse strand, counting down.
CAATAAGAAAAACACTTAAAAAATCTTATCCACTTCTTTTAAATTTAAAGGAAGTAGGAAGAGATGAGGAAATATCAGGAATGAATGGATTTAAAAGGAAAGATTGACATTTTATTATTATGATTTCCCATGTTTTCTTTTTAACATTTTCGTTAATGAGAGATTTTTTATCATCCATTTTATTTTGTTTTGGGTTCGGACCCAATCACAAAGTGATTACTTCACCCGTGTTTCTAGGGATAAGATTTTACTTTAGAGACCACCCTTCGAAACATCAGATTGCGTAATATTTCTTTAAATACCATCCATTGATTGGAAACATGGGTCGTTCTCCGTGGCAATTCACCAGTTGGTAGGAACCTCCAGTGTAGACTGTCTCGACCACAAACGACCCTTCCCATGTTGGTTCAAATTTACCACCTATCTTGCGATGTGCAAGAATAGGTCTTCTGAGAACTAAAACCAAGTCACCGACTTTGAATGTTCTTGGGCGGACCAGTTTATCATGGGCCTGGATCATCATGGCATGATACAATTCCAAATTCGGTTGTGCTGAAAGTCTTTTCCCTTCCAAGCTTTCTAATTCCTCCAGTAGTAGTCTGGCATTTTATTCTGTAGTGATTTTTTTTGCAACTGCAATTCTGAGAGACGGAAGCTGAACCTCTAAGGATAGAACGGCCTCGGACCCGTACATTAAAGCGTAAGGCGTAGACTGGGTAGGTGTTCTGAAATTCGTCCTGTAGGCCCACAAGGCTTCTAACAACTTCTCGTGCCAATTTCTCTTGTTGTCGTCCAAATTTTTGTTTAAAATTTGAACGAGAGTTTTATTAAAAGCCTCGGCCAAGCCATTCGCTCTTGGGTAGTAGATCGTTGAGTATCGCCAATCGATCCCATGTCTTCTGAAAAAATTATTGATCTTTGTACTTTTAAATGCAGACCCATTATCTGAAATGATCCTGTGCGGTACCCCAAAACGGTAGACGACTTGATTCTTGAAAAACTGTAGCACGTGGTGTGGCTTTACTTCTCTGAGTGGTATAGCTTCTGCCCATTTAGAAAAGTAGTCTGTACTGCAAGAATGAAGCGATGTCCTCTTGAAGAAGGCGGTTCTATCGGACCCACTATATCCGTGCCTCGACACTCGAATGGCCGCGATGCGATTGTCGGATGTAGCACATTTGGAGGTTGGTGTAGAACCACTCCGTGCACTTGGCATCGGTGACAACTTTTGGCAACTTTCATACGGTCGGTCATCATTGAGAACCGGTAGTACCTAGTCTTTTAATCTTCATTTTCATTTTCGGACTCGGTGATGAGCGCCACGAAGTCTCGAATGTACCTCTTTAACGATTTCACGAGCCTCGGACCCGCTCAGGCATCTCAGCCACATCTGATCAAAAGACCTTCTGTATAACGTATTGTTTATTAATGCGTAAGACAGAGTTCTTTTCTTGATTTGATGGGCTATCAACTTATCGTCGAGCGGGTTTCCTTCTACGCAAGTAGTACGTTAGTGGCTACCGCCAATCTTCCGTATTTTTACATTCTTCTTTGCAATTGTTTCTTTCGCTTTTCTTTCTTATTTATGTACTGTATCCATGTCGAGCTGTGATAGGACCTGTCGTCCTTGAACTGACACTTCAACTGACTCATCCTGTAAGCAGGCAAATTCCTTTGCAAGGCGGGCTAACGCATCGGCAAGAGCATTTTCTTTTCTGGGAACCTTGTAGATTGTTTCGTTTGGAATCTGTTGCAACAATTTCATGGCATACTGAAAGTACTGCTCGAGTCTTGGCTTTAGAATTCTGTATTGTCCGGCGACCTGTTGAATGATCAACTGAGAATCTCCGTAGATGTTGATGTCCGTTATTCCCATATGAATGGTTAATTCCAATCTAGTTATAAGGGCTTCGTATTCTGCCTTGTTGTTTGTACATGGTTCTGTCAAGTGGTAAGAGTATCTTAACATTCCCTGCTCCGGTGTTATAAAGATTAGTCTGATTCCTGCCTACCGGGCACTATCGTTTACAATTCTTTGTTCTTCTGTGCTGAGGACGCACCGTCGAAATGTAGTTCCCAACATCGATCATCAGGGTTTTCTAGGCTCATTATCTGCTCGTCAGGAAAATCGTCGTCGAGAGGTGAATCCGCTGGCAAAGGGTGTGCTGCGAGGAAGTCTGCTAGGACTTGTCCCTTTACGGCGCGAAGAGGAACGAAAGTTATGTCGAATTGTAATAGTATCATCGACCACACGGCAAGTACGCGAAGCGTCGATCGGGTCATCGAAGTATTGCAACGGATTAACTCTCGAAATAAGGTTAACCTTATGAGAAAGCATGTAAAGCCTGAGCTTTTGAGTGGCGAAGATCAGGGCTAAACAATGCTTCTCAATCGAAGGATACTTTACTTCCGTCCGGATTAGACGACGGCTTAGGTAGTGGAGAGCATTTTGTTTTCCCTCGTCATTGACCTGGGCTAGCAGGGCTCCGAGAGAACCGTCTAAAGCTGCGGTATAAAGTATCAACGATCATATCGAGGCCAGGGCTGCTAAGACAGGAGGTGTCATTAAATATTGCTTAACGTCCTTGAAAGCCCGCTGACATTTCTCATCCCAAACGAATTTGGCGTCCTTTTTAACCAATGCCGAGAAGGGCTGACACCTACCTGACAAGTTTGAGATAAAGCGTCGAAGATATGGCAACTTCCCTTGAAAGGATCGTAGTTGTTTCAAAGTTTTGGGAGGAGGCATTTCTAAAATAGCTTTAATATTTTTCGGATCGATTTCAATCCCGCGATGTCGGACAACAAATCCTACAAAATTCCCGGAGGTGACGCCGAAGGTGCATTTTAAAGGATTCATCTTAAGGTTGTATTGCCTTAGTCGCTCGAAAACAATTCTCAAATCATACAGGTGATCTTCTTTCAGTTTACTTTTGATGACCACATCATCCGCGTAGCACTCGACTTGGTTGTGAATGAGATCATCAAAAATCTTCGTCATCTCTCTTTGGTATGTTGCTCCTGCGTTCTCTGAATGGCGTTACTGTGTAGCAATACACTCCGATCGGCGTTCTGAATGTCGTGAGCTTTTCATCTTCTGGTGCCATCTTTATCTGGTTGTATCCCGACGATCCATCCATGAATGAGAAGATTTCATGTGTTGAAGCGATGTTGATCATCAGCTCTAGGATTGGTAGTGGAAATTCATCCTTTGGACATGCTTTATTTAAATCTCTGAAATCCACGCAAATTCTGATCTGACCATTCTTCTTTACGTCGGTACTACGTTGGCTAACCAAGTTGGGTATTGGTCTTCGCGGACAAATTTAGCGTCTATCGGCTTCTTAACTTCGGCTATTACTTGTTGCTCGATTTCTAGACGCATTCTTCGGGGGCTTATCGGTCGGAACGGCGGTGGGATCCACTCCTAATTTGTGAACTGCGACTTCTGGAGCTAATCCTGGCATTTCATCATAACTCCAAGCAAAACAGTCCTTAAATTCCATTAATAACTTGATTATGTCTTCGGAGTCTTCTTTATTGAGTAAGGAGCTAACAAAGGTAGGCCTAGGTTCTTCGCTAGTACCTAAGTTAACTTCTGTTAACTCATCTATTGTAGATTTGATTTCTTCTTCGAATTTTGGTGGAGCATCTCCGATTGGTAGATCCTCAAGATCTTCTGAAGCTTCCAAGCACTCTTTATTAGGTTCGCAAGTTACAACCAAGCAAAATCCCGTATCGTCAACAGACCCTACCGTGCCGAATACGAGACCATGTTTTGAATTGGGAGACCGACTGGCATTATTCCATAATTTTTCAAAACGTTGTGATTGACCTTTTGTCCATCGTCGAGGTTAGACTGCACGTTGAATTAAATTTTGAACACAGGGAGAGTACCACTCAAAAGGTAATTCCATTAATTCAGAAGAAGTAACATCTTCAAATTGTACATCTTTTTCAGTATTGGAGGAAGAAGCACCACTGTAAAACTTAATCGGCTTAGCACCACCACCATGCACTTCCTTGACCACCATACCCTCAATCTTATTAGAATGGATCGGGGTCAGGGTCATAGTATGTACATAATGGTTAATCCTTTCGTACATTGATTTGTATTCTTCATTCCTTTCATCTTCGAGAGAGATCTTCAACTGGGGTTTCTTTTGACTTATTGTCGCTGCTTCTTTCTTAATTTCTTCTTTTTCTTCAGAACTGTTCTCCCAATCAACATCAATGACCGGTTTCTTCAGTCCAACTGTTCCAACATTTCTTCCACATCCTCATCCCCGGCCTCGACCTCGGGTGCGAGTTCTGGAGAAATCTTCACCATCTCGTCGTAAGGGAGTGGTGAGTAAATGTTGGACTAGAACTTCAGGTTCTTCATCGTCTCGAATTTCTTTTGCTTCATTTGGTATGGTACTTCTGGAAAATATTGTTTTCTTCGGGGGCGCGTAGTAGGCTGCATCTTCATGAATCCCGATCTCATGTACAGAGAATGGCTGCAAGTCACCTTTGATACATTGTTCCCTTCCATCATAATACTTTATGCACTGGTGTAGAGTCAACGGTACCATCCAGTTTTCATGGATCCATGGCTGACCCAGTAGAGCGTTGAACGATGTCTCAGAATCAATTATGTTGAATTTTGTGGTTGTCCTCGCTAAATCACCGGTCTTCATCAGTAATGTTATAGATCCAAGAGCTCTTTCTCCTTTTTGATTAAAGCCTCTTGATAACATCTTGTCTGCTTCAAGCTCACGAGCATCAATTTCCAAATATGCTAGCGTCCGAAGATTCATTATGTTGATTGATGCTCCCGGATCAACCAACACTCTGGAGAGCGTAAACTTTCCAATAGTGAGTCGAAATGTATAACGGTCGGTTGTGATCGGTTGTCCCCAGTAGTAGATCATTGTCCGTGAACGTAACACCTCACTGTTCTCTTAACGAGCAAACCTCGTCGAAGGAATTACCAGTCATTTGAGCTAAACAAATTTCTGGATCAAGCAAAGCCTTGAACAGAGCCTCCCTCATCTCCTTTGACACGATCATAGCGTCGTATATGCTTAGTTTTGGCTGGTAACTTCCTAAGATGGGCTAGCACGTTGTAGTCCACTTTATTTACCATGTTCCTCGGTTTCTTCCCGAACGGGCAGTTCCTCTGCTGGGGTTGGCTCTTCCTGAGCAACCACCTGCTTTCCTTTATCCTTTGGACCCATTCTCAGGGGTAAAACTTTTCCACTTCTTAAATTTACTTCAGTTATTTCTTCTAAATTTACCGGTGTTTCCTATTGAATCGGAACAACTGGCTCTTCTGAAGTTGCTTCGGTGTCCGATGGTTCTAAATCTAACGTGATCGGAGCTCCTCAGAATTCACAAATGGACTCGTTGCTTGTCGAGCTGTCGTAGCCTCCTTTGTGAACATCTTCTTCGTTGTGGTCATCGAGGTTATGTATGATTTGAGAATCGTTATTTGTATTGGAATCGAGATAAGGATTAAGCCGTTTGTCGCTAGTTACGTAATCGTTAGAAACAGTCAAAACGTAGCCAACGCCATAACCCTTATCATTATAAGATCCTGCCGGAACGAGCAGATAATCATACAGAGTCAGGAGTTCGAGGGATTTCTCCCCCGAATCGGAAAAAACCATCCTAGGATAAGCGACCCCTAGTCTACCCTTCGGAGCCTCGGTCTTCTTTTCTTCCATGATCTTCTCCTCCTTCTGGGGCGGTTCTTCGATCGCAAGTGATAGTGTCGGCTCGTCAGTTTTCAAACTCTGAGTTGAAGCACGTACCGAAGCGGCCTGGATGTGATCCAAAATTTTCTTTGAAGACTTTGTCCAGACGGTACTCCATCCATCATCGGTCGTGTAAGGGTCTATCGGAACATTGGGATCTGTTGAAATAACATTGACGGAACCTCCTTTACGGGGTTCCTTCATGTATTCCTTTGGGATCGTTATGTTCCCTTTTCGGAGATTTTCATCGAAGCCGACTCTTGAAAGTGATGCAATCCTCTATCTTGTGTCTAAGCATCTGGTGGTAAGGGCAATAGTTCAGATGATCTTTCTTATTGACTTCCTCCGGCTTCTTGGGCTCTGGCAGTTGAAAATCCGGTGTCTTCATTAAGCTGCGGAACATCTTCGCTACTGCTTCAGTTTTGATTGGATATTCTCTATTTAGAAGTTTTCTTAGGGTACGTGATGAATGAGGCGGTTGTTCATAATGCTGAGGCGACTGACAGCTTGGTCGAGGTTGCTGATAGCCCTGCTGAGGTGGTTGTTGATAGCCCTGCTGAAGTGGTTGTTGGTATGTCCGTTGCGGTGGTTGATAACTAGGCTGTGGCCGCTCATGGTCATATCGAACCGACTGCTTGCCCTTATCTCTCGCTGCGACGATCCCGGATTTCTTTTCGAATGTTTTCACGGGCTTACGCTTATCGTTCTTGTCCACGAAGCTTCAGCCTTTGCCTCCTCTTGCAAGCTCTCGACCTTGCTAAGCAACTTCTCGAAAGTCTTGACTGTAAATCCTTTAAGGAGGAGTGCTATCGGGCCATGGATACTTTTGAGCAAGATGCTGACTACATGTTGTTCTTGAAGTTGTGGTTCACACTTCATGCTTAAGTTCCTCCATCGATGTATGTAATCCACTAAAGTCTCGTTCGGTTTCTGGTGCTCCACCACTAGATCACCGATAGTGATGTGGTGCTGAGCCCCGGCAAATCATTTAACGAAGAGATTCTCTAGTTACGAAAAGGTCTTTGCTGAACCGTTCGAAGTCTGCGTACCGAGTCGAAGGCGATCACGACAAGCTGGCGACGAGCTCGTCGGAAGAGTAGAGCGTCACACCCAACGGCATTGCGACAGACTAGCACGAAAATGTGCAATGTGCTGTCGAGGGTTTCCGGTACCATCAAAAGTCTTGAACAGAGGTGGTACGAAGCCTTTTGGGTATTGGACCGCATCAAATACTTCGGGGTAAGGTCTACCCATCTGAATATATGCTCCACTCTTAGATTGTGCTGGGGCTTCTCGCACCTGCTGTTCTACCATGCTCTTAATGTCCTTTTCTGGAATCGTGCTTTGTGCAGGATCTTTCTTTGGTGGCTCGTCTCCGTTGACGGATGTGATCTCTTTTCATCCATTTGCAATATGGATGATCTCTGGGGGTGTCTCTTTCTGAGGTTGTACCTGACTCTGGAGAGTGGCTAAGGCAGCAGCCATCTCTTCCATCCTCTTTGCCATTTGGGAAATTGTGTCATCTCTTTCTCAAAGCTGTGCTCTCATCACTTCCGGCTCATCTCTTTCCGCGATGTCTGGGAGCACCTTGCGAAGCGACGATGCTCGTGTTTCAACCATGTGGATTTCAGCATACTCGTCATCCATGAATTCCGATGAATAAACTTCATCTTCTAGTTTTTCTTCTCTTTCTCTTGCTAATCGTCAGATATCGGTCTTTAACTTGTCCATGGCATCCACTAATGGCCTTTTCCGCACGGTCTTGCAGTTGTTATGTGACGGTTGTTGAACTTCTTTTTCGGAGGTTTCCTTTATCGCAGTAGCACTTCCTTCTGATTCAAGTCTTCTGACGAGACTTTTCTTCTCAGGACATTATTTTGGTCTTAGCTCACCAGTAGTAGGTCGCCATACCATTCTTCTCGCAGCCGGAAGCCTAGGACCGGATTGTATGTCGGCTACATGCTGGAAAGTGGTATCCTCCCTAATCTGCAGACCAGACACAATAAAGGCTGCACTGGCTTTTATCTTCTTCTTTGGTTTCTCTGTGGCAGCAACAGGCTCTCTTCGCGGTCTGAGGCAGGATTTAGCTGGCACCCGTCCTATCCTTCTCAAGATTTCTGACACAAAGCATCTTTCTTTCTTTGCCAATCTTTCTATCACAGCTTGCAGTTGAGCAAATGGCGTAGTCTTATTCCTTTTCCTTTTGTAATTTTTGTAGTACGCAGGTCGGGGTAATGCAGCGGCGATCCTACGGACATCCTCTTCTCTGATGCGGCAGAGAGAGGGTGAAACCTGCTTCCTTTCAACAGAGGTATATATTCAGGCAGTTCTTATCTTTCTTGAGGAATTTCTCCTAGAAAAGCAACTTCAGCAGCTTTGGCTTTCTTGGCGATCTTTCTGCTTCTATTTCTCCTTTGAGTCCGAGTTAGGGGTGCAACTCTTGAACTGGACCCAATCTCAAAAACAGATGGTATTGTAGCGAAATGCGGTACCCTCCGCGGTGACGGGCTCATCACATACTTAGATTTCCTTCCCCTTCGGTTTGGCGAAGTCGGGGTAGGTGCGGAGATGACTAGACCGGTGGGGGTAGAGACAACGGTCCTCCTACGAACGGTAGTACTTCTTTCGAGTTGGAACCCTTTACGGGGGAGGGAATTCTGAGCCGACTTCAAGTTGAACTCAATCACGGGCTCTTCAGTTTCTGGTACTTTGTCCATTAGTGTGAAGATAGTGACGCCAGCGAACTTGATATCGGTGTTGTCGAATCCTTATCCAAAACGGATGATTCCATTGTCGGGCAGCTCATCCTTGTAAACAGCAAAGTCCATTCCATTGGTGAAGGAGAAGATTAACTTTGGGGCAGTCATTTTCGCGAGGCGGTCTCGAATGTCGATCTCGAATTATACTTCCTTTCGTCGCAAAACTTAGAATGAAAAAGAAAGAGTCCGAACACATTTTCGTTTATCTTAGTGTATTTGTGATTTAAAAGAGTTTGTTTATTAAAAGGTTGTTTATTAGAGAATTTGTTTGTTAGGCACAAAATGATTAAAGGAGGAAGGTTAAAGGAAAGGTAAAGGATTTGATTCAGAATTGGAAAGGAAGAGAAAGTCTCGTAAGATTTCTCAACCCGAAGGACCGCTCATAAGCTAACACCTATTGGGGGTCCACCCCACCTCAGAAAAGAGTTAAAAGGATCTCGGAACCTCTCTATTTAGGGGTGTCTAAATAGTGGCTCCTAAATCCGAGAGGAGTTGGCTATACTCGTTCAAGACAGAAATGAACGGGGTATTCCAACGGAAGAATGGTAGTTTGCTCCACTAGGGATATGGATACACTACCGATTTATGAAAGCAAAACCATCTGATTAAAATGGTGAGAGGAACTATTCCCTAGTGGAGTCGCGAGAAACTGTCGGCATTATTTTTAGGTTTTAATTTAAATATATATATAATTTAGAAAGTAGCATTTGATTTTGAAAATAATTTTAAATTTGAAAAATTATAAGATGTGAAATTAAACCGATCTCGCATCCCAGAATAGTTTATATAAACGAGCACCACACCACGAGCCGTGTATCTATCCCGAAGAATAGACACACTGCTTGATGATGGGGCTCGATTAAATAAACTAGAAGATTTGTGACATCTGTTTGGTCTGCGAACCAATTTTATAAGCCAACAAGTTCCCCTACTTAATATAAAGGAATTAAGCAGGGTTTATATTACCAGGTTCTTAAAGTTCCCTATAAGGGCAAGCCCCTATAGTTAATTACATCTTAAATGACGGGAATCATTTAAGAAAACTCTCGATAATGATCAGTGGTTTTGCTCTCGAGAATTCTAAAGTTTAAGATTTTGAAAAGTTGGATTTTGGAAATTTCAATAGGGAATGGATCAAATTTGGAGCAGGTTAATTTCGGGAGTCCAAAGGAAGAAAAGTAGGAGAAGTTGAGGATCAAGCGAGAATCTTGGCAACTTCCTAAACTATCTATTGTTTGGTTTCAATTTGGGAGTTCATTTAATGTTCATCACTGCCTGTTTTAATTAATTAGGACTTATATTCGTATGACATGATCATACAAATAGCCTTGAAGATGTGAGGGTTTATGTCGTACCGAACGACTACCTCGGAGTCCTAAGACCGGTTAGGGCTTAATTTGCATAACATGATTATGCAAATGCCTAACGAAGAGTTGAGGATTTATGTTGCTCTAGGCAAACTACCTCGAAGTCCTATGGCTTGGTTATTTAATTCTAAGAAAAGTTTTGCTGAAGTAGAGTCAAGTTTTGCTGATGACGATGGCCGAGCTGCCCACCATGCTCCAAGCTCCTTGTTGTTGCGGAGGTTTAGTTTTAGAAGTCACAAATCGGGAGATAAGAGAAGTGTTATTGGTTTAGAGAAAATCTTAAAATCCAAGTGTTTTTAATATTTTAATTAAAACAAATCTTAAAGTTGTTTAAACAGAACCGATTAAGATCCCACGGTTCCATCATCCCGGCACCGTTATTTTCATTGAATTCACTAAACTTAACTGAATGAGTTCCACACTTTCATTTAGACTGTGGGAAATCCCGTTAGCAACGCGTGGGTTACATCATCTGAGGTATTCCCGATCATTCAACTAGACGTTTTAATTTAGTTGCAATTGTAGTTTTATTGTTCTGTTTGTGATTAAATTTTGAGTTGTTTCATATTTTGGAATGTTGTGGTGGTGAATTTTATCTTGTTGTGACTTTTAATTTAGTTTTAGTTTCAGTTCAGAGACTATCCTAAAGGTTTTGGTTTTCATGCAATAGTCTTGTTTAACATGCAAGGAAAAGTAAAATACAGTGCATGTAAGTAAATTGCAATAAAGTAAATTACAATAAAATAAAAGCGTACCTGGAGGGTCTTCCCGTCATCCCAAGTTGCACTTAAAACACATGTTAAGGCATTTAAATATTTCAACAGATACCTAGGTAAAGCTAAGGGAAGGGTTTTGGTTGTCTACCAAATTCCTAATCCTATAACTAGTCATCTCCTATGACGTCTAGGTTCTTGGTTTGGTTTAAGGATGATTTTCTTCATCAAAGAACAATTAAATTTAGTTGTTCTTCTAAAACATCCCATCATATTGAGGAAGTGCTTAGGACGAGTCCTAAATATCTTTTTAATATTTCAGGGATTATTTTGAGTCCAAATGAATTTCATTGTACTGTGAATTGATCATCCAAGGGTTTGGTTAAGCTTTGTCTCTTGCTCAGTGAACTTAGGTATTTGATTACTCGATGAATGAAGTGACATCTCATTTAATACTCTATTTAAGAGTTATAATAATTAAAGCCTTTAAGGGCAAGTTGGTTTATCGAGGATTTTAATCAAATCTGAGTTAATGATTCAAAGTGATTTAATTTAATTATGAGGTTTTAATTAATAATTTTAAGTTTGGAATAGTGTTCAAATTATTTAAGATTCAATTTAAATCATTACACTTTCAGTTATCTTAGTATTTCATATTGATGTTTATGTTTTAAATTTACTTAGATAGAAAGAGGTGTTGAAATTATTGATAACTTTTGATTTAACTCCTAATGATTTCATTTAGGTTTGTTGTTAAATGATTTTTAATTTAATTTAATTCAATTTGATTTTAATTTAATTTTATTTTATTTTATTTAATTTTAATTTATTTTTAATTTAATTTAATTTTAATTTAATTTAATTTAATTTAATTTAATTTCAATTTTAATTTAATTTGATTTTAATTTAATTTAATTTAATTTAATTTTATTTTATTTTATTTAATTTTAGTTTTAGTTTAATTTTAATTTTAATTTCAATTGTTAATTTTAGTTTAACTTTAATTTTAATTTAATTTTAATTTAATTTAATTTAATCTTAATTTTAATTTTAGTTTTAATTGTTAATTTGGATTATTATTTTAATTTCTAATTAAGAACTAAATATTGTTAAAGTGATTTATTTAGGGATTTTTAAATTAAAGAATAAATATCCTCTTAATAATATCCCTATTTTAATAATCCAAATTTTAAATATATTCTTTCCAAAATTTAAATCATTTAATTAATTAAAGTTTCATTTTGATATTTTCAATGTGTTTAATGGGTTCCTACCCTTTTAATTTTCCTAAGTTTCAATCATCCAAGAGAAAGTTAAGATCAAATATTTTACCCCCCATTTTGATTAAACCTAAAGTTTTAATTAAGGGTTAAAATTTTTAATTACCTTTATGCCCTTTTAAGCTTATTTATTTCATAACTCACTAAATTGAGCTCAAATGAATTTGAAATTTTTATGTCACCTCACTCATATGTCAATTAAGACATTAGAGGAGAAAATGTAATTTTTCTGAATTTAATTTATTTATATAATTATTTTTAGTGAAAAATAAGGATTTTCGAAGGAAATTCAACAACATGACCAAGGAAAGGTTTCTGTCCTTAAGAAAATTATGGGATGTTCCTAATGACCAGAGGACCACTTGGACCAAATTTTGTGATTTTTTGAATTATAGTTTATTTATTATAATTATTTTAATTTTTAGATTATTAATTAATTTTAAAATAAAATAAAGTTGAAAAATAGATTTTATATTTTTCTTAAATTTCTCTAACCACAAGAAATCCAGTGAAACAAATTTTATAATTTTCTGATTTGTCTTTGATTTATTAGAATTATTTTAGTGAAGAAGGTTGAAAATTCATTTTTTAATATTAAAAATTACGTTAAGCCTTTAAAATTCAATATCTTACCCTAGGGACTTAGAAAAAATATTTGATTTATTCCTAAGTGATTAGGAGTCAAAATGTGACATTTTTATGATTTTTAATATTTTTATGATTTTTACTATTTTTAATCGTTAAAATATTAAAATATTGTGAAAAATCAACTTTTTTAGAAAATTCCAATTTTAATTTTTCTGAACTCCCCTGATATCAGAGAAGTTCCAAAACCATTTTTGTGAATTTTTGAAAAGTATTTTTGGAGTTATGAATTTTTAAAGTTCCATTTTGCTTATGAGGCTTAATCAATCCATTTGATGGGGTTAAACAGGTCCAATTGATTTCAAAATTTTATGTAAAGTTCCTCTGACCCTAAAGAGTAATGGAGAATTATTTTCAAGTCAATTTGATGTATGGTTAACTCTCATTAATTCAAATTAAATTTTAGGGGTTTAGGCCAATTAAGGTTATTATGAATGAATTAACTCAAAATATATTTTTCATAGGGTCCTCTGGTCCTAAGAAACATTACCAAATTTTCCTAGAATTTATTTTACAACATGCTAATTATTGGAATTAAAATACCTAAAACAGTGGCATGAACTTGAAAAATCAATAACTTTTCACAGAGATGGCCTCTGACCTTGAAAAATTCAGGGAATGTTCCCAAGATCAGAGGCTTCAAAAGCCCTATAGTCTCATGTCATGGTGAATTGTATATGCAAATGAAGAATCAAAATACTGAAAACAGTAAATAAATTATTAAAAATAAAATACTCATGCAATTAAATTTATTTCTTTTCCACATTATTTTCCTCTGTTCACTGAGCAAGAGGGTATTTTTATTTTATTTTTGTGATTTTTCCATGCAAATATATGAATTTTCTAAGTTCTGGGTATTTAATTAATTTAGAAAATAGGGATTTATCTACTTATCCACGCGGCACCGCGTCAACCTCGGCAGCTCCGAAGCCTCTACGTGTCGCGCTCCTATTCAACACCGCCACTTGAGTCAGCAGCCACGCGTCCCGTGGTTCATGTACCATTGAGCTGTCCGACTTGAACTCGACCGTCTACTCGATACACGCGCGATCCAACGGGTCCTGGTCATCGTCTACGACTGGTGTGCACCCGTGACCGTCCACACTGAAACCCTAAGATCTCACTCGATTCTCAATGGATTTTTGTGTTCTTACGCTCTATGGATTCGTCTTGAAGAGATGAACACATCCATACGGTTTATAGGCTATGAAATTAACCCAAAAAATTGAGAATTGCTGGAAGCTCGGGAGGAAGAATGAGTTCATACCTTTGCTCAGAGAAGTGAAGCTTCGATCTGAGGGTTGTGTCACCTTCGATTGAGTTCAAGCAAGCTCCAGATGAAGTCCCTGGCTCTGGGGAATTATCTAAGTATGAAAGTGACAAAGGCCGATCACAGAGGTTGGAGGCTGGAAGCAAGGGCTGGCCTGGTGAGGGGGCTTTTGCTGGGGAACTTCTCCTCTTGGTCTGGTGACGGTGTAGGACCAATCGATTTGGAGATTGGCTCACTGTGGGGAAGTGTCTTGTTTTTTTGGGTGGATTTTAAACTCAGAAATTGAGCTCACAGAGAGGGTTTTAGGGCTGGATTTCATTGGGGATCATGTTCTCTATGTCTGGAGAGGGTCTGGAATGATTTTGGCAGAGTTTTGTTAAGGTTTTGTTCAACTCCTCTTTTGGCCGAGAGGTGGTGGTGTTTAAATAAAGGTGGTCGGAGGGCTTCCCGGGGGGTTTGAAGGCTGGGATCGAGTGCTCGGGGGAGGAGAAGAACAGCCATGGTGTCCATTTGGGTTGGGACAGCTCAGCCAGGGAGAATTGAAAAAAAATGGCTCACATGGAGCTCCGGCCATGGTGTTTTCCGGCGACCCAGGCGGCTGGCCGGCCAGTCATTGGTCACCATCTTGACCAGTATGGTCAGGGCTGGGGTTTGGTGCAAGCAATTGGCTATTGCCATGTGTAAGGAGGTTTGATTAAAATGGCATGGGGTAAGGGTCATTTTGGCTTGATTTTGGTCAATTCATGTATTTGGGTTTGGTGCACCCACCAAGGGACTAATTTGGGTGAGGGAGGTCGGATGAGTCAGCTGGTTTAGAGTGGAGAAGTCCCCATCCAAATATATTTGGATTAATTTTGGGTTAGGGTGGAACATGGGTATGGCTAATGACTTTTAGGGAGTGTTTAAAGGATCTCCTCCTTTTGCCATTTAGGGAGGGTTGACAATCCAAAGACTCTCATGGCTTCCATGTGGCTTAAGCATGGCTCCAAGGCTTGTCTATGGCTTGCTCATGGCTTGGCTCAATTTCATGGAAATGGGTTATTTGGAGTTTTGAAAATTTTGAATTCTTTTAATGGGATTTGTCATGATGCCATTTTGGTTTGATCAACATGATGGATTTGGACATAGGGGGTGGTTTTGATTAAAAAGAATGACAAATGAAAATGTCATGTGGGCTTTAGGATAGATTTTGGGCTTTTGAAATGGTTTTGGATGGGCTTTTAAAGTGGTTTAAGGAAGTGGGCTTTTGGATTTTAAAATGGGCTTTTGGATGAAAATTTTTGTGAAGGACCATGCCAAAAAAATGTTGGGTTTAGTTTAGGGATTTGTCATGAGTGGTTTGGAAGAAGTTTGAAGTGATTTTGAATTGAATTGGGTTTAATGTGGAGTCTTTTGGTAAAGGGGCCAAGTTGGGCCAAATTGGGCTAACTTGGGTTAAGGATGGGCTAAAGTTGGATTTGATGTAAATTTAATGTTGAGAAATGTTTATGGGAGTGTTACAAAGAGTTTCCAACTTTGGTTGGGCTCTAATTTTGGGATTTGGGCACATTTGGGTTTGGTTTGGGCTTAGGTCAATTTAAGGGATTTTGGTTTTGGGTTAGGTTTGGGTTGAGTTTAGGTCTAAATTTTGGGCAAATCAAGTTAGTATTTTGTTTATGGGGATGTTAGGAAGGCCCTAGAAAAGATTTGGGGCCAATTGGGGTTGAATTGGGTTGGTTTGGGCTAGGTTTAGGTTATGGGTCAAAATTGGACCTTAGGCTTCAAATTGAAATTGGGCTCAAATGTAAATCAAATTGGACTTGGATTTGGTCTAAATTAATATTGGGGATACTAAATTGAAGTTTAGAATTGAATTGGACTAGAATTGAGGTCAATTGGGGTGGTTTGGTTTGACATTGGGTTCACTTGGGTTAAAAAATGGGTCAAATTGGGGGTTTTGGTTAAAGTGAGGTAAATTGGCAAAATTGGCCCATGGTGTAGTTGAACAAAATGAAATTGTGAATATTTAAGATTTTTTGGAATTTTCTGGGAATTTTTAGAATTTTTGTATTTTTTGGGGTAAAAGGGTATTTTGGTAATTTTGGGGGGTTTTAGGGGTATTTTAAGAAATTTTGGTATTTTTGGCCAAAGATGGCCAATTTGAGTGGTGGGAAATTTTTGGGATTGGTTTAGAGGAATTTTGGGTAATTTAGGTGATTTTGCAAATTTTGGGTCATTTCAAGGGTATTTGGTAGGTTTGGTGGGTCCGGGGCCCCGGGGGTCAAAAATTGAAATTTTAGAAAAATGAAGATTTATCAAGTGTGAGTGAAATGAAATCACTTTGGTTGAGCCATGAAGTCATATTAAGCCCATATGAGCCATGAGAGGACTCATTTGATGCATTCACTATGTTGTTCCTAACCCTCTTAGCCAGTGGCTTAGGGGTTATGGACCATCCATATGAATTACCTACATGAGTCAGGAAGTCAAATTGGGTGAGAGTGTGGTTTTAGGACTTGGAATGGGTGTGAGAGTGTAGTGTATGTGCAAGTCAACCCTCACCAGACCAGGCCACCCAGGGTAATCCTAAGGCCAAAGAGTCATATAGGGAACTCATCTTTTAGACCTCCACATTTGATTTCAACCCTCTAGGTGATTAGGGGTCTACAATCAAGCTTGTGGGGTTTGCAGGGAGTTAAGAAGTGGTTTCAATTTCTAAGTGGTAGGTCCCATTTCTAGTCCTCTAAGATTAGTCAAAGGAAAAGCCTAAGGCTAGATCCTAAGTACTAAAGAGAAGCAAAAGACCTCACCAAAATTGAGGTCAACAAATGGACCCCCAATAGGTGTGGTGTGCTAACCAAGCACACCGCGCGTATTGGCGTTGACCGAAGAGATCAACAAAACCAACACAGATGTCCAAGTAACAACTTAGGACGAAGTAGAAGAATTTCCGCTGGGGAGTATCAGGCATATTTCCAAGACTGGAGATTCCCGAACTCTCGGCTGGGAATGGAAAAGGAGGTGAACTCCAAATCACAAGATCTGGGGAATTCAATTTAGATTTCATTTTACTTTTAAATTTCAAGTCTCAATGTGTGATTTTAGATTTCGATTTGTTCTGAGTTTCAATTTCGATTGAAGTTTAATTTAAAATTAATTTAAGGAAGTTTTGAATTTGAAATTTGGATTTGAAATGAGAATTGAAATCTGGGTTTCAACCTCTGGATTGCGAAGAGAACTGGAATTTAGGTACTAGCCTCGGAGTGAGAATCAGAGTTTAAGTATCGACGGAAAAAAAGGATGAGAATCAGAATTTAGGTACCGATCTCGAAAGGGATGAGAATTGAAATTTAAGTATCAATCTCAAAAAGAGAGTCGAAATTTAGGTACCAACCTCGAAAAGGATGAGAATCAGAATTTAGGTACTGATCTCAGAATGAGAAGTAGAATTTAGGTACTAGTCTGGAAAGTGAGAATTGAAATTTAAGTATCAATCTCGGAAGAGAGTCGAAATTCAGGTATCGACCTCGAATGAGAGTCGGAATTTAGGTACCGACCTCGAAGGAAGAGAGTTGGAATTTAGGTACCAGTCTCGAAATTTAGAATTGAAATTTAGGTATCAATTCGAAAGAGAATCGAAATTTTGGTATCGATCTCGAATGAGAGTTGTAATTTAGGTACTGACCTCGAAATGAGAGCTGGAATTTAGGTACCAGTCTCGAAAGTTTAGAATTGAAATTTAGGTATCAATTCAAAAGAGAATCGAAATTTAGGTATCGATCTCGAAAAGAGAGTAGGAATTTAGGTATCGACCTCGAAATGAGAACTGGAATTTAGGTACTAGTCTCGGAAGTTTAGAATTGAAATTTAGGTATCAATTCGAAAGAGAATCAAAATTTAGGTATCGATCTCGAATGAGAGTCGGAATTTAGGTACCGACTTCGAAATGAGAACTGAATTTAGGTACCGACCTCGGAAGTTTAGAATTGAAATTTAAGTATCAAATCTGAAAGAGAATCGAAATTTAGGTATCGATCTCGAAAAGAGAGTCGGAATTTAGGTACCGACCTCGAAATGAGAACTGGAATTTAGGTACTGATCTCGGAAGAGAGTCGAAATTTAGGTATCGACCTCGAAAAGGATGAGAATCAGAATAAAGGTACTGATCTGGGAATGAGAACTAGAATTTAGGTACTAGTCTCGAAATGAGAATTGGAATTTAGGTACCAGTCTCGGAATTTAGAATTGAAATTTAGGTATCAATTCGAAAGAGAATCGAAATTTAGGTATCGATCTCGAATGAGAGTCGAAATTTAGGCACCGACCTCAAAATGAGAATTGGAATTTAGGTACCAGTCTCGGAAGTTTAGAATTGAAATTTAGGTATCAATTCGAAAGAGAATCAAAATTTAGGTATCGATCTCGAAAAGAGAGTCGGAATTTAGGTACCGACCTCGAAATGAGAACTGGAATTTAGGTACTAGTCTCGGAAATTTAGAATTGAAATTTAGGTATCAATTCGAAAGAGAATCAAAATTAAGGTATCGATCTCGAAAAGAGAGTCGGAATTTAGGTACCGACCTCGAAATGAGAACTGGAATTTAGGTACCAGTCTCGGAAGAGAGTCGAAATTTAGGTATCGACCTCGAAAAGGATGAGAATCAGAATTTAGGTACTGATCTCGGAATGAGAACTAGAATTTAGGTAATACTCTCGAAATGAGAGCTAGAATTTAGGTACCAGTCTCGGAGGTTTAGAATTGAAATTTAGGTATCAATTCAAAAGAGAATCAAAATTTAGGTATCGATCTCGAAAAGAGAGTAGGAATTTAGGTACCGACCTCGAAATGAGAACTGGAATTTAGGTACCAGTCTCGGAAATTTAGTAAGAAATAGAAACTGGTTCCAATCTCGAAGATTTATCTGTATGAAGAGGGACCCAGTTTTGTGCCATTAGAACGAAATCGAACAAAGTTCGTGGCTCCGTGTCAATAGAACTAGTCAATCCTCTAAGACACAGAAGAAAGAGAATTGAAAGGAGCTGGTAAGTGTACCAAGCTGAAAAGACTCGACTTAGCAATAAGTCGAGGAAAATATTCAGATTTCAAAAGAGTTTCAAACGATTTCAATGGAGGACAGAACTGAAAGGTTCGAATCAGAGGATTCAGATCGGAATTCAATTCGAAGTTTAGATTTGTTTTGTCTGTCCTTTAACGATCCCATTTTATTTATTTATTTATTTTCTTTTTGTTGTTTATTTAGTGTTCATGTGAATTTGAAGTTCATTTTAATCTTTAGGAAAAGTTCTCATTTATTTTCTTTTCTTTTCTGTTCTTTGTTCAAAGTTCATTTAACTCTAATGGCGTTTCCTAGTCAATTTGCACAAAAAGAGATGTAGGCAAAATGTAACGTAGTCGTTTTCATTCCAACTTGTTGAAAGTACATCATACAACTTGATCTAGTCATGATGATATTTTCTTCAGAAATTTAATGTCTCGTACAATCCATGTAAATCCAAAACGAACTGTGTAAACTTCTTGTTGATCCATCCAAAAGCGTCTGTCAAAAATCCATGTCTGAATAGTAAGAAACATGAGCAATAACATTACCTTCCAAGCCACCCTTGGCAGGAATGCCGCATGGATGTGCATTGGAGGTGTGCTATTTCTCATGTAACTCACAGCTCGTAGGGCCGGAGACTCTCTAATTCTAGATCTGGCTGGAAGTGGTAAGGCATTTTGCTGTCGTCCATTCTTCTAAAAGTAACTGAGATCCGCTCCACAGACACTCCTGGAATGCAATGCTTCGCAACGTCTGCTCCGTTTCCTTTTAACACCAGGACGGAACCTACCGGTAGTGGTAACTCCACCGGCCCTCGGAACTCACCAGGGCCTGCAATCCGGAGGTTAGATCCGAACAAGATGTTGCACTGGGTCGACGAATGACACTCGTGCGTAAGGGTCTAACAAAGTCATGATGGTCCATATGCGGCGGTATGCGCCGCCTTCCTTGTAGATGTTAATAATGCAGATTGTCGGCATGCAATCTGCAGCAGCGTACCCTCCATGTTATCATTCTTTTAACCATTCTCTTGATGATTCTTGACATCAGATCCACCTCACTACGACGAAGTATCCCTGGTGGATTTCCTTTTCTGTCTGTGGAAAAATTGTAGCAACATCCGCTTTGAACTGTAACTCTTCCCTTTCCTGGCATCCATCTTCGGGGTTCTGAATATGTCTTTTCTCTCAGGCGGCCAGCTCGGCCCATTTTCTCGCAATTCAAGGATGCGATCTACAATTTCGTCGTTGCTCATAATCCGAGAATACATCCGTATGCGGCTCGAGGCCTTCCAAGATGTTGACCCTCTTGTTTCCAATTCTTTCAAAGTATTCAAAGGTTTTCTTCTCAACTAGTTGCATTTTCTCCAGTTCGTATTCTGGGATTATCTGAAGTCCTCGGTGTCTAGTAACATACTGCGGGATGTATGGCTCAACCCCAGCACGTTCTTCTGTATGTCTCGGCTCCTCGGGGATAGTCTACATAGGGATATCCTCCGGGGTTGCTTTCGCAACAAGACTCTTCGGATCCGGTACATATGCTCGGCGTGGAGGTACCGACTCTATTTCTGCTTTCCTTGGTATTTCTTTTATTTGTTCTGATCTTCTTGGAGTTGAATTTCTTCTTTCTGGTTCCTGATGAACAGGTCTTCTTGGAGCATTTGCACTAATGGTATCCACTGTCTGTTTATGTTGATCTTCTGCTAACTTGGTCCACATTTTGCGAATGCGACGATTCTTATTTCTTCGCTGGGTAGCAGTGAGAGTTGCTCTCCTTACCCTTTGAATTTCTGCGGGCGCGGTGCTGACAAGCCTACCCTCTGCTGTGGCAACCATGGACTTAACTTTCTTATCTTCTTCGGTTGCATGCTCGGGCCACCCATTTTCATCACTGTCTGGCTGTGAAGTTCTTCTCGATCAACTGGGATCCAATCATTTTCCTCATATTGTAAGCCGGCTGGTGTGAAGTCTGAGTCGATCTCTATTACTGCTCCATCCCTCACCCTCTTTTCATCCAGTGCTAGACTCACGCCATTTCTAAAGTTTAGAACCAACTGCCCTTTCAACATTTCCCTGCGAAAAAACAAGGAAAGGATCAGGGGCTGTACTAAGAACAAGAACAATAAGAAAAACACTTAAAAAATCTTATTCACTTCTTTTAAATTTAAAGGAAGTAGGAAGAGATGAGGAATTATCAGGAATGAATGGATTTAAAAGGAAAGATTGACATTTTATTATTATGATTTCCCATGTTTTCTTTTTAACTTTTTCGTTAATGAGAGATTTTTTATCATCCATTTTATTTTGTTTTGGGTTCGGACCCAATCACAAAGTGATTACTTCACCCGTGTTTCTAGGGATAAGATTCTACTTTAGAGGCCACCCTTCGAAACATCAGATTGCGTAATATTTCTTTAAATACCATCCATTGATTGGAAGCATGGATCGTTCTCCGTGGCAATTCACCAGTTGGTAGGAACCTCCAGTGTAGACTGTCTCGATCACAAACGGCCATTCCCATGTTGGTTCAAATTTACCACCTATCATGCGATGTGCAAGAATAGGTCTTCTGAGAACTAAAACTAAGTCACCGACTTTGAATGTTCTTGGGCGGACCAGTTTATCATGGGCCTGGATCATCTTGGCTTGATACAATTCCAAATTCTGCTGTGCTGAAAGTCTTTTCCCTTCCAAGCTTTCCAATTCCTCCAGTCGTAGTCTGGCATTTTCTTCTGTAGTGATTTTGTTTGCAACTGCAATTCTGAGAGACGAAAGCTGAACCTCTAAGGGTAGAACGGCCTCGAACCCGTACACTAAAGCGTAAGGCGTAGACTGGGTAGGAGTTCTGAAAGTCGTCCTGTAGGCCCACAAGGCTTCTAACAACTTCTCGTGCCAATTTCTCTTGTTGTCGTCCAAAGTTTTTATTAAAATTTGAACGAGAGTTTTATTAAAAGCCTCGGCCAAGCCATTCGCTCTTGGGTAGTAGATCGTTAAGTATCGCCAATCGAACCCATGTCTTCTGACAAAATTGTTGATCTTTGTACTTTTAAATGCAGACCCATTATCTTAAATGATCCTGCGCGGTACCCCAAAACGATAGACGACTTGATTCTTGAAAAACTGTAGCACGTGGTGTGCCTTTACTTCTCTGAGTGGTATAGCTTCTGCCCATTTAGAAAAGTAGTTTGTAGCTGTAAGAATGAAGCGATGTCCTCTTGAAGAAGGCGGTTCTATCGGACCCACTATATCTGTGCCCCAACACTCAAATGGCCACGATGCGATTGTCGGATGTAGCACATTTGGAGGTTGGTGTAGAACTACTCCTTGCACTTGACACTGGTGACAACTTTTGGCAACTTTCATACACTCGTTCATCATTGAGGGCCAGTAGTACCCTAGTCTTTTAATCTTCATTTTCATTTTCGGACCTGACTGATGAGCGCCACAAAGTCCTGAATGTACCTCTTTAACGATTTCACGAGCCTCGGACCCGCTCGAGCATCTCAGCCACATCCGATCAAAAGACCTTCCGTATAACGTATTGTTTATTAGTGCGTAAGACGTAGTTCTTTTCTTGATTTGATGAGCTATCGACTTATCGTCGAGCGGTGTTTCCTTTCGCAAGTAGTTTATTAGTGGTCGCCGCTAATCTTCCGTATTTTCTGTTCATCGTCGCAATTGTTTCTTCCGCTTTTCTTTCTGATTTATGTACTGTATCCATGTCAAGCTGTGATAGGACCTGTCGTCCTTGAATTGACACTTCAACTGAATCATCCTGTAAGCAGGCAAATTCATTTGCAAGGCGGGCTAAAGCATCAGCGAGAGCATTTTCTTTTCTGGGAATCTTGTAGATTGTTACGTTTGGAATCTGTTCCAACAGTTTCATGGCATACTGAAAGTACTGCTCGAGTCTTGGCTTTAGAATTCTGTACTGTCCGGCGACCTGTTGAATGATCAACTGAGAATCTCCGTAGATGTTGATGTCCGTTATTCCCATCTGAATGGTTAATTCCAATCCAGTTATAAGGGCTTCGTATTCTGCCTTGTTGTTTTGTACATGGTTTTGTCAAGTGGTAAGAGTATCTTAACATTCCCTGCTCCGGTGTTATAAAGATTAGTCCGATTCCTGCCTACCGGGCACTATCGTTTACAATTCTTTATTCTTCTGTGCTGAGGACGCACCGTCGAAATATAGTTCCCAACGTCGATCATCAGGGTCATCTGGGCTCATTATCTGCTCGTCAGGAAAATCATCGTCGAGAGGCGAATCCGCCGACAAAGGGTGTGCCTGCGAGGAAGTCTCGCTAGGACTTGTCCCTTTACGGCGCGAAGAGGAACGAAAGTTATGTCGAATTGCAATAGTATCATCGACCACTCGGCAAGTCCGCCGTAAAGCGTCGGTCGGGTCATCAAGTATTGCGACAGATTAACTCTTGAAATAAGGTTAACCTTATGAGAAAGCATGTAATGCCTGAGCTTTTGAGCGTCGAAGATCAGGGCTAAACAATGCTTCTCAATCAGAGGATACTTTACTTCCGTCGGGATTAGACGATGGCTTAGGTAGTAGAGAGCATTTTATTTTCCCTCGTCATTGACCTGGGCTAGCAGGGCTCCGAGAGAACCGTCTAAAGCTGCGGTATAAAGTATCAACGGTCTACATGAGACTGGGGCTGCTGAGATAGGAGGTGTCATTAAATATTGCTTAACGTCCTTGAAAGCCCGATGGCATTCCTCATCCCAAAAGAATTTGGCGTCCTTTTTAACCAATGCCGAGAAGGGCTGACACCTACCTGACAAGTTTGAGATAAAGCGTCGAAGATATGCCAACTTCCCTTGAAAGGACCGTAGTTGTTTCAAAGTTTTGGGAGGAGGCATTTCTAAAATAGCTTTAATCTTTTCCGGATCGATTTCAATCCCGCGATGTCTGACAACAAATCCTAAGAAATTCCTGGAGGTGACGCCGAAGGCGCATTTTAAAGGATTCATCTTAAGGTTGTATTGTCTTAGTCGCTCGAAAACAATTCTCAAATCATACAGGTGATCTTCTTTCGCTTTACTTTTGATGACCACATCATCCACGTAAGCACTCGACTTGGTTGTGAATGAGATCATCAAAAATCTTCGTCATCGCTCTTTGGTATGTTGCTCCTGCGTTCTTTAGTCCGAATGGCATTACTGTGTAGCAATACACTCCGATCGGCGTTCTGAATGCCGTGAGCTTTTCATCTTCTGGTGCCATCTTTATCTGGTTGTATCCCGACGATCCATCCATGAATGAGAAGATTTCATGTGTTGAAGCGATGTCGATCATCAGTTCTAGGATTGGTAGTGGAAATTCATCCTTTGGACATGCTTTATTTAAATCTTTGAAATCCACGCAAATTCTGATCTGACCATTCTTCTTTCTGACTGGTACTACATTGGCTAACCAAGTTGGGTATTTTTCTTCACGGACAAATTTAGCGTCTATCAGCTTCTTAACTTCGGCTATTACTTGTTGCTCAATTTCTAGACGCATTCTTCAGGGGCTTGTTCGATCGGAACAGCGAGTGGGATCCACTCCTAATTTGTGAACCGCGACTTCGGAGCTAATCCCGGCATTTCATCATAACTCCAAGCAAAACAATCCTTAAATTCCATTAATAACTTGATTATGTCTTCGAGTCTTCTTTATCGAGTAGGAGCTAACAAAGGTAGGCCTAGGTTCTTCGCTAGTACTCTAAGTTAACTTCCGTTAACTCGTCTATTGTAGATTTGATTTCTTCTTCGAATTTCGGTGGAGCATCTCCGATTGGTAGATCCTCAAGATCTTTTGAAGCTTCCAAGCACTCTTTATTAGGTTCGCAAGTGACAACCAAGCAAAATCCCGTATCGTCAACAGACCCTACCGTGCCGAATCCGAGACCATGTTTTGAATTGGGAGACCGACTGGCATTATTCCATAATTTTTCAAAACGTTGTGATTGACCTTTTGTCCATCGTCGAGGTAAGACTCCACGTTGAATTAAATTTTGAACACAGGGAGAGTACCACTCAAAAGTTAATTCCATTAATTCAGAAGAAGTAAAATCTTCAAATTGTACATCTTTTTCAGTATTGGAAGAAGAAGCACCACGGTAAAACTTAATCGGCTTAAGCACCACCACCATGCACTTCCTTGACCACCATACCCTCAATCTTATTAGAATGGATCGGGGTCAGGGTCATAGTATGTACATAATGGTTAATCTTTTCGTACATTGATTTGTATTCTTCATTCCTTTCATTTTCGAGAGAGGTCTTGAACTGGGATTTCTTTTGACTTATTATCGCTGCTTCTTTCTCAATTTCTTCTTTTTCTTCGGAACTGTTCTCCCAATCAAAATCGATGACCGGTTTCTTCTGTCCAACTGTTCCAACATTTCTTCCACGTCCTCGTCCCTGGCCTCGACCTCGGGTGCGAGTTCTGGAGAAATCTTCACCATCTCGTCGTAAGGGAGTGGTGAGTAAATGTTGGACTAGAACTTCAGGTTCTTCATCATCTCGAATTTCTTTTGCTTCATTTGGTATGGTACTTCTGGAAAAGATTGTTTTCTTCAGGGGCACGTGTTGACCTCATTTTTGATGAGGTCTTCTCTTCTTCTCTTTAGTACTTAGGATCTAGCCTTAGGCTTTTCCTTTGACTATCTTAGAGGACTAGAATTGGGACCCACCTTTTAGAAATTCAAACCACTTCTTAACTCCCTGCAAACTCCACAAACTTGACTATAGACCCCTAATCACTAGAGGGTTGAAATCGAAATGTGGAAGTTTAAAGGATGAGTTCCTATAGGACTCTTTGGCCTTAGGACGCCTTACAGGTGGCCTGGTGCAGTGAAAGGGCTGACTTACACATACACTACACCTATGCACTACACTTTCACACACCTCCTAAAAACACACCCATACCGACTTGACTTCCGACTCATGTAGGTGATTCACATGGATGGTCCTTAACCACTAAGCCTGCTGGCTAAGAGGGTTAGGAACAACATGGTAAATGCCTCGAATGAGTCCCTTCATGGCTCATGTGGGCTTGATATGGCTTCATGGCTCAACAAAAATGATTTCATTCCACTTACATCCACCCAATCTTCAATTTTCCAAATTTTCGATTTTTGACCCAGGGACCCTACACCCGCCAACTCTACAAATGCCTGCGAAACTACCCAAATTTCTCAAAAATTTCCAAATTACCCAAAATTCTCCAAAATCAATCCCAAACATTCCCACATCACTCAAACTGATCATCCATATCCAAAAATATCAAAAATCCCAAAATACCCCCCAATACCTTCCAAATACCCAAAATACCCCTTTTGACCCAAAAATCCAAAAATTCAGAAAATTCCCAGAAAATTCCAGAAAATCCCAAATATTCCCAATTTCATTTTGTTCAACTACACCATGGGCCAATTTTGTCAATTTACCCACTTTTGTCAAAACCCCCAATTTGACCCATTTTAACCCAAAGTAAACCCAATGTCAAACCAAATCTACCCAATTGACCCCAATTCTGGTCCAATTCAATTCTAAACTTCAATTCAACATCCCCAACACCAATCTAGACCAAATACAAGCCCAATTTGGACCTATGACCCAAACCTAACCCAAACTCACCCATTTCAACTCCAATTAACCCCAAATCTTTTCTAAACCTTCCTTGACATCCCCATGAACAAAACACTAACATGATTTGCCCAAAACTTTGATCCAAACCCCACTCAAATTCAACCCAAAATCAAAAAGCCCCGATTTTGACCTAAACCCGAGCCTAGCCCAAATGAGCCCAAATCCCAAAATCAAAACCCAACCAAAGCCAAAACCTCTTTGAAACACTCCCATAAACATTTCCCAACATTAATTTCACATCAACTTCAACTCTAGCCCAACTTTGGCCCATGGTAGCCCATTTTGGCCCACTTTAGCCTCTTTACCAAAAAGCCATATCCAACCCAATTCAAACCCAAATCACACCAAATTGACTCCAAACCACTCATGACACATCCTTAAACTAAACCCAACATTTATTTGGCATGGCCCTTTGCAAAATTTCCATCTAAAAGCCCACTTCTAAAGGACATTCAAAAGCCCATTCCAAACCAAACTCAAAAGCCCAAGCCCATCCTAAAGCCCACATTACAATCTCATCTCATCCTCACTTAATTAAAATCATCCCTAAGTCCTAAATCAGCAATCAAATCTTTCTAAACAAAGCCATATGACAAACCATCCAAATTTTACACCAAATGTCCAAAATTCTTAAAACCCATTTTCATGAAATTGACTAAACTTTTCCCTAAGCCACATGGAGCCATGCATGAGCCATTCACAAGCCATAGGAAGCCATGAAAGTTTGGCATGTGATCGAAGCCATTAATGGTAAAAGGAGGGGCTCCTTTTCTAACCTTTCATTAAGCCTTTTTACCTTAAGCATGTCACACTCTAAACCATGCTTTGCCACCTAATCCTTGATGGAGACTCCACCATTCTCTCTTGGGCGACCAAGCGATCCTCTCGGCCCAAAATCGGGCCATGGGGAGGTGCACCCAACCCAAACCAATGGGTTGACCAAATTGAAGCCAAAATGACCTCTTCCCCATTCCATTTTAATTCAACCACTTTACACATGGCGAGTGCCGATTGATTGCACAAACCTCTAACACCGACCCACTGGACACGAGGGTGACCCATGCTGCGACGGCCGGCCACCCCGGTCGCCGGAAAACACCATGGCCGAAACCTTGGGAGGAGCCAAGCTTTGGAATTCTCCTCGTCTGAGGCTGCCCCATGCCTAGTGGTCACCATGGCTGTTCTTCTCCTCACAGAGCGGTGATCCCAAGCCACAACTCCCCACGGGAGGCCCTCCGGCCATGCTATTTAAACACCACCCCCTCGCGGCCATGAGAGGAGAGTTGCACAAACCTTGCCAAAACTGCGCCAAAATTATTCCGAGACCCCTCCTCCTACACGAGCACTTGATCCCAGGTGAGATCCCCTGCCATTTCCTCTCTGTGAGCTTAATTTCAAAGTTGAAATCCAAGCCCAAAACCGGGACACTTCCCCACGGTGAACCAATCCCCAAATTGATTGGTCCTACACCTTCACCGGACCGAGGGAAGGTGTCCACCGGCACAAGCCCCATCTCCGGAGCCACCCGGTTGCTCCGGACTCCAAGCTTTGTGATCGAGTTGTGGTCGAAGTTCAACCTAGACAATTCACCGGACCGGGAGACTTCATCCGGAGCTTGCCGGGATCCGATCGAAGGTGCAACAACTCTCGGATCGAAGCTTCACTTCTACGAGCAAAGGTATGAGCTAATTCTTCATCCCGAGCTTACGGAGATTCTCCATTTCAAATGCCTTAATTTCGATGCATGTTTACCGTATGGATGTGTTCGTCTCTTCAGAGACGAATCCATAGAGCATAAGAACACGAAAATCCATTGAGAATCGAGTGAGTTCTTAGGGTTAGAGTGTGGACGGTCACGGGATCGCACCGGTCATGGACGATGAACGGATGCGCGTCCATTTAATACACGCGCGGACGGACGGCTCGGATGGCGTTGGACCGGGGAGACGGTACGAGAACCGCGGGGCCCGGGTTGGCGACTCGGATGGCGGCGTCGAATGGGAGCGCGCCACGCGGCGTTTCGGAGGCTGCCGAGGTTGACGCGGCGCCGCGTGGATAAGTAGATAAATAGGGTATTTTCCTATTTATTTAATTCCCTAAACTTGGAAAATTCATATCTACGTGTAGAAAAATCACAAAAATAAAATAAAAATACCCCCTTGCTCGGTGAACGAGAGGAGAATAATGTGGAAAAGAAATTAATTAATTTTGTCCAGTATTTTATTTTTAATTAATTATTTACTCCCTGCATTGTTTTAATTCTCCATGCATGTATACAATTCACCATGGCATGAGACCATAGGGCTTTTGAAGCCTCTGAACTTAGGGACATTCCTCGAATTTTCCAAGGTCGGAGGCCATCTCTGTGAAAAGTTATTGATTTTTCAAATGCATGTTGCTGTTTTAAGTATTTTAATTTCAAAAATTAGCATGTTGTGAAATAAATTCTAGGAAAATTTGGTGATGTTCCTTATGACCAGAGAACCCTAGGAAAAATAGGATTTGAGTTAATTCACTTGAGATTAACCCTAATTGGCTTAAACACCCAAAATAGGTCTCTAATTAATTAGAGTTAACCATAGATCAAATTGACTTGAAATCAATTCTCCACTGACCTTTAGGATCAGAGGAACCCACCATAAAAATTTGAGGTCAATTGGACTTGGTTAGCCCCACTAATTGGGTTGATTAAGCCACTTAGCCATTTTAAACTTTAAAAATTCATAACTTTCAAAATATCTTTCAAAAATTCACCAAATTGGTTTTGGAGTCTCTCTGATATCAGGGGAGTTCAGGAAAATTAAAATTTCAATTTTCTAAAAAAGTTGATTTTTAATATTATTTTAATATTTTTAATAATTAAAAAATAATAAAAATCACAAAAATAATAAAATTCACCAAAATGTCATATTTTGAATTTTAACCACTTAGGAACAAGTCCCATATTTTTCCTAGGTCTATTTAGTGAGATATTAATTTTTTAAAGCTCAAGGGTAATTTTAAAATTAAAAAATGTATTTTCTAGCATTTTCACCAAAATAATTATAATAAATTAAAGAAAAATCAGAAAATTGTAAAGTTTGGTTCTCTGGAATCCTTGATATCAGAGAGAATTTTAAAAATTATAAAATTTATTTTTCAACATTTATTTTATTTTTAAATTAATTAATACTCCAGAACTTAAAATAATTCTAATAAATAAAATATAATTCAAAAAATTACAAAATTTGGTCCAAGTGGTCCTCTGGTCATTAGGAATGTCCCCTAATTTTCTTAAGGACAGAAACTTTCCCTTGGTCATATTATTGAATTTTCCTTGGAAATTCCTATTTTCTACAAAAAATAATTATATAAATAAATTAAATACAGAAAAATCACATTTTCTCCTCTCATGTCTTCATTGACACATAAGTGAAGTCACATAAAAATTTCAAGTTCATTTGAGTTCAATTTAGTGAGTTATGAAATTATTAGGCTTAAAGGACAAAATGGTAATTAAAATTTTAACCCTTAATTAAAACTTTAGGTTTAATAAAAAAATTAACAAGTAAAATATTTGATCCTAATCTGATTTGGATGATTGAAATTTAATAATTGAAGGGTAGAAACCCATTAAACAATTTAAAATGCTTAAACTTTAATTAAATAATTAATTGAATTTGGAGGAATAATAAAATTGGAATTATTAAAATAGGGATATTATTAGGGAGAGATTTATTCTTTAATTTAAAAATCCCTAAATTAATCATCTCATTAATACTCAACTCTTAATTAAAATGATGACTCAAATTTAAAATATTAAAAGACTTAATCATTAAATAAAAAAAATTAAATCATTAAACTCTTTCAAAAATTTTCAATTAAATTAAATTAAATTAAGATTAAAAGTTAAATTAAATTAAATTAAAATTAAATTAAATTAAATAAACAAATTAAATTAAATTAAATGAATTAAATACATTAAATTAAATAAATAAAATTAAATTAAATTAAGTTAAATAAAATTAAATAAATAAATTAAATTAAATTAAATTAAATTAAATTAAATTAAAATTAAATTAAATTAAATTAAAATTAAACTAAATTAAATTAAGAAATTAAATCAAATAAATTAAATTGAATTAAATTAAATCAAATCAAATTAAATTAAATAAATTAAATTAAAATAAATTAAATTAAATTAAATTAAGTTGAATTAAATAACCTCACTTAAGACATGAAGAAATAAATCTAAGATAACTTGAACACTATTCCAAACTTAAATCATTAATTTGAACTTAAATTTGAATCACAAATCATTAAATATCATTTTGCCCTTAGGAGCTTTAGTTATCATAACTCCTAAATAGAACATTAAAATGTTACTTCACTTATAGGACATTCGAATGTCACTAGTTCATCGAGCGAGTTAACAAAACTTGAAAACCTCGGACGATCGATTCATTTACACAATTAAGTTCATTTGGACTTGAAACAATCCTAGAAATATTGAAAAGATGTTTAAGATTCTTCTTAAGCACTTACTCGATATGATAGGATATTCTGAGAACAATTGAACTTAATTGTTCTTTGATGAAGAAAATCGTCTTCAAACTAAAAACACGAAAGAACACTAGACGTCATAGGAAATGACTAGACTATAGGATTAGGAATTTGGTAGAAAACCATAACCATTACCTTAGCTTTACCTAGGAACTTGCTTAAATATTTTAAGCGTGTTTTAAGTGCGGCTTGGGATGACGGGAAGACCCTCCAGGTACGCTTTTATTTTATTGCGATTTACTTTACGGTAATTTATTTAATCGCATCGCATTTATTTTTCTTGCATGATAAACAACGAGTTGCATGAAAACCCACACCTTTAGGACGAAAACCAAAGCTGAAACCCATAACTAAATTAAAAGACATTACAAGATAAAATTCACCTCCACAACATTCCAAAATATAAAACAACTCAAAATTTAATCACAAACAAAACACAAAACTACAACTATAACTAAATTAAAACGTCTCGTTGAATGATCGGGAATACCTCGGATGATGTAACCCACGTGTTGCTAACGGGATTTCCCGCGGTCTAAATGAAAGTGCGGAACTCATTTAGTTGAGTTTAGCAAGTTCATATGGACTAAGTGAATTCGATGAAAATAACGGTGCCGGGATGACGGAACCGTGGGATCTTAATCGGTTCTGTTTAATCAACTTTAAGATCTGTTTTAATTAAAACACAAAAAACACTTGGAAATTAAGACTTCTCTAAACCAAGACACTTCTCTCATCTCTTGATTTATGATTTCTAAAACCAAACCTCTGCAACAACAAGGAGCTCGGAGCATGGTGGGCGGCACGGCCATCGTCGTCGACAAAACTTGAACCTACTTCAACAAAACTTTCTTAGAATTAAATAACAAAGCCATAGGACTTCGAGGTAGTTTGCACTAGTGCAGACATAAATCCTCGACTCTTCGTTAGGCATTTGCATTGCAAATTAAGCCCTAACCGGTCTTAGGATTCCGAGGTAGTCGTCCGATACGACATAAA
Organism: Papilionanthe hookeriana x Papilionanthe teres; assembly: GCA_022702705.1. NCBI lineage: Eukaryota > Viridiplantae > Streptophyta > Magnoliopsida > Asparagales > Orchidaceae > Papilionanthe > Papilionanthe hookeriana x Papilionanthe teres. The sequence goes on along the minus strand of CM040430.1, from coordinate 112,988,630 downwards.
CCCTCATATCTTCTAGGCGATTTGTATGATTCTATCATATAAATATAAGCCCTAACTAATTAAAATTGGCGAGATTAAAACATTAAATGAACATTAGGACTTTCCTAAATCCAAGCCAAACAATAGGATAGTCGGGAGATTACCGAAGTTCGCTTCGAATCCGTGATCTCTCCTACTTTTCTCCCTTTGGATTCCCAAAATAAAAATGTTCCGAATTTGATCCATTCCACTATTGAAATTTCCAAAATTCAATCCTTTTGAAAACTTAAACTTTGAAATTCTTGAGAGCGAGAATTATTGATTATTATCGAGAGTTTTCTTAGGTGATTCCGTCACTTAAGATGTAATTAACTATAGGGGCTTGCCCTTATAGGGAACTTTAAGAACCCGAGTAATATAAACCCTGTTTAATAGTTTCATATTAAGCGGGGAATTTGTCGGCTTATAAAATTGGTTCGCAGACCAAACGGATGTCACAAACCTTTCTAGTTTATTTGATCGAGCCCCGTTATCAAGCGGTGTGTCTATTCTTCGGGATAGATACACGGTTTGTGGTGCGGCGCTCGTTTATATAAACTATTCGGGATGTGAGATCGGTTTGATTTCATATCTTAAAATTTTCAAATTTAAAATTATTTTCAAAATCAAATACTACTTTTCAAATTATTTATTTAAATTAAATTAAAAATTCGCCGACAATTTACGTAGGCGACTCCTTTCAAAATAAAACACACTAACCTAAAAAAATACGCCGACATATTTACGGCGACTCCGCTGAGGAAAGTTCCTCTCTCCATTTTAATCAAATAGTTACGCTTTCAAAAATCGGTAGTGTATCCATGTCCCTAATGGATCAAACTACCCTTCTTTCCGTTGGAATACTTGTGTTCATTTCTACCTTGAACAAGTATAACCAACATTCTCTCGGATTTAGGAGCCATTTGTTTAGACACCCCTAGACGGAGAGGTTCCGAGATCCTTTTACCTCATTTACGAGGTGGGGTGGACCCCCGATAGGTGTTAGTTTAGGAGTGATCCTTCGGGTCGAGAAGTCTTGCTTAAGACTCTCTTTTCCCTTCCAACTCCGATTCGGATTCCTTACCTTCTCTACACTTTTGAACACTCCGTTCTAAATAAACGAAACCCTTTAATAAGTGATTCCTTTTTATAAATACATGAACATGAATGAGTTCGGACTCTTTTCGATTCCTTTCTTTTCGTCCTAAAGAAAAGAAGCATAACTAGGACCGACAACCAGAATCTACCTGCGAAATGGAAGCCCGAGCCGGTTTTCTCTTTCACCGATGGATGGACCTCGGCATGTCTATAAGGATGAGTTGCCAGACGATGGAATCATCCGATTTGGACAAGGATTTGAAAACACGAACGTCGAGGTCACCAACGTCTCCCTCTTTGCCTTGATGAACAAGGTACTGAAGGCTGAAGAGCCGGCTGCGCAGATTCGACCTTAGGTCGACCCAAGAATTCCCTCCTCTGCAAAGGATCCCGACTAAGAGGAGTGCCGGTGTCCACGGGAGGACCTGTTCTTTCTACCCCACTTGGTCTAGTTGTTTACTGCACTGCCCCGACTTTTGCCAAATCAAAGGGAAAGAAATCCAAGATTATGATGGACACATTACCGTGGAGGGTACGGATCTTCTGTAAGACCTTCGTTTTCGAAATCGGGTCCGATTCGAGATTCAGTCACTAACGAAGACCCGAGAAGAAACGAGAAATAGAAGGATCGCTAAAGAAGCCGGAATTGCTTGAAATTGCTTTCTAGAAGAAATTCCGGAAGCTGCAGGAATATACACCGTCGCTGAATACATACCCTTGTTGGGAGGAAGTGGGTTTCATCCCCTCTCACGCCGCGAGAAGATGAAGAAAACATTCGCAAAATTCTTGCTACATTACCACGACCCGCATATTACAACGATAGCCGCAAGAAAAGAACTAGAACTACGCCGTTTGCTCGGTTACGAACTTTGGTAGAAAAGTTAGCGAAGAAGGAAAATTGCCCCGTATCGAAATTCTACGAAGGATAGGGCGGGTGCCGATCGAATCCCGTCTTGGGCCCCGAGTAGAACCCGCCATCATGACGAGAAAAGCCAAGTAAAAGGATGAAGGCTAGTTCGCACATTGTCGTCTCGGGATTACAGATTAGGGAGGATACCACCTTCCGGCATTTGGCCGACGGACCATGCGGTCCTAGACCTCCTGCTGCCGGAAGGATGGTATGGCGTCCCACTGCTGGGCGAGTTGAGATTGAAACAACAACCTGAGAAGGAAAGTCTCGCCGGGAGACTTGAATGCGAAGAAAGTGCTACCGCGATGAAGGGGACTCGTGAGAAGGGAACCGGCGAGCCTATCGCACGACAACCACGAAGACACACGAAAGCCCGCTAGAAGATGCCATGGAAAAGTTGAGAACCGATATCCGACGGTTGGCAAAAGAAAGAGAAGAAAAGTTCGGAGATGAGATTGATTCATCGGAATTTATGGACGACGAATACGCGAGAAATCAACATGGTTGAGACACGAGCTTCATCGGCTTCGCGAGGTGCTCCTGCAGCGCGCAGAAGAGAGGAGCCGGGCGGTGAGAAGACGGCTTCAAGAGAAGGACGACACGATCGCTCGAATGGCGAAAAGGATGGAAGAGATGGCCGTAGCTGCGGCCACTCTCCGGAGTCGAAGTACAACCACAAAGGGAAACACCCCGAGAGGTCATTCACATTGTAGACGGAGGAAAGGAGATTACGTCCGTCAATGGGGATGATCGGTGAAAAAGGATACAACACGAAGTATGATTCTCCGAAAAGGATATCAAGAACTTGGTGGAACGAGCGAGTGCGAGAAGCCTTAGCACAATCGAAGAGCGGGACATCCATTCGGACGGGTAGACCTTACCCGAAGAATTCGACGCCGTCCAATACCCGAAAGGCTTCGTACCACCTCTGTTTAAGACCTTCGATGGAGCCGGGAACCCCCGACGGCATGTAGCACACTTTCGTGCCGGTTGTTGCAATGCCGGCGGGAGCGATGCATTACTCTTCCGACGGTTCGTCGGCGATCGTCGGGAATCGCCTTCGGCTGGTATGCGGGAGTGCAGATGGTTCGTGAAGACGTTCTCGAGCTAGAGAACCTCTTCATCGAGCGATTTGCGGAGCTCGGCACCACATCACTATAGGTGATTTAGTGGTAGAAAAACAAAAGCCGAATGAAACTTTGGTGGATTACATACTTCGATGGAGGAACTTAAGCATGAAGTGTGAACCACAACTGCAAGAACAACACGCGATCGGCATTTTACTTAAAAGCATTCACGGCCCGATAGCACTTCTCCTCGAGGGATTCACTATTAAGACTTTCGAGAAGTTGTTAAGCAAGGCCGGAAGCTTGCAGAAGAGGCGAAGCAATTAAGTTTCACCGACAAAACGGATAAACAAAAGCACTGTAAAGACTTTTGAAAAGAAATCCGGGATCGTTGCGGCGGTTGACAAGGCAAGCAACCGATGCAAATACCACCAGAACGGCCGCAACAACCACAACGGAATTACCGAGCAGCCCGGCCCGGCTATCGGTCATCTCCGCGGTATGAACAACCGCCTCGCCCGCAACGTACATTAAGAGAGCTTTTGAGCGAGAGAATATCCGTTCAAGAATGAAGCGAGTGCCGAAAATGTTCCGCGATCGATGAAGACTCGGATTTCCAGCTGCCGAGCCTAAAAGACCGGAAGAGGTCGACAAGAAGGGTGATCCCGACTTTTGCCCTTACCATCGGATGCTTGGACACAAAATAGAAGATTGCATTACCTTCGAAAGTTGGCTCAATGACAACTGCGAAAAGGGAATATAACGATCCCGAAGGAGTACATGAAGGAACCCCGGAAAGGAGGTTCCGTCAATGTTATCTCGGCGATCCCATCATTCAGATAGATCCCTATACGACCGACGATGGATGGACTACCGCTTGGACGAGGTCTTCGAAAAAGATTTTAGACGGCATCCGGACCGCTTCGGTGCGAGCTTCAATTCGAGTTTGAAACACTGTTAAGCCGATCATTATCACTTGCGATAGAAGAACCACCTCAACGGGAGACGATTGAAGAAAAGAAGAAAATTGACGAAGAAGAGAAGGCGAGGCACCTAAGGCTAGACTAGGGGCTGCTTATCCTAGGATAGTTGTTTCCGATTCGGGGAGAAATCCCTCGAACCCTTGACTCTGTATGATTATCTGCTCACTTCGGTGGGATCATATAATGATAAGGGTGATGGCGTTGGCTACGTTTTGATCGTTTCTAACGATTACGTAACTAACGATAATCCGGATATCGATTTCGATACCAACGACAATTCTCGAATCATACACGATCTCGACAAGCAAAATAATGAAGAAGACATCCATCGAGGAGGCTACGAGAGTTCAACAAGCAACGAATGCTATCTGCGAGTTTCGAGGAGCTCCGGTCACGATAGAGTTAGAGCCTTCGGACTGCGAAGCTAATCCGGAAGAGCTCGTCATTCCGATTCGAAGAGACACCGGCGAGCTCAACAATAGATTCGGAAGAAATTACGAAGTCAACTTAAGGAGTGGAAAAGTTCTACCTCCGAGAATGGGTCCAAAAGACAAAGGGAAGCGGGTGGTTGTTCGGGAAGAACCAACCCCGGCGGAAGAAATACCCATTCGAGAAGAAGACGAGACACATGAAAACAAAGTGGACTACAACGTGTTAGCCCATCTTAGGAAACTACCGACCAAGCCGAGCATCTACGACGCTCTCATCTTATCAAAGGAGATGAGAGAAGCTCGATCGAGGCCTTACTTGATCCGGAAATTTGCTTAGCTCGAATGGCGGAGAGTCCTTAGATGAGGTTTGCTCGTTAAAGGAACGACGAGGTGTTACCTTCACGGACGACGACCTACTTACTTGGAACGATGAGATCACAACCGACCGTTGTACATTTCGATTACAATCGGAAGATTTACACTCTCCGAGTATTGGTGGATCCGGGAGCATCAATCGATATAATGAATCTTCGAACGCTAGCATACTTGGAAATTGATGCTCGTGAGCTCGAAGCCGAGACAAAATGTTATTAAGAGGATTCGACCGGAAAGGAGAAAGAGCCCTCGGCTCCATAACACTTGCTAATGAAGACCGGTGACTTAGCAAAGACAACCGCGAAATTTCACATAATTGATTCGAAACATCGTTCAACGCTCTCTTGGGCCGACCATGGATACATGAAAACGGGATGGTACCATCATATCTACATCGGTGCATCAAGTACTACGATGGAGGGGAACGAGTGCATCAAAGGTGACTTACAACCATTCTCCGTACATGAAATTGGAATCCACGAGGATGCGGCTTATTATGCACCACCGAAGAAAACGATCTTCTCCGGAGATACTATAACAAATGAAGCAAAGAAAGTTCGGGACAACGAAGAACACTGAAGTTCTAGTCCAACGATCACTCACCACTCCCTTACGGCGAGATGGTGAAGGTTTCTCCACAACTCGCATCCGAGGTCGAGGCCGGGGACGAGGTCGTGGTAGAGACGTTAGGACAATTGGACGGAGGAAACCAACCATCAATGTCGATTGGGAATATAGTTACGAAGAAGAAAGAGAAATCAAACAAGAAGCGACGACAATAAGTCGAAAGAAGCCGCAATTCGAAATCCCTCTCGAAGATGAAAGAAACGAAGAATATAAATCAATGTACGAGAAGATTAACCACTATGTACATACTATGACCACGACCCCGATCCATTCTAATAAGATTGAGGGTATGGAGGTCGAAGAGGTACATAGCGGTGGTGCAAAACCAATCAAATTCTACCGTGGTGCTTCTTCCTCCAAAGCTGAAAATAATGTACAATTTGAAGATGCTACTTCATCGGAATTAATGGAATTGCCTTTTGAGTGGTACTCTCCCGTGTTCAAAATTTAATTCAACGTGGTTTCTTACCTCGACGAGTGGACAAAGGTCGATCACAACGTTTTGAAAATTTATGGAATAACTCCGGTCGTCCACCCGACTCGAAACATGGTCTCGGATTCGGCACGGTAGGGTCGGTTGATGATACTGAATTTTGCTTGGTTATCACTGCGAATCTAATGAAAACTGCATGGAAACTATGGACGAACTCGAAGATTTACAAATTGGAGACGCCCCACGGAATTCGAAGAAGAAATCGAATCTACGATAGATGAGTTAATAGAAGTTAACTTAGGTACTAGCGAAGAGCCTAGACTACCTTTGTTAGCTCTTTACTCGATAAAGAAGACTCCGAAGAAATAATCGAGTTATTAATGGAATTTAAAGGCTTGTTTTGCTTGGAGCTACGATGAGATGCCGGGTTTAGCTCCGGAGGTCGCGAGTCCATAAGCTAGGGGTGGATCCGAGCTTCGGTCCGGTCGGACGAGGTCCAGAAGAATGCGTCTAGAAATCGAACAACAAGTCATAGTCGAAGTTAAAAAGCTAATAGACGCTAAATTTGTCACGTGAAGAACAATACCCGACTTGGTTAGCCAACGTGGTACCGGTCGGGAAGAAGAATGGTCGGATCGGAATTTGTGTGGATTTCGGAGATTTAAACAAGGCATGTCCAAAAGATGAATTTCCTCTACCAGATCCCGGAATTAATGATCGACATCGCTTCAACACACGAAATATTCTCATTCATGGATGGATCTTCGGGATACAACCAAATAAAAATGGCTCCGAGAAGATGAAAAGCTTACGACATTCGAACGCCGATCGGAGTATTTTGCTACACGGTGATGCCATTCGGATTGAAGAACGCGAGAGCGACCTACCAAAGAGCAATGACAAGAATTTTTGATGATCTCATCCACAATCGAGTCGAATGCTACGTGGACGATGTGGTCATCGAAAGCAAAGTAAAGGACAACCACTTGTATGATTTGAGAATTGTTTTCGAACGGTTAAGGCAATTTAACCTTAAGATGAATCCCTTAAAATGCGCCTTCGGCGTCACCTCCGGGAAATTCTTAGGATTCGTTGTCCGACATCGTGGAATCGAAATCGATCCGGAAAAGATTAAAAGCCATCTTAGAAATGCCGCCTCCCAAAACCTTAAAACAACTACGATCTTTTCAAGGGAAGCTGGCATATCTTCGACGCTTTATCTCGAACACGTCGAGGTAGGTGTCGGCCTTTCTCGGCACTAGTTAAAAAGGACGCCAAATTTATTTGGGAAGAGAAATGCCGAGAGGGCCTTCGAGGACATTAAACGATACTTAATGACACCTCCTGTCTTAGCGGCCCCGGTCTCGGGTAGACCGCTAATACTTTATACCGCGGCTTTAGACGACTCTCTCGGAGCCCTGTTAGCCGGGTCGATGATGAGGGTAAAGAAAATGCTCTTTATTACCTAAGCCGTCGTTCTTCGCCGACGGAAATAAGGTATCCCGCAATTGAAAAGCATTGTTTGGCCACGATCTTCGCCGCTCAAAAGCTCAGGCATTACATGCTTTCTCATAAGGTCAACTTGATCTCGAAGTTTAATCCATTGCAATACTTGATGACTCGTCCAACGCTTTCCGGCAGACTTGCCAGATGGTCGATGATATTATTGCAATTTGATATAACTTTCGTGCCTCTTCGTCGCGTAAAGGGACAAGCCCTAGCGGACTTTCTCGCGAGCACACCCTTTGCGGCGGAATCTCCTCTCGATGACGATACGCCGGATGAACAAATAATGAATCTAGAAGACCTTGATGATCGACGTTGGGAATTGTATTTCGACGGAGCATCTTCGGCACATAAAGACGAAGAATCGCAAGTGATAGTGCCGGTAAGGCGGGAATCGGGCTAATCTTTATAACACCGGAGCGGGGGATGTTAAGATACTCCTACCACTTGACGGAACCATGTACAAACAACGAAGCGGAATACGAAGCCCTCATAACGGAGTCGGAATTAACCATTCGAATGGAGATAACGAGACATCGACATCTACGGGGATTCACGGTTAATCATTCAACGGATCGCCGGACGATACGAATTTTAAAACCAAGACTCGAGCAATACTTCCGAGTATGCTCATACGAGTTGTTGGAACGGATTCCAAATGTGACGATCTACAAAATTCCCGAGAAAAACGCTCGCAGCGGATGCGCTAGCCCGTCTCGCAAAGGAATTTGCTCGTTTGCAAGATGAATCGAGTGGAAGTGTCGGTTCACGGACGCCGAGTCCTATCACGGCTTGACATAGACACGATACACAAATCGGAAAAGGAAGAAGAATCGATTGCGGCGAGTGACGAGAAAACACGAAAGATTGGCGACGACCATTAATAGATTACTTGCAAACGGGAAAACTACCGGACGATAGGTCGTTAGCCCATCGGATCGAAAAGAACTCGTCCTACGCATTAGTAAACAACACATTATACGGAAGGTCTTTTGATCGAAATGTGGCTAAGGTGCCTAAGCGGGTCCGAAGCCCGTGAAATTGTTAAGGAAGTGCATTCGGGACTCGTGGCGCTCACCGGTCGGGTCCAAGATGAAAATGAAAATTAAAAGACTAGGGTACTACTGGCCCTCGATGATGACCGATTGCATGAAAATCGCCGAGAGGCGTCACCGGTGCCGAGTGCACGGAGTGGTTCTACACCGACCTCCAAATGTGCTACATCCAGACAATTGCATCGTGGCCATTTGAATGTTGGGGCACGGATATAGTGGGTCCAATAGAACCGCCGTCGTCGAAAAGGACATCGCTTCATTCTTGCGGCTACGGATTACTTTTCCAAGTGGGCGAGGCGGTTCCACTCAGAGAAGTGAAAGCACATCACGTACTACAATTTTTCAAGAACCAAGTTGTTCTACCGTTTCGGGGTGCCGCGCGGGATCATCTCGGATAATGGGTCGGCATTCGAAGCACACAAATCAACAATTTTGTCGGGAGACACGGAATTGGCTGGCGATATTCAACAATTTACTACCCGAGAGCAAACGGCCTTGCGAGAGCTTTTAATAAAACTCTCGTTCAAATTTTAAAGAAGACTTTAGACGACAATAAGAGAAATTGGCACGAGAAGTTGTTAGAAGCCTTATGGGCCTACGGACAACCTTCGAACTCCTACGCAAGCTACACCTTACGCTGCGGTGTATGGGTCCGAGGCGGTGTTACCTTTAGAGGTTCGGCTCCCTTCACTCGGAATTGCGAGTTGCAAATAAAATCACAACGAGAAGAGAACGCCAAATTACGACTCGAAGAATTAGAGAGCACTGGAAGGGAAAAGACTTGCGGCGCAACGAAATTTAGAATTATACCAAGCGAAGATGATTCGGGCTCATGATAAAGCGGGTCAGCCCAAGAACCTTGAAAGTTGGTGATTTAGTTCTCGTTCTCAAAAGACCTATTCTTGCACACCGCAAGATAGGGGGAAAATTCGAACCCACTTGGGAAGGACCGTTTGTGGTTGAAGCGGTATACTCAGGAGGTTCCTACCAGCTAGTGAATTGCCAAGGAGAACGACATATGCTTCCGATCCGATGGACGATACTTGAAAAAGTACTACGCTACTCGATGTTTCGAAGGAATGAACTTTCCATCCCTAGAAGCACGGGTGAAGTGATTACTTATGATTGGGTCCGAACCCAAAAAAAAAAAAAAAAAAAACAAAATGTGCTAAAATAAATAAAATCCGATAATAAAGTTTTCCTTGTTTTCTTTTTCAAATCGAAATCTCAATCAAATTTCAAATGTGATCTTCCAAATTTCAAATCAAATCTTAAATCAAATTTCAACCGAGTTCAAACTCATCATTTCAAATTTCAAATTTAAAATTCAATCTTTCCAAATTTCAAATCAAATCTCAATCAAATTTCAAATTCGATCTTCCAAATCTCAAATCAAATTCTCAATCAAATTTCGAATCCAATCTCGATCAAACTTCAATTTCATCTTCCAAATTTCAAATCAAATCTTCGAATCAAATTTCAATCGAGTTCGAACTCATCATTTCAAATATCAATTTCAAATTCAATCTTTCCGGATTTCAAATCTCGGTCGAATTTCAAATCTCGAATTCGATCTTTCCGGATCTCGCATCAAACCTTACATCGAATCCGAACTTTTGGGTCGAGGATTTTACATCAGTACCTTTGCTTAGGATTTTCTTCCTCTTTGCTTGAAATACATCAAATTCAAACCTTTGGGTCGAGGATTTTACATCCAAGTTGCCTTTGCTAAGATTTTCTTCCTGCGTAGCTGAAATACATCGAATTCGAACCTTTGGGTCGAGGATTTTATCCATTGCCTATGCTAGGATTTTCTTCTCTCTGCCTTAGAAATACATCAAATTCGAACCTTTGGGTCGAGTTTTACATCAGTACCTTTCTAGGATTTTCTTCTCTGCTGCATGAAATACATCAAATTCGAACCTTTGGGTCGAGGATTTTACATCAGTATTGCTTTAGGATTTTCTTCCCTCTTGCCTTCGAAATACATCAAATTCGAACCTTTGGGTCGAGGATTTTACATCCAAGACTGCCTTTGCTTTAGGATTTTCTTCCTACTGCATCTGAAATACATCAAATTCAAACCTTTGGGTCGAGGATTTTACATCCAAGACTTGCCTTTGCTTAGGATTTTCTTCCTACTGCCTTTGAAATACATCAAATTCAAACCTTTGGGTCGAGGATTTTACATCCAAGACTGCCTTTGCTAGGATTTTCTTCCTACTGCACTGAAATACATCAAGTTCAAACCTTTGGGTCGAGGATTTTACATCCAAGACTGCCTTTGCTTTAGGATTTTCTTCTCTCTGCCTTTGAAATACATCAAATTCAAACCTTTGGGTCGAGGATTTTACATCAAGACTGCCTTTGCTAGGATTTTCTTCCTACTGCACCTTGAAATACATCAAATTCGAACCTTTGGGTCGAGGATTTTACATCAAGACTGCCTTTGCTAGGATTCTCTTCCTATCGCCTTGAAATACATCAAATCCAAACTTTTGGGTCGAGGATTTTACATCCAAGCTACTTTGCTTTAGGATTCTCTTCTGTTGCCTTTGAAATACATCAAATCCAAACTTTTGGGTCGAGGATTTTTACATCAAGGCCTGCCTTTGCTTTAGGATTCTCTTCTGTTGCCTTGAAATACATCGAATTCAAATTCTTGGGTCGAGGATTTTACATCCAGACCTGCACTGCTTTAGGATTCTCTTCCTACTTGCCTTTGAAATACATCGAATTCGAACTCCCGAGGTCGAGGATTTTACATCCAAGCACGCTTGCTTCTAGGATTCTTTTCTGTTGCCTTTGAAATACATCAAATCGAACTCTTGAGGTTACGGATTTTACATCCAATACCGCATTATTCCGAGGTCTTTCCTCATTGCAGATGACTCAATCTAATCGATTCGATCTTCTTTTGGGGTTGAAGATGTTACATCTAAAACTTCAAAATTCCAATTTTCATTCCAAATCAAATCCTTCAAATTAATCTTGACAAACTTCAATCTAAATTGAAACTCCAAATTGAAATCTAAACTCACGCATCGTGACTTGAACATGAAATGAAATAAAATCTAAATCGAAATTCTCCCGGATCATGTGATTTGGGATTCACCTCCTTTTCCTTTCCCCAGGCGAGAGTTCGAGAATCTCCGGTTTCGAGAGATATACTTGACACTCCCAGGCGGAAGCTCTTCTACTTCGTCCTAAGTTTGTTACTTGGACATACGTGTTGGTTTTGTTGATCGCTTCGGTCAACACCAATACGTGCGGTGTGCTCCGTCGGCTCACCACACTATTGGGGGTCCATTTGTTGACCTCATTTTTGATGAGGTCTTCTCTTCTTCTCTTTAGTACTTAGGATCTAGCCTTAGGCTTTTCCTTTGACTATCTTAGAGGACTAGAATTGGGACCCACCTTTTAGAAATTCAAACCACTTCTTAACTCCCTGCAAACTCCACAAACTTGACTATAGACCCCAATCACCTAGAGGGTTGAAATCAAATGTGGAAGTTTAAAGGATGAGTTCCTATAGGACTCTTTGGCCTTAGGGCCGCTTCACAGGTGGCACAGTGCAGTGAAAGGGCTGACTTACACATACACTACACCTATGCACTACACTTTCACACACCTCCTAAAAACACACCCATACCTGACTTGACTTCTGACTCATGTAGGTGATTCACATGGATGGTCCTTAACCCTAAGCCTCGGGCTAAGAGGGTTAGGAACAACATGGTGAATGCCTCAAATGAGTCCCTTCATGGCTCATGTGGGCTTGATATGGCTTCATGGCTCAACAAAAATGATTTCATTCCACTTACATCCACCCAATCTTCAATTTTCCAAATTTTCGATTTTTGACCCCGGGACCCTACACCCAGCTAACTCTACAAATGCCTTGAAACTACCCAAATTTCTCAAAAATTTCCAAATTACCCAAAATTCTCCAAAATCAATCCCAAACATTCCCACATCACTCAAACTGATCATCCATATCCAAAAATATCAAAAATCCCAAAATACCCCCAATACCTTCCAAATACCCAAAATACCCCTTTTGACCCAAAAATCCAAAAATTCAGAAAATTCCCAGAAAATTCCAGAAAATCCCAAATATTCCCAATTTCATTTTGTTCAACTACACCATGGGCCAATTTTGTCAATTTACCCCACTTTTGTCAAAACCCCCAATTTGACCCATTTTAACCCAAAGTAAACCCGATGTCAAACCAAATCTACCCAATTGACCCCAATTCTGGTCCAATTCAATTCTAAACTTCAATTCAACATCCCCAACACCAATCTAGACCAAATACAAGCCCAATTTGATTGACATTTGAATCCAATTTCACTTTTGGCCTTAAAGCCCGATTTGGACTATGACCCAAACCTAACCCAAACTCACCCATTTCAACTCCAATTAACCCCAAATCTTTTCTAAACCTTCCTTAACATCCCCATGAACAAAACACTAACATGATTTGCCCAAAACTTTGATCCAAACCCCACTCAAATTCAACCCAAAATCAAAAGGCCCAATTTTGACCTAAACCCGAACCTAGCCCAAATGAGCCCAAATCCCAAAATCAAAACCCAACCAAAGCCAAAACCTCTTTGAAACACTCCCATAAACATTTCCCAACATTAATTTCACATCAACTTCAACTCTAGCCCAACTTTGGCCCATGGTAGCCCATTTTGGCCCACTTTAGCCTCTTTACCAAAAAGCCCATATCGACCCAATTCAGACCCAAATCACACCAAATTGACTCCAAACCACTCATGACACATCCTTAAACTAAACCCAACATTTATTTGGCATGGCCCTTTGCAAAATTTCCATCTAAAAGCCCACTTCTAAAGGACATTCAAAAGCCCATTCCAAACCGAACTCAAAAGCCCAAGCCCATCCTAAAGCCCACATTACAATCTCATCTCATCCTCACTTAATTAAAATCATCCCTAAGTCCTAAATCAGCAATCAAATCTTTCTAAACAAAGCCATATGACAAACCATCCAAATTTTACACCAAATGTCCAAAATTCTTAAAACCCATTTTCATGAAATTGACTAAACTTTTCCCTAAGCCACATGGAGCCATGCATGAGCCATTCACGAAGCCATAGGAAGCCATGAAAGTTTGGCATGTGATCAAGCCATTAATGGTAAAAGGAGGGGCTCCTTTTCTAACCTTTCATTAAGCCTTTTTACCTTAAGCATGTCACACTCTAAACCATGCTTTGCCACCTAATCCTTGATGGAGACTCCACCATTCTCTCTTGGGCGACCCAGCCGATCCTCTCGGCCCAAAATCGAGCCATGGGGAGGTGCACCCAACCCGAACCGATGGGTTGACCAAATTGAAGCCAAAATGACCTCTTCCCAATTCCATTTTAATTCAACCACTTTACACATGGCGGTGGCCGATTGATTGCACAAACCTCTAACCACGACCCACTGGACCCGAGGGTGACCCATGCACTGTAGGCCGGCCACCCCGATCGTCGGAAAACACCATGGCCGAAACCTTGGGAGGAGCCGAACTTTGGAATTCTCACCTTGCTGAGGCCGCCTCATGCCTAGTGGTCACCATAGGCTGTTCTTCTCCTCACCAGAGCAGGTCGATCCCAAGCCCTAACTCCCCACAGGAGGCTCCTCAGACCATGCTACATTTAAACACCGCCCCTCGCGGCCATGAGAGGAGAGTTGCACAAACCTTGCCAAAACTGCGCAAAATTGTTCCGGACCCCTCCTCCTACTACGAGCACTTGATCCCAGGTGAGATCCCCTGCCATTTCCTCTGCTGCGAGCTTAATTTCAAAGTTGAAATCCGAGCCCAAAACCGGGACACTTCCCCACGGTGAACCAATCCCCGAATTGATTGGTCCTACACCTTCACCGGACCAAGGGAAGGTGTCCACCGACAAAAGCCCCATCTCCGGGCCACCCGGTTGCTCCGGACTCCGAAGCTTTGTGATCGAGTCGTGGTCGAAGTTCAACCTAGACAATTCACCGGACCGGGAGACTTCATGCGGAGCTTGCCGGGATCCGATCGAAGGTGCAACAACTCTCGGATCGAAGCTTCACTTCTGCGAGCAAAGGTATGAGCTAATTCTTCATCCCGAGCTTCGGAGATTCTCCATTTCAAATGCCTTAATTTCGATGCATGTTTACCGTATGGATGTGTTCGTCTCTTGAGACGAATCCATAGAGCATAAGAACACGAAAATCCATTGAGAATCGAGTGAGTTCTTAGGGTTAGAGTGTGGACGGTCACGGGATCGCACCAGTCATGGACGATGAACGGATGCCGTCCATTTAATACACGCGCGGACGGACGGCTCAGATGGCGTTGGACCGGGAGACGGTACGAGAACCGCGGGGCCCGGGTTGCGCGACTCGGATGGCGGCGTCGAATGGGAGCGCGCCACGCGGCGTTTCGGAGCTGCCGAGGGTTGACGCGGCGCCGCGTGGATAAGTAGATAAATAGGGTATTTTCCTATTTATTTAATTCCCTAAACTTGGAAAATTCATATCTCTGTGTAGAAAAATCACAAAAATAAAATAAAAATACCCGCTTGCTCGAGTGAACGAGAGGAGAATAATGTGGAAAAGAAATTAATTAATTTTGTCCAGGTATTTTATTTTTAATTAATTATTTACTCCTGCATTGTTTTAATTCTCCATGCATGTATACAATTCACCATGGCATGAGACCATAGGGCTTTTGAAGCCTGCGAACTTAGGGACATTCCACTGAATTTTCCAAGGTCGGGAGGCCATCTCAGTGAAAAGTTATTGATTTTTCAAATGCATGTTGCTTGTTTTAAGTATTTTAATTTCAAAAATTAGCATGTTGTGAAATAAATTCTAGGAAAATTTGGTGATGTTCCTTATGACCAGAGAACCCTAGGAAAAATAGGATTTGAGTTAATTCACTTAGATTAACCTAATTGGCTTAAACACCCAAAATAGGTCTCTAATTAATTAGAGTTAACCATAGATCAAATTGACTTGAAATCAATTCTCCACTGACCTTTAGGATCAGAGGAACCCACCATAAAAATTTGAGGTCAATTGGACTTGGTTAGCCCCACTAATTGGGTTGATTAAGCCACTTAGCCATTTTAAACTTTAAAAATTCATAACTTTCAAAATATCTTTCAAAAATTCACCAAATTGGTTTTGGAGTCTCTCTGATATCAGGGGAGTTCAGGAAAATTAAAATTTCAATTTTCTAAAAAAGTTGATTTTTAATATTATTTTAATATTTTTAATAATTAAAAAATAATAAAAATCACAAAAATAATAAAATTCACCAAAATGTCATATTTTGAATTTTAACCACTTAGGAACAAGTCCCATATTTTTCCTAGGTCTATTTAGTGAGATATTAATTTTTTAAAGCTCAAGGGTAATTTTAAAATTAAAAAATGTATTTTCTAGCATTTTCACCAAAATAATTATAATAAATTAAAGAAAAATCAGAAAATTGTAAAGTTTGGTTCTCTGGAATCCTTGATATCAGAGAGAATTTTAAAAATTATAAAATTTATTTTTCAACATTTATTTTATTTTTAAATTAATTAATACTCCAGAACTTAAAATAATTCTAATAAATAAAATATAATTCAAAAAATTACAAAATTTGGTCCAAGTGGTCCTCTGGTCATTAGGAATGTCCCCTAATTTTCTTAAGGACAGAAACTTTCCCTTGGTCATATTATTGAATTTTCCTTGGAAATTCCTATTTTCTACAAAAAATAATTATATAAATAAATTAAATACAGAAAAATCACATTTTCTCCTCTCATGTCTTCATTGACACATAAGTGAAGTCACATAAAAATTTCAAGTTCATTTGAGTTCAATTTAGTGAGTTATGAAATTATTAGGCTTAAAGGACAAAATGGTAATTAAAATTTTAACCCTTAATTAAAACTTTAGGTTTAATAAAAAAATTAACAAGTAAAATATTTGATCCTAATCTGATTTGGATGATTGAAATTTAATAATTGAAGGGTAGAAACCCATTAAGCAATTTAAAATGCTTAAACTTTAATTAAATAATTAATTGAATTTGGAAGAATAATAAAATTGGAATTATTAAAATAGGGATATTATTAGGGAGAGATTTATTCTTTAATTTAAAAATCCCTAAATTAATCATCTCATTAATACTCAACTCTTAATTAAAATGATGACTCAAATTTAAAATATTAAAAGACTTAATCATTAAATAAAAAAAATTAAATCATTAAACTCTTTCAAAAAATTTTCAATTAAATTAAATTAAATTAAGATTAAAAGTTAAATTAAATTAAATTAAAAATTAAATTAAATTAAATAAACAAATTAAATTAAATTAAATGAATTAAATACATTAAATTAAATAAATAAAATTAAATTAAATTAAGTTAAATAAAATTAAATAAATAAATTAAATTAAATTAAATTAAATTAAATTAAATTAAAATTAAATTAAATTAAATTAAAATTAAACTAAATTAAATTAAGAAATTAAATCAAATAAATTAAATTGAATTAAATTAAATCAAATCAAATTAAATTAAATAAATTAAATTAAAATAAATTAAATTAAATTAAATTAAGTTGAATTAAATAACCTCACTTAAGACATGAAGAAATAAATCTAAGATAACTTGAACACTATTCCAGAACTTAAATCATTAATTTGAACTTAAATTTGAATCACAAATCATTAAGATATCATTTTGCCCTTAGGAGCTTTAGTTATCATAACTCCTAAATAGAACATTAAAATGTTACTTCACTTATAGGACATTCGAATGTCCTAGTTCAACTGAGCGAGTTAACAAAACTTGAAAACCTCGGACGATCGATTCATTTACACAATTAAGTTCATTTGGACTTGAAACAATCCTAGAAATATTGAAAAGATGTTTAAGATTCTTCTTAAGCACTTACTCGATATGATAGGATATTCTACAGAACAATTGAACTTAATTGTTCTTTGATGAAGAAAATCGTCTTGAAGCTAAAAACACGAAGAACCTAGACGTCATAGGAAATGACTAGCTATAGGATTAGGAATTTGGTAGAAAACCATAACCCTTACCTTAGCTTTACCTGAGGAACTTGCTTAAATATTTTAAGCGTGTTTTAAGTGCGGCTTGGGATGACGGGAAGACCCTCCAGGTACGCTTTTATTTTATTGCGATTTACTTTACGGTAATTTATTTAATCGCATCGCATTTATTTTTCTTGCATGATAAACAACGAGTTGCATGAAAACCCACACCTTTAGGACAGAAACCAAAGCTGAAACCCATAACTAAATTAAAAGACATTACAAGATAAAATTCACCTCCATGACATTCCAAAATATAAAACAACTCAAAATTTAATCACAAACAAAACACAAAACTACAACTATAACTAAATTAAAACGTCTCGTTGAATGATCGGGAATACCTCGGATGATGTAACCCACGTGTTGCTAACGGGATTTCCCACGGTCTAAATGAAAGTGCGGAACTCATTTAGTTGAGTTTAGCAAGTTCATACGGACTAAGTGAATTCGATGAAAATAACGGTGCCGGGATGACGGAACCGTGGGATCTTAATCGGTTCGTTTAATCAACTTTAAGATCTGTTTTAATTAAAACACAAAAAACACTTGGAAATTAAGACTTCTCTAAGCCAAGACACTTCTCTCATCTCTTGATTTATGATTTCTAAAACTAAACCTCCGCAACAACAAGGAGCTCGGAGCATGGTGGGCGGCACGGCCATCGTCGTCGGCGAAAACTTGAACCTACTTCAGACAAAACTTTCTTAGAATTAAATAACAAAGCCATAGGACTTCGAGGTAGTTTGCACTAGTGCAACATAAATCCTCGACTCTTCGTTAGGCATTTGCATTGCAAATTAAGCCCTAACCGGTCTTAGGATTCCGAGGTAGTCGTCGATACGACATAAACCCTCATATCTTCTAGGCAATTTGTATGATTCTATCATATAAATATAAGCCCTAACTAATTAAAATTGGCGAGATTAAAACATTAAATGAACATTAGGACTTTCCTAAATCCAAGCGAAACAATAGGATAGTCGGGAAATTACCGAAGTTCGCTTCGAATCCGTAATTTCTCCTACTTTTCTCCCTTTGGATTCCCAAAATAAAAATGTTCCGAATTTGATCCATTCCATATTGAAATTCCAAAATTCAATCCTTTGAAAACTTAAACTTTGAAATTCTTGAGAGCGAGAATTATTGATTATTATCGAGAGTTTTCTTAGGTGATTCCCGTCACTTAAGATGTAATTAACTATAGGGGCTTGCCCTTATAGGGAACTTTAAGAACCCGGAGTAATATAAACCTGTTTAATAGTTTCATATTAAGCGGGGAATTTGTCGGCTTATAAAATTGGTTCGCGAGACCAAACGGATGTCACAAACCTTTCTAGTTTATTTAATCGAGCCCCATTATCAAGCGATGTGTACTATTCTTCGGGATAGATACACGGTTTGTGGTGCGGCGCTCGTTTATATAAACTATTCGGGATGTGAGATCGGTTTGATTTCATATCTTAAAATTTTCAAATTTAAAATTATTTTCAAAATCAAATACTACTTTTCAAATTATTTATTTAAGTTAAATTAAAAATTCGCCGACAACTTCTGTAGGCGACCCCTTTTCAAAATAAAACACATAACCTAAAAAAATACGCCGACAGCACGTAGTAGGCTGTATCTTCATGAATCCCGATCTCATGTACAGAGAATGGTTGCAAGTCACCTTTGATACATTGTTCCCTTCCATCATAATACTTTATGCACTGGTGTAGAGACGACGGTACCATCCGGTTTTCATGGATCCATGGCCGACCCAGTAGAGCGTTGAACGATGTCTCAGAATCAATTATGTTGAATTTTGCGGTTGTCCTTGCTAAATCACCAGTCTTCAACTGTAATGTTATAGATCCAAGAGCTCTTTCTCCTTTTTGATTAAAGCCTCTTGATAACATCTTGTCTGCTACAAGCTCGCGAGCATCAATTTCCAAATATGCTAGCGTCTGAAGATTCATTATGTTGATTGATGCTCCCGGATCAACCAACACTCGCGAGAGCGTAAACTTTCCAATAGCTGACCGAAATGTAAAACGGCTCGGTTGTGATCTGACCGTCCCCGCAATAGCATCATTGTCCGTGAACGTAACACCTCGTTGTTCTCTTAACGAGCAAACCTCGTCGAAGGAATTACTCACCATTCGAGCTAAACAAATTTCGGATCAAGCAAAGCCTCGATCGAGCCTCCTTCATCTCCTTTGATAGGATCGTAGCATCGTATATGCTTAGTTCGGTCGGTA
The DNA here is from genome assembly GCA_022702705.1 of Papilionanthe hookeriana x Papilionanthe teres. Classification (NCBI taxonomy): domain Eukaryota; kingdom Viridiplantae; phylum Streptophyta; class Magnoliopsida; order Asparagales; family Orchidaceae; genus Papilionanthe; species Papilionanthe hookeriana x Papilionanthe teres. The sequence goes on along the minus strand of CM040430.1, from coordinate 112,968,768 downwards.
ACTTCCTAAGATGGGCTAGCACGTTGTAGTCCACTTTATTACCATGTTCCTCGGTTTCTTTCCGAACGGGCAGTTCCTCTGCTGGGGTTGGCTCTTCCTGAGCAACCACCTGCTTTCTTTTATCCTTTAGACCCATTCTCGGGGGTAGAACTTTTCCACTTCTTAAATTTACTTCAGTTATTTCTTCTAAATTTACTGGTGTCTCCTCTTGAATCGGAACAACTGGCTCTTCTGAAGTTGCTTCGGTGTCCGATGGTTCTAAATCTATCGTGATCGGAGCTCCTCGGAATTCACAAATGGACTCGTTGCTTGTCGAGCTGTCGTAGCCTCCTTTGTGAACATCTTCTTCGTCGTGGTCATCGAGGTTAAGTATGATTTGAGAATCGTTATTTGTATTGGAATCGAGATCCGGATTAAGCCGGTTGTCGCTAGTTACGTAATCGTTAGAAACAGTCAAAACGTAGCCAACGCCATAACCCTTATCATTATAAGATCCCGCCGGAACGAGCCGATAATCATACGAGTCGGAGTTCGAGGGATTTCTCCCCCGAATCGGAAAAAACCATCCTAGGATAAGCAGCCCCTAGTCTACCCTTCGGAGCCTCGGTCTTCTTTTCTTCCATGATCTTCTCCTCCTTATGGGGCGGTTCTTCGATCGCAAGTGATAGTGCTGGCTCGTCAGTTTTCAAACTCTGAGTTGAAGCGCGTACCGAAGCGGCTCTGGATGTGATCCAAAATTTTCTTTGAAGACTTTGTCCAGACGGTACTCCATCCATCATCGGTCGTGTAAGGGTCTATCGGAACAATGGGATCCGTTGAAATAACATTGACAGAACCTCCTTTCTGGGGTTCCTTCATGTATTCCTATGGGATCGTTATGTTCCCTTTTCGGAGATTTTCATCAAGCCAACTCTTGAAAGTGATGCAATCCTCTATCTTGTGTCCCAGCATCCGGTTGTAAGGGCAATAGTTCGGATGATCTTTCTTATTGACTTCCTTCGGCTTCTTGGGCTCTGGCAGCTGAAAATTCGGTGTCTTCATTAAGCTGCGGAACATCTTCGCTACTGCTTCAGTTTTGAATGGATATTCTCTATTTAGAAGTTCTCTTAGGGTACGTGATGAACGAGGCAGTTGTTCATAATGCTGAGGCGACTGATAGCTTGGTCGAGGTTGCTGGTAGCCTTGCTGAGGTGGTTGTTGATAGCCCTGCTGAAGAGGTTGTTGGTATATCCGTTGCGGTGGTTGATAACTAGGCTGTGGCCGCTCTGACTATATCTGAACCTGCTGCTTGCCCTTATCTACTGCTGCGACAATCCCGAATTGCTTTTCGAATGTTTAGGCAGAAGTTGGGGTAGGTGCAGAGATGACTAGAACAGTGGCGGTAGAGACAACAGTCCTCCTACGAACAGTAGTACTTCTTTCAGCTGGAACCCTTTGCAGAGGAGGGAATTCCTGAGCCGACTTCAAGTTGAACTCAATCACGGGCTCTTCAGTTTCTGGTACTTTGTCCATTAGTGCGAAGAGAGTGACGCCAGCGAACTTGATATCGGTGTTGTCGAATCCTTGTCCAAAACGGATGATTCCATTGTCGGGCAGCTCATCCTTGTAAACTGCGAAGTCCATTCCATTGGTGAAGGAGAAGATTAACTTTGGGGCAGTCATTTTCTCGGTATGCGATTCCGAATGTCAGTCCCGAATTATACTTCCTTTCGTCGCAAAACTTAGAATGAAAAAGAAGAGTCCGAACACATTTTCGTTTATCTTAGTGTATTTGTGATTTAAAAGAGTTTGTTTCTAAAAAGATTGTTTATTAGAGAATTTCTTTGTTAGGCACAAAATGATTAAAGGAGGAAGGTTAAAGGAAAGGTAAAGGATTTGATTCAGAATTGGAAAGGAAGAGAAAGTCTCATAAGATTTCTCAACCCGAAGGACCGCTCCTAAGCTAACACCTATTGGGGGTCCACCCCACCTCAAAAAAGAGTTAAAAGGATCTCGGAACCTCTCTATTTAGGGGTGTCTAAACAGTGGTTCCTAAATCCGAGAGGAGTTGGCTATACTCGTTCAAGACAGAAATGAACGGGGTATTCCAATGGAAGAATGGTAGTTTGCTCCACTAGGGACATGGATACACTACCGATTTATGAAAGCAAAACCATCTGATTAAAATGGAGAGAGGAACTATTCCCCAACGGAGTTGCCAGAAAATGTCGGCATTATTTTTAGGTTTTAATTTAAATATATATATAATTTAGAAAGTAGCATTTGATTTTGAAAATAATTTTAAATTTGAAAAATTATAAGATGTGAAATTAAACCGATCTCACATCCCAAATAGTTTATATAAACGAGCACCACACCACAAACCGTGTATCTATCCCGAAGAATAGACACACTGCTTGATGATGGGGCTCGATTAAATAAACTAGAAGATTTGTGACATCTGTTTGGTCTGCGAACTAATTTTATAAGCCGACAAGTTCCCCCGCTTAATATGAAGGAATTAAGCAGGGTTTATATTACATGGGTTCTTAAAGTTCCCTATAAGAGCAAGCCCCTATAGTTAATTACATCTTAAATGACAGGAATCATTTAAGAAAACTCTCGATAATGATCAGTGGTTTTGCTCTCAAGAATTCCAAAGTTTAAGATTTTCAAAGGATTGGATTTTGGAAATTTCAATAGGGAATGGATCAAATTTGGAACAGTTAATTTCAGGAGTCCACAGGAAGAAAAGTAGGAGAAGTTGAGGATCCAAGTAGAATCTTGACAACTTCCTAAACTATCCTATTGTTTGGTTTCAATTTGGGAGTTCATTTAATGTTTCATCCTGCCTGTTTTAATTAATTAGGACTTATATTCGTATGACATGATCATACAAATAGCCTTGAAGATGTGAGGGTTTATGCCGTACCGAACGACTACCTCGGAGTCCTGAGACCTGTTAGGGCTTAATTTGCATAACATGATTATGCAAATTCCTAACGAAGAGTTGAGGATTTATGTTGCACTAGGCAAACTACCTCGAAATCATATGGCTTGGTTATTTAATTCTAAGAAAAGTTTTGCTGAAGTAGAGTCAAGTTTTGCTGATGACGATGGCCGAGCTGCCCACCATGCTCCAAGCTCCTTGTTGTTGCAGTGGTTTAGTTTTAGAAGTCACAAATCAGGAGATAAGAGAAGTGTTTTGGTTTAGAGAAAATCTTAAAATCCAAGTGTTTTTAATATTTTAATTAAAACAAATCTTAAAGTTGTTTAAACAGAACTGATTAAGATCCCATGGTTCTGTCATCCCGGCACCATTATTTTCATCGAATTCACTAAACTCAACTGAATGAGTTCCACACTTTCGTTTAGACTGTGGAAAATCCCGTTAGCAACGCGTGGGTTACATCATCCGAGGTATTCCCGATCATTCAACGAGACGTTTTAATTTAGTTGCAATTGTAGTTTTATTGTTCTGTTTGAGATTAAATTTTGAGTTGTTTCATATTTTGGAATGTTGTGGCGGTGAATTTTATCTTGTGGTGACTTTTAATTTAGTTTTAGTTTCAGTTCAGGGACTATCCTAAAGGTTTTGGTTTTCATGCAACAGTCTTGTTTAACATGCCAGGAAAAGTAAAATACAGTGCATGTAAGTAAATTGCAATAAAGTAAATTACAATAAAATAAAAGCGTACCTGAAGGGTCTTCCCGTCATCCCAAGCTGCACTTAAAACAAATGTTAAGGCATTTAAATATTTCAACAGATACCTAGGTAAAGCTAAGGGAAGGGTTTTGGTTGTCTACCAAATTCATAATCCTATAACTAGTCATCTCATATGACGTCTAGGTTCTTGGTTTGGTTTAAGGATGATTTTCTTCATCAAAGAACAATTAAATTCAGTTGTTCTTCTAAAACATCCCATCATATTGAGGAAGTGCTTAGGACAAGTCCTACATATCTTTTCAATATTTCTGGGATTATTTTGAGTCCAAATGAATTTCATTGTACCGGTGAATTGATCATCCAAGGGTTTGGTTAAGCTTTGTCTCTTGCTCAGTGAACTTAGGTATTTGATTACCCGATGAATGAAGTGACATCTCATTTAATACTCTATTTAAGAGTAATAATAATTAAAGCCTTTAAGGGCAAGTTGGTTTATCGAGGATTTTAATCAAATCTGAGTTAATGATTCAAAGTGATTTAATTTAATTATGAGGTTTTAATTAATAATTTGAAGTTTGGATAGTGTTCAAATTATTTTAGATTCAATTTAAATCCTTACACTTTCAGTTATCTTAGTATTTCAGATTGATGTTTATGTTTTAAATTTACTTAGATAGAAAGAGGTGTTGAAATTATTGATATCTTTTCATTTAACTCCTAATGATTTCATTTAGGTTTGTTGTTAAATGATTTTTAATTTAATTTAATTCAATTTGAGTTTAATTTAATTTTAAATTAAATTTAATTTAATTTTATTTTATTTTATTTTATTTAATATTAATTTATTTATTTTAATTTAATTTCAATTTCAATTTTAATTTAATTTGATTTTAATTTAATTTTATTTAATTTTATTTAATTTTAGTTTTAGTTTAATTTTAATTTTAATTTCAATTGTTAATTTTAGTTTAACTTTAATTTTAATTTAATATTAATTTAATTTAATTTAATCTTAATTTTAATTTTAGTTTTAATTGTTAATTTGGATTATTATTTTAATTTCTAATTAAGAACTATATATTGTTAAAGTGATTTATTTAGGGATTTTTAAATTAAAGAATAAATATCCTCTTAATAATATCCCTATTTTAATAATCCAAATTTTAAATATATTCTTTCCAAAATTTAAATCATTTAATTAATTAAAGTTTCATTTTGATATTTTCAAAGTGTTTAATGGATTCCTACCCTTTTAATTTTCCTAAGTTTCAATCATCCAAGAGAAAGTTAAGATCAAATATTTTACCCCCCATTTTGATTAAACCTAAAGTTTTAATTAAGGGTTAAAATTTTTAATTACCTTTATGCCCTTTTAAGCTTATTTATTTTATAACTCACTAAATTGAGCTCAAATGAATTTGAAATTTTTATCTCACCTCACTCATATGTCAATTAAGACATTAGAGGAGAAAATGTAATTTTTCTGAATTTAATTTATTTATATAATTATTTTTAGTGAAAAATAAGGATTTTCAAAGGAAATTCAACAACATGACCAAGGAAATGTTTCTGTCCTTAAGAAAATTATGAGATGTTTCTAATGACCAGAGGATCACTTGGACCAAATTTTGTGATTTTTTGAATTATATTTTATTTATTATAACTATATTGAATTTTAGAGTACTAATTAATTTTAAAATAAAATAAAAGTTGAAAAATAGATTTTATATTTTTCTTAAATTTCCCTGACCTCATGGAATCCAGAGAAATAAATTTTATAATTTTCTGATTTGTCTTTGATTTATTAGAATTATTTTAGTGAAGAAGGTTGAAAATTCATTTTTTAATATTAAAAATGACGTTAAGCCTTTAAAATTCAATATCTTACCCTAGGGACTTAGGAAAAATATTTGGTTTGTTTCTAAGTGATTAGGAGTCAAAATGTGACATTTTTATGATTTTTAATATTTTTATGATTTTTACTATTTTTTAATTATTAAAATATTAAAATATTGTGAAAAATCAACTTTCTTAAAAAATTCCAATTTTAATTTCTCTGAACTCCCCTGATATCAGAGAAGTTCCAAAACCATTTTTGAGAATTTTTGAAAAGTATTTTTTGGAGTTATGAATTTTTAAAGTTCCATTTTGCTTGTGAGGCTTAATCAGTCCATTTGATGGGGTTAATCAAGTCCAATTGATTTCAAAATTTTATGTAAAGTTCCTCTGACCCTAAAGAGTAATGGAGATTTATTTTCAAGTCAATTTGATGTATGGTTAACTCTAATTAATTCAAATTCAATTTTAGGGGTTTAGGCCAATTAAGGTTATTATGAATGAATTAACTCAAAATATATTTTTTATAGGGTCCTCTGGTCCTAAGAAACATCACCAAATTTTCCTAGAATTTATTTTACAACATGCTAATTATTGGAATTAAAATACCTAAAATAGTGACATGAACTTGAAAAATCAATAACTTTTCACAGAGATGGCCTCTGACCTTGAAAACTCAGGGAATGTTCTCAAGATCAGAGGCTTCAAAAGCCCTATAGTCTCATGTCATGGTGAATTGTCTATGCAAATGAAGAATCAAAATACTGAAAACTGTAAATAAATTATTAAAAATAAAATACTCATGCAATTAACTTTATTTCTTTTCCACATTATTCTCCTCTGTTCACTGAGCAAGGGGGTATTTTTATTTTATTTTTGTGATTTTTCCATGCAAAGATAAGAATTTTCTAAGTTCTGGGTATTTAATTAATTCAGAAAATAGGGATTTATCTACTTATCCACGCGGCGCCGCGTCAAACTCGGCAGCTCCGAAGCCCCTACGTGTCGCGCTCCCATTCGACGCCGCCACTTGAGTCAGCAGCCACGCATCCTGCAGTTCATGTACCATTGCGCCGTCCGACTTGATCTCGACCGTCCGCTCGATACACACGCGATCCAACGCTCCTGGTCATTGTCTACGACTGGTGTGCACCCGTGACCGTCCACTTTAAAACCCTAAGATCTCACTCGATTCTCAATGGATTTTTGTGTTCTTATGCTCTATGGATTCGTCTTGAAGAGACGAACACATCCATACGGTTTATAGACTATGAAACTAACCCAAACAAAAAGGAGAATTGTTGGAAGCTCAGGAGGAAGAATGAGTTCATACCTTTGCTCAGAGAAGTGAAGCTTCGATCTGAGGGTTGTGTCACCTTCGATTGAGTCCAAGCAAGCTCCGGATGAAGTCCCCGGCTCGGGGAATTGTCTAAGTATGAAAGTGACCAAGGCCGATCACAAAGCTTGGAGGCCGGAAGCAATGGCTGGCCTGGTGAGGGGGCTTTTGCTGGGGAACTTCTCCTCTTGGTCTGGTGAAGGTGTATGACCAATCAATTTGGAGATTGGCTCACTGTGGTGAAGTGTCCTGTTTTTGGGTGGATTTTCAACTCGAAATTGAGCTCGCGAGAGAGGGTTTTAGGGTCTGGATTTCGGTGGGGATCAAGTTCTCTATGTACGGAGAGGGGTCTGGAATGATTTTGGCAGAGTTTTGGTATGGTTTTGTTCAACTCCTCTTTTCACCGAGAGGTAGTGGTGTTTAAATAGAGGCGGCTGGAGGGCTTCCCAGGAGGGTTTGGAGGCTGGGATCAGCTGCTCAGGGGAGGAGAAGAACAGCCATGGTGTCCATTTAGGTTGGGACAGCTCAGCTAGGGAGAATTGAAAAAAAATGGCTCACATGGAGCTCTCGGCCATGGTGTTTTCCGGCGACCCAGGCGGCTGGCCGGCCAGGCATTGGTCACCATCTTGAACAGTGAGGTCAGGGCTGGGGTTTGGTGCAAGCAATTGGCTATTGCCATGTGTAAGGAGGTTTGATTAAAATGGCATGGGGTAAGGGTCATTTTGGCTTGATTTTGGTCAATTCATGTATTTGGGTTTGGTGCACCCACCAAGGGACTAATTTGGGCTGAGGGAGGTCAGATGAGTCAGCTGGTTTGGAGTGGAGAAGTCCCCATCCAAATATATTTGGATTAATTTTGGGTTAGGGTGGAACATGGGTATGGCTAATGACTTTAGGGAGTGTTTAAAGGATCTCCTCCTTTTGCCATTTAGGGAGGGTTGACAATCCTAAGACTCTCATGGCTTCCATGTGGCTTAAGCATGGCTCTAAGGCTTGTCTATGGCTTGCTCATGGCTTGGCTCAATTTCATGGAAATGGGTTATTTGGAGTTTTGAAAATTTTGAATTCTTTTAATGGGATTTGTCATGATGCCATTTTGGTTTGATCAACATGATGGATTTTGGACATAGGGGTGGTTTTGATTAAAAAGAATGACAAATGAAAATGTCATGTGGGCTTTAGGATAGATTTTGGGTTTTTGAAATGGTTTTGGATGGGCTTTTAAAGTGGTTTAAGGAAGTGGGCTTTTGGATTTTAAAATGGGCTTTTGGATGAAAATTCTTGTGAAGGACCATGCCAAATAAATGTTGGGTTTAGTTTAGGGATTTGTCATTAATGGTTTGGAACAAGTTTGAAGTGATTTTGAATTGAATTGGGTTTAATGTGAGGTCTTTTGGTAAGGGGGCCAAGTTGGGCCAAATTGGGCTAACTTGGGTTAAGGTTGGGCTAAAGTTAAATTTGATGTAAAATTAATGTTGAGAAATGTTTATGGGAGTGTTACAAAGAGTTTCCAACTTTGGTTGGGCTCTATTTTTGGGATTTGGGCCCATTTGGGTTTGGTTTGGGCTTAGGTCAATTTAAGGGATTTTGGTTTTGGGTTAGGTTTGGGTGGAGTTTAGGTCCAAATTTTGGGCAAATCATGTTAGTGTTTTGTTTATGGGGATGTTAGGAAGGCCCTAGAAAATATTTGGGGCCAATTGGGGTTGAATTGGGTTGGTTTGGGCTAGGTTTAGGTTATGGGTCAAAATTGGGCCTTAGGCTTCAAATTGAAATTGGGCTCAAATGTTAATCAAATTGGACTTGGATTTGGTCTAAATTGATATTGGGGATATTGAATTGAAGTTTATAATTGAATTGGACTAGAATTGAGGTCAATTGGGGTGGTGTGGTTTGACATTGGGTTCACTTGGGTTAAAAAATGGGTCAAATTAGGGGTTTTGGTTAAAGTGGGGTAAATTAGCACAATTGACCCATGGTGTAGTTGAACAAAATGAAAATGGGAATATTTGAGATTTTATGAAATTTTCTAGGAATTTTTAGATTTTTTGGATTTTTTGGGGTAAAAGGGTGTTTTGGTAATTTTGGGGGGTTTTAGGGGTATTTTTGGAAATTTTGGTATTTTTGGCCAAAGATGGTCAATTTGAGTGGTGGGAAACGTTTGGGATTGGTTTTGAGGAATTTTGGGTAATTTAGGTGATTTTACAAATTTTGGGTCATTTCAAGGGTATTTGGTAGGTTTGGTGAGTCCGGGGTCCCGGGGGTCAAAAATTGAAATTTTGGAAAAATGAAGATTGATCAAGTGTGAGTGAAATGGAATCACTTCCATGAAGTCATATTAAGCCCATATGAGCCATGAGAAGACTCATTTGATGCATTCACTATGTTGTTCCTAACCCTCTTAGCCAGGGGCTTAGGGGTTAAGGACCATCCATATGAATTACCTACATGAGTCAGGAAGTCAAATTGGGTGAGAGTGTGGTTTTAGGACTTGGAATGGGTGTGAGAGTGTAGTGTTTATTCAAGTCAACTCTCACCAGACCAGGCCACCCAGGGTAATCCTAAGGCCAAAGAGTCCTATAGGGAACTCATCCTTTAAACCTCCACATTTGATTTCAACCCTCTAGGTGATTAGGGGTCTACAATCAAGCTTGTGGGGTTTGCAGGGAGTTAAGAAGTGGTTTGAATTTCTAAGTGGTAGCTCCCATTTCTAGTCCTCTAAGATTAGTCAAAGGAAAAGCCTGAGGCTAGATCCTAAGTACTAAAGAGAGAAGTAAAAGACCTCACCAAAATTGAGGTCAATAGCATCTGCTTAAATTAGTTCTTAATCTCTAACTTCCCTGTGGGATCAATATCTAGGACTCCATTAGACCCCTTTATTACTTGAGCGATACGTATACTTGCGTAGATACAAGGGGGTACATTTTCTATTTTACCTATTTAAACATTTATATAATTATAAAGCTTCGCAACATATTTACATTGTACCCCTCAACTGCTGTGCAGGCGGTCAGCTCTCCCGGTTCATTATGTTTTCATAATGTATTTTAAAATATGAATTGGCCAAATTGCATAAGTAAATAAAGCATGAATTAATTTGCCATACAATGAATAAAGTAACATGATTCTACTTTGAATTAAACCCTACACATGCTGCTAATCCATTACAAAAGAAAGGAAATAAGAAAGTTACTCAGATTTCATGGATAGAACTACAATACTCAAAAAATTATATTAAAGCACAACAAATTTCTAAATAATACTTTAATATAAAATAATAAAGTACAAGAACTTATCTTCTTTCCTGAGAAATGATGAAAATATCCTCCACACTGTGTTTTCCTTACAATCTCACAATAATTCTTTACACCTCTCACACAATTCTAAGTAAAAATAGGAAAAGCAATGGAAATTCTCTCACTTCTTCCGTTAATTCCCTGCACTCTAACACTTGGATGAACTCCCCAAAAGCCTTCTCTTTTGTCTGCAATACATATCCCCTTGGAAAGCCCTTCAAATCTTTCTTAAACCAATGAAATACCACCAAATGTAGTTCTGGCACCTAGGCGTCTCTTTCTATGTTTGCTCGCGGAATGAATTTGCACGTGGGCACCAGGATATGGCGCTTAGACTCGGTTTCTTTGTATATTGGCGCGTAGGTGCCAGGATCTGGCGTTTAGGTGCTAGGATCTAGAGCTTAGGTGTCAGGATCTGGTGCTTAAACGCCAAATCAAGAATCTTCTCCTTAGCCCAATTTGCTTTGATTTGCTCCGTTTTCGATCTAGTTTCTTCTCCTGTTATAGCTGGATCTAAAAACATGAAAATACATTCCATTAAACTAAAATATCATAAATAATGAGTATTAAACATGAAAGAAATTTAACATATTTAGGACATACCAAATTCCTCAAACTTCACTGTTACTTGTCCTCAAGTAATTTTTCTATTTTATAAACCAAATGATTTAACTTATGCTAGTGGGTTTCATTAAAGATTCCTATAGATTTCCCCATAAACTTAGTAGTGTAACTTTAGAGAAATTTTCAATAACTCAGGCTAGAGCTAAACTATAAAAATATCCAGTAAACAAGTTAGGAATTTTGATTTTTTTATTACTTCAAAATTAATTGTAATTTATCATACTTAGGAATCCTAGAAGAATTAAAAGATTAAATTATATGAGAACTCTATAAGTAAAGATTTAACTGATACATTTAAAATTGATAATAAAGCATATAAGTGTAATTAAATTTTTTTACATTAAGATGATTTAAGTGAAGCCAATTTTTAATTAGACATCTCCTCAAGCTTATCCCCACATTTAATATATATATAGATATATATTTTTCCTTTTTTTCCTTTTTTTTTTAATTTCCTTTCAGAATTTTTTTAATCCTTACTCTTTTATATGAGGATTACTATATCTAGATAGCCTTTAATGACATTGAACTTCACTATCCTCCTCCTAAAGTTAAAAACTTCTCACATTTCCTTATTTGATAATGTAAATTGGCTTTAAAAATGATTTTGCATAGAGTTTCAAATTTTTTTAAAGTGAAATCTAAAGATTCCTACTATTGCAGAAATACAATTTTTCCTACTATAAATAGTAAAAGTATATCCCTCTTTCCTTATACCAAATATCTTAACTCAATAACTACCCCTTATCACCAAAAAAAGTTTACTTAAGTTTACTATAACATTCATAAAATCAAAAATATAGTTCTTTAAATACAACACCACATACATAAGTCATTTCAAAATAATATTTAAAAGGAGTCTACTAAGGAAAAATAAAGTTTAGTTTTTAGAAGTTTTTCTCCCTCCCCTAAACTTAATTATTTATATAATTAAAAAATTTAATACAGAAATGTTGGTAGGAAAAAAAAATTCAAAATTACTTTCTATCAAGATTCCTAAACATGGAAATTATACATGTATAAACAGTAAAGACAGGTGTGTAGTAGTAAGTAAATCTCAATTAGACATGTTATACCATGAAAAATTGCTAACTATTACACTATGCAGGCATATATATGAACTAGAGCATAAATGAAACCATAGTGCAGTAAAAGAAAAAATTACAGAATCCACTAAGCAGTAGTAGCAAATAACACTATGTCCAGTACAACCAAAGACCAAAAAATAGAATAGCATAGTCATCAGCAACAAGGAAAAATAAGTAACACCCAAACTCATAATGAACTACTACTTCTCATTATTCTCATCATCATCCTCCTCCTCCTCATCATCATTATCTTCCTCCATAGGATTGCAACGTTCAAACCTCAGATAATGTGGATAAGAAGTAAACTCTATCTCCTTTGATAAAGTTCACACGAGAAGTATGGAAACCTGCCTTGTAATCACTTTTCCATTTGAGATAAGAGTCAAAAGTGTTCCAAATGGTCTTCAATGTCATGCACTTTACTCAGTACAAATCATATGTATCATCTTGTAACTAATGAACACAATTAAGCACAATGTCCATGTTAGTAGGAGGATGAGTAAAAGCACGAGAGCTAGAAGGTATAGAAGCAGAAGTAGCAGAAATATCTGAAGATCTAGCCCCATATCCAAATACATCATGCTTCAAGTATAAATGTACATACTTTCTGCTGATTGGTTTCAATGGATGAATCAACTCTTCCCAACTCTCAAATCAAACCCTAGAATGCTGACATAGGGAGAAATAAGTGAGGGGTATCCTAACCTCGAGGTAGAACTCCTAGTAACATAACTAGTGTTAGGTGAGTAGATAAGAGGGCCTAAGTTGATATTCTATATAGTTTGTATGCGGAAATTTAAGGCTGCTCTCTCACTAGTCACTTCACTCAGATGATTTGTTTGTAGAAGTCTAGCAGAAATGAAATCGTGTACTGGAAGAAGAATAGTTTACCTTGTGATCGTTCTTTATTTTCCAAGCTCCTAATCAATCAATCAAAAATGAGATAATCTCATCAAGCTGTGACTCAATAAGCTCAAAGGATGAGTAGTAGTAATCAGGTACATCAGGCAACTGGTACAAAGCATTGATCCGAGCGAAAGTAAATTGTATTCTCCTCTCCCTAACGAATATCGAATCATCATAAGCTTTTAGAAGATTAGCATAGAATTCTCTGACAATTGAAATAACATCTACAATAGTGGTGTAGCAGAATGTCTCTCAATGTTGTGCTACAATTAAACTTTCCATTACGCCATCAGGACTAGAAAAGCTCCTATCCGCAATAAATTCTTTAAAACTAATGACTCATTATAACGTTGTAGAGCCTTCGAACTCACAAACTTTTTGTGATCGTAGGTTTTCTTTACTTTCTCCATCGGTTTTAGGAGCCATAGCTAAATCTAAAGAAAATCAATAAATTCAATGACAAATCCCAAAATATATGTTGCAAAGGCTTCTAAATGTAAATATTTTACAAAATAAACTTATGCCATGGATTTTCTTCTCTTCATTCTAAGGTTTCCCAAAACACTTCTAAATTTCCAAATGTATATAAAATCCATGGCTAAAGATGAAAATCACTTGTTGAAGTGTAAATCTTACCTAGAGAAGAAGAAACCTGAAGTATTTAAGCTCAAAATCACAAGGTATGGAAGCTCTAAGAGGAGCACCGGTGAAAATCACAAGGGAGGAAGACTAGTCGCGAAGGAAGAAATAGGGTTGAACGTGTTTTTTCGGGTTTAAGGATGTTTAGCCGGTTTGGCTCCTAGGCGCCAAATTTGGTGCTTAGGTGCCCTGCTCTCAAGTTAATGGCGCTTAGGTGTCAGGTTTTAGTTCCTAAGTGCAGGTGCTCAATTTATCAATTTTTTTATTTTTAGATAAAAGCACAATACACCAAGGGTTTTCGGAACCTAATATGCTCGATTCAACTTCATTTTGATAATTTATCATCTTCCAAAATTCTCTCAACTTTCATTTGCACAAACACTCGACACCTTAATAAGAACAATCTAAGCAAATCAATCAACATAAACATGTTGACACACAATTATAGATAAAGCACACTAACATCTGAGGTAGGCTCCTCCTAGCTCTCATCACATCTCCCTTATTTACCTTTGATGACATTCAGAAGAACTACACAGATAAAGTGACAGCATTACAATGTTTCTGTAGGTTTAATCCTTTAAACATAGATTTCTTTGTTATATTGGCTCATGTGTTGCCAACGTAGGTCTACCCTGTCTCAAATGTATGCATACTCTACGATAATAAAGGTAATGTAGCTCAACTTTAGTTACTCAAAAAGCAAGTCCATATGTGTTCCTAAGTGTCCCCAGTCTCACAAAGAAAGTAATAGGATTTATATAGACCTATCTAATGTCCACACTTAACGTGCCCCCAGTCAACCTCATGTTCTGTTGAGATTGAAAAGTAGTGAACTTGCAATCCCCTTCCTTAAGAGAACATATACAAGGATGACCATCGCGAGAGCTAAAAATTTACCTCCCTCAATACCTATATCAAACCAATAATCACATAACTATCTCACAAAATCAACACACTAACAAAGCACAAAACACAACAAACATAGTAAACTGATGCAAAGATACCCATGGGATGCCTCCCATGAAGCTCTTCGTTTAACTTCCTCAACCCGACGAAAAACTAAATTCTTACTCAAGTAGTCCCAACTTTAAGACTTCATCAAATATGTGTCTATTTCCATCAATGTATGGTTCCAATCTTTATCCGTTTACCTTAAATATTATTTCAGTTTTTGGATCTTTAATATCCACAATACCATATGAATATACTTTTATTACAATAAATGGCCTCGACCACCTGATCTTAAGTTTTCCAGGAAATAATTTCAAACTTGTATTATATAGTAAAACTTCCAGTTCATGTTCAAAATATTTTATTCAAATTTTCTAATCAAACCAAATTTTCATCTTTTCTTTATAAATTTTTGCATTCTCATAAAATTTATTTCTAATTTCCTTAAGCTCATTTAGTTGCAATAATCATTTTTCGCCAGCATCCTTTAAATTATAGTTAAATTCTTTAATAGCCCAATAAGCTTTATGCTCTAATTCTACTAGCGAGTGACAAGCTTTTTCAAAATTGGTCATATATGGTGACATTCCTATAGGGGTTTTATATGCACTCCTACAGGCTCTTAATGCATTATCAAGTCTAGCAGATCAATCCTTTCTATTAGGATTTACATTCTTTTCTAATATTCTTTTATTTTCACGATTGGATACTTATGTTATACCACTGGTATGAGGATGATAAACAATAGCAATCCTGTGTTTTATACCGTATTTTTTAACTAGCATCTTAATCCTATTATATCTAAAATAACTTCCTCTATGTAATAATTACTCTTGGCATACCAAATATGCAGAAAATATTTTCCTTTAGGAATTTTGCAACGCTTTGAGCATCATAGTGGGGTAAAGCTACCACTTTAATCCATTTAGAAACAATCCACAGCCACCAAAATATACTGGTTTCCAGATGATGGTATAAATTTTCCTATAAAATCTAAACTCTATACATTAAAAATCTCAGCATCTAAATTAAAATTTAGTGGCATTTCATTTCTTTTCGATATGTTGCCTCCCCTTTGAATTTTATCACAAGTTTTTTACATAAATACTAACATTCCTAAAAATTGTAGGCCAATAAAATCTGGACTGTAAAATTTTAAATGTTATTTTTTCTACTCCAAGTCAAAAACATGACATTTTTTAATACTTTCTTGGGTTTATTCTAAAGGCACACATCTTCGGATAACTTAATCCTTACATTTCATATATAAATATGGGTCATCCCAAAAGTAAGACTTCACATCATAAATAAAGTTTTTCTATTGTGGTATGTTAATCCATATGGTATAAGATCACTCACTATAAAATTATCTATATCAACATACCAAAGTACACGCCACTAAATAACATCATACAATTGCTCGCCAGGAAAATATTCATTAATTTAATTTTCAAAATTACAATAATTTTCATGTTCTAGCCTTGACAGATGATCAGTTATATGATTATTAGATCTCTTCATGTCAACTACTTCAAAGTCAAATTCCTGCATCATAAGGACCCATCTAATAAGTCTTGGTTTTGCATCCTTCTTAAGCATAAGATATCTGATCTCAGAATGATCAATATGCACAATATATTTGGTACCAATAAGATAGGATCCAAATTTATCAATAACATATACTATCACTAATAACTCCTTCTCAGTAGTAGTATAATTAACTTGAGCTTCATTCAGAGTTTTACAAGCATAGTGTATGACTTTAAAGTCTTATCATATTTTTGTCATAATACTACCCCAATTGCATAATCACTCAACTCACACATCAACTCAAAAGTTCTCCCCCAATCAGTTGATACTATATTAGGAGCAGTGATTAATTTTTTTAATAAATCGAAGGCATCCATACATTCCTAGTTAAAATCAAATCGTGCATCTTTATTACAAGATGGCACGGAGGCTTGGCAGTTTTCGAGAAATCATTAATATATCACTTTTAGAAACCAGCATTACCTAAAAAACTCCTAACTCCTCTAATTGCAGTAGGAGGAGGTAGTTTAGCAATAACTTATGTTTTTGCTGGATCAACTTCCATGCCATTTTCAGATATCTTGTGCATAAGCACAATTCCACCTACGACCATGAATTTGCTTTTTTCCTAATTAAGAACTAAGTTAGTATCTTCACAGCTTTTAAAAACCTTACCTAAATGGTCTAAGCATGACTCAAATGAGGTTCCAAATACTGAGAAATCATCTATAAAATTTCAAGTTCTTTTTTAATTAGATCGTAGAAAATGGGCATCATGTACATTTAAAAAGTAGCAGATGTGTTACATAGACCAAAGGACATCCATCTAAAAGCAAAAGTCCCATAAGAACTCATGATTGTAGTCTTTTCCTGATCCTCAAGAACTATTGGAATTTGGTCATAACCTGAATATCTATTCAGGAAACAAAAATATCGGTGACCAGCTAATCTATCCAACATCTGGTCTAAAAAGAATAACGAAAAATGATATTTCCTGCTTGCTAAATTTAATTTCTATAATCAATACAAATATATCATCTAGTGACTTGTCTTGTAGGAATTAATTCATTCATTTCATTAACAGCTACAGTCACTCCCTCTTTCTTAGGAAAAGAATGAATGAAACTAACCCATGCATTGTCAGAAATAGAAAAAATAATACTAGCATCCAACCAATTTAATATTTCTTTCTTCACCACTTCTTTCATATTAGGATTCAATATCCATTGAGGATTTGCTATATGCTTATGATTATCTTCCATTAAAATTTTGTGCATACTAATTAAAGGGATGATTCCTTTAATATCAGCCAATGTCCATCCAAAGACTTTCTTATAATTCCTTAATATTTATATTTTTTTTTTTTGAGATTCAGTTAAGTCTGAGGATATTATAACAGACAATGTTGATGAGTTCCCCAAATAAGCATACTTTAAATGCGTAGAAAGTATAATTATCTTTAGTCCAGGAGGTTCTTCGATAGAAGGAATAAGAGGTTTACTATTTTATGTAAAATTCAAAAGCTCAAACCTTTCCTAAAAATAGTTTGAATCCTTAGTGATCATCTCAATAGAATTATCTAGGAAATTAAAATTGTTCTTGTACTCCAGTTCTTATTATTTTTGTTTTAACCTCACAACTCCTTGAAATGGTTACTGCTTAGATAATCAATTATTTTTATTCTAAAACAGTCTTCTTCTCTTCCTTTAGTTGGATACTTCATAGACTTTAACACATTGAAAGTAACTTTCTGGTCATTAACCCTCATGGTTAACTCTCCTTTCTGTACATCTATCATAGTTCAACCAGTAACCCAGAAAGGTCTCCCTAAAATGATATGTATTTCTTTATCTTCCTCCATATCTAAAATAATAAAATCCATAGAGAAGATAAATTTTTATTCCTTCACTAACACGTCTTCTATAACCTCTTTTGGATGCTTGATCGAATGATTAGCTGATGCGCCTCTGGCATATGTTGTTTTTCTGCTTGTTTTATGTTCATAAGTACTAGAACACACTATAGGTTCTACGCAAGTATATGTATTGTTCAAGTAATACAAGGCTTTAGTGGAGTCCCGTTTATCAATCCCACAGTGAAGTGAGGTAAGATGTCCTTAGTCAAATTCTAGTCTAATACTATCAGATTTTAGCATAGAAGGTCGATTTAAGTGGTTTTTTTAATAAGTGCTCCTAAAGGTAAGACTACACCTAAAGAAAAAAATTAATTCTTAAAGAATTGGATAAAGTTTAGGAATGTGACTCATTAAATATTTTATGTGTCAAATAAGAGTAATCATATTCTTTAACCTCTTCCGAGTGCATAAAGAACATTGGCTAATCCAAGGTTTGGTTCCTAAATATGTGGCTAGGCTGGAAGGATACTGGCTCTCACTCCGGAACTCCCACTTCTCTTTTCCTAAAGGCTAACTCTTACTTTAGTTTCCAAACACTAGGACCAAATTGAGGATTTTAGTATGCACCCTAAAATCTCCAATTCTACGTCAAATAAACCATATTTTTGTATTTATTTGCACCAAACCACCATAAACTACATCACTGATTCATGAACAATGAATATGGTTCCACTTTGTGAGAATTACACAGCCCTCTCGGTTCTTAGTGCAATTACAACAAATTTTAAAACTACAATGGGCCCTTATTGTAAGTAAATGAAGTACAAGTAAAAACCATCACATTATAATTAAAAATTTTTTTAGCATGCATCCCAATATCCTAAACATGAATCCTAATCAATGCAAAAGAAGATTAGAATGAAAATAATTGCATAATCTTATTATGTCACTATTTCCAAAAAATAAGAAAGAGCAAGAAAAACACATCACAAAGCACAAAAAAACACAATGGAAAACTTAATTTCATCAAAGCAAATCCACTACATAAGTGTTTACAAAATCATAAGATAATAAAGAACACAATACTTAGCTTTTTTTCCTTTGAAAGAAAGATGAAAATCTCTCCCACAAAGTCTCCCGCTGATCCATGCAATGCTAGTAGATTCCCTTACAAATTCTCTAAAAATCCTCTCTTCAATCTCTCCAAAAAGGTAGAAATCTACATCAATACTTCTATTCTAAGATCTCTAAACATTCTTCACGTTCTCCCACTCACTCACACAACTCTTTTGACATAAAATCAATCTATTATAGTGTAGGGATAAATTTCCCAAGAGTTGCCTCCAGAAACCTTCCAAAAAACGTCCAGATTCAATGTATATGGCAAATAACCGTCTCTGGCACCATCAGCGCCATTTTTAGGTACTGTGGCACCCAAAATCGTGGCGCTCATGATTTTGGCACCGAAGACGCCTCATACTGTGCAGCTCCACCATTTTGCTATGTTTGGCTCTGTTTCGCCTTGTTTTAGTTGCGTTGCATTCCTAACATCTTCACCTACAAGATTAGCATAAAAATAACCTTTATTTAAAGTTTAATTTTATTCAAGAATATGCAAGATTTGTAAAATAGATTAAGATAG
Organism: Papilionanthe hookeriana x Papilionanthe teres; assembly: GCA_022702705.1. NCBI lineage: Eukaryota > Viridiplantae > Streptophyta > Magnoliopsida > Asparagales > Orchidaceae > Papilionanthe > Papilionanthe hookeriana x Papilionanthe teres. The sequence continues at coordinate 112,949,419 of CM040430.1, read as the reverse complement.
AAGACATATCAAAATGTGTCAGGTCAGAATTTTCTTTCTAGCTCGTTTTTGCTCCAAATTACATTGTTTTTGCTTTTTTTTTCTCCAAGTACCAAAAATCAAAAAAATGCAATATAACTTCCTTTAAAGTGCAATATCATTATAATTAAGCATAAAATGTATATAAAAAATCAAACATTTTAGGCGTATCACTAGCTAATTGAAGGGTTATAATAGTGGGAGTAATCTCTCCTAAGCCTAACCTTCGAAAAATTTATAAGGGCATGAGGTTAATGCTAGCTTCTAAGTCATATAGAGCTTTCCAAAAAAATCTTTCTCCTATCACGCATGGAATAGTAAAGCTACAAGGATCTTTAAGTTTTTTAGAAAGCTTTATCTGAATTATTGCATTACATTCCTCATTAAGTACAACAATCTCGTGATCTCCAAACTTTTTTTATTTAATATATCCTTCTTAAACTTTACGTAGCTCAGCATTTGTTTAGAGCTTCAGTGAAATGAATGTTAATGATTAGTTTGTTGAATATTTCTAAAAATTTTGAAAAATATTGATCTAGCTTCTGTTATCTCAGTATCTAAGGAAAAGGAGGTGGTGGTTTCTCTAAATTGATCCTAGTTGGAAAGATAAGCTTTTCTAAGAATTTCGGAATATTCTCTTCATATTTGTTAGTTTCATCTATCTCTTTATCAACTTCAGTCTTTTTTGAGTTATAACGTTTAATTCCCTTCCACTCTTGAGTTGGACAGCTCTAAGTTGCACTTTATTAGTCTCTTTAGGGTTTATCTCAGTATTGCTAGGAAGCTTTCCATGGGTCCTATTGCTAAGTGAGTTAGTAATTTTCCACAATTGATTCCCTATATCTCTTATCGCAACACCCTGACATTGTAATTGATTTCTCATATATAATACCACCTACTCTAAAGATAACTTCTTTCCTTATTTTGTTGGTTATTATTAAAACCTAGAGGATAAGAAGGTCTGTTGTTGGTACTACCTTGGTATTTCTGTTTCCAATATAATTCTCTTGATTGTTACCCCAGCGTTGGTTTCCACCCCTAGAGTTATTATTCCACTTAATTTTAAAGTGATTTTTCCATCCTTGGTTATAATAATTGGAATACGAGTTGTTGGGTATGTTATTGATAGCATTTAAATTCTCGAATGATGGTGATTAAGACTTAATTATTTGTCCTAATGAATTTTATTCAATTACTTTGTGTATTTGAGGTCAATTCATCCCAAATGGATCTAGTTTCCTATGAATTGCATCAACCTGAGAAGCAATAATTGAAATAACGTTTTTATCATGAAGACTAGCTACCTTCCAAGGATTTTCCGAGAGCCATTGGAGGTTATTTGTCGTCATCTCTTCAATTAAAGAGTATGCTTCATCAAATGGCTTCGACATCAGTGACCCACAAAGATCAGAGTCAATGATAGACCTAAGGGATCTTACTAACCCATTGTAAAATGTTTAAATAATTAACCAATCAACTAAAGTATGATGTGGAGACTTCCTAAGGAGTTCTTTAAAAAATGAGGTAATACATTTCTAAGCTTAGCAGTTTTTGAAGGTGGAAAGTACATAGCTAGAACTTTCTGAGCTAAGTCACCCAAAGTTCTAATAGATTTAAGTGTTAAAGAGTTCAACCACATCTTAGTCTTATCCCTCAGGGAAAAAGGATAAAACCTAAGTCTAACAACGTCATTTAAGACACAATTATAACTAAATGTGGCACAAAGTTCTAAGTAGCTTGTTAAATGTAAGTTAGGATCTTCAGATGGAGTTCCCTTAAACTGGTTATTCTGTACTATTTGGATTATAGCGAGTTTCAACTCAAATGAGTTAGCTTCTACGATGGGGGTTTGTATAGTAAGATGAATTTCATCTACCGTAGGATTTGCGTAACCCCTTAACAATCTATTTACGTGATGAGATTCATTTTCAGCAGTTTGATTATCCAAGTTATTATGTGAAGTGTTCGTCATTTCTTCTGCTAGTTGCTGTTTTCTAATTTTTCTAATTATTTTTTCAAATTCAGAATTGTAAGGCACTGGTCCTGATGATCCAGCACTACGCATACACATTTAAAATGTTCAAGAAGTAAATAATAGAAAGCCACACAAATATATTTTTTTAATTTTTAATAATTTTAATAATAATAAAATGTTTAACACACATAAAACACTCAAAAAAATAGATATTTAATTTTTAATAATTTTAGAATACTTTATTTATTTTTTTTAAAACATACAAATATAAAAAACTATAATATGATTTTCCAAATATAAGTCGAATAAGATCAACTAAAATTTTTCTAAATCAACTTAACCATGAGTCCCCAACAACGATGCTAAAAACTTGACTGCCACGTATTTTTACACCGCAAATCGAGGTGTAAAATATGATATTGTTTTAAATTTTAGATTTTTCCACAAATAAGTACTACACATTAGGTTTTTATTTAAGCAAGTGCACATATCGTTCAAGTAATAGAAGAGTATAATGGAGTCCTGATTATAAATTCCATGAGAAAAAAGGATAACTAGCAAGCCTTAAGAAAAGTTTTAGCCTACAATAATTAAACATAGCCCGAAATTACGCTTGGCTTAAGTTTAACTAATGATGTCACTAAACTACTACGAAATTTCAAAGTTAACTATTTAACTAAGTAAACTAAGTTAGGTTCAATTAAACACTAAGTTATAGTAAGGTGGAAGTTCAAGATAACTAGAGGTTCCTTCCTTTGTAATAAAACTAGTAGCTAGTGTAGGCTCAATCAAACTACAATCCCTATTTAGAAATCTGTGACAAATAAGAGCATCTACAATCTTTACCCTCTTCCAAGTGTATAAAGATTTTTAGTTAACCTAAGGTTAAGTTCTTAAATCCTTGGTTATACTAGGTATTTTTTGGCCTGTCACCCTAAAATACCTACTATTGCCCTCAATCTGGCCAACCTAACCTTAAGTTCTGAAACCCTAGATCAAATTGATTAAAATTTTAACCTGTCACCCTTAAATAATCAATTTAAACTCAATCAAATCCTATCTCCCTATCTATTTGCACACACTCCATGAATACTTTTCCTTCATCCTAAAGTTTAATGTGGTAATTACTAATTGAGGAAAAATATATCCCTCCCAAGTCATTATGTTTTCACAATGTGTTTTAACATATGGATTGGCCAAATTGCATAAATAAATGAAGCATGAAGTAATTTACCATCACATGGAATAAAGTAAAATGATTCTAATTTGAATTAAACCCTACACATGCTGTCAATTTATTACAAATATAAGGAAATAAGAAAGCTACTCGAATTTCATGGAGAAAACTACAATACTCAAAATATTATATTAAAGCACAATAAATTTCTAAGTAATACTTTAATAAAAAATAATAAAGTACAAGAACTTATCGCCTTTCCTGAAAAATGAAGAAAAAATCCTCCACACAGTGTTTTCCTTGCAATCTCACAACAATTCCTTACACCTCCCACAAAATTCTAAGTAAAAATAAGAAAAGCAAAGGAAAATCTCTCACTTCTTCTCTCAATCCCCTACACTCTAACACTTGGATGAACTCCCCAAAAGCATCCTCTCCCATATGCAATGGATCTCCCCTCGAAAAACCCTTCAAATCTTGCTTAAACCAATGCAAAACCGCCAAATGTAGTTCGGCGCATAGGCGCCGAACTGCGGCGCCTTCTGTTTGCTTGTGGAATGAACTGGCGCCGGGGTGACAAGATATAGTGCTTAGGCTCCAGTTTCTCTGTATATTGGCATTTAGGTACCAAGATCTGGTGCTGAGGCGCCATATCAAGAATCTTCTCAACTCAATTTGCTCTGATTCACTTCGTATTTTATCTAATTTAAACTGGTTTCTTCTCCTGTTATACCTGCATCCAAAAATATGATAATATCTTCTATTAAAGTGCAATAGCATAAAAAATGAATATTAAACATGAAAGTAAATTTAAAATATTTAGGACATGTCAACATCCAAGACCTCAGCTTAGGCTCCCAAGTACGAAACCTCAAAGATTCAAAGGATTACCTAAAGACGTACCAAAACCTAAAATGCACTCAACCCCCAATTTTCAATAACATAATAAGTAATCAACTCAACATTAAATGTTATGTGTTAAGGATCGATCTAGATACATTTCAATCAGAATGAGCAAGGATATGGTTTTGATTCTACAATGGGTCCATCCATCAGTTAGTCCTCAAGGGTCGTCACTAAAGGATTCTTAGAGCTAGACTCAAAGAATGGGTTGATAAGAGAGATATTGACCTCATAAAAAAGAGTTCAATAGTCCCAACTTTAAACCACCTTCTTCTACTCAAGCATCATCAAAAGACTTACTTTTAGATATAGAAGAAATATTAGCAAAATTTTAAAATAAAAATATTTCAACATTTAGAATTAATTCCTTTTTTCTCTATACATCTAGCATAATAACATGATCCTTTTTTATTGTTAGACTTTCTCAAGGTTTCCACTCCTTATTTAAATTTTTGAGGCTCTTTAGAATGTTTCCCTTTCTTGGGATGAAGAATGAAGCAATTTCCTTTGGTATGCCAATGCAGATTATAGCAAAGACAAAATGAAAAAAAATATTATCAAATACAATCTTTTGAAAGTATCTAAGATATGAAATTTCAATATCAAAACAAGCTAGGAATCCATTTCCACAATCCCTTATGCAGAATAAGTTCTTCATAAGGTTGACACTGATGAATCAACATAAAATTAACTACAAAAATTAGAAGCTGAAGAATATGATGCACAATGATTTATAAAGTGCATTCCAATGCTGGAAAAGAAATCCAAACTGACATAATTTGTGACTCAATATTATCACTATTGACCTCACTTTTGTCGAGGTTTAGTTTTCCTCCTAGGATTTAGGGTTCTAGCTTTAGGAGCTCCCCCGACGATCTTAGATTCCTAGCAGTGGGCCTACCTCGTTTTAGAATGTTCGAAGCCACTTCGTTACTCTTTTGGAATCCCGGACGAAATTTCGTACCTCTAGCTCATAGTAGGTTGGAATTGACGTTAGGAGTCCAAATTGAGTTCCCATAGGACCACCCGACCTTAGGACAGCCTTGTGCATGTTTCTTGCACCACTGCGCACAAATTCTTCAATTTGAGGGCTAGCCGTCTTCAAGTTCTCCGCGACGGACCAGAAGCTGAAGTCAGAATGCCAGGACGAGCGACATCAAAATCCGAATTTCAGAAAGGATCAGAATTGACGTACTTTCGACCCGACTGATGACGAAGTCGTCCCAACGACCTCGGATCGCGAAACAGATTGCTCCGATGCGTCCGGAACGTCGAATTTGCTAGGGAAGGATGTATAATTTGCTATGTTTCCGAGCGCGAGTAAACGACACGAAATTTGACTCGATTTATGAAATAAAATAATAAAATAAGATATCTTTTTATTTAAAAAACACTAAATACCTAAACCTGCTCACGCCTCACTCACGCACACTCTCAGCCGAGCCTACCCATTCTCGTTGTTGACCTCATTTTTGATGAGGTCTCCTCTTCTCTCTTTAGTACTTAGGATCTAGCCTTAGGCTTTTCCTTTGACTATCTTAGAGGACTAGAGATGGAACCTACCCCTTTAGAAACTCAACCACTTCTTAATTCCCTGCAAACCCCACAAGCTTGATTGTAAATCCCTAATCACCTAGAGGGTTGAGATCAAATGTGGAGGTTTAAAGGATGAGTTCCCAATAGGACTCTTTGGCCCTAGGATCACCCTGGGTGGCCTGGTCTGCTGAGGGTTCACCTGCACACATTACACTTTCACACACATTCCAAATCCTAAAATCCACACTCTTACCCAATTTGACCTCTTGACTCATGTAGGTAATTCACATGGATGGTCCTTAACCCCTAAGCCCCTGGCTAAGCGGGTTAGGAACAACATAGTGAATGCATCAAATGAGTCCTCTCACGGCTCCTATGGGCTTAATATGGCTTCATGGCTCAACTAAAATGATTCCATTTCACTCACACTTGCTCAATTTTCTTTTTTTCAAAATTTCAATTTTTGACCCCCGGGGCCCGGACCCACTAAACCTACTAAAAGCCTCTGAAACTACCCAAAACCACCAAAATTTCCAAATCACCCAAAACTTTTCCAAAATCAACCTTGAACATTTTCCCACCAATCAAATTGATCATTTACAGCCAAAAATACCAAAATTTCCAAAAATACCCTCAATACCCTCCAAATTACCAAAATGCCCCTCTTGACCCAAAAATTTAAAAATTCCAAAAATTCCCAGAAAATTCTAGAAAATCCCAAATATTTGCAATTTTATTTTGTTCAACTACACCATGGGCCATTTTTGTCAATTTACCCCACTTTTACTAAAACCCCCAATTTGCCCAAAAGTCAAACCCAAATGAACCCATGTCAAACTAAACCTTTCTGATTGACCTCAATTTTGGTCCAATTCAATTCTAAACTTCAATTCAATATCCCCAATATCAATCTAGACCAAATCCAAGCCCAATTTGATTGACATTTGAATCCAATTTCAATTTTAAGCTTAAAGCCCAATTTTGACCCATGACCTAAACTTAGCCCAAACCAACCCTACTCAACCCCAATTGACCCCAAACCTTTTCTAATTTGTCCCTAAAATCTCCATAAACAAAATACTAACATAATATGCCCAAAATTTAGACCCAAACCCCACTCAAATTCAACCCAAACCTAAAATCCCCAATTTAGCCTAAACCCAAGCTTAACCCTAACCTAGCCCAAATCCCAAAATTGAACCCCAACCAAAGTTGAAAACTCTTTGTAACACACCTATAAACATTTATAAACATTAATTTTACATCAAAACCAACTTTAGCCCAACCTTAGCCCAAGCTAACCGAAATTGACCCATTTTTGTCCCCTTACCAAAGAGACCCAAGTTCAACCCAATCCAACTCCAAGCCTTACCAAATTTACTTCAAATAACATTCCTAAGCCAAATTCAACACTCATTGGGCTCAACCATTACAAGGATCCTCATCCTAAAAATCCATTTTAAAATTTAAAAGCCCATTTCCCAAGCCACTTTAAAAGCCCATACAAAACAAACCCAAAAGCCCAAAACCCATCCTAAAGCCCACATTACAATCTCATCTCATCCTCACTCAATTAATATCACTCCCTAAGTGCTAAATCCATCATGAAAATCAAACCAAAATGGTATTATGCCAAATTCCATCAAATAACCCCAAAATTTCCAAAATTCCATAAACCCTTTTCCATGAAAGTTGACTTGACTTTTCCCAAGCCAAATGGAGCCATGAAGCCATGTATGAGCCACATGGGAGCCATGAATGCCTTGGACACCTCACCATACCCAAAGTGGCAAGAAGAGGGGACCCTTTAATGATTCTTTTAAGAGTGATTAACCACTCCCATGATTCCCTTAAACCATGCTTAAGCCTAATTCTACTTGGATGGTGACTTCTCCCCACTAATTAAGCTGAGCCAAATAGCTTTCTCTTCAGCCCAAGCAGGCCATGGCAAGGTGAACCTAGCCCAAAACCATGGGTTGACCCAAACCAAGCCAAAATCACCCCTTTCCCATTCCATTTCAATTCACCACCTTTACACATGGCCAACTCCAATTGACTTCACCATTGCCAAGCCCTGCCCTCATTGGTCAAGATGGTGACCTGACCCTGACCGGCCAGCCACCACAGCCGCCGGAAAACCCCATGGCCGAGACCTTGAGAGGAGCCCAACATTGAAATTCTCTCTTGCTGAGCTGCCCCATGCCCAATGGCCATTGGAGCTGTTCCTCCCTTGTCTAGAGCAGCTAATCCCAGCCATTAACACCCCCTGGGAGGCCCTCCAGCCACTCCTATTTAAACCCCACCCCCTCTTGACCAAGAGGAGAGTTGCACCAAACCATACAGAAACTCTGCCAAAATTGTTCCAGACCATCCTCCACACTTAGAGCAATTGATCCCCAGTGATAATTTGCCACTAATCCCCATCCACGAGCTCGATTTCTCGACCAAAATCCACCCAAAACCAAGACACTTTCCAATTCTCCACCAAACTCAAATTAAACTCACCCACACCTGCACAAGATCAAGAGAAGGAGTTACCCAGTGGAAGCCCCCTCTCCAGGCCACCCATTTGCCCTAGCCTCCAAGCTTTGGAATCGGGTCTGGTCGAATTCAAGTCTAGACAATTCCACAGGGCCAGAGACTTCATCTGGAGCTTACTTGGACTCAATCGAAGGTGACACAACTCTCAGATCGAAGCCACACTTCTCTGAGCAAAGGTATGAGCTCTCTCTTCTTTCCAAGCTTCTGAAAGTTCTCTATTTTTTTTGGATCAATTTCATGCCACATAAACCATATGGATGTGTTCGTCTCTTCAAGACGAATCCATAGAGTATAAGAACGTAGAAATTGGTTAAGTATCGAAGGAGATATCAAGCCTGGAAGATGGATGGCTCTCGGGTGAGGTCGATCGGGGACGATGAACGGATGCCGTCCATTCACGCGTGTATTGGACGGACGACTCAGATGGCGTCGGACCAGGGGATGGTACGTGAACCGCGGGCCCCGGGGCGGCTGACTCAGATGGCGGCGCCGAATCAAAGCACGCCGCGTGGCCTTTCGGAGCTGCTGAGGATTCCGTGGCGCCACGAGGATAAGTAGATAAATAGGGTATTTAATGTATTTATTAAATATCAGAAACTTTGAAAATTCATAACATTGTGTAGAAAAATCATAAAAATAAAATAAAAATACCCTTTTGCTCAGTGAACAGAGGAAAATAATGTGGAAAAGAAATCAAGTCATTTCATTGAGTATTTTATTTTTAATTAATTATTTACTCTCTGCACTATTTTAATTCTCCATGCATGTAGACAATTCACCATGGCATGAAACCATAGGGCTTTTGAAACCTCTGAACTTGGGAACATTCCCTGAATATTCCAAGGTCAGAGACCATCCCTATGAGAAGTTATTAATTTTCTAAGTTCATGTTACTTTTGTGAGTATTTTAATTCCAATAATTAGCATGTTGAGAAATAAATTCTAGGAAAATTTAGTGATGTTTCTTATGACCAGAGGAACCTAGGAAAAATAGGTTTTGAATTAATTCACTTGGAATAACCCTAATTAGCCTTAACACCCAAAATTGAACTTTAATTAATTAGGGTTAACTACACATCAAATTAATTTGAAAACAATTCTACACTAATCTTTAGGATCAGAGGAACATCACATAAAAAATTTGAAATCAATTGGAAATGTTTAACCCCACTAAATGGATTAATTAAGTCACATAACCAAAATTAAACTTTAAAAATTTATAACTCACAAAATACTTTTCAAAAATTCACAAAAATGGTTTTGGGGCCTCTCAAATATCAAAGGAATTTAGGAAAATTAAAATTGTAATTTTCAAAAAAAGTTGATTTTTATCATTGTTTTAATATTTTTAATAATTAAAAAATAATAAAAATCATTAAAATATTAAAAATCACCAAAATGTCACATTTTGAATTCTAATCACTTAGGAAAAACCAAATATTTTTCCTAAGTCTCTAGGGTAAGATATTGAATTTTAAAGGCTTAAAACAATTTTTGAATTAAAAAAAATGATTTTCTTTAACATTTCCACTAAAATAATTCTAATAAATAAAAGAAAAATCAGAAAAATATAAAACTTGGTTCTCTGATTTCCCTGAGGTCAGAGAGATTTTTGAAAAATATAAAATCCATTTTTCAACTTTTATTTTATTTTTAAATTAATCAACACTCCAAAACTCAAAATAAGTCTAATAAATAAAATATAATTCAAAAAATCACCAAAATTGGCTCAAATGGTCCTCTGGTCATTAGGAACATTCCATAATTTTCTTAAGGACAGAAATATTTCCTTGGTCATGTTATTAAATTTTCCTTGAAAACCCCTATTTTCCATTAAAAATAGTTACTTAAATAAATTAAATATAGAAAAATCACATTTTCTCCTCTAATGTCTTAATTGACAAATGAGTGAGGTTACATAAAAATTTCAAGTTCATTTGTGCTTAGTTTAGTGAGCTATAGAATTATTAAGCTTGAAGGGCAAAAGGGTAATTAAAAATTTCAACCCTTAATTAAAATTTTAGGATTAATCAAAAAGGGGAAGGTAAAATATTTGATCCTAAACTGATTTTGGTTTGAAATTTAAATAATTGAAGGGTAGAAACCTACTAATCATTTCAAAATAATTAAAATAAACTTTAATTAATTAATTAATTAAAATTTTGGAAGAGTAATGGAAATTTGAATTATTAAAAATAGGGATATTATTAAGAAGATATTTATTCTTTAATTTAAAATTTTCTAAATTAATTACTGAAATAATATTTAATTACCAATTTGAACGATAACCCAATTTAAAATTTAAAATGCTAAAAGACTTAACTATTAAATTAAATTAAATTTAAACTAAATTAAATCAAAATTTAAATTAAATTAACACTTTAACAATTAAATTAAATCATATCTAAAACATTAAATTAAAAATCAATCTAAATTAAATTAAATTGAAATTAAATTAAATTAAATTACATTAAAATAAAAATTAAATTAAATTAAATTAAAATTAAATCAAATTAAATTAAATTAAATTAAACTTAAATTAAATTAAAATTAAATTGAATTAAAATCATTTAACAACACACCTAAATGAAATCATTAAGAGTTAAACCAAACACTTAAAGTAAACTTAAAACATGAATGACTTGAACACTATTCCAAACTTAAACTAATTTTTTACAATTAAGTCAAAGTTAAAATTAAATCATTAAGTTTAAATCATTATAATACTTAATAAGTTGATTTGCCCTCTTAAAGCTCTTATTATTATAACTCATAAATGAAGTATCAAGTGAAGTGTTACTTCACTTATAGGATATTCAAATGTCCTAGTTCACTGAGCAAGAAACAAAACAAAAATACAAATCCTTGGATGATCAATTCATCCGTACAATAAAAATTCATTTGGACTCAAAATAATCCCAGAAGTATTAAAAATATGTTTAGGATTCGTCCTAAGCACTTCCTCAATATGACGGGATGTTTTAGAAGAACAATTGAATTTAATTGTTCTTTGATGAAGAAAATCATCCTTAAACCATACCAAGAACCTAGACGTCATAGGAGATGACTAGTTATAGGATTAGGAACTTGGTAGACAACCAAAACCCTTTCCCTTAGCTTTACCTAGGTATTTCTTGCAAAATATTTAAATTCCTTAACTTGTGTTTTAAGTGCAGCTTGGGATGACGGGAAGACCCTCCAGGTATGCTTTTATTTTATTACAATTTAATTTATTGCAATTTACTTACATGCACTGTACTTTACTTTTTCTTGCATGATAAACAAAACTGTTGCATGAAAACCAAAACCTTTAGGATAGTCCCTAAACTGAAACCAAAACTAAATTAAAAGTCATTGCAAGATAAAATTCACCGCCACAACATTCCAAAATATAAAACAATTCAAAATTTAATCACAAACAGAACAATAAAACTACAATCACAACTAAATTAAAACGTCTCATTGAATGATCGGGAATACCTCGGATGATGTAACCCACGTGTTGCTAACGGGATTTCCCACGGTCTAAATGAAAGTGTGGAACTCATTCAGTTGAGTTTAGCAAATTCATCCGGACTAAGTGAATTCAATGAAAATAACGGTGCCGGGATGACGGAACCGTGGGATCTTAATTGTTCTGTTTAACAAACTTTAAGATTTGTTTAATTAAAATATTAAAAACACTTGGATTTTAAGATTTTCTCTAAACCAAAAACACTTCTCTCATCTCCTGATTTATGACTTCTAAAACTAAACATCTGCAACAACAAGGAGCTTGGAGCACGGTGGGCAGCAAGACCATCTTCGTCGGCAAAACAACTCTACATCAGCTAAACATTCCTAGAATTAAATAACCAAGCCATAGGATTTCGAGGTAGTTTTCCTAGTGTAACATAAATCCTCAACTTTTTTTGTTAGGCATCTGCATAATCATGTTATGCAAATTAAACCCTAACCGGTCTTAGGACTCCGAGGTAGTCGTTCGGTACGACATAAACCCTCATATCTTCGAGGCTATTTGTATGATTATGTCATACTAATATAAGTCCTAATTAACTAAAATTGTCAGGATTGCAACATTAAATAAACTCCCAAATTGAAGCCAAACAATAGGATAGTTTGGGAAGTTGCCAAGATTCTTCTTGGATCCATAGCTTCTCCTACTTCTCTTTCTTTGGATTCTTGAAATAAACTGTTCCGAATTTGAACTAATCCCTATTGAAATTTCCAAAATCCAATCCTTCGAAAACCTTAAACTTTGAAACTCTTGAGAGCAAAAACTGATCATTATCGATAGTTTTCTTAAATGATTCCTGTCATTTAAGATGTAATTAACTATAGGGGCTTGCCCTTATAGGGAACTTTAAGAACCCAGGTAATATAAACCCTGTTTAATTTCTTTACATTAAACAGGGGAACTTGTCGGCTTATAAAATTGGTTCGCAGACCAAATGGATGTCACAAATCTTCTAGTTTATTTAATCGAGCCTCATCATCAAGCAGTGTGTCTATTCTTCGGGATAGATACACGGTTTGTGATGTTGTGCTCGTTTATATAAACTATTTGGGATGTGAGATCAGTTTAATTTCATATCTTAAAATTTTCAAATTTAAAATTATTTTCAAAATCAAGTACTACTTTTCAAATTATATATTTAAATTAAATTTAAAATTCGCTGACAACTTCTGTTGGCGACCCCTTTCTTTAAAAATACAACACATAACCTAAAAATATGCCGACAGCTTCTGGCGACTCCGCTGGGGACAATTTCCTCTCTCCATTTTTGATTAGATGGTTTTGCTTTCATAAATCGGTGGTGAGTCTATATCCCTAGTGGACCAAAACTACCATTCTTCCGTTGGAATACCCCGTTCATTTCTGTCTTGAACGAGATAGCCAACTCCTCTCGGATTTAGGAGCCACTGTTTAGACACCCCTAAACAGAGAGGTTCCGAGATCCTTTTACCTCTTTTTCTGAGGTGGGGTTGACCCCCAATAGGTGTTAGTTTAGGAGCGGTCCTTCAAGTCGAGAAGTCTTGTATAAGACTTTCTCTTCCTTTTCAATTTCAAATCGGGCCCTTTACCTTTTTTATAACCTTTTTCCTTTAATCGTTTTGTTTCTAACAAACGAACCCGCTAACAAACAAACCTTCTAACAAACAATCTCTTTTTAAAAAAAAATCACAAATGCACTAAGATAAACGAAAATGTGTTCGGACTCTTTCTTTTTCGTCCTAAACTTTACGATGAAAAGAAGCATAATTCGGAACTGACATTCGGAATCTGCCCTGCAGAAAATGACTGCCCCAAAGTTAATCTTTTCCTTCACCAATGGAATGGACTTCGCCGTTTACAAGGATGAGCTGCCCGACAATGGGATCATCCGTTTCGGACAAGGATTTGGCAACACAGATGTCAAGTTCGCTGACGTCACTCTCTTCACACTAATGAACAAAGTGTCGGAAACTGAAGAGCCCGTGATTGAGTTCAACCTGAAGTCGACTCAAGAATTCCCTCCTGTGCAAAGGGTCCCAGCTGAGAGGAGTACAACTGTTCGTAGGAGGACTGTTGTCTCTACCCCCACCGGTCTAGTCATCTCTGCACCTACCCTGACTTACGCCAAGCGAAGGGGAAGGAAATCCAAGTACGTGATGAGTCCGTCACCGTGGAGGGTACGATTTCGCCTGCAATACCATCTGTTTTTGAGATTGGGTCCGGTTCAAGAGTTGCACCCCTAACTCGGACTCAAAGAAGAAATAGAAGCGGGAAGATCGCCAAGAAAGCCGTAGCTGCTGAAGTTGCTTTTACGCAAGAAATTCTCGAGGAAAGAGAAGAACCGCTCGAGTATATACCTCTATTGGAAGGGAGCAGGTTTCACCCCCTCTCTGCCGCATCAGATGAAGAGGATGTTCGTAGGATCACCACCGCATTACCCCGACCTGCATACTACAACAATTACAAGAGGAAAAGGGATAAGACTACGCCATTTGCCCGACTGCAAGCTGTGATAGAAAGATTAGCAAAGAAAGAAAGATGTCCTGTGTCAGAAATCATAAGAAGGATAGGACGGGTACCGGCTAAATCCCGCCTCGAACCGCGAATAGAGCCTGTTGTTGTCACAAAGAAACCAAAGAAGAATATAAAAGCCAGTCCACCCGTTGTTATATCGGGTCTACAAATTAGGGAGGATACCACCTTCCAGCATATAGCCGACAGACCATCCGGTCGTAGGCTTCCGGCTGCAAGAAGGATGGTATGGCTACCTACTACTGGTGAGCTAAGACCAAAACAATGTCCTGAGAAGAAAAGCCTCGTCAGGAGACTTGAATCAGAAGAAAGTGCTACTGTAGTAAAGGGGACTCCCGGGAAGGAAGTTCAACAACCGTCACGAGACAACTGCGAGACCGTCCGAAAAGGGCCACTGGAGGATGCCATGGACAAATTAAGGACCGATATCTGAAGGTTAGCAAAAGAAAGAGAAGAAGAACTAGGAGATGAAGTTGACTCATCAGAGTTCATGGATGAGGAGTATGCCGAGATCCACATGGTTGAGACACGAGCATCGTCAGCTTCGCAAGGTGCTCCGGCAGCTGCAGAAAGGGATGAACCGGAAGTGTTGAGAGCACAGCTTCGGGAAAGAGATGATACAATTTCCCAGATGGCAAAGAGGATGGAAGAGATGGTTGCTGCCTTAGCCACTCTCCAGAGTCAGGTACAACCTCAGAAAGAGACTCCCCCAGAAATTATCCATATTGCGGATGGAGGAAAGGAGATCACATCCGTCAACGGAGACGAACCACCAAAGAAGGATTCTACACAAAGCATGATTCCAGAAAAGGATATTAAAAATATGGTAGAACAACAGGTGCGAGAAGCTTTAGCTCAATCCAAGAATGGAGCATCTATTCAGACGGGTAGACCTTACCCCGAAGAGTTCGATGCGGTCCGATACCCGAAAGGCTTCGTACCACCTCTATTTAAGACTTTTGATGGGACAGAAAACCCTCGGCAGCATGTCGCACATTTTTGTGCTAGTTGCTGCAATGCCGGTGGGAGCGACGCTCTACTCTTCCGCCAGTTCGTCAGCAGTTTCTCAGGGATTGCCTTCGACTGGTACGCAGAATTGTTGAATGATTCAATAAAGATCTTTTCAGAACTGGAGAATCTCTTCGTTAAACGATTTGTCGGGGCTCAGCACCACATCACTATCGGTGATCTAGTGGTGGAGCAACAGAAGCCGAACGAGACTTTAGTGGATTACATACTTCGATGGAGAAACTTCAGCATGAAGTGTGAACCACAGCTTCAAGAACAACATGCAGTCGGCATCCTACTTAAGAGTATCCATGGCCCGATAGCACTCCTCCTTAAAGGATTTACAATCAAATCTTTCGAGAAGTTGCTTAGCAAGGCCGGGAACTTGCAAGAAGAGGCAAAACAGTTAAGTTTCGCGGACAAGAACGATAAGCAGAAGCCTGTGAAAACATTCGAGAAGAAATCTGGAATCGTCGCGGCAGTAGATAAGGGCAAGAAGCCAATGCAGATACAGTCAGAGCGGCCACAGCCTAGTTACCAACCACCGCAATGAACATACCAACAACCTCAGCAGGGCTATCAGCAACCTCAGCAGGGCTATCAGCAACCTCGTCCGAGCTATCAGTCGCCTCAGCATTATGAACAACCGCCTCGTTCGTCACGTACTTTAAGAGAACTTCTAAATAAAGAATACCCATTCAAAGCCGAAGCGATAGGCGAAGATGTTCCACAACTTAATGAAGACACCGGATTTTCAGCTGCCAGAGCCCAAGAAGCCGGAGGAAGTCAATAAGAAAGATCATCCGAACTATTGCCCTTACCATCAGATGCTCGGACACAAGATAGAGGATTGCATCACTTTCAAGAGTTTGCTTGATGACAATCTCCGGAAAGGGAACATAACGATCCCAAAGGAATACATGAAGGAACCCCAGAAAGGAGGTTCCGTCAATGTTATTTCAACGGATCCCATTGTTCCGATAGACCCGTACACTACTGATGATGGATGGAGTACTGTCTGGACAAGATCATCGAAGAAAATTTTGGATCACATCCAGGCCGCTTCGGTACGTGCTTCAACTCAGAGTTTGAGATTTGTCGAGCCAGCACTATCACTTGCGATTGAAGAACCGCCCCAGAAGGAGGAGAAGATCGTGGAAGAAAAGAAGACCGAGGCTCCGAAGGGTAGACTAGGGGCTGCTTATCCTAGGATGGTTATTTCAGATTCGGGGGAGAAATCCCTCGAACTCCTGACCCTGTATGATTATTTGCTCGCCCCGGCGGGATCTTATAATGATAACGGTTATGGCGTTGGCTACGTTTTGACTGTTTCTAACGATTATGTAACTAATGGCAACCGGCTTAATCCGGATCTCGATTCCAATACAAATAACGATTCTCAAATCATACACAACCTCGACGACCATGACAAAGAAGATGTTCACAAAGGAGGCTACGAAAGCTCGACAAGCAACGAGTCCATTTATGAATTCCGAGGAGCTCCGATCACGATAGAATTAGAACCATCAGACACCGAAGCAACTTCAGAAGAGCCAGTGGTTCCAATTCAAGAGGATACACCGGCAGATTCAACACCAAAGTCAGAAGAAATAACTGAAGTAAATTTAAGAAGTGGAAAAATTTTACCTCCGAGAATGGGTCCAAAGGATAAAGGAAAGCAGGTGGTTGCTCAGGAAGAACCAACCCCGGCAGAGGAATTGCCCATTCGGGAAGAAACCGAGGAACACGGTAATAAAGTGGACTACAATGTGCTAGCCCATCTTAGGAAGCTACCAGCCAAACTAAGCATATACGACGCTCTGATCCTATCAAAGGAGATGAGGGAGGCTCTGATCAAGGCTTTACTTGATCCAGAGATTTGTTTAGCTCAAATGGCCGGTGATTCCTTCGATGAGGTTTGCTCGTTAAAAGAACAGCGAGGTGTTACCTTCACGGACAATGATATATTACTGGGAATAGCTGATCACAACCGACCGTTGTACATTTCAGTCACTATTGGAAAGTTTACGCTCTCCAGAGTGTTGGTTGATCCAGGAGCCATTCAACATAATGAATCTTCGGACGCTAGCATATTTGGAAATTAATGCTCGCTAGCTTGAAGCAGACAAGATGCTATTAAGAGGCTTCAATCAAAAAGGAGAAAGAGCTCTTGGATCGATAACACTACTAATGAAGACCGGTGATTTAGCAAAGACAACCGCAAAATTCCACATAATTGATTCTGAGACATCGTTCAACGCTCTACTGAGTCGAACATGGATCCATGAAAATCGGATGGTACCATCGTCTCTGCACCAGTGCATAAAGTATTACGAAGGAGGGGAACAGTGCATCAAAGGTGATTTGCAACCGTTCTCCGTGCATGAAATTGGAATTCATGAAGATGCGGCCTACTACGCGCCCCCGAAGAAAACAATCTTTTCTAGAAATACCATACCAAAAGAAGCAAGATAAATTCGAGACGATGAAGAACCTGAAGTTCTAGTCCAACAGTTACTCAGAACTCCCTTACGGCGAGATGGTGAAGATTTCTCCAGAAATCGCACCCGAGGTCGAGGTCGGGGACGAGGACGTGGAAGAAATGTTGGAACAGTTGGACAGAAGAAACCGGTCATCGATGTTGATTGGGAGAACACTTCTGAAGAAGAAGAACAAATCAAGAAAGAAGCAGCGACAATAAGTCAAAAGAAACCCCAGTTCAAGATCTCTCTCGAAGATGAAAAGAATGAAGAATATAAGTTAATGTACGAGAAGATTAACCATCATGTTCATACTATGACCCTGACCCCAATCCATTCTAATAAGATCGAGGGTATGGTGGTCAAGGAAGTGCATGGTGGTGGTACCAAGCCAATCAAGTTTTACCTTGGTGCTTCCTCCTCCAATACTGAAAAAGATGTACAATTTGAAGATGTTACTTCTTCCGAATTAATGGAACTACCTTTTGAGTGGTACTCTCCCTATGTTTGAAATTTAATTCAACGTGGTGTCTTACCTCGACAATGGACAAAAGGCCGATCACAACACTTTGAAAAATTATGGAATAATGTCGGTCGGCCTCCCAATTCAAAACATGGTCTCGGATTCGGCACAGTAGGATCAGTTGACGATACAGAATTTTGCTTGGTTGTCACTTGCGAGCCTAATGAAAACTGCTTGGCAGCTACAGAAGATCTCGAAGATCCACCAATCGGAGATGCTCCACTAGAATTCGAAGAAGAAATCAAATCTATAATAGACGAGTTAATGGAAGTTAACTTAGGTACTAGCGAAGAGTCTAGGCCAACCTTTGTTAGCTCCTTACTCAATAAGGAAGATTCGAAAACATAATCAAGCTACTAATGGAATTCAAGGACTGTTTTGCTTGGAGTTACGACGAAATGCCAAGATTAGCTCCAGAAGTCGCAGTTCACAAGTTAGGAGTAGATCCTACTTACGTTCCAGTCAGACAAGCTCCCAGAAGAATGCGTCTAGAAATTGAGCAACAAGTAATAGTCGAAGTTAAGAAGCTAATAGACGCTAAATTTGTCCGTGAAGAACAATACCCTACTTGGTTAGCCAATGTGGTACCAGTCAGGAAGAAGAATGGTCAGATCAGAATCTGCGTAGACTTTAGAGATTTAAATAAAGCATGTCCAAAGGACGAATTTCCACTACCAATCCCAGAACTGATGATCGACATTGCTTCAACACATGAAATATTTTCATTCATGGATGGATCGTCGGGATACAACCAGATAAAGATGGCACCAGAAGACGAAAAGCTCACGGCATTTAGAATGCCGATCGGAGTGTATTGCTACACAGTAATGCCATTCGGACTAAAGAACGCAGGAGCAACATACCAAAGAGCGATGACGAAGATTTTTGATGATGTCATTCACAACCAAATTGAGTGTTACGTAGATGATGTGGTCATCAAAAGCAAACTGAAAGAAGATCACCTGTATGATTTGAGAATTGTTTTCGAGCGACTAAGATAATACAACCTTAAGATGAATCCCTTAAAATGCGCCTTCGGCGTCACCTCCAGGAAATTCTTAGGATTTGTCGTCCGACATCGCGGGATTGAAATTGATCCGGAAAAGATTAAAGCTATTTTAGAAATGCCACCTCCTAAAACCTTGAAACAGTTACGATCCTTTCAAGGAAAGTTGGCATATCTTCGACGCTTTATATCGAATTTGTCAGGAAGGTGTCGACCTTTTTCTGCTTTGATTAAGAAGGATGCCAAGTTTACTTGGGACTCCAAATGTCAACATGCCTTCGATGACATCAAACAATACTTAATGACACCTCCTGTCTTAGCAGCCCCAGTCTCAGGTAGACCTTTGATACTTTATATCGCGGCTTTAGACGACTCCCTTGGAGCCCTGCTAGCCTAGGTCAATGATGAGGGAAAAGAAAATGCTCTCTACTACTTAAGCCGTTGTCTAATTCCTACGGAAGTAAAGTATCCTCCTATTGAGAAGCACTGCTTGGCCCTGATCTTCGCCGCACAGAAGCTCAGGTATTACATGCTTTCTCATAAGGGCAACCTTATTTCGAGAGTTAATTCGTTGCAATACTTGATGATCCGACCGACGCTCTCTGGCAGACTTGCCAGGTGGTCGATGATACTATTGCAATTTGACATAACTTTCGTTCCTCTTCGCGCCGTAAAGGGACAAGTCCTAGCAGACTTCCTTGCAGCACACCCTTTACCGGCGGATTCGCCTCTCGACGACGATTTGCCTGACGAGCAGATAATGAGCCTAGAAGACACTGAAGATCGACGTTGGGAACTATACTTCGACGGTGCGTCCTCAGCACAGAAGAATAAAGAATTGCAAATGATAGTGCCCGGTAAGGCAGGAATCGGACTAATCTTTATAACACCGGAGCGGGGGATGTTAAGATACTCCTACCACTTAACGAGAACCATGCACAAACAACGAGGCGAATACGAAGCCCTCATAACAGGACTGGAACTAACCATTCAAATGGGAATAATGGACATCAACATCTACGGGGATTCTCAGTTGATCATTCAACAGGTCGCCGGAAAGTACAAGATTCTAAAGACAAGGCTCGAGCAGTACTTTTAGTATGCCATGAAACTGTTGGAACATATTCCGAATGTAACGAACTACAAGATCCCCATAAAAGAAAATGCTCTTGCAGATGCGCTAGCTCGCCTTGCAAAAGAATTTGCCTGCTTACAAGATGATTCAATTGAAGTGTAAGTTCAGGGACGACAGGTCCTATCGCAGCTCGACATGGATATGATACAGAAATCAGAAAAAGCAGAGGAATCAGTTGCAGCAATAACAGAAAACACAGAAGATTGGCGTCAACCGCTAATAGACTACCTGCAAACAGGGAAATTACCGGACGATAAGTCGCTAGCCCATCAGATCAAGAAAAGAACTCTGTCTTACGCATTAATAAACAATATGTTGTACAGAAGGTCTTTTGATCAAATGTGGCTAAGATGCCTGAGCGAGTCCGAAGCTCGTGAAATTGTCAAAGAGGTACACTCAGGACTCTGTTGCGCTCATCAGTCGGGTCCAAAGATGAAAATGAAGATTAAAAGACTAGGGTACTATCGGCCTCAATGATGACCGACTCGTATGAAGATCGCCAAGAGCTGTCACCAATGCCAAGTGCATGGAGTGGTTCTACATCAACCTCCAAATGTGCTATATCCGACGATTGCGTCGTGGCCATTTCAATGCTGGGGCACAGATATAGTGGGTCCGATAGAACCACCATCTTCAAGAGGACATCGCTTCATTCTTGCAGCTACAGACTACTTTTCTAAATGGGCGGAAGCGGTTCCACTCGGAGAAGTAAAGGCACATCACGTGCTACGGTTTTTCAAAAATCAAGTTGTCTACCGTTTCGGAGTACCGCGCAGAATCATTTCAGATAATGCGTCCGCATTCAGAAGCACAAAAATCAACAATTTTGTCAGAAGACATGGAATCGATTGGCGATACTCAACAATCTACTACCCAAGAGCAAACGGCTTGGCCGAGGCTTTTATAAAACTCTCGTCCAAATTCTAAAGAAAACTTTGAATGACAACAAGAGAAATTGGCACGAGAAATTGTTAGAAGCCTTATGGGCCTACAGGACAACTTTCAGGACTCCTACTCAGTCTACGCCTTGCACTTTAGTGTACGGGTCCGAGGCAGTTTTACCTTTGGAGGTACAGCTTCCATCACTCAGAATTGCAGTTGCAAATAAAATTACTACAGAAGAAAATGCCAGATTACGACTGGAAGAACTGGAAAGCTTGGAAGGGAAAAGACTTGCAGCGCAGCAGAATTTGGAACTGTATCAAGCTAAGATGATCCAGGCCCATGATAAACGGGTCCGCCCATGAACTTTCAAAGTTGGTGACTTAGTTCTTGTCCTCAAGAGACCTATTCTTGCACACCGCAAGATAGGAGGTAAATTTGAACCGATTGGGAAGGGCCGTTTGTGGTCGAGACAGTCTACTCAGGAGGCTCCTACCAACTTGTGAATTGCCAAGGAGAACGACAAATGCTTCCAATCAACGGACGATATTTGAAGAAGTATTACGCAACCTGATGTTTCGAAGGAATGAATTCTCATCCCTAGAAACACGGGTGAAGTAACCACTTGTGACTGGGACCGAACCCAAAAACATAAAAATGGATGACAAAAAAAATCATTAACAAAAAAAAAATGTGCTAAAAATAAAATATGTGAAATCATAATAATAAAGTTTTACCCTTTCTTTCAAATCAGATCTTGTTCCTAATCTTTCCACATCTTTTCCTACTTTCCTTAAAGTTAAAATAAGTGAATAAGAATCTTCAGTGATAAATATTTTCTTAATGTTCTTGTTCTTAGTACAGCCCCTGATCCTTTCCTTGTCTTTTTCGCAAGGAAATATTGAACGGGCGGTTGGTCCTAAACTTTAGAAATGGCGTGAGTCTCGCACTCGATGAAAAGAGGGTGAAGGATGGAGCAGTGATAGAAATTGATTCTGACTTCATGCCAGCCAGCCTATAGTACGAAGAAAATGATTGGGTCCTAGTTGACCGAGAAAAGCTTCACAGCCAGACAGTGATGAAGATGGGTGGCCCAAGCCACCAATCCAGCAACAAGAAAAGAAAGACAAACATCGAGGAAAGCAAGAAAATCAAGTTTGTAGTTGCCACGGCAGAAGGCAGGCTCGTCAGCGCCGCGCCCGTAGAAATTCAAGGGGTAAGGAGAGCTACTCTCACTGCTACCCAAAGAAGGAATAAGAATCGCCGTATCTGCAAGATGTTGACTAAACTAGCAGCAGATCAACACGAGGAAACAACCACTTTTGCCGGCACACACATTTTAAAGATACCAGTTCGTCAGGAACCAAAAAGAAGAAAGTCAGCGCCAAGAAAATCAGAACAAATCAAAGAAGTGCCAAGAAGAACAGAAATAGAGTCAGTGCCTCGACGCCGGACAGAGATACCAGATCTGAAGAACCTTGTTGCGGAAGCAACCCCGGAGGATGTCCCGACAGAGACAATCCCCGAGGAGCCAAGGTATGCAGGAGAACATGACGGGATTGAGCCATACATCCCGCAGTACGTTAGTAGGCCTCGTCACTTGTAGATCATCCCAGAATATGAATTAGAAAGAATGCAAAATGTTGAGAAGAAGACTTTCGAATACTTTGAAAGGATTAAAGGCAAGAGAATCAACATTTTGGAAGGCCTCGAGTTACACACAAATGTATTCTCAGAATATGAGCAACAGCAGATTGTGGATTGCATCTTAGAACTTCAGAAGATGGGTCGAGCAGGCCGTCTGAGGGAAAAGACTTATTCAAAACCCCGGAGATGGATGCCAGGGAAAGGAAGAGTCACAATACAGTGCGGATGTTGCTATAACTTCACATAGGACAGAAAAGGAAATCCACCAGGGATACTCCGTCGCAGTGAGGTGGATCCAATGCCGAGGATAATTTAAAAAATGGTGAAAAGAATGGTAACGTGGAGGGTACTGCCAGCAGACTGCATACCCAACAGTTGCATCATCAACATTTACCAGAAAGGCGACTGCATACCTTCACACATAGACCACCACGAATTTTTCAGACCTTTTTGCACAGTTTCATTTGTCAACCAATATAATATCATGTTCGGATCTGACCTCCTGATAGCAGGCCCGGGTAAGTTCCGAGGGCCGGTGGAGATACCACTTCCGGTAGGTTCCGTCATGATATTAAAAGGAAATGGAGCAAAAGCCAGTGGAGCGGATCTCTGTTACTTTTAGAAGGATGGACGACAGAAAGGCGCCTTACCACTTCCAGCCAGATCCAGAATTGGAAAGTCTCCGGCCCTACGAGCTGTGAGTTACATGGGAAATAGCACACCTCCAATGCACATCCATGCGGCATTCCTGCCAAGGGTGGCTTGGAAGGTGATGTTATTACCCATGTTTCTTACTATTTAGACATGGATTTTTGATAGACACTTTTGAATGGATCAGCAAGAAGTTTATACAGTCCGTTTTGGAGTTACATGGATTGTATGAGACATTAAATTTCTGAGAAGAATGTCATCATGACTAGATCAAGTTGTATGATGTACATTCAGCAAGTTGGAATGAAAACGACTACATCATATTCTGCCTTCACCTTTTTTTGTGCAAATCGACTGGGAAACGCCATTAGAGTTGAATGAACTTTGAACGAAGAACAGAAAAGAAAAGAAAATAAATGAGAACTTTCCTTAAAAATCTGAATATTAAAATGAACTCCAAATTCACATGAACACTAAATGAACAACAAAAATAAAATCAGATCGCTAAAGGACAAATGAAATGAACCTAAATCTCAAATTGAATTCCAGTCTAAATCCATCTTTTCAAACCCTCCAATTCTTCTTCAAATCAAGATCTACTTCAGACCTCCTTTGAAACCCTCTCTCGGGATGATTTCAGAACCACGAAAAATTTTCGATTTGGTTCTGATGACATGAATTCATACCCTTCGCCAAATAATCAAACTTTGATTGATTCTCGTAGGATGTGGAACACTTTCACATCTCATTTCAATCTCCCGCTAAATCCAAATCTCCAAAGTACATTTCAATTCAAAATTTCCGAGACTGGTACCTACATTCCAGTTCTCATTTCGAGATCGATACCTACATTTCGTTTCTCATCTGAATTGATACCTACATTTCAATTCAAAATTTCCGAGACTGGTACCTACATTCCAGTTCTCATTTCGAGATCGATACCTACATTTCAATTCTCATCCGAATTGATACATACATTTCAATTCAAAATTTCCGAGACTGGTACCTACATTCCAGTTCTCATTTCGAGATCGATACCTACATTTCGATTCTCATCTGAATTGATACCTACATTTCAATTCAAAATTTTTGAGACTGGTACCTACATTCCAGTTCTCATTTCTAGATCGATACCTACATTTCGATTCTTATCTGAATTGATACCTACATTTCAATTCAAAATTTCCGAGACTGGTACCTACATTCCAGGTTCCAGTTCTCATTCCGAGATCCGTACCTACATTCCGACTCTCTTTTTGAAATCAATACCTAAATTTTGATTCTCTTTCGAATTGACATCTAAATTTCAATTCCAAACTTGTGGGACTGGTACCTAAATTCCAGTTCTCTTTCGAGATCAGTACCTAAATTCTGATTCTCATCCTTTTCAATCGACACTTAAACTCGGAGGCTTACTCCGAGGCTGCTACCTAAAATCCAGTTTTCTTTGCAATCCCGAGATTGGAATTCGGGTTTCAATTCTCATTTCAAATCCAAATTTCCTCAAACTGATTTTAAATCAAACTTCAATCTAAATTGGAACTCCAAATCAAAAATCTAAACTCACACATCAAAACTTGAACATGAAATGAAACGAATTCTAAATCAAAATTCCCCAGATCTTGTGATTTGGAATTCACCTCCTTTTCCTTTCCCCAGCGAGAGTTCAGGAACCTCCAGTCTTGGAGATATACATGATACTACCCGGCGGAAATTTTTCCAATCTGTCCTAAGTTTTTCACTTGGACATCTGTGTTGGTTTTGTTGATCTCTTCGATCAATGCCAATACGCGCGGTGTGCTTGGTTAGCACACCACACCTATTGGGGGTCCATTTGTTGACCTCATTTTTGATGAGGTCTCCTCTTCTCTCTTTAGTACTTAGGATCTAACCTTAGGCTTTTCCTATGACTATCTTAGAGGACTAGAGATGGAACCTACCCCTTTAGAAACTCAACCACTTCTTAATTCCCTGCAAACCCCACAAGCTTGATTGTAAACCCCTAATCACCTAGAGGGTTGAGATCAAATGTGGAGGTTTAAAGGATGAGTTCCCTATAGGACTCTTTGGCCTTAGGATCACCCTGGGTGGCCTGGTCTGGTGAGGGTTCACCTGCACACATTACACTTTCACACACATCCCAAATCCTAAAACCCACACTCTCACCCAACTTGACCTCTTGACTCATGTAGGTAATTCACATGGATGGTCCTTAACCCCTAAGCCCCTAGCTAAGAGGGTTAGGAACAACATAGTGAATGCCTCAAATGAGTCCTCTCATGGCTCCTATGGGCTTAATATGGCTTCATGGCTCAACCAAAATGATTCCATTTCACTCACACTTGCTCAATTTTCTTTTTTTCAAAATTTCAATTTTTGACCCCCGGGGCCCCGGACACACTAAACCTACTAAAAGCCCCTGAAACTACCCAAAACCACCAAAATTTCCAAATCACCCAAAACTTTTCCAAAATCAACCTTGAATATTTTCCCACCAATCAAATTGATCATTTACAGCCAAAAATACCAAAATTTACAAAAATACCCTCAATATCCTCCAAATTACCAAAATGCCGCTCTTGACCCAAAAATTCAAAAATTCCAAAACTTTCCAGAAAATTCCAGAAAATCCCAAATATTCTCAATTTCATTTTGTTCAACTACACCATGGGCCAATTTTGTCAATTTACCCCACTTTTACCGAAACCTCCAATTTGCCCAAAAGTCAAACCCAAATGAACTCAATGTCAAACCAAACCTTTCCGATTGACCTCAATTTTGGTCCAATTCAATTCTAAACTTCTATTCAATATCCCCAATATTAATCTAGACCAAATCCAAGCCCAATTTGATTGACATTTGAATCCAATTTCAATTTTAAGCTTAAAGCCCAATTTTGACCCATGACCTAAACTTAGCCCAAACCAACCCTACTCAACCCCAATTGACCCCAAACCTTTTCTAAATTGTCCCTAACATCTCCATAAACAAAACACTAACATAATTTGCCCAAAATTTAGACCCAAACCCCACTCAAATTCAACCCAAACCCAAAATCCCCAATTTAGCCTAAACCCAAGCTTAACCCTAACCTAGCCCAAATCCCAAAATTGAACCCCAACCAAAGTTGAAAACTCTTTGTAACACACCTATAAACATTTCTCAACATTAATTTTACATCAAAACCAACTTTAGCCCAACCTTAGCCCAAGCTAACCCAAATTGACCCATTTTTGTCCCCTTACCAAAGAGACCCAAGTTCAACCCAATCCAACTCCAAGCCTTACCAAATTGAATTCAAATAACTCATGAAACATTCCTAAGCCAAATTCAACACTCATTGGGCTCAACCATTACAAGGCTCCTCATCCTAAAAATCCATTTTAAAATTTAAAAGCCCATTTCCCAAGCCACTTTAAAAGCCCATACAAAACAAACCCAAAAGCCCAAAACCCATCCTAAAGCCCACATTACAATCTCATCTCATCCTCACTCAAATAATATCACTCCCTAAGTGCTAAATCCATCATGAAAATCAAACCAAAATGGTATTATGCCAAATCCCATCAAATAACCCCAAAATTTCCAAAATTCCATAAACCCTTTTCCATGAAAGTTGACTTGGCTTTTCCAAGCCAAATGGAGCCATGAAGCCATGTATGAGCCACATGGGAGCCATGAAAGACTTGGACACCTCACCATACCCAAAGTGGCAAGAAGAGGGGACCCTTTAATGATTCTCTTAAGAGTGATTAACCACTCTCATGATTCCCCTAAACCATGCTTAAGCCTAATTGTACTTGGATGGTGACTTCTCCCCACTAATTAAGCTGAGCCAAATAGCTTTCTCTTCAGCCCAAGCAGGCCATGGGGAGGTGAACCTAGCCCAAAACCATGGGTTGACCCAAACCAAGCCAAAATCACCCCTTTCCCATTCCATTTCAATTCACCACCTTTACACATGGCCAACTCCAATTGACTTCACCATTGCCAAGCCCTACCCTCACTGGTCAAGATGGTGACTTGACCCTGGCCGGCCAGCCACCACAGCCGCCGGAAAACCCCATGGCCGAGACCTTAAGAGGAGCCCAACATTAAAATTCTCTCTTGCTGAGCTGCCCCATGCCCAATGGCCATTGGAGTTGTTCCTCCCTTGTCCAGAGCAGCTAATCCCAGCCATTAACACCCCCTGGGAGGCCCTCCAGCCACTCCTATTTAAACCCCACCCCCTCTCGGCCAAGAGGAGAGTTGCACCAAACCATACAGAAACTCTGCCAAAATTGTTCCAGACCATCCTCCACACTTAGAGCAATTGATCCCCAGTGATAATTTGCCCTAATCCCCATCCACAGAGCTCAATTTCTCAGCCAAAATTCCACCCAAAACCAGGACACTTTCCAATTCTCCACCAAACTCAAATTAAACTCACCCACACCTGCACAAGATCAAGAGAAGGAGTTACCGAGTGGAAGCCCCCTCTCCAGGCCACCCATTTGCTCTAGCCTCCAAGCTTTGGAATCGGGTCTGGTCGAATTCAAGTCTAGACAATTCCACAGGACCAGAGACTTCATCTGGAGCTTACTTGGACTCAATCGAAGGTGACACAACTCTCAGATCGAAGCCACACTTCTCTGAGCAAAGGTATGAGCTCTCTCTTCTTCTCGAGCTTCTGAACGTTCTCTATTTTGTTTGGATCAATTTCATGCCACATAAACCATATGGATGTGTTCGTCTCTTCAAGACGAATCCATAGAGTATAAGAACGTAGAAATTAGTTAAGTATCGAAGGAGATATCAAGCCTGGAAGATGGACGACTCTCGGGTGAGGTCGATCGGGGACGATGAACGGATGTCGTCCATTCGCGCGTGTATTAGACGGACGGCTCAGATGGCGTCGGACCAGGAGATGGTACGTGAACCGTTGGCCCCGTGGCGGTTGACTTAGATGGCGACGCCGAATCAAAGCGCGCCGCGAGGCCTTTCGGAGCTGCCGAGGATTGCGTGGCGCCGCGTGGATAAGTAGATAAATAGAGTATTTAATGTATTTATTAAATATCAGAAACTTTGAAAATTCATAACATTGTGTAAAAAAATCATAAAAATAAAATAAAAATACCCTTTTGCTCAGTGAACAGAGGAGAATAATGTGGAAAATAAATCAAGTCATTTCATTGAGTATTTTATTTTTAATTAATTATTTACTCTATGCGCTATTTTAATTCTCCATGCATGTAGACAATTCATCATGGCATGATACCATAGGGCTTTTGAAGCCTCTAAACTTGGGAACATTCCCTGAATATTCCAAGGTCAGAGGCCATCCCTATGAGAAGTTATTGATTTTCTAAGTTTATGTTACTGTTTTGAGTATTTTAATTCCAATAATTAGCATGTTGAGAAATAAATTCTAGTAAAATTTGGTGATGTTTCTTATGACCAGAGGAACCTAGGAAAAATCGGTTTTGAATTAATTCACTTAGAATAACCCTAATTAGCCTTAACACCCAAAATTGAACTTTAATTAATTAGGGTTAACTACACATCAAATTAACTTGAAAACAATTCTACACTGATCTGATCAGGGGAACATCACATAAAAATTTGAAATCAATTGGAAATGTTTAACCCCACTAAATAGATTAATTAAGTCACATAACCAAAATTAAACTTTAAAAATTCATAACTCACAAAATACTTTTCAAAAATTCACAAAAATGGTTTTGGGGCTTCTCAGATATCAGAGGAATTTAGGAAAATTAAAATTGTAATTTTCTAAAAAAGTTGATTTTTATCATTATTTTAAAAAATAATAAAAATCATAAAAATATTAAAAATCACCAAAATGTCACATTTTGAATTCTAATCACCTAAGAACAAACCAAATATTTTTCCTAAGTCTCTAGGGTAAGATATTGAATTTTAAAGGCTTAAAACAATTTTTAAATTAAAAAAATGATTTTCTTTAACATTTCCACTAAAAAAATTCTAATAAATCAAAGAAAAATCAGAAAAATATAAAACTTGGTTCTCTGATTTCCCTGAGGTCAAAGAGATTTTTCAAAAATATAAAATAAATATTTCAACTTTTATTTTATTTTTAAATTAATTAACACTCCAAAACTCAAAATAATTCTAATAAATAAAATATAATTCAAAAAATCACCAAAATTGGCCCAAATGGTCCTCTGGTCATTAGGAACATCCCATAATTTTCTTAAGGATAGAAATATTTCCTTGGTCATGTTATTGAATTTTCCATGAAAACTCATATTTTCCATTAAAAATAATTACATAAATAAATTAAATACAGATAAATCACATTTTCTCCTCTAATGTCTTAATTGACATGAGTGAGGTTACATAAAAATTTCAAGTTCATTTGAGCTTAGTTTAGTGAGCTATAGAATTATTAAGCTTGAAGGGCAAAAGGGTAATTAAAAATTTCAACCCTTAATTAAAATTTTAGAATTAATCAAAAAGGGGAGGGTAAAATATTTGATCCTTAACTGATTTTGGATGATTGAAATTTAAATAATTGAAGGGTAGAAACCTACTAATCATTTCAGAATAATTAAAATAAACTTTAATTAATTAATTAATTAAAATTTTGGAAGAGTAATGGAAATTTGAATTATTAAAAATAGGGATATTATTAAGAAGATATTTATTCTTTAATTTAAATTCCTTAAATTAATCACTGCAATAATATTTAATTCCCAATTTAAATGATAACCCAATTTAAAATTTAAAATGCTAAAAGACTTAACTATTAAATTAAATTAAATTTAAACTAAATTAAATCAAAATTTAAATTAAATTAACACTTTAACAATTAAATTAAATCATATCTAAAACATTAGATTAAAAATTAAACTAAATTAAATTAAATTGAAATTAAATTAAATTACATTACATTAAAATAAAAATTAAATTAAATTAAATTAAATTAAATCAAATTAAATTAAATTAAATTAAACTTAAATTAAATTAAAATTAAATTGAATTAAAATCATTTAACAACACACCTAAATGAAATCATTAAGAGTTAAACCAAACACTTTAAGTAAACTTAAAACATGAATGATTTGAACACTATTCCAAACTTAAACTAATTTTTTACAATTAAGTCAAAATTAAAATTAAATTATTAAGTTTAAATCATTAAAATACTTAATATGTTGATTTGCCCTCTTAAAACTCTTATTATTATAACTCTTAAATGAAGTAACAAGTGAAGTGTTACTTCACTTATAGGATATTCAAATGTCCTAGTTCACTGAGCAAAAAACAAAACAAAAATACAAATCCTTGGATGATCAATTCATCCGTACAATAAAAATTCATTTGGAATCAAAATAATCCCAAAAGTATTGAAAAGATGTTTATGATTCGTCCTAAGCACTTCCTCAATATGACGAGATGTTTTAGAAGAACAATTGAATTTAATTGTTCTTTGATGAAGAAAATCATCCTTAAACCAAACCAAGAACCTAGATGTCATAGGAGATGACTAGTTATAGTATTAGGAACTTGGTAGACAACCAAAACCCTTTCCCTTAGCTTTACCTAGGTATTCTTGCAAAATATTTAAATGCCTTAACATGTGTTTTAAGTGCAGCTTGGGATGACGGGAAGGCCCTCCAGGTACGCTTTTATTTTATTGCAATTTACTTTATTGCAATTTACTTACATGCACTGTACTTTACTTTTTCTTGCATGATAAAAAAAACTGTTGCATGAAAACCAAAACCTTTAGGATAGTCCCTAAACCGAAACCAAAACTAAATTAAAAGTCATTGCAAGATAAAATTCACCGCCACAACATTCCAAAATATAAAACAACTCAAAATTTAATCACAAACAGAACAATAAAACTACAATCACAACTAAATTAAAACGTCTCATTGAATGATCGGGAATACCTCGGATGATGTAACCCACGTGTTGCTAACGGGATTTCCCGCGGTCTAAATGAAAGTGTGGAACTCATTCAGTTGAGTTTAGCAAATTCATCTGGACTAAGTGAATTCAATGAAAATAACGATGACGGATGACGGAACCGTGGGAGCTTAATCGGTTCTGTTTAACAAACTTTAAGATTTGTTTAATTAAAATATTAAAAACACTTGGATTTTAAGATTTTCTCTAAACCAAAACACTTCTCTCATCTCCTGATTTATGACTTCTAAAACTAAACCTCTGCAACAACAAGGAGCTTGGAGCACGGTGGGCGAGCACGACCATCTTCGTCGACGAAAACAACTCTACATCAGCTAAACATTCCTAGAATTAAATAACCAAGCCATAGGATTTCGAGGTAGTTTGCCTAGTGAAACATAAATCCTCAACTTTTTTTGTTAGGCATCTGCATAATCATGTTATGCAAATTAAGCCCTAACCGGTCTTAGGACTCCGAGGTAGTCGTTCGGTACGACATAAACCCTCATATCTTCGAGGCTATTTGTATGATTATGTCATACTAATATAAGTCATAATTAACTAAAATATGCAGGATTGCAACATTAAATAAACTCCCAAATTGAAGCCAAAAAATAGGATAGTTTGGGAAGTTGCCAAGATTCTTCTTGGATCCTTAGCTTCTCCTACTTCTCTTCCTTTGGATTCTTGAAATAAACTGTTCCGAATTTGAGCTAATCCCTATTGAAATTTCCAAAATCCAATCCTTCGAAAACCTTAAACTTTGAAATTCTTGAGAGCAAAACCACTGATCATTATCGAGAGTTTTCTTAAATGATTCCTGTCATTTAAGATGTAATTAACTATAGGGGTTTGTCCTTATAGGGAACTTTAAGAACCCAGGTAATATAAACCCTGTTTAATTTCATTATATTAAACAGGGGAACTTGTCGGCTTATAAAATTGGTTCGCAGACCAAATGGATGTCACAAATCTTCTAGTTTATTTAATCGAGCCCCATCATCAAGCATGGTGTCTATTCTTCGGGATAGATACACAGTTTGTGATGTTGTGCTCGTTTATATAAACTATTTGGGATGTGAGATCAGTTTGATTTCATATCTTAAAATTTTTAAATTTAAAATTATTTTCATAATCAAATACTACTTTTCAAATTATATATTTAAATTAAATTTAAAATTCGCCGACAACTTCTGTAGGCGACCCCTTTCTTTAAAAATACAACACATAACCTAAAAATATGCCGACACTCGTGAGCTGGCCCCTTCGCGCGCTCGAGCTCCATGTCGTTCCCAAGGTCCCCTCCCACGACCTCCACTCGCTTGGAAAAGGCGTCCTCCCTCTGTTGCCGCCTCCTATGGCTGCCGTCCCCTGCACCTTTATCGCCACTTCTCCTCTGCGCCTTGTCTCTCTCCCCTTCGGCCAATGGTTCGGGTAGCAGGTAAGTGGCATCTCCTTCTTTTGGCTGGCTATATAAGCCTCTCTTAATGTTCGGGTTAGGGTGGGCTGATTTTCTCTTTGAGGGGGTGCTGCCATTTCTCTCCTCTTGCCTTGCTCTTCTTGTGTGAGTGTGTGTTCTGGGCTTGAGGAAAGCTTAGCCCTAGCTAAGAAGGAAGAAGAGGTGCTGCATTTTCTTTTTTTGCTCCGTTGGTGTGCTCGAGCCTTGAGCTGCTCGGCATTTGGTTCGGTTTGCTTGTCGGCTTACCCGACCTCTTTCTCCTTGTGCTGTTCAACCTAACTGGTAACCCCTCTCCCCTTCCTGTCTTTCTCGGTTGTGCTTGTCGTGGCTTGTAGCTTGCCCTGTTTGGCCCGGTGCTTCCTGTTGGTTGGTTCGGCTAGCCGTTCCTTCATTTACTGTTAGCATGCTTGTCCTTTCTTTTTAATATGAAAAAGGATCCTCCCCTCCACCTTAGTGACATGATAGTTCTTTTCTTGTTTGAATGGATAGGGGAAGGAGGGAAAATGTGCTTAGCTAATGCTTTATCTTGCAAAGTTCTCTAATCTCTTGTTTTTTCCTTTCTTAAAAAAAAGGAAGAAAAAAGAAAGGTATTTATACAATAGTATCACATATGCTTTGCTTTTGTATTGGACATGGATTTATAGTTGAAGATAGCATGCTTTACACTTCTCATTTTACTCCTACATAAAAATGTGCTCCATTTTTTAGGGCTTATGCATGTTATTTCTTGTGGATAGCATGTTTGAGAGCTATTGTGAACTTCTTCTATTATATGGTTGGCTCTTCTAGCTAGTCTTGTGCATTCTTTAGTTCTATAAATTTGTGGTTATGTTTAGCATAAAAAAAAGATGGGGGTTTTCTTTTCAAAAATTTAAATATGGGGATGACTTTTTTGAGACTTGGAGGCCTTTAAGTGCTTGGGGATGAAATGAGATATTTCTTTTTAATACATGAAGGCGGGGTAATTTCTTTTGTGATGTTTGGAGTGGTTTATTCCCTCTCCGATTCATATTATTAGTTCTATTTTGATTGGTTATTTTGGGAGGATAAAAAAAATGGAAACATGTTTTAGATCTTCTCCTTTCTTTATGCAAGCATTGAATGTGGTAACTTGGTTTAAATACTATCTATGCAAGTTGAAATTTGTGGCTTATGAGGGACTTACATATATCATTAGATTCATCTATTTGAAGGCTTGAGCATTGAAAACTTTTCTGGAAAGCTCCTCTTTTGACTAATGCATATGTTAAGGAATTGAGGTCATGGTCTTGTGCTTGAGCTGCTCTGTTTTGCCCCTAGCTGGGCCATTTTTCTGCCCTTTGAGTTGCTCGGTTTTGCCCCTATTGCTAGGCTGATTTGCCTCCTGCTGTTTCTTGGTTTTGCTCCAAGCTGGGCCATTTTTCTACCCTTTGAATGGACTGGTTTTACCCCTTTTGGTGTTCTCGGGTTGGCCCTTTTGGTGGGCTCGAGTCCCCTTTAGGTTGGACTTGAGTTTTGATTTTTGCTGGACTTGTATTTTAGTATTTGAGAAGCTTAAATTATAACACTTATTAGACTTATACCTGTGGCATTTGGTAACGCAGTTTTAGCATTTGTATCGGAATTTTGTGTTGGCTTTACATAGTTGTTTTCTCTGGTTGAGTCTAGCTTTCTTTAGCAGTGGTCTAGAGTATGGGGGCTTTGTCGATGACTTTATGTCCGTTTTCGTTCTTTACTGACGTTACTTGGGAAAAGGGAGTGTTTTTCCTAGGGGTCTAGTCCTCATCCTCTCCGAGAGTGTCGACATTTCTTTAGGTCTTTATAGGTCGTGTAAGGACGGTCGGGAGTCCAGGGTGATTGACTTGTTTTGACTGGTGTTGGAAATCAGTTCACCTCTTTTACAAGAATTGCGTTAGGTGGGCTGTTTTCCCCTCTCTCCTTTTATTGATCCCTCGTCCCTTGTTTTTCTCCTTGCTTCTTGGTTCAATGTCCGCACCTACATGGGACGTGTAGGTATGCACATATAGCCCCTTAGACTATATGTGGGGCCATCAAGCAAGGCTGTAAGTAGGGTGGTTGGGATTAGGACGGCGATGATAATGCTTATGTGTGCTTTAAAAAAAAGAGGGTTTAGAATACTATCCCCTTTGCCAATGCGTAAAATCTCCGTTGGAGTCGCGGCTTGGGACCGACGATACTATTCGCCAATTCTTGGCTAGACTGTTGCTACCAATGCCCCTAAGTTGTTAGTAGTCCTAGTTCGATTAGGGTGGTTAGCCTGTGGACTGTACTACTTTATAAAAATAAAAATTTTTTTGCAACAAAATTTCCACCTACAACAAAATTACCTTTCACCTATAAATTTATATGCATGCAAACTAAAATGAATGAAAACTAGTGAAGGTCCACGGTTAATTACTCGAGTCGAGGTTAGGACTGCCTCATGTAGGGTGTCGGTCCAGTAGCTCTTGTCCAAGATTGGGAAGCACACAGTCCAGCTCTGAGTCCTCCCCGTCACCATGCATACGGTCCTTTTCAGATTCCCCATGGCTTTCTTACGGTTCGCCGTGAGTTTAGCGGGACATCTGTGAGTTTCTTCTTTTGGTGTTATTGTGGTTTTCGCTACGACTTTGTTTTATTTTCGTTCGTGATTTTATTCGAGGTTTTCCACGGAAGTTCTTTTCTTTCTTTCTCGATTTTCTTTGTTTTCCTGTCGTCTTTCTTTTGGGTTTGTTCCCGGATTTCACACCTCGCTTTTCCTGCACGTACGGTAGTGCCCCTACTTAGTCAGGTTTTCCTTACTACGTTCACTCTTGTTCTTTTCTTGTGCTACACCTTTTCTGCAGGAAAAAATAAAATGAAAATAATAAAAGGTAACAATATACCACGGGTAATCAGCACCTACGGTACACTTGTAGCACTGTTACTTCTTTTATTTACTCGTTACCTGCTCTACTTTTTCAGCATTTATACCTGCTAGCGTAACATGTTTCACTTTCCTTAGTGCCTGCTTCTGTTAATATAGCATGTTTTACTTCCTATAACATATACTCCTGCTTAGTGTAGCATGTTTACTGCCTAACGTAGCATGTTTTACTTTCCTCAGTACTTACCTCCTGTTATTTACTATAGTATGTTCTTGTTTACATGTTTTCCTGCTTTCTTTTACTACTGCTCCTGTCATTGTAGCACACACTCACGCTTGCAATGAAAATGATAACAATAAGAATAAAAAATGAAATGAAACGATTTTCATGTTCACTTTAAACTTAAACTTTAAATCTAAACTACAAAGATGCTACGACTTGGAGCTTGGAGCACGGTGGGCAGTACGGCCATCTTCAACAGCAAAACCTCTGTTGACATCAGCAAAACTATTCCTTAGTCTAAATAACAAGCCATAGGACTTCGAGGTAGTCGGCCTAGTGCGACATAAATCCTCACCTGTTCTTTTAGGCCTTTGCATAGCCTTGTTGTGCAATATAAGCCCTAACTCACTTAGGATTCCGAGGTCGTCGTCCGGTACGACATAAATCCTCCTATCTTTCAAGACGTTTACATAATCAGTTTATTATGTAAATGTAATTCCTATAATTAATTGACAGGATTTAAACTTAAATAAATTCATTTCCAAAATTTAAAGCCCAACATTAGGATAGTCTGGGAAGTCATCGAGGTCCTCCTCGAGATCTGTGACATCCCCTACCTTTCTTTTCTTTGACTCTGGAAATAACTGTTCCACATTGCGCCTTTCACCTATTGGACTTCCTACTACCACACTTCGTTGAAAACCCTACCTTTTGAATTCATGAAGATAGAAACTCTGATCTAAATCGAGAGTTCTCTCAGGTGACTTCGGTCATTTGAGGGGTAATTGACTATAGGGGCTTGCCTCTACAGGGAGCTTTATGAACCCAGGTAATATAAACCTTATTTAATTCTTTTTGTATTAAATAGGAGAATTTGTCGGTCCATATAAAGGTTCGCAGACCAGAACGGATGTCATGAATTCTGTAGTTTATTTGATCGAG
Organism: Papilionanthe hookeriana x Papilionanthe teres; assembly: GCA_022702705.1. Classification (NCBI taxonomy): domain Eukaryota; kingdom Viridiplantae; phylum Streptophyta; class Magnoliopsida; order Asparagales; family Orchidaceae; genus Papilionanthe; species Papilionanthe hookeriana x Papilionanthe teres. Next base: position 112,912,502 of record CM040430.1, on the reverse strand, counting down.
TGATATTGTCAAGTAGTGTGTCTATTCCTCGGGATAGATGCACCGCTTACGATATTACGCTCGTCTATTTAAACTGCTAAACGAATAAGATCTGTCCATTCTCATATTTTCAAATTTAATGTTTTACTTTCAAAACTAATATATATATTAAATTAAATCTTAAATCCGCAAACCAACAACAAAACTAATTTTCAAAATTAAATAAAATCCCCAAATCATTCAGCGGCCGACAATCACCAAAATAAGAAGTCTACTTATGAATCCTCATCAAGAAACTATTAATGCAATGAAATTTTTTACTAAGGATTCCTTATCTATCTTCAAGATTGAGAAGACAAACAAGTATGACTTATCTAACAACAAATAACACTTTAAAAAATTTCATATTGTCGATAATTCCTTCAACAAAGCGGTCGATCATAAGCACATTTTCCAACCAATGCAAATTTAGAAGGTCTAGCCAAAGCACAATTTCATCATTTGAATGCAGATTAAAACCTTGCTACTAAAAGAACGTTGTTCTAAAATCAAAAGCAAGATTAAAGAATGTGCAAGTTAAGGCCTCCTTAATAGATTTTGGAGAACGCCGTATCCGTAGGTATTTTCTTAGATAGATGGTATTAGAAAAGAACATAATCCTTCTTATCTCGAAGAATAGTCTCCAAAAACAAGCCATTAACTGAAATAAGCTAGCACCAAAGGCAACAACAACCACCAAAGAAGAATAGCAAAATAGAAAAAAGAATTGTGCACACTTTTTAGAAGCAAACAAAAACAAGTAAACCATATAAAGAAAAAAATATTGCTACTGTTAACTTAGAGAAAACAAGAATCGTATTGCACTCTAAAACCACACTTCAACTGAACGATGTATGTTGCGTGTTGTGATTGTGATCATTGGTGCGTTTATTCTCTACCTTCATTTTGAATTTGTGAAGCTTATTTGAGTCTCAGCTTTTAATTTGAATTTATATTGTCCATAAAATCTTTTAAATTTTTGAATTGATGGCCACTTCTCCTCCAAAAGTAATAGGCAATAAAAGAATACTTTCATTTGTAGAAACTCCATCCTTAACACTGAACTAGCTTTTTAGCAAAACTCTTCTTAACTACGACCAGGCAGTATATGCATATGTTTCTCGCATTGTGGGAGACAACAACGCAACCGCTTCATTGAGAGCAAGAAGCCCAAATTTGACCATTCTTATTGTGTTGTGATTCCTATATCATTGACCAAAATTTTCTGTCGCTGATATGGGATTGCTACAGAACAATGTACGCGCTTGGAAAGACATAAATTTTGAAGAAATTTGAGTCCATTCTCCATCTTATTCTTAAATTCTCTTAGTTGTCTTTATGTCAGAAGTCTGAATGCCCCTCTCAAATAAAGACTCTCAAGGTTGTAAAATAATCAACTCACACAATCAAGAGTCTGGATTCCCCTAATCAAATTACTTTGTAGTCTCCAGTAGATTTTAAACTATTTTCACCAAACATATTTGAATTCATTTATTTAATAATTTTTGCGTAAACAAATTAAACCCTAAGGATTGGTTTATTCACAAAATCACCATAGAAAGAAAAAATTAGCGCCGTCGAGCCAATGAACTGTGACCATCAAGCCCAGAAGAAATCTCTTGCGCCCACCACATCCTAAAAGAGATTTCACCCACAGTGCTATTTCTGCTTATCTTCATCATCTCTTCTGTGACCTTCTGAATCTCTTCAAGTTCCCGTCTTTCCATTGGAAACTCAAAAGTAGGTGAAGTATGATCAGGAAGAATTGCTTACTCCTCTTGGGCTTTGCAATGCTTGGAGAAGCACTAGATGAAGCCAACAAGGCTCTGGGTTTCTGCAATGGCTTCATGGGAGAAGAAATTGAAGATGGTTTTGCTAATGGAGATGAGGGAATAGATAAGATGGTTCCATTTGGTGAGAGGTTTCTCTTTGCCATTGCGTGCCAGTGCTTGAGACCAGCAACCACTTGGTCTGCTAGTATGGTTTCCTTCATTGACGATCCCATCTATTTTTAAATAAGAACTAGAAATAAAGTTAAATATATTCATTCGCTACTAAAATTTTCTTTAAAAATAAAAAAAGACAATAAAATGTGGTAGATTACCTGACTAACTAACGCATATAGAGGCAGGGTGACATATGCACACATGAACTGAAGAAGCACGCTTATTCCAATGGAAATCGCGAAGTGTTGGGTTTCTCTATGGAGACATGAGGGGTACCCAAATGTGTACTGAATTGAGACATTTAAGTTTATAAATTATTAAATAGAAATGAAACATTTAGTTGAGGGAAAATTTCAGTCAGAATAAGCTGAGGAATTGTGTATTAAAATTGGACTAATTTTACCTTCACGTACACTTATTTTTCTCATACAAAAAAGCAATTATGGAATACAATTACACTACCATACATAAAAGAAAGTAAATTGATAGATAGTCTTAATAATAAAAAATGAGAAAAAAAATTATGAAAACTAGTAGAGCGGGTTACTATGTGATTTAACGGACAGATATAATAAAATTAAATTCATCCTAATATAAAATTTATCAGAATTTTGTGACTTATTTTTCAGAGTTTGACAAGGATGCATACTATAGCCACGTACCATATCCCAAATGATCAAAGCGAATTGGAAGGAATTCTATGAGAATGAAAAACATAACAAGTACAAGTAGGAGATGTAAAAGAAAAACAAAATCCAGTAAAGGAAGACATTATGATGAACATTGCTCTATATATATATATATATATGTATATATGGAATTTAATTACCTCGATTAGGATAAATTGAATGGCATAGAGAAGCAATTGAGGTTTTCCAAACCAAAAGAGCTTATCATCCGGCTTAACACTAACTTCTCCTGAAATGATTACCATATGCTTGCTGCCCATCAAGCACATTTTTGTTATGATCGCTTCCAATTTGGCGCCTATGACCAACAGAACCTAAATATGTAAGCATGTACTACTGTTAATAACTTTTCTGTATCATTCAAGTCTTTAACTTAAATTTATTCTTCGTGAGAATTGTTAAGAACTTCATTTCCCAAAACTATGAAAAATATGTACAGTTCAGAAATTCATTTCTCAAAACTACAAAAAAAATTAACGTGATATTATTAGAATATTTTTTTTATGGCGACATGTTACTTCTAAAAAAATTGATCAAGAACACAAAAAAAATACGTAGTGACCAATTTTTGAATATTTGTTTGTTTATTTCTATTTAAATATCCCATATTTTTTATAATTTTTATTTGAGCTCTTTGTTTGTATAATTTTGTTTCTTTTACTACGTTACCTTCTATACATACAAGTTTTCATTTGATGCAAAGTTGAAATCAAAATGATCTCACATAATTTATTCTTCTAATTTTTCTCGACTTGGGCCCATTTGGTGTAAATAATTATTTAAGGGGCAGTCTGAGACTAAGTTTTTGCGGCGAAAATTGAAATCCAAAGCTCAATAAAGTAATAACCAGATAATATACAAACTAAGGAGGCTCAAAACGCATACAAAAGCTATACAATTCAGAAAACATAAAAAATAACGAGTTATAATATAAAACTAAAATAAAGATGACATCTATAAACTCAAAACAAAGGACAACAGTTGAATACGACACGTTGCATGGGCAAATAATGCACAATACAAACGAAAGGGAAGGGATTTTGGTCATTGACAAATACAATAAGAGAATTAAACTGTCTGATGTTAAACACATCAAATTATTATGAATGTCCGATTTAAAAACCATTGCATGTGAATTATGCATGCCGACTCATTGGGAACAAAACATCTAAAAACATGCATAAATATATATATTGATTATGGTAGAATCAATATAAAACAAGAAATGATTAGAAATTATAATTTGTTAGTTCTTGATTGAAGAAGTCCTCTCTTTATTTTTAACTTTTATTGGAGCTTCATGCTTTGTTGAAATGGAAAATTTTCCTTTTTACAGCCTTGCACATTTCAGCATAGTAAAATTTTCCCAGCAGAAAATATGTCATTAACTAATTATTATAAATGACATGAGAGCTTTAATCCAACTGTCAAATTCCTCATTTTGTCATGGTTCCCTTTACCCATTCTTGTCCTCACTGGTTCTTCTCGTCCACTATCTAACATCTTATTCTCTCACTTTACATCATGTAGCCTCAAAGCCTTGTGATTGATCCCTTTTAATATGAAAATAAAATTTGAACCGCCCGCATCGCATATGTTTTACAATTCTCGCCAATTCAACTGCTCTGCCCAACATAAAGTATCACCACTGCGGCATTGTGGGCCAAATTCGTTTTGCATGCCTACTACCTTGCGGTTGCATCTATTTAGTGTTAGCGAAAAGAATATGGAAGGTAGAAATTCACAAAATAACAATCAAACACAAAACATTTACATAGTTCGAGCGTTAATTTGATTAACTAAAGTCCATGGGGAGAGAGATTTCACTAGCATCGGATGGGAGAAAAAAAATGATAAGGGTACAACTCACACTTCTCATCATTCACCCATAAGTCTCTCATAAGCCCTAGATCTCTTTTATAGAGAAAGATAGGGCATGCATGTACATAAAGCTAAAAGACTAAATTACCCACGATTATAATAAAAGTCATAAATACAATTACCTTCATCTCATCTCTTACTTCCGGATAATGGAGAAGTGACCAAATGAACTCCAAACTCCGAATCGGTTGCACCAAGATGATTGCCTACGTATCCCCTCCGAAGAGATCGAAGCCTCGCATAGTTCTTGAAAATATCGACCGGGCAATCGGTCAGGAGCTTGGATGTTCACCAAGCTCCTATAATAGGTGAACATACGGGCTAATAGTACCTTCGTGAACATATGTGTTGGATTCTCCTTCGTATCTATCTTCTCAACGAGAACCTTTCCTTCATTAATCGAAGTCTCGAAAAAGTGTTATCTCACGTCGATGTGCTTATACGAACATGATGAATTGGATTTGTGGCAAAAATATCGCACTCTAGGCGTCACAAAATACCTGTGGAGACTCTAAACAACTTCAAGTCATCGATATTTTGCATCCATATCACTTCCTTCATCGTCTTCGTGTTGCCATGTACTAAGCCTCCATAGCGGACAAAGCAAAACTAGGCTGGACAAACTATTAGTAATCTTCGCAATAAAACCTCCAATTAACCGGGGAGAACATTTCGTGAAATCAATCCCTTCTTGTCGCGCAAAGCTATTTGCCACTAATCTTTCCTTCTACACACACATACGACTCCTTGAGATCCTTCTTTTCATACACGCATTTGCACCCGATAACTATCCTTCCCGAGAGGCTTCACCAATCTTCAAGTACCACTCTTCGAAGAAACTTTGTCTTTTCATACGCACTACCGCTCTCCAAAGTTCGCAATATTAGCTCTCCACCGCTTCTTTGTAGTGACAAGAAATTTACTGCCTTTGTGCTAAAAGTGCAAATATAATGAGATCCGCTTAGCAAGCTAATTTTGAAACATTTTGGTGCCTAGTCCTGCTCTAGAAATATATTCCTAAACAAGAATCTCATCCTCGGTATCTTTTTTCACCTCTCTTTAGCACTATCATGAGACACCTCTTGAACTACAGGTGAATCAGATATATGAGTTGGAGTGGACAAACTTTTGTGGAATAAATGGAGTTGCATCAAACTATAACTTCCTCTTGCATATCTATAGTCTAATAGGAACTCTCTACTTGCTTTGAGTCCCATTTTTCAACAAACTTGTTACATTGGATGTAACATCACACTTCCAATCACAACCTTTCTTTCTAACAAATCATACAACTTGGAGCTCTTAACTCCGCATTGAAGCCAATGAAGATGCCTTCTTTGCTCGTGATTCAAGTTTATTATTTTGTATGTGGTAGTAAGGCCCGAACACCTAAGCAAATCTCATATGCTCATTATCTCTAACGGGATGGCTGGTCACATCTCATTTGGGGTCTTCTTCCCAATGAATGTAGAAAACAGATACTTCACCAAGTGACGGACATATTCTATGGCCTCGAGTCCAATATATTTTGTCCAATCCAACATTTGACAATAAACACCAAATTTTCTCCACCAAAGTCCGGTTCATCCTCTCTTGTCACCCCGTTGTGTTGTGGTGTCTCTCGAACGGTGAAGTGATCCACTATCCCAACTCATGACACTCTTGTGCGAACGAATCGAAGTGTATTTGTCCCCATTGTACGATACGTACAGATCTTTTACTAGTTCAAGTCTTAATTAATTTATGAAATCTCCGGCCACATCTTTTGAGCTTATGGTGTACACAAAGAACATACCAAGAGTAATCATCAATAAAAGTAGGTAATTATCTTCGTCTATTTGAATGATGTTGTCTTAGTCGGACCTCGAACGTACATTGTGAATAAAATATAAAATGTACAATACGTGGTTATGTGTAGAAAAACACGTGCCTTCTTGTCAGATACACAATATACACAGAAATATATCTTGTAGGTGTTCTCTCATTTGATCGATCTTTTCTTCACCAATGTTTGAAGTAAACCTCTCCGGTCGGAGCTAGTCGCATATGCCTGGCAGTGGCATCAAAAAAAATTATCAGCAACAACAGCCGTTTCGATCCTTTGTACTACCCTAGAGATAATTAAAAATTGTGATGAAGAACCCCTTCATAAAAAATATTGCTCCATAATAAATCTTTAGAACATCTGCCTCAATAATTATCTTATTGCACTTGGACTATAAATGCTACTCTACCTCCGCGAATTTTTCGACACAATAAATAAGTAGACAATAAAATTTTATGAAGTAATTTTCATACATTCGAAAAAAGATGTTGAAGATTTTGATTATTATGGTGGAAGTTTATGAGTAAGACGAAGATAGCGTAATCGAACGTAGGCGTAGTAAAAATAAAATTGGCATTAGAGAATAAAATTTACTTAAATATTAAAAAACATCATGAATGCTATTTTTTATTCCAAGAAAAATTTACAAAAAATTGTGAAGATTTTAAAAAATACTCATATCATCCTTTTAGAAAAAGAAAATTTTAATAACCAACGAGAACTGAATATCGTAAAATTAAAAAGAAAATTTGTGCCAATCTATATATATCAAAACCAGAAAGGATAATGTGGACAGATCATGGAGCAATCATAACTCATTCAGATCTAATTATATGTTATTATAAAATCAAGGAAATAAGAAAATTCATTCGAGTTGAGTGAACATGGAATGTTTAAGACGGAAGCTTCTTTCAAAGAATGATTCACGTATTTTGTTCATTAGGTAATAAAAATAAAATCATTATACTTGGCCAATTCAAGTTGAAATCAAAATTTCTCTTACATTATATCTAATTAAATATACTCAACTTTAATAAGAACTCCATTATTGAAGATTATAAGTTAGCATATTCAGGCACTCACCATAAAAGGAATATTGAAACCATAAATCAACACGAAAATCTGCAAAAAAATGCCATGAATATGTACTGTAAATTTAATATATTGCAAAGTACAAATTTAATTTGAAACAATAAAATGCCTTCTTTGGAATTATGTTAAAAGATTTGGCACGTATTTATAATATCAAAAACTAAAAAAATGTATTTCTCCTCACTAAAAAAAGTACGCCGGTTTTTAAACATGCTAATCAACTTTTTTTTGGATAGGAGCTTATGAAATGAAAAAAAAAAGAAATGAGACGATAACGATCAACCACATGGTTGTCAGTAACCTTGCAAAATAAAATTAAGCAATTTAATCATCATTTTTTAATAAAATGAATCTCATTATTAAGGGATGATAATAAAAAATATGCTACATGTTTGTTGGGTTTTAGCTTCACGATATGGAGAAGAGAAAAGAGTAGGAAAGAAACATTCATGACGCGGTTGGATCCTCTATTTACTGTAAAGTTATAGTAAGCTTCTTTAGGTAGGTCGAATAAAAATGTATTTATTAGCTTAAATTTGAATTACGTAGATAAAAATAGTTTCTATTATTCACATTTAAATTTATATTTAAATTTGGGAAACACGCGCACGCACACCCAAGCAAGAGCACACATATATATGGTGAATAATTTAATTTTAGGACTTACAAATAGAATAAGCATCCAAATTTTTAATAAATATATAGTAATTTTTCATTTATGAATAACAAAACTGAGACATTTAAATAAGTTTTGATTCAATAATTGATTTTGGAAAATTTGACTAATACAAACAATCAATATGCTTTTGATATTTATTTTTGTAAGAGAAATATGTATGAAAATTTATTTGCGTACTAAAGTACTCCAATTAGAGAGAACCACTTATATTCGTGGGCAACTCATTTGAAGACAATCAAAAGAGAATTAAAATCAATTTAAACCATGTTGGAACCCTCATTTATTCATTCAAAGGCAACAATGGGACGATGAAGTGCGGAAAAAGTGAGCTTGTGAGATGAAGCCATGTAATGGCAGCTCACGGAAAGGCGTCATGGGGCCGACATGTGATGGAAAAGAGTAGTTTGTGGGACTGGTGTGAAGGAGAAGAAAAATTCATAGGATGCGACAACATGAAGTTAGAGGTTTATTTATGGAAGACATCATGAGATCCAAGAGATGTGTGAAGGAGAAGAGTTCATCCACAACATCAAAATGTGAGATAGAGCTTGCAAAAAAAAGGCATTAGAAAAAACGAGTGGAGAGTGAAGGAGAAGAGTTTTTCGAGAACAATAGCATGCGGCGAAGCACAAAATAAACGTATTATACAACCAACGACATATGAAGGACAAAACAGTGAAATGGAATAAGCGATGTGAATGAATTTCACTAGGAAGTCATTTCGAAATGAATGTATAGTTATAAGAGGAATCCGTTGAAGCGGTGGTGTTAAATGGAGATCACTTGGGAAAGGTATCATAAAGCCAGCGTTGTTTGATAAAGGTTCTCACGAACTACTTCAAAATGACGAATGGCATTCAAACCATTGAACAAAGGGTTCTGCCAAGTTTAAACTAGGCTCAAACAAATGTTCGATTTTAAGTTAGAATGAACAAATTTTATTTATGACAAACTTTCATAAGAAATTTGCAAATACCAAAAACAAATTGTAAATTATGATGGATGTAAAGTTAGGTTTCCCTTATCAAATCAATTAATCCATATCTTACGCCACACTTTATGGCTTCGTAAAGTCTTACAGCTGATTTAGAACTAGTTTGGAATATAGTTGAGTTAGCTTCAAACAAACTCAAAATATAAATAATACTATATTTTAAATTTAATCTCTCTCTTTCTCTGTATGTGTGTGTGTGCATGTGTTATTTAAAATGTTTAAAAAGAAAATTTACAACCCAATTTTATTAGAAATAGAACCAAAATATGATTGGGTTGATTCAAACCAGTTTTGATCAAACAAGATAACTTACAATCAGGAGGCTTCTCACCCTATAGTTTCATGAACGACAACACAATACACTGCAATGACAGATTGTGTGATTATTTGATGGTTTGATCTTGTATTAGCACAATAACAACCTTGTTCGTGCCAATGTAAAATTGTAGCATATTGAAAAAAATAAACAAGCATGCTGACATGTGCAACAATGCTACAAAATGTAAATATGGATCCAATTTTATACATGCTAATACTCGCTGGCTACATAAATTCCATTAAATCACAGCAAATAACTAAGTTAAATGGGAGGAAAGTAAAATCAGCTAGAAGAAGAAAATAAGACTTAGAGATTTCATAATTTCACACTAGGAGAATTAAGGTATTGCGTCTTGCTTCCTCAAAATAACTCATTTTACCATGCATTTATAGTCTTTGGGGTTGTAATAGAGGCTTTATTTTGATCTAATAAAAAATATATCATGTACGTATAACAACACAATGCAAAAAATATATACATGCTTCATTGGTAAGTGGTCGGAGTAGCCAACTGAAAAAAATTGAGTTGCCACTTTTTATTTTCAGTTTCTTATGACGCCTAACCAATTGTTTTAGGGAACGTAAGTGACCAATAGAATTATGTTTTGAAGAATGGATGATGAGTATCATCAAAGCTTGGCACCTTCAGATTGCATGGGTCTGTTCTTTTCGAAAAGGATTCCTTTGAAATAAGTGAATGTCTTTAAAACTTGAATCCTTTGGTTTAGTCAAAATTTCTCTATAAATCCTCCCTCTAATTTGGCTGAGTTTCATATGAGAATGCTTGAGTGATTTTAGAAGCTTTGGGAAAGAAAACTCAGGATGCTTGCATGTCAGATTATTGGCGAGTTCACGGAGTCTATTTTACATTTTCATAAATTATATATTTGAATAAAATTTTAGCTTTCTGATTCTGCGTATAAGTGGCTTGTAAAAAAAAAGATAACTATATAAAATTTTTAATTTTTATAATCATATTTAAGGATTAGTGAAAGAAGAATCTAAAATTTTATCTTATCATATTCTTAACTTAGGAATAATCCTCTCATTTTTAATATATTAATAGTGTGTTCATATGACTTCACAAAATGCTAGTAATCAAAGATATTAATAAATATCGATGGTTTCCTTTAAGTTTCCCATTTATTTTAGGCACTCTAATTTGTTTTTGATGGTTGAATGACTTTCATATAAGATTATAAATACTACTAAATATAAATTATGCAAAAACAATCTTCACAAGTTGAAGTGAACCTCTCTGGAGGATTAAAAGTTGAGGTTGAATTGAATTATAGAGAGTAGTAACAAAAAGATATCGAGGGATAGTGCAAGTAGGGTAAATAACGATATTGAGGGATACTTTGCAAGATGTTCATCTAACTATACCACATCTTCTCATCGTATGTCAATTGCTTACTTGGTGGTTTTGTCTTAAATAATATTTAAAAAAAAAGTTATATAATGTAATAAACTAGAATATTAAAACTTATTATTAATTTTAATTTTTATATAGGACTAAAAAGTAAATTTATACTGTGGGTTGTGAGGATGACTAATTTCCTTCATTAAAAATTTTATCTCAGGAGCTTTGTGTTAAACGATGCATCATTTTTCATTAATATTCCTTGTCATAACACGACTCGACCATATGAACACTAATATCATTTTTTTGTTTTAAATTTAAAAAAAGCACATTTAGAATTAGTGCATAAATAAACTTAATTTAAGAAAATGAGTCCCAACCTAACATATTTGATATATATTTTTTATGAAGATCTCATTAAAAAAAATATTTTGATGATACACTAATGATTGCCATGAGATGCCCTATGATGAACAAATTAAATTTGGGATAACAGTTGATCATATATATTTTTTTTAAATGAAAACAACAATTTTAAGAATAGATATAAGGTTATGATTGATGTTTTGAATGTAATGAATTTTATCTCCATTAATATCCTAATTTTTTTCTGTGATCAGTATCGATCTCGAATGAGAGTCGGAATTTAGGTACCGACCTCGAAGGAAGAGAACTCGAATTTAGGTACCAGTCTCGGAAATTTAGAATTGAAATTTAGGTATCAATTCGAAAGAGAATTGAAATTTAAGTATCGATCTCGGATGAGAGAGAACTGGAATTTAGGTACCAGTCTCGGAAATTTAGAATTGAAATTTAGAATTGAAATTTAGGTATCAATTCGAAAGAGAATCGAAATTTAGGTATCGATCTCGAAGGAAGAGAACTGGAATTTAGGTACTGACCTCGAAATTTAGAATTGAAATTTAGGTATCAATTCGGAAGAGAATTGAAATTTTGGTATCGATCTCGAAGGAAGAGAACTGGAATTTAGGTACAAGTCTCGAAAATTTAGAATTGAAATTTAGGTATCAATTCGAAAGAGAATCGAAATTTAAGTATCGATCTCAGATGAGAGAGAACTGGAATTTAGGTACCAGTCTCAGAAATTTAGAATTGAAATTTAGGTATCAATTCGAAAGAGAATCAAAATTTAGGTATCGATCTCGAAGGAAGAGAACTGGAATTTAGGTACCAGTCTCGAAAATTTAGAATTGAAATTTAGGTATCAATTCGGAAGAGAATCGAAATTTAGGTATCGATCTTGAAGGAAGAGAACTGGAATTTAGGTACCAGTCTCGAAAATTTAATGAGAAATAGAAACTGGTTCCAATCTCAAAGATTTATCTGTATGAAGAGGGACCCAATCCCATGCCATCAGAACCAAATCGAACAAAGTTCGTGGCTCCGTGTCAATAGAACTAGTCGATCCTCTAAGACACAGAAGAAAGAGAATTGAAAGGAGTTGGTAAGTGTACCAAGCTGAATAGACTTGACTTAACATCAAGTCGAAGAGAATATTCAAATTTCAAAAGAGTTTCAAATAGATTTCAATGGAGGAAAGAGCTGAAAGGTTTGAATCAGAGGTTTCAGATCGAAATTCAATTTAAGATTTAGATTCGTTTTGTTTGTCCTTTAATGATCCCATTTTTTTTTATTTTTGTTGTTTATTTAGTGTTCATGTGAATTTGAAGTTCATTTTAATATTCGGATTTTTAGGAAAAATTCTCATTTATTTTCTTTTCTTTTCTGTTCTTCGTTCAAAGTTCATTTAATTCTAATGGCGTTTCCCAGTCAATTTGTACAAAAAGAGGTGAAGGCAAAATATGACGTAGTCGTTTTCATTCCAATTTGCTGAAAATACATCATACACTTGGATCTGATCATGATGACATTTTCCTCAGAAATTTTATGTCTCATACAATCCATGTAAATCCAAAACGGATTGTGTAAACTTCTTGTTGATTCATCCAAAAGTGTCTGTCAAAAATCCATGTCTGAATAGTAAGAAACATGGGTCATAACATCACCTTCCAAGCCATCCTTGGCAGGAATGCCGCATGGATGTGCATTGGAGGTGTGTTATTTCTCATGTAAATCACAGCTCGTAGGGTCGGATACTCTCGAATTCTGGATCTGGTTGAAAGTGGTAAGGCATCTTTCTGTCGTCCACTCTTCTAAAAGTAACTGAGATCCGCTCCACAGGCACTCCTGGAATGCAATGCTTCGCAACTTCTGCTCTGTTTCCTTTTAACACCAGGACGGAACCTACCGGTAGTGGTATCTCCACAGGCCCTCGAAACTCACCGGGGCCTGCAATCCGGAGGTTAGATCCGAACATGATGTTGCACTGGTTGACGAATGACACTGTGCAGAAGGGTCTAACAAAGTCATGATGGTCTATATGTGGAGGTATGCAGTCGCCATCATTATAGATGTTAATAATGCAGCTGTTGGGTATGCAATCTGTAGGCAGTACCCTCCATGTTATCATCCTTTTCACCATTCTCTTGATGATTCTTGGCATCAGATCCACCTCACTGCGACGGAGTATCCCTGGTGGATTTCCTTTTCTGTCTGTGGCAAAATCGTAGCAACATCCGCATTGGATTGTAACTCTTCCTTTTCCTGGCATCCATCTTCGAGGTTCTGAATAGGACTTTTCTCTCAGGCGGCCAGTTCGACCCATTTTCTGCAATTCAAGGATACAATCTACAATTTGTTGTTTCTCATAATCTGAGAAAACATCTGTATGCAGCTCGAGGCCTTCCAAGATGTTAACCCTCTTGTTTCCAATTCTTTCAAAGTATTCAAAGGTTTTCTTCTCGACTAGTTGCATTTTCTCCAGCTCGTATTTCGGGATTATCTGAAGTCCTTGGTGTCTAGTAACATACTGTGGGATGTATGGCTCAAACTCAACACGTTCTTCTGCATGTCTCGGCTCCTCGGGGATAGTCTCCGTAGGGACATCCTCAGGGGTTGCTTTCGCAACAAGACTCTTCGAATCCGGTAGGTATGCTCGACGTCGAGGTTTCGACTCTATTTCTACTTTTCTTGGTATTTCTTTTATCTGTTCTGACATTCTTGGAGTTGACTTTCTTCTTTCTGCTTCCTGACGAACCGATCTCCTTGGAGCATTTGCACTAACGGTATCCACTGTCTGTTTATGTTGATCTTCTGCTAACTTGGTTAGCATTTTGCGAATGCGACGATTCTTATTTCTTCGCTGGGTAGCAGTGAGAGTAGCTCTCCTTACCCCTTGAATTTCTACTGGTGCGGCGCTGACAAGCCTACCCTCTGCTGTGGCAACCATGGACTTAATTTTCTTATCTTCTCCGGTTGCATGCGCGGCGTTTGCTTTTCTTTTCTTATTGCTGGATTGGCGGCTCGGGCCACCCATTTTCATCACTCGTCCGTCGTGAAGTTCTTCTCGATCAACTCGGGATCCAATCATTTTCTTCGTATTGTAAGCCGGCTGGTGTGAAGTCTGAGTCAATCTCTATCACTGCTCCATCCCTCACCCTCTTTTCATCAAGTGCTAGACTCACGCCATTTCTAAAGTTTAGAACCAACCGCCCGTTCGACATTTTCCTGCAAAAAAAAAATAAGGAAAGGATCAGGGGCTGTACTAAGAACAAGAACAACAAGAAAAACACTTAAAAATTCTTATTCACTTCTTTTAAATTTAAAGGAAGTAGGAAGAGATGAGAAAATATCAGGAATGAACGGATTTAAAAGGAAAGATCGACATTTTATTATTACGATTTCCCATGTTTTCTTTTTTAACATTTTCGTTGATGAGATTTTTTTTATTATTATCCATTTTATTTTGTTTTGGGTTCGGACCCAATTACAAAGTGATTACTTCATCGTGTTTCTAGGGATAAGATTCTACTTTAGAAGCCACCCTTCAAGACATCGAGTTGCGTAATACTTCTTTAAATACCGTCCATCGATCGGAAGCATGGGTCGTTCTCCACGGCAATTCACCAGTTGGTAGGAACCTCCTGAGTAGACTGTCTCGACCACGAACGACCCTTCCCATGTTGGTTCAAATTTACCACCTATCTTGCGATGTACAAGAATATGTCTTCTGAGAACTAAATCCAAGTCACTGACTTTGAATGTCCTGGGACGGATTAATTTATCATGGGCCTGGATCATCTTGGCTTGATACAGTTCCAAATTCTGCTGCGCGGAAAGTCTTTTCCCTTCCAAGACTTCCAATTTTTCCAGTTGTAGTCTGGTATTTTCTTCTGTAGTGATCTTGTTTGCAACTGCAATTCTGAGAGAAGGAAGCTGAACCTCTAAGGGTAGAACGACCTCGGACCCGTACACTAAGGCGTAAGGCGTATATTGAGTGGGCGTTCTGAAAGTCGTCCTGTAGGCCCATAAGGCTTCTAACAACTTCTCGTGCCAATTTCTTTAGTTGTCGTCCAAATTTTTCTTTAAAATTTGAACGAGAGTTTTATTAAAAGCCTCGGCCAAGTCGTTTGCTCTTGGGTAGTAGATCGTTGAGTGTCGCCAATCGATCCCATGTCTTCCGACAAAATTGTTGATCTTTGTACTCTTGAATGCGGACCCATTATCCGAAATGATCCTGCGCGGTACTCCTAAATGGTAAACGACTTGGTTCTTGAAAAACTGCAGCACGTGATGTGCCTTCACTTCTCTGAGTGGTATATCTTCTGCCCACTTAGAAAAGTAGTCTGTAGCTGCAAGAATGAAGCGATGTCCTCTTGAAGAAGGCGGTTCTATTGGACCCACTATATTTGTGCCCCAACACTTAAATGGCCACGACGCGATTGTCGGATGTAGCATATTCGGAGGTTGGTGTAGAACCACTCCGCGCACTCGGCACCGGTGACAACTTTCGGCTCCTTTCATACAGTCGGTCATCATCGAGGGCCGAGTAGTACCCTAGTCTTTTCGATCTTCATTTTCATCTTCGGACCCTACTGATGAGCGCCACAAAGTCCTGAATGTACTTCTTTAACGATTTTACGAGCTTCGGACCCGCTTAGGCATCTTAGCCACATCTGATCAAAAGACCTTCTGTATAACATATTGTTAATTAATGTGTAAGACAGAGTTCTTTTCTTGATTTGATGGGCTAACGACTTATCGTCAGGCAGGTTTCATGTCTGCAAGTAGTCTATTAATGGCTGTCGCCAATCTTCTGTATTTTCTGTCACTGCTGCAATTGTTTCTTCTGCTTTTTCTGCTAATTTGTGTATTATATCCATGTCGAGCTGTGATAGGACCTGTCGTCCTTGAACTGACACTTCAACTGACTCATCCTGCAAGTAGGCAAATTCCTTTGCAAGGCGGGCTAACGCATCGGCGAGAGCATTTTCTTTTCTGGGAATCTTGTTGATTGTTACGTTTAGAATTTGTTCCAACAATTTTATGGCGTACTGAAAGTACTGCTCGAGTCTTGGCTTTAGAATTCTGTACTGTCTGATGACCTGTTGAATGATCAATTGAGAATCTCCGTAGATGTTGATGTCCGTTATTCCCATTTGAATGGTTAATTCTAATCCGGTTATAAGGGCTTCATATTCTGCCTCGTTGTTTGTACACGGTTATGTTAAGTGGTAGGAGTATTTTAACATTCCCCGCTCCCCGTGTTATAAAGATTAGTCTAATTCTCGCCTTCATCGGGCACTATCGTTTGCAATTCTTTGTTCTTTTGTGCTGAGGACGCACCGTCGAAGTATAGTTCCCAACGTTGATCATCAGGGTCTTCTAGGCTCATTATCTGCTCGTCTGGAAAGTCATCGTCGAGAGGCGAATCTGCCGGTAAAGGGTGTGCTGCGAGGAAGTCTGCTAGGAATTGTCCCTTTACGGCGCGAAGAGGAACGAAAGTTATGTCGAATTGCAATAGTATCATCGACCACCTGGCAAGTCTGCCAGAAAGCGTCTGGCCGGGTCATCAAGTATCGCGAACGGATTAACTCTCGAAATAAGGTTGACCTTATGAGAAAGCATGTAATGCCTGAGATTTTGAGCGGTGAAGATCAGGGCCAAACAGTGCTCTCAATAGGAGGATACTTTACATCCGTCGGAATTAGACGACGGCTTAAGTAATAGAGAGCGTTTTCTTTTCCCTCGTCATTGACCTGAGCTAGCAGGGCTCCAAGAGAATCGTCTAAAGCCGCGGTATAAAGTATCAACGGTCTACCTGAGACTGGGGCTGCTAAGACAGGAGGTGTCATTAAATATTGCTTAACGTCCTTGAAAGCCCGCTGTCATTTCTCATCCCGAACAAATTTGTCGTCCTTTTTAACTAATGCCGAGAAGGGCTGACACCTACCTGACAAGTTCGAGATAAAGCGTCGAAGATATGCCAACTTCCCTTGAAAGGATCGTAGTTGTTTCAAAGTTTTGGGAGGAGGCATTTCTAAAATAGCTTTAATCTTTTCTGGATTGATTTCAATCCCACGATGTCGGCCAACAAATCCTATGAATTTCCCGGAGGTGACGCCGAAGGCGCATTTTAAGGGATTCATCTTAAGGTTGTATTGTCTTAGTCGCTCGAAAACAATTCTCAAATCATATAAGTGATCTTCCTTTAGTTTGCTTTTGATGACCACATCATCTACATAGCGACTCAACTTGGTTGTGAATGAGATCATCACAAATCTTCATCATCGCTCTTTGGTATGTTGCTCCCGTGTTTTTTAGTCCGAATGACATTACCGTGTAAGCAATACACTCCGATCGGCGTTCGAATGCCGTGAGCTTTTCGTCTTCTCGGTGCCATCTTTATCCGGTTGTATCCCGACGATCCATCCATGAAAGAAAAGATTTCATGTGTTGAAGCAATGTCGATCATCGGCCTCGGGATTGGTAGTGGAAATTCATCATTTGGACATGCTTTGTTTAAATCTCTGAAATCTACGCAGATTCTGATCTGACCACGCTTCTTTCTGACTGGTACCACGTTGGCTAACCTAGTAGGATATTGTTCTTCATGGACAAACTTAGCATCTATTAGCTTCTTAACTTCGGTTATTACTTGTTGCTCAATTTCTAGGCGCATTCTTCTGGGGGCTTGTCTGACTGGAACGGAAGTAGGGTCCACTCCTAGTCTGTGAACTGCGACTTTTGGAGATAATCCTGGCATTTCTTCGTAACTCCAAGCAAAACTGTCCTTGAATTCCATTAGTAGCTTGATTATTTCCTCGGAGTTTTCTTTATTGAGTAATGAGCTAACAAAGGTCGGCTTAGGCTCTTCGCTAGTAACTAAGTTAACTTCCATTAACTCGTCTATTGTAGATTTAATTTCTTCCTCGAATTCTGGTGGAGCGTCGCCGATTAGTAGATCCTCAAGATCTTCTGAAGCTTCCAAGTAGCCTTCATTAGGCTTGCAAGTGACAACAAAGCAAAATCCCGTATCGTCAACTGATCCTACTGTGCCGAATCTGAGACCATGTTTTGAATTGGGAGGCCGACCGACATTATTCCATAATTTTTCAAAGTGTTGTGATTGACCTTTTGTCCACCCTTTAGGTAAAACACCACGTTGAATTAAATTTCGAACACAGGGAGAGTACCACTCAAAAGGTAATTCCATTAATTCAGATGAAGCAACATCTTCAAATTGTACATCTTTTTCAGTATTGGAAGAAGAAGCACCACGATAGAACTTGATTGGTTTAATATCGCCACCATGCACTTCCTTGACCACCATACCCTCGATCTCATTAGAATGGATCGGGGTCAGGGTCATAGTATGTACATAATGGTTAATCTTCTCGTACATTTATTTATGCTCTTCATTATTTTCATCTTCGAGAGAGATCATGAACTGGGGTTTCTTTTGACTTATTGTCGCTGCTTCTTTCTCAATTTCTTCTTCTTCTTCAGAACTGTTCTCCCAATCAACATCGATGACCGGTTTCTTCTGTTCAATTTTTCCAACATTTCTTCCACGTCCTCGTCCCCGGCCTCGACCTCGGGTGCGAGTTCTGGAGAAATCTTCACCATCTCGTCGTAAGGGAGTGGTGAGTAACTGTTGGACTAGAACTTCAGGTTCTTCATCGTCTCGAATTTCTTTTGCTTCATTTGGTATAGTATTTCTGGAAAAGTTTGTTTTCTTCGGAGGCGCGTAGTAGGCCGCATCTTCATGAATTCCAATTTCATGCACGGAGAACGGTTGTAAATCACCTTTGATGCACTGCTCCCCTCCTTCGTAATACTTTATGCACTGGTGTAGAGACGACGGTACCATCCTATTTTCATGGATCCACGGTCGACCCGAGAGAGCGTCGAACGATGTCTCGGAATCAATTATGTGGAATTTTGTGATTGTCTTTCGCTAAATCACCAGTCTTCATTAGTAGTGTTATCGATCCAAGAGCTCTTTCTCCTTTTTAATTAAAGCCTCTTAATAACATCTTGTCTGCTTCAAGCTCGCGAGCATCAATTTCCAAATATGCTAGCTTCCGAAGATTCATTATGTTGATTGATGCTCCCGGATCAACCAATACTCTGAAGAGCGTAAACTTCCCAATAGTGACTGAAATGTATAACCGTCGGTTGTGATCAGCTGTACCCAGTAATAGATCATTGTCCGTGAAGGTAATACCTCGCTGTTCTCTTAACGAGCAAACCTCGTCGAAGGAATTACCGGCCATTTGAGCTAAGCAAATCTCTGGATTAAGTAAAGCCTTGATCAGAGCCTCCCTCATCTCCTTTGACAGGATCAGAGCGTCGTATATGCTTAGTTTGGCTGGTAGCTTCCTAAGATGGGCTAGCACGTTGTAGTCCACTTTATTACCATGTTCCTCGGTTTCTTCCCGAATGGGCAATTCTTCTGCTGGGGTTGGTCCTCCTGAGCAACCACCTCCTTTCCATTATCCTTTGGACCCATTCTCGGGGGTAGAACTTTTCCGCTTCTTAGATTAACTTCAGTAATCTCTTCTAAATTTAACGGTGTCCCCTCTTGAATCGGAACAACTGGCTCTTTTGAAGTTGCTTCGGTGTCTGATGGTTCTAATTCTATCGTGATCGGAGCTCCTCAGAATTCATAAATGGACTCGTTGCTTGTCGAGCTTTCGTAGCCTCCTTTGTGAACATCTTCTTCGTCGTAGTCATCGAGGTTGTGTATGATTTGAGAATCGTTATTTTTATTGGAATCGAGATCCGGATTAGGTTGGTTTTCGTTAGTTACGTAATCGTTAGAAACAGTCAAAATGTAGCCAACGCCATAACCCTTATCATTATAAGATCCCGCCAGTGCGAGCAGATAATCATACAGAGTCAGAAGTTCGAGGGATTTCTCCCCCGAATCGGAAACAACCATCCTAGGATAAGCAGCCCCTAGTCTACCCTTCGGAGCCTAGGTCTTCTTTTCTTCCACGATCGTCTCCTCCTTCTGGGGCGGTTCTTCAATCGCAAGTGATAGTGCCGGCTCGACGGTTTCAAACTCGAGTCGAAGCACGTACCGAAGCGATCCGGATGCGATCCAAAATTTTCTTCGATGATCTTGTCCGGACGAGTACTCCATCCATCATCAGTCGTACACGGGTTTATCAGAACAATGGGATCCGTTGAAATAACATTGACGGAACCTCCTTTCTGGGGTTCCTTCATGTATTCCTTTGGGATTGTTATGTTCCCTCTCCAGAGATTGTCATCAAGCCAACTCTTGAAGGTGATGTAATCCTCTATCTTGTGTTCGAGCATCTGGTGGTAAGGGCAATAGTTCGGATGATCTTTCTTATTGACTTCCTCCGACTTCTTGGGCTCTGGTAGCTGAAAATCTGGTGTCTTCATTAAGCTGCAGAACATCTTCGCTACTGCTTTAGTTTTGAATGTATATTCTCTATTTAGAAGTTCTCTTAGGGTACGCGATGAACGAGGTGGTTGTTCATAATGCTGAGGCGACTGATAGCTTGGTCGCAGCTGTTGATAGTTCTGCTGAGGTTGCTAATAGCCCTGCTGAGGTTGTTGGTATGTTCGTTGCGGTGGTTGATAACTGGGCTGTGGTCGTTCTGGCGGTATTTCGCATCGGTCGCTCGCCCTTATCTACCGCCGCGACGATTCCGGATTTCTTTTCAAATGTCTTCACGAGCTTTTCGCTTATCGGTCTTGTCTACGAAACTTAATCGCTTTGCCTCTTCTTGCAAGCTCCCGGCCTTGCTAAGAAACTTCTCAAAAGTCTTGATTGTAAATCCTTTAAGGAGAAGTGCTATCGAGCCATGGATACTTTTGAACAAGATGCCGACGGCATGTTGTTCTTGAAGCTGTGGTTCACACTTCATGCTTAAATTCCTCCATCGAAGTATGTAATCCACTAAAGTCTCGTTCGGTTTCTGTTGCTCCACTACTAGATCACCGATAGTGATATGGTGCTGAGCTCCGGCAAACCGCTTAACGAAGAGATTCTCTAGTTCTGAAAAGGTCTTTACTGAGCCGTTCGGCAATTCTGCGTACCATTTGAAGGCAATCCCTGACAAACTGCTGACGAACTGACAGAAGAGTAGAGCGTCACTCCCACCGGCATTGCAGCAACTAGCACAAAAATGTGCGACATGCTGCCGGGGGTTTCCCGTTCCATCAAAAGTCTTAAACAGAGGTGGTACGAAGCCTTTCGGGTATTGGACCGCATCGAACAATTCGGGGTAAGGTCTACCCGTCTGAATAGATGTTCCATTCTTAGATTGTGCTAGGGCTTCGCGCACCTGCTGTTCTACCATGCTCTTAATGTCCTTTTCTAGAATCATGCTTTGTGCAGGATCTTTCTTTGGTTGTTCGTCTCCGTTGACGGATGTGATCTCTTTTCCTCCATCTGCAATATGGATAATTTTTGGGGGTGTCTCTTTTCGAGGTCGTACCCGACTCCGGAGAGTGGCTAAGGCAGCAGCCATCTCTTCCATCCTCTTTGCCATCTGGGAAATTGTGTCATCTCTTTCCCGAAGCTGTGCCCTCATTACTTCCGATTCATCTCTCTCCGTAGCTGCTGGAGCACCATGTGAAGCGGATGATGCTCGCGTTTCAACCATGTTGATCTCGGCATACTCCTCATCCATGAACTCTGATGAGTCAACTTCATCCTCTAGTTTTTCTTCTCTTTCTTTTGCTAACCGTCGGATGTCGGTCCTTAATTTGTCCATGGCATCCTCTAGTGGCCTTTTCCGCACGGTCTCTCAGTTGTCTCGTGACGGTTGTTGAACTTCCTTTCCGGGAGTCCCCTTTATCGCAGTAGCACTTTCTTCTGATTCAAGTCTTCTGACGAGACTTTTCTTCTCAGGACATTGTTTTGGTCTTAGCTCGCTAGTAGTAGGTCGCCATACCATCCTTCTTGCAGCCGGGAGCCTAGGACCGAATGGTCTGTCGGCCATATGCTGGAAGGTGGTATCCTCTCTAATTTGCGGACCTGATACAACAACAGGTGCACTGGCTTTTATCTTCTTCTTTGGTTTCTCTGTGGCAGCAACAGGCTCTATTCGCGGTCCGAGGCGGGATTTAGCTGGCACCCGTCCTATCCTTCTTAAGATTTCTAACACAGGGCATCTTTCTTTCTTTGCCAATCTTTGTATAACAGCTTGCAGTCGAGCCAATGTCGCAGTCTTATCCCTTTTTCTTTTGTAATTGTTGTAGTACGCAGGTCGGGGTAATGCAGCGGCGATCCTACGGACGTCCTCTTCATCTGATGCGGCAGAGAGTGGGTGAAACCTGCTTCCTCTTAACAGAGGTATATAGTCGAGTCGTTCTTCTCTTTCCTCGGGAATTTCTTCTAGAAAAGCAACTTCATCGGCTTTGGCTTTCTCGATCTTGGCGATCTTTCTCGCTTCTATTTCTTCTTTGAGTCCGAGTTAGGGGTGCAACTCTTGAACCGGACCCAATCTCAAAAAAGATGGTATTGTAGCAAAATCCGTACCCTCCACGGTGACGAGGCTCATCACGGACTTGGATTTCCTTCCCCTTCGGCTTGCGAAGTCGGGGTAGGTGCGAGAGATGACTAGACCGGCTGGGGGTAGAGACGACGGTTCTCCTACGAACGAGTAGTACTTCTTTCACTGGAACCCTTTGCGGGGAGGGAATTCTTGAGTCGACTTCGGGTTGAACTCAATCACGGGCTCTTCGACTTCGACACTTTGTCCATTAGTGTGAAGAGAGTGACATCGGCGAACTCGACATCCGTGTTGCCAAATCCTTGTCCGAAACGGATGATTCTATTGTCGGGCAGCCTCATCCTTGTAAACGGTGAAGTCCATTCCATTGGTGAAGGAGAAGATTAACTTTGGGAAGTCATTTTCTCGAGGGTAGATTCCGAATGTCGATCCCGAATTATGCTTCCTTTTGTCGTAAAGTTTAGGATGAAAAAGAAAGAGTCCGAACACATTTTCGTTTATCTTAAGTGTATTTGTGATTTTTAAAAGAAATTGTTTATTAGGAGGCTCGTTTTGTTAGAAACAAAACGATTAAAGGAAAAAGGTTATATAAAAGGTAAAGGGCCCGATTTAGAATTGGGAAGGAAGAGAAAGTCTTATGCAAGACTTCTCGACTCGAAGGACCGCTCCTAAACTAATACCTATTGGGGGTCCACCCCACCTCAGAAAAGAGGTAAAAGGATCTCGAAACCTCTCCGTTTAGGGGTGTCTAAACAGTGGCTCCTAAATCCGAGAGGAGTTGGCTATACTCGTTCAAGACGTAAATGAACGGGGTATGCCAACGGAAGAATGATAGTTTTGGTCCACTAGGGATATGGACTCACTATCGATTTATGAAAGCAAAACCATCTAATTAAAAATGGAGAGAGGAACTAATCCCCAGCAGAGTCGCCAGAAATTATCGGCATATTTTTAGGTTGAGTGTTGTATTTTAAAAGGGGTCGCCTAACGTAAATTGTCGGCGAATTTTAAATTTTAAATTTAATTTAAATATATATATATATATATATATATATATATATATATATATATATATATATATATATATATATATATATATATATATAATTTGGAAAGTAGCACTTGATTTTTGAAAATAATTTTAAGCTTGAAAATTTTAAGATATGAAATTAAACCGATCTCACATCCCGAATAGTTTATATAAACGAGCACCGCATCACAAACCGTGTATCTATCCCGAAGAATAGACACACTGCTTGATGATGAGACTCGATTAAATAAACTAGAAGATTTGTGACATCCGTTTGGTCTGCGAACCAATTTAATAAGCCGACAAGTTCCCCTGTTTAATATAAAGAAATTAAACATGGTTTATATTACCTGGGTTCTTAAAGTTTCCTATAAGGGCAAGCCCCTATAGTTAATTATATCTTAAATGACGGGAATCATTTAAGAAAACTCTCGATAATGATCAGTGGTTTTGCTCTCAAGAATTTCAAAGTTTAAGGTTTTCAAAGGATTGAGTTTTGGAAGTTTCAATAAAGAATGAATCAAATTATGAATAGTTATTTTAGGAGTTCAAAGGAAGAAAAGTAGGAGAAGCTCGGGATCCCGTAAGAATCTTGGCAACTTCCCAAACTATCCTATGGTTCGGCTTCGAGTTAGGAATTTAATTTGATGTTGCAAACCTGCCAATTTTAATTAATTAAGACTTTTATTTGTATGATATAATCATGCAAATAGCCTCGAAGATGTGAGGGTTTATGTCATACCAGACGACTACCTCGGAGTCCTAAGACCGGTTAGGGCTTAATTTACATGACATGATCATGCAAATGCCTAACGAAGAGTTGAGGGTTTATGTTGTACTAAGCAAACTACGTCGAAATCCTATTGCTTGGTTATTTAAAACTAGGAAAGGTTTTGCTGAAGTAGATTCAAGTTTTGCTGATGACGATGGCCGTGCTGCCCACCATGCTCCGAGCTCCTTGTTGTTGCAGAGGTTTAGTTGTAGAAAGTGAAAATCAAGAGATGAGAGAAGTTTTTTGGTTTAGAGAAAATCTTAAAATCCAAGTTTTTTTAATATTTTTAATTAAAATAAATCTTAAAGTTGTTTAAACGTAACGTATTAAGATCCCACTGGTTCCGTCATCCCGACACCGTTATTTTCATCGAATTCACTTAGTCCAGATGAATTTCCTAAACTCAACTGAATGAATTCCACACTTTCATTTAGACCGTGGGAAATCTCGTTAGCAACACGTGGGTTACATCATCCGAGGTATTCCCGATCATTCAATGAGACATTTTAATTTAGTTGTAATTGTAGTTTTTTTGTTCTGTTTATGATTAAATTTTGAGTTGTTTTATATTTTGGAATGTTGTGGCGGTGAATATTATCTTGCAATGACTTTTAATTTAGTTTTGGTTTCATTTTAGGTTTTCATGCAACAATCTTGTTTAACATGCAAGAAAATGTAAAGTATAGTGCATGTAAGTAAATTGCAATAAAGTAAATTGCAATAAAATAAAAGCGTACTTGGAGGGTCTTCCCGTCATCCCAAGCTGCACTTAAAACACATGTTAGAGCATTTAAATATTTATAACAAGTACCTAGGTAAAGCCAAGGGAAGGGTTTTGGTTGTCTACTAAATTCCTAATCCTATAACTAGTCATCTCCTATGACGTCTAGGTTGTTGGTTTGGTTTAAGGATGATTTTCTTCATCAAAGAACAATTAGATTCAGTTGTTCTTCTAAAACATCTCGTCATATTGAGGAAGTGTTTAGGACGAGTCCTAAACATCTTTTCAATACTTCTGGAATTATTTTGAGTCCAAGTAAATTTAGTTGCACATATGAATTAATCATCCAGGAGTTTAGTTAAACTTTGTCTCTTGCTCAGTGAACTTGAGTATATGATTATCTGATGAATGAAGTGACATCTCACTTAATACTCTATTTAAGAGTTATAATAATTAAAGCCTTTAAGGGTAAGTTGGGTTTATTGAGAATTTTAATCATTCTTAATTTAAAGTTTGAGTTAATGATTTAAAGTGATTTGATTCAATTATGAGGTTTTAATTAATAATTTTAAGTTTGGAATAGTGTTCAAATTATTTTAGATTTAATTTAAATCTTTACACTTTCAATTATCTTAGTATTTCAGATTGATGTTTAGGTTTTAAATTTACTTAGATAGAAAGAGGTGTTGAAATTATTAATATGTTTTTGATTTAACTCTTAATGATTTGATTTAGGTTTGTTGTTAAGTGATTTTAATTTAATTTAATTTAATTTAATTTAATTGTTAAGGTGTTAATTTAATTTAATTTAAACTTTGACTTAACTTAATTTAATTTAATTTTAATTTAATTTAAAGATTTTTAAATTTGATTTTAATTATTGGACCATTTAACATTTTAAGCTTTAATTCATTTAAGGGTAATCTTCTTTTAATTTTTAATTTATTTAATTTGGATTATTATTTTAATTTTAATTAAAATTTAAATATTATTAAAGTGACTTATTTAGGGATTTTTAAATTAAAGAATAAATATCCTCTTAATAATATCCCTATTTTAATAATCCAAATTTTAAATATATTCTTCCCAAAATTTAAATTATTTAATTAATTAGAGTTTCATTTTGATATTTTCAAAGTTTTTAATGGGTTTCTACCCCTTAAATTCCCTAAGTTTCAATCATCCAAGAGAAAATTAAAATCAAATATTTTACCATCCATTTTGATTAAACCTAAAGTTTTAATTAAGGATTAAAATTTTTAATTACCTTTATGCCTTTTTAAGCTTATTTATTTCATAACTCACTAAACTGAGCTCAAATGAATTTGAAATTTATATGTCACCTCACTCATATGTCAATTAAGACATTAGAGGAGAAAATGTGATTTTTCTGAATTTAATTTATTTATATAATTATTTGTTGTAGAAAATAGGGGTTTTCAAAGAAAATTCAACAGCATGAGCAAGGAGAGGTTTCTATCCTTAAGAAAATTATGGGATGTTCCTAATGACTAGAGGACCACTTGAACCAATTTTTGTGATTTTTTGAATTATATTTTATTTATTATAATTATTTTGAATTTTAGAGTATTAATTAATTTTAAAATAACGTAAAAGTTTAAAAATAGATTTTATATATTTTTTAAATTCATTTGACCTCAAGGAGTCCAGAGAAACAAATTTTATAATTTTTTGATCTTTATTTGATTTATTAGAATTATTTTAGTGAAGAGGGTTAAAAATTCATTTTTAATATTAAAAATTACATTAAGCCTTTAAAATTCAATATCTTATCCTAGGGACTTAGAAAAAATATTTGGTTTATTCCTAAGTGATTAAGAGTTAAAATGTGACATTTTTATGATTTTTAATATTTTTATGATTTTTATTATTTTTTTAACTATTAAAATATTAAAATATTGTGAAAAATCAACTTTTTTGAAAATTCCAATTGTAATTTTTCTGAACTTCCCTGATATCGAGAAGTTCCAAAACCATTTTTGTGAATTTTTGAAAAGTATTTTTGGAGTTATAAATTTTTAAAGTTCCATTTTACTTATGAGGCTTAATCAACCCATTTGGTGGGGTTAATTAAGTCCAATTGATCTCAAAATTTTATGTGAGGTTTCTCTGACCCTAAAGAGTAATGGAGAATTATTTTCAAGTCAATTTTATGTGTGGTTAACCCTAATTAATTCAAATTCAATTTTAGGGGTTTAGGCCAATTAAGGTTATCATGAATGAATTAACTCAAAATATATTTTTCATAGGGTTCCCTGGTCCTAAGAAACATCACTAAATTTTCCTAGAATTTATTTTACAACATGTTAATTTATTAGAATTAAAATACCTAAAACAGTGACATGAACTTGAAAAATCAATAACTCTTCACAGAGATGGCCTCTGACCTTGAAAAATTCAGAGAATGTTCCCAAGATCAGAGTCTTCAAAAGCCATATGGTCTCATGCCATGGTAAATTATCTATTCAAATGGAGAATCAAAACATTGAAAACAGTAAATAAATTATTAAAAATAAAATTCTCATCCAATTAACTTGATTTCTTTTTCGCATTGTTCTCCTCATTTCACTGAGCAAGAGGGTATTTTTATTTTATTTTTGTGATTTTTCTATGCAATGATATGAATTTTTTAAGTTCAGGGCATTTAAATAATTCAAAAATATCCTAATTTCCTACTTATCCACGCGGCGCCGCGTCAACCTCGGCAGCTCCGAAAGCCCACGCGTCGCGCTGTGATTCGCCGCCGCCATCTGACTCAGCTCTCCAGGGGCCCGCGGTTCACGTACCATTCCGCTGTCCGGCTTGATCTCGACCGTCCGCTCGATACACGCGCGATCCAACGGGTCCTGGTCATCGTCTACGACTGGTGTGCACCCGTGACCGTCCACACTCAAACCCTAATATCTCTCTCGATTCTCAATGGATTTTCGAGTTCTTATGCTCTATCGATTCGTCTTGAAGAGACGGACACATCCATACTGTTTATAGGCTATGAAATTAACCCAAACAAAATGGAGGATTGCTGGAAACTCGGGAGGAAGAATGAGTTCATACCTTTGCTCAGAGAAGTGAAGCTTCGATCTGAGAGTTGTGTCTCCTTCGATTGAGTCCAAGCAAGCTCCAGATGAAGTCTCTAGCTCTGGGGAGTTGTCTAAGTATGAAAGTGACCAAGGCCGATCACAAAGCTTGGAGGCTGGAAGTAATGGTTGGCCTGGTGAGGGGGCTTTTGCTGGAGAACTTCTCCTCTTGGTCTAGTGAAGGTGTAGGGTCAATCAATTTGAAGATTGGCTCACTGTGGTGAAGTGTCCTGTTTTTTGGTGGATTTTCAACTCGTAAATCGAGCTCCGTTAATGGGGTTTATGGTAAAGGAACACCGGGGATCAACTACTCCAGGTTAGGAGAAGGTCCCGAGTAATTTTGGCGAGTTTCCTTAAGGTCCGGTTCATCCCCTTGTTTGGCGAGAGGTGAGTGGGTTTAAATAGAGGTGGCTGGAGGGCCTCCTGTGGGGGTTTAATGGCTTGGATCCATCGCTCGAGGCAAGGGAAGAACAGCTGCAATGGCCATTGGGAATGGGACAGCTCAGCTAGTTCAAATTGAATTTTTGATTTAAATTAAGCCTCTCGGCCTGGTGGTTTCCGGCGGCTGTGGTGGCTGGCCGACCAAGCATGGGTCACCCTCAGGGTCAGAGAGGTCAGGGCTTGAGTTTGGTGCCAACAATTGGCTTTGGACAAGTGTAAAGGAGTTGGATTAAAGTGGAAGGGGGAGAAGGTTATTTTGGGTTAAAATGGGTCAACCCATGGTTTTGGGCTTGGTGCACCACCCAAGGCTCGGATTTAGGCTGAAAAGGTTCATTTGGGTCGACCAAAAGGAAATGGTATAGTCTCCATCAAGGATTAGGTGGCTAACTTGGTTTAGTGTGTATCATGGATGGGGTTAAAAAGGCTTAAGGAAGGTTTAAGAAAGGGGCTCCTCCATTTGCCATTTATGGGATGGTCACATGTCAAACTTCTCATGGCTTTACATGGGGCTTAAGGATGGCTTCATGGCTCCATGTGGCTTGGGAATGGCTTAGCCAAGTTTCGTGAAAATGGGTTTTAGGGACTTTTGGCATTTAGGGGTGATTTGGCATGAGGCTTGATTTGGAATCATTTGATCATGGATTTAAAACTTAGGGGTTGATTTTGGTTAAAAGGATGACAAATGAAAATGTCATGTGGGCTTTAGGATAGATATTGGGCTTTTGAAATAGTTTTCGATGGGCTTTTTAAAGGCTTTATAGGAGTGGGCTTTTAGATTTTAAAATGAGCTTTTGGATGAAAGTTTTGTGAAGGACCATGCCAAATAAATGTTGGGTTTAGTTTAGGGATGTGTCATGAGTGATTTGGAACAAATTTGAAGTTATTTTGAATTGAATTGTGTTTAATATGGGCCTTTTAGTAAAGGGGCCAAAGTGGGTCAAATTGGGCTAACTTGGTTTAAGATTGGGCTAAAGTTGGATTTGATGTAAAATTAATGTTTAGAAATGTTTATGGGAGTGTCACAAAGAGTTTTCAACTTTGGTTGAGCTTTAATTTTGGGATTTGGGCCCATTTGGGTTAGGTTTGGGCTTAGGTCAATTTAAGGGATTTTGGTTTTGGGTTAGGTTTGGGTGGAGCTTAGGTTCAAAATTTGGACAAATCAAGTTAGTGTTTTGTTTATGGGGATGTTAGGAAGGCTTTAGAAAAGATTTGGGGCCAATTGGGGTTGAATTGGGCTAGGTTTGGGCTAGGTTTAGGTCATGTGCCAAAATTTGGCCTTAAGCTCCAAATTGAAATTGGGCTCAAATGTCAACCAAATTGGACTTGGATTTGGTCGAAATTGATATTGGGGATATGGAATTGAAGTTTAGAATTGAATTGGACCAAAATTGAGGTCAATCGGGGTGGTTTGGTTCGACATTTGGTTCACTGGGTTAAGAATGGGTCAAATTGGGGTTTTGGTAAAAGTGGGGTAAACCGACACAATTGGCCCATGGTGTAGTTGAACAAAATGAAATTGGGAATATTTGAGATTTTCTGAAGTTTTTTTGTGAATTTTCTGAATTTTTTGGATTTTTGGGGTAAAAGGGTATTTTGGTAATTTTTTGGGGGGGGGTTTAGGGGTATTTTTGGAAATTTTGGTATTTTTAGCCAAAGATGGTCAATCTGAATGGTGGGAAGTGTTTAGGATTGATTTTGAGGGGTTTTGGATAATTTAGGCAATTTTGCAAATTTTGGGTCATTTCAAGGGTATTTGGTAGGTTTGGTGGGTCCGGGGCCCCGGGGGTCAAAAATTGAAATTTTGGAAAAATGAAGATTGATTGAATGTGAGTAGAATGGAATCACTTTGGTTAAGCCATGAAGCCATATTAAGCTCATATGAGCCATGAGAGGACTCATTTGAGGCATTCACTATATTGTTCCTAATCCTCTTAGCCATGGGCTAGGGTTAAGGACCATCCATATGAATTACCTACATGAGTCAAGAAGTCAAGTTGGGTGAGAGTGTGGTTTTAGGACTTGGAATGTGTGTGAGAGTGTAGTGTATGTACAATTCAACCCTCACCAAACCAGGCCACCCAGGGTATTCCTAAGGCCAAAAAGGTCCCATAGGGACTCATCCTTTAAACCTCCACATTTGATTTCAACCCTCTAGGTGATTAGGGGTCTACAATCAAGCTTGTGGGGTTTGCAGGGAGTTAAGAAGTAGTTTGAATTTCTAAAGCGTGGGTTCCATTTCTAGTCCTCTAAGATTAGTCAAAGGAAAAGCCTAATGCTAGATCCTAAGTTCTAAAGAGAGAAGCAAAAGACCTCATCAAAAATGAGGTCAACAGGTGAGAATGATTTAAAGACATCTTCTTATTCTAAAAATTATAATGGTATTTTCACTGATTTTTCATTGACTTTGCAAATTGGCAACTTGTGATGTTAAAATCTGTTGAAAAACATAATGACCCGCGAGGGCTATGATTTCACCCAACTCGCGAATACCACACTTCACTTTGGAAAGAGTTGTTGAGATCACCCGAGGTGGAGTGCAAATAAATAGGTAGATAAGTTTTTATGAGCGTAGAATTGATGTTTATAAGGCGATAGACTAGATTCTTTTATCAATTCGATTTAGAGTTTGGATCGTAAGAGTCCCTAGTAGGTCCTATAGAGAGGACACAGTGGGTTCTCTGGAGGTGAGAGGCCAGAATCTACTCAACACAACTACACAAGCTGGAGACAAACTTTAGATTAATCAACGTTCTTTGCTAGTACCGAGAGGGGGTAAAGAATAAGAATGCTCCAATTTGTCACAATACATCATTTTACATTTTTAATCATTCAAATCCTACATTGTTTAACATCTCTTTGCAAGAAGAAAGATCTTTTCATAAAATTCAATCTCATTTTTAAATTTTAGTAGTCATTTGCATTTTATCAAACTTTCAAGTTTAGTTGTTACTTCTTGCTTAAATTTAGTATTAACCTTTGCAAACATATCGACATTGTTCTCCTATTATATTTATATGTAATTTAAATAGAGTTTTTGCAAGTTAAATATTAAAAGTTGCACTTTCTTTGTGGGTCAATATTGGGGTTTTTAAAGAAAATTCTTTATTACTTGAAACAATACGTATACTTGCGTAATACCCCTAACATAAAAACTTATTATATATTTTCTAAATCATTTCAATTATTTACATTAGCCGCTAAACATAATTAACGTAATTTTAAGAAAGATAAATATTAACGTACTTGCGGGTCACATCACACTATCAAACACACCCCAAAGAAAATCTTGATTAGTATGGCTATGAGAATTAGAACAGGTTATTCTTTTGGACTATATTGATGCTATACAAATAATGAAAATTGCTTTTATAATATGCATGTCGATTGCAATTGTCACATGGATTGAGAAAATCTACATATAAGAAATTTCTAATCATATAAGAAAAGAATTTTAAAGCAATGAAAGTTGGATTGGTGTTTCACATTTAAATTTGATATGCTTTAAAAGAAAAAGGTTGGGAGAAAACATATCTGGGTCTCAAGTAGTGAAAAAAAGAAATAAATTAAAGTTCGAAGATTTGCACACAAACTTAGGCACCTGATTTGTTTATATTTTCACCTGTTACTTATAGTTTAATTTGCTAAACTTTAGCCGTCTCATGATTGAGCATTTATTAGGCGTCTGCACATATGAATTTTGTCATATTTTAATTGTATTGATAATATCAATGCAGTCAATACAACTAAAAATACAACAGAATTCGTACCTTTCGCATCTTTTTTATCCCACTTATTAACTATTTCCCATGATCAGGTTGCTTTCTTGCTAGGCTATTTCAATTTGTCGTGTAATGCAGTTAATGTCAAAAATTGAATTTATAAATTACGAAATCCATATATAATGGTAAGCCTGTACAACTCATGTTTATATTATGTTTGGAAACAATACATGCAGCTGTTGAGAAGGACGTCAAGATTGTTATTTATTTTTAACTCTACAGGTCCGACTTGAGACAAATTTAATATAACCCTAATTTAAAAAAAATGGAAGATAAATTGACAAAATAAAATAAAATTGATGAGAGCCGTTCATTTAGATATTTTTATTTGATTAATTTTATTTCATATTTGTTCGCCTAATAATTGGAGTTGGTAGGTATTGCTAGAAGCACTGACACAAGATATAAATTTGTCTCCTGAATTCAATGAGCACCTCTCATATATGCTTAATGTAGCCTCTACTATAATACACTTGACTGAGTAACATTTTTAGAGGTGTGAGACCAACTCGCACATGTATGTAGTGCTCTTATTGGACTCCGGACTTGATAGAATAATTTTCTCTAAAACTGAAAATTTTTCCCTTTCAATTTTGTAGTATAAAAAATTTTAACCGTAGGTATTGAATAAAGACATTTAATTAGAAGTTGAGTTAAACAAAACGTAGTATCTTGAGGCTCGTACGCCGGTACAGTTCTAACCTTCAATCTATTTAAAGATCTGAACTCAACAGATAATACCAAAAGATTGAAGTGCATATAATTGCTTAATTTATTTGTATTTCTAAAGAAGGTAGTCCATTTGACGGGAAAAATAGTAAATATATTTCCTAGTTTGTATCGCAAACAGCATCCTCACATAAGAAATTTATTAGAATAATGTAGATATTACAGATAACCCTTCCATATTATATCAAAGACAAAATATATATAAATAATAACTTCTACTTAATTTAAAACTGTTATTATTATGTTGAATTAAATTTTATTAACTGTACATTAAGATTGTGACAAATCCTGAGTTGATCCAACGATCCATAATGAAGTATAACAAAAGAAAGCTCATTAAAAGGAAAACAAGAGACCCACTTATTAAATTCGACCAAGCCATCCGAGTCAAGAACGAAGGCCAACAAAGTCAAGAGAATGAAAAAAAGAGTGATCCAAGTTTGAATCGATCGACTAAAACAAAACAGATAAGCAAGCGAGCTAACCGTTACAAGAAAGTCAATCGAAGGCACCAACCAGTCTTGCAATAGATTTTCCTGAGAAAAGAGGCTAGTTCCTTGATATAACTAGTCATCCCAAGGATGCCCTTGAGATTCCTCCTCAAGTACTGAAATTTGGCAATATAGTAAACCCTCACAATTATCCTAAAAGACATCCTCACCAAATAATGAGTTATCTATCAGTTACTGTGATTCACCATCCAATAACATAGTTTTGGTCTGCTGACAAGAGCATCTCATTCAAGTATCAAGGATCGATAACAAGACAAGATCAACCGATCCGTAAATCCTAGCATACTAAGTCAGCCTCGTCGACTCAAAGCTAATTAAGTCTAACCGACCGATTGCACCCACTTAGCCTAGCCAACCGAACCAGGCTTATCTAGCCAATGTCATATTAGGCAAGCCGTCTGAGTCATTAGAAGACCGAGCACTAAGCTCAAACATGTAAAATACCTAGAATATATAGTATAGCCCAAGTTAAAAGTGTGGCAGAAATGTAATATTATTATATTTTCCTCTCTTCTTATTAAATATGGAGATCATATTATGAGAACAGATTAATTGTAAGAATTTTCTTAATTCATTATTTTTTAATGTTTTCTCTCTTTCTCTCTCTCGCTCTCACACACACACACACTTTTTACGTTATGACTATTCATGTGTTTCATTGATAAATTAGAATTGAACATTTTAATAAAAATCTTTTCATGCTAAGATGTAGTCTTTAGTGGACCTCCTATTTTTCAAGTATGGTCACCACAGAAGAAATCAATTAATGTTGGAATCTAAGAGAGAATCCATTGAAAGGATAATTTCTACATCAATCGGTTAAGCCTTAAAATTGAATTAAGAAGGAGGTTTTTGGGGCCTATGGTGAAAACCTTTCAAAACAACTACGCACCACAGTATAATGTAATACAAACCCTTGGTAAAGATTTTACAAACTTAAGATTATTTGAGGATTTTGGCCGGAGCTCATCAAAAATTAAACATGATATATTTGATTATTAAGAATTTCATCTAAAACACACACACACACACACACACACACACACACACACACACACACACAGAGATATATATATATATATATATATATATATATATATATATATATATATATATATATATATATATATATATATACATCATTGTATCTTGGGATAATCTAACTGTATAGACCACAAATGAAATGTGACAAGGCAAAATGAAGCTGGTCAAATGAAGCCGACCAGCTGAAGATTAACAACCGATCAATTAAATGACTGTCGATTGACTGAAGGCCAGCCCGACAACTTAAGGGCCATTCAAGCCAACATGAAAAAAACATCTATTCAAACGACCAAAAAGGTCTAACAACGTGAAGTTCTCTCAAGAGGTCCCAAAAGGTCCTCAAAGTTCTACAGAAATTACCATGGAATGATAATCAAGAAAGCTAGCCTAGCGACCTAAGGCCAGCAGACCACCACATTTAAAGCTGACCGGCTTCCCAGAGCGAAGGCAAATCGGTATCCAAAAAAAAAGCCCATCGGCTTCTCAGAGAGAAGGTTGACTGATGTCCATACAAAAAGCGCAAAAATCAGTTTTAAGTACAAAAAATGCACGCTAAAAGATAATAATAACCTATAAAACCCCCATTAAAGCAAGGGCAAGCGTGCACCTTTATAATTTGTCCCTCAATCTTCTATAAATATGGGGACCATAGCATGTATTAAGGGATTTGGCCTCTCTATGCTTTTTGCCTCTTTAGGCTCTTCCATCACTTATAGAGAAAAATTTCTCCCCTTTTTCTCTTGTAATCCCTCAGTTACAATATATAAAATGGTCACAGAGCTTGAGAATACTTTAGGTTGCGTCTCTGGGGCAAGTCTGTGTGTGCTATTTATTTCTTTCTTCCTCTCTGTCTTTCTCCCATTCTCTCCACTTTAGTTTAGACAGCTCTAGTCCTTGGGCTTGCCTCACAGAATAAATATGGATTCAAAGCCTTAAAAGGAGAAGTGAACATGGGCTATATTATTAATAAGAAGGGAAGTAAAGCAAATGAGATGAAACACATCTTAGAGACATTCATAGCATGCTAAGGAGTTCAAGCAGCAATAAATCAGGAGTAAAAAAAACCCATTTCTGTCATATTCATAGAAGCTTTAGCTAGGAGGCAAAAACTACACCACAGAAATAAACAACAGGTTCACAGCAGGCGGAACACATTTTCATTGAAAGCCGACTGACGATATCCAATGATGCATTCACAATTACAAGTTACTGACATCTATCTCAACAAACAAAGGGAGTATCATCTAAAAACTTTTTCTTTTGATATGATATATAAATCCTTTTAATATTCATTTAGGTCCGATTGTCACTGGGAAACTCAAATCCAAGAAGCAATGATGACAAGTGCCCCAAAGAGGTGTGCTCGGTAGAATAGCCCGAACGCTCTTGCATCACAAACCTTGGTTTCCAAACTTGAATTGGATAATGCTTTGGAGGTGGTTCTCTGGACAATGGTGATAAGCTCTCTAAAGGGTACGTCACAAATCACCTAGCAGCATGTCTTGACGATTACTCCCCTGAAGGCAGAGACAAGATCCACCGACGTGCTAGTGAGTATAGGCTGACCGAGGTGACAATTCGACCATGAAACCGTGACTATGAAAAGTGTAAGACTCAAGTTCATCCCCAATATAATAAAAACCGAAAGGGATGTCATAGAAATTTGATCAGTGGAAAATAATAAGGACAATCGCTAATGACATTATAGATATTTGATCATTGCCAATCATAAAAAAACCTATCTCAAAGTTCAATGTGGATGAAGCCTAATGGTGGTTCTTTGCCTATTATTGACAGGCTTCGGAAAGGATATGTCGCAAATCACCCCAACGGTGAATCTCATCAGTTACTTGATCAAGGCAACAATATGATTAAACGAATGAGACAGGCAGTGTATGACTTATATTAGGTTGTGACACATCTAAAATGATAGGTGATCTTTCCCAAGATCTGAGTCATCAATGAATAATAACACTCAAGCATCATAAAAACTATGCATCTCAACTCAAATCAAATACGAATCAAAGCAGCTCCTTACCCGATTGCAAAAAGCTCCGTGAAGGGTACCAGGCCAATTACTTATGCCAAGTCCAAAGTAACAACAATCTAATTAAGCAAATAGAATGAAGGACAATATATGACTTGGGTCAGGTAACTAATGCACCATAGTCGAGCAAAGAACCCTGTCTAATCAAGGGTGATCAAAAGCCAAAAACTCTACAGTTGAAAAGTGAAACTGAACGAAAGGCAAGAACATAGCCAAAAAAATGGCCTAATACTACACCTGAATTTTGTTTTTATAATTGATCAGTTACAAAATTTAATCGTACATTACAATTGAAGTAATACATAAAAAAACACCAAAAAAAAATCTTAAGTACAAACATATCAGACAACTAATCATGCATTAGAAGAGTCTTCGTCTATCGCATGATCATCCAATGATTCACCGTCTCTGACTAGCATCGATGGGGTAGCAAAAAGCTTGATGAATCTTGCTAGTCTAGTTTTGCACGAACCGGTCTAGTCTGCAGGAACTGGTCGACTACCGGCTCACCGCCAAGTTAGAGATCCTTGGCTTGACCCTAAGTAAACTCCACCAGTGCATTTTAACTATATCAATTTTATGTGATTTTACCAGCATTTTACAAATTATTTTCATTATTTATCATAAATTTACACTTGAGAAAGGTTATTCTTGATGTATAGGTGTCATACAAGTAAAATTGGGTTAATACATACCATATAATGGTGTTCAGTGTGACCACATCTAATCTGGTTGTGACCAAGCTAGATTTGGGCATGACCATACCATAACTGGAATTACCATGCTAGTTTTGGGAGTGACCATGCCGCCAGATGTCTAGATTTACATTTTTTATGATATGTTTTGCTGATCTTGGATCTATTGAAAAATTTTGAGGACTTGGATGGCTATTTTGGATCCTAATGTAAAATAAACTATAAAATTATTTTTCTACCATTCTAAAAGGGGATCTTGTCCTCTTCTTGGCTTTTGGATGAGAGAAAGCAGCTTGAACACCAAAGTTGAGGGTGTTTGCCACATTTATCCCTTAGTATTTTCTTATATATTGTGAGAGGTTTTTGTATGAGAGAGGAGTTGGCTGCCGCAGAAGAGGAAATAAATCATTTTGTAAGTGTTTACTATCCATTTTACTTTCAACAATGATTTTATTGGGATGCTTTTCTGACGTTGTTTCTGTCATGTGTAGATAAACTTTTTTTCACACCCTTATGATTTATAGGATGCAATTTTGTGATTTTCTTAGTTGATTCTTTCCTTGCATCATTTTTATGAGGCATCAGTGTTTTTTTTTTGTTGTTGTGTTACCATAGAGTTTCATATACTCTTTATCTAATCAATTGAGATGTTATATAGTTCATGATATGTGACTCCTACCCATTGTGCAGAGGAAAAAAATGGTTTCACATATCATGAACTATATATTTTATCCAGGTTTTGCAACCTAGAAAGAAGATCAGAACAAATCCATGAAATTTCAGGGAGATTGAGGAAGCCTCAACTTCATGGGTTCTAGCCTTCATTTGACCTAGAGATGGACATAAGGAGGACATTCCATACCTGTTGAAAACAATTACATTGGAGAAAGTTTATGAAAATAATGAATCACCAGAACACCTAAATCACGAGGTGCGAGCCTCACATACCTCGAAGAACAAGAAGATTTCTCTCGCCTCGGTTTTTTATCTTTTTTGAACATGTTATCTTTTGCTTTCACTTTTTAAGTAGGATATCTGGAAACCTTCTTCTGTTGTGATCACACTAATTGGATTTATAAGTTTAGTAAACTAAATATTCACTCTCCAAAATAATTGTTAAAACTTTTCCTGGGAGATCAATGCACGATACTCTTTAACTGCATTAATACTTAACATATGCACTTGCGTTATACACCAACTTACTTCCCAACTAGTTTTGGTACATCAATCTTCATGGTGACAGTCCTCTCTGACAGTTCCACATTGTCATCCAACATGACAGATAACATCTCTGATGCAGCTTTAAAAATCCATCGGCCTTAACTAGCAAGGCCTCCGCTTCGTACTGCCAACTCTTCATACATAACTAAGAGGGCATCTAATTAAACTACTCTTTCTTTTGTGGCCAACATCTAAACCTCCACAAACCGGCTTCGGCTTACCACCTTTATCGTGGAATTCCCGGACCCAAGATACCTGGATGACAGATAAAGGGATGATGTCAGTCCCAACAACTTGAATCAATCAACCAGGTAGCATACCTCCATAGTTCATACTCGCCCAAGTGCTTTTCCATGGTCTTGGTCCACAAGGTATTCACAATTGTTGTAGCATGCCTATCCGGAACCTAGTCATGGAAGTTCCAATCAAAAAACAATTCAATAAGAGCAAACGAGGATTCCTTTATGACAAAGACATTTTTTATTCCACTTGCAAAAGGTCATCCTCAAGCTCTTTTAATGGACACTTTCCCTTGTGTCATTATGCTTCCTTTGCATTAGTTAGCTCCTCCTATGACTAAATTGCAAAGTTAAGAGAGGCCACTCTAATACTTGTCCAAGCCTTTACCACTGGCTTCAGCTCTGGGGCTCTGGGAGACACCTTCTTAGCCTCCCCTATTTAGTCATGCTGATGAAGCTTGTTGGAGGCACCTAGTAATGACTGGATGGAAATTGGTTGGAAGGCACTTTTGGAAGCTCCTCGACATCTAGTTAGTGGTATTTAGAAGTCTGATTTGCTTTCCTCCATGAACCCTTGTATCTAAATTCATAATAATCGACATTCATTTGATCGATCTTGTCAAGCACATAAAAATTTATATTTTTAAAAGAGGTCGTCCAGTAGAAGCTGTCGGTCGCCGGAATCGAAATCTCGTCTCCCGCTTCGGAAGGACTTCCAATTTATACATATATAATTAATTTAAATATATAATTTTAATTTTAAAATATGAAATCCAACTTATTTCATACCTTGAATAGTTTAAATAAATGAGGACTTATATCAAGCTACGCATCTACCTCGAGGGACAAACTCATCGCTAATATGGAGGCTTAGTTAAATAAACTAATCAAATATGACATCTGTTTGGTTTGCGAAACCTGTGTTTTGATAGACAAATTCCCTTATCTAATACATATGAATTATATAGGGTTTATATTAATACTAGGTTCATTTACATTTCCTATAAGAGCAAGCCCCTATAGTTAATTACATCTTAGATGACCAAAGTTATCTAAAAAAACTCTAGATTTAGATCATGAAATATATTTTTATGAATTGAATTCCAAAGGCTAGGATTTTCAACAAAAGTGAGGTAATTGGAATCCAATAGGTGAGTGGTTTCAAGTTCTGGAACAGTTGTTGTAGGAACCCAAAGGAGGATGAACTAGGGGAGGTCATTAATCCAAGAGTAAATCTTGGTGACTTCTCAATCTATCCTATTATTTGTCTTTGATTTGGATGAATTTTTCATATTTCATCCTGCCAATTTTAATTAATTAGGGCTTACATTTACTTGATATCGATCATGCAAATAACCTGGAAGTTAGAAGGATTTATGTCATATTGGATGACAATGTTGGAAACCTAAGGAGAGTTGGGGTTTATATTGAACTAAGTGAAAATGCCCAAAAGATTAGGTGAGGATTTATGCCGCATTAGGCAGGCTACCTCGAAGTCCTATGGATTGTTTTTTAATTCTAAGGAAAGGTTTTGCTGATGTAGACATGTTCTATTGTTGAAGATGACCGTGCTGCCCACGCTGCATATTCCACATTCCTCGTCGTAGCACGCTTAGTTTTAGAAGTTACAATTGTAGAGATGAGAGAAGTAACATGTTCTGGAAGGTTTAAAATTGAGGTGGCTTAGTGTTTTAATTAAAACAAATGTTTAAGTTGATTATAGCGACACAGGTTAGGATCCCACGGGTCCCTCGTTCCGGTTTCACCATTATCATCGGATCCACTTAGTCAAAATGAATCTGCTAAACCCAACTGAATGAGTTCCACACTTTCATTTAGACCGTAGGAAACCCCGTTAGTAACATGTAGGTTACATCCTCCGATGGATTCCCAGTCATCCAAGAGTCGTTTTAATTTAGTTAAAGTTGTGAGTTTATTTTGGTTGGTGATTAAATTTTGTGTTGTTTAAATTTGCGGGATTCAATCATTTTTTTTTTCACAATTCAAAATATGCAGGAAGGTAAAGCAAGAAAGTTACGCTAAACAGCAATATATGCAGTGGAAAGCAAAGCCGGTAAACCGAACTAAACGAGTATATGTATGTGCTAAAGTGTATGCAGGAAAGGTAAAGTATGAGACTTGTGTAATAAACGAAGAGAAAACTGAAAGAGCGAAGAAGAATGTCTCGTAGGAAATTCATAGAAAATCTGTAGAAAGATCCATAGAAAATTCGTAGGAAATCCGAAAAAAGCAAATCCGTGGAGAAAAACTCATAAGAAATCCGTAGAAAATCTATGAAAGATTCATAGGCAAATCACAAAAAATGGACCACAAGTCTCTGGGAACCATAAGCACGATGGTGCGGAGGACTCGCAGTTGTGCTCGTATATATCTCGCCTTAAGTGAACTACCAAACCGTCATCTTATGGTAGACGATTAACTATATCCGAATAGTCAACAAGTGGACCTTTGCGAAATTTTCATACATTTCAATTTGGCCGCATGCAAGTGAAACATTTTGGGAAGGGAGGCTATTTTTGTTGTGGAGGTAGTTTTGTATTTTTCTTTTTCAAAAAAAGTATATGTATATTTTATAAAAGTAGTATGATCCACGAGTTGACTATCCTAATTGAACTAGGACTACTAGCAACCTAAGAGTGACAACGGCAGAAATCCTTAAGGATGGGTGAATAGTACCAGTAAATTCATTCGTCTACCCTCTCTAGGGTCTGCGAGTCGGGAGATACTATTCAAGAAATCCCTTGCATCCCTCTTTTACCGCAATGTCATCGTCGTCCTCCCCCATCCACCTTACTTACAACCTTGATGACCCACATATGGCAGAAGTGCTATACATGCATGCTTTTGTGTTCTACATAAACACGGGAATCAAGCCAAGAAGTAAGAAGAAACAAAGGACAAGGGGTTAAGGAAGGAAAGAGGAGATGGTGATCCACCCAGAACAATTTCATAAAGGGGGTGGAGGGACTCTCAAAATTGCACAAAGTAATAAACATGAACTGGTGTAAGGACAAAAGTAAACTCCATATGTGGTGCAAAAGGGGCAGCCACGGAGTGAGAAAAATGTGTAAGGGCAAATCCCTACAAATGAGCGTAGGGGAAAGGATGTCTATAAAACTTCCAAGATAGGTGAACCGAACCTCTCCCAACATGGTGCAGAGAGGTGGCAACGAGGATATATGAAGTGCGGAAGAGAAACCCCCTCCAACATCGTATGAGGGGATTTATCAATCATGTAAAGTAGAGAAAACTAAATCCCTTTAACATGGTGCATAGGGAGTAATTTATAAAACATATAAAGGAGAAAAGACCGAACCCCTTCGACATGGTGTAAAGGGAGCAATTTATCGAGGTAGAAAACCGGCAAAAGGGGAAGACTCAAAATTACCACGTAAAGTATTCTCCTTAAAACCCTAATTATTTCATATCTTCACACCTCCTAAACGGCACAAACTTTTCCATATATAACATGACAAAGAGACTAAGCAATTGGACATATTAAGACA
The DNA here is from genome assembly GCA_022702705.1 of Papilionanthe hookeriana x Papilionanthe teres. Taxonomy (NCBI): domain Eukaryota; kingdom Viridiplantae; phylum Streptophyta; class Magnoliopsida; order Asparagales; family Orchidaceae; genus Papilionanthe; species Papilionanthe hookeriana x Papilionanthe teres. The sequence goes on along the minus strand of CM040430.1, from coordinate 112,869,981 downwards.
ATGTGTTATAACGAATAGAAAATTTGTAGGAAGAGCAAATTGTTTATCTTTTTTATGTTGAATTAGTCATTGAGGAAATGGTGGAGGAGGTTTTTCAACAGAAATTTTCATTGGTATTAAAGGATTTTCTAAGTTTGGATCTTGTTGATTCTTTTCCTTTTCAATTTCCACTTCCTCTTTTTGACTTTCAAGTTCTTTCTGAATTCGAAGTTCTAATTCTTTTCCACTTCGTAATTGTATAGCTTTAATTTGTTCATTTCCCTTATCTTTGGGATTTATTTCCACATTACTAGGAAATGTTCCAGGTATTCTATTATTAAGTGCAGTAGCGATATGTCCAAGTTGAGTTTCAATATTTTTAATAGCTGTTCATTGATTTTGTAATTGGTTTCCTTGTATTTGTAATTGATTTCCTTGATTTTGTAAATGTTGACCCATATTTAATATTAATTCTTATATAGATAATTTCTTATCTTTAAATTGTGGGTTATTATTATTAAATCCAGGTGGATACTTAGGTTTATAATTAGAATTTCCTTGATTAGAGGATTTCTAATGGTTGTGTTATGTTATTCATCCATGGTTGATTAGTTGTGTTATTATTCCAATTAAAATTAGGATGATTGTTCCATCCAGGGATTATAATAATTCGCATAAGGATTATTAGGTACGTTATTAATTGCATTTATAGTTTCATATTGAGATTGAGATTCGATAAGTTGTCGAGATGAATTTTCTTCTAATATATTTGGAGAGTAATTTATTCCAAAATGATCTAATTTTTAGATACGGCAGCGATTTGCTAAGCTAACATAGATATTGCATCATTTTCATGAATACTTAGCTATCTTTTTTGGATTCATTCTATCAGTGAGCCATTGAAAATTATTGGTTGCCATTTCTTCGATTAGTGCATAAGCTTCATCAAATGGTTTTGACATTAATGATCCTCCGTAATGACATCGATGATTGATCTTAAAGATCCTACTAATCCATTATAGAAAGTTTGAATAATTAACCAATATGGTAACGCATGATGTGGCCATTTCCTAAGAAGTTCTTTAAATCTCTCCTAAGCTTCATATATTGATTCTCCATTAAACTGACTAAAAGTAGTTATATCATTTCTAAGCTTAGCAGTTTTGGATGGTGGAAAATATTTGGATAGAAATTTTTGTGATAACTCTCCCAGAGTTTTAATAGATCCGAGTGCTTAACGAATTTAACCACATTTTAGCCTTATCCCTTAAAGAAAAAGGAAACGATCTAAGTCTCAATAGCATCATTAGATACTCCTTCATATTTGAAAGTAGCACATAGTTCTAAAAAACTAGCAAGATGTAAATTAGGATCTTCGGTAGGTGAACCGCTAAATTGATTATTTTGTACCATTTGGATAATTGCGGGTTTAAGTTCGAATGAATTAGCGAGCTACATCAGGGTTTTGAATAGTTAAATGAATTTCATCTAATGTAGGATTGGCATAATCTCGTAATGGTCTCTGTTGATTAATATTTTCATTTTCAGGAATATTTGCCATTTGTGTTAAGTTTATAATTTCTCTTTTTTTATTTTCTAATTCTTTTAATTGTACGTTCTAATTCTGAATCGTAAGGTATTAAATTTTCGTTTCCAAATTTTCGCATACAATTTTTGCCAAATAAATTTTAAAATAGCCCGTTACTCTAGTAAATAATTTCTGAAACTCCCTGGCAACGGCGCCAAAAACTTGACTCACTTTTTATATGTTTGCAAATTATGTTAATAGCAACGACACCAAAAACTTGATCCCGCTTTAATATATATATATATATATATATATATATATATATATATATATATATATATATGTATATGTATATATTTGATTTTATGATTGAATGTTTAATGTGGATTCTACGCGAGTATACGTATTGTATCGAGTAATACGGGGCTACTAGTGGAGTCTCGGTTATTTTTCCACAGGGAAGTTTTTAACAGATTTGTATCAGCTAAAATTTAAAGGAATTACTTACTAATAATAATAAAAAATTTAAAGTAACTACAACAACTAATGTAAACCAATGCTTGAAATAAAGTTGATTTAAATAATTCAGAAAAAGTATCCTTCTCCTTGTTTTTAGAAAATTCAGTGAATGATGAATCTAAATAGAATTCTTGAATTGTATTGTGACAAATAGGAGCATTCTCATTCTTTACCCTTTTGTCCAGGTGCAAAGAACATTGACTAATCCTATGTTTGATTCTCGAATGCAGCGAAATTTAGGAGGATACTGGTTGCCACTTCGAGCTCCCACGTTTTCCTCACTTGAGGGCTAACATCTACACTTCGGCTCTCGAACAATAGGACCAAATTGAATATTTTAGTCGTCACACTAAAATGTCCGATTCTACGTCGATTAAATAATATTTCCCTATTTATTTGCACCCTCCTTCCAAGGCTTTTGACTTCCACGAATATTGGATGTAATTTTTACTATAGTTGATACTTCGACATATTTTAACAAATCGATTGGCCGGATTGAAAGTAAATTAAGTTCTAAGTAAAAATTATCACAATTTATTTTAATATATTATGTACTTCATTTTATTTCATCAATTCGCATAATTTTCATAAACAAGGAGAAAGACTAAGAAAACTACTCGAGAATGCATGGGAATAAAACAAAGCATGGATTTCATTTAAAGTTAACAACGATAAACAAAGATACTTATCTTAATTTCCTCCCAAGCGGACTCCTTGAAGTTCCTTTGACTTTTCCTTCTAGTACGGCACACTTCTAACTCACTAAAGATTCACTAAGACTCTCTAAATAAACTCGCTCAAGACTCGAGAGACTCACACAAATGACACACGAAAGACACCCGAAAGACTAAAATTCATCCTCTATTTATAGAGGTAGGCAAAGGTCCAAGGGATGCTTAAACACCTCTTGAAAAGCGTCCGGGTTTAATGTATATGCATTTTGAACTGTCTCGCCGTCGGCGGGAAACTACCTCGCCGTCAGTGGGGCTTCTAGAAGGTCTTCAAACCGCGCAATCTCGCTGTTGGTGGGCTTGGGCTCGCTGTTGGCGAGGTAGTTATAATTCCTTCAGAAATTCTCCTCATGAACTCGCCGTCGGCGCGCCTCGATATCGCCGTCGGTGACTTAGTTCATTTTGCATAAATTTCTTCCTTTTTGATCCAAATTTGCTCCATTTCATGCTTTTTACTTCCATCACTTATAAATCTGCATTCCTGCAGCAAAATAAAGAAAATGTCTTTCTTTAAAGTGCAATTTCATCAAAAATAGATATGAATTTTTTAATGTATTTTTCTGTGATCAGTATCGATCTCGAATGAGAGTCGGAATTTAGGTACTGACCTCGAAGGAAGAGAACTCGAATTTAGGTACCAGTCTCGGAAATTTAGAATTGAAATTTAGGTATCAATTCGAAGAGAATTGAAATTTAAGTATCGATCTCGGATGAGAGAGAAGCTGGAATTTAGGTACTCGGATCTCGAAAATTTATAAATGAAATTTAGGTATCAATTCGAAAGAGAATCGAAATTTAGGTATCGATCTTGAAGGAAGAGAACTGGAATTTAGGTACCAGTCTCGGAAATTTAGAATTGAAATTTAGGTATCAATTCGGAAGAGAATTGAAATTTTGGTATCGATCTCGAAGGAAGAGAACTGGAATTTAGGTACAAGTCTCGGAAATTTAGAATTGAAATTTAAGTATCAATTCGAAAGAGAATCGAAATTTAAGTATCGATCTCAGATGAGAGAGAACTGGAATTTAGGTACCAGTCTCAGAAATTTAGAATTGAAATTTAGGTATCAATTCGAAAGAGAATCAAAATTTAGGTATCGATCTCGAAGGAAGAGAAGCTGGAATTTAGGTACCGATCTCGGAAATTTAGAATTGAAATTTAGGTATCAATTCGGAAGAGAATCGAAATTTAGGTATCGATCTTGAAGGAAGAGAAGCTGGAATTTAGGTACCGATCTCGAAAATTTAATGAGAAATAGAAAGCTGGTTCCAATCTCGAAGATTTATACGTATGAAGAGGGACCCAATCCCATGCCATCAGAACCAAATCGAACAAAATTCGTGGCTCCGTGTCAATAGAACTAGTCGATCCTCTAAGACACAGAAGAAAGAGAATTGAAAGGAGCTGGTAAGTGTACCAAGCTGAAAAGACTTGACTTAACATCAAGTCGAAGAGAATATTCAAATTTCAAAAGAGTTTCAAATAGATTTCAATGGAGGAAAGAGCTGAAAGGTTTGAATCAGAGGTTTCAGATCGAAATTCAATTTAAGATTTAGATTCGTTTTGTTTGTCCTTTAATGATCCCATTTTTTTTATTTTTGTTGTTTATTTAGTGTTCATGTGAATTTGAAGTTCATTTTAATATTCGGATTTTTAGGAAAATTTCTCATTTATTTTCTTTTCTTTTCTGTTCTTCGTTCAAAGTTCATTTAACTCTAATGGCGTTTCCCAGTCAATTTGTACAAAGAGAGGTGAAGGCAAAATATGACGTAGTCGTTTTCATTCCAATTTGCTGAAAATACATCATACACTTGGATCTGATCATGATGACATTTTCCTCAGAAATTTTATGTCTCATACAATCCATGTAAATCCAAAACGGATTGTGTAAACTTCTTGTTGATTCATCCAAAAGTGTACGTCGAAAATCCATGTCTGAATAGTAAGAAACATGGGTCATAACATCACCTTCCAAGCCATCCTTGGCAGGAATGCCGCATGGATGTGCATTGGAGGTGTGCTATTTCTCATGTAAATCACAGCTCGTAGGGTCGGATACTCTCGAATTCTGGATCTGGTTGAAAGTGGTAAGGCATCTTTCTGTCGTCCACTCTTCTAAAAGTAGCGAGATCCGCTCCACGAGCACTCTCGGAATGCGATGCTTCGCAACTTCTGCTCTGTTTCCTTTTAACACCGGGACGGAACCTACCGGTAGTGGTATCTCCACGAGCCCTCGAAACTCACGGGGCTGCTGATCCGGAGGTTAGATCCGAACATGATGTTGCATTTGGTTGACGAATGACAGCTGTGCGAAGGGTCTAACAAAGTCATGATGGTGCTATATGTGGAGGTATGCGGTCGCCATCATTATAGATGTTAATAATGCGGTATTGGGTATGCGATACGCGAGGCAGTACCCTCCATGTTATCATCCTTTTCACCATTCTCTTGATGATTCTTGGCATCAAATCCACCTCACTGCGACGGAGTATCCCTGGTGGATTTCCTTTTCTGTCTGTGGCAAAATCGTAGCAACATCCGCATTGGATTGTAACTCTTCCTTTTCCTGGCATCCATCTTCGAGGTTCGAATAGGTCTTTTCTCTCGGGCGGCCGGCTCGATCCATTTTACGCGATTCGAGGATACAATCTACAATTTGTTGTTTCTCGTAATGCGAGAAAACATCACGTATGCGACTCGAGGCCTTCCAAGATGTTAACCCTCTTGTTTCCAATTCTTTCAAAGTATTCGAAAGGTTTTCTTCTCGACTAGTTGCATTTTCTCCGGCTCGTATTTCGGGATTATCGAAGTCCTCGGTGTCTAGTAACATCTCGTGGGATGTATGGCTCAAACCCAACACGTTCTTCTGCATGTCTCGGCTCCTCGGGGATAGTCTCCGTAGGGACATCCTCAGGGGTTGCTTTCGCAACAAGACTCTTCGAATCCGGTACGTATGCTCGACGTCGAGGTTTCGACTCTATTTCTACTTTTCTTGGTATTTCTTTTATCTATTCTGACATTCTTGGAGTTGACTTTCTTCTTTCTGCTTCCTGACGAACCGATCTCCTTGGAGCATTTGCAATAACGGTATCCACTGTCTGTTTATGTTGATCTTTTGCTAACTTGGTTAGCATTTTGTGAATGCGACGATTCTTATTTCTTCGCTGGGTAGCAGTGAGAGTAGCTCTCCTTACCCCTTGAATTTCTACGGGTGCGGCGCTGACAAGCCTACCCTCTGCTGTGGCAACCATGGACTTAATTTTCTTATCTTCTCCGGTTGCATGCGCGGCGTTTGCTTTTCTTTTCTTATTCTTTGGATTGGCGGCTCGGGCCACCCATTTTCATCAACTGTCAGTCTGTGAAGTTCTTCCCGATCAGCTGGGATCCAATCATTTTCTTCGTATTGTAAGCCGGGTGGTGTGAAGTACGAGTCGATCTCTATCCTTTGCTCCATCCCTCACCCTCTTTTCATCGAGTGCTAGACTCGCGCCATTTCTAAAGTTTAGAACCAACCGCCCGATTCGACATTTCCCTGCGAAAAAAAATAAGGAAAGGATCGAGGGCTGTACTTAAGAACAAGAACAACAAGAAAAACACTTAAAAATTCTTATTCACTTCTTTTAAATTTAAAGGAAGTAGGAAGAGATGAGAAAATATCAGGAATGAACGGATTTAAAAGGAAAGATTGACATTTTATTATTACGATTTCCCATGTTTTCTTTTTTAACATTTTCGTTGATGAGATTTTTTTTTTTTATTATCCATTTTATTTTGTTTTGGGTTCGGACCCAATTACAAAGTGATTACTTCAGCTGTGTTTCTAGGGATAAGATTCTACTTTAGAAGCCACCCTTTAAGACATCAGGTTGCGTAATACTTCTTTAAATACCGTCCATTGATTGGAAGCATGGGTCGTTCTCCACGGCAATTCACCAGTTGGTAGGAACCTCCTGAGTAGATCGTCTCGACCACGAACGACCCTTCCCATGTTGGTTCAAATTTACCACCTATCTTGCGATGTACGAGAATATGTCTTCGAGAACTAAATCCGAGTCAGCGACTTTGAATGTCACAGGACGGATTAATTTATCATGGGCCTGGATCATCTTGGCTTGATACAGTTCCAAATTCTGCTGCGCGGAAAGTCTTTTCCCTTCCAAGACTTCCAATTTTTCCAGTTGTAGTATGGTATTTTCTTCTGTAGTGATCTTGTTTGCAACTGCAATTCTGAGAGAAGGAAGCTGAACCTCTAAGGGTAGAACGACCTCGGACCCGTACACTAAGGCGTAAGGCGTAGATTGAGTGGGCGTTCTGAAAGTCGTCCTGTAGGCCCATAAAGCTTCTAACAACTTCTCGTGCCAATTTTTCTTTAGTTGTCGTCCAAATTTTTCTTTAAAATTTGAACGAGAGTTTTATTAAAAGCCTCGGCCAAGTCGTTTGCTCTTGGGTAGTAGATCGTTGAGTGTCGCCAATCGATCCCATGTCTTCTGACAAAATTGTTGATTTTTGTACTCTTGAATGCAGACCCATTATCTGAAATGATCCTGCGCGGTACTCCTAAATGGTAAACGACTTGGTTCTTGAAAAACTGCAGCACGTGATGTGCCTTCACTTCTCTGAGTGGTATAGCTTCTGCCCACTTAGAAAAGTAGTCTGTAGCTGCAAGAATGAAGCGATGTCCTCTTGTAGAAGGCGGTTCTATTGGACCCACTATATTTGTGCCCCAACACTTAAATGGCCACGACGCGATTGTCAGATGTAGCATATTTGGAGGTTGGTGTAGAACCACTCCGTGCACTTGGCACTGGTGACAACTTTTGGCTCCTTTCATACAGTCGGTCATCATTGAGGGCCAGTAGTACCCTAGTCTTTTGATCTTCATTTTCATCTTCGGACCCTACTGATGAGCGCCACAAAGACCTGAATGTACTTCTTTAACGATTTTACGAGCTTCGGACCCGCTTAGGCATCTTAGCCACATCTGATCAAAAGACCTTCTGTATAACATATTGTTAATTAATGTGTAAGACGGAGTTCTTTTCTTGATTTGATGGGCTAACAACTTATCGTCGGGCGGGTTTCACTGTCCGCAAGTAGTCTATTAATGGTCGTCGCCGATCTTACGTATTTTTACATCCTCTGCACGATTGTTTCTTCGCTTTTCTGCTAATTTGTGTATTATATCCATGTCGAGCTGTGATAGGACTGTCGTCCTTGAGCTGACACTTCAGCCGACTCATCACTGCAGTAGGCGAAATTCCTTTGCAAGGCGGGCTAACGCATCGGCGAGAGCATTTTCTTTTCTGGGAATCTTGTTGATTGTTACGTTTAGAATTTGTTCCAACAATTTTATGGCATACTGAAAGTACTGCTCGAGTCTTGGCTTTAGAATTCTGTATCGTCGACGACTCGTTGAATGATCGATTGAGAATCTCCGTAGATGTTGATGTCCGTTATTCCCATTTGAATGGTTAATTCTAATCCGGTTATAAGGGCTTCATATTCTGCCTCGTTGTTTGTACACGGTTATGTTAAGTGGTAGGAGTATTTTAACATTCCCCGCTCCTGTGTTATAAAGATTAGTCTAATTCCTGCCTTACTGGGCACTATCGTTTGCAATTCTTTGTTCTTTTGTGCTGAGGACGCACCGTCGAAGTATAGTTCCCAACGTTGATCATCAGGGTCTTGTAGGCTCATTATCTGCTCGTCTGGAAAGTCGTCGTCGAGAGGCGAATCTGCCGGTAAAGGGTGTCTTTGCGAGGAAGTCTGCTAGGAATTGTCCCTTTACGGCGCGAAGAGGAACGAAAGTTATGTCGAATTGCAATAGTATCATCGACCACTGGCAAGTCTGCCAGAAAGCGTCGGTCGGGTCATCAAGTATTGCAACGGATTAACTCTCGAAATAAGGTTGACCTTATGAGAAAGCATGTAATGCCTGAGATTTTGAGCGGTGAAGATCAGGGCCAAACAGTGCTCTCAATAGGAGGATACTTTACATCCGTCGGAATTAGACGACGGCTTAAGTAGTAGAGAGCGTTTTCTTTTCCCTCGTCATTGACCTGGGCTAGCAGGGCTCCGAGAGAATCGTCTAAAGCCGCGGTATAAAGTATCAACGGTCTACCTGAGACTGGGGCTGCTAAGACAGGAGGTGTCATTAAATATTGCTTAACGTCCTTGAAAGCCCGCTGTCATTTCTCATCTCGAACAAATTTGTCGTCCTTTTTAACTAATGCCGAGAAGGGCTGACACCTACCTGACAAGTTCGAGATAAAGCGTCGAAGATATGCCAACTTCCCTTGAAAGGATCGTAGTTGTTTCAAAGTTTTAGGAGGAGGCATTTCTAAAATAGCTTTAATCTTTTCTGGATCGATTTCAATCCCACGATGTCGGCCAACAAATCCTATGAATTTCCCGGAGGTGACGCCGAAGGCGCATTTTAAGGGATTCATCTTAAGGTTGTATTGTCTTAGTCGCTCGAAAACAATTCTCAAATCATATAAGTGATCTTCCTTTAGTTTGCTTTTGATGACCACATCATCTACATAGCACTCAACTTGGTTGTGAATGAGATCATCACAAATCTTCATCATCGCTCTTTGGTATGTTGCTCCTGTGTTTTTTAGTCCGAATGACATTACTGTGTAGCAATACACTCCGATCGGCGTTCTGAATGCTGTGAGCTTTTCGTCTTCTGGTGCCATCTTTATCTGGTTGTATCCCGACGATCCATCCATGAAAGAAAAGATTTCATGTGTTGAAGCAATGTCGATCATCAGTTCCGGGATTGGTAGTGGAAATTCATCATTTGGACATGCTTTGTTTAAATCTCTGAAATCTACGCAGATTCTGATCTGACCACGCTTCTTTCTGACTGGTACCACGTTGGCTAACCTAGTAGGATATTGTTCTTCATGGACAAACTTAGCATCTATTAGCTTCTTAACTTCGGTTATTACTTGTTGCTCAATTTATAGGCGCATTCTTCGGGGCTTGTCTGACTGGAACGGAAGTAGGGTCCACTCCTAGTCTGTGAACTGCGACTTTTGGAGATAATCCTGGCATTTCTTCGTAACTCCAAGCAAAACTGTCCTTGAATTCCATTAGTAGCTTGATTATTTCCTCGGAGTTTTCTTTATTGAGTAATGAGCTAACAAAGGTCGGCTTAGGCTCTTCGCTAGTAACTAAGTTAACTTCCATTAACTCGTCTATTGTAGATTTAATTTCTTCCTCGAATTCTGGTGGAGCGTCGCCGATTAGTAGATCCTCGAGATCTTCGAAGCTTCCGAGCAGCCTTCATTAGGCTTGCAAGTGACAACCAAGCAAAATCCCGTATCGTCAACTGATCCTACTGTGCCGAATCTGAGACCATGTTTTGAATTGGGAGGCCGACCGACATTATTCCATAATTTTTCAAAGTGTTGTGATTGACCTTTTGTCCACCCTTTAGGTAAAACACCACGTTGAATTAAATTTTGAACACAGGGAGAGTACCACTCAAAAGGTAATTCCATTAATTCAGATGAAGCAACATCTTCAAATTGTACATCTTTTTCAGTATTGGAAGAAGAAGCACCACGATAGAACTTGATTGGTTTAATATCGCCACCATGCACTTCCTTGACCACCATACCCTCGATCTCATTAGAATGGATCGGGGTCAGGGTCATAGTATGTACATAATGGTTAATCTTCTCGTACATTTATTTATACTCTTCATTATTTTCATCTTCGAGAGAGATCTTGAACTGGGGTTTCTTTTGACTTATTGTCGCTGCTTCTTTCTCAATTTCTTCTTCTTCTTCAGAAGCTTGTTCTCCCAATCAACATCGATGACCGGTTTCTTCTGTTCAATTTTTCCAACATTTCTTCCACGTCCTCGTCCCCGGCCTTGACCTCGGGTGCGAGTTCTGGAGAAATCTTCACCATCTTGTCGTAAGGGAGTGGTGAGTAACTGTTGGACTAGAACTTCAGGTTCTTCATCGTCTCGAATTTCTTTTGCTTCATTTGGTATAATATTTCTGGAAAAGTTTGTTTTCTTCGGAGGCGCGTAGTAGGCCGCATCTTCATGAATTCCAATTTCATGCACGGAGAACGGTTGTAAATCACCTTTGATGCACTGTTCCCCTCCTTCGTAATACTTTATGCACTGGTGTAGAGACGACGGTACCATCCTATTTTCATGGATCCACGGTCGACCCAGTAGAGCGTTGAACGATGTCTCAGAATCAATTATGTGGAATTTTGTGATTGTCTTTGCTAAATCACCAGTCTTCATTAGTAGTGTTATCGATCCAAGAGCTCTTTCTCCTTTTTAATTAAAGCCTCTTAATAACATCTTGTACGCTCGAAGCTCGCGAGCATCAATTTCCAAATATGCTAGCTTCAGAAGATTCATTATGTTGATTGATGCTCCCGGATCAACCAATACTGCGAAGAGCGTAAACTTCCCGATAGTGGATCGAAATGTATAACCGTCGGTTGTGATCGATTGTACCCAGTAATAGATCATTGTCCGTGAAGGTAATACCTCGCTGTTCTCTTAACGAGCAAACCTCGTCGAAGGAATTACCGGCCATTTGAGCTAAGCAAATCTCTGGATTAAGTAAAGCCTTGATCAGAGCCTCCCTCATCTCCTTTGACGGGATCGGAGCGTCGTATATGCTTAGTTTGGTTGGTAGCTTCCTAAGATGGGCTAGCACGTTGTAGTCCACTTTATTACCATGTTCCTCGGTTTCTTCCCGAATGGGCGATTCTTCTGCTAGGGTTGGTCCTCACGAGCGACCACCTCCTTTCCATTATCCTTTGGACCCATTCTCGGGGGTAGAACTTTTCCGCTTCTTAGATTAACTTCAGTAATCTCTTCTAAATTTAACGGTGTCCCCTCTTGAATCGGAACAACTGGCTCTTTTGAAGTTGCTTCGGTGTCTGATGGTTCTAATTCTATCGTGATCGGAGCTCCTCAGAATTCATAAATGGACTCGTTGCTTGTTGAGCTTTCGTAGCCTCCTTTGTGAACATCTTCTTTGTCGTAGTCATCGAGGTTGTGTATGATTTGAGAATCGTTATTTTTATTGGAATCGAGATCCGGATTAGGTTGGTTTTCGTTAGTTACGTAATCGTTAGAAACAGTCAAAATGTAGCCAACGCCATAACCCTTATCATTATAAGATCCCGCCAGAGCGAGCAGATAATCATACAGAGTCAGAAGTTCGAGGGATTTCTCCTCCGAATCGGAAACAACCATCCTAGGATAAGCAGCCCCTAGTCTACCCTTCGGAGCCTCGGTCTTCTTTTCTTCCACGATCGTCTCCTCCTTCTGGGGCGGTTCTTCAATCGCAAGTGATAGTGCCGGCTCGACAGGTTTCAAACTCAGAGTTGAAGCACGTACCGAAGCAGTCTGGATGCGATCCAAAATTTTCTTCGATGATCTTGTCCAGACAGTACTCCATCCATCATCAGTCGTACACGGGTTTATCAGAACAATGGGATCCGTTGAAATAACATTGACGGAACCTCCTTTCTGGGGTTCCTTCATGTATTCCTTTGGGATTGTTATGTTCCCTCTCCGAGAGATTGTCATCGAAGCCAACTCTTGAAGGTGATGCAATCCTCTATCTTGTGTCCGAGCATCGCGGTGGTAAGGGCGATAGTTCGGATGATCTTTCTTATTGACTTCCTCCGACTTCTTGGGCTCGCGGTAGTCGAAAATCTGGTGTCTTCATTAAGGCTGCGGAACATCTTCGCTCATCGCTTTAGTTTTGAATGTATATTCTCTATTTAGAAGTTCTCTTAGGGTACGCTATGAACGAGGTGGTTGTTCATAATGTTGAGGCGACTGATAGCTTGGTCGCAGCTGTTGATAGTTCTGCTGAGGTTGCTAATAGCCCTGCTGAGGTTGTTGGTATGTTCGTTGCGGTGGTTGATAACTGGGCTGTGGTCGTTCTGGCGGTATTTGCATTGGCTGCTTGCCCTTATCTACTGCCGCGACGATTCCAGATTTCTTTTCAAATGTCTTCACAGTTTTACGCTTATCGGTCTTGTCTACGAAACTTAAGCTGCTTTGCCTCTTCTTGCGAGCTCCCGGCCTTGCTAAGCAACTTCTCGAAAGTCTTGATTGTAAATCCTTTAAGGAGAAGTGCTATCGGGCCATGGATACTCTTGAAGCGAGATGCTGATTGCATGTTGTTCTTGAAGTCGTGGTTCACACTTCATGCTTAAATTCCTCCATCGAAGTATGTAATCCACTAAAGTCTCGTTCGGTTTCGTTGCTCCACTACTTAGATCACCGATAGTGATATGGTGCTTGAGCTCCGACAAACCGCTTAACGAAGAGATTCTCTAGTTACGAAAAGGTCTTTGCCGAGCCGTTCGGCGATTCCGCGTACCGGTTGAAGGCAATCCACGACAAGCTGGCGACGAGGCGACGGAAGAGTAGAGCGTCACTCCCACCGGCATTACGGCAACTAGCACGAAAATGTGCGACATCTTGCCGGGGTTTCCGTTCCATCAAAAGTCTTAAACGGAGGTGGTACGAAGCCTTTCGGGTATTGGACCGCATCGAACAATTCGGGGGTAAGGTCTACCCGTCTGAATAGATGTTCCATTCTTAGATTGTGCTTAGGGCTTCGCGCACTGCTTCGTTCTACCATGCTCTTAATGTCCTTTTCTAGAATCATGCTTTGTGCAGGATCTTTCTTTGGTTGTTCGTCTCCGTTGACGGATGTGATCTCTTTTCCTCCATCTGCAATATGGATAATTTTTGGGGGTGTCTCTTTCTGAGGTTGTACACGACTGCGGAGAGTGGCTAAGGCAGCAGCCATCTCTTCCATCCTCTTTGCCATCTGGGAAATTGTGTCATCTCTTTGTCGAAGCTGTGCCCTCATTACTTTCGATTCATCTCTCTCCGTAGCTGCTGGAGCACCATGTGAAGCGGATGATGCTCGCGTTTCAACCATGTTGATCTCGGCATACTCCTCATCCATGAACTACGATGAGTCAACTTCATCCTCTAGTTTTTCTTCTCTTTCTTTTGCTAACCGTCGGACGTCGGTCCTTAATTTGTCCATGGCATCCTCTAGTGGCCTTTTCCGCACGGTCTCTCAGTTGTCTCGTGACGGTTGTTGAACTTCCTTTCCGGGAGTCCCCTTTATTGCAGTAGCACTTTCTTCTGATTCAAGTCTTCTGACGAGACTTTTCTTCTCAGGACATTGTTTTGGTCTTAGCTCGCTAGTAGTAGGTCGCCATACCATCCTTCTTGCAGCCGGGAGCCTAGGACCGAATGGTCTGTCGGCCATATGCTGGAAGGTGGTATCCTCTCTAATTTGCGGACCTGATACAACAACGGGTGCAGCGGCTTTTATCTTCTTCTTTGGTTTCTCCGTGGCGACAACGAGGCTCTATTCGCGGTCCGAGGCGGGATTTAGGCGGCACCCGTCCTATCCTTCTTAAGATTTCTAACACGGGGCATCTTTCTTTCTTTGCCGATCTTTGTATAACAGCTTGCAGTCGAGCCAATGCCGCAGTCTTATCCCTTTTTCTTTTGTAATTGTTGTAGTACGCAGGTCGGGGTAATGCAGCGGCGATCCTACGGACGTCCTCTTCATCTGATGCGGCAGAGAGTGGGTGAAACCTGCTTCCTCTTAACAGAGGTATATAGTCAGGCTGTTCTTCTCTTTCCTCAGGAATTTCTTCTAGAAAAGCAACTTCATCAGCTTTGGCTTTCTCGATCTTGGCGATCTTTCTGCTTCTATTTCTTCTTTGAGTCCGAGTTAGGGGTGCAACTCTTGAGCCGGACCCGATCTCGAAAAAGATGGTATTGTAGCAAAATCTGTACCCTCCGCGGTGACGAGGCTCATCACGGACTTGGATTTCCTTCCCCTTCGGTTTGGCGAAGTCGGGGTAGGTGCGAGAGATGACTAGGCCGGTGGGGGTAGAGACGACGGTTCTCCTACGAACGAGTAGTACTTCTTTCGATTGGAACCCTTTGCGGGGGAGGGAATTCTTGAGTCGACTTCGGGTTGAACTCAATCACGGGCTCTTCAGTTTCTGACACTTTGTCCATTAGTGTGAAGAGAGTGACATCAGCGAACTTGACATCTGTGTTGCCAAATCCTTGTCCGAAACGGATGATTCTATTGTCGGGCAGCTCATCCTTGTAAACGGTGAAGTCCATTCCATTGGTGAAGGAGAAGATTAACTTTGGGGAAGTCATTTTCTGCAGGGTAGATTCCGAATGTCAGTCCCGAATTATGCTTCCTTTTGTCGTAAAGTTTAGGATGAAAAAGAAAGAGTCTGAACACATTTTCGTTTATCTTAGTGTATTTGTGATTTTTAAAAGAAATTGTTTATTAGGAGGCTCGTTTTGTTAGAAACAAAACGATTAAAGGAAAAAGGTTATATAAAAGGTAAAGGGCCCGATTTAGAATTGGGAAGGAAGAGAAAGTCTTATGCAAGACTTCTCGACTCGAAGGACCGCTCTAAACTAATACTATTGGGGGTCCACCCCACCTCGGAAAAGAGGTAAAAGGATCTCGAAACCTCTCCGTTTAGGGGTGTCTACAGCAGTGGCTCCTAAATCCGAGAGGAGTTGGCTATACTCGTTCAAGACAGAAATGAACGGGGTATGCCAACGGAAGAATGATAGTTTTGGTCCACTAGGGATATGGACTCACTATCGATTTATGAAAGCAAAACCATCTAATTAAAAATGGAGAGAGGAACTAATCCCCAGCGGAGTCGCCAGAAATTATCGGCATATTTTTAGGTTGAGTGTTGTATTTTAAAAGGGGTCGCCTAACAGAAATTGTCGGCGAATTTTAAATTTTAAATTTAATTTAATATATATATATATATATATATATATATATATATATATATATATATAATTTGGAAAGTAGCACTTGATTTTTGAAAATAATTTTAAGCTTGAAAATTTTAAGATATGAAATTAAACCGATCTCACATCCCGAATAGTTTATATAAACGAGCACCGCATCACAAACCGTGTATCTATCCCGAAGAATAGACACACTGCTTGATGATAAGACTCGATTAAATAAACTAGAAGATTTGTGACATCCGTTTGGTCTGCGAACCAATTTAATAAGCCGACAAGTTCCCCTGTTTAATATAAAGAAATTAAACATGGTTTATATTACCTGGGTTCTTAAAGTTTCTATAAGGGCGAGCCCTATAGTTAATTATATCTTAAATGACGGGAATCATTTAAGAAAACTCTCGATAATGATCGAGTGGTTTTGCTCTCAAGAATTTCAAAGTTTAAGGTTTTCAAAGGATTGAGTTTTGGAAGTTTCAATAAAGAATGAATCAAATTATGAATAGTTATTTTAGGAGTTCAAAGGAAGAAAAGTAGGAGAAGCTGGGGATCCCAGAAGAATCTTGGCAACTTCCCAAACTATCCTATGGTTTGGCTTCGAGTTAGGAATTTAATTTGATGTTGCAAACCTGCCAATTTTAATTAATTAAGACTTTTATTTGTATGATATAATCATGCAAATAGCCTCGAAGATGTGAGGGTTTATGTCATACCAGACGACTACCTCGGAGTCCTAAGACCGGTTAGGGCTTAATTTACATGACATGATCATGCAAATGCCTAACGAAGAGTTGAGGGTTTATGTTGTACTAAGCAAACTACGTCGAAATCCTATGGCTTGGTTATTTAAAACTAGGAAAGGTTTTCTTGAAGTAGATTCGAAGTTTCTTCGATGACGATGGCCGTCTTGCCCACCATGCTCCGAGCTCCTTGTTGTTGCAGAGGTTTAGTTGTAGAAAGTGAAAATCAAGAGATGAGAGAAGTTTTTTGGTTTAGAGAAAATCTTAAAATCCAAGTTTTTTTAATATTTTTAATTAAAATAAATCTTAAAGTTGTTTAAACAGAACAGATTAAGATCCCACGGTTCCGTCATCCCGACACCGTTATTTTCATTGAATTCACTTAGTCCAGATGAATTTCCTAAACTCAACTGAATGAATTCCACACTTTCATTTAGACCGTGGGAAATCTCGTTAGCAACACGTGGGTTACATCATCCGAGGTATTCCCGATCATTCAATGAGACATTTTAATTTAGTTGTAATTGTAGTTTTTTTGTTCTGTTTATGATTAAATTTTGAGTTGTTTTATATTTTGGAATGTTGTGGCGGTGAATATTATCTTGCAATGACTTTTAATTTAGTTTTGGTTTCATTTTAGGTTTTCATGCAACAATCTTGTTTAACATGCAAGAAAATGTAAAGTATAGTGCATGTAAGTAAATTGCAATAAAGTAAATTGCAATAAAATAAAAGCGTACTTGGAGGGTCTTCCCGTCATCCCAGCTGCACTTAAAACACATGTTAGAGCATTTAAATATTTATAACAAGTACCTAGGTAAAGCGAGGGAAGGGTTTTGGTTGTCTACTAAATTCCTAATCCTATAACTAGTCATCTCTTATGACGTCTAGGTTGTTGGTTTGGTTTAAGGATGATTTTCTTCATCGAAGAACAATTAGATTCGGTTGTTCTTCTAAAACATCTCGTCATATTGAGGAAGTGTTTAGGACGAGTCCTAAACATCTTTTCAATACTTACGGAATTATTTTGAGTCCAAGTAAATTTAGTTGCACATATGAATTAATCATCCAGGAGTTTAGTTAAACTTTGTCTCTTGCTCAGTGAACTTGAGTATATGATTATCTGATGAATGAAGTGACATCTCACTTAATACTCTATTTAAGAGTTATAATAATTAAAGCCTTTAAGGGTAAGTTGGGTTTATTGAGAATTTTAATCATTCTTAATTTAAAGTTTGAGTTAATGATTTAAAGTGATTTGATTCAATTATGAGGTTTTAATTAATAATTTTAAGTTTGGAATAGTGTTCAAATTATTTTAGATTTAATTTAAATCTTTACACTTTCAATTATCTTAGTATTTCATATTGATGTTTAGGTTTTAAATTTACTTAGATAGAAAGAGGTGTTGAAATTATTAATATGTTTTTGATTTAACACTTAATGATTTGATTTAGGTTTGTTGTTAAGTGATTTTAATTTAATTTAATTTAATTTAATTTAATTGTTAAGGTGTTAATTTAATTTAATTTAAACTTTGACTTAACTTAATTTAATTTAATTTTAATTTAATTTAAAGATTTTTAAATTTGATTTTAATTATTGGACCATTTAACATTTTAAGCTTTAATTCATTTAAGGGTAATCTTCTTTTAATCTTTAATTTATTTAATTTGGATTATTATTTTAATTTTAATTAAAATTTAAATATTATTAAAGTGGCTTATTTAGGGATTTTTAAATTAAAGAATAAATATCCTCTTAATAATATCCCTATTTTAATAATCCAAATTTTAAATATATTCTTCCCAAAATTTAAATTATTTAATTAATTAGAGTTTCATTTTGATATTTTCAAAGTTTTTAATGGGTTTCTACCCCTTAAATTCCCTAAGTTTCAATCATCCAAGAGAAAATTAAAATCAAATATTTTACCATCCATTTTGATTAAACCTAAAGTTTTAATTAAGGATTAAAATTTTTAATTACCTTTATGCCTTTTTAAGCTTATTTATTTCATAACTCACTAAACTGAGCTCAAATGAATTTGAAATTTATATGTCACCTCACTCATATGTCAATTAAGACATTAGAGGAGAAAATGTGATTTTTCTGAATTTAATTTATTTATATAATTATTTGTTGTAGAAAATAGGGGTTTTCAAAGAAAATTCAACAGCATGAGCAAGGAGAGGTTTCTATCCTTAAGAAAATTATGGGATGTTCCTAATGACTAGAGGACCACTTGAACCAATTTTTGTGATTTTTTGAATTATATTTTATTTATTATAATTATTTTGAATTTTAGAGTATTAATTAATTTTAAAATAACGTAAAAGTTGAAAAATAGATTTTATATATTTTTTAAATTCATTTGACCTCAAGGAGTCCAGAGAAACAAATTTTATAATTTTTTGATCTTTATTTGATTTATTAGAATTATTTTAGTGAAGAGGGTTGAAAATTCATTTTTAATATTAAAAATTACATTAAGCCTTTAAAATTCAATATCTTATCCTAGGGACTTAGGAAAAATATTTGGTTTATTCCTAAGTGATTAAGAGTTAAAATGTGACATTTTTATGATTTTTAATATTTTTATGATTTTTATTATTTTTTTAATTATTAAAATATTAAAATATTGTGAAAAATCAACTTTTTTAGAAAATTCCAATTGTAATTTTTCTGAACTTCCCTGATATCAGAGAAGTTCCAAAACCATTTTTGTGAATTTTTGAAAAGTATTTTTGGAGTTATAAATTTTTAAAGTTCCATTTTACTTATGAGGCTTAATCAACCCATTTGGTGGGGTTAATTAAGTCAATTGATCTCAAAATTTTATGTGAGGTTTCTCTGACCCTAAAGAGTAATGGAGAATTATTTTCAAGTCAATTTTATGTGTGGTTAACCCTAATTAATTCAAATTCAATTTTAGGGGTTTAGGCGATTAAGGTTATCATGAATGAATTAACTCAAAATATATTTTTCATAGGGTTCCCTGGTCCTAAGAAACATCACTAAATTTTCATAGAATTTATTTTACAACATGTTAATTATTAGAATTAAAATACCTAAAACAGTGATATGAACTTGAAAAATCAATAACTCTTCACGAGAGATGGCCTCGACCTTGAAAAATTCGAGAGAATGTTCCCAAGATTAGAGTCTTCAAAAGCCATATGGTCTCATGCCATGGTAAATTATCTATTCGAATGGAGAATCAAAACATTGAAAACGAGTAAATAAATTATTAAAAATAAAATTCTCATCCAATTAACTTGATTTCTTTTTCGCATTGTTCTCCTCATTTCAACTGAGCGAGAGGGTATTTTTATTTTATTTTTGTGATTTTTCTATGCGATGATATGAATTTTTTAAGTTCGGGGCATTTAAATAATTCAAAAATACCCTAATTTCCTACTTATCCACGCGGCGCCGCGTCGACCTCGGCGACTCCGAAAGCCCACGCGTCGCGCGCGTGATTCGCCGCTGCCATCCGACTCGGCTCTCCGGGGGCCCGCGGTTCACGTAACACTCAGCTGTCCGGCTTGATCTCGGCCGTCCGCTCGATACACGCGCGATCCAACGGGTCCCGGTCATCGTCTACGGCGGGTGTGCACCGTGGCCGTCCACACTCGAACCCTAATATCTCTCTCGATTCTCAATGGATTTTTGAGTTCTTATGCTCTATCGATTCGTCTTGAAGAGATGGACACATCCATACTGTTTATAGGCTATGAAATTAACCCAAACAAAATGGAGGATTGCTGGAAACTCGGGAGGAAGAATGAGTTCATACCTTTGCTCAGAGAAGTGAAGCTTCGATGCGAGAGTTGTGTCTCCTTCGATTGAGTCCAAGCAAGCTCCGGATGAAGTCTCCAGCTGCGGGAGTTGTCTAAGTATGAAAGTGACCAAGGCCGATCACAAAGCTTGGAGGCTGGAAGTAATGGTTGGCCTGGTGAGGGGGCTTTTGCTGGAGAACTTCTCTTGGTCTAGTGAAGGTGTAGGGTCAATCAATTTGAAGATTGGCTCACTGTGGTGAAGTGTCCTGTTTTTTGGGTGGATTTTCAACTCAGAAATTGAGCTCTGTTAATGGGGTTTATGGTAAAGGAACACTGGGGATCAACTACTCTGGGTTAGGAGAAGGTCCTGGAGTAATTTTGGCAGAGTTTCCTTAAGGTCTGGTTCATCCCCTTGTTTGGCCGAGAGGTGAGTGGGTTTAAATAGAGGTGGCTGGAGGGCCTCCCGGGGGGTTTAATGGCTTGGATCCACTTGCTCGGGGCAAGGGAAGAACAGTTGCAATGGTCATTGGGAATGGGACGGCTCGGCTAGATCAAATTGAATTTTTATTTAAATTAAGCCTCTCGGCACAGTGGTTTCCGGCGGTCGTGGTGGCTGGCCGACCAAGCATGGGTCACCCTCAGGGTCAGAGAGGTCAGGGCTTGAGTTTGGTGCCAACAATTGGCTTTGGACAAGTGTAAAGGAGTTGGATTAAAGTGGAAGGGGGAGAAGGTTATTTTGGGTTCAAATGGGTCAACTCATGGTTTTGGGCTTGGTGCACCACCCAAGGCCTGGATTTAGGCTGAAAAGGTTCATTTGGGTCGACGAAAGGAAATGGTATAGTCTCCATCAAGGATTAGGTGGCTAACTTGGTTTAGTGTGTATCATGGATGGGGTTAAAAAGGCTTAAGGAAGGTTTAAGAAAGGGGCTCCTCCATTTGCCATTTATGGGATGGTCACATGTCAAACTTCTCATGGCTTTACATGGGGCTTAAGGATGGCTTCATGGCTCCATGTGGCTTGGGAATGGCTTAGCCAAGTTTCGTGAAAATGGGTTTTAGGGACTTTTGGCATTTAGGGGTGATTTGACATGAGGCTTGATTTGGAATCATTTGATCATGGATTTAAAACTTAGGGGTTGATTTTGGTTAAAAGGATGACAAATGAAAATGTCATGTGGGCTTTAGGATAGATATTGGGCTTTTGAAATAGTTTTCGATGGGCTTTTTAAAGGCTTTATAGGAGTGGGCTTTTAGATTTTAAAATGAGCTTTTGGATGAAAGTTTTGTGAAGGACCATGCCAAATAAATGTTGGGTTTAGTTTAGGGATGTGTCATGAGTGATTTGGAACAAATTTGAAGTTATTTTGAATTGAATTGTGTTTAATATGGGCCTTTTAGTAAAGGGGCCAAAGTGGGTCAAATTGGGCTAACTTGGTTTATGATTGGGCTAAAGTTGGATTTGATGTAAAATTAATGTTGAGAAATGTTTATGGGAGTGTCACAAAGAGTTTTCAACTTTGGTTGAGCTTTAATTTTGGGATTTGGGTCCATTTGGGTTAGGTTTGGGCTTAGGTCAATTTAAGGGATTTTGGTTTTGGGTTAGGTTTGGGTGGAGCTTAGGTTCAAAATTTGGACAAATCAAGTTAGTGTTTTGTTTATGGGGATGTTAGGAAGGCTTTAGAAAAGATTTGGGGCCAATTGGGGTTGAATTGGGCTAGGTTTGGGCTAGGTTTAGGTCATGTGCCAAAATTTGGCCTTAAGCTCCAAATTGAAATTGGGCTCAAATGTCAACCAAATTGGACTTGGATTTGGTCGAAATTGATATTGGGGATATGGAATTGAAGTTTAGAATTGAATTGGACCAAAATTGAGGTCAATTGGGGTGGTTTGGTTTGACATTTGGTTCACTTGGGTTAAGAATGGGTCAAATTGGGGGTTTTGGTAAAAGTGGGGTAAACTGACACAATTGGCCCATGGTGTAGTTGAACAAAATGAAATTGGGAATATTTGAGATTTTCTGAAGTTTTTTTGGGAATTTTCTGAATTTTTTGGATTTTTGGGGTAAAAGGGTATTTTGGTAATTTTTGGGGGGGTTTAGGGGTATTTTTGGAAATTTTGGTATTTTTAGCCAAAGATGGTCAATCTGAATGGTGGGAAGTGTTTAGGATTGATTTTGAGGGGTTTTGGATAATTTAGGCAATTTTGCAAATTTTGGGTCATTTCAAGGGTATTTGGTAGGTTTGGTGGGTCCGGAGCCCCGGGGGTCAAAAATTGAAATTTTGGAAAAATGAAGATTGATTGAATGTGAGTAGAAAGGAATCACTTTGGTTAAGCCATGAAGCCATATTAAGCTCATATGAGCCATGAGAGGACTCATTTGAGGCATTCACTATATTGTTCCTAACCCTCTTAGTCATGGGCTTAGGGGTTAAGGACCATCCATATGAATTACCTACATGAGTCAAAAAGTCAAGTTGGGTGAGAGTGTGGTTTTAGGACTTGGAATGTGTGTGAGAGTGTAGTGTATGTACAATTCAACCCTCACCAGACCAGGCCACCCAGGGTATTCCTAAGGCCAAAAGGTCCTATAGGGAACTCATCCTTTAAACCTCCACATTTGATTTCAACCCTCTAGGTGATTAGGGGTCTACGATCAAGCTTGTGGGGTTTGCGGGGAGTTAAGAAGTAGTTTGAATTTCTAAAGCGTGGGTTCCATTTCTAGTCCTCTAAGATTAGTCGAAAGGAAAAGCCTAATGCTTAGATCCTAAGTTCTAAAGAGAGAAGCAAAAGACCTCATCGAAAATGAGGTCAACGAGTGAGAATGATTTAAAGACATCTTCTTATTCTAAAAATTATAATGGTATTTTCACTGATTTTTCATTGACTTTGCAAATTGGCAACTTGTGAGGTTAAAATCTGTTGAAAAACATAATGACCCGCGAGGGCTATGATTTCACCCAACTTGTGAATACCACACTTCACTTTGGAAAGAGTTGTTGAGATCACCCGAGGTGGAGTGCAAATAGATAGGTAGATAAGTTTTTATGAGCGTAGAATTGATGTTTATAAGGCGATAGACTAGATTCTTTTATCAATTCGATTTAGAGTTTGGATCGTAAGAGTCCCTAGTAGGTCCTATAGAGAGGACACAGTGGGTTCTCTGGAGGTGAGAGGCCAGAATCTACTCAACACAACTACACAAGCTGGAGACAAACTTTAGATTAATCAACGTTCTTTGCTAGTACCGAGAGGGGGTAAAGAATAAGAAAGCTCCAATTTATCACAATACATCATTTTACATTTTTAATCATTCAAATCCTACATTGTTTAACATCTCTTTGCAAGAAGAAAGATCTTTTCATAAAATCCAATCTCATTTTTAAATTTTAGTAGTCATTTGCATTTTATCAAACTTTCAAGTTTAGTTGTTACTTCTTGCTTAAATTTAGTATTAACCTTTGCAAACATATCGACATTGTTCTCCTATTATATTTATATGTAATTTAAATAGAGTTTTTGCAAGTTAAATATTAAAAGTTGCACTTTCTTTGTGGGATCAATATTGGGGTTTTTAAAGAAAATTAACTTTATTGCTGAAACAATACGTATACTTTGCGTAATACCCCTAACATAAAAACTTATTATATATTTTCTAAATCATTTCGATTATTTACATTAGCCGCTAAACATAATTAACGTAATTTTAAGAAAGATAAATATTAACGTACTTGCGGGTCACATCACACTATCAAACACACCCCAAAGAAAATCTTGATTAGTATGGCTATGAGAATTAGAACAGGTTATTCTTTTGGACTATATTGAAGCTATACAAATAATGAAAATTGCTTTTATAATATGCATGTCGATTGCAATTGTCACATGGATTGAGAAAATCTACATATAAGAAATTTCTAATCATATAAGAAAAGAATTTTAAAGCAATGAAAGTTGGATTGGTGTTTCACATTTAAATTTGATATGCTTTAAAAGAAAAAGGTTGGGAGAAAACATATCTGGGTCTCAAGTAGTGAAAAAAAGAAATAAATTAAAGTTCGAAGATTTGCACACAAACTTAGGCACCTGATTTGTTTATATTTTCACCTGTTACTTATAGTTTAATTTGCTAAACTTTAGCCGTCTCATGATTGAGCATTTATTAGGCGTCTGCACATATGAATTTTGTCATATTTTAATTGTATTGATAATATCAATGCAGTCAATACAACTAAAAATACAACAGAATTCGTACCTTTCGCATCTTTTTTATCCCACTTATTAACTATTTCCCATGATCAGGTTGCTTTCTTGCTAGGCTATTTCAATTTGTCGTGTAATGCAGTTAATGTCAAAAATTGAATTTATAAATTACGAAATCCATATATAATGGTAAGCCTGTACAACTCATGTTTATATTATGTTTGGAAACAATACATGCAGCTGTTGAGAAGGACGTCAAGATTGTTATTTATTTTTAACTCTACAGGTCCGACTTGAGACAAATTTAATATAACCCTAATTTAAAAAAAAATGGAAGATAAATTGACAAAATAAAATAAAATTGATGAGAGCCGTTCATTTAGATATTTTTATTTGATTAATTTTATTTCATATTTGTTCGCCCTAATAATTGGAGTTGGTAGGTATTGCTAGAGCACGGCACAAGATATAAATTTGTCTCTGGAGTCCAATGAGCACCTCTCATATGGCTAATGAGCCCTACTATAATACACTGGTTGGGTAACATTTTTAGAGGTGTGAGACCAACTCGTCATGTGGCAAGTGCCTATTGGACTCCGGACTTGATAGAATAATTTTCTCTAAAACTGAAAATTTTTCCCTTTCAATTTTGTAGTATAAAAAATTTTAACCGTAGGTATTGAATAAAGACATTTAATTAGAAGTTGAGTTAAACAAAACGTAGTATCTTGAGGCTCGTACGCCGGTACAGTTCTAACCTTCAATCTATTTAAAGATCTGAACTCAACAGATAATACCAAAAGATTGAAGTGCATATAATTGCTTAATTTATTTGTATTTCTAAAGAAGGTAGTCCATTAGACAGGAAAAATAGTAAATATATTTCCTAGTTTGTATCGCAAACAGCATCCTCACATAAGAAATTTATTAGAATAATGTAGATATTACAGATAACCCTTCCATATTATATCAAAGACAAAATATATATAAATAATAACTTCTACTTAATTTAAAACTGTTATTATTATGTTGAATTAAATTTTATTAACTGTACATTAAGATTGTGACAAATCCTGAGTTGATCCAACGATCCATAATGAAGTATAACAAAAGAAAGCTCATTAAAAGGAAAACAAGAGACCCACTTATTAAATTCGACCAAGCCATCTGAGTCAAGAACGAAGGCCAACAAAGTCAAGAGAATGAAAAAAAAAGAGTGATCCAAGTTTGAATCGATCGACTAAAACAAAACAGATAAGCAAGCGAGCTAACCGTTACAAGAAAGTCAATCGAAGGCACCAACCAGTCTTGCAATAGATTCTCCTGAGAAAAGAGGCTAGTTCCTTGATATAACTAGTCATCCCAAGGATGCCCTTGAGATTCCTCCTCAAGTACTGAAATTTGGCAATATAGTAAACCCTCACAATTATCCTAAAAGACATCCTCACCAAATAATGAGTTATCTATCAGTTACTGTGATTCACCATCCAATAACATAGTTTTGGTCTGCTGACAAGAGCATCTCATTAAAGTATCAAGGACTGATAACAAGACAAGATCAACCGATCTGTAAATCCTAGCATACTAAGTCAGCCCTGTCGACTCAAAGCTAATTAAGTCTAACCGACCGATTGCACCCACTTAGCCTAGCCAACCGAACCAGGCTTATCTAGCCAATGTCATATTAGGCAAGCCGTCTGAGTCATTAGAAGACCGAGCACTAAGCTCAAACATGTAAAATACCTAGAATATATAGTATAGCCCAAGTTAAAAGTGTGGCAGAAATGTAATATTATTATATTTTCCTCTCTTCTTATTAAATATGGAGATCATATTATGAGAACAGATTAATTGTAAGAATTTTCTTAATTCATTATTTTTCAATGTTTTCTCTCTTTCTCTCTCTCGCTCTCACACACACACACACTTTTTACGTTATGACTATTCATGTGTTTCATTGATAAATTAGAATTGAACATTTTAATAAAAATCTTTTCATGCTAAGATGTAGTCTTTAGTGGACCTCCTATTTTTCAAGTATGGTCACCACAGAAGAAATCAATTAATGTTGGAATCTAAGAGAGAATCCATTGAAAGGATAATTTCTACATCAATCGGTTAAGCCTTAAAATTGAATTAAGAAGGAGGTTTTTGGGGCCTATGGTGAAAACCTTTCAAAACAACTACGCACCACAGTATAATGTAATACAAACCCTTGGTAAAGATTTTACAAACTTAAGATTATTTGAGGATTTTGGCCGGAGCTCATCAAAAATTAAACATGATATATTTGATTATTAAGAATTTCATCTAAAACACACACACACACACACACACACACACACACACACACACACACACAAAAGATATATATATATATATATATATATATATATATATATATATATATATACATCATTGTATCTTGGGATAATCTAACTGTATAGACCACAAATGAAATGTGACAAGGCAAAATGAAGCTGGTCAAATGAAGCCGACCAGTCGAAGATTAACAACCGATCAATTAAATGATCGTCGATTGACCGAAGGCCAGCCCGACAACTTAAGGGCCATTCAAGCCAACATGAAAAAAACATCTATTCAAACGACCAAAAAGTCTAACAACGTGAAGTTCTCTCAAGAGGTCCCAAAAGGTCCTCAAAGTTCTACAGAAATTACCATGGAATGATAATCAAGAAAGCTAGCCTAGCGACCTAAGGCCGACAGACCACCACATTTAAAGCCGACCGGCTTCCCGGAGCGAAGGCAAATCGGTATCCAAAAAAAAGCCCATCGGCTTCTCGGAGAGAAGGTTGACCGATGTCCATACAAAAAGCGCAAAAATCAGTTTTAAGTACAAAAAATGCACGCTAAAAGATAATAATAACCTATAAAACCCCCATTAAAGCAAGGGCAAGCGTGCACCTTTATAATTTGTCCCTCAATCTTCTATAAATATGGGGACCATAGCATGTAATAAGGGATTTGGCCTCTCTATGCTTTTTGCCTCTTTAGGCTCTTCCATCACTTATAGAGAAAAATTTCTCCCCTTTTTCTCTTGTAATCCCTCAGTTACAATATATAAAATGGTCACAGAGCTAGAGAATACTTTAGGTTGCCTCTCTGGGGCAAGTCTGTGTGTGCTATTTATTTCTTTCTTCCTCTCTGTCTTTCTCCCATTCTCTCCACTTTGGTTTAGACAGCTCTAGTCCTTGGGCTTGCCTCACAGAATAAATATGGATTCAAAGCCTTAAAAGGAGAAGTGAACATGGGCCATATTATTAATAAGAAGGGAAGTAAAGCAAATGAGATGAAACACATCTTAGAGACATTCATAGCATGCTAAGGAGTTCAAGCAGCAATAAATCAGGAGTAAAAAAAACCCATTTCTGTCATATTCATAGAAGCTTTAGCTAGGAGGCAAAAACTACACCACGAAATAAACAACGGGTTCACGACGAGGCGGAACACATTTTCATTGAAAGCCGACTGACGATATCCAATGATGCATTCACAATTACAAGTTACTGACATCTATCTCAACAAACAAAGGGAGTATCATCTAAAAACTTTTTCTTTTGATATGATATATAAATCCTTTTAATATTCATTTAGGTCTGATTGTCACTTGGGAAACTCAAATCCAAGAAGCAATGATGACAGTGCCCCAAAGAGGTGTGCTCAGTAGAATAGCCCAGAACGCTCTTGCATCACAAACCTTGGTTTCCAAACTTGAATTGGATAATGCTTTGGAGGTGGTTCCCTGGACAATGGTGATAAGCTCTCTAAAGGGTACGTCACAAATCACCTAGCAGCATGTCTTGACGATTACTCCCCTGAAGGCAGAGACAAGATCCACCGACGTGCTAGTGAGTATAGGCTGACCGAGGTGACAATTCGACCATGAAACCGTGACTATGAAAAGTGTAAGACTCAAGTTCATCCCCAATATAATAAAAACCGAAAGGGATGTCATAGAAATTTGATCAGTGGAAAATAATAAGGACAATCGCTAATGGCATTATAGATATTTGATCATTGCCAATCATAAAAAAACCTATCTCAAAGTTCAATGTGGATGAAGCCTAATGGTGGTTCTTTGCCTATTATTGACAGGCTTCGGAAAGGATACGTCGCAAATCACCCCAACGGTGAATCTCGTCAGTTACTTGATCAAGGCAACAATATGATTAAACGAATGAGACAGGCAGTGTATGACTTATATTAGGTTGTGACACATCTAAAATGATAGGTGATCTTTCCCAAGATCTGAGTCATCAATGAATAATAACACTCAAGCATCATAAAAACTATGCATCTCAACTCAAATCAAATACGAATCAAAGCAGCTCCTTACCCAGTTGCAAAAAGCTCCGTGAAGGGTACCAGGCCAATTACTTATGCCAAGTCCAAAGTAACAACAATCTAATTAAGCAAATAGAATGAAGGACAATATATGACTTGGGTCAGGTAACTAATGCACCATAGTCGAGCAAAGAACCCTGTCTAATCAAGGGTGATCAAAAGCCAAAAACTCTACAGTTGAAAAGTGAAACTGAACGAAAGGCAAGAACATAGCCAAAAAAATGGCCTAATACTACACTGAATTTTGTTTTTATAATTGATCAGTTACAAAATTTAATCGTACATTACAATTGAAGTAATACATAAAAAAACACCAAAAAAAAATCTTAAGTACAAACATATCAGACAACTAATCATGCATTAGAAGAGTCTTCGTCTATCGCATGATCATCCAATGATTCACCGTCTCTGACTAGCATCGATGGGGTAGCAAAAAGCTTGATGAATCTTGCTAGTCTAGTTTTGCACGAACCGGTCTAGTCTGCAGGAACTGGTTGACTACCAGCTCACTGCCAAGTTAGAGATCCTTGGCTTGACCCTAAGTAAACTCCACAGTGCATTTTAACTATATCAATTTTATGTGATTTTACCAGCATTTTACAAATTATTTTCATTATTTATCATAAATTTACACTTGAGAAAGGTTATTCTTGATGTATAGGTGTCATACAAGTAAAATTGGGTTAATACATACCATATAATGGTGTTCAGTGTGACCACATCTAATCTGGTTGTGACCAAGCTAGATTTGGGCATGACCATACCATAACTCGAATTACCATGCTAGTTTTGGGAGTGACCATGCCGCCAGATGTCTAGATTTACATTTTTTATGATATGTTTTGCTGATCTTGGATCTATTGAAAAATTTTGAGGACTTGGATGGCTATTTTGGATCCTAATGTAAAATAAACTATAAAATTATTTTTCTACCATTCTAAAAGGGGATCTTGTCCTCTTCTTGGCTTTTGGATGAGAGAAAGCAGCTTGAACACCAAAGTTGAGGGTGTTTGCCACATTTATCCCTTAGTATTTTCTTATATATTGTGAGAGGTTTTTGTATGAGAGAGGAGTTGGCTGCCGCATGAAGAGGAAATAAATCATTTTGTAAGTGTTTACTATCCATTTTACTTTCAACAATGATTTTATTGGGATGCTTTTCTGACGTTGTTTCTGTCATGTGTAGATAAACTTTTTTTCACACCCTTATGATTTATAGGATGCAATTTTGTGATTTTCTTAGTTGATTCTTTCCTTGCATCATTTTTATGAGGCATCAGTGTTTTTTTTGTTGTTGTGTTACCATAGAGTTTCATATACTCTTTATCTAATCAATTGAGATGTTATATAGTTCATGATATGTGACTCCTACCCATTGTGCAGAGGAAAAAAATGGTTTCACATATCATGAACTATATATTTTATCCAGGTTTTGCAACCTAGAAAGAAGATCAGAACAAATCCATGAAATTTCAGGGAGATTGAGGAAGCCTCAACTTCATGGGTTCTAGCCTTCATTTGACCTAGAGATGGACATAAGGAGGACATTCCATACCTGTTGAAAACAATTACATTGGAGAAAGTTTATGAAAATAATGAATCACCAGAACACCTAAATCACAGGGTGCGAGCCTCACATACCTCGAAGAACAAGAAGATTTCTCTGCCCTGGTTTTTTATCTTTTTTGAACATGTTATCTTTTGCTTTCACTTTTTAAGTAGGATATCTGGAAACCTTCTTCTGTTGTGATCACACTAATTGGATTTATAAGTTTAGTAAACTAAATATTCACTCTCCAAAATAATTGTTAAAACTTTTCCTGGGAGATCAATACACGATACTCTTTAACTGCATTAATACTTAACATATGCACTTGCGTTATACACCAACTTACTTCCCAACTAGTTTTGGTACATCAATCTTCATGGTGACAGTCCTCTCTGACAGTTCCACATTGTCATCCAACATGACAGATAACATCTCTGATGCAGCTTTAAAAATCCATTGGCCTTAACTAGCAAGGCCTCTGCTTCGGCTGCCAACTCTTCATACATAACTAAGAGGGCATCTAATTAAACTACTCTTTCTTTTGTGGCCAACATCTAAACCTCCACAAAACTGGCTTGGCTTACCACCTTTATCGTGGAATTCCCAGACCCAAGATACCTGGATGACAGATAAAGGGATGATGTCAGTCCCAACAACTTGAATCAATCAACCAGGTAGCATACCTCCATAGTTCATACTCGCCCAAGTGCTTTTCCATGGTCTTGGTCCACAAGGTATTCACAATTGTTGTAGCATGCCTATCCGGAACCTAGTCATGGAAGTTCCAATCAAAAAACAATTCAATAAGAGCAAACGAGGATTCCTTTATGACAAAGACATTTTTTATTCCACTTGCAAAAGGTCATCCTCAAGCTCTTTTAATGGACACTTTCCCTTGTGTCATTATGCTTCCTTTGCATTAGTTAGCTCCTCCTATGACTAAATTGCAAAGTTAAGAGAGGCCTCTCTAATACTTGTCCAAGCCTTTACCGCTGGCTTCAGCTCTGAGGCTCTGGGAGACACCTTCTTAGCCTCCCCTATTTAGTCATGCTGATGAAGCTTGTTGGAGGCACCTAGTAATGACTGGATGGAAATTGGTTGGAAGGCACTTTTGGAAGCTCCTCGACATCTAGTTAGTGGTATTTAGAAGTCTGATTTGCTTTCCTCCATGAACCCTTGTATCTAAATTCATAATAATCGACATTCATTTGATCAGTACTGTCAGCACATAAAAATTTATATTTTTAAAATAGGTCGTCCAGTAGAAGCTGTCGGCCGCCGGAATCGAAATCCTGTCTCCTACTTCGGAAGGACTTCCAATTTATACATATATAATTAATTTAAAAATATAATTTTAATTTTAAAATATGAAATCAAACTTATTTCATACCTTGAATAGTTTAAATAAATGAGCACTTATATCAAGCTACGCATCTACCTCGAGGGACAAACTCATCGCTAATATGGAGGCTCAGTTAAATAAACTAATCAAATATGACATTTGTTTGGTTTGCGAAACCTGTGTTTTGATAGACAAATTCCCTTATCTAATACATATGAATTATATAGGGTTTATATTAATACTAGGTTCATTTACGTTTCCTATAAGAGCAAGCCCCTATAGTTAATTACATCTTAGATGACCAAAGTTATCTAAAAAAACTCTAGATTTAGATCATGAAATATATTTTTATGAATTGAATTCCAAAGGCTAGGATTTTCAACAAAAGTGAGGTAATTGGAATCCAATAGGTGAGTGGTTTCAAGTTCTGGAACAGTTGTTGTAGGAACACAAAGGAGTATGAACTAGGGGAGGTCATTAATCCAAGAGTAAATCTTGGTGACTTCTCAATCTATCCTATTATTTGTCTTTGATTTGGATGAATTTTTCATATTTCATCCTGCCAATTTTAATTAATTAGGGCTTACATTTACTTGATATCGATCATGCAAATAACCTGGAAGTTAGAAGGATTTATGCCATATTGGATGACAATGTTGGAAACCTAAGGAGAGTTGGGGTTTATATTGAACTAAGTGAAAATGCCCAAAAGATTAGGTGAGGATTTATGCCGCATTAGGCAGGCTACCTCGAAGTCCTATGGATTGTTTTTTAATTCTAAGGAAAGGTTTTGCTGATGTAGACATGTTCTGCTGTTGAAGATGACCGTGCTGCCCACGCTGCATATTCCACATTCCTCGTCGTAGCACGCTTAGTTTTAGAAGTTACAATTGTAGAGATGAGAGAAGTAACATGTTCTGGAAGGTTTAAAATTGAGGTGGCTTAGTGTTTTAATTAAAACAAATGTTTAAGTTGATTATAGCGACACCGGTTAGGATCCCACGGGTCCCTCGTTCCGGTTTCACCATTATCATCGGATCCACTTAGTCAAAATGAATCTGCTAAACCCAACTGAATGAGTTCCACACTTTCATTTAGACCGTAGGAAACCCCGTTAGTAACATGTAGGTTACATCCTCCGAGGGATTCCCGATCATCCAAGAGTCGTTTTAATTTAGTTAAAGTTGTGAGTTTATTTTGGTTGGTGATTAAATTTTGTGTTGTTTAAATTTGCGGGATTCAATCATTTTTTTTTTCACAATTCAAAATATGCAGGAAGGTAAAGCAAGAAAGTTACGCTAAACAGCAATATATGCAGTGGAAAGCAAAGCTGGTAAACTGAACTAAACAGGTATATGTATGTGCTAAAGTGTATGCAGGAAAGGTAAAGTATGAGACTTGTGTAATAAACGAAGAGAAAACTGAAAGAGCGAAGAAGAATGTCTAGTAGGAAATTCATAGAAAATCTGTAGAAAGATCCATAGGAAATTCGTAGGAAATCCGAAAAAAGCAAATCCGTGGAGAAAAACTCATAAGAAATCCGTAGAAAATCTATGAAAGATTCATAGGCAAATCACAAAAAATGGACCACAAGTCCTGGGGAACCATAAGCACGATGGTGCGGAGGACTCAGAGTTGTGCTGTATATATCTCGCCTTAAGTGAACAACCAAACCGTCATCTTATGGTAGACAGTTAACTATATCTGAATAGTCAACAGTGGACCTTTGCGAAATTTTCATACATTTCAATTTGGGCTGCATGCAAGTGAAACATTTTGGGAAGGGAGGCTATTTTTGTTGTGGAGGTAGTTTTGTATTTTTCTTTTTTCAAAAAAAAAGTATATGTATATTTTATAAAAGTAGTATGATCCACAGGTTGACTATCCTAATTGAACTAGGACTACTAGCAACCTAAGAGTGACAACGGCAGAAATCCTTAAGGATGGGTGAATAGTACCGTAAATTCATTCGTCTACCCTCTCTAGGGTCTCTGAGTCAGGAGATACTATTCAAGAAATCCCTTGCATCCCTCTTTTACTGCAATGTCATCGTCGTCCTCCCCCATCCACCTTACTTACAACCTTGATGACCCACATATGGCAGAAGGGCTATACATGCATGCTTTTGTGTTCTACATAAACACGGGAATCAAGCCAAGAAGTAAGAAGAAACAAAGGACAAGGGGTTAAGGAAGGAAAGAGGAGATGGTGATCCACCCAGAACAATTTCATAAAGGGGGTGGAGGGACTCTCAAAATTGCACAAAGTAATAAACATGAACTGGTGTAAGGACAAAAGTAAACTCCATATGTGGTGCAAAAGGAGCAGCCACGGAGTGAGCAAAATGTGTAAGGGCAAATCCCTACAAATGAGCGTAGGGGAAAGGATGTCTATAAAACATCCAAGATAGGTGAACCGAACCTCTCCCAACATGGTGCAGAGAGGTGGCAACAGGATATATGAAGTGCGGAAGAGAAACCCCCTCCAACATCGTATGAGGGGATTTATCAATCATGTAAAGTAGAGAAAACTAAATCCCTTTAACATGGTGCATAGGGAGTAATTTATAAAACATATAAAGGAGAAAAGACCGAACCCCTTCGACATGGTGTAAAGGGAGCAATTTATCGATGTAGAAAACCGGCAAAAGGGGAAGACTCAAAATTACCACGTAAAGTATTCTCCTTAAAAACCCTAATTATTTCATATCTTCACACCTCCTAAACGGCACAAACTTTTCCATATATAACATGACAAAGAGACTAAGCAATTGGACATATTAAGACAATGTGTTATAACAAATAGAAAATTTGTAGGAAGAGCAAAAAAGCAAGCGAGAAAGAAATAACTCCCAACATCAGCATGTAAACAAAGAGAACGAGCTAAACATTATCACATTTCCAAAACTCCCTCTTTGAAATGATAGGCATACCACATTCTTTTCTTGCCTTTTATTTCTTTTAAGCAACATAAATAAGTCTCATCCATATAAATTTTAAGATAAGGGCAGCAACGAGACATTTAAAATCAACTTAGAACATGTTAAGCAATAGAATTTACCATGTAGAGGTCACGTAGGAATGGTCTAAAACGATCCCAAGCAAGTATAATGATGCCGATTTCCGCATAAAGATAGCATAGAAGTGATTTAGATCAATCTTAGACAAGTGAATAGGTGCAGATTTTCACTTAGAGATAGCATAAATGTGATCCAAAACAATTCCAAATGGCTAAACAAGTGTAGATTTTAACTTTAGCATGGCATAAACATGTTCCAAACTCCTTCCAAACAAATAAAATAATGCAGATTTTTATTTTAACATGGCAAAAACATGATCCAGGCTCATTTCAAATAAGTAAACTAGTGCAAATTTTGTTTTAACATAGCATAGGTATGATGGCATCTCTTCCAAATGAACACATAGATGCAAAACCCTTCACTTTGGCATAGCATGAACATGATAATCTCCTTTCCAAATAAACATAAACACAACCCATAGAAGTGTATTAAACATATATGTGAAGAATAATGAATTTCATATAATGGGCACATGACAATTTCTTCACCATAAGTTGATTTATATAGGCAAAGGGGAAATACAAAGTCCTACAAGCAAAACACCATTTTTCTGTATGGAATGGGGTGAAAAATAGGTAAAATTGAAGTTTAGGTGATATACATATGAAAGCTTAGTTAAATGAATGAAAAGTAAACCCACATGGCATCATTTGTAAGTGTTTCATAAGTGGTGAAGTTCCAATCCGAAAATTGCATTTAAGCTTATCAAAATATTTCCATGTGAACTAACCATTTTCAAACAATTTTAAAGTATAGAATAAGGTGAAAAGTGTATGAAATTGAGGCTTAGATGATGTTCATATGAGAGCTTAGTGAAGAGAATGAAAAACAAGCTCATATAGCCTCTTTTGTGAATGTTTCACAAGTGGTAAAATTCCAATCCGAAAATTTCATTTAAGCTTACCAAAATATGCTAAATATCACAAATTGACATGTCATTCTTTCCAAGTGATCACATAGATGCAAAGCCTTCATTTTAGAGCAACATAAGATTGGTTTAAACCAATCCCAAACAAAGAGGTAAGTGCAGATTTTTCATTTTTGTAAGCATAGAGTGGGTATAAAACATTTCCAAAAGATCATACAAGTGAAAAATTTTATTTTTGGCTAGCATGAAGTTGATATAAAACATTTCCAAAGGGTCACATAAGTGCATAATTTTATTTTTTAATAGGATAGAGTTGATATAAAACATTCCCAATTGAAAATATGAAAACAAATATCCTTTAGCCAACATGAAAGAGAGCAAAGGAGCTCCCAAGTGTCACATAGAACATGTAAATTACCAAGCCACTAGCACGCATTTTTGACTATCCATAAAGAGAGCAAAAGGGCTCCCAAATATTTCATGAAGCTATCCAAATACTTAACTATAAGCATGAAATCTTAGCCTTTCATAAATAGGGCAAAAAGGCATTTTAAATATTTCATAAAACAAGCTAAATAATTAGGTACAAAAATGGATTTTAGCCATTCATAAAGAGAGCAAGAGGGCCTCTTAAATACTTCATAAAGCAAGCTAAATACTTTGCTACAAATATAGATTTTTTTAAGCCATCAAAGAGGTGTAAGAAGAACCTCTTAAATACTTCATAAAGCAAGCTAAATACTTAGCTACAAACATGGATTTTAGCCATTCATAAAGAAAGCAAGAGAGTCTCTTAAATACTTCATGCAACAAAATAAACATTTAAGCATGAGCATGATCCTTTAGTCACCAAAGAGGTGTAAGAGAAAAATCTTAAATATCACATGTAGTAAGTTAAATATTTAACCATAAATATGAAACTTTTAGCCACTAAAGCATGGAACCTTTAGCCATCAAAGAGGCGTAAGAGAAACCTCTTAAATATCACATATAGCAAGCTAAACATTTAACTATGAGCATAAAGTTTTAGCCATCAATACTGGTTTAAAAGAAACCTCTTAAAATTTCCATGAAATAAGTCATATATTTAAACATAAACATGAAATTTTTATCCATTAAAGAGGTGTAAGAAGACCTCTTAAAATTTCCATGAAACAAGCCAAATATTTAAAGATAAACGTGAAGTTTTTATCCATCAAAGAGGTGTAAGAAGACCTCTTAAAATTTCCATGAAATAAAGATTAACTTCAAGACTCCATATATCTCCTAAATATTTTCATGAAACAAGATAAACATTAAGCATAAGCATAACTCTTAAGCCATCAAGACATAAAAATTTTAGCCACCAAAGAGGTATAAGAAGGACCCCTTAAATATCACTTATAACAAAAATTGATTTGGAGCTCCATACATGAATTTTCGGCCAAGCCAAGGAGGGTCCAAAATGCTCCATAAAATTTCATAAGATGAATCGAATCTTAAACCATTAAATCGACAATTTAAATCAAGCATAAGAATGCAAATAAAACCTCACAATAGCATAAGAACAATCCACCATTTAAGCTTAAAACATGAAATAAATTTCCACAAAATGTATAGGAACAAACCGACAATAGTTTGAAGCTAGTAAGAAGAAGAAAAATGGAAAATCCGACAGCAACTCACCTTGTGATTCTCGGCCAACCTTAGAGGAGCAAGAAGAAGGCTCCATTTATAGCAAAATGAAGGTGAAAGAGAAGGAAAAATCAGCCCCAAGCAAAATCATTACAACCAAATTATAAAATACTTATCCTTTAAGCCTAGCTCTTAGGTTATCATGAGAATGCATGGAGAGAACTTCAATGGCAGCTAAGAGCTCCTCAAAACTTGCCACCCAAGATTAGATTGCTGCCATGGAAGGGATATAGTCTTCTCCATGCCTCCCTCGCCACATGAGGACAAGGAAGGGATGGCAAAGCAAGCAAGCATCGGGAGAGGAAGTGGAAGGTTCGACCAAGCTTCCACATGGCCGAAATTTTGCATGGAGGGAAATGAAGGGGGCGATGGCTGCTGTTAGGCGGGTTTAGGTGTGGGTTAGATTAAGATAAATGGAGTGATTAAGTGGTTAAAATAAAATTTTTAATTATTTTGACGCGAAACACGCCGAATTTTGAACTTTTCCGACGTGCGTCAAACCATCGCAAATTATATATTATTTCCAAATAATTTTGACATTCTGGACGCCAAAGAGAAGTCCGTTTGGCAATCCGAGGTCGTTCGGACAACCTCGTCGTCGATTTAGTCAAAATAGGTCAAATTTGGGGGTTTTGGCTTAAATTAATTTGGGTGAGGCTTGGGCTCAATTGATGGCAATCAAATGTTGCATTTAGTTTAGACGAGTGTTATGAAGAGTTTGAAATTCAAATTGAGTAAAAATTGGTCAACATTGGGTTAAATTTGGGTCAAATATGAGTTTAGGTCAAAATCGGGGCTTTTGGTCAAATTGGGTAAAATTGATCAAATTGGGTCAAATTGATGGTTGTAAAGTGAAATTAGGAATATTTGGAGGGTTTTGGGAATTTTTGGAATTTATGAAATTTTTTGGCTAGGAGGGGCATTTTGGTAATTTCGGGGTTTTTTTGGGAAGTGGTCAAAAAGCTGAACCAAAAGCTTGAGGTCGTTCTAAATGAAAATTGGAGTCAAAAGGCAGTGTCCAGGGGAATTTCTTATCAATGTGGAAAGTTTTACGAATCCCAGAGCGCTTTTCAAGTATCAGGTACTTAAATGTCGAGGGGTTCAAAAGTAGCTCAGAAGTATGACATGTTTACAATCAAACTTCATCATTTGACGAGAGGAACGTTCTCGAATGATTTTCGGGTAGTTTGGACAACTTGGACAAACATGAGATTTTGGGCTAAAGAAAGGCATTTTGGGTATTTTAAGAATTTTGGGGCTATTTTGGGAATTTTGAAAAATTTTGGTGGTTTTGGCTATTTTGAGTGTTGGGGAATATTTTGGAATGACTTTTGTGGAATTTAGATAATTTTAGTCAATTTTGGGATTTTCAGGGGCAATTGGGTAATTTAGGCAAGTTTTAGGACCGGGGGTTTGAAAATTGAAATTTTTGGGAAAATAGAAGTGGCTTTAGAGTGAGGAGAATGGGACCAATGGTAACATTCTTTTCTTCCTTTATGTATTGGTTCTTACCACCTCAGCCATAAGCTTTGGGTTTGGTGAGACCAACACTTGAGTGTCCAAAAGACATGGGACTCAAAATAGGATGTGGTAGATTTAGAGTCATGAGTGGGTGATATGTGTGTGAGTGTAGGGTGTGAGCTCGGGACCTCCCAGGGTCAATCCCAAAGTCTGGTTACCTATGGGGAATCCTACTTGGTCTTCCTTATGTTTAGCCCCTTCCTCCTAAATATTAGAGGTTGAGCCCTAACATGTGGAAGCCCTAAGTAAGGAAAGCAAGTATGTGGAACTTCTATGTGGTGGGGTTTTCATTGCTAGTCCTCCAAGAAAAGTCATTAGGAAAGTCCTATGGCTAGACCCTAAGCTATCTAAGGAGAAACTAAACCCCAACCAAAAGTCAGGTCAACAAGTAATAAATCACTAGTGGATATATTTTGAATTATGATTGTGATTTCATATAAAAAGTGTATTAAATTCAAACTTGGGATCCCAGCCACGAGGCGAGCGGAAGCTGGTGCGACTCTTTTAATTTGCAAAAATTAATAAATTGAGATTTAGATATATATATTGATTTAGTTTTATAATGAGTCACACAATTAAACGTTAATGTCGCTCAAGTAATATAGGGCTCAAGTGGAGTCCTGGTACATCGATCCCATAGGGAGGCTTCAATTTTATGGTGTAGTACAAAAATTACTTATCGATTCACAGTACAATTGCAAGTGAGTTTAATTCTTAAAATAAAGACAAACAATTATAGTTACTATTTCTACCTAAATACGTTCTAAACTCTAGCAAGTTAAACAAACAAAAGACTAAATTTATAATAAAGTTCAGTTGCAAGAAAGATTCTTCCTCCTTTCCAATCATAATGTGATGATTATTGTGACATGGATCAGTGATGCAAATGTATTGTGCCAAATAAGAGCATTCCTATTCTTTACCCATATTTCAGCTTATAAAAAACATTGGCTAATCCTAAGATTAGTCCCCAAATATGTGGTTAGGATAGGAGGATACTAGATCTCACTCCAGAGCTCCCACTTCCCTTCACCTGAAGGCTAACTCTCGCTTCAGTTTCTAAACATTAGGACCAAATTGAGGATTTCATCTTGTCACTCTGAAATCTCCAATTCTACGCCCATCAAAGTATATTCCCTTATTTATTTGCACTTAATCACCATGACTACATGAATGTGACCTTCACCTTTGTTGTGGAACTCATAATCTTTTCGAAAAATATGTTTCCCAACAATTTTTAACAATTTAATTGGCCAAATCAAAAAGTAAATGAAGTTTGAACTGAAAAGGTCATCACAAATTCCCCATAATAAATCGACACATCATTTCCATATCATAACATCAACACATCACATAAAAAGGAGAAAGACAAAGAAATCTACTAAAGACTCATGAGGAAAAGATGACAAAACATGGATTATATATATAAAAACAATGTCATTCAAACAAAGTAAATTAAAGACAACTTATCTCAAACACTTTCCCAAGTGAATATCAAGGAATTCCTTTGACTCCTCTTTTTTTTTCACAACAACACACAATTCTCTCTTTAGATAAGTAAGGAAGAAGAAATTTCTCACTTTCTCTTTCCTCTCACACTCCTTAGAAGAGAAAAATATAAAACTTAGACTTCCTAAACTAAATGAGAAGACACTTTCTAAACTCTAAAATCCTCTATTTTCTTCTTCTCCTCTTCAAACTTGGCTCCAAAAGTGTTTAAATTCGGCCAAAACCGAATTCCCAAGAGTTTCCTCAAGCAACCCTTCAAAATTCGTCCAAATACATTGAATCAAGTTTAAAATCGGGATAGGGCGCGGTCCAGCATTGGATAGGGCACCTTTTGGCGCATTATTCTACTAAAATAGTTATAAATCTCTGGAAAATAGCGCGGTCCGGCGCTGGTGATAGCGTCTTTCGACACTAGTTCAATAAAATGCACTTTTGTCCATTTTTGCTCCAAATTTGCTCCTTTTTGCTTCCTTTTCCTCCAAAGGTCTAAAATCAATGTACCTGCATGAAATCATAAAAAAATACCTTTCTTTAAAGTGCAATATCATTAAAAACCAGTATGAAATGGATAGTAAAAAGCTATCAAATTTTTCAGTGGATCAAGATCCTCCAAACTTAACTATTACTTGTCCTCAAGTAATTTTAGTTAATACATAAAATAACGATCCACTGCAATGAACTTTCTTTCTAGAATACCATAACTTTGATTTAGATAAGTACAATAGTAAGATTTTCAGATAGATCGTTGAATTATTCAAGTAAATTCTGCAGGTGTAAGATTATCTAGTAATCAAGTCTAAGAGTTTTAGCCTTCTATTCATTTCAAAAATGAATGTAGATTGTCTTATTAAGGCTCTTAAAAGAATTACAAGAAAAGAAGTTCATGAGAACACTACTAGTAAAAAAGCTAATCCACACATATAAGTTCAGGAAAGCAATTAAGTTTTTCCCTTTAGGTAGGTCCAAGTGAAGCCAATTTTTTATTAGGCATCTCCTCACTTTCATTTTCTTTTTCTTTTTTCTTTTGCTTTTCTTTTCTTTTCTTTTCTTTTCATTTTCTTTTTTCAAGTGAGGACTACTGTATCTGGATAGCCTTTAATGATTTTGAACTTCACCCTTCTCACCCTAAATTTGAAACTTACTACATCCTATACCTTATAGGCATTTCTTTAGCTTATTAATGATTCGTTATAGAGTCTCAACCCTTTCCTATCACATAAAGTTTTAAGATTCTTAATATTACAAACATACAGTTTTTCTTACGTTGAATAGTTAACTATAATCCTATTCTCTTATATCAAATATCTTATCCTACAAAATTACTTTTCATCATCAAATACTTTCATTCAACTTTATAAAATACTTAAATAAAATCAAAACTCAGTTATATGAAATTGCATTTTATTACAGGAAATCATGTTAATAATTATGAAAATATTTTTTAAATGAGAACAATTAATAGTTAATTCTTTCCCTCCCCCAAACTTAGATTTTTGAATATGAATACAATTTATATGGGAAGAAAGAAAAGATATAAACAATAACTCATGCCTCAATATGTTGGGTTTTTCATACCTTTGAGTTTAAGCAGGTTTTCCTTTATACAGCAGAACAGTAGGACTGAAATAATTAAGAGCATTTCTATACACAAATATGGGATAGAAATTTATAAGAGAAGAAGTTTAAAAACATGAAACATAAACTATGCACACAACATTAACATCCAACTGTCACTATCACAAGTTATACTAACAAACCAAACACATGAAAAATCTACTATAACATCACATACATCACAAATCAACATAAAGTATGCTACAAGCAAAACCAAATACACATTAAATCACAGATACTAATTAGAAAGAGTCACAGGTACATCACATATACAACACAAATACATAACAAAGTATAATGAAAAATAAAACTAAAACTACCAATCATCTTCTGCAGAAGCTCCACCATCATCAGGTTCTTTAGGCTGGCATGGAGTATACTTAGGGTAATTAGGAAATACAACACTAGTGTCTCCCCTGAGAAATCTCATCTATGTGTCATGATAAGCTATCTCATATTATCTCCACCGCACTTAATAATCATCATTTATCTTGTTCCTTGCTTGTAGTCCCTCTACTTTGGTGTTCAACCTTTCCAACTGATCCGTAACATCATGCAGAGTAGGCTTCCTAGATGTAGACGGTCTATCATGACTAGAAGAAGGCT
Source organism: Papilionanthe hookeriana x Papilionanthe teres (assembly GCA_022702705.1). Lineage (NCBI taxonomy): Eukaryota > Viridiplantae > Streptophyta > Magnoliopsida > Asparagales > Orchidaceae > Papilionanthe > Papilionanthe hookeriana x Papilionanthe teres. The sequence goes on along the minus strand of CM040430.1, from coordinate 112,827,539 downwards.
TATCAGCTTTCTTACTCCACTTCCAACTCACATGGGCTTCATATGTTTTCAAATTTAGGTTATTAATGGGCTTCAGGGGTTGGATCACCTCATCATTATCTTGAATCACTACACCTGCCTAAATACATAAAACATGAATCAGGCTGGAGTGTCCCAGTCCATCTGTAGTCTCTCCTTTTGAGTTTATCAAAATACTTTTATGAATAATAGCCCCAATATTTATATTCTTCATGCTTTGAATACAGTAATTCAGAACAGCTCTATCAACAGTAACCTCACTGTGATGGTTGGTAGGCAAAAGTCTTGCAGAAATAAAATAATGCCAGGCTTTTGAAACAAGATTCAAAGTAGAATGGGAGAAATTAACTTTCCTTCTCTGTTTAACTTTCCATTCCCCTTTTTCGTCAGTCAAAAAGTTTATAATCTCATCCAATGCCTCATTCGTGATACAAAGATTTTCATATTCACAACGGTAGGGTGCTCTCAAATGATAAAATTCATTTATGCTGGCAGGGGTGATTTCAACCATTTAGCCTCTAACCAGAATATGTTCACTCTCAGAATAGAAAAGTTTAGCATAAAATTCCCTGACAATACCTAGCATTGCTTTAGCAGTAAAACAACAAAAAATTTCCCATTGACGATTCGTAATCAATTCTTCAACCACACCTCCAAGATTTTCAAAGGCTCTCTCTTGAACACATTTCTTATTGCTAAGAAATGTACTATAGCGGGAATAAGCCTTAAAATTCACAAATTTATTTTCATCAAACTCAGATTTCCTCTTCCCCTTTGAAATTGTTGGAGCCATTTATTTAAAAATACCAAATTTATTTAAATCAATTTTAAAATTCTAATGTAATGGACTCCAAGGTAAATTTAAAAAGATAAGAACTCAAAATCCTTGAAAAATCTCCAAAGTTTCTCCAAAAAAATTAAAATTTCAAATCTTCCTAATGTAGGAGATTTCCACAGTCAAAATCAAAAAAATTTAGGTTAAAGTGTAGCTCTTACTAAGAAAAGATGAAATCCAAAATTTTCCGACCATGAAATCACTTCAAATCCAAATGCTAGTGAGCCCTAGGTGCGAAAATCAACCTTGACTGGAGGTAGAAGATGATGGTTTGGGCAAAAATGGAGGGTCTGAGGGTCAATTCACAAAAATTTGGAGTTTCAGGCCTTTTTCCCAGTCGAGCGCTGTCTGACGCTAGCAGTACTGCTGTTCGGCTCATTTTTCTGCTCTAATTGCTAAACTCTCTGTCTTTTAGCACGATCCGGTGCTGGTGACAATGCCGTTTGGCTCCAATTTAAAAATTGGGATTCTGAATTTCTTTTGCAATTTCAATATTTTCAAGCCCGCTCCGACGTCTAATTAGTTAAATTAAGCATTGAATAACATTCTAAAGTCATGACAAATGATATTTTTTTAACACAAACAACAGAAAACATCAGTTTCACATATAAAATCCAAGTGTCAGACACATACACATAACACTAAACATTACACATCATCAAGCCACGTAATCTAAAATTCAATGTCAATCATAACCACAACATAATAACACTGAAAACTAAACAAGAAAACATGTCCAAATATCACATCCAAACAAAGCAAAGAAAAGCAATCAGATACACAAACACATAAATACAATAATCAAGTTTTCATTCTTCCTCAGAACCATCATCAACTCTAAGATCTCCAAGTGATTGAGCATAAACGAACAGATTGTAGAATGGATGAAATAGAAATTCTTCAGTAGAATCCTCTTCAATCCAACCTTTCCTTCTCATCAATCGCGTCAAACTTCCTTCAAGATATACAGACTGATCAAAGTGCTCCCTCATTCTCCAATCCAGATGATCAAATAAATCAGATAAATTATTGATTGCATTCATCAGGTGTTGTACTTCCTTCTCCAATTTCTTAATTTTCTTCAAGATAGTCTATGAAGTTTCAAGAAAGTAAGGAGGAATAGATGTTAACCTCTGAGATGGTTGATCTTCAATAATGCTCATGTCATTCATATCACCAACTTCTTGGTTACTATATGCATTTGCTAGGTCTATAGGCTTCAAAGGTAGAAGTACTCTTTCCCATTTCTCATATAGGACTTGTGATTGACTGCAGAGGAGAAATATGGTGGAAGGATTTTCAAGCCCATACTTTTATTCATGAACAATCAATCCCAAAACAAATTTAACAATTATTAAACCAACATCAATAAGCATCCCCATTTGAATACAGTAGTTCAGAATAGCACACTCCTTAGTTACTTTACTGATTTTTATAGTTGGGAGCAATTTTGAACATATGAAATAATGTAAGTATTTCGACGTAGGATTTAGAAGTGTGGTTGAGAAACTTACATACCTGCTATCTCTTATCTCCCATTCATCACTTTCATCTGTAAGATATCTGTATATATCATTCATATTGTCCTTTGTCGGGGCAAAATTTGAATAGTGGCAGATTGACACATTCTCAATCATGTATAAATCATTAATCTTTGCAGGAGTAAATGTGACAAACCTACCTCACACATAGACTGATCCTTGGTTTATTCCATGAAGATTCGCATAAAACTCCTTCACAACCGGGACAACTGCGGTGGTAGTAGTATAACACAATACTTCCTAACGTCTCTGAACAATAATGTCATCAATTCTAGTCGTAGGAGAATTTGTATCTCGATTCACAAAGTCTTGTTCCTTAATCAATCTCATTTTTAAGATATTTTGTTGAATTGAATCTGCGCCTCGAAACTGACCAACTTTCTACGGTTGAAAACTTGAAATCTTGAAGTTTCTATCGAGTCGGAATCCATTTGGGCAAGAATTTGGATCTTCCTCTTCGTTCCTTTGGTAGTTCCTGCATCTCGGGGCGGCTTTTGGGAGTTCTAATAGAGGATTTACTACTTAGAAACGCCAAAACTCGAATTTAAAGACGAGAAACAGTTTTCTGAACACCGGCGCCGTCCGACAGTGATAAGTTCTACACTAGTTCAAATTTCACCAAACTTCACTTCATCCAAATTCTTTCCGAATTTTGATTCGATTCATTTTTTATATGTTGTTATTGATATTTAAGGAAGAATAAGACTTAATTAAGTAACAAACAGACACAAATAACACATCAAACAAAGCAAACACTCAATAACTGTTGGTTGCCTCCCACAAAGCGCTTGATTTAATGTCGCCAACCAGACATAACTTCCAGTTATTTAGGTTGATCCAGCATTAAATCCTCTTTAAAATTAGGTCTATTGTCTTCAAAATATGGTTTTAATCTTTGGCCATTAGCTTTGAATATTCTTCCAGATTTACGATCTTCAATAATCACAGCTCCAAAATGATATATTTTGACGACAATGAAAGGTCATGTCCATCTAGATTATAGTTTTCTAGGAAATAATTTCAATCTTGTATTGTATAATAAATTTTTTTATCTTGGTTCAAATTCCATTTTGACAATCTTCCGATCATGCCATATTTTTCTTCTTTCTTTGTATATTCTATCATTATCATATGATTCATTTCTGATTTTTTCCAATTCATTCAATTGCAACAGTCTCTTTTCGCCAGTATCTTTCAAATTAAAGTTCAATTTCTTTATCGCCCAATATGCTTTATATTCTAATTTAACTGTCCAGTGATAGGTTTTTCCAAAAATTAATCTGTAAGGGAATATTCCTATAAGAGTTTTATAAGTAGTTCTGTATGCCCATAATGCAGTATCTAATATGGCAGACCAATTCAATTTTTCAGGATTAATGACTTTCTCCAAATATCGTTTAATTTCACGATTATATGCCTTTGCCAAACCATTAGTTGGGGGATGATAAGATATATAGATTTTATGCATATTATTTTATTTTTCCACCAATCTCTGAATCAGATTATTTTTAAAATGGGATCCTCCATCAGTGATGATTATTCTAGGCATTTCATATCTTGTGAAAATATTTTTCATCGAAAACCTCGAAACACTTCTAGCATCACACCTAGGTAAAGCTATTGCCTCAATTCATTTTGATACATAATAAACTTCAATCAGTATATATATATTTCCAAATAAAATTATAAATGGTCCTATAAAATCTATCCCCATGCATAAAAAATTTTAACTTCCAAAGTAAAATTAAGAGGCATTTCATTTCTTCTAGATATATTACCTATTCTCTGACATCAATCACAAGTTTTGATAAATCTATAAGCATCTCTGAAAGGAGTAGGCCAATAAAATTCAGATTGCAAAATCTTATGTGCAGTTCTATCAATTTTGAAATTTCCTCCAAATTTAGAATCATGACATTCTCGAATAATTCATTCAGTTTCTTCATAAGGTACATATCTCCTAATAATAAGATCTTTACATTGCTTGTACAGATAAGGATCGTCCCAAAAATAAAATTTAGCATCATGCTTAAATTTTTTCTGCTGTTGCATTGTTAAATAGGGTGGTAAAATATTACTAGCGATGTAGTTCACAATATCAGCATGTCACGATAAATTTCCTTCAATAATAATTGCTCATCAGGAAAAATTTCAGTGATTTCCTTTTCAAAATCATCTAAATTAGGTTGTTCAAGTCTAGATAAATGATCAGCTATTTGATTATTAACCCCTTTTCTATTAACGATCTCAAAATCAAATTCTTGCATTAAAAGCATCCATCAAATCAGTCTTGGTTTTGCATCCTTCTTTTGCATTAAATATTTAATAGCAGAAATTTAGCTCCGATTAAGTAAGATCTAAATTTTTCAAAGGCATAAACGATCGCTAATAACTCTCTTTCGGTAGTGGTGTAATTAATTTGAGCTTCAGTAAGAGTCTTATTAGCGTAGTATATAACTTTAAACATTTTATCATGTCTTTGTCCGAAGACAACTTCAATAGCATAATCACTAGTATCGCACATTAATTCAAATGGTTTCTCCCAATCAGGTGAAACTATTATTGTCGGCATATTTTTAGGTTGTGTGTTTTGAAAAGGGGGTCGCCTACAGAAGTTGTCGGCAAATTTTAAATTTAATTTAAATTTAAATATATATATATATATATATATATATATATATATATAGTTTTAGAAAGAAGCATTTGATTTTGAAAATAACTTCAAGTTTGAAAATTTTAAGATATGAAATCAAACCGATCTCACATCCCAAATAGTTTATATAAACAAGCACCGCATCACAAACCGTGTATCTATCCCGAAGAATAGACATACTGCTTGATGATGAGACTCGATTAAATAAACTAGAAGATTTGTGACATTCGATTGGTCTGCGAACCAACTTTATAAGCTGACAAGTTCCCCTGCTTAATATAAAGAAATTAAGCAGGGTTTATATTACCTGGGTTCTTAAAGTTCCCTATAAGGGCAAGCCCCTATAGTTAATTACATATTAAATGATGGGAATCACTTAAGAAAACTCTCGATAATGATCAATGGTTTTGCTCTCAAGAATTTCAAAGTTTAAGGTTTTCAAAGGATTGAATTTTGGAGATTTCAATAGGGAATGGATCAAATTTGGAATAGTTTATTTCAGGAATCCAAAGGAATGAAAGGTAGGGGATGCCACAAATCCGAGGAAACCCTCGGTGACTTCCCAACTATCCTATTTGTTTGGCTTCAATTTAGGAATATTTTTTAATGTTATAATCCTGCCAATTTTAATTAATTAGGACTTATATTTATATGATATAATCACACAAATAGCCTTGAAGATGTGAGGGTTTATGTAGTACCAAACGACTACCTTGGAGTCTTAAGACCGGTTAGGGCTTAATTTACATGACATGATCATGCAAATGCTTAACGAAGAGTTGAGGATTTATGTTGCACTAGGTAAACTACCTCGAAGTCTTAGGGCTTGGTTGTTTAATTCTAAGAAAGGTTTAGCTAATGTAGACCCGAGTTTTGCTGATGACGATGACCGTGCTGCCCACTATGCTCCGAGCTCCTTGTTGTTGCAGAGGTTTAGTTTTAGAAAGTGAAAATCAGGAGATGAGAGAAGTGTTTTGGTTTAGAAATCTTAAAGTCTAAATATTTTTAATATTTTAATCAAAACAAATCTTAAAGTTGTTTAAACAGAACCGATTAAGATCCCACGGTTTCGTCATCCCGACACCGTTATTTTCATCGAATTCACTTAGTCCAAATGAATTTGCTAAACTCAACTGAATGAGTTCCACACTTTCATTAAGACAGTAGGAAATCCCATTAGCAGCACGTGGGTTACATCATCCGAGGTATTCTTGATCATTCAACGAGATGTTTTAATTTAGTTGCAATTGTAGTTTTGTTGTTCTGTTTGTGATTAAATTTTGAGTTGTTTTATATTTTGGAATGTTGTGGTGGTGAATTTTATCTTGTGGTGACTTTTAATTTAGTTTTGGTTTCGGTTTTGTGGCTATCCTAAAGGTTTTAGTTTTCATGCAACAATCTTGTTTAACATGCAAGAAAAGTAAAGCGCAGTGCATGTAAGTAAACTGCAATAAAGTAAATTGCAATAAAATAAAAGCGTACCTGCAGGGTCTTCTCGTCATCCCAAGCTGCACTTAAAACACATATTAAGGCATTTAAATATTTTTAACAAGTACCTAGGTAAAGCTAAGGGAAGGTTTTGGTTGTCTACCAAAATCCTAATCCTATTGCTAGTCAACTCCTATGACGTCTAGGTTCTTGTGTTTTGTTTAAGGATGGTTTTCTTCATCAAAGAAAAATTAAATTCAATTGTTCTTCTAAAATATCCCATCATATTGAGGAAGTGTTTAGGAAGAGTCCTAAACATCTTTTCAATATTTCCGAGATTATTTTGAGTCCAAGTAAATTTAATTGCACAGGTGAATTAATCATCCAAAAGTTTAGTTAAGCTTTATCTCTTGCTCAGTGAACTTGGGCATTTGATTACCTGATGAATGAAGTGACATCTCACTTAATACTCTATTTAAGAGTTATAATAATTAAAGCCTTTAGGGGGAAGTTGGTTTGTTGAGAATTTTAATCATTCTTAATTTGAAGTTTGAGTTAAAGGTTTAAAGTGATATAGTTTAATTATGAGGTTTTAATTAATAATTTTAAGTTTGGAATAGTGTTCAAATTATTTTTGGTTTAAATATTTATACTTTAAGTGATCTTAATATTTTAAATTTGTTTTACTTTTATTATTGAATGATTTTAATTTAATGTAATTTAAATTTAATTTAATTGAATCTAACTTAATTTAATTTAATTTAAATATTTTTAATTTAATTTATCTTAATTGTTAAAATGTTAATTTAATTTTAATTTTAATTTAATTTTTACTTAATTTAATTTAATTTAATTTTAATTTAATTTAATTTAATTGTTAAACCACTTAACATTTTGAGCTTTCCTTTAATTTAAGGGTTATATTTTTTTTAATTTTTTAATTTACTTAGTTTGGATTATTATTTTAATCTTAATTAAGAGTTAAATATTATTGAAGTGATTTATTTAGGGAGTTTTTTATTAAAGAATTAATATCCTCTCGAGTTATATCCCTACTTTTAATAATTCAAATTTTCATTAATCTTCCAAAATTTAAATTGTTTAAATAATTAAAGTTTCATTTTTAGTTTATTAAAAGATATTAATGGGTTCCTACCCTTTTGATTTCCTAAAGTTTCAATCATCCAAGAAAAATAAAATCAAATATTTTACCCTCCATTTTAATTAAGCCTAAAATTTTAATAAAGGGGTTTAAATTCTTTAATTATCTTTATAGCCTTTTAGGCTTATTTATTTCATAACTCACTAAATTGAGTTCAAATGAACTTGAAATTTTTATGTCACCTCACTCACATGTCAATTAAGACATTAGAGGAGAAAATGTGATTTTTGTGAATTTAATTTATTTATATAATTATTTTTAGTGAAAAATAGGGATTTTCAATGGAAATTCAACAACATGACCAAGGAATGGTTTCTGCCCTTAAGAAAATTATGGGAAGTTCCTAATGACCAGAGGACCATTGGACCAATTTTGGTGATTTTTTAAATTATATTTTATTTATTATAATTATCTTGAGTTTTGGAGTGTTAATTAATTATAAAATTAAATTGAAGTTGAAAAATAGATTTTATATTTTTCTTAAATCTCTTTGACCTCAAGGACTTCAGAGAAACAAATTTTACAATTTCATGATTTTTTATTGATTTATTGGAATCAATTTAGTGAAAAGGTTGGAAAATATATTTTTTAATATTAAAAATTGTTTTGAGCCTTTAAAATTCAATATCTTTACTTTGAGGCTTAGGAAAAATATTTGGTTTATTCCTAAGTGATTAGAAGGTGAAATATGACATTTCTATGATTTTTAATATTTTTTTGATTTTTATTATTTTTTAATTATTTAAATATAAAAAATATCATTAAAAATGAAAAATTTTAGAAAATTCCAATTTTAATTTTTATAGACTCCTCTAATATCAGAGAACCCACAAAACCAATTTGGTGAATTTTTGAAATGTATTTTTGGAGTTATGAATTTTTTAAGTTTAATTTTGATCATGTGGTTTAATTAATTTATTTAGTGGGGCTAATCATTTCCAATTGACTTCAAATTTTTATGCAAGGTTCTTTGTGTCCTATAGATCAGTAAAGAATTAATTTCAAGTTATTTTAATGTGTGGTTAACCTTAATTAATTAAAGTTAAGTTTTGAGTAATTAGGTCAATTAGGGTTATTCTTAATGAGTTAACTCAAAATATAATTATCCTAGGGTTCTCTGGTCCTAAGAAACTTCCCCAAATTTTTCTAGAATTTATTGAGCAATATGCTAATTATTGGAATTAAAATACCAAAAACAGTGACATAAACTTGAAAAATACATAACTTTCCATAGAGATGGCCTCTGACCTTGAAAAATTCAGGGAATGTTCCCAAGATCAGAGGCTTCAATGGTCTCATGCCATGGTGAATTGTCTATGAAAATGGAGAATCAAAATACTGAAATGAGTAAATAATTAATTAAAAATAAAATACTTATCAAAATAACTTGATTTCTTTTCCACATTATTCTCCTCTGTTCATTAAGGAAGAGGGTGATTTTAGTTTATTTTTATGATTTTTCTACACAAAGATATGAATTTTCTAAGTTTTGGGTATTTAAATAAATAGAAAAAAATCCTATTTATCTACTTATCCGACTCAGCGCCGTGTCAACCTACGGCGGATCGAAAGACCACGCGGCGCGCTCGCATTCGACGAGGCCATCTGAGTCAGCCTCCACGTGTCCCGCTGTCTCGCTCCTTCCTCTGATCCAACGCAATCTGAGCCGTTTAACCGATACACGCGCGATTGGATGGCGCCTGGTCATCGTCTACGACTGGTGTGCACCCGTGACCGTCCACACTAAAACCCTAAGAAATCTCTCATTTCTCAACGGATTTTCATGTTCTTGTGCTCTATGGATTCGTCTTGAGGAGACGAACACATCCATATGGTTTACATGCCATGAAATTAACTGAAATGAAATGGAGAATTGCTGGAAGCTCGGAAGGAAGGAATGATCCATACCTTTGCTCTGAGAAATGTAGCTTCAATCAGAGAGTTGTGTCACCTTCGATTGCACCCAAGGAAGCTCCAGATGAAGTCTCTGGCTGCGGGGAATTGTCTAGGTATGAAAGTGTCCACATCCGATTTCAAAGCTTGGAGGCTAGAGCAACTGGGTGGCCTGGAGAGGGGGCTTTCACTGGGGAACTCCTTCTCTTGGTCTTGTGCAGGTGTGGGTGAGTTTAATTTGGATTTGGTGGAGGTTTGGGAGATGTCCTGGTTTTGGGCTTGAATTTGAACTCAGAAATTGAGCTCGGTTGGGAAAAATTGAGGTCGGAATCCAATGGGATCAAGTGCTCTATGTGTGGAGAGTGGTCTGGAACAATTTTGACAGAGTTTCAGTAGGATTTGGTTCAGCACCTTCTTTGGCCGAGAGGTGGTGTGGTTTAAATAGAGGTGGATGGAGGGCTTCCCAGGGGGGGTTTAATGGCTTGGATCAACTGCTCTGGTGAGGAGAAGAACAACAATGGTGGCCATTAAGCATGGGACAAGTCAGCAAGGCAGAATTCAAAAATTGGCTCACATGGGTGCTCTCGGCCTGGTGGTTTCCGGCGGCTGTGGTGGCTGGCCAGCCAGGGTCAGGTTAACCTCAAGGTCAGGGAGGTCAGGGCTGGGGTTTAGTGCAGTCAATTGGCCATTGACATGTGTAAAGGAGTTGAATTGAAATGGAATGGGGGGAAGGCTATTTTGGGTCCAAATGAGTCAACCCATGGTTTTGGGCTAGGTTCACCACCCAAGGCCTGGTTTTGAGCTGAAAAAAATCACTTAGGTCAGCCAAGAGAAAATGGTGTGATCTCCATCCATGGTGAGGTGGCTAAACTTGGTTTAGTGTGTAGCATGAATGGGGTTAAAAGTGCTTAAGGAAGGCTTAAGAAAGGGGCCCCTCCTCTTGCCATTAATGGCTTGGTGAGGTGGAAAGGGGCTCCCAAGGCTTGCATATGGCTTATGCATGGCTCCATGGCTCCATATGGCTTAGGGATGGCTTGGTTTGGTTTCATGAAAGTGGGTCTTAAGGATTTAGGATATTTAGGGGTAATTTGGCACATGGCTTAGTTTAGAGAAGTTTAATGATGAATTTGAAACTTAGGGAGTGATTTAAATCAAAGGGGATGATGAGGGGAAATTTCATGTGGGCTTTAGGATAGATTTTGGGCTTTTGGATTTATTTTAGATGGGCCTTTAGAAAGGTTTAAGGAGGTGGGCTTTTAGGTTTGAAAACAAATTGGTAAATGGAATTTTTGTAAAAGATTTGGCCAAACAAATGTTGGGTTTAGTTTAGGGATGTATCATGAGTGATCTAGAATAGGTTTGAAATAATTTGGAGTTGAATTGGGTTTAATTTGGGATTTTTTTGATAAAGGGGTCAAAGTGGGTCAAATTGGGCTAACTTGGGCTAAGGTTGGGCTAGCGTTGGATTTGATGTAAAATTAATGTTGAGAAATGTTTATGGGGGTGCTACAAAGAGTTTTCAACTTTGGTTGGGCTTTGATTTTGGGATTTGGGCCCATTTGGGTTAGGTTTGGGTTTAGGCCAAAAATGGGGATTTTGGTTTGGATTAGGTTTGAGTGGAGTTTAGGTTCAAATTTTGGGAAAATCAAGTTAGTGTTTTGTTTGTGGGGATGTTAGGAAGGTTTAGGAAAAGATTTGGGGCTAATTGGAGTTGAATTGGGTTAGTTTGGGCTAAGTTTAGGTCATGGGCCAAAATTGGGCTTTAGGCTTCGAACTGGAATTGGATCCAAATGTCAATCAAATTGGGCATGGATTTGGTCTAAATTGATATTGGAAATATTGAATTGAAGTTTAGAATTGAATTGGGTCAAAGTTGAGGTCAATTGGGTTGATTTGGTTTAACATTGGGCTTACTTTGGTTAAAAATGGGTGAAATTGGGTGTTTTGGTAAAAGTGGGTTAAATTGACAAAATTGGCCTATGGTGTAGTTGAACAAAATGAAATTGGGAATATTTGGGATTTCCTGGAATTTTCTGGGAATTTTTGAAATTTATGGAATTTTTGGTTAAGAAGGGCATTTTGTGTATTTGGAGGGTATTGGGGGGTATTTTTGGAAATTTTGGTATATTTGGCTAAGGATGATCAATTTGAGTGGTGGGAAATTTTTAGGACTGATTTTGAGGAATTTTGGGTAATTTAGGCAATTTTGCAAATTTTGGATAGCTTCAAAGACATTTGGTAGGTTTAGCGGGTGTAGGGCCCGGGGGGTCCAAAATTGAAATTTTGGAAAAATGAAGATTGATCAAGTTTGAGTAGAATGGAATCACTTTGGTTAAGCCATGAAGCCATATCAAGCCCATATGAGCCATGAGAGGACTCATTTGAGCCATTCACTATGTTGTTCCTAACCTCTTAGCGAGGGCTTAGGGGTTAAGGTCCATCCATATGAATTACCTACATGAGTCGGGAAGTCAAGCTAGGCATGAATGGTTTTAGGATTGGAATGTGTGTGAAAGTGTAATGTGTGTGCAAGTCGACCCTTACCGGACCAGGCCACCCGGTGTAGTCTAAGGCCGAAGAGTCTATAGGGAACTCATCCTTTAAACCTCCACGATTGATCTTAACCCTCCAGTGACTTGGGGGTTTACAATCAAACTTATGGGTTTGCAGGGAGTTTAAGAGGTGTTTAAATTTCTAAGTGGTGGGTTCCATTTCTAGTCCTTTAAGATAGTCAAAGGGAAAGCCTAAGGCTAGATCCTAAGTACTAAGGAGAGAGAAGAGAAAAGACCTCATAAAAATGAGGTCAACAATTATAGGTGTAGCGATTAATTTTTCCTTTAATAGATCGAATGCTTTTAACGATTCATCATTAAAATCAAATTTCCTATCTTTTTCCAAAAGCTGGCATATAGGACTAGTAATTTTTGAAAAGTCTTTAATATATCGCCTGTAGAATCCTACATGTCCCAAAAAGCTTCTTACCCCTCTCACAGTTGTTGGAGATGATAATTTTTCTATAATTTGAATCTTCGCAGGATCTACTTTCATGCCATATTCAGATATTTTATGCCTAAGTACAATTTCTTCTATAACCATAAATTGACACTTTTCCTAATTTAGGACTAAATTTGTTCTTTTGCATACCTCTAAAATTTTTTCTAAGTTGCATAGGCATGCATCAAATGAATCTCCAAATACTGAGAAATCATCCATAAACACTTATATTCCATCATCAATTAATTTGCTAAATATGGATGTCATACATCTTTGAAATGTTGCAGGTGCATTACATAATCCAAAGGGCATTCTTCTAAAAGAAAAAGTTCCACGAGGGCTAGTAAATGTAGTCTTCTCTTGATCCTCAGGAGCAATAGGTATTTGGTGATAACCGGTATATCCATCCAAAAAGCAATAGTATTTGTGTCCAGCAAGTCTATCTAGCATTTGGTCTAAAAATGGTAAAGGAAAGTGATCTTTTCTGGTGACGGCATTTAATTTTCTATAATCAATACATATTCGCCAACCAATGACTTGTATTGTCGGTATAATTTTATTTCGATCATTTATGTCAACAGTCACTCCTCCTTTCTTAAGAACACAATGAACTGGGTATACCCAAATACTATCAGAAATAGGATATATAATTGCAGCATCTAACCACTTGAAAATCTCTTTTTTAACCACTTTTTTCATAATTAGGCTCAATCTCCTTTGTGGATCAACTATAGGTTTATGTTGTTCATCCAACAAAATTCTATGCATAAAGATCGATGGACTGATTCCTTTAATATCAGCTATGGACCAACCAATAGCCTTTTTGTATCCTTTTAAGGTGTCCAATAATTTTTGTTCATGACATTCATTTAAATCCGAAGATACAATGACTCGTAAAGTAGATGATTCTTCTAAAAACATATACTTTAGATGATTAGGGAGAATTTTCAGCTCAAGTTCAGTGGGGTTAATGATAGATGCAATTAAACTTTTATTTTTGTTTTCCATAGTATCCAATCTTTCAAATTTTTTCTGAATAAATTCTAACTTTTCATTTGTCACATCATCAAAATCATCTTCATTTTCACTTTCACATTCATCCTCATATTCTACATTTTCTTCAAATACTACTTTAAAATAATCTTCTCTCAAATAATTGTAGATTTCCATTCGGAAGCACTCATCATCTTTTTCAGTTGAAGAGTATTTCATAGATTTTAGAATATTGAAAGTTACCTCTTGGTCATTAACTCTCACAATTAATTCTCCTTTTCGAACATCAATCATAGCTCTCCCAGTAGCAAGGAATAGTTTTCCCGAAAATTGGAATTTCATTATCTTCCTCCATATCTAATACAATAAAGTCCACAGGAAAGATAAATTTATTCACTTTTACTAATACATCTTCCACAATTCTTTTAGGATAAGTGATAGAACGATCAGCCAGTTGAAGAGTCACGGACGTAGGTGAAATTTTTCCTATTTCCAATCTTTTGAAAGTGGATAAAGGCATAAGATTAATACTAGCTCCAACATCACATAAAGCTCTTCCGAAAAATTTCTCACCTATAGCACACGGGATAGTGAAACTACATGGGTCTTTAAGTTTTTCTGGAAGCTTCTCCAGAATAATTGCACTACACTCACCGCTAAGTGCAACAGTCTCATGGTCTTTAAACTTTATTTTCTTTTTAAGAGTATCCTTCATAAACTTTGCATAATCAGACATCTGCTCGATTGCTTCAACAAAGGGAATATTAATCATTAATTTCTTAAGAATTTCCAAAAAAATTGCAAATTTGTTATTCCTGTTCTGTTTTTTTAGTCTTTGAGGAAAAGGAGGAGGTAGTTTTTCAACAGTTATCTGCATTGGTTCTAACGGATATTCATCTGGATATATCTTATTAGAACCTTTCTTAATGTTCACTTCTTCTCTTTCAACTTTGAATTCTTTTTGAACTCTTGGTTCCAATTATTTTCCACTCCTTAATTGAATAGCCTTAATTTTCTCCTTATTTTGATCTTTTGGGTTGATCTCAACATTGCTAGGAAGATTTCCAGAAGGTCTATTATTAAGCGCAGTAAAGATATGTCCCAATTGATTCTCAATGTTCTTCATTGCAATGTTTTGAGCTTGAATTTGATTACCCATATTCAGAATCAATTCTTTAGTAGACAACTTTTTTTCCTTGAATTATTGATTACTATTAAGACTAGGAGGATAAGAAGGTCTATAATTGGTATTTCCTTGGTTGTTCAGATTTCCAACTGGATTCATAGGATCGTTTCCCCATTGCGGGTTAACAACAACATTAGTGTTGTTCCAGTTGAAGTTCGGGTGATTCCTCCAACTAGGATTATAATAATTTGAATAAGGGTTATTGACTTTGTTATTTATGGCATCCAATATTTCATAAGACATTTGAGGGTCTATCATCTGTCCTGATGAATTTTCTTCTAACACTAGTGGTGTTGGAGAATAATTCATTCCATATTGATCTATTTTCTTGGAAAGTACAACAATTTGAGAGATTATCGTAGATATCACATCAAAATCATGAATACTAGCTACTCTCTTAGGATTTACCCGCTCAGAGGGCCATTAAAAATTATTATTAGCCATCTCTTCAATTAACGAATATGCTTCATTAAAATGTTTTGAAACTAATGATCCACCAGCAGCAGCATCGTTAATCGATCTCAAAGATCCCACTAATCCATTATAAAAGGTTTGAATTATTAACCAATCTGGTTAAGCATGGTGTGGACACTTCCTCAGAAGATCTTTAAATCTTTTCCAAGCTTCATATATGGATTTTCCATCAAACTAACTAAAGGATGTGATGTCATTCCTCAGCTTAACAGTTTTGGAAGGAGGAAAATATTTTGACAGAAACTTTTGTAAAAGCTCTTCCCAAGTTGTGATAGATCCAAGTGATAGAGAATTTAACCACGCCTTAGCCTTATCCCTAAGTGAAAAAGAAAAAAGTATAAGTCTAACAACATCGTTTGACACTGCATTATATTTAAAAGTTGCACACAGTTCTAGAAAATTAGCGAGATGTAAATTAGGATCTTCATTAGGTGTTCCTCAAAATTGATTATTGTATAAGCTCAAATGAATTAGCAGCAACATCAGGGTTTTGGGTAGTTAAGTGGATTTCATATGCTATTTGATTAGCATAAACTCTTAAAGGTCTTGGTATATTTTCATTTTGATTGTTTAAATTTTTTTCCATTTTGTGAGGATTTGCAGATTGTTTTTATTATTTTTGAATTTTTCTAATGGTACGCTCTAATTTAGCACCGTAAGGCACTAAACCTATAGACCTGATATTGCACATACAAACACAATAAGCACACTAACAATAAATAGATACACACAATTATGACTTGCAATTCAAATATAAGATTTCAAATACTACAAAATTAAATTTTAAAAGTTACCTTTTTTTCTTTTACCGTACATCCACGACAATGGCGCCGAAACTTGGTGTGACTTTTTTAATTTGCCAAAATTAATGAACTCGAATATATATATATATATATATATATATATATATATATATATATATATATATATATTGATTTAGCTTTATAATGAGTCACACAATTAAACACAAGTATACGTATCACTCAAGTAATACAAGGCTCTAGTGGAGTCCTGGAATATCGATCCCACAGGGAGGCTTCAAGTTTATGGCGTAGTATAGAAATCACTTCTCGAATCACAGCACAATTACAAGTAACTTTAATTCTTAAAATAAAGATAAACAGTTGTAGTTACTATTTCAACCTAAATACGTTCTAAACTCTAGCAAGTTAAACTAACAAAAGACTAAATTTATAATAAAGTTCAGTTGCAGGAAAGATTCTTCCTCCTTTCCAATCATAATGTGATGATTATTGTGGCATAGATCAGTGATGTAAATGTATTGTGCCAAATAGAAGCATTCCTATTCTTTACCCATATTTCAACGTATAAAGAAAGTTGGCTAATCTTAGGTTTAGTCCCTAAATCCGTGGTTAGTCTAGGAGGATACTGGCTCTCACTCCAGAGCTCCCACTTCCCTTCACCTGAAGGCTAACTCTCACTTCAGTTTCCAAACATTAGGACCAAATTGAGGATTTCGGCTCGTCACTCACGATATCTCCAATTCTATGCCCATCAAAGTATATTTCCCTATTTATTTGCACTCAATCCACATGAACTACATCTCTCATTAATGGACATTGAATGTGACCTTCACTTTTGTTGTGGAACTCATAATCCTTTCGGAAAATATATTTCCCAACAAGTTTTAACAGATCAATTGGCTAGATTAAAAAGTAAAAGAAGTTCGAAGTGAAAAGGTCATCACAAATTTCCATAATAAATTGACACATTATTTCCATATCACAACATCAACACATCACATGAAAAGGAGAAAGACAAAGAAATCTACTCAAGACTCATGAGGTAAAGATGAAAGAACATGGATTATATATATATATAAAAGGTCATTCAAACAGAGTAAACTAAAGACAAATTATCTCAAACTTTTCCATAAGCGAATCTCAAGGAATTTTTTTGACTCCTCTTCTTTCTTCACAACAACACACAATTCTCTCTTTAGATTAAGTAAGGAAGAAGAAATCTCTCACTTTCCCTCTTCTCTCACACTCCTTAGAAGAGAAAAACACAAAACCTAGACATCCTAATCTAAATTAGAAGACACACTATAAACTCTAAACTCATCTCTTTTCTTCTTCTCCTCTTCAAACTTGGCTCCAAAAGTGTTTAAATTTGGCCAATACTGAATTCCCAAGAGTTTCTTCAAGCAAACCTTCAAAATCCATCCAAACACATTGAACTTAGTTTAAAATCGGGATAGGGCACGATCCCGCGCTGGATTGGGTGATGTTCGGCACATTATTCCGCCAAAATGGTCGCAACTATCTAGAAAATAAGCGCAGTCTGTCTCTGTTTACAACGCCGTTCGGCGCAAGTTTAATAAAATGCACTTTTGTCCCTTTTTGCTCCAAATCTTCTCCTTTTTTCTTCCTTTAGCTCTGAAGGCCTAAAATCATTGTACCTACATGAAATCATGAAAATACCTTTCTTTAAAGTGCAATATCCTCAAAAAGAGGTATGAAATGGATATTAAAAAACTATCAAATTTTCAGTGGATTAGAAGCCTCTGACTTTTCAAATGTAGCTGTATCTAGCTATTTCATTTGTCAATCTACCTCTTGGTGCAATCTTTGATTTTTTATAATTGTGAGAAACTATATAGTGGCCACATTTCCTTCATGGCATCAGATGCCACCCACAACTCTAGATTCATTACTCCGAGCTCCCTTGGGTTAAAACCTTATTAAACATAGTCTTGTTATTGTATTAGACAACTGACAAAATCTTTCCCTCAACATTTTAGGCCAAGCTTTAGATGCTGGTGAAAAATGATTTTTCCTACTTATACACTCTTCAATGGTCAACTCAGCACGCCAAACTCTCAAGCTAACCCAATGATGAACCTCTGTATGTAATCCTTTATCTTATTTTTCCAGCCAACAAAATGAAATTTTGTCGTCCTAATGACCACATAGCCAACGAGTTCCACTGAAGAGGAAAGTATGTATGAAGTAGCTCTTAATACCATATGATCTCCATCCACCGACAATAGACTACGTAGGTCATAATGGTCATCATGAAATTTGGCTTTGTTTGGGTTGAGATCACCGCATAATGGATCCAAACCAACTGCAGCACTAGGAGAATTTAGTCTCTGTAAAAGGTCGATTCACCATCTTACATATCATTCACCCAGACATCGTGAACGACAACTCTTATGAAACTATCGACAAACACATAAGTGTTCTGGATTGTCGCAGCATTGGCAAGGCCAACAGTCAACACCTCCATCACTGTGTATGAACTAAAGTGCCTTGGAGAATACTTATTTGCCATCTCCAGAAAATTGGCCCAAAACAGTAGAGAAGCAAGAAATGAATAACGTTAGAAGGATGTGGAAAGAGTCAAAAGTGACAAAACTTTTCTAACAACCATTCATATAGTGTGACAGCGAGATTTAAAGCATTACATAAAATGGTGCCTCAGTTATAGAAAATAGAAAATCAACATAAGTTCCAAAAAAAAGGTACACATAATTTAAATTTATTTTGTTAATAAGAACTTTAATTCATTCAAATAAAAATTACTTCATAAGTGAGTTGTCATCCACTTCGAGCAAAATAAGTCCAAACCTAAGCCTCTCCACACTGTCGGGGTGGGCTTGGACTTTAAAGAATGTAAAGTTTTCCCAAAGGTCGGTCATCTCTTCCTAGAACCACTAGTTACACTAAGTGCTCCCCCCTTCGGGCCTCTAGCCTTACCTCTACTTCCTTTACCACCACTTCTAGTGGCGAAGCATCAGAACCTAGCATAGACGATCTTTAGGGATAGTCGAAGGAACAATGGTTGTTCCACATTGTGCCTGAATTAAGGTTCCTTTGGTCACCTCAGGGATAGAAGCTTGGACGATGCCTTCCATTGGAAGGTCAATGGCCATAAATATCTCACTTTTTATCTTAGAAAAGGGTAAACAAAGTAAAATAATAATAATAATGGATCACTTACACATACCCAAGTATTGGTCCATTTTTGACCATCTAATTAAATGTAAACACTCACTAGGGTAAAAAGCAATGCCAACTGAATCTCTCCCAAAATCAAATTGCAAAGCCACAGTCGGTGCAGTCTTACCAATGAGGCCCAATGGTGAAGCTAGGGCATGCCTTTGTAGACTGTGAAGAGGAGCTGGATGTCTCAACTGTAGTTCTTCTTGAGGATTTGCAGCAAATTAAGGAATGTGATTGGCAAATTCAGTTAGACAGACAATAGAAGAAGAGGGAGGTTGAATGTGCTAAGGGGGCGAACAACAATGAGGTTGTTTCCCCTACTATTGGCACACTAGAAGATTTACAGCAAGTTATGGAGGAGAACTGGCAAATTCACATAGCCATGAAAAAGAATAAGCAAGCTACTGAAGCTATAAAGCTAGCTGTAAGCTCAGTTGTAACTGGGGATCTCAAGACTGGTTCTCCCTCCAGATCTTCTAGAGGTAGATCTAGATCTAGATCTCAACCTTCCTTATCTCAGAAGCTATGATTAATTTTCTAATGTGGAATATTAGGGGTATTGCTCATCCCTTATCACTAAAAGGGTTATTACACCTCAACAAAAAGCGTAGGTTATGGTGCATAGCCATACTTGAACCTATGGTTCACAAACACTCTCAAAGATTGATTAAGAAGCTATCTGGTTTCTCACATTTTGCAAATAACAACAGTAAAATTTGGATTTTCTATAGAAAGGAAATTTCTTGGACTGTTTTAGTGGATAACTATCAATTGGTGCATATCCCTTTTAAGATGAATGGGCATATAAGGTTTTCATCCTTCATCTATGCTGGTTGCAGTAGAGAAGATAGAAGGGTTCTATGGGCTAATCTCCATAGTATCAGTGAAGAGATGTCTTCTCCCTAGTTAGTGGGGTTGGGGATTTCAATTGCATTAAGTCTTCATTAGAGAAATTGGGTGGTAGGGCCCCTAATCTGGCTAAGATGACAAAATTTAATGATACCATCAGAATGGATGAGTTATTTGATTTATGTTTTAACGGACCTAAGTTTACTGGAAAAGAGGCCAACTTTGGGAGAGGTTGGATAGAATTTTGTGAATGATCATTAGCATTCACAATTCCTGCTAACTTTTGTCACTCATCTTAGTCTTGCTGGATTTGATCACAGGCCACTTCTCATTTCAATTACTGCTCCCAGCAACCAGGTATTCACTTCCCCTTTCAGATACCTAAATCTATGGTCTTCACACCCAGAGTTTCTCATCACTGTCTCATCTTCTTGGACTGGGGTCTCACACCCTGATCCTTTTATAAAGCTAAGTATGCTTCACACCAAAGTTGGGAGAGCATTAAGAAAGTGGGGCTGGATGACTTTTGGGGATGTTTTTATTGCTGTGACTAGTGCACAAAAAGAAGTATGTTAGAAACTGAGGTGCATAATGGAAATGTTGAAGAGAAAGATTTGCTGATTGCATTAGATAATCTTCTCACTGCCATAGAGTGACAGGAGTTATTTCTAAAACAGAAGGCTTTTGTGAACATCTTCGAAGAGGGGGATAGAAACACAAAATTTTACCATGCTTATATAAAGTACAGAAGAGAATGTTGCACCATCCATGCTATTCAAACTGCTAAGGGGATATGGGTGAATGACACTGCTGGTATTGCTTTGGATGCTGTGAGACACTTTCAACAGTTGCTGGGTAAAAAAACAGTGCACAGGCTTCCCATTGAGAGCTCTCTCTTTAATGAGGAATTCAATTATACAAATAACCTTAAGCTTACTGATCTACCATCTGAGGAGGAAATTTGGCTAGCACTGAAGTCAATTGATAGTATTAAACCAACAGGTCCTGATGGATTTACTGCTGATTTTTATAACAAGGCTTGGCAGATTATCAAAATGGAGATCATTGAAGCAATTAAAATTTCTTTCAAGGTCATAACCTGAATAATTTTTTCAATGCATCCAATATTGTGCTTGTTCCTAAATCTAAAGCACAGAAGAATTGGGATCATTTCAGGCCTATAAGTCTTACCTCAGTGATCAGTAAAATTATAAGTAAGATCATTGTGTGCAGGTTGCAACCTAATTTGGAGAAGATGGTTAGTCTTAATCATACAGCTTTTGCCAAAGGGAGGTCTATTACTAATAATGTGTTACATGCACAGGAACTATTACTGAATCTGGATAAGCACTGTAGAGGAGGTAATCTGATCTATAAATTGGATATCAGGAAAGCTTATGATATCATCAGCTGGGAGTTCATTGTGGAAGTGTTAACTGCTAGGGGTTTCAAAGCAGATTTTTGCTCTCTGATATATAGATGGTTGTCAACAAATGATCATTCAATTTTGATTAATGGACAGGCCTGGGGGTCATTCAGTGCTACTAGAGGTTTAAAGCACGGAGATCCTCTTTCTCCTACTCTTTTCATCATTGTTATGGATTATTTCTCTAGATTACTCAACAAGAGGTTACTTTCACAGAATAGTAACAGTTATCACCTTAGATCCAAAGTGCCAGTCTCACATCTGGTGTGTGCTGATGATATAATGATATTGTCCAATACAAATAAGAATGCAGTCAAACAAGTGTATCAGTGTCTTTAATTTTCCAATCCAATTCTGGAATGATGTTTAATCCTGATAAGTGTTAATTGATTTTTCCTAAAAGTTTGCTTCCCCATAGAAACCAGTAGATAATGGAACTGACCAATTTCTTCAATACACAACTCCCTATAAAATTTATGGGGGTGCCACTTATCACAGATAGATCAAAGAAAATTCAATTTGATGAGATTCTAAGCGAAATACAGTCCCAAATTGACTGCTGGACTAATTCTTTTCTCTCAAATGGTGGTAGAGTCAATTTACTTAAAAGTTTTCCTACTACTTCCCCTCTTACATTTTACAAATGAACACTATGAATAAAAGCACACATTTACAATTGGAAAGGGCATTTAAAAGTTTCCTTTGGTCAGGACAAAGGCATCAATTACACTAAGCTTCTTGGCAGAAGGTTGCTAAACCTACAATGGCTATGGAATGTGGTTCAAGGGATTTCAGCAATTGCTTCAAGTTAATTTATGTAAGCTGTGGATTAAATTCAAAATGCAGTCTTCCCTTTGGGCAAAGTTTATGTGGGGTAAATTCTGCAGTGACCAACCCCCTTCTCTTATTGTAAGGAAAATGTGAGATTCTATGTTATGGGCTAGAATGCTGAAACACAGACACATTGCTGAAGACTGTTTTCTTTGGGATTTGGGTAATGGAGAGGTCAATTTTTAGCTGGATCACTGGTGTCCCATAGAGTGGTTGTCTCCCTACAGTGATATTTCCAATATACAGTTAAAGGTGGCTGATTGCTGTGAGGGAAACTGTTGGTCCCTCCCAATTCTAAACTCCATTCTCTAGGCTCCCTTTCCTACTCATGTTTCCCCGTTACATTTTGAAAAAAGCAGACAAGATAAAATCATCTGGCAGATCTATCAGAACCAAAGCATTACAAAAGCTATTTACTCCAAAACCATTATATGGCCTTTTGAACCTTAGGGAGAAGCAATCTGGAACAGATTTCAGACCCCTTCTATGTCTCTCTTTTTTTGGAGGACTTTTCACCTTTTGATTCCCACTGATGACATCCTAAATTTAAATGGTTTGAGGGGTCCTTCAAGATGCTGGCTGTGTCAAGAAGAGAATGAATCAGTTTCTCACCTTTTCTTTCAGTGCAGAATTTCCTAGAATATCTGGACAGAACCGTTTCAACATTTGAAAATTGAGAGGGTACAATTTCAGTGGGATCAGCTTCAGTATTACTAAAAAAGCTGGAAATCTAGCAACTTTGAAACTATTCCTTCTGTGGTCTCTTGGTTCATTTGGATGGCTAAGAACCAAGCAAAATTTAATGCTAGCCCTCCTACTGTGGCACATGTTGTGAGACAATGTGTAACCTTCATAAATAAACTGATTCAACATAAAAGGTTCCCCAACATATAGAATTCCTTCTCCCCATCAGAAGTAGTCTACCCTAGGGTAAGAAAAGTCTATTGGAAACTTCCTGAGCCTCATGTAATCAAAGTGAACACTGATGGGAGCTTCTCAGATTTGGGTGCTGGGGTGGGGGGAGTAAGCTCCTTTGGACACTGCCTAACCTTCTTGCAAGCACCAGTTATGGTTGTGGATGCATTAGAAGCTGATCTGATTGCAGTGTTTTGGGCATTGCAAATAGCTTTGAAGGTCTCTTGGATTCATTTATGGACTGAGGTGGACTCTACTGTTTTAATTCAATTGCTTCACAATGAGGATCGGTCTTCTTGGCAACACACTTATTGGATACAGAAGATCAGAGTATTGAGGTCTCAGCTCAACATTAACTTCTATTTCATTTACAAAGAGGGGAATAAACCTGCACATTGGCTAGCCAGAAATGGTGCGGACTCTCATGATGTTTTGGTTTCTTCCTCTCCTCCTCCTGCACTTCAGTTCCTTTTGGCAGGTATTCTGTTGGAGGTCCCTCACCTTAGAATAGCTACTCCTTTTTAGATTTGATAGTTGGACTTTTGGGGTAATTTATATATATATATATATATATATATATATATATATATATATATATATATATATATATATATATATATATATATATATTATATGCTTTATTGCTAAGTAGTTTGCTTTTCCTTTTGCATGGAGTTGAAATGTAGAAGAGAGCCCCATAAGACTTCGATGTATTTCCTTTTAGTTGTTTGATGGGGTTCCTCTTCCCCCTCTTTTGGTACTCCAATTTTTGTTAAACATGTAAGGAGCCATGAGTTGCTCCTTCCCTAATATATATATATATATATATATATATATACAATTTTTAAAAGTAGCATTTTAATTTTGAAAAATACAAGACTAAACCGATCTCATATATATAATCGTTTGAATAAATTAGCACTACGTCTCAAGCCATGCTTATATCAATAGACACATTGTTTAATAGTGAGGCTCAATTAAACAAACTAAAGGATTTATGACATCCGGTTTGATCTACAAAAAATTTATGTTGATTGAAAAGTTCCATATCTAATATAAAAGATTAGATATGGTTAATATTAAGCTGGGTTCTTAAAGTTTCCTATAAGGGCAAGCCTCTATAGTTAATTACATCTTAAATGATCAAAGTCACCTAAGAAAACTCTCGATTTATATCAGAGGTATTGCCTTCATGAATTAACTTTTTAGGGCTTTTAAGGTCAGGCATAAAGAATTTAAATGGGAAAGGATCAAATTTGAACAATTATTATGGAATCCAATGGAAGGAAAGGTAGGGGCTGTCATGGATCCTGTGGAGAACCTTGGTGACTTTCCAATTTATCCTATTAATTAACTTCACTTCAAAAAGATGTTATCAGATGTTTCAAACTGCCAATTTTATTATGTAGAACTTACATTTGCATGATAATGGATCATGCATGTAACATAGAAGACAAGAGGATTTATGTCGTATTGGACAAAAATCATGTAACCTAAAAATAGTTAGGACTTATTGACTGTGCTGGAGCCTAAAGATAAGTTGAAAATTTATGCTGTGATAGACGAACTACCTCAAATTTCTATGTATTGTTATTTAATTCTAAAAAAAAAAATTACTATTGTAGACTTGTTTGCTCTCTCAAAGATTTTCTCCTGCAGGCCCTCGTTATGTATGCACCAAGCTTCTTGTTGAAGTAGTAGTACCAAGGTCTAAGGTTCAAAAGGTTTTACCATGTATGTTTAAATTTTTTTTTATTTAGTTTATTCTTGTTATTGTTGAAGTGTTTTATTTTGGGTTAATTTTAATTTAATTTGAGCGATGATACACCTCAAATATATAGTGTTTTTATACACTTTTTTAGATATATGTTTAAGGATATTGCACTTTAATGGAAGGTATTTTGTATTTTTTTCTTACAGGTATGATTAAATAGATGATTTTGATGAAAAGAGTGAAAAAGGATTCAATTTGGAGCAAAAGTGAAGAAAATTGAAAAAGTGACGTGTGGCGGCTAAGCGTCCGAACCCGCATTTACGCGTCAAGGTCCCGCAGCTATGTGCCAGATTTGAAGCTTACGCGCTACCAGGCTCACGGCTAAGCACTGGTACATCACACTTACGTGCGACAGTTAAGAAAGAGGAGTTATTTTAATTTAGGTGCCATTTTGAAGAGGTTTTTGAAGCAGCTCTTGGTGAGAATGTGGGTAACTTCCTATTGGCACCAAATTCAATTCAAAACACACTTGAATGGATGCATCTCTTGGAAGATACATTGAATCTAGACACAATTTGAAGAGATACGAAGACACCTTTTGGAAAAGAATTAAAAGAGGACTTTAAGATCAGAAATAGGGTTGTTGTTGGAAGGTGTGGTTAGTGTTTAAGAGTGAGTTTTATGTTAGGAAGTTATTGATGCACCAAAAATATATACATTTTTCGCTATATGATTTTACTCATTTTTGGTGATATTACACTTTAAAAGGAAGGTATTTTGTATGTTCTTTTTTTTAGGTACAAGAAATGGTGATTGGAGCAAAAAGAAGCAAAAATGGTGCAATTTGGAGCAAAAATGAGCAAGAAAGAAAATTTTGGCCTGACATATTTCGATAAGTCTTTCTATGTTTAATCTCTTTTACACTTCATGCATATTTTTGAATGAGATTACACTTTAAATAAAGGTTGTTTTTATGCTTATTTTGTAGGGCTATCTGTTAGGAACGCAACTCAACCGAAACGGGGCAAATCGGAGCTGAAACGGAGCCAAATGGAGCAAAATGGTGGAGCTGCGCAGGATGGGCGCCGAGGGCGCCCAAACCGGGTCTGGCGGCGCCAGAAACCCGAGAGCACAAGAAAATAAGGCGTCGAAAGTGCCCTATTCAGCGCCGGTGGCGCCCAAGACGGCTTGGATGCGAAATTGAGCGGTTTTTGGTTATATACATCAAATCTGGATGCTTTTTGGAAAGTTCCTTCATGCACCTCTTGGGGAATTCGTCCCTACACTATTTTAAACCGAATTTGAAGCCAAAAAAGAGAGATGTTAGGGAAAACATGGATAATGCTTAGAGATCTTAGAATAGGAGTAAAAATGTAGATTTATAACTTTTTGGAGAGATTGGTGAGGGGATTTTGAGAGAATTTGTAAGGGAATGTTCTAGCATTGCATGGATCGGCGAGAGACTTTATAGGAGAGATTTTAATCTTTCTTTCAAGGGGAAAAAGCTAAGTATTGTGTTCTTTATTATCTTATGATTTTGTAAACACGTATTTTGTGGATTTGCTTTGAAATGAAGTTTTCCATTGTGTTTTCTTCGTACTTTGTGATGTCTTTCTCTTACTCTTTCATCTTGTTTGAAAATAGTGACATAAGAAGTTTATGCCATTGTTTTCACTCTACTTTTCTTTTGTAATGAGTAGGATTCATGTTTAGGATATTGGGATGCATGCAAGAAGATGTTTTAAATATAAATGTGATGGTTTTTATTTGCACTTCATTTGCATTACAATAAGGGCCCATTGTATTGTTAAAATTCATTGTAATTGCATTGTCCCAAAAGGGCGGTGTAATTCTCAACAAAGTGGAACAACATTCAATGTTCGTGAATGAATTGCGTAGTTCATGGGGATTGAGTGCAAATAAATAGGGAAATATGGTTTCATGGGCGTCGAATTGGAGGTTTCAGGGTGACAGGCTGAGATCCCCAATTTGGTCCTAAGATTGGTAACTAAAGTTGAAGGTTAGCCTTCAGGTGAAGGGTGAGTGGGAGCTCCGTAGTGACAGCCGGTATCCTCCCAGCCTAGCCTTAGATTTAGTGACTGAACTTAGGATATTTCAATGTTCTTTACATGCTTGGAAGAGGGGGTACCTTTTTGAGGGTAAGGAAACATTTATGATCCTATTTGACACATACAATATTTAATACATCTCATTCCTTTACATTATCCAATTCATTACTTGAGATTAATAGTTTTTATTATCTCAAAATTCTCCAAACCAATTTATCTAAAAAGGGTTATCTTTAGTATTAATATTTTCCCTTAGGAGTTGTTATTAGTTATTTTAAAATTAAGATTTACCTTTAGGAGTAGTTGTTAAAGAAAACCACTTATATCGACCTTCCAAACTAAGGCTGTTAGCAGTATACTAGAATTTGACAAAGGACCTCTTACCTCGCTTCCCTGTAGGATCGATAAATGGGACTCCATTAGAGCTCTGTATTACTTGATACGATACGTATACTTGCATTGGATCATTGTGACTTTATAAAAATTATTAAATATCTATTGTTCATAAATCCATGCATATAAAAAAGTCGCATCAAGTTTTTGGCGCCGTTGCCGAGAAGCTTTGGTAAGAACTTTAGGAGAATTTTAGTTAAATCTATAAGACTTAGATTTGGAATTTATAATACTATATAGTGTGTTTAATTATTGTGTGTTTATTTTTCAAGAAAAAATCCAAAATACCAAAAATATTTTTGATATCTGTCTTATTAGTTAATTCTTTAAATTTGTATGCGTAGTTCAGGAGCTACAGACCTTGAATCTTATGACTCAGATATAGAGAGAACTTTTAGGAGGATGATGAATCAGAAAAGACTCCATGGATTTAATGTAGAAATGGCGGATCGACAATATAATGAATATTTAGATTTGGATTATAATTCTAGTAGCTTTGAAAGAGTAAACCCTGAGAGAGTAATGAATTTTCAAGATGACATGCTTACTTTATTAAGTTCTCAGGTTACTGATATTGAGAGGAAGTTAGATCAATACATAAAGAGTTATCCTTAAGGTCCCCCAGTTATTAAGAAAAATTTATTTGGATAATTGATTGAGCCTAACTATTTTGAAATTCGCCCTGAGATGCATAATCCTTATTCTGATTATTATAATCCAGGTTGGGATGATTATTCAAACTTTAACTGGAGTACTAATTTTAGAGGAGAAAACCAATTTTGGGAAGATAATCAATTTAATCAGATGTGTGATTAGAATAATCAAGACGATTTTAGCGATGGAATTTCTTTTCCTTACAGATTTCACTCTAACCCCACAAGATGAGGAAAAGCAATTACTATTAGAAAAGGATGTGATTCAGCTGACACGTGAGCTAGAGAATTAAGGGACCGCTATAAGGAATATAGAAAACCAGCTGAGGCAGATTATGAATTCAATTAACAATTACCTCCAATAGATTTTACCTAGTGAACCTAAGATAAAACTTAAGCAGATGAATGATGAGAAAAATAAATATATCAAACTAAGACTTGGAAGAGAATTCGATGATATATTTCAAAAGAACTTTGAGTTAAAATATGAGGATAAGGAGATTGAAAGTCCAATGGAAGAAATTCCAAAGGAATTAGAAAGATATATAGAAAGACCACCTCAACTCTTTACTCAGTACCAAGGGGAAGAATTGGAAGATAACTTGAATCATAAGAGTAACATAGAAGAATTTGATCCAC
This sequence comes from Papilionanthe hookeriana x Papilionanthe teres, assembly GCA_022702705.1. Taxonomy (NCBI): domain Eukaryota; kingdom Viridiplantae; phylum Streptophyta; class Magnoliopsida; order Asparagales; family Orchidaceae; genus Papilionanthe; species Papilionanthe hookeriana x Papilionanthe teres. The sequence goes on along the minus strand of CM040430.1, from coordinate 112,798,905 downwards.
AATCTAAATTATTTAGAGAGAATCTGATCCAAAATTTTGAAGATCTTGAATTATCATATACAGATCCATTTCTTATGAATTTCAAGGATGATATTAATATGTAAATTCAGAAAATCAAAAGAAGAATATTGGATCTAGAAAGAAATATGAGGAATAATGATATAAATCCATTTGAAAAGGAAGAACTGAATGAAAAATTACAATTTGAGGATTTTATAGGAATTCCTGGATCTGAAAAAGGATTGGGCGATTGATCGAGGATTACTTAATTGGAATTTTGATCTAGGATGAATCATTTGTCGGGCCCGCGACGTTAGAACCAATCGCTTTATGGGAGGCAACCCATAGTTATCAGTGTGCTTTGATTTAGTGTGCTTGAGAGTCATGATTGTTAGTGTTGTATGGTGTTTGCTTTAGAGTGGATTGACTTGATCTTTATGTGTCATTATGGATTGATAAGTTTGATTGTTGATTGGTAGATGTTTGGATTGTTAGTAATTTGATTTGATCATTGTGTTTCATGAGGGAGGTGATTACTTAACTTCTTATTATGGTTAAACTTGTATGTTCTCTTGTAGTAGTTGGATTGACGAGTTCACTATAACTCGGGTCTTACTCGGACTTGAGTTTTACAAAAGATATCATGAATATGAATAATGAAAACTTCATCTCAATTTTGTTACATCCTTTCTCTAACTTTATTTTCATTTGATAGGAGTCATGAACCTATTTGGTTAATAACTTGTGGATGATCTTACACTAGGATTTATAACAGTTAAAGGTGCTTAATTAAAGGGATTAAATGATGCATGAGATTGGTGTACAGAAACCAATTTATCAGGTATAATCTTATCTTTGGGATTATAATCCATAAATTCATTTTAAAATGGACCTCATTTACTAGTGTAGTTATTCCGTTAGAAATTGGAGGTAAGTTAGTGAGATTGTGATGAGTTAATGGAAGAATTGACCTCATTTATCTTATGTGTGTTTATGTTTTTGTTACAATTTTATATAATAATTGAAGAACATTTTTATATTCCCTTGCTGATACCTGCTTTGCTAGTTAAACTTTTATTTAGTGAATTTCATTCTGGCATGATTCATTTAGACTTACTTTATGCTGCATATTATTCTATCCTAATGAATACTTGTAAATGGTTTTGATAGATATTTGTGGTAGATAGAATTTCTAAATTGTTTTTCTTCTTGCTTATATCTTTTGTACTGAATGTTATATATGTTAAAAATTAAGTTTGGGGGTAGGAAGAAAAATAAAATTTTAATGTGAAAATACTTCCTTTTAGTGTAATTTTATTACAAGCATGTTTTAGGTTAGATTTACTTTCTCCTACTGTCATTCTATCCTGATTATGCATGTATATGAATTTGATAGGATGTTGTAGTAGTAAGTAGATTCAACCTTTACTTTTTCTTCCTGCAACATTTTATGGAATTAATTGCAAAATATCTTAAAATTTAAGCTTGGGGGGAAGAAAAATTTTTAAAATGCAACTGTATTTGTCCTCAGTAGCCTCTATTTAATTTGATATTACTTTTAAAATGACTTGTGGCAAGTGGTGTTATCTGTAGGTTACTATAATTTCGATTTTAGGAATGTTAGAAAAATAACTTATTTGAAATCTTATGTGAAGAAACTGTTCTAGAGTTAGGATATTTTGTAGGAAATTTTGGAAAAATGATTTTTCTATTTATGGTAGAAAAGAGTTGAATATTTGAAAAGCAAAAAATTCTTAGATTTATACTTAATGTGAATTGAACCTTTATTCAAAACCTTTTTCAAACTAATACTTACACTTATAAAAAGTGAGGGAAAGTTTTGAGTTTTGGATTTTAGAGAGAGGATAGTGAAATTCAAAATTATCAAATGCCTATCCAGATATAGTAATCCTCAGATAAAAAAAAGTGAAAAAAAGGGATTAAAAATGATCTTGAAACAAAGAAAAAAAAGGTGAAAAAAGGGGATTGAAAATGATCCCAGAAGAAAAAAAGAGAAAATAAATGAGGAGAAGCTTGAGGAGAAGCCTAATTAAAAATTGGTTTCACTTGAATCTTTTTAAATAAAAAGGCTTAAAATCAATCCTAAGCTTATTCTTATTTCAAAAGGTATTGGTTAAATTGGCATAGATAAGGTGCTTAAATTCTTTTTTTATACTTTCTATGAATCTTTAGTTTGACAATTTTTAATAACTTTTGAAGTAAATAGAAAATCATGATTCTTAAGTTGAATATGAGATATTCTTACACTCTAATCCTATGTTGATTTTCTAGAATTTCTCCTATGTTATACTATAATATTTCTGAGATGAAATTATAGGAAACTCTATTGAAACCCACAATCACAAGTCAACATATTTTACTTTTAAAGTTATAGTTTTACTTGAGGACAAGTAACAGTTAAGTTTGGGGGATTTTGATGCACCAAAAATATATATGCTTTTTGCTATATGATTTTACTCATTTTTGGTGATATTACACTTTAAAAGGAAGGTATTTTGTATGTTTTTTGTTTTTAGGCACAAGAAATGGTGATTGGAGCAAAAATAAGCAAAAATGGTGATATTTGGAGCAAAAATGAGCAAGAAAACAAATTTTGGCCTAACACATTTCGATAAGTCTTTCTATGTTTAATCTCTTTTACACTTCTTGCATATTTTTGAATGAGATTACACTTCAAAAAAAGGTTGTTTTTATGCTTATTTTGTAGGGCTATCTGTTAGGAACGCAACGCAACTGAAATAGGGCGAATCGGAGCTGAAACAGAGCCAAATGGAGCAAAATGGTGGAGTTGTGCAGGATGGGCGCCGGGGCCGCCCAAGTAGGCGCCGGTGGGACCAGAAACCCGAGAGCACAAAAAAATAGGGCGCTGGCAGTGCCCTATTTAGTGTCGGCGGTGCCCAAGACGGCCTGGATGCGATGTTGAGCGGTTTTTTGCCATATAAATCGAATCTGGACACTTTTTTGGAAGGTTTCTTCATGTGCCTGTCGGCATATTTTTAGATTTTAAATTTAATTTAAGTATATATATATAATTTGGAAAGTAGCATTTGATTTTTGAAAATAATTTTAAGTTTGAAAATTTTAAGATATGAAGTCAAACTGATCTCACATCCCAAATGGTTTATATAAACGAGCACCGCACCACAAACTGTGTATCTATCCCGATGAAAAGTCACACTGCTTGATGATGGGGTTCGATTAAATAAACTAAAAGATTTGTGACATCCGTTTGGTCTGCGAACCAATTTTATAAGCCGACGAGTTCCCACGCTTAATATAAAGAAATTAAGCGGGGTTTATATTACTTGGGTTCTTAAAGTTCCCTATAAGGGCAAGCCCCTATAGTTAATTACTTCCTAAATGACGGAAATCATTTAAGAAAACTCTCGATAATGATCAATAGTTTTGCTCTCAAGAATTTCAAAGTTTAAGGTTTCAAAGGATTGAATTTTTAAAATTTCAGTACAGAATATATCAAATTTGGAACAGTTTATTTCAGGAGTCCAAAGGAAGAGAAGTAGGAGAAGCCGAGGATCCAAGAAGAATCTTAGCAACTTCCCAAACTATCCTATTGTTTGGCTTGAATTTGAGGAAATTATTTAATGTTCCAATCCTGCCAGTTTTAATTAATTAGGACTTATATTCGTATGACACAATCATACAAATAGCCTCGAAGATGTGAGGGTTTATGTCGTACCGAACGACTACCTCGGAATCCTAAGACCGGTTAGGACTTAATTTGCGTAACATGATTATGCAAATGCCCAAAAAAAGTTGAGGATTTATGTTGCACTAGGCAAACCACCTCGAAATCCTATGGCTTTGTTATTTTGACTAAGGAATGGTTTTATTGATGTCGACACAAGTTTTGCCTATAACGATGGCCGTGCTGCCCACTGTACTCCAAGCTCCTTGCCGTTGCAGAGGTTTAGTTTTAAAAGTCATAAATTAGGATATGAGAAAAGTGTTTTGGTTTAGAAAAGTCTTAGAATCCAAATAATTTTGTTATTTAATTAAAACAAATCTTAAAGTTGATTATAACAACACCGGTTAAGATCCCACGGTTCCATCCTTCCGGCATTGTTATTTTTATCAGATTCACTTAGTCCAGATGAATTTGCTAAACTCAACTGAATGAGTTCCACACTTTCATTTAGACTGTGGGAAATCTCGTTAGCAACACGTAGGTTACATCATCCGAGGTATTCCCGATCATCCAACAAGACGTTTTAATTTAGTTAAAGTTATAGTTTCTGTTGTTCTGTTTGTGATTAAATTTTGAGTTGTCTTATATTTTGAATGTTGTGGCGGTGAATTTTATCTTGAGTCGATTTTAATTTAGTTTTGGTTTCTATTTTGTGGCTATCCTAAAGGTTTCAGTTTTCATGCAACAATCTTATTTATCATGCAAGAAAAGTAAAACGAAGTGCAGGTAAATAAATTGCAATAAGGTAGATTGCAATAAAGTAAAAGCGTACCTGGAGGGTCTTCTCGTCATTCCCAACTTGAGACTTTAGTATTGCATTGCATATATGTGTTTATAATTTTGCAGAAATTAAAGCATGCCAGAAAACAGGAAGAAGTAGAACTAACAAGAAGTTACAACTCAATCCTATGATGTCTATGTTAAGATCCTGGTTGTCTACCAAGTCATATGATGTCTTTGTGAATTCCTTTGTTGTGTTTCAATAAACTTTGTTTAATTTAATTAAGGATGGTTTCGTTAAGCAGACATATTAAGTTTAATTGACCTCAAAGGTATCCAAACAGTTAAAGAAGGATGCAGGTCCATGCTTCCCTCTAAAATCCTGATAAAAAGTCTCGGGCTGATTTAGACTTATTATGTTGCTTAACAATTCACCCTACCTATATCCTTATGCTTAATGAACACAGTTGTTCGGGGTAGGTTGGGGCAGATGGGTTTAGGTGTGGTTTGGATTTGGATTGGTGGCAATTGGTAGTTTGATTTGGACTTATGGGAGTGCTATGAAGAGTTTGTGGTTTTTAATAGAGTTTGATTTTAGTTTGGGGATTGGAGGATTTGAATTTGGTTTGTTTTGTATTTGGTTTGGGTTTGAACTAGGTTTGGTTTTGGTTTATGTTTTGGATTGGGTTTGGTTTGATTTTGGTTTGATTTTGGTTTTGGTTTATGTTTTGGTTTGGGTTTGGTTTGATTTTGGTTTAAATTTGAGTTTGGAATGTGGATTGGGAAGTTTGTGTGGATATCGGGTAAAATTTGGGTTACTCCATGATTCACTAAGCATAAGGGTATTCTTATTATGTTTTCTACACCAAGTTGTGATTCCCTAGGGTCTTTGTAAAGGGAAAAATAAACCATGCCTCAGGAGGCCTATCCTAGGTTTGATTGTTATCGTGTTGGTATCGTATTATGATCAGAATTGTTGTTGTGTGTGGTGATTATTGTTTGTGTTGGGATTATAGTTATGATTATATGTGATTGTTATTTATATGTTATTATTGTATTATATTGTTATTGTTTATGTTGTTATGTGTTATCATTGTTGTATGTTGTATGTTATTGTTTTATTTTATTTATGTGTTATATTATTATTGTATGTTATTTTATTCTTATATTAATGTTATTTTATATGATGTTATGTTATTATTATTTTTATTATGTGTTTTTTAAACATATTATCTTTTATTTGTAATTAAAATTGTTATTCATCTTTATTATTTATTTAATTTATTATCTTTATTTAATTCATTATGATTTGTTTACTTTATCATCATTTATTTGTTTTTTTTTGTTTTATTTAACTAATTGGTTGTTATTTATTTGTTTTATTTAATTAATTGTTATTTATTGAATTTATTTATTTTATTTTAATTTATTTTGTTATTTAATTTAATTTTAATTTAATTTAATTAATTATTATTTACAATTATTATTAATTTAATTTAATTTATTTATTTAATTTAATGTAAAGTATTATTGTTTAATTTAATAAAATTTAATTTAATTTGTTTTATTTTATTTAATTTAATTAATTTAATTAGTTTAGTTTAATTTAATTTATTATTTATTTACATTATTGTTTAATTTAATTTAATTTAATTTATTTAATTTATTTTGTTTAATTTAACTTATGATTTATTTACATTATTAATTTAATTTAATATTTATTTATATTATTATTTAATTTAATTTAATTTAATATGATTTGATTTGTTTAATTTAATTTAATTTATTATTATCATTTAATTTTAATTTAATATTCAGTTTTCATTAATTTATTTAACATAATTTAATTTATTTAATTAATTTAATTTAATTTAAATTATTATTTATTTACATTATTATTTAATTTAATTTGATTTATTTAATTTGTTTAATTTAATTTGATTTAATTTACTTTATTGTTTATATACATTATCATTTATTTTAATATTTGATTTTCATTAATTTAATTTAATTTAATTCAATTTATTTAATTAATTTAATTTAATTTAAATTATTATTTTCATTATCATTTAATTTAGTTTTTTTTCCATTTATATTATTTAAATTATTTTTAATTTATATATATGCATTATTTATTTTATTATTCTTTATATTCTTATCTTTTAATATATATATATATATATATATATATATATATATATATATATATATATATATATATATATATATATATATAATAAGTCATTTTTATTTTAATTTATTATTGTTATTAATTATATGTATATTTAAGCTTATCATTTATATTATTTATTTATCATTTATATTATTATTTATTTAATTATGAAGCTTTTCATTTTCTCTCGCCTCAATTATCCTTTTCTTTATTTAAAGTTATGATCATTTATATTAAGTTATTATTTATTAAAAATAATTATTTAAACATATATTTACATTTAGATTATTTTAAAGAGGCATGGTATTTTTATTTGCGTATTTTTATTATTATTTATCTATTTATAAAGCTTTTTTAATATTCTCTCTCTTACATTATCCTTTCTTTTATTTTAAATTATTATCCTTTATTTAAAGCTATTAGAATTATTATTTATTTATATTATTTTTAAAAAGAATAACATTTTTATTTACTTTTTTTTATATTTACAATTATTATTTTATTATTATTATCCTTTTCTTATATTTTCATTATTTTTTAGGTTTATAATCATTTATTTTATTCTTATCACACTATTTTTATTACTTACATATTGTTATTATTAATTTACATATATATATTTTTATTCTTTATTTAGTTATTTATGTTTTAGTAGTATTTATTTAAATTTAGTATAGATTATTTTTATTATGTCACATATTTATATATAATTTATTTACATTATTTTAAAGATTATTTATTTAGTGTATTATAATTTATTTACAATATATTTAACATTAATTTATATATTATTTAGTACATATAATATATTTAAATTTATATTATTAATTTACATATGTATAATTTATGTAGTTATTTTATTTATATGTTATCTTATTATTATATGTTATAAAAAAATTATTTCATTCCCTTTCATTTTATTTTATTCCTATTTTTATTTTCTTTTCTCTTTTTGTTTATTTTCCTTTCTTTTATTTTTTTCTTTCCTTTATGTTAAATTATTTCTTTTAGATTTTAAATCTTATTTTTCAAGTTAGTAGAAATAGGTGGTAGATTTGTAAATATTTTAAACTAACTACATAACTTTACATAAGAAAAAAAGAATTCCTAAGCCTATGCATGAATAAAATTTAGATAGCATGAAGAAGAAACAACCTACACATGATTTTGATTCTAAATAACTTGCATGAAAGAGAAAAAAGAAAATCCCTAAGGCTAAGCATGAAAAAGCTTAAATGGTGTGAAGATTTGTAATAATTAACACATAATTTTTTTTTTAAAACCTATGTAGAGGAAGAAGAGTTTTTAAAGAAAATACATGTATGTGTGACTTAAATCTTCAAGCTAAACATAAACATGATGATGACTTTTTTTTTTTTTGAAACAAAAGAGAAAGTAAAGAGAGCGGGAGGAGATTACCTTGGCTTGGAGAAGCACTCGTTGGAGGCCCTTGTTGAAGCTCACGGCTAAGAGTGAAAGTAAGTGAGTGTGGGTAGCTTGGAAGGAGGAGAAGAAGAGGAGAGGGAGGCTCACGGTTTTGGAGAGGAAGTGAGTGAGTGGGATGGTAAAGTGAAGTGTGTAAGGGAGTGTAAGTGAGATTATGAGAGGGATTTTTGGAGGAGGCTCACGGCTAGGGAGTCAAAGGGGTAGTAATGGAGAGATGAGGTGGAGGTGTGGTGAGGGTAAGGAGGAGGTGAGGTGGGTAGGGTGAGGTGTCGGGTAGGGTGAGGGAGAGGTGAGGGAGAGGTGAGGGGAGATGTGAGGGGAGACGCACGGAAAGATATATTTTTTTTTATTTCATTTATTTATTATATGTTTTATTTTATATATATATATATATATATATATATATATATCTATATTGATTTTAGGGCTGCCATGAGATTAATTTGATCAATTTTGGTTTAATTTAGGTTGATTTGAATTATTAGTTTAATTAGGTTCATTTGGGTTCGGGCTAACTTAACTTGGGTTTGAGTGAGCATGGGGTCTAGGTGTCTTGACCAATATTATTCATATGATTGTGATGAAAATCTTTCATGAAGACACAAAGTGGTTTTGAGCTCATTTGGAGGTTCAATTTTGGCATGGATTGGATTTTTGATTATTTTGGACCATGTTTCGGGTCAAGTTATCTTAAATTTGAGTGGGAATGGGGTTCAGAGGTCTTCAACAATAATGTAGATAGGATTATCTAGAAGAATTTTTATGAAGACGTAAAATGGTTTTGACAAGTTTTAGAGGGTCAATTTTGTGGATGTAAAACATGTGTTCAGCTTGGGTCAAAATTGGGGTTTCTTTGGTCCAAAATGGATTTGGGTAAGACCTGAGCTCAAATTATGGGCAATTGATCATCCAATTCGGTTTAAGGAGGTGTTATAAAGAGTTTTTAATTGAAATTTGGGAGGAATTAATTGACATTGGGTCACTTTAGGAGTTTTGGGTTATTTAGACAAAATTGGGGATTTTGATTTCAAGTGGAATTAGATTCAAATGTGGGTCACATTGGACTTAAATTTGATCTATGTTGATATTGGGGATGTTGAATTTTGGTTTAGAATTGAATATGATGAAAATTGGGGTCAATTGGGTCAAGATTGGATTTGGTTTAGGCACCTTTAGGTTACGTGGGCCAAGTTGGGATTTTGGATTGAAAGTGTATTAATTTGGAAAAATTGGCCCATAGTGTAGTTGAACAAAATGAAATTAGGGATTTTTAGGATTTTCTGGATTTTTTTGTGAATTGTTTGGAATTTTTGGATTTTTGGGCAAAAATGGTATTTTGGGTATTTTGAGGGTATTGGGGGGTATTTTTGGAAATTTTGGAATTATTTGTCATGGATGGTCAATTTGAGTGGTAAGGAATATCTTGGAATGATTTTGGGGGATTTTGGTGAATTTGGGTAATTTTGGAAATTTTGGGTATTTTGGGTAGTTCAGGGTTATTTAAGGGGCAAAGGGGCAAAGGGGCAAAAAATTGAAATTTTGGAAATTTGAAGGTGGCTTCAAGGTGAGCAGGATGTAATGACCAAGGGTCACTTACATTTGGTCTTCTATGTGTTGGCCCCTACCACTTAGTCATAGACTTGAGGTCGGCTATCCACATGAGTTTCCAAAGAGTTCAGGGTTGAAATTAGAATGTGCAGTGTGTGTTTGTTGTGAATGTGAAGTGTATGAGTGGTGATCGCCAGACCTCCCTCAGAGAAATCCTAAGGTCTGACCACCTACAGGAGACTTCCCCTAAGATTCCTTATGCTTGCCTTTTTCCTACCAAAAGGTGGAGGTTAGGCCTTAAGCATATGAAAACCCCATAGTGAAGCAAGAAGAGTTTTGAATTTCTATGGGAAGGGTTCCATGACTAGTCCTCTAAGAAAGTCACCAAGAGAGTCCTACAGCTAGACCCTAGGCTATTCTAAAGAGAGACTAGACCTCAACCAAAAGTGAGGTCAACAAATGACCCCCAATAGGTGTGGTGTGCCGGACGGGAACACCGCGCTTATTGGTGTTGACTGAAGAAGATCAACAAACCAACACAAGGTCGCCTAAGTAAAATACTTAGGGCAAAACGTAGAATTGAGAGAGAGTTGTTTCCACTGGGGAAACAAGAGGAGGAATTTTCAATTTAAGAGTTGCAACTTTAATTTTCAAATTTCAAATTTCAAATTTGAATTTGATTTACTTTGCTTTTCTTTCGACTTCAATTTCAATTTGATCTTGATTTCGGTTTTAATTTCAATTTCAATTTTGGTTTTATTTGGAGAAAAGAGTAGGGCTGAGGCCCACCCGAATGCATTTGTATGCTGAGAAGGATGTAGGGCTGAGCCTACTCCATACGTGTATGCTGAGAAAGAATAGGAAGGAGCCTATGCAAAATGCAGAGTGCTTCAATTGCAATTTCAATTTTAATTCTGTGTTGAGAAAGGAGTGGGGTGAAAGACTACCCCGAATGTTGAGAATATGCAGAGATGGGAGTAGGGCAGAAGCCTATCCCAAGTGCTGAGATTGTTTTGATTTCAATTCAATTTTATGCTGAGAGGGTTGAACGTTGAGATTGCTTTGAGAAAGAGTAGAACTGTGCCTATCCTAATGAGGAGAACTGTTGAGAAGGGAGTAGGGTGGAAACCTATCCCGACTGCTGAGAACTGTAGAGAATATGCTGAGATGGGAGTACGGCGGAAGCCTATCCCGAATGCCGAGAATATGCTGAGAATTGCTGAGAATGCTGAGAATGCTGAGAATATTGAGAATATGCTGAGAAATGCTGAGAATGGCTGAAAATATGCTGAGATTGCTGAGAATTGCTGAGAATTGCTGAGAACTGCTGAGAATTGCTGAGAATTGCTGAGAACTGCTGAGAATATGCTGAGAATATGCTGAGAATTGCTGAGAATTGCTGAGAATATGCTGAGAATACGCTGAGAATTGCTGAGAATTGCTGAGAATGCTGAGAATGTTGAGTGCTGAGAATTGCTGAGATTTTACGGATGCATAGATCGTGAAGAATTTTGCTGAGATGTATTTATGCAGAGATTCAAAAAGATTTCATTGATATTTGGGAATGTAGAGGTTTATGAATGTAGAGACTGAACATGTTGCTGAGATTTATGAATGCAGAGATTGTAAAAACATATTGTAAAGTGCAGAGAATGTTTGTAGAAGTTTATGCAGTGCTTAATTTTATTGAAATGTCTGTGCAGAGATTTTTTCTTTTTAAAAAATTTACAATGTGCAGAGTTCTTTTGTTTTGTTCAAATGTTGACTTTTATTTTGTTTGATGCTGAGTTTTATTTAGTTGCATTTGTTTTAGGATTTGGACCCAGTTTTAGACAAGTGCGGCATCAGCGCTTCGTAGAACAAGACTCTGTCTTTGAAACGTTGCGATGTACAGCACTTCTTGAGGTATTGTTCACTGACTAAGGACCAGTGCTAGAAAATAACTCACTCTTTAAGGTGTTATCGGAATTATATTCTTTCAAGTACCTATAAAGGTGTGTTATCTCTAAGGACGCCACAACTGAAGTGACTGTAATTTCGCAGCTTTGTTTGTAACAATCATCATTTGATTTGTTGCAGATTCTGTAAAAGTTGTTGAAGTTGTCTTCGAGAAGTTGATCTGACGTTCTTCGAGTTGAAGTTGGAGTTGTATTTGCTGGACACTGAAAGATACGACTTCAGGGTCGAATTTCTGTTAATTGCCAACAATGTGACCCTTTCTTTAATTCTTCCTTCCTAGGCCTAAGCAGATTTCAAAATTTATGTTCAAATGAGTAAAATATTTTTCACTGTTCAAAAGATATTTCTGAGCCAATTAATAACCGACTAAAAGGCATGAAATCACTTGACTCTTTTCAAAGCATAATATAAGAGGAAACTAATCATTTTTTTATCCATTTTTTTTCATTGAGGATTACCATATCTGGTGGAGCACATGTTAAAGATTTTGAATGCCTGAATTGGGGCACCAATTTTTGATTTTGTGCTCACCTCAAGCTTCTCCTCAGGAACACTCTTTTTTTTTTCTTTTTTTTTTTGCTCCTTTTGTTTTCTGAGAATTACTATATCTGGCAGTGCATATTTCTGTTAAAGATTTTGAATGTCGAAACTCCCCTAATTAATAATTCCGAAATGTTCCTTAACGTGAATCTGGGATATTATAACTTTTCCGAAAGTCCGGACCCAGTCACATGGCAGGAAATTAAAAGGCCCGTGATATCGCGAATCAATTACTCGTATTTCAACCACACTATTTCATTTTGAAATCCACTTAGGACGCAGTCCAAATTACTTAAAGTGAAGGACCCAGTCATTAGGGCATTAACTTCATTCTTTCCTGAAATCGAAGTCTTAGTAAAATATCCAATTTTGAGCTTTCCAAATATTGAGCAATTCTAGAAAAAAACAAACTCCCTTTCTTTCATTCATTGCAGTAGGAGGGATGGTACAGCTTAATACTGATCATGCTGAGCAACAAAAGTAGTACAATAGTAATAAAAAAGTGTCCCGTCCGTTGTCAGCTACGTAGGAATCAATTGAAGCAAACAAATCATCGAAATCATATTGATGGAACCTCTTCAAGTTCTTTTCAAATATTCATCGGGGATTGTTACGATTCCATTACTAAAGTTCTTCTCCAATCAATCTTTGAAACTGATACAACCTTCAATGGTGTGCCCAAGCATTTTGTGATATGGGCAATAGTTGGGATGATTCTTCTTGTTAACCTCCGCCGGCTCCTTTGCCTCCGGCAATCTGAACTCGGGCTTCTTAATCAAATTTTTGAACATCTGTGCTACTGCTTCATCATTGAAGGGATATACTTTGTTCAACAAATCGGTCATAGACCAACCTTGCCTTCCATCCGTCCGGAGTGGCCTCTGCTGGGATGACTGTTGACTGTGTAGCTGATTGTACCGCTGACCGTATTGTTGGACATGCTGAATATACTGCGGTGGGTGTCGAACGCATACTGCTCTGGTGGCTGAACATACTGTTGTGGGTGTGGAACATACCACTGAGGCGGCTGACTGAACTGAGGAAGCGGCTGATTGAACTGAAGAAGCGACTGACTGTACTGCTGTGAAAACTGACCGTACTGAGGTGGCTGGTTCTGCTGACTATATTGAGGTAACTCGCTCGGTCCGTATCGGCCGCTTTCCTTTGTCGATCGTTGCCACTATCTCTGATCTCTTTTCGGATATCTTTGTTGGCTCCATCCTCGTCCTCTTTCTTGATGAATTCAGCTTGTTTGACCTCCTCATGCGAGGCTTGCGTCTTTACTAAGTAGTTTCTCGAAACGACTTGATGGTGAGTCCTTTAAGCATGAAAGCTATCCGTCCATGGATGTTCTTGAGTAAGACCTCAATCGCATGTTGCTCCTGCAATTGGGGCTCGCACTTCATGCTTAAGTTTCTCCACCGTGGAATGTACTCCACCAAAGTTTCATCTGGCTTCTGCTTCTCTTCCACAAGACTGCCTATAGTGACGTGGTCTTGAACCCCGGCAAAACACTTGACAAAAAGATTCTCCATTTCTGCGAAAGTCTTCACTGAATCGTTCGATAAGTCTGCGTACCAGTCGAAGGCGATTCCTGAAAGGCTGCTCACAAACTGTCGGAGCAGTAGCGCATCACTACCCCCCGCGTTGCAGGAACTTGCTCGAAAGTGTGCAATGTGTTGCTGAGGGTTTCCAGTCTCGTCGAAAGTCCTGAACAAAGGTGGTACGAAACCCTTGGGGTATTGGATGGTATCAAACTCCTCCGGGTAGGGCCTACCTTTCGGAATTGATGTCCCCCTTTTTGATTGATCCAGGGTTTCTCTCACCTGTTGTTCAACCATTCGCTTAATGTCTTTTTCTGGCACCATATTCTGAGTTGAATCTTTTTTTGGCGGCTCATCTCGGTTTGCAGAAGCAACCTCCCTTCTTTTGTCGGTAATATGGACAATCTCCGGCTGGTTCATCTCCGGGGATGCCACCTGCTGTGAGTGTGACTGTCCTTGCATTGTAGCCATAACAGTCGTCATTTCCTCGATTTTCTTCTCGAGACGGCTGATATGTTCATCTCTTTGTTGAACGGCCCTTTGCCATTCATCCGCGGCGTTCTCCTCACAAAGAGGAGTGTCGTTCACAGCTAACATGGCTTGGGTCTCGATGACGTTGATTTCGGTGAATTCGCCTTCCGTGTAATCTGTTAAGTTGTAATCTTCCTCTTCAAAGTCTTCTTTCTGACCTTTTGACAGTCGTGCAATGTCAGCTCGAAGCTATTCCACAGCGGACTCAATTGACTTTCCTTTGAGAACTTTAAGGTCAATTGGAGGTTCTTGAGAAACATCACTTATTTTCTCGAGCAGCGGTGTCGTCGTGTAGAAGCTAATCGAATCACACGAAATCATATTTATAGAACCTTTTTCAGGTTCTTTTAAATACTCATTCGGGATCATTAGGTTTCCGCTCCTGAAATTCTTCTCAAGACAATCCTTGAAGCTGAAGCAGTTTTCTATGGTGTGATTGAGAAACCGGTGGTATGGACAGTACTGGAGATGATCTTTCTTGCCGGCCTCCTCTGGCTTCTTTGGCTCCGGTAGTCTGAATTCTGGCCTCTTTATCAAGTAACGAAATTTCTGCGACACTGACTCCTCTTTGAATGGGTATACCTTGTTTAATCATCGATTCATTGTTGGACCCTATCTCCCACATATCTGGTGTGGTCTCAACTGGAACGATTGTTCTTCAGACCGTTGCGGCTGCTTGACTTTCAGAATTCCCTGATTGCGCTTCCTTTCCTGTGCCTTTGTCATTTGTATGGACTTCGAATCGGACTCAATCTTGAACTTAGCAGACGGTAGAACACAAGCATCGACTGACTCTTCCTCATGTAGAATATTCATTCCTTTAGTTAGCAGAGCGACTGGTATAGCGGTAGTGAATCCGACAGTAGGAGCAGAAATAGCCTTAGGAGACGTCCCAACGCTTGTAATGACAACAGAGTTCTTTTCAATCCATTCCTTCTTAGGTATGGGGAGTTCCTCAACAGACTTCAGGTTGAACATTACAATAAGCTTAACGGACTTGCTCATTTTAGGCTTCATCATTTCAATAGCCACGTCCCCGAACTTAGCTTCAACATCATTAAATCCTTGTCCAAACTTAATGATTGCCAGATCAGGTAGCTCATCCCTATTGACGGCGAACTCTACTCCAGAGGCGAAAGAAAAGATCAACTTTGGCGAAGACATCTTTCCTGGCGTTTAAAGAATTTTGGAAGTCAGTAACGTCTGTGCCTTGTAGTTTTAACGGAAGTACTCAAGCTACCGCACTTGTACTGCAAACTGGGCAATTCTCTTATTTTGCTTGGTGTTTTCACCTTATTTTATTTTTGTTTTTTGGCTTTTATATTTGTTAACATTGTTTGTTTAATTTCAAAATTTGAGTGAAAGGTACGAAAGTAGAAGTTTGGTTTAATTTGCCGATAGCAAATCAAACCCGAGAGACACGGAGCAAAAGTGAAATTCAGGACCCAGTCCTGGGCTAAATTCATAATGCACATTGCCCAAGTGGAATCAATCTACCAACACACCTATTGGGGTCCGACCCCACCTCTTTAGAGAGGTAATAAAAGGAGGATTTCAGAACCTCTGTGTTTAGGGGTGTCTAAACAGTGGCTCCAAAATCTAAGGAACGTTGATCATACCTGTTCAAGATAGAAATAAACAAGATATGTCAACGGAAGAATGGTAGTTTGATCCACTAGGGGCATAGATTTACTACCGATTTATGAAAGTAAAACTGTCTGATCAAAATGGAGAGAGGAACTAATCCCCAGCAGAGTCGCCAGCAGCTGTCAGCATATTTTTAGATTTTAAATTTAATTTAAGTATATTTATATAATTTGGAAAGTAGCATTTTATTTTTGAAAATAATTTTAGGTTTGAAAATTTTAAGATATGAAGTCAAACTGATCTCACATCCCAAATAGTTTATATAAACGAGCACCGCACCACAAACTATGTATATATCCCGAGGAATAGTCACACTGCTTGAAGATGGGGTTTGATTAAATAAACTAAAAGATTTGTGACATCCGTTTGGTCTGCGAACCAATTTTATAAGCCGACAGGTTCCCCTGCTTAATATAAAGGAATTAAGCAGGGTTTATATTACCTGGGTTCTTAAAGTTCCCTATAAGGGCAAACCCCTATACTTAATTACATCCTAAATGACGGGAATTATTTAAGAAAACTCTCGATAATGATCAGTGGTTTTGCTCTCAAGAATTTCAAAGTTTAAGGTTTCAAAGGATTGATTTTAAAAATTTCAATAGGGAATAGATCAAATTTGGAACAGTTTATTTCAGGAGTCCAAAGGAAGAGAAGTAGGAGAAGCTGAGGATCCAAGAAGAATCTTGGAAACTTCCCAAACTATCCTATTGTTTGGCTTGAATTTGAGGAAATTATTTAATGTTCCAATCCTGTCAGTTTTAATTAATTAGGGCTTATATTTGTATGACACAATCATACAAATAGCCTCGAAGATGTGAGGGTTTATGTCGTACCGAACGACTACCTCGGAGTCCTAAGACCGGTTAGGACTTAATTTGCATAACATGATTATGAAAATGCCCAACCAAAAGTTGTGGATTTATGTTGCACTAGAAAAACCACCTCGAAGTCCTATGGCTTTGTTATTTAGACTAAGGAATGGTTTTGCTGATGTCGACACAAGTTTTGCTGACGACGATGGTCGTGCTGCCCACTATGCTCCAAGCTCCTTGTCGTTGCAGAGGTTTAGTTTTAGAAGTCATAAATCAGGAGATGAGAAAAGTGTTTTAGTTTAGAAAAGTCTTAGAATGCAAATATTTTTGTGTTTTAATTAAAACAAATCTTAAAGTTGATTATAACAACACCGGTTAAGATCCCACGGTTCCATCCTTCCGGTATCGTTAATTTTATCGGATTCACTTAGTCCAGAAGAATTTGCTAAACTCACCTGAATGAGTTCCACACTTTCATTTAGACCGTGGGAAATGTCGTTAGCAACACGTAGGTTACATCATCCGAGGTATTCCCGATCATCCAACAAGACGTTTTAATTTAGTTAAAGTTGTAGTTTCTGTTGTTCTGTTTGTGATTAAATTTTGAGTTGTCTTATATTTTGAATGTTATGGCGGTAAATTTTATCTTGTGTCGATTTTAATTTAGTTTTGGTTTCAATTTTGTGGCTATCCTAAAGGTTTCAGTTTTCATGCAACAATCTTATTTATCATGCAAGAAAAGTAAAACGCAGTGCAAGTAAATAAATTGCAATAAAGTAAAAGCGTACCTGGAGGGTCTTCTCGTCATTCCTACCTGAGACTTTAATATCGCATTGCATATATGTGTTTATAATTTTGCGTAAATTAAAGCATGCCGTAAAACAGGAAGAAGTAGAACTAACAAGAAGTAACTACTCAATCCTATGATGTCTATGTTAAGATCCCGGTTGTCTACCAAGTCCTATGATGTCTATGTGAATTCATATGTTGTGTTTCAATAAAGTTTGTTTAATTTAATCGAGGATGGTTTCGTTAGCGTACATATTAAGTTTAATAAACCTCGCAGGTATCCAAACAGTCAAAGAAGGATGCAGGTCCATGCTTCCCTCTCATATCCTGATGAAAAGTCTCATGCTCATTTAGACTTATTATGTTGCTTAACAATTTACCCTACCTATATCCATATGCTTAATGAACACAGTTATTCGGGGTAGGTTGGGGCAGATGGGTTTAGGTGTGGTTTGGATTTGGATTGGTGGCAATTGGTAGTTTGATTTGGACTTATGGGAGTGCTATGAAGAGTTTGTGGTTTTTAATTGAGTTTGATTTTAGTTTTGGGATTGGAGGATTTGAATTTGGTTTGTTTTGTATTTGGTTTGGGTTTGAACTAGGTTTGGTTTTGGTTTATGTTTTGGTTTTGGTTGGTTTGATTTTGGTTTGATTTTGGTTTTGGTTTATATTTTGGTTTGGGTTTGGTTTGATTTTGGTTTGATTTTGGTTTAAATTTGAGTTTGGAATGTGGATTGGGAAGTTTGTGTGGATATCGGGTAAAATTTGGGTTACTCCATGCATTCACTAAGCATAAGGGTATTATTTTTATGTTTTCTACACCAAGTTGTGATTCCCTAGGGTCTATGTAAAGGGAAAAATAAACCATCCCTCATGAGGCCTATCCCAGGTTTAATTGCTATCGTGTTGGTATCGTATTATGATCAGAACTGTTGTTGTGTGTGGTGATTATTGTTTGTGTTGGGATTGTAGTTATGATTATATGTGATTGTTATTTATATGTTATTATTGTATTATATTGTTATTGTTTATGTTGCTATGTCTTATCATTATTGTATGTTGTATGTTATTGTTTTATTTTGTTTATGTGTTATATTATTATTGTATGTTATTTTATTCTTATATTAATGCTATTTTATATGATGTTATGTTATTATTATTTTTATTATGTGTTTTTTAAACATATTATCTTTTTTTGTAATTAAAATTATTATTCATCTTTATTATTTATTTAATTTATTATCTTTATTTAATTCATTATGATTTGTTTACTTTATCATCATTTATTTGTTTTTTTTGTTTTATTTAACTAATTGGTTGTTATTTATTTGTTTTATTTAATTAATTGTTATTTATTTATTTTATTTATTTTATTTTACTTTAACTTAATATTTATTTATTTAAATTATTATCTTTAATTTTATTTTAATTTATTTTGTTATTTAATTTAATTTTAATTTAATTTAACTAATTATTATTTACAATTATTATTAATTTAATTTAATTTATTTATTTAATTTAATGTAGAGTATTATTGTTTAGTTTAATAAAATTTAATTTAATTTAATTTAATTTATTTTATTTAATTAATTTAATTTTTATAGTTTAATTTAATTTATTATTTATTTACATTATTGTTTAATTTAATTTAATTTATTTAATTTAATTTATTTTGTTTAATTTAACTTATTATTTATTTACATTATTAATTTAATTTATTTGATTTGTTTATCTAATTTAATTTAATATTTATTTCTCTTATTATATAACTTAATTTAATTTAATATGATTTGATTTGTTTAATTTAATTTAATTTATTATTTACATTATCATTTAATTTTAATTTAATATTCGGTTTTCATTAATTTATTTAACTTAATTTAATTAATTTAATTTATTTAATTTAATTTAAATTATTATTTATTTACATTATTATTTAATATAATTTGATTTATTTAATTTGTTTAATTTAATTTGATTTAATTTAATTTATTGTTTATATACATTATCATTTATTTTAATATTTGATTTTCATTTATTTAATTTAATTTAATTCAATTTATTTAATTAATTTAATTTAATTTAAATTATTATTTTCATTATCATTTAATTTAGTTTATTATCCATTTATATTATTTAAATTATTTTTAATTTATATATATATATATGTATTATTTATTTTATTATTCTTTATACTCTTATCTTTTAATATATATATATATATATATAATATATATATATATATATATATATATATATATATATATATATATATATATATATTATAAGTCATTTTTATTTTAATTTATTATTGTTATTAATTATATGTATATTTAAGTTTATCATTTATATTATTTATTTATCTTTTATATTATTATTTATTTAATTATAAAGCTTTTCATTTTCTCTCTCCTCAATTATCCTTTTCTTTATTTAAAGTTATGATCATTTATATTAAGTTATTATTTATTAAAAATTATTATTTACACATATATTTACATTTAGATTATTTTAAAGAGGCATGGTATTTTTATTTGCTTATTTTTATTATTATTTATCCATTTATAAAGCTTTTTTAATATTCTCTCTCTTACATATGGTATTCTTATTTGCTTATTTTTATTATTATTTATCTATTTATAAAGCTTTTTTAATATTCTCTCTCTTACATTATCCTTTCATTTATTTTAAATTATTATCCTTTATTTAAAGCTATTAGAATTATTATTTATTTATATTATTTTTAAAAAGAATAACTTTTTTATTTACTTATTTTTTATATTTACATTTATTATTTTATTATTATTACCCTTTTCTTATATTTTCATTATCTTTTAGGTTTATAATCATTTATTTTATTCTTATCACACTATTTTTATTACTTACATATTGTTATTATTAATTTACATATATATATTATTATTCTTTATTTAGTTATTTATGTTTTAGTAGTATTTATTTAAATTTAGTATAGATTATTTTTATTATGTCACTTATTTATATATAATTTATTTACATTATTTTAATCATTATTTATTTAGTGTATTATAATTTATTTACAATATATTTAACATTGATTTATATATTATTTAGTACATATAATATATTTACATTTATATTATTAATTTACATATGTATATGTCGGCGAAATTTAAAATTTAAATTTAATTTAAATATACATATATAATTTAGAAAGTAGCATTTGATTTTTGAAAATAATTTTAAGTTTGAAAATTCTAAGATATGAAATCAAACTGATCTCACATCCTGAATAATTTATATAAACGAGCACCGCACCACAAACTGTATATCTATCCCGGAGAATAGACACACTGCTTGATGGTGGGGCTCGATTAAATAAACTAAAAGATTTGTGACATCCGTTTGGTTTGCGAACCAATCTTATAAGCTGACAAGTTCCACTGCTTAATATAAATGAATTAAGTAGGGTTTATATTACCTGGGTTCTTAAAGTTCCCTATAAGGGCAAGCCCTTATAGTTAATTACATCTTAAATAACAGGAATCATTTAAGAAAACTCTCGATAATGATTAGTGGTTTTGCTCTCAAGAATTTCAAAGTTTAAGGTTTTCAAAGGATTGGATTTTGGAAATTTCAATAGGGATTAGCTCAAATTTGGAACAGTTTATTTTAAGAGTCCAAAGGAAGAGAAGTATGAGAAGCTGAGGGTCCAAGAAGAATCTTGGCAACTTCCCAAACTATCCTATTGTTTGGTTTGAATTGGAGAATATCATTTAATGTTTCAATCCTACCCATTTTAATTAATTAGGACTTATATTTTCATGACATGATCATACAAATAGCCTTGAAGATGTGATGGTTTATGCTGTACTAAACGACTACCTCGGAATCCTAAGACCGGTTAGGGCTTAATTTACATAACATGATTATGCAAATGCCTAACAAAAGGGTTGAGGATTTATGTTGCACTAGGCAAACTACCTCAAAATCTTACGGCTTGGTTGTTTAATTCTAAGAAAGTTTTGCTGAAGTAGATCCGAGTTTTGCTGATGACGATGGCCGTGCTGCCCACCATGCTCCAACCTCCTTGTTGCTGCTGCAGAGGTTCAATTTTGGAAGTCATAAATCAAGAGATGAGAGAAGTGTTTTAGTTTAGAGAAGATCTTAAAATCCAAGTGTTTTTTAATATTTTAATTAAAACAAATCTTAAAGTTGTTTAAACAGAACCGATTAAGATCCCACGGTTCCGTCGTCCCGGCACCGTTATTTTCATCGAATTCACTTAGTCCAGATGAATTTGCTAAACTCAACCGAATGAGTTCCACACTTTCATTTAGGCCGTGGAAAATCCCGTTAGCAACATGTGGGTTACATCATCCGAGGTATTCTCGATCATTCGACGAGACGTTTTAATTTAGTTGCAATTGTAGTTTTGTTGTTCTGTTTGTGATTTAATTTTGAGTTGTTTTATATTTTGGAATGTTGTGGCTGTGAATTTTATCATGCAATGACTTTTAATTTAGTTTTGGTTTCAGTTTAGGGACTATCCTAAAGGTTTTGGTTTTCATGCAACAGTTTTATTTATCATGCAAGAAAAGTAAAGTACAACGCGCATAAGTAATTTGCAATAAAGTAAACTGCAATAAAATAAAAGCGTACCTAGAGGGTCTTCCCGTCATCCCAAGCTGCACTTAAAACACATGTTAAGGCATTTAAATATTTTAACAGATACCTAGGTAAAGCTAAGGGAAAGGGTTTTGGTTGTCTACCTAATTCCTAATCCTATAACTAGTCATCTCCTATGACGTCTAGGTTTTTGGTTTGGTTTAAGGATGATTTTCTTCATCAAAGAACAATAAAATTCAGTTGTTCTCCTAAAACATCCCGTCATATTGAGGAAGTGCTTAGGACGAGTCCTAAACATCTTTTCAATACTTCTGGGATTATTTTGAGTCCAAGTAAATTTAATTGCACATACGAATTAATCATCCAGGAGTTTAATTAAACTTTGTCTCTTGCTCTGTGAACTTGAGTATTTGATTACTTGATGAATGAAGTGACATTTCACTTAATACTCTATTTAAGAGTTATAATAATTAAAGCCTTTAAGGGCAATTGGGGTTGTTGAGAATTTTAATCATTCTTAATTTAAAGTTTGAGTTAATGGTTTAAAGTGTTTTAATTTAATTATGAGGGTTTAATTAATAATTTTAAGTTAGGAATAGTGTTCAAATTATTTTAAATTTAATTTAAATCTTTACATTTTCAATTATCTTAATATTTCAAATTGATGTTCATGTCTTAAATTTATTTAGATAGGAAGAGGTGTTGAAATTATTGATATGTTTTGATTTAACTCTTAATGATTTCACTTAGGTTTGTTGTTAAATGTTTTTATTTAATTTAATTCAATTTTAATTTTAATTTAACTTAACTTAAATTTAATTTAATTTTATTTTATTTTAATTTTAATTTAATTTTAATTTTAGTTTAACATTTAATTTTAATTTAATTTTAACTTAATTTTAATTTAATTTTATTTTAATTTTAATTCAATTTTATTTTAATATTAATTTTAATTGTATTTTAATTTTAATTTTTAATTTTAATTTAATTTTATTAAAATTTTAGTTTTAATTGTTAATTTGGATTATTATCTTAATTTTTAATTAAGAACTAAATATTGTTAAAGTGACTTATTTAGGGATTTTTTAATTTAAAGAATAAATATCCTTTTAATAATATCCCTATTTTAATAATCCAAATTTTAAATATATTCTTTCCAAAATTTAAATTATTTAATCAATTAGAGTTTCATTTTGATATTTTCAAAGTGTTTAATGGGTTTCTACCCTTTAATTTCCCTAAATTTCAATCATCCAAGAGAAAGTTAAAATCAAATATTTTACCCCCCATTTTGATTAAACCTAAAGTTTTAATTAAGGGTTAAAATTTTTAATTACCTTTATACCCTTTTAAGCTTATTTATTTCATAACTCACTAAATTGAGCTCAAATAAATTTGAAATTTTTATGTCACCTCACTCACATGTCAATTAAGACATTAGAAGAGAAAATATGATTTTTCTGAATTTAATTTATTTATATAATTATTTTTAGTAGAAAATAAGGGTTTTCAAAGAAAATTCAACAACATGACTAAGTAAAGGTTTCTGTCCTTAATAAAATTATGGGATGTTTCTAATGATTAGAGGACCACTTGGACCAATTTTTGTGATTTTTTGAATCATATTTTATTTATTATAATTATTTTGAGTTTTAGAGTACTAATTAATTTTAAAATAAAATAAAAGTTAAAAAATAGGTTTTATATTTTTCTTAAACTTCTCTAACCTCAAGGAGTCCAGAGAAACAAATTTTATAATTTTCTGATTTTTCATTGATTTATTAGAATTATTTTAGTGAAGAAGATTGAAAATTCATTTTTTAATATTAAAAAATTACATTAAACCTTTAAAATTCAATATCTTACCCTAGGGACTTAGGAAAAATATTTGGTTTGTTCCTAATTGATTATGAGTCAAAATGTGACATTTTTATGATTTTAAATATTTTTATGATTTTTATTATTTTTTAATTATTGAAATATAAAAATATTGTGAAAAATTAACTTTTTTAGAAAATTCCAATTTTAATTTTTCTGAACTTCCCTGATATCAGAGAAGCTCCAAAACCATTTTTGTGAATTTTTTAAAAGTATTTTTGGAGTTATGAATTTTTAAAGTTCCATTTTGCTTATGAGGCTTAATCAATCCATTTGGTGGGGTTAATCAAGTCCAATTGATTTTAAAATTTTATGTGAGGTTCCTCTGACTCTAAAGAGCAATAGAGAATTGTTTTCAAGTCAATTTGATGTGTGGTTAACCCTAATTAATTTAAATTCAATTTTAGGGGTTTAGGCCAATTAAGGTTATTATGAATGAATTAACTCAAAATATATTTTTCATAGGGTCCTCTGGTCCTAAGAAATATCACCAAATTTTCCTAAAATTTATTTTACAACATGCTAATTATTGGAATTAAAATACCTAAAACAGTGACATGAACTTGAAAAATCAATAACTTTTCATAGAGATGGTCTCTGACCTTGAAAAATTCAGAGAATGTTCCCAAGATCAGAGGCTTCAAAAGCCCTATGGTTTCATGCCATGGTGAATTGTCTATGGAAATGAAGAATCAAAATATTGAAAACTGTAAATAAATTATTAAAAATAAAATACTCATCCAATTAACTTGATTTCTTTTCCACATTATTCTCCTCTGTTCACTGAGCAAGAAGGTATTTTTATTTTATTTTTGTGATTTTTCTATACAAAGATATGAATTTTTGAAGTTCAGGGCATTTAAATAATTAAAAAATACCCTAATTTTCTACTTATCCACGCGGCGCCGCGTCTACCTCGGCAGCTCCGAAAGCCCACGCGTCGCGCTGTGATTCGGCGCCGCCATCTGACTCAGCTCTCTAGGGGCCCGCGGTTCACGTATCATTGCGCCGTCCGACTTGATCTCGACCGTCCGCTCGATACGCGCGCGATCCAACGGCTCCTGGTCATCGTCTACGACTGGTGAGCACCCGTGACCGTCCACACTCAAACCCTAATATCTCTCTCGATTCTCAATGGATTTTCGTGTTCTTATACTCTATCGATTCGTCTTGAAGAGACGAACACATCCATACAGTTTATAGGCTATGAAATTAAACCAAACAAAATGGAGAATTGTTGGAAGCTCGGGAGCAAGAATGAGTTCATTCCTTTGCTCAGAGAACTGAAGCTTCGATCTGAGAGTTGTGTCACCATCGATTGAGTCCAGGCAAGCTCCAGATGAAGTCTCTGGCTCTGGGGAATTTGCTAAATATGAAAGTGACCAAGACCGATCACAAAGCTTGGAGGCTGGGAGCAATGGCCGGCTCGGTGAGGGGGCTTTTGGCTGGGGAACTTCTCCTCTTAGTCCGGGTGAAGGTGTAGAATCAATCAATTTGGAGATTTGCTCACCGTGGTGAAGTGTCCTGTTTTGGGCGGATTTTCAACTTAGAAATCGAGCTCGCGGAGAGGGTTTTAGGGCTGGATTTCAGTGGGGATCAAGTTCTCTACGTCTGGAGAGGGGTCTGGAATGATTTTGGCAGAGTTTTGGTAATGTTTGGTTCAACACCCTATTTGGCCGAGAGGTGGTGGTGTTTAAATAGAGGTGGCTGGAGGGCTTCCCAGGGGAGTTTAGTGGTTTGGATCATCTGCTCTGGTGAGGAGAAGAACAACCATGGTGGCCATTAGGCATGGGACAAGTCAGCAAGGCATAATTCAATAATTGACTGACATGGGTGCTCTCGGCCTGGTGGTTTCCGGCGGCTGTGGTGGCTGGCTGGCCAAGGTCAGGTCACCCTCAAGGTTAGGGAGGTCAGGGCTGGGGTTTAGTGCAGTCAATTGGTCATGGACATGTGTAAAAGAGTTGAATTGAAATGGAATGAGGGGAAGTCTATTTTGGGTTCAAATGAGTCAACCCATGGTTTTGGGCTAGGTTCACCACCCAAGGCCTGGTTTTGGGCTGAAAAGAATCACTTGGGTCAGCCAAGAGAAAATGGTGTGGTCTCCATCCATGGTGAGGTGGCTAAACTTGGTTTAGTGTGTATCATGGATGGGGTTAAAAAGGCTTAAGGAAGGCTTAAGAAAGGGGCTCCTCCATTTTCCATTTATGGGTTGGTCACATGTCAAACTTCTCATGGCTTTACATGGGGCTTGAGGATGACTTCATGGCTTCATGTGTCTTGGGAATGGCTTAGCCAAGTTTCATGAAAATGGGTATGAGGTATTTTTGGCATTTAGGGGTGATTTGGCATGAGGCTTGATTTGGAATCATTTGATCATGGATTTAAAACTTAGGGATTTATTTTGGTTAAAAGGATGACAAATGAAAATGTCATGTGGGCTTTAGGATAGATTTTGGGCTTTTGGAATGGTTTTTGATGGGCTTTTAAAGTGGTTTAAGGAAGTGGGCTTTTGGATTTTAAAATGGGCTTTTGGATGAAAGTTTTGTGAAGGACCATGCCAAATAAATGTTGGGTTTAGTTTAGGGATGTGTCATGAGTGATTTGGAACAAATTTGAAGTGATTTTGAATTGAATCGGGTTTAATATGTGGTCTCTTAATAAAGGGGCCAAAGTGGTTCAAATTGGGCTAACTTGGTTTAATGTTGGGCTAAAGTTGGATTTTATGTAAAATTAATGTTGAGAAATGTTTATGGGAGTGTCACAAAGAGTTTTCAACTTTGGTTGGGCTTTGATTTTAGGATTTGGGCCCATTTGGTTAGGTTTAGGCTTAGATCAATTTAAGGGATTTTGGTTTTGGGTTAGGTTTGGGTGGAGTTTAGGTTCAAATTTTGGGAAGAACAAGTTAGTTTTTTGTTTATGGGGTTGTTAGGAAGGCTTTAGAAAAGATTTGGGGCCAATTGGAGTTGAATTGGGTTAGTTTGGGCTAGGTTTAGGTCATGGGCCAAAATTGGGCCTTAGGCTTCAAATTGAAATTGGGCTCAAATGTCAATTAAATTGGACTTGGATTTGGTATAAATTATTATTGGGGATATTGAATTGAAGTTTAGAATTGAATTGGACCAGAATTGAGGTCAATTGGGGTGGTTTGGTTTGACATTGAGTTCACTTGGGTTAAAAGTGGGTCAAATTGGGGGTTTTAGTAAAAGTGGGGTAAATTGGCAAAATTGGCCCATGGTGTAGTTAAACAAAATGAAACTAGGAATATTTGGGATTGTCTGGAATTTTTTGGGAATTTTCTGAATTTTTGGATTTTTGGGGTAAAAGGGTATTTTGGTAATTTTGGGGGGTTTAGGAGTATTTTTGGAAATTTTGGTATATTTGGCTATGGATGATCAATTTGAGTGGGGGGAAATGTTTAGGATTGATTTTGAGAAATTTTGGGTAATTTAGGCAATTTCGCAAATTTTGGGTAGTTTCAAGGGCATTTGGTAGGTTTAGTAGGTGTAGGGCCCCGGGGGTCAAAAATTGAAATTTTGGAAAAATGAAGATTGATTGAATGTGAGTGGAATGGAATCATTTTGGTTAAGCCATGAAGCCATATCAAGCCCATAAGAGCCATGAGAGGACTCATTTGAGGCATTCACTATGTTGTTCCTAACCCTCTTAGCCAAGGGCCTAAGGGTTAAGGTCCATCCATATGAATTACCTACATGAGTTAGGAAGTCAAGTTGGATGAGAGTGTGGTTTCAGGACTTGGAATGTGTGTGAGAGTGTAGTGTATGTGCAAGTCAACCCTCACCAGACCAGGCCATTCAGGGTATTCCTAAGGCCAAAAAGTCCTATAGGGAACTCATCCTTTAAACCTCCACATTTGATTTCAACCCTCTAGGTGATTAGGGGTTTACAATCAAGCTTGTGGGGTTTGCAGGGAGTTAAGAAGTAGTTTGAATTTCTAAAGGATGGGTTCCATTTCTAGTCCTCTAAGATTAGTCAAAGGAAAAGCCTAAGGCTAGATCCTAAGTACTAAAGAGAGAAGCAAAAGACCTCATCAAAAATGAGGTCAACAGTATAATTTATGTAGTTATTTTATTTATATGTTATCTTATTATTATATGTTATAAAAAAAATTACTCATTCCCTTTCATTTTATTTTATTCCTATTTTTATTTTCTTTTCTCTTTATGTTTATTTTCCTTTCTTTTATTTTTTTCTTTCCTTTATGTTAAATTATTTCTTTTAGATTTTAAATCTTATTTTTCAAGTTAGTAGAAATAGGTGGTAGATTTCTAAATATTTTAAACTAACTACATAACTTTGCATAAAAAAAAAGAATTCCTAAGCCTATGCATGAATAAAATTTAGATAGCATGAAGAAGAAACAACCTACACATGATTTTGATTCTAAATAGCTTGCATGAAAGAGAAAAAAGAAAATCCCTAAGGCTAAGCATGAAAAAGTTTAAATGGTGTGAAGATTTGTAATAATTAACACATAATTTTTTTTTAAAACCTATGTAGAGGAAGAAGAGTTTTTA
This sequence comes from Papilionanthe hookeriana x Papilionanthe teres, assembly GCA_022702705.1. Taxonomy (NCBI): domain Eukaryota; kingdom Viridiplantae; phylum Streptophyta; class Magnoliopsida; order Asparagales; family Orchidaceae; genus Papilionanthe; species Papilionanthe hookeriana x Papilionanthe teres. The sequence goes on along the minus strand of CM040430.1, from coordinate 112,770,448 downwards.
AAGAAAATACATGTATGTGTGACTTAAATCTTCAAGCTAAACATAAACATGATGATGACTTTTTTTTTTTTGAAACAAAAGAGAAAGTAAATAGAGGGGGAGGAGATTACCTTGGCTTGGAGAAGCACTCGTTGGAGGCCCTTGTTGAAGCTCACAGCTAAGAGTGAAAGTGAGTGAGTGTGGGTAGCTTGGAAGGAGGAGAAGAAGAGGAGAGGGAGGCTCACGGTTTTGGAGAGGAAGTGAGTGAGTGGGATGGTAAAGTGAAGTGTGTAAGGGAGTGTAAGTGAGATTATGAGAGGGATTTTTGGAGGAGGCTCATGGCTAGGGAGTCAAAGGGGGAGTAATGGAGAGATGAGGTGGAGGTGTGGTGAGGGTAAGGAGGAGGTGAGATGGGTAGGGTGAGGTGGCGAGTAGGGTGAGGGAGAGGTGAGGGAGAGGTGAGGGGAGAGGTGAGGGGCATGGAAATATATTTTTCTTTTTTTATTTCATTTATTTATTATATTTATTATTATTATTTTTATTATATATATATATATATATATATATATATATATATTAATTTCAGGGTTGCCATGCAATTAATTTGATTAATTTTGGTTTAATTTAGGTTGATTTGAATTATTAGTTTAATTAGGTTCATTTGAGTTTGGTCAAACTTAACTTGGGTTTGAGTGAGAATGGTGTCTAGGTGCCTTGACCAATATGACATGATTGTAATGAAGATTTTTCATGAAGACACAAAGTGGTTTTGAGCTCATTTGTAGGTTCAATTCTGGCATGGATTGGATTTTAGATTATTTTTGACCATGTTGGGTTCGGGTCAAGTTATCTTGAGTTTGAGTGGGAATGGGGTTCAGAGGTCTTCAACAATAATGTAGATATGGTTGTCTAGAAAAATTTTCATGAAGACATAAAATTGTTTTGACAAGGTTTAGAGGGCCAATTTGGTGGATTTAAAACATGTGTTCAGCTTTGGTCAAAATTGGCGTTTCTTTGGTCCAAAATGGATTTGGGTAAGACCTGAGCTCAAATTATGGGCAATTGATGTTCCAATTCAGTTTAAGGAGGTGTTATAAAGAGTTTGTAATTGAAATTTGGGAGGAATTTATTGACATTGGGTCACTTTAGGAGTTTTGGGTTATTTAGGAAAAATTGGGGATTTTGATTTTAAGTGGAATTAGATTCAAATGTGGGTCACATTGGACTTGAATTCAGTCTAAGTTGATATTGGGGATGTTTAATTTTGGTTTAAAATTGAATTTGATGAGAATTGGGGTCAATTGGGTCAAGATTGGGTTTGGTATAGGCACCTTTAGGTTAAATGGCCCAAGTTGGGATTTTGGATTGAAAGTCTATTAATTTGGCAAAATTGACCCATAGTGTAGTTGAACAAAATGAAACTGGGGATTTTTAGGATTTTCTAGAATTTGTTGAGAATTTTTTAAAATTTTTGGATTTTTGGGCAAAAAGGGTATTTTGAGTATTTTGAGGGTATTGGGGGGTATTTTTGGAAATTTTGGAATTATTTGTCATGGATGGTCAATTTGAGTGGTAAGGAATATCTTGGAATGATTTTGGGGGGATTTTGGTGAATTTAGGTAATTTTTGAAATTTTGGGTATTTTGGGTAATTCAGGGTTATTTAGGGGGCAAAGGGGCCAAAATTTGAAATTTTGGAAATTTGAAGGTGGCTTCAAGGTGAGCAGGATGTAACGACCAAGGGTCACTTACATTTGGTCCTCTATGTGTTGGCCCCTAATACTTAGTCATAGACTTAGGTGCATGTTATCCACATGAGTTTCCAAAGAGTTCGGGGTTGAAATTAGAATGTGCGAGTGTGTGTATGTTGTGAATGTGAAGTGTATGAGTGGTGATCTCGAGACCTCCCTCGGGGTAAATCCTAAGGTTTGACCACCTATAGGAGACTTCCCTAGGATTCCTTATGCTCGCCTTTTCCTACCAAAAGGTGGAGGCTAGGCCTTAAGCATATGAAAACCCCCTAGTGAAGCAAGAAGAGTTTTGAATTTCTATGGGAAGGGTTCCATGACTAGTCCTCTAAGAAAGTCACCAAGAGAGTCCTACGGCTAGACCCTAGGCTATTCTAAAGAGAGACTAGACCTCAACCAAAAGTGAGGTCAACAGCGCCTCTTGGGGAATTTGTCCCTACACTACTTCAAACCTAATTTGAAGCCCAAAAAGAGAGATGTTAGGGAAAACTTAGAGAATGCTTAGAGATATTAGAATAGGAGTATAAATGTAGATTTCTACCTTTTTGGAGAGATTGGTGAGGGGATTTTGAGAGAATTTGTAAGGGAATGTTCTAGCATTACATGGATCGGCGGGAGACTTTATGGGAGAGATTTTCATCTTTCTTTTAAGGAGAAAAAGCTAAGTATTGTGCTCTTCATTATCTTATGATTTTGTAAACACTTATTTTGTGGATTTGCTTTGAAATGAAGTTTTCCATTGTGTTTTTTTCATGCTTTGTGATGTCTTTCTCTTACTCTTTATTCTTCTTTGGAAATAGTGACATAAGAAGTTTATGCCATTGTTTTCACTCTACTTTTCTTTTGCAATGAGTAGAATTCATGTTTAGGATATTGGATGCATGCAAGAAGATGTTTTAATTATAAATGTGATGGTTTTTATTTGCACTTCATTTATATTACAATAAGGCTCGTTGTATTATTAAAATTCATTGTAATTGCATTGTTCCAAGAGGACGGTGTAATTCTCAAGAAAGTGGAACCACATTCAATGTCCGTGAATGAATTGCGTAGTTCATGGGGATTGAGTGCAAAAAAATAGGGAAATATGGTTTCATGGGCGTCGAATTGGAGGTTTCAGTGTGACAGGCTGAGATCCCCAATTTGGTCCTAAGATTGGTAACCAAAGTTGAAGGTTAGCCTTCAGGTGAAGGGTGAGTGGGAGCTCCGTAGAGACAGCCGGTGTCCTCCTAGCCTAGCCTTAGATTTAGTGACTGAACTTAGGATATGTCAATATTCTTTACATGCTTGGAAGAGGGCGTACTCTTTTAGGTTAAAGAAACATTTATGCTCCTATTTGGCATAGACAATATTTAATGCATCTCATTTCTTTACATTATCTAGTTCATTACTTGAGATTAGTAGTTTTTATTATCTCAAAATTCTCCAAACCAATTTATCCAAAAAGAGTTAGCTTTAGTATTAATATTTTCCTTTAGGAGTAGTTATTAGTTATTTTAAAATTAAGATTCACCTTTAGAAGTAGTTGTTAAAAAAATCACTTATATCAACCTTCCAAACTAAGGCTTTTAGCAGTAGACTAGAATTTGACTAAGGACCTCTTACCTCACTTCTCTGTGGGATTGATAAACGGGACTCCATTAGAGCTCTGTATTACTTGATGCGATACTTATACTTGCGTTGGATCATTGTGACTTTATAAAAATTATTAAATATCTATTGTTCATAAATCCTTGCATATAAAAAAGTCGCATTAGTTAACTTAGAACACACCTCTCCACTTCACCATCTTTACTTAATTTTATATAGTTTGTATTAGGAGTTGAATTGAGATTTGGAGACCACAGAGTTGAGCACCAACCGCTATAGAGTATTGTAAGGGAAAGCAAAGTTTTGAAACTACATTTGGTTTTTAATTACAGATAAGTCTTTATCTTTATGGAGAGGATTTATAGATAAGTCTTTATCTTTGTATTACATTTGGTTTTTAATTAAGACTTCTTGTGTTTTCACTATCATTTCAACTTTTAAACCAAGTCATGATTGCATTTTATCCATGAATTATGAGTATTTTTCTTTACCTTTTTTCTTATGTGTGAAGTTATTAAGTTATGGAAGTTTGTTATGTGAAGTATGGGATTTAAATGTTGGAAGAAGTTGTGATGTTTCAAAACCTTACACTTAATTTAATTCTTGATTTGACCAATTAAGATGTTAAAATTTTTTGTGAGAACTTGTAAGATCCAGTGTGATATTGTCTCAGTTAACAATCGGAAAGAATCAAATGAGATTGTATGGGTGAGAATGTAATCCATATGGTTGAGTGTAAATAAATACGGAGATATACTTTAATTGGTATATAATTAGAGAACTTTAGAGTGAGAGGTTAAAACCCCCGATTTGATTTATTATTTTATGTTTTGATACGAGATGTTAGCCGCCAGGTGGAGGGAATCGAAGAAACTTTAGAGCGAGTGTTAATATCTTTCATGCCTAACCCGTCTTCATGATTTTTAAAACAGTGAATCAATCTATCTTCTTTATAGCATCTCTAGTAAGGGTAAAGAATATAATTGCTCCTATTTGGCACAACACATTTTAGATACTTCCATAAAAAAATATTCTCCATAAATTGTTACTGATTAATAAAAGGAAAACATATTTCATTTGCATAAGTTTTCATCTTATAGAAGTTTAGTTAAAGTAGTTGCTTGCTTTCATTTCAAATTATAAAATTACATAAAGAATCAAATTATATTTCCTAAAATATTATTTTTAGTTTGAGTAAAATATTTTCTAAAAGTAAAAAAGTTAATTTTCCTTTTCAAAATCAGAAGATATTTTCTTTATTAATCACTTTCCCTTTGTGTTCAATATCTTGGGGCATAAGCAGAAAGTCCTATATTACTTGATGAACAACACATATACTTGCGTAGTATTCACATTATAAAATCGTTTAAAGGATTATTAATATATATATATATATATATATATATATATATATATACATATATATATGTATATATATTTGGGGGAAGGAGCTACTTATGGCTCCCTACTTGTTAATCAAAAAGATGGGTACAAAATAGAGGAGGGACAGTGGATCCCCATCTAAACAAAAAATAACAATAGACTTAGAGGTCCTAAGGGGTTCCAATACCACCATACAACTCCACCCAAAAAAAAAAGAAACTAAGAAAAGAAAACTAATTATCGGTGGATCAAGTTTTTAGCGCCGTTGCTGGGGAAATAAATTAATAAAGAAAAAAAGTTAAAGAAAAATTAATTTTTACTTTTTGAAGTCTTATTTAATCTTGGTTATTTTTGTTGTGTAATTTTATTTTATTGTGTTTTATAATAATGTATGCGTAGTTTAGGTTCTGAAAGATTTGTGCCTTATAATTCTGAATTAGAAAGAACTATAAGAAAAATAAAAAAAAAAACTAAATGTATGGAAAGAGATAAAAATATTCAAGAAATGTCAAATCAAAATAATCAAAATGCTGAAATCCATAAAAAATTTAGACCTTTAAGAGATTATGCTAACCCTACAAGAGATGAATTTCATGGAATATTCAAAATCCTGTTGTAGTGGCTAATTCATTTGAACTTAAACTAGATATTATCCAAATGGTATCTAATAATTAGTTTGGAGGAGCACCAACTGATGATTAAAATTCGCATCTTGCTAATTTTCTAGAATTGTGTGCTACATTTAAATATGATGTTTTATCGGATGATGCATTCAAACTTTAGACTTTTCCTTTTTCATTAAGACATAAAGCCAAGACGTGGTTAAAGTCTTTAGCACCTAGATCTATCAAAACTTGGGGTGATTTAGCGAAAAAAAAAGTTAAAGAAAAATTAATTTTTACGTTTTGAAGTCTTATTTAAACTTGTTAGATTTATTTTAGGTAGTTGTTATTTTGTTTTGTAATTTTATTTTATTATGTTTTATATAAGTGTATGTGTAGTTTAGGTTCTGAAAGACTTGTACCTTATGATTCTGAATTAGAAAGAACTATAAGAAAAATAAAAAAAATTAAATGTATAGAAAGAGATAAAAATATTAAAGAAATGACAAATAAAAATAATTAAAATGCCGAAATCCATCAATAATTTAGACCTTTAAGTGATTATGCTAACCCTAAAGTAGATGAATTTCGTGGAATATTCAAAATCCTGCTATAGTGGCTAATTCATTTGAACTTAAACTAGATATTATCCAAATGGTATCTAATAATCAGTTTGGAGGAGCACCAACTGAAGATCCAAATTCGTATCTTGCCAATTTTCTAGAATTGTGTGCTACATTTAAATATGATAGTATTTCGGATGATGCATTCAGACTTTAGACTTTTCCTTTTTCATTAAGAAATAAAGCTAAGATGTGGTTAAAGTCCATAACACCTAGATCTATCAAAACTTGAGGTGATTTAGCACAAAAATTTCTTGCTAAATATTTTCCACCATCAAAGACTGCTAAGCTTAGAAATGATATTACATATTTTTATCAGTTTGAAGGGGAATCTATTTATGAAGCATGGGAGCATTTTAAAGATCTCCTAAGAACTTATCCACATCATTCAATTCCAGATTGGTTAATAATTCAAACTTTTTATAATAGATTAGTTGGATCTCTTAGATCTATTATCGATGATTCTGCTGGTGGTTCATTAATGTCTAAACAGTTTAATGATGCTTAAGATTTAATTGAAGAAATGGCTACAAATAATTTTCAATGGCCTTCTGAGAGGGTAAATCCTAACTAAGTAGCCAGTATTCATGAATCTGATGCTTTTGCAATGCTAGCAAATCAAGTTGTGGCAATATCAAGGTAGATAGACCAATTTGGAATGAATTTTTCTCAACCAATTCCTATGATTGAAGAAAATCATTAGGCCAAATGGTAGATTCGCAAACATCTTTAGAAACTTTGAATGCCATAAACAAGCATAATTACCCATATTCCAATTATTATAACCCAAGTTTGAAGAACCATCCTAACTTTAATTGGAATGCCAATAATCAGGGTGGAAGTACTCAACAATGGGGGAACATCAAGTAAACCCATTGTGGAATTGGAACAACCAAGGGAATAGTAATTATAGACCAACATATCCTCCAGTTTTTAATAATTCTTCACAATTTAAGGAGAAGAAGTTATCTATAGAAGAAGTGGTGTTACAAATGGGAAATCAATTGCAAAGTCGAGGAGCTACAATTTAAAATATTGAGAATCAATTGAATCAAATAGCTAATTCATTAAGTAATAGATCTTAAGGAACACTTCCTTGTAATACTAATATAAATCTACGAGACAAAAATAAAGAGCAAGTAAAAGCTTTTCAATTGAGAAGTGGAAGAAAGTTGGAAGGTAGAGTGCAAAAGGAGATTGAAGTAGAGAAAGAAGAGATTGGAGAACCAAAATAGCACACTCAGAAGGGTTTGAAAAGACCTATTTGTCCACCTAATATTGATTTAGGAAAGCCATCACCACCATTTCATCAGAGACTTCGACAAAAAAAGTTAAATAAGTAATTTTTAAAGTTATTGGAGATTTTTAAGAAACCTACAATTAATATTCCATTTGCTGAAGCCTTAGAAAAAATGTCAAGCTATGTGAAGTTTATGAAGGATAGTCTAAACAAAAAAAGGAAGTTTGAAGATAACAAAATTGTTGCACTTAGTGAAGAATGTAGTGCAATAATTCAAAGAAAGCTTCTTTAAAAGCTTAAAGATCTTAGTAGCTTCACAATTCCATGTGCAATTTAAGAAAATTTTATGGAAAAGCTTTATGTGATTTAGGTGCAGGCATTAACCTTATGCCATTATCTATATTTAAAAGACTGGGATTAGGAGAAAAAACCCCTACTACTATGACTTTACAGTTAGCAGATCGTTCGATCACATATCCTAAAGGAGTTATATAAGATGTTTTAGTAAAAGTGGATCCAATTATCTTTCCTGTTGATTTCATTGTGCTTGATATGGAGGAAGATAAAGAGATACCAATTATTTTGAGGAGACATTTCCTAGCTACAGGAAGAGCAATGATAGATGTCTAGAAAGGGGAATTAACTATTGCATCAATGATCAAACTGCTACATTTAATATTTCAAAACCATTGAAATATCCTATCAGAGGTAAAGATGATGAATGTTTCAGGATGAATGTTATAAGATATTTGAGTGAATGCCATTTCAAAACAACATATGATGAGACATTTGAAAGAAACTAGTTGAAACACGAGTAAGAAGAGGAAACACATTATTTAGATGACCTTATTGAGGAAGACTTAAATTATGTTCAAGAAGATTTTGAATTTTTGGACATGTCAAAGAAAGATGAATCTTTTTGTCCATCAATTGAAAAACCTTCTGAACTTGAATTGAAGTTATTTCCTAAACATTTAAAATCTGTCTTTTTAGGTCATTCCTCAACTTTTCTTGTTATAATTTCCTCAAAATTAACTACAGAAGAAGAAGAGAGTTTGCTTGAAATTCTAAAGAAATATAAGAAAGCTTTTGGATGGACCATAGCTGATATTAATGGAATCATTCCTTCAATTTGTATGCACAGAATCCTTATGGAAGAAAACTTCAAACCTAGGGCTGATACTCAAAGGAGATTAAATCTTATTATGAATGAAGTTGTTAAGAAAGAAATTTTAAAGTGGTTAGATGCTAGAATTATCTACCCTATTTCAGATAGTGCATGGGTTAGTCCTGTTCGCTGTATTCCTTAGAAAGGAGTAAATGTAATTGTTAATGAGAAGAATCACTTAATACCAACAATACAAGTTAAAGTCTGGTGAATATGAATTGATTGTATAAAATTAAATCTTTCCACTAGGAAAGATCAATTTTTACTTCCCTTTCTTGATCAAATGTTGGATGGGCTAGTTGGGCATAAATACTGTTGTTTCTGGATGGATATACTGGTTATCACCAAATATAAATTGCTCCTGAGGATCAAGAGAAAACAACATTTATCAGTCCTTATGGTAAATTTGCTTTTAGAAAAAAGCCCTTTAGTTTATGTAATGCCTCTGCTACATTTCAAAGATGTATGATGGCAATTTTCTGTGTTTTAATTGAAAAAGGAATTGAAGTATTTATGGACAATTTTTTAGTTTTTGGAATTTCATTTGAATCATGTTTAGAACATTCATCTAAGGTTTTTAAACGCTATGAAGAAAAAATCAAGTCGTTAATTGGGAAAAATGCCAATTTATGGTAGTAGAAGGAATTATTTTGGGACATCAAATTTCACAAAAAGGTATGGAAGTAGACCCTGCAAAAATTTAAGTGATCGCTAATCTACATTGCCTAACAAATGTAAGGGAGATTAAGAGTTTTTTTGGGACATGCCAGATTCTACATGCGTTATAATAAAGACTTTTCAAAAATTGCTAAGCCTCTATGCCAGTTATTGAAAAAAGATGTCATTTTTAATTTTATTGAAGACTGCCTAAAAGCTTTTCAAGTATTAAAAGAAAAATTAATCACGGCACCAGTTACTATTTCACCAGATTGGGAAGAACCTGATTATGCTATTGGAGTTGTTTTAGGACAAAAACATGATAAAACTTTCAAAATAATCTAATATGCTAGTAGAACTCTGATTGAAGCTCAAATCAATTATACCACAACTAAAAAAGAGATACTAGCTATAGTATATGCCTTTGATAAATTTAAATCCTATTTAATTGGGACTAATTATGTGGTGCATTCTGACCATTCTGCTATTAAATATTTAATGAAAAAGAAGAATACAAAACGAAGACTGATAAGATGAATTCTTCTTTTACAAGAATTTAATTTTGAGATAGTAGATAGGTAGGGTACTGATAATTAAATTGTTGATCATCTGTCAAGGCTTGATAATGAATAATCTCTTCTTTCTAATGAATTTAATGAAAATTTTCTTGATGAAAAGCTATTCAATATTAATGAGTGTCGCGTTCCATGTTATGCTGACATTGTGAACTTTATTGTTAGTGACATATTACCTATGGATTGACATACCAAAAGAGGAAGAAATTTTTATTTAAAGCCAAGACTTATTTTTTGGATGACACGTTTTTATATAAACAAGTAAATGATCTTATTATTCGAAGATGTGTGCCTTTAAAAAAAAACTTAAGAAATTATTCAAAAATGTCATAATTCTTATTTTGGCGGACATTTTGGTGTTGATAAAACAACATATAAAATTCTACATTCTGGATTTTATTGGCCTATAATTTTTAAGGATGTTAATGCTTATATTAAAAATTATGATTGATGTGAGCATGTAGGAAATATTTCTAGAAGGAATGAGATGCCCCTCAATTACATGTTGGAAGTTGAAATATTTGACGTTTGGGGATTAGATTTCATGGGATGGGACCATTTATACCATCTTTCTGAAATTTATACATATTGATAACAGTAGACTATGTATCTTAATAGATAGAAGTTGTTGCTTTGTCTCGATGTGATGTTTGAAGTGTTGTAAAGTTTTAAAAAAAATATAATTTGTAGATTTGGAATGCCAAGAGTAATGATAACTGATGAGAGAAGTCATTTTAAAAATGCAATTATAGAGAAATTAGTAAAGAAATATCATATCATTCATAAAATTACTACTGCTTATCATTCTCAGACAAGTGGTTTGGTTGAATTATCCAATCGTGAAATTAAATGAATTTTGGAAAAGTCTGTTAATCCAAACAAAAAGGATTAGTCAATTAAACTAGATTTTGTTTTGTGGGCTTATAGGACTACTTATAGGAATCCTATAGGAATGTCCCCACATACACTAATTTTTGGGAAAGCTTATCATTTACCAGTTGAAATTGAGCGCAAAGCATGGTGGGCTATGAAAGAGTTTAATTATAATTTAAAGGATGCTGGTGAGAAAAGATTATTGCAACTAAATGAGCTTGAAGAGATAAGGAATGAATCATATGAAAATGCTAAGATACATAAAGACAAGATGAAGATGTGGCCTGATTATAAAATTTTGAATAAAAATATTGAACCAGGACAACAAGTTTTGTTATATAATGCATATTGAGATTATTTGCTGGAAAACTTAAGTTCAGGTGGATTGGCCCATTTATTATGATAAAAGTTTATCCATATGAAGCTGTGGACATTAAAGATCCTAAAACTGAGAGAATATTTAAATTAAATGGTCATAGACTGAAACCTTATTTATCAGTAGATCAATTTAAACCTATTGTGCATTTGATGATGGGTCACCTAAATTAAGTATTGGGTATGTCAGGCTGAAGACGTTAAACCAAACGATTTGTGGGAGGCAACCAATAGTTATCGGTGTGCTTTGCTTTAAGTTTGTTTTGTGTGTTTTATTGGGTTTGATGTAAGAGTTATATGGTAGTATGTTGTTTATATGATGTTAGTGGAGATCGAGACCTTACTTGATAATTTTGATGAGTTAAAATGTGATTTAGATGTTTAGTAGACCTGTGCTAAAATGAGCACTAGCGGCAAAGCGATAACAGTTGGCGCTTAGGCGCCGAAGTTTTGAAGATGTGAAAAATGAGTTTCTAGAAGCCATTATCATGGGGAAGTTGCATGGCACATTATCTGGTGGTTTGTGAGCGTGGGAGGACAATTTTAGGTCATCTAAAGTCTATAAATAGGGACCAAACTAAAGTAGATTCATCCCACTCTAAATTTCTATCCTAAGAGCCTTACAGAAGAGTTTAAATTGGAGAAATGTTATCTTGGGAGAGTGAAATGAAGAAGAAGGAGGATGCTAACAAGATGAAGTTTGTTAGTGAGAGTGCGCAAGAGTTTATATAATTGATTTTTGGTCGTTAGTATTCACAGAATATCAGAGAAGATTGCAAAGATAGAGGCTAATGTTGCATCATTTGAAGCAATGGTAAATGGAACTAATGCACATTTAACACATATTTTTATGACAATTAAAATGCAATTTAGTCATATAAGTTTTGTTGAAGAAGCGGACAAGGCGATGTATCTGAAAAACAAGTGGATTGAAGAAGATTCTAGCAGATGTCTTCATAATCGTCCGTTCTATAAAATCTATATACCAAATGGTTTAGATAGAACTAATGGAGGCAGTGGATATGTTCCACCTAATGGAGACTGGAATTGAGTTCTATAGTGTGTTAAGTGTTAGTTATTTGTGTTTTGTGTTTAATTAGTTGTGTTAAGTGTTTGATGTTTATGTATTTAAATGTGTTATTTTTTATGTTTTATGTTAGTGTTTAGTGTTTTGTTTGAATTTTTATTGTGAGTAGAAAAAAAGATGAGATCTTATCCAAGTATCTTGGATTAGGGACTTGTGGTTTAGACCTGTAATTTGTATGAGTTTAATTAAGTAAAATTTTGTGTTAGTTTAAAGCTTGTGTTGAATCATTTTTAATCTAAAAGATTTGTAATTCTAGAGATAAGAAGATTATAAGGTGATGAGATAATTATTAAATCAATTTATGGTTTATTGAAGGACCGAAAATGTGTATTTAACAAAAATATCAAAATTAGAGAGTTGGTGGCTATGCGCCGAGACCCAACGCTTACGCACCAGAGCTCCACAGCTAAGCGCCATACATTCGTGCTTAGGCACTGGTTCGTGAAAATCGGTTTTCATGTTTTAAAAACCCAAAAATTGCAAATTTTTCCTTACCTTCATCTCCTTCCTTCAGTATTTTGTGATTTTGGAGGCTAGGGCATCGTAGCATTTGCAAATCTTAAGCCGTTTCAAGTGAAAATTGTTAGATTTGATCTTGTTGAGGTAAGAGCACTTCTCCTAAGTATAAAATTTTTTATTTTCAAAATATATTTTGATTATATTTTGGAGAAATTTGAAAATCACTATTCTTGGTGAAAATTTGAGAGAAAGCTTGAGAAATTACTTGGATTTAGTAGTTTAAGCCTTTAGGAGTTGGGTTTAGTGAGTTTAAGTTGAATGTAGAATTTATAAAAATATTTATGCAAATTTTAGAAATGGCACCAAAGAGGAGCAAAGTGAGAGCCACATTCGATTTTGACAAGTTCATCAGTTCTAAGCTCAAGATCGTTATGTGCAAGCGTTACAGTCATGTAAATTGATCTAGGAGCAAGGATTCGATAAACCAGGTGGAGAAATTGAAGTTGTGATTGTGAATCGTCTCTGGGATAAATTCTGTTGTTTTATTGCTGTAGCTGTTACTTCTGTGGTTTGAGATTTCTATACAAATATCCCAGAGTTAGATAAGAACTTTTTTTTGGGTATGAGGACAGCTGATACTTTTTTACTTCTGAGGTAATTAAAGGATTCTACCTACTGCTGCCTAGTATACTTTGTTTTTATTCAAATTACAATCCTACTGAGGAAGAATTGGATGAGATTATCTCTACTTTGACTGATGGGAAGAGGTTATGGAAAATTACTATTGAGAGAAGAGTTAACATCCCTGCATCAAAGTTGAATGCCAACTCCAAAGCGTGACCTTATTTCATATCATCCAAGTTGCTTCCTACAAATCATCTTAGCAAAGTGACTAGAGAAAGAGCCACTTTAAATGACTGTATTCAACAGAGGAAGTCGATAGACATTGGAAAGATTATTTATAATTGTATCTGGAGTACCGCCAGATCTGCCACCACTGCAGGTATGAGATTTGCTTCCCTTATACATTCATTGTGTGAGTGGGGTGGTGTTAGATCTGAGAACTGGGAAGAGGTTCTTCAGTCTCATAAGCCTATTGCTAGTTTAAATTTGAAGACTTATACTGAGCATTCAATTTTTAGCTAGAGAGGAGGATTTTCTAAGGGTTCCAGTGCATCTGCTTCTGCTGCATCTACATCTTGTGCTACCACATCCCAAGAATCTTTAGGTCAGTTTTGTAATGTGCAGACTGAGCTTTTGAATAAGATAAGAGATAATGTTAACTATACTGTGGATCGAGTGCATGATTTAGAGGGAAAATTAGACCATATGGGGGAATATCTTCAGAAACATAGTGAGTATAAGTGGAATTATCACATTTATATGGATAGATTGATTAGAGGTGATTTTAATGCTGCGCTACCCAGTCATCCACGATATAGCCCATATGTGCCTACCCGTACCTGGAATAAAGGGGAAGGAAAAACAATTTTCAAAAGCATAAAATTTTGTTTGTTCTCAAATATACTAAAAAATTAATTTTGATTGAAAAATAATTTTGTGTATGAAGTTATATTAGGGAAATGAAATTTTGAATATAGAAATGAGTAAGAGAATTTAGTTAAAATCTATAGTAAGGATGAAAAATTTAAAGTTAAAAATTTATCAGAAAAGAAATGATGAATATTTGGTAACTATCTTTAGTCAGAAAGGTTATATTTTTGGAAAAATAGAAAAATTAGACTTTTATTTTTAATACTTAAATGTCTTTTATTGAAAATAATTTTCAAAACTTTTATTATATTTCTAAGTTAAAGATATATATCTTCCTTATGCTTTAGAAAAGGAAGGATGAAATTCAAAATCATGAAAGACCTATCCAGATAATGTAATCCTTACCTTATAAAAAGAACAAAAAGAAAAGAAAATGAAAATGAAAAAAAAGAAAAGAAAAGAAAAATGAAAAAAAAGTATATGTGAAGAGGAAACAGAAGCTTGAGGATTTAAGGGCCTAATCAAAAATTGGTTCCACACCTTACTTTTTAGAGTATAAGATTTGATGAAAATCTTGAAGCTTATAATTATAATATAGTGAGTACAATTATTTTTAGTAAAGATTTTGAAGTAAAAAAAATAAAATGCATAATCCATATATTTTTAAGAATCTATAAATTTTTTTGAATAAGATAGGAACTAGTATTTTTCATTAACCTTTACTTAAATGATTTCTAAACTTTAAATTGGTCTACTTTACTAAAAGTTTTTCTAAATTGGACTACTACATTTCTAGAAAAAAATTTTAAAAACTCCTAAAGAAACTCATATAATTTAGTTGTATGATTTTTATATGATTAAATTGTCACTTGAGGACAAGTAACATTTTATGTTTTGGGTATTTTGATGCTTGTTGACCTCATTTTTGATGAGGTCTTCTCTTCTTCTCTTTAGTACTTAGGATCTAGCCTTAGGCTTTTCCTTTGACTATCTTAGAGGACTAGAATTGGGACCCACCTTTTAGAAATTCAAACCACTTCTTAACTCCCCGCAAACTCCACAAACTTGACTATAGACCCCTAATCACCTAGAGGGTTGAAATCAAATGTGGAAGTTTAAAGGATGAGTTCTATAGGACTCTTTGGCCTTAGGACCGCCTACAGGTGGCCCAGTCCAGTAAAGGGCTGACTTACACATACACTACACCTATGCACTACACTTTCACACACCTCCTAAAACACACCCTTACCCAACTTAACTTCCCGACTCATGTAGGTGATTCACATGGATGGTCCTTAACCCACTAAGCCCTCGGTAAGAGGGTTAGGAACAACATGGTGAATGCCTCAAATGAGTCCCTTCATGGCTCATGTGGGCTTGATATGGCTTCATGGCTCAACAAAAATGATTTCATTTCACTTACATCCACCCAATCTTCAATTTTCCAAATTTTCAATTTTTGACCCCCGGGACCCAACACCTGCCAACCTACCCAAAGCCACGAATAGCCAAATTTTTCAAAAAGTTTCCAAATTACCCAAAATTCTCCAAAATCAATCCCAAACATTTCCACATTACTCAAACTGATCATCCATATCCAAAAATATCAAAAATTCCAAAATACCCCCAATACCTTCCAAATACCCAAAATACCCCTTTTGACCCAAAAATCCAAAAATTCAGAAAATTCCCAGAAAATTTCAGAAAATCCCAAATATTCCCAATTTCATTTTGTTCAACTACACCATGGGCCAATTTTGTCAATTTACCCCACTTTTGTCAAAACCCCCAACTTGACCCATTTTAACCCAAAGTAAACCCAATGTCAAACCAAACCTACCCAATTCACCCAAATTCTGGTCCAATTCAATTCTAAACTTCAATTCAACATCCCAAACACCAATCTAGACCAAAGCCAAGCTTAATTTGATTGGCATTTGGGTCCAATTTCACTTTTGGCCTTAAAGCCCAATTTGGACCTATGACCCAAACCTAACCCAAACTCACCCAATTCAACTCCAATTAACCCCAAATCTTTTCCAAATCTTCCTTAACATCCCCATGAACAAAACACTAACATGATTTGCTCAAAATTTAGACCCAAACCCCACTCAAATTCAACCCAAAATCAAAAAGCCCAATTTTGACCTAAACCTAAACCTAGCCCAAATGAGCCCAAACCCCAAAATCAAAACCCAACCAAAGCCAAAACCTCTTTGAAACACTCCCAAAAACATTTCCCAACATTAATTTCACATCAACTTCAACTCTAGCCCAACTTTGGCCCATGGTAGCCCATTTTGGCCCACTTTAGCCTCTTTACCAAAAAGCCCATATCCAACCCAATTCAAACCCAAATCACCTCAAATTTGTTTCAAACCACTCATGAAGCATCCCTAAACCAAACTCAACAATTATTTGGCCCAAGCCTTTACCAAAATCTCATCCCAAAATCCATTTTAAATTTAAAAGCCCACTTCCCTAAACCTCCCTAAAAGCCCATTTCCACTAAATATAAAAGCCCAAATTTGGCCCTAAAGCCCACATGACATTTCCATTTGCCATCCATTTAATCAAAGCCATTCCCTAAGTTATAATTCCATCATCAAACAATTCCAAATCAAGCTTCATGCAAATTTTCACCAAAATATCCAAAATTCTTAAAACCCATTTTTATGAAATTGACCCAACCTTTTCCCAAGCCAAATGGAGCCATGGAGCCATGCACAAGCCATATGCAAGCCATGAGAGCCTCTTTACATGTCACCATGCCATTTTGGGCAAAAGGAGGAGACTCTTTCCTTAATTCCTAAAGGTGATTAACCACTCCCATGATTCCCCTTAACCATGCTTATGCCTAATTGTGCTTGGATGGTGACTTGACCCTACCGATTATGCTGAGCCAAATCACTTTTCCCTCGACCAAAACCAAGCCTTGGGTGGTGCACCTAGCCCAAGTGGAGGGGTTGACCAATTTGAGCCAAAATAAGCTCTCTCCCATTCCATTCTAATCCAAGCCTTTTACACATGGCATTTGCCGATTGATTGCACCAAGTCCCAGCCCGACCCACCCGACCTTGAGGGTGACCCATGCTCGGCCGGCCGGCCACCCGATCGCTGGAAAACACCATGCCCGAAACCTCGGGAGAAGCCAAGCTTTGAAATTCCATCCTGCCGAGCCGCCCCACTCCGAATGGCCACCATGGCCGTTCTTCACATGCCAAGAGCAGGTGATCCCAGCCCTCAACTCCCCCGGGAGGCCCTCCAACATCTCCTATTTAAACCCCTCACCTTCTCGGCCATGAGAGGTGCTGAACTGCACCTTACCGAAACTGCGCCAAAATTGTTCCGGACTCCTCCCCACACACGAGCACTTGATCCCCAGTGAGATCCCCCTGCCATTTCTTCTCTGCGAGCTCGATTTCGTAGTTGAAATTTCACCCAAAACCAGGACACTTCTCCACAGTGGACCAATCCCCAAATTGATTGGTCCTACACCCGCACCGGACCGAGGGAAGGTGTCCACCGGCAAAAGCCCCATCTCCGAGGTCACCCGGTTGTTCCGGACTCCAAAGGTTGTGATCGGCTTTGGTGGAAATCACACCTAGTGCGATTCACCACATCCCCGAGGCTTCATCCCTAGCCTCCCGCATCTCCAACGAACGTGCCAAGCATCTCTGATCGAGGCTTCACCTCTCAGAGCTAAGGTATGAGTTAATTCTTCATCCCGAGCTTCTGGAGATTCTCCATTTCAAATGCTTTAATTTCAATGCATGATAACCGTATAGATGTGTTCGCCTCTTCAAGACGAATCCATAGAGCATAAGAACATGAAAATCCATTGAGTATCGAGTGAGATATTAAGGATTTAGTGTGGACGGCTCTCGGGTGAGGACACTTGGGGACGATGAACGGATGTCGTCCATTTAATACACGCGCGGACGGACGGCCAGGATCGCGTTGGACCAGAAGACGGAGCGATACAGCGGGTCCCGGAGCGCCGACTCAAGCGGCGGCGTCGAATAGGAGCGCGCCACGCGGCCCTTCGGAGTCTGCCGAGGTTGACGCGGCGCCGCGTGGATAAATAGAAAAATAGGGTATTTTCCTATTTATTTAAATTCCCTAAACTTTGAAAATTCATATCTTTGTGTAGGAAAATCATAAAAATAAAATAAAAATACCCTCTTGCTCGGTGAACGGAGGAGAATAATGTGGAAAAGAAATTAATTAATTTTGTCCAGTATCTTATTTTTAATTAATTATTTACTCCCTGCATTGTTTTAATTCTCCATGCATTCATATAATTCACCATGGCATGAGACCATAGGGCTTTTGAAGCCTCTGAACTTAGGGACATTCCCTGAATTTTCCAAGGTCAGAGGCCATCTCTGTGAAAAGTTATTGATTTTTCAAATGCATGTTACTGTTTTAAGTATTTTAATTTCAAAAATTAGCATGTTGTGAAATAAATTCTAGGAAAATTTGGTGATGTTCCATATGACCAGAGAACCCTAGGAAAAATAGGATTTGAGTTAATTCACTTAGATTAACCCTAATTGGCTTAAATCCCCAAAATAGATCTCTAATTAATTAGAGTTAACCATAGATCAAATTGACTTGAAATCAATTCTCCACTGACCTTTAGGGTCAGAAGAACCCATCATAAAAATTTGAGGTCAATTGGACTTGGTTAGCCCCACTAATTGGGTTGATTAAGCCACTTAGTCATTTTAAACTTTAAAAATTCATAACTTTCAAAATATCTTTCAAAGATTCACCAAATTGGTTTTGGAGTCTCTCTGATATCAGGGGAGTTTAAGAAAATTAAAATTTCAATTTTCTAAAAAAGTTGATTTTTAATATTATTTTAATATTTTTAATAATTAAAAAATAATAAAAATCAAAAAAATAATAAAATTCACTAAAATGTTATATTTTGAATTTTAATCACTTGGGAACAAGTCCGATATTTTTCCTAGGTCTATTTAGTGAGATATTAATTTTTAAAGCTCTAGGGTAATTTTAAAATTAAAAAAATATATTTTCTAGCATTTTCACCAAAATAATTATAATAAATCAAAGAAAAATCAGAAAATTGCAAAGTTTGGTTCTCTGGAATCCTTGATATCAGAGAGAATTTTAAAAATTATAAAATTTATTTTTCAACATTTATTTTATTTTTAAATTAATTAATACTCCAGAATTTAAAATAATTCTAATAAATAAAATATAATTCAAAAAATTACAAAATTTGGTCCAAGTGGTCCTCTGGTCATTAGGAATGTCCCCTAATTTTCTTAAGGACAGAAACTTTCCCTTGGTCATGTTATTGAATTTTCCTTGGAAATTTCTCTTTTCTACAAAAAATAATTATATAAATAAATTAAATACAGAAAAATCACATTTTCTCCTCTCATGTCTTTATTGACATATGAGTGAAGTCACATAAAAATTTCAAGTTCATTTGAGTTCAATTTAGTGAGTTATGAAATTATTAAGCTTAAAGGGCAAAATGGTAATTAAAATTTTAATCCTTAATTAAGACTTTAGGTTTAATAAAAAAATTAACAAGTAAAATATTTGATCCTAATCTGATTTGGATGATTGAAATTTAATAATTAAAGGGTAGAAACCCATTAAGCAATTTAAAATGATTAAACTTTAATTAAATAATTAATTGAATTTGGAAGAATAATAAATTTGGAATTATTAAAATAGGGATATTATTAGGAAGAGATTTATTCTTTAATTTAAAAATCCCTAAATTAATCATCTCATTAATACTCAACTCTTAATTAAAATGATAACTCAAATTTAAAATATTAAAAGACTTAATCATTAAATTAAAATTAAATCATTAAACTCTTTCAAAAAATTTCAATTAAATTAAATTAAATTAAATTAAAATTAAATTGAATTAAATTAAATTAAATTAATTAAATAAATTAAATTAAATTAAATAAATTAAATTAAATTAAATTAAATTAAAATTAAATTAAATTAAATTAAGAAATTAAATCAAATAAATTGAATTGAATTAAATTAAATCAAATCAAACTAAATTAAACTGAATTAAATTAAATTAAAATAAATTAAATTAAATTAAATTGAATTAAATAACCTCACTTAAGACATGAAGAAATAAATCTAAAATAACTTGAACACTATTCCAAACTTAAATCATTAATTTGAACTTAAATTTGAATCACAAATCATTAAATATCATTTTGCCTTTAGGAGCTTTAGTTATCATAACTCCTAAATAGAACATTAAAATGAAATGTTACTTCACTTATAGGACATTCAAATGTCCTAGTTCACCGAGCAAGTTAACAAAACTTGAAAACCTCGGACGATCGATTCATTTACACAATTAAATTCATTTGGACTTGAAACAATCCTAGAAATATTGAAAAGATGTTTAAGATTCTTCTTAAGCACTTCCTCAATATGATAGGATATTTACAAGAACAATTGAACTTAATTGTTCTTTGATGAAGAAAATCATCTTCAAACCAAAAACACAAAGAACCTAGACGTCATAGGAAACGACTAGCTATAGGATTAGGAATTTGGTAGAAAACCATAAACCTTTCCCTTAGCTTTACCTAGGAACTTGCTTAAATATTCTAACTGTGTTTTAAGTGCAGCTTGGGATGACGGGAAGACCCTCCAAGTACGCTTTTATTTTATTGCAGTTTATTTTATTGCAAATGCACTTTATTTTTCTTGCATGATAAACAACAGTTGCATGAAAACCGACACCTTTAGGACGAAACCAAAACCGAAACCCATAACTAAATTAAAAGACACTACAAGATAAAATTCACCTCCACAACATTTCAAAATATAAGACAACTCAAAATTTAATCACAAACGGAACAACAAAACTACAACTACAACTAAATTAAAACGTCTCATTGAATGATCGGGAATACCTCGGATGATGTAACCCATGTGTTGCTTAACGGGATTTCCCACGGTCTAAATGAAAGTGCGGAACTCATTTAGTTGAGTTTAGCAAATTCATCCGGACTAAGTGAATTCGATGAAAATAACGGTGCGGGATGACGGAACCGTGGGATCTTAATCGGTTCTGTTTAATCAACTTTAAGATCTGTTTTAATTAAAACACAAAAAACACTTGGAAATTAAGACTTCTCTAAACCAGAACACTTCTCTCATCTCTTGATTTATGATTTCTAAAACTAAACCTCTGCAACAACAAGGAGCTCGGAGCATGGTGGGCGAGCACGGCCATCGTCGTCGGCAAAACTTGAACCTACTTCAGCAAAACTTTCTTAGAATTAAATAACAAAGCCATAGGACTTCGAGGTAGTTTGCCTAGTGCAACATAAATCCTCAACTCTCCGTTAGGTATTTGCATTGCAAATTAAGCCCTAACCGGTCTTAGGATTCCGAGGTAATCGTCCGGTACGACATAAACCCTCATATCTTCTGAGCAATTTGTATGATTCTATCATATAAATATAAGCCCTAATTAACTAAATTGGCAAGATTAAAACATTAAATAAACATTAGGACTTTCCTAAATCCAAGCCAAACAATAGGATAATCGGGAGATTACCGAAGTCCGCTTCGAATCCGTGATCTCTCTTACTTTTCTTCCTTTGAATTCCCAAAATAAAAATGTTCCAAATTTGATCCATCCCCTATTGAAATTCCAAAATTCAATCCCTTGAAAACTTAAACTTTGAAATTCTTGAGAGCAGAATTATTGATTATTATCGAGAGTTTTCTTAGGTGATTCCCATCACTTAAGATGTAATTAACTATAGGGGCTTGCCCTTATAGGGAACTTTAAGAACCCGGGTAATATAAACCCTGTTTAATAGTCTCATATTAAGCGGGGAATTTGTCGGCTTATAAAATTGGTTCGCGGACCAAACGGATGTCACAAACCTTTCTAGTTTATTTAATCGAGCCCCATTATCGAGCGATTGTGTCTATTCTTCGGGATAGATACACGGTTTGTGGTGCGGCGCTCGTTTATATAAACTATTCGGGATGTGAGATCGGTTTGATTTCATATCTTAAAATTTTCAAATTTAAAATTATTTTCAAAATCAAATACTACTTTTCAAATTATTTATTTAAATTAAATTAAAATTCGTCGACAATTTTTGTAGGCGACTCTCTTTTCAAAATAAAACACACAACCTAAAAATATGCCGACAGATGCACCTAAATTAAATAGTGTTATAATACACATTTTTTACCTATATTTAATGATATTGTACTTTAATGGAAGTTATTTTGTGTGTTTCTCTTGCAGGTATGATTAAATGGATGATTTTGATGAAAAGAGTGAAAATGGGTCCAATTTGTAGCAAAAATGAAGAAAATTGAAAAAGTGATGTGTGACAGCTAAGCTCCACAACCCGCGCTTATGCGTCAAGACCTTACGGCTATGTGCCTAAATTTGGAGCTTACGCGCCAGCAGCCTCGAGGCTAAGCGTCGATACCTTGCTCTTAGGTGCGGTGTTTAAAAAAGAGGAGTTATTTCAATTTTGGTGCCAATTTGAAGGGGTTTTCGAAGCTCCTCTTGGTGAGAACGTGGGTAACTTCCTATTGGCGCCAAATTCAATGAAAAATACTCTCCAAGAGATGCTTCAAAAACCTCTTCAAATTGGCACCTAAATTAAAATAACTCCTCTTTTTTAACTGCCGCAAGTAAGCATGAGGTACTGGAGCTTAGCTGTGAGCCTGCGGCGCGTAAGCTCCAAATTTGGGCGCATAGTCGCGGGACCTTGGCGTATAAGCGCGGTTTCTAGCGTTTAGCCACCACACATCACCTTTTCAACATTCTTCATTTTTGCTCCTAATTTGACCCTTTTTCACTCTTTTCATCAAAATCATCCATTTAATTATACTTGTAAGAAAAACATAGAATATACCTTCCATTAAAGTGCTATATCATCAAAAATATGTATAAAAATGTGTATAAAAACACTATATATTTTAGGTGTATCAAGTGACACCAGTTAGGATCCCACGGTTCCATCATTCTGGTACCACTATTTCTTTCGAATTTACTTAGTTTGAATGAGTTGTTAAGCTCACTTAGATCGAAGAATTCCTCTTAAATCCAAATGGTGGATATTATGTTTCTTTATTATTTTATGAAATTGTATTTTTAATTTTGAAAGTGTGCTTTCTTTTTGTTTTTGCGTCAAAGTAAATAAATGCAGATAAAAAATGCGGTAAAGTAAATAAAAGAACTGTAGTGCATAAAAAAAGGTGTACCTGGGCTTCAGCTATCGCTGCATGGTTAGTGTCATAAAGCATAATATGATTTTGCAGGAAAGTTAAATAAATTTTAGAAAAAGAAAGCATGAACTATAGTGTACGACAGTAGCAAAATGGGTCATAACAAAAACACGAACATGCAAAGCAAAACCCGTAGTCAGAAATGGAAGACCAAGACTATGTATAAGATACGTGTAAAAGTGGGGGCTTAGAGCTGGACTGTGTGCTTCCCAACCATGAACAAGAGCTACCAACCCAAAAACCTACGGAGGGCAGTCTGTAACCTTAATCCAAATGACTAACCGTGGATCTTGACTAATTATCATCAAAATTATTTAATTTTCTTGCAAAAGATTTTTTTTAAAATTTTCATGCAGAGTTTGTTTTAACAAGGAAAATAAACTTTGTTTTAGTTTTGTAAAGTACTGTAGTTAACAAGCTAGTCACTCTAATCAAGCTAGGACTACTGACAACCTAACAGTATCGGGGAAACAATCCCACTTAGATCGGTGAATAGTATCATTAGACCCTTTCTCTCCCCTCATTGAAGGTCCTTGAGGTTGGAGATACTATTCTAAATTCCCATATCGTATCCATCGTTTATCACACATTAGCATTTTCTTCATTGCCCTAGTTAGCTAGACCTCGGACTTATACCAGTCAAATGATCCATATGTGGAAAAAACAAATGTTCCCAGTTACTCATAAGGACTAAAATACCTTAGTAATGACTTAAGTCCTTGAGAACTGGGCTGTAAATGTAGGATAAGTAGCTTAGGGCATTTCTATTGATTTAGGTGAATTAACAGGTCCCGAGGCGTAACTTGGAGGGTCCCTAAAAGTTTTAAGGATGATATTCTTCATCAAAGCATACTAAGTTCAACTGTCATTCAAAACATCCAAATGATTACAAAAGTGTTCGGGGTGTAATCCTAAATATCTTTTAAAATCTTTTAAATCGTTTCAAGTTCTTCTGAACATACTATATTGCTGAACATTCATCCGCAGCTTAATTAAGGTTTAGTGGTGATGATTTAACTTGAGCTCAATAAACCTTGATGATTTAATTATCCCATGAGCTAGGTAACTAAGTATTCACTTGACGTTCCATTTAAGAATTACATCAGTGAACACACATAAGGACAATTTGAATTATTATAGATCTTGCTCTTTCAATAAAAATCAGGCTTTTAGTGTTTTAAAGGCACTTATGATTGGCTATGTTTTCTTTTCTAAACCTCATTAAGGAAATTCAGATTAAGACAAGTTCACTACTAAGCCTTTATAATTTCATGAATAATTTCATAATTCTTGTAGGTATTGAATTAGGTGGATTTAACTTCTATTGAAGGATTGTACTTATCATCAGATCACCGATTAAGGGCTCCAAATTAGTTAATTATTATCTTCCTAACATAAGCTCGCTATTCTAGGATCATCAAATTAGAATGACCTCCAAATTAAAATAATTCAAGAGATTACAATTTTGTCCTTGTTATAGAAAAATAGATGGATTGGTTTATACCTTTTAATCCCTTATGCTTCAATCATCCAAGAAAATTAATTAAGAGTAACATTACCCATTTACCCTTTTATTTAACCTAAATTTTTAATTAGAGTTCAAAGTCTAATAATTATCATTTTGATCTAAAGGCTTTCCACTTCATAAATCTTTAAATTTAACTCAAATAACTTTGAAATCTCCTTGTTACCCCTCTCTGGGTCAATTAAAATATTAGAGAAGAAATTTTATTTTTCTGACCTTTATTTAATTTTCACTAATTATTTTAACCCAAAAATAAAGATTTTTTATGTTAATTTATTTCGTTTACCAAAACAAATCTTCTGTCTATAAGAAAATTATTGGAGGTTTACCTAGGTCGGAGGATCTCTAGGAATAATTTTAGTGAATTTTTTAGTCTTATTTTAATTATTATAATTATTTGTTGATTTTGGTGATTAGCTAAATAAAAAATTTAATGTAATTTTGAAAATTATTTTTATATATTTTTCATTAGTTTCTATAAGTATAGAGAACTTAGAGAAACAATTTTAAATTTTTATAATTTTTATTTTATTTATTATAATCATTTTAATGCAAATTTAAGGAAAATATATTTTTAGGCATTTAAAAAAACATATTTGTATTTATAAAATTAAGAAAAATAGTTTAAGTGCTCCGAAGTTACCAGAAAACAATTTGTGTTATTTTGGTGTATTTTTATATTTTTTATGATTTTTGACATTTTTTAATTATTTAAAAATTGAGAAGATGGTGAAAAATGAACTTATTATTTAAAACACATATTTATTTTTCTTGGGTGCCCTTGGTTACAAGGGTCATTCCAAACCACATTTCATAATTTTTTATTTTTATTTTAATTTATATAATTATTTTAAACAAAAACTCATATTTTCCTAGAAAATCCATTTCTATACTAAAAATAATTTTGATAGCCTTGGGGTTTTTACTCTAGTTTATTGAGGTGATAAACCTCATTTTGGCCCAAATTGGTGATTATTTGAATTATTTCATAACTGTTTTTAATTTTAAAATAAAAAATAGGTTTTAAGTTTTTGAAACTTGATTTTCTATTTTTTCTAAGTTGCTTTGACCACACTAAACCTCCCAAATCCTTTTTTATAATTTTTTGATTTATATTTTAAGTTTTGTAATTATATTAATCATAATATGTATAATATACATTAAAATTAGGGCTTTAAATGTTAAAGGTGTTGTTTGACCCTTAAAAAATCAGAGAACAAACCTAAGCACGTGGGGAACAATCCCTCCAAATTTCATGTCATGATGATTAATATTTAGTTATTTAAAATTAAAATAATTTCTAGAGAATTTAATTAATTAAAAATAAAATAAAAAAATATATATTTTTTATTTTTAATTCACATTTTTCTTCTATGCTTACTGAGCACAGAGGTACTTTTCTTTTATTTTTATGAATTTTCTACACCAAGTTGTGGATTTTTAAATTTTATGCATGAGTTTAAATAAAAAATGTCCTATTTTCCTACTTATCCATGCGGCGCTGACTCATTTCTCATATGCATCATGTCCCTGCGCCACTGGACGCTGCCATTTGAGTAAGCTGCCAGGTGACTCGTGGTTCATATAGCATTTTCTCATCTGGCTTGATCTGGAGCATACAATCGATACATGCGCGATTAAATGGCTCTGGGTCTTCATCCCCAATTGGTGTGAACTGAGAACCGTGCACTCTAAAACCCTAAGATCTTGCTCAAAACTTAATCAAATCATATGGGGTTTGTCCCTAAACCTTCATCTAGTCCAAACAAACCTATCTATATGGTAATATGCGTATGAAATTAATCTTTTCTTCATAAATACTTAAACTGAGCTCAAATTTTGGGGGAAATAATGTATACCTTAGTCCAAGAGGTGAGGCCCCGATTTGGTGTGTCTTGAAGCTTTCTTGTGAGCTGGTGAACCTCTTCCAAGCATCAGCTCAATTTAGGTTGGAGTTGTGTAAGAGTTCCACCTGAGGGTGGTGTGACCTATGTACAAATCTGGTGCAGCAGGCTCTAGGGATGGGTATTTTGATGAGGAACTTTCTTATGAGGTCTGGGGAAGTTTAGGAGCAGTTCGATTTGGGGATTGATGGAGGTTTTTGGTATGATATAAAAAAGTCCAAGATTTCAAAGATGAAATTGGGCCTAGACAGTGGGGATTGGTTGTTGAAATTGGTTGGGAGGGAGGTATGGAGAAACTCTAGAATGATTTTGGCAAAGTCTCTTTATGGAATTGGATGCTCTCCATGTTTGGCCATGAGGGTGGTTTTTAACTAACCTTGGCCATGGTGGAGGACTGAACGACTCAAGTGAACGACTCAAGTGACCAATGGGAGTGAGCCACGTTGGATGGCTACAATTGAGTTCAAGCCATGGAGAGGGCCTTCTAAATTTTGGGTTTTTCAATGATTAAGCCGGCCGGCCAAGGCAAGGGAGGTGGCTAACTGGTTCAAGGAGGTCAGAGGAGTTTAATGGTGATAAGCTTGGGGCTTGGGAAGGTTTGTTGCATGAGTTAAAGAGTTAACCATATTTTGGGGATGGGTTTGCATTAATTAGGGGACCACTGGTCCATGGAAAAAAATAGGTCATTAGGTGATGTGATTAGAATCCAATTGTCTTAAGCATGGCGAAAAGGGTTAGGTCTTGGATCAATGCGGAATATTTGAGGTAGATTTGATATTAATTTCAAAATGGGGGTTTAAAATTAGGTTTAGATCTGGGCTCGATTTGGGCATGGATAGGGTTTGGATTTGGATCAATTATAATTCCAAAATATTTTAGAGAAGTTTCATGAGTACTTTCAACATCGATTGGGTGGAATAAGAGTGTCAAGAAGTTTAATTTGGTGGAATTTGGATTTAAGGGCAAAATTGGGGGTTTTGGTTTGGGTTAGATTTTGACAATGTTTTAGTTTGTTTCTAGACTAGTTGATTGTTCAAATTGGTCTAGAGGAGTGTTATGATGAGTTTAGGATTAAAAATTGGAAAGTTTGGTTGGTTATGGGGTACAATTTGTTGGAATTTAAGGCATGGTCAAATTGGGGATCTTAGCTCAAAATTGAAATTAAGATTTGGAGGATGGTTCAATTGGGCTTGAATTTGATTTAAATTAGGGTTAAACATGATGTAATTTGATTTGGATTTGAAATTGGGAGAGTTTGAGATCAATTTGGTATAAATTTAGGGTAATTTGGGGAATTTAGGCACTTAGGGGAAATTTGGTAATTTTGGCAAATTTTGGTGGATTTGGGCATAGTTGAGGTCAATTGATGGTTCAAATTGATTTTGGGGATGTTTGGAGTGAATTTGGAGATTTTAAGAATTTTTAGGCCATGAGAGGCATTTTGGTAAGTTTGGAAATTTGAGTGTATTTTAGGAATTTTGAGAAAAATGGGGTATTTTGGTCAATTTGATTAGTTTCGAATGGTTTGATATAATTTTTGAAGGGATTTGAGAATTTGTGCACTTTTGGAAAAATTAGGGTTTCAGGGGAATTTTCGTTATTTTGGAAAAAACTGAGGCTAGAAGGCCAAAGTCGGGGATTTCGGTAAAAATTGGGATTCATTGAGGAGGATGATCTAAAAATCACCCTCCTCTTGAGCTCCCCATGCATATTTTCATCCTTCTAAGTATTAGAGGTCAAAACCAAACACGTGGAAATCCAAGAAGAGTAAATAAGTGTTTACAATTTCTAATAGGTAGGGTTCCATCACTAGTCCTCTATGATAGTCAGCAATAAAGTCCTATGGCTAGATCCTAGACTTCTAAGGAAGAAAGACTAGACCTCAATAAAAACGAGGTCAACAAATGGACCCCCAATAGGTGTGGTGTGTCAGAGAAGTACACCGCGCTTATTGGCATTGACCGAAGAGATCAACTAACCAACACAACCATCTAAGCAACATAATTAGGATAAAACACAAAAACAAGCAAAAAAACATATTCGATTAGCAATTAACACATGTGTTTTGAAATTGTAGCTGTGAATTCAAGTTTTCTAGTTTTAAATGTATCTTCCGTATTTTGTTTTGCAATTTTCTTTTTCATTTGTCATTCTACAGGGTTGGTTTATGAATTTATGGAGGAAACCCATCAGGATTCCATATCGAAAATCTAACGGTTGAGGTGAGCTTAATTTACTTTGATTTGATTTCACTTAATTTTAATTCTTATTTTGATTTTTGTGATTTTGTGTTTTTTTAGATTCATAAAGTTGAGGGAACTGGGTTGAGATGGAATGTACAATGCCTAACATCCAACTCAAGGACTGGTGAGGAAAAGGAGGTCTACATTTGGCAGAAAAGCACGGGGACTCACATCCAACCCAAGAGGTAGCAGCGCTATTGAGAATGTCACATTAGGGAGGAAAGAAAAGGGACTCACAACCAACTAAAGAGGTGACAAGGGAGAGTCAGAGTTTAGGAACTGATCTAAAAATTTACTAATGCGGAAAACTTGTGGATAAAATGCAGAAATTTATGGTGCTGAGAATGTCACATTAGGAAGGAAAGCTGACTCACATCCAACCTAAGAGGTGACAATCAACATTGGGAAGGAAAGAAA
The DNA here is from genome assembly GCA_022702705.1 of Papilionanthe hookeriana x Papilionanthe teres. Taxonomy (NCBI): domain Eukaryota; kingdom Viridiplantae; phylum Streptophyta; class Magnoliopsida; order Asparagales; family Orchidaceae; genus Papilionanthe; species Papilionanthe hookeriana x Papilionanthe teres. Next base: position 112,741,216 of record CM040430.1, on the reverse strand, counting down.
AGAGACTCACATTTAACCTAAGAGGTAACAAAAGTACTGAGAAAAAAATTGGATGCCTTGCTCCATCTAAGGAGGTCTTGCATCGATCTCAAAGTGCTGAGAGTGTCATTTTATGAAGAAAAGAACAGGAAATTACATCCAACCTAAGAGGTGACAAGCTATATTAGGAAGGGAAGCTCAAGGACATACATCCAACCTAAGAAGTAGCGAAAAAGCTGAGAAGAGATCAGATGCCTTGCTCCATCTAAGGGGGTATTACACCAATTTTGAAGTGTTGAAAGTGTCACATTAGGAAGGAAAGCACAACGACTCGCATCTAACCCAAGATGTAGCAAAAGTGCTGAGTAGAGAATCAAATTCCTTACTTCATCTAAGGGGCTTTCACACTGATCTCGAAGTGATAAGAGTCTCACAATAAAAAGGAAAACAAATGGACTCACATCCAATCTAAGAGATGACAAGCTACATTAGGAAGGAAAGCACAAAGACTCACATAGAACCCAAGAGATAGGAAAATGGCTGAGAAGAGAATCAGATGCCTTGCTCCATCTAAGGGGATCTGATCTACCTTAAAATTAACTATTTTTTAGGATAAATATTCTATATTATTAGGGATATATGCTTTAATGAAAGGTATTTTTATGTTTTTGGTTGCAGGTATAAGAAGATGAGTTTAAGGATGAAAAGAAGTAAAAAGGAGCAAAATTGGGGCTTTATGAAGAAAATTTAACAAATTATGTCTGGCGCCAAGGTGCCAGAGATGGTTGGAGTAGTTAATTTTTGAGTTTTGGCGGTTCCAAGGTATTCTAGAAGCCCCATATGATATTGCACTTTTCAAATTAAGTATACAATGAATCTAGACACATTTGAATGAAGAGATGTGTCCCTTGAAGCAAAAAGTGCTCAATGGATCATTTGAACTAGCGCCTAAAAGCCAAAACTGGTGTCTGTTGACCTCATTTTTGATGAGGTCTTCTCTCCTTCTTTTTAGTACTTAGGATCTAGCTTTAGGCTTTTCCTTTGACTATCCTAGAGGATTAGAATTGGGACCCACCACTTAGAAATTCAAACCACTTCTTAACTCCCTACAAACTCCACAAACTTGATTGTAGACCCCTAATCACCTAGAGGGTTGAGATCGAATGTGGAAGTTTAAAGGATGAATTCTATAGGACTCTTTGGCCTTAGGACCGCCTGCAGGTGGCCTGGTCCGGTGAAGGGGCTGACTTACACACACATTACACCTATACACTACACTTTCAAACACCTCCTAAAACCACACCCATAACCAACTTGACCTCCTGACTCATGAAGGTGGTTCACATGGATGGTCCTTAACCCCTAAGCCCTTGGCTAAGAGGGTTAAGAACAACATAGTGGATGCCTCAAATGAGTCCCTTTTATGGCTCATGTGGACTTGATATGGCTTCATGGCTCAACCAAAATGATTTCATTCCACTTACATTTACCCAATCTTCAATTTTCCAAATTTTCAATTTTTGACCCCAGGACCCTACACCCGCCAAGCCTACCAAATGCCCTTGAAATTGCCCAAAATTTGCAAAATCACCTAAACTACCCAAAATCCCCAAAAACATTCCTAAAAATTTCCTCACCACTCAAATTGATCATCCATACCCAAAAATACCAAAAATTCCAAAAATACCTCCCAATACCCTCCAAATACCCAAAATACCCCTCTTAGCCAAAAAATCCAAAAATTCAGAAAATTCCCAGAAAATTCCAGAAAATCCCAAATATTCCCAATTTCATTTTGTTCAACTACACCATGGGCCAATTTTGTCAATTTACCCCACTTTTATCAAAACCCCCAATTTGACTCATTTTAACCCAAAGTGAACCCAATGTCAAACCAAACCTACCCAATTGACCCAAATTCTGGTCCAATTCAATTCTAAACTTCAATTCAACATCCCCAACACAAATCTAGACCAAATCCAAGCTCAATTTGATTGACATTTGGATCCAATTTCACTTTTGGCCTTAAAGCCCAATTTGGCCCCTTCCCCTTTCTACTTTGATTCAACCACTTTACACATGTCAAACCTCAATTGACTGCACAAGCCTCCAGCCCTGACCCACCTGAGCTTGAGGGTGACCTGACCCTGGCCGGCCAGCCACCGCAGCCGCCGGAAACCACCAGGCCGAGAGCTCACATGTGAGCCCAAACTTGGAATTCTCACCTGCTGAGCTGCCTCACTCCAAATGGCCACCATGGCTGTTCTTCACATGCCAAGAGCAGCTGATCCCAGCCCTCAACTCTCCCTTGGAGGCCCTCCACCCTCTCCTATTTAAACACCACCCCTCTCGGCCATGAGAGGTGCTGAACCTAACCTTAAGGAAACTCTGCCAAAATCACTCCAGATCACTCTCCACACATAGAAGCACTTGATCCCCACCGAATTCCAGCCCCAATTCCCTCCAGTCGAGCTCAATTTTGAGCTCAAACTTTAGCCCAAAAACCAGGACACTTCTTCACGAGTGAGCCAATCCCCAAATTGATTGGTCCTACACCTTCACCGGACCAAGAGGAGAAGTTTCCCACCGAAAGCCCCATCTCCAGAGCCACCCGGCTGCTCCCAGCCTCCAAGCTTTGTGATCGAGCTGTGGTCACTTTCATAGCTAGACAATTCACCAGGCCAAGGGACTTCATCTGGAGCTTGCTTGGACCCAATCGAAGGTGACACAACTCTCAGATCGAAGCTTCACTTCTCTGAGCAAAGGTATGAACTCATTCTTCTTCCCGAGCTTATAGAGATTCTCCATTTAATTTGAATCAATTTCAATGCATGTTTACCGTATGGATGTGTTCGTCTCTTCAAGACGAATCCATGAGAGCATAAGAACACAAAAATCCGTTGAGAATCGAGTGAGAAATTAGGGTTAGAAGGTTGACGGTCACGGGTGCACACCCGGTCGTAGACGATGACCAGGAGCCGTTGGATCGCGCGTGTATCGAGCGGACGGTTCAGATTGCGCCGGACCAGGGAATGATACGTGAACCGCGGGTCCCGGGATGGCTGACTCAGATGGCGGCGCCCAATCATAGTGCGACACGTACCCCTTCGGAGCTGCCGAGGTTGACACGGCGCCGCGTGGATAAGTAGGAAATTAGGGATTTTTCTGATTTATTTAAATATCAGAACTTTAAAAATCCATATCTTTGTGTAGAAAAATCACAAAAATAAAATAAAAATATCCTCTTGCTCAGTGAACAGAGGAGAATAATGTGGAAAAGAAATTAATTAATTTTGTCCAGTATTTTATTTTTAATTAATTATTTACTCCCTGCATTGTTTAATTCTCCATGCATTCATACAATTCACCATGGCATGAGACCATAGGGCTTTTGAAGCCTCTGAACTTGGGAACATTCCCTGAATTTTCCAAGGTCAAAGGCCACCTCTGTGAAAAGTTATTGATTTTTCAAATGCATGTTGCTGTTTTGAGTATTTTAATTCCAAAAATTAGCATGTTGTGAAATAAATTCTAGGAAAATTTGGTGATGTTCCTTATGACCAGAGAACCCTAGGAAAAATAGGACTTGAGTTAATTCACTTAAGATAACCCTAATTGGCTTAAACATCCAAAATAAACCCCTAATTAATTAAAGCTAACCATACATCAAATTGACTTGAAATCAATTCTCCACTGACCTTTAGGATCAGAGGAACCCACCATAAAAATTTGAAGTCAATTGGACTTGGTTAGCCCTACTAAATGGGTTGATTAAGCCATTTAGTCATTTTAAACTTTAAAAATTCATAACTTTCAAAATACCTTTCAAAAATTCACCAAATTTGTTTTGGAGCCTCTCTGATATCAGGGGAATTTAAGAAAATTAAAATTTCAATTTTCTAAAAAAGTTGATTTTTCATCATTATTTTAATATTTTAATAATTAAAAATAATAAAAATCACAAAAATAATAAAATTCACCAAAATGTCATATTTTGAAATATAATCACTTAGGAACAAACCCCATATTTTTCTTAGGTCTATTTAATGAGATATTAAATTTTAAAGCCCTAGGGTAATTTTAAAATTAAAAAAATGTATTTTCTAGCATTTTCACTAAAATAATTATAATAAATCAAAGAAAAATTAGAAAATTGTAAAATTTAGTTCTCTGGAATCCTTGATATCAGAGAGAATTTTAAAAATTATAAAATTCATTTTCAACTTATATTCTATTTTTAAATTAATTAATACTCCATAGTTTAAAATAATTCTAATAAATAAAATATAATTCAAAAAATTACAAAAATTGGTCCAAGTGGTCCTCTGGTCATTAGGAATGTCCCATAATTTTCTTAAGGACAGAAACTTTCCCTTGGTCATATTATTAAATTTTCCTTGGAAATCCTTATTTTCCACCAAAAATAATTATATAAATAAATTAAATACAGAAAAATCACATTTTCTCCTCTAATGTCTTTATTGACATATGAGTGAAGTAACATAAAAATTTTAAGTTCATTTGAGCTCAATTTAGTGAGTTATGAAATTATTAGGCTTGAAGGGCAAAATGGTAATTAAAATCTTAACCCTTTAATTAAGACTTTAGGCTTAATGAAATTAATAGGTAAAATATTTGATTTTAATTTGATTTGGATGATTGAAATTTAGATAATTAAAGGGTAGAAACCTACTAAATAATTTAAAATAATTGAAATAAACCTTAATTAAATAATTAGTTAAATTTGGAAGAATAATAAAATTGGAATTATTAAAATAGGGATATTATTAGGAAGAGATTTGTTCTTTAATTTAAAAATCCCTAAATTAATCATCCCAATAATATTTAATTCCTAATTAAAATGATAATTCAAGTTTAAGATTTAAAATGCTAAAAGGCTTAATCATTAAATTAAATCAAAGTTAAATTATTTAAAACAAATCCCTTTAAAATTAAAAACTAAATTAAAAATTAAATTAAATTAAATTAAATTAAATTAAATTAAATTAAATTAAATTAAATTAAATTAAATTAAATTAAATTAAATTAAATTATATTATATTATATTATATTATATTAAATTAAATTAAATTAAATTAAATTAAAATAAATTATATTATATTATATTATATTAAATTAAATTAAATTAAATTAAATTAAATTAAATTAAATTAAAACTAAATTAAATCAAATTAAATTAAATTAAATTAAATTAAGCTAAATCATATTACATTAAATTAACTTAAGTTAAATTAAATTAAATTAAACCACATTAAATTAAATTAAATTAAGTTAAATTAAATTAAATTAAATTAAATATAAAGACATAAAGAATTCAAAATAAATCTAAAACAATTTGAACACTATTCCAAACTTAAATCCATTAACTAAAATTAAATCACAACCCACTTGAACATCCATTTGCCCTCGAAAGCTCATGATGTCATAACTCTTAAAAGGAGCGTTAAAAGAAGTGTTACTTCACTCATAGGATATTCAAATGTCCTAGTTCACTGAGTAAGACAACAAAACTTAAACTCTCGGACGATTAATTCATTTGTGTGATTAAATTCATTTAGACTTAAAACAATCCTAGAAATATTGAAAAGATGTTTAAGATTCGTCTTAAGCACTTCCTCAATATGATAGGATATTTATAAGAACAAATGAACTTAGTTGTTCTTTGATGAAGAAAATCGTCCTCAAACTAAAATACAAGAACCTAGACGTCATAGGAAATGACTAGCTATAGGATTAGGAACTTGGTAGAAAACCATAATCTTTCCCTTAGCTTTACCTAGGAACTTACTTTAAATGCTTAAATATTCTAACTGTGTTTTAAGTGCAGCTTGGGATGATGGGAAGACCCTCCAGGTACGCTTTTATTTTATTGCAATTTACTTTACTGCAATTTATTTAATCACGTTGCACTTTACCTTTCTTGCATGATAAACAACAGTTGCATGAAAACCTACACCTTTAGGACAGAAACCAAAACTGAAACCCATAACTAAATTAAAAGACACTACAAGATAAAATTCACCGCCACAACATTCAAAATATAAAACAACTCAAAATTTAATCACAAACGAAACAACAAAACTACAACTACAACTAAATTAAAACGTCTCATCGAATGATCGGGAATACCTCGGATGATGTAACCCACGTGTTGCTAACGGGATTTCCCACGGTCTAAATGAAAGTGCGGAACTCATTTAGTTGAGTTTAGCAAATTCATCCGGACTAAGTGAATTCGATGAAAATAACGGTGCCGGGATGACGGAACCGTGGGATCTTAATCGGTCTCGTTTAATCAACTTTAAGACCTGTTTTAATTAAAATATTAAAGACACATGGAAATGAAGACTTTCTCTAAAACCAAACACTTCTCTCATCTCCTGATTTATGACTTCTAAAACTAAACCTCCGCAACAACAAGGAGCTCGGAGCATGGTGGGCAGCACGACCATCGTCGTCAGCAAAACTGAAATCTACATCAGCAAAACTTTCCTTAGGACTAAACAACCAAGCCGTAGGACTTCGAGGTAGTTTGCCTAGTGCAACATAAATCCTCAACTCTTCGTTAGGCATTTGCATGATCATATCATGTAAATTAAGCCCTAACCGGTCTTAGGATTTCCGAGGTAGTCGTCCGATACGATATAAACCCTCACATCTTCGAGGCTATTTGTATGATTTTATCATACGAATATAAGTCCTAACTAATTAAAATTGGCAGGATCAAAATACTAAATAAACATTAGGACCTTCCTAAATTCAAGCCAAACAATAGGATAGTCGGGAAATTACCAAAGTTCGCTTTGGATCTGTGATTTCTCCTACCCTTCTTCCTTTGGACTCCTAAAATAAAATGTTCCAAATTTGATCCATTCCCTATCGAAATTCCAAAATTCAATCCCTCGAAAACTTAAACTTTGAAATTCTTGAGAGCAGTAACTATCGATTATTATCGAGAGTTTTCTTAGGTGATTTCCGTTACTTAAGATGTAATTAACTATAGGGGCTTGCCCTTATAGGGAACTTTAAGAACCCGAGTAATATAAACCCTATTTAATGTTTTCATATTAAACGAGGGAACTTGTCGGCTTATAAAATTGGTTCGCGGACCAAACGGATGTCACAAATCTTCTAGTTTATTTAATCGAGCCCCATCATCAAACAATGTGTCTATTCTTCGGGATAGGTACATGGTTTGTGATGTGGTGCTCGTTTATATAAACTATTCGGGATGTGAGATCAGCTTGATTTCATATCTTAAAATTTTCAAATTTAAAATTATTTTCAAAATCAAATATTACTTTTCAAATTATTTATTTAAATTAAACCTAAAGTAAGCCGCACAATTTCTGTAGGCGATCTCTTTTCAAAACAAAATACCATAACCTAAAAAATATGCCGACAATTTCTGGCGACTCCGCTGGGGAATAGTTCCTCTCTCCATTTTAATCAAATAGTTCTGCTTTCAAAAATCGGTAGTGTATCCATGTCCCTAATGGATCAAACTACCCTTCTTTCCGTTGGAATATCATGTTCATTTCTACCTTGAACGAGTATGGCCAACATTCTCTCGGATCTAGGAGCCACTGTTTAGACACCCCTAAACAGAGAGGTTCCGAGATCCTTTTACCTCATTTCTGAGGTGGGGTGGACCCCCAATAGGTGTTAGTTTAGGAGTGATTCTTCGAGTCGAGAAGTCTCGCATAAGACTTTCTTTTCCTTTCTAATTCTGAACCAAATTCATTACCTTCTCTACACCTTCGAACATTCCGTTCTAAATAAACAAACACTCTAATGAATGACTCTTTTAACAAATATACATGAACAAGAATGTGTTCGGACTCTTTTCGATTCCTTCCTTTTTGTCCTGATGAGAAGAAGCATAACTTGGGACTGACAATCAGAATCTACCTTGCAGAAATGGAAGCCCCAAAGCTGATTTTCTCCTTCACCAACGGACTGGACTTTGCTGTTTACAAGGATGAGCTGCCCGACAATGGGATCATCCGGTTTGGACAAGGATTCGAGAACACAAATGTCAAGATCGCTGACGTTACCCTTTTCACACTAATGGACAAAGTGTCAGAAACTGAGAAACCCATGATTGAGTTCAACCTTAAATCAACTCAAGAATTTCCTCCTCTGTAGAGGGTTCCAACTGAGAGGAGTACCGCTGTCCATAGAAGGACCGTTATCTCTACCCCACTGGTCTAGTAGTCTCTGCACCTACCCCGGCTCCCGCCAAACTGAAGGGTAAGGAAGTTCAAATTTGTAACGAGCATGTTACCGTGGAGGGTACAGATTTCCGTGCAAGACCTTCTATTTTTGAAATTGGGTCCAGCCTCAAGGGTTCCACCCCTAACACGGACTCGGAGGAGAAACAGAGGCGGGAAGATTGCCGGGAAGGCCGCAGCCGCCGAAGTCGCTTTCCTAGAAGAAATTCCCGAGTACACACCACTACCCGAATACATACCATTGTCCGAGTATACACCCCTTTTGGAAGGAAGCGGATTCCATCCCCTTTCCGCCGCAGCTCGACGAGGAAAATGTCCGCAGGATTGCCTCTACATTACCTCGGCCCGCATACTATAACGACAACAGAAGAAAGAGGGCCAGGGTTACACCACTTGCCCGATTACTGTATCGTGATTGAAAAGTTAGCGAAGAAGGAAAGATGCCCCGTGTCGGAAATTTTAAGAAGGATAGGGCGGGTGCCGACCAAATCTCATCTTGGGCCGCGAGTAGAATCTGCTATCGCTGCGGAAGAACCAAATAAGAAAATGAAGGCTAGCCCACCCGTTGTTGTTTCGGGTTTACGGATCGTGGAGGATACCACCTTCCAGCGATTCGGTCGACGGACCATCCGGTCCTAGGCCTTCCGCCGCTAGAAGGATGGTATGGCGTCCCACTACCGGCTAGTTAAGACCGAAACAACGACTCGAAAAGGAAAGTCTCGTCGGGAGACTTGAGTCCGAGGAAAGTGCTACCGCAGTAAAGGGAACTCATGAGAAAGAAACTCGACAGTTATCACATGACACCTGCAAGGATATACAGAAAAGACCACTAGAAGATGCTATGGAAAAGCTAAGAACTGATATTCGGCGATTAGTAAGGGAAAGAGAAGAGAAGTTCGGAGATGAAGTTGACTCGTCAGAGTTCATGGATGATGAGTATGCAGTAAATTAACATGGTAGAAACACGAGCTTCGTCGCCTTCACAAGGTGCTCCCGCACCGCGAAAGAGAGGAGCCGGAAGTAATGAGGAGGCAGCTTCAAGAGAAAGATGATACGATCGCCCAGATGGCAAAAAGGATGGAAGAGATGGCTGTAGCCTTAGCCACTCTCCAAAGTCAAGTTCAACCCCAAAGGGAAACACCCCCAGAAGTCATTCACATTGTAGACGGAGGAAAGGAGATTACATCCGTCAACGGGGACGATCAATTAAAGAAGGATACAACACAAAGTATGATTCCGGAAAAGGATATCAAGAACTTGGTGGAACAAGCAAGAGTGAGAAGCCTTGGCACAATCAAAGAGCGGGACATCCATTCGGACGGGTAGACCTTACCCCGAAGAATTCGACGCCGTCCAATATCCGAAAGGCTTTGTACCACCTCCGTTCAAGACCTTTGATGGAACCGGAAACCCTCGGCAAGCATGTTGCACATTTTCGTGCCGGCTTGTTGCAATGCCGGCGGAAGTGATGCTTTACTCTTCCGACAATTTGTCGACAGACTCGTCGTGGATCGCCTTTGATTGGTATGCGGAATTACCAAACGGTTCGGTGAAGACATTTTCAGAATTAGAGAACCTCTTCATCAAGCGATTTGCCGGAGCTCAGCACCACATCACTATAGGTGATTTAGTGGTAGAAAAGCAAAAGCCGAATGAAACTTTGGTGGACTACATACTTCGATGGAGGAACCTAAGTATGAAGTGTGAGCCACAGTTACAAGAACAGCATGCAGTCGGCATTTTACTAAAAAGCATCCATGGCCCGATAAGCACTTCTCCTCAAGGGATTTACTATTAAGACTTTCGAGAAGTTGTTAAGCAAGGCCGGAAGCTTGCAAGAGGAGGCGAAGCAATTGAGTTTCACCGATAAAACGAGACAAACGAAGCCCGTGAAAACTTTTGAAAAGAAGTCCGGGATCGTCGCAACAGATCGATAAAGGCAAGCAACCGATACAAATATCGTCAGAACGGCCGCAGCAAACTCAACAGAATTACCAGCAACCTCGACCCAGCTATCAGTCATCACAACAATATGAACAACCGCCTCGTCCACAACGTACTTTTAGGGAGTTCCTGAGCAGGGAATATCCATTCAAGAATGAGGCAGTGCCGAAAATGTTCCGCAGCCTAATGAAGACTCCAGATTTCCAACTGCCAGAGCCTAAAAGACCAGAAGAAGTCGACAAGAAAGGTGATCCCAACTTTTGCCCTTACCACCGGATGCTTGGACACAAGATAGAAGATTGTATTACCTTCAAAAGTTGGCTCAACGACAATCTTCGGAAAGGGAATATAACGATCCCGAAAGAATACATGAAGGAACCCCGTAAAGGAGGTTCCGTCAATGTTATCTCGACGGATTTCATTGTTCCGATAGATCCCTATGCGACTGATGATGGATGGACTACCGCTTGGACAAAGTCTTCGAAGAAGGTTTTGGATCACATCCAAACCGCTTCGGTGCGAGCTTCAATTCAGAGTTCGAAAACTGTCAAGCCTGTCGGCGTTATTTTTAGGTTATGTGTTTTATTTTAAAAAGGGGTCGCCTAATAGAAGTTGTCGGCGAACTTTTAATTTAATTTAAATAAATAATTTGAAATAAGTAGTATTTGATTTTTTGAAATTAATTTTAAACTTGAAGATTTTAAGATATGAAATCAAACCGATCTCACATCCCAAATAGTTTATATAAACGAGCACCGCACCGCAAACCGTGTATCTATCCCTAAGGATAGACACACTGCTTGATGGTGGGGCTCGGTTAAATAAACTAGAAGATTTGTGACATCCGTTTGGTCTCGCGAACCAATTTTATAAGCCGACAAATTCCCCGCTTAATATGAAAACATTAAACGTGGTTTATATTACCCGGGTTCTTTAAAATTCCCTATAAGGGCAAGCCCCTATAGTTAATTACATCTTAAGTGACGGGAATCACCTAAGAAAACTCTCGATAATAATCAATAATCTCGCTCTCAAGAATTTCAAAGTTTAAGTTTTCAAGGGATTGAATTTTGGAATTTCAAAAGGGATTAGCTCAAATTTGGAACATTTTTTTTTATTTTGGAAATTCAAAGGAAGAAAAGTAGGAGAAATTACGGATTCGAAGCAAACTTCGGTAATCTCCCGACTATCCTATTGTTTGGCTTGGATTTAGGAAATTCCTAATGTTTATTTAATGTTTTAATCTTGCCAATTTTAGTTAATTAGGGCTTATATTTATATGACAGAATCATACAAATTGCCTGGAAGATATGAGGGTTTATGTCGTATCGGACAACTACCTCGGAATCCTAAGACCGGTTAGGGCTTAATTTGCAATGCAAATGCCTAACGAAGAGTTGAGGATTTATGTTGCACTAGACAAACTACCTCGAAGTCCTATGGTTTTGTTGTTTAATTCTAGGAAAGTTTTGTTGATGTCGGTTCAAGTTTTGCTGACGACGATGGCCTTGCTGCCCACCATGCTCCGAGCTCCTTGTTGTTGCAGAGGTTTAGTTTTAGAAGTCAGAAATCAGGAGATGAGAGAAGTGTTTTGGTTTAGAGAAGTCTTAATTTCCAAGTATTTTTTGTGTTTTAATTAAAACAAATCTTAAAGTTGATTATAACGACACCGGTTAAGATCCCACGGTTCCATCCTTCCGGCATCATTATTTTTATCGGATTCACTTAGTCCAGATGAATTTGCTAAACTCAATCGAATGAGTTCCACACTTTCATTTAGACCGTGGGAAATCCCGTTAGCAACACGTAGGTTACATCATCCGAGGTATTCCCGATCATCCAACAGGACGTTTTAATTTAGTTGTAATTGTAGTTTTGTGTTCCGTTTGTGATTAAATTTTGAGTTGTCTTATATTTTGAAATGTTGTGGAGGTGAATTTTATCTTGTAGTGTCTTTTAATTTAGTTATGGGTTTCAGCTTTGGTTTTCGTCCTAAAGGTGTAGGTTTTCATGCAACTGTTGTTTTATCATGCAAGAAAAATAAGTGCGATGCAATTAAATAAATTGCCGTAAAGTAAATCGCAATAAAATAAAAGCGTACACGGAGGGTCTTCCCGTCATCCCAAGCCGCACTTAAAACACAATTAGAATATTTAAGCAAGTTCCTAGGTAAAGCTAAGGGAAAGGGTTATGGTTTTCTACCAAATTCCTAATCCTATAGCTAGTCATTTCCTATGACGTCTAGGTTCTTTGTGTTTTTGGTTTGAAGACGATTTTCTTCATCAAAGAACAATTAAGTTCAATTGTTCTTATAAATGTCCTATCATATTGAGGAAGTGCTTAGGAAGGATCCCAAACATCTTTTCAATATTTCTAGGATTGTTTTAAGTCCAAGAGAATTTAATTATGTAAATGAATCGATCGTCCGAGGTTTTCAAATTTTATTAACTTGCTCGATGAACTAGAACATTTGAATATCCTATAAGTGAAGTGTCACTTCATTTGATATTCCATTTAGGAGTTATGATAATAAAAGCTCCTAAGGGCAAAATAAGTATTTAATGATTTGTGATTCAAATTTAAGTTCAAATTAATGATTTAAGTTTGGAATAGTGTTCAAGTTATTTTAGATTTATTTTTGAGTTCTTTATGTCTTAGGTGATGTTATTTAATTCAACTTAATTCAATTTAATTTAATTTAATTTAATTTAATTTAGTTCGATTTGATTTAATTTAATTCAATTTAGTTTGATTTGATTTAATTTTTAATTTAATTTAATTTAATTTAATTTAATTTAATTTAATTTAATTTAATTTAATTTATTTAATTTAATTTAATTAATTTATTTAATTTTATTTAATTTAATTTAATTTAATTTTATTTATTTAGTTTAATTTATTTAATTCATTTAATTTAATTTAATTTGTTTATTTAATTTAATTTAATTTAATTTAATTTAATTCAACTTTTAATCTTAATTTAATTTAATTTAATTTTAATTTAATTTACTTAATTTAATTTAATTTTTAATTTAATTTAATTTAATTTTAATTGGAATTTTTGAAAGAGTTTAATGATTTAATTTTAGTTTAATGATTAAGTCTTTTAATATTTTAAGTTTGAGTTATCATTTTAATTAAGAGTTGAATATTAATGAGATGATTAATTTAGGGATTTTTAAATTAAAGAATAAATCTCTTCCTAATAATATCCCTATTTTAATAATTCCAATTTTGTTATTCTTCCAAATTTAATCAATTATTTAATTAAAGTTTAATCATTTTAAATTGCTTAATGGGTTTCTACCCTTTAATTATTTAAATTTCAATCATCCAAATCAGATTAAGATCAAATATTTTACTTGTTAATTTTTTATTAAACCTAAAGTTTTAATTAAGGGTTAAAATTTTAATTACCATTTTGCCCTTTAAGCCTAATAATTTTATAACTCACTAAATTGAACTCAAATAAACTTGAAATTTTTATGTGACTTCACTCATATGTCAATAAAGACAGGAGAGGAGAAAATGTGATTTTTCTGTATTTAATTTATTTATATAATTATTTTTAGTAGAAAATAGAGATTTTCAAGGAAAATTTGATAACATGACCAAGGGTAAGTTTCTGTCCTTAAGAAAATTAGGGGACATTCCTAATGACCAGATGACCACTTGGACCAAATTTTGTGATTTTTTGAATTATATTTTATTTATTAGAATTATTTTAAGTTCTGGAGTATTAATTAATTTAAAAATAGAATACAAGTTGAACAATGAATTTTATAATTTTTAAAATTCTCTCTGATATCAAGGATTCCAGAGAACCAAACTTTAAAATTTTCTGATTTTTCTATGATTTGTTACAATTATTTTAGTGAAAATGCTAGAAAATACATTTTTTAATTTTAAAATTACCCTAGAGCTTTAAAATTTAATATCTCACTAAATAGACCTAGGAAAAATATGGGGTTTGTTCCTAAGTGATTAAAATTCAAAATGTGACATTTTAGTGAATTTTATTATTTTTGTGATTTTTATTATTTTTTAATTATTAAAAATATTAAAATAATATTAAAAATCAACTTTTTAGAAAATTGAAATTTTAATTTTCTTAAACTCCCCTGATATCAGAGAGGCTCCAAAACCAATTTGGTGAATTTTTGAAAGGTATTTTGAAAGTTATGAATTTTTAAAGTTTAAAATGACTAAGTCGGCTTAATCAACCCAATTAGTGGGGCTAAACAAGTCCAATTGACCTCAAATTTTTATGGTGGGTTCCTCTAATCCTAAAGGTCAGTGGAGAATTGATTTCAAGTCAATTTGATCTATGGTTAACTCTAATTAATTAGAGACCTATTTTGGGTGTTTAAGCCAATTAGGGTTAATTTGAGTGAATTAACTCAAATCCTATTTTTCCTAGGGTTCTCTCGTCATAAGGAACATCACCAAATTTTTCTAGAATTTATTACACAACATGCTATTTACTGGAATTAAAATACTCAAAACAGTGACATGAATTTGAAAAATCAATAACTCTTCATAGGGGTGGCCTCTGACCTTAGAAAATTCAGGGAATGTCCCTAAGTTCAGGGGCTTCAAAAGCCCTATAGTCTCATGCCATGGTGAATTGTGTGAATGCATGTAGAATTGAAACAATGCAGGGAGTAAATAATTAATTAAAAATAAAATACTGGACGAAAATTAATTAATTTCTTTTCCACATTATTCTCCTCTCGTTCACTGAGCAAGAGGGTATTTTTATTTTATTTTTAGGATTTTTCTACACAAAGATATGAATTTTCCAAGTTTAGGGAATTAAATAAATTAGAAAATACCCTATTTTTCTATTTATCCGAGTCGGCGCCGCGTCAACCTTAGCCTCTCCGAAGCGGTACGTGTCGCGCCGCGATTGGGCGCCGCCATCCGAGTCGGCCGTCCCGGGACCCGCGAGCTCATGTAACATTCTCTGGTCCGGCGCAATCTGATCCGTCCGCTCGATACACGCGCGATCCAACGGCTCCTGGTCATCGTCTACGACTGGTGTGCACCCGTGACCGTCAACCTTCTAACCCTAATTTCTCACTCGATTCTCAATGGATTTTCGTGTTCTTATGCTCTATGGATTCGTCTCGAAGAGACGAACACATCCATACGGTAAACATGCATTGAAATTTACTCAAATGAAATGGAGAATCTCCGTAAGCTCGGGAAGAAGAATGAATTCATACCTTTGCTCGGAGAAGTGAAGCTTCGATCCGAGAGTTGTTGCACCTTCGATCGGATCCTAGCAAGCTCCGGATGAAGTCTCCCGGTCCAGTGAATTGTCTAGGTTGGACTTCGACCACAGCCCGATCACAAAGCTTGGAGTCCGGAGCAACCGGGTGGCCTCGGAGATGGGGCTTTTGCTGGTGGACACCTTCCCTTGGTCCGGTGAAGGTGTAGAACCAATCAATTTGGGGATTGGTCCACCGTGGAGAAGTGTCCCGGTTTTGGGTGGAATTTCAACTCCGAAATCGAGCTTACAGAGAAGAAACGGCAGGGGGATCTCACCTGGGGATGAAGTGCTCGTGTATGGGGAGGAGTCCGGAACAATTTTGGCGCAGTTTTGGCAAGGTTTGTGCAACTCTTTCTTCATGGCCGTGAGGGGGTGGTGTTTAAATAGGCATGGCCGGAGGCTCTCCCGTGGGGTTTAATGGTCGGGATCAGCCGCTTAGGTCAAGGGAAGAACAACCATGCTATCCATTCGGGTTGGGACAAGTCAGCAATGGAGAATTTCAATGTTGGCTCACATGTGAGCTTTCGGCCATGGTGTTTTCCGGCGACCGGGGTGGTCGGCCGGCGAGCAAGGGTCACCCTCGTGGTCGAGTGGGTCGTGGTCGGGTGTTTGTGCAAGCAATCGGGAATGGCCAAGTGTAAAGGAGATGGCTTGGAATGGAATGGGGAAGAGGCCATTTTGGCTAGGTTTGGGTCAACCCATCCTTTTGGGCTAGGTGCACCACCCAAGGTCCGGTCTTGGGCCGAAAAGAGTCACTTGGGTCACTGCCATGGAGTGGTGAAGTCTCCATCCATGGTGAGGTGGCTAAGCATGGTTTAGTGTGTGACATGCTTAAGGTAAAAAAAGGTTTAAGAAGGATTAGGAAAGGGCCCCCTCTTCTTGCCATAAATGGACTAATGACAAGTCAAAGCCCTCATGGCTTCATGTGGCTTGAGGATGGCTTGTTCATGGCTCCATTTGGCTTGGGAAAAGGTTGACTTGTTTCATGAAAAGGGTTTTAGGAATTTTTTGGTAATTTGATGGAAATTTGTATGGAACTTGATTTGGAATGATTTGATGATGGATTTAGGACTTAGGTATTGAGTTTAATTGAAAGTATGATGAGGGGAAATGTCATGTGGGCTTTAGGATGATTTGGGCTCATTGAAATGGTTTTAGATGGGCTTTTAAAATGGTTTAGGAAAGTGGGCTTTTGAATTTTAAAATGGATTTTGGGATGAAATTTTGGTAAAGGCTTGGGCCAAATAATTGTTGAGTTTGGTTTAGGGATGCTTCATGAGTGGTTTGAAACAAGTTTGAGGTGATTTGGGTTTGAATTGGGTTGGATATGGGCCTTTTTGGTAAAGTGGCTAAGGTGGGCCAAAATGGGCTACCATGGGCCAAAGTTGGGCTAGAGTTGAAATTGATGTAAAATTAATGTTGGGAAATGTTTATGGGAGTGTTTCAAAGAGGTTTTGGCTTTGGTTAGGTTTTGATTTTGGGATTTGGGCTCATTCTGGGCTAGGTTTAGGTTTAGGTCAAAATTGGGCTTTTTGATTTTGGGTTGAATTTGAGTGGGGTTTGGGTCTAAATTTTGGGCAAATCATGTTAGTTTTTTGTTTATGGGGATGTTAAGGAAGGTTTGGAAAAGATTTGGGGTTAATTGGAGTTGAATTGGGTGAGTTTGGGTTAGGTTTGGGTCATAGGTCCAAATTGGGCTTTAAGGCCAAAAGTGAAATTGGATCCCAATGCCACTCAAATTGGGCTTGGATTGGGTCTAGATTGGTGTTGGGGATGTTGAATTGAAGTTTAGAATTGAATTGGACCAAAATTGGGGTCAATTGGGTAGATTTGGTTTGACATTGGGTTTACTTTGGGTTAAAATGGGTCAAATTGGGGGTTTTGATAAAAGTGGGGTAAATTGACAAAATTGGCCCATGGTGTAGTTGAACAAAATGAAATTGGGAATATTTGGGATTTTCTAGAATTTTCTGGGAATTTTCTGAATTTTTGGATTTTTTGGGTCAAGAGGGGTATTTTGGGTATTTGGAGGGTATTTTGGAATTTTTTGGCATTTTTGGGTATGGATGATCAATTTAAGTGATGTGGAAATGTTTGGGATTGATTTTGGAGAATTTTGGGTAATTTGTAAATTTTTGAGAAATTTGGGTAGTTTCAAAGGCATTTGGTAGGTTAAGCAGGGTGTAGGGTCCCTGGGTCAAAAATCGAAAATTTGGAAAATTGAAGATTGGGTGGATGTAAGTGGAATACAACCATTTTGGTTGAGCCATGAAGCCATATCAAGCCCACATGAGCCATGAAGGGACTCATTCGAGGCATTCACTATGTTGTTCCTAACCCTCTTGCGCAAGGGCTTAGTGGTTAGGGACCATCCATGTGAATCACCTACATGAGTCGGGAAGTCAAGTAGGGTATGGGTGTATTTTCAGGAGGTGTATGGAAGTGTAGTGTGTAGGTGTAGTGTGTGTGCAAGTCAACCCTTCACTGCGACCGGAGCCACCTGTGGCGATCCTAAGGCCAAAGAGTCCCATAGGAACTCATCCTTTAAACTTCCACATTTGATTTCAACCCTCTAGGTGATTAGGGGTCTACAGTCAAGTTTGTGGAGTTTGCAGGGAGTTTAGAAGTGGTTTGAAATTCTAGATGGTGGGTCTCAATTCTAGTCCTCTAAGATAGTCAAAGGAAAAGCCTAAGGCTAGATCCTAAGTACTAAAGAGAAGAAGAGAAGACCTCATCAAAAATGAGGTTAACAAATGGACCCCCAATAGGTGTGGTGAGCTGACGGAGCACACCACGCGTATTGGTGTTGACCGAAGCGATCAACAAAACCAACACAGATGTCCAAGTGACAAACTTAGGACGAAGTAGGAGAATTTCCGCTGGGGAGTGTCAAGTATATCTCTGGAACTGGAGATTCTTGAACTCTCGCTGGGGAAAGGAAAAGGAGGTAAAAAATCCAAATCACATGATCTGGGAGAGTTTCGATTTAGATTTTATTTTGTTTCATGTTCAAGTCATGATGTGTGAGTTTAGATTTTGAGTTTTCATTTAAATTGAAGTTTTGTTAAGATTAATTTTGAAGGGATTTGATTTGAAATGAAAATTGGAATTTTGAAGTTTTAGATGTAACATCTTCAACCCCAAAAGAAGATCGAATCGATTGGATTGGATCATTACAATGAGAAAAGATCTCGCAGTAATGCGGTATTGGATGTAAAATCCTTAACCTCAAGAGTTTGATTTTGATGTATTTCATTGCGATAGGGAAAAGATCCTAAAGCAATGCAGTCTCGGATGTAAAATCCTCGACCCAAAAGTTTGAATTTGATGTATTTCATTGCAATAGGAAGAGAATCCTAAAGCAGTGCAGTCTTGGATGTAAAACCCTCGACCCAAGAGTTTGAATTTGATGTATTTCAGTGCAATAGGAAGAGAATCCTAAAGCAGTGCAGTCTTGGATGTAAAATCCTCGACCCAAAAGGTTGATTTTGATGTATTTCAGTGCAATAGGAAGAGAATCCTAAAGCAGTGCAGTCTTGGATATAAAATCCTCGACCCAAAGGTTTGAATTTGATGTATTTCAGTGCAATAGGAAGAGAATCCTAAAGCAGTGCAGTCTTGGATGTAAAATCCTCGACCCGAAGTTTGAATTCGATGTATTTCAAGTGCAATAGGAAGAGAATCCTAAAGCAAGGCAGTCTTGGATATAAAATCCTCGACCCAAAGGTTTGAATTTGATGTATTTCAAGTGCAATAGGAAGAGAATCCTAAAGCGATACGGTCTTGGATGTAAAATCCTCGACCCGAAGTTCGAATTTGATGTATTTCAGTGCGGTAGGAAAAGAATCCTAAAGCAGTGCGTCTTGGATATAAAATCCTCGACCCAAAGGTTTGAATTTGATGTATTTCAATGCAGTAGAGAAAAGAATCCTAAAGCAATGCGGTCTTGGATGTAAAATCCTCGACCCAAAGGTTTGAATTTGATGTATTTCGGTGCGATAGAGAAGAGAATCCTAAAGCAATGCAGTCTTGGATATAAAATCCTCAACCCAAAGGTTTGAATTTGATGTATTTCAGGTGCAAGTAGGAAGAGAATCCTAAGCAAGTACGGTCTTGGATATAAAATCCTCGACCCAAAGGTTTGAATTTGATGTATTTCGAGTGCAATAGGAAAAGAATCCTAAAGCAAGCAGGTCTTGGATGTAAAATCCTCGACCCAAGAGTTTGAATTCGACTGAGGTTTGATGTGAGATCCGGAAAGATCGAATTTGAGATTTGAAATTTGACTGAGATTTGATTTAGGATCTGGAAGATCGAATTTGAGATTTGATAGAGATTTGGAATCTGGAAAGATTGAATTTGAAATTTGGAAGGATGAGTTTGAACTCGGTTGAAATTTGATTTAAGATTTGATTTGAAATTTGGAAGATCACATTCGAAATTTGTTCGAGAATTTGATTTAACATTTATGTTGATTTTGTTTATCTTTTAATGATCCAAATTTTACTTTATTGTTTATTTATTGTTCATGTGAATTTGGTGTTTGTCATTTTTTTTTTAGATTTTTTTTTTTTTTTTTTTTACTTCTTGTATTTTTAAATTTAATAGGAATGAAGTGGGATAAGATCAGGAAGGAGATTTTGATTTGGAAAAGAAAACAAGGAAAATTTTATTATCAGGATTTTATTTATTTTAGCACATTTTATTATTTTTGGGTTCGGACCCATTCATAAGTAATCACTTCACCCGTGCTTCTAGGGATGGAAAGTTCATTCCTTCGAAACATCGAGTAGCGTAATACTTTTTCAAGTATCGTCCATTGATCGGAAGCATATGTCGTTCTCCCTGGCAATTCACTAGCTGATAGGAACCTCCTGAGTATACTACTTCAACCACAAACGGTCCTTCCCAAGTGGGTTCAAATTTTCCTCCTATCTTGCGGTGTGCAAGAATAGGTCTTTTGAGAACGAGAACTAGATCACCAACTTTGAAGGTTCTTGGGCGGACCTGCTTGTCATGGGCTTGAACCATCTTAGCCTCGGTACAGCTTCTAAATTCCGTTGCGCCGCAAGTCTTTTCCCTTCCGTGCTCTCTAATTCTTCGAGTCGTAATTTGGCGTTCTCTTCGTTGTGATTTTATTTGCAACTCGCAATTCGAGTGAAGGGAGCCGAACCTCTAAAGGTAACACTCGCCTCGGACCCATACACCGCAGCGTAAGGTGTAGCTTGCGTAGGAGTTCGAAGGTTGTCCGGTAGGCCCATAAGGCTTCTAACAACTTCTCGTGCCAATTTCTCTTATTGTCGTCTAAAGTCTTCTTTAAAATTCGAACGAGAGTTTTATTAAAAGCCTCGCCTAGGCCGTTTGCTCTCGGGTAGTAAATTGTTGAGTATCGCCGCCGATTCCGTGTCTTCCGACAAAATTGTTGATTTTTGTACTTCGAATGCCGACCCATTATCCGAGATGATCTCCGCGCGGCACCCCGAAACGGTAAACAACTCGGTTCTCGAAAAATTGTAGTACGTGATGTGCTTTCACTTCTCTAAGTGGAACCGCCTCCGCCCACTTGGAAAAGTAATCCGTAGCCGCAAGAATGAAGCGATGTCCTTTTGAAGACGGCGGTTCTATTGGACCCACTATATCCGTACCCCAACATTCAAATGGCCACGATGCAATTGTCGGATGTAGCACATTCGGAGGTCGGTGTAGAACCACCCGCGCACTCGGCACCGATGACGGCTCTCGGCGATTTTCATACAATCGGTCATCATCGAGGGCCGATAGTACCCTAGTCTTTTAATTTTCATTTTCATCTTTGGACCCGACCGGTGAGCGCCACGTAGCCCCGAATGCACCTCTTTAACAATTTCACGGGCCTCGGACCCACTTAGGCACCTTAGCCACATTTGATCAAAAGACCTTCCGTATAACGTGTTGTTTATTAATGCGTAGGACGAGTTCTTTTCGATCCGATGAGCTAACGACCTATCATCCGGTAGTTTTCCCGTTTGCGGTGTAATCCATCAATGGTCGTCGCCAATCTTCCGTGTTTTCTCGTTACCGCCGCAATCGATTCTTCTTCCTTTTCCGATTTGTGTATCGTGTCTATGTCAAGCTGTGATAGGATCTGGCGTCCGTGAACTGACACTTCTACTGATTCATCTTGCAAACAAGCAAATTCTTTTGCGAGACGAGCTAGCGCATCCGCTAAAGCGTTTTCTTTTCTGGGGATTTTGTAAATTGTCACATTCGGAATTTGTTCCAACAGCTGTATGGCGTACTGGAAGTATTGTTCGAGTCTCGGTTTTAAAATTCTGTAATGTCCGGCGATCTGTTGAATGATCAACCGTGAATCCCCGTAGATGTCGATGTCCGTTATCCCCATTCGAATGGTTAATTCCAGTCCCGTTATGAGGGCTTCGTATTCCGCTTCGTTGTTCGTACATGGTTCCGTCAAGTGGTAGGAGTATCTTAACATCCCCCGCTCCGGTGTTATAAAGATTAGCCCGATTCCCGCCTTACCGGCACTATCACTTGCGATTCTTCGTCTTTGTGTGCCGAAGATGCTCCGTCGAAATATAATTCCCAACGTCGATCATCAAGGTCTTCTAGGTTCATTATTTGTTCATCCGGCGGATCGTCATCGAGAGGAGATTCCGCCGTAAAGGGTGTGCTCGCGAGGAAGTCTGCTAAGACTTGTCCCTTTACGGCACGAAGAGGCACGAAAGTTATATCAAATTGCAATAATATCATCGACCATCCGGCAAGTCCGCCGGAAAGCGTTGGGCGGGTCATCAAGTATCGCAATGGATTAAACTTCGAGATTAGGTTGACCTTATGAGAAAGCATGTAATGCTCGAGCTTTCGAGCGGCGAAGATCGGGGCCAAACAATGCTTTTCAATTGCGGGATACCTTATTTCCGTCGGCAAGAAACGACGGCTTAAGTAGTAAAGAGCATTTTCTTTACCCTCATCATCGACCCGGCTAACAGTGGCTCCGAGAGAGTCGTCTAAAGCCGCGGTATAAAGTATTAGCGGTCTACCTGAGACTGGGGCTGCTAAAACAGGAGGTGTCATTAAGTATTGTTTAATGTCCTCGAAGGCCTTCTGGCATTTCTCTTCCCAAATAAATTTGGCGTCCTTTTTAACTAGTGCCGAGAAAGGCCGACACCTACTCGACGAGTTCGAGATAAAGCGTCGAAGATATGCCGACTTCCTTGAAAAGATCGTAGTTGTTTTAAGGTTTTGGGAGGCGGCATTTCTAAGATAGCTTTAATCTTTTCCGGGTCGATTTCAATTCCACGATGTCGGACAACGAATCCTAAGAATTTCCCGGAGGTGACACCGAAGGCGCATTTTAAGGGATTCATCTTAAGGTTAAATTGTCTTAATTGTTCGAAAACAATTCTTAAATCATACAAGTGGTTGTCCTTTATTTTGCTTTTGATGACCACATCGTCCACGTAGCATTCGACTTGATTATGGATGAGATCATCAAAAATTCTTGTCATTGCTCTCGGTAGGTCGCTCCTGCGTTCTTCAATCCGAATGGCATCACGGTGTAGCAAAATACCCCGATCGGCGTTCTGAATGCTGTAAGCTTTTCGTCTTCTGGAGCCATTTTTATCTGGTTGTATCCTGAAGATCCATCCATGAATGAGAATATTTCATGTATTGAAGCGATGTCGATCATTAATTCCGGATCGGTAGAGGAATTCATCTTTCGGACATGCCTCGTTTAAATCTCCGAAATCCACACAAATTCCGATCCGACCATTCTTCTTCCCGACCGGTACCACGTTGGCTAACCAAGTCGGTATTGTTCTTCACGGACAAATTTAGCGTCTATTAGCTTTTTAACTTCGGTTATGACTTGTTGTTCGATTTCTAGACGCATTCTTCTCGGGACCTTGTCCGATCGGGACGAAGTGGGGTCCACTCCTAGTTTATGGACCGCGACCTCTGGAGCTAAACCTGGCATCTCATCGTAGCTCCAAGCAAAACAGTCTTTAAATTCCATTAATAACTTGATTATTTCTTCTGAGTCTTCTTTATTGAGTAAGGAGCTAACAAAGGTAGGTTTGGGCTCTTTGCTAGTACCTAAGTTAACTTCCGTTAACTCATCTATCGTAGATTTGATTTCTTCTTCGAATTCTGGTGGAGCGTCTCCAATTTGTAAATCTTCGAGTTCGTCCGCAGTTTCCATGCAGTTTTCATTAGGTTCGCAAGTGACAACCAAGCAAAATTCAGTATCATCAACTGATCCTACTGTGCCGAATCCGAGACCATGCTTTGAGTTGGGTGGACGACCGGAGTTATTCCATAAATTTTCAAAACGTTGTGATTGACCTTTTGTCCATTGTCGAGGTAAGAAACCACGCCGAATTAAATTTTGAACACAGGGAGAGTACCACTCAAAAGGCAATTCCATTAATTCCGATGAAGTAGCATCTTCAAATTGTACATTATTTTCAGCTTTGGAGGAAGAAGCACCACGGTAGAATTTGATGGGCTTTCGCACCATCGCTACGTACCTCTTTGACCTCCATACCCTCGATCTTATTAGAATGGATCGGGGTCGTGGTCATAGTATGTACATAGTGGTTAATCTTCTCGTACATTGATTTATATTCTTCGTTTCTTTCATCTTCGAGAGGGATTCGAATCGCGGCTTCTTCCGACTTATCGTCGCCGCTTCTTGTTTGATTTCTTTTTCTTCTTCAGAAATATCTTCCCAATCGACTTTAATGGTTGGTTTCCTCTGTCCAATCATCCTAACGTCTCTACCACGACCTCGTCCCCGGCCTCAACCTCGGATGCGAGTTGTGGAGAAACCTTCACCATCTCGCCGTAAGGAGTGGTGAGTGACTCGTTGGACTAGAACTTCGGGTTCTTCGTTGTCCCGAACTTTCTTTGCTTCATTTGTTATGGTATCTCCGGAGAAGATCGTTTTCTTCGGTGGTGCATAATAAGCCGCATCCTCGTGGATTCCAATTTCATGTACGGAGAATGGTTGTAAGTCACCTTTGATGCACTCGTTCCCCTCCACCGTAGTATTCGATGCACTCGATGTAGAGATGATGGTACCATCCCGTTTTCATGTATCCATGGTCGGCCCGATAGAGCGTTGAACGACGTTTCGAATCAATTATGTGAAATTTCGCGGTTGTCTTTGCTAAGTCACCGGTCTTCATCGGTAGTGTTATTGATCCGAGGGCTCTTTCTCCTTTCCGGTCGAATCCTCTTAATAACATTTTGTCCGCTTCGAGCTCGCGGGCATCAATTTCCAAGTATGCTAGCGTTCGAAGATTCATTATATCGATTGATGCTCCCGGATCCACCAATACTCCGGAGAGTGTAAACTTCCCGATTAGTAACCGAAATGTACAATGGTCGGTTGTGGTCTCATTGTTCCAAGTAGTAGGTCATCGTCCGTGAAGGTAACACCTCGTTGTTCCTTTAACGAGCAAACCTCATCTAAGGAATCTCCGGCCATTTGAGCTAAGCAAATTCTCGGATCAAGTAAGGCCTCGATCGAGCTTCTCTCATCTCCTTTGATAAGATGAGAGCGTCGTAGATGCTCGGCTTGTCCGGTAGTTTCCTAAGATGGGCTAGCACGTTGTAGTCCACTTTGTTTTCATGTGTCTCTGCTTCTTCTCGAATGGGTATTTCTTCGCCGGGTTGGTTCTTCCCGAACAACCACCGCTTTCCTTTGTCTTTTGGACCCATTCTCGGAGGTAGAACTTTTCCACTCCTTAAGTTGACTTCTGTAATTTCTTCCGAATCTATTGTCGAGCTCGCCGTGTCTCTTCTTGAATCGGAATGACAGGCTCTTCCGGATTAGCTTCGCAGTCCGAAGGCTCTAACTCTATCGTGACCGGAGCTCCTCTAAACTCGCGATAGATTCGTTGCTTGTTGAACTCTCGTAGCCTCCTTGATGGATGTCTTCTTCGTTATTTTGCTTGTCGAGATCGTGTATAATTTGAGAATTGTCGTTGGTATCGAAATCGATATCCGGATTATCGTTAGTTACGTAATCGTTAGAAATGATCAAAACGTAGCCAACGCCATCACCCTTATCATTATATGATCCCACCGAAGTGAGCGGATAATCATACGCAGTCGTGGGTTCGAGGGATTTCTTCCCCGAATCGGAAACAACTATCCTAGGATAAGCAGCCCCTAGTCTAGCCTTAGGTGCCTCGGTCTTCTCTTCTTCGTCAATTTTCTTCTTCTCTTCAATCGTCTCCTGTTGAGGTGGTTCTTCTATCGCAAGTGATAGTACCGGCTTAACAGGTTTCAAACTCTGAATTGAAGCTCGCACCGAAGCGGTCTGGATGCTGTCTAAAATCTTTTCGAAGACTTCGTCCAAGCGGTAGTCCATCCATCGTCGGCCGTATAGGGATCTATCGGAATGATGGGATCAGTCGAGACAACATTGACGGAACCTCCTTTCTGGGGTTCCTTCATGTACTCCTTCGGGATCGTTATATTCCCTTTCCGCAGGTTGTCATTGAGCCAACTTTTGAAGGTAATACAATCTTCTATTTTGTGTCCAAGCATCCGGTGGTAAGGGCAAAAGTTGGGATCACCTTTCTTGTCGACTTCCTCTGGTCTTTTAGGCTCTGGCAGCTGGAAATCCGGAGTCTTCATCGACTACGGAACATTTTCGGCACCGTCTTCATTCTTGAACGGATATTCTCTCGCTCAAAAGCTCTCTTAATGTACGCTGCGGACGAGGTGGTTGCTCATACCGCGGAGATGACCGATAGCCGGGCCGGGTCTGTCGGTCACTCGTCGTGGTTGCTCGCGGCCGTTCTGGTGGTATTTGCATCGGCTGCTTGCCTTTGTCAACCGCTCGCAACGATCCCGGATTTCTTTTCAAAAGTCTTTACTGTGCTTTTGTTTATCCGTCTTGTCGACGAAACTTAATTGCTTCGCCTCTTCTTGCAAGCTTCCGGCCTTGCTTAACAACTTCTCAAAAGTCTTAATAGTGAATCCCTTGAGGAGAAGTGCTATCGGGCCATGGATGCTTTTAAGTAAAATGCCGACTGCGTGCTGTTCTTGCAGTTGTGGTTCACACTTCATGCTTAAGTTCCTCCATCGAAGTATGTAATCCACCAAAGTTTCATTCGGCTTTTGTTTCTCTACCACTAAATCACCTATAGTGATGTGGTGCTGAGCTCCGGCGAATCGCTCGATGAAGAGGTTCTCTAGCTCCGAGAATGTCTTTCACCGAACCGTTTGGTAATTCCGCATACCGGCCGAAGGCGATTCCCGACGTACCGCCGACGAACTCGTCGGAAGAGTAATGCATCGCTCCCGCCGCATTGCAACAACCGGCACGAAAGTGTGCCACATGCTCGTCTGGGGTTCCCGGCTCCGTCGAAGGTCTTGAACGGAGGTGGTACGAAGCCTTTCGGGTATCGGACAGCGTCGAACTCTTCGGGTAAGGTCTACCCGTCCGAATGGATGTTCCGCTCTTTGATTGTGCTAAGGCTTCTCGCACTCCGTCGTTCCACTCAAGCTCTTGATATCCTTTTCAGGAATCATACTTCGTGTTGTATCCTTTTTCACTCGATCATCCCCATTGACGGACGTAATCTCCTTTCCTCCGTCTACAATGTGAATGACTTCCGGGGTGTCTCTCTATGTGGTTGTACTTCGACTCGGAGAGTGGCCGCAGCTACGGCCATCTCTTCCATCCTTTTCGCCATTCGAGCGATCGTGTCGTCTTTTTCCCGAAGCCGCCTTCTCATCGGCTCCGGCTCCTCTCTTCTGCTGGCTGCAGGAGCACCTTGCGAAGCCGCTGAAGCTCGTGTCTCAACCATGTTGATTTCTCGCGTATTCGTCGTCCATGAATTCCGATGAATCAATCTCGTCTCCGAACTTTTCTTCTCTTTCTTTTGCCAATCGTCGGATATCGGTTCTCAACTTTTCCATGGCATCTTCTAGCGGGGCTTTCGTGTGTCTTCGTGGTTGTCGTGCGATAGGCCGCCGGGTCCCCTTTTCACGAGTCCCCTTCATCGCGGTAGCACTTTCTTCGCATTCAAGTCTCCCGGCGAGACTTTCTTTCTCGAGCTGCTCGTTTCGATCTCAATCGCCCATAGTAGGACGCCATACCATCCTTCCGGCGCAGAAGGTCTAGGACCGCATGGTCCGTCGGCCAAATGCCGGAAGGTGGTATCCTCCTTAATCCGTAATCCCGAGACGACAACGGGCGGACTAGCCTTCATTCTTTTACTCGGCTTTTCCGTCATGATGGCGGGTTCTACTCGGGGCCCAAGACGGGATTTGACCGGCACCCGCCCTATCCTTCGTAGAATTTCGACACGGGCGTTTTCCTTCTTTGCTAACTTTTCTACCAAAGTTTGCAGTCGAGCAAACGGCGTAGTTCTAGTTCTTTTCTTGCGGCTATCGTTGTAATATGCGGGCTGTGGTAATGTGGCAGCAATCTTGCGAATGTTTTCTTCATCTTCTGCGGCGGAGAGGGGATGGAACCTGCTTCCTCCCAAGAGTGGTATGTATTCAGGCAACGGTGTATATTCTGCAGTTCTGGAATTTCCTCCAGGAAAGCAATTTCAGCAGCTCTGGCTTCTCTAGCAATCCTTCTACTTCGTTTCTTCTTTGGGTCCTCGTCGCGTGACGGAATCTTTGAACCGGACCCGATCTCGAAAACGAAGGTCTTACGAGAAGATCTGTACCCTCCACGGTAACAGGTTCATCATAATTCCGGATTTCTTTCCCCTTTGATTTGGCAAAAGTCGGGGTAGGTGCAGAAACAACTAGACCAGTGGGGGTAGAGATAACGGTCCTTCTATGGACATCGGTACTCCTCTTGGTCGGGATCCTTTGCAGAGGAGGGAATTCTTGGGTTGACCTAAGGTTAAACTCAAGCAGCGGCTCTTCAGCTTCAGATACCTTGTTCATCAGTGCAAAGAGGGAGACGTCGGTGATCTTGACGTTCGTGTTTTCAAATCCTTGTCCAAATCGGATGATTCCATTGTCGGGCAGCTCATCCTTATAAACAGCGAGGTCCAGATCCGTTGGTGAAGGAGAAAATCGGCTTTGGGGCTTCCATTTCTGCAGGGTAGGTTCTGGTTGTCAGTCCCAAGTTATGCTTCTTTTCTTTAGGACGAAAAGAAAGGAATTGAAAAGAGTCCGAACTCATTCATGTTCATGTATTTATAAGAAGAAATCACTTATTAAAAGAATCATTTATTAGAGAGTTTGTTTATTTAGAACGGAGTGTTCAAAGGTGTAGAGAAGGTAAGGAATCTGAATCGGAGTTGGAAAGGAAAAGAGAGTCTTAAGCAAGACTTCTCGACTCGAAGGATCACTCCTAAACTAACACCTATCGGGGTCCACCCCACCTCGTAAATGAGGTAAAAGGATCTCGGAACCTCTCTCGCTTAGGGGTGTCTAAACAAATGGCTCCTAAATCCGAGAGAATGTTGGTTATACTTGTTCAAGGTAGGAATGAACATAGTATCCCAACGGAAAGAAGGGTAGTTTGATCCATAAGGGACATGGATGCACTACCGATTTTTGAAAGCAGAATTGTCTGATTAGAATGGAGAGAGGAATTTTCCCCAGCGGAGTCGCCAGAAATATGTCGCCGTTATTTTTAGGTTATGTGTTTTATTTTAAAAAGGGGTCGCCTAACAGAAGTTGTCGGCGAACTTTTAATTTAATTTAAATAAATAATTTGAAATAAGTAGTATTTGATTTTTGAAAATAATTTTAAATTCGAAGATTTTAAGATATGAAATCAAACCGATCTCACATCCCAAATAGTTTATATAAACGAGCACCGCACCGCAAACCGTGTATCTATCCCTAAGGATAGACACACCGCTTGATGGTGGGGCTCGGTTAAATAAACTAGAAGATTTGTGACATCCGTTTGGTCCGCGAACCAATTTTATAAGCCGACAAATTCCCCCGCTTAATATGAAAACATTAAACAGGGTTTATATTACTCGGGTTCTTTAAAATTCCCTATAAGGGCAAGCCCCTATAGTTAATTACATCTTAAGTGACGGGAATCACCTAAGAAAACTCTCGATAATAATCAATAATTCTGCTCTCAAGAATTTCAAAGTTTAAGTTTTCAAGGGATTGAATTTTGGAATTTCAAAAGGGATTAGCTCAAATTTGGAACATTTTTTTTTATTTTGGAAATTCAAAGGAAGAAAAGTA
The DNA here is from genome assembly GCA_022702705.1 of Papilionanthe hookeriana x Papilionanthe teres. NCBI lineage: Eukaryota > Viridiplantae > Streptophyta > Magnoliopsida > Asparagales > Orchidaceae > Papilionanthe > Papilionanthe hookeriana x Papilionanthe teres. Next base: position 112,711,564 of record CM040430.1, on the reverse strand, counting down.
GGAGAAATTACGGATTCGAAGCAAACTTCGGTAATCTCCCGACTATCCTATTGTTTGGCTTGGATTTAGGAAAGTCCTAATGTTTATTTAATGTTTTAATCTCGCCAATTTTAGTTAATTAGGGCTTATATTTATATGACGAATCATACAAATTGCTCGGAAGATATGAGGGTTTATGTCGTATCGGACAACTACCTCGGAATCCTAAGACCTGGTTAGGGCTTAATTTGCAATGCAAATGCCTAACGAAGAGTCGAGGATTTATGTTGCACTAGGCAAACTACCTCGAAGTGCTATGGTTTTGTTGTTTAATTCTAGGAAAGTTTTGTTGATGTCGGTTCAAGTTTTGCTGACGACGATGGCCGTGCTGCCCACCATGCTCCGAGCTCCTTGTTGTTGCAGAGGTTTAGTTTTAGAAGTCAGAAATCAGGAGATGAGAGAAGTGTTTTGGTTTAGAGAAGTCTTAATTTCCAAGTATTTTTTGTGTTTTAATTAAAACAAATCTTAAAGTTGATTATAACGACACCGGTTAAGATCCCACGGTTCCATCCTTCCGGCATCATTATTTTTATCGGATTCACTTAGTCCAGATGAATTTGCTAAACTCAATCGAATGAGTTCCACACTTTCATTTAGACCGTGGGAAATCCCGTTAGCAACACGTAGGTTACATCATCCGAGGTATTCCCGATCATCCAACGGGACGTTTTAATTTAGTTGTAATTGTAGTTTTGTGTTCTGTTTGTGATTAAATTTTGAGTTGTCTTATATTTTGAAATGTTGTGGAGGTGAATTTTATCTTGTAGTGTCTTTTAATTTAGTTATGGGTTTCAGTTTTGGTTTCTGTCCTAAAGGTGTAGGTTTTCATGCAACTGTTGTTTTATCATGCAAGAAAAATAAGTGCGATGCAATTAAATAAATTGTTGTAAAGTAAATCGCAATAAAATAAAAGCGTACCTGGAGGGTCTTCCCGTCATCCCAAGCTGCACTTAAAACACAATTAGAATATTTAAGCAAGTTCCTAGGTAAAGCTAAGGGAAAGGGTTATGGTTTTCTACCAAATTCCTAATCCTATAACTTAGTCATTTCCTATGACGTCTAGGTTCTTTGTGTTTTTGGCTTGAAGACGATTTTCTTCATCAAAGAACAATTAAGTTCAATTGTTCTTATAAATGTCCTATCATATCGAGGAAGTGCTTAGGAAGGATCCCAAACATCTTTTCAATATTTCTAGGATTGTTTTAAGTCCAAGAGAATTTAATTATGTAAATGAATCGATCGTCCGAGGTTTTCAAATTTTATTAACTTGCTCGAATGAACTAGAACATTTGAATATCCTATAAGTGAAGTGTCACTTCATTTGATATTCCATTTAGGAGTTATGATAATAAAAGCTCCTAAGGGCAAAATAAGTATTTAATGATTTGTGATTCAAATTTAAGTTCAAATTAATGATTTAAGTTTGGAATAGTGTTCAAGTTATTTTAGATTTATTTTTGAGTTCTTTATGTCTTAGGTGATGTTATTTAATTCAACATAATTCAATTTAATTTAATTTAATTTAATTTAATTTAGTTTGATTTGATTTAATTTAATTCAATTTAGTTTGATTTGATTTAATTTTTAATTTAATTTAATTTAATTTAATTTAATTTAATTTAATTTAATTTAATTTATTTAATTTAATTTAATTAATTTATTTAATTTTATTTAATTTAATTTAATTTAATTTAATTTATTTAATTTAATTTATTTAATTCATTTAATTTAATTTAATTTGTTAATTTAATTTAATTTAATTTAATTTAATTTAATTCAACTTTTAATCTTAATTTAATTTAATTTAATTTTAATTTAATTTACTTAATTTAATTTAATTTTTAATTTAATTTAATTTAATTTTAATTGGAATTTTTGAAAGAGTTTAATGATTTAATTTTAGTTTAATGATTAAGTCATTTAATATTTTAAGTTTGAGTTATCATTTTAATTAAGAGTTGAATATTAATGAGATGATTAATTTAGGGATTTTTAAATTAAAGAATAAATCTCTTCCTAATAATATCCCTATTTTAATAATTCCAATTTTGTTATTCTTCCAAATTTAATCAATTATTTAATTAAAGTTTAATCATTTTAAATTGCTTAATGGGTTTCTACCCTTTAATTATTTAAATTTCAATCATCCAAATCAGATTAAGATCAAATATTTTACTTGTTAATTTTTTATTAAACCTAAAGTTTTAATTAAGGGTTAAAATTTTAATTACCATTTTGCCCTTTAAGCCTAATAATTTTATAACTCACTAAATTGAACTCAAATGAACTTGAAATTTTTATGTGACTTCACTCATATGTCAATAAAGACAGGAGAGGAGAAAATGTGATTTTTCTGTATTTAATTTATTTATATAATTATTTTTAGTAGAAAATAAAGATTTTCAAGGAAAATTTGATAACATGACCAAGGGTAAGTTTCTGTCCTTAAGAAAATTAGGGAACATTCCTAATGACCAGAGGACCACTTGGACCAAATTTTGTGATTTTTTGAATTATATTTTATTTATTAGAATTATTTTAAGTTCTGGAGTATTAATTAATTTAAAAATAGAATACAAGTTGAACAATGAATTTTATAATTTTTAAAATTCTCTCTGATATCAAGGATTCCAGAGAACCAAACTTTACAATTTTCTGATTTTTCTATGATTTATTACAATTATTTTAGTGAAAATGCTAGAAAATACATTTTTTTAATTTTAAAATTACCCTAGAGCTTTAAAATTTAATATCTCACTAAATAGACCTAGGAAAAATATGGGGTTTGTTCCTAAGTGATTAAAATTCAAAATGTGACATTTTAGTGAATTTTATTATTTTTGTGATTTTTATTATTTTTTAATTATTAAAAATATTAAAATAATATTAAAAATCAACTTTTTAGAAAATTGAAATTTTAATTTTCTTAAACTCCCCTGATATCAGAGAGGCTCCAAAACCAATTTGGTGAATTTTTGAAAGGTATTTTGAAAGTTATGAATTTTTAAAGTTTAAAATGACTAAGCGGCTTAATCAACCCAATTAGTGGGGCTAAACAAGTCCAATTGACCTCAAATTTTTATGGTGGGTTCCTCTGATCCTAAAGGTCAGTGGAGAATTGATTTCAAGTCAATTTGATCTATGGTTAACTCTAATTAATTAGAGACCTATTTTGGGTGTTTAAGCCAATTAGGGTTAATTTGAGTGAATTAACTCAAATCCTATTTTTCCTAGGGTTCTCTGGTCATAAGGAACATCACCAAATTTTCTTAGAATTTATTACACAACATGCTATTTACTGGAATTAAAATACTCAAAACAGTGACATGAATTTGAAAAATCAATAACTCTTCATAGGGGTGGCCTCTGACCTTGGAAAATTCAGGGAATGTCCCTAAGTTCGCAGGCTTCAAAAGCCCTATAGTCTCATGCCATGGTGAATTGTGTGAATGCATGTAGAATTGAAACAATGCAGGGAGTAAATAATTAATTAAAAATAAAATACTGGACAAAATTAATTAATTTCTTTTCCACATTATTCTCCTCTCGTTCACCGAGCAAGAGGGTATTTTTATTTTATTTTTAGGATTTTTCTACACAAAGATATGAATTTTCCAAGTTTAGGGAATTAAATAAATTAGAAAATACCCTATTTTTCTATTTATCCGAGTCGGCGCCGCGTCAACCTTAGCCTCTCCGAAGCGGTACGTGTCGCGCCGCGATCGGGCGCCGCCATCCGAGTCGGCCCGTCCCGGGACCCGCAGCTCATGTAACATTCTCTGGTCCGGCGCAATCTGATCCGTCCGCTCGATACATGCGCGATCCAACGGCTCCTGGTCATCGTCTACGACTGGTGTGCACCCGTGACCGTCAACCTTCTAACCCTAATTTCTCACTCGATTCTCAATGGATTTTCGTGTTCTTATGCTCTATGGATTCGTCTTCAAGAGACGAACACATCCATACGGTAAACATGCATTGAAATTTACTCAAATGAAATGGAGAATCTCTCGTAAGCTCGGGAAGAAGAATGAATTCATACCTTTGCTCGCAGAAGTGAAGCTTCGATCCGAGAGTTGTTGCACCTTCGATCGGATCCTAGAAGCTCCGGATGAAGTCTCCCGGTCCAGTGAATTGTCTAGGTTGGACTTCGACCACAGCTCGATCACAAAGCTTGGAGTCCGGAGCAACCGGGTGGCCTCGGAGATGGGGCTTTTGCTGGTGGACACCTTCCCTTGGTCCGGTGAAGGTGTAGAACCAATCAATTTGGGGATTGGTCCACCGTGGAGAAGTGTCCTGGTTTTGGGTGGAATTTCAACTCCGAAATTGAGCTTACGGAGAAGAAACTGGCAGGGGGATCTCACCTGGGATGAAGTGCTCGTGTATGGGGAGGAGTCCGGAACAATTTTGGCAGTAGTTTTGGCAAGGTTTGTGCAACTCTTTCTTCATGGCCGTGAGGGGTGGTGTTTAAATAGGCATGGTCGGAGGCTCTCCCGTGGGGGTTTAATGGTTGGGATCACTGCTTAGGTCAAGGGAAGAACAACCATGCTATCCATTCGGGTTGGGACAAGTCAGCAATGGAGAATTTCAATGTTGGCTCACATGTGAGCTTTCGGCCATGGTGTTTTCCGGCGACCGGGTGGCTGGCCTGACAGTAAGGGTCACCCTCGTGGTCAGTGGGTCGGGTCGGGTGTTTGTGCAAGCAATTGGGAATGGCCAAGTGTAAAGGAGATGGCTTGGAATGGAATGGGGAAGAGGCCATTTTGGCTAGGTTTGGGTCAACCCAGCCTTTTGGGCTCGGTGCACCACCCAAGGTCCGGTCTTGGGCCGAAAAGAGTCACTTGGGTCACTGCCATGGAGTGGTGAAGTCTCCATCCATGGTGAGGTGGCTAAGCATGGTTTAGTGTGTGACATGCTTAAGGTAAAAAAAGGTTTAAGAAGGATTAGGAAAGGGCCCCTCTTCTTGCCATAAATGGACTAATGACAAGTCAAAGCCCTCATGGCTTCATGTGGCTTCGAGGATGGCTTGTTCATGGCTCCATTTGGTTTGGGAAAAGGTTGACTTGTTTCATGAAAAGGGTTTTAGGAATTTTTTGGTAATTTGATGGAAATTTGTATGGAACTTGATTTGGAATGATTTGATGATGGATTTAGGACTTAGCTATTGAGTTTAATTGAAAGTATGATGAGGGGAAATGTCATGTGGGCTTTAGGATGATTTGGGCTCATTGAAATGGTTTTAGATGGGCTTTTAAAATGGTTTAGGAAAGTGGGCTTTTGAATTTTAAAATGGATTTTGGGATGAAATTTTGGTAAAGGCTTGGGCCAAATAATTGTTGAGTTTGGTTTAGGGATGCTTCATGAGTGGTTTGAAACAAGTTTGAGGTGATTTGGGTTTGAATTGGGTTGGATATGGGCCTTTTTGGTAAAGTGGCTAAGGTGGGCCAAAATGGGCTACCATGGGCCAAAGTTGGGCTAGAGTTGAAATTGATGTAAAATTAATGTTGGGAAATGTTTATGGGAGTGTTTCAAAGAGGTTTTGGCTTTGGTTAGGTTTTGATTTTGGGATTCGGGCTCATTCTGGGCTAGGTTTAGGTTTAGGTCAAAATTGGGCTTTTTGATTTTGGGTTGAATTTGAGTGGGGTTTGGGTCTAAATTTTGGGCAAATCATGTTAGTGTTTTGTTTATGGGGATGTTAAGGAAGGTTTGGAAAAGATTTGGGGTTAATTGGAGTTGAATTGGGTGAGTTTGGGTTAGGTTTGGGTCATAGGTCCAAATTGGGCTTTAAGGCCAAAAGTGAAATTGGATCCCAATGCCACTCAAATTGGGCTTGGATTGGGTCTAGATTGGTGTTGGGGATGTTGAATTGAAGTTTATAATTGAATTGGACCAAAATTGGGGTCAATTGGGTAGATTTGGTTTGACATTGGGTTTACTTTGGGTTAAAATGGGTCAAATTGGGGTTTTGATAAAAGTGGGGTAAATTGACAAAATTGGCCCATGGTGTAGTTGAACAAAATGAAATTGGGAATATTTGGGATTTTCTGGAATTTTCTGGGAATTTTCTGAATTTTTGGATTTTTTGGGTCAAGAGGGGTATTTTGGGTATTTGGAGGGTATTTTGGAATTTTTTGGCATTTTTGGGTATGGATGATCAATTTAAGTGATGTGGAAATGTTTGGGATTGATTTTGGAGAATTTTGGGTAATTTGGAAATTTTTGAGAAATTTGGGTAGTTTCAAAGGCATTTGGTAGGTTAGGCGGGGTGTAGGGTCCGTGGGTCAAAATCGAAAATTTGGAAAATTGAAGATTGGGTGGATGTAAGTGGAATACAACCATTTTGGTTGAGCCATTAAGCCATATCAAGCCCACATGAGCCATGAAGGGACTCATTTGAGGCATTCACTATGTTGTTCCTAACCCTCTTAGCCAAGGGCTTAGGGGTTAAGGACCATCCATGTGAATCACCTACATGAGTCAGGAAGTCAAGTTGGGTATGGGTGTATTTTCAGGAGGTGTATGGAAGTGTAGTGTGTAGGTGTAGCGTGTGTGCAAGTCAACCCTTCACCAGACCAGGCCACCCAGGGCAGTCCTAAGGCCAAAGAGTCCTATAGGAACTCATCCTTCAAACTTCCACATTTGATTTCAACACTCTAGGTGATTAGGGGTCTACAGTCAAGTTTGTGGAGTTTGCAGGGAGTTTAGAAGTGGTTTGAAATTCTAGGTGGTGGGTCTCAATTCTAGTCCTCTAAGATAGTCAAAGGAAAAGCCTAAGGCTAGATCCTAAGTACTAAAGAGAAGAAGAGAAGACCTCATCAAAAATGAGGTCAACAAAGCCGGCGCTATCACTTGCGATAGAAGAACCCCCTCAACAAGAGACAATTGAAGAAAAGAAGAAAATTGACGAAGAAGAGAAGACCAAGGCACCTAAGGCTAGGCTAGGGGCTGCTTATCCTAGGATAGTTGTTTCCGATTCGGGGGAGAAATCCCTCGAACCTCTGACTCTGTATGATTATCCGCCCACTCCGGTGGGATCTTATAATGATGAGGGTTATGGCGTTGGCTACGTTTTGACTGTTTCTAACGATTACGTAACTAGCGACAATCAACCTAATCCGGACGTCGATTCCGATACAAATAACAATTCTCAAATCATACACAATCTCGACGATCACAATGATGAAGAAGACATCCACCAGAAAGGCTACGAGAGTTCAACAAGCAACGAATCTATTTGCGAATTTCGAGGAACTCCAATCACAATAGAGTTAGAGCCTTCAGACTCCGAAGCTAATCCTGAAGAACTTGTCATTCCAATTCAGGAAGAGACACCAGCAAACTCAATGATAAACTTAGAAGAAATCACAGAAGTCAACTTAAGAAGTGGAAGAGTTCTACCTCCGAGAATGGGTCCAAAGGACAAAGGAAAGCAGGTGGTTGTTCAGGAAGAACCAACCCCGGCAGAAGAAATACCCATTCGAGAAGAAAACGAGGCACATGAAAACAAAGTGGATTACAACGTGCTAGCCCATCTTAGGAAACTACCGGCCCAACCGAGCATCTACGACGCTCTCATCTTATCAAAGGAGATGAGAGAAGCTCGATCAAGGCCTTACTTGATCCGAAATTTGCTTAACTCAAATGGCCGGAGAGTCCTTAGATGAGGTTTGCTCGTTAAAGGAACGACGAGGTGTTACCTTCACGGACGACGACCTATTACTTGGGACGACGGACCACAACCGACCATTGTACATTTCGATTACAATTGGGAAGTTTACGCTCTCCAGAGTATTGGTGGATCGAGGAGCATCAATCAATATAATGAATCTTCAAACGCTAGCATACTTGGAAATTGATGCTCGCGAGCTCGAAGTGGACAAAATGTTATTAAGAGGATTCAACCAGAAAGGAGAAAGAGCCCTCGGCTCAATAACACTGCTAATGAAGACCGGTGACTTAGCAAAGACAACCGCGAAATTTCACATAATTGATTCAGAAACGTCATTCAACGCTCTACTGGGCCGACCGTGGATACATGAAAACAGAATGGTACCATCATCTCTACATCAATGCATTAAATACTACGATGGAGGGGAACAGTGTATTAAAGGTGACTTACAACCGTTCTCTGTACATGAAATCCGAATCCATGAAGATGCGACTTATTATGCACCTCCGAAGAAAACGATCTTCTCCGGAGATACCATAACAAATGAAGCAAAGGAAATTTGGGACAACGAAGAACCCGAAGTTCTAGTCCAACAGTCACTCACCACTCCCTTACGGCGAGATGGTGAAGGTTTCTCCACAACTCGCATCCGAGGTCGAGGCCGGGGACGAGGTCGTGGCAGAGACATTAGGACAATTGGACAGAGGAAACCAGCCATCAATGTTGATTGGGAAGATAGTTCTGAAGAAGAAAAAGAAATCAAACAAGAAGCAGCGACAATAAGTCGAAAGAAGCCGCAATTCAGAATCCCTCTTGAAGATGAAAGAAACGAAGAATATAAATCGATGTACGAGAAGATTAACCACTATGTACATACTATGACCCCGACCCCGATCCATTCTAATAAGATCGAGGGTATGGAGGTCAAAGAGGTACGTAGCGGTGGTGCAAAGCCCATCAAATTCTACCGTGGTGCTCCTTCCTCCAAAACCGAAAATAATGTACAATTTGAAGATGCTACTTCATCGAATTAATGGAATTGCCTTTTGAATGGTACTCTCCACGTGTTCAAAATTTAATTCAGCGTGGTTTCTTACCTCGACAATGGACAAAAGGTCAATAACAACGTTTTGAAAATTTATGGAATAACTCCGGTCGTCCACCCAACTCAAAACATGGTCTCGGATTCGGCACAGTAGGGTCAGTTGACGATACTGAATTTTGCTTGGTTGTCACCTGCGAGTCTAATGAAAACTGCATGGAAACTACGGAAAGGCTCGAAGATTTACAAATTGGAGATGCTCCACCAGAGTTTGAAGAAGAGATCAAATCTACAATTGATGAGTTAACGGAAGTTAACTTAGGTACTAGCGAAGAACCTAGACCTACCTTTGTTAGCTCCTTACTTAATAAAGAAGATTCTGAAGAAATAATTAAGTTATTAATGGAATTTAAAGATTGTTTCGCTTGGAGCTACGATGAGATGCCAGATTTAGCTCCAGAGGTCGCAGTCCATAAGCTAGGGGTGGACCACCGCTTCGTTCCGATCGGACAAGGTCCCGAAGAATGCGTCTAGAAATCGAACAACAAGTCATAGCTGAAGTTAAAAAGCTAATAGACGCCAAATTTGTCCGTGAAGAACAATACCCGACTTTGTTAGCCAACGTGGTACCGATCGAAAGAAGAATGGTCGGATCGGAATTTGTGTGGATTTCGAGAGATTTAAACAAGGCATGTCCGAAAGATGAATTCCCTCTACCGATCCCGGAATTAATGATCGACATTGCTTCAACACATGAAATATTCTCATTCATGAATGGATCTTCGGGATACAACCGGATAAAAATGGCTCCGAAGATGAAAAACTTACAGCGATTCGTAACGCCGATCGGGGTATATTGCTACACAGTGATGCCATTCGGACTGAAGAACGCAGGAGCAACCTACCAGAGAGCAATGACAAGAATTTTTGATGATCTCATCCACAATCAAGTCGAATGCTACGTGGACGATGTAGTCATCAAAAGCAAAATAAAGGAAAACCACCTGTATGATTTGAGAATTGTTTTCGAACGATTAAGACAATTTAACCTTAAGATGAATCCCTTAAAATGCGCCTTCGGCGTCACCTCCGGGAAATTCTTAGGATTCGTTGTCCGACATCGCGGAATTGAAATCGACCCGGAAAAGATTAAAGCTATCTTAGAGATGCCACCTCCCAGAACCTTAAAACAACTACGATCTTTTCAAGGGAAGTTGGCATATCTTCGACGCTTTATCTCAAACTTGTCGGGTAGGTGTCAACCTTTCTCGGCACTAGTTAAAAAGGACGCCAAATTTATTTGGGAAGAGAAATGCCAGAGGGCCTTCGAGGACATTAAACAATATTTAATGACACCTCCTGTCTTAGCAACCCCAGTCTCAGGTAGACCGCTAATACTTTATACCGCGGCCTTAGACGACTCTCTCGGAGCCCTGTTAGCCTGTGTCAATGATGAGGGTAAAGAAAATGCTCTTTACTACCTAAGCCGTCGTTCATCGCCGACGGAAATAAGGTATCCCGCAATTGAAAAGCACCGTTTGGCCCCGATCTTCGCCGCTCAAAAGCTCGGGCACTACATGCTTTCTCATAAGGTCAACCCGATTTCGAAATTTAATCCATTGCAATACTTGATGACCCGCCCAACGCTTTCCGGCAGACTTGCCAGATGGTCAATGATATTATTGCAATTCGATATAACTTTCGTGCCTCTTTGTGCCGTAAAGGGACAAGTCTTAGCAGACTTCCTCGCGAAGCACACCCTTTGCCGGCAGAATCGCCTCTCAATGACGACTTGCCAGATGAACAAATAATGAACCTAGAAGACCCTGATGATCGACGTTGGGAATTATATTTCGACGGAGCATCTTCAGCACACAAAGACGAAGAATCGCAAGTGATAGTACCCGGTAAGGCAGGGATCGGATTAATCTTTATAACACCGGAGCGGGGGATGTTAAGATACTCCTACCACTTGACAGAGCCGTGCACAAATAACGAAGCGAATACGAAGCCCTCATAACAGACTCGGAATTAACTATTCAAATGGGGATAACGTGACATCAACATCTACGGGGATTCGCAATTAATCATTCAACAAATCGCCGGACAATACAGAATTTTAAAACCAAGACTCGAGCAATACTTCCAGTATGCCATACAGCTGTTGGAACAGATTCCGAATGTGACGATCTACAAAATTCCCAGAAGAAAACGCTTTAGCAGATGCGCTAGCCCGCCTCGCAAAAGAATTTGCCCGTTTGCAAGATGAATCGCTGGAAGTGTCGGCTCACGGACGTCGGGTCCTATCACAACTCGACATAGACACAATACACAAATCGAAAAAGAAAAAGGATCAATTGCGACGAAGGATGTGAAAACACGGAAGATCGGCGACGACCATTAATAGACTACTTGCAAACGGGAAAACTACCGGACGATAGGTCGTTAGCCCACCGGATCAAGAAAAGAACTCGTCCTACGCATTAATAAACAATACATTATACGAAGGTCTTTTGATCAAATGTGGCTAAGATGCCCGAGCGGGTCCGAGGCTCGTGAAATCGTTAAAGAGGTGCATTCGGGACTCTTTGGCGCTCACCGATCGGGTCCGAAGATGAAAATGAAAATTAAAAGACTAGGGTACTACCGGCCCTCGATGATGACCGATCGCATGAAAATCGCCAAGAGCTATCACCAATGCCAAGTGCACGGAGTGGTTCTACACCAACCTCCAAATGTGCTACATCCGACAATTGCGTCGTGGCCATTTGAATGTTGGGGCACGGATATAGTGGGTCCAATAGAACCACCATCTTCAAAAGGACATCGCTTTATTCTCGCGGCTACAGATTACTTTTCTAAATGGGCAGAGGCAGTTCCACTTAGAGAAGTAAAAGCACACCATGTGCTACAATTTTTTAAGAACCAAGTTGTTTACCGATTCGGGGTGCCGCGCAGGATCATCTCAGATAATGGGTCAGCATTCAGAAGCACACAAATCAACAATTTTGTCAGGAGACACGGAATCGACCGGCGATATTCAACAATTTACTACCCAAGAGCAAACGACCTTCGTCGAGGCTTTTAATAAAACTCTCGTTCAAATTTTAAAGAAGACTTTGGACGATAATAAGAGAAATTGGCACGAGAAGTTATTAGAAGCCTTATGGGCCTACCAGACAACCTTCAGAACTCCTACTCAAGCTACACCTTACGCTCTGGTGTATGGGTCCGAGGCAGTGTTACCTTTAGAGGTCCAGCTTCCTTCACTCAGAATTGCGATTGCAAACAAAATCACGACAGAAGAGAATGCCAAATTACGACTAGAAGAATTGGAAAGCCTGGAAGGGAAAAGACTTGCAGCGCAGCAAAATTTAGAACTATACCAAGCTAAGATGGTTCAAGCCCATGACAGACTGGTCCGCCCAAGAACCTTCAAAATTGGTGACTTAGTTCTCGTTCTCAAGAGACCTATTCTTGCACACCACAAGGTTGGAGGAAAATTTGAACCCACTTGGAAGGGACCGTTTGTAGTTGAGGCAGTCTACTCAGGAGGCTCCTACCAGTTAGTGAACTGCCAAGGAGAACGACATATGCTTCCGATCAATGGGCGATACTTGAAAAAGTATTACGCTACCTGATGTTTCGAAGGAATGAATTTTTCGTCCCTAGAAGCACGGGTGAAGTAATTACTTATGACTGGGTCCGAACCCAAAATAATAAAAATGTGCTAAAATAAATAAAATCATGATAATAAAGTTTTCTTTGTTTTCTCTCTTCCAAATCAAAATCTCTTTCCTGATCTTTTCCTACTTCATTCCTGTCAAATTTAAAAAATATAAAAATAAAAATTTTTTTTCTTTAATAAACATTTTCTTAATGTTCTTGTTCTTAGTACAGCCCCTGATCCTTTTCCTTGTCTTTTCGCAGGGAAATGTCGAACGGGCGGTTGGTCCTGAACTTTAGAAATGGCGTAAGCCTTGCACTCGATGAAAAGAGGGTGAAAGATGGAGCGATAATAGAGATCGACTCAGACTTCGCACCAGCGGGCCTGCAATACGAGGAAAGTGACTGGGTCCCGATTGACAGAGAGGAACTGCCCAGTCAGACAGTAATGAAAGTGGGTGGCCCAAGCCACCAATCCAGCAACAAGAAGAGAAAAACAAACACTGAAGAAGACAAGAGAATCAAATCTGTAGTCGCTACAGCAGAGGGCAGGCTTGTCAGCGCCGCGCCCACAGAAACTCAGGAAGTACGAAGAGCCACTCTCACAGCAACTCAGCGAAGGAATAAAAATCGTCGTATCCGCAAGATGTTAACCAAATTAGCAGCGGACCAGCGCGACGAGACAGTTGCTACTACCAGTGCATATACTTCAAGGATACCGGTTCACCAGGAACCAGGAGAAAGGAGGCCAGCTCCGAGGATGACAGAAGAAACCAGAGAAATCTCAAGAAGAACAGAAGAAAGAAGGCTACTACGCCACCAGATGAAGCCACCGGTAATGCATGACCTTGTTGCAGAAGCAACCCGGAGGATGTCCCGACGGACATCATCCCCGAGGAGCCGAGGTATGCGGGAGAACGTGAAGGGATTGAGCCATATATCCCACGAGACGTCACCGAGGCCTCGCCATTTGCAAATTATCCCGAATACGAGCTAGAAAGAATACGTAATGTCCAAAAGAAAACTTTTGAGTACTTCGAGAGAATCGAGGCGGGAGGATCAACATACTAGAAGGCCTCGAGTTACATACGTACGTATTCTCGAATACGAACAACAACGGATCGTGGATCGCATCCGGATTTGAAAAAGATGGGCCGAGCAGAGCCGCTTAAGAGAAAACACATACTCGGAACCCCGGAGATGGATGTCGTGGAAGGGGAGAATTACAATACAATGTGGATGTTGCTACAACTTCGCGAGAAGACAGAAGGGAAACCCACCGTGGATACTCCGTCATGGCCGTGTAGATCCAATGCCATTAGTCATTAAAAGGATGGTAAAAAGAATGATAACATGGGGGGTACGCTGGCAGATTGCATACCCAATAGTTGCATCATTAACATTTACAAGAAGGGTGATCGCATTCCCCGCACATAGATCATCACGACTTTGTTAGACCTTTCGCACAGCTTCTTTTCGAATGAGTGTAACATCATGTTCGGATCCGACCTCCGGATAGCGGGCCCGGTGAGTTCCGAGGGCCAGCAAAGATACCATTACCGGTAGGTTCCGTCATGATACGAAGGGCAACGGGGCGGATGTCGCTAAACATTGCATACAGGAGTACCAGTGAAGCGGATCTCAGTTACTTTCAGAAGGATGGACGACAGGAAAGCACCTTACCACTTCCAGCCAGACCCGGAGCTAGAGAGCCTCCGACCTTACGAGCTGTGAGTTGCATGGAAAATATCACACCTCCAACGTACATCCATACGGCATCCTCGCCAAGGATGGCTTGGAAGGTGATGTTATTGACCATGTACCTCACTATTCAGACATGGATTTTTGACGATACCTTTTTGGATGGATCGACAAAGATCATACATAGTCCGTTTCGAGTCTACATGGATTGTATGAGATGTATTCCAGATCGAGTTGTATGATGTATCTTCAACATGATTGGAATGAAAGTGACCATGTCACATTTTTGGCCTTCACCTCTTTTGTGCAAATTGACTGGGAAACGCCATTAAAGTTAAACGAACTTCGAACAAAGAACAAAAAGAAGAAAATAAAAATATAAATAATAAATGAGAATTATTTTTCCATTAAAAATCCAAACATAAAAATAACTTCAAAATCCACGTGAACGCTAAATAAAATTCACATGAACATTAAATACACAGCTAAAAAAAAATTTTGGAAAGTTAAAGGACAAACAAAATGAAAATGAAACTCAAAACGGATCTCACTCTAAATTCATCTTTTCAAACATTTCAAATAAACTCCAAATCGAAATTTATCTCAAGAAGCTTTGAAATTCTCTGTCGGGACAACTCTTCCTCACAAGAGACCCACACTTCAATTTCGGAACCCTAAACCTTTTTTTCGTCACATCGAAATCATTTCGACTTTTGTGGCCTACCTTTCTTCCCGTATGGAAATCGACTAGGTCTATTGACACGGAGCCACGAGCTTTGTCTGATTTGGTTCTGATGACATGAGACTGGGTCCATCTTCTCCCAAATAAACTTTCGAGATTGGAATCCATTTCCAATTCTCATTAAACTTCCGAGATTGGAATCCACTTCCGATCCTCATTAAACTTTCGAGATTGGAATCCACTTCCGATTCTCATTAAACCTTCGAGATTGGAACCAGTTTCCATTTCTCATTAGACCTTCGAGATTGGAACCAGTTTCCAATTCTCATTAAACCTTCGAGATTGGAACCGGCTTCCAATTCTCATTAAACTTTCGAGATCGGATCCAGCTTTCCATTTCTCATTAAACCTTCGAGATTGGAACCAGTTTCCAATTCTCATTAAACTTTCGAGATTGGAATCCACTTCCGATTCTCATTAAACCTTCGAGATTGGAACCAGTTTCCATTTCTCATTAGACCTTCGAGATTGGAACCAGTTTCTAATTCTCATTAAACCTTCGAGATTGGAACCAGTTTCCAATTCTCATTAAACCTTCGAGATTGGAATCAGTTTCCAATTCTCATTAAACCTTCGAGATTGGAACCAGTTTCCATTTCTCATTAAACCTTCGAGATTGGAACCAGTTTCCAATTCTCATTAAACTTTCGAGATTGGAATCCACTTCCGATTCTCATTAAACCTTCGAGATTGGAACCAGTTTCCATTTCTCTTTAGACCTTTGAGATTAGAACCAGTTTCCAGTTCTCTTTAGACCTTCGAGATTGGAACCAGTTTCCAATTCTCATTAGACCTTCGAGATCGGAACCAGCTTCCATTTCTCTTTAGACCTTCGAGATTGGAACCGGCTTCCATTTCTCTTTAGACCTTTGAGATTGGAACCGGTTTCCATTTCTCCTTAGACCTTTGAGATTGGAACCGGTTCCATTTCTCTTTAGACCTTTGAGATTGGAACCAGCTTCAGCTCTCTTTGGACCTTCGAGATTGGAACCGGCTTCCATTTCTCCTTAGACCTTCGAGATCGGAACCAGCTTCCATTTCTCTTTAGACCTTCGAGATTGGAACCGGCTTCCATTTCTCCTTAGACCTTCGAGATTGGAACCGCTTCCAATTCTCATTAAACCTTCGAGATTGGAACCGGCTTCCATTTCTCTTTAGACCTTCGAGATTGGAACTAGTTTCCATTTCTCTTTAGACCTTCGAGATCGGAACCGCATTCCAGGTCCTCTTTAAACTTTCGAGATTAAAACTTCGTTTCAATTCTCATTAAACTTTCGAGATCGACTACCTAAATTCCGATTCTCATCCCCTTCAATCAACACTTAAACTCCGATTCTCATTCGCGAGTCGGTACCCCGATTCCAGCTTTCTTTGCAATCCCGAGGTTGGAACCCAGGTTTCAATTCTCATTTCAAATCCAAATTTTCTCAAATTGATTTTAAACCAAACTTCAATCTAAATTGAAACTCAAAATCTAAACTTACATATCAAAACTTAAACTAATACAAAACGAAAATCTAAATCGAAATTCCTCCAGATCATGTGATTTGGGACTCACCTCCTTTTCCCTTCCCCAGCGAGAGTTCAGGAATCTCCAGTCTTAGAGATATACTTGACACTCCCCGGCGGAAACTCTTCTACTTCGTCCTAAGTTTGTCACTTGGACATCTATGTTGGTTTTGTTGATCTCTTCGGTCAACGCCAATACGCGCGGTGTGCTTGGTTAGCACACCACACCTATTGGGGGTCCATTTGTTGACCTCATTTTTGATGAGGTCTTCTCTCCTTCTTTTTAGTACTTAGGATCTAGCTTTAGGCTTTTCCTTTGACTATCCTAGAGGATTAGAATTGGGACCCACCACTTAGAATTTCAAACCACTTCTTAACTCCCTACAAACTCCACAAACTTGATTGTAGACCCCTAATCATCTAGAGGGTTGAGATCAAATGTGGAAGTTTAAAGGATGAATTCCTATAGGACTCTTTGGCCTTAGGACCGCCTCAGGTGGCCCGGTCCAGTGAAGGGGGCTGACTTACACACACATTACACCTATACACTACACTTTCACACACCTCCTAAAACCACACCCATACCCAACTTGACCTCCCGACTCATGAAGGTGGTTCACATGGATGGTCCTTAACCCCTAAGCCCTCGGCTAAGAGGGTTAGGAACAACATAGTGGATGCCTCAAATGAGTCCCTTCTATGGCTCATGTGGGCTTGATATGGCTTCATGGCTCAACAAAAATGATTTCATTCCACTTACATTCACCCAATCTTCAATTTTCCAAATTTTCAATTTTTGACCCCCGGGACCCTACACCCGCCAAGCCTACCAAATGCCCTTGAAATTGCCCAAAATTTGCAAAATCACCTAAACTACCCAAAATCCCCAAAAACATTCCTAAACATTTCCTCACCACTCAAATTGATCATCCATACCCAAAAATACCAAAAATTCCAAAAATACCTCCCAATACCCTCCAAATACCCAAAATACCCCTCTTAGCCAAAAAATCCAAAAATTCAGAAAATTCCCGAGAAAATTCCAGAAAATCCCAAATATTCCTAATTTCATTTTGTTCAACTACACCATGGGCCCATTTTGTCAATTTACCCCACTTTTATCAAAACCCCCAATTTGACCCATTTTAACCCAAAGTGAACCCAATGTCAAACCAAACCTACCCAATTGACCCAAATTCTGGTCCAATTCAATTCTAAACTTCAATTCAACAACCCCAACACCAATCTAGACCAAATCCAAGCTCAATTTGATTGACATTTGGATCCAATTTCACTTTTGGCCTTAAAGCCCAATTTGGCCCCTTCCCCTTTCTACTTTGATTCAACCACTTTACACATGTCAAACCTCAATTGACTGCACAAGCCTCCAGCCCTGACCCACCTGAGCTTGAGGGTGACCTGACCCTGGCCGGCCAGCCACCGCAGCCGCCGGAAACCACCGGCCGAGAGCTCGCATGCGAGCCCAAACTTGGAATTCTCACCGCTCGAGCCGCCTCACTCCAAATGGCCACCATGGTCGTTCTTCACATGCCAAGAGCAGTCGATCCCAGCCCTCAACTCTCCCTTGGAGGCCCTCCACCCTCTCCTATTTAAACACCACCCCTCTCGGCCATGAGAGGTGCTGAACCTAACCTTAAGGAAACTCTGCCAAAATCACTCCAGATCACTCTCCACACATAGAGCACTTGATCCCCACTGAATTCCAGCCCCAATCCCCTCCAGCCGAGCTCAATTTTGAGCTCAAACTTTAGCCCAAAAACCAGGACACTTCTTCACAGTGAGCCAATCCCCAAATTGATTGGTCCTACACCTTCACCTGGACCAAGAGGAGAAGTTTCCCACTGAAAGCCCCATCTCTGAGCCACCCAGGTTGCTCCAGCCTCCAAGCTTTGTGATCGGGCTGTGGTCACTTTCATAGCTAGACAATTCACCGTGCCAAGGGACTTCATCCGGAGCTTGCTTGGACCCAATCGAAGGTGACACAACTCTCGGATCGAAGCTTCACTTCTGCGAGCAAAGGTATGAACTCATTCTTCTTCCCGAGCTTATAGAGATTCTCCATTTAATTTGAATCAATTTCAATGCATGTTTACCATATGGATGTGTTCGTCTCTTCAAGACGAATCCATAGAGCATAAGAACACAAAAATTCATTAAGAATCGAGTGAGAAATTAGGGTTAGAAGGTTGACGGTCACGGGTGCACACCAGTCGTAGACGATGACCAGGAGCCGTTGGATCGCGCGTGTATCGAGTGGACGGTTCAGATTGCGCCGGACCAGGGAATGATACGCGAACCGCGGGTCTCGGGACGGCCGACTCGGATGGCGGCGCCCAATCACGGCGCGACACGTACCCCTTCGGAGTCTGCCGAGGTTGACACGGCGCCGCGTGGATAAGTAGGAAATTAGGGATTATTCGATTTATTTAAATACCGAACTTTAAAAATCCATATCTTTGTGTAGAAAAATCACAAAAATAAAATAAAAATATCCTCTTGCTCAGTGAACAGAGGAGAATAATGTGAAAAAGAAATTAATTAATTTTGTCTAGTATTTTATTTTTAATTAATTATTTACTCCCTGCATTGTTTTAATTCTCCATGCATTCATACAATTCACCATGGCATGAGACCATAGGGCTTTTGAAGCCTCTGAACTTGGGAACATTCCCCGAATTTTCCAAGGTCGAGGCCACCTCTGTGAAAAGTTATTGATTTTTCAAATGCATGTTGCTGTTTTGAGTATTTTAATTCCAAAAATTAGCATGTTGTGAAATAAATTCTAGGAAAATTTGGTGATGTTCCTTATGATCAGAGAACCCTAGGAAAAATAGGACTTGAGTTAATTCACTTAAGATAACCCTAATTGGCTTAAACATCCAAAATAGACCCCTAATTAATTAAAGCTAACCATACATCAAATTGACTTGAAATCAATTCTCCACTGACCTTTAGGATCAGAGGAACCCACCATAAAAATTTGAAGTCAATTGGACTTGGTTAGCCATACTAAATGGGTTGATTAAGTCATTTAGTCATTTTAAACTTTAAAAATTCATAACTTTCAAAATACCTTTCAAAAATTCACCAAATTGGTTTTGGAGCCTCTCTGATATCAGGGGAATTTAAGAAAATTATAATTTCAATTTTCTAAAAAAGTTGATTTTTCATCATTATTTTAATATTTTAATAATTAAAGATAATAAAAATCACAAAAATAATAAAATTCACCAAAATGTCATATTTTGAAATATAATCACTTAGGAACAAACCCCATATTTTTCTTAGGTCTATTTAATGAGATATTAAATTTTAAAGCCCTAGGGTAATTTTAAAATTAAAAAAATGTATTTTCTAGCATTTTCACTAAAATAATTATAATAAATCAAACAAAAATCAGAAAATTGTAAAATTTGGTTCTCTGGAATCCTTGATATCAGAGAGAATTTTAAAAATTATAAAATTCATTTTTCAACTTATATTCTATTTTTAAATTAATTAATACTCCAGAGCTTAAAATAATTCTAATAAATAAAATGTAATTCAAAAAATCACAAAAATTGGTCCAAGTGGTCCTCTAGTCATTAGGAATGTCCCATAATTTTCTTAAGGATAGAAACTTTCCCTTGGTTATATTATTAAATTTTCCTTGGAAATCCTTATTTTCCACCAAAAATAATTATATAAATAAATTAAATACAGAAAAATCACATTTTCTCCTCTAATGTCTTTATTGACATATGAGTGAAGTAACATAAAAATTTCAAGTTCATTTGAGCTCAATTTAGTGAGTTATGAAATTATTAGGCTTGAAGGGCAAAATGGTAATTAAAATCTTAACCCTTTAATTAAGACTTTAGGCTTAATGAAATTAATAGGTAAAATATTTGATTTTAATTTGATTTGGATGATTGAAATTTAGATAATTAAAGGGTAGAAACCTACTAAATAATTTAAAATAATTGAAATAAACCTTAATTAAATAATTAGTTAAATTTGGAAGAATAATAAAATTGGAATTATTAAAATAGGGATATTATTAGGAAGAGATTTGTTCTTTAATTTAAAAATCCCTAAATTAATCATCCCAATAATATTTAATTCCTAATTAAAATGATAATTCAAGTTTAAGATTTAAAATGCTAAAAGGCTTAATCATTAAATTAAATCAAAGTTAAATTATTTAAAACAAATCCCTTTAAAATTAAAAATTAAATTAAAAATTAAATTAAATTAAATTAAATTAAATTAAATTAAATTAAATTAAATTAAATTAAATTAAATTAAATTAAATTAAATTATATTATATTATATTATATTATATTAAATTAAATTAAATTAAATTAAATTAAATTAAATTAAATTAAATTAAATTAAATTAAATTATATTATATTAAATTAAATTAAATTAAATTAAATTAAATTAAATTAAATTAAATTAAAACTAAATTAAATCAAATTAAATTAAATTAAATTAAATTAAGCTAAATCATATTACATTAAATTAACTTAAGTTAAATTAAATTAAATTAAACCACATTAAATTAAATTAAATTAAATTAAATTAAATTAAATTAAATTAAATATAAAGACATAAAGAATTCAAAATAAATCTAAAACAATTTGAACACTATTCCAAACTTAAATCCATTAACTAAAATTAAATCACAACCCACATGAACATCCATTTGCCCTCGAAAGCTCATGATGTCATAACTCTTAAAAGGAGCGTTAAAAGAAGTGTTACTTCACTCATAGGATATTCGAATGTCCTAGTTCATCGAGCAAGACAACAAAACTTAAACTCTCGGACGATTAATTCATTTGTGTGATTAAATTCATTTAGACTTAAAACAATCCTAGAAATATTGAAAAGATGTTTAAGATTCGTCTTAAGCACTTCCTCGATATGATAGGATATTTATAAGAACAAATGAACTTAGTTGTTCTTTGATGAAGAAAATCGTCCTCAAACTAAAATACAAGAACCTAGACGTCATAGGAAATGACTAGCTATAGGATTAGGAATTTGGTAGAAAACCATAATCTTTCCCTTAGCTTTACTGAGAACTTACTTTAAATGCTTAAATATTCTAAGCGTGTTTTAAGTGCGGCTTGGGATGACGGGAAGACCCTCCGGGTACGCTTTTATTTTATTGCGATTTACTTTACTTGCAATTTATTTAATCACGTTGCACTTTACCTTTCTTGCATGATAAACAACAGTTGCATGAAAACCTACACCTTTAGGACAGAAACCAAAACTGAAACCCATAACTAAATTAAAAGACACTACAAGATAAAATTCACCGCCACAACATTCAAAATATAAAACAACTCAAAATTTAATCACAAACAGAACAACAAAACTACAACTACAACTAAATTAAAACGTCTCATTGAATGATCGGGAATACCTCGGATGATGTAACCCACGTGTTGCTAGCAGGATTTCCCACGGTGCTAAATGAAAGTGCGGAACTCATTTAGTTGAGTTTAGCGAATTCATCCGGACTAAGTGAATTCGATGAAAATAACGGTGCAGGGATGACGGAACCGTGGGATCTTAATCGGTTCGTTTAATCAACTTTAAGACTCGTTTTAATTAAAATATTAAAGACACATGGAAATGAAGACTTTCTCTAAAACCAAACACTTCTCTCATCTCCCGATTTATGACTTCTAAAACTAAACCTCTCGCAACAACAAGGAGCTCGGAGCATGGTGGGCGAGCACGGCCATCGTCGTCGGCAAAACTGAAATCTACATCGACAAAACTTTCCTTAGGACTAAACAACCAAGCCGTAGGACTTCGAGGTAGTTTGCACTAGTGCAACATAAATCCTCAACTCTTCGTTAGGCATTTGCATGATCATATCATGTAAATTAAGCCCTCACCGGTCTTAGGATTTCCGAGATAGTCGTCCGATACGATATAAACCCTCACATCTTCGAGGCTATTTGTATGATTTTATCATACGAATATAAGTCCTAACTAATTAAAATTGGCGAGGATCAAAATACTAAATAAACATTAGGACCTTCCTAAATTCGAAGCCAAATAATAGGATAGTCGGGAAATTACCAAAGTTCGCTTTGGATCTGTGATTTCTCCTACCCTTCTTCCTTTGGACTCCTAAAATAAAATGTTCCAAATTTGATCCATTCCCTATTGAAATTCCAAAATTCAATCCCTTGAAAACTTAAACTTTGATATTCTTGAGAGCGAACTACCGATTATTATCGAGAGTTTTCTTAGGTGATTTCCGTCACTTAAGATGTAATTAACTATAGGGGCTTGCCCTTATAGGGAACTTTAAGAACCTGGGTAATATAAACCCCGTTTAATGTTTTCATATTAAACAGGGGAACTTGTCGGCTTATAAAATTGGTTCGCGGACCAAACGGATGTCACAAATCTTCTAGTTTATTTAATCGAGCCCCATCATCGAACAATGTGTCTATTCTTCGGGATAGGTACATGGTTTGTGATGTGGTGCTCGTTTATATAAACTATTCGGGATGTGAGATCAGTTTGATTTCATATCTTAAAATTTTCAAATTTAAAATTATTTTCAAAATCAAATATTACTTTTCAAATTATTTATTTAAATTAAACCTAAAGTAAGCCGCACAATTTCTGTAGGCGATCTCTTTTCAAAACAAAATACCATAACCTAAAAAATATGCCGACAGTGCCTAGGCGCGAAATTTATATTCTAGAAGATTCAACAAATTTGAATAAATTTTGAAGAGATGTTTGAAACAAACCTTGGTCATTTTCGAAGCTCTATAAATAGGAATTAATTCTATAGTAAAGGAGAGCCGTTTGAGACTGGATTTCAATTATTCTTAAGTTTCATTCACTTGAAGTTCAAGTTTGTAAGTGTTTAGTGAGTATTTTGTGATTTCCTGAAGCATAGAGTTCTGTAAGAGTTAGTAAAGTCAGCGAACTTCAAAGGATTGCTTTGGTGAATATTCCAGATAAGTATTTGTAACTTTACTCTTAAATCGTGTGCTTTAGTTTTAATGATTATGAATATGTTTTGTTGTGTTAATCCAATGCTTTATGAGTAGTTTTTTTCTCTTTCTCCTTACAAATATAATGTAATTAAATCAAGAGATTTGGATATTTGTTTAAGAATGTTTTATTTTTCTTACTTAAAATTGTGATGATATTTTACCTAAACTTCTTTTACTTTACAACTTGGCCAATTGTATTGTTAAAACCAATGAAGAAATCTTATAGAACTGACCATGGGCAAAGATTTCTTAACTCGTAAGTATCACATTTCACTTTGGAAGATCAAAAGTTATCATCTGAAGGGGAGTGCAAATACATAGAGAGATAAGTTTTGATGGACATGGAATTGAATGTTTTTGGAATGACAAGCTAAATTCTATAAATTTGGTTTAAAGTGAGCATAAAGGTTCACTGCTATGTCCTATAGAGAGGGCACAGTTGGTAATCTAGAAGTGACAGCCTAGAATCTACTCAACACTACTAATAGCACATCCTGCACCAACCTTTAGACTAGCCAAAGTTCTTTATGACTGGACCAACGGGTAAAGAATAGTTATGCTTCTATTTTTCACAATACAACATTTTTATGTTCTAAACAATTTGAATTCCTCTACTTAATTCTAAATATTTGTAAGGAGAAAGAATTTTTAATTAAGAATTTTATTTGTTTGCTTAAATACTTTCTTGCATAATTCAGAAAATCTAGTAAGTTTGATTTTACTCTTATTTAGTTTTAAAGTAAAATTAAAAATTAGCATTTATTTTATTTTCGGTATTTTGAATTTCTTTTAATTCACACTTATTTCTCTGTGGGGTCGATATCTATGGTTTTAAAAAGAAAATTATATATTACTTGAAATGATACATATATATGTGTAGTATCCCTAGTGTGTTTATTATTAATTAAAAATTATTTAAATCTTGCACACTAGCTGCTTATTTTAGGGTCAAGTTTACCTATCTTTCATAAATTTAATTATCGGCGTAATTGCGGGTCGGGTCATGTTTTTGGCGTTGTTGCCTGGGAAACTAATTTAGAATTAATAGAAAATTTAAATATATTTATTTTTATATAATATATAAAAAAAACAAAACGTAAAAGTTTTAATATGTAAAAAAATTATTTTACTGTGTGCTACTTTATTCTTTTAAGTAAATCTTTTTATTCGTAGTTTAGGATCTGAAGGAAAAGTTCCTTACGATTCTGAATTAGAACAAACCATAAGAAAAATTAGAAAAGAAAAACAAATTCATAATATTCAAGAAATGGCAAACTTACCTCGAAATAATTCTGAAATTACAATTGAAGATAATGGACACCAAAATTTACAAAAACCTTTAAGGAAATATGCTAACCTATAGTAGATGAAATTCATTTAAGTATTCAAATATTTACTGTACCAGCAAATTTATTTGAGCTTAAACCAGCTATAATACAAATGGTGCAAAATAGTCAATTTGGGGGATCACCAAATGAGGATCCAAATTTACATATTGCAAGCTTTTTAGAACTCTGTGCTACTTTCAAATATGATGGTGTATCGGATGATGCTATTAGACTTAGACTTTTTTCTTTTTCTTTGAGGGATAAAGCTAAGATGTCGTTAAATTCGTTAGTTAAAGGATCTATTAAAACTTGGTAAAAAATGGCACAAAATTCCTGGTTAAATATTTTCTCCTTCTAAAACTGCTAAACTTAGAAATGATATAACTTCATTTACTCAATATGAGGGAGTAACAATTTATGAAACTTACGAATGATTTAAAGAACTCATTAGGAAGTGTCCACACTATGCATTACCAGATTGGTTAATCATTCAAATATTTTATAATGGATTGGTAGGTTCTCTTAGATCTATAATTGATGCTGCTGCTGGACAATTTTTTATGGCAAAATCATTTAATGAAGCTTATGCTTTAATTGAAGAAATAGAAATTAATAATTTTCAATGGCCTTCTAAAAAGATAAATCCTAAAAGAGTGGTTAATATTTATGATAAATATGTCTTTTCTATTTTAGCTTCTCAAGTAGCTGTGAAATCTAAGAAATTGGATAACTATGCTATGAATTTATCCCAAATACCTAAGATGAATAATAAAAATTTAGGAAATTTGAATTATTATCAATCTTTAGAAACATTATAAGCTATAGCTAGCAAAAGTAATAACCCATATTCTAATTACTATAACCCAGGTTGGAAAAATCACCCAAATCTTAACTGGACTAATGGAAATCCTCAATGAGGAAATAATCAGATAAGTCCAACTGGAAATTTGAATAATCAAGGAAATTCAAACTATCAACCTCCTTATCCTCCTGGTTTTAATCAGCAATTTAAGGAAAAGAATTTGTCTATAGAAGAATTAATTTTACAAATGGGTAATCAATTACAAAGTCAAAATGCGGTGATAAGAAATATTGAGAATTAAATAGGACAAATTGCTAATGCAATTAGTAATAGACCTCAAGGAACACTCTTGTGTATTGTGGAAATAAATCCTAAAGATAATATTCAGGAACAAATTAAATCTATTCAACTAAGGAGTGGAAATGAATTGAATGAAAGAACACAAATTGAAGTTGAGAATGAGAAAAAGTTGGAAGAAATAAAGAGACCTAAAGAAAATGTTTTTGAAAAAGAACAAACTCTATTTCCAACTTGAAAGGATGTAGAAAGAATACCACCTCCTTTTCCTCAAAAACATAGACAATAGAAGCTTGATCAACAATTTTAAAATTTTTTTGAAATATTAAAAATGCTTACAATCAATATCCCATTTTCTTTTGGAACAAATGCAAAGTTATGCTAAATTCATGAAATTTATTTTAAATAAAAAAAAGGAAATTCAAAGCTAATGAAACTGTTGCACTAAGTGAAGAAAGTACTGCAATAATTCCTAAAAAGCATCCTCAGAAGCTTAAAGACTCTGGAAGTTTCACTATACTATGTGCTGTTGGAAAAATATTTTATTGTGAGACCTTATTTGATTCAAGAGCTAGTATTAATCTCATGTCTTTATCCATCTTTCGAAGGATAAATTTAGGAGAGATTTCTCCTACTACAATAACCCTGCAATTGGCTGATCTATCTATTACTTATCCTAAAGGAGCTATAGAAGATGTATTAGTTAAATTGGATAAATTTATCTTCCCTGTAGGCTTTATTATACTTGATATGGAAGAAGATAAAGAAACTCCTATTATTTTAGGAAAACCTTTTCTTGCTACTGGGCGAGCTATGATTGATGTGCAAAAATGGGAGTTAACCATGAGAGTTAATGGTCTACAAGTAACATTTAATGTTCTTAAATCAATGAGGTATCCTGTTAATGAATAGCGTTATAGGATGATCATATTTGATTATATAATAGCAAAACATTATCAAGAAATTTGTGAAGTTATTTCTGAGAAAAAATTTGAAGAGTTATTAGTCCACAAAGAAAAAAAGGATAAAATTGAAAATGATTCTGGAGAGAAATTATTTAAAATAACTTCTGAAGATTGTAATTATATTCATGAAAACTAGGAAATTTTAAATACAAATGAAAATAATGAATTTATAATACCTTCTACTGAAAAGGCTCCTGAACTTGAGTTAAAAGTATTGCCTACTCATTTAAACTATGCTTTCTTAGGGAATTCATAACTTTACCTGTAATAATATCTTCTGAATTAACTAAAGATTAGGAAAATAAATTATTAGAAATATTAAAAATTATAAAAAAGCATTTGGTTAGACAATAACGGATATAAAAGGAGTAAGCCCTTCAATCTATTCATCGAATTTTAATGGAAGAAGATTATAAACCAAGTGTTGAACCTCAAAGAAGATTAAATCCTATAATGAAAGAGGTAGTAAAGAAAGAAATATTAAAATGGTTAGATGCTGAAATCATTTATCCTATATCTGACAGTTCTTGGGTTAGTCCAATTCACTGTGTTATGAAGAAAGGGTGAGTGACTGTAGTTGTTAAATAAAATGGGTGACGGATTTGTATTGATTATAGAAAATTGAATGATGCTACTAGAAAGTATCATTTTTCTTTACCTTTTGTTGATTACATGTTGGATAGATTGGCTGGACATCATATTTTTGCTTTTTAGATGGATATTCTGGTTACCACCAAATTCTGATAACTCGAGAAGATCAAGAGAAGACAACATTTACAAGTCCTTATGGACTTTCTGCTTTTAGAAGAATCCCTTTTGGGTTATGTAATGCACCTGCAACGTTCCAAAGTTGTATGATGTCTATTTCTGTGATTTAATTGAAAGAGGAATAAAAATTTTTATGGATGGTTTTTTCGTGTTTGAAACCTCTTTTTATTCTTGTTTGGATCATTTAGCTAAAGTGTTAAAAGGTTGTGAAGAAACAAATTTGGTATTGAACTAAGAAATATGTCAATTTATGGTTACAGAAGGAATTGTTTTGGGACATAAAATTTCTAAAAATGGTATGGAAGTTGACCAAACAAAAATTCAAATTATTGCTGGATTACAACCTCCTACTTTAGTTACAGTTGTGAGAAGTTTTCTCGGACATGCTGGATTTTATAGGAGATATATTAAAGATTTTTCTAAAATTGCTAAACTTCTATGCCATCTTTTGAAAAAAGACACTAAATTTTATTTTAATGAAAATTGCTTAAAATCTATCAATACTTTAAAAGAAAAATTAACTACTGCACCTATTATTGTTTCACTTAATTGGGAAAAATCATTTGAATTGATGTGTGATGCGAGTGATTATGCTATTGGAGTAGTGTTAGGTTAAAAATATGATAAGATTTTTAAAGTTATATAGTATGCCAATAAAAATCTTAATGTAGCTCAAATTAATTATACTACTATTGAAAAATAGCTATTTGCGATAGTATATGCTTTTGATAAATTTAGACCATATTTACTTGGAGAAAAATGCATAGTCCATACTGATCATTCTACTATTAAGTATTTAATGTCAAACAAGGTTGTTAAACCGAGGTTAATTAGATAGGTTCTTCTTTTTTAGGCATTCAACTTTCAAATTGTAGATATAAAGGGTATTGATAATCAAATTGCTGACCATTTGTTTAGAATTAAAAATGATAATAAAAATAATTTTGAAGAAAACATTAATGATTATTTTCCTGATGAATAAATTTATGCATTTCTGGGTGGCAAGTTCCTTGGTATGCTGATATGGTTAATTATGTAGCTAGTAATATTTTACCATATGGATTAACCAGCCATCTGAAAAAGAAATTCATACACGATTCAAACTTTTACTTTTGGGATGAGCCTTTTTTACTTAAATAATGTAGAGACTCTATTATTCGAAGATGTGTACCTAATAATGAAACTCATGAAATTATTCACAAATGCCACAACTCTGAGCTTGGAGGACTTTTTGGTATTAATAAAACTGCATTTAAAATTTTACAATCTTTATTCTATTGGCCTACATTATTTAAAGATGTTTTCAAATATGTAAAAGCTTGTGATCAATGTCAGAGAGTAGGCAATATTTTTTAAAAAAGATGAAATGTCATTGAATTTCACCTTAGAAGTTGAAATATTTGATGTATGGGGTTTGGATTTTGTGGGACCATTTGTACCATCTTCGGGAAAATTTATATATTATTAACTGTTGATTATGTGTCTAAATGGATTGAAGCTTCAGCTTTTCCTCATTATGATGCTAAAAGTGTTTCAAAATTTTTAATCAAAAAGATTTTTACTAGATTTGGAATACCTAGAATCATTATTACTGATGGGGAAAGTCACTTTAAGAATTTTAAGATTAAAAAATTACTTAAGAAATATAGAATTAAACATAAAATTGCTACATCTTATCACCCTCAAACTGGTGGAATGGCAGAAGTCTCAAATCGTGAAATTAAAAGAATTTTAGAGAAAACTGTAAATCCTAAAAGAACTGATTGGGTTGAAAGACTTGATTCTACATTATGGGCTTATAGGACTACTTATAAAACTCCAATAGGAATGTCACCTTATAGGCTCGTATAAGGAAAACCCTGTCATTTACCTGTTGAGTTAGAACATAAAGCTTATCGGGTGATAAAAGAATTTAATTATAATTTGAAGGATGCTGGAGAAAAGAGATTGTTACAATTAAATGAGTTTGATAAAATTAGAAATGAATCTTATGAGAATGCTAGAATTTACAAAGAAAAGATGAAGAATTTACATGATAAGAAAATTTTAAGGAAAATTTTTGAGCCTAGACAAGAAGTTTTATTATATAATACCTGATTGGAATTATTTCCTAGAAAATTAAAGTCTAATGGATGGGGCCTTATATTGTAGAAAAGTTTATCCTTACGCAGTTGTGGATATAAAAGATCCAGAGACTGATAATTTATTTAATGTAATAGGGCAAAGATTAAAACCCTATATTGGAGAAAACATGTCTTATTATAAAGAATCAATAGAACTGAGTTAGTATGACTAAAACTTCTGGATAAGTCGGGCTGACGATGTTAAACCAAGCTCTTTATGGGAGGTAACCCATATTTCTGTTGATTTGAATTCATTTGATGTGGTTATTTGAGGATATGATCATCCTTTTGTTTTGTACTAATTATTTAACACATATTAGACATTTAAATATGCATGGAACCTTTAAAAATTTGACGTGAGGTGAAATGGTATTTCTTAGGACACTAGCACTTAGACGCCAGATATCTGTGATAATGGCGTCTAAGCGCCACAGTTACTGGACGTGGTAAAAACTGCCAAATTGCAGTTTTAACCATTTCTTTCTTTATAAAACAGCCTATCTTCAACCCTAATGAGTATCCCCTCCATTAATTGACCAGAAAAACTGAAATTCAGGGTCTATTTGGCACAACTGCAGCTTCTCAGCTTTTCAGCTGCAGCTACGCTGCCCTAGGAAGATGCTGCGGGGAAGCTCTTGTCTGTTTGTTGCAGCTGTGTGAAAACAGCTGTGGGGCAGCTGTTTCTGAAAAAATGACCATTCTGCCCCTGTCCAATAAATTTATTTGTAACAGAACTATGACACCCATATATTTGATATTTCAGTAGCAGAAATTCATTTCAAAACATAACAATGGCCAGATACACTACTCACTTAACAGTTAGTTCCAAAAGTGCTAAAAAAAGAGAAAAACTAATAAAATCACAAATTTATTAGGTTCAAACATAGAACAAGATGATGCCTCACACATAATACGAATTTAGTTTTCAATGCAAGTTCAGAATGTAAAGAGCACGTTTAATTAAACTGTAAATTAATATAGGGAAATTTACTTACATATCACACAATTCTCATGTATTTATATATCTCACACAAACTTCTATATTTACATATATAACACTTCAGTGTTTTAAATTTATAAATGAAATGGAGTATTTGACTTTTAAAAAGTAGTAATAATGCTATTTTTGTTGTGATATTAGAAATTTGAGCGCTATGTGTCTATATATGAAAGTTGGGGCTTTAAGTATGAATTACCAAAATGCATTTCACTATTTTATATAATTTATATATGCCTCCTTATACTCAAAGTTCAATATCAATTGGGAATAAAATGGTAACTAAATCAATATTCAAATCACTAAATCTTCCTCCTTACAGAAGGCCTTGAAGGGCATCAATATTTGTACAAACTAACCATAACTGTAACTCACAACCATAACCATTTCAACTGAAGAATAAACATTAACATTAAACAACTTCTGTATTAGCAAATCAATCCAAACTCTAAGCTGGAAACACAACACTTGCATTAACCAAATTGCATCAAATAAAGCATCTGTATAACCACAAATCATGTTTAAACTAAGCACACAAGATATAAAAAACAACTTTAATGATAAGAAAGGCCATACCCATCCTTCGGTGACATAAAGCTTGCCACCAAGCACAACAGTCATAAGAAGACATAGTGGTCAGCTTCCTTACAACAGGATGCCAGGTCCCATAAATTGGATCAAAGACCTTAGCAGACTCAAGCTCATATTAGCTAGTACTAAACTCCTCAGCAACATAAACCATTCCATCGTTCACCCCACCGGCAAAGAATGACCATGGGGTCTGCATTATTGGCATGACAGTCCACCGATTTCTACAAACTTAAAACTTTAGAACCAATTGGAGAGGGCATTCAATATCTGAAACAATCCCTCCATAAATCAAAACAGAAGAATCACGTGGAATTGAAACACATCCAATTCCATGAAGGCAAACATGGTATCAACATGGCATTGCTGGAATTGTGTGCCAACAAAGGAGTGAGGTCCAGAACCTGCCATTGAACCTGACCATTACAGCGGTGGAATGCAAAGGTGAATACGAAGGGACTTCTGGAGCCAAGAGCTCTCCTTTGAGTTAAGAAAAGCTCCTTCCTTGCAAGAATATGCTGTCACCGACGGCACACAGTACAATAGGTGGAGTAAGTTGAGGGGCAGATGGAGAACAAGTGAGTGCGATATCATCAGGAAGACCAGAGTGCTACAATGGTTTTTTACCTCCCCGCGCTTCGAGCTATTGGTAAGGGGTCCTCTGCTCGTCTCGATAGAAAATTCCAATTTTAGGATTTTGATCGTTGGCGGAGTTGAGCCGGCCGATGTCGTCG
Organism: Papilionanthe hookeriana x Papilionanthe teres; assembly: GCA_022702705.1. Lineage (NCBI taxonomy): Eukaryota > Viridiplantae > Streptophyta > Magnoliopsida > Asparagales > Orchidaceae > Papilionanthe > Papilionanthe hookeriana x Papilionanthe teres. Next base: position 112,679,550 of record CM040430.1, on the reverse strand, counting down.
TTAATTGCTCCGGGAGGAAACACTGGCGTAGTAAGCAGTTAGGGCAAATGACTCGCACTCGACAGGGCAGGTAAACAAGGCGGGATCGAATGGAGGGGTAGGAACTAAAAAATCAGAGGGATAACGTGGACCGTAGGGTCTCACCTGCGGCCGACTTTTCACACTGCTTCACGGCCACCGCCAGTGAAATTTCGCAGCAAACGATCCTAAATCGTGGCCTCCCGCCGCATCGCACGGAGAAAGCCGTACCAAATGCAGCCTTAGAGAGAAATTAAGAATTGTTAGATTCCATGGAGAATAGAAATAATAATTTGGAGAGAAATGATAAGTTTGTGCACAAAGATTTACAAACTTATTTCAATGGATATTTAGCAATGAGTATAGAGAGGATGATCAATCAATTTAAGAAGATTGAAGAGGAGTTACTTCTTATTAACAAAAGGATGCATGATTACATTAATACGAGGATATGGAATGCCAAATAAAGTGACAATATGATAATATGGCTTCTTTTGAAGATTATCAGGTAACAATGTATGCTAAGAACAATTGGATTGATGAAAAAACTGCCATAGAATTCCCTCGTGCCCCTTTCTTTCATGCCTTTGTTTGTAGCAATCTATCATGCGATGGGGAAATTGAAGGTTCTTATCACAATTAGTGAAGTCTTGAAAGAAATGAAGAGTGTTATCTAATTGTGTTATTGTATGTATTGTTTATTTGAAGTTTGATCTATATGTTGATTGTGTACTTGTTGAATCTAGTTTGTGAGTTAAATCGTATGCTAATGTAAGAGTTTGTATTTTTTGTGTTTGTTGAATCCAATATTGAATATCTGGAATGAAATTGAAGTGATTTGTGTAAATTTTGTGTTAGAATGTTGGAATCTGATATGGATTTGAACTTTTTTTTTCCGTTGAAAAATTGGAAAGAATGAAAGAGTTTGATGAGAAATTCTGAGCCTACAGGTGTTAGACTTTCTTATTATTACATCAAAATGAAAATATGGAAAATTAAAAATTTTGGCAAGTCTGGTGTCTAGGCGCCTGTTCACCTGAACCAACTGAATTAATTATTTAACCCACCCACACCATTTTTTGATGCCTAAGCTCCTTCTCCTTCCTCTATTTCTCAAAACCCAGTCCTAGGGTTCCTTCTAGAGTTTGATATTTTAAGATTCATGGCTGAAAAACACCAAATTTCATCTTCTTAAGGTTAGATATATACTTTAGCTTTGTTATTTTGCAAATCTACCATGGATTTTTCAAAGTTTGGAAGAGAGCTGAAATTTTCATAAATTTTTAATTTCTAAATAAAAAATCCATGGATTTATATGGTATTTAGTTTAAAACAGTTTGGAAGAAGTTTATAATCTTAATCTTAGAATTAATTAAAATTTTTCTTAATTTTTAGGATGGCCCCAAGATCTATAAGAGGAAAACAGAGAGAAGATTTTGATAAATTAAGATTTGTTAGTATTCACGCACAAATGCGTTACAATGAGTTTGCCTCCACTAGAAGGTTTATTATAGAGAGAATTTTTTATCATCCTGATGGAGCGATTGAGAATATTATTTTACTATTGTTTTAAATATCCCTGTTGTTTGTGAATTCTATGCAAACGTAACTGCGACAGTTGATAATGAAGTATTTGTTCGAGCTAAGGAAGTTGAGTTTACTCCAGAGAGGATCAATATACTATATGGTCTACCTCATGTTCTTGACTATTTTTACTCCATCTGAAGTTGAACTTGATACTATTATTCATTATTTGACTGATGGATCTGTAGCTTGTAAGGTCATAAATGCTAAGAAGGTAAATTTTTCTTCTGCTTCACACAATGCTACTTCTAAAGCTTGGTACTATTTCATTTCTGCTCGTCTTCTTGTGTCTAACCATTTAAGTAAAGTTACAAAAGAATGAGCTATCCTAAATTATTTTATTCAAAAGATGAAGCCGATTAACATTTGGTCAATAATTTGTGATGCTATTAGTTCTTCTGCAAGAGCTAGTAGTATTTTTGGACTAGGCTTTCCATCTCTTATTTTCTCCTTGTGCAAGCAATATGGTGTGAAACATGATCATACTGAAGAGCAGTGGAAGCATTTGAAACCAATTAAAAAGGCTAATGTAGATGTTTATGGACGACCAAGAGGTAGAGTTCCTAGCTCCATCAACTTCGATACTTTCTACTTCTAGACCATCTACATCCACTGCTACCGAGCCTACACTAGGATTTTGGGTTTTTTTGAGTTAGAGATATATGGAACATCAAAGTGATATGTTTCAGATGCAGTGTCGCATGGAGGATTTGGAAAAGATATTTCATCATATGGTAGATTATGTTTATAGGAAAAGTGATTATGATGCTGAATATGATGAAAAGTTGGTAAAGTTTCTAAAGGGTGATCAGTCTAAAAATTTTCCCACAAGCCTGAGATTTTCACCTTATACAGACCCAAAAACTATGGATGCTGATATCCAATTTGATGATGATGATGATGATAAGGAGGAGGCTGAAGCTGATGATTAGACTTATTTCTATGTTGTAGTATTTATCTTTTATGTTGTTGTTTTTATTTTATGTTTATATTATTAGCTATGTTTAGACTCTAATAATTGTGTAGGGTTACTTGAGGACTTATGTTATTTATCAATATGACTGTTTGCTCTTGTGTTTATTTAGTATTGTATCAGTATTAGAAAAGAGTGTTAGCTTTTAAATGCTACTCATATTGTTACTTTTCTGTATTACTTTTTACACTTGCATTTATTCTCCTGCTTTAAAATACCTTTAATGTTTTTCCTTCAATATGCTTATTTTAAACTTTAAATTACAAAATGTTTAAAAATAATTTTGGAAGGGGGGGGGAGAATGAAAACCTATTTTCAAAAATTTAAATTTTAATTGTTCTCAACTATGATAAAAATAAATTTGATTTTGAAAATAATTATGTGAATGAAGTTATATTAGGGATGTAACATTTTGAATATAGAAATGAGTAAGAAAATTTAGTTAAAATGTTTAGTGAAGATGTAAAATTTTAAAGTTAAAAATTTCTTAATAAAGAAATGATAAATATTTTGTAATTATCTTAAGCAAAAAAAATTGAATTTTTAGAAAAATAGAAGGATTAGACTTTTATTTTTAATAATTAAATTTCTTTTATTAAATATAATTTTCAAAACATTTATTATATCTCTAAGTTAAAGATATATGTATGTATTATGCTTTAGAAAAGGAAGGGTGGAATTCAAAATCATTAAAGGCCTATCCAGATATAGTAATCCTTGCCTTATAAAAAAAAAGAGAGAAAAAAAAAAAGAAAAAAAAAGAAAAGTGAAAAATAGTTTGTGAAAAAAAAGGAGAAGTTTGAGGATTTAAGAGTCTAATCAAAAACTGGTTCCACACCTGATTTTTTTAAAGTATAAGACTTTAGAAAATCTTGAAGCTTATAATTAATTATTTTTTTAGTAAGTATTTTTAAGTAAATAAATAAAATGTATGAATCCTATACTTTGAAAAATCTACAACTATTTCAGATTAAGATAAGGAAGTCATATTTCTCATTCACATTTATTTAAGAAATTTCTAAACATTAATTTGTTCTCCATTACCAAAATTTTTTCTAAATTAGACTACTATATTTCTAAAATAAAATTTTGGAAACTCCTAAAGAAACTCATTCACATAATTTATTTATTTTTATGATTAGTATCACTTGAGGACAAGTAACTTTTAAGTTTGGGCAAATTGATCTACCTTAAAATTAACCATTTTTTATGGATAAATTATTCTTATATTTTTAAGGATATTATGCTTTAATGAAAGTTATTTTTATGTTATTGGTTGTAGGTATAAGAAGATGCTCATCAGGATGAAAAGAAACAAAAAGGAGCAAAATTGGGGCTTTATGAAGGAAATGTGTCAAATTAAGTCCGGCGCCTAGGCACCAAAGACGGTTGGAGTAGTTAATTTATGAATTTTGGTGGTTCCAAGTAATTCTAGAAGACTCCATATGATATTGCACGTTTCAAATTAAGTATATAATGAATCTAGCCACATTTGAATGAAGAGATGTGTCCCTCAAAGCAAAAAAGTGCTCAAATGGATCATTTAAACAGGTGCCTTGGCGTGACAATTATATTTAAACGAATTTTGAAGAGATGTCTGAAGCAACCCTTAGTAACTTTTGAAGCTCTAGAAATAGAAATTAATTCTTTAGTAAAGGAGAGCCGTTTTTGAGTGAATTCCAATTATTCTTAAGTTTATTCACTTTAAGTTCAAGTTTGTAAGTGTTTAGTGAGTGTTTTATGATTTCTTGAAGTTTAGAGTTATGTAAGAGTTATTGAAGTCAGAGAACTTCAAAGGAATACTTTGGTGAACATCTAGATAAGTACTTGTAACTTAACTCTTACGTTGTGTGCTTTAGTTTTAATAATTATGAATATGTTTTGTTTTGTTAATCCAATGCTTTCTTAGTAGTTTCCTTCTATTTCTCCTTACAAAATAATGTAATTAAATCAAGAGGTTTGGATAATTGCTTAAGAACTTTTTATTTTTCTTACCTAAAATTGTGATGATATTTTACCTAAAATTTTTTTACTTTACAACTTGGCCAATTGTATTGTTAAAACTTGTGAGAAATCTTATAGACCTGACTGTGGGCTAAGATTTCTTAACTTGTAAGTATCACATTTCACTTTGGAATGTCAGAAGTTATCGTCTAAAGGGGAGTAAAAATAAATAGGGAGATAAGTTTTGATGGGCATAGAATTGAATATTTTTAGAGTGACAAGCTAAATTCTATGAACTTGGTTTAAAGTGAGAAAAAAGGGTCACTGGTAGGTCCTATAGAGAAGGTACAGTGAGTAATCAAGAAGTGAGAGCCTAGAATTTAGTCAGCAATACTAATAACACATCCTACATCAACCTTTAGACTAGCCAATGTTCTTTATGCCTGGACCAAAGGGTAAATAATATTTATGTTCCTATTTGACACAATATAACATTTTTAAGTTCTAAACAATTTGAATTCCTCTACTTATTACTAAATATTGGTAAGGAGAAAGTATCTTTAATTAAGAATTTCATTCATTTGCTTAAATACTTTCTTGCATAATTCTGAAATCTAGTAAGTTTGATTTTACTCTTGTTTAGTTTTAAAGTAAAATTAAAAATTAGCATTTACTTTTATTTTGGTATTTTAAATTTATTTTAATTCACACTTATGTCAACGTGGGTCGTTATCTAGGGTTTAAAAAAGGATCCAATATTACTTGAAATGATACGTATACTTGTGTAGTACCCCTAGTGTGTTTATTAGTATATAAAAATTACTTAAATCTTGCACACTAGCCTCTTATTTTAGGGTCAAGTTTACCTATCTTTTATAAGTTTAACTATCTACTTAATTGCAGGTCAGGTGAGGGCCTCACACCGATCTTGAAGTGCTGAGAGCATCACATTAGGAATTAAAGCACATGAACTCACATTCAACCTAAGACAAGCCAAGTAATATTAGGAAGGAAGCAGGGACTCACATCCAACTCAAGAGGTAGCTAAAGTGTTAAGAAATGAATCAGATGCTTTGCTCCATCTTAGGGGATCTTACACTCTCAATGTGCTGAGAGTGTAACATTAGGAAGGAAAGCACAGACACCCACATTCAACCTAAGAGGTGACAAGCTACATTATGAAGGAAAGCATAGGGACTCACATCCAAACCAAGAGGTAGTGGTGGTGCTAAGAAGAGAATTAGATGCCTTGCTTCATCTAAAGGGGTATTACACTAATCTCGAAGAGCTAAGTGTTTCACATTAGGATGAAAAGCATGGGGACTCACATCCAACCTAAGGGGTAACAAGCTACATTGGGAAGAACATGACAAGGACTCACATCCAACCCAAGAGGTAGCGAAAGTGCTAAGAAGAGTATCAGATGCCTTGCTCCATTTAAAGGGGTCTCACACAAAACTCAAAATGTTGACGATGTCGCTTTAGAAAGGAAGGCACAAAGACTCACATCCAACTTAAGTTGTGACGAGCTACATTGGGAAGGAAAGCACATAGACTCACATTCAACCCAAGAGAAAGCGAAAGTGATGAGAAAAGAATTAGATGCCTTGTTCCATCTAAACCCTAAGCCCTAAACCCTAAATGTGTAACAATAGGAAGGAAAGCACATGAAATGTCATCCAACAAAAGAGGTGATACACTAAAAAAAATTTAAATTTTACATATTCTTTTAAATCTTATATTTGGTGAATTTTGTGATATTGCACTTTAAAGAAGTGCATTTTCATGTTTTTGATGTGAGTATATTCAAATTAGGTATTTTGGCTTAAAAGGAGCAAAAAAGATGAAATTTGGAGCAAAAGGTGCACTGGCGCCAGGATAGTTATTAAAAAAAATGCATTGAATTTGGATAGATTTTGAAGGGATGCCTATAAAGACTCTTAGAGTTTCGACCACACAATATTATAAACTCATTTTAGACAGAAAGGGGGCAAAGCAAGGAGGAAAAGGTGCTAAAATTCCATACTTAGGTTTTTGACAAATTTAAAGAGATTATTCTCTAAGAGTTGTAAAAGGAAAGGGAATGTAGGAGATTTCTTCTTCATTGCAATCCTTAAAGAGTGGCGCATACTATTGTAAGTAGAAAAAAATAATTCAAAAGAACTTCAAGGGATTTGCTTGTGAATGAAAGTAAGATAAGTTGATTTAATTGACTTTAGTGTTGTGTAAACTTGTTTTTATATATAAAAATCCATGTTTTGTTATCTCTTTATCATGAATTCTGAGTAGTTACTTTACCTTTCCCTTTACAGTGAGATATAGTAATGTGAAGAATCAATAAATGTTTTGAATATGTTCTTAATTTCTTAATTATGATGATTCAAATCTTGAACTTAATTTACTTTTCAATCTGACCAATTGATTGGTTAAAATCTATGCAAAAATATATGAGCCCGTAGGGCTATTTTTTAAGCATTTAAGTAGGAATCACATTTAATGTTATGGATGAGAGTAAATTCCATGGGTTTAAGTGAAAATAAACAGAGAAATATTGTTTGATGGGTGTAGAATTTTTGATTTTAGGGTGACAGACTAAAATCCTGTCGGAATATTTTTAGAGAAGCTCCAATTTTAATTTTAATTTACTTTTTTAGAAAATTCCAATTTTAATTTTCCTGAACTCCCCTATTATCAGAGAAGCTCCAAAACCATTTTTTGTGAATTTTTGAAAAGTATTTTTGGAGTTATGAATTTTTAAAGTTCCATTTTGCTTATGAGGCTTAATCAATCCATTTGGTGGGCTTTATCAAGTCCAATTGATTTCAAAATTTTATGTAAGGTTCTTCTAACCCTAAAGAGTAATGGACAATTATTTTCAAGTCAATTTGATGTGTGGTTAACCCTAATTAATTCAAATTTAATTTTAGGGGTTTAAGCCAATTAAGGTTATTATGAATGAATTAACTCAAAATATATTTTTCATAGGATCCCCTGCTCCTAAGAAACATCACCAAATTTTTCTAGAATTTATTTCACAACATGCTAATTATTGGAATTAAAATACCCAAAATAATGACATGAACTTGAAAAATCAATAACTTTTTACAGAGATGGCCTCTGACCTTGAAAATTTCAGGGAATGTTTCTAAGATCAGAGGATTCAAAAGCCCTATGGTCTCATGCCATGGTGAATTATCTATACAAATGGAGAATCAAAACATTGAAAATAGTAAATAAATTATTAAAAATAAAATACTCATCCAATTAACTTGATTTCTTTTCCACATTATTCTCCTCTATTCACTGAGCAAGAGGGAATTTTTATTTTATTTTTGTGATTTTTCTAGCAAAGATATGAATTTTTGAAGTTCAGGGCATTTAAATAATTCAAAAATACCATAATTTCCTACTTATCCACGAGGCGCCGCGTCAACCTCGGCAGCTCCGAAAGCCCACGCGTCGCGCTGTGATTCGGCGCCGCCATTTGACTCTGCTCTCCAGAGGCCCGCTGTTCACGTGCCATTGCGCTGTCCGGCTTGATCTCGACCGTCTGCTCGATACAGGCGCGATCCAACGGCTCCTGGTCATCGTCTACGACTGGTGTGCACCCGTGACCGTCCACACTCAAACCCTAATATCTCTCTCGATTCTCAATGGATTTTCGAGTTCTTATACTCTATCGATTCATCTTGAAGAGACGAACACATCCATACGGTTTATAGGCTATGAAATCAACCAAACAAAATGGAGAATTGCTGGAAGCTTAGGAGGAAGAATGAGTTCATACCTTTGCTCAAAGAAGTGATGCTTCAATCTGAGAGTTGTGTCACCTTCAATTGAGTCCAGGCAAGCTCCAGAAGAAGTCTCTGGCTCTAGGGAATTGTCTAAGTATGAAAGTGACCAAGGCTGATCACGAAGCTTGGAGGCTGGAAGCAAAGGCTGACTTGGTGAGGGGGCTTTTACTGGGGAACTTCTCCTCTTGGTCTGGTGAAGGTGTAGGATCAATTAATTTGGAGATTGGCTCACTGTGGTGAAGTGTCCTATTTTTTGGGTGGATTTTCAACTCAAAAATTGAGCTCACAGAGAGGGTTTTAGGCTGGATTTCAGTGGGGATCAAGTTCTCTATGTCTGGAGAGGGGTCTGGAATGATTTTGGCAGAGTTTTGGTAAGGTTTTGGTTCAACACCCCTTTTGGCCGAGAGGTGGTTGGAGGGCTTCCCATGGGGGTTTAATGGCTTGGATCCACTGCTCAGGGCAAGGGAAGAACAGCTGCAATGGCCATTGGGCATGGGACGACTCAACGAAGTTCAAATTGAATTTTTATTCAAATTAAGCCTCTGAGCCCGGTGTTTTCCGGTGGCTGTGGTGGCTGGCCGGCCAGGCATGGGTCAACCTCAGGGTCAGGGAGGTCAGTGCTTGAGTTTGGTGCCAACAATTGGCTTTGGAGATGTGATCACAGAAAAATACATTAAGAAATTCATATCTATTTTTGATGAACTTGCACTTTAAAGAAAGGTATTTTCTTTATTTTATTGCAGGAATGAAGATTTATAAGTGATGGAAGCAAAAAGAATGAAATGGAGCGAATTTGGATCAAAAAGGAAGAAATTCATGCAAAATGAACTAAGTCGCCGACGGTGAGATAAATAAGTTTTTGGCGTCGTTTTCAAAAACTCGACCCACTTTTTATATGTTTGCAAATTATGTTAATAAGCAACGACACCAAAAACTTGATCCCGCTTTAATATATATATATATATATATATATATATATATATATATATATATATATATATATATATATATATATATATATATATATATATATATATATATTGATTTTATGATTGTATGTTTAATGTGGATTCTACGCAAGTATACGTATCGTATCAAGTAATACAGGGCTCTAGTGGAGTCTCGGTTATCGATCCCACAGGGAAGTTTTTAACGGAATTGTATCGGCTAAAATTTAAAGGAATTACTTACTAATATAGTAAACGGAAATTTAAAGTAACTACAACAACTAATGTAAACTAATGCTTGAAATAAAGTTGATTTAAATAATTCAGAAAAAGTATCCTTCTCCTTGTTTTAGAAATTAAGTGAATGATGAATCTAAATAGAATTCTTGAATTGTATTGTGACAAATAGGAGCATTCCTATTATTTACCCTTTGGTCCAGGTGCAAAGAACATTGACTAATCCTATGTTTGACTACTGAATCTGTAGCTAGGCTGGGAGGATACTGGCTGCCACTTCATAGCTCCCACATTCCCCTCACCTGAGGGCTAACATCTACACTTCAGCTCTCAAACAATAGGACCAAATTGAATATTTTAGTCTATCACACTAAAATGTCCAATTCTACGTCCGATAAATAATATTTCCCTATTTATTTGCACCCTCCTTCCAAGGCTTTTGACTTCCCTGAATATTGGATATAATTTTTACTATAGTTGATACTTCAACATATTTTAACACATCAATTAGCCAGATTGAAAGTAAATTAAGTTCTAAGTAAAAATTATCACAATTATTTTAATACATTAGGTACTTCTATTTAATTTCATCAACTCGCATAATTTTCATAAACAAGGAGAAAGACTAAGAAAACTACTCAGAATGCATGGGAATAAAATAAAGCATGGATTTCATTTAAAGTTAACAACAATAAACAAAGATACTTATCTTAATTTCCTATCCAAACAGACTCCTTGAAGTTCCTTTGACTTTTCCTTCTAGTACAGCACACTTCTAACTCACTAAAGATTCACTAAGACTCTCTAAATAAACTCACTTAAGACTCCAGAGACACACACAAATGACACACAAAAGACACACCAAATGACTAAAATTCATCCTCTATTTATAGAGGTAAGCAAAGGTCCAAGGGATGCTTAAACACCTCTTCAAAAAGCATCCAGGTTCAATGTATATGAATTTTGAACTGTCTCGCCGTCGGCGGGAAACGACCTCGCCGTCAGCAGGGCTTCTAGAAGGTCTTCAAACCGCGCGATCTCGCTGTCGGTAGGCTCGGGCTCGCTGTCGGCGAGGTAGTTATAATTCCTTTAGAAATTCTCCTCGTGATCTCACCGTCGGTGGCCTCGATCTCACCGTCGGCGACTTAGTTCATTTTGCATGAATTTCTTCCTTTTTTATCCAAATTCGCTCCATTTCATGTTTTTTGCTTCCATCACTTATAAATCTTCATTCCTGCAGTAAAATAAAGAAAATACCTTTCTTTAAAGTGCAATTTCATCAAAAATAGATATGAATTTCTTAATGTATTTTTCTGTGATCAAAATCCCCCAAACTTAACTATTACTTGTCCTCAAGTAATTTTAATATTAAATAAAAATAATGATTTCTGTAATAGAATTTTTCAATTCAGATATACTATGAATCAAATTTAAACAACATTATAGTAAAGTTGAATAGAAATATTTTTAAGTAATTAAAATAACTTTATAGATATAAGATTATCTAGTTATCAGGTCTAAGATTTCTAGCTTTCTATTTATTTCAGGAATGATTATATTTAAAAAAGTAAATTACTTAAGATATTTAGATGATAGGAAGTTAAAGAAAGCACTATTTAGTAAAATACTAATCTATATATATAAGTTTAGAAATATAATTAATTTTTACCCTTTAGGTTGAATCCATTGAAGCCAATTTTTGATAAGGCATCTCCTCAAGCTTCTCCTCGCTTATATTTTTCTTTTCTTTTCTTTTTTTTTCTTTTTGGATTGATTTTCAATCTTTATTTTCTTTCTTTTTTTTTAAAAATGAGGATTACTGTATCTGGATAGCCTGTTAATAATTTCGAACTTCAACTTTTCTTCCTAAATTTGAAACTTAAAATATTTCCTTGCTTATATATATTTCATAGCCTTTACTTCATGGAGTTTCAATCCTTTCTTTTTCACTTAAATACTTAAGAATTTCAATTTTAAAATATAGTTTCCCTTACTTTAAATAGTTTAGTATATTCTTATTCCTTTTAACCAAATATCTTATTCCATTAATTAATTGAATTACTAGAAACATTTTATTTAACTTTCTATAATAATTAAATAAAGTAATTCATGTTTATTGAATTGAAAAACTACTATAGAAAGTCATTTGATAATAATTTTTGAAAATAAAATTGAGAACAATTTAATAATTAAATTTGTATTTCTACTTTCCCCCAAACTTAAATTTTTCTATCTATACTAAATAGTGAAAAGGGAAAGTATGTAGTAAAATTCATCATACCTTTGAGTTTTAGGTATTTCTTTTCTTTAAAATTTTTGCAGGCTTTTTCATTACTTACAGAACCTCTACTGTTAGTATTCTTCAACATATAGTATTTAAAAGAAAGTGCAGGGATGAAATTTTAAAATAAGTATCAAACATAACAAATGAAAACTTAATCTATTACTACACATACAATCAAATAACCTACTTAAAAACATATTAAAACAATCTAAACAATATTAAAAGTTTATAACTTATAAAAACTTAAACTAACATTCTATATATAAAAAAAATTGCAACTAATCTAACACACATAAGAGGTCTAACATCATAGCATAAGCAAACATACCAACATCCACAGTCCACAGAAAGTACAGAATAATTACACACAGAATAATAAAGTTTCCAAAATAACAATAAATCTAAACAAACCAAACAAACTAAACAGAGGCTCTAATCTTCCGCATCAAAATTCCAGCTATATCATCTCTCCGATCTCCAGTCGAGAAGGCCGAGCAGCTGTAGTATCGTGTATAGTGGGGCACTCGAGAAAGACAACATCTAAATCACCACTCCTATATCGACGTTCAGCCTCATTATATGCAATTTTGTATTCTGAATGTCGCTGGAGATATTCGCTATCATAATCGTGTCTTCTTTCCAAGCCTCTAATCCTTTGGTCTATGCTCAAATCTTCTTTCCATATTTTCTCCAAATAGCTCAAAACTCTTTCTACTCAGGGTTAATTCATTCATCAGAGCTTGAAGGATAGGAGTGGTGTACTGAGGGGGTTCATAACTAGTAGAGGGTATATCTCTACTTGAAGAAGGTACATAATCCCTTGTCCCAGATCTCCATCCTTCGTGGGATTCATACCTTCTTCAAGTAGAGATATACCCTCTACTAGTTATGAACCCCCTCAGTACACCACTCCTACCCTTCAAGATCTGATGAATGAATTAACCCTGAGTAGAAAGAGTTTTGAGCTATTTGGAGAAAATATGGAAAGAACATTTGATCATATAGACCAAAGGATTGGAGGCTTGGAAAGAAGACACGATTATGATAGCGAATATCTCCAGCGACATTCAGAGTATGAAATTGCATATTATGAGGCTGAACGTCGATATAGGAGTGGTGATTTAGATGTTGTCTTTCCTGAGTGCCCCAACTATACACGATACCGACTTTGCTGCCACTTCTCGACTCGAGATCGTGGAGATGATATAGCTGGATTTTGATGCGAAGATTAGAGCCTTGTTTAGTTTGTTTGGTTTGTTTAGATTTATTGTTATTTTGGAAACTTTATTATTCCGTGTGTAATTATTCGTACTTCTCGTGACTGTGGATGTTGGTATGTATGCTTATGCTATGATGTTAGACTTCTTATGTGTGTTAAATTAGTTGCAATTTATATATATATATATATATATATATATATATATATATATATATATATATATATATATATATATATATATATATATAGGATGTTAGTTTAAGTTTTTATAAGTTATAAACTTTTAATATTGTTTAGATTGTTTTAATATGTTTTTAAGTAGGTTATTTGATTGTATCCGTAGTAATAGATTAAGTTTTCATTTATTATGTTTGATACTTATTTTAAAATTTCATCCACGCACTTTCTTTTAAATACTATATGTGGAAGAATACTAACGATACGAGTTACGTAAGTAATGAAAAAGCCTGTAAAAATTTCAAAGAAAAGAAATACCTAAAACTCAAAGGTATGATGAATTTTACTACATACTTTCCCTTTTCACTATTTAGTATAGATAGAAAAATTTAAGTTTGGAGGAAAGTAGAAATACAAATTTAATTATTAAATTGTTCTCAATTTTATTTTCAAAAATTATTTTCAAATGACTTTCTATAGTAGTTTTTCAATTCAATAAACATGAATTACTTTATTTAATGGTTTTAGAAAGTTAAATAAAATATTTCTAGTAATTCAATTAATTAATGGAATAAGATATTTGGTTAAAAGGATTAAGAATATACTAAACTATTTAAAGTAAGGGAAACTATATTTTAAAGTTGAAATTCTTAAGTATTTAAGTGAAAAAGAAAGGATTGAAACTCCATGAAGTAAAGGCTATGAAATATATATAAGCAAGGAAATATTTTAAGTTTCAAATTTAGGAAGAAAAGTTGAAGTTCAAAATTATTAACAGACTATCCAGATACAGTAATTCTCATTTTTTTTAAAAAAAGAAAGAAAAGAAAGATTGAAAAACAATCCAAAAAGAAAAGAAAAGAAAAGAAAAATATAAGTGAGGAGAAGCTTCAGGAGATGCCTTATCAAAAATTGGCTTCAATGGATTCAACCTAAAGGGTAAAAATTAATTATATTTCTAAACTTATATATATAGATCGATATTTTACTAAATAGTGTTTTCTTGAACTTCCTATCATCTAAATATCTTAATTAATTTACTTTTTTAAATATAGTCATTCCTGAAATAAATAGAAAGCTAGAAATCTTAGACCTGATAACTAAATAATCTTATATCTATAAAGTTATTTTAATTACTTAGAAATAATTCTATTCGACTTTACTATAATGTTATTTAAATTTGATTCATAGTATATCACGAATTGAAAAATTCTATTACGAAATCATTATTTTTATTTAGTATTAAAATTACTTGAGGACATGTAATAATTAAGTTTGGGGGATTTTGATCACAAAAAAATACATTAAGAAATTCATATCTATTTTTGATGAAATTGCACTTTAAAGAAATGTATTTTCTTTATTTTACTGCAGGAATGAAGATTTATAAGTGATGGAAGCAAAAAGCATGAAATGGAGTGAATTTGGATCAAAAAGGAAGAAATTCATGCAAAATGAACTAAGTCGCCGACAGCGAGATCACGAGGAGAATTTCTGAAGGAATTATAACTACCTCGCCGACAGCGAGCCCGAGCCCGCCGATAGCGAGATCGCGCGGCTTGAATACTTTCTAGAAGCCCCGCTGACGGCGAGGTCGTTTCCCGCCGACGGCGAGACAGTTCAAAATGCATATACATTGAACCTGGACGCTTTTTGAAGAGGTGTTTAAGCATCCCTTGGACCTTTGCCTACCTCTATAAATAGAGGACGCATTTTAGTCTTTTGGTGTGTCTTTTGTGTGTCATTTGTGTGTGTCTCTGGAGTCTTAAGTGAGTTTATTTAGAGAGTCTTAGTGAATCTTTAGTGAGTTAGAAGTGTCTTTGTACTAGAAGGAAAAGTCGAAAGGAACTTCGAGAGTACGCGTTGGGAGGAAATTAAGATAAGTATCTTTGTTTATTATTGATAACTTTAAATGAAATCCATGCTTTATTTTATTCCCATGCATTATGAGTAGTTTTCTTAGTCTTTCTCCTTGTTTATGAAAATTATGCGAATTGATGAAATTAAATAAAAGTACCTAATGTATTAAAATAATTGTGATAATTTTTACTTAGAACTTAATTTAATTTCAATCTGGCCAATTGATGTGTTAAAATATGTTGAAGTATCAACTATAGTAAAAATTATCCAATATTCAGGGAAGTCAAAAGCCTTGGAAGGAGGGTGCGAATAAATAGGGAAATATTATTTATCGGACGTAGAATTGGACATTTTAGTGTGACGGACTAAAATATTCAATTTGGTCCTATTGTTCGAGAGCCGAAGTGTAGATGTTAGCCCTCGGAGTGAGGGGAACGTGGGAGCTACGAAGTGGCGGCCGGTATCCTCCCAGCCCTAGCCGCAGATTCGGTACTCGAACATTGGATTAGTCGATGTTCTTTGCACCTGGACCAAATGGTAAAGAATAGGAATGCTCCTATTCGTCACAATACAATTCAAGAATTCTATTTAGATTAATCATTCTCTTAATTTTATAAAAACAAGGAGAATGATACTTTTTTCTGAATTATTTAAATCAACTTTATTTCAAGCATTAGTTTACATTAGTTGCTGTAGTTACTTTAAATTTTTGTTTACTATATTAGTAAGTAATTCCTTTAAATTTTAGCTGAAACAATTACGTTAAAAACTTCCCTGTGGGATCGATAACCAGGACTCCACTAGAGCCCTGTATTACTTGATACGATACGTATACTTGCGTAGAATCCACATTAAACATTCAATCATAAAATCAAATATATATATATATATATATATTAAAGCGGGATCAAGTTTTTGGTGTCGTTGCTATTAACATAATTTGCAAACATATAAAAAGTGGGTCAACATGTGTAAAGGAGTTGGATTGAAATAGCATGGGGAGAAGGTCATTTTGGGCTTGGTTTGGTCAACTCATGCAAATGGGTTTGGTTCACCCTCCCATGACCTGGTTTGGGCTGAGGGAAAGTCATTTGGTTCAGCTTGATTAGTGGGGTCAAGTCACAATCCAAGTACAATTAGGCTTAAGCATGGGTTAGGGGAGACATGGGAGTGTTTAATCACTTTAAGGGAATCAAGAAAGAGGGCCCTCCTTTTGCCTAAGATGGCATGATGACATGGGGCACAACTCACTTGGCTTACATGTGGCTTAAGAAATGGCTTCATGGCTTCATGTGGCTTGGGAATGGCTTAGCCAAGTTTCATGAAAATGGATTTTAGGGATTTTTGGCATTTAGGGGTGATTTGGCATGAGGCTTGATTTGGAATCATTTGATCATGGATTTAAAACTTAGGGGTTGATTTTGGTTAAAAGGATGACAAATGAAAATGTCATGTGGGCTTTAGGATAGATTTTGGGCTTTTGAAATGGTTTTGGATGGGCTTTTAAAGTGGTTTAAGGAAGTGGGCTTTTGGATTTTAAGATGGGCTTTTGGATGAAAGTTTTGTGAAGGACCATGCCAAATAAATGTTGGGTTTAGTTTAGGGATGTGTCATGAGTGGTTTGGAACAAATTTGAAGTGATTTTGAATTGAATTGGGTTTAATGTGGGTAGTAAAAGGGCCAAAGTGGTTCAAATTGGGCTAACTTGGTTTACGGTTGGGCTAAAGTTGGATTTGATGTAAAAGTAATGTTGAGAAATGTTTATGGGAATGTCACAAAGAGTTTTCAACTTTGGTTGGTCTTTGATTTTGGGATTTGGGCCCATTTGGGTTAGGTTTGGGCTTAGGTCAATTTAAGGGATTTGGGTTTTGGGTTAGTTTGGGTGGAGTTTAGGTTAAAATTTTGGGCAAATCAAGTTAGTGTTTTGTTTATGGGGGTGTTAGGAAGGCTTTAGAAAAGATTTGGGGCCAATTGGAATTGAATTGGATTGGTTTGAGCTAGGTTTAGGTCATTGGCCAAAATTGGGCCTTAGGCTTCAAATTCAAATGGGCTCAAATGTCAATCAAATTGGACTTGGATTTGGTATAAATTGATGTTGAGGATATTGAATTGAAGTATAGAATTGGACCAGAATTGAGGTCAATTGGGGTGGTTTGGTTTGACATTGGGTTCACTTGGGTTAAAAATGGGTCAAATTGGGGGTTTTGGCAAAAGTAGGGTAAATTAGCAAATATGGCCCATGGTGTAGTTGAACAAAATGAAATTGGGATTATTTGAGATTTTTTGGAATTTTCTGGGAATTTTTGGATATTATGGAATTTTTGGCTAAGAAGGGCATTTTGGGTATTTGGAGGGTATTGGGGGGTATTTTTGAAAATTTTGGTATTTTTGGCCAAAGATGGTCAAGTTGAATGGTGGGAAGTGTTTAGGATTGATTTTGAGAGACCTTGGGTAATTTAGGCAATTTTGCAAATTTTGGGTCATTTCAAAGACATTTGGTAGGTTTGGTGGGTCCGGGGCACCGATGGTCAAAAATTGAAATTTTGAAAATAGGATGATTGATCAAATGTGAGTGAAATGGGATCACTTTGGTTGAGCCATGAAGCCATATTAAGCCCATATGAGCCATGAGAGGACTCATTTGAGGCATTCACTATGTTGTTCCTAACCTCTTAGCCAGGGGCTTAGGGATTAAGGACCATCCATATGAATTATCTACATGAGTCAGGAGGTCCAGTTGGGTGAGAGTGTGGTTTTAGGACTTGGAATGTGTGTGATAGTGTAGTGTATGTGCAAGTCAACCCTCACCAGACCAGGCCATCCAGGGTATTCCTAAGGCCAAATAGGTCGCATAGGGAACTCTTCCTTTAAACCTCCACATTTGATTTCAACCCTCTAGGTCATTAGGGGTCTACAATCAAGCTTGTGGGGTTTGCAGAGAGTTAAGAGGTGTTTGAATTTCTAAGTGGTGGGTTCCATTTCTAGTCCTCTAAGATTAGTCAAAGGAAAAACCTAAGGCTAGATCCTAAGTACTAAAGATAGAAGTAAAAGACCTCATCAAAAATGAGGTCAACAAATAGATCAAATTTGGAACAGTTTATTTCAGGAGTCTAAAGGAAGAGAAGTAGGAGAAGCTGAGGATTCAAGAAGAATCTTGGCAAGTTCCCAAACTATCCTATTTTTTGGCTTGAATTTGAGAAGATGTTATTTAACGTTTCATCCTGTCAATTAATTATAGGAATTATATTTACATAATCATCTGATTATGCAAATAACCTGAAAGATAAGAGGATTTACGTCGTATCGGACGACGACCTCGGAATCCTAAGCGAGTTAGGGCTTATATTGCACAGCAGAGCTATGCAAAGGCCTAAGAGAACAGGTGAGGATTTGTGTCGCACTAGGCAGACTACCTCGAAATCCTATGGCTAGTTGTTTATTTATAAGAAAAGAGAGTTGCTGTTGAAGATTCACTATTTGCTCTCTTGAACATGTCCTTCCACATCCTTGATCGTGTTGCCCTTCGGTGTATTGCCTCGAGCTCCTTGTTGTTGCAGAGGTTTAGTTTTAGAAATCATAAATCAAGAGATGAGAGAAATGTTTTGGTTTAGAAAAGTCTTAGAATCCAAATATTTTTGTGTTTTAATTAAAACAAATCTTAAAGTTGATTATAACAACACCGGTTAAGATCCCACGGTTCGATCCTTCTGCATCGTTATTTTATCGGATTCACTTAGTCCAGATGAATTTGCTAAACTCAACTGAATGAGTTCCACAAGTTCATTTAGACCGTGGGAAATCCTGTTAGCAACACGTAGGTTACATCATCTGAGGTATTCCCGATCATCCAACAAGACGTTTTAATT
The DNA here is from genome assembly GCA_022702705.1 of Papilionanthe hookeriana x Papilionanthe teres. NCBI lineage: Eukaryota > Viridiplantae > Streptophyta > Magnoliopsida > Asparagales > Orchidaceae > Papilionanthe > Papilionanthe hookeriana x Papilionanthe teres. Next base: position 112,660,647 of record CM040430.1, on the reverse strand, counting down.
TAGTTAAAATTGTAATTTTTTTTGTTCTGTTTGTGATTAAATTTTGTGTTGTCTTATATTTTGAAATGTTCTGGCGGTAAATTTTATCTTGTATGACTTTTAATTTAGTTTTGCGTTTCAGTTTTGTGGCTATCCTAAAGGTTTCAATTTTCATTCAACAATCTTATTTATCATGCAAGAAAAGTAAAACGCAGCGCAGGTAAATAAATTGCAATAAGGTAAAATGCAATAAAGTAAAAGCGTACCTGGAGGGTCTTCTCGTCATTCCCAGCTGAAACTTTAGTATTGCATTGCATATAGGTGTTTATAATTTTGCAGAAATTAAAGCATGCTAGAAAACAGGAAGAAGTAGAACTAACAAGAAGTAGCTACTCAATCCTATGATGTCTATGTAAATGTCCTGGTTTTCTACCAAATCCTATGATGTCTATATGAATTCCTATGTTGTGTTTCAATAAACTTTGTTTAATTTAATTGAGGATGGTTTCGTTAAGCAGACATATTAAGTTTAATAGACCTCAGAGGTATCCAAACAGTCAAAGAAGGATGCAGGTCCATGCTTCCCTCTCACATCCTGATGAAAAGTCTCGAGCTCGTTTAGACTTATTATGTTGCTTAACAATTCACCCTACATATACCCTTATGCTTAATGAACACAGTTGTTCGGGGTAGGTTGGGGCAAATGAGTTTAGGTGTGGTTTGGGTTTGTATTTGGGGGTAACTGGTAGTTTGATTTGGACATATGGGAGTGTTGTGAAGATTTGTTTGAGTTTATGTTTTAGATTTGGTTTGGGTTTTGGTTTTGGTTTGGTTTGAGTTTTATTTTGGTTTTGGTTTATGTTTTGGTTTGGGTTTGGTTTGATTTTTGTTTAAATTTGAGTTTGGAATGTGGATTGGGAAGTTTATGTGGATATCGGGTAAAATTTGGGTTACTCCATGCATTCACTAAGCATAAGGGTATTCTAATTATGTTTTCTACACCAAGTTATGATTTCCTAGGGGTCTTTATAAAGGGAAAAAATGAACCATGCCTCAGGAGGCCTATCCTAGGTTTGTTTGTTATCGTGTTGGTATTGTATTGTGGTCGGGATTGTTGTTGTTGTGATTTGTGATGGTTGTGTTATTTATATATTATCATTTTATTATGTTATTATTGTTTATGTTGTTATGTGTTATTATTCTTTGTTATTGTTTATTATTTATGTGTTGTTATGTTATTTAAAATTATTATCTTTTATGTGTAATTAAAATTATTATTATTATCTTTTATTTGGTTTATTTAATTTATTATTTATTATCTTATGTAATTTATTTACTTTATCATTATTTATTTATTTAATTAATTGTTATTTATTTATTTTATTTATTTTATTTATTTTATTTATTTTATTTTACTTTAACTTAATATTTATTTATTTAAATTATTATCTTTGATTTTATTTTAATTTATTTTGTTATTTAATTTTATTTTAATTTAATTTAATTAATTATTATTTACAATTATTATTAATTTAATTTAATTTAATTATTTAATTTAATGTAAAGTATTATTATTTAAATTAATAAAATTTAATTTAATTTGTTTTATTTTATTTAATTTAATTAATTTGATTTGCTTAGTTTAATTTAATTTATTATTTATTTACATTATTGTTTAATTTATTTAATTTGTTTATTTAATTTATTTAATTTAATATTTATTTATTTAATTTAATTTAATTTAATATAATTTGATTTATTTAATTTAATTTAATTTATTATTTACATTATCATTTAATTTAATATAATTTTGATTTATTTGATTTATTTAATTTATTTAATTTATTTAATTTATTTAATTTATTTAATTTAATTTAAACTATTATTTATTTAATTATTTTTTTTGTTTACTTAATTAATTTTTATTTAATTTAACTTATTTATATTAATTTATTTAATTTAATTACTATTTATTATTTTGGTTTTATTTTAAATTTAATTATTTAATTTATTATTCATTTATATTATTTACATTATTTTCAATTTATATATATATGTATTATTTATTTTTATTATCCCTTATAAGTTATTTTATTTTAATTAATTATATGTACATTTTTATTACTTAAATATTATTGATTCATCATTATTAATTTATATTATTAATTTACATTATTTATTATTATCATTTTTATTATTATTTATTTATATATAAGACTTTTCATTTTCTCTCTCTTAAATTATTCTTTTCTTTATTTAACGTTATTATCATTTGTATTAAGTTATCATTTCTTAAAATTATTATTTACATGTGTATATATTTAAAAAAAACACTTTTATTTACTTCTTTTATTTTCATTATTTATGTTACTTATTAATTTACATATATATATTATTATTCATTTATTTATATTTTAGTAGTTATATAATTTTAAAGTTAGTGTAGTTATTCTTATTTAAAATTTAGTATGGTTATATTTTATTTTACATTTAGTATAGTTATATTTTAAGTTTTAATGTTTTTAGGTATTTAAAATTTTAGTATAGTTATTTTATTGAAATTTAGTAAGGTTATTTAAATTCACAATTATTTTATCACTTATGTTTTTTTTTTACATTTGTAATTTATTATTTATTTACTTTATTATAAACATTATTCATTTAGTGTATATAATATATTTAACATTAGTTTATATATTATTTAGTATATATAGTTTATTTACATTTATTTATATTATTAATTTACATATGTATAATTTACATAGTGTATGTTATATATTACTTTAGATTTTTATTTCATTTTCTTCTTTTAATTATTATTATTATTATTATTTATTTCCTTTTTATGTTTATTTTCTTTTCTCTTACCTTTATTTCCTTTATGTTGTATTAAAAATTTTAAAATTCATTTTTTTAAGGTAATAAAAACTAGGTGAAAGATTAGGTGGTATTTTTGTAAATAGTGACATTAATGAGCCTAAATAGTTACACATCTTTGCATAAAAAGGAAATCCTAAGCCTATGCATGAATAAAATGAAGATTTGTAAAAGAAATAATCTACACATGATTTTTTTTTTTATTTTAAATAGCTTGTATGAAAAGAAAATCCCTAAGGCTAAGCATGGAAGAGTTTAACACATAATTCTTTGTAAACCTATGTAGAGGAAAAGGAGCTTTAAAGAAAATACATGTATATGTGGGGTCTTAAGCTAAGCTTGAGAGGGGTGAAACATTTCTTTGAAGCTTAAATGTTCATAAGATAAAAGAGTGGGGGAAGAAGCTTATCTTGCTTTGGAGGAGTTGATGGAAGAACCCTTGAAGAAGCCTTGTTGAAGCTCACGGCTAGAAAAGGATTTGGGTGGGTGTGGCTTGCTTGGAAGAAGGAGAAGAGGAGGGGAGTCTCACGGCTAGGAGAGAAATTTGGGGGGTGAAATGGTGAAGTAAGTGTGTAAGAGTGTAAGAGTGTGAAAGTGGGATTATGGGGGGGGGGGGGTGTTAATGGGGAGGCCCACGGCTAAGAATTAAGGAGGGAGTGAGGATGAGGTTAGGGAGAAATATGGTGGAGGCATGGTGAAGGTAAGGAGGGTAGGGTGAGGTGGCGGGTAGGGTGAGGGAGAGGTGAGGGAGAGATGAGGGAGAGGTGAGGGAGAGGTGAGGGAGAGATATTTTTCTTTTTTTTTTTAAATGAATTTTATTTTTTTTTCTTTTAGGGCTGCCGTGAGGTGTAAAAAAAAGGGGAATTATGTGGGTGTGTGTGAGTGGGTGTATTTTAATTTGGTGAGTTTGGATTTTGGGTCCATTTTAAGAACATTGGGCTAACTTGAGTTTAGATTGGGCTAGATCTCAAATGAAGCCCAAGTGCCTTGATCAATATTGTCCACATGATTGTAATTAAGATCTTTCATGAAGACACAAAGTGGTTTTGAGCTCATTTGGAGGTTCAATTTTGGCATGGATTGGATTTTTTATTATTTTGGACCATATTGGGCTCCGGTCAAGTTATCTTGAGTTTGAGTGGGAATGGGGTTCAGAGGTCTTCAACAATAATTTAGATATGGTTGTCTAGAAGAATTTTTAGGAAGACATAAAATGGGTTTGACAAAGTTTAGAGGGTCAATTTGGTGGATATAAAACACGTGTTCAGCTTGGGCCAAGATTTGGTTTTCTTTGGTCCAAAATGGATTTGGGTAAGACCGGAGCTCAAATCATGGGCAATTGATGATCCAATTCAGTTTAAGAAGGTGTTATAAAGAGTTTGGAATTGAAATTTTGGAGGAATTGATTGACATTGGGTCACTTTAGGAGTTTTGGGTTATTTAGGCAGAATTAGGGATTTTGGATTTCAAGTGGAATTGGATTCAAATGTGGGTCACATTGGACTTAAATTTGGTCAATGTTGATATTGGGGATGTTGAATTTTGGTTTAGAATTGAATTTTATGAAAATTGGGGTTAATTGGGTTAAGATTGTGTTTGGTTTAGGCACCGTTAGGTTAAATGGGCCAAGTTGGGATTTTGGATTGCAAGTGTATTAATTTGGAAAACTTGATGCATAGTGTAGTTGAACAAAATGAAATTGGAGATTTTTAGGATTTTCTGGAATTTTTTGAGAATTTTTTGGAATTTTTGGATTTTTTGGCAAAAAGGGTATTTTGGGTATTTTGAGGGTATTGGGGGGTATTTTTGGATAGTTTGGAATTTTTGGTCATGAATGGTCAATTTGAGTGGTAAGGAATATATTGGAATGATTTTTGGGGGATTTTGGTGAATTTGGGTAATTTTGGAAATTTTGGGTATTTTGGGTAGTTCAGGGTTATTTAGGGGGCAAAGGGGCCAAAAATTGAAATTTTGGAAATTTGAAGGTGGCTTCAAGGTGAGCAGGATGTAATGACCAAGGGTCACTTACATTTGGTCCTCTATGTGTTGGTCCCTACCACTTAGTCACAGAATTAGGGCTAGGCTATCCACATGAGTTTCCAAAGAGTTCAGGGTTGAAATTAGAATGTGCAGTGTGTGTATGTTGTGAATGTGAAGTGTATGAGTGGTGATCTCTAGACCTCCCTCAGGGAAATCCTAAGGTCTGACCACCTATAGGAGACTTCCCCTAGGATTCCTTATGCTTGGCTTTTTTCCTACCAAAAGGTGGAGGTTAGGCCTTCAGCATATGAAAACACCCTAGTGAAGCAAGAAGAGTTTTGAATTTCTATGGGAAGGGTTCCATGACTAGTCCTCTAAGAAAGTCACCATGAGAGTCCTATGGCTAGACTCTATGCTATTCTAAAGAAAGACTAGACCTAAACCAAAAGTGAGGTCAACAAATGGACCCCCTATAGGTGTGGTGTGCCGGACAGGCACACCACGCATATTGGTGTTGACCGAAGAAGATCAACAAACCAACGCAAAGTCGCCTAAGTAAAATACTTAGGGCAAAACACAGAACTGAGAGAGTTGTTTCCGCTGGGGAAATAAGAGTAGGAATTTTTAATTTAAGAGTTGCAACTTTAATTTTCAATTTCAAATTTCAAATTTGGATTCGATTTACTTTGCTTTTCTTTCGACTTTAATTTCAATTTGATCTTAATTTCAGTTATAATTTAAATTTCAATTTCAATTTTGGTTTTATGGGGAGAGAAGAGTAGGGCTCAGGCCCACCCAAATGCATTTGTATGCCGAGAAGGAAGCAGGACTGAGCCTATTCCATATGTGTATGCTGAGAAAGAATAGGAAGGAGCCTATGCAAAATGCAGAGTGTTTCAATTTCAATTGCAATTTCAATTTTAATTTTGTGTTGGGAAAGGAATGGGGTGAGGACTACCCAGAATGCAGAGAATATGCAGAGAAAGGAGTAGGGCAGAAGCCTATCCCAAATGCTAAGACTGTTTTGATTTCAATTTCATTTTCAATTTTGTACTGAGAGAGTTGAATGTTGAGATCACTGAGAAAAGAGTTGGACTGTGCCTATCCTAATGCGGAGAACTGCTGAGAAGGGAGTAGGACGGAAGCCTATCCCGAGTACTGAGAACTGCAAAGAATATGCTGAGATGGGAGTACGGCGGAAGCCTATCCCGGAATGCTGAGAATATGCTGAGAATTGCTGAGATTGCTGAGGATTGCTGAGAAATGCTGAGATTGCTGAGAATTGCTGAGTGCTGAGAATTGCTGAGAATTGCTGAGAATGCTGAGAATTCGTCGAGAAATACCGAGAATATGCCGAGAAATACCGAGAATTACCGAGATTGCCGTGGATGCTTGAGAAATGCCGAGACCGCCGAGAATGCTGCGAAAGCCGAGAATTGCTCGAGAATTGCCGAGAATTCGTCGAGTGCCGAGAATTCGCCGAGATTTTACGGATGCATAGACCGTGAAGAATTTTGCTGAGATGTATTTATGCAGAGATTCAAAAAGATTTCGTTGATATTTGAAAATGCGGAGGTTTATGAATGTAGAGACTGAACATATTGCTGAGATTTATGAATGCAGAGATTGAAGATATTGCTGATCTTCATCGATGCAGAGATTATGAAAATATTTTTTTAAAGTGCAGAGAATGTTTGTAGAAGTTCATGCAGTGCTTAATTTTATTGAAATGTATGTGCAGAGATTTTTTCTTTTTTTAAAAAAATTACAATGTGCAGAGTTCTTTTGTTTTGTTCAAATATTGACTTTTATTTTGTTTGATGCAGAGTTTTATTTAGTTGCATTTGTTTTAGGATTTGGACCCAGTTTTAGACAAGTGCGGCATCAACGCTTCGTAGAACAAGACTCTGTCTTTGAAACTTTTTGATGTACAACACTTCTTGAGGTATAGTTCACTAACTAAGGACCTTTGCTAGAAAATAACTCACTCTTTAAGTTGCTATCAGAATCACATTCTTTCAAGTACCTATAAAGGTGTGTTATCTCTAAAGACATCATTGCTGAAAAGGACAAAACTTTGTAGCTTCGTTTGCAGTAGTTGTCATTCTTTTGTCATCGATTCTGTAGAGGTTGCTGAAGTTGTCTTTGAGAAATTGCTCTGACGTTCTTCGAGTTGAAATTGGAGTTGTATTTGCTAGACACTTAAAGATACGACTTCAGGGTCGAATTTCCATTAATTGCCAACAACGTGACCCTTTCTTTAATTCTTTCTTCCCAGGCCTAAGCAGATTTCAAAATTTGTGTTCATGTGACTAAAATATTTTTCACTGTCCAAAGATATTTCTGAGCCAATTAATAACCGACCAATAGGCATGAAATCACTTGACTCTTTTCAAAGCATAATATCGGAGGAAAATTCTTAAGGTTGCCTTTCAAGGTTTATTAATCAGGGGAGGATTAAGACACCAATTTTTGATTCTATGCTTGCCTCAAGCTTCTTCTCAGGGATTCTTTTTCTTTTATTTCCTATTTTTCTTTTCCCTTTTCTTTATCCATTTTTTTCATTGAGGATTACTATATCTGGTGGAGCACGTGTTAATGATTTTGAATGCCTGAATTGGGGCACCAATTTTTGATTTTGTGCTCACCTCAAGCTTCTCCTCCGATATTTTTTTTTGCTCCTTTTGTTTTCTGAGAATTACTATATCTGGCAGTGCATATTTCATTTAAAGATTTTGAATGTCGAAATTCCCCTAATTAATAATTCTGAAATGTTCCTTAATGTGAATCCTGGAATATTATAACTTTTTCGAAAGTCCGGACCCAGTCACATGGCAGGAAATTAAAAGGCCCGTGATATCCCGAATCAATTACTCGTATTTCAACCACATTATTTCATTTTGAAATAAACTTAGGACCCAGTCCAAATTCCTTAAAGTGAAGGACCCAGTCATTAGGGCATTAACTTCATTCTTCCTGAGGTCGTGGTCTTAGCAAAATAGCTAATTTTGAGCTTTCCGAATATTGAGCAATTCTGGAAAAAAACAAACTCCTTTCATTCATTGCTATAGAAGAGATGGTACAGCTTAATATTGATCATGCTGAGCAACAAAAGTAGTACAATAGTAATCAAAAAGTGTCCCGTCCATTGTCAGCTGCGTAGGAATCAATTGATGCAAACAAATTGCCGAAATCATATTGATAGAACCTCTTCAAGTTCTTTTCAAATATTCATTGGGGATTGTTACACTTCCATTCTTGAAGTTCTTTTCCAACCATTCTTTGAAACTGATACAGCCTTCAATGGTGTGCCCAAGCATTCTGTGATATGGGCAATAGTTGGGATGATTCTTCTTGTTAACCTCCGCCGGCTTCTTTGCCTAAGGCAATCTGAACTCGGACTTCTTAATCAAATTTTGGAACATCTGTGCTACTGCTTCATCATTGAAGGGATATACTTTGTTCAACAAATCGGTCATAGACCGACCTTGCCTTCCATCCGTCCGGAGTTGCCTCTGCTGGGATGACTGTTGACTGTGTTGCTGATTATACCGCTAACCGTACTGTCGAACATGCTGAATATACTGTGGTGGTTGTCGAACGTACTGCTCTGATGGCTGAACATACTGCTGTGGGTGTGGAACATACCACTAAGGCGACTGACTAAACTGAGGAAGCGACTAACTGTACTGCTGTGAAAACTGACCGTACTGAGGCGGCTGGTGCCGCCGATCGTATCGAGGTAACCTGCTCGGTCCGTATCGGCCGCTTTCCTTGTCGATTGTTGCCACCGTCTCTCGATCTCCTTTCGGATATCTTTGCCGGAGCCACCTCGTCCTCTTTCTCGATGAATTCAGTTTGTTTGACCTCCTCTTGCAGGCTTGCGGCTTTACTAAGTAGTTTCTCAAACGACTTGATGGTGAGTTCTTTAAGCATGAAAGCTATCGATCCATGGATGTTCTTGAGTAAGACCTCAATCGCATGTTGCTCTTGCAATTGGGGCTCGCACTTCATGCTTAAGTTTCTCCACCGTAGAATGTAATCCACCAAAGTTTCATCTGGCTTCTGCTTCTCTTCCACAAGACTGCCTATAGTGACGTGGTGTTGAACCCCGACAAAACGCTTGATAAAAAGATTCTCCATTTCTGCGAAAGTCTTCACTGAACCGTTCGATAAGTCTTTGTACCAGTCGAAGGCGATTCCTGAAAGGCTGCTCACAAACTGTCGGAGCAGTAGCGCATCACTACCCCCCGCGTTGCAGCAACTTGCTCGAAAGTGTGCAACGTGCTGCCGAGGGTTTCCAGTCCCGTCGAAAGTCCTGAACAAAGGTGGTACGAAACCCTTGGGGTATTAGATGGTATCAAACTCCTCCGGCAGTGGCCTACCTTTCAGAATTGATGTCCCTCTTTTCGATTGATCCAGGGTTTCTCTCACCTGTTGTTCAACCATTCGCTTAATGTCTTTTTCTGGCACCATATTCTGAGTTGAATCTTTCTTTGGTGGCTCATCTCGATTTGCAGAAGCAACCTCCCTTCTTTCGTCTGTAATATGGACCATCTCTGGCTGGTTCATCTCCGAGGATGCCACCTGCTGTGAGTGCAACTGTCCTTGCATTTTAGCCATAGCAGTCGTCATTTCTTCAATTTTCTTCTTGAGACGGCCGATATGTTCATCTCTTTGTCGAACGGCCCTCCGCCACTCATCCGCGGCGTTCTCCTCACAAAGAGGAGTGTCGCTCGCAGCTAACATGGCTTGGGTCTCGATGACGTTGATTTTGTGAATTCGCCTTCCGTGTAATCTGTTAAGTTGTAATCTTCCTCTTCAAAGTCTTCTTTCTGATCTTTAGACAGTCGTGCAATGTCAGCTAGGAGCATTTTCACAGCGGACTCAATTGACTTTCCTTTGAGAACTCTAAGGTCAATTAGAGGTTCTTGAGAAACATCACTTATTTCCTCCGGCAGCAATGTCATTGTGCAGAAGTTAATCGAATCACACGAAATCATATTTATAGAACCCTTTTCAGGTTCTTTTAAATACTCATTCAGGATCGTTAAATTTCCGCTCCTGAAATTCTTCTCAAGCCAATCCTTGAAGCCGGCGTTTTCATGGTGTGACCGAGCAACCGGTGGTATGGACAGTACTGGGGATGATCTTTCTTGCCAGCCTCCTCTAGTTTCTTTGGCTCTGGTAGTCTGAATTCTGCCCTCTTTATCAAGTAATGGAATATCTGCGACACTGACTCCTCTTTGAACGGGTATACCTTGCTTAACCATTGATTCATTATCGGACCCTATCTTCCATCTATCTGGTATGGTCTCAACTGGAACAACTGTTCTTCAGACCGATGCGGTTGTTTTCGAGGCTGCTTGATCTTCAGAATTCCCTGATTGCGCTTCCATTCATGTGTCTTTGACATTTGTATGGACTTCGAATCTGACTCAATCTTGAATTTAGAAGATGGCAAAACACAAGCATCAACTGACTCTTACTCATGTAGAATATCTTTTCCTTTAGTTAGCGGAGCGACCGGTGCAATGAGTAGTGAATCCGACAAGAGGAGCGTAAATAGCCTTAGGAGACGTCCCAACGCTTGTAATGACAACGCAGTTCTTTTCAATCCATTCCTTCTTTGGTATGGGGAGTTCCTCAACAGACTTCAGGTTGAACATTACAATAGGCTTAACGGACTTGCTTATTTCAGGCTTCATCATTTCAATAGCCACGTCCCCAAACTTAGCTTCAACATCATTGAATCCTTGTCCAAACTTAATGACTGCCAGATCAGGTAGCTCATCCCTATTGACGGCGAACTCTACTCCGGAGGCGAAAGAAAAGATCAACTTTGGCGAAGACATCGTTCCTGGCATTTAAAGAATTTCTGGAAGTCAGTAACGTCCGTGCCTTGAAGTTTCAACGGAAGTACTCAAGCTACTGCACTTGTACTGCAAACTGGGCAATTCTCTTATTTTGTTTGGTGTTTTCACCTTATTTTACTTTTGTTTTTTGGATTTTATATTTCTTAACATTGTTCATTTAATTTCAAAATTTGAGTGAAAGGTACGAAAGTAGAAGTTTGGTTTAATTTTCCGACAACAAATCAAACCCGAGAGACACGGAGCAAAAGTGAAATTCAGGACCCAGTCCTGGGCTGAATTCACAATGCACATTGCCCAAGTGGAATCAATCCACCAACACACCTATCGGGGTCCGACCCCACCTCTTTAGAGAGGTAATAAAAGGAGGATTTCGTAACCTCTCGTTTAGGGGTGTCTAAACAGATGGCTCCAAAATCTAAGGAAAGTTGATCATACCGTTCAAGATAGAAATGAACAAGATATGTCAACGGAAGAATGGTAGTTTGATCCACTAGGAGCATGGATTTACTATCGATTTATGAAAGCAAAACCGTCTGATCAAAATGGAGAGAGGAACTATTCCCCAGCGGAGTCGCCAAAAGCTGTCGGCATATTTTTAGATTTTAAATTTAATTTAAGTATATATATATATATATATATATATATATATATATATATATATATATATATATATATAATTTGGAAAGTAGCATTTGATTTTAAAAATAATTTTAAGTTTGAAAATTTTAAGACATGAAATCAAACTGATCTCACATCCCAAATAGTTTATATAAACGAGCACCGCACCACCAACTTTGTATCTATCCCGAGGAATAGTCACACTGCTTGACGATGGGGCTCGATTAAATAAACTAAAAGATTTGTGACATTTGTTTGGTCTGCGAACCAATTTTATAAGCCGACAGGTTCCCCTGCTTAATATAAAGGAATTAAGCAAGGCATATATTACTTGGGTTCTTAAAGTTCTTTATAAGGGCAAGCTCCTAAAGTTAATTACATCCTAAGTGACGAGAATCACTTAAGAAAACTCTCGATAATGATCAGTGGTTTTGCTCTCAAGAATTTCAAAGTTTAAGGTTTCAAAGGATTGAATTTTGGAAATTTCAATAGGGATCAGATCAAATTTGGAACAGTTTATTTCAGGAGTCCAAAGGAGTAGAAGCAGGAGAAGCTGAGGATTCAAGAAGAATCTTGGCAACTTCCCAAACTATCCTATTGTTTGGCTTGAATTTCAGAAGATGTTATTTAATGTTTCATCCTGTCAACTAATTATAGGAATTATATTTACATAATCATCTGATTATGCAAATAACCTAAAAGATAAGAGGATTTACGTTGTATCGGACGACGACCTCGGAATCCTAAGCGAGTTAGGGCTTATATTGAACAGCAGAGCTATGCAAAGGCCTAAGAGAACAGGTAAGGATTTATGTCGCACTAGGCAGACTACCTCGAAATCCTATGGCTAGTTTTATTTATAAGAAAAGAGATTTGCTGTTGAAGATCCGCTGTTTGCTCTCTTGAACATGTCCTTCCGCATCCTTGATCGTGTTGCCCTTCGGTGTATTGCCTCGAGTTCCTTGTTGTTGCAGAGGTTTAGTTTTAGAAATCATATATCAGGAGATGAGAGAAGTGTTTTGGTTTAGAAAAGTCTTAGAATCCAAATATTTTTGTGTTTTAATTAAAACAAATCTTAAAATTGATTATAACAACACCGGTTAAGATCCCGCAGTTCCATCCTTCCAGCATCATTATTTTATCGGATTCACTTAGTCCAGATGAATTTGCTAAACTCAACTAAATGAGTTCCACACTTTCATTTAGACCGTGGGAAATACCGTTAGCAACACGTAGGTTACATCATCCGAGGTATTCCCGATCATCCAACAAGACGTTTTAATTTAGTTAAAATTGTCATTTTTGTTGTTCTGTTTGTGATTAAATTTTGAGTTGTCTTATATTTTGAAATGTTCTGCGGTAAATTTTATCTTGTATGACTTTTAATTTAGTTTTGGGTTTCAGTTTTGTGGCTATGCTAAAGGTTTCGGTTTTCATGCAACAATCTTATTTATCATGCAAGAAAAGTAAAACGCACATGCAGTAAATAAATTACAATAAGGTAAATTGCAATAAAGTAAAAGCGTACTCGGAGGGTCTTCTCGTCATTCCTAACTTGAAACTTTAGTATTGCATTGCATATAGGTGTTTATAATTTTGCAGAAATTAAAGCATGCCAGAAAATAGGAATAAGTAGAACTAACAAGAAGTAGCTTCTCAATCCTATGATGTCTTTGTAAATGTCCTTGTTTTCTACCAAGTCCTATGATGTCTATATGAATTCCTATGTTGTGTTTCAATAAACTTTTTTTAATTTAATTGATGATGGTTTCGTTAAGCAGACATATTAAGTTTAATAGACCTAAGAGGTATCCAAACAGTCAAAGAAGGATGCAGGTCCATGCTTCCCTCTCACATCCTCATGAAAAGTCTAGAGCTCGTTTAGACTTATTATGTTGATTAACAAATCACCCTACCTATACCCTTATGCTTAATGAACACAGTTGTTCGGGGTAGGTTGGGGCAAATGGGTTTAGGTGTGGATTGGGTTTGTATTTGGTGGTAACTGGTAGTTTGATTTGGATTTATGGGAGTGCTGTGAAGATTTGTTTGAGTTTATGTTTTAGATTTGGTTTGGGTTTTGGTTTGGGTTTTGGTTTTGGTTTGGTTTGTGTTTGATTTTGGTTTATGTTTTGGTTTGGGTTTAGTTTGATTTTGGTTTGATTTTGGTTTAAATTTGAGTTTGGAATGTGGATTGGGAAGTTTGTGTGGATATCAGGTAAAATTTGGGTTACTCCTTGCATTCAATAAGCATAAGGGTATTCTTATTGTGTTTTCTACACCAAGTTGTGATTTCCTAGGGGTTTTTATAAAGGGAAAAAATGAATCATGCCTCAGGAGGCCTATTCTAGGTTTGATTGTTATCGTGTTGGTATTGTATTGTGGTCGGGATTGTTGTTGTTATTATGATTTGTGATGGTTGTGTTATTTATATATTATCATTTTATTATGCTATTATTGTTTATGTTGTTATGTGTTATTATTCTTTGTTATTGTTTATTATTTATGTGTTGTTATGTTATTTTTATTATGTGTTGTTATGTTATTTAAAATTATTATCTTTTATGTGTAATTAAATTACTATTATCTTTATGGTTTATTTAATTTACTATTTATTATCTTATGTGATTTATTTACTTTACATTATTTATTTATTTAATTAATTGTTATTTATTTATTTTATTTATTTTATTTTACTTTAACTTAATATTTATTTATTTAAATTATTTTATTTGATTTTATTTTAATTTATTTTGTTATTTAATTTAATTTTAATTTAATTTAATTAATTATTATTTACAATTATTATTAATTTAATTTAATTAATTTATTTATTTTAATGTAAAGTATTATTGTTTAATTTAATAAAATTTAATTTAATTTGTTTTATTTTATTTAATTTAATTAATTTAATTTGTTTAGTTTAATTTAATTTAATATAATTTGATTAATTTAATTTAATTTAATTTATTATTTACATTATCATTTAATTTAATTTAATTTTGATTTATTTAATTTATTTAATTTATTTAGTTTAATTTAAACTATTATTTATTTAATTGTTTTTTTTTGTTTACTCAATTAATTATTATTAAATTTAAATTATTTAATTTTAATTATTATTTAATTTAATTAATTTAATTTAATTACTATTTATTATTTTGGTTTCATTTTAATTTTAATTATTTAATTTATTATTCATTTATATTATTTACAATATTTTCAATTTTATATATATATATATATATATATATATATATATATATATATATATGTATTATTTATTTTTATTATTTATTTTTATTATCCCTTATAAGTTATTTTAATTTAATTATATATATGTACATTTTTATTACTTAAATATTATTGATTTATCATTATTAGTTTATATTATTAATTTACAATATTTATTATTATCATTTTTATTATTATTTATTTATTTATAAGACTTTTCATTTTCTCTCTCTTAAATTATTCTTTTCTTTATTTAAAGTTATTATCATTTGTATTAAGTTATCATTTCTTAAAATTATTATTTACATGTGTATATATTTAAAAAAAACACTTTTATTTACTTCCTTTATTTTCATTATTTATCTTACTTATTAATTTACATATATATATTATTATTCATTTATTTATATTTTAGTAGTTATATTATTTTAAAGTTAGTGTAGTTATTCTTATTTAAAATTTAGTATGGTTATATTTTATTTTACATTTAGTATAGTTATATTTTAAGTTTTAATGTTTTTAGGTATTTAAAATTTTAGTATAGTTATTTTATTGAAATTTAGTAAGGTTATTTAAATTCACAATTATTTATCACTTATGTTTTTTTTTTACATTTGTTATTTATTATTTATTTACTTTATTATAAACATTATTCATTTAGTGTATATAATATATTTAACATTAGTTTATATATTATTTAGTATATATAGTTTATTTACATTTATTTATATTATTAATTTACATATGTATAATTTACATAGTGTATGTTATATATTACTTTGGATTTTAATTTCATTTTCTTCTTTTTATTATTATTATTTTTTTTAATTTCCTCTTTATGTTTATTTTCTTTTCTCTTACCTTTATTTCCTTTATGTTGTATTAAAAATTTTAAAATTCATTGTTTTAAGGTAATAAAAACTAGGTGAAAAGATTAGGTGGTATTTTTGTAAATAGTGACATTAATGAGCCTAAATAGTTACATATCTTTGCATAAAAAGGAAATCCTAAGCCTATGCATGAATAAAATGAAGATTTGTAAAAGAAATAATCTACACATGATTTTTTTTAATTTTAAATAGCTTGTATGAAAAGAAAATCCCTAAGGCTAAGCATGGAAGAGTTTAACACATAATTCTTTGTAAACCTATGTAGAGGAAGAGGTGCTTTAAAGAAAATACATGTATATGTGGGGTCTTAGGCTAAGCTTGAGAGGGGTGAAACATTTCTTTGAAGCTTAAATGTTCATAAGATAAAAGAGAGGGGGAAGAAGCTTACCTTGCTTCGGAGGAGTTGATGGAAGAACCCTTGAAGAAGCCTTGTTCAAGCTCACAGCTAGAAGGGGATTTGGGTGGGTGTGGCTTGCTTGGAAGAAGGAGAAGAGGAGGGGAGTCTCAAGGCTAGGAGAGAAATTTGGGGGGTGAAATGGTGAAGTTAGTGTGTAAGAGTGTGTAAGTGGGATTATGGTGTGTGGGGGGGGGGGGGGGTTAATGGGGAGGCTCACGGCTAAGAGTTAAGGAGGGAGTGAGGATGAGGTGAGGGAGAAATATGGTGGAGGCATTGTGAAGGTAAGGAGGGTAGGGTGAGGTGACGGGTAGGGTGAGGGAGAGGTGAGGGAGAGATGAGGGAGAGGTGAGGGAGAGATATTTTTCTTTTTTTTTTTTTTTTAAATGTATTTTTTTTCTTTTAGGGCTTCCGTGAGGTGTAAAAAAAAGGGGAAGTATGTGGGTGTGTGTGAGTGGGTGTATTTTAATTTGGTGAGTTTTGGATTTTGGGTCCATTTTAAGAACATTGGGCTAACTTGAAATTAGATTGGGCTAGAGCTCGAATGAAGCCCAGGTGCCTTGATCAATATTGTCCACTTGATTGTAATGAAGATCTTTCATGAAGACACAAAGTGGTTTTGAGCTCATTTGGAGGTTCAATTTTGGCATGGATTGGTTTTTTGATTATTTTGGACCATATTGGGTTCGGGTCTAGTTATCTTGAGTTTGAGTGGGAATGGGGTTCAGAGGTCTTCAAAAATAATTTATATATGGTTTTCTAGAAGAATTTTCGTGAAGACATAAAATGGTTTTGACAATGTTTAGAGGGTCAATTTGGTGGATTTACAACATGTGTTCAGCTTGGGCCAAGATTAGGGTTTCTTTGGTCCAAAATGGATTTGAGTAATAAGCCCTTAAAATTTCATGGATAAATTCATAATTTTTGTAGGTATTGAAATATGTGGATTTAAATTCTATTGAAAGACTTTACTTATCATCTGATCACCAATTAGGGGCTCCAGATTAGTGAATTATAATCTTCCTAACATAAGCCCAGTATTCTAGAATAATTCAATTAGATTGACTTCTGAATTATAATAATTCAAAAGACTACAATTTTTGTCCATGTTATAGAAAAAGTGATGAATTGGTTTCCATTTTTTAATCCCTTATGTTTTAATCATCCAAGGAAATTAATTAAGATCAACATACCCATTTACCTTTAATTTAACTTAGTTTTTTAATTAGTGTTTAAAATATCATAATTACCATTTTGCCCTTAAGGCTTTCCACTTCACGATTCTTTAAATTTAACTCAAATGACTTTAAAAATTCTTTGTTACTCTACTCATGGGTCAATTAAAACATTAGAGAAGAAATTATATAGTTCTGACTTTTATTTAATTTCAGTAATTATTTTAACCCAAAAATAGATATTTCCAATGTTAATTTAATTAGTTGATAAAAAAATCTTTTGACCTTAGAAAAATTATTGGAGGTACACCTAGGTCAGATGACCTCTAGAATAATTTTTGTGAATTGTTTTATTCTTATTTTAATTATTATAATTATTTGTTGATTATGGTGATTAACTAGATAGAAAATATAATTTAATTTTAAAAATTATTTTTTCTAAATTTCTTTAGTTCTTATGAGTTTAGAAATCTTAAAGAAACAAATTTATATTTTTATGATTTTTATTTTATTTATGGAAATTATTTTAATGCAAAATTAAGGAAAATGCATATTTAGGCATTTAAAAATACATAAGTATATTTAAAATATTAAGAAAAATATTTTAAGTGGTCCTAAGTGATCAGAGAACAATTTGTGACATTTTAGTGCATTTTTATATTTTCATGGTTTTTAACATTTTTTAATTATTTAAAAATTGAGAAAATGGTTAAAAATTAAGAAAATGGTTAAAAATTAACTTATTATTTAAAACATAATTTAAATTTTCTTGGGTGCCGTTGGTCACAAGGATCACTCCAAACCACTTTTCATAATTTTTTGATTTTCTATTTAATTTATATAATTATTTTAAACAAAACTTCATATTTTCTTAGAAAATCCATTTCTATACAAAAAATAATTTTAATGGCCTCGGGATTTGTATAGGAGCTTCATGAGGTGACAAGCCTCATTTTGGCCCAAATTGGTGATTATTTGAATTATTTCATATTTTTCTTAATTTTGGTATTTTTACTTAATTTTAAAAAGAAAAAAATATATTTAAAGTTTTTGAAACTTAAATTTTTATTTTTTCTAAGTTCCTCTGATTGCAGTGAACCTACCAAACCAATTTTCATAATTTTCTGATTTATATTTTAAATTTTGTAATTATTTTAATTAAAATAAGGGTAATATACATGATAAATTGGGGCTTTCAATGTTAGTGGTGCTCATTGACCCTTGAAAAATCAGAGAAGAACCATAAGCATATCGGGAAAAATCACTCCAAATTTCATGTCATGATGATTAATATTTAGTTATTTATAATTAAAAAATTTTCTTGAGTAATTAATTACATAAAAATAAATTACAAATATTTTAGTGTGGACGGTCCGTTGTATCGCACCTGTATCGGTTGGATGCTCTAGATCGAGCCGGACGAGAAGATGGTATGAAAATCGTGGTTTGCATGGCAACTTACTCAGATGGTGGTGTTGCTAGCGCAGCGACACGTTGCGATGAGGAATGATTCATCACCTTGTGGATAAGTAGTAAAATAGTTCATTTTTTCTTTAAAATAATTTAGAAACTTTAAAACCAATAACTGACTCAGATGGCAGTGTTTGTAGCTTTGGGTCTTCATCTTCATCTGGTGTGATCTGAGAACCATCCCCAATAAAATCCTAAGATCTCACTCAAAACTTAATCAAATCACATGGGTTTTGAGCTTACATCTTCGTCTAGTCCAAACAAATCTATATGTATAGTCTCATGTGTTTGAAATAAAAATTTTCTTCATAAAGACCCAAATTGAGCTCAGATTTGGTGGAAATGGTGTTTACCTTAGCCCAAGAGGTGAGGCCTCAAATGGGTATGTTCTGAAGCGTTGTTGTGAGCTAGATAACCTCCTCCAAGCATCATTTAGAGAAGAGGTTGGAGTTGTGTAAGGTTTTTACCTGAGGGTGGGGTGGCTTATGTGGAAGTCTGGTGCAGCAGGCTCTAGGGATGGGAATTTTGATGAGGAACTTCCTTGTGAGGTTTGGGAAAGCTTCGGAGAAGTTCAAATTTGAGATTAGTGGAGGTTTGTGGTATGACAAAAATTCCTTCGATTTTAAGATGAATTTGAGCATGGATAGTGCAGATTGGTGGCTGAGAATGGTGGATTTGAAATCAGAGAGGTCTGGAGAAGCTCTAGAACAATTTTGGTAGAATCCCCTCAAGAAATTGGATGCTCTCTAAGTTTGGTCATGAGGGGTGGTGTTTAAATAGCCATGGCCATGGTGGCCAACAAGACCAGCCATGGGGTGTAAAATGCTGCTTAGCTGGAGGGTTGAATGACACAAGTAACCAATGGGGGTGAGCCACATTTGATGGGTACAATTGGGTTGAAGCCATGGAAATGACCTTCTCAGTTTTGGGTTTTTCAGAGAATAAGCTGACCGGCTAAGGCACGGGAGGTGGCTAGCTGGTTCAAGGAGATTAGAGGAGTTTAATGGTGATATGATTGGGGCTTAGGAAGGCTGATTGCAAGGGTAAGAGAGTTAACCATTGTTAGGGGATGGGTTTCCATGGTTTAGGGAACTGATCACAGGAAAATATATTAAGAAATTCATACCCATTTTTTATGAAATTGAACTTTAAAGAAAGGTATTTTCTTTATTTTATTGCAGGAATGAAGATTTATAAGTGATGAAAGAAAAAAGCATGAAATGGAGCGAATTTGGATCAAAAAAGGAAGAAATTCATGCAAAATGAACTAAGTCGCCGACGGCGAGATCGAGCCCACCGACGGCGAGATCATGAGGAGAATTTTTGAAGGATTTGCAACTACCTCGCCGACAGCGAGCCCGAGCCCGCTGACGGCGAGATCGTGCGGTTTGGAGACCTTCTAGAAACCCCGTCTACGGAGAGGTCATTTCTCACCGACGGCGAGACAGTTCAAAATGCTAGATACATTGAACCTGGACGCTTTTTGAAGAGGTGCTTAAGTACCCCTTGGACCTTTGTCTACCTCTATAAATAGAGGACGAATTTTAGTATGTGTGTCTATTGTGTGTCTACTGTGTGTCTATTTTAGAGAGTCTTAGTGTCTACTTGGTGTCTATTTTAAGAGTTTAAGTAAGTGTAATTAGTGAGTTTAGATGTGTATTGTACTAGAAGGAAAAGTCAAAGGAACTTCAAGGAGTCTGCTTCGGGAGGAAATCGAGATAAGTATCTTTGTTTATTGTTGTTAACTTTAAATGAAATTCATGCTTTGTTTAATTCCCATGCATTCTGAGTAGTTTTCTTAGTTTTTCTCCTTGTTTATGAAATTATGTGAATTGATGAAATTAAATAGAAGTGCCTAATATATTAAAATAAATTGTGATAATTTTTACTTAAAACTTAATTTACTTTTCAATCTGGCCCATTGATTTGTTAAAATATGTTGAATTATCAACTATAGTAAAGATTACATCCAATATTCAGGGAAGTCAAAAGCCTTGGAAGGAGGATGCAAATAAATAGAGAAATATTATTTATCGGACATAGAATTGGACATTTTAGTGTGACAGACTAAAATATTCAATTTGGTCCTATTGTTTGAGGTGAAGTGTAGATGTTAGCCCTCGAGTGAGGGGAACGTGGGAGCTACGAAGTGGCGACAGGTATCCTCCCAGCTCTACCGCAGATTCGGTAATCAAACATAGGACTAGTCAATGTTCTTTGCACCTGGACCAAAGGGTAAGGAATAGGAATGCTCCTATTTGTCACAATACAATAAAAATTCTATTTGAATTCATCATTCACTTAATTTTCTAAAAACAAGGAGAAGGATACTTTTTCTGAAATCTTTAAATCAACTTTATTTAAAGCATTAGTTTACTTTAGTTCGCTTTAGTTAAGTATTCTAAATTTCCGTATACTATATTAGTAAGTAAATACTTTTAAATTTAGCTGTTACAAATCTTTTAAAACTTCCCTGTGGGATCGATAACCAGGACTCCACTAGAGCCCTGTATTACTTGATACGATACGTATACTTGCGTAGAATCCAGATTACACATTCCATCATAAAATTAAATATATATTAAGCGGGATCAAGTTTTTGGTGCCGTTGCTATTAACATAATTTGCAAACATAAAAAAGTGGGTCAAGTTTTTGGCGCCGTTGCCGGGGAAGTAAAGAAATTATTTACTAGAGTAACGGACTATTTTAAAATTTATTTTGCAAAATTGTATGCGTAAATTTGGAAACTAAAATTTAATACCTTACGATTCAGAATTAGAGCGTACAATTAAAAGAATTGGAAAACAAAAAAGAGAAATTATAAATTTAACACAAATGGCGAATATTCCTAAAAATGAAAATATCAATCAACAGAGACCATTAAGAGACTATGCCAACCCTACATTAGATGAAATTCATTTAACTATTCAAAACCCTGATGTAGCTGCTAACTCATTTGAACTTAAACACCGCAATTATCCAAATGGTACAAAACAATCAATTTAGTGGTTCACCTACCGAAGATCCTAATTTACATCTTGCTAGTTTTTTATAACTATGTTCTACTTTCAAATATGAAGGAGTATCTAACGATGCTATTAGACTTAGACTTTTTCCTTTTTCTTTAAGGGATAAGGCTAAAATGTGGTTAAATTCGTTAGCACCTGGATCTATTAAAACTTGAGGAGAATTATCACAAAAATTTCTATCCAAATATTTTCCACCATCTAAAACTGCTAAGCTTAGAAATGATTTAACTTCTTTTAATCAGTTTGATGGAGAATCAATATATGAAGCTTGGGAGAGATTTAAAGAACTTCTTAGGAAATGCCCACATCATGTGTTACCAGATTAATTAATTATTCAAACTTTCTATAATGGATTAGTAGGATCTCTTAGATCAATCATCGATGCTGATGCTGGAGGATCATTAATGTCAAAACCATTTGATGAAGCCTATGCACTAATCGAAGAAATGGCTACCAATAATTTTCAATGGCCTGCTAATAGAATGAATCTGAAAAAGATAGCCAGTATTCATGAAAATGATTCTATATCTATGTTAGCTTCGCAAATCGCTGCTATATCTAAAAAATAAGATCATTTTGGAATGAATTACTCTCCAACTATATTAGAAGAAAACTGATCTGGACAACTTATAGAATCCCAATCTCATTATGAAACTATAAATGCTTATTAATAACGGACCCAATAATCCTTATGCAAATTATTATAATCCTGGATGAAAAAATCATCCTAATTTTAATTGGAATAATAATACAACTAATCAACCATGGATGAATAACATAATACAACCATTAGGAAATCCCTCTAACCAAGGAAATTCTAATTATAAACCTAGTTATCCACCTGGATTTAATAATAATAACCCTCAATTTAAAGATAAGAAATTATCTATAGAAGAATTAACATTAAATATGGGTCAACATTTACAAAATCAAGGAAATCAACATTTACAAAATCAAGGAAATCAATTACAAAATCAAGGAAATCAATTACAAATACAAGGAAACCAATTACAAAATCAAGGAACAGCTATTAAAAATATTGAAACTCAACTTGGACATATCGCTACCGCGCTTAATAATAGAATACCCGGAACATTTCCTAGTAATGTGGAAATAAATCCCAAAGATAAAGGAAATGAACAAATTAAAGCGATACAATTACGAAGTGGAAAAGAATTAGAACCTCGAATTCAGAAAGAACTGCAAAGTCAAAAAGCGGAAGTGGAAATCGAAAAGGAAAAGAATCAACAAGATTCAAACTTAGAAAATCCTTTAATACCAATGGAAATTTCTGTTGAAAAACCTCCACCACCATTTCCTCAACGACTAAATCAACATAAAAAAGATAAACGAGTTGCTAAATTCCTTGAAATTCTGAAGAAATTAACAATAAATATTCCTTTCGTAGAAGCTTTAGAACCATGCCAAACTATGTAAAATTCATGAAAGATATTCTAAATAAAAAAGAAAATTTACCGATAATGAAACGGTCACACTTAGTGAAGAGTGTAGTGTTATTATTCAGAAAAAGCTTCCTGAAAAATTAAAAGATCCTGGTAGTTTCACTATACCCTGTGCTATTGGAGAAAAATTCCATGGAAAAGCTTTGTGTGACTTAGGAGCAAGCATCAATCTAATGCCTCTATCAATTTTTAAGAGATTAGGATTGGGAGAAATTTCACCTACTTCAGTAACCTATCGTTATGTTACATATCCTAAGGGAGTTATTGAAGATGTTTTAGTAAAAGTGGATAAATTTATCTTCCCTGTAGATTTTATTATTTTAGATATGGAAGAAGATAAAGAAATTCCTATCATCTTAGAAAGACCATTTTTAGCCACTGGGAAAGTTATGATTGATGTTCATAAAGGAGAATTAACAATGAGAGTAAATGACCAAAAAGTAACTTTTAATATTGTTAAATCAATGAAATATCTCTGCACTAGAAAAAGATGATGAGTGTTTTCGAATGGAAGTACTCGATCATTTACAAAAAGAACATTTTAAGGAATATTATGAAGAAAAATTAGAAAAAGAAAATACTGAATTAATTGAAAAAGCCGATATAAATGAAGAACTAGATTATATTCAAGAGAAATTTGAATTTTTGGATAATACGGAAAACACTGAAAAAAATATAGTTCCATCAATTATTAAACCTCCTGAACTTGAATTAAAAATTTTACCTAATCATTTGAAATATGCTTACTTAGGTAATTCTTCAACTCTACCAGTTATTATTTCATCTGAATTAAATGAATCTCAAGAACAAAAACTTTTAGATACCTTAAAAAATATAAGAAAATTTTTTGTTGGACTTTAGCGGATATTAAAGGAACTAGTCCTTCAATCTGTATGCACATAATTATTTTAGATAATGAACATAAGCCTAAAGTAGATCCCCAAAGGAGATTAAACCCGATAATGTAAGAAGTAGTCAAGAAAGAAATTTTAAAATGGTTAGATAATGGTATTATATATCCTATTTCGACGATAGCTTGGGTAAGTCCAATTCACCGTGTGCCTAAGAAAGGAGGAGTGACCGTAAAAGCTAATGAAAATAATGATCTTATCCCAATAAGACAAGTTCTTGGATGGCGAATATGTATTGATTACAGAAAATTAAACGCAACCACCAGGAAAGATCACTTCCCTTTACCATTTCTAGACCAGATGTTAGATAGATTAGCCGGACATAAGTATTTTTCTTTCTTAGATGGATACACCGGTTATCATCAAATACAAATTGCTCCTGAGGATCAAGAGACAACTACATTTACTAGTCCTTATGGAACTTTCGCTTTTTGAAGGATGCCTTTTGGATTATGTAATGCACCTGCAACATTCCAGAGATGTATGATGTCTATATTTAGTAAATTAATTGATAATGGAATAGAAGTATTTATGGATGATTTCTCTGTATTTGGAACATCATTTGACACATGCTTAAATCATCTTGAAAAAGTATTTGAAGTATGTAAGAAAACTAATTTAGTTCTTAATTGGGAGAAATGTCAATTTATGGTTGCGAGCGTAGCGAGTGTATTAGGGCATAAAATTTCAGAAAAGGGCATGGAAGTAGACCCTGCAAAAATTCAAGTTATAGCTAAATTACCTCCTCCAACTACGGTGAAAGGTGTAAGAAGTTTTCTTGGACATGTTGGATTCTACAGACGTTATATAAAAGATTTTTCAAAAATTACTAAACCTCTATGCCAACTTCTTGAAAAGGACAAGAAATTTGAATTTACAATCGAATGCCCGAATGCTTTTGAATTATTAAAAGATAAATTAATTACAGCACCTATAATAGTTTCACCTAATTGGGAGAAACCATTTGAGCTTATGTGTGATGCTAGTGATTATGCTTATAGGAGCAGTTCTTGGGCAAAGATATGATAAGATTTTCAAAGATATATATTATGCTAAGTAAAACTCTAAATGATGCCGAAATAAATTATACGATTATCGAAAGAGAATTATTAGCAGTTGTATATGCTTTTAATAAATTTCGGCATTATCTATTAGGAACTAAATGTATTGTGCATACTGATCACTCTGTTATAAAGTATTTAATGCAAAAGAAGGATTCTAAACCAAGATTAATTAGATGGATGTTATTAATGCAAGAATTTGATTTTGAGATCGTTAACAAAAAGGAACCGATAATCAAATTGCCGATCATTTATCAAGATTAGAATATCATGAATTATCTGATACGATAATGAAATTATAGATGATTTTCCCGATGAACAACTTTATAATATAAATGAGTAGAAAATACCATGGTATGCTGATATAGTAAATTATATTGTAAGTGACATTTTACCACCTATGTTAACTTTGCAACAACAGAAAAAATTCATTCATGATACTAAAACATATTTTTGGGATGAACCATACTTATATAAGCAATGTAAGGATTTAATTATTAGAAGATGCGTGCCTTATGAAGAAACTAAACCAATTATTCAAAAATGTCATGATTCTGATTTTGGAGGACATTTTGGGACTGATAAACTGCGTATAAAATTCTACAATATAGATTCTACTTGCCTACTCTATTTAGAGATGTATACAGATATATAAAAACCCGCGATAAATGCCAAAGAGTAGGAAATATATGAAGGAAAAATGAAATGCCTCTGAATTTTATATTAGAAGTTTGAATTTTTTATGTTTAGGGATTAGATTTCATGGGACCTTTTATTCCTTCATTTGGAAACTCATATATATTAGTAGCTGTTGATTATGTTTCCAAATGGATTGAAGCACAAGCTTTACCTAGGTGTGATGCTAAACGTGTTTCAAAATTTTTAATGAAAAATATTTTTATTAGATTTGGAATGCCGAGAGTGATTATCACTGACGGAGGAACTCATTTTAGAAACAAATATATTCACAAACTAGTAGAAAAATATAATATTATTCATAAGATATCAATCGCTTATCATCCACGAAACTAGTGGATTAGCCGAAGTTTCTAATCGAGAGATTAAGCGTATTTTAGAAAAGTCGTCAAACCCTAATAGATTGGACTGGTCTATAAGACTGAGACATCGCATTATAGGCATACAGGATCGCTTATAAAACTCCTATTGGAATGACTCCTTACAGGCTTATATATGGAAAAACTTGTCACTTAACAGTTGAATTAGAACATAAAGCATATTGGGCGATTAAAGAATTGAATTATAATATGAAAGAAGCTAGTGAGAAGAGATTGTTGCAATTAAATGAATTAGAAGAATTATGGAATGAATCATATGATAATGATAGGATTTATAAAGAAAGGATGAAATTATGGCATGATCGGAAGATTAATCAGAGAAATTTTAAACCAGGACAAGAAGTTTTGCTATATAATACTAGATTGAAATTATTTCCTGGGAAATTGAAATCTCGATGGTTAGGACCTTTCACTATAACTCAAATATTTTCATATGGAACTATAGAAATTGAAGATCCAAAAACAGGACATAGATTTAAGGTAAACAGACATAGATTAAAACCATATTTCGAAGGAAGAAGACCAAATTTTAAAGAAGTTTTAATGCTTAGTCGACCTGATTACTAATTGAAATTAGGTCGGGCTGACGACGTTAAACCAAGCGCTTTATGGGAGGCAACCTATAGTAGTTTTTTATTTTAATTATATACAAATTAGTGAGTCTGTATTATTAAAACAAATCTTACTACTCAATTTTTTTCATTAGAATCATCACAAAATCGAAAAATTATTACCCACTATGAGGGTAAATAAGGTTTCAAAGGAATGCGCTATATTAAATTAATGTATTCAAATTGGACTACCTATCAATGTTGGATCAATTATAGTAAAATCTGCATTGGGATTAATTATGCATGGGTCAGTTCATGGATTTGGACACCCATCGACTATATTTGCTTTATACAGTCAGTACCAAGTTTCTTCTGAGGCTTGGGAAAAGGTACTTTTGCCATGTAAACCACTCGATCCTACGGATATGTTTCCAACTTTGGATAACAATGATAAGATTACCATTATTTCTAATAGAGCATCACAGAACAATCCTTTAGCAAGGCCTCTTACTGATAAAACAAATTTCATTCTGAAAAAGATTAAAGGATTAGAGAAAGAGTTGCAGAACGTGATGAATTCCATCGATAATATCTCTGATATGTTTGATCACATTGACTGGAGGATGAAGGAGCACTTTGATCATACAGGACATCTGGAGGCCAGTTTTATTCATTTACTGAGACAGAAAGGGTGGATTGATGAAGAATCTACTCGCAGAATTCCCTTTCGATGCCTTTCTACAATCTATTTGTGCACTCGCGTCACATCAGGAATATCAGATAGGATGTTAGTTCAGACAATCGAGGAGTAGTAAAGATTTCTATCTTATGTTATATTTGTGTGTATATTTGTGTTGATTTGGATTTAGGTTTTATTATGATTTGAATTTTAATTTGATCATCTCAGATTTGATGAAATTATATGTATTTGTTATGTCTCAGCATTTAGTGTATAGTGGTTTGGATTGCAATGTTGAGTATTATGGATTTGGACATTTAAGTTAAGTATGTTGTTAGTTGTTAGTGTGAAGTTTGTAAGTCTCATGGATTTCATATATAAAGTTATATTGTTTCTGTTGTGTGAACTTTTTGTAAGTATAAGTATCTAATCTTCATACTAAATTATTAAATTAAGTGATCGGAAGATTGATTAAAGGGCAAATCGAGGTTGAAAATGATTGACAAATTTCAAAAATTAAAAATTTTGGGATCTCGCCGACGGCGAGAATTATCTCGCCGACAGAGAGGGAAATCCCGCTGACAGCGAGAACGATCTCGCTGACGGTGGATTTTTCCCGAAACTTTTGCCTCTGTCAAATTAATTAGCTCGCTGACAGCGAGATTGCGAAAAGTCTTATATTTGACCAGTCAACTGACACTATTCATTATCCCCTTCCTCAAAACTTCGAAAAAACCGACCTAGGGCTTGTGAGATCTTGGATTTGAGGCGATTTAAACACTTTTTGACACCGGATTTCATCTTCCCATGGTAAGAGCTTCACTCCTATGCAAAAAATTTTTATTTTAACAATGGATTTCTTCTACATTGGGAAATTTTGAAAAAAAATTCGAAATGTGAAGAAAAGACTTGGAAGAAATTCATGGAGATCGATTTAAATGGATTTTAGATGTTATAGGAAGCCTTTTTAGTAATATTTGGGAGTTTAGTTAAGATTATTTGCAAATTTCACAGATCGAAAATGGCTCCACGACAAAAGCGACGGTTGGATTACGACGAAACCCGATTTGTGAATGCAAAAGCACAATCAAGATATTTTCACAACATTGAATCAAGAAAATGCATTCAAGATCGAGTTTTTAAGAATCCAGAAGGAGAGGTGGAGAGAGTAATAATGGAACGAGGATGGGAGAATTTTTGCTATGTTTCATACAGAGCAGCTGTGGAGGTAGTTAAGGAGTTCTATGCTAATTTGACTACAACTGAAGATGCACCAGTTAAGGTTAGAGGATTTTTGGTAGAATTTAACGCTGCAAGGATAAACTTGTTCTATGAAGTTCGTGATATGCATCTTAGTGAGTACGAGACTTTTGAGACGATGGAAGGACCACTGGAAGAAGTGATCGACTTTCTCACTGATGGGAAAGGCGTCTGGAAGATCAAGCAGCGGGAAAGGGTAAATTTTCCTCTTTCTATGTTAAATGCAACTTCAAAAGCCTGGCACTATTTTATTTGTTCTACTTTGTTACCTACTTACCACCATAGTGAGGTAACAAGAGATGAAGCGATTATGAATTTCGTATTCGGAACCAAAAAGTATTAATGTGGGAAGTGTAATTTATAAGAATATATTAGCCACCTCAAGAAGTGAAAGTGGAGGAGGACTAGGACATCCTGGTCTTATCTATGCACTCGCCAATTATCCGGGGTAGAGGCAAGAGATGATGAGGAATGGGTTGAGCCTATGAAACCCATTACTCTGGCTAATATTAAGAAATATGAATCCCACGAAGGATGGAGATCCGGGACAAGGGATTATGTACCTTCTTCAAGTAGAGATATACCCTCTACTAGTTATGAACCCCCTCAGTACACTACTCCTACCCTTCAAGATCTGATGAATGAGCTGACCCTAAGTAGAAAGAGTTTTGAACCATTTAGAGAGAATATGGAAAGAAAATTTGAGCATATGGACCACAGGATTGATGGCTAGGAAAGAAGACATGACTATGATAGTGAATATCTCCAGCGGCATTCTGAGTACGAAATTGCATATTATGAGACTGAACGTCGATATAGGAGTGGTGAGTTAGATGTTGTCTTTCCTGAGTGCCCCCGCTACACACAGTACTAGCCTGCTCAGCCTTCTCAGCCTGGAGATCAGAGAGATGATATAGCCTGGGATTTTGATGCAAAAGATTAGAGACTTTGTTTAGTTTGTTTAGATTAATTGTTATTTTGAAAACTTTATTGTTCTGTGTGTAATTATTCTGTACTTTCTGTGGACTGTGGATTTGGTGTGTTTGTGTGTTTGCTTATGCTGTAATGTTAGACTTTTTATGTGTGTTAAGTTAGTTTGCAATTTTTCTTTTAGATAGGTTGTTAGTTTTTCTTGAATGTGTTGTTTAAGTTTTTATAAGTTATGAACTTTTAATATGTTTAGATTGTTTTAATATGTTTAAAGTAGGTTAGTTGATTGTATGTGTAGTAATAGATTAAGTTTTCATGTGTTGTGTTTTATACTTATTAAAAATTTCTTATCCCAGCACTTTCTTTTAAATACTATATATATGGAAGAATACTAACAGTACAGGTTCTTTAAATAATGAAAAAGCTTGCAAAAATTTAAAGGAAAAGAAATACCTAAAGCTCAAAGATATGATTCATTGTATATTTTCCTTTTCACCATTTAGAAATAGATAGAAAAATTTAAGTTTGGGGGAGGAAAAATACAAATTTAATTATTAAATTGTTCTCAATTTCTATTTTCAAAAATTATTATCAAATGATTTTTCTATAGTAATTTTTCAATTCAATAAACATGAATTACTTTATTTAATTATTATAGAAAGTTAAATAAAATGTTTCTAGTAATTCAATTATTTAATAGAATAAGATATTTGGTTAAAAGAAATAAGAATATACTAAACTATTTAAAATAAGGGAAACTATATTCTAAAATTGAAATTCTTAAGTATTTAGATGAAAAAGAAGAGATTGAAACTCAATGAAGTAAAGACTATGAAATACATATAAGCAAAGAAATATTTTAAGTTTCAAATTTAGGAAGAGAAAGTTGAAGTTCAAAATTATTAACAGGCTATCCAGATATAGTAATCCTCACTTGAAAAAGAAAAAGTGAATGATTGAAAATCAATCCAAAAAGAAAAAGAAAAAAAAGAAGAAAAAAAAGAAGAGAGAAAAGAAAAGAAAAATATAAGTGGGGAGAAGCTTGAGGAAATGCCTTATCAAAAATTGGCTTCAATGGAATCAACCTAAAGGGTAAAACTCAAATATATTTCTAAACTTATATATATATGGATTAGTATTTTACTAAATAGTGTTTTCTTAAACTTCCTATCATCTAAATATCTTAAGTAAATTACTCTTTTAAATATAGTCTTTCCTGAAATAAATAGAGAGCTAGAAATCTTAGATCTGATAACTAAATATTCTTATATCTATAAAATTAATTTAATTACTTAAAAATATTTCTATTTAACTTTACTATAGTATTATTTAAATTTAATACATAGTATATCTGAATTGAAAAATTCTATTACAGAAATCATTATTTTTATTTAGTATAAAAATTACTTGAGGACAAGTAATAATTAAGTTTGGGGGATTTTGATCACAGGAAAATATATTAAGAAATTCATACCCATTTTTTATGAAATTGCACTTTAAAGAAAGGTATTTTCTTTATTTTATTGCAGGAATGAAGATTTATAAGTGATGAAAGCAAAAAGCATGAAATGGAGCGAATTTGGATCAAAAAAGGAAGAAATTCATGCAAAATGAACTAAGTCGCTGACGGCGAGATCGAGCTCGCCGACGGCGAGATCATGAGGAGAATTTTTGAAGGATTTGCAACTACCTCGCCGACAGCGAGTTCGAGCCCGCCAACGGCGAGATCGCGCAGTTTGGAGACCTTCTAGAAACCCCGCCGACGGTGAGGTCGTTTCTCGCCGACGGCGAGACAGTTTAAAATGCTAGATACATTGAACCTGGACGCTTTTTGAAGAGGTGCTTAAGTACTCCTTGGACCTTTGTCTACCTCTATAAATAGAAGTTGAATTTTAGTATGTGTATCTATTGTGTGTCTACTGTGTGTCTATTTTAGAGAGTCTTAGTGTCTACTTGGTGTCTATTTTAAGAGTTTTAGTAAGTGTAATTAGTGAGTTTAGAAGTGTGTTGTACTAGAAGGAAAAGTCAAAGGAACTTCAAGGAGTCTGCTTGGGAGGAAATTGAGATAAGTATCTTTGTTTATTGTTGTCAACTTTAAATGAAATTCATGCTTTGTTTAATTCCCATGCATTCTGAGTAGTTTTCTTAGTCTTTCTCCTTGTTTATGAAATTATGTGAATTGATGAAATTAAATAGAAGTGCCTAATATATTAAAATAAATTGTAATAATTTTTACTTAAAACTTAATTTACTTTTCAATCTGGTCCATTGATTTGTTAAAATATGTTGAATTATCAACTATATTAAAGATTACATCCAATATTCAGGGAAGTCAAAAGTCTTGGAAGGAGGATGCAAATAAATAGGGAAATATTATTTATCGGACTTAGAATTGGACATTTTAGTGTGACAGACTAAAATATTCAATTTGGTCCTATTGTTTGAGAGCTGAAGTGTAGATGTTAGCCCTCAGGTGAGAGGAACGTGGGAGCTCTGAAGTGGCAGCCAGTATCCTCCCAGCCTAGCCGCAGATTCAGTAATCAAACAAAGGACTAGTCAATGTTCTTTGCACCTGGACCAAAGGGTAAGGAATAGGAATGCTCCTATTTTTCACAATACAATAAAAATTCTATTTGAATTCATCATTCACTTAATTTTCTAAAAACAAGGAGAATGATACTTTTTCTGAAATCTTTAAATCAACTTTATTTAAAGCATTAGTTTACTTTAGTTCGCTTTAGTTAAGTATTCCAAATTTTTGTATACTATATTAGTAAGTAAATACTTTTAAATTTAGCAGCTACAAATCTTTTAAAACTTCCCTGTGGGATCGATAACCAGAACTCCACTAGAGCTCTGTATTACTTGATACGATACGTATACTTGCGTAGAATCCACATTACACATTCCATCATAAAATTAAATATATATTAAGCGGGATCAAGTTTTTGATGTCGTTGCTATTAACATAATTTGCAAACATAAAAAAGTGGGTCAGGAACCATTGGTCCATGGATCAGAAGTGGGTCATTAGGTAATGTGATTAACATCCAAGGTGCTTAATCATAGCAGAAAAGGTTTGGGCTTGGATTAATGTGGAAGATTTGAGGTGGATTTGAGATTAAGTTCAAAATGGGGATTTAAACTTAGGTTTAGATTTTGGCTTGGTTTGGGTCTAGCTAGGGTTTGGATTTGGATCAGTGGAAGTTCATAATAGTTTAGAGAAGTTTCATGAGTAGTTTGGATACCAATTGGGCGGAAATATAAGTGTTATTAAGTTCAATTTGGTGGAATTTGGATTTAGAGGCAAAATTGGGGGTTTTGGTTTGAGTTGGATTTAAGTTAGGTTTGAGTTTGTGTCTAGACCAATTGAGGGTTCAAATTGGTCTAGGGGAGTGTTATGAAGAGTTTAAGATTCAATATTGGAGAAATTGGGTTGTTTATGGGGTTCAATTTGATGGAATTTAAGGGCATTATCAAATTGGGGATGTTAGCTCAAAATTGATATTATGGTTTTTTTGGGCTTGAATTTGATTCAAATTGGGTTTGGACATGATGTAACTTGATTTGGATTTGAAATTGGGAGAGTTTGAGATCAATTTAGTGAAAATAAGGGGTAATTTGAGGAATCAGGCACTTAGGGAAATTTAGAAATTTTGGCAAATTTTGGTAGATTTTGGCACAATTCATTGTTCAAATTTAATTCGGGGATGTTTTGAGTGAATTTGGAGATTTTGAGAATTTTTGGACCATGAGGGGCATTTGGTAATTTTGGCAAATTTGGGGGTATTTTAAGAATTTTGAGGAAAATGTGGCATTTTGGTCAATTTGAGTGGTTTGGAATGGTTTGAATTGATTTCTGAAAGGAATTTGAGAATTTGGGCAATGTTGGAAAAATAAGGGTTTTAGGGGCATTTTAGTAATTTCGGAAAAATTTGTGGCCAGAAGGCCAAAGTTGGGGATTTTGGTAAAAAATGGGATTCATTGAAGCGGCTGATCATAAATTTACCCTTTTTTGAGCTATGAGACCAAATGAGATCCCTATTTTGGTTCCTCTATGTGTTGGTTCTAGCCACCCTTGCTTAAGGCCAAGGGTTTGGGGTACCAACCACATAAGTTTCCAAAAGAGTGGGGAACTAGGTTAAGCATGCTTTGTTTAGGGATTTAGGTTGTGAGTGAAAGGGGTCAAGTGTGTGTGTGCAAGAATAACAAAGACCACACTACCCAGGGCTACTTATAAGGCTAAACAATCCTCTGGGGGGGTTCCTCTTGAGCTCTCCCATGCTTGGTTTCATCCTGCATAGTGCTAGAGGTCAAAACCAAACATGTGGAACAAGAAGAGTAAAGAAGTGTTTAGAATTTCTAATAGATAGGGTTCCACACTAGTCCTCTAAGATAGTGAACAGGAAAGTCCTATGGCTAGATCTTAGTCTTTTAAGGAATAAAGACTAGACCTCAACAAAATTGTGGTCAACATATCCACCATCCATCTTTTCTTCAAAGCAAACTGCTTCATTCAACTTATCCCTATGTGTCAGGTCTTCTACTCCGACCTCCTAGCCTCTACAAGCTTCCTCACAGCCTCAGGCCAACTCCCTCTAAATTTTTTTGTTAGCATATCCTCAGCAAGGGCATCCAACGCACACTTCTTGCTACTTGCCATTGCTAGTCACTTAGATCTAGCCGATCGAACAAACACACTCACAGGAAATGTGAATGAGTATGCTTTATCCACAAAAAATAAATGTAATTTTTCTATTAAATTCTCTTGTTCTTATTGCAGCACGGCTTACAAGAAATAAGAGAATCCAAGGAATTCAATGGGTTCCCCCAAAATACATCAACATGAATCTCAAAGGAATCTTATGGCCTAAAAGATAAGATTAGTCAAAGATGGCCCCCAAATAGCTAAAAGTCACATCAACGTGAACCAATGAAATTTGATGCCTAACTAAGGCCTCCCTAAGAAAGTGTATAAGACCTACTAAACGAAAACCCCTCAGGACATGGACAAGGAAATACCCATTCATGGAAGGAGTGCTGCTGAGCTTCTAAAAAAGACACCATGAATGATTTTAGAAAAACCCTTAAGGCCCATCGAGGCCACTGCAACAAATGACACCAACACAAACCTTCCTAGCAACACTCCTATTAAAGGGGTGGAGTCGCTTATCATATTATGGTAAAGCGCCCTCTACCTGACAGCCTATCCTCATCTTGACAATAGGAGTCCTACTCAAAGTGAGCAATCACTACTAGTCAGACCAGATGAGTCGAACAACAGAAGTTCTATAGTTTGATTGAACAAAGATCCACAACATAGCCTACTGAAGGTCCACAGCCTAGCCGACTGAAGGTCCATAGCCTGAAAGATCAAAGAACCTCAGCCTAGCTGACCAAAAACCCTCACTTCGACTAACCGAAGGCCCATGGACTGGCGGACTAGAATTTCATAGCCCTGCCGATCGAAGGCCTTTATACGAACAGACTGAAGACCCTCAATCTTGAATGACTAAATGATGTGATAACCAAATCAAAGATATTTTCTTTTTTTAGTTATCCATTCACTTATTATTAATATATTTATTTATGACCAAAATATCCTAGGATGTCTTTATTTGAATTAGAGGTAAGTAGGTAATTGTACACATTATATCCTCTAATTCTATAAATAGAGTGTCATTTCTACAGTAAATAGCTAATGGATTATTAAAATTGATCTTGTCTTTCTTGCTCTCTTAATCTCTGTCACTCTTCTACGTTATATTCCTTAAATGTTCTTCAAAGAACAATCTCAGATTTAACATGGCAAAAGTTAAAAAAATCTACTGAATCTAATAAAATAAATTAGAAAAAAAAATTTCTATATTGAATAAGTTAATAGCCCACTGATTGGGCATTTACTCCCACACACAATGCTTATGAATTTAAATATCTGACACCTAAACTTTCATATTTATTTCTTTAAAACTTTGCCGATTTTAAATCTATGCATGAAAGGTATATTTAACTTCAAAAAAAAGTGATAATAATGTTATTATTTCTATGCGATATTAAGTATTTTGAATGTTGTGTCAATATGAAAGTTCAGATGTGAGATATGCAAACGCATAACATGTGTTATGCATGAAAATGCCAGAGAAAAAGAAATAAATTTCCCATAGGATGTGAACATCGAAACAGTGCGACTTCTTTTTCTCCGTCCGTTGGATTTTCGCTAGCAAATTTCTTTAAAGAAGGCATAATTCATCAATGAGGACTACACCTAATTATTGAAGCACGTGTAGCTCAGACTTCGAATAATAATCCGCACGTTCTTCCTCTGAAACTCTGTAAGCCAACGTTAGACTGTAAATAAGTAATAACTAGATTTAGCAAATAAAGAAACAGATATTCATATTTATTAGGTTTAGAATCTAATTTTTAATGCTTTTAATTGTGATTTTATTATTTGGAAAACCTTTGCCTGTAACAAGCAACCATACAACATGTACTCTACTTCATCTAAATATCGTAACTTTATTTCTCTTTTATATGAGAATGGTAAACACAAATATCCAAATATAATTGAAATGTTTTCAAAAGCATTCGAAGCTTTGGTGGTGAAGAATGCTATCAACAATAAAGTAAAACCCTACGATATATAAACTGAATTTTTTAATGGGACAAAAGGCCATATAAAAGTTAACAATCAAGTTGGCTTATAGTAGTGTCTGACAGGTGATAAAGAGATAAAGACCAGCATGATAGGGCAAAACAACGCAAGTCCCCAGGTGACCCAAAAAAATGACAGCATGACATTGTCAAAAGACCCAATGATTCTTAAGAAATTGATTGGCTGATGTATGATTGGTCTAAAAGCATCTATACCTTCCAACCATAGGATGATGAGGAATCTATAAAAATAGATTATCTAGGGGAGGATCTCTCCCCGCTAGTGATAAGACATGCAAAAGGGGATCGAAAGTCACCCAGAAAATCCTGATCATCTCCCTCTCAAGTAACGACAAGATCTATTTCAAGAGAAAAAATCGACCAGGATTGATATGCCCTCAAAAGGAAACATGGAGTAAGCGTACGAAAGAAATAAGATTTAACCAACCAAAACACTATGATTAAACCATTTTATAAATCCATGGGCCGACCAAAGAGAACTTCTCCAGTAAAACAAAAGGATTTTTACAAAACTGATGGTGAAGTTAATTACAAAAAAGTGGAAAGTGTCTTTTCATTAATATGAAGAAAATACTACAAGGCTTTTTGTATAACACAAACAAGTTTTCAAGCAAAGAGAAAAAAAAAGAGAGTCGTGGAAGAAGACATTCTAATTTTGCAGAGTCTATTGGGTGGCCGATTCTTCCCCGTTTTCTGAACTGTCCTCCTCCGAACCCCCTACTAGTTCATCTTGGGTTATTGTGGAGAACTCCTCTGGATCAAAGTACATTGAGGCCATTTCTGAAAACAAAGAGATACGAGAAAACAAAATGAGAGAAAAAGGTAATTCAAAAGTTTAGAGGCAGAAATCAAAATGCGTAAAGTAAGAAGCAACAGTTAAGTGCCCTATTTATAGGGAAGAAGCGTAAAATGAAGCATTGCATTATGATAAGTGTCACATCAAACATCTAAATTTTGTTTCATTTTCAGATAAAATTTTTACAAGTCTGAGATAAAGTGTTTTATTAAAGGTTCTTCTAAGACCTTAGTCGGGACATACTCCCTCTAAGTTAACCTTTGGAGGATTATCGCCTCTCTTATCCTAAGATTTTCCTTTCAATCGGCCTTGTGGTAGAATTTACAGGGTCAACTGAATTCGACTCGTGAAGTTCTCACAGCTCGCACAATACTTCGTTTATTCTGTTCTGCTGAGTGGTGATCTCCGCCTGTAGGACCGACACGGCTGAGCCCATGAAAACAAGAGGGACTGAGTGTCCCCACACAAAATTAGTGGCAAATCTTCCTGTTGCTCCCTTTCAATAACTGACCCTTACCGCCAATGACCCGGTCCTCTCTTTCTATTGTTCCATGGTTCCAAGGGAAGGTGATTTCTACTCCATTTAATCTTATTCAATGTCAATAGTAGGAAAAGAGTTTGGCGGCTAGTATCCTCTTTAAAGAATGGTGGGATGCCCGTGAGCTTGGCCTGGAGACTAGCCACTATAGCCGGAATG
The DNA here is from genome assembly GCA_022702705.1 of Papilionanthe hookeriana x Papilionanthe teres. Taxonomy (NCBI): domain Eukaryota; kingdom Viridiplantae; phylum Streptophyta; class Magnoliopsida; order Asparagales; family Orchidaceae; genus Papilionanthe; species Papilionanthe hookeriana x Papilionanthe teres. The sequence goes on along the minus strand of CM040430.1, from coordinate 112,623,025 downwards.
GATGTCGCAACATCATTCGACTGCCCATCATTTTGACGATCCTCCAGCTAAGTTAATTCATCAAAAAATGAATAATGTTAAGAAAATATTACAAATTGCTGGAGGCTAAAAAATTACGTACTCCAAACTTATTTTCCCCTTCTCTTGCTAAGAGGTGCCTTGTCCTTCCTGTAGAAATGTCTAAAAAAAGATACTAATCTTTGTTCCCTTCGCCCTCTTTCCACCCTCCTCAACGCCTCCAGGGATAAGGGACTGCTATCCTTCGGAGCTCACTCCCGTGTCGGGCTTAGGAACCACAATCTTTTGACGAGGGATCTTCGACACCTGCTCCTCAGGATCCTTAGATGAGTCAACTTGACCAGCAAGTGCAGGATTGATACTCACCATTTTTCTTTCCTAACCCTGTTCTTCCTTACATAAGCCTAGGGTTTGTAACCACCTTGCCAAGTATTGTGGCATCCATGAGGAGCTCTCTCATATCATCCGACATGATGCAATTCAATTACCCGTGAAAGAATAATGGAGAAGAATGCAATTTCAAGCATGTGACATTATTTATATAGCACACTAGGTACAAAATCCAAGGGAAAGATAATTATTAAATAAATTTTTTTCAAATTTAGTACCAACGAATGCTAATAATTTTCCTGTCCTTATCTTAGTTGTTATTTTGAAGGAGCGGGAAAATTCGAGGAACAGATATGTCTACACCAAATTTGTCAGCACGGTTCTCAATGCAATCAAACTAACTAGATGATGGCCAGACAATCAATGCGTCCTATTGTTCTACAACCAACCGGGTGATAAAAAATCACTCGCCACACTAGGGTGAGAGATCTGAATGGCAGACCACGCATGCAGTCCCAACCGATCAAGCACATGTGCAATACCTTGATCTTGGTCAATCGACAAACGCACTTTCACCAAGTCGGACGAGATTGTCACTCGACCAGGCACCACGGCCGATCAACACCAGGCACAGTTGCCCCTCAGTTGGCTAGCCAATTATCACCATATTGGAATTCAAATTATAATATAGATACAGTAATAAATACAAACGATTAATTCAAATATCAATTGTATTGAAAGAGATTTCCATAATTGCTTCATTATTTCTTTAATTTTACAAAACACGCCTCTATAAATAAAAGGGAAAAATACGAATAAATGGATTTCTCCCAGTTCTCTCTAGAGTGAATTTTGGGCTCGTTCTACTCTCTCTTTCTCATTCCTTCGTCAGACTCTAACTCTTAGGGCGTGTTCACACTGAATAATTTAAGATTCGACACAACTGAATGCAGCCAACTATAGCAAAATGGAGCACGACATTCACAATCCTAAAACCTATAAAAATACGGTTGCGATGAAGGACCTTTTGAATAAATTATACATCCAAACCACTGCATCATGTTTTATGGACTTTTTTCCAACACAATGGAGCCCAAAAACATTTCCAAAACGTTTATGCCCAGTGTCCTCGGAGCATTGATGTCAGCAACGACGCCTAGTGTTCATGCATAGTGTCTTCATAGTGTTGATGTCGGCAACGTTCAAAGAGGGAAGATGTATTGAGATAGCAAAACTAAGATTAGCAAAACAGGAAGTGAATATCGGGATCTGGGCGTGTTCAAAAAATACTAAAAATATTGATTCTTATTTTTGTTGTTGTTAAAAATAAAGATAGATCTATCTAAGAACAAAATCATGAAAATAGATGATTAATAAATAAATTTTTTTATTATTTTCTTCATTAAAAAAAACATCCCCGAAGCCTTCCATTGCACGTGCTTATTGTTGTCTTCCTTCACTATGCTTTGAAATTTTATTTCGTACCCAGAACAGAAAATAGCGAACTCCTTTTAGATCACTGAGATTCTGTAAGACACTATGTAGCAAGTAGGACTATATTCTCCTTTAATTGGCAAATGCAGCACGCAAAGTGAGAGCCAAAAAAGAAAATTATACAATCATACTTAGCATCTTTTCCTTTCATTGTTTTCAAGTAATGAGAGCTTGCATGACAAATCCTTCAAATACATATGCGGTTTTCGAGTTTGGGTTGTAGCCGACATCGGTTTCTAATTAATTAAAAAAAGTAAAGTTTAGTGCAACTTGTATTTATAACATTCTGACGCAAAGAATCAAAGAAAAAGGAAGGCAAAGAATCATTGTTTTCCTCTTTGGTACTTCATAGTTCCTAAAAGAGGCTCACTACTCTAGCACATTAAGTGCTTCTAAAGCAGGGTAAGCACCAACACAGCGAGTGAACTTTGTTCCAATGTTTATATAATTTTAAATTTCAGAAGTTAGTGAAAAGATGGTTAAGTTAGTTAAAAGTTAAGTTAGTTAGGTGGCTAAATTTAGTTCAGTGTTAGATTAAGTTGGTTAAATGAAAAATTACGTAGAAGATGGTTAAAGTAAACTTAATGAAGGTTAAAGTGGTTGGGATTTAGTCCAAGCAATACAATATATTTTTAAGCTTTTCATAAATGAGAATAATTCTCATAATTTTAAAATAAAATAAGGATTTTAATATTCAATAAACCATGAAACTACATGGCTTAAGCATAAAATTATTTGTATGGATCATAAAATTATGATAATGATGGTCAATAGTCAGCTAAATCGTAATTCCTTCACCCAATTATTTAACAATTCTTCATATTTAAATTTGTGTATGCTTTGAAAAAGCACAACTAAATTACATATGATATTCAACATGATAATTTTGTTTTTTTCTTAAAAATTTATTTAATAATTATAAAAAATTATAATTAAAATTGTAATATTTTAATCTATTATTCATTTGATATGATTTTTAGAAGCTATATTCTATTAAATTTAAATTCCTCTTTGACTAACTTGAAAAGGGGGCTAACAGTGCATAATGTTATTGAATTAGAACCGTTGGATATCAACCTTAAAATCTAATGATACATGTATTTACTTAGCTCCCCTTTCTTATGAAAAAATTAAGGATAAATGTGGCCTCGCCTGATTGCTTAAGAATGCATGGAGGGTAGTCAAAGACTTGGTTGGGTTGGCATTTGCTGCAACCATAAGGTGAGGCTACCACCAACTCTAGAGGTAATGCAAGATGCAATAACAAAAGCTTATTTGTTTATGATGAGATAAGCTCAAAACATATTTTATGGGAGAAAAAAGCCTTTCTAAACATATGGATAATTCTCTAGGGTTAAGAAAAATTACACAAAGATCTTTATAGCAAAGTTATGATGGTTTATAATGACCATTTAATCTTTATTGATTAAATGTTTTAAGCCATAAGCAAACTTGATAATGATTATTCTTCATTGCTAGGTTCTAAAGAAGATGAGAGAGTGCTTTATGATCTTGTGCTTTCTCCCCTCTTACATGGGTGCTTGCTTAGGTTGGAGATGCTTTCTATGAGCTAAGAACATTTTTTCTCATCCACGCATAGAATTTAATTTAATTTATTTTTCCTGAAATTTTAAATAAAAACATGTTTAATCATGTTTTAAATGATTAAACTAGTTGAGTCTATGGTGACAAAGTAGAAGGAAAGGTTCTAAATTAAATGATTATGGATGGCTAGGTAATCCATTTGGTTTTAGTTAGTTATTAAATTAGCCTATAGTGACTAAAAAAATTAATTAGCATCATTGATTAACTAAGTTAAGCTTACAAGGCTATAAAAAGTGAAGCAACTACCTTCATTCTAAGCTCACAATTTGGGATAATCAATATAAGATTAGGATTATTAATTTAATTAATTAAACTAAGTGTGAATTTAATCAAGAATTTTAAACATATGTTTAACTAGAAACTAATTAAGTCAATCTACACTACTCCAAAAGGATCATCTAAGAATTAAGGCCATGTAAGAGGACATAAGAATAAGTAAGATACACTCGGGTATGCTAGGACGCTATTATCTAAGCTAGAATTCAATAAGAAATAAGGGTTTACTTATTCTAGACCATTAAGCCAAAGGTTAATCTGACAGGTTTTAATATGATTTTCCAAGAAATGTAGTGAAATATTTAGTTAAGCTATAATAGTTTATTGTTAGCTCATTTTTGGAAAAAGACGAGTCAAGTGAGCCATAATATTAAGTAGGGACTATGAGTTTCCTATTCCAATAAGTCAAGTATTAGGTTTGGTTATGATCCACTTGTTACTAGAGAAATAAGACATTTTAATTGTCTTGTAATGTATACCAGGTCAATCATTAAGGTGAATAGCTAGTCTCAAGTTTCATATGATTAAGTTTGAATTACTCTTAAAATTTGTTTAAATTTTATGATCAAATTATATTTCATTTTAATTAGGCTTTGTCCTAATAAATGTATCGGTCATTAAATAATACATAGCCATAATTTTGTCATCTTAATAAATAATCAATGATATTAATCACTGCAAGATTCATAAAGTACACATGTTTTATTTAGCCTTAAATTTCTCACAAGATTTGATTTATTTGGCACCCAAGCAAGGGCAAGCCATTATTTAAGTCAACAATTTTCAATTAAAACCTATATGAACAAACTAGAAAAATGCTAATTGTTTGTAATTTACATTTAAAATGATGGCAACAGTAACGATTAGAGCAATTCCATAAACTCAAACTAGTAATCTATACTACATTAGTAAGTAACATTATCTAAGTTTTATTTGACAATAGGAGTGCATCCAAGCTAAACAAAACGGTCATCTATTTTTCCATCAACAAATGGGGTAAATGGAGTAGAATATACTTTAGTTATATATATTATCATAAAAATATTAAATTGAAGCTTTAAAATTTAGCAAAAGTAAAAACAAACATTATGAAGCTAATAATTTTTAAATTACTAAAAAATATTTAAGAATAGTGATTCTAGAGTTTGCATGCTCTACGAGTACGTCATTAATGCTAATATATCACTGTCACTAAGCCTCAAAAATCTATTTTAAAAAAATGTATGACAACCATTTTCACTAAAATGAAATTTTTGAAGTTACCTTGTTCAAATAATATGTGTTTTGATAAATTTAATAAGATGTTAACTTTTTCAATTATTTAAATTTATTGCAATGATCTGCTCATAAAATAAAACAATATTTCAAGGAAATGATCAAATTAAAAAAATCTGTCGAGGCTATATCTTACCAAAGGAAATAAAAAATATGACAGGGGTTTAAGGATTTAAACAATAGAAGGTTGACAAGCCAAAAAGAAAGGTATTTCAGGATGATAATAATTGAGGGTAAAGATTTATAAATTTTATATAATGTTGAAATTTAGGGTTTGTGGTGCCATGTTAATAATTCCATCAATGAAACTTTAAAAGAAAGGAGCAAAATGATAGATTCTTTAAAGGGCCAAAGACAAAGGAGATGAGAGAGTTTAAATGCATAATGTGTGTGTGTGTGTGTGTGTGTGTGTGGAACTAGGTATTGGTTATCATGGAATGAATGGGAGTTAAGGTTGAGTGTAATGGGGAGGCCAATATGTTCAAGTCAAGCTAGAGATGGATAACTTTAATGAAGGGACAAGCCTTATCGAAATTAAAAGCAACGAGTCTTGTTGTAGTCTTGAATCATGAATATGTGGTTGTTGAGTTGAAGATTGGAGAAGGATGTGGTGAGGCAATTTTTTTTTGTAAAGAGTTGTCACATGCAATTTAGCTTAACAGGCTTTTCCAAGGATCTTTAGGTTACACATCCTATTTAAATTTTGTTATCTGCATCATTGCCAACAAATTAAAAATAGGTTTAGTGATAATAAAAATGTGTTATATGGTATATTTTATTTATAACTATAAATAATGATGGATTTCAAATTTCATATAAGGTTGGAAGTCAACAATGAAGTTGTGGTGATTATATTACCTTTAGTGAGATTGTAAGAGGGAGGAGCAACAGGTTTAATTTGTTCTAGAAAAATGGAAAATGATGTGATTTGAGTCACACATACACACAAGCTCTAAGCGGGCTGGCAATGGTTATCTTTAATGAGGCAAGGAATTTTATTGACAACAAAGGTGATGAATAACAATAAGGTAGTGATATCTTTCAATCATAACTAAAAGGACTTTTGAGTTAAATAGAGGAGAAGGACGTTGTCGAGGCCATGAAATTTGATAATGTTTCAAGTGAACTATAGATTAACAAGGTTTTCCAAGAAGCTAATAGTTAGAAGTCATATGAGAACATTTTACACACATCATAACCAACACGATAATAATAAGCTTGGTGACATTGAATGTAGTATTATTTCTGTTGCCAAATACTTAATCCAATTCTATTTATTTATTTTTTTATTTCTTACATATTGTGTAATTATTTGTATTTATTTTGATTAGTTATATGTAATCCCTTCTACTTTTTTTAGCTATCCAAAGAATGAACAATATATATTGATCTTGTTATGTATGTTAGTGATATAGAAGATAGTATTGAATAGTAGTTTTCTTTTTCTATTGTGATTCTTCATTTCATTTTTTGTCACTGAATAATAACAATATTTTTTTATAGCTCAACATTGGAAGCTGTGGCAATAGGAAGTAAGCGGAGAGCTACTGACTATGATCATACATTGGATAGTTCATGACCAACATAGAAACATCTCAAGTAAAGATTGGAGGAAATCATAATTGAGTTCATCTATTTAAGTGAATAATGCAACATGAAATCCAAACTCTTTGATAATCCTGATGGATAATAAGACCCTAAGACAAAGGGAATCAACACATTCAATAACAAATCACATGAACATCTTCGATGTTAAGGAGTAAGGATGAATACCCCAATATCCTTGTAAAATTCCCAAAAATAATGATAAGAATGAGGTAAGATGATAAACTGATTTTTTCAGCATCAAAGGAAAAGAGTTTCAATAACAAACAAGTTCCATTTTTACAACAAAAACCCATATGAGATAGAAATTACAGTGAATTCATTATTAAGTTAGATCTTCTCTTCTCTAAAGCCATTTGCATATTAAAGAATTTTTATATTAGGAATAAGTTAGGAGAAATTTTTTTGATATATAAAGATACCTCTAAAGAACCAAGTTGGGTATCTTGTCTACCAATTAAAGAGTGGTGTCATATGGTGGTCATATCTAATGCAGTCATGACAAATAGAATTAAAGGGTAGTGTGAAATGTTGGTTTCACATGAAACATTTTGGAAGGGGAATTTCTTTCTTATTGACTTTGAGAAAATATTATATGCACCATACTAACACTGTACATACTGATCTTGTTTTATAAACACATAAAATAAAAGCATTATCATCTTAAAATTTGTGACAATCTCAATTAGATTAACAATTTGTTAGTTTCATGATATTTTTGAAGGACATATGAAAGAAATTCATGACAAATTAGAAATGAATTCAATTTGGACCTTGTAAAAGCCATTAACTATGTCGATAAAGCAGAACTACAACTTAATAGAATGAAAAATTCATATTGATGGGCATCTATTGAGTGAACAAAAAATTAAAAATCTCCTAATATTCATAAGATGAGCTCATTTCACCTTAGTTACTGTTTATAGCTCCATAAATATAGAAAACTAAAATAATTTTCAAAACTAATGTGTCACTCAAGAACAATTCTTATTCTAAGCTTAGTTATATGATATATTTTTGTTTCTTACAACTGGATATAAATCAAAAGAAAGTGCATTAAGGTAGCAAGTATAGCTATTGGATGGTAAAACTTGAGAGGAGGAATGGCCAATTGATTATGAAACAAAGGAAATAGAGGTTAAAAAATTGTTTGAGGATGAACGTAATTCACTAGTGCATGTTTTGGTGAAGCACCTATTAACACCTTGCTATGTGAGTTAACAAGTTGAGCTGAGCTCGAGCCACCATTGGCAAAAATTTGATTAACTAATCATTTTTAAGCCAAGCTCAAGTTTAATTCTACATGTCTGAGCTGGTTCACAAGCCTACTTGTTCATTATGGATGAGATAAATTAATATTAAATTAAGCTTCTTTTATTAAAAAATTAAAAATAAAAGATGTAGTTAGGAAAAAAACAATAATAAATTACTTAATATATAATATAAAACAAAATATTTTAAATATTTTTAATAATTGAAAGATAAATTCTTAATATTTACTTTATATTGAGTGCATTTTATATTCATAGTTTTTAAAATGAGTGGGCTCGTGAGCTAACGATTCAAGCTAGGGCTGGCTTGAGCCTAGCTTGTTTGCTCAATGAACTTACCTCATGAGCCACTTATAGAGTAGGTCTAAGCTGGCTCATGGTTTGTTTTGGCTCGTATATGCCCCTGCACCTTACCAATCAACTATATCACAACGACACACCTTATTTCATACTCAATGTACCATAAATGGGAATGTCTGCGAATTATTAATCGATAATGACTAAATTAAATATATAATTTCATGGTCAATAATTTAGGCACTTTTTCCTAAAACTTTGTAGCATCATCAACCATATAAGATTAATTGGGTAAAGAATGGAATGGTTATTTCTATTCAATAATGTTTTATTATGTACCTTCTTAATCAGAAAATATTTTATTTGTGAGGTGTTATTCCTTGTGTTTGATATGGTATGCATGTCAATCTAATGTTTACCACTTGAGTGAAAAGATAAGAATTTTAAACTTGTAATTATAGCTAGCCCACCCAAACCAACCATTGATAAACCTGCTTTGTTTTTCTCTTGTGGATCAACTTTATTACAATTTTTTTTGGAGTTTATTGATTTAAGTGTTGTTATGATAGATGGAGCTACAAAAATCCACTATAACTTGTTTATCATTTGAAATTATAGAAGTGTTGCAAAAATCCGTTGATATTAGACTTAACAAATTTACAACAGTAACTACAAAAAATCTGTTTTATCCAACAAGAGATAGAGTTTATCTCAAATTCTAACTTTCCCAATCTATCTCAATATTAAATAAGCCCAAAAGAGAATCGAATTCTCTGAGACATTATTGATAAACTCTTAGATAAGAAACTGATTCAACACAGGATAAGTTCATTTGTTATGTCGGCCAATTTGTACTTAAAAAGTATTAAAAATGATGAATGTATATTGATAGCCAAACAACTATTAAAAACAACTTAAAAGTACCCATTTTCAATGCCATATTTAGAGGACACTTGGATAAATCTAAAGGATCAACACACTTTTCTAAATTAGATTTAAAAAGAGGATATCACAAAATTCATATTCATCTTAAGTACAATTGGAAAACAACATTCAAAATTTGATAAGGGCTATATGAATGGAGGATTATGCTATTTTGTTTTCAAAATTCTTTAAGCATGTTTATGTTGTATATGAATGAGATACTTATATCATTCTTAGGGTAATTTTTGGAGTATATTTTTACAATATATTGATTTTCACCACTTCACATAAGGACGATATGAGCCACTTATGATGAGGATGGGGAAATCATCATGTGAAAGTTTAGCACAATATTTAAAATGATGTATACAAATGATTTAAAGTAAATGGGGATATTTTAAAAGGATTAGATACGGTCTCTGAGAGAAAAATGTCAACCAGGACAAATTTAGGTAGAATTGACAAATGTTTACAATTTTACATCAGATTTTAAAGTATGGAAGAAACTTTAAAAATTATGCTTGAAAAGAATGATAAATGTTCCAATGTTTATTTCTATTAATTTTATAAATTTATAATATATTTTAATAGTTTGTTGACATTTAGAAAGTGGAAAATAAAAAAAAGCATAGAAAACAAACTCTGGTTTGGGTTTCTTGGATTTTGGGCTGATCAAAAACATAATTAAGAGAAACTTATATATTAAAAGTAATCTACAATGGATATAAATATATGTTTTAAATATTGGTATCATTCTAAGTGGATTTGGTACCCAATAGGAGCCAAATCTAACTAAAGAATACTAGAAAGAATTGTGGACAACCTTTTGTAAATGGACGTAGAAAGTGATTTATGTGAGATAAAAATCAATATGATAAGAAATTGTTTCAAAGTATTCTTTACCAACATATAAACCCTTTAACAAAGTATTAAAAATTAAGAAAGAAATTAAGAAAAATCACAAAACTCAGTAAAGTCTTATAGTGTGTAATGATCATCAGGCTATTTTCCTTGAGGAAGACACCAAGCCCCAAACAGTTTGAGCCTTTCTCTTATTATTCTAAATTTTTTTTCAGAGCATAAACTTTTATTTACATTAAAAATTTGGGTCTTATACAAAGTATTTTACACCAAACGACACGTCTCTTTAGTTTAAATATCAATTACCAAATAGAGGGAGAAGTTAGAATGAATAGAATGGTTATTTTGCATAGTTAATATAATTCCACTCTAACTTTCTTGCTTAGGCATCTCCCTTCTACTTGATTGACTTTGATCTCAACCTAAGCATAGGTAAATGAAAATTTTAACCTTTAACACTCACAAGAAATAAACTCACAAAATTACAAGAAAACACTTAAATATACACATTAAAATATGAAATAAAATGAACTACTAATAATAGAAAATATCTTCATACTAATACTCAAGCAATCCATTTATCTTGGTCCCACATTAACGCTTATAGGCCCACCATAGGTCCACCACATGTACTAATGAGCCTCATTTTATTTCCAACATAATGTGAAACATGATTTCCATAGAACCCCAAAAAGAATCTTTTCGGAAGAGTTGTTATAGCTTATAGAAGTGTTAAAGTTTTTGTAAGTTCTAGTACTTCATCATACGTCACCACCAATTATAAAAATCCTTTACTTCCTTCAATTGAGTTAACTTGAAGGCATTTTCTCACTAGTACTATTATTGACATAATCTTATAACATGCTTTCCATGTGGAATTAATATAAGATAATTAAAATCTTAGTATATTACCATTAGAAATAATTGAAAGATTTTTGGGTTAAAGTATTGGCAAAAATATCAACTTTTGTTATGTTTTTCGGGTTTGCTTTTTTTAGTTAAAAATTTATGTTTTTTTTCTTTTTCTTTTTTTTTTTTTGCTCACATTGACTAAGAATTATGGTCTTCAACTCATTTAGTGAATTCTTAACCTCTTTGAAACATTACTAATTTTTTTTTTTTTACCTAATAATCTCATCTTTTACATACAACAATTGATTTAAGATATCATGATGTGGACATTTCATATCACTAAAAAAGGGAGTTTATGTTTAAAATATAATAATGAGAATTAGGATGATAATCTAAATGGCCAAGCAAAAATATTAAAGTTCAATAATAATATGTTTACAATAACTTTATTGCTAGTACTTTATAATGTGACATCAAGTTACAAAATTTTGAATATTCTGTAATTGCTACTGAAATATCTTTCCTAATTATTTCAAATTTCATCTCTTGCAAGCACTATCTCATTGATTCCTTATCTAGATGATGAACTAGCTGAATTCTATTACCAAACTTATCCAAATATCCTCCCACTTGTGCTTTCATACCAAGCTTGGTGTGCTCGAGGGCATCTTCCTCCAACCTTATTCTTCCCTAAAAGAGGTCATGCATCTCATGATATTCAAATTATCTCATACATTCTCAACCGTTTATTTAAGACGTTGTCTATCATCATGAATTTATTCAACTCCATTACCTAACTCATCTTCTTCTATTTTCTCATTTCCATGTAAGAACATTATCTTAGCCTTACACTTGTTTTGCAATGTCTCCTTTCTTATGGCCTTTGAAATATACATTATCTTAAGCATTGTTATTGTTGATTTTTTAGGAGTTTTAAAGGTATCGAAGATATGTGTAGATTGATTTCGACTGCCTAAAGCCTTTTGTCTCTAAATATGAGAGGGTGATATGATGAAGATTGACTCTGTAGTTTGGATTTGAATGCTCTTCTATGTTTTTTTAGAAGTAAAGCAATGTGAAAGTCATCTTTTAAACTTTTGGGATCAACGAACTCAACTTCATTTTGATTTCAGTTTGAATAACACTAATAAATTTGTTAGCTAGCTACCATTTTTGATGAGTGTAATAAGTTTTGGCTATCAAAACCTTAAAAGTATCCCTATATTCAACAAGATGCATGGGTACATGTTTAAGAGTCCAGAAAGGTTATGTTGCTTCTTATCATGGTTTCAAGAATATTATTTGGATCACAACATTGCTTTCATTTATACCGAGCACATAAGACAATAATAAATATTTCTTGCTTAGCGAAAATGATGCTGCTAAAATTTATAGCGCAACCTATAAATTTCATCTTAACAAAATTCATATAATACCAAGCAAAGAATTCATCCATTTTGATAAGCTAATTGAAAAACATATTAGGGTCATCCTTGGTTTGCCAAACTTGAAGGATGATTATAAGATGTGTCCTAATTTTTGTCTTATCTATTTAGAGCAAGAGCATGAACCATTAATGTTTAACAAATCTTTTATGATGATTGATGGTTATCTTTTCAAAGGTAAGAGTCTATGTATTCCTGGAACACCTATATAGATATTTTTATCCAGGAATATCATTCTTGTGGTTCTTTAGAGACATTATGAGATTACATGGAATTCTTTCTACCATAATTTATGATACGGATGCTAAATTCATATTTTTGGAAGACCTCATCGAAACTAATGAGAACACAATACAAATTTTTTCCACAGCTTTCGACCCCCAAACTCATGGTCAAACTAAGTTATCAATAGAACTTTATGCAATCTTTTGAGGATTTAGGTGGGTAGAAGCATAGGAAGTTAGGATTTACACCTCCATACAACTGCATCTGTTTACAATAGTGTCATTTCTAGGGCAACTAATAGAACATTACTTGAATTAGTGATAAGACATCTTTCCTTGTCGTATCAGAGATGATCATATGAATGATGCACAAACCAATACAGCAAACTGGCACGTTGATAACCTGAAAGCAGTTATGCAGACTACTGTTATACAGAATTCCAGCAATCAGGCCAACAATAACCTAGAAAGACAGAATATCTCACATGGATTAATGCCAGTAAATCTCTACATGGTTAGCACCAATTCAAGAACAGACAAGCGTCTTTCTTTTCACATAAAGCTGGGGTACAGAAGTTTGAATCTTTTCCATATCATTCTCAAAGAAATGAACGTCCAAGATCTTCAGGGCCTCTCCTAAAGCTTCTTCTCAAGCAACACTCCCCTGATCCTCTTCATAGTAGTATGGAGACAGTTTACCATCCTTTGGTAGAAGAGTCGGCTTGCTTTCTTCACAAACTTCAACCAGCATCTTAACCACCCTCCGCATTGAAGGCCTGTTGATAGGAAGATTACTAGTGCAATGGAGGCCTATGTGGAGGACTTTGGCAATCTCCTCTTTGTAGCAGATATCCAGCTTGGAGTCAATTACACTCTCCTCCCCTTTCTGCTGAATGTTGCTGCACACCCATTTCACCAAGTCCTTCTCTCCAAACTCCGGGCACACTGAGGGCTTGCCAGTGACCAGCTCCAAGATAACAACACCGAAGCTATATATGTCACTCTTTTCATTAACGCGAAGGGTGTATGCATATTCTGCAACAGTAATAAATATTAACAAATCAATCAAAATAACAAACTTTTTATATTTAATGCAATGTTTGCAGTATATTCAAATGATATTAAAATAGTATAATAGTTATATAATCTTCAAGTGACTAATGCAGTAGTGGATAAACCAAGAATCAGCATACTAATAAATAAATAAAAACCCATAATTAATGGCTAAACTGTGTTATACCGCTATATTAATGTTTCAGATCTCTTTCATGCACATTGAACGCATCACTATGTTGGCCTCTCATTGTACAAATCACTTGAAAATATTGAAGTCACTGACAAAACAATCTCAGGTTAAACTTAGCATGCTAATGAATTTATAGAAACCAATAAGATATTATTATGTCAGGGTTCAGCTCCAACATGCCTCTCATATTTTTCCAACAATCTCTCAATAACAAAATGTGTATCCAGTATCATTTCTCATATATATATATTATTAATTAATTTATTTATTTATTTATTTTTATATTACCATAACCAAGTCAACAATGGAAAATGATACCACAATTGATTTATGAAGGCAAGAAAAGCCTTCTTATTTGTTAAAGTAGATTATAGGTAGTGGAAACTTCCAACAACATAGATGCTGTGCTCTTTCTTAATCAGGACGTGCAGTTAATTTTTTACATAGAGCTGCATGGGGTGCTAATAAAGATGAAATGGAAGGGCAGCTTGGATGACACTATAAACAGGTAGAATTAATGCAACATAGGATATGAAAATGGTCCAAGTGCTTATAAAATTTATATATGAAACAAGAAAATACTACTCTAGGATAAATAAAACAGAGGGAACAAGATAAGCCTTTGGATTTCCCTGCAGATTTACTATGAAAAATAGAATTCCAGAACATGACAAAAGTTTAGCATAACCAAGATGGCTATGGCATCGGACAATAAATTTATGCATATGCAAGACATAAAAGCTTTCTATAGAGGATTAGCAAACAAAAATTTAACGTATAATTAAAAAGTTCAACTAGCTTCACACGTAAAAATATACCTGGAGCAATGTATCCACATGAACCAGCAATGACAGACATGGACTGAGGTCCCTTTCCATGAGCATCAACCACTTTTGCAACCCCAAAATCAGAAACTTTTGCCCCGAACTCCGCGTCTAAAAGAATGTTATTGGATTTAACATCTCTGTGAACAATTGGCGGAACACAGTCATGGTGCAGATAGCAGAGCCCCTCTGCTGCATCCAAGGCAATCTTAAACCTGGTGGGCCAATCCAACAGACTCGCCTTGCTGCTATGCAGTAAGTCCCCTAAACTCCCATTTGGCATGTACTCATAAACCAGAAGCTTGCAGTCCCTGTGACTGCAACAGCACCAGAGCTTTACAATATTCTTGTGTCTAATCTTTCCCAAAGTTGCCACCTCAGAATCGAAAGCATCACAAGCAGTTTCCTGATGGTTGACGCCATCATTCTTCAAAGATTTTGTTTTCCACAACTTCTTCACAGCCACAGCCTCACTGTTGCCCAGAACAACCTTGTATACCTTCCCAGATGCCCCACTACCAATCACGTTATCCTCATCTAATGAATCCAATATCTCATACTCACTGAAGCCCAGCTTGTGGAATGAAGTCAGGGTCCACTTGGATTTATCCATCATTTTCTTCCCCCTCTTGATGCTCCTATACTTCCAGTAGAACAAAGCAATCCCAATAACGAATACCAACGCAGCAAACATAAAGATTGCACAAAGAAGCCAGAAGAACTTGCTGCGGCTGTGTCTATTACTATCAGAGCTCGGGCATAAATCATTAAAATCCGCGCACAAGCCGGGATTGCCGAGGAAGCTAGTTTTATAGGCTTCGTTGTGGAAGCTTGGGGGGATGGGACCATAGAGCTGATTATTGGATATATTGAACTGGTTTAGCTTCAAGTTCTGCAGTTGGGTAGGGATCTCTCCGGAAAGGACGTTACCTGATAGGTCAAGGTAGTTCAAAACCGGCAGGTTCCCCAGCTCCGGCGGAATTCTACCTGAGAAATCATTGTTTGCCAGGTTTAGCTTGGTAAGCCTCCTCCACGACTGAATTCCAGTGAGCAGCTCTCCGGATAGAGAGTTGTTGTGGAGATCTAATTGTCCGAGTTCTGTTAATAATCCAAGTGACTCTGGCAACGGACCTGCGAGTCGGTTATCCGAGGCAGAGAATTCATAAAGCTTAGAGAGTGAACCGATCCCCGCTGGAATAATTCCGTTAAACTGGTTACCGGCGATCAGCAAATTGGAAAGATTGGCGGCTTCGGCGATGCTGGGAGCTATACCACCAGAAAAGGAGTTGTCAGTGAGTTCCATAATCGAAACGTGAGGCAGCCCCCACATACCAGCGGGCACCTCGCCAGAGAGCCTATTGTTTGCAAGACGGATACGTGTAAGAGTCTGGCAAACTCCGAGACCTTCAGGCAAGCTGCCGGAAAGATAGTTGTTAATGAGAAGAATCTCCTGCAGCTTGCCGCCGTCGCAGATTCCTTTTGGGATCTCGCCGGTGAGCTGGTTGCCTGATAGATCCAGGAACATAAGCTGCGAGTTAGTGCCAAGTTCGGCGGGAAGAGAACCCGAGAGATGGTTTGAAAATATACGAAGTTCCACAAGTTTGCCAGCCTTGGCAGCGGTGGCAGGAAGGGAGCTGTTGAATGTGTTCTGGTAAAGATGGAGGCTTTCCAGTAGTGGGATAGAGAAGACATCGTCAGGAATCGGGCCGGAGAGGAGGTTCATGGCTGAGTCGAAACGCCTTAGGGTAGTGAGATTGGAGAGCCCGTTGGGGAAATTGCCGGAGAGTGAATTATTGTATAACTCTATCTGGACGACGGCACCTAGGCCGGAGAGAGTATCGGGAATGGCACCAGTGAGAAGGTTGCTGGATAGGTCAAGATTAGTGAGCTTCTTGAGGCGGCTGAGGTTTGGAGGAATCTGGCCAATGCGGCCACAGCCTGCTAGCCAGATGATTTCGAGATTGCTGAGGTTGGCTAAAGAAAAAGGGATGGGGCCAGGAGCGAAGGGATTGTAGGCAAGATTGAGTTCCTGGAGAGTGGAAATGTTGCCAAGGAATTCGGGAATAGTTTCATTGAGGAGGTTAGCGGTAAGGGTGAGGATTTGGAGAGAAGGGAAAAGGGCAAATGAGAGGGGTATGGCTCCGGTGAAGTTGTTACCTGTAAGATCAAGGTAGCGGAGGAGAGGAAGAGAGGAAAGGGAAGAAGGAAGTGAACCAACGAGAAGGTTCTGGGAAAGGTCGAGGTGGGTGAGAGCAGAGCAGGGCAAAAGTGAGGAATTCAGGAGGGTAGAGTTTATGAAATTAAAAGAGAGGGAGAGGAAGGAGAGATTGGGAAGGCGGCAGAAAGAGGCGGGGAATGGCCCAGAAAGGTCGAGGTCGTGTAAATCAACGCCTGTCACGGAAGGCTTTCCGCTGGTGCCAGCAATGGTGGAGCAGGTGATGCCTGCCCAATTGCAGGGAGTTGCATCGTTAGGTTCCCAGTTAGCAAGAGCGTTCCTGGGGTCGTCAAGACCGAGTTTAACCTGAAGAAGATCTTCACCTTCCTGATTCAGGGTGAACACCATTGGCCACCGCGGCAGAAAGACCAGAGCTGCGACGACGTAGAGTCTCTGCATCTTCTTTCTCTCCGTCCCTAATTTTCTCCCCTAACTATGCGCGCGCGGGCTTCTGTGCAAGCTGCCTTTCGTTTTAGAAAGTGGAAGCAGAGACTGAAAAGAGACAAAAGAACGGTCTGATGGGTTTGGCCATTTGGTGCGGTTGAACGCGAATGCTGGAGTGGTCTCCACGCTCCAAATGGAAGGAAAATGTAGCAGAAGCCGGGACTGCGTTGGGAATAGTTCAAAACCCAAGGTTACTTTAGGTAATAGAAAATATGAAAGAGGGCAGTTGGAAGTGAAGGATTGGATAATTGGAGGAAATGAAAGAGAGTGGGGACGGTTATGGTCTGTGGTCTTCGGCGACATTGCAAGTCCGTTGTGGATCCTTTTTTTAATCGTTTTCTTTTTATTATTTTTTTGTATACATTGATAACTACCTCTCAAATGCGATACTGTTTAATGTTTCGGTGCCAGATTTTTCTGATATTGTAATAATTGATATGGAAATTATGTATTATTCTCTATTATAGTTTCATTGGTAGTTTTCTTCCACTCTTGGTTTTCCTTTTACTTTATTTCTTTTTCATGTATATGCATACACATATTTCTTAGATATTTACATATTAAATAGTTAAACTTTTATATTTGCATGCTTACCTCACAAAATTTTAATATAACATCAAAAATATCATATTATTAACTTTTAAAAAGTAAATTTATATTTTTATGCTTAGGATTATAATAAGAAAGTATTATAAATGAATATATCATTCAGTAGGTGTTGGGTTGATACATAAGAATTATGTGTTTTGTATGTAAATTTCCTTTCTGATGATTATTTTCTATTTCTTCCATTTGCGCAACCCCCATTCTCTAGCTTGGCCACAGGGCCGCTAATCACCCTCATTAGGGCTACAACGTAAATAGTGGAGTTTTATTATCATCCATTTCGAGCTTCCTCTCCATCTCTTCTTCAAGCAGGTTAGCTGATGGATGAACCAAATTGTCCTTGAATTAAAAAGTGCTACTACCAACACATATGCTTATTACCTCCAGCTTCTCTGTGAAGTATATCCAGTGCTAAGAATATCAAACATCATCTTAGACAACAAACTTGAGGAAAGCCAAGCTTTGGAGCCTTGTTTGAGTTGTCTATGCCATCAACTACGGGCCTTCTTTGACAAAATATTTTAATTTGTAAGCAAATTTGAAAGCTGAAAGAAACATTTGAAATATTTTCTCTTACAAGTGATATTTTCTTCTTAAGTTTAGTAATGACAAAGAATTGAACAAGATGAATAATAAATGTTCTTAGTTTATGAATAAAAGGTCAGTAGTTCTCGAAATACTGACTTCTGCTATAGAATTTTAAAACCATTTTGATTTGGATCAAATTACCTAAATATCCATTTATTTACTGAATTGACTTCGAAATATCAAAATTTTTTTCCAAATATTCTAATTCCTCTCAATGTTGGTCCCTTAATGGCCAATTTTTACATTGTTTTTTGTCAAGAAAATATTTAGATTTCCACAAATTTTGTTCTTCCAAACTTCATCATTTATTTGTGAAACCAATGAATATTCAACAATCGATTTTATGTAAACTAAAATAATCCCCTTATTCTACCAATTGACATAGTTTCTCATAGTGTCTTCCATCGCCACAAATAACATAATATTTTATCAATTCCAAAGTTTTACAAAATTGTTTATTGTGATGATAGTAGGAATAAAAACAATTTTCCATCGAAAATTATACCCCCATATTCATTTTCATCTATTATCATTACTGCATGTGATCACAATGGTTTATTTATACATTTGGCTAATAGCATCAAATCCCCATCTCTCACCTCTCCTTAACATTTGAAGGCTAATACAAATTCATTGATCCTCCCATTTCTAACCAGGCTAACATGCAGATGCACTGGCCTAATTATTCTTCTATTATTAATGCTGATCTCTACTATGAAAGAAGATGACCCCTAATATCATTAACACAACACCTAATTCTACGATCTAAGATGAAACCATTAAATAGAAAATAATTTGTCTTTAGAATCAAAGGATAGAAAAAACAGTTATGAATGAGCCTCCCCTCTCCTAAGACTAATGTATTTTCTCAATAAAATTGCATGAACTTGTGGTTTGAATGTCAATATATGGATCACTAAGTGTAATAATTTGGCTAAGACCTTAAAATGGATCTCATATATCCTTCTTA
Source organism: Papilionanthe hookeriana x Papilionanthe teres (assembly GCA_022702705.1). Lineage (NCBI taxonomy): Eukaryota > Viridiplantae > Streptophyta > Magnoliopsida > Asparagales > Orchidaceae > Papilionanthe > Papilionanthe hookeriana x Papilionanthe teres. Next base: position 112,603,655 of record CM040430.1, on the reverse strand, counting down.
TACTGAGCTTTACACTTCTTTTACTATGAATTGCTTCTCCACTAGAACATTAAATATTATTCCATGTGATTATAACTTTCTTAATTTTACGTTGTCTCTTAATAGTCATATTAAAGTGAGATGAGATACATCTCAAGTATCTTTAATAATGTTTACTTCTCATCCCTATTTTGTCCATTCTTGGTTCACTATCTACATTTCCATTAATTTCATGATTGTGTTTGTTTATATGGAAAATGGCACTTTCAAAAAGATTTTCTTTTAAAATTTTATCATAAACTTGGTTAATTATGAGTGGCATTTTTCTTTCCTTCGTATGTTGGTTGATTTGATTATTATCCTTTAATTGTCTTAACCATCAACAAGAAATTCCCATCACGTTCCTCTTAAGTATGATATTATGTAATAATAAGTGTCTTTAAGTTTTTTATTGGCCACACTTTACCATCTGTCAGCCAATTATATCAGGTCACTCTTATATTAGTTTAGTTGGAGATCTCTTAATCTTAAGACATGTGTTCTTGTAAATATTTTTTAGTGTCAAAGTTATAATTTTCTTGTGATGATTTTTATTGCTTAAAACATTCTTGTTGGTGGCACTCTATTTTTTTCTCTTACAACTAATCTAATAAGAATTCAAATTTCTAAAATTTTTCCTATATCTCTAAGACTAAATCTAATCTTAAAGAAAAATGAAATAAAATATTTCAAGGTTTGAAAAGTTAACCCCTAAGTCGTGATCTATTTTAAAAGGCTCTTCTAACATAAAAATTATTGAAAAAAGTAGCTAAATGTAAGAACAAATATATTTAATGACCTGCTAACTACTCTTGGCTTTCACAGGAGAAAGATGGCATTAATTTTTCTTTCCAAGAAAAGGGCATGACAAAACCATAATTATTTTAGAGAATGTTCTTCCAATACTTGTACCATAAGCATTTAGGATGATAAATCTCATGTGCTATCTCTCACTTTTCATCTCCACTAAATAATAGAGGTTGTTCACCTCTTTTACTCTCAGAACATCTTCTTTAGCTTTATCCTCATTTTAAATAAGTGCAATGATCTAATTGATACATGTTTTATGAGAATATTTGATAAGATTACATGAAATTGAGAAAAAAAGGCTCTTGGACTAGATTCACTTTAAAATTTCCTAAGAATTGTTAATATATCATTAGTTATCTCCACTGAGGTTGTGCACTAAAATTTCACCTTTTTTAAACATTCATATTATATTAAGAATTCTTCTATCGCCTTAATCTCTAAGACATCCCACGAAAATATTTTAAATAATTATTGGTAACTTCCACTTTGTAATTCCATTTATAAAAATGCTTCTTAGTTGCAGACTTAAGATTTTTCTTTTCAAACTTGTCCATTGAGCTAAGTCTATTTTTATTGATAGAAGATATACTTTTGATAATATTACTTTAACTATTAAGATATTGCCTGACTTTTATCAATCTAACACTTTGAAATATTTTTTCATAACATTAGATTTAAGTAAAAAAATAGCCTTTGACATTGTTAACAAACAATTCTTCTCTGATTTAAGAGCCTTTGATATCTATATTACATTTTAATTGGTTTGTAGCATGTACTTATATGGTATTTTTTGAGGTCATTAATAATAAATTAATAGAATATTTACCTGCCACATTTAATCCTCATAATTTTAGTACATTTTCTTCTTTTCTGGTTAAGTTTATTATAAACTATCTTTTTTGTGATGGAAGCTCATTTAATACATTAGCTTTCTTTGTTCATGTTTTAGGTGCCTGCCAAGATCATTCCAAATTCTATTACTTGTATAATAATTTTTTGGATAATTTTAGAACTTTGACATGTATTTTTTTCAATATAGATAAATCTACTAAATTTTTATCTATGGAATTTAATGTTAAAGCTATATTTAATTTTTTTTTAAATTTTTGGGCTTTATTTTGTAAATAACTACTTTCAAAACTTTTTGTGGTTGTACTTTCATCCTTTATGCTTAATGTGAGTGATGAATCTAAAATTACAAATAAACTTCGTTCTTGCTTGAATCATTGGAAGCAAAAGCTGCTTTTCTAGTATATGTTAATCATTGAAATTAATTATTAGGAAATTTCTATAATTCTATTTTTGAACAACTATCTTTCTTAAGGTTTATGAAGAAAAGAACTCTAGCTTTATTACAAACTAAATAATAATAGGATTGAGAGAAAATAAATAATTTTTTTTACTACTCACCAAATTTTCAATTGATAATGGTGGTTTGGATCTTCCTTCTTTATATGCTTTTTTTTAGTGTAACTCTAAATTAGTTGAGCCTTTATAAGATAAACTTTTGTTATGCTTTTTGGCACTTAAAAAATTATGGAACCATATATTTCAAACACAATAAGATTATTTCATAGAAGAACCATTATTCCATTTTTATTGAAATTATTTGTGCATCTTTATCAAGGTTTTATAACGGTTCTCACCAACCTTCTTCCATGGCTTGCATTAATGGTGGATCAAGCACCAAAATGCTTAAAAATTGTTTTCTTATATGGTTTTATTTTTTTTTTCCTATGAAATTTCAAGTGTTTATTAAATAAGGTGACGGGAATTTTCCCCCACTACATCATAATTAATGCTTACCATACAAACACAAAATATTAAACACATATATGTGGTATATATACTTTACAAAGTTATCATTGGATGGGAAAAATTCTTTCTCTTGTAAATTCTCTTAGTACTTTTTATATATAAACCTGTTAAACAAGATAATTTAATTTATATTTTCCTTGAAGGTCTGCTACAAAATATAGAAAAAAAAAATTAGTAGTAGTCATCTTAAAGCTTAATATTTTTTGGATACTTGTGGCATTAAGATTTATATGTTTTATAACATTTATAAAGCTCCTTGTATCACTAATTTTCTTATTTTTTATGAAAACACTTCACAAAGGCTCCTTAAATATTGTACACTTCAAAGAAATTTCATCCTCATTCATTTTTGTTTTCTCTTAAATCATTTCTCATGATAATTTCATTACATGTAGGATCACAAAGAGACATTTTTTTCTTAGCTCCTCACATTACTTCTCATTATGTATAAATTAAGAAAATTTTATACTATTTTATAAAATTATTTTAAATATTAATGCTACTCTAATAAGCTATCTTATGATTGTAAATTACACCAAGAAATGAAGATCTAATGTTTCCCAAGCTAAGTAGTTGTTTGTGAAAGTATGTAGTTAAGATGGTTCACATAAAGATATTGGATTACTAAAATACATTAGTATGTATGCCTTTTCACTTGTAAAAGTCATAAATCACAAACTAATATATATTATATGAAAATGCGAGCAAAAAATGTTGCTTAAGGTTTAGAATATAAACCATTAAAATCATATAAAATTAACTTGTAAACCATTGTATTACATAAATAAAATAATAATTGATTTATTGCATTAAATTATTATCAAAAATAATTTTAAAGTTTCTAAATTTATATAATAAAATTAAGTGGGGCTAAGGGCCACTTTGCATGATTCTACAAGTGCTTTCTAAGACTTCACTAATATTTACATCACTTTTTAAAAATAAAGATGCTTAAGACCCTAGAAAATAAATATAATAGTAATTCAAAAAAATAATAAGGAATTTTAACAAGATATTTTTTGAGTCTCCATAATCTTATCCATGTTTCCACAAACCTAAATACTTAAAACGTTTAAATGATAATTCTATCCATTTGACTTTGAATTAAGGTCAAGTTTCTAATAATTTTAGAGGGATGTATAACAAAAATATAGAAAATAAGTTTCAAAATTTACTTTTTTTTTTAATTCAAAAAATTTTAAACCAGTGGAAGGTGTACAGAGGTGAAAGAGGAATCACTTTTTGAAGCCTCTAGCAATAAAAATATATATATATATATATATATATATATATATATATATATATATATATATATATATATTGCATTTAATGTATTTTTTAAATATGAACAAACTTCCATTAAGTAGAAAACCAAATTAAAGAAAGGATGTAGGAGGCCTTATATAAGAAAGTTTAATACTGTCCCCTTTAAGAATAAAAAACATGGTCAGAGTGAACAGTATCTATAAAAAACTTTTCAAAGGAGGCGTCAACCTTGACAATATAATCAGATGGTTTCTTACCTTATCTTGGAATAAAAGACCATTGCACATTCCGAGATTCAGTTAATTGAGTAGTTTTCCTAATATTGATTTTGATATGCCAGTGGGATGATGTGAGAGAGGTGGAGCATTTCCAAAGGGTCTAGGAATCTATCTCAACAAACAATTAACTCCAATGGTTTGAAGAAATAATTTTAAGAGTAGTGAGCGTAGCTTCAACTTTAGCCTATAAAGAAGAAAAAGGAATAGAATGGGAGGAAAACAGAAGTAAAACCTCGCCACTATGATCAATAAAAACTCTGCCACTACCAGCTTTCATATAAGTAAAGCTACCATCAATATTAATTTTTATCATTTAATCACATGATTTTCTAAAAATATCAACTTATGCAGCTTCCTTTTAACCTGTAAAGTTTCATGATGTGCTTGGAGAGAGGTTGATGAGATCCATAAAATTAATCTCACCAAATTAGATTACCTTCTATGGGAGGGTAAAGATCTTAGAAAAAGTAGTAGTGGAGCTTGGCTTTTGCCTTTTTTTCTCCCAAGTGTGTGTAGCTTCATGCAGACATCTTTTTATGGATTGTCAAACTACCAAAAACTATCCAAGAGTGAAAATAGGTTCCCCAACATTTGGTGTGAGCACCGAGGATGGGTCACATCAAGAAGAAATCACCATCTGAAGCCAAATACGTCCCTAAACTTTTCCCCGATTGTTCATTAATGGGTTTCGGCTGATTTGGAAGCTAAAAGAAGCTACATATTACTAAAATATGACCACATAACTCCAAACTGAACATATTGGATGTTTCAAATTGGAAATTTGATTGCCAATGGGCATGCTAGATGCTCTCTTGGGTGTACCGGTATGAACCATAATTTCTAAAAAAATAAATGTAGGAGAGTTCTGTGAATCTTCTTAACCACAGGAGAGTTTGAATAGACGGAATCGCGTCTTTAAGCATTGAAATGGATATTAATTATGTTTCATTTCATATTTTTTGTTGCTCAAAGGTAAAATTTCTCGGGTACGGCTGAACTGGCACCAACCCTAGTTTGTGCTAAAAAAATGTACCAGAAGGTCTAGATGGATTTCTTGAGCTACGTGACACTATGATCAGTTAGTGAGTTGTTTTGACTCATTAAAGTGAATGCCCTATACATGTGACATCAAAAATTGATGCTAACATTATTATTACACTTTATTGTTACAATGTGTGTGTAGTTAATTTAAAATAATTTTTCACGATCTTTAGTTGTTAGCAATTAAGAGCATATATAAATCTTTTGTTAGGCTTGAGCTTGAGCCATGTTAGTCATAGATAAATTGATATATTTATTATCTAGCAACTTTCACTAGAATTATGTGATGAAGTTCCTTTAGTACTCTCCTGGTTCTTATTGTATCTTTAGTAATTTTTGTGAGTTTTTTAGCATCTTCTATTCTCTTAAAATCCAAGTCAGAAGATTCCACTTTATCTTGGAAAAATAGGAGACTACTTTTATGAGAAGACAAGTGGACTACCGCAGAGTAGACACATTTGAAGTTATAAAGGATGAATAATATAACCTTTTTATTTATCATTTTTAGAAGGAATACTAATAACTCATCTGAGCCAAATTTATCTAAAGGATCCACTCAACCATCATATCAATACACGTGAAATATTTTAAATTTAATGAGGGTCGTTTATTTTATAATTTCATCGGGAAGGTGTTCTTTAGTTAGGCTACATTTTTGTCACTATATTTCTTCAATCTGTATAGTACGAGATAGAGACCTCATAATCATGATCACCTTTTAGGTGCAATGTTTCAACATATTTAACTTATTTCTACTTCAATAAGAAGTCAATAATTATACAATTTTTTTTTTCTTGGGGATCTATTTTAAAAGGATGCTCCATCCCCTCCTCCCATATCATTTGAGCCACCTTTGCCTCAAATTAAGCCAAATGTTAAGTTATAAACTCTTTAGCTTTATTGATGTTCATATAAGCTTCTTTGTAATATTGTTCATATCTCAAAATTCTCCTCTTCTACTTTGTCATATGTTTATAATTATAACACCTATGTAAATATTGGATCTAAATTTTTGTAGTAAACATATCATCTAAATAAAATTGCTAGAGAGATAAAACAATAATGCGAAGGAGAAGCATAGATAATCAAATATTACATAGAGAAATAAGGCCTCTTTTCTCTCCCTCTAATAAACTCCAAAATTGTAATCTTGGTTATTAAAGGTCTTAAATGATTTTACATTAATCGCACAACCAAGTAAGTCACTATACTCAAGTTTCAAGAAGAATAGATCTTTCAAATCATGCATCATAACTCCAATTTCAAGGAACTCATCTATATTTAACATAAGCTAGTTGAAGCCATGATGCGTTTTTTTTTGTATTATAATATATTTTCTTATAGACACCTGAATACAAGTCCTGGTTATCGATCCCACGAGGAAGGTGTAACCTTATGATATTTAGTACTAAAACATAATGTTTAAACTTTATAAAACTTACAGGTGAAAAGCACAAGTTGACAATATTTGAATATGCTAATGGAACTAAATTTATCAAACTACTTTCTAACCTTCAAAGTAAATTTACTAATTTTAAATAAAGCTTTACTATATTAATAACGAAAGATTCAAATTTGAGAAAGCATACTTCCCCTTGCAATGAGTTTATGGTTAGTGGAAGATATAGACTGTTAGAAATTGTATTGTGCCAAATAGGAGCATTCCTACTCTTTACCTCTCACCTTACCTCTTTAGTACTATTATAAATTCCTTTTTTAGGCACCTTGATGAACAAAGTCAACATAATCATATATAGACAAAAAATCAAAGCAACTCCTATATTAAATATGATAATGATTTGCCCATTTTTGATAAGGCTAACAATAGTGACATCATTTATTTGTCTCACATTAGTAATATTTTTAAAAAGGTCATCAACCTCAATGTTAATTACTTTAAGTATATAATCTACTTTCTACAGATCTTAAATATACAATTCTACTAGGTTTCAACATAAGCCTCTTCCTTAGGACTACATTGGCATCACTATTACCAAACTAAAGGCTATTGATTCTCACAAGACTATAGAGAAAATGATATTTTTGTTAAGGGGAATGAAAACACAAACTACTCTATTTTTTTATAGTTTTTTAAATTATTAAAATTTCTTTTTGGAGTTAACTCCATTATTTGCTCAGGTCTACCACAAGACTGAAAAAATTTGAGAGATTTAATGATAAACAAGTCACTCTTACTCTGTCTTACATGTTAACCCTCTTCGAGAGTTTTATTATTCATAATTTGAGTCCCACTTTCACCTCTATTTTTTAATGCCCCTTTTGCCTCACTATTCTTAAATTTTATACTCTCCATGGTTCATTCGTTCATATGGGTTGTAATATCTCCAAAGTCCTTGTTCATAATGATATTCTACAAGGTAAATACCATAAAAAAGGAAAAAACTAAAAAACTTCTTGCTAGTTGTGCATATCGTGTCTCATTTCATTTTGTATGAAAGGAAATGTATAATTATTAGGGGATAATTTACATCTAGTCATATAATTATGGAGAAATTTCACTTTTTATTAAGCATGAGAGCAACAAAATGAATCTCTAGGAAGAATTGCCTCCCAGTTTTCGTAACCTCTATTTTCTTTAGTTCCCCCTCCGTCACATTTCCTACTCATGCACTTATGGTAATATTGCCTTGGTTTTGAACCGCAATTTATTGTTGAAACATGTTTGCCTTATGAATATTCTAGTTAATGATGGTTCATATGATCTTCGAGTGGGAGGATTTGAGCTTGCCTCTGGTGTTGGACTTCCTTTTAGTGTTACATCTAGTTTATCTTACTATATGTTGACTACTATTATTTTCTCTTATGAGCTTTGAGAGGATGGGTATGATTACTTTTGCTTGTCACTATTTCAACATTACTTATCAAGATTTCGATATTTTTAATACTTATCTCGAGCTGATTGTTGAAGCTGTTATGAGTTTCATATCTTCCGATAGCTGCTATTTCTGTTGCTACAATTAGCATTTTTAGCTAATTTGATTATCGTTGAGCCATAATGAAGTCCGTTTACTATACTATTGGGACTGAACCAGACATCGTTTTGATTATCGTTGAGCCATAATGGGATTATGGAGCTTTCATTTTTCTCTTTTGATATGTTGGGTTTCTAACGGTTCCATGCCGCCCCTAATATTGTATATCTAATTTTTCTAGCCTTATAGCCAATCTCAAAATTTTCTTCTTTCAATTTTTTTTCTTGCTCTTAAAGTTAAAGATTCAAATTAAATTGAAGAATAAATTATCAGATTGGATTGAGTTGTTTTCTCTGAAGGAAAATTGAAAACAAAAAAGGTAGATAAAAGTAAGATCTTTCTTTGACTTCTCCCCTATCAAGAATCCTTCCTTACATTATCCAATCAATTTCTGGCTTAAGCTTGGCTTCAGAGATTAACTCAATTTTTCTTGCATGGGGTCCACATTGTTTAACCACGCGCATCAATGTTTTAGCTCAAATTTTATTATTTCCTCTTTGATTTCCCTATCTTTATTAGCAGTCTACCCCCCTCCCCCTCCTTTTTTTTTTTAACTTCATTATATGTTTCCTTAACTACTCTTACATGTAAAATATTTATTACCAATTAATAAAAGTTTGGCGTCCTCAAATTCCCCCCGGAAAAATATTTATTTTTTCTCATCTTTTCTTTTCTTTGATATATTAAATTTTTATTCGGACTTATATCACAAATATGTATATATATATATATATATATATATATATATATATATATATATATATATATTAGTGTGGCCCACATTTTCCTAAAAAATTGACAGGACCCCTTTTATAATATGAAGCTAATGACAATTTTATTAAATATTAAGGTGTTTTGACAAATTAATAATAATGACAGCCAATTGGTTAGAAATCATAATAATTTAAATTAACCATACAATGTCCCAATCACTTGACTGTCGTAACGCCAGATTCGAAACCCATCTTTTGATGGGGTATCTTGTCATAAACAATCTACAATTCAAAAAGTCGTACAAAGATAATTACATTAATTCATTAATTTAAATTTTAAGTAGTTTTTACCTTATTTCGACTCATCGTAATTTATTTTTGGGACTGGCCCCCAATAAATAACATGCCTTTTTATAAAAGAAATTTTCAAATATATGCACCTAATTGTTATGCATTTAGTTATCTAATACTCAAATTTCAATTTTTACATAAATAAGCACATAATAAACCTATGTATGAAAGGTGAATTATACTATTTCTATATTTTTATGCATAAGAAATGGTGTTTTCATGTAAAAATCAAAATTTAAGTGTTAGGTAAGTAAAACATAAGAATTGAGTGCTATATATGTAAATTGTTCTGCGCGTACGCACGCAGGTATATATATATATATATATATATATATATATATATATATATATATGTTGAGCCTGAAATATAAAATGGCGCTCGAAATTGCTCTGCTAGGGTTTCAAGATCCATAGATCTTTCTTGGATGTTCTTTCTTCAAGAATTTGATTAGAGGTGTAGAAATTATTTCTTGCATCTTTCCACTTCCTTCTTTTTTGTTTCTTGAATCTTTTCCTTTTTTTCTGGGCTTCATTTTTTCCGGAGTTCGGAGCTGCAGAGGATACAGTCAGGGCTGCATGTTTTAAATAGGAAAATAGAGATTTTTTGATTTATTTAAATTAACCTACATTTAAAAATCCATAACTTGGTGCGAAAAAATCCTAAAAATAAAAGAAAAATACCCTCTTACTCAGTCGACAGAGGAGAATAATGTGGAAATGATTTTATGTTTGTTTGATATGTATTTTATTTCTAATTGTTAAATACAATATTGCATGTTTTAAATATATTTTGGCATAGGCATTTCACCATGACTTGAGCTTTAAGGCTTTTGTTAATTCTATCATAAGATTTTTTCCAAGGTCAGGGGAGATCTCTATGAAGAGATCTAAAATTTTCAAGTTAATCACCAATGCTTTAATGAAATAATTAAAATAATGAGTATGGTAATCCGAAAAATGCAAAATAAATTTTGTTAGGTTCACCGTGACTAGAGGAAAAATATAAATTTAGTTTAACTCATTCAAAATCTCTTTAATGGTAATTAAACCTCAAAAATGAAAGAAAATTAAAATGGGTTAAAAATAAATGTACATAAATTAATTTTAATTCTCCACTATAGATTAGGATCAGAGGAGCTCTTATAAAAAAATTCAAGTCATTTGGAGTTGATTTGATCACCTAACTTGATTTTCTAAGTTAAATATCATTTATGGCATTAAAATAATTATAATAATTAAAATATAAGTTAGAAAATTATGAAATTTGTTTTGGTAGTTTCTTATGAGTAGGAGAATTTAATAAAAGTAAAGTGGTAATTAAAATAAAAACTTCATTTTTTGGCTTATTTTTAAATTTTAAAAATAATTAAAATTTTATTAAAATTAATTAAAATCATAAAAATCACAAAAATATTAAAAACCACCAAAATGTCACATTTGGTCTCTTGATCATTTGTGAACAATTAAAATAATTTTCTTAATTTTTTAAGTGAAGATATTAATTTTAAAAGGTTTAATAATAATTTTTAAGCTTAAAAATGGATTTTTCTTAATTTCTCACTAAAATAACTCTAATAATTAAATATAAATCACAAAAATAAAATATTTGTTTCTCTGGGTTCCCTGTCCTTAAAGGGATTTATGAAAAATACCAAACTAAATTTTCAATGTAAACAATATTTTATATTTAATTAATACTCAAAACAAACAAATAATTATAATAATTAAATTAAAATTAATTAAATCAAGAAAATTGGTCCAAGTGGTCCACCGGCCTAGGTGAACATCCTGTAAATTTCTAAAGAACAAAAATGTGTTTTGTTTAAGTTATTGAATTATCTTGTAAAATCCCTATTTTGCAAGTAAATAATTATAAAAATTAAATTAAAATCAGGAAAAACACATTTTCTCCTCTTATATTTTAATTGACCCAAGAGTGGGGTAATATAAAAATTTCAGAATCACTTGAGTTAAATTTAATAAATTATGAAGTGATAGGTCTTAAGGGCAAAAATAGTAATTAAGGAATTTAAGTCTTATTTAATGTTTAGGACTAACTAAAGGGTAAATGGGCAATGAATGATCATAATTGACATATTTGGATGATTGAAATACAAGGGACTTTAAACGGTAGAAAATAACCCCGCATTTGTGACAGAAAAGTTAAATTTGTAATTCTTTATTTATTTTAATTCGGAAGATAATTAAAATTAAATGATCCTATGGTTGGGGGTTTTGACTTTAGAAGTTAATAATTCATCAATTTGGTACCCATAGTTGGTGTCTAATGATAATTCAAATTTTAGATAAGAATCGTGATCACATAAGTTAACTTTTTCTAAATTACAAATATATGAATTTAAGTCTTAAGGGCTTGGTAGTAAGCTAGGCTTAATCAAACTTGAATAATATGGATTAGAAAAAAATGATAAAATTAATTGTAAACATATTTGAAACACTACAAGGCCAACATTAAAATCAAATCGGCTAAGCTTCTTAATTAAATCAATGTGCCCCTAATGGCTCCGCTCACATAATTTATAAATAGAGCATAGAGTGATAATTACCCCACTTTTTGGATGACCAAAACATCAGTTCATTGTGCATAAGGGTATGATAAAGATGAATCATTAAGCAACGTAATAAGTTTGAATGTACTTGAGACGTCTCATAGGATTGTGAGATATCCGGAGCCCAGCTCCTGGGCCCTTTCTTATACTCTTTTGGATACCTTGGAGGATGGTTAAACTTATTATGCTTTGTTTAAGGAGTCATCTATACATTTAAAAATAGGACACATCAACTTATGACATAGAATTTGATGGGTACGCTTCAAACTTGTTATCCTGCTTTCTAGCATGTTTCAATTCCCGCAAAATTATATATATATATATATACACACACACACACACACACACACACACACACACACACACACACACACACACACACACACACACACACACACACACACACACACACATGCATTCCAAGGCTAAAATTTCATGTCAAGGAACGAGAAGAAATGACAGGTACGTTTTTATTTTATTGCACTGCAAATTACTTTCATTTACCTTCTTGTACTCTCTTCTATTTTTGAAGTCGCATAATAAATAATAAGCTCATTCTGCATGTCAAAACTAAAACTTTATGATAGACACAACACCAAAACCAAAATTAAAGTTAAAACAAAAAAAAGATAAAATTCACCTCCACAACAATCAAAATGTAAGAAAACTCAAAATTTAATCACAAACAAAAGAAAATCACAATTGCAACTAAATTAAAACGTCTCTTTGGATGATCGAGAATACCTCAAATAAGGCAACATATGGCTGTTAACGAGATTTCTCATGGTCTTAATGAAAGTATTGGATTCATTTAGTTGAATTTGTTAAATTCATCTGGACTAAGTGAATCCGAAGAAAATGGTGGTACCGGAATGAGGGAACCATGGGATCCTAACCGGTGTTGCCATAATCAACTTAAATATTCCTCTAATAAGACATTAAGACACCTCAATTTAAACATTTCTAAAACTCAATACTTCTCTCATCCCCTACATTTGACACTTCTAAAACTAAACCTGCTATGACGAGGCGCATGGGGCATACACAGTGGGATTTAACTTCTAAACTCCTTAGAATTAAAGAAACAAGCCTTAGAACTTTGAGTTAGTTTGTCTGGTGCAACATAAATCCTCACTTATCTCTTTAAGCCTTCTTACCTTCTGCAATATAAGCCCAAACTAGTCTTAGGTTTCTGAGGTTGTCATCAAATGTAACATAAATCCTCTTATCTTTCAGTTTATTCAAATGATCGATATCAAGTAAATGTAAGGCCTAAATAATAAAATTGGTAGGATGAAACATTCAATAAATATCTCAAATTAAAGACAAACAATAGGACAATTTTGGGAAATCACCAAGATTCTTCTTGGAGCTATGTTTTCCCCTAGCTTTCTCTCCATTTAGATACCTATAATAACTGTTCCACATTTGAGCCATTCACCTATTGGATTTCATATTACCACATTTCTTTGAAGATCCTACTTTTTAGAAGTCATGAAAATAATATTTTTTGATCTAAATCAAAAGTTTTCTTAGGTGACTTCGGTTATCTATGATGCAATTAACTATAGGGGATTTCCCTTATAGAAAACTTAAAGACCCCAGAGTAATATAAACCATCTAGTTGCTTCATATTAGAAAAGGGAAGCTGTCGGTTAACATAAATGGTTTACAGACCAAATGGATGTCATGGATCCTTTAGTTATTTGATCAAGCCTCACCACCAAGCAATGCATTTATTCTTTTGATTATATACTTGGCTTGTGGTGAAGCACTCGATTATTTAAACTATTGTTTATATAAGATCAGTTTGTATTCATATTTTTCAAATTAAAAAAAATATTTTCAAAAAAAATCTATATATATTCACATAAACTAAATCTAAGCATCTTAAAGGACGACAATTTTCTGGGGCTCCGCTGGGGATTAATTTCTCTCTTCATTAATATCAGGAAATGTTATATTCATACATCACTAATGCATTCGTATCCCTCATGAATCAGATTACCATTCTTTTATTGACATACTTTACCCATTTTTTTCTTGGGAAAGTACGATCAACTCTTCTCGATTTCAGGCACGTTTGTTTAACCATCCTTAAATAGAGGGGGTCCTTGAGACTTTATGATTCTTGTTGATTTTGTGGGGTCAGTCCCCCAATTAATGTCTTGGTGAACACGTTTCGCTAGAGCAATGTGTGTTGTGGAGGGGTCCAAGACAGGGTCTTGTACTTCACTTTCTCTTTATGCATCCCGGGTTCAATTTTGCTATCGGCAAATTGAACCACTCCTTTTTCAAAATCTCAAATTTTAATACTTAAAAATCAAAGAAAACATAAAATGCTAAGAATCAGCTAAAATAAAATAAAATGAAATTGTGCCTAGTTCACAGAACAAACTTTTCGTAGTGTTTACACTATGATTATAAGTTTTAGGCCTTTGCTAACTTTCAGAATGTTTCTTTTGACAGTTACGATGTCGACCCTGATGCTTACCTTCTCTTGCAACTTTCCCACTTCTCGTGAGGCCTGTCTTTCTGCACCAATGATCCATTTTGGGACCGGCCTTGGTGAGTTTGAAGTCGTACTTGGAAAATCCCAGTTCGTCGTAAAATTTTTTGCCCCTGAAATTTAAGAACCGTCTGCCGCGTTCGATTTGAACTTCCACCAGGATTTCCCTTAAAAAACGTGAAGGTCCCTACCACCCCGTCAAGCCAGTCATCTCCATGCTTAGGAGAGTTGTTACCCCTACTGCTACTTGTTTTGTCGTCAACACACCTACCTTCCTGTCTGCCAAGGGAAAGGAAATTTTGTATGAAGATGATACCGATAATGCTTTTCTTGTCACGTCGTCAGTTTTTAAGATTGATTCCAGCTCTAGAGTTCCCCCGTTGACTAGGTCTTGAAGGAGGAACCACAGTTGTAAGATTCTCAAAGCCGCCAAGGTACAAGCTGCAAGTTTTCCAGTAATGGATGAGATTCCTCACCAGGAGGAACTCGATTTGTCGAAAACCACTCAGCTACTTTGAGGGAATTGGTTTCACCCATTGGTTGATACTACTGGAGATGAAATCCTCCATAGATTTGTTGTTACTCTATCGTCACCACGTAGTCGTGATTAGGTGAGGAAGAAGCTCACAATCGTCACCCTAGTACGCACAGTTTTCTAGAGATTTGCTGAGAAAGAATTCCTTTGCTAAGCTCCTCAAGAGAATGGGATGCGCAGTAGCCCCGAGAATGAAGAATGAGATTCTAAGAGAAGAAAGACCTGACCATCCGGTACGAAGACTATCTGAAACACCGTCAGTCCATGTTTTTGCCAGACTCCATTTAGGGAGTTATGTTAGTATTGGTACCACTACAAGTGAAACTACTACCACTCTGACACCCGCAGTGCACAGATCGGTCAAGTATCAGCTAGGTCAGAGAGTATATTCTGTCGATGATTATAAGGAATTCCCGAAGAAGAAGAATAGGAGTGGATTTCTTTCCTCTGTACATGGTCAACACCCTAGGGAACACACTCTCCTCACCACTCTAATGTCCCCACCGAGGCACTCCATCTCAAGGTGCTGACTTTTGTGAGGAAAGTGTGGTTACCGAAGGTCGTTGCACCAATACACTCCAAGAAGTCAGTGGATCATAAAATTGATCATGAGTCTGATATCCCCGTTACCACTACTCTCGTTGCTTCTGAGTCAGTTGCAGAGAGAAGTAACAGTTGAGTGAAGTCTACAGATCTGAAGTTGATTAAAGAGAAAGCAGTTGATGATAAAGTCTAAAAACTCCGAGTAGATATTTCAAAATTAGCAAGAGAATGAGGTCTAGATGTCGATAATGAAGATTACTACCTGTCAGATTATATGGAAGAAGAATTTATGGAAATTAATGTTGTTGAAACAAGTACCACATCGTCTATGCACGATGCTCCTAGTGAGGAGAACGCCGCGGATGACCTTTAAAAGGTCATTTTGACAAGAGATGAATAGATTAGTCATCTGGAGAAGAAGATGAAGGAGATGGCTACCGCCATGACCACACTAAAGGGATAGTCGCAGTCACAACCAGTAGCATCTCTGGAAGTTAACCAGCCTGAAATCATACATATCATAGATGAAAGAAGAGAAGCTACTTCTACCAATGAAGATGAACCTCCAAAGAAGGATTTAGCTTTGAGTCTACCAAAGAAGCATATCAAGTAGTTAGTCGAACAACTGGTTTGAGAGGCCATGGATTAGCCCAAAGGAGGTGCATCAGTTTCAAAGGTTGAACGTTACCCAAAGGAATTCAATACCCCACCTTACCCCAAAGGCTTTGTGCCCCTAACTTTCAAGACATTCAACGAGACTGGAAACTCTCGTCAGCATATAGCACACTTCACAGCCAGTTTTTGCAACATAGGAGGATGTGAAGATCTATTGTTTCAACAGTTCCTCAACAACTTGTCAGGGATAGCTTTCGACTAGTATGCAGAAATACTTAATGGATTAGTAAAGACCTTCACAAAAAATGAAGAACATGTTAGTGAAATGATTCGCTGCCGTGCAACACCATATTACTATAAAATATCTCATAGTGGAGCGAAATAAACCCAATGAGACTCTGGTCGACTAAATTCTGAGATGGAGGAACTTAAGCATGATGTGTGAGCCTTAGCTACAGGAATAACATGCGATCAGGATACTACTTAAGAGTAACCATGGTCCGGTGGCTTTCATGCTTAAGGGTCTTACTATTAAGTCCTTCGCCAAGCTAATCAGCAAAGAAATTAGTTTACAAGAGTAAGCTAAGCATATGGAACCTGATGAAAAGATAGAGAAAATGAGACCGGTCTAATCATATGAGAAGAGATCTGATGTAGTGGCAATTGTCGACAAAGGGAAGCAGACGATGAGGATTCAGGCTGAGCTGTTGCCGCAGGAGCACAGTCAGTCACCCCACTATAGTCAGCCTCCACAGTACAGTCTGTCTCAGCAGTACAGTCAACCCTGTCCGCTTCAGAATAGTCAAGCTATTCAGTAGCAGAGGCCGTACAGGACAAATGGGAGATAGGGTCCGACAATGTCAGAACAGCTATGCAAAAACTACACCTTTAAAGATGATTCCATGACAAAGATGTTCAGAAATTTGATGAAGAAGCCCAAGTTCAGATTGCCCAAGCCAAAGAAGGTAAAAGAGATGAACAAGAAGGATCATTGACCCGGCCGCAAATAACGCAGTAATTTTTGTATCCAACAGATGGCCAAAAACTTGACCCAATTTATAAATAGCGGCTAGTGTATAAAATTAAAATGTTGTAAAACTTTAAAAAATATTTTACACACTAGGGGTACTACGCAAGTATACGTATCGTTTCAAGTAATATAGGGTTTTCTTTTATAACCCCAGTATCGATCCCACAGAGAAGCAAGGTAAGCAATCCTTTAGGCTAATTCCAGTCTATTTCTATAAGGCCTAAATTTGGAATTTTGATTAAAATGGTTTTTTTTTAAATAATTAATCCTAAATAAAGTTCTTAAATAAAAAGATAACTTATGGATAAATTGGTTTGGAGAATTTTCAGATGTTAAAGACTACCTTTCTCTTGCAATTACATAGATAATGTGTACGAAAGAAATGCTTAGAATTTTATGTAGTAGTGCCAAATAGAAGCAATCTTATTCTTTACCCTTTGGTCCAGGTGTAAAGAAGATTGGCTAATCAATAGATCAGTTCAGGATGTTTTATTAGTAGAATGTGTTAATCTAGGCTCACTCTACTAGATATCTAAGGGTGGCTATGGTCTGCCCTACCAGTGACCCGTTCCCTTTCTATAAACCAAATTATTAGAATTTAGTCTGTCACTCTAAATACTAATTAATTATACGCCCAATAAATAATATATTCCTATTTATTTGCACTTCACCTTGAATAACCCGCACAAGGCCTTCGACTACCCAAGGATTCATGTGATATCTACTAGTTAAGAATTTATCTCCTTCTAGGTCTCAAAATTCTTCAACAGATTTTAACAATACAAGTGATCAATTTGTAAAGTAAATGAAGATCCGGTATGAATATCATCACCATAATTTAATAAGAGAATATCTAAGCAAATCTTAATTCCTAAACATGCATCAATTTCATTACAAAATAAAAGTAAATGAAGTGCTGCAAAGTTTTTAAGAAAGAACATATTTTGTAGATTTGGAATGACAAGAGTAATCAAAACTGATGAGGTATGTCATTTCAGAAATGCAATTATGGAGAATTTAATAAGGAAATATCATATAATCCATAAAATTGCTACTGCTTATCATCCTCAGCTAGTGGTTTGGTTGAACTATCCAATCATGAAATTAAAATAATTTTAGAAAAATTTGTTAATCCAAACAAAAAGGATTGGTCAATCAAACTGGAATTTGCTTTGTAGGCTTATAGAACTGCATATAGGACTCATATAGGAATGTCCCCATATAGATTAATTTTTTGGAAATATTGTCATTTACCAGTTGAACTTAAGCATAAAGCATATTGGGCTATTAAAGATTTTAATTATAATTTAAATGATGCTGGTGAGAAAAGATTATTATAATTAAATGAGTTTGAAGAGATAAGGAATGAATCATATGAAAGTGTTAAGTTATATAAAGAAAAGATGAAGATGTGGCATGATCAAAGAATTCTGAATAAAAGTATTAAGCCAAGAAATAAGTTTTACTATATAATGCCAGATTAAGATTATTTGCTAGAAAAATTAAGTCCAGGTGGATCGACCCATTTATTGTAATAAAATTTTATCCCTATGGAGCTGTGGATATTAAAGATCCTAAAATTGATAAAATATTCAAAGTGAATGGTCGTAGATTCAAACCTTTTTACTCAGTAGATTAAGTTAAACATGATAAGAATTTGATGTTTGGTCACCCAGATTAAGTACTGGGGTATGTCGGGCTGACGACGTTAAACTAAGCGCTTTGTGGGAGGCAACCCATAATTATCGGTGTACTTTATTTTAAGTTTGTTTTGAGTGTTTTTTGCTTTGTTTGAAGTAATTTCTGGTAATATTTTGATTATATTATGTTAGTGGAGATTAATTAGACCTTAGTTTATAAATTGGATGAGTTAAAACGAGTTTCGGACGTTTAGCAGACCTGTGCTAAAATGAGCACTGACAGCTAAGCGCCAGAGTTGGTGCATACGTGACGAAGTTACGAAAAATGTGTTTCTAAAAGCCATTATCATGCAGAAGTTGCATGACACATTATTTGGTGGTTTGTGAACGTGTGAGGACTGTTTTAGGCCATCTAGAGTCTATAAATAGAGACCAGATTAAAGGAGATTCATCCCATTCCAAATTTTTATCCTAAGAACCTTAGATAAGAGTTTAAGTGAGAAAATGTTTTATAGGGAGAGTGAAGTTAAGAAGAAATAGGATGCAAATAAAAATAAGTTCATTTGTGAGAGTGCACAATAGTTATATAATGGATTTCTAATCGTTAGTATTCAAGGAATAGCAGAGAAGATTGCAAAGATTGAGGCTAATGTTGCGTCAATTGAAGCAAAGGTAAATTAATCTAGCACACAATTAACACATATTGGATGGCAATTAAAGATGTAATTTAGTCATACTAGTCATGTTGAAGAGGTAGATAAAGCGAAGTTTTCTGAATAATAAGTGGATACAAGAAGATTCAGTAAGAGTTTTCAACCATCATTCGTTCTATAAAATCTATATATCAAATGGTTCAAATGGAACTAATGGAGGTTCTGAATATGTTCACCCTAATGGTGAATGTAATTAAGTTCTATATTGTGTTAAGTGTTAATAATTTGTGTTATGTGTTAAATCAATCATGATAAGTCTTAGTGTTTAATGATTTATGTATGTTGTGTGTTATAAATGTGTTTGTGTTTTTAGTTCGTGTTAATGTTTTTTTAAGTGTTTAAATGTGAGTAGAAGAGATGAGATCTTGTGCATGTATATTGGATTAAAGACTTGTGATTTGTATTTGTAATTTGTATTTGTTTTTTAAAGTAAAGAGTTTGTGTTTTGTGTAAAATTTGTGTTGAATTCATTATTAATCTATAGAAGCGTAATTCTGAGATAAGAAGATTATAAGGTGATGATATTTACAATTTAGGGTTGATTAAGTGAGCATGAATGTGCGTTTAAAGAAGAAATAAAAAACAGAGAGTTCGTAGGTAAGCATAGAGACCCAGCGCTTACACGCTAGTGCTTCGTGGTTAAGCACCGTACGTTCGCGCTTAGGCGCCGGTTCGCGAAATTCAGTTTTCCAATTTTAAAAACCCTAAAAATCACAAAATTTTCAACCCATCATCTTCTACCTTCGGCGTTCACGACATAAGAAGTTAGGACATCACCAAGTTTTACAATTTTTGAGCCATTTCAAGTGGAAATTGCTAGATTTGATCTTCTTGAGAGAAGAGCACTACTCATAAGTAGAAACTTTTGATTTTCACCATATAGTTTGAGTGCATTTTGGAGAAATCAGAAAATCACTATTCATGTTGAAAATTTGAGAAAAAGCTTTGGAAATTACTTGGATTTAGTAGTTTAAGCCTTTGGAAGTTGAGTTTAGTGATTTTAAGTTGAATGTGGAATTTATAGTGATTTTTTATATAAATTATAGAAATGGCACCAAAGAGGAGCATATCGAAATCCACTTCTGATTCAGACAAGTTTGTAGGCTCGAAGGCTCAAGATTGATATGTGTAGGCGTTACAATCACGTAAACTGATTCAAGAGTGAGGTTTTGAAAGATGCTGGTAAAAAGAGAATATTGCAATTAAATGAGCTAGAAGATATATGGAATGAGCCTTATGAGAATGGTAAGATTTATAAAGATTAGACAAAAAAGTGGCTTGATTGGAAATTCATACTAAAATTTTGAGCTAGGGCAACAAGTTTTGCTTTATAATACAAGATTGAGGCTACTTTTTAGGCAAACGTAAGAGTTTATCCCTATAGAATAATGGATATCAAAGATCCTAAAACCCTGAAAATTTTTAAAGTGAATGGTCATAGACTGAAACCCTATTTCTTGGGGGATTAGACTAAATTTAATGATGTTTCGATGTTCGGTCACCTAGAATAAGCACTGGGTACGTCAGGCTGACGACGTAAAACTAAGCGCTTTGTGGGAGACAACCCATAGTCATTGGTGTGCTTTTATTTTGAATGTTTTGTTGTTGGGTTTGTTTTAGAGAATTTTGGTAGTATTTTGAACTTGTGGTAATAATTTTAAGATCTTAATTGATGTCTTCAAGTGTTAGAATGAGTATTTGGACCTTAGGCTAACTTGTGTTAAAATGAGCACTAAGTGCCCAAATTTTGTGCTTAAGTGCCGGAGTTATAAAATCGTGCCTAAATAATGTTCTGGAAGAACTAAATGTGGGGGAGTAGTATTGAATGTTATTTGGTGGTTTTTCCGCGTGGGAAGTGGGTATAGACTCTACTAACATCTATAAATAGCATGGAAATGAAGAGAAGATTTGCCCATTTCAAAATTTTCATTCTAAAAATTTTCATTCTAAAGTCTAAGTGAAGAGTGATTTGAGTTGTAAGAGGTGTTAAGTTATCAAAGGCATCTTCTTCTGAGAATGAAATGATGAAGAAGGATGAAGTGTTAAGAAGAAGTTTGTTAGTCAAAATGCGCAAGAGATATACAACAAATTCCAAGTCGTTAGTATTGAAGGAATAGTGGAGAAGATTGCAAAAATTGAGGCTGATGTGGCTTCAATTAAGGAAAAGATAAATGAAACTAACGTACATTTAGCACATATTAGTTGGCAACTCAAAATGCAATTCAGTTATTCAAGTTATATTGAAGAAGCGTGCAATGCGATGTATCTGAAAAACAAGTCGATTGAAGAAGATTTTATCAGAGTTCTTCATCATCGTCCGTTTTATCAAATCGATGTGCATAATGGTTCAAAGGAAACAAATGAAGGCCAGGGTTATGTTCCACCTAATGAAGAATGAAATTAAGTTCAGAGTCTTTGTTTGTTTTCTTGTTTGTTTGTGTTTGTTTGTTTTAAGTGTTTAATGTAACTTTGTCTTGTATGGTGTTGAATTTAGATGTTATCTCATCGAAAAATTTTTGGAATGGAGAATAGGTATGTAATGTGTGTTTGTATTTGTTAAATATGCTAATCAAAGTGTTATGTTTGTGTGAAATTTTAATGTTATTATGATCGAATCTAAGTTGTGAGAAGTTGAGAATTTTTGTGAAAAAAGAGAGAAAAAAGGGAAGAAAATAGTCATTATGATATATTAAAACCATGTGAGGGTGGTTGACTTAGGAAGATGTGCATTTGAACCAAAATTTGGAAATATAAAAAGTTGTGCACTAGCGCCTAAGCAGTGAACCTGTCGCGACTAAGTGCCGATTCACTAAAAACGGTTCATGACGGGTTTAAGTGTCAAAAACCACCATTTTTCTCCATCTCATCTTTTCTTTCTCAAGAGCTCACGGTTTTGAACTTAGTCATCCCTATGCGGGCAAGAAAAATTTGACACTTCATAGAGTCATCTATCTGCACAACTCCAACTGATGATTCAAAGCAAGCAATAAGGTCAGTCGGGTTACTCTTCTTCATATAAGGATCCAAATTAGAAATCCTTAGCTTTGTTGGAGATACATTTTACAGGATCAGCAGGGAAAAAACACTATCTGAGGGGTCGGGCGGGTGCTCTTACTTGATCAACTCTGTGCTTGCTATCAGCGTAGACACATCACTATATCTGAGCTTGAAGTCCCCCTCCCCTTCGACCAGTCGATAATCATTTGGACCGCTCGACTTTAGCAGATATTTTAGAGGATCTCTATGATTAAGATCCCCAAGTCTCTCCCTCCATAAGTGGTGTTTGAGTTCGTCTGAGATATGGCTGCCTGGAGGGCCTCAAACTAGTCCATCATCTGTGCTCGCAATGTTTGGACCCCCTCCTGGATGTCTCGACACACTGTCTCACTATTGAAGTCCATGAATGCTCTGTCTCTCTACAAGATATTCTTTTGTAATTTTCCATGTTTCCCATCTTTTGCATGTCTGCACTCACCGCACCACCTTTTAGGATGTTGTATCCTATATTATCTTTTAGAAATACATGCCTTGAGAGTTGGAGCTGAGAGAAAAAGAAGGGAGAGAGAGAGTCGAGTAGTTATAACTCAGTTAGAGAAGTCTAAGAGAAAGTGCCTTTACTCATCTTCCGGTCCCTTATTTATAGTGACCTTCTTGTATATTTACAGAAAGGAGAGAATGGTAAAGGAAATCCTTATTGCAATTAATGCTCTTATTTAATATCATATTTGAGCTACAATTTATGTGTAATACAACAACTATCAATTTCATCCATAAAAATCTTTCCTCACGTTTAGGCATGAAACCAGGGTCTCAACTAGTGCATTTGGGCCAAAGAGAAGTGCAATCACTGGTATTAATTTTTAATATTACACATGTTTGATATTCATTTTAATTTTTTAGGATCATTTTTCATTTATAGATAGCCTCCCATGGTCCAAGGGATCCAGAAAGCCCTAGCGTACATTTCGGGCACGAAATCAAGGGTATCACTTGGTATAGCCATGCCGAAATGGTTATTACCGACAATAATTATATATCTACCATACTATGTAACGGAATGCATGGTGTGGTGAGTGGGGGCGATGATTTTTGTTCATATAAATAGGTGTTTCAAATTTATAATGAATTAGTAAGAGCATTTTCTTCTTAATTAGAAGACATAATTTTGAAGCTCATTTTAATCTTAAATTTCTAATTAATTTATTATTAAGTCCAAACATTTTTTTAGTAAATAAATGCAAAGAATATTAGTTGTTATTTCACATAAAAAGAGTTAATAACATGTATAGCTTTCTAACATTTACTATTTATTAAATTAGTTTTTATACTATTTATTATTATTTTTTTTTCTATATGCATGGTAGCGTTCAAATAAGCGGGAAATTGAAAAATCCAAAATAGTATCTGCTAAAATTTAATTGTAGAGTTTGTTAATTAAATGAGAATTTTAAGAAAAAAAGAAAAAGAAAAAATTACGGTACGCCTAAATTCCAGCACCGAATCTTTCACAGAGGTTTGACGAATCTTTTCTTGTTTCGTGTTATCCGGGTCAGAAGAATGACACCCTGATAGCTAGAAAGGAAGTGTCAGTAAAAGGACTCGGGCTGTGCTTAACGAGAGGTTGTCCGCATTAGTTTTATATTTTTTTTATATTATTTTTTAAATTTTAAGTGAAATTTCGTGATTTGTGAGATTTTGAACTGCAGCTTGGGGCTTGAGCCACAAACTGGGAGGCTGAAATGAGCTGAGTTCGCATCACTCACGTTTTCAAAATCAAATATCATTAATCTTGTTTTTATAACTCTAATATTTGTTTTAATATGTTCTATTGTTCTAGATCAGAAATATAGCTACAAGAATAAGAGGAGTTCCGAGTGATGGTATGAAGAGAGCAACAAAAGATCCAGCAACTAAGTATCGCTCCAGTTGGCTGAACTCCCAACTATTAGTCTGACCGGACTAAGAAACACCATACACCTATACCAATTACGACAATGAACACAATTGGTATTCACATGGACAACAGGGGCTTAATAGGGACTTCTTCTGTATAGATTCAATGACCGAAAGTAAATTGCTCGTCAGATTACACTAATGTGCCTTTTTCTTAGAATTACAATAAGCCTTCATAATGGATCCCCTCAGAAAAGGATACTGATGATAACTCAATCTATCAAATGATTTTTTGGTTAATCGAACGAACATCATATGATCAAGCCAAACATTTACGAATATGAAATGGTGTATGAGACAATTACAAATATGGAACGACACCAGAAAAAGTTGCAAGGTCAAAATATGCTCAATTGGGTTACAAATATGTAAATATGCAATCACTCATTGATCATTATAACATTTTCATTAAATGAGAGTAATTTAAGTAATTTATTAGACCTCTTCTATGACTCGTAAATAGTAGGGTCTTGTTATATTGTGGAGCATGATTGGAATGCCCACAACCAGCAAGTGTTGAGGCGCACTAGTACTAGCACTGGCCCAGGCTTCCTCACAGACAGAGTGCCTGAAAGCAAGGTGCTAGGCTATGGGTGCTACTCACAGAGCTAGGGCACTCCTACACACCCATAGCGCGTGGAGCGTTGAAATGCTAGCTAGGGCGCCTATGCGTCAGAGCAGTTAACACAGGATTTCAGTTTAAGCCCCGATTTCAAGCGGTGTAAGTGCTTCTGGCTGTAAATTCATGCTTCGATTTCTTTGATTTATGTTTCTCCCTATGAAGTTGAGAAGAGTTAACGAGGTAGATTTCAATAATTTGACGTGATTCTTTTGTTGGATTAGCAAAAGAAATATTGTGGTGCGAGTCCTGTAAGTTTCCTTCTATGTACAGAGGAAATTTGTGTGAGCACTTTTTAAAACTATTTGATTTCATAGTGAAAATTTTCTGGTGGTGTGCACTACAAGAGATGATGGTAATTGTGTCAGATATTTGTGTCAGAATTTTTCAACATGGCTATTTGCATCAGATTTGCAACTATTAAGCGACAGAAAATAGTTGATATCTGCAGCGGAATTTGCATCAAATTTGTCTCTAATAATTCAGTGCAAAAGACCTTTCAATGACTGTACATCCAAAAGTGGTGTTGTGATGGTTTGTGGGTCAAAGATGCATCAAATAACTCGATTCAAAAGTTTTACATAACGCATCAAACTAAATCCGACAAAAAGTAGACAAAAAGGTTGATGCAAATGATCTAAAATACCCATCCCATGGCATCCATTTCATTTTCTTCTTTGAGAGCCCCCAAAACCCTCATATCCTATCCCTCTTATGCCTTGAAACCTTTTTCATCTCTCCATCACCCTCTCCCTGATTGTTTTTGTGTTCTCTATAAGCATTGAAGTTTAGGTGTTTGGTATGTATATACATAGGAATTGAGTGGTATGTATCCGATGCTCTTTACGCGTTGACGTTTAGGTATTAGCTATGTATATATGTAAGTATTGAGTGGTATGTATGAGAATCTAGATGCTGATAATATTAGTTTAATTCAAGTTGGCTAATTGAAGTAGTGGAGTAATGCAATAGGCCAATTGTTTAAAGTGACAGTGAAATAGATGGGAATGTTATTAGAAGAATTCAAGTCAGTTGGTTGAAGTATAAGAATAACTCATCAGGTTTATTATTCAGAGTGACGATGATGTTAATGGAGATGTTGATGCTTCAGGAAAGATCTATAAGTTACCAAAAGGGTTTCAAACCAACTTATTGGTATTGGATTACACATGGTGAGTAACAACAAAAAATTTAAGTACGATCAAGTTGGCCCATCAATATGTTATGGCCCTCTAGTGTAGGAATACGATCCTAGCACATATGCAGAAATTATTCATGATGCTCACCGAGATCAATTTGTCAAGAGTGCTCCACACGAAAGTAAAATACTGAACAATCAATCTCCATTGTTATACAACTTATTGAACACTACAAAACAACCTATATGGGATAATTTCACTTGCGGAGTTATCAGTGGAACTGAGAATGTTGAGCATCAAAACTAATTTTAACATACTCAGAGAAGCATTCAATCAAATAGCAGCATTATTGAAAGAGATTAACCCTACAAAGAATTTCATAAAAAGAGGACCTCTACAGAAGAAAAAAATTAGTGTCAAAATTAGGGCTACAATCTTAGAAGATTGATTGTTGTGTTAATAACCACTTGATATATTACAAGGCTGATGTGGTCAAAGTGATGTGTCGATTTTGTGGTGCTCAAATTCAAAGAAAGGGGGCAAAAAGGTAAGAATTATAAAAATATTCCATACAAGTGTCTCTTTAACTTTTTGTACATACTTCAGCTCCAGAGATTGTCGCTTCTATGTGTGCAACTCCTCACAAGATTTGGCACAGTACTGGATCTGTTGATACTAATTTGATGAGTCATCCATCACATGGTGAGGACATTTTGATTGTACTTATCTGGATTTTGTATCTGAAGCACAAATCATGGACTTGGCTTATTTGCAAATGGCTTCACTCAATATAGTCATCTTATAATTTCATATTCATGCCAGTTAGTAATCATTAAATCATACAGTTTTCCCCTCGATATGTGCTTGATTGTGTCATTCTTATTTTTGATGTTGATCATACCAAGCCCATATATCTCAAAAAGAAAAATTAATGTCTACTTATAACATTTGATTGAGGAGCTTCAAAGGTTATGGGTGACAGGTGTGCTTACTTATAGCATCACTACGAATTAGAATTATTAAATGAGAGTGGCTTTGATTTGGGCAATTAGTCATTTCCATGCCTATGAAATGCTAGTTGGCTGAGATAGGACTATAAGATAGTCTTTTCCTTACTGCATGGATATGCCAAAGGCACATAATATGAAACATGGAAAGAAAAATAGCAAGTTTGACTACCTCGAAAGATTTATGGGCCCCAAAACCCATGTAGATGGAACAAAAAAGCATTCTTTAAAAAATAGGTTGAAAGATCAAGTCCACCCCCAGTATAACTAGTATCAAAATATTACAGATGTCAGTGAAGTACAAAAGGTCACTAGGTGACCAGATTTAGCTTCAACTCATCTTTCTATTTTTGGTGTTACAAAAAGATGGACAAAGCGGAGTGTATTTTAGTATCTTCCATACTAGAAGACTAATCTGATTAGCCATTATGCTGATATCATGTATATTAAAAACAATTAATTTGATAACATCTTTAATGCTGTGATGGATATCAAGGGTGTAACAAAAGATACTGTGAAGATAGATTGGACTTGAAAGTGTGTTGAAAGAGAGGGACCTTAGAAAACTAAGAGACAAATGCAAGTAAACTAATAAAGCTAAAAGCTACATATTGTCTTACACTACATCAATAAAAAACAGCATTTGAGTGGGTGAATTCTGAAATTTCCCATTGGATTTCTCAAATCTGAGCCCTTATTTTGACTTAGAAATGGGGAAGGCGTTTGGCATGAAGAGTCACGACTGTCATATATTTTTTCATTGCTTATTACATATTGGATTTCATGCACTACCGAAGTCAGTTCCTGAAACCTTGATCAGAGAACTTACATTCTTTAGAGAGCTATGTGCAGGGACTCTTAATGTAAACTCATTGAGAAATCTCGAGTATTGCCTTATTATTATGCAAGCTCGAGCAGATATTTCCTCCTGGTTTCTTTGACTCTATGGAACATATGACCATAAATCTATGTTATGAGGATATAATGAGAGTCCAACGAAGTAAAGATGAATGTATCCATTTGAGAGGTTTGACTTCCTGATCTTTTACATATTATTTCATACTAATATAACACCATCATATATGTATAATATCTCTGATTTTAAATAATATAAAAAAATATAATTAAGATTAAAGCACAACTAAATGGATATAAATGAGAAGCATACTTGTTAAGAAAAAATTACTCTCAGCTTCTATTATTTTAAGTAAAGACATCAAATTGAGCATACTATCGAGGACATGCTTTCACAGCCAGAAATTTCTATAATTAAAATATTAGAGGAGCTATCAAGGAGTAATGATACAAGATATCTAAGTGATAAAGAGATTCGAGCAGCTACATTGTGTGTTCTAATGAACTGCAATGAAGTCCAACCATTTATATAGTAAAATTCCTAGTGTCGAAACTCAATAATGTCATTTATATTTGAGAATGCTATAATATAATAAATAACTCAATAATACAAATGAAAATGTTGTGGGAAGATTATTTAGTGGCAGCTTGAACATAAAAGATGAGTGACTAAAAAGCAAGAAGCTTAAAGCAGACTTTTCAACATGGTTCAAATTATACATATGTTGAATAAACTCTTCATATCAAATGTATGCAATATAATCATCACAATCAAAGACTAATTGTACATAAAAAAATATTATACATCCACAATACAAGCAATAAAATCACAAATCAGAGACTACTAGATCTTACTTGGGGGTCTAATCTCAGCATTGCTATATGACAAATATTTGATTTAAACATTTATAGATTCCATACGTGTTTCTAGTGTTATGGGAATAAAAGATATAATTGTGGTGCAGCTGTTAAAGGAAATGCATACACAGATTATGAGATTAGCTATTCTAGTGACTTGAGGAAGTAATTTAATTTCAATATCCAAGTAACGCTTCTCATATTGTATATTTGTTCAGTTGTCTGTTGTTTGATCCTGTTCCGAATTGAGGAACCAGATCAATTAACCTTAAAATAACATCGATGTCAAAATGAACAAATGATTTATGATGTTTGATCATTTTGTTATGGCACACCAAGTTACCAAGGTTTTTTGCCTTCGATACCCTGTTAGAGGTAGAGATAAAGTTGATTGGCTTGTAGTTATAAAGAATAAACTAAGGAATACTTTTAAACTGCAAAGTTTCATAAAAACAATTTATGAATAGAAAGGTATGCCTGATATTCACATTACATAAATGATGAAATGTTTGCGCTAGAGGATACTATATGGATTTGTAAAGAGGTTCCTCACGATTTGGATGAGAATGATAATGAGTAATGAGACTGAAGAAGAAACTTTAAGTTCATCTATGAGGATATGTTCATCTAATAGAAAAAAATAACAATGGTATGTAATTTAAGATTAGTGGTCACTGCTAAATTATATTTTCATTTTTCTTATTTTTAGACTTAGCTATAACATGTATCTTACTTTAATTTTACACATTTTGGTGTTAGCTTTTGTTACTTTTGTCTTACTTATCAAGTTTTTAACATTCTTTTTTTTTTGTTTTAGGCGCATTTAGCACAAGTGTATTGTTTAGCACCATTCGTGTTTACTTATTTCTTTTGCTCATGATTATTTATGTTGTCAACACAAATTATTTTATTAACGTTTTTATATTATTATAGATGACCACATGTGGTGCAGGTGGTCAACCATCTGTCTTTCGGGGCATTAAAGACCACTTACCGAAGCATGAAGATGGATCCATTTTCTTCAACTACTACTGAACCTACTCCTCCATCTGCTACTACCACACCTTCTGTGACACTTGATCTTACACCTACTACTATCACAACTTTCACATTGCCTGCTATCCACTTGCTGCTGACACACTTACTCCACAATCGGTGGTGCCACCTGTCGTTCCCAAACCATCTATGCCACTTGCTGTGACACGTGTTACGACACGCGCACTTCACCCAATCAAATGTAGCCCCACCTACTGCGTCGAGCCTGGCCCCTCGACTCCTGACCTGTGAGGGTACATTTACCACAAGTGGGGTACTCGCAAGTTACTTCTAACATTACATTATGTTTTCTTTTCATTTTAAATCTTTTTTCTAATTAATTTTTTCTTATGTATTTTCATTCCACACAAGATGCCCCCAAACTACATTAGGGAGATAATTGAAGGCAGAGACGATTAGTCGCATCTCTCTTGGAAGTAGATCCTTGCATTTACTCGGGACATGTGGTTCATGAAGTTTGAGGTAGGATCACATTGCAATATTAATTTAATTTATTTTACTAACACACAAATTAATTATTACGTTGTTGAGCTCCTTCACATGGATACCAAAGCACCACCATCAAATCCGCTAAATCTTCAAGTTTTAGGGCAAGCATCAACTTGGTAATATCTTCACCACAGCCCACAGAAAGGGCAAGTGACCCGCATTGAATGGTGAGGAGCTTCGAGGTCAGTTGACTGCAGCCTAGGCCACTCCTGGTTATTAAATGAAAAGAAGGATGAATCGAGCAATGGAGGAGGCTAAGAGCTACATTCCATATTGGAGGATCAATCCCTTATAAAAGCATTACAGAAGGCTGGTAAGATTCTCTAAATATGTAAAACGTTCAATGTTTTATGTAATTATGTGGTTTTAACTAATCTCATACACTACAAAGACCATGGAGTTGAGCATGAGACCTCCGTTGCGAAGTTGCATGTCTGAACCCATCGGAACCTGGGAACACATCAGTGGGTCTAGGAACACTTTCGGCAGGTTACTATATGTAAATTTATTTTTTAAAAAAATATTTGTTTCTATTCAAAGTGATAATTAAACATCAATTTTAATTATGTAGAAGAAGTTTGAACAGCTTCGGAATGGGCACTTGGCCTCTCAGTCCCAGACATATGCTAACAACAGTGGTAGTTATTCTACCACAGTGCAATCCAAGTTCTAACTTTGTACGCAACCAATTTCAAAGAACAAAGAGAGGTTTTATGGTCTTGGTGCAAACGACAAAGCCTTGTAGGTCGAAATCTCTGGTGCTCCTGTGAGTTCCTCGAGCTCATGACAACTGAGTACGGATTCTCTTGCCAGGCAAGTTGCTACAACGAACAAAGAGCTTTACTAGCCCGTGTGAACATATGCTGCAAGGACACCATAGGGTCAAATATTTCATAGCGCACATGGCAGACAATTTAGTAGATCCCCAGGGCAAGCAACCGATGATGTCGGTAGAGGAGGAGGAGGAGGAGGAGGAGAAGAAGGGAGGTGAGGAGAATGGGTTATTTATTACGTTTTCCTTTTATTTCATAGTATTATTTTGAAGTTATGTGATGGAATTTTGGGTTAATTTTATTGTTGATATTTTGGATAACTTGTAGCATTATTTTACTTTTGATTGATATTTGTTTGAGTTATAATCTTGGTTGATGTAGCCGGATAAAATGTTATTCGTGAAGTGTATAGTTTTTTTGGTTCTGCAAATGTAATCGTTCTTTTATATTTTTATTTGTGTAGCAAGTTTAAGTCTGATTTGTGTCTATTTTGCATCGAATAATCAAATGACCATATGACAGTAATTTTCCGTCAATCTTCAATATTATTAGTCCCTAATCAGAAGCATAAATTTAACGTCCAATTTTTTTTCTTAGTGCAACTTTAGATGCACATGTAGCCTCAATAATAATCGACGCTAATAAGATACAAATACGACAAATAAATTACAGCGAATTTTTTCAATGAAAATTAGATGTAAATTACTTTATCGATCCTTATTTTACCTGTTAAAAAAAGATGCAAAACAAATACAAATC
Source organism: Papilionanthe hookeriana x Papilionanthe teres (assembly GCA_022702705.1). NCBI lineage: Eukaryota > Viridiplantae > Streptophyta > Magnoliopsida > Asparagales > Orchidaceae > Papilionanthe > Papilionanthe hookeriana x Papilionanthe teres. The sequence goes on along the minus strand of CM040430.1, from coordinate 112,571,704 downwards.
CGATGATAATCCCCAAATATCAGCATATTTGCTTTTGATTTACGTCCAATATTGTCGATGCAAATTTGCTGAATTTCAGTAGTGGTGGCTCTGTGATTTTTTCTGTTGTTGTTGGGTTTTTGCACGTCACATTCGTGTGTTCTTTTCTGCTTTTCTTTGATTGTGCTCCATTTAGATTTTATGACAATTTATCTCAATTTTGTGTGAGCCTTTTAATCTATGATGTGGTTTAGTTTTTAATTGATCCTAAGCCCCAATAAATTTGGGAATTGTTCTCTATATTCCTATCAGGTCATTTTCTACCAAAGGGAGTATTGGATCTATTTCAGTATTATTTGTGATTTATTTTTTTTGCTCCTCTTTCGTCTTGTTCTTCTCATCCGACCAATTCTTTATTCCTTAGGTGTGACCCAAAAGATACTTTGGGATTCAACAATTTTATATGATGCAAAATTAGGGTTTGTCTGTAATTATTTTTTTTTCATTTTTTAATTTTAAATATATATTTATTTTGCGTGTTTTTTGATCTTTTAAACTTTAGTTTCTAGAAATAAATAAATAGTTTTTGAAAACACCTAAACGTTTTTAGTGTTTTGAATGTTTAAAAAAAAATTCATATCATAATCACAGAAGAAAAACATGTTTTGTTTCGAATCAATATATAGAAATAAAATAAAAAATAAAAAACAAAAAATTATAGTAATCCCAAAAGACATCCAAGGATCTGTTTTGAATCAGTTTTCTTTTCTGTTTTTTTTTATTATTATTTTTATTTGTTTTTGAAAACATATTTGATTGATGTGTATTTCATAATTTTTTATTTTTTATTTTTAAAATACCAACTATTTTTAAAAATAATTATATCTTGATTAAACGTACAAATATGTTTTACTTCTAATATAAATATACAACAACAACAACAACAAAGCCTTAATCCCACTAAGTGGGGTCGGCTATATGAATCCTTTTTCTCCATTGCGTCCTATTTAGTGTCAAATTTTCGTTTAATTTTAATAAATTAAGATCATTTTTTATGCAATAAGCCCAAGTTTTCCTAGGTCTACCTCAGCCTTTCTTAACATAAGTTGTATTTAAAACATCTACTCTCCTAATCGGATCATCAGGTGGTCGACGTTTAATGTGACCAAACCATCTAAGGCGACTCTCTCTAATTTTATCCGTCACTGGTGCAACACCAACCCTATTACAGATAAATTCATTTTGCATTTTATCTCTAAGTGTAAAGCCACTCATCCACCTAATCGTTCTCATCTCGGCAACACTTAACTTAACATTATGCTTCTCTTTTAAAGGCCAACATTCAGCACCATAGAGCATTGAAGGTCTCACCACCATCTTATAAAATTTTCCTTTCAGTCTAAGCGGTACTTTTCTATTACACAATAGGCCGGACACATTCCTCCACTTCAACCAACCAACCTGAAGTCTACTATTAACAGCCCCATCTATATCACCATCGCTTTGAACAATGGACCCGAGATATCTAAATCGTTCACACCTATTAATAATTTGATCACCCAAAGATACACTTTTGTCACTAGACCTACTATTACTAAAATTACATTCCATGTATTCAGTTTTAGTTCTACTCAAACGAAGACCTTTAGACTCCAATGTAGACCTCCATAATTCATGTTTTTCCTGGACTTTTTCTCTTGTTTTATCCACAAGGAGGATATCATCAACAAAAAGCATACACCAAGGTACATCCTCTTGTAAATGCCCAGTAAGACCATCCATAAATAAAGCAAAAAGATATGGGCTTAAAGCCGATCCTGATGTAAACCGACAGAAATAGTAAAATATTTGGTCAATCCTCCTTCAATTTGAACACAAGTAACAGCTCTAGCATACATATCTTTAATGACTTGAATATAAGTCATATCAACACCTTTCTTCTCAATGACTCACCAAAAAACATCTCTAGGAACCTTATCGTAAGCTTTTTCTAAATCAATAAAAATTAAATGTAGATCCTCCTTATTATCTCTGTACTTTTCCATCAAACATCTCAATAAATATATAGCTTCCATGGTAGATCTGCCTGGCATAAATCCAAATTGATTATGAGAAACCTTCGTAATACGTCTTAACCTATGTTCAATTACCCTCTCCAATAATTTTAAAGTATGACACATCAATTTAATTCCTCTATAATTTGCACACTCTTGTGCATCTCCTTTATTCTTAAAAATGGGGACCAAAATGCTCTTTCTCCACTCCCCAGGCATCTTTTCAGTTTTTAAAATAATATTAGAAAGTTTAGTAAGCCAGGAAACTCTCAAGTCACCTAAACATTTCCACACTTCAATTAGGATATCATCAGGTCCTACAGACTTCCCCCCTTGGTTTTCTTTAAAGCCTCATCAACTTCTTTTTTAATAATGCGACGGTAAAAATGAAGAGTTTTATTATTATTAACAATATTAAAATCACTAAGGTCGATCTTACTTTCAACATCTTCATTAAAAAGTTTATCAAAATAGCTCACCCACCTATGTTGAATATCTTTTTCTAAGAAAAACACTTTTTGATTTTTCATCTTTAATACATTTTACTTGAGTTAAATCTTTACTTTTATTTTCTTGTTGTTTGGCTAGCTTATACATATATTTTTCACCATCCTTAGTATCTAACATGTTATAAAGATCACTAAAAGCAGAATTTTTAGCATCACAGATTATTCTTTTAGACTCCCTGCGAGCCGTTTTATATTTTTCCCAGTTCTCTACACTTTTACATTTAAACCAATTTTTATAACATAACTTCTTATATTTTATCTTTTCTTGCACATTATTATTCCACCACCAACTATTTTTTTATAGAAACTTTTTCTTTTGATTCTCCAAGTACATTTTTAGCCACTTGTTTAATAGTATTAGTTAATTTTTTCCACATAGCATTTGCGTCTTCATGGACATCTCAAATATTTAAATCTTGAATTTTACTCATAAAAATAATTTTATTTGTGTCTTTTAGGTGCCCCCATCTTATTCTACTTCTAATCTAAATATGAATAAAATAAAATAAAAATTAATAATTAATAATTAATAACAAAAATGATCACATAGAACGCCTATACATTACAGCTTGAGCTATCAATGTGTTTGATTTAATAAAATAAAATATAATTGTGAATTAAATCATTATAATTATTTTATTGTGATCACTTACTGACACAACAATGATTTTTGTGAAAATATTGCTGTATTTTCTTGTCACAGAATGTTTTCTTACAACTTTAATCATATATAGATTATCATTATTTTAACATATTAATCTACTTAATTCTTCGTTAAATAAAAGCTTAATAAAATTGTATAGAATAAAAGCTTACTAAGTATCTCTAAAACAAACCTAAATTAATTTAAAATAAGCCCAATCAATTCAAGTCTAGCTCAAGTGAATTAATCAAAATCAAATCCACAATTCCCAATCCCCTTTGTGTTCTTCCTTCACAGAGTTAGCTAACCCTTATCCTGGAACGTCATTGAAATATATGTCACAACTCTTTAATTTCACTCAAATATTTTTAAACCCTAAGACAATCATTCAAAATCCCAAGCATCAATCTTGTGGAGACGTTTGAATAACATTCGTGAGATAAGCTGACAAATTAATCGAAAGTATTCTTGCGAGCCACAACTCATGTTATGTAATTAAGTATGCTAGTCTTTTCTCTCGTAGGATTATCAAACCAAAGAATAAAATAAACACTATCTTACACCTAAATGATAGGGGAAATCCCTTGGTTTATATACCCATAAATGTGGTGATTTTAATCACCCCGATTGTTAGATCCATTCTAGGTAAAATTTATATCCCTCGAGGTAGTATATCATTCATTAAATATGATATCCAATACTTTATATTTAAATCTTTCGATATCTATGGTGGATACACAATAAAATAACTCGACCAAGAAGTTATAATGATAAGGTTTAAATTTCTATATAACATGTTGATGATGTTACCACCATCACCATTGTCACCACCACCACCACCATCATTATCATATTTGTTTCTCCATTATGAGAACTAATTTCTTCCATCCCTTCTTATTCTTATGAGAACATCTCCACAGCACAACTATATTTTTATATAACAATTAGTAGTGAATCTACCAAGCATGTAATGTTTACATAGATGCTAGTTCTGAGGTAAATGTTGAGAGCTTTTATAGGGAGGTTGGTAATAAAATTGTACTAATTAGATTGTATAGAAAAAAAAAGTATGTAAGGACTATAAGATTGTTTATCAATACATTTTGGTATAAATATGAGATGGCTTTAATAATGAAACTTTTTTGGCTTCCTCATTTAGTTGTCCTTCTAGGTGGATTTTATAGTCAATCTCTTTAAAGCTAGGACAAATATAACTTAGATTAATTATTAAAATGCTAAATGATATTTTTATCAAAGGAGATAAAGAATTTAATTATATAAAGTTCACTATTTTATTCAAGGATATTAAATTTTATGTAAAGGTATATAATGGGTTGATATAAAAAAAATTACAAATCAATCAAACCATAGCATCCAAGAAGATAATGTCGAGGATGAGCTTGGAGAATTTTCATTTAACGGACTTAAATGCAAATTTATGTAGAATGTAAATGTTGCGACAATAAGTTATCCATGATCCATGGTTATGAATCATTAAGCTAAGGTTGAGAGTGTAAAATTAGGCTTGTGGTTAAGTTCAGGTCTGACCCAAACTTGACACTACCTGAAATTATTTGATCCCAACTAGAATTCAAAGTGGGTGAGCAAGTCTAACCCAACCTAGACCATCTTCAACCAAATTGATGTGAACTCAACCCATATAGCCAATTTAACATATACACAATTGTTATATATGTCAATTTCAGGTTAACTCTTAGTAAATTTTGGCCCATTTTGAATTTTCAAGTCAATTATGTATTTTTCAGGACAATTCATTACAAAACCTAAAATCAATAGAGTCAACCTCAACTCAAATTTTTTTATTTAGGTTAAAATAAAGTTGATCTGCCAATTCAATTTATTAACATCCCTCAATAGAGGTGCTTTTGGGAACTGTGTGTTTGGTTTAAGATTAAGCATTACTAAAGAGTCAAACTAATAAGTGCAAATTCTAAACTATTCAAATAACTCTTCATTATCTTCTAATGTTTTTGGAAATTCAATTGGATAAATTAGCCTTTTTACACTATTTTGATATAAAAATCTCAACTGCAAAACTTTAATCAAGCAGACTTATAACAAAAAAAATGTTCTTTTATATTAAATCATATTTGAATGTTGCATAAAAATTTTGTGAATAAACGATTTAATGTTTTTTACATATTATTAAAATTGTTTTTATTAAAAATAGATAAATTTATCATTACTTCATTTTAAACTTTGAACTAGAATAACTTGGATTCAAAACAATGTATCAAGCCGGATCCTATTTTAGATTGTAATTTTGTGATGAATTTGTATGTGCAATAAGCATCTTACCAAGTTACATTAAAATATATCTAAAACATCTGCTCCCCTAATCAGTTTCATTACATGGTTGATGTTTAATGTGGTCAAACTATCTAAAAAGACTCTCTAATTTTGTCCGCTACTAGAGCTACATCAACCTATCACAGATACATTCATTCTACAGTTTGTCTCTAAGTGTAAAGCAACTCATCCACCTAAGCATTCTCATCTCAACAACAATTAACATAGTTTTATGCTTTTCTATTAAAGGCCAACATTCTACGCCACAGAGCCAAGTCTCACCATCTTATAAAATTTACGTTCCAATCTAAGCAGTACTTTCCTATCTCACAATAAGCCCGATGCACTCCTCAACTGCAACCAACCAACTTGAATTCTACTAGTAACATCTCCATCTATGTCATCATCGATCAGAACAATAAACCTAAAATAAGAAGAATATTTTGGGAGAGAAGATTTTAAACTTAAATGCTAATCATTTATTGGATATATTTCTTTAAAATCTTAATCCCATCACTGAGAATTAATATGGTGAGTCCAACTGCTTGGTCAAGATTGAAACATTCTAGAAGAGAAAAATATAAATATTTGTCGGAGCAGTATACGATGGCGTCCCAATTTTCTTCGTTTCCTTTTTTCGAGATGTTAGTCAAACCGGCTCAATTATTGTGGCATCAAAATCATTAAGGAAGAAGTGAGGGCCGCTTTCATTCTGGAAAAAAACGATCGCTTTAAAATTAAGTGAATAAAAATCTACCGACAACTTTTTCATTAATCAAATATATTTTTTATTTTTCGTTATGATTTGAAATTTATATTCTTTTACAATAAGTATCTAAATTTGGAAAAATTATTGTGTACGTACAGCATACACAAAGCTGTGTCCGGACTTCAATTACACGACAACAAATGTTTGTGTCGACCCCATCTCTCAAAACAGAAAAATACAACCGCGGTTGTATTGGAATATTCCAAAATACTATCATAATACAACCGGCAAATTTATCACGCGGCTCGACCCGATCTAATTTTTTTGATATAAATAAAGTCGTGGTTGTATTCAAATATTCTGCGGTTTTATTGAAATATTCCCGGTTTTATTGTGGTAGTATTCCGGTAACACAATACAACCGCGGAATATTCGAATACAACCGCGGTTGTATTCGAATATTCTCGTCGTTATATTCAAATATTTCTCGGTTGTATTATGGTAGTATTCCGAATATTTCAATACAACCACGGTTGTATTTTTGTGTTTTGCAGGATGGGGCCGACACAAACACGTGTCATCATGTAATTGGAGTCCAGACAAATCTTTGCGTACGCTGTACGTACGCAATATTTTTTCCTAAATTTGGCACTTTAATTCTATCAAAAAAATATTTGATGAACAATTATCAATCTAAAATAATATATTGAATGTATTCATTAATTAGAGTAATCAGAATATATATATATATATATATATATATATATATATATATATATATATATATATATATATATATATATATATATATATATATATGAACAATTATTATAAAATTAAACCTAAATGTTGTATACTGGAATTTTTTACCACAGCTAATACATATTTAATCACTGTTAAAGAGTGTTGTATTAATAATTGATTGTTGGTGAAGATGAAATGTATGTAATTATATAGAATCAGAAATTGGATAATTTCTTAAAAAAGCATGTGAGGATATATCTATAAATAATAATATTTTTTTTCGGAAAACAAAGTTGAGTCCTAATGCTCTAATCAAATTTTAGTCAAGATGAGTGTCCTGTTAATTCGATTTATCTTAATAGAAATAAAATATCCGATTAAATATTATTTTTTATTCACATTAAAGGTGGACTATGTATCCAGCATTCAAATTCAAAACTTCCATTAAAAAATACTCATTTCTATTTTAGGTTAAATATTTATTCACTAGTATTTAATCTATTTTGTCTATGGATCACGCCCAAATAGAGAGCATAGAAAAAAGAAGAGGAGGTGAGCCGTATATTTATGTTGATAAAGTAGTATACGGATGAAAGAGTCTGTGTATTGATCCCATTAGAAAAGTATCAAAATATCTCTATTAGATGAAGTTCTAATTTACTATACCACCGAATCTAATATAAAGTGATCAAAATGCAAGAATATAAATTCAATATTCCTGAAAGAGCAGTAAAAATAATAGGTTGTAAAAAAGAAATGACTGGGAACAACCTTGAGCTCTTCTGAGGTGATGAGGTTCATGTTGTAGTGATACTGATGTTTCATCTATTTTTTCCTATTAGTTCTCCTACATGATATTTGACAACCATGACACAATCATCTATATCCTATGTCAGGGTAGGTCAAAAGAAGATTCATAAATGATATTACAGTTAAGTGGAATTTAAAGTGTTTCTCATGATTCCTCGGATCCTCTATCTAGTTACACATTCTTGCCAAAAATAATTATATTCCACCAGACTATTATGTGTTAACCTTCATATTTTTCTTGGTGATGGTTAAAAGTCTCAGATCACGAAAAGTTTTAACAACCTAATAGAACAGACTAGGAGTAAATGATGATCCAAAAGTTTAACATATAAACATGAATTATTCAAAGGCCAAAAAATGTATACGGGGAAAATAAAAATTCATGATGAAAACTAATGAGGAAAACAATATCCTTACATCACAAGAGAATGAAAATATATTTAGCCATTGAACATGAGGCGAAAAAATAGGGATAGCTTAATTGAAATAATTGCATATCAAGTACAAAAAGGTACAAACAAAAAACCTAGCTAAGTCCCTTTAGCAATACAATCAATCCACACCGTACAATGATCAACACTTGACAATCTCTCTCAAACACGTCTTTAAACCACACTCTAATGCAAACACTCTCTAATACTAATAGATAATAAACCTAAGAGATTCTCCCAAAAGAAAAGAGGAAAAGAAACCCTTTGTTTTCAAAAAGAAACATTTGAACTTTATGACTAACGCCTCCAAAGACTTCCCAACTCCCCTTAAGTTGAGTCAATACATCCACTATATATATCTTCCCAATTTCACCTTATGATGTCTTTCCAAAATAAGAATTTGATTGTTGATGGTGCAACCATTCCCTTGGTCCTTATGGTTACACCGCATAAAGCTTGGTCATGCCAAACGTTAGCATAATTACATTAAACAAAGAACAAAACTAATGTAATTACACCAATTTTTGGCATGGTACGCAAGATTTACTTCTTATACCACTTCTTGTGTCAGCTCCTTTAAATGTTCTACACCTAGAACCTAAAAAAAAATTTAAAAAACTAACCATAAGTAAAAAATCATGATACATAGGAAAGAAAACAAAGAATTTGAAGGTGGTGAGGTTCTCACCTCTTTTAATGAGGAAGTTGAAGTCAAGAACGCCCCTCTTAAAATTTGAGGATGATGTTTATTCGACTTTGAATGAGTTGATCGAATTCTACTTAATTACAGTTGACAATCCTTAACTATATTTTATAAGCAAACTCTTGTCAGATTTTATGGATTTGAAGATCATAGAAATCTTGATAGACTTTCATGATTGCCTTGCATGAAGTTATGCTGAGATTCCTTGCTTAGCTCCAGACATAGTTATGCATAATCTAGTAATAGATCTGAGCATTTTTCTCGTAAAGCAATCACCTCAGAGAACGCAGCCCTAGATAGAGAAAATGGTGATCAAAGGGGCCAAAAAGATCATTGAGGCTGGCTTCATTAGGAATGTTTTCATACTCTACATGCCTTGCAAATTTCATATCTACTAGAAAGAAGAATGGACAAATATGTGTTTGCATAGATATTTGGGACATGAAGGGTTACCCAAACAATGCAAACCTCGTAATAGTTGTTGCCTTTTCTCAAGTTATATTCTTTTTTATGGATGATTTTTTGAGCTATAATTAGATTTGGATAGCCTTAGAAGAAGAAGAAGAGCATACGAAATTTCATACCTCTCTCAGTCTATTTTATTATAAGGTCATGTATTTCACTCAAAGGAATGTCAGTGCAACCTATTAACAGGCTATAACACACATCTTTAATGGCATACTAAATTCTCAACTTGAGTGTAATAACAATAATTTGGTGGCTAAGAGTCATTCTGAAGAGTATCATCTTTCAGAATTAAAGTTATTTTTTAGCGCCTTAGAAAGTATGATATGAAGATGAATCTATTGAAGTGTTCATATGGCATCCTCTAGGAAGTTATTGGGCTTCATTCTTTGCCATAGAGGCATTGAAATTGACCTCAGCAAGATAAAATCTATCATTGATATGGAGCCTCCTAAGAGTTTGTTGCAACTGCATTTTCTTCAAGGGAAACTTGATTTTATTAGGTGGTTTATCTCTAAAATTATTGATAGATGTCAGTCTTTTTCTGCATTGAGTAAGAACAATTTTTGTTTCAACTAGGATAAAACATGTTATGATGCTTTCGATGATATTAAACACTATTTGTTGAATCCGCTGGTATTAGTACCTTCCATCCTAGGGAAGGCCCACATTTTGAATATTACTACCTTAGATGAGTAAATAGGAGTTTTGCTAGCTCAGAATAATGAGGACGAGAAATAGAATGCCTTGTACAATTTTAGCCTGTGTTTCAGCCCAATTGAAATGAAACATACATCAATTGAGAAAAACTATATGACATTGATATTCTATGTTCAGAAGTTTAGGCATTACATGCTCTTACATCATATTAGTGCATTACATGCTCTTACATCATATTAGTTTGATCTCAAGGGTAACTCCCTTATAATACTTGATGACTCGTTCAACTTTAGTAGGACGATTTAACAGATGGGTTATATACTATCACAAATTAACATTTCATATCTTCCTCAGCGGGCCATCCAGGGAAATGATTTAGCTAACTATCTAGGAGTTCACCTGATCTCGACAGACTCATCGCTTAATTAAAAATTGTCCAATGATCATCTAATGGTCATTTATTCCATAGAATGGAAGTTCTATTTTCATGGAGCATCTTCCTTAAAAGAAGGTCCATCATAATCTCTTCAAAGGGTGAAGGTGAGGGTTAGTTTGATCTTCATATCTCGAAGAGTGGTATACTTTTCTATTCTTATAGCTTGACAGAGCCATGTATGAATAATAATGCTAAATTTGAAGGCTTGATTATATGACTTGAATTTTCCATCCAAATAAATATAAATAAGGTCAAATTGTATGGTGATTTTTGATTTGTAATCAGCTAATTGCTGGGAGCCTACAAGGTTCTTAAACCCAAGCTTTTTTTTTTACTATAGTAAAACAAAGATATTTTTGGAGCACATCACTGATGTTGGACTAATTAAAATACCTCAATCCATTAATAGCAAAGTCGATGATCTTGCTAAGATAACTGAAGGATTATTGAGTCCCAGTGAGGACTCCGTGACTGTGGTGTTCCAAGATAAAGTGGTCCTGTCACCAGTGCATTATGATTTCTTAAGGGATATACCTTCGGTTACGGAGTAAGCCATTCTTACACTTGAACATTTTCATCAAGCAATAAATATAAGTTTGACAAAGGGATATGATCCACCGATATTTATATTTACGATATATATATATATATATATATATATATATATATATATATATATATATATATATATATATATATATATATATATTATTGATACTCCTTTTAAATGATATTTTTAATGTGGATACTATGCAAGTATACGTATCATTTATCAAGTAATATATGATTTTCTGATTAAGCCCCGAGATATCAACCCACAGAGAAAGTGATAAATAAAGGAATTATATTCTAGCACATATAACAGAAAATAAACTTTTTACTTTTTAGAAAATATCTTACTCAAACTAAAGATAATATTCTTAGGAAATAGAATTCAATTCTTTTTGTTATTTTTTTATAATTTGAAAATGAAACCAAGCAACTTCTTTTTCTAAACTTTTGTAAGATGAAAACGTATGCAAATGAAATATCTTTTTCCTTTTTATTAATCAGTAACAAGTTATGGGAACTATTGTTGTGAAAGTATCTAAAATGTGTTGTGCTAAATACAAGCAATTTATTTTTTACCTTTATTAGAGATGTTATAAAGAACATAGGTTAATCTACTGTTTTAAAAATCTTGAAGATGGGTTAAGCAAGAAAGATAATTGCTTTCACTCTAGAGTTTCCTCAATTCCCTCCACTTGGGGGCTAAAATCTCGTATCAAAACATAAAATAATAAATCAAATTGGGGGCTTTAGCCCGTCACTCTAAACTCCTCTAATTTTACACCCATCAAAGTATATATCCCTATTTATTTGCACTCAACCATATATATTACATTGTCACCCATACAATCTCAAGAGATTCTTTCCTCTTGTTGATTGAGACAATTCCATACCGGTTCTTACATGTTCTCACAACAAATTTTAACATCTTAATAGGCCAAATCAAGAAGTAAATGAAGTATAAGATTTTAAATCATCACAACTTCTTCCAACATTGAAATCCTATACACACAACATACTTCCATAACTTCATTACTTCTTCATTTAGGGACAAAGATAAAGAAAACTACTCAAAATTCATGGAGAAAATACAATCACAACTTAGTTTAAAAGTAGAAATCATAGTGAAAAAAAAGAAGACTTAATTAAAAACTAAATGTAATAACAAAGATAAAGACTTATCTAAAATTCACTCCACTAAACTCTTGAAGTTCCTTTGAAAATATTGTTTTACCTTACAATACTCCTTAGAGGTTGGTGCCAAACTTTAAAGGTTCTAAATCTCACTTCTAATCCTAATACAAATTGTAATAAAGTAAAGCAAAGATGGTGAAGTGGAGAGGTGTGTTCTAAAATAACTCTCTAACATAAACCACACTCTTAAACATAAACCACACCCTCCAACATCAACCCTCTTTCTGATCTTCAAGTTCTCTTTTTAAATTTTTTCAAAAGGTGTCTTCGTATCTCTTCAAATTGTGTCTAGATTCAACGTATCATCCAAGAGATGTGTCCATTCAAGAGATATTTAATTTAAATTTGGCGCCAATAGAAAGTTACCCACGTTCTTACCAAGAGGTGCCTCAAAAACCTCTTCAAAATGGCGCCAAAAATTAAATAACTCCTCTTTTATAACTCCCGCGCATAAGCACGGTGTTTTGACGCTTAGCATGAGCTTATTGGCGTGTAAGCTCCAAATCTGGCCAAATAGCTGTGGGGCCTTAGTGCGTAAGCGCAAATTCTGGCGCTTAGTCGCCACATATCACTTTTTCAATTTTCTTCACTTTTACTCCAAATTGGATCCATTTCCACTTCTTTCATCACAACCATCAATTTAAAGATACGTGTAAGAAAAACACACAAAATACCTTCCATTAAAGTGCACTATCATAAAAATAAGTATAAAAAATGTGTATAAAATTACTACATATTTTAGGTGTATCAAAATCCCCCAAACTTGAAATGTTATTTATCCTGAAGTAACACTTTAATCATATAAAAAATCATACAAGTAAATTATGTGATAAGTTTCTTTAGGAGTTATTAAAATTTTGTTCTAGAAATAAAATAGTCCAATTTCGAAAAAATTTTAGTAAATGAGACTAATTTAAAGTTTAGAAATCTGTTATGTAAAGGTTAATGAAAAATACTAGTTCCTATTTTATTCAGAAATTCTTGTAGATTCTTCAGAATATAGAGCATAAACATTTTATTTTCTTTACCTAAAAATCTTTATTAAAAATAATTGTACTAACTATATTATATTTATAAGCTTTAAGATTTTCTCAAATCTTATACGCTAAAAAGATTAGGTATGGAACCAATTTTTAATTAAACCCTTAAATCCTCAAGCTTCTCCTCCTTTTTCACATATACTTTTCACATTTATTTTTTTTCTTTTTCTTTTCTTTATAAGTCAAGGATTACTATTGGATAGGTCTTTAATGATTTTGAATTCTACCCTTCCTTTTCTAAAGCATAAGGTAGATATATATATTTTTACTTAGAAATATAATTAAAGTTTTGAAAATTATTTTCAATAAAAGAAATTTAAGTATTAAAATTAAAAGTCTAATCCTTTTAATTTTTTTTAAATACATCTTTTCTTACTAAAGATAGTTACATAATATTCATCATTTCTTCACTAAGAAATTTTTAACTTAAAATTTTTCATCCTTACTATAGATTTAGCTAAATTCTCTTACTAATTTCTATATTCAAAATTTTATTTCCCTAATATAACTTCTTACACATAATTAGTTTTTTAATCAAAATTAAAATTTTAGTACATTTAAGAACAAAAAAATTTTAAGTTTTTGAAAATTGTTCTTTCTTCGCCCTAAACTTTAAAATTTTCATTATGATAAAACATTTAAGCATAGTAACAAAATACATGTGTATAAATAAAAAAAATATAAGTATTAAACTTGTATGAATTTTTATATCCTAAATATGTAGGTATTAAAAACATGAATGAAAATGACTTGATCCAAAATTTTAAAAAATTTTCATTTTATAAAAGAAATTCAAAAGACTTTTGAAGTAGTGGAGGAGATAAAAACATATTCATACACTTAAACAAAAATCATTAACTAAGATAAATATGGTAGTAAATTGAATAGTTAAGTATGAATTTAATTAGTGGATTTTAATAGCATTTTAAAACCTTCCTAAAAAGTTTCTGGAATTAGTTCTAAACTAACAAACAAAATACGCTAACAAATTACTAACACATTTACTACCACAAACATTCACATCACATATCACAAACATATAACATCCACAACTAAAATAAAAACGAACTAAAGTGTCTCAGTAACTAATACAATAAAATGAAAGACATAGAGTAGTCCTCTTTAACATCCACAAATAAAAATAAACCACACAAAAAATAAAAAGCCTGCACAAACATAACCTAAAATAACATCACTCATATGAAATATCAATCCTAATCATCTTCTTCCTCCTCTGCATCATCCCCTTCGTTCTAGGTACGGGTTGGCACATATGGGCTATATTATGGATGAGCAGGTAGCACAGCACTAAAATCACATATGATCAATCTATCCATGCAGTTGTAATAATTTTCCTCATACCCAATATGTCTCTGAAGATATTAAACAATATGGTTTACTTTCCCATCTATAGCATGCACTCGATCAACAGTATAATTAATATTATCATTCATCTTATTGAAAAGCTCAATCTGCGAATCAAAAAATTGACCTGAAGATGCCTGATATGTGGAAGCACGAGATGTAGATGCAGCAGAAACAGATGCACTGGAACCTCTAGAAAATCCTCCTCTCTAGCATAAAATTGAATGCTCAGCATAAGTCTTTAAATTTGAACTGGTAATAGGCTTAAGAGGCTGAAGAGCCTCTTCACAATTTTCAGATCTAACACCAGCCTGCTCACACAATGAATGTATAAAGGAAGCAAATACCATACCTGTAGTGGTTGCAGCTCTCGCAGAATTCTAGATACAATGTCAATCGTCTTCCTCTGCTGAATACAGTAGTTCAAAGTGTCTCTTTCTATAGTCACCTCACTCAGACGATTTGTAGGAAGCAAGATGGATGATATGAAATAATGCCAGGCTTTTGAGGCGGCATTGAACTTTGATGCAGGGAAGTTTACTCTTCTCTCATTAGTAATCTTCCATAACCCCCTCCCATCAGTCAAAGTAGAAATAATCTCTTCCAATTCTTCTTCAGTAGAATTGTAATTTCACTTGAAATGGTTCAAGATTTGCAAATGTGGTGATGCCCTATCCTCCAAAATCTCTAAATGCCGAAGGAAGATGATGAAACTGAGGAAAAATTTGCAATTCTCGCTCCTTTAATCAACCCTAAATTGTTTTAATAAGTATATCATCACCTTATAATTTTCTTATCTCTTAAATTACACTTCTTTTGATTAAAAATGATTCAACAGAAGTTTTACAAAAACACAAACTTTTATTTAGTTAAACAAATACAAATTACAAGTACAAATTATAAGTCTTTAATCCAAGACACTTGAATAAGATCTCATATTTTCTACACACAATAAATCAGTTAAACTAAATACTAGAAACAAAGTTAAAACATAAACACTTATATCTTATAACATACATAAACATTAAACACTAATACTTAACACAATTAATTAAAAACAAAGCACAAATAACTAACACTTAACACACTATAGAACTTAATTCTAGTCTTCATTAAGCAAAAAATATCCAATACCTCCATTAGATCCATCTGAACCATTATGTATATAGATTTGATAGAACATGTAATGATGAAGACATTTGACAGAATCCTCTTCAATCTTATTTACCAGATACATCACCTTTTCCGCTTCTTCAATATAACTTGTATGACTAAATTTCATCTTCAATTGCTATCCAATATGTGCTAAATGTGAATTAGTTTCATTTACCGTTGCTTCAATTGATGCAACATCAGCTTCGATCTTTGCAATCTTCTCTGTTATTCCTTTAATACTAATGGCCAGAAATTCGTTAAATATGAACTTCACCTTTTTTGCATCCTCCTTCTTCTTCATTTCACTCTCTCAAGATGACATTTTCAACAATTAAACTCTTATGTAAGGCTCTTAGGATAAAAATTTTGGAATGAGATGGATTTCCATTAATTTGGTCCCTATTTATAAACTTTACATAGCCTAAAATCGTCCCCCCATGTTCACAAACTACTAAATAACGTGCCATGCAACTTCTCCATGATAATGGCTTATGGACCCTCATTTTTCTCAAGTTTTGTAACTCAGGCACCTAAGAGCCATCTGCTAGCACTTAGCCGCCAGTGCCTATTTTAGCACAGGTCTGCTAAACATCTGAATTCTCATTTTAACTAATCTAAATTATCAATTAAGTTCTTATTAATCTCCACTAAAATAATATAAGAAAAATACCACCATATAATTGTTACCCCAAACTAAATAAAACACACAAAACACAATTAAAACAAAGCACACTGATAATTATTGGTTGCCTTCCACAAAGTGCTTAATTTAATGTCATCAGCCCGACATACCTAATAGTTAATTTGGGTGACCCAACATCAGATTTTCATCAAGTTTGAGTTGATTTACTGACAAATAAGGTTTTAGTCTATGACCATTTACTTTAAATATTTTCTCAGTTTTAGGATCTTTAATTTTCGAAGCTCCATAGGGATAAAATTTTATTAAAATATACGGTCCCATCCCCCTAGACTTATGTTTTCGAGTAAATAATCTTAATCTGGCATTATATAGAAAAAATTTTTGTCCTGGCGCAATAATTTTATTCAAAATCTTACAATCATGCCATGTCTTCATCTTTTCTTTATATAGCTTCGCACTTTCATATGATTCATTCCTTATCTCTTCAAGCTCATTTAATTGCAATAATTGAACTCATTAATAGCCCTATGCTTTATGATCAAGTTCAACTGGTAAATGACAAGCTTTCCCAAAAATTAGTCTATATGGGGACATTTCTATAGAAGTCCTGTATGTAGTCCTATAAGCCCACACAACAAAATCAAGTTTGATTGACCAATCCTTTTTATTCGGATTAATAAATTTTTCCAATATTCTTTTAATTTCGTGATTGGATAGTTCAACCAAACCACTTGTCTGAGGATGATAAGCAGTGGTAATTTTATGGATCATTTCTTTACTAGTTTCTCCATAATTGCATTTTTAAAATGACTTTCTTCATCAGTTATGATTACACTTGGCATTCCAAATCTACTAAATATGTTCCTTCTCAAAAATTTTACAACACTTCGAGCATCACATCGAGGTAAAGCAACAGCTTCTATCAATTTAGATACATAGTCCACCGCTAACAATATATATAATTTTGTAAAAGCTGGTATAAATGCTCCCATGTAATCCAATCCCTAAACGTCAAATATTTCTACTTCCAACATATAATTGAGGGGCATCTCATTTCTTCTAGAAATATTGCCTACATGCTGACATCGATCACAATTTTTAATATAAGCATTAACATCTTTAAAAATTGTTGGCCAATTAAATCCATATTGTAGAATTTTATATGCAGTTTTATCAACACCAAAATGTCCCCCAAAATCAGAATCATGAAATTTTTGAATAATTTCATAAGCTTCTTTTAATGGTACACATCTTTTAATAATAAGATAATTTCCTTCTATAAATAAAAATGGGTCATCCCAACAATATGTCTTAGCTTCAGATAAAAATTTCTTCCTCTGTTGGTATGTCAAACCATAGGGTAATATGTTTCTAAAAATACAGTTTACAATGTCGGCATACCATGGAATACGCCACTCATTAATAGTGAATAAATTTTTATCAGGAAAAATTTCATTAATTTCATCATCAGAAGAGAGAGAGATTTTTCATTTTCAAGCATAGACAGATAATCAAGAATTTCATTATCAGCACCCTTCCTATCTACTATCTCAAAGTTAAATTATTATAAAAGAAGAATCCATCTTATCATTCTTGGTTTTGCATCCTTCTTTTTCATTAAATATTTAATAGCACAATGGTTAGTATGCACCACACTTTTAGTTCCAATTAAATATGATCTGAATTTATCAAAAGTTTTTAGGCAATCTTCATTAAAATAAAAAATGACATATTTTTCCATTAATTGGCATAGACGCTTAGTAATTTTTGAAAAATTTTTAATTTAACACTATAGAATCCAGCATATCCCAAAGAACTCATAATTTCCCTCATATTTTTTGGGTAAGGTAAATTAGCGATCACTTGAATTTTTGTAGGGTCTACTTCCATACATTTTCTATAATTTTATGTCGCAAAACAATTCCCCCTGCTACCCTAAAATTGACATTTTTTCCAATTATGAACTAAATTTGTTTCTTCATAGCGTTTAAGAACTTTAGATAGTGTTCTAAACATGATTCAAATGAAGTTCCAAACACTGAAAAATCATCCATAAACACTTCAATTTCTTTTTCAATTAGATCATAAAAAATTGCCATCATACATCTTTGAAATGTAGCAGGGGCATCACATAAACCAAAGAGCATTCTTCTAAAAGCAAAAGTAACATAAGGAATGTTAAACCTTGTTTTCTCTTGATCCTCAGGAGCAATTTGTATTTGGTGATACCCAATATATCCATCCAAAAAATAAAAGTATTTATGCCCAGCTAGTCTATCCAACATCTGATCCAGAAAGGGTAGTGGAAAATGATCTTTCCTGGTGGCAAAATTTAATTTCTATAATTAATGCATATTCATCATCCTGTAACTTGCCTTGTTGGTATAGGTTCAATCTCTTCATTAACAGTTACAGTTACTCCCCCTTTCTTAGGAACATAGTGAATAGGACTAACCCATGCATTATCTGAAATATGGTAGATAATTTCAGTATCTAATCACTCTAAAATTTCTTTCTTAACAACTTCTTTCATAATACGATTTAATATCCTTTGAGGATCAGCCCTGAGTTTGCATTTTTCTTTCATAAGAATTTTGTGCATACAAATTGAAGGACTGATTCCTTTAATATCAGCTATGGTCTATCCAAAGGCTTTCTTTTATTTCTTTAAAGTTTCAAGCAAACTCTCTTCTTCTTCTGTAGTTAATTTTAAGGAAATTATAACTGGAAAAGTTGAGGAATCACCTAAGAAGGCATAATTTAAATGTTCGGGAAGTACCTTCAATTCAAGTTTAAGAGGTTTTTTAATTGATGTACTGAAAGATTCTTCTTTATTTGTGAAGTCCAAAACTTCAAAACTTTCTTGAATAGAATTTAAGTCTTCCTTAATAAAATCATCAACATATTGTGCTTCCTCTTCTTGTTCATGTTCCAAATTTTCATTTTCATATTTCTCTTCATATATTTCTTTGAAATGACATTCACTCAGATATCTCATTACATCCATCTTGAAATATTCATCATCTTTACCTTTTGCAGGATGTTTCATTGACTTTGAAATATTAATGTCACAGTTTGATCATTAACACACATAGTTAATTCCCCTTTCTATGATCTATCATTGCTCTTCCTGTGGCTAGGAAAGGTCTCCCAAAAATAATTGGTATCTCTTTATCTTCCTCTATATCAAGCACAATGAAATCAACATGAAAGATAAATTAATCCACTTTTTCTAGAACACTTCTATAACTCCTCTAGGATATGTTATCGAATGATCTGCTAACTACAGAGTTACAGTAGTTGGAGTTATTTCTCCTAATCGCAGTCTTTTACATATAGATAATAACATAAGGTTAATGCTTTCACCTAACTCACATAAATCATTCCCATAAAATTTTTCTCCAATTGCACATGAAATTGTGAAGCTACCAGGATTTTTAAGCTTTTCAGGAAGTTTCTTCTGAATTATTGCACCGCATTCTTCACTATGTGCAACAGTCTCATTATCTTCAAACTACCTTTTACTGTTGAGAATATCCTACATAAACTTCACATAGCTTGTTATTTGTTCTAAAGCTTCAGTAAAAGGAATATTAATTGTAATTTTCTTAAAAATATCCAAGAATTTTGAAAATTGCTTATCTAACTTTCGTTGTCGAAGTGTCTGAGGAAGCGGTGGTGGTGGCATTTCTAAATCAATTTTAGGTGGAGAAATATGTCTTTCCAAACCTTTATGAGCGTTTTATTTTGATTTTTCAATCTCTTCTTTCTCTACTTTAATCTATTTTTGAAATCTACCTTCCAACTCTCTTCCACGTCTCAGTTGAACAGCTTTTACTCACTTTTTTATTTTTATCTCTCGGATTTTTCTTAGCAATACTAGGAAGTTTTCCTTGGGATCTATTACTTAATGAATTGGCTATTTGTCCCAATTGATTCTCAATATTTCTAATTTTAGCTCCTTGACTTTGCAATTGGTTTCCCATTTGTAACACCACTTCTTCTATAGACAACTTCTCCTTATACTATGAAGCATTGTTTAAACCTGAAGGATAAGTAGGTCTATAATTATTGTTTCAATTTCCCAATAGGTTTACTTAATTGCTCACCCATTGTTGATTACTACCACCCTGATTATTGTTATTCCATTTAAAGTTTGGATGGTTCTTCCAACTTGGATTTTAATAAATGAAATATGGGATATTAGGCTTGTTTATAGCATTCAAAGTTTCTAATGAAGTTTGAGAATCTACCATTTGGACTAATGAATTTTCTTTAATCATTGACATTGATTGAGAAAAATTCATTCCAAATTATTTTATCTTCATTGAAATTGTAGCAACTTGATTTTCTAGCATTGCAAAAGCATCATATTCGTGAATATTGGCTACCTTTTTAGGATTTACCCTTCCAAAAGGCCATTGAAAATTATTTGTAGTCATTTCTTCAATTAAGGCATAAACATCATTAA
Organism: Papilionanthe hookeriana x Papilionanthe teres; assembly: GCA_022702705.1. NCBI lineage: Eukaryota > Viridiplantae > Streptophyta > Magnoliopsida > Asparagales > Orchidaceae > Papilionanthe > Papilionanthe hookeriana x Papilionanthe teres. The sequence goes on along the minus strand of CM040430.1, from coordinate 112,550,834 downwards.
ACTGTTTAGACATTAATGAACCACCAGCAGCAGCATCGATGATAGATCTAAGAGATCCAACTAATCCATTATAAAAAGTATGAGTTATTAACCAATCTCGTATTGATGATGTGGGCACTTTCTTAAGAGATCTTTAAAACGTTACCTTGCTTCATAAATAGATTCTCCTACAAGCTTACAAAAAAATTTAATATTATTTCTAAGCTTAGAAGTCTTTGATGGTGGAAAATATTTGCAAGAAACTTTTGTGAAAAATCACCCCAAGTTCTGATAGATCCAGATGCTAAAGAATGTAATCATATTTTAGCTTTATCCCTCAATGAGAAAGAAAAAAGTCTAAGTCTAATTGCAACATCTGAAACACCATCATTTTTAAATGTAGGGCACAATTCTAGAAAATTGTCAAGATGTAAATTTGGATCTTTAGTTGGTGCTCCCCCAAACTGATCATTATATACCATTTGGGTAATAGCAGGATTAAGTTCAAATGAATTAGCCAGTACAGCAGGATTTTGAATGCTGCCATGAAATTCATCTACTGTAGGGTTAGCATAATCTCTTAAAGATCTAAATTCTTGATGTATATCAACATTTTGATTATTTTGATTTGTCATTTCTTGAATATTTTTATCTTTTTCTATATATTTAATCTTTGTTATTTTTCTTACAGTTCTTTCTAATAAATAATCGTAAGGCACAAGTCCTTAAGAACTTGAACTACGCATACACTATTATAAAACACAATAAAATAAAATTACACAACAAAAACAACAACTTCCTAAAATAAATTTAAAAAGCTTACATAAGTTTTTAAAAAGTAAAAATTAATTTTTCTCTTAAAAATTCTTCTTTATTTAGTTTTTTTCCCTGACAACGGCGCCAAAAACTTGATCCACCAATATTTATGCTTACGATATATATATATATATATATATATATATATATATATATATAAATATATATATTAGCTGATGCACCTTCTTAATGATATTTTAATGAGGATACGACGAAAGTATATGTATCGTTTATCAAGTAATATAAAACTTTCTGATTAAGCCCAAGATATCGATCCCACTGGGAAAGTGATAAATAAAGGAACTATATTCTAGCATAGAAAACATAAAATTAACTTTTTACTTTTTAGAAAAGATCTTACTCAAACTAAAGATATTATTCTTATAAAGTAAAATTTGATTCTTTTTGTTAATTTTATAATTTGAAAGGAAAGTAAGCAACTACTTTAACTAAACTTTTGTAAGATGAAAACTTATGGAAATGAAATATATTCTTCTTTTTTTTGAATCGGTAATAAGTTATGGAGAATATTTTTTGTGGAAGTTTCTAAAATTTGTTGTGCCAAATAGGAGAAATTTTATTTTTTACTTATACTAGAGATGCTATAAAGAACATAGTTTAATCTACTATTTGTTGACCTCAATTTTGGTGACGTCTTTTGCTTCTCTCTTTAGTACTTAGGATCAAGCCTTAGGCTTTTCCTTTGACTAATCTTAGAGGACTAGAAATGGAACCCACCATTTAGAAATTCAAACTACTTATTAACACCCAGCAAACCCCACAGGCTTGATTGTAGACCCCTAATCACCTAGAGGGTTGAAATCAAATGTGGAGGTTTAATGGATAAGTTCCCTATAAAACTTTTTGGCCATAGCAATACCCTGGATGGCCTGGTCTGGTGAGGGTTGGCTTGCACATACACTACACTCTCACACACATTCTATGTCCTAGAACTAGACTCTCACCTAACTTGGCTTCCTGACTCATGTAGGTAATTCATATGGATGATCCTTAACCCCTAAGCCCCTGGCTAAGAGGGTTAGGAACAACATAGTGAATGCCTCAAATGAGTCCTCTCATGACTCATATGTGCTTAATGTAGCTTCATGGCTCAACCAAAGTGATTCCATTTCACTCACACTTGATCAATATGCATTTTTCCAAAATTTCAATTTTTTGACCCCCGGGGCCCCGGACCCACTAAAACTACCGAATACCCTTGAAATGACGCAAAATTTGCAATGTTACCTAAATTACCCAAGATCCCTCAAAATCAACCCTAAACACTTCCCACCACTCAAATTAACCATCTTTGGCCAAAAATACCAAAATTTCCAAAAATACCCCTAATCCCCCCCCCAATTACTAAAATACCCTTTTACCCCAAAAATCCAAAAATTTTGAAAATTCCCAGAAAATTCCAGAAAATCTCAAATATTCCCAATTTCATTTTGTTCAACTACACTATGGGCCAATTTTGACAATTTACTCCAATTTTACCAAAACCCCCAATTTGACCCATTTTTAACCCAAGTGAACCCAATGTCAAACCAAACCACCCCAATTGAGCTCAATTTTGGTCCAATTCAATTCTAAACTTCAATTAAATATCCCCAATATCAATTTAGATCAAATCCAAGTCCAATTTTATTGACATTTGGGCCCAATTTCAGTTTGAAGCCAAAAAGCCTAATTTTTGCCCATGACCTAAACCTAGCTCAAACCAACCCAACTCAACCCAAATTGGCCCTAAATCTTTTCTAAAGCCTTCATAACATCCCCATAAACCAAAAATTAACTTGATTTGCCCAAAATTTGAACCTAAACTCCACCCAAACCTAACCGAAAACCAAAATCCCTTAAATTAACCTAAGCCCAAACCTAACCCAAATAGGCCCAAATCCCAAAATTAGAGCCCAACCAAAGTTGAAAACCCTTTTGTAACACTCCCATAAACATTTCCCAACATTAATTTTACACCAAACCCAACCTTAGCCCAAACTTAGCCCAAGTTAACCCAATTTGGCCCCACCTTGGCCCTTTTACCAAAAAAGCCCAAATACAACCCAATTCTACTCCAAATCACACCAAATTGATTCCAAACCACTCAAGAAACAACCCTAAACCAATTGCAACATTTATTTGGCACAATCCTTTACACAATTTTCATCCTAAATTTACTTTAAATCCAAAATCCCACTTCCTTAAACCACTTTAAAAGCCCATCCAAAATAATTTCAAAAAGCCCAAAATCAATCCAAAGCCTACATGACACTTTCATCTCATCATCCATTTAATTAAATCACTCTCTATGTTTCAAATTCATCATTGAATTTTTCTAAACTAGGCCATGCGCTAAATTACCCCTAAATACCAAAAATCCTTAAAATCCTTTTTCATGAAACAAGCCAACCTTTTCCAAGCCAAATGTAAGCCAAATGTGAGCCATTTACAAGCCATATGAAGCCATGTGAATTTTGACACCTCGCCATGTCATTTATGGCAAATGGAGGGGCCCCTTTCTTAAGCCTTCCTTAAGCTTTTTTAACCTCATCCATGATACACACTAAACCAAGTTAGCCACCTAATCCTTGATGGAGACTACACCATTTCCTCTTGGCTGACCCAAATGAATCTTTTCAGCCTAGATCCAGGCCTTGGGTGGTGCACCAAGCAAAAAACCATGGGTTGACTCATTTGAACCCAAAATAACCTTCTCCCCATGCCATTTCAATCCAACTCCTTTACACATGTCCAAAGCCAATTGTTGGCACCAAACTCAAGCCCTGACCTCTCTGACCCTGAGGGTGACCCATGCCTGGTTGGCCAGCCACGACAGTAGTCGGAAAATACCAGGCCGAGATGCTTGATTTGAATCAAAAATTCAATTTGAATTAGCTGAGCTGTCCCATGCCCAATGGCTATTGCAGCTGTTCTTCCCTTGCCCTGAGCAGTGGATCCAAGCCATTAAACCCCCCTGGGAGGCCCTCCGATCACCTCTATTTAAACCCACTCACCTCTCGACCAAACAAGGTGATGAACCAGACTATAAGGAAACTCTGCCAAAATTGCTCCAGGACCTTCTCCTAACCCAGAGCAGTTGATCCCCAGTGTTCCTTTGCCCTAAACCCCATTAACAGAGCTCAATTTCTAAGTTGAAAATCCACCCAAAAACAGGGCACTTCACCACAGTGAGCCAATCTTCAAATTTGTTGACCCTGCACCTTCACCAGACCAAGAGGAGAAGTTCCCTATTAAAAGCCCCCTCACGATGCCAGCCATTGCTTCCAGCCTCCAAGCTTCATGATCGGCCTTGGTCACTTTCATAGTTAGACAATTCCCCAGAGCCATGGACTTCATGTGGAGCTTGCTTGGACTCAATCAAAGGTGAAACAACCCTCAGATCGAAGCTTCACTTCTCTGAGCAAAGGTATGAATTCATTCTTCCTCCCGAGCTTCCAACAAATCTCCATTTTGTTAGGGTTAATTTCATAGCTTATAAACCGTATGGATGTGTTTGTCTCGTCAAGACGAATCGATAGAGTATAAGAACTCAAAAATCCATTGAGAATGGGGAGAGATATTAGGGTTTGAGTGTGGACAGTCATGGGTGCACACCAGTCGTAGACGATGACCAAGATCCATTGGATCGCGCGTGTATCGAGCGGACGGTCGAGATCAAGCCGGACAGAGAATGTTACGTGAACCGCAGGCCCCTGGAGCGCTGAGTCAGATGGCAGCGCCAAATCACAGAGCGACGCGAAGGCTTTCGATCCGCCAAAGGTTGACGCAGCGCCGAGTCGGATAAGTAGAAAATTAGGATTTTTTTTGAATTATTTAAATACCAGAACTTCAAAAATTCATATCTTTGCATAAAAAAATCGCAAAAATAAAATATAAATACCCTCTTGCTCAGTGAACAGAGGAGAATAATCTGGAAAAGAAATCAAGTTAATTGGATGAGTATTTTATTTTTAATAATTTATTTACTGTTTCCAATGTTTTGATTCTCCATTTGCATAGACAATTCACCATGACATGAGACTATAGGGCTTTTGAAGCCTCTGATCTTGGGAACATTCTCTTAATTTTTCAAGGTCAAAGGTCATCTCTGTGAAGAGTTATTGATTTTTCAAGTTCATGTTACTGTTTTAGGTATTTTAATTCCAATAATTAGCATGTTGTAAAATAAATTCTAGAAAAATTTGGTGATGTTTCTTAGGACTAGGGTACCCTATGAAAAATATATTTTGAGCTAATTCATTCAAGATAACCTTAATTAGCCTAAACTCCCAAAATTGAATTTGAATTAATTGGGGTTAACCACACACCAAATTGACTTGAAAATAATTCTCCGTTGTTCTTTTGGGTCAGAGGAATCTTACATAAAATTTTGAAATTAATTCGACTTGATTAACCCCACCAAATGGATTGATTAAGCCTCACAAGCAAAATGAAACTTTAAAAATTCATAACTCCAAAAATACTTTTCAAAAATTCACAAAAATGGTTTTGGAGCTTTTATGATATCAGGGGAGTTCAAGAAAATTAAAATTGGAATTTTCTAAAAAAGTTGATTTTTCACAATATTTTAATATTTTAATAATTAAAAAATAATAAAAATCAAAAAAATATTAAAAATCATAAAAATTTTACATTTTGACTCATAATCACTTAGAAACAAACCAAGTATTTTTCCTAAGTCCCTAGGATAAGATATTGAATTTTAAAGGCTTAATGTAATTTTTAATATTAAAAAATGAATTTTTAACCTTTTTCACTAAAATAATTCTAATAAATGAAAGAAAAATCATATTATAAAATTTGTTTCTCTGGGCTCCTTGAGGTCAGAGAAATTTAAGAAAAATATAAATTCTATTTTTCAATTTTTATTTTATTTTAAAATTAATTAATACTCTAAAACACAAAATAATTATAATAAATAAAATATAAATCAACAAATCACAAAAATTAGTCCAAGTGGTCCCCTAGTCATTTGGAACATCCCATAATTTTTTTAAGGACAAAAACTTTACCTTGGTCATGTTGTTGAATTTTCTTTGAAAACCCCTATTTTTTACTAAAAATAATTATATAAATAAAATTAAATTCAGAAAAATCACATTTTTCTCCTCTAATGTCTTAATTAACATGTGATTGAGGTGACATAAAAATTTCAAATTCATTTGAGCTCAATTTAGTAAGTTATGAAATAAATAAGCCTAAAAGAGCATAAAGGTAATTAAGAATTTTAACCCTTAATTAAAACTTTAGGTTTAATCAAAATGGAGGGTAAAATATTTGATTTTTTAACTTTCTCTTGGATGATTGAAACTTAGGGAAATTAAAGGGTAGAAACCCATTAAACACTTTGAAAATATTAAAATGAAACTCTAATTAATTAAATAATTTAAATTTTGGAAAGAATATATTTAAATTTGGATTATTAAAATAGGGATATTATTTAGAGGACATTTATTCTTTAATTTAAAAATCCCTAAATAAGTCACTTCAATAATATTTAGTTCTTAACTAAAAATTAAAATAATAATTAAAATCAAATTTAAAATCTTGGAGTTAAATTAAGTTAAATTAAATTAACTCAAGTCAAAGTTTAAATTAAGTTAAATTAACACCTTAACAATTAAATTAAATTAAGTTTAAAATATTGAAACTAAAACTAAACTAAATTAAAATTAAATTAAATTAAATTAAACTAAAATTAAAATTAAATTAAAATTAAATTAAAATTAAATTAAAATTAAATTAAAGTTAAATTAAATTAAATTAAATTAAAATTAAATTAAAATTAAATTAAAATTAAATTAAAAATTAAATTAAATCAAATCAAATTAAATAAAATTAAATTAAATTAAGATCACTTAATAACAAACCTAGATGAAAACATTAAGAGATAAATCAAAACATATCAATAATTTCAACACCTCTTTCTATCTAAGTAAATTTAAAATATAAACATCAATATGAAATACTAAGATAATTGAAAGTGTAAAGATTTAAATTGAATTTAAAAATAATTTGAACATTATTCCAAACTTAAAATTATTAATTAAAACCTCATAATTAAATTAAATCACTTTAAATCATTAACTCAAACTTTTAATTAAGAAAGATTAAAATTCTCAATAAACCAACTTGCCTCTAAAGGCTTTAATTATTATAACTCTTAAATAGAGTATTAAGTGAGATGTCACTTCATTCATCGGGTAATCAAATACCCAAGTTCACTGAGCAAGAGACAAAGTTTAACTAAACTCCTGGATGATTAATTCACATGTGCAACTAAATTTACTTGGACTCAAAATAATCCCAGAAGTATTGAAAAGATGTTTAGGACTTGTCCTAAGCACTTCCTCAATATGACGAGATGTTTTAGAAGAACAATTGAATTTAATTGTTCTTTGATGAAGAAAATCATCCTTAAACCAAACCAAGAACCTAGACGTCATAGGAGATGACTAGCAATAGGATTAGGAATTTGGTAGACAACCAAAACCCTTCCCTTAGCTTTACCTAGGTACTTATTGAAATATTTAAATGCCTTAACATGTGTTTTAAGTGCAGCTTGGGATGACGGGAAGACCCTCCAGGTATGCTTTTATTTTATTGCAATTTACTTTATTGCAATTTACTTACATGCATTGTACTTTACTTTTCTTGAATGATAAATAAGACTGTTGCATGAAAACCAAAACCTTTAGGATAGTCCTGAACTGAAACCAAAACTAAATTAATAGTCATTGCAAGATAAAATTCACCGCCACAATATTCCAAAATATAAAACAACTCAAAATTTAATCACAAATAGGACAACAAAACTACAATTGTAACTAAATTAAAACGTCTCGTTGAATGATCGGGAATACCTCGGATGATGTAACCCATGTGTTGCTAACAGATTTCCCACGGTCTAAATGAAAGTGTGGAACTCATTCAGTTGAGTTTAGCAAATTCATCTGGACTAAGTGAATTCGATGAAAATAACCGGTGTCGGGATGACGTAACCGCGGGATCTTAATCGGTTCTGTTTAAACAACTTTAAGATTTGTTTTAACTAAAATATTAAAAAACACTTGGATTTTAAGATTCCCTCTAAACCAAAACACTTCTCTCATCTCCCGATTTATGACTTCTAAAACTAAACCTCTGCAACAACAAGGAGCTCGGAGCATAGTGGGCAGCACGGCCATCGTCGTCAGCAAAACTGAAATCTACTTCAACAAAACCTTTCTTAGAATTAAATAACAAAGCCATAAGATTTCGAGGTAGCTTTCCTAGTGCAACATAAATCCTCAACTCTTCGTTAGGCATTTGCATGATCATGTCATGCAAATTGAGCTCTAACTGGTCTTAGGACTCTGAGGTAGGCATTTGATACGACATAAACCCTCACATCTTTGAGGCTATTTGTGTGATTTTGTCATACAAATATAAGACCTAAATAAATAAAATTGGCAGGATTGCAACATTAAATAAACTCCCAAATTGAAGCCAAACAATAGGATAGTTTGGGAAGTTTCCAAGATTCTTCTTGGATCCTCAGCTTCTCCTACTTCTCTTTCTTTGGATTCTTAAAATAAACTGTTCCGAATTTGAGCTAATCCCTATTGAAATTTCCAAAACTCAATTCTTTGAAAAAATTAAACTTTGAAATTCTTGAAAGCAAAACCATTGATCATTATCGAGAGTTTTCTTAAATGATTCCCGTCATTTAAGATGTAATTAACTATAGGGGCTTACCCTTATAGGGAACTTTAAGAACCCAGGTAATATAAACCCTCCTTAATTTCTTTGTATTAAGCAGGGGAACTTTTCGGCTTATAAAATTGGTTCGCAGACCAAACAGATGTCACAAATCTTCTAGTTTATTTAATCGAGCCCCATCATAAAGCAGTGTGTCTATTCTTTGGGATAGATACACAGTTTGTGATGCGGTGCTCGTTTATATAAACTATTTGGGATGTGAGATCGGTTTGATTTCATATCTTAAAATTTTCAAATTTAAAATTATTTTCAAAATCAAATACTACTTTCTAAATTATATATATATATATTTAAATCAAATTTAAAATTTAATGTTCGCTGACAATTTCTGTAGGCGACCCCCTTTTCAAAACACACTTAACCTAAAAATATGCCGACACTATTTTAAAAATCTTGAAGACGGGTTAGCCAGGAAAGAAACTAGCTCTCACTTTAGAGTTCCCTTGATTCCCTCCACATGGGGGCTAACATCTCGTATCAAAACATAAAAAAATAAATCAAATTGGGGGCTTTAGCTTGTTAGTCTAAAGTTCTCAAATTTTACACCCATCAAAGTGTATCTCCCTATTTATTTGCACTCAACCATATGGATTACATTCACACTCATACAATCTCATGTGATTCTTTCCTATTGTTAATTGACACAAAACTATATCAGTTCTTACATGTTATCACAACAAATTTTAACATCTTAATTGGCCAAATTAAAAAGTAAATGAAGTGTAAGATTTTAAATCGTCACAACTTCTTCTAACGTTGGAATCCTATACTTCACACAACATATTTCCATAACTTTATTACTTCTACATTTTAAGGAAAAAGATAAAGAAAACTACTCAAAATTCATGGAGAAAATTCAATCATTACTTCGTTTAAAAATAGAAATCATAGTGAAAACACAAGAAGTCTTAATTAAAAACAAATGTAATAACAACGATAAAAATTTATCTAAAAATCCTCTCTACCAAACTCTTAAAGTTCCAGTGAAAACTTTGTTTTCCCTTACAATACTCCTTAGAGGTTGGCGCCAAACTCTAAGGGTTCTAAATCTCACTTCTAATTCAAATACAAACTGTAATAAAGTAATAAAAAGATGGCAAAGTGGAGAGGTGTGTTCTAAAATAATTCTCTAACATAAACCACACTCTTAAACATAATCCACACTCTCCAATATCAACCATCTTTCTGGTCTTCAAGTCCTTTTTTTATTCTTTTCCAAAAAGTGTCTTCGTATCTCTTCAAATTGTGTCCAAATTCAATGTATCATCCAAGAGATGCATCCATTCAAGAGAGATTTAATTTAAATTTGGTGCCAATAGGAAGTTACCCACGTTTTTACCAAGTGGTGCCTTGAAAACCTCTTCAAAATGACACCTAATACTAAATAAATCCTCTTTTATTACTCCGGCGCGTAAGCACGAGGTTCTGGTGCTTAGCCGCGAGCCTGCTGGCATGAAAGCTCTAGATCTGGGCGCATAGCCATGGGGCCTTAGCGCGTAAGTGCAGATTCTGGTGCTTAGTCGCCATAGATCCCTTTTTCAATTTTCATCAATTTTGCTCCAAGTTGGATCATTTTTCTCTTCTTTCATCACAACCATCCATTTAATGATACCTGTAAGAAAAATGCAAAAAATATCTTCTATTAAAGTGCAATATATCATCAAAGATAGATATAAAAATGTGTATATAAAAATATATATTTTTGGTGTATCAGGATAATTCATAATGATTGCTATTTTGCTTCTTAAATTAAAAAGAGATTTTTTTTATCATCATGAATTACACTTTGTATAGATGTTATTTTTCACGGTTCTTTTTACCATTTTGAGTCTACAGCTTGTGTATTTATATTACATCGTACGATTCACTGATTTGAATAAATATCCCTCTTGGATCATATAAATGATTCAAAGAGGAGAGGAATCAAATAGAAAGGTACATACGACAAACAAATGAACAAACAAATAAAAAGAAAAGAATAAGAAGGCTTATATATGAGTAATCCTCGTGTGATGGATTGAGAGTATACATCCAAACTAGAATGAATCGAAATACCTCAAAGCACGTCATTTACGAAGAGCATCCCTATATAATACACCCGTAACCAGAGAACCAAAAAGATTTCTTTTATGGAGGAAAGTGTCTCTGAGAAGAACGAATCCCTCTATTTAATTACATTTTGGGAGATACCCAGGAACAGTCACAATAAAGGGTGTTTCATTTATATTATCATAGACCTGAGGAAATAGGTCATCAAAGAAAGGTTATTCTCTGTAGGAATGCCCCGAAGCTTTAAAGCTCTCGTTATGCCACCAAGCAGAGAGTGAGTCTCTTACATCCTAAATGTGTAACAGCCATTGGTACATGTAGGCCATGGAATAACAAAAATCATATTAACAGGGATATACCAATGCATTAAAGCACATCTAAGCCATAAAAGAAGAGGAAAAATCTTTGTATCCCAAAAGGGTGGTAGCTCATCGGCATTGAGCCATTAAGATGATACCAATGAAGTTATAGGAGTGACAAGACTTAAAGGGGCTCAGCAATAAGAAGGGTAGTGTGATCTAAAAAGGTAGAGAAAGCTAGGTCGTGGTACCATGGATCCATCATTCCAAGATACTGGACGTTTAGTTTACCCTAATGTTAAGTTGATCGACCCAACAAGTCCAGAGATACTTGGTCAGCAATCCATGAATTACATTGTCCACAAGAAACATGATGGCTCTAAGGTCAGAAGATGGAAACTCTAGTTATACCTGTCAGGTTGGAGCTTAAGAGGTGGGATCACAACTGCTAAAATGGCAAGGTTTCCTCCAGAAAAGTGGAAAAAATGAAGGTTCAACTACAAAGCTGTCAACCCTCCCAATAAAAGGACTTACACCCAGTCTAGGTCGGGGAGCCTTCTAACGACCAAGGCGCACAAGACAACTAGCTATATAAGAAAGGTATGTTAGGCAAGTAGGATTGGATAAGCATGGGGGCTTATCCTTGGGACATGCAAACATGAATGTAGCTGTCTCGAGTGATCCTTAGATATTGTGGAGGCCCTATTAATTATAATTGGGGATATGTACATGCTATGTAACCTATTTAAAATCCTTCTTGAAGTCATGCAGAAAAATAAAAACTGCAAATTATAAAATTTTGAATGTTTTAATCTTCAATTTTCATTATCTTGGTTGTTTTATTATAATTTTAGAGAAGTTTTAGAATTTTAAGTTCTTATGATCCGACATTGCAATTGTATTTCGTACAAACCACAAAAGTAAACAAGGAAAAACTTCAAGCATTCAACCACACACAAGCCAGACAAACAAGCTATACCAGGTCATAAAAATGGACGGTGTCGCTAGGTCAGCAACATTTCCCTTAGAAGAAAAAGGCTAGTCAAACTCATCGTTTACGTGTTTGGCCCTAAATCTATACATGGCTATCAAAAGTAAAATTAAGACATGGAATAAGAGCATCTCCTTCTGGGCCCCTGCCATGTTGTTCATACGCTAAAATACCTCGAACCCATGCCCTTATCTTCCACTACAAAACTCTCCTAAACTATAAAATGTACATATGAAATAAAAGGAAAGATTTAACCTCCATAAGAAATAATCTTAGTGAAAAATCCATGCAACATATAATGAGTCGCGCCTGGTAGGGGAACTAAGCAGCACCTGCAAGCGAGGGGTTAGTTGAAATCATTACAGGCTAACCCTATTATTGTACTTGTGTGTGTGCATATAAATAGGCATGGCTCTTTATAGAATAATGCCCTAATAAACTACCATTCATATCAAGCATGTATGAATACCAAAAGCACAAAGCAAGAATGATGCCTGGCCAGGGAAACCAGACCAGCAATTAATCATAGCCAGTCATGAAAAGACTACCTAGCATCCTAAATTCTAGCCTAGCATGCCATCTAATGAAAAAATGTCCCAACCAGCATCTAAGTGCACCAGGTAAAGTCTTCAGCTACCATATGACTTTAACGAGGTTGCCATACCAGCCCCACCCTAAAGATCCATGGGATCTAAAGAAAATCATAAGAAAGGGGTGAAAGCTTCAAATAAGTGCTCTCACATATGGCGTAACTTATATAGTATTAAAAGTAGGACAGAAAATTCTTATAATAGCAAAATATATATTTTTTATATTTTTAAAATAACAGACCATAATATGAGGGCATGTGATGTATATGATGCACTCTAGAGCCCTTAAATCCCTTAAATAGTCATAATATTTGTTTCTTGCAATACAAAAACTCACTCATGGAGGTATCCTTATAGAAAACAATTTTTTGAGTATCAAGACTAACAAACTAATCACTCTTCTAATGAGTAGGCAGCCAACAAGGTGCTTAGGCATACATACAAACATGCAATAAGCTCACATTGTGATTGTTTGATTCAAGTATGAAAAAATCACAAAGGGTGCCTAAAGTTCTAAGCACACATAATGCAAATAGATGCAAGGTTACTACATTTAACATGAGACACACAAACGAGATATGTTGGTAAACCAGACTACCAATGGAGAGGAATTACACTTATCTGAGGATTCAGGGTGCCATGCAATTAATAGTCACCGACTACAAATGATTTTACATTAGGTAAAAGAATAATTATAAAAGAATTCACAAATTATCTGAGAGACACTCATCAAGCACACATGAAGAATGCAAGAAATACAATAAGCATGGATGCACAAGAGTTGTGAAGGTTAGTACGATATGGAGGAAATGACTCAAGATTGGAGGGCATTCCGTTAAGGAAACAACCTAAAAAATGGGTATGTTATCAAGGCAGCGACCCGAAAAGGAGAGAATGCCTTGTAGGCAGCAACCTAAATGATGAATATGCCATGGAGATAGTAACCCAAAAGGTTGGGCATGTCATGAAGCAACATTCCCAACATATGAGTATGTCATGGAGGCAGTGACCCAAAATGTTAGGCATACCGTGAAGCTAGTGGCCCAAAAGATGGGTATTTCATGAAGGCAGTAACCAGAAAAGATAGGCATAATTTGAAGTAGCGACCCAGAAGATGGGTATATCATAGAGGCAGTGACCCAAAAGGGTGGGCATGTCATATAGGCAACAACCCAAAGGATGGGTATGCCATGAAGGTAGTGACTCGAAAGAAAGGGCATGTCTTAGAGGCAGAGGACTAATGTGCCATAAAATTACCTATTTTATATGCACATTTTAGACCTATTAATTAGGATATTATACTTTAATAAAAGGTATTTTTTTTGTTTTTTTGGTTGTAGGTGCAAGAAAGAGAGTTCAAAAGCAAAAGAGAGAAAAATACATCCAAATGAGCAAAATGGTTTAAATCAAGATAATTGCCAAAAAACAGCTGAACTGGCGCCTGAGCACCAGATGAATTTGAGGTTGGTACCTAGCGGCGACAGTTTGGCGCCTAGGTGCCAGAAATTATTACACTTATATTCATTGAATTTAAACAAATTTTGAAAAGATGCATGAAGAAACCCTTGGTGATTTTCAAAGCTCTATATATTGTGATTAATTATGGTCAAAAAAGGGGATTCTTGAAGTCATTTTGAGAAAGGAAGTAACCCATATAGAGTGGGTGGCCACCGTAGTGAGTCTTTGTGAGTCTTTGTGATTTTTGGAATGTTGTGAGCCCTGTAAGAGTCTTGTAGAGTCAGAGAAGTCAGGGAATTTTAGAGGAGTGCTTGAGGAAACATTTAAGATAATTATTTGTATCTTTTCTTTTGTATGTTGGATTTGAATTTTATGAATATGACTTGTTTTATTATCCCCATGAAATCTAAGAAGTTTTCCCCTTTTTCCTTGCGATAAGAAGTAATTATGTCGAGAATTTAATTTGTTCAGAAATTCTTTTATTTCAAATATTTGTGATGGTATTTTCACAATTTCTTCATTTACTTCGCAAACTCACCATTTTTTTTGTTAAAACCTGTTAAGAAACTTACATACCTGAGAGGGCTAAGATTTCTCTTACTAGTGAGTACCATATTTCACTTTGGAAAGAGCCATGGTGATCACCAAAGTGGGAGTGAAAATATATAGGGAGATAAGATTTTATGGGTGTAGAATTGATGTTTCTAGGGTGACAGGCTAGTTGTCTAGAGATTAAAACTAAGGGTCAATAGTAAGTCCTATAGAGAGGGCACAGTGGGTAATCTTGAGGTGAGAGGCTCGAACATACCCAACACTACTATATATGCATACACTAACTTTAGATTAGCCAATGTTCTTTATGCTTGAAAGAGGTAAAGAATAGGTTCACTCCTATTTTACAATTTTAAATATATGCAATCCTACACAAATTATGAATTACTTGTGAGGAGAAAGTCTCTTTACATATCTTAAATTTTCTAGTTTTAGTTAGATTTTAATCTCTGCATTTACTTTTAAATTGCACTTGTAGAAAATAGTAAACTTTACTTTTCATTTGAGTTAATTTTAATTTTCATAAAATATATTATACTGTTTTATGTAAAGGTCTTGCTTTGTCAAATATCTAAGACTATCAACTTTCCCGATGAGATCGAAACTAGGGTTTTTAAGAAAATCTTATATTACTTGAAATGATACGTATACTTGGGCAGTACCTCTAGTGTGAAAGCTTATCATATATTTTTTTAGATCATTTTATTTATTCACATTAGCCGCTAAATATAATTCCAGCTACGTTTTCACATTATTTTGGAGTATAAATATTTGTGTAATTGCAGGTCAAGTTAAGTTTTTTGCACTGTGGCCAGCGACTAAAAGGATCACGACAGAATTTTTTTTGACTTAAGAAACTTTATTTAAACTATATATTTATTTTAAATAAACTAAAAATTAATTTTATTACTTATTATTTTTCAAAAACTATAAATGTTTGTTAAAAAAAGAATAAAATCGAAAAATGTAAAATGTTTATTAGATATTTTAAGTAGTTTATCTTCTAAATTTTACTTTTTACATGCATAGTGCAGGATTTGAAGGTTCAACACTCTATGATTCTGAATTAGAATGAACAATAAGAAGAATTCAAAAATGAAAAGGACTTCACAATTTACAAGGAATGATAAACACTTCACATAACAATTTTGAAAATCAAAATGCTGAAACTGAACATCAAAATATACAAAGACCTTAAAGGGATTATGCAAACCCTACAGCAAATGAAATTCACTTAGGTATACAAACTTCTGCTATAGTGGCTAACTCGTTTGAACTTAAACTGCTATTATTCAATTAGCGCAAAATAATCAGTTTGAGGAACACCATCTGGGGGCCCAAATTTACATTTAGCAAGTTGTCTAGCACTATGTGCTACATTTAAATATGATGGCAATGCAAATGATGCTTTTAGACTTTCTTTTTCCTTTTACATTAAAGGATAAAGCTAAAATGTAGTTAAGTTTGTTAAGCTCGATCTAACTGAACTTGGGGGGATTTAAGAAAAAAAATCTTGGCTAAATACTTTCCTACTTCGAATACTGCTAAGCCTGGAAAGGATATTACTTCTTTTACTCAAAATGAAGGAGATTCAATACATGAAGCCTGTGAATGATTTAAGAAACTCCTTAGAAAGTGTCCACATCATGCATTACCAGATTAGTTGATCATTTAAGCATTTCATAACAGGTTAGAAGGATCCCTTAGATCTATAATTGATGCTCTGCTGGAGGTTCATTAATGTCTAAACCATTTGATGAAGCGTATGCCTTAATTAAAGAGATGGCTGCTAAAAATTTTTGATGGCCCTCAGAAAGGTAAATCCTAATAAAGTTGTCAGTATTCAAGATAATATTGCTATTTCAATGGTTGCAACTCAAGTTGTTGCATTATCTTAGAAAGCTGACAAAATTAGAATGAATTTTTCACAAACACCTCAAGCGATCGAAGAAAATTTATTAGGATAAATGATTGATTCTTAAACTTCATTAGAATCTGTAATCCTATAAATAGACCCAATAATCCATATTCAAAATATTTCAACCCAAGTTATAATAACCATCCTAATTTTAACTAGAACAACAATTTTAGTGATGGAAGCCAACAATGGGGAGAAAATTAAGTAAACCTATTAAAAAATTGGAACAACCAGGGTAGTTCTAGCTTAATACCTTCTAATCCTCTTCACTTTAATAACAAACAATTTAAGGAAATGAAGCTATCTATAGAAGAAGTGGTGTTACAAATGGGTAATCAATCACGAAGTCAAAGTGCTGCAATTGAAAGATTGAGAATCAAACAGGACAAATTGCTGACGCACTTAGCAATATACCTTAGGGAACACTTCGTATTAATTTTGAGATAAATCCAAAAGACAAAAAGTAAAGAACAAGAGCAAGTTAAAGCTGTCCAAATTAGGAGTGGAAATGAATTAAAAGTTTGAGATCAAATAGAAATTAAAGTTGAAAAAAATATTGAATAAGCTTAAAAACCTAATGAAACTTTTTTCTAAGAAAGTAGAACCACCCGTTTCTCCAACTAAAATTAAGTTAGAGAACCCACCACCTCATTTTCCTCAAAGACCTAGACAACAAAAGTTGAATCAATAATTTTCAATATTTTTAAGATATTTAAGAAGCTTACAATTAATATTCCTTTTGCTAAAGATTTAGTACAAATGCCTAGTTATGCCAAATTTATGAAAGATATTTTAAATAAAAAAAGGAAGTTTGAAGATTATGAGACTGTTGTACTTAGTGAAGAATGTAGTGCAATAATTTTGAAAAAGCTTCCTCAAAAGCTTAATGACTCTAGTAGCTTCACCATACCAATCGAAATTGGAGAAAACATTTGTGGAAAAGCCTTATGCGATTTAGGAGCAAGCACTAATCTCATGCATTATCTATCTATAAAAGCTTAGACTTAGGAGAGATTTCTCCCACAACTATAACCTTTCAGTTAGCTGGTCGATCTATTACTTATCCTAAAGGGGTTTTAGAAGATGTACTTGTTAAGGTGGATAAATTTATCTTCCATGTTGATTTCATTGTGTTGGACATGGAAGAAGATAAGGAAATTCCTTTTTTTATGGAGATTGCAACTAGACGTGCAATGATAAATGTACGAAATGGAGAACATACCATAAGAAAAGTGGATTTTATTATCTTAAAATTCACCAAACCAATTTATCCAAAAAGGGTTATCTCTAGAAGTATTATTTGCATTTAGGAATAGTTATTATCCTTACATATAATCATCTGCATTTAGGAGTAGTTGCTAGATAAAACACCACATATATCAACCTTCCAAACTAAACTCTCATAGTAGTAGACTAGAATTTGACTAAGGACCTCTTACCTCGCTTCTCTATAGAATCGATAAATGGGACTCCACTAGAGCCCTATATTACTTGAACGATACGTATACTTGCGTAGAACCTCTAGTGTGTGCACATACATACCAACATAAAAGCACGCAGAAAAATAGCCCACGTCGCGGGCGCATCATGAAGAAAGAAATTTTCTTCTCACTTGAGAAAAATGTCAATTTATGGTTGCAGGGGGAATTGTTTTAGGACATAAGATTTATGAAAATGACATGGAAGTTGATTCGAGCAAAAATACAAGTTGTAGCTGAATTACAACCTCCTACTACAGTAAAAGGAGTAAGAAGTTTTCTGGGACATGCTAGGTTTTACCGGAGGTAAATTAAAGGTTTTTCAAATTTGGTAAGCCTCTATGCCATCTTTTAGAAAAAGATTAATTTTGATTTTGATGAAAAATGTCTAAACTCCATCAACTTATTAAAGAATAATTAATTAATGCACCCATCATTGTTTCACCTATCTAGGAAAAACCATTTGAGTTAATGTGTGATGCAAGTAATTGGACTATTGGGCCTATTTTAGGACAAAAATATGATAAAATTTTTTAAGTCATATAGAGAATAAATGGTTTCTTCCATGAATAGGTTTCATTACAAATGGCATCTCCATGAAACACAACTTCCTTATGAAAGTAGTATTAATATAGAGAATAAATGGTTTCTCTACATGTGGAATTATTTGGGTGGAGCACTATGGCAAAATTTACCTTGTTCATATTGCATGAAATCGTCTTAGGTATTTATGCTTCAACATGGAAGGAAGAATTCATGGTTTGACTATGACCATAAGTTTCTAAATGGTGAACATTTTCTCAAGAGGAATAAAAATGCATTCAAAAGGAACAAAATTAAGAAATTTTTACCATCTCCATGAATATCTGGGGAATATATATTGCATTTTATTAGTGACATTTCAAAAATTGTTGTTTGTCCTGACCTTGCTTCACATCAACTAGTCGGATTTGGTTTTACACATAATTAGACAAAGAAGTCAATTTTTTGGGATCTGTCTTATTGGAAAGATAACATGATCATACACAATCTGAATGTTATGCACATAGAAAAAATTTTCTTTGATAATATCTTCAGCACTGTTATGAACGCTAGTAGAAAAATGAAGAATAACATGAAATTCAGGCTTGATGTGAAGGAGATATGCAAAAGGCGAGAGTTAGAGATCTAAGAAACTGCTTCCTGGTGCACCAAAAATATATACTGTTTTTGCTATATAATTTTATCAATTTTTGGTGATATTGCATTTTAAAGAAAGGTATTTTTCATGATTTTTTACAGGTATGATGATTTTAGGTAATTAGAGCAAAAAGAAGCAAAAAGGAATGAATTCGGAGCAAAAAGGAGCACAAAGGGAGAAAACAGCTTCTGGTGCCGCTGGAGCCAAAATGGGCGCCGCCGGCGCCAACTTCCAGAGACTCCAGAATTAAATGGACTATAGAGCGCCGCTGGCGCCCTATGTCGGTGCAATTCAATAATGAAGAGTTTTGGTGACTTTTTGAAGGGATGCTTAAAGAAACTCTTAACATATATGTAACTGTTTTTGGACGAAATTAGAGAGGGGGAGAAGAGTGTAGAAGTAGAGAGAGTGTGAGTTTAGAGTTAGGGTTTGGAAGAGTGAGTGTAGAAGTGAAGATTTGAGAGGGATTCTTCTTTAAGGAGTGAAGGAGAAGGAGTAAAGTGAGAGATTGCTTCTTCCTTTCCATTCTAAAGAGGGAATTGAGTGTTGCAAAGAAGGGAGAAAAGGATTTAAAGGAACTTCAAGGGATTTGCTTGGGGAAGAGAAATAGATAAGTTATATTTACTATTGTGGTTTGTATAACTTTTCTTTTATATATAAAATCCATGTTTTATTGTGTCTTCTCTATGAATTCTGAGTAGTCTCCTTTGTCTTTCTTCTTGGACAAAGATGTGATGATGTGGATTTGATGTGCTTTTAAAGTATTGAAGAAATTGTGATGGTTTCTCATTTCGAACTTAATTTACTTTTTGATCTGGTCAATTCAATTGTTAAAATCTGTTGTTGTACATTAACTCCAAAAGGATTGAGTGTCATACAACAATAATGAAGAATCCATTCAATGTCCATGAATGAATTGCGGAGTTCATGACAATTGAGTGTAAATAAATAGAGAAATGTGTTTTGATAGGTTTCAAATTAGAGGTTTCAGGGTGACAGGTTGAGGTCCACTATTTGGTCCTAATATTGGTAACTAAAGTCGAAGGTTAACCTTCAGGTGAAGGGTGAGTGGGAGCTTCGTAGTGACTGTCGGTATCCTCCCAGCCTAGCCTTAGATTTGCTGACTGAACTTAGGATATGTCAATGTTCTTTACGTGCTTGGAAGAGGGGGTACTCTTTTGAAGGTAAAGAAACATTTATGCTCCTATTTGGAACAATAAAATAAATAAGCATTCTATATCATTCACACATCATTTACTCATTGCAAGAGGAAAGACACTTTTCATATATATCAAAACCTTTCAAATACAAAGCTTAGTTTGTGTTAGTTAGTTAATTATGTTTAAAGATATTAGAAGTAATTGTGATTTACTTAACTGTTACTATTTTCTGCATTATGTTAGTCGAAGTAAACTTAAACTTTAATTGCGATTTGAGTATTGGATTTCAGTATTACGCTATCTATTGTAAGGAGCATGCCTTCCCTGTGGGATCGATAACCAGAGCTCCATTAGAGCCCTGTATTACTTGATATGATACGTATACTTGCATTGAAGTTTGGACTTTACAAAATCATTATAAATATATAAATTTTGGTTCATAAGTTCTTGCATAATAAAAAGTCCGCATCAAGTTTTTGGAGCCGTTGTCGGGGAAGGTATAAACGATATCTATTGATAATATAGCAACTGAAAACCTTTACATTGTAGTGTAATTGTGTGTTTGTTTACTTGTTAAAGTATTTGTGTGATTTTATATGCGTAGTAGTGGATCTATAGGTTTAGTACCTTACGATTTGAAGTTAGAGCGTACTGTTAGAAAAATTAGAAAACAACAAAAACAAACTGAGAATCCTTGCGAAATGGCGAATAACCAAGATAATCAGAGAAATGATTTTTAAAATTTGCCAAGACCTTTAAGAGATTATGCTAATCCAACAGCTGATGAAATTCATGTGACTATTCAAAATCCTGATGTTGCTGCTACTTCATTTGAGCTTAAGCCTGTTATTTTCCAGATGGTACAAAATAATCAATTTGGAGGAATGCCTAATGAGGATCCAAATTTACATCTCGCTAGTTTTCTAGAACTATGTGCTACTTTTAAATATGACGAAGTGTCGAGTGATGCTGTCAGACTTAGACTTTTTACTTTTTCATTAAGGGATAAAGCTAAGGTGTGGTTAAATTCGTTAGCACCTAGATCCATTAGAACTTGGGGAGAACTTTCTCAAAAGTTTCTATCAAAATATTTCCCTCCATCAAAGACTGCTAAGCTAAGAAATGATATCACATCTTTTGGTCAGTTTGAAGGGGAATCAATATATGAAGCTTGGGAAAGATTTAAAGAACTTTTTAGGAAGTGCACACATCATGCTTTACCAGACTGGTTAATAATTCAAACATTTTACAATAGAATAGTGGGATCATTGAGATCGATTATAGATGCTGCTGTTGGTGGATCGTTAATGTCAAAACCTTTTAATGAAGCATACTCATTATTAGAAGAAATGACTACTAATAATTTTTAATGGCCCTCTGAACGGGTAAATCCTAAGAGAGTAGCTAGTGTTCATGATTCAGATATGATGACTATGATAGTTTCTCAAATTGCAACCCTTTCTAAGAAATGACTACTCATTAATAGAAGAAATGACTACTAATAATTTTCAATGGCCCTCTGAACGGGTAAATCCTAAGAGAGTAGCTAGTGTTCATGATTCAGATATGATGACTATGATAGTTTCTCAAATTGCAACCCTTTCTAAGAAAATAGATCAATATGGAATGAATTATTGTCAACCACCCCAAGTGTTAGAGGAAAATTCATTTGGACAGATAACAAAATCTCAAACACCTTATGAGACTTTAAATGCTATTAATAGACCTAATAATCCTTATTTGATTTATGAAAATTTTGTTTGGAATAATCACCCAAATTTCAACTTGGATAATAGTAATGCCAATGTTAACCCACAATGGAGGAACAATTCTATAGATCTAGTTGGAAATTCAAATAATTAAGGAAATACCAATTTTAGACCTTCTTATGCTCCTGGATTCAATAGTAACCCGAAATTTAAGGATAAGAAGTTGTCTACTGAAGAAATGATTCTGAATATGAGAAATCAATTACAAGCTCAAGGTGTTGCAATGAAAAATATTGAAAATCAATTGGGGCATATTTTCACTGCACTTAATAATAGACCTTCTGGAACGCTTCCAAGTAATGTTGAGATCAATCCAAAAGGTCGAAACAAGGAACATCTTAAAGCTATTCAATTAAGGAGTGGAAAAGAATTGGAGACAAGAGTACAAAAGGAAGTTGAAATAGAGAAAGAGAAGGTGGATATTGAAAAAGGTTCAAAAAAGATTTATCCTGACATGGAATATCCTTTTTAACTAATGAAGATTACTGTTGAAAAACCATAACCTCCATTTCCTCAAAGATTGAAGCAACAAAATAGGGATAACAGATTTGGAAAATATTTGGAGATCCTTAAGAAATTAACGATAAATATTTCTTTTTGTTGAAGCATTAGAATAGATGCCTGACTATGCCAAGTTTATGAAGAATATTCTAAAAAAAAAATAAAGTTCACATATCATAAAACTGCTGAACTTAGCAGAGAGTGTACTACAATTATTCAGAAGAAGCTTCCGGAAAAACTTAAAAAACTGTCGGCATATTTATAGGTTGTGTGTTTTGAAAAGGGGGTCGCCTACAGAAGTTGTAAGAGAATTTTAAGATTTAACTTTAATTTAAATATATATATAGTTTTAGAAAGAAGCATTTGATTTCGAAAATAACTTTAAGTTTGAAAATTTTAAGATATGAAATCAAACCGATCTCACATCCCAAATAGTTTATATAAACGAGCACCGCACCACAAACCGTGTTTCTATCCCGAAGAATAGACACATTGCATGATGATGGGACTCGATTAAATAAACTAGAAGATTTGTGACATTCGTTTGGTCTGCGAACCAATTTTATAAGCCGACAAGGTCCCCTGCTTAATATAAAAGAATTAAACAGGGTTTATATTACCTGGGTTCTTAAAGTTCCCTATAAGGGCAAGCCCCTATAGTTAATTACATCTTAAATGTTTGAAGACACTTAACAAAACTCTCGATAATAATCAGTGGTTTTGCTCTCAAGAATTTCAAAGTTTAAGGTTCTCAAACAATTGGACTTTGGAAATTTCAATAGGGAATAGCTCAAATTTGGAACAGTTTATTTTAAGAATCCAAATGAAGAGAAGTAGAGGATGTCACGGACCCGAAGTGAACTTCGGTGACTTACCAACTATCCTATGGTTTGGCTTCAATTTAATAATAGATTTAATGTTTCAATCCTGCCAATTTTAATTAATTAGGACTTATATTTGTATGACATAATCACACAAATAGCCTCGAAGATGTGAGGGTTTATGTCGTACCAAACGACTACCTCGGAGTCCTAAGACCTGTTAGGGCTTAATCTACATAACATGATTATGCAAATGCCTAACGAAGAGTTGAAGATTTATGTTGCACTAGGCAAACTACCTTGAAATCCTATGGCTTGTCATTTACAACTAGGAAAGGGTTTTGTTGATGTAGATTCCAGTTTTGCTGACGATGATGGCCATGCTGCCCACTATGCTCCAAGCACATTATTGTTGTAGAGGTTTAGTGAAAATCAGGAGATGAGAGAAGTGTTTTGGTTTAGAGAAATCTTAAAGTCCAAATATTTTTAATGTTTTAATTAAAACAAATCTTAAAGTTGGTTAAGTAGAACCAATTAAGATCCCATGGTTCTGTCATCCCGACACTGCTATTTTCATCAGATTCACTTAGTCCAGATGAATTTGCTAAACTCAACTGAATGAGTTCCACACTTTCATTTAGACTGTGGGAAATCCCGTTAGCAACACATGGGTTACATCATCCGAGGTATTCCCGATCATCCAATGAGACATTTTAATTTAGTAGTAGTTGTAGTTTTGTTGTTCTGTTTGTGATTAAATTTTGAGTTGTTTTATATTTTGAAATGTTGTGGCGGTGAATTTTAGCTTGCTGTGACTTTTAATTTAGTTTTGGGTTTCAGTTTTGTGGCTATCCTAAAGGTTTCAATTTTCATACAGGGTGACATTCTTGTTTAACATGCAAGAGAAGTAAAGTACAGTGTAGGTAAATAAATTGCAATGAAATAAAAGTGTAGCTGGATGGTATTTTCGTCATTCCGAGCTGTACATAAAACACATGTCAAAGCATTTAAATATTTGCAACAAGCATCTAGTTAAAGCTAAAGGGAAGGCTTTGGTTGTCTACTAAATTCCTAATCCTATAGCTAGTCAATTCCTATGACGTCTAGGTTCTTATGTTTTGTTAAGGATGATTTTCTTCACCAAAGAACAATTAAGTTCAGTTGTTCTTTTAAAAAATCCCATCGTATTAAGAAAGTGCTTAGGACGAGTCCTAAACATCTTTTCAATACTTCTGGGATTATTTCGATTCCAAATGAATTTTATTGTACTGGTGAATTAATCATCTCAAAGTTTAGTTGAGTTTTGTCTCTTGCTCAGTGAACCTGGACATTTGATTATCCTATGAGTGAAGTGAAATTTCACTTAATGCTTTATTTAAGAGTTATGATAATGAAAGCCTTTAGGGGCAAATTAATTTGTTGAAGATTTTAACAATTTTTAATTAGGAAATTAGAATTGATGATTTGAAATGATTTGGTTTAGTTATAAAATTTTAATTAATAATTTCAAGTTTGGAATAGTGTTCAAGTTGTTTCAATTCTATTAAACCTTTATATTTTAATGATCTTAATATTTTAGATTAATTTTAATGTTTTAAATTTGTTTTAGGTTTGTTTTCAAATGATACATTAATTTTACTGTTCTCAATTTAATTTAATTAAGTTATTAAATCACTTAATGATTTAAACTTTAATTTAGTTAAGGGTTATTTTCCTTTTAATCATTAATTTCAATTATCATTTTAAGTTTAATTAAGAATTGAAATATTATCAAAGTGATTTATTTATTGATTTCAAATTAAAGAATTGGTATCTTCTTAAGTCATATCCCTAACAATAAAAAATTTTAATTATCCTCCTAAAATTTAAATGATTTAATTAATTAAAGTTCCATTTTGATATTTTCAAAGTGATCAAAGGGTTTCTACCCCTTTACTCCCTAAGTTTCAATCACCAAGAGGAAATTAAGATCAGATATTTTACCCTCCCTTTTGATTAAACCTAAAGTATTAATTATAGTTAAAATCCTTTAATTACCTTTATGCCCCTTTGGGCTTATTTATTTCATAACTCATCAAATTAAGCTCAAATGAAGTTAAAATTTTTATGTCACTTTACTCATATGTCAATTAAGACACTAGAGGAGAAAATGTGATTTTTCTGAATTTAATTTAATTTATATATTTATTTTTGTGAGAAAATGAGGGTTTTCAATGGAAATTTAACAACATGACCAAAGTAAAGTTTCTGTCTTTAAGAAAATTGTGGGATGTCCCTACTGACTAGAGAACCACCTAGACCAATTTTGGTAACTTTTTTGAATTATTTTTTATTTATTATAATCATTTTGAGTTTTATGGTATTAATTAATTATAAAATAAAATTAAAGTTGAAAAATAGATTTTATATTTTTCATAATCTCTCTGACATCAAAAAGTCCAGACAAGCAAATTTTATATTTTATGATTTTTATTTGATTTATTAGAATTAATTTGGTGAAAAGGTTAGAAAATCCATTTTTTTTAATATTAAAAATTGTATTAAGCTTTAAAATTCAATTTCTTATCCTAGAGACTTGGGAAGAATATTTAGTTTGTTCCTAAGTGATTAGGAGGAAAAATGTGATATTTTTGTGATTTTTAATATTTTTGTGATCTTTATTATTTTTTAATTATTAAAATATTAAAAATATGATTAAAAATAAAATTTTTTAGAAAATTCCAATTTTAATTTTCTTAGACTCCTCTGATATCAGAGAGCCCACAAAACCATTTTGGTGATTTTTTGAGTGTATTTTAGGTTTTATGAATTTTTAATTTTAAAAGTGGTCATACAACTTAAATAATTCATTTAATGGGTTAAATTATTTCCAATTGACTTCAAATTTTTATGTGAGGTTCTCTGTATCCTAAGTGACAGTGGAGAATTGTTTACAAGTAATTTTGATGTGTGGTTAATCCTAATTAATTAATAAAAAATACCCTATTTATCTACTTAAACCAGTCAGTGCCCCGTCATCCTATGGCGGATCGAAAGCCCACGTGGCGCGCTCCCAATTGACGCCGCCATCTGACTGGGATGCCATGCGGCCCGCGATTCTGTCTCATATCTTGATCCGCGTGATCCTAGCCGTCCATCTGATACACACGCGATTCGACGACTGCTGGTCATCGTCTCCGTCTAGTGTGTCCCGAGAGCCGTCCACACTAAAACCCTAAGATCTCTCTCATTTCTCCACCAAATTTCATGTTCTTGTACACTATGGATTCGTCTCATCAAGACACACACATCTATATGGCTAACGTGCTATGAAATTGAGCCAAAAAAATGGAGAACTCACAGAAGCTCGAGAGTAAGAAGAGATCCATACCTTTGTTCTGAGAAATGAAGCTTCAATCAGAGAGTTGTGGCACCTTCGATTGAACCCAAGGAAGCTCCAGATGAAGTCTATGGCTCTGAGGAATTGTCCAGGTATGAAAGTGACCAGGGCCGATTTCAAAGCTTGGCCGATAGGGAGAATGGCTGGCCTGGTGAGGGGGTGTTTGTTGTGGAACTTCTTCTCTTGGTCTGGTGAAGGTGTAGGGCTGCTCAATTTAGAGTTTTGTTCACTGTGAAGAAGTGTCTTGGTTTTGGGGTGGATTTTGAGTTGAGAAATTGAGCTCTGTTAATGGAGGTTAGGGCAGGGAAGCAGTGGGGATTGAGTTCTCTGTGTTGAGTGGAGAATTTGGAGTGGATTGGGCAGAGTTTTGTTAAGGTCTAGTGCATCAACCCTTTTGGCCTTGAGGGAGGTGGGTTTAAATAGCCATGTCCATGGCTGGTTTCAGTGAGGTTTGGAGGCTGGGATTTGCTGCCCAGGGGAGGAGAAGAAGAGCTCTAATGACCATTGGGCTTGGGACAACTCAGCAGGTGAGTTTTGAATTTTTGAATTCAGATGAGGCTCTCGGCCTAGTGTTTTCCGGCGGCCCAGGTGGTGGTCCAGCTAGGGTCAAGTCACAATCTGGCTCAATGGGGTCAGGGGTGGAAGTTGGTGAGTTCAATTGAGGCTTGGCAGGTGTAAAGGAGTTTGATTTAAGTGGTAAGGGGGAAGGGTTATTTTGAGCTTAATTTGGTTAAGCCATGGAAATAGGTTGGGTTCACCCTCCAAGTGTTTGATTTGGGCTGAAATGAATCATTTGGCTCAGCTGACTTTAGGTGGAGAAGTCTCTATCCCAAGAATTTTGATTAAGCATGGGTTAGAGTGTGACATAAAAGGGGTTAAAAAGGCTTAAGAAGGAGTTTGGAAAAGGGTTCCCTCTCTAGCCATAAATGGTTTGGTGATGTGGAAAGTGGCTTCCAAGGCTTGCATATGGCTTATGCATGGCTCCATGGCTCCATGTGGCTTGGGGAAAATCTTGGTCAATTACATGAAAAAGGGTTTTGAATTTTTGGACATTTTGATGGAAAATTTTCATGGGGCCACATTTGGTTTGTTTAAATGATGAAATAAAACTTAGGGGGTGATTTTATCAAATGGATGACCAATGAAGATGTCATATGGGTTTTGAAATAGGTTTTGGGCCTTTGAAATTCTTTTTGGATGGGCTTTTAAAGTGTCTTAAAAAAGGTGAGCTTTTAGGTTTTAAAAACAAGTTAGTGGATGAAAGTTTTGTAAACAATTGGGCCAAAAAAAGTTGGGTTTAGTTTAGGGATGTGTCATGAGGATTTTAGAAAAGGTTTGGGGTGATTTTGAGTTGAATTGGGTTTAATTTGGGTCTTTTTTGTAATAGGGCCAAAGTGGATCAAATTGGGCTAACTTGGGTTAAGGTTGGGCCAATGTTGGCTTTGATGTAAAATTAATGTTGAAAAATGTTTATGGGAGTATAACAAAGAGTTTTCAATTTTGGTTGCGCTTTGATTTTGAGATTTGGGCCTATTTGGGTTCATAATTGATTTAGGCCAAATTGAGGATTTTTGATTTGGGTGGAGTTTGGTTTCAAGTTTGGGGCAAATTATGTTAGTGTTTTGTTTGTGGGGATTTTAGGAAGGTTTAAGAAAAGATTTGGGGTTAATTGGGGTTGAGTTGGGTTGGTTTGGGCTAAGTTTAGGTCATGGGCCAAAATTGGGCTTTAAGCTTAAAATTGAAATTGGATCCACTTGTTGGTCAAATTGGGCTTGGATTTGGTCTAAATTGATATTGGGGATATTAAATTGAAGCTTTGGATTGAATTGGATCAAAATTGAGGTCAATTGGAGTGGTTTGATTGGACATTGGGCTTTCTTAAGTTAAAAATAGGTCAAATTGGGAGTTTTGGTAAAGGTAGGCTAAATTGATATAATTGGCTTATAGTATAGTTGAACAAAATGAAATTAGGAATATTTTATATTTTCTGGAATTTTTTGGGAATTTTCTGATTTTTTGGAATTTTTGGGTTAAATGGGTATTTTGGGTATTTGGAGGTTATTAGGGGGGGGGGGGTATTTTGAAAATTTTGGTATATTTGACCAAGGATGATCGATTTGAGTGGTGGGAAATGTTTAGGACTGATTTTGTGGAATTTTGGGCAGTTTTGCAAATTTTGGGCAATTTCAAGGGCATTTGGTAGGTTTGGTTGGTTTAGGGTCCCGGGGGTCAAAAATTGAAATTTTAGAAAAATGAAGATTGATTAAGTGTGAGTGAAATGAAATCACTTTGGTTGAGCCATGAAGCCATGTTAAGCTCACAAGAGCCATGAGAGGACTCATTTTAGGCATTCACTATGTTGTTCCTAACCCTCCTAGCAAGGGGCTTAGGGGTTAAGGTCCATCCATATGATTTACCTACAGGAGTCAGGGAATTAAATTGGGTAAGAATGATTTTAGGGTTGGAATTTGTGTGAGAGTGTAGACTGTGTGCAAGTCAACCCTCACTAGACTAGACCATCCAGGGCAGTCCTAAGGCCATAGAGTCCTGTAGGAAACTCATCCTTTAAACCTCAACATATTGATTTTAACCCTCCAAGTGGTTTAGGGGTTTAAAATCAAACTTGTGGGGTTTGAAGGGAGTCAAGAAGTGTTTTGAATTTCTAAGTGGTGGTGGGTTCCATTTCTAGTCCTCTAGGATAGTCAAAAGGAAAACCTATGGCTAGATCCTAAGCACTAAGAGGAAAGAAGACCTCACCAAAAATGAGGTCAACAAGATCTTGGTAGTTTCACTATCCCATGTGCTATAGGTGAAAAATTTTTTGGAAGAGCCTTATGTGACATAGGAGCTAATATTAATCTTATGCTTTTATTAACTTTCAAAATGTTAGGAATAGGAGAAATTTCCCCTACATCTGTGACTCTTCAGTTGGCCGATCGTTCCATTACTTACTCTAAAGGAGTGGTGGAAGATGTGTTAGAGAAAGTGGATAAATTTATCTTTCCTGTGGATTTTATTGTACTTGATATGAAGTAAGATAAAGAAATTCCAATCATTTTAGGAAGACTATTCCTTACTACTGGGAGAGCAGTGATTGATGTTCAAAAAGGAGAATTAACTATGAGGGTTAATGATCAAGAGGTGGCCTTTAATATTTTGAAATCTATGAAGTATCCCTCAATGGAAAAAGATGATGAATGTTTTAGGATGGAGGTCTGTGAATATTTGAGAAAAGATCATTTTGAAAATATATTGGGAAATCAAGCGGAGTATGAATTTATGTTTGAAGAAGGAATTGAAATGAAAAAAATTCAGATAGTAACAAGAATGAAGAGTTCAGAAGAGATTTGAAGTAATTGACACTATGGAAGGTGGAGATAAAAGCTTAATTCCATCTATAATAAAACCTCCTGAACTTGAGATGAAAATTCTCCCTAATCATTTGAAGTATATGTTTTTAGGAGAATCATATACCCCACCAGTTATTGTATCTCCAGATTTAAATGAATATTAAAAACAAAAATTATCGAAAATTTTAAAAAGATACAAAAAGGCTTTTGAATGGAATTTAGCAGATATTAAAGGAATCGGTCCTTCAAATTGTATGCACAAGATTTTTATTAGATGAAGAACATAAACTGAGAGTTAATCCGTAGAGGAGATTGAATCCATTAATGAAAGAAGTAGTTAAGAAGGAGATTTTAAAATGGCTGGATGCTGAAATTATTTATCCAATTTTGGATAGTGCTTGGGTAAGTCCAATACATTGTGTACTGAAAAGAGAGGAGTGACTGTTGAAGTGAATGAATGGAATGAAATTATACCACAAGACAAATTAATGGATGGCGAATTTGTATTGACTATAGAACATTAAATGCCGCCACCCGGAAAGATCACTTTCCTCTTCCTTTTCTTGATTAAATGCTGGATGGACTTGTTAGACACAAGTAATACTGCTTTCTGGATGGATATACTGGTTATCATCAAATACCTATTGCTCCTGTGGATCAAGAAAAGACAACATTTACTAGCCCTTATGGAACCTTTACTTTTCGAAGAATGCCTTCTAGATTGTGTAATGCACATGCAACGTTTCAGAGATGTATGACGTCTATCTTCAGCAGTAAGATAGATAATGGAATAGAAGTTTTCATGGATGATTTCTCTGTATTCAAGAATTCATTTGAAATCTGTTTGGAAAACTTAGCAAAAGTTTTGGAGCTTTGCGAGAAAACAAATTTAGTTCTGAATTGGGAGAAATGTCAATTTATGGTTGCAGGAGGAATTGTGCTTGGGCATAAAATTTCTGAATTTGGTATGGAGGTCGACCCTGCTAAAATTTGAGTGATTGAGAGATTGCCACCACCCACTACCGTGAGAGAGGTGAGGAGTTTCTTAGGATATGCTGTATTTTACAGGAGATATATTAAAAATTTTTCTAAAATTACCAAACCTTTGTGCCCACTTCTAGAAAATGATAGAAAATTTGATTTTAATGATGAATGTTTGCGTGCTTTTGAATTTTTGAAAGAGAAATTAATCACTCAACCTATAATTTTTTCACTTGATTGATCAAAATCATTTGAACTTATGTGTGATGCTAGTGATTATGCGATCGAAGTAGTGTTGGGGCAGTGGCATGATAAAATTTTCAAAGTCATTTACTATGCTAGTAAAACTCTTAATGAAGCTCCGATTAATTATACCACTACTGAAAAGAGAATTATTAGCTATATTATTTGCTTTTGAAAAGTTTAGACCTTATTCAATTGGAGCTAAAAGTATTGTGCATACTGACCATTCAGTTATTAAATATTTAATGCAAAAGAAGGATGTCAAACCTAGACTGATTAGATGGATACTTCTTCTGCAATAATTTGATTGTGAGATAATTGATTGGAAGGGATCTGATAACCAAATAGCTGATCAGTTGTCGAGATTAGAGTATGATAAATTATCTGAATTTGAGAAGGAAGTTACATAAACTTTCCCTGATGAATAACTTTATACTATTATGGGAAGAAATTTGCCTTGGTATACTGATATTGTGAATTATATTATGAGTGATATTATACCACCTGATTTAACAAGGTAACAACAAAAGAAGTTTAAATATGACGCAAGATTTTATTTTTGGGATGAGCCCTATCTATATAAACAGTGTAAGGATCTGATTATTACGAGATGTGTGCCACAGGAAGAAACTAATTTAATTATTCAACGATGTCATGATTCAAAATTTGTAGGTAATTTCGGTGTTGATAAAACTGCTTTTAAGATTTTACAATCTGGATTTTATTGGCCTACTCTTTTTAAGGATGTATACAAATATATTAAATCATGTGATCGATGTCAGAGAGTTGATAATATCCCTAGAAGAAATGAAATGCCTCTAAACTATAATTTGGAAGTTGAAATTTTTTATGTATGGGGATTAGATTTTATGGGACCATTTACTCCTTCATTTGGGAATTTTTATATACTGGTTACAGTTGATTATGTCTAGAAATGGATTAAAGTTATTGCTTTACCTAGATGTGATGCTCGCAGTGCTTCAAAATTTTAAAGAAAAATATATTTGTGAGATATGGAATGCCGAGAGTGATTATAACTGATGGTGGATCCCATTTCAGTAATAATTAAATTAAGAGATTGATTGAGAAATAAAATATTATTCATAGAATCTCTACTTCTTATCATCCCCAAACTAGTGGTTTAGCAGAAGTGTCTAATCATGAAATTAAAAGAATTTTGGAGAAAACCGTGGATAATCACAAATTAGATTGGTCTGCTCGATTAGATACTGCATTATGGGCTTATAGGACTGCTTTTAAGACCCTTATTGGAATGTCTCCTTATAGACTAGTGTTTGGTAAGACTTGCTATTTTCTGGTTGAATTAGAGCAAAAAGTATATTGGGTGATGAAAGAGTTGAATTTTAATTTGAAAAATTCTAGAGAGAAGAGATTTATGCAATTGAATGAATTGGAAGAAAATAGAAATGCATCTTATCACAATGACATGATCTATAAAGAGAGAATGAAATTGTGGCATGATTGGAAGATATTGAAAAAGAAATTTGAACATTGACAAAAAGTTTTGTTATACAACACAAGTTTGAAATTATTTTCTGGGAATCTCAAGTCTAGATGGTTGGAACCTTTTACATTTGTAAAAGTTCATTCTTTTGGAGCTGTTAATATTGAGGATCCTGATACTGGAAAGATTTTCAAGGTTAATGGGCATCAATTAAAGCATTACTTTGACAGGTTTAAACCTGAATTCAAAGAGATTTTAATGCTGACTCATCTCGATTAACTGAACGGTTTGTCAGGCTGACGATGTTAGAGAAAACGCTTAATGGGAGGCAACTCATATGTATCTTTATTTTTTGTGTTTGCTTGTATGTTGTAGTTGTGCTTTTATATAATTATTTTGAAATCCTAATCACTACTAAATACTTTTAAAAATTGATAAATATTGGATCGAATTGAGATATTAGAATATTTCAGGCCAAATAAAGTTCGGTGAAATTTTTTACCACTGGCACCGCCGGTGCCTAAGTACAGACTGTATGCTGAACTTCGGGATTTGAGCACCGCCGACACCTTATCGAGCTCTGCCGACACCCTATCGAGCGCCGCCAATGCCCTATTGAGCTCCGCCAACACCTAAATCATGGTGATTGTTATTGGAGTTTAGAAATTCAATTTTTTGCGGTTTTGAGCGGGATCTTCTTCCATATAACCCCCAAAACTCCATTTTAAACCTCTAACCACCAGAAAAATAAAACCTTCCTTTCCCAATTCACATCCCATGTATTCCTACTCCATAGAACCCACTCAATCTCGCATTTTCAGCTGACGAAAGTTTATCAGTTTCGAGGCGTAGCAATTATTCACCAAGGTGATGATGAAGAGGAGGATTATCAAGAAGAGAGTGTTTATTGATCAAGGTTTGGATACTCCTACTACAAGAGTTGAAGAGATAATAAAGGAAAGGCGTTGGGAAGTGCTATGTTACACTACCACTGTCGTAGTCGTTCCGGTTCTGAAGGAATTCTATGCAAATCTTCACAGGATCAACCAAGGATTCGTCTATGTGCTAGGTTGGTTTGTGCAATTCACTCCTGTGAGAATTAATGATCTCTTTATGATTGAGAATATACCTATCTACCACTATTCTAATTTTAATGCGACAAGCGATGATATGAATGAATTTTATCATTATTTGGCGGATGAAAATAAAGATTGGGAAGTAAGAGACAATGGATATATTAGTTTCCCTTCTACATCTTTAAATCTGGTGTCAATGTAGTGGCATTATTTTATTTCGGTGAAGTTATTTCCAACTTTGAATATTAGTAAAGTAACTAGGGAAAGTGTTATTTTAAATTTTTGTATTCAAACTGGAAAGCCGATTGATAGTGGAAATATAATTGTGAAATCTGTTTTAGGATTGATAGTTCATGGATCTAAATATGGGCTTGGACACCCGTCCACCATATTTCTGTTGTGTAGTTAATCACAAGTTCCGTATGAGAGTTGGGAAAAGGTTCATCTTCCCAAGAGGCCTATTGATCCAACTAATCTTTATGACCACCAAACAGTAGGAGATGAAGGTGATATGGATTTGCTTGCTGATCAACCAACTCAGACTTTACAACCCATTTAGCCTTACTTTCCTGAAAGTTCCAGAGTGATACTAAAAAAGATCAAGCAGAAAGAAAAAAACGTACAGAATATTTTGAATGCCATTAATAATATTTCTGATTTATTTAATCACATAGACTGGAGGATGAAGGAACAATTTGATCACACTGGTTGGATTAAAATGGGGTTTATTAATCTGTTGAAGAAGAATACTGTGATTGCTGAGGATTCATTTGATGAATTGTCATTTCGTCCCTTATACAATTTCTATGTGCATCGTCAATCTATGGGAGATATTAGAGAGGAAGATAGTTCGGAGACTGATGAGGAGTGTCTACTGAATTCTGCTTGTGCTTGATGTGTGTTTGTTTACTTTGCTTTGTTTTGCTTGGTGTGTTTAGTATTTGCTTTGCTTAGCTTTGTGGTTTGCTTTTGGATTTACTATGCTTAATTTCGCTGTGTGTGCTTATATTTTAGTGTTTGCTTATCGTAGTGTACTTGCAACACTAAAATATCTAAGGGTCGTTGATTTGATTTGATGAACATGTTAGAGTTTATGTTGTAATGTGGATTTTATATATAAAATTGATGTTTTGTGTTGTTTTTGCAAGAATTGTGTTAGTTATTGCTTGTGTGATGATATAGATGCTGAAGTGTTTTATGTTTTGTGTTTTTGTAATGTAGTAGTTATTTACTTTCTACGTGATGTGTGAGCCAGTTGATGTACTGTAGTGTTGTAATGAAAAGTTGAAATTGTTAAATGAAATGTGTAGTGCGTGATAGTTTTTTAGTAGTTGAGGTGTTTTGTTGGATGTTTAGATGTTTAAAGTTGATATCTCTTTACCCTGCAAATGTTTAAAAATTTTATATCACTGTTACTAACTGTTTCATACCTACTAGCTGTAAATTTTGACTAATACCAGATAGCTTTTGAAGATTTCAAGATCCTGACATAAAAAGGTTATTTTCTTTTACTCTCTACTGTTTCAAATTTATTGAAAAATTTAAGTTTGGGGGGAGGGTAGAAAAATATTAACTCTTATTTGTTCTCAACTATTATATTTTCAAAAATTATTAGCATAACTTCTGGCAGTTTGAACCACCCCACGCACTTTACGTTAATTTAAAATTACTTTTATTTGATAAAGATGTATATAAAAATATTCGATAATCGCAGAGCTATCTTTCAATGCAAGTATACGTATCGCTCAAGTAATACAGGGCTCTAATGGAGTCCTGGATATCGATCCCGCAGGGATAGTTCAGAAGCTAGGGTCAGAGGCTATGAACTAAGATTATAGAAACTAATTTAGAATCACAACTTTGTAAATCGATTTACCTATCTATCACTACTATGCAATCGTAAATAATGTAAAGTTTTAATAAACTAGTTCTGCCACAGTTAACTAATTCTACTCATAAAGTGAAGTTCAAATATATAAGTAAGAATCCTTCTCCTTTTTAAGAAATTTAAGTGAATGGATAATTAAAATTAGTTTTAAAATGGTGTTGTGCCAAATAGGAGCATACCTATTCTTTACCCTTTGGTCCAGGCATAAAGAACATTAACTAATCCTATGCTTGGTTACTGAATCTGCGACTAGGTTTGGAGGATATCGGCTCTCACTTCGGAGCTCCCACATTCCCCTCGCCCGAGGGCTAACATCTACACTTAAGAACCCAAACGATATGACTGAATTGAGTATTTTAGTCTGTCACTCTAAAATCTCCAACTCTACGCCCGATAAATATTATTTCCCTATTTATTTGCACCCTACTTTCAAGGACTTTGACCTCCCTGAATGTCGGATGTAATCTTCACTATAGTTGTTAAACTCAACATATTTTAACTAATCAATTGGCCAAATTGAAAGTAAATTAAGATTTAAGTGAAAAAATTATCATAACTTCTTTAAAATTCTATTTAGCACACTAATTTAAATTACCATTTCACAAAAATATAAAAACAAGAAGAAAGATAGAGAAACTACTCAGATTTCATGGAGAAGATACGACAAAACTTGGATTTCATATATATAAACAATTTTTTACAAACAAAAATAAGTAAATACAACTTATCTCAAATTCCTCCCCAAGCAAACTTCATGAAGTTCTTCTGAATCTCTTCCTTTCTTTACAGCACGCAAAATTCTCCTTCGAAATGACAAGGATGAAGAAATCTCTCACTTCCCTCTCGAAGACTTCCTCACAAATATCACTAATTGAACTCACTATCTAAAACTATAATGAAAACAAGATACTAACTAACACTCACGGAAAACAACAGACAACAACAATGGACACTAGCGGACACCTTTTTTGGCCCCAAATTGTTTCTTTTAAAGTGGTTGAAGAGTTTCCAAGAGTTTCCCAAACATCCCGTAAAAAATCATCCACATTCGATGCACCTCGTAAGAGAACCGACTTTCCCGCCATCGGCGGCCTCGAGCGCCCCATCGGCGGCCTTCTAGAATACTTAGCCTTAGATTCTCTTTCATAAGGCCCACTGTCAGCTGCTTTGATCTGGCCGTCGGTAGGCTTCCTTGTAATATTCTTCTAAGCTCTCGGGAAAAATCCACCCTCGGCGCCGTCGACCCGCCGTCGGCGCCCTAGATCAAATATTCACATTTTTGGTTCTTTTGCTCCAAATTCGCTCCTTTTTACATTTTTCGCTCCATTGTCCATAAATCAACATATCTGCAACAAATCATAAAAAATACCCTTTTTAAAAGTACAATATCATCAAAATCAATATAAAATAGGCATTAAAATCTTAATATATTTTCAGTGGGTCAAAATCCCCCAAACTTTACTATTACTTTTCCTCAAGTAATTTTTAGTACTACATAAAAGTTATGATTCATTGTGGTAAAGTTTTAATTCAGAAATACTATAATTTTGATTTAAATAAATATCATAGTGAGATTTTTTAGAAAGATTTTCAAGTAATTAGTTTAACTTGTAGATGTAAGCCTATCTAGTCATCAAGTCTAAAAATTATAGTTTTCTATTCATTTCAAGAATGACTATATGTTGCAATATTAATTCACTTAGAATATTCAGATGATAGGAAATTCAAGAGAACACTTCTAGTAAAGAATCTAGTCCATAAATATAAGTTCAGAAATATATTTAGTTTTCCCTTTAGGTTAATCCAAGTGAAGCCAATTTTTGATAAGGTATCTCCTCAAGCTTCTCCTCACTCACGTTTTATTTTCTTTTCATTTCTTTTCTTTTTCAGGATTGCTTTTCAATCCTTTCTTTTTCTTTTTCTTTTTCTTTTTCAAGTGAGGATTACTATATCTAGATAGCCTGTTAATGATTTTGAACTTCACTCTTCTTTTCCTAAATTTGAAACTGATAACATTCCTTTCTCTTATATGTAATTCATAGTCTTTACATCATTGATTCCCAATCTTTTCTTTCTCAACTAAATTCCTAAGATTCTTAATATTTTAGAATATATTTTGTTTTACTTTAAATAGGTAACTATAGTCTTATCCTCTTATACCAAATATCTTAACCTATAAAATTGATTTTCATTACTAAAAATATTTCTTTGAATCTTCTACAACATTTAAATAATATCTAAATATAGTTAACTAAATTAAATTTATCACAAAAATCATGTTATAAATTTTGAAAATATTTTAATTTGAGAACACTGTTGACCTCAATTTTGGTGAGGTCTTTTGCTTCTCTCTTTAGTACTAAGGATCTAGTCTTAGGCTTTTCCTTTGACTAATCTTAGAGGACTAGAAATGGAACCCACCATTTAGAAATTCAAACTACTTCTTAACTCCCTACAAACCCCACAAGCTTGATTGTAGACCTCTAATCACCTAGAGGGTTGAAATCAAATGTGGAGGTTTAAAGGATGAGTTCCCTGTAGGACTTTTTGGCCTTAGGAATACCCTGGATGGCCTGGTCTGGTGAGGGTTGGCTTGCACATACACTACACTCTCACACACAATCC
Organism: Papilionanthe hookeriana x Papilionanthe teres; assembly: GCA_022702705.1. Lineage (NCBI taxonomy): Eukaryota > Viridiplantae > Streptophyta > Magnoliopsida > Asparagales > Orchidaceae > Papilionanthe > Papilionanthe hookeriana x Papilionanthe teres. Next base: position 112,512,481 of record CM040430.1, on the reverse strand, counting down.
AAGTTCTAAAACGACACTCTTACCCAACTTGACTTCCTGACTCATGTAGGTAATTCATATGGATGGTCCTTAACCCCTAAGCCCCTGGCTAAGAGGGTTAGGAACAACATAGTAAATGCCTCAAATGATTCCTCTCATGGATCATATGGGCTTGATGTGTATTCATGGCTCAACCAGAATGATTCCATTTCACTCACACTTGATCAATCTTCCTTTTTTTAAATTTTCAGTTTTTGACCCCCGGGGCCCCGGACCCACTAAACCTACCAAATACCCTTAAAATGACCCAAAATTTGTAAAGTTACCTAAATTACCCAAGATACCTCAAAATCAACCCTAAACACTTCCCACCACTTAAATTGACCATCTTTGGCCAAAAATACCAAAATTGTCAAAAATACCCCTAAACCCCCCCCAATTACCAAAATACCATTTTACCCCAAAAATCCAAAAATTCTAAAAATTCCCAGAAAATTCCAGAAAATCCCAAATATTCCCAAATTCATTTGTTTCAGCTACACCATGGGTCAATTTTGACAATTTACCCCACTTTTACTAAAACCCCCAATTTGACCCATTTTTAACCCAAGTGAACCCAATGTCAAACCAAACCACCCCAATTGACCTCAATTTTGGTCCAATTCAATTCTAAACTTCAATTCAATATCCCTAATATCAATTTAGACTAAATACAAGTCCAATTTGATTGACATTTGGGCCCAATTTCAATTTGAAGCCTAAAGGCCCAATTTTGGCCCATGACCTAAACCTAGCCCAAACCAACCCAACTCAACCCGAATTGGCCCCAAATCTTTTCTAAAGCCTTCATAACATCCCCATAAACAAAACACTAACTTGATTTGCCCAAAATTTGAACCTAAACTTCACCCAAACCTAACCTAAAACCAAAACCCCTTAAATTGACCTAAGCCCAAACCTAACCCAAATAGGGCCAAATCCCAAAATTAGAGCCCAACCAAAGTTGAAAACCCTTTGTAACACTCCCAAAAACATTTCCCAACATTAATTTTACACCAAATTCAACCTTAACCCAACCTTAGCCCAAGTTAACCCATTTTGGTCCACCTTGGTCCCTTGACCAAAAAAGCCCAAATTCAACCCAATTCTACTCCAAATCACACCAAATTGATTCCAAACCACTCATGACACATCCCTAAATCAATTGCAACATTTATTTGGCACAATCCTTTACAAAATTTTCATCCTAAATTTACTTTAAATCCAAAAGCCTACTTCCTTAAACCACTAGCCCAAAATTAATCCAAAGCCTACATGACATTTTCATCTCATCATCCATTTAATTAAATCACACCCTATGTTTCAAATTCATCATTGAATTTTTCTAAACTAGGCCATGTGCCAAATTACCCCTAAATACCAAAAAACCTTATAATCCTTTTTCATAAAACAAACTAACCTTTTCCAAGCCAAATGTAAGCCAAATGTGAGCCATTTACAAGCCCTATGAAGCCATGAGAATTTTGACACCTCACCATGTCATTTATGGAAAATGGAGGGGCCCCTTTCTTAAGCCTTCCTTAAGATTTTTTAACCTCATCCATGATACACACTAAACCAAGTTAGCCACCTAATCCTTGATGGAGACTACACCATTTCCTTTTGGCTGACCCAAATGAATCTTTTCAGCCTAGATCTTGGCCTTGGGTGGTGCACCAAGCCCAAAACCATGGGTTGACCCATTTGAACCCAAAATAACATTCTCCCCATGCCATTTCAATCCAAATCATTTACACATGTCCAAAGCTAATTGTTGCCACCAAACTCAAGCCCTGACCTCTCTGACCCTGAGGGTGACCCATGCCTAGCCGGCCAGCCACCTCAGCCGCCGGAAACCAACAGGCCGAGAGACTTGATTTGAATCAAAAATTCAATTTGAATTAGCTGAGCTGTCCCATGCCCAATGGCCATTGCAGCTGTTCTTCCCTTGCCCTGAGCAGTGGATCCAAGCCATTAAACCCCCCTGGGAGGCCCTCCAGCCACCTCTATTTAAACCCACTCACCTCTCGGCCAAACAAGGTGATGAACCAGACCTTAAGGAAACTCTGCCAAAATTGCTCCAGGACCTTCTCCTAACCCAGAGCAGTTGATCCCCAGTGTTCCTTTGCCCTAAACCCCATTAACAGAGCTCAATTTCTGAGTTGAAAATCCACCTAAAAATAGGATACTTCACCACAGTGAGCCAATCTTCAAATTGATTGACCCTACACCTTCACCAGACTAAGAGGAGAAGTTCCCCAGCAAAAGCCCCCTCACCAGGCCAGCTAGTTCTTCTAGCCTCCAAACTTTCTGATCGGCCTTGGTCACTTTCATACTTCGACAATTCCCCACAGCCAGGGACTTCATCTGGAGCTTGCTTGGACTCAATCAAAGGTGACACAACCCTCAGATCAAAACTTCACTTCTCGGAGCAAAGGTATGAATTCATTCTTCCTTCTGAGCTTCCAGAAATTCTCCATTTTGTTTGGGTTAATTTCATAGCTTATAAACCGTTTGAGAATCGAGAGAGATATTAGGGTTTGAGTGTGGACGGTCACGGGTGCACACCAGTCGTAGACGATGGCCAGGAGTCGTTGGATCGTGCGTGTATCGAGCGGACGGTCGAGATTAAGCTGGACAGCAGAATGTTACGTGAACAGCGGGTCCCTGGAGCGCTGTGTCAGATGGCGGCGACGAATCATGGAGCGACGCGTGGGCTTTCGATCCGGACGAGGATGACGCGGCGTAGAGTGGGATAAGTAGGAAATTAGGATATTTTTTGAATTATTTAAATACCAGAACTTCAAAAATTCATATCTTTGCATAACAAAATCACAAAAATAAAAAAAAATACCCTCTTGCTCAAGGAACAGAGGAGAATAATGTGGAAGAGAAATCAAGTTAATTGGATGAGTATTTTATTTTTAATAATTTATTTACTATTTCCAATGTTTTGATTCTCCATTTGCATAGAAAATTCACCATGGTATGAGACCATAAGGCTTTTGAAACCTCTGATCTTGGGACATTCCCTGAATTTTTCGAGGTCAGAGGCCATCTCTGTGAAGAGTTATTGATTTTTCAAGTTCATGTCACTGTTTTAGATATTTTAATTCCAATAATTAGCATGTAGTAAAATAAATTCTAGGAAAATTTGGTGATATTTCTTAGGACCAGGGGACCCTATGAAAAATATATTTTGAGTTAAATCATTCATGATAACCTTAATTGGCCTAAACTCCCAAAATTGAATTTGAATTAATTAGGGGTAACCACACACCAAATTGACTTGAAAACAATTTCCCATTGTTCTTTAGGGTCAGAGGAACCTTACATAAAATTTTGAAATCAATTTGACTTGATTAACTCCACCAAATGGATTTATTAATCCTCATAAGCAAAATGGAACTTTAAAAATTCATAACTCCAAAAATACTTTTAAAAAATTCACAAAAATGGTTATAGAGCTTCTCTGATATCAGGGGAGTTGAAGAAAATAAAAATCACAAAAAAATTAAAAATCATAAAAAGGAACAAACCAAGTATTTTTTCTAAGTCCCTAGGATAACATATTGAATTTTAAAGGCTTAATGTAATTCTTAATATTAAAAAATGAATTTTTAACCTTTTTCACTAAAATAATTCTAATAAATCAAAGAAAAATCAAAAAATTATAAAATATATTTCTATGGACCCCTTGAGGTGACAGAAATTTAAGAAAAATATAAAATCAAATTTTCAATTTTTATTTTATTTTAAAATTAATTAATACTCCAAAAGTAAAAATAATTATAATAAATAAAATATAATTCAAAAAATCACAAAAATTGGTCCAAGTGGTCTTCTAGTCATTAGGAATATCCTATAATTTTCTTAAGGACAGAAACTTTAGCTTGGTCATGTTGTTGAATTTTCTTTGAAAACCCCTATTTTTTACTAAAAATAATTATATAAATAAAATTAAATTCAGAAAAATCACATTTTTCTCCTCTAATGTCTTAATTGACATGTGAGTGAGGTGACATAAAAATTTCAAATTCATTTGAGCTCAATTTAGTGAGTTAGGAAATAAATAAACCTAAAAGGGCATAAAGGTAATTAAGAATTTTAACCCTTAATTAAAACTTTAGGTTTAATCAAGATGGAGGGTAAAATATTTGATTTTAACTTTCTCTTGGATGATTGAAACTTAGGGAAACTAAAGGGTAGAAACCCATTAAACACTTTGAAAATTTTAAAATGAAACTTTAATTAATTAAATAATTTAAATTTTGGAAAGAATATATTTAAAATTTAGATTATTAAAATAGGAATATTATTAAGAGGACATTTATTCTTTAATTTAAAAATCCCAAAATAAGTCAATTCAATAATATTTAGTTCTTAACTAAAAATTAAAATAATAATTAGAATCAAATTTAAAATCTTGGAGTTAAATTAAATTAAATTAAATTAAGTCAAGTCAAAGTTTAAATTAAATTAAATTAACACCTTAACAATTAAATTAAAATAAATTTAAAATATTGAAACAAAAATTAAACTAAATTAAAATTAAATTAAATTAAACTAAAATTTAAATTAAATTAAATTAAAATTAAATTAAAATTAAATTAAAATTAAATTAAAAATTAAATTAAATTAAATCAAATTAAATTAAATTAAATTAAATTAAATTAAAATCACTTAATAACAAACCGAGATGAAATAATTAAGAGTTAAATCAAAACATATCAATAATTTCAACACCTCTTTCTATCTAAGTAAATTTAAAATATAAACATCAATATGAAATACTAAGATATTTGAAAGGGTAAATATTTAAATTAAAATTAAAATAATTTGAACTCTATTCTAAACTTAAAATTATTAATTAAAACCTCATAATTAAATTAAATCACTTTAAATCATTAACTCAAACTTTTAATTAAGAATGATTAAAATTCTCAATAAACCAACTTGCCTCTAACGTCTTTAATTATTACAACTCTTAACTAGAGTATTAAGTAAGATGTCACTTCATTCATCAGGTAATCAAATACTCAAGTTCACTGAGCAAGAGACAAAGTTTAACTAAACTCCTGGATGACTAATTCACCTGTGCAACAAAATTTACTTGGACTCAAAATAATCTCAGAAGTATTGAAAAGATGTTTAGGACTTGTCCTAAGCACTTCCTCAATATGATAGGATGTTTTAGAAGAAGAATTGAATTTAATTGTTATTTGATGAAGAAAATCATCCTTAAACCAAACCAAGAACCTAGACTTCATAAGAGATGACTAGTTATATGATTAGGAATTTGGTAGACAACCAAAACCCTTCCCTTAGCTTTACCTAGGTATTTGTTGAAATATTTAAATGCCTTAACATGTGTTTTAAGTGCAGCTTGGGATGACGAGAAGACCCTTCAGGTAAGCTTTTATTTTATTGCAATTTACTTTATTGCAATTTACTTACATGCACTGTACTTTACTTTTTTTGCATGATAAATAAGACTGTTGCATGAAAAGCAAAAACTTTAGGATAGTCCCTGAACTGAAACCAAAACTAAATTAAAAGTCATTGCAAGATAAAATTCACCGCCACAACATTCCAAAATATAAAACAACTCAAAATTTAATCACAAACAGAACAACAAAACTACAATTGTAACTAAATTAAAACGTCTCATTGAATGATCGGGAATACCTTAGGTGTTGCTAACGAGATTTCCTACGGTCTAAATGAAAGTGTGGAACTCATTCAGTTGAGTTTAGTAAATACATCTGGACTAAGTGAATTCGATGAAAATAACGGTGTCGGGATGACGGAACCGTGGGATCATAATCGGTTCTGTTTAAACAACTTTAAGATTTGTTTTAATTAAAATATTAAAAAACACTTGGATTTTTAGATTCCCTCTAAACCAAAACAATTCTCTCATCTCCCGATTTATGACTTTTAAAACTAAACCTCTGCAACAACAAGGAGCTTGGAGCATAGTGGGCAGCACGGCCATCGTCGTCGGCAAAGCTGAAATCTACTTCAACAAAACCTTTCCTAGAATTAAAAAACAAAGCCATAGGATTTCGAGGTAGTTTGCCTAGTGCTACATAAATCCTCAACTCTTCGTTAGGCATTTGCATGATCATGTCATGCAAATTAAGCCCTAACTGGTCTTAGGACTCCGAGGTAGCCGTTTGATACGACATAAACCCTCACATCTTCGAGGCTATTTGTGTGATTATGTCATACAAATATAAGACCTAAATAAATAAAATTGGTAGGATTGCAACATTAAATAAACTCCCAAATTGAAGCCAAACAATAGGATAGTTTGGGAAGTTGCCAAGATTCTTCTTGGATCCTCAGCTTCTCCTAGTTCTCTTTCTTTGGATTCCTAAAATAAACTGTTCCGAATTTGAGCTAATCCCTATTGAAATTTCCAAAACTCAATCCTTTGAAAACCTTAAACTTTGAAATTCTTGAAAGCAAAACCACTGATCATTATCGACAGTTTTCTTAACTGATTCCCATCATTTAAGATGTAATTAACTATAGGGGCTTACCCTTATAGGGAACTTTAAGAACCCAGGTAATATAAACCCTGCTTAATTCCTTTATATTAAGCAGGGGAACTTGTCGGCTTATAAAGTTGGTTCGCAGACCAAACGGATGTCACAGATCTTCTAGTTTATTTAATCGAGACCCATCATGAAGCAGTGTGTCTATTCTTCGGGATAGATACACGGTTTGTGATACGGTGCTCGTTTATATAAACTATTTGGGATGTGAGATCGGTTTGATTTCATATCTTAAAATTTTCAAATTTAAAATTATTTTCAAAATCAAATACTACTTCCTAAATTATATATATATTTAAATTAAATTTAAAATTTAAAGTTCAACGATAATTTTTGTAGGCGTGAGTCTAGCACTTGATGAAAAGAGGGTGAGGGATGGAGCAGTGATAGAGATTGACTCAGACTTCACACCAGCCAGCTTACAATACAAAGAAAATGATTGGATCCCAGTTGATCGAGAAGAACTTCACAACCGAGACGAGTGATGAAAATGGGTGGCTTGAGCCACCAATCCAGACAACAAGAAAAGAAAATCAAACGCCGCGTACACAACCGGAGAAGATAAGAAAGTTAAGTCCATGGTTGCCATAGTAGAGGGTAGGCTTGTCAGCGCCGCGCCAGCAGAAATTCAAGGGGTAAGGAGAGCTACTCTCACTGCTACCTAGTGAAGAAATAAGAATCGTCTCATTCGCAAAATGTTGACCAAGTTAGCAGAAGATCAACATAAATAGAAAGTTGATACCGTTAGTGCAAGTGCTCAAAGGAGACCGGTTCGTCAGGAACCAGAAAGAAGAAAGTCAATTCCAAGAAAATCGGAACAGATAAGAGAAATACCAAAAAAGGCAGAAATAGAGTCAGTACCTCGACGCCGAGCAGATGTACCGGATCCGAAGAGTCTTGTTGCGAAAGCAACCCCGGAGGATGTCCCTACATAGACTATCCCCGAGGAGCCGAGACATGTAAAAGAACTGCTGGGGTTGAGCCATACATCCTGGAGTATGTTACTAGACACCGAGGACTTCAGATAATCCTAGAATACGAGCTGGAGAAAATGCAACTAGTTAAGAAGAAAACCTTTGAATACTTTGAAAGAATCAGAAACAAGAGGGTCAACATCTTGGAGGGCCTCGAGCTGCATACAGATGTGTTGTCAGATTATGAGCAACAAAAAATTGTACACTGCATCCTCGAATTACAGAAAATGGGTCGAGCTAGCCGCCTGAGAGAAAAGACATATTCAGAACCCCAAAGGTGGATGCTAGGAAAAGGAGGAGTTACAATCCAATGCAGATGTTGCTACAATTTTTCCATAGACAGAAAAGGAAATCCACTAGGGAAACTCCGTCGCAGTGAGGTGGATTCGATGCCATGAATCATTAAGAGAATGGTGAAAAGGATGATAACATGGAGGGTATTGCCTGCAGATTGCATACCCAATGCACTGCATTATTAACATCTACGAGGAAGGCGACCGCATACCTCCGCATATCGACCATCATGACTTTCTTAGACGCTTCTGCACAGTGTCATTCGTCAACCAGTGCAACATCATGTTCGAATCTAACCTCTGGATTGCAGGCCCCGGTGAGTTCCAAGGGCCGGTGGATATAACACTACCGATAGGTTCCGTTCTGGTGTTAAAAAGAAACGGAGCAGACGTTGCGAAGCATTGCATTCCAGGAGTGCTTGTGGAGCGGATCTCAATTACTTTTAGAAGAATGGATGACAGAAAAATGCCTTACCACTTTCAGCCAGATCCAGAATTGGAGAGCCTCCGGCCCTACGAGCTGTGAGTTACATGGGAAATAGCACACCTCCAATACCCATCCATGTGGCATTCCTGCCAAGGGTGGCTTGGAAGGTGATGTTATTGCCCATGTTTCTTACTATTCAGACATGAATTTTTTGACAGACGCTTTTGGATGGATTAACAAGAATCTTACACAATCCGTTTTGAATTTACATGGATTGTATGAGACATAAAATTTCCGAGGAAAATGTCATCATGATTAGATCAAGTTGTATGATGTATTTTCAGCAAGTTGGAATGAAAACGACTACGTCGTATTTTGCTTTCACCTCTTTTTGTGCAAATTACTGGGAAACGCCATTAGAGTTAAATGAATTTTGAACGAAGAACAGAAAAGAAAAGAAAATAAATGAGAACTTTTCCTAATAATCTGATTATTAAAATGAACTTCAAATTCACATGAACACTAAATAAACAAAAACAAAATAAAATGGGATCGTTAAAGGACAAAAAAAAAACAAATCTAAATTTCAAATTAAATTCCGATCTGAATCCTCTGATTCGAACCTTTCAGTTTTTTCCTCAATCGAAATCTGTTTGAAACTCTTTTGAAATTTGAATATTTTCCTTGACTTATTGCTAAGTCAAGTCTTTTCAGATTGGTACACTTACCAGCTCCTTTCAGTTCTCTTTCCTCTGTGTTTTAGAGGATCGACTAGTTCTATTGACACGGAGCCACGAACTTTGTTCGATTTGGTTCTGATGGCATGAGACTGGGTCCCCCTCCATACAGATAAATCTTCGAAACTGGAGCCTAACTTCCAGTTCTCTTCGAGGCTAGAGCCTTACTTCTAGTCCTCTTTTAAACTCTCGAGACTGGTATCTAAATTCCAGTTCTCATTCTGGGATCAGTACCTAAATTTTGATTTCCATCTATTCGAGATCGATACCTAAATTTTGATTCTCTTTCAAATTGATACCTATTTCAATTCTCAACTCTCTAGAATGGTACCTAAATTTCAGTTCTCATTCTGGGATCAGTACCTAAATTCTGATTCCCATCTTCCGAGATCGATACCTAAATTTCCATTCTCTTTTGAATTGATCCTAAATTTCAATTCTCAACTCTCGAGACTGGTACCTAAATTCCAGTTCTCATTCTGGGATCAGTACCTAAATTCTGATTCCTATCTTTCGAGATCGATACCTAAATTTCGATTCTCTTTTGAATTGATACCTAAATTTCAATTCTCAACTCTCGAGACTGGTACCTAAATTCCAATTCTCATTCTGGGATCAGTACCTAAATTATGATTCCCATCATTCGAGATCGATACCTAAATTTCGATTCTCTTTCGAATTGATACCTAAATTTCAAATCTAAATATTCGAGACTGGTACCAAATTCCAGTTCTCTTCCTTAGAGATCGGTACCAAATTCCTACTCTCTTTCGAATTGATACCTAAATTTCAATTCTAAATTTCTGAGACTGGTACCAAATTCCAGTTCTCTTCCTTCGAGGTCGGTACCTAAATTCTGACTCTCATTCGAGATCGATACCTAAATTTCGATTCTCTTTCGAGGTTGATAGCAAATTTCAATCCTCTCTTTCGAGACTAGTACCAAATTCCAGTTCTCTTCTTTCGAGGTCGGTACCTAAATTCCGACTCTCATCCGAATTGATACCTAAATTTCGATTCACAACTTTCGAGACTGGTACCTAAATTCCGGTTCTCATTTTGAGGTCGGTACCTAAATTTCGACTCTCTTTCCGAGATCGATACCTAATTTTTTATTCTCTTTCAGGTTTGATACTTAAATTTCAAATCTCACTCTCTCGAGATCAGTACCTAAATTCTGATTCTCATCCTTTTTCTGTTGATAATTAAACTCTGATTCTCACTCCGAGGCTGGTACCTAAATTCCAGTTCTCTTCGCAATCCCGAGGTTGAAACCTAGGTTTCAATTCTCATTTCAAATCCAAATTTCAAATTCAAAGTTTCCTTAAATTGATTTTAAATTAAACTTCAATCGAAATTGAAACTCAGAACAAATCGAAATCTAAACTCACACATTGAAACTTGAAATTTAAAAGTAAAATGAAATCTAAATCGAATTCTCCACTTCCTGTGATTTGGAGTTCACCTCCTTCCCTTTCCCCAGCGAGAGTTCAGGAATCTCCAGTCTTGGAAATATACCTGATACTCCCCGGCGGAAATTCTTCTACTTCGTCCTAAGTTTGTCACTTGGACATCTGTGTTGGTTTTGTTGATCTCTTCGGTCAACGCCAATATGCGCGGTGTGCTTGGTTAGCACACCACACCAATTGGGGGTCCATTTGTTGACCTCAATTTTGGTGAGGTCTTTTGCTTCTCTCTTTAGTACTTAGGATCTAGCCTTAGGCTTTTCCTTGACTAATCTTAGAGGAATAGAAATGGAACCCACCATTTAAAAATTCAAACTACTTCTTAACTCCCTGCAAATCCCACAAGCTTGATTATAGACCCCTAATCACCTAGAGGGTTGAAATCAAATGTGGAGGTTTAAAGGATGATTTCCCTATAGGACTTTTTGGCCTTAGGAATACCCCTGGATGCACTGATCCGGTGAGGGTTGGCTTGCACATACACTACACTCTCACACACATTCCAAGTCCTAAAACCACACTCTCACCCAACTTGACTTCCTGACTCTTGTAGGTAATTCATATGGATGGTCCTTAACCCCTAAGCTCCTAGCTAAGAGGGTTAGGAACAACATAATGAATGCCTCAAATGAGTCCTCTCATGGCTCATATGGGCTTGATGTGGTTTCATGGCTCAACCAGAATGATTCCATTTCACTCACACTTGATCAATCTTCCTTTTTTTAAAGTTTCAGTTTTTGACTCCCGGCCCCAGACCCACTAAACCTACCAAATACCCTCGAAATGACTCAAAATTTGCAAAGTTACCTAAATTACCCAAGATCCCTTAAAATCAATCCTAAACACTTCCCACCACTAAATTTGACCATCTTTGGCCAAAAATACCAAAATTTCCAAAAATACCCCTAAACCCCCCCCCAAATTACCAAAATACCCTTTTGCCCCAAAAATCCAAAAATTCTAAAAATTCCCAGAAAATTCCAGAAAATCCCAAATATTCCCAATTCCATTTTGTTCAACTGCACCATAGGCCAATTTTGACAATTTACCCCACGTTTACCAAAACCCACAATTTGACCCATTTTTAACCCAAGTGAACCCAATGTCAAACCAAACCACCCCAATTGACCTCAATTTTGGTCTAATTCAATTCTAAACTTTGATTCAATATCCTCAATATCAATTTAGACCAAATCTAAGTCCAATTTGATTGACATTTGGGCCCAATTTTAATTTGAAGCCTAAAGGCCCAATTTTGGCCCATGACCTAAACCTAGCCCAAACCAACCTAACTCAACCCCAATTGGCCCCAAATCTTTTTTAAAGCCTTCACAACATCCCCATAAACAAAACACTAACTTGATTTGGCCAAAATTTGAACATAAACTCCACCAAAACCTAGCCCAAAACCAAAACCCCTTAAATTGACCTAAGCCCAAACCTATCCCAAATAGGCCCAAATTCCAAAATTAGAGCCCAACCAAAGTTGAAACCCTTTGTAAAGATCCCATAAACATTTCCCAACATTAATTTTACCCCAAATTCAACCTCAGCACAAACTTAGCCCAAGTTAACCCAATTTGGCCTAACTTGACCCCATTACCGAAAAAGCCCAAATTCAACCCAATTCTACTCCAAATCACACCAAATTGATTCCAAACCACTCATGACACATACCTAAACACATTGCAACATTTATTTGGCACAATACTTTACAAAATTTTCATCCTAAATTTACTTTAAATCCAAAAGCCCACTTCCTTAAACTACTTTAAAAGCCCATCCAAAATGATTTCAAAAACCCCAAAATCAATCCAAAGCCTACATGAGACTTTCATCTCATCATCCATTTAATTAAATCACTCCCTATGTTTCAAATTCATCATTGAATTTTTCTAAACTAGGAAATGTGCCAAATTATCCCTAAATACCAAAAATCCTTAAAATCCTTTTTCATGAAACAAACCAACCTTTTCCAAGCCAAATGTAAGCCAAATGTGAGCCATTTACAAGCCATATGAAGCCATGAGAATTTTGACACCTTACCATGTCATTTATGGAAAATGGAGGGGCCCCTTTCTTAAGCCTTCCTTAAGCTTTTTAACCTCATCCGTGATACACACTAAACCAAGTTAGCCACTTAATCCTTGATGGAGACTACACCATTTCCTCTTGGCTGACCCAAATGAATCTTTTCAGCCTAGATCCAGGCCTTGGGTGGTGCACTAAGCCCAAAACCATGGGTTGACCCATTTGAACCCAAAATAACCTTCTCACCATGCCATTTCAATCCAAATCCTTTACACATGTCCAAAGCCAATTGTTGGCACCAAACTCAAGCCCTGACCTCTCTGACCCTGAGGGTGACCCATGCCTGGCCGGCCAGCCACCACAGCTGCCGGAAACCATCAGGCCGAGAGGCTTGATTTGAATCAAAAATTCAATTTGAATTAACTGAGCTCTCCCATGCCCAATGACCATTGCAGCTGTTCTTCCCTTGCCCTGAGCAGTGGATCCAAGCCATTAAACACCCCTGGGAGGCCCTCCAGCCACCTCTATTTAAACCCACTCACCTCTCGGCCAAACAAGGTGATGAACCGGACCTTAAGGAAACTCTGCCAAAATTGCTCCAGGACCTTCTCCTAACCCAGAGCAGTTGATCCCCAGTGTTCCTTTGCTCTAAACCCCATTAACAGAGCTCAATTTCTGAGTTGAAGATCCATGCAAAAATAGGACACTTCACCACAGTGAGCCAATCTTCAAATTGATTGACCCTACACCTTCACCAGACCAAGAGGAGAAGTTCTCCAGCAAAAGCCCCCTCACCAGGCCAGCCATTGCTTCCAGCCTCCAAGCTTCGTGATCGGCCTTGGTCACTTTCATACTTAGACAATTTCCCAGAGCTAGGGACTTCATCTGGAGCTTGCTTGGACTCAATCGAAGGTGACACAACCCTTAGATTGAAGCTTCACTTCTCTGAGCAAAGGTATGAATTCATTCTTCCTCCCGAGCTTCCAGCAATTCTCCATTTTGTTTGGGTTAATTTCATAGCTTATAAATCGTATGGATGTGTTCTTCTCTTCAAGATTAATCGATAAAGTATAAGAACTCGAAAATCCATTGAGAATCGAGAGAGATATTAGGGTTTGAGTGTGGACGCTCACGGGTGCAGACCAGTCGTAGACGTTGACCAAGAGGCGTTGGATTGCGCGTGTATCGAGCGGACGGTCGAGATCAAGCCGGACAGCGGAATGTTATGTGAACTGTGGGCCCCTGGAGTGCTGAGTCAGATGGTGGTACTGAATCACAGAGCGACGCGTAGGCTTTCGATCCGCCGTAGGTTGTCGCGGGGCCGAGTTGGATAAGTAGAAAATTAGGATATTTTTAGAATTATTTAAATACCATAACTTCAGAAATTCATATCTTTGCATAGACAAATCACAAAAATAAAATAAAAATACCCTCTTGCTCAGTGAACAGAGGAGTATAATGAGGAAAAGAAATCAAGTTAATTGGATGAGTATTTTATTTTTAATAATGTATTTACTATTTCCAATGTTTTGATTCTCCATTTGCATAGATAATTCACCATGGCAAGAGACTATAAGACTTTTTAAGCCTCTGATCTTGGGAACATTCCCTTAATTTTTCAAGGTCAGAGGCCATCTCTGTGAAGAGTTATTGATTTTTCAAGTTCATGTCATTGTTTTAGGTATTTTAATTCCAATAATTAGCATGTTGTAAAATAAATTCTAGGAAAATTTGGTGATGTTTCTTAGGACCAGGGGACCCTATGAAAAATATATTTTGAGTTAATTCATTCATGATAACCTTAATTGGCCTAAACTCCCAAAATTGAATTTGAATTAATTAGGGTTAACCACACACAAAATTGACTTGAAAACAATTATACATTGTTCTTTAGGGTCAGAGGAACCTTATATAAAATTTTGAAATCAATTGGACTTGATTAACCCCACCAAAAGGATTGATTAAGCCTCATAAGCAAAATGGAACTTTAAAAATTCATAATTCCAAAAATACTTTTCAAAAATTCACAAAAATAATTTTGGAGCTTCTCTGATATCAGGGGAGTTCAGGAAAATTAAAATTGGAATTTTCTAAAAAGGTTTATTTTTCACAATATTTTAATATTTTAATAATTAAAAAATAATAAAAATCACAAAAATATTAAAAATCATAAAAATGTTACATTTTGACTCCTAATCACTTAGGAATAAACCAAGTATTTTTCCTAAGTCCCTAGGATAAGATATTGAATTTTAAAGGCTTAATCTTATTTTTAATATTAAAAAATGAATTTTTAACCTTTTTCACTAAAATAATTCTAATAAATCAAAGAAAAATCAGAAAATTATAAAACTTGTTTCTCTAGACTCCTTGAGGTCAGAGAAATTTATGAAAAATATAAAATATATTTTTCAATTTTTATTTTATTTTAAAATTAATTAATAATCTAAAACTCTAAATAATTATAATAAATAAAATATAATTCAAAAAATCAAAAAAATTGGTCCAAGTGGTCCTCTAGTCATTGGGAACATCCCATAATTTTCTTAAGGACAGAAACTTTACCTTGGTCATGTTGTTTTATTTTCTTTGAAAACCCCTATTTTTTACTAAAAATAATTATATAAATAAAATTAAATTCTGAGAAATCACATTTTTCTCCTCTAATGTCATAATTGACATGTGAGTGAGGTGAAATAAAAATTTCAAATTCATTTGAGCTCAATTTAGTGAGTTATGAAATAAATAAGCCTAAAAGGGCATAAAGGTAATTAAGAATTTTAACCCTTAATTAAAACTTTAGGTTTAATCAAAATGGAGGGTAAAATATTTGATTTTAACTTTCTCTTGGATGATTGAAACTTAAGGAAATTAAAGGGTAGAAACACATTGAAAATATTAAAATGAAACTCTAATTAATTAAATAATTTAAATTTTGGAAAGAATATATTTAAATTTTGGATTATTAAAATAGGGATATTATTAAGAGGACATTTATTCTTTAATTTAAAAATCCATAAATAAGTCACTACAATAATATTTAGTTCTTAACTAAAAATTTAAATAATAATTAAAATCAAATTTAAAATCTTTGAGTTAAATTAAATTAAATTAAATTAAGTCAAGTCAAAGTTTAAATTAAATTAAATTAACACCTTAACAATTAAATTAAATTAAATTAAAAATATTGAAACTAAAATTAAACTAAATTAAAATTAAATTAAATTGAAATTAAATTAAATTAAATTAAAACTAAAATTAAATTAAAATTAAATTAAAAGTTAAAATTAAATTAAATTAAATTAAATTAAATTAAAATTAAATTAAATCAAAAAATTAAATAAAATAAAATTAAATTAAAATCACTTAATAACAAACCCAGAGGAAATCATTAAGAGTTAAATCAAAACATATCAATAATTTCAACACCTCTTTTTATCTAAGTAAATTTAAAATATAATCATCAATCTGAAATACTAAGATAATTGAAAGTGTAAAAATTTAAATTGAATTTAAAAATAATTTTAACACTATTCCAAACTTAAAAAAATTAATTAAAACCTTATAATTAAAATAAATCACTTTAAATCATTAACTCAAACTTTTAATTAAGAATTATTAAAATTCTCAATAAACCAACTTGCCTCTAAAGGCCTTAATTATTATAACTCTTAAATAGAGTATTAAGTGAGATGTCACTTCATTCATCAGGTAATCAAATACCCAAGTTCACTGAGCAAGAGACAATGTTTAACTAAACTTCTGGATGATTAATTCACCTGTGCAACTAAATTTACTTGGACTCAAAATAATCCCAGAAGTATTGAAAAGATGTTTAGGACTTGTCCTAAGCACTTCCTCAATATGACGGGATGTTTTAGAAGAAAAATTGAATTTAATTGTTCTTTGATGAAGAAAATCATCCTTAAACCAAACCAAGAACCTAGACGTCATAGGAGATGACTAGTTATAGGATTAGGAATTTAGTAGACAACCAAAACCCTTTTCTTAGCTTTACCTAGGTATTTGTTGAAATATTTAAATGCCTTAACATGTGTTTTAAGTGCAGCTTGGGATGACAGGAAGACCTTCCAGGTACGCTTTTATTTTATTGCAATTTACTTTATTGCAATTTACATACATGCACTGTACTTTACTTTTCTTGCATGATAAATAAGACTGTTGCATGAAAACCAAAACCCTTAGAATAGTCCCTGAACTGAAAACAAAACTAAATTAAAAATAATTGCAAGATAAAATTCACCGCCACAACATTCCAAAATATAAAACAACTCAAAATTTAATCACAAACAGAACAACAAAACTACAATTGTAACTAAATTAAAACGTCTCATTGAATGATCGCAAATACCTCGTATGATGTAACCCACGTGTTGCTAACGGGATTTCCCACGGTCTAAATGAAAGTTTGGTACTCATTTAGTTGAGTTTAGCAAATTCATCTGGACTAAGTGAATTCGATGAAAATAACGGTGCCGGGATGACGGAACCGTGGGATCTTAATCGGTTCGTTTAAACAACTTTAAGATTTGTTTTAATTAAAATATTAAAAAACACTTGGATTTTAAGATTCCTCTAAACCAAAACACTTCTCTCATCTCCCGATTTATGACTTCTAAAACTAAACCTCTGCAACAGCAAGGAGGTTGGAGAATAGTGGGCAGCACGGCCATCGTCGTCACCAAAACTGGAATCTACTTCAACAAAACCTTTCTTAGAATTAAATAACAAAGCCATAGGATTTCGAGGTAGTTTGCCTAGTGCAACATAAATCCTCAACTCTTCGTTAGGCATTTGCATGATCATGTCATGCAAATTAAGCCCTAACTGTTCTTAGGACTCCGAGGTAGTCGTTTGATACGACATAAACCCTCACATCTTCGAGGCTATTTGTGTGATTATGTCATAAAAATATAAGACCTAAATAAATAAAATTGGCAGGATTGCAACCTTAAATAAACTCCCAAATTGAAGCCAAACAATATGATAGTTTGGGAAGTTGTCAAGATTCTTCTTGGATCCTCAGCTTCTCCTACTTCTCTTTCTTTGGATTCTTAAAATAAACTGTTCCGAATTTGAGCTAATCCCTAATGAAATTTCCAAAACTCAACCCTTTTGAAAACCTTAAACTTTGAAATTCTTGAAAGAAAAGCCACTGATCATTATCGAGAGTTTTCTTAAATGATTCCCGTCATTTAAGATGTAATTAACTATAGGGGCTTGCCCTTATAGGAAACTTTAAGAACCCAGGTAATATAAATCCTGCTTAATTCTTTTATATTAAGTAGGGGAGCTTGTCAGCTTATAGAGTTGGTTCGCAGAGCAAACGGATGTCACAGATCTTCTAGTTTATTTAATCGAGCCCCATCATCAAGCAGTGTATCTATTCTTCGGGATAGATATACGGTTTATGATTCGGTGTTCGTTTATGTAAACTATTTGGGATGTGAGATCGTTTTAATTTCATATCTTAAAATTTTTAAATTTAAAATTATTTTCAAAATAAAATACTAATTTCTAAATTATATATATATTTAAAATAAAATTAAAATTTAAAGTTCGCCGACAATTTCTTTTGGAGACCCCCTTTTCAAAACACACTTAACCTAAAAATATGCCGACAAACACATAATAGTTAATCTTTTTCTCCCCCCAAAATATAAAGTTTTCAATAATAGAAATAACATGGGTGGAAAGAAAAAAAAATTCTAAATATATAAATCATGCCTTTACACTTTAGGCATTTTCTTCTCTCTGAAATTTTTGCATGTTCTTCTCAAAATTTTACTTCAACTGACCTTTAATATTAGGAACTTTTCTACACATATAACAGTTTAGAGAATTTTCTGGGGTAATGAAATTTTGAAACAAGTATATAAAAAAAAACATTTAACTACAATAATTAACTACACTACACAGGACAGTACGAAATAACATTTGCATTTCACAACACAATAACAAACAATCTATTAATTAGACTAAGAGTTCACAATTACAACCACAATTATGCATCACAATCTAGAAATGAAATATAAACTACAAACACAATACAAACCTCAGAAAATAAAATAGTTCATAAAATACAAATAACATAATGAAAATACTTTAACAAAACATAAATACATCACATCACAATCACATATCAAAATCCCAAGCTATGTCTTCATCTCCCTGGTCAGCAGGTGGACTGGGTTGATATCGAGTATATCAGGGGCATTTTAGAAAAGTAACATTAGGCTCACCTCTATAGTATCTAGCCTGAGCATCATAACAAGCAATCTCAAAATTTGAATGTCGCTGAAGATATTCACTATCATGATCATGTCTACGCTCTAATCCTTCAATCCTTTGATCTATTCTCCAAAGTCTTTCATCTATCTTTTCAAAACTTTTCCATTGCAGGGTTATCTCATTCATGAAATCATAAAGAGTAGGAGAGCTAGACGCAGGAGGGTCATAATTAGTAGAGGGGATATCTCTACTGGTAGAAGGTGCTTTACTCCTACTCCCAGATCTCCATTCTTCATGGGATTCGTAATTCTTCAAATTGGCTTTACTAATGGATTTCATAGGAAATACCCATTCTTCATCGTCTCTAGCTTCCACTCTAGACAATTGGCAAAGTGCAAAAATAGGCCAGGATGTCCTAAATATCCACTTGATTCACTCTTTGCCGTGACCATAATATTCTTTTAAATAATACTTCCCACATTTATAGTTCTATTGTTTTAAATACAGAAATTTAGAACAGCTCTATCTCTTGATACTTTACTATGGTGATAGGTAGGTAGCAGAGTAGAAAAAAAATGAAATAATGTCATGCCTTAGCTATGTCATTCATCATAGAAAGAGGAAAGTTAATCCGTTAACGATGCTTAATTTTCCAAGCTCCTTTCCCATCAGCGAGAAAGTCAATAACATCATCTAACAGACCTTCCATAGTTCCACATGTTTCATACTTTCTAGAATAATAATCGTGAAGCTCGTACAAAGAATTAATGCATGTAGCATTAAAATCAACAAAAAAACCTCTTACTTTGACAGGCTCATCCTCAAGTTGAGTCAGATTTACATAGAACTCTTTTACAACTTCTACAACAGCCTTGTTAGTAGTGTAACAAAAGTTCTCCCACTTCCTTTCTCTAATAACTCGTTCCACCTCTCCTCCAGGATTATCGAAAACTTGATCTTGAATACACTTCTTTCCTTAAAAGATTGAAGTGTATCTAGATTGGGCTTTAGCATTTATAAACCGAGTCTCATCAAATTCTAGTTGCCTCTTTTGACATGGAGCCATTTTTCGATCTATCAAAATTACAAAAATCCAAACTAAATTCCAATACTATAATATAATGGCTTCCAAAGGTGACTTAAAGTAATCTAAATCAAGTTCCATGAATTCCTTCTAAGTCTTTTCTCCGCATTTTCAATTTTCCCAAAATTCCACAATGTGGAAGAAATTCATGGTGAAAATAAAACATTTTTACTTAGGAGGGAAGCTCTTACTGAGAGAAGATGAAATCTTGTGTTAAAATGGGTTGAAATCACTCCAAAGCCAAGATCTCTCAAGCCCTAGGTTGAAATTTTCAGTGAATAAAGGAAGAAGACGATGAATTGTGGCGGTTGATTGGTCAAAATCATGGTTAAAAGGTAATTTATGGGATCTCGCCGTCGGTGGGCTTGTTCGTGCTTTCGGCGGGCTTAATTGAATTTAATTTCAATAGTCTCGGGAAAAACACGCCGTCAGCAGCCTCGAGCGCGCCGTATGTGAGATTCTTAAATTTTGATCATTTTTTAAATTTTTGCGATTTCGATCAATTTTAAGCCTCGTCGCCATCCGTTCGATAATTTTAAACATAAATTTTAAGTGATTAAGCGATGTATTAACACAAATAAACATACACACAAGAAAACTTCACAATTATATATTAAATCCAAGTGTTACAATACATATTACATAACAAACAAACCAGGTATTTTCTCAACCTAAATTCCTCAATTCGGCATTGTAATTCAAGCCACAGTACTCTAAACGCTGAAAACAAAACATTCCAAACATAATCTCAACTATACTGAGATCAAAAAGCATACAATCGAAAGAAAACAAACAAACATAGTTCAAATCAAGTTCAATATAAAGAAATATAATAAGTAAAGCAATTCTACTACTCTCCTGAATCAATGCTGATTTCTCCTCTGATATCACTTATCGCTTAAACATGGACGAACAGGTTATAGAAAGGTCGGAATGGGAATTCTTCAGTTGAATCTTCTTCAATCCATCCCATTATTCTCATTAAGTGTATCAAACTTGCTTCAAAATGTCCAATATGATAAAAATGCTCTTTCATTCTCCAATCAAGGCGATTAAAGAAATCAGAGATATTGTTAACTGAATTCATTAAATTTTGTGCATGGTTCTCCAAATTCTTGATTCTGTGTAAGATCATCGATGTCTTGTTCGCTACAGGAGGTTGAATTAGAACAGAGTTTTGCGATGCTTGATCCATAATCATGCCCATATCATTCTCCTCATCATTGGCTGGGAACATTCTGGTTGGGTCTAACGGTTTCTAAAGTAGAAGTACCTTCTCCAAAATTTTGTATGATACTTGAAACAGACTGCATTTTGAGAAAATTGTTGAAGGATGTCCAAGCCCTTAAGATGATCCCTGAACGATCAGGCCAAAAATAGACTTCACAATAATTGATCCAATATCAATTGGCCATCCCATATGAATGTAGTAGTTCAATATAGCACTCTCTTTGGTGACTTTACCGATCTTCATCGTCGGTAATAACTTTACAAATATGAAAAATTGCCAATGTCTTGAAACATGGTTTAAACGTGTAGCAGAAAAACTGACATACTCGCTTTTTCTAACTTCCTAGTCTTTAGTTTTGTCCGTCAAATATTGGTATATTTCATTCATCTTATCTCTTGTCGGCACGAAATTGGAATAATGGCAGACAGGAACATTCTCAAGTATGTACAATTCATTAATTTGTCTAGAATTAAATGTTATCCACCTACCTCGCACATATACGCTTCCTTGGTTGATTCCATGCAAATTGATAAAACTCCTTCACCACAGGAACGACTACTGCGGAAGTAGAGTAGCAAAATACTTCTCATCTTTGCCGCACGATCATTTCTTCAATTTATGTTGAAGGATTGTTTAATCTTCGATTCACAAAACCTCTTTCTTTAATTAGCCTCCTCTTTGACATCACTTTGTTGAAAAGTTGTTGTGCCTCGGCACTAATGAACTTACGCTGGTTGAACACTCAAAATCTAGGGTGATCTATGGAATTAGAAGCCATTAGAGAAGAATTCAAGGGAGCTTCCATTCTTTTTTTAGGAATGTAGAGTTTTGGAACTGTCCATAGAAGTTTATAGGGGATAAATTTGCTAAAATCCCCAAAAAATCATCGTTTCAAACTCAAAAAACTGCCCACTCGTTGATCTCGCTGTCGACGGCCTCGATGGAGCCGTCGGCGAGCTCTGTGCAATTAAATGTCAGGGCCCTCAGGAAAAACCTGCCGTCGGTGGCATTGAAAGTGCCGTCAGCGCCCTAGGAAAAATTTTGCACAAAAACGTCGTGGTCAAATACGTTCCAAATTTTCTCCATGGATCCAAATTCTATGATGATCAAAGGGTAATTACAAGCAGTAGAATTCAGTACTATCACAAACTAATGATAATTTCAAACAAACACAAAAAAATAAAGATATTTATGGGTTTCCTCCCATAAAGCGCTTGGTTTAACGTCGTCAGCCCGACCTATTCAAGTGTTATTCAGGTTAACTGAGCATTAAAACCTCTTTAAAGTTTGGTCTTTTTCCCTCAAAATATGGTTTAAATCTATGTCCATTTAATTTAAATCTATTCCCATTCTTCGGATCTTCAATCTCAACAGCTCGATAAGTATAAACTTGAGTTACAGTAAAGGGTCCTAACTAACGAGAATTCAATTTCCCAGAAAATAACTTCAACCTTGTATTGTAAAGCAAAACTTCTTGTCCTGGTTCAAAGTTCTTCTGGTTAATCTTTCGATCATTTTTAAACTTCAGCTTTTCCTTATAAATTCTATCTTTATGATAAGATTCAATTCTTAATTCTTCTAATTCATTCAATTGTTATAATCTCTTCTTACTAGCATTTTTCAAATTATAATTGAATTCTTTAATCCCCCAATATGCTTTATGCTCCAATTCTACTAGTAAGTGGCAAGTCTTTCCAAAAATGAGTCTGTAAGGAGTCATACTAATAGGAATTTTATAAGCAGTCCTGTATGCCCATAATGCAGTTTCCAGTCTTGCAAACCAATCTACTCTACTAGAATTTACAATCTTTTCTAAAATTTGTTTAATCTCACGATTAGAAACTTCTGCTAAATCACTGGTTTGAGGATGATAAGCAGTAGAGAATCTATGAACAATACTATACTTTTCTGCCAATCTTATTCCTAAAATGGGATCCTCTGTCAGTGATAATCACTCTCGACATTCTGTATCTAGTGAAAATGTTTTGCATTAATAATCTTGAAACACATTTAGCATCACAACGAGGTAAAACTTGTGCTTCAATCCACTTTGATACATAATCAACTGCCATCAAAATATATAAGTTCATAAATGAAGGAATAATGGTCCCATGAAATCTAATCCCCAAACATCAAAAATCTCAACTTCTAACCTGAATTTCAGAGACAATTCATTTCTTCTAGATATATTACCTACTCGTTGGCATCTATCACAAGTTTTGATATATTTGTAAATATCTCTAAAAAGAGTAGGCCAATAAAATACAGCATGTAAAATTTTGTGCGCAGTTTTATCAATCCCAAAATGTCCTCCAAATTCAAAATCATGAAATTTTTGAATATTAGTTTAGTTTCTTCATAAGGCACACATCTCCTAATAATAAGATCGTTACATTGCTTATATAAATATGGTTCATCCCAAAAATATATTTTTGGATCATGAATGAATTTTTTTTGTTGCTGCAGTGTTAGCATCAGTGGCAAAATATTGCTTATCATATAGTTAACTATATCAGCATACCAATGTATTTCCCACTCATTAAAATTATAAAGTTGTTCATCAGGGAAACTGTTTGTTATTTCATTGTCGGTGTCAGATGATTCATGATATTCTAATCTCGACAAATGATCAGCAATTTGATTGTCAATTCCTTTTCTATCAATTACCACAAAATTGAATTCTTGCATTAAAAGTGTCCATCTAATTTATCTTGGTTTAGTATCCTTCTTTTGTTTCAGAGATTTAATAACATAGTGATCAGTATGTACAATACATTTAATCTCAATTAAATAAGATCTGAATTTATCAAATGCATACACAATAGCTAGTAACTCTTTTTCAGTAACCGTATAGACATCATTAAGAGTTCTACTAGCATAGTATATAACTTTAAAAATCTTATCATATCTTTGACCAAGAACAGCTCTAATAGCATAATCGCTAGCATCACACATTAATTCAAATGGTTTCTCCTAGTCATGTGAAACTATTAGAGGTGCTGTGATTAGGTTTTCCTTTAATAACTTAAAGGCATCTAAGCAATCTTCAGTAAACTCAAATTTCTTATCTTTTTCTAAAAGTTGGCATAGAGGTTTGGAAATTTTTGAAAAATCTTTAATATATCGCCTGTAGAAACCAGCATGTCCAAGAAAACTTCTTACCCCTCTCACTGTACCAGGAGGTGATGATTTAGCTATTTGTTCAATTTTTGTAGGGTCTACTTCCATGCCATTTTCTGAAATTTTATGCTCTAATACAATTTCTCCTGCAACCATAAATTGACATTTCTCCCAATTTAGAACTAAATTAGTTCTTTATCAAAACTCTGTTGACCTCAATTTTGGTGAGGTCTTTTGCTTCTCTCTTTAGTTCTTAGGATCTAGCCTTAGGCTTTTCCATTGACTAATCTTAGAGGACTAGAAATGGAACCCACCATTTAGAAATTCAAACTACTTCTTAACTCCCTGCAAACCCCACAAGCTTGATTGTATACCCCTAATCACCTAGAGGGTTGAAATCAAATGTGGAGGTTTAAAGGATGAGTTCCCTATAGGACTTTTTGGCCTTAGGAATACCCTGGATGGCCTGGTCTGGTGAGGGTTGGCTTGCACATACACAACACTCTCACACACATTCCAAGTCCTAAATCCACACTCTCACCCAACTTGACTTCGTGACTCATGTAGGTAATTCTTATAGATGGTCCTTAACCCCTAAACCCCTAAACCCCTGACTAAGAGGGTTAGGAACAACATAGCGAATGCCTCAAATGAGTCCTCTCATGGCTCATATGGGCTTAATGTGGCTTCATGGCTCAACCAAAGTGATTCCATTTCACTCACACTTGATCAATATGCATTTTTCCAAAATTTCAATTTTTTTGACCCCCGGGGCCCCGGACCCACTAAACCTACCGAATACCCTTGAAATGACCCAAAATTTGCAAAGTTACCTAAATTAACCAAGATCCCAGAAAATCAACCCTAAACACTTTCCACCACTCAAATTGACCATCTTTGGCCAAAAATACCAAAATTTCCAAAAATACCCCTAAACCCCCCCCCCCAAAAAAAATTACCAAAATACTATTTTACCCCAAAAATCCAAAAATTCTCAGAAAATTCAAGAAAATCCCAAATATTCCTAATTTCATTTTGTTCAACTACACCAAGGGCCAATTTTGACAATTTACCCCACTTTTACCAAAACCCCCAATTTGACCCATTTTTAACCCAAGTGAACCCAATGTCAAACCAAACCACCCCTATTGACCTCAATTTTGGTCCAATTCAATTCTAAACATCAATTAAATATCCCCAATATCAATTTAGACCAAATCCAAGTCCAATTTGATTGACATTTGGGCCCAATTTCAGTTTGAAGCCTAAAAGCCTAATTTTGGCCCAAGACCTAAACCTAGCTCACACCAAACCAACTCAACCCCAATTGGCCCAAAATCTTTTATAAAGGCTTCATAACATCCCCATAAACAAAACACTAACTTGATTTGCCCAAAATTTGAACCTAAACTCCACCCAAACCTAACCCAAAACCAAAATCCCTAAAATTGACCAAATCCTAAAATTAGAGCACAACCAAAGTTGAAAACACTTTGTAACACTCCCATAAACATTTCCCAACATTAATTTTACATAAAATCCAACATTAGCCCAACCTTAACCCAAGTTAACCCAATTTGGCCCACCTTGGCCCCTTTACCAAAAAAGCCTAAATTCAACCCAATTCTACTCCAAGTCACACCAAATTGATTCCAAACCACTCATGATACATCCCTAAACCAATTGAAACATTTATTTGGCACAATCCTTTACAAATATTTCATCCTAAATTTACTTTAAATCCAAAAGCCCACTTCCTTAAACCACTTTAAAAGCCCATCCAAAATGATTTCAAAAAGCCCAAAATCAATCCAAAGCCTACATGACACTTTCATCTCATCATCCATTTAATTAAATCACTCCATATGTTTTCATCATTGAATTTTTCTAAACTAGGCCATGTGCCAAATTATCCCTAAATACCAAAAATCCTTAAAATCATTTTTCATGAAACAAACCAACCTTTTCTGAGCCAAATGTAAGCCAAATGTGAGCCATTTACAAGCCATATGAAGCCATGAGAATTTTGACACCTCACCATGTCATTTATGGCAAATGGAGGGGCCCCTTTCTTAAGCCTTCCTTAAGCTTTTTTAACCTCATCCACGATACACACTAAACCAAGTTAGCCACCTAATCCTTGATGGAGACTACACCATTTCCTTTTGGCTGACCAAAATGAAGCTTTTCAGCCTAAATCCAGGCCTTGGGTGGTGCACCAAGCCCAAAACCATGGGTTGACCCATTTGAACCCAAAATAACCTTCTCCCCATGACATTTCAATACAACTCCTTTACACATGTCCAAAGCCAACTGTTGGCACCAAACTCAAGCCCTGACCTCTCTGACCCTGAGGGTGACCCATGCCTGGTCGGCTAGCCACCACAGCTGCCGGAAACCACCAGACCGAGAGGCTTGATTTGAATAAAAAATTCAATTTGAATTAGCTGAGCTGTACCATGCCCAATGGCCATTGCAGCTGTTCTTCCCTTGCTCTAAGCAGTGGATCCAAGCCATTAAACCCCCCTGGGAGGCCCTTCCAGCCACCTCTATTTAAACCCACTCACCTCTCGGCCAAACAAGGTGATGATCCAGACCTTAAGGAAACTCTGCCAAAATTGCTCCGGGACCTTCTCCTAACCTGCAGGCAGCTGATCCCAAGTGTTCCTTTGCCTCAAAACCCATTAACAAAGCTCAATTTCTGAGTTGAAAATCCACCCAAAAACAGGACACTTCACCACAGTGAGCTAATCTTCGAATTGATTGACCCTACACCTTCACCAGACCAAGAGGAGATGTTCCCCAGCAAAAGCCCCCTCACCAGGCCAGCCATTTCTTTCTGCCTCCAAGCTTTGTGATCGGTCTTGGTCACTTTCATACTTAGTCAATTCCCCAGAGCCAGGGACTTCATCTGGAGCTTGCTTGGACTCAATCGAAGGTGACACAACCCTCAGATTGAAGCTTCACTTCTCCGAGCAAAGGTATGAATTCATTCTTCCTCCCGAGCTTCTAGCAATTCTCCATTTTGTTTGGGTTAATTTCATAGCTTATAACCGTATGGATGTGTTCGTCTCTTCAAGACGAATCAATAGAGTATAAGAACTCAAAAATCCATTGAGAGTCGAGAGAGATATTAGGGTTTGAGTGTGGACGGTCACGGGTGCACACCAGTTGTAGACGATGACCAGGAGCCGTTGGATCGTGTGTGTATCGAGCGGACAGTCGAGATCAAGCCGGACAACGGAATGTTATGTGAACCGCGGGCCCCTGGAGCGCTGAGTCAGATGGCGGCGCCGAATCACTGAGCGATGTGTAGGCTTTCGATCCGCCGTAGGTTGACGCGGCGCCAAGTCGGATAAGTAGAAAATTAGGATATTTTTTTAATTATTTAAATACCATAACTTCAAAATTCATATCTTTGCATAGAAAAATCACAAAAATAAAATAAAAATACCCTCTTGCTCAGTGAACAGAGGAGAATAATGTGGAAAAGAAATCAAGTTAATTGGATGAGTATTTTATTTGTAATAATGTATTTACTATTTCCAATGTTTTGATTCTTCATTTGCATAGCATGACACTATAGAGCTTTTGAAGCCTCTGATCTTGGGAACATTCCCTTAATTTTTTATGGTCTGAGGCCATCTCTGTGAAGAGTTATTGATTTTTCAAGTTCATGTCACTGTTTCAGGTATTTTAATTCCAATAATTAGCATGTTATAAAATAAATTCTAGGAAAATTTGGTGATGTTTCTTAGGACCAGGGGACCCTATAAAAAATATATTTTGAGTTAATTCATTCATGATAACCTTAATTGGCCAAATCTCCCAAAATTGAATTTGAATTAATTTGGGTTAACCACACACCAAATTAACTTGAAAACAATTCTCCGTTGTTCTTTAGGGTCAGGGGAACCTTGCATAAAATTTTGAAATCAATTGGACTTGATTAACCCCACCAAATGGATTGATTAAGCCTCATAAGCAATATGAAACTTTAAAAATTCATAACACCAAAAATACTTTTCAAAAATTCACAAAAATAGTTTTGGAGCTTCTCTGATATCAAGGGAGTTCAGGAAAATTAAAATTAGAATTTTCTTAAAAAGTTGATTTTTCACAATATTTTAATATTTTAATAATTAAAAAATAATAAAAATCACAAAAATATTAAAAATCATAAAAATGTTACATTTTAACTCCTAATCACCTAGGAACAAACCAAGTATTTTTCCAAAGTCCCTAGGATAAGATATTGAATTTTAAAGGCTTAATGTAATTTTTAATATTAAAAAATGAATTTTTAACCTTTTTCACTAAAATAATTCTAGTAAATCAAAAGAAAAATCAAAAAATTATAAAACTTGTTTCTCTGGACTCCTTTTGGTTAGAGAAATTAAAGAAAAATATAAAATCTATTTTTCAATTTTTATTTTATTTTAAAATTAATTAATACTCTAAAAATCAAAATAGTTATAATAAATAAAATATAATTCAAAAGATCACAAAAATTGGTCTAAGTGGTCCGCTGGTCGTTAGGAACATCTCATAATTTTCTTAAGGACAAAAACTTTACCTTGGTCATGTTGTTGAATTTTCCTTGAAAACCCCTATTTTTTTACTAAAAATAATTATGTAAATTAAATTAAATTTAGAAAAATCACATTTTCTCCTCTAATGTCTTAATTGACATGTGAGTGAGGTGACATAAAAATTTTAAATTCATTTGAGCTCAATTTAGAGAGTTATGAAATAAATAAGCCTAAAAGTGCATAAAGGTGATTAAGAATTTTAACCCTTAATTAAAACTTTAGGTTTAATCAAAATGGAGGGTAAAATATTTGATTTTTTTTTTTTATCTTTCTCCTGGATGATTGAAACTTAGGGAAATTAAAGGGTAGAAACCCATTAAACACTTTGAAAATATTAAAATGAAACTCTAATTAATTAAATAATTTAAATTTTGGAAAGAATATATTTAAAATTTGGATTATTAAAATAGGGATATTATTAAGAGGACATTTATTCTTTGATTTAAAAATCCCTAAATAAGTCACTTCAATAATATTTAGTTCTTAACTAAAAATTGAAATAATAATGAAAATCAGATTTAAAATCTTGGAGTTAAATTAAAAGTAAATTAAATTAAGTCTAGTCAAAGTTTAATTAAATTAATTAACTCCTTAACAATTAAATTAAATTAAATTTAAAATATTTAAACTAAAATTAAACTAAATTAAAATTAAATTAAAATGAAATTAAATTAAATTAAACTAAAATTAAAATTAAATTAAAATTAAATTAAAAGTTAAATTAAATTAAATTAAAATTAAATTAAAATTAAATTAAATTAAATCAAATTAAATTAAATTAAATTAAATTAAAATCACTTAATAACAAACACAGATAAAATCATCAAGAGTTAAATCAAAATATATCAATAATTTCAACACCTCTTTCTATCTAAGTAAATTTAAAATATAAACATCAATCTGAAATACTAAGATAATTGAAAGTGCAATGATTTAAATTGAATCTAAAAATAATTTGAACACTATTTCAAACTTAAAATTATTAATTAAAACCTCATAATTAAATTAAATTACTTTAAATCATTAACTCAAACTTTTAATTAAGAATGAATAAAATTCTCAATAAACCAACTTGCCTCTAAAGGCGTTAATTATTATAACTCTTAAATAGAGTATTAAATGAGATGTCACTTCATTCATCAGGTAATCAAATATCCAAGTTCACTGAGCAAGCGACAAAGTTTAATTAAACTCCTGAATGATTAATTCACCTGTGCAACTAAATTTACTTGGACTCAAAATAATCCCAGAAGTATTGAAAAGATGTTTAGGACTTGTCCTAAGCACTTCCTCAATATGACGGGATGTTTTAGAAGAACAATTGAATTTAATTATTCTTTGATGAAGAAAATCATCCTTAAACCAAACCAAGAACCTAAACGTCATAGGAGATGACTAGTTATAGGATTAAGAATTTGGTAGACAACCAAAACCCTTCCCTTAGCTTTACATAGGTATCTTTTGAATTATTTAAATGCCTTTACATGTGTTTTAAGTGCAGCTTGGGATAACGGGAAGACCCTCCAGGTACGCTTTTATTTTATTGCAATTTACTTACATGCACTGTACTTTACTTTTCTTGCATGATAAATAAAACTGTTGCATGAAAACTAAAACGTTTAGGATAGTCCCTGAACTGAAACGAAAACTAAATTAAAAGTCATTGCAAGATAAAATTCATCGCCACAACATTCCAAAATATAAAATAACTTAAAATTTAATCACAAACAGAACAACAAAACTACAATTGTAACTAAATTAAAACGACTCGTTGAATGATCGGGAATACCTCGGATGATGTAACCCACATGTTGCTAATGGGATTTCCCACGATCTAAATGAAAGTGTGAAACTCATTTAGTTGAGTTTAGCAAATTCATCTGGACTAAGTGAATTCGATGTAAATAACGGTGCCGGGATGACGGAACCGTGGGATCTTAATCAGTTCTGTTTAAACAACTTTATGATTTGTTTTAATTAAAATATTAAAAAACACTTGGATTTTAAGATTTTCTCTAAACCAAAACACTTCTCTCATCTCCTGATTTATGACTTCTAAAACTAAACCTCTGCAACAACAAGGAGCTTGGAGCATAGTGGGCAGCACGGCCATCATCGTCGGAAAAACTGGAATCTACTTCAACAAAACCTTTCTTAGAATTAAATAATAAAGCCATATGATTTCGAGGTATTTTTCCTAGTGCAACATAAATCCTCAACTCTTCGTTAGGCATTTTCATGATCATGTCTAGTAAATTAAGCCCTAACTGGTCTTAGGACTCCGAGGTAGTCGTTTGATACGACATAAACCCTCACATCTTTAAGGCTATTTGTGTGATGATGTCATACAAATATAAGACCTAAATAAATAAAATTGGCAGGATTGCAACATTAAATAAACTCCCAAATTGAAGCCAAACAGTAGGATAGTTTGGGAAGTTGCCAAGATTCTTCTTGGATCCTCAGCTTCTCCTACTTCTCTTTCTTTGGATTCTTAAAATAAACTGTTCCGAATTTGAGCTAATCCCTATTGAAATTTTCGAAACTCAATCCTTTGAATACCTTAAACATTGAAATTCTTGAAAGCAAAACTACTGAACATTATCGAGAGTTTTCTTAAATGATTCCCGTCATTTAAGATGTAATTAACTATAGGGGCTTGCCCTTATAGGAAACTTTAAGAACTCAGGTAATATAA
Organism: Papilionanthe hookeriana x Papilionanthe teres; assembly: GCA_022702705.1. Taxonomy (NCBI): domain Eukaryota; kingdom Viridiplantae; phylum Streptophyta; class Magnoliopsida; order Asparagales; family Orchidaceae; genus Papilionanthe; species Papilionanthe hookeriana x Papilionanthe teres. Next base: position 112,480,995 of record CM040430.1, on the reverse strand, counting down.
ACCCTGCTTAATTTCTTTGTATTAAGCAGGGGAACTTGTCAGCTTATAAAATTGGTTCGCAGACCAATTGGATGTGACAAATCTTCTAGTTTATTTAATCGAGTCCCAACATCAAGCAGTGTGTCTATTCTTCGTGACAGATACACGGTTTGTGATGCGGTGCTCGTTTATATAAACTATTTGGGATGTGAGAACGGTTTGATTTCATATCTTAAAATTATTAAATTTAAAATTATTTTCAGAATCAAATACTACTTTCTAAATTATATATATATTAAAATTAAATTTAAAATTTAAAGTTTGCCGACAATTTCTGTAGGCGACCCCCTTTTCAAAACACACTTAACCTAAAAATATGCCGACAATTTCTGGCGACTCCGCTGGGGACTAGTTCCTCTCTCCATTTTGATTAGATGGTTTTGCTTTCATAAATCGGTAGTGTATCCATGTCCCTAGTGGAGAAAACTACTATTCTTCCGTTGGAATACCCCGTTCATTTCTGTCTTGAATGAGTATAGCCAACTCCTCTCGGATTTAGGGGCCACTGTTTAGACACCCCTAAACGAAGTGGTTCCGAGATCATTTTACCTTCTTTCTAAGGTGGGGTGGACCCCCAATAGGTGTTAGTTTTGGAGCGGTCCTTCGAATTGAGAAGTCTTACGAGACTTTCTCTTCCTTTCCAATTCTGAATCGGATCCTTCACCTTTTCTATACCTTTAAACATTCTGTTCCTAATAAACAAATCCTCTAATAAACGACTCTTTTAGTAAACAAATCCTTTTAAAATCATAAATACATGAACGAAAATGTGTTCGGACTCTTTCTTTTTTCGTCCTAAGTTTTGCGACAAAAGGAAGCGTAATTCGGGACTAATACCCAGAATCTACCACTGCAGAAAATGACTGCGCCAAAGTTAATTTTCTCCTTCACCAATGGAATGGACTTCGCCGTTTACAAGGATGAGCTGCCCGACAATGGAATCATCCATTTTGGACAAGGATTCGACAATACAGATATCAAGTTTGCTGACGTCACTCTCTTCGCACTAATGGACAAAGTGTCAGAAACTGAGAAACCCCTGATTGAGTTCAACCTGAAATTGACTCAAGAATTCCCTCCCCTGCAAAGGGTTCCAGCTGCAAGGAGTACTACTGTTCATAGGAGGAATGTTGTCTCTACCCCCACCTACACTTACCCCGACTTCTGCCAAACTAAAGGGGAAGGAAATCCAAGTCTGTGATGAGCCTGTCACCGTGGAGGGTACATATTTTGCTACAATACCATCTATTTTTGAGATTGGGTCCAGTTCAAGAGTTGCACCCCTAACTCGGACTCAAATGAGAAATAGAAGCAGAAAGATCGCTAAGATCGAGAAAGCCAAAGCTGCTGAAGTTTCTTTTCTAGAAGAAATTCCTGAGAAAAGAGAAGAACTGCCTGAGTATATACCTCTGTTGGAAGGGAGCAGATTTCACCCTCTCTCTGCCGCATCAGATGAAGAGAATGTCCGTAGGATCGCCGCTGCATTACCCCGACCTGCGTACTACAGCAATTACAAGAGGAAGAGGGATAAGACTACGTTATTTGCTCGACTGCAAGCTGTGATAGAAAGATTGGCAAAGAAAGAAAGATGCCCTGTGTCAGAAATCTTAAGAAGGATGGGACGGGTGCCAGCTAAATCCCGCCTCGGACCATGAATAGAGCCTGTTGCTGCCACAGAGAAACCAAAGAAGAAGATAAAAGCCAGTTCACCCGTTGTTGTATCGTGTCTACAAATTAGGGATGATACCACCTTCCAGCATATAGCCGACAGAACATCCAGTCCTAAGCTTCCGGCTGTGAGAAGGATGGTATAGCGACCTACTACTGGTGAGCTAAGACCAAAACAATGTCCTGAGAAGAAAAGTCTCATCAGGAGACTTGAATTAGAAGAAAGTGCTACTGCAATAAAGGGGACTCCTAGAAAAGAAGTTCAACAACCGTCACGTGACAACTGCGAGACTGTGCGGAAAAGGCCACTAGAGGATGCCATGGACAAGTTAGAGACCGACATCCAACGATTAGCAAAAGAAAGAGAAGAAAAACTAGAGGATGAAATTGACTCATCAGAGTTCATGGATGAGGAGTATGCCGAGATCAATATGGTTGAGACACGAGCATCATCAACTTCACAAGGTGCTCCAGCAGCTGCAGAAAGAGATGAATCAGAAGTGATGAGGGCACAGCTTCGGGAAAGAGATGACACAATTTCCCAGATGGTAAAAAGGATGGAAGAGATAGCTGCCGCTTTAGCCACTCTCTAGAGTCAGGTTCAGCCTCAGAAAGAAACACCCCCAGAGATCATTCATATTGCAGATGGAGGAAAAGAGATCACATCCGTCAACGGAGACGAGCCACCAAAGAAGAATTCTGCATAAAGCATGATTCCATAAAAGGACATTAAGAACATGGTAGAACAGCAGGTGCGAGAAGCCCTAGCACAATCTAAGAGTGGAGCATCTACAGACGGGTAGACCTTACCCCGAAGAGTTCGATGCGGTTCAATACCCGAAAGGCTTCGTACCACCTCTGTTTAAGACTTTTAATGGAACGGGAAACCCCCGGCAGCATGTCGCACATTTTCGTGCTAGTTGCTGCAATGCCGGTGGGAGTGACGCTTTACTCTTTCGTCGGTTTGTCAGCAGTTTGTCGGGGATTTCCTTCGACTGGTACGCAGAATTGCCGAACGGCTTAGTAAAGACCTTTTCAAAACTAGAGAATCTCTTCGTTAAGCGGTTTGCTGGGGCTCAGCACCACATCACTATCGGTGTTCTAGTCGTGGAGAAACAGAAGCCGAACGAGACTTTAGTGGATTACATACTTCAGTGGAGGAATTTAAGCATGAAATGTGAACTACAGCTTCAAGAACAACATGCAGTCGGCATCTTGCTCAAGAGTATCCATGGCCCGATAGCATTTCTCCTTAAATGATTTACAATCAAAACTTTTGAGAAGTTGCTTAGCAAGGCCGGGAGCTTGCAAGAAGAGGCAAAGCAGTTAAGTTTCGTAGACAAGACCGATAAGCAGAAAACTATGAAAGCATTTGAAAAGAAATCTGGAATTGTCACGGCAATAGATAAGGGCAAGCAGCCACTGCAGATACCGCCAGAACGACCTCAGCCTAGTTACCAACCACCGCAACGAAATACCAACAACCACCACAAATCTATGAACAACCTCAGCAGAGCAACCAACAGCCTCGACCAAGCTATCAGTCACCTCAGCATTATGAACAACCGCCTCGTTCATCGCATACCTTAAGAGAACTTCTAAATAGAGAGTATCCATTCAAAACTAAAGCAATAGTGAAGATGTTATGCAGCTTAATGAAGACGCCGGATTTTCAACTGCCAGAGCCCAAGAAGCCGGATGAAGTCAGTAAGAAAGATCATCCGAACTATTACCCTTACCACCGGATGCTCGGACACAAGATAGGGGATTGCATCACTTTCAAGAGTTAGCTTGATGATAATCTTCAGAAAGGGAACATAACGATCCCAAAGGAATACATGAAGGAACCCCAGAAAGGAGGTTCCGTCAACGTTATTTCAACGGAACCCATTGTTTCGATAGACCCGTATACGACCGATGATGGATAGAGTAGCGTCTGGACAAAATCATCAAAGACAATTTTGGATCACATCCAGGCCGCTTCGGTACGTGCTTCAACTCAAAGTTTGAAACTTGTCGAGCCGGCACTATCACTTGCGATTGAAGAACCGCCCCAGAAGGAGGAGAAGATCGTGGAAGAAAAGAAGACCGAGGCTCCGAAGGGTAGACTAGGGGCTGCTTATCCTATGATGGTTGTTTCCTATTCGGGGGAGAAATCCCTCGAACTCCTGACTCTGTATGATTATCTGCTCGCCCCGGCGGGGTCTTATAATGATAAGGGTTATGGCGTTGGCTACGTTTTGACTATTTCTAACGATTACATAACTAGCGACAACCGGCTTAATCTGGATCTTGATTCCAATACAAATAACGATTCTCAAATCATACATAACCTCGATGACCACGACGAAGAAGATGTTCACAAAGGAGGCTACGAAAGCTCGACAAGCAATGAGTCCATTTGTGAATTCCGAGGAGCTTCGATCACAATAGAATTAGAACTATCAGATCCCGAAGCAACTCCAGAAGAGCTAGTCGTCCTGATTCAAAAGGAGACACCGGCAGATGCAGCACCAGATTCAGAAGAGATTACTGAAGTTAATCTAAGAAGCGGAAAAGTTATACCCCCGAGAATGGGTCCAAAGGATAAAGGAAAGCAAGTGGTTGCTCAGGAAGAGCCAACCTCAGCAGAGGAACTGCCCATTCGGGAAGAAATCAAGGAACATGGTAATAAAGTAGACTACAATGTGCTAGCCCATCTTAGGAAGCTACCAGCCAAACTAAGCATATACGACGCTCTGATCCTATCAAAGGAGATGAGGGAGGCTCTGATTAAGGCTTTACTTAATCCAGAGATTTGTTTAGCTCAAATGGCCGGTGATTCCTTCGACGAGGTTTGCTCAATAAGAGAACAGAGAGGTGTTACCTTCACAGACAATGATCTATTACTGGGAACAACTGATCACAACCGACCATTATACATTTCAGTCACTATTGGAAAGTTTACGCTCTCCAGAGTGTTGCTTGATCTGGGAGCATCAATCAACATAATGAATCTTCGGACGCTAGCATATTTAGAAATTGATGCTCGCGAGCTTGAAGGAGACAAGATGCTATTAAGAGGCTTCAATCAAAAAGGAGAAAGAGCTCTTGGATCGATAACACTACTAATGAAGACCAGTGATTTAGCAAAGACAACCGCAAAATTCCACATAATTGATTCTGAGACATCGTTCAACGCTCTACTGGGTCGGCCATGGATCCATGAAAATCGGATGGTACCGTCGTCTCTGCACCAGTGCATAAATTATTACGATGGAGGAGAACAGTGTATCAAAGGTGACTTGCAACCATTCTCCGTGCACGAAATTAGAATTCATGAAGATGCAGCCTACTACGTGCCTCTGAGGAAAACAATCTTTTCCAGAAATACCATACCAAATGAAGCAAAAGAAATTCGAGACGATGAAGAACCTGAAGTTCTAGTCCAACAGCTACTACCACTCCCTTACGACGAGATGGTGAAAATTTCTCCAGAACTCGCACCCGATGTCGAGGCCGGGGACGAGGACGTGGAAGAAACGTTGGAACAGTTGGACAGAAGAAACCAGTCATCGATGTTGATTGGGAGAACAGTTTCGAAGAAGAAGAAGAAATTGAGAAAGAGGCAGCGATAATAAGTCAGAAGGAACCACAATTCAAGATTTCTCTCGAAGAAGAAAAGAATGAAGAATATAAATCAATGTACGAGAAGATTAACCATTATGTACATACTATGACCCTGACCCCGATCCATTCTAATAAGATCGAGGGTATGGTGGTCAAGGAAGTGCATGGTGATGGTGCTAAGCCGATCAAGTTCTACCGTGGTGCTTCTTCGTCCAAAACTGAAAGTGATGTACAATTTAAAGATGTTACCTCATCTGAATTAATGGAACTACCTTTTGAGTGGTACTCTCCCTGTGTTCAAAATTTAATTCAACGCGGTGTCTTACCTTGACAATGGACAAAAGGTCAACTACAACATTTTAAAAAATTATGGAATAATGTCGGTTGGCCTCCCAATTCAAGACATGGTCTTGGATTCGGCACAGTAGGATCAGTTGATGATACGAGATTTTTCTTGGTTGTCACTTGCGAACCTAATAAAGATTGCTTGGAAGCTTCAGAAGATCTCGAGGATCTACCAATCTGAGACGCTCCACTAGAATTCGAAGAAGAAATCAAATCTACAATAGACGAGTTAACGGAAGTTAACTTGGGTACTAACGAAGAGCCTAAGCCTACCTTTGTTAGCTCCTTACTCAATAAAGAAGACTCCGAAGACATAATCAAGTTATTAATGGAATTCAAGGACTGTTTTGCTTGGAGTTACGACGAAATGCCAGGATTAGCTCCAGAAGTCGCAATTCACAGGCTAGGAGTGGATCCTACTTTCGTTCCAGTCAGACAAGCTCCCAGAAGAATGCGTCTAGAAATTGAGCAACAAGCAATAGGCGAAGTTAAGAAGCTAATAGACGCTAAATTTGTTCTTGAAGAACAATATCCAACTTGGTTAGCCAACGTGGGACCAGCTGAAAGAAGAATGGACAGATCAGAATCTGCGTGGACTTCAGAGATTTAAATAAGGCATGTCCAAAGGACGAATTCCCGTTACCAATTCCAGAATTGATGATCGACATCGCTTCGACGCATGAAATCTTCTCATTTATGGATGGATCGTCGGGATACAACCAGATAAAGATGGCACCAGAAGACAAAAAGCTCACGGCATTCAGAACGCCGATCGAAGTGTATTGCTACACAGTAATGTCATTCAAACAAAAAAACGCAGGAGCAACATACCAAAGAGCGATGACGAAGATTTTTGATGATCTCATTCACAACCAAGTCAAGTGCTACGTGGATGATGTGGTCATCAAAAGTAAACTGAAGGAAGATCACCTGTATGATTTGAGAATTGTTTTCGAGCGACTAAGACAATTTAACCTTAAGATGAATCCCTTAAAATGCGCCTTCGGCGTCACCTCCGGGAAATTCTTAGGATTTGTTATCCGACATCGCGGGATTGAAATCGATCCGGAGAAGATTAAAGCTATTTTAGAAATGCCTCCTCCTAAAACTTTGAAACAACTACGATCCTTTCTAGGGAAGTTGGCATATCTTCGATGCTTTATCTGGAACTTGTCAGGTAGGTGTCAGTCTTCTCGGCATTGGTTAAGAAGGACGCCAAATTCGTTTGGGATGAGAAATGCTAGCGAGCTTTTAAGGACGTTAAGAAATATTTAATGACACCTCCTGTCTTAGCAGCCCTAGTCTCAGGTAGACCGTTGATACTTTATACCGCAGCTTTAAACGACTCTCTCGGAGCCCTGCTAGCCCAGGTCAATGACGAGGGAAAAGAAAACGCTCTCTACCACCTAAGCCTTCGTCTAATCTCGACGGAAGTAAAGTATCCTCCGATTGAGAAGCATTGTTTGGCCCTGATCTTCGCCTCTCAAAAGCTCAGGTATTACATACTTTCTCATAAGGTCAGCCTTATTTCGAGGGTTAATCCATTGCAATACTTGATGACCCGACCGATGCTTTCTGGCAGACTTGCCAGGTGGTCGATGATACTATTGCAATTCGACATAACTTTCGTTCCTCTTCGCGCCATAAAGGGATAAGTCCTAGCAAACTTCCTCGCAGCACATCCTTTGCCGGCAGAATCGCCTCTCAATGACGACTTGCCAGACGAGCAGATAATGAGCCTAGAAGACCCCGATGATCGACGTTGGGAACTATACTTCGACGGTGCATCCTCAGCACAGAAAGATAAAGAATCGCAAACGATAGTGCCCGGTAAGGCAGGAATTGGACTAATCTTTATAACGCCGGAGCGGGGAATGTTAAGGTACTCCTACCACTTAGCAGAACCATGTACAAACAACGAGGCAGAATACGAAGCCCTCATAACAGGACTGGAATTAACCATTCAGATGGGAATAACGGGCATCAACATCTACGGAGATTCTCGACTGATCATTCAACATGTCGCCGGACAGTACAAAATTTTAAAGCCAAGACTCGAGCAATACTTTCAGTACACCATGAAATTGTTGGAACAAATTCCAAACGTAACAATCTACAAGATTCCCAGAAAAGTAAATGCTCTCGCCGATGCGCTAGCCCGCCTTGCAAAGGAATTTGCCTGCTTGCAGAATGAGTGAGTTCAAGGACGACAGGTCCTATCACAACTCGACATGGATACAATATATAAATCAGCAAAAAAGCAGAAGAAACAATTGCAGCAGTGATAGAAAATACAGAAGACTAGCGGCATCCATTAATAGACTACTTGCAGACAGGAAACCTGCCTGACGATAAGTCGTTAGCCCATCAAATCAAGAAAAGAACTTTGTCTTACGCATTAATAAACAATATATTATACAGAAGGTCTTTCGATCAGATGTGGCTAAGATGCCTGAGCGGGTCTGAGGCTCGTGAAATTATTAAAGAAGTACATTCAAGACTTTGTGGCACTCATCAGTTGGGTCCGAAAATGAAAATGAAGATTAAAAGACTAGGGTACTGTTGGCCTTCAATGATGACCGACTGTATGAAAGTTGCCAAAAGTTGTCACCAGTGCCAAGTGCATGGAGTGGTTCTACATCAACCTCCAAATGTGTTACATCCGACAATCGCATCGTGGCAATTTGAGTATTGGGGCACAGATATAGTGGGTCCGATAGAGCCGCCTTCTTCAAGAGGACATCGCTTCATTCTTGCAGCTACAGACTACTTTTCTAAATTGGCAGAAGCTATTCCACTCAGAGAAGTGAAGGCACACCACGTGCTACAGTTTTTTAAGAACCAAGTCGTCTACTGTTTTGGAGTACCACGCAGGATCATTTCAGATAATGGGTCTACCTTCAAGAGTACAAAGATCAACAATTTTGTCAGAAGACACGGGATCGATTGGCGTTACTCAATGATCTACTACCCAAGAGCAAACGGCCTGGCCGAGGCTTTTAATAAAACTCTCATTCAAATTTTAAAGAAAACTTTGGATGACAACAAGAGAAATTGGCACGAGAAGTTATTAGAAGCCTTATGGGCCTACAGGATGACTTTTAGGACTCCTACACAGTTTATGCCTTACGCTTTAGTGTACGGGTCTGAGGCCGTCTTGCCCCTGGAAGTTCAGCTTCCGTCACTCCGAATTGCAGTTGCAGAAAAGATCACTATAGAAGAAAATGCCAGACTACGACTGGAAGAGTTAGAAAGCTTGGAAGGGAAAAGACTTTCAGCACAACAAAATTTGGAACTGTACCAAGCCAAGATGATCCAGGCCCATGATAAATTAGTCCGACTCAGGACATTCAAAGTCGGTAACTTAGTTCTTGTTCTCAAGAGATCTATCCTTGCACATTGCAAGATAGGTGGTAAATTTGAACCAACATGGGATGGGCCGTTCGTGGTCGAGACAGTCTACTCAGGAGGTTCCTACCAACTGGTGAATTGTCGTGGAGAACAACCCATGCTTCCAATCAATGGATGATATTTAAAGAAGTATTACGCAACCTGATGTTTCGAAGGGTGGCCTCTAAAGTAGAATCTTATCCATAGAAACACGGGTGAAGTAATCACTTTGTGACTAGGTCCAAACCCAAAACAAAATAAAATGGATGATAAAAAAAATCTCATCAACGAAAATGTTAAAAAAAACATGGGAAATCGTAATAATAAAATGTCAATCTTTCCTTTTAAATCCATTCATTCCTCATATTTTCTCATCTCTTCCCACTTTCTTTAAATTTAAAAGAAGTGAATAAGAATTTTTAAGTGTTTTTTGTTATTGTTCTTGTTCTTAGTACAACCCCTAATCCTTTCCTTGTTTTTTCGCAGTGAAATGTCAAACGGGCGGTTGGTTCTAAACTTTAGAAATGGCGTGAGTCTAGCACTTGATGAAAAGAGGGTGAGGGATGGAGCAGTGATAGAGATTGACTCGTACTTCACACCATCCGGCTTACAATATGAAGAAAATGATTGGATCCCGATTGATCGAGGAGAACTTCACAGACGTGACAGTGATGAAAATGGGTGGCCCGAGCCACCAATCCAGCAACAAGAAAACAAAAGCAAACGCCGCGCACACAACCAGAGAAGATAAGAAAGTTAAGTCCATGGTTGCCACAGCAGAGGGTAGGCTTTTCGGCGCCGCGCTCGCAGAAATTCAAGGGGTTAGGAGAGCTACTCTCACTGCTACCCAGCGAAGAAATAAGAATCGTCGCATTCGCAAAATGTTGACCAAGTTAGCAGAAGATCAACATAAACAGACAGTGAATACCGTTAGTGCAAGTGCTCCAAGGAGACCAGTTCGTCAGGAACCAGAAAGAAGAAAATCCATTCCAAGAAAATCGGAACAGATAAGAGAAATACCAAGAAAAGCATAAATAGAGTCAGTACCCCGACGCCGAGCAGATGTACCGGATCCGAAGAGTCTTGTTGCGAAAGTAACCCCGGATGATGTCCCTACAAAGACTATCCCCGAGGAGCCGAGACATGTAGAAGAACGTGCTGGGGTTGAGCCATACATCCCGCAGTATGTTACTAGACACCGAGGACTTCAGATAATCCTGGAATACGAGCTGGAGAAAATGCAACTAGTTGAGATGAAAACCTTTGAATACTTTGAAAGAATCGAAAACAAGAGGGTCAACATCTTGGAGGGCCTCAACCTGTATACAGATGTATTCTCAGATTATGAGCAACAGCAAATTGTAGACTGCATCCTAGAATTAAAGAAAATGGGCTGAGCTGGCCGCCTGAGAGAAAAGACATATTCAGAACCCCGAAGGTGGTTGCCAGGAAAAGGAAGAGTTACAATCCAATGCGGATGTTGCTACAATTTTTCCATAGACAGAAAAGAAAATCCACCAAGGATACTCCGTTGCAGTGATGTGGATCCGATGCCAAGAATTATTAAGAGAATGGTGAAAAGGATGATAACATGGAGGGTATTGCCTGCAGATTGCATACCCAACAGCTGCATTATTAACATCTACAAGGAAGGCGACTGCATACCTCCAAATATAGACCATCATGACTTTGTTAGACCCTTCTGCACAGTGTCATTCATCAACTAGTGCAACATCATGTTCGGATCTAACCTCCGGATTGCAGGCCCCGGTGAGTTACGAGGGTCGGTGGAGATACCACTACCGGTAGGTTCCGTCCTGGTGTTAAAAGGAAATGGAGGAGGCGTTGCGAAGCATTGCATTCCAGGAGTGCCTGTGGAGCGGATCTCAGTTACTTTTAGAAGAATAGACGACAGAAAAATACCTTACCACTTTCAGCTAGATCCAGAATTGGAGAGTCTCCGACCCTACGAGTTGTGAGTTACATGGGAAATAGTACACCTCCAATACACATCCATGCGGCATTCTTGCCAAGGATGGCTTGGAAGTTGATGTTATTGCCCATGTTTCTTACTATTGAGACATGAATTTTTTGACAGACGCTTTTGGATGGATCAACAAGAAGCTTACATAATCCGTTTTGGATTTACATGGATTGTATGAGACATAAAATTTCCGAGGAAAATGTCATCATGATTAGATCGAGTTGTATGATGTATTTTCAGCAAGTTGGAATGAAAACGACTACGTCATATTTTGGCTTCACCTCTTTTTGTGCAAATTAACTGGGAAACGCCATTAGAGTAAAATGAACTTTGAACGAAGAACAGAGAAGAAAAGAAAATAAATGAACTTTTCCTAAAAATTTTAATATTAAAATGAACTTCAAATTCACATGAACACTAAATAAACAAAAACAAAATAAAATGGGATCGTTAAAGGACGAACAAAAGGAATCTAAATCTCAAATTGAATTCCGATCTGAATCCTCTGTTTCGAACCTTTCAGTTCTTTCCTCAATCGAAATCTGTTTGAAACTCTTTTGAAATTTGAATATTTTTCTTGACTTATTGCTAAGTGAAGTCTTTTCAGCTTGGTACACTTACCAGCTCCTTTCAGTTCTCTTTCCTCTGTGATTTAGAGGATCGACTAATTCTATTGACACAGAGCCACAAACTTTGTTCGATTTGGTTCTGATGGCATGAGACTGGGTCCCTCTTCATACAGATAAATCTTCGAGACTGGAGCCTAACATCCAGTTCTCTTCAAGGCTAGAGCCTAACTTCTAGTCCTCTTTCAAACTTGCAAAACTGGTACCAAAATTCTAGTTCTCATTCTGGGATCAGTACCTAAATTCTGATTCCTATCTTTCAAGATCGATACCTAAATTTTGATTCTCTTTCGAATTGACACCTAAATTTCAATTCTAAAACTCTTGAAACTGGTACCTAAATTCCAGTTCTCATTTCGATTCTCTTTCAAATTGATACCTAAATTTCAATTCTCAAACTCTCGAGATTGGTACCTAAATTCCAGTTCTCACTCTGGGATCAGTACCTAAATTCTGATTCCCATCTTTATGAGATTGATACCTAAATTTTGATTCTCTTTCGAATTGATACCTAAATTTCAATTTTCAAACTCGCGAGACTGGTACCTAAATTACAGTTCTCATTCTTGGATCAGTACCTAAATTCTGATTCCCATCTTTCGAGATCGATACCAAAATTTTGATTCTCTTTCGAATTGATACCTAAATTTCAATTCTCAACTCTCGAGACTGGTACCTAAATTCCAGTCCTCATTCTGGGATCAGTACCTAAATTCTGATCCCATCTTTTGAGATCAATACCTAAATTTCGATTCTCTTTCGAATTGATACCTAAATTTCAATTCTAAATTTCCGAGACTGGTACCAAATTCCAGTTCTCTTCCTTAGAGGTCAGTGCCAAATTCCGACTCTCTTTCGAATTGATACCTAAATTTCAATTCTAAATTTCCGAGACTGGTACCAAATTCCAGTTCTCTTCCTTCGAGGTCGGTACCTAAATTCCGATTCTCATTCGAGATCGATACCTAAATTTCGATTCTCTTTCGAGGTTGATACCAAATTTCAATCCTCTCTTTCGAGACTGGTACCAAATTCCAGTTCTCTTCTTTCGAGGTCGGTACCTAAATTCCGACTCTCATCCGAATTGATACCTAAATTTCGATTCACAACTTTCAAGGCTGGTACTTAAATTTCGGTTCTCATTTTGAGGTCGGTACCTAAATTCTGACTCTCTTTCCTAGATCGATACCTAAATTTCGATTCTCTTTCAGGTTTAACACTTAAATTTCAAATCTCACTCTCTCGAGATCAGTACCTCAATTCTGATTCTCATCCTTTTTCCGTTGATACTTAAACTCTGATTCTCACTCCGAGGCTGGTGCCTAAATTCCAGTTCTCTTTGCAATTCCGAGGTTGAAACCCAGGTTTCAATTCTCATTTCAAATCCAAATTTCAAATTCAAAATTTCCTTAAAATTGATTTTAAATTAAACTTCAATCGAAATTGAAACTCAGATCAAATCAAAATCTAAACTTACACATTGAAACTTGAAATTTAAAAGTAAAATGAAATCTAAATCGAATTCCCCAGATCTTGTGATTTGGAGTTCACCTCCTTTTCCGTTCCCTAGCATGAGTTCAGGAATCTCCAGTCTTGGAAATATACCTGATACTCCCCAGCGGAAATTCTTCTACTTCGTCCTAAGTTTGTCACTTGGACATCTGTGTTGGTTTTGTTGATATCTTCGGTCAATGCCAAGACGCGCGGTGTGCTTGGTTACCACACCACACCTATTGGGGGTCCAATTGTTGACCTCAATTTTGGTGAGGTCTTTTGCTTCTCTCTTTAGTACTTAGGATCTAGCCTTAGGTTTTTCCTTTGACTAATCTTAGAGGACTAGAAATGGAACCCACCATTTAGAAATTCAAACTACTTCTTAACTCTCTGCGAACCCCACAAGCTTGATTGTAGACCCCTAATCACCTAGAGGGTTGAAATCAAATGTGGCGGTTTAAAGGATGAGTTCCCTATAGGACTTTTTGGCCTTAGGAATACCCTGGATGGCCTGGCCTGGTGAGGGTTGGCTTGCACATACATTACACTCTCACACACATTCCAAGTCCTAAAACCACACTCTCACCCAACTTGACTTCCTGACTCATGTAGGTAATTTATATGGATGGTCCTTAACCCCTAAGCCCCTGGCTAAGAGGGTTAGGAACAACATAGTGAATGCCTCAAATGAGTCCTCTCATGGCTCATATGGGCTTGATGTGGCTTCATGGCTCAACCAGAATGATTCCATTTCACTCACACTTGATCAATCTTCATTTTTTTAAATTTTCAGTTTTTGACTCCCGGGGCCCCAAACCCAATAAACTTACCAAATACCCTTGAAATGACACAAAATTTGCAAAGTTACCTAAATTACCCAAGACCCCTTAAAATCAACCCTAAACACTTCCCACCACTCAAATTGACCATCTTTGGCCAAAAATACCCCTAAACCCCCCCCCCCAAATTACCAAAATACCCTTTTACCCCAAAAATCCAAAAATTCTAAAAATTCCCAGAAAATTCCAGAAAATCCCAAATATTCCCAATTTCATTTTGTTCAACTACACCATGGGCCAAGTTTGACATTTTACCCCACTTGTACCAAAATCCCCCAATTTGACCCATTTTTAACCCAAGTGAACCCAATGTCAAACCAAACCACCCCAATTGACCTCAATATTGGTCTAATTCAATTCTAAACTTCAATTTAATATCCCCAATATCAATTTAAACCAAATTGAAGTCCAATTTGATTGACATTTGGGCCCAATTTCAGTTTTAAGCCTAAAAGCCTAATTTTGGCCCAGGACCTAAACCTTGCTCAAACCAACCTAACTCAACCCCAATTGGCCCCAAATCTTTTTTAAAGCCTTCATAACATCCCCATAAAAAAAACACTAACTTGATTTGCCCAAAATTTGAACCTAAACTCCTCCCAAACCTAACCCAAAACCAAAATCCCTTAAATTGACCTAAGCCCAAACCTAACCCAAATGGCCCAAATCCCAAAATTAGAGCCTAACCAAAGTTGAAAACTCTTTGTAACACTCCCATAAACATTTCCCAACATTAATTTTACATCAAATCCAACATTAGCCCAACCTTAACCCAAGTTAACCCAATTTGGCGCACCTTGGCCCCTTTACCAAAAAAACCCAAATTCAACCCAATTCTACTCTAAATCACACCAAATTGATTCCAAACCACTCATGACACATCCCTAAACCAATTGCAACATTTATTTGGCACAATCCTTTACAAAATTTTCATCCTAAATTTACTTTAAATCCAAAAGCCCACTTCCTTAAACTACTTTAAAAGCCCATCCAAAATGATTTCAAAAATCCCAAAATCAATCGAAAGCCTACATGACACTTTCATCTCATCATCCATTTAATTAAATCACTCCCTATATTTCAAATTCATCATTGAATTTTTCTAAACTAGGCCATGTGCCAAATTACCCCTAAATACCAAAAATCCTTAAAATCCTTTTTCATGAAACAAACCAACCTTTTCCAAGCCAAATGTAAGGCAAATGTGAGCCATTTACAAGCCATATGAAGCCATGAGAATTTTGACACCTCACCATGTCATTTATGGCAAATGGAGGGGCCCCTTTCTTAAGCCTTCCTTAAGCTTTTTTAACCTCATCCATGATACACACTAAACCAAGTTAGCCACCTAATCCTTGATGGAGACTACACCATTTCCTCTTGGCTGACCCAAATGAATCTTTTCAGCCTAGATCCAGGCCTTGGGTGGTGCACCAAGCCCAAAACCATGGGTTGACCCATTTAAACCCAAAATAACCTTCTCCCCATGCCATTTCAATCCAACTCCTTTACACATGTCCAAAGCCAATTGTTGGCACCAAACTCAAGTCCTGACCCCTCTGACCCTGAGGGTGACCCATGTCTGGCCGGCCAGCCACCACAGCCGCCGGAAACCACCAGGCCGAGAGGCTTGATTTGAATCAAAAATTCAATTTGAATTAGCTGAGCTGTCCCATGCCCAATGGCCATTGCAGCTATTCTTCCCTTGCCCTGAGCATTGGATCCAAGCCATTAAACCCCCCTGGTAGGCCCTCCAGCCATCTCTATTTAAACCCACTCACCTCTCGGCCAAACAAGGTGATGAACCAGACCTTAAGGAAACTCTGCCAGAATTGCTCCAGAACCTTCTCCTAACCCAGAGCTGTTGATCCCCATTGTTCCTTTGCCCTAAACCCCATTAACAGAGCTCAATTTCTGAGTTGAAAATCCACCCAAAAATAGGACACTTCACCATAGTGAGCCAATCTTCAAATTGATTGACCCTACAACTTCACCAGACCAAGAGGAGAAGTTCCCTAGCAAAAGCCCCCTCACCAGGCCAGCCATTGCTTCCAGCCTCCAAGCTTTGTGATCGGCCTTGGTCACTTTCATACTTAGACAATTCTCCAGAGCCAGGGACTTCATCTGGAGCTTGCTTTGACTCAATCGAAGGTGACACAACCCTCAGATCGAAGCTTCACTTCTCTGAGCAAAGGTATGAATTCATTCTTCCTCCCGAGCTTCCAGCAATTCTCCTTTTTGGGTTAATTTCATAGTTTATAAACCAAATGGATGTGTTGGTCTCTTCAAGACAAATCGATAGAGTATAAGAACTCGAAAATCCTTTGAGAATCGAGAGAGATATTAGGGTTTGAGTGTGGACGGTCATGGGTGCACACCAGTCGTAGACGATGACCAGGAGCCGTTGGATCGCGCGTGTATCGAGCAGACGGTCGAGATCAAGCCTGACAACGGAATGTTAAGTGAACCGCGGGCCCCTGGAGCGCTGAGTCAGATGGCGGCGCCAAATCAAAAAGCGATGCGTAGGCTTTCGATCCGTCGTAGGTTGACGTGACGCCGAGTCGGATAAGTAGAAAATTAGGATATTTTTTGAATTATATAAATACTAGAATTTCAAAAATTCATATCTTTGCATAGAAAAATCACAAAAATAAAATAAAAATACCCACTTACTTAGTAAACAGAGGAGAATAATGTGGAAAAGAAATCAAGTTAATTGGATGTGTATTTTATTTTTAATAATTTATTTACTTTTTCCAATGTTTTGATTCTCCATTTGCATAGACAATTCACCATGGCATGAGACTATAGGGCTTTTGAAGCCTCTGATCTTGGGAACATTCCTTGAATTTTTCAAGGTCAGAGGCCATCTCTGTGAAGAGTTATTGTTTTTTCAAGTTCATGTCACTGTTTTAGGTATTTTAATTCCAATAATTAGCATGTTGTACAATAAATTCTAGGAAAATTTGGTGATGTTTCTGAGGACCAAGGGACCCTATGAAAAATATATTTTGAGTTAATTCATTCATGATAACCTTAATTGGCCAAAACTCCCAAAATTAAATTTGAATTAATTAGGGTTAACCACACACCAAATTGACTTGAAACAATTCTCCATTGTTCTTTAGGTTAGAGGAACCTTACATAAAATTTTGAAATCAATTGGACATGATTACCCCACCAAATGGATTGATTTAGCCTCATAAGCAAAATGGAACTTTAAAAATTCATAACTCCAAAAATACTTATCAAAATTCACAAAAATGGTTTTGGAGCTTCTCTGATATCAGGTGAGTTCAGGAAAATTAAAATTGGAATTTTCTAAAAAGGTTGATTTTTCACAATATTTTAATATTTTAACAATTAAAAAATAATAAAAATCACAAAAATATTAAAAATCATATAAATGTTACATTTTGACTCCTAATCACTTAGGAACAAACCAACTATTTTTCCTAAGTCCCTAGGATAAGATATTGAATTTTAAAGGCTTAATGTAATTTTTAAAATTAAAAAATGAATTTTTAACCTTTTTCACTAAAATAATTCTAATAAATCAAAGACAAATCAGAAAGTTATAAAACTTGTTTCTCCTGACTCCTCGAGGTTAGAGAAATTTAAGAAAAATATAAAATCTATTTTTAATTTTTATTTTATTTTACAATTAATTATTACTCTAAAACTCAAAATAATAATAATAAATAAAATATAATTCAAAAGATCGCAAAAATTGGTCCAAGTGGTCTTCTGGTCATTAGGAACATCTCATAATTTTCTTAAGGACAAAAACTTTACCTTGGTCATGTTGTTGAATTTTCTTTGAAAACCACTATTTTTTTTACTAAAAATAATTATATAAATAAAATTAAATTCAGAAAAATCACATTTTCTCCTCTAATGTTTTAATTGACATGTGAGT
Source organism: Papilionanthe hookeriana x Papilionanthe teres (assembly GCA_022702705.1). Classification (NCBI taxonomy): domain Eukaryota; kingdom Viridiplantae; phylum Streptophyta; class Magnoliopsida; order Asparagales; family Orchidaceae; genus Papilionanthe; species Papilionanthe hookeriana x Papilionanthe teres. The sequence continues at coordinate 112,463,082 of CM040430.1, read as the reverse complement.
GAGGTGACATAAAAATTTCAAATTTATTTGAGCTCAATTTAGTGAGTTATGAAATAAATAAGCCTAAAAGGGCATAAAGGTAATTAAGAATTTTAACCCTTAATTAAAACTTTAGGTTTAAACAAAATGAAGGGCAAAATATTTGATTTTTTTTAAAATTTCTCTTGGATGATTGAAACTTAGGGAAATTAAAGGGTAGAATCCCATTAAACACTTTGAAAATTTTAAAATGAAACTCGAATTAATTAAATAATTTAAATTTTGGAAAGAATATATTTAAAATTAGGATTATTAAAATAGGGATATTATTAAGAGGACATTTATTCTTTAATTTAAAAATCCCTAAATAAGTCACTTAAATAATATTTAGTTCTTAACTAAAAATTAAAATAATAATTAAAATCAAATTTAAAATCTTGGAGTTAAATTAAATTAAATTAAATTAAGTCAAGTCAAAGTTTAAAATAAATTAAATTAACACCTTAACAAATAAATTAAATTAAATTTAACATATTGAAACTAAAATTAAACTAAATTAAAATTAAATTAAATTGAAATTAAATTAAATTAAACTAAATTAAAATTAAATTAAAATTAAATTAAAATTAAATTAAATTAAATTAAATTAAAATTAAAATAAAATTAAATTAAAAATTAAATTAAATTAAATTAAATTAAATTAAATTAAATTCAAATCACTTATTAACAAACCAAGATAAAATCATCAAGAGTTAAATCAAAACATATCAATAATTTCAACACCTCTTTCTATCTAAGTAAATTTAAAATATAAACATCAATCTGAAATACTAAGATAATTGAAAGTGTAAAGATTTAAATTGAATCTAAAAATAATTTGAACACTATTTCAAACTTAAAATTATTAATTAAAACCTCATAATTAAATTAAATTACTTTAAATCATTAACTCAAACTTTTAATTAAGAATGATTAAAATTCTCAATAAACCAACTTGCCTCTAAAGGCGTTAATTATTATAACTCTTAAATAGAGTATTAAATGAGATGTCACTTCATTCATCAGGTAATCAAATATCCAAGTTCACTGAGCAAGAGACAAGGTTTAACTAAACTCCTGAATGATTAATTCACCTGTGCAACTAAATTTACTTCGACTCAAAATAATCCTAGAAGTATTGAAAAGATGTTTAAGACTTGGCCTAAGCACTTCCTCAATATGACGGGATGTTTTAGGAAAAAAATTGAATTTAATTATTCTTTGATGAAGAAAATAATCCTTAAACCAAACCAAGAACCTAGACGTCATAGGAGATGACTTGTTATAGGATTAGGAATTTGGTAGACAACCAAAACCCTTCCCTTAGCTTTACCTAGGTATCTGTTGAATTATTTAAATGCCTTAACATGTGTTTTAAGTGCGGCTTGGGATGACGGGAAGACCCTCCGAGTACGCTTTTATTTTATTGCAATTTACTTACATGCACTTGTACTTTACTTTTCTTGCATGATAAATAAGACTGTTGCATGAAAACCAAAACCTTTAGGATAATCCCTGAACTGAAACCAAAACTAAATTAAATGTCATTGCAAGATAAAATTCACCGCCGCAACATTCCAAAATATAAAACAACTCAAAATTTAATCACAAACAGAACAACAAAACTACAATTGTAACTAAATTAAAACGTCTCGTTGAATGATCGGAAATACCTCAGATGATGTAACCCACGTGTTGATAACGGGATTTCCCACGGTCTAAATGAAAGTGTGGAACTCATTCGGTTGAGTTTAGCAAATTCATCCGGACTAAGTGAATTCGATGAAAATAACGGTGCCGGGATGACGGAACCGTGGGATCTTAATCGGTTCTGTTTAAACAACGTTAAGATTTGTTTTAATTAAAATATTAAAAAACACTTGGATTTTAAGATTTCTCTAAACCAAAACACTTTTCTCATCTCCCGATTTATAACTTCTAAAACTAAACCTCTGCAACAACAAGGAGCTTGGAGCATAGTGGGCAGCATGGCCATCGTCGTCAGCAAAACTGGAATCTACTTTAACAAAACCTTTCTTAGAATTAAATAACAAAGTCATAGGATTTCGAGGTAGTTTGCCTAGTGCAACATAAATCCTCAACTCTTCGTTAAGCATTTGCATGATTATGTCATGCAAATTAAGCCCTAACTGGTCTTAGGACTCTGAGGTAGTCGTTTGATACGACATAAACCATCACATCTTCGAGGCTATTTGTGTGATTATGTCATACAAATATAAGACCTAAATAAATAAAATTGGCAGGATTGAAACATTAAATAAACTCTTAAATTGAAGCCAAACAATAGGATAGTTTGGGAAGTTGCCAAGATTCTTCTTGGATCCTCAGCTTCTCCTACTTCTCTTTCTTTGGATTCATAAAATAAACTGTTCCGAATTTGAGCTAATCCCTATTAAAATTTCCAAAACTCAATCCTTTGAAAACCTTAAACTTTGAAATTCTTGAAAGCAAAACCACTGATCATTATCGAGAGTTTTCTTAAATGATTCCCGTCATTTAAGATGTAATTAACTATAGGGGCTTGCCCTTATAGGGAACTTTAAGAACCCGAGTAATATAAACCCCGCTTAATTTCTTTGTATTAAGCAGGGGAACTTGTCGGCTTATAAAATTGGTTCGCAGACCAAACGGATGTCACAAATCTTCTAGTTTATTTAATCAAGCCCCATCATCAAGCAGTGTGTCTATTCTTCGGGATAGATACACGGTTTGTGATGCGGTGCTCGTTTATATAAACTATTTGGGATGTGAGATCGGTTTGATTTCATATCTTAAAATTTTCAAATTTAAAATTATTTTCAAAATCAAATACTACTTTCTAAATTATATATATATATTTAAATTAAATTTAAAATTTAAAGTTAGCCGACAAATTCTGTAGGCGACCCCCTTTTCAAAACACACTTAACCTAAAAATATGCCGACAAACTCCAAAACTTTTTCAAGATGATTTAAGCATGCGTAAAATGATGTTCCAACTACAGAGAAATTATCCATAAATACTTCTATTCCATTATCAATTAACTTACTAAATATAGACAGCATACATCTCTGGAATATTACAGGTGCATTACATAATCCGAAAGACATCCTTCGAAAAGCAAAAGTTCCATACGGACTAGTAAAAGTTGTTTTCTCTTGATCCTCTAGAGCAATAGAAATTTGATGGTAACCAGGATATCCATCTAAAAAGCAGTAGTACTTATGTCTGGCAAGTCTATCCAGCATTTGATCTAGAAAAGGAAGAGGAAAGTGATCTTTTTGGGTGACGACATTTAATTTTCTTTAATCAATACAAATATGTCATCCAGTAACTTGTCTGATAGGTATTAATTCATTATTTTCATTTACTTCAATAGTTACCCCTCCTTTCTTAGGGACACAATGAATTGGACTTACGCATGTACTATCCAAAATAAGTCATATAATTCCAGCATCTAACCATTTTAAAATTTCTTTTTTAACTACTTCTTTCATAATAAGGTTCAGTCTCCTTTGTGGATCAATTCTTGGTTTATGTTCATCATTTAATAAAATTCTATGCATTCAAATTGAAGGACTAATTCTCTTTATATCAGCCAGAGTCCATCCAAAAGCTTTTTTGTACTTTTTAATGTATCCATTAATTATGTTCTTGAATTTCATTTAAGTCTGTGGATACAATTACTGGTAATGTTGAAAATTCTCCTAAAAATATATATTTCAAATGAATTGGAAGAGTCTTTAATTCAAGTTCAAGGGGTTTTACAATTGATGGAATTAATATTTTTTTCTCTAGTGCTGTTGAATTGAGCGTTTCAAATTGTTCTTGAATATAATCAGCTTCTTCGCTATCAATTTAATCATATTTATCGTTTTCCATATCTTCATTTTCTTCAAATTTTTCTTTGAAATATTCTTTTCTAAAAAAAATCGCATATATCCATTCTAAAACATTCATCATCTTTTTCCACTGAAGAATATTTCATTGACTTTAAGGTGTTAAAGGTTACTTCTTAATCATTTACTCTCATAGTCAACTCTCCTTTTTGAACATCTATCATGGCTCTTCCTGTAGCTAGGAATGGTTTTCCTAAAATGATTGAAATTTCTTTATCTTCTTCCATATCTAAAATAATAAAATCTACAGGAAAGAGAAATTTATCAACCCTAACCAGAACATCTTCTACAAGTCCTTTAGGATGTGTAATAGACCAATCAACTAACTGTAGAGTTAAAAAAGATGGTGCAATCTCTCCTATTCCTAACATTTTAAAAGTTGATAAAGGCATCAAATTTATGTTAGCTCCCAAACCACATAATGCTCAACCATAATATTTTTCACCAAGAGCACACGAGATAGTAAAACTACCAGGATCTTTAAGTTTTTTAGGAAGCTTTTTCTGAATTATAGCACTACACTCTTCACTGAGTGCAACAGTCTCATGGTCTAGTAACTTCCTCTTTTTTGAGTACATCCTTCATAAATTTAACATAATCAAGCAATTGTTCCAAAGCTTAAAAAAAAAAGGAATATTTATTGACAATTTTTTTAAAATATCTAAGAATTTATCAAATATTTTTCCTTTATCTTGTTGCTTTAGTCTTTGCAAAAATGGTGGTGGTGGTCTGTTAACAGTAATTTTCATAGATTCCAGAGGAAAATCAGGATATAAACTTTCATTTTCTCCTTCAGTTTCCACTTTTTCATTTTTAACTACAGTTTCTTTTTTGACTCTTATTTTCAACTCTTTTCCACTTCTTAATTGAATAGCCTTAATCTGTTCTTTTTCTTGATCTTTAGGATTTACTTCAACGTTGCTAGGTAAAGTTCCAATAGGTCTATTGCTCAGTGCAGTAGCAATATGCCCCAAATGGTTTTCTATATTTTTAATAGCAGCTCCTTGACTTTGTAATTGATTTCCCATATTGAAGACTAATTCTTCCAAAGATAACTTCTTCTCCTTGAATTGTGAATTATTATAAAAACTTGGTGGATTAGAAGGTCTATAACTGGAATTACCCTGATTGTTTACATTTCCTAATGGATTTACAGGATTGTTCCCCCCATTAAGGATTAACAGGATTAACATTACCTTGGTTATTCCAATTAAAGTTTGGATTATTCTTCCAATCTGAATTATAATAGTTTGAATAAGGGTTATTTTGTCTATTATTTATCAAATTTATAGTTTCATATGAAGATTGAGCATCTACAATTTGTCCTAATGATGTTTCTTTTAACACTGAAGGTGTTTGAGAACGATTCATTCCGCATTGATCTATTAACTTGGAAAGAGCAGCAATTTGAGAAACTATCATAGTTAAAGCATCTGAATCATGAATACTGACTACTCTCTTATGTATTAGCCTTTCAGTAGACCATTGAAAATTATTGGTAGCCATTTTTTCAATTAAAGCATAAGCTTCTTCAAAAGTTTTAGACATTAATGATCCACCAGCAGCAGCATCAATAATGGATCTAAGAGATCCTACTAATCCATTATAAAAAAGTTTGAATAATTAACCGATCTGGTAAAGTATGATATGGACATTTCCTAAGAGGCTCTTTAAATCTTTCCCAAGATTCATATATCGATTCTCCCTCATACTGATTGAAAGATGTGATATCGTTTCTAAGCTTAGTAGTCTTAGATGGTGAAAAATATTTTGACAAGAATTTTGGTGAAAGCTCGCCCCAAGTTCTAATAGATCCAGGTGCTAACGATTTTAACCAAGCCTTAGCCTTGTTCCTTAGTGAAAAAGGAAAAAGTCTAAGTCTAACAGCATCATCATACACTCAGTCATATTTAAAAGTAGCACAAAGTTCTAAGAACCTGTAAGATGTAAATTAGGATCTTCGTTAGGAGTTCCGCCAAATTGATTGTTTTGTACCATTTGGATAATTGCAGGTTTAAGCTCAAATGAATTAGCAGCTACATTTGGATTTTGAATGGTTAAGTGAATTTCATCAAATGTAGGGTTAGCGTAATCTCTTAGTGGTCTAGATTGATGTTCATTTTCTATTCTTTGGTTGTTTACGTTGTTTTCCATTGTATAAAGATTATCAGGATTTCTAGGTTCTTTTCTCAGTTTTCTAATTCTTCTAACAGTGCGTTCTAATTCTGAATCGTAGGGTATAAGATTTTCAGATCCAAATTTACGCATACAATCGAAATCAGTCCACAGAAAAATAGTTGACTAAATAATAATAAGTTGCAAATTCTTCTTTTTTTAAAAAAAAAAAAGTTTTCTAATTGTCCTAAATCATTTTTTACTCTAGTTAGGCTATATATCTATCTATCTTTTCTATCCTATCTAATTAAAGCTCTAACTATCTTTCTAACTAACCCCAACAACGGCTCCAAAACTTGAACCACCCCGCGCACTTTGCGTTAATTTAAAATTACTTTTATTTGATAAAGATGTGTATAAAGATATTCAATAATTGTAGAGCTATCTTTCAACGCAAGTATACGTATCTCTCAAGTAATACATGGCTCTAATGGAGTCCTGGATATCGATCCCACAAGGATAGTTCAGAAGCTACGGTCAGAGGCTACGGACTAGCATTATAGAAACTAATTTAGAATCTCAACTTTGTAAATTGATTTGCTTACTTGTCACTAATATGCAATCATAAATAAGATAAAGTTTTAATAAATTAGTTTTACCACAAGTAACTAATTCTACTAATAAAGTGAAGTTCAAATATATAAGTAAGAATCCTTCTCCTTGTTAAGAAATTTAAGTGAATGGATAATTAGAATTAGTTTAAAAATGGTGTTGTACCAAAGAGGAGCATACCTATTCTTTACCCTTTAGTCCAGAAATAAATAACATTGACTAATCTTATGTTTGGTTATTGAATCTGCGGCTAGGCTGGGAGGATACCGGCTCTCACTTCTAAGCTCCCACGTTCCCCTCGCCTGAGGGCTAACATCTACACTTCAGCACCTAAACGATAGAAACGAATTGAGAATTTTAGTCGGTCACTCTAAAGTCTCCAATTCTATGCCCGATAAATATTATTTCCCTATTTATTTGAACCCTACTTTCAAGGACTTTGACCTCCCTTAATCTCGGATGTAATCTTCACTATAGTTGTTAAACTCAACATATTTTAACTAATCAATTAGCCAAATTGATAGTAAATTAAGATTTAAGTGAAAAGATTATCACAACTTCTTTAAAATTCTCTTTAGCACACTAATTTAAATTACCATTTCACAAAAATATCAAAACAAGGAGAAAGACAGAAAAACTACTAAGATTTCATGGAGAAGATACGACAAAACTTAAATTTCATATATAAAAACAAAGTTTACAAACTACAATAAGTAAATACGACTTATCCCAAATTCCTCCCCAAACAAACTCTGTGAAATTCTTCTGAATCTCTTCCTTCCTTTACAGCATGCAGAATTCTCCTTCAAAACGGAAAGGATGAAGAAATCTCTCACTTCCCTTCTAATCATATAATCTCTCAAAGAATTCCTCACTAATTGAACTCACTATCTAAAACTATAATGGAAACAAGACACTAATTAACACTCACGAAAACAACAGACAACAACATTGGACACTAGTGGACACCTTTTTCAGCCCAAATTGTTTCTTTTAAAGTGGTTGAAGAGTTTCCCAAGCATCCCTTTAAAAATCATCCACATTCGATGCACCTCGAGAGAGAACTGACTTTCCCACCGTCGGCGGCCTCAAGCACGTCATCGGCGGCCTTCTAGAATACCTAGCCTTGGACTCTCTTTCATAAGGCCCGCTGTCAGCAGCCTCGATCTCTCCGTTGGCGGGCTTCCTTGTAATATTTTTCTGAACTCTCGAGAACAATCCACCGTTGGTGCCGTCGAGCTTGCCATTGAAGCCCTAGATCAAATCTTCACATTTTTTATCCTTTTTGCTCCAAATTCGCTCCTTTTTACATCTTTTCACTCCATTGTCCATAAATCATCATATCTGTAACAAATCATCAAAAATAACCTTCTTTAAAGTGCAATATCATCAAAACCAATATAAAATATGCATGAAAATCTTAACATATTTTCAATGGGTCATAGTTGAACTTCACTTTAGATAACTAAAACTTTTTATTTCAGTTGAATATTATGGAAGGATTGGATGAAATTTTTTAGTAATAAAGGTTAACTTTATATGGGTAAGATATTTGGTATGAAAGGATTTTGTTATGTTAACTATTTAATGTAAAGAAAACTGTATTTTTGAAATGTTAAGAGACTTAAAGTATTATGAGTTAAGAAGAGATTTTAACTTTATGATGAATAATAAAGCTCATACCTAATTATAAAGGGGTGTTTCAATTTTGAACTTTAGAAAGAGGAGAGTGAAGTTTAGAATCATTAAAGGCTATCCAGAAATAGTAATCCTCATAAAAAAGGAAAAATGAAAGAAAAGAAAAAAAATGATTGAAAAAGAAACCCAAAAGAAAAAAAAAGAAAGAAGAAAAAGAAAAGAAGAAGAAAGAAAAATATTTATGAGGAGAAGCTTGTGGAGATGCCTAATAAAAAATTGGCTTCATTTGAGTCGCCCTAAAGGGAGAATTTGACTTCATTTTTGAATCTATATTTAAAGTATTGGCCTAAACTCTGATGAAGTTTGCATGAACTCCTTTTTCATATAGTCTTTCAAGGCATTGTTAATGTGACAAATTATTGTTTATCTTGAAATAAATGGAAGACTAGAACCTTTACACTTGATTGCTGAATATTCTTATACCTGTAGTGTTGACCCGAGTTACTGAATTTCTTTCTAAAAGTCTTACCAATATATTTCTTTGAATGAAAAATTTTAGTGTCCTATAGGTGAAAAGTACATTGCCTTGAGTTATATATTTCTGTAGTAAAAGGATTACTTGAGGACAAGTAATAGTTATGTTTTGGGGATTTTGATGCACCAAAAATATATACTGTTTTTGCTATATAATTTTACTCATTTTTGGTGATATTCACTTTAAAGAAATGTATTTTTCATGGTTTGTTACAGGCATGACGATTTTAGGTGATTGGAGCAAATGAAGCAAAAAAGGAACAAATTTGGAGTGAGAAGGAGCAAAATAGGAGAAAACAGCTTCTAGCACCGCTGGAGCCAAAATGGGTGCCGCCGGCGCCAACTTCTAGATACTCCAGAATTAAATGGACGATAGAGGGCCGTCGGGGCCCTATGTCAGTGAAATTCAAAAATGAAAAGTTTTGGTGACTTTTTGAAGGGTTGCTTAAGGATACTTTTGGGAATTCATTTCTAACATATATGTAACTGTTTTTGGACGAAATTAGAGAGGGGGAGAAGAGTGTAGAAGTAGAGAGAGTGTGAGCTTAGAGTTAGGGTTTGGAAGAGTGAGTGTAGAAGTGAAGATTTGAGAGGGATTATTCTTTAAGGAGTGAAGGAGAAGGAGTAAAATGAGAGATTGCTTCTTCCTTTCCATTCTAAAGGGGGAATTGAGTATTGCAAAGAAGGGAGAAAAGGATTTAAAGGAACTTCAAGGGATTTGCTTGGGGAAGAGAAATAGATAATATGTATTTGCTATTGTGGTTTGTATGACTTTTCTTATATATATAAAATCCATGTTTTATTGTGTCTTCTCTTTGAATTCTGAGTAGTCTCCTTTGTCTTTCTTTTTGCATAGAGATGTGATGATGTGATGATGTGGATTTGAAGTGCTTTTAAAGTGTCGAAGAAATTGTGATGGTTTTTCATTTTAAACTTAATTTACTTTTCGATCTGGTCAATTCAATTGTTAAAATCTGTTGTTGTACATTAACTTCAAAAGGATTGATTGTCCTACAACAATAATGAAGAATCCATTCAATTTTCATGAATGAATTGTGCAGTTCATAGGAGATGAGTGCAAATAAATAGGGAAATGTGTTTTTGATGGGCTTCAAATTAGAGGTTTCAGAGTGACAGGTTGAGATCCCCATTTTGGTCCTAAGGTTGGTAACTAAAGTCGAAGGTTAGCCTTCAGGTGAAGGGTGAGTGGGAGCTCCGTTGTGACAACCGTTATCCTCCTAGCCTAGCCTTAGATTTAGTGACTGAACTTAGGATATGCCAATGTTCCTTACATGCTTGGAAGAGGGGGTACTCTTTTGAGAGCAAAGAAACATATATGCTCGTATCTGGCATAGTACAATAAATAATCATTCTATATCATTCACACATCATGTATTCATCGCAAGAGGAAAGATACTTTTCATATATATCAAAACCTTTCAATTACAAAGCTTAGTGTGTGTGTGTGTTAGTTAATTCTGTTTAAAGATTTTAGAAGCAACTGTTGTTTGCTTAACTGTTACTGTTTTCTGCATCTTGTTAGTAGAAGTAAACTTATACTTTAATTGCAATTTGAGTTTTGGATTTCAGTATTACACTATCTATTATAAGGAACCTGCCTTTCCTGTGGGATCGATAATCAGGACTACATTAGAGCCCTGTATTATTTGATACGATATGTATACTTGCGTTGAAGTTTGGACTTTACAAAATCATTATAAATATATAAATTTGGGTTCATAAGTTCTTGCATAATATAAAGTCTGCATCACTTCCCAAAGAAAACTATTCCTTGACTTTCTCCCAGTGAAGAACAGTTTGTTTGTGGCTCCAATCACTAAAATTCTTAGGTGGGTTTGCTTCAAATTTGAGTCATTGCGTTGATGTGAGTGTTGGAGAATCTTTGGAATGAAATGTCATGACTACCATAATATTCTATAAAATTTGATGCCAACCATATTTAGTTGTTTGTCGAGTGAATTCCTTAATCCAATGATTGAAATTAGTATGTTCTTCAAGAAACTATGTGTAGCTCATTTGGAACTTGAAGGTGTACGTCAGCTGGAAGCAAACATTCCTATAACACTTTTCAAGATTGATAGAAATTTTCTGCTTGATTTCCTCAACTCGACAAAGCAGTCTCATATACTTTTAGCCCATGAGGCATTAATTTGAGGGCCATTATAGTACCATTAAATGTATTCATTTGAGAGGTAATTGCTTGAGAATAGGTAGTTAATCACTCCTTTATAAAGAAGATTTCTTATATGTTATATGCAACATTTATTTTTTAGATTGTTGAATAATCTGGAATGAATTGTTAAGAATAAGGCCCGACCAAAAGGATCAATATGTGAAGAATATTTACTTTAGGAAACAATGACACTCTACTCGTACTTCTTCATGGAAGAAGAATCCATGAAAGACTCATTGGGTATGGTACCACCATCATCCTTTTAAATTTTCCAGCTGTTAGGTGAATCATCGGAGAGGTGCACATCACGCTATCTTAAGAATCAGGAACTTCAAATACTGAAAGTTTATGTGCTACTCAATTGCGATGAAGTACAATCCTTTATTAATAAGACAACTTTTTATTATAATTTTTCACTCAATCATCTGAAAGATGTCATGATTAGATATTTCAAGGATATTTTGACGTGTGAACAGTTTATTCATGGACTTGTTAAATTTAGCAAAGTATGATGACACCAACAAAGTGATTGAGAGAAAATTCTCTAAGTGGTTTACAATGCATGTGAGTTAAAATTGACATATTCATTTCTCATGTGACACGATGATTTTTATTGACACACGATTCTTATGGATATATTAATAGGTTCATGCTTGGTGAGATGAAGTAACAGATCAAGGTTTTCAAGATCTCTCTTTGGGACCTATAGGAAAATCTAGAAAATTTACAATGTAAATGGGTAGAGTTTTCATACGAGATCCTGGTCTGAAGGAATAAAGTATTGTAACTCTGGAATTTGAGTTAATACAAATGATAAATCTAAAGATGAGATAGACTATCATGAGATTCTAGAAGAATTTGTTGAACTATTTTACTCATCCTCTATTGTGGGAATCGTATGTCTTTCAACTATACTTGATTCAATCTTCTTCATAGTCGTGGAATAATAGTAAAACAATTATAATATCACATAAGTGAATGTGAATAGAAGGTATGCTAAATTTTTTCCTTTCATTCTAACCCAATAACAAAGTCAGGTTTACTATCTTCGATATCCACATAAAGCAAGAGATATTCAGAAAAACATTAAACCCGAATCATTTGGTTTAAACCAAGATCCGCCATTAATATTTAGATTAACATTGAGCTTGCCCATCAAGAAAATAAAAAGGATAGCTTTCTATTGGTCACTTGATGAATTCGATGAAGACCACAATCTAGAGATTACTAGTATCGAATAGGAAGAAATAAACCTCGATGATGAGTATGACATCGACAATGCATTTGAAGCAATCATGAATACATCTTCCAATCACTCTTTAGATGATGTTGAGAAAAATGAGTAAATTACTTTGAATATTGTATTATTGTATTTTTTTTATTTAGTTTAAAATTTCAGTTTATTGCATACTTTATTGTTTTTGGTTTCGATTGTTTACCTTGCATTTTTATATTTTGTGATTTTAGTTTATAATTGTTTATAGTTCTATTTTTCATTTTATTACATAATATGATGATATGTACACTGTTTAATAAATTTGTTCAATTTGTTATAGATGTCGACTGAAGGCAGGGACGGTCTCTCTCCCCACATGGCGGGCTGGGGAGGGGGCTCTTAGAGCACAATGCTATCTTACGAAGAAGCATGTCAGGAAGGTTGCCCAACTTTTACACCTAGCCACAAGCTCACCATTAGCTCGACCACCAAACCAGCCATTACTCTACCCTAGCACCTACTCTTACAACCACTGCTCCCCTCCCTCATCCCCGCCCCTGTCCCGCATCCACTCCCTCTCTCACTGCTGCCCTGTCCCTCATTTCCACGCCCATTACCACACTCATTCCCACCTCGATCCCTGCCCTCCTTACTTTTGTACCTACCCCTACCTTCACCCCGATTGCAGTATAATTGAGTGCGTTAGAGGCAGGCACGAGTCGGTATTCAGTGACAACCACATCGAGCTTGTCTGCAATACATAAGGTATTTTTAAGATGTTGACAACAATCTTTTTATTTTCTATATTAATTATAAAACTAGAAATTCGTTGTATTAAGGTTTTATCCCCCGTTCTAGACTATTCATGCCATTTAAGAAATCATTCAGAGAAAGTACGACTCAACCTACTTGTCAAGGAAAGAGATCCCGATGGTAGTTTGAGATTTTTGGTTTCTTGAGTTTGTAACATGTATCATTCACATCTTTCTTAAGTTATCTTTATTTATGTATCGGATGAACAAAATCCATATAATTTTGTGAAAAATTTTCTCCTGGAGCCCTGAGCCGGAGGCACTCATCGGGCACAACTTTGAGTGCAAGGGTAGCGATAGCCTCCAGGACATGCTTGGCAATATTCAAAAAACATGCCAGCGTCCTCTGTGGCTTGGGGATGATCCTTAGCTCGCTGCTTAGGGATTCGAATTACCTGACTACTAGAAGAAAAGGGAGCAAGCAAAGCAGAATAGGTGTTCGGACTGTGAAGGCATGGGGCTTTCTAAATACATTGGTGGAGTGCTCCAACAATAGAGTACAAGTGGCAGTTGGTAAGATTGTAATCCTACTTTAATGTTTCTACAGTTTTAAGATGTGTTTGAACTATTTCGTTCAATGCATAGACTGTGGAAATGGGACATGATCCTTTCGTCGCCGATGTACATGAGCGCACCCATGGGAGGCAGCCCTACTAGTCCTGGACTAAGGACAGATCATGTGCAACCCAGGTAATTCACGAGCTAAACTAATTTGATGTTAATACATTCTAGGTGTAACTAAATGTAACAACTCTTTTTTGCACGAGAGATTTGAACAATTAAGGAGAGCATATCCCAGGCTTCGGGAGTTACGATCCACGAGCGTGATCCTTCTGAGTACAACATGTGGAGGGAGGCTACTGGATGGAAGAAGAAGAGTTGAGTCTACGAGACCGGGTAGGAAGGATTTGCCCACAACGCTCACCCCTCCACTTGTGCATCTCACCCCTCCACTTGTGCATCTGGAGCTTCCATCTCTATTGCACATGACAAAGAGATCTCTAGGCACATGTCCACATTCATTCTCGAGATAAATGCCCTCTTCACTAAAGTGAGGTCAGAGCTAGAGGTGAACATGGAGGCCATATTAAAGGTCGAGCGAGATTCGTTTCGACAATGGATGAGGCAATGTGGAAAGGCAGCATTAGAGAAGAAGGAAGAGACGGAGGATGATGAGGAGATAGCGAAGAATGATTAGGGGGTACAATTTTCTTTTTTTTATGTTTATGTTGTACATTTGAACATTTATTTTTTCTGTGAACTATAATGTATGTATTTTAGAGTAAATGCTTTTGATTTATAACATTATTTGTTTGGCTGGTTTGTTGTTCAATTGTTATTCTAGTTCGTTAAATGCCTGAAATGTATATTAGATATTATGATAACTCTTGTGTCAATGTAAATACAAAATAGAGAATTCTTTTTTTTTTCTTTCTAATTCTACAAGTTTCAGAAGGCTTACTGTCGGTTTTTCGACTACTTTCGACCATCCATAAGAAAAATAGATGGCTAGCCAATGGACTTATTTACCGACACCAATCTGACACGAAACCGACGAACTAGGTACGTCACACAAAAACAACTGGCGCGACACTTTACCAACAGTTTAACAGTCAGTTTCTTTAACTGACGGATTAGAGGCACCAAATCGACGAAACTCCTGACTCATCCGAAAATGATGGGCGCGACACTTTTTCAATAGCTTAATTGTTGGTTTTTTTATAACCGACGCATTAGGAACATGTAGCCTACAGAAAAAACTGTCATAAAAAAAGAGACTGGTGTGACAATTTTCGACGTGTACGCTGCCACTATTACTGACAGATAAACCACCGTTTATATGAACCGACAGGGACTGATGATTCGAGCTTTTTTTAAAAAAATCTATGATATTAAACCGTTTGTTATGTGCCGGTAATTAAACGCCGTCTGAAATTCAATAACTTTTCAAATTACCGACAAACGTTTTACTTACGAGTTTAAAACCTTCGATAAATTGTCGGAAGCAACAAAAGCAGTGGTATTTTTCATCATAACTGACGGAATTTGACTGTCGAAAAAAGCTTTTCTTCTGGTAAATAAATTTGTGCTCAAAGAGTTGCAAGTTGAGAAAGAAGACTACTTGAGTAATATTAAATTTTGTTGTATTGATTCCTAAGGTGTAAGTTTTATCATTACCAACCATAAAGGTTATTTTTAAATAGCCAGTACATGCTCAAGTGTAAAACTAATTCAAATTGATCGTAATAAGATTGTATTGTATGATGTACATTATAATTTTAGAAATCCAAAGACATAAATGAGCAATGATTCAAAATTTTTATATAATTTTTTGAAGTAATCAAACTGCGAGATATATAATATTTAACGATTAGGTCAATTTCAAGCCAAAATGACTTGCATGCCAGGTAAATTCAAAATTTAAACTATTTGTACAATACACCAAAATTTGTGCTATATATTAGGGTGGAAAATTAGCCTTATTTACACATAAAGAATCAGTAGGCTAATTAATTATTATTATTAAAAATATATTACATTGTATAACATCGATTAGACAGTAAAATTATTCTAAACCATTCATCAATGAAAATTAGGGAATTGAACATTCGTACTACATGAATCTGACAATTAAAATATTGTTCAAGAAAACAGAGTCTATGACCTAATGAAAAAGCTTAAGTGCATATTTAAGTAGTATATGACTGCCAAAGATATCACATGAATAATGAGCATATAAGTTAATTATAATTCTTTTAGTTTAATTATTGGGGGGAAATAATTATAAGCTAATCATAAATATAAACATTCATTAAGAAATACGCAATGTATTTTTATACTGCCTCAAAGGTGATTTTTAAATAATTGATATAAGAAAATTTGTAAAAATTAAACTTGAAATTTACCCGATTTGGCGGCCACTGTCACAATTGAGACCAGAAAATTTTGGGGTGTATATTCAATTAGATTGGAGATTGAAAAAACTATCATAAAAGTACAATATAATTATTAATTTAATTTGCCTTGGTATTAAACTTTTTAAAAATTTTCTTTTGTAGCTTATATTTGTTAGATGTCTTGGTCACTTTTAATCAGCTGAGTTGATTATTGGAGGCCTTTTTCTGATTGCAGGGTTAACTCTATGGTCTCTTTATTAAGTTGCGGGCAAAAATATTCCACTCTATAATATAAATATAAATATATCCACCGAAATTAAACGCTATTGATACAATGTATGGAAGTCTTACATAGTGTCTGTATTGAAAATTGACGAGCATTAAGACAAATTTGGGCGCCTAAAAATGAAGTTTTTATTGGTTTCTTGGAGGTTGTTTCATACTGCATCCGGCGTGAAGCAATCGGAGATAACGCTATTTATGTTTGATAGTTATGAGACCATCATTTTTAAATTACAGAAAGAGTCCCTTTCAATTCAAATTGGACCTTAAAGTAAATTTTTTATAACTTCGCTTTATTATTTTAGTTTATGCTAAGTTGTCATTGCTGCTTATCCAGTCGACATTAAACTTGGAACTTTTTTATATAATGATTGCAACCAAATTGTGACAGTGGAGGTGACGATCAATGTGACGGAAGGTGATGATGAAAGTAATGCGGACGCATCAGCTATAATTTAGAAGGATGCGTTATATATCACTCAAACTACATAAAACAAGAAAAAATACAGCAAAACGAACAAAGGCTATAATACTTCGTATATGATTTTAAAATGTACAATTCATTGGCTTAAACTCGCTCCCGATATACTTTAGTGAGCATATTTAATCTATTGGATAAACACGTTATTTCCATATAATAATTCTATAAAAATATTTGTATAATTAATTAAGGGTCAGTTTGGGGCAGCTTATTTGGTGCGTTTTCATTTTGAAAATGCAGCCGAGGGATTTGTTTCGTGCTTTCACTCTACTTATCCAAATAAGTTGTTTAGATTTTCTTAATAAAATTTATATCATCACTTAATCTTCCAATGTAGCGTACTTTTCATCATGATGCTTAAAACAGCCTATGTAAAGCAAGTAAGACATTAGATGGTTTAATAAACCTTTTTAAATGATCATTTCTTGAAATAAATATAGAAATCCTCCATCAAGTGAAATAACAATCAAGTTAGAGATTGAATAAAATAGGTAGTTTTGTATTGTTCCCTTCTCCATCTACAAAATTTTAAATTTATATTATATTGAGCATATTATATTCTTAAAGATGTTGACCTGAATGATTATGTTGAGTAAGTACTACATGAACCTTGAACCCTAAATCTTAAAGCCTAAAGCGTAAATATAGAACTAATTAGAATTAATACAAAAAATCCATGTGATTTTTATATTCGCAAGTTCATTAATATAACCAAGATTTTGTATTGAAATTTAAATTTTGAAAAAAGAAAAAGGAACGTTGCTAAGCAATGATTGTCTATTTATTTATGAGATTTAAATTGTTTGCATAAAAAAAATTCTCTTAATTTTAGAAGTTAACAAATGTATAATAAAACTAATACTAAAAATGAGTTAGTGTATATTTTACTTGATTAGTTTAGTACACATTTACAAAATAAGATTTTCTAAAATTCATCTAAGTGAATAACATGTTTTCTTTTCTCAAATATCTTTAATTTAGATCAGAATAATACTTGATTTTATCTTACAAGTTCGATTTGGTCGAGCTATGATGAACTCTAATTTTGCAATGAACGTAACCATCCTCTTAAATATTTATATTTACTAGTTCATGGACGAAAATTAAATATTTCTGTAGGTAAATTTTGGGCTCAATTGTCATCTAAATTATTTCTTTGTTCTGTTTCATTCTTTTTCTTTCCCATTTAATTTTTCTTTTTTGCAGGTTGAAGATCATTTTGCCATTGTTCAATTGATTATTTGTGGTGAATTTGGATTACGACTTGGATGATCCTACAATTATTTGTGGAGCTTTTTCTGGCTGTTTAAGAGTTTTGATATTTCTTTTTTTTTCTTTATTTTATGGTGTTTGCTTTTGATTAGAGCTATTGTAGGTGTTGATGGTTTGGTTTTGCGATCCATTGTTTTTTATTTGGTCTTTGTAATTTTTCTTTTTTTTTTCTCAATAAAGTTGGGTGTGACATTCATTTTCAACGAAAAAAACTAACATAAAGTTTACTGACATCATGTTTAAAAGTTAATTATTAAATATATAAATTCCATTTATTTAAAAAATTATTCAAATATCATAATTTATTATTATTTTATTAAATAGGAAAAAATTCTCTGAGTATAATAAGTTCACTAATTTTTTTAAACATAATTTTATGGAGTTATTGAACATCTTCTTTGATTAATTTGATTATTAGATGTGTTGAACTCTCTTATATACAAACTAGAGTTTAAAATCATCTGTGTTTCTCTTATACATCTCCAACTCTGCAACCATTGTAACTGGCACAATGATCAAATTGACATTTCTGCTTTCAATCAATATGAACAATTTTTCAGTTAACCGATACACTTCACTATGTAAAATACTATCCTCCAATCTTTCTTATCTCCATTAAAAAATAGCTATTGGTGTTGTAGGACGACGTCTGTAAGGAGTAAAAGAAGAAGGCTAAATTGGTTCGGTCTATGAGTTAAATTTTTAGAGAAGTTGAATTATGCCTCAGATGAATATAAATTTAAACTCTCTTTCATATACTTTAAACCTTTGAAGAATTATTTTCTTCAAATAATGTCTTCTATTTTGAAAAGGTTAAACTTTCTGTTGAATTGGTTTATATCTTAGATAGGTTGAACTCTCGTTGATGACGCCAAACTTTGGATAATTTGAGCTACCCAACTGGCAACTTCAAATCATGGATAAATTGTACTCTCATTTCGATGAGTTTTGAATTTTGATGTGCCAAACGGCTCGTTGTTCGCGAACAGCTTGTGTTCGGCTCGTTAAGAAGCTCATATTTGGCTCGTTCGCCAAGTTGCATACATACATACATACATACATACATACATACATACATACATACATACATATATATATATATATATATATATATATATATATATATATATATATATACATATATATACATACATACATATGTATATATAAATATAATTGAGGAATAGTATTTCGAGTTAAAACGAGTCGAACACGAAAGAGCAAATCTTTGTTCCTGTTCGGCTCGTTAAGCATGTATGTATGTATGTATGCATGTATGTATGTATGTATGCATGTATGTATGTATAGATGCATACATATTATAAGTCTATATCTATATATCTACACACATATATCTACCCACACACAGACATGTATATATATATATATACATGTATATATATTTATATATATACACGTGTGTATATATATATATATATATATATATATATATATATATATATATATATATATATATATATATATATTAATGAGTAGTATTTTTAAAAAAATTAAAAGATTTATAATCAAATAAAATTATTAATTAAGTAAATATAATAAAAAGTATTTAATTAGATTCAAATGATATTTTGATATAAACTATAATTCTTAAATATTGCCTCAATCCTTAACATCTTATGGTTACGTAATTAGGATTGTCAAAACGACTCGTTGTTCGTGAACAGCTCGTGTTCAGCTTGTTAAACAAATGAGCTGAACACAAACACACTTTTTGGGCTCGAAATATAAACGAGCCGAACACGAGCTGAGCCTTGGTTCGCTCGTGTTCGGCTCATTTACACCCCTATGTGCCATCATCAAATCTTGATCATCTGGAACGAATATAAATTCATTTTCTAGCAAAAAATCCTCAAATTTCAATTTCAAGATCATCCAAAGCATCGATTTCAGTATGTTTATAATCAAACTAACCTAACTAGATGAATAAAATGCTACTAAAATTTATTCAATCTAAGTCCAATCAAATCCATATCAAACCATTAAAGAATTCTTAGATGCTTCAAATTTTTCATTGACTATTCAAATGAACACAAAATTTGGAATATTATTAATTCAAGCGTCTCAATGAAAGAAATTGAACGAGCCTAAGCTCACGTTATACTAAGATAATTAACGGCCTCAAATCATTAAAAATTATTTGTGTGAGTGGGTTAAATATGGGATGTTTGACCACATGGTAAAGAGTTTTATTCACCAAATGACCAAATTGTTATTGGATGAATTTTTTTGGTACAAGGTCGGATAACCAGCTTAGATCTTGGATGATTTCTATCTAAATGATCATATGAGTCATTTCAGATATAATATACTATCATGAATGGCTAAAAGAATTTTTTAGAATGAATATAATGAATCGAATAAGAAAAAAATGCAAGCCTTTTGGGTATGATGAACCAGTGGTTTTTCACTTCTCTAATGCGGGCTTTGATAGTTAATTACACTACAAGATTTGTGACTCTCGAAAATAATCTTGATTAAAGTGTTAGCTTATATTGTGGATGATTATTCAATAAGTGTTCCAGAGTTGAGAGAAGCAAGATTTTGAAAAGGATTTGAGTGGAATTAAAGGGTGGGACTTAGTTGTATTGACTTGATTTATTTTTATTTTGGGTTGGAATGATTCACCAGAGCTGAAAACATGAGCGTGTTTGATTTGGTTTCAGTTTAAAGCTTTTTTGAATTAATTTGATTGAATTGATTACAGTTTATTTTAGGTTATAAAAAAATTTTAAAGTTTGATTAAATTTTACTTGAAATTTGTTTGAAGTATATTTTAAGGTTTGCTTGGAATTTATTTAAGTTATAAAAATATTTTATAATATCTAAAATATTCTTTAAAGATGGTTTAACATTATTTTATTGAATATGTTTAAGGTTCATTTTAGGATTATTAACTTTATTTAATATTTCTTTTGAGGTTGTTTAATTTATATTAGAGGATATTGAGTTTGTTTGAAGTGAATTAAAATATATTGAATATTTATTAAAACTTTAAAATTTAGTTATGATTTATTTAAACTTAAAATTTATTAAAATTGTTAAAGTTGGTTAAGTTTGATATTTTGCTAATTTTGAGGAACCTTTTAATGTTTCTTATAATTTGTTGACTTTGAAAATTTTTGTTTAATTTTACTGAAGTATTTATTAAAACTTCTTCAATTTTGTTAAATTTTTTAAATTTTTTAAAGCCACATAAAAATTGTTAAAACTTAAAAATCTTTTTTAAAGTTCGTTAAGCTTGTTAAAACTAATCAACTTTGCCAAAATGTGTTAATGTTTTTATATTATGGCTAATAGGTTTTTTTTTGAAGTTTTAAAATTTCTTTTTTTGAGTTTAAGATTGAAGACTTGGCCTTGAAATTATTGATTTGAATTTTAGGGCTTGGATTAAGGGATTGGAAAGTTGAAGGTATAAATTTATGGTTTGAAATTTGAATTTGGAGTTTCTGTTTTGGATTGGAGATTTAAGATTATAGGTTTAAATTTGATATTTGAATCTTGACTAAGGTTTTGGATAGGCTAGATTGATTTCTAAATAGAGTTGAAGCCCAAACCTAAAGTAAATCTAAACTAGAAAGGATGCTAAATTTGTGGACTAACCTATTTTTTAAGAAAGGCGCCTAGAATCAAGATGCCCATGGATTTCTTTCATTTTGGGTGCATTAGCATTTTTAGAATGTTAACTAACCAAATAGTTAGAGGTCTCCATGGTTATCATAGTGATGATTATTGGTTGGTCTTCTGGAAAATAATTGAATTTAATGTATATATAATTTTTGTTTTGAAAAATAGTGTTTTGATTTTGAAAAATGAGACTGGATGAATCTCATACATCAAAATTTTTAGATAGTTTAGCACAATACCACAAGTAATACACAACCCTGAGAGATGAGCATATCACTTGTTAGTATGCTCAACCATTTAAACTAAGAAATTTACATCTGTTTAGTTTGCAAATTTTGTGACCTACAATTCTCCTACATTATAAGAAGATTGGATAGGATTTGTATTAACTAGGTTCCTAATTCTTTATAAGGGCAATCCCCTATAGTTAGTTACATCTTAAATGACTGATGTCTCTTAAAAAAACTCACGATAATGATCAGAGGTTTCATCTTCAAGAATTAAAAGCAGAGTTTTCACAGTTGTTGGAGTAAAATTCAAGTGGGAATAAATCAAATAGGAATAGTTATTTTAGAGATCAAAGTAGTGAGAAGTAGGGGATGTCACAGATCTTGAGGTAAACCACAATGAATTTTCAAACTATCCCATTGTTTGGCTTTATATTTTGGAAGTGAAGTTTTTTAATGTTTACTCCTGCCATTTATTTAAAGTTAGGACTTACGCTTGCACAATATACAATCATGCAAAAAGCCCAGGAAGAAAGGATAATTTACGTCGTACCGAACATACAACTTTGGAATCCTAAAAAGAGTTACGGCTTATGTCACATAACATATGATCATGTGAAGGCCTAAAAAGAACCCGAAGTCCTATGGGTTTTGTTGAGGTAGATCTGATTCATTGTTGGGTGTTGATTATCATCAATGGTAATTCTCCATCTGCTTACATTTTTTTCTTCCTTTCTAGAAAGCTCGCTCTAAGCTCCTTAATGTGATGGTTTTAGATTTAGAGTTTATGTTTGAACTTGTGATTATTGTTGGGTTCCAAGGCTTGACGTAGGGTTCCTCCTGAACTGGTGGCCTACTATTCTCTACCGTGGAGGTCTTTGCAAGTTTATTAAATTATGCATATATAAAATATATTGTAAAGTACAGTAGAAAGAAAATCTAGTAAAAGAAAAGTAACAGCGTGTATGTTCCGCCTCTGATATTGTTACTAAAGAGTTAGCATTATAGCATAGCATACAAATATATAAAATTTAAATGCATTATGAGGAAACATATTCATGTAGAATGAGTTAAATAGCACATATACATAATATCAAGGCTACATGTAAAAATTTTGTGTTGTGCAGTGGACTCAGAAACAGGATCAAAACACTAACAATTCTCAAGGGACATTCAAAGAATACTATCAATATCATGTACATGAGACCCAACATAGGGTAAAAGACTACCAGCAAGGCAACCACAAGATCCTCGTCTATGGGTCTGACTCACGAACTTGCCAAAAATAACACACGAAATTCTTAATTTTAGGTATTTCCAAATCATTTATGCTTTTCACTTATCATGCGATATTTAAGTTTCATTGGAATATATATATTGTAAATCAGATATTTTACAAATCAGTCAATTTCATATGAGAGAAATGACAACCCTTTGCCAAATGTTGGAGAATAGCAATGCCAATTTTGCACCCTTACAAAGTCATGGAGATTAGGGGATACATTACAATTTCATTATCTCATAGATGCCTTCTTCATATCGCCCTTGCCACAAAAAGCTCCAACTTACACCAGCCTTGATGATTCATATATGACTACTAAAATATCCTCATTGGCCCTAATTATTTTAGTCTAATATTCAAACTCACACCCCCGAGCATCAGATATTACTCTATGTTAGGTTGTAAAATAATACTTTCTTATTAACATACTTTAATTTAAAGGTGCCAGAATCATATCTTGGTAAGTCCTTATATTCAAAGGATGATTTTCGTCGAAAATTTATGGCAAGCTTAAATTTCTTATGAAATATCCAAAAACTTGCAAAAGTATTCATGGAGTGATTCTGAATAGCTCCAGAATCTCCTGAACTATTTCAAGTTCATTTATGCTTCCTAAGTTGTTGAGTTAATCAACCCACTTACATAAGGAATGTTCTATGTTTTAAACCGTGGTTTCTGTTTTATGTCTTAATTGGCCCATGTGTAAAGACATGGGTCAATTCTGGATATTATAGTAAAGGACATACAAAGAAACCTTAAGGGTACTTCTCAAGTAACAAGGAATTTACACCCATGCCCCAGAATTGGGTTCAAGCTTATAGTGTTTTAAAATGTTTCATTATTGCTTATGTTTTCTTCTCTTAACTACTTCTCAAATGATATTAAGTTAAAACTAATTCACAAATAATCTCTTAAAACTTAAGGGTTGATGACCTCACTTTTGTTGAGGTCAAGTCTTTCTTTAGGAGCCTAGGATCTAGCCTTAGGATTTCTTGGTAACTATCTTAAAGGAATAGTGATGGAACCCTCCCCACTAGAAATTCAAAATACTTCTTTGCTTCACTTGAAGTTTCATATGCTTGCTACTAACCTCTGGTACTTCGTAGGACGAACCCATGCATCAGTAAACTCAAAAGGAGTCCCATATAGGATGGTCATGTCTTAGGACTAACCCTGGGTGGTCTGGTCTTAGTAATTATTGCAAACACACACACTTGAACCTCACACTTTTACTCTTAACCCAAAACCCTAAACCAAACATGCTCAACCTTAGTTCATTATTCTTTCGGAAACTTATGTGGGTGGTTCCCCAAGCGCTTAGCCCTAGGCTAGAGTTTGGCTAGGACTAACATATGGAGGATCCAAAATGGGACTTCCCTTGGTCTCATGGCTCATTATGGATAATTCTATGATTAACATTTTCAATTAATCCAAATTTCACCAAAACCCCCAACTTTGACCTCATAGCCCCAAACTTTTCCAAAATTACCAAATTGCCCTTACAATCCTAATTTTTCCCAAAATTTCGTAAATTCTCAAATTATTTTCAAAAATCATTTTAAAACATTTCTCAACATTCAAATTCACTAAAGTCCACCAAAATACCAAAAATCCCTAAAATACCCCAAAAATTACCAAGATGCCCTTTAAATTCCAAAAATTCAAAAGTTCCCCAATTTTCCAAAAACACTCCAAATGATACAAAAACTAATTTGAAACACACCATTGAGCCCAATTTGACCAAATTGACCCATTTTGACCTAAATCCACAAATTACCCGTAAAGGTCCAAAATGCATAAATTACCCCCAATTTCAATCAAATTAAATTCAATCTCCATCAATTTCAATTTCAAATCAAAATTTATCATCCCAAATCTCAATCTAAATCAAATCCAAAACTAATTTCAAGCTCAATTTAAAAGCCCTAATTTTGACCAAAATTTCAAATCCCCACAAATTGAACCCTATGATGAAATCAATATCCAAAATTTGCACTCAAAACCCTTCATAACATTTCCCTAAATCAAATTGAGCCACCAATGGACCCCAATTTGAACTCAAACATCACCTAAGCCCAATCCAATTCAAAACTACCGTTTTGACCTAAATTCCAAATCTCACCAAATTGAACTGCCTAAACCCAAAATTTCTATCCAATTGATGTTCACAACTCTTCACCACAATCCCTTGAACCAAATTGAACCATCAATTGAACGAAATACAATCCCTAGGCTAAGTTAAACCTACTTCAAGCCCAAATACCTCAAAATTGACCATGTGACCAAAGTCCACCAAATAGAACCTTCAAATCAATTCAAAATCACCTAATTTCTTTTTAATACTTCTCATGACAATTATCCAATCCTATTTAATCAATAAATTTAACAAAAATTTAGCCTAAAAAAAACCTAGGCTCAAGTTGACCCAAAACCCTAATTTTGAACCCAAACTCCAAATGTGACCAAACCAAACCAATTTGGCCAACTCAAGTCCACCACAACCAGCATTTGGACCCAAGTAACCAGCCAAGATACACCTAGCCCAACCTACAAGGGACCTCAAAATTAGGATATTTCTTCCCATTTTTGGCTAAACCAAAGGAAATCCTTACCCTCATCCATCAAGCCTTGATGTTAATCACCATTAAGTCCCACTGAGCTCCCTGACCACCCTAGCCACCAGCTCCACCCTAGCCATCCGGCCTAGTGTCCAGAAAGCTTTAAAATGAGAGCTTCCCCTAACTTTTAAACTTAAAATTGAGAACATCCACTGTTCCAGGCTTTAATTAGATGTGTGTGTCATTCAGCTCTCACCCAAGGCTTACTGAGACCAGCCAATGACAGCCTAAGATCCATTGATTGGCCATGGCTATAAATTGGCCCCTTCATGACAAAGATGGAGTGTGTACAATCCTTTGGAAAAGCCAGAGCTTCCCTGAACCTCTCAAAGTGCAAGCCCATCGCTTCCAGCCGCTTATAAACACAGTTTATAGCCAATTTCCCCACCTAATTTTCAGTCGAAACTATGACACATTTCACCATTCCACACAGTCCACCAAACTCCAAACTGAGTTGCTCCTCACCATCCCCCGACTAAACAAATAAGATCGCCCTTGAAAGCGTCATCCTACGACTGCCCTAACCTAGCACAAGACTAGGGTCCACAAATCGGTTTGAGTGATTTCATACTTGGACAGTTCACCAAAGCCCAATTACACTTTCAGGAGGTTTGTCAGAGTCCTCTGAAGCTTCTACAAGCACCCGATTGAGGCCACACCTCTCAGGTAAAGGTATTGAACTCTCCCCCCCAAACCGAGCTCATTTTTGGCTTTCATGGCAATATACTTAATTTCATGGGCATATAACCGTATAGATAGTTTCGCCTTGACTAGATGAGGCTATCTAAATAAGCCCAAAGTAAATTGGTTGAGTGTAGTGAGAGATCTTAGGGTTAGAAGGTGAACAGATCACGAGATACACCAGATGAAGGCGATAAAATAGAGTCGTCTGATCAAGTGTGTATCGGACGGACGACACTGATGCGGTCGGACGAGTGAACAGATCATAAAGCACAGGCTGAGTTAGCATCTACGTGAATGACAACATCAAATGACAAAGCTCTGTGTAGCAGTTCAAAGCCACCGCAAGATTGCGTGGCGCCGCACTAGATAAGTAGGAAAATTTGGATTATCTGGATTTATTTAATTCTAAAAACTTTAAAAATACTTAATTTGATGTAGAAAAATCATAACAATAAAAGAGAAATACCCCCTTACTCAGTAAATAAGGGAGAACAATGTGGAAATAAAATTGGAGTTATTTAACTTATTAAATACAGTAAAGCTTGTTTTAATCATAACTCATCACTAATATTTCACCATGGCTTGAAATTTTGGAGGTTGATTCCTCATGTTATTACAGATCTTCTCTGATCTTTCAAAGATCAGAGGGGATCCCTAACCAAAAATCCCTAATTTTCAGTTAAACTTCTCTATTTTTTAAAAAATTATAATAATTAAAAAATAAATTAAAAAAAAGAAAATACTTATTTTAATAGGTTCAGTGTGGTCAGAGGACCTTAGGAAAAATATAAAATGGATTTAATTAATTAAGAGGTGCACTAATTGTAATTAAATCATTAAACCCTCAAAAAATAAATAAATAAAATAAAAATAAAAAAATCACAAGAAATCATTCCACATATTAAATAATAATTATTTTAATTCCCCATAAAAAAGTTGAAGTCAATTGGAATTGATTTAATCAATAAAATGAATTTTCTAAGTGAAATAACACTTTTGGCATTAAAATAATTATATTAATTAAAATATTATTAATAAAATTAGAAAAAAAATGTTTTGTAAGTTTTTAGTAACCAGAGAGACTTAAGAGAAATAAAATTATAATTGAAATAAACATTTCATTTTTGAGCTATATTTTGAATTTTAAATAATTAAAAATAATTAAAAATAATTAAAACTAAAAAAAATAAAAAAATATATAACAATTCACCAAAATATCACATTTGGTTCCCTGGTCATTTGGGAATGATTAAAATATTTTTCCTAATTTTTAAAATAAAGTTATATATTTTTAAAAGGCTAAAATGAAAATTTCCTTAATTTTGCACTAAAAAAATTATAATAAATAAAATAAAAATCATAAAAACATGCAATTTATTTCTTTGGGTTCTCTGAACTTAGAGAGATTTATGAAAAATATAAACCTAGTTTTCCATTTAAATAATATTTTATATTTAATTAATACTCAAAATAAATAAATAAATAAATATAATAATTAAAATAAAACTCAATAAATCATGAAGATTGCCCTGTATGGTCCTATAACCTGAGTGGACCTCTAATAATTTTCCTATGGACAGATGGTTTTTTTAGCTATGTTAATGAATTAACATTGAAAATACCTAATTTTGCATTAAAATAATTATAAAAATAAAATAAGTATTAGAAAAATCACATTTTCTCCTCTAATAATTTAATATACCCATGAGTGGGATAACATAAAAATTTTAAAGTCATTTGAGTTGAATTTAATGAATTATATAATGATAAATTGAAGGGATAAAATGGTAATTATGGAATTTAAGCTTTAAATTATTATTTAGGCTTAATCAAAGGAGTAAATGGATAATAAATGATTTTAATTATTTTTTTAAATGATTGAAATATAAGGGGTTGAATGGTAGAAACCAATCTCACCTCTGCAAAACAAGAGTATAAATGGTAATTTTACTTTAATTGTGGTAATTTGGAAGTTAATTAAATTAAACGATTCTAAGGTAAGGTGTTTGATTTTGGAAAATAGTAATTCACTTGTTTGAGACCCCTAGCTAATGGCTTGATGATAATACAATCATGGATAAAGAAAAAATGACATTAAACTTAAAATTCCTATGATTATAAATTTACCCATAATCCTTAAGGGCTTAGTAGTGAATTAGGCTTAATCCAAAATTTTGATTAATGAGGTTTACAAAAGAAAATGTAATTGATTAAGAATGTTTTGAAAACATTACTAGCCCAACATTAAAATAATTGGCTAAATTCCTTAACAAGTCAATTTATCCGTAAAGGTCTTCACTCATTTAATTTATAAAAAGAAATATCAAGTGATAGCTACCCCGCTCATGAGATAATTAAAACTTTAAGGTTTATTGAACATAGGGTTAAAACACACTCACTAAATCTCACTAAAAATGAATGAATGATTTAGCAATATAATAAGTTCAGAGGAATCTGGACGTTCCAAAAGGGACTTAAAAGTTGTTTAGGGTCATACCCCGAAAATTTTTATGTCATTTGGATATCTTGGAGTACAATTGAACCTATTATTCTTTACTCAAGCAAATTATCCATTAAACAAATGAACAGAAACCCACCAAATTATGCCTTAGGACTCAGTAGACACACCTTAAAAAAGTCATTCATGTTTTCTTTACATGCATCATTTTTTAATTCCCCGCAAGATCATACATATACACTGCAAATACTGACATTTCGATTGGAGTGCGAGAAGTGAGCTGGTATGATTTTATAGTTTATTTACAATACTTTTTTTAATGCACTTTACTTTCCAGTACTTTTATTTTATGCAAATTATGCCACCCTGCATGTTAAACCAAAACCAAAACCAAATTAAAACAAAATTAAAACAACAAAAAGATAAGAAAATTCTAAATATTAATAACAAAGAAAACAAAACAAAGAAAATTGAATCTAAATTAATACGCCTCTTTGGATGATCGAGAATCCCTTGGATGAGGCAACCTACGGCTACTAACGAGAATTCCCTTGGTCTGGATGAACTTATTGAATTCATTTAGTTGAGTGCAGTAAATTCATCCAGATTAAGTAAATTTAAACAAAATAGTGGTGCCAGAATGAGGGAACCGTGGGATCCTAACTGGTGTTTGTCTATTCAACTTAAACTCACCCCTTATTAAGACATTTAAATAATTATGGCTAAACACCATGAGCAGCACAATGAGGCATGTAGAGGAAGATCTTTGAGAGAGCAAACAGATCTACAACAACAACCCTTCTTATAAATAAACAACAAGCCATAGAAATTAGAGGTAGTTCATCTATTATGACGGAAACCTCACCTTATGTTTTAGGCTTTTGCACACCCTATTGCACAATATAAGCCTTAACTCGTCTTAGGACTCTAAGGTTATCGTTCGGTACTACATAAATCCTCCTATCTTCTAGGCTATTTGCATAATTAGTATTATGGAGATGTAAGCCCTAAATAATAAAATTGGCATAATGAAACATTAAACAATATCTCTTCTAAATTAAAGCCAAACCATAGGATAGTTTGGGAAGTCACCGATGTTCTCCTCAGGATTCGTGACAGTCCATAGCTTTCTTCCTTTGGATTTCGTAATAAATTTTTATATTTGCATCGTTCCCATTTGATATTTCCTATTTTCTGACATTGAAAAGTCCTACCCTTTGAATTCATGAAAGCATTATTTGCTGATCTATATCGAAAGTTTTCTTAAGAGACTTCGATCATTTAAGATGTAATTAACTATAGGGGCTTGCCCTTATAGGAAACTTTAAGAACCGGATATATAAACCGTATTTAATTTTCCATATTAAATAGAGGAACTTGTCAGTCAACAGAAATAGTTCGCAGACTAAATGAATGTTATAGATTCTTTTGTTTATTTTAATGTGCCTCATCACCAAGTAATGTGTCCATTCTTTGAGATAGGTGCATAGCTTGTAATTTTGTGCTTATTTATTTAAACTATTGCATATATGAGATCAGTTTGATTTCATATTTCAAATTAAAATAATATTTTCTAAAAACCATATATATTATATTATATTAAATTAAACCTATACGACACTTTTAACGGCCGACAGGGGTAAACTTGTAATTTTGAAATGTTTTACAAAAATGTGTTTGATCATCATTAAAAAAATTAAATTTAGTTTTAACCAATGGTTGGGGGTTCAAATCAGTGAATTATTAACCTTCTAACTCATACCCCTTTGTCGGTTGCCTAAATAAGATTTTCTGTCAGTTTCTTTTAAAAATGATTTAATTTAATATGTCTATAATTTTAATTTTGAAAAATAGTATTTTAATTTTGGAAAATGAGAACGCAGAGATCTCATATATTTCATAGTTTCAGTAATCGAGTACAACACTACATGTAATACACCATCCCGAGAGATAGGCACACTACTTGACAGTGGGCTCGATTATATAAACTAAATAATATTTTACATCTGTTTGGTCTGTGAACCTACTATGTTTGATCGACAATTTACCCTACCTAATATTAGAAATGGTTTATTTTACATGGGTTCCTAGTTCCCTATAAGGGGAAGCCCTTATAGTTAATTACATCTGAAATGACCAAAGTCACCTAAGAAAACTCTTGATGATGATCAGTGGTTTTGTCCTCAAGATTTCAAAGTTTCAGTTTCCAAGGTTGAACATGGAATATCAAGTGGGAAAGTAATAAATAAGAGTAGTTATTTTAGGAGTCAAAAGGAGGGTAGAGTAGGGGATGCCACGGATCTTGAGGAGAACTTTGATGTCTTCCCCAAATTATCATATTGTTTGGCTGCACATTTTAGAGATGATGTTATTTATGTGTTCACTCTTTTCAGTTTTATTATTTAGGGCTTACGATTGAAAAATACAAAAATTTGGAAATATGCTATGAAGATAGGAGGGTTTACATCATACTAAATGACAACCTCAAAATTTGAAAGAGTCAGGACTTATGGTGCACAAGATGATTGTTCATGAGCCTAAAGATAGTGTGAGGATTTATGTCGTGCTAGACAAACTACCTTGTTGTCCTATGGTTCATGTGGTTTTAAAATAAGGAAACTATGGTTGAAGAGGATCCGCTTCATGTTGAGTCTTGATTCATCAATTGCAGTTGTTCGTCGTCTTGATACCCATGAAGCTTGCTCCGAGTTCCTAATCGTAACACCACCGGGTTTAGAATTTTATGTGTGAACATGCAATATTTTTGGCTCAGTGGCCTACTGTAGTGTTCCTCATCAATCGATTTCTTATTGTCCTCTACCTTGGGAGCTTTGTATGAATTGATAGTAAATCATGCATGAGGAAAGAGTAGTTAAAGAATAATATAGTAAAATGCAATAGAAATAAAATTATCATGCATACCTTAGTTTCTTGTTGTTGCTGCAAAAAGTGTTAGTATCACTAATAAATGCTAGAAAATGTTATGGAGAAAGAAAAAGGGCAGATGACTCATATATGAAAGAACAAAGCAAGCTATAAGATTTAAGGTTCGTGGTAGGCTCTAACTTATAACCCTCGAGGGCATCCGTAGGTAATGAGAAGCAATCTGTGTTATTACATGGTAGCATTATGCGTAAAATTTTAGAGAATTGGTGTTATTACACATGTGGAACCGTGAAGGCGGTGTTTATACGAGTTGTATTTTCGTGGTATTGTTGTGTTATTATGAAATTTAGCATGGTTCCGTAATGTTGTTGTGAATTTTTTCGTGGCAGTGATAATGCAGTGGTATTTTGGTTGTATTGCGATAATATTAAAGAGTTATTGGGGGCTTTTACCTCGATTTTTTATATGGTGTTATTGTGGCGTTGAAGTGGTGTTATTATGGCACCAAAATGGTGTTATTTGGCCCTTTTGTCGCGGTATTGTGGTGTTATTGGCTCGGGTTTAGTCCCAATCAAGCTCAAACCTAACTCAAACCCCTTTTCGCTTCAATTCAGTTCGAGCTCACATGGCATAATGCAATAGGTGAGTTGGAGTTTTTTTTAAAATTATTATGTTGGATTTAGGCTCTGAATTTTGGAGTGAGACATGGGTTCAAATGGGTTGGAGGTGGCTTTGGGTTTGAACTTTGGATTGGGTTGGATCAATTTGGTGACTTGGTGAAGAATTGGGCCAATTTGACAACTTTGGGTGCAATTGAGTCAATTTAAATTTTTTTGTAATTTTGTGCAAAATTTTGGATTTGAGGTGGACTTTGATGTTGGGCTCAATGTTTGGAGGTAATTTGGTGTGGGGGAGTGAAGTGTCTGTGAAGTGGTGACTGAGCCACTGAATGTCGAAAATGGTGTCCCTAAGGGCTCGTGATCCTATGGGAATTCCATTTGAGTTTCACCTTGTTGGTCTCAACCACCCAAGTGCTGGAGGTAGAAGACCACCCATGTAAGACTCCACAAGGGAGCCCACAAATGACTTGAATTTTTAAAGAGATGGGTCCCATCACTAGGCATTTAAGATAGTCAAAAGGAAAGTCCTGTGATATAGGACTGCCCAAAGGTATCTCATGAATAATGAGCACATAACTTTGTTATATTGCTTTTATTTTAATTATGGGAGGGAAATATTTATGAGTTAATTATAAATATAAACATTCAATAAAAAATACGCAATGTATTTTTATACCGCCTTGAAGGTGATTTATAAATAGTTTATATAAGAAACACTGAAAATTAAAACTTGAAATTTACCAGATTTTGCAGCCTCTGTCACAATTGGGAAGAGAAATTTTTTTGGGAGAATATCCAATTAGATTAGAGATTGAAAATACTTTCAGCCTTTGTATTAAACTTCTTTTAATATATTCAAACATTTTATTATTCATACCGATACACTTTGATAATATACATATATCCACCGAAATTAAACGCTACAGAAACTATTGTATTTTTCCAATTATTGTCGATTCCTGACGATATTCTATTTCAACACATTGTTCAAACAAAATTGTCGAAGTCTTAAATAGTGTCTGTATTGAAAATTGACGAGCATAAGACAAATTTGGGCGCCTAAAAATGATGTTTTAGTTTATCGGTTTCGTGGAGGCAGTTTCACACTGCATGCGACGTGAAGCAATCGGAGATAACGCTATTTATGTTTGATTGTTATGAGATTATCATTTTTAAATTACAGAAAGAGTCCCTTTCATTTAAAATAGGACCTTATAATGCTTGCAACCAAATTTTGGCTGTGGAGGTGACGATGAAGTTGAGAATCAAAATAATGTGAACGCATCTATTAAGATTTAGAATGATGCATTATATATCACTTAGCACTTCGTATGATTTTAAAATTTACAATTCTTTGGCTTGAACTTTCTCCTGATATACTTGAGTGAGCATATTTGATCTATTGGATAAACACGTTATTTTCATATAATACTTCTAGAAAGATTTTTTTTTTTTAATGAAAGATATATCTTGTTCAGAGTTAACCAAGAAAGTTTCCTTTTCTGCTCTACATGCTTGAATGGATTGTTTTGATCATCAAATTGAATGAACTTGAACCTAAGCTCTTAAATAGTTTAGTACAGTTTTTAGTACCTCGCCTCTAACCCATCTATTGGAAATAACCTTACAAATAAGGACAATGACATATAAGATATCAGTATATTAAAAATAAAATATTATCATCATAGTGTTTTGATCAAAATTGATGTTGGAATGTTTGATCATATATGTTAGAATCATAAATAGTCTCAATCATACAATGTAGCGTACTTTTAATCAACGTGCTTGAAATAGTCTAGGTAAAGCATGTAAGGCATTAGTTCGTTTGGTTAAATTTATTAAATGATCAATTCTCGAAATAAAAATACAAATCCTCCATCAAGCAAACTAGCAATCAAGTTAGAGATCCAATAAAATATGTAGTTATGTATTGTTCCCTTCTCTTTCTACAAATATTTTGAATTTATGCTATTGAGCAAATTATATTCTCTAGTATATTTTCCTGAATAATTATGTTGAGTAACTACTACTTAAGTATGTGATTGTGAATGCGTTTTTTTCGGCTCTATTAATTCATATTGGACATCTTCTTTTAATAGTCCCATGGATATGTCATTTCCTCGGATAAGCTCCACCTTTCAACAAACCCTTTGTCATTATGAGCTTGGCTATCAATACTCACCACTTAGAAAGTGCCACTCCAGTAAATTCAAATTTAGTCACGAATTTGGGTGTATAAGTTCTATGATTATATTTTTTTCATAAAAGATGATTAACAAAGAAATAGATGATGGAGGGGGGTTGGAGGCACAATGCTGGTTAAGTTTGAATAATGAAATTTAATCAACTTTGAGCTAAAGATATAAATTTTTCAGTGCTGCCAGATATCAAAAATTAATTTGAATTAATGCAAAAAATCCATGTGAATTTTTATATTCATAAGTTCATTAATTATATCCTTGATTTTGTATTCAAATTTAAATTTTCAATAAAGTATAAAGAGAACTTTGCTAAGCAACTACTGTCTATTTATTTATGTGATTTACATTGTTTGCATAAAAAAATCTTTTAATCTATAACTTAACCGAAGGGTAAGAAAACTAAAAAAATTAATTAGTGTATTAATTGTTATAGTACACATTTAAAAAATAAGATTTTCTAAAATGGATCCAAGTTAATAACATGTTTTCTATTTTCAGATATCAGCTACGATGAATTCCAATTTTACAATGTATATTAAACGTCCTCTTAAATTTTTATATTCACTTTTTCATAGTTGAAAGTTTATTACTTCTGTGGGTAAGTTCTGAGCTCAATTGTCATCTAAATTATTTCTTTTGATTTTATGTTCTTCCATGTTCTGATTGTCTATTTATCTATCTCATTTACTTCTTTTTTTATAGGTCGAAGATGATTTTGACTTTGTTCAAATGATTTTCTATGGTGATTTCATGATTGTGACTTGGATGATCTTGCAGCTGTTTCTAGAGCTTTTCCTAGCCGTTTGAAAGTTTCGAGTTTTTTTTTTTATTATTATTTTGTTGTTTTTGCTTTTGGTTAGAGGTTGTTGTGAGATATGTACTTCCTGGTATAGAAATGAAGTGCAAAAAACATAAGCAAATACAGATCGTTTACGTGATCTATCCAACTGGATCTACGTCCACGGGAGGAAATCAATCAAATATTTCACTAAGGCAAAAGAAATGGAGAGTACATAGCTTATACATAGAGATGAGCCCTCATCTTCCCTCTATAGCCTTCCTCTCAAGCAACATCTTGATATAAGGCCTCAAGATGCTCTCGTCCACTCTCGCTCTCTAGCTATTCTCTCATCTTTTGTGGTAGCTTAAGACCTCTTCTCTTGCTTCCTAAGCCTCACACCCTCATCTATTTATAATAGATGAGGCATACATGATAGGGGCTTAATTACAGAAGTACCCTTTTACCTTAGTCCATTAATTGGGGGTCAAAATAACAATTCTCCACCTTGACCCTCAATTAAGAAGCTTCAAAGTAAAGATTTCCTCCACCTGGCCCCTGAGGGGGCCCTCAGCCCTTAGTAAAGTATACTAAGTCCAAACAGTGTCTGAACTTAGCTGTCGGTAGCACCTTAGTGAGCATATCAGCATGATTCTCTTCAGTAGGTATCTTCTCCACTACTATTGTACCCTTGGTGACGACGTCCCTGACAAAATGAAGCTTTATATCTATATGCTTGGTCCTTTCATGGAAGACTAGATTTCTGGTTAGGTGAATAGTACTTTTGTTGTCGCAAAACACATTTATCACCTTCTGATGTATCGCAAGCTCCTCAGCCATGCCATTTAGCCACATAGCTTTCTTGATTGCTTCAGTCACAACGATGTATTCGGCCTCTTTTGTTGAGAGAGCCAAAAC
Source organism: Papilionanthe hookeriana x Papilionanthe teres (assembly GCA_022702705.1). Taxonomy (NCBI): domain Eukaryota; kingdom Viridiplantae; phylum Streptophyta; class Magnoliopsida; order Asparagales; family Orchidaceae; genus Papilionanthe; species Papilionanthe hookeriana x Papilionanthe teres. The sequence continues at coordinate 112,426,794 of CM040430.1, read as the reverse complement.
AGATTGGAGGTTAGACTTTCAACTGACTGCAGTACCAAAAACGATGAAAATGAATCCGGTCAGTGACTTCCTGGTGTCAATGCTTCCTGTGTAATCAGAATCCACGTAACCAACTACCTTTTCTTCTTTGTCTTCTTGCCTTTTAAAGAGTAGCCCCAAATTCATAGTGCCACTTAGTACCTCAGGATCCATTTTAGTGCTTCCTAGTGAGCCTGCCTTGGGTTTGCCATGAACCTTCTTACAATGCTAACGGTGTAGGCCAAATCTGGTCTGTTGCAAACCATACCATACATAATGCAACCAACCCCACTGGCATAGGGGACACCCTCCATGTATTCTTTCTCTTCTTCAGTCTCTGGTGCTTGAGAGCTTGATAGTCTGAACTGTTGGCCAATAGGTGTTGCAACCTGCTTAGCCTCGTGCATGTTGAACCTTGCGAGAACCTTCTGAATATCCGACTTTTGAGACAGGAATAAACCTCCCTTTTTCCAGTCTTTATTAATCTCCATCCTTAGGATCTTTGTAGCAGATCCTAGGTCATTCATGTCAAATTCAGAATAGAGCATACCTTTGATCTTCTGGACTTCCTCCTTTCTTCTGCTGGCTACTAACATATCATCTACATAAAGGAGCAAGTACGTACTGATTTCACCATCTTGCCACTTCATGTACACACAACTATCATAGCTGCTTTTGAAAATACTGATCTTTAGCATGAACTCATCAAATCGTTTGTGCCATTGTCTTGGGCTTTGTTTCAGTCCATACAAAGCCTTCTTCAGCAAGCAAACTTTGTACTTTTTCTCAGGTGTGCTGTACCCATATGGTTGATCCATGTAGATGGTTTCTTCAAGTTCTCCATGTAGGAACGCAGTCTTAACATCTAGCTTCTCTAATTCTAAATTGAATTGAACCGCTAGTGCTAAGAATATCCTAATTGAGCAGTGCTTCACCATGGGTGAGAAGATTCTGTTGAAGTTGATTCCTTCAACCTGTGTGAATCCCTTTGCAACGAGTCTAGCTTTGTACTTGATCCTCTCAACACATGGCATGCCTTCCTGCTTCTTAAAGGCCCACTTGCAACCAACTACGCATTTGTTCGTTTGTCAATCCACAAGTTCTTAGCTTTTGTTCTTCATCAGAGAAGTTATTTCCTCATCCATTGCCTCTTCCCACTTATGTATTTCCTTGATCTTCAGAGCTTCCTTGTAGCTGCTTGGTTATGCTTCTTTTATCACTTCAGCAACACTCAAAGCATAAGAGATCATATCTGCATGGTCGTATGTCTCTAACGGTCTGATAGTTATTCTTTGTCTGTCCCTAACCAAACAATAGTCATCAGATCTTATTTCTAGTTCAATTACTTGTTGTTATTCTACCACTTTATCTTGATCGTTCATAACTGTCCTTTGATCAGTCAAAATTTATTGTTGTTGCAACTCCATCTCAATTGACAAATCCTCCTTACTGACATTGTTTCTGGTAACATAGCTTTGCAGATTCCCCATTTTGGACTCATCGAATGTCACATCCCTACTGATGATTTATTTCTGTTGATCTCGACAGCAAAGTTTGTAACCTTTGGTTCCAGAAGAGTATCCGATGAAAATGCATTTCAAATTCCTTGCTTCCAGCTTATCCTGTCTAAGATGAGCATATGCAATACATCCAAAAACTTTAAGATTATCATAGTTACCTCACTTTCCATACCATATCTCCAAAGGAGTCTTCATATCAATAGCTGTTGATGGGCATCTGTTGATAAGGTAACAGACGGTTGACACAGCTTCACCCCAGAAGGTTTTGGGTAGACCTGCATTTAGTATCATGCACCTCACTCTCTCTAGGAGAGTCCTGTTCATCCTCTCAGCCAGGCCATTCTATTGAGGAGTGTTCTGGACTGTCTTGTGCCTTGTGATGCATTCTTTCTGCACAGCTCCTCAAAACTGCTCTGAACAGTACTCCAAGCCATTGTTGGTTCTCAAGTGCTTCAGCTTCGCTCCCATCTTATTTTCAGTGAGAGTTAACTAGTCCCTGAATCGTTGAAAGGCTTCATCCTTTGATTTAGAAATGAAGACCCATACCTTCCTAGTGTAGTCATCGATGAAAGACATGAAGTATCATCCTCCTCCATGAGTCTGAGTTCTAGCTAGACCCCATAGATCACTGTGTACATAATTAAAAGGTTTCTTTGATGTATGTATTTCAGTAGAGAACTTCACTTTGGTGGCATTCCCCAGTACACATTGTTCACAGAATTCCAGTTTGTTGACTTGATCTCCGCATAACAGGGTCTTCTTGGACAATTCATGTAAGCCCCTTTCACTTACATGCCCCAGACTCATGTGCCATAGTTTGGATCTGTCAGGCTTTGATTGGACTGCATCTGAGAAGTTACCGATTACAGTTCTTCCAACTAGGGAGTATAACCCGTTCATTTTGACTCCATTCTTGACTATGAGAGATCCTTTAACTACTCTGATATAGCCATTCTCTACCTTCAATGAGTATCCTTTCGACTTCAGCGTCCCTAAATAAATCAGTTTCTTTTAAGTTCTGGGATGTACCTGATGCGCTGCAGTATCTGTTCAGCTCCATCAAACATCTTTATTCTGATCGTCCCGCGGCCGATTACCCTGCAAGATTTATTGTCTCCAAGTAGAATGGATCCATCATTTGCCAGTTGTAGTGTCTCGAACCAGTCTTTGTGAGGACACATGTGGAAGGAGCACCCTGAGTCAAGGATCCACTCCTTGCTAGATTCAGATTCTGTGATTACCAGAGCTTTTGCTGAATCATAGACGTATGAGACTATGCTTGCTTCTCCAGAATCTTTCGGCTTCTCCTGAAAGGCTTTATTTCTATCTGGATAGTTCTTCTTAAAATGACCTTCCTTGTGATAATGGTATTACTTGTAAGATCTCTTAGAAGACTGGCTTCTGCCCTTCCTTCCGGATTTTGATATGCTTTGATCGCTTTTAGAACCTTTCTTGCTCAAACTTCCTCTAACCGTCAGACTGTCTCTGCTGGTTTCCTCCTTCATGTCGTGCTTCTTCTGAAGCTCTTTGGCTCTGATCAATGATTGAACCTCTTCTAGAGTAATCATCTTCGGCCTTCCATAGAGCATCACATCGTTGAACTGCTCGGAGCACTTAGGAATGGAGTTTAGCAATAGCTGTGCCTTGTCCTCATCATCCATCTTGACGTCAATGTTTTCAAGATCATCTATGATTTTGTTGAATTTGTCGATCTACTCCAAGAAAAATTTGTCTTCATGCATATTGAATGAGTATAGACGCTGCTAAAGAAAGATCCTATAAGCCAGGGACTTGCTCAGGTAGAGTACCACAATTTTGGCCCAAAGTGCTTGAGCCGTTGTCTCCCTCGACACCTCCCTCAAAATCTTGTCCCAGAAGATCAAGATTATCTAACTATGAGCTTTGTCCATCATGCTAATCTTCTCTTTCTCTGTCATGTTGGCCGGCAGTGCCGCCAACTCTTGCAAGGCTTCTGCAACACCGTGCTGAACCAGCAAGGCCCTCATCTTGACTCTCCACAGGCCAAAATCATTTATTCCTGCGAATATCTCGATGTCGAATTTAGCGGATCCCATTGTAGTGGCTTCATCCCCACTAATGTCTGAAATCCGCCTTGCTGAGCACCACCTGCTAAATTTTGAGAGCTGACCACCTGCAAAAGTTAACCTTCCGAATTAATTTTCCCCAGGGGAAATTTTTTTTTTGACAAGTGATTCTCCCCCTAGAATTATGTCGCCGCTGCCTGCTTCAAATTTCCGGGAATATTCCTTTAATAGGAATAGAATATTTCTTCATTCTCTTTCAAATTAGTTACTCTGCCGCAACTTTCTATATTAGTCAAGAAGAGTTATGATTGAATATAAAATTCCTTGATTCCCTTCCTCCAGATTTCAAAAATTAATTGCTGTTGCACCATTAATTTGCTTTCCAGCTTCAGATGTCCCTTCCTTCTGCCAGCTTCCCAGTTTAGTCAAAGAAAGCGGTTTCAAATTAATTGCCCCTTTCCTTCTGCCAGCTTTTAAGTTTAGTCGACAAAAGCAACACCTGAATATGAAATTCCTGCTCCTGACCGAATTTATAGCCTATACTTGTCGCAGCGTGCTCCGTGTGCTTCTGTCACGACATGTTCTGTCTTTTCTGTCGCGGGCCTCCTTCACGTGTTCCGTCTTTTATTCTACGATGATCCTTTGCGTTGAAGCCAAGGGCCATGAACCCCTCTACGAACAGCTACAATTTCTTTCGCGCCTACCCTTCGGCGCGAACTCCTGGGCAGCCTAGTTGCGGTTTTCGCGTGAAACGTAGCACAGGAAGCCGTGATCCAAACTGCCAGAGACCCACACAACCGAGAACTCTCTTTTCGCGGTGGGATCACAGAATCTCGTCTGCTCGCTGAAATCTGGCACGACTCGAAGGACTGCCAGCCACGGATTGACGCTTCTCCTAGCAGCGAACCGATGCTTCTGTTCGCACCACGCCGAACTGCTATGCTCCTCCTGCTTCACAAACTAGCCTATTCGCAAAGTCTTGTTGAAGCCGAATCTGGTAGGTAGCTTGTGATCGCGGCCTCCACATCGAACTCGCCTTTCTCGCGAACTTTTCGAGCCGCGAGCTCCCTCAGGCTTGTTTTCGTGATTCGCCTGTTCGTGAAATGCTCTTGCGAGAACGACGCCTCCACGAACCTCCTCTGCGTGGCCTGGAATAGCCAAAAACAGAACCGCGTCACCGATTTGCCCGGCAAAGTCCAAACTCCTCGTCTTCGTCGCTTGCTGTGAACACCTTTATGCGAATACCTCTAGCCAATAAGTATGGAGTTTCCCACTGACGGCGTCAATTGTTGTGAGATATGTACTTCCTAGTATAGAAATGAAGCGCAGAGAACACAAGCAAATACAGATCGTTTACGTGATTCGATTCAACTGGATCTACGTCCACGGGAGGGAATCAATCAAATATTTCACTAAGGAAAAAGAAATGGAGAGTACATAGCTTATACATAGAGATGAGCCTTCATCTTCCCTCCATAGCCTTCCTCTCAAGCAACACCTTGATACAAGGCCTCAAGATGCTCTGCTCCTTTCTCGCTTTCTAGCTATTCTCTCCTCCTTTGTGGTAGCTTAAGTCCTCTTCCCTTACTTCCTAAGCCTCACACCATACATGATAGGGGCTTAATTACAAAAGTACTATTTTATATTAGTCCATTAATTGGAGTTCAAAATAACAGAGGTATTGTAGGTGTTGTTGATTTGGTTTTGTGTTGCATTGTTTTTATTGGGTCTTTGTAATTTTTCAGTTTAATAAGGTTGGAGGACCCTAGTTTTCACCAAAATAAACTAACTTAAAGTTAACTGACAATATGTTTAAAAGTTAATTTTTAAATTTGTAAATGCCATTTCTTTGAAAATTTATTCAAATATAGTCATTTTTCCTTAGTATTTTATTAAATGAAAAAACTTCTTTGGGATTGACAAGTTCACTAATTTTTTAAACTTAATTTTATATCCTCTTTCATTACTTGGATTCTTAGATGTGTTCAACTCTCTTATATACAACCTCAAATTTTACTCAATTGTGAAGGTGTTTAATTTTTCAAATAGTTGAACTATGTCTCGGATGAACTTAATTTTAAACTCTCTATTCAAATAGTTTTAATCTTGGAAGAATTAATTTCTTTAAACGATGACTTTGATTTTTAAAATGTTAAACTTTCTATTAAAATGGTTTATATCCTAGACAGATTGAACTCTCTTGTTGATGACGTCAAACTTTGGATAATTTGAACTCCCCCACCCACAACTTCAAATCATGGATAAATTATACTCTCATTTTGACGAGTTTAGATGTGTCATCAACACATTATATTATCTAGAATGAATCTAAATTCAATTTTTAGGGACAATTGTTCAATATTTAAACTTAAGGTAATCAAGAGCACTGATTTCAACAAGTTTATTGTCAAAGTAAATGTCTCGACAGGACGAATTAAATGCTACCAAAATTTATGCAACCCGAGTCCAATTAAATCCAGATAAAACCTTTAAGCACTATTAGACGTTTCATATTGTTAATTGACTATTCAAATGAACACAAAATTTGGAATATTATTATTTCATGCGTTTCGATGAAAGCAGTCAAATGACCTTAAGCTCGCATTATTTTGAGGTAATTAACTGTCGTAAATCATTAAAAATTTCTTTTTGATCGACGAGGTTCAATATGGGATGTTTGATCATATGGTAATGAGTTCTATTCACTAAATGACCAAAATATTAGTGGAAGATCATTTTTGTTATAAGATTTGATAACCATCTTAAATCTCAAAAGATTTCTATCTAAATGATCGGATGAGCTATTTTATGTATAATATACTATCTCGAAGGATAAAAATATTTTCATATAATAAATCTAACCTATCAATGAGCAAATACATCAACACTTATGGGTAACAAGAACCAGAGGTGTCTAGATTCTCTAATAGGGGTAACATAGGGCTATTCTAGATTTGGATGCCTATGAGGGAAAGCTTTCATAATTAATCATATTCCAAGATTTGTTACTCCAGAGAATAATCATAATTAATGTTTTAGCTTACATTGTGCATAATTATTCAATAAGTGTTTTAGAGATTGATGCTTTGGAATCAAATTTGATAGATTATGAGAAGGATTTGAGTAGAATTAAAGGGTTAGGACAGTTGTATCGAGTTGATTTATTTTAATTTTGGGTTTGCTTTGGATAGATTCAATAGTGCCAAAAACTTGAGTGTGCTGGACTTAATTTAATTTTAATGTTTGTTTTGATTTAATTTGATGAAAAATTGTTCACTATAAATGAGTGGCTTGTTTTGTGGTATGCCGACATTATAAACTTTATTGTTAGTGATATTTTACCCTATGGATTGACATACCAAGAGAGGAAGAAATTTTTATCTTAAGCTAAGGCTTATTTTTTGGATGACCCATTTTTATATTAACAAGGAAATGATATAATTATTTGAAGATGTGTACCTTTATAAGAAACTTATGAAATTATTCGAAGATGTCATGATTCTGATTATGGGGGATATTTTAGTGTTGGTAAAACTTTATACAAAATCTTACAGTCTGTATTTTATTGGCCTACAATTTTTAAGGATGTTAATGCTTTATATTGAAAATTGTGATCGATGTCAACGTGCACGCAATATTTATTTAAGAAATGAGATGCCCTTAAATTATATGTTGGAAGTTGAAATATTTGACGTTTGGAGATTTCATGGGACCATTTATACCATCTTTCAGAAAAATATACATTCTAATAGAAGTAGACTTTGTATCCAAATGGATAGAAGTTGTTGCTTTACCTCGATGTGATGCTCAAAGTATTGTAAAATTTTTAAAAAAGAATATATTTTGTAGATTTGGAATACCAAGAGTGATCATAACTGATAGGAGAAGTCATTTTAGAAATGTGATTATGGAAACGCTTGTAAAGAAATATCATATTAACCATCGCATTGCTACTGCTTATCATACGCTGATAAGTGGTTTGGTTGAATTATTCAATCATGAAATTAAAAGAATATTAAAAAAGACTGTTAATTCAAACAGAAAGGATTGGTCAATCAAATTGGATTATGCTTTGTGGGACTATAGGACTGCATACATAACTCCTATAGGAATGTCCCCATATAGGCTAATTTTTGGGAAAGCTTGTCATTTACCAATTGAACTTGAGCATAAAGCATATTGAGCTATTAAAGAGATCAGTTATAATTTTAAAAATGCTGGTGAAAAGAGATTTTTGCAATTAAATGAGCTTGAAGAAATAAGGAATGAATGTTATAAAATTGCTAAGATTAATAAAAAAATGATGAGGTTGTGGCATGATGAGAAGATTCTTACAAAAAATCTTGAGACAGGACAACAAGTTTTGTTATATAATGCTAGATTGAAAATATTTGTTGGAAAACATAAGTCCAGGTCGATGGGCCCATTTATTGTGATGAAAGTTTATCCCTATGGAGCTGTGGATATTAAAGATCCTATGACTGAAAAAATATTCAAAGTTAATGGTCATAAACTAAAATCTTATTTTTTAGTCGATCTATCTAAACTCTATGATAATCTGATATTGGGTCTCTTAGAATAAGCTTTGGGTATGTCAGACCGAAGACGTTAAACCAAGCGCTTTGTGGGAGTCAACCCATAGTTATCGGTGTGCTTTGCTTTATGTTTGCTTTGTGTGCTTTTGTTTGGTTTGATTTGAGAAAATGTGGAAGTATTTTGAAGTTTTTATGTTATAGTGGTGTTTATTTAACCTTATTTGATAACTTAGAGGAGTCAGAAGGAAGATTTGGACGTTTAACAGACCTGTGCTAAAATGAGCACCGGCGGCTATGTGCTAAAAGTTGGAGCTTAGGCACTGGAGTTATAAAAAACATGAACAATGTGGTTCTGTAAGCCTAAATTATGGGTAAGTGATTTTGGGAGTTATTTAGGGTTTTAAACATGTCTAGGTTCCGTTTTTGTGACATCCCAAGTCTATAAATAGGCCCAGAATTAAGAGATAGTTGCCCCAGTTCCATTTTCGATTCTGAGTCTTCAGGAAGTGTATTTTGAGAGCCAAAATGTCTTCTTGGGAGAGCAAAGTTAAGAAGAAAGAGGAATCCAACATGAAGAAGTTCATTTGTGAGAGTGTGCAAGAGTTATACAACAAGTTTTTAGCTGTTAGTATCCAAAGAATCGCAGAGAAGATTGCGAAGATCGAGGCTGACATGGCTTTAATCAAAGCAAAGGTAAATGAAACTAATGCACATTTAGCGCACATTGGATGGAAACTCAAAATGCAATTCAGTTATACAGGTCATGTGGAAGAAGTAGATAAAATGATGTTTCTGAAGAATAATTGGAGAGAAGAAGATTCGGTGGAAGTTTTAAACCATCGCCTATTTTATCATATTTAAATTCCAGATGGTTCAAATGGAGCTAATAATGATTCAGGATATAATCCACCTACATGAGAGTGGAATTAAATTCAAGTGTTGTCTTTTGATTTAGTTATCTATGTTTAGAGTTGAGTGTTTGTGATTATTTTAATGTTTTTGTCAGAAGTTTATTGCATCTTAATGATGTTGATTTGTGTCTAGTTATATGTGTTATGAACTTGTTGTTTGGAAAATATCATACAAGGATTTTGAATTAAAATTTTTAATTTGTATTAAGTGTTTTGTTTTTAATGAAATCTATGTTTGTGTGAAATTTGTTTTAAATTGATTGAGATTAAAGTGTGATTTTGGAGTATTAAAAGAGTGTATGGAGTAGAAATAATTATTTAAATTGTGTAAGGTGATTAACTAGAAGAATTAGTGTGATTTAACATAATAGTCAAAACCTGCTCACTCGCGGCTAAGCGTTAAACCCTTGGCAGTTAAGCACCAGAGCTTGCGGCTAAGCAACGTCATGTCGCACATAGGCGTCGATTCGCGAAAACTGGTTTACAGGTGATAAAAACTAGAAAATTGACATTATTCTCCTCACTGCCACCGTCAACCTCCAAAATTCACGAATAAGCATTCTAGGGCATTACTTATTTTGATCATTTTAAAGTTGTTTTCAACGCCATTTGTTAGATTTCAACTCCTTAAGGTATGAGCACTTCTCCTAAGCAAAAATTTTTTATTTTCACCATGTATTTTGAGTACATTATTGAGAAATCCAAAAATTAGTATCCATGATGAAAATTTGAGAAATTGCTTGGATTTAGTAGCTTTTTGCTTTAGAAGTTAAGTTTAGCAAGTTTTGATTGATTTTGAAATTTATGTTGAATATTTGTGCAAATTTTAGAAATGGTTCCAAAATTGGAAGGCTAGATTCCATTCAGACAAGTTTGTCAGTTCAAAAGCTGAGGATCATTACCATGATGCACTTTCATCACGTAAGTTGATTCCTGAGCGAGTTTTTAGTAGGTCGAGAGAAGATATTGATGAAATGATTGCTTGAAGCAATTGAAGAAATTATTGTTGCTTCTCCACTGTTGCTATTGTTTTTACGGTAAGAGAGTTCTAAGCTAACTTGCCAGCAGCAGAGGAAAATTTAGTAATGGTTTGAGGAAAGCAAGTTGATTTTTCTGCTGCGGTAATCAATACCTTTTACCTTTTTCCTCCTTAAATTTTATGTTTTTATGCAAATTATCATCCTGCGGAAGCAGAATTAGATGAGATTATGTCTTTTCTTACTAATGGAAGAGGTCTCTGGAAGTTCACAAATGACCGATGAGTGAATTTCCATGCCTCAAAGTTAAATGCCACCTCTAAGGATTGACATTATTTTATCTCATCCAAGTTATTACCTTCGAGTCATGTTAGTGAAGTTACGAGGGAGAGAGTTGTTCTCAACTATTCTATTCAGCAGGAAAAGCCGACAAACATTGGAGTGATTATTTTTAATTATATTATCAATTGTGCCAGAACTGTCACTACTATAGGTATGGGATTCCCTTCCTTGATCCATTCAATTTGTGAGCAGTCTAGTGTAAAGTTTGAAACTTGGGAAGAGTTTCTTTAGCCACATAAACCTATTACTAGTATAAATTTGAACATTGACACGCCTAAAATATATACGCTTTTTACTATATAGTTTTTCTCATTTTTGGTGATATTACACTTTAAAAGGAAGGTATTTTGTATGTTTTTTAGTTTTAAGTACAAAAATAGTGATTGGAGAAAAAAGAAGCAAAAATGTTGCAATTTAAAGCAAAAACGAGCAAGAAAACAAATTTTGCCTTGACACCTTTCGATAAGTCTTTCTATGTTTAATCTCTTTTACACTTCTTACATATTTTTGAATGAGATTACACTTTAAATAAATGTTAATTTTATACTTATTTTGTAGGGCTATCTGTTAGGAATGCAACACAACAGAAACATGGCGAATCAGAGTTGTAACGGAGCCAAACGGAGCAAAATGGTGGAGCTGCGCATGATGGGCGCCGGAGGCGCCCAAACTGGCGCCGGCGGCGCCAGAAACCCGAGAGCACCGAAAATAGGGTGCCAGCAGTGCCCTATTCAGCGCCGGCGGCGGCCAAGACGGCTTGGACGCGATATTAGGCGGTTTTTGGCCAAATACATCAAATCTGGACGCTTTTTGGAGGGTTTCCTCATGCACCTCTTGGGAAATTCGTCCCTACTCTATTTTAAACCGAATTTGAAGCCAAAAATGAAGAGGAGAAGTTAGAAAAATGTAGAGAATGATTAGAGATCTGAGAATAGGAGTAGAAATGTAGATTTCTACCTTTTTGGAGAGATTGGTGAGGAGATTTTGAGAGAATCTGTAAGGGAATATTCTAGCATTGCATGGATCCACGGGAGACTTTGTGGGAGAGATTTTCATTTTTATTACAAGGGAAAAAAGCTTAGTATTGTGTTTTTCATTATCTTATGATATTGTAAACACTTATTTAGTTGATTTTCTTTGATATAAAATTTTCTGTAGTGTTTTCTTCGTGCTTTGTGATGTCTTTCTCTTACTCTTTTTTCTTCTATGAAAATAGTGGCATGAGAAGATTATGTCATTGTTTTCATTTTACTTTTCTTTTGCAATGAGTAGGACTCATGTTTAGGATATTGAGATGCTTGCTAAAAGAAGTATTAATTATAAATGTGATGGTTTTTACTTGCACTTCATTTACATTACAATAAGGGCCCGTTGTATTGTTAAAATTTGTTGTAATTGCATTGTCCTGAAAGGGCAGTGTAATTATCAATAAAGTGGAACCACATTCAATGTCCATGAATGAATTGCGTAGTTCATGGGGAATGAGTGCAAATAAATAGGGAAATATGGTTTTGATAGGCGTCGAATTGGTGGTTTCAGGGTGACAGGCTGAGATCCCCAATTTGGTCCTAGGATTAGTAACTAAACTCGAATGTTAGCCTTCAGGTGAAGGGTGAGTGGGAGCTCCGTAGTGACAGCCGGTATCCTCCCAGCCTAGCCTTAGATTTAATGACTGAACTTAGGATATGTCAATGTTCTTTACATGCTTGAAAGAGGGTACTCTTTTGAGGGTAAAAAAATAGGATTGCTCCTATTTGGCACATACAATATTTAATGCATCACATTGCTAAACTTTATCCAATTCATTACATAAGAATAGTAGATTTCATTATCTCAAAATTCACCAAACCAATTTCCCCAAAAAGGGTTTTCTTTAGAAGTAATATTTACATTTAGGAGTAGTTATTATCCTTACATATAATCATCTGCATTTAGGAGTAGTTGTTAGAAAAACCACTTATATCACCCTTCCAAACTAAGGTTGTTAGTAGTAGACTAGAATTTGACTAGGAACCTCTTACCTCGCTTCTCTGTGGGATCGATAAACGGGAATCCATTAGAGCCCTGTATTACTTGATACGATACATATACTTGCATTTAAAATTGTGACTTTATGAAAATCATTATAAATATATAAATCCAAGGTCATAAATTCTTACATATAAAAAAGTCACATTAAGTTTTTGGCGCCGTTGCCGGGGAAGCTTCGGTAAGAACTTTAGTAGAATTTTAGTTGAAGTAATTAGGCTTAGACTTGAAAAATTGTAGTGTCTTAAAAATTATTTTTGTGTGAAAAGTGCTTTTTTTATATATGAAAAAGTGATGTGAAAAAACTGTTTCTGTGAAAAACAAGGCGTTCGTAAAAATGTTTTGTTGTGTTGAATATATTTCATCTGTTATTTGTTTAATTGTTAATGTATCGTTTGCTATGTTACGTATGCGAAACAAAGGATCTGCAGGACTTGTGCCTTATGATCCCGAGTTTGAAGAAAATAAAAAAATAAAAATACAGAAAGAACTCAAAAAACTAGAAATAAAGATGAAAAACTTTCAAGATAATAACTTAGAAAATCATCATACTTCATTGAGGGATTACGTAAATCCTACGACAGATGAAATTCACTTAATATACCCTGTCGTAGAAGCTGACTCATTTGAAATAAATTCTGAGATTATCCAACTGGTGCAGAATAATCAGTTTGGGGGAACTCTTTTGGAGGATCCTTATTTACACTTATCAAATTTTTTAGAACTTTATGCTATATTTAGTTATAACGGTATGTCAAACGATGCTGTTAGACTAAGGCTTTTTCCTTTCTCACTAAGGGATAAGGCTAAAATGTGGTTATACTCATTAGCACCTGGTTCTATTAAAAATTGGGAGGCGTTAACTCAAAAATTCCTAGCTAAGTATCTTCCACCTTCAAGGACTACTAAACTTAGAAACAATATTATCTCATTTTGTCAATATGAAGGAGAATCAATATTCGAAGCCTGGAAAAGATTTAAGGAACTCCTAAGAAAGTGTCTACACCATGCTCTGCCCGATTGGTTAATCATTCAAACTTTTTATAATGGATTAGTAGGATCCCATAGGTCTATAATATATGCTGCCGTTGGTGGATCATTAATGTCAAAATCATTTAATGAAGCATATGCATTAATTGAAGAAATGGCTACAAATGAATTTCAATGGCCCTGTACAAGGGTAAATCGTAAAAATGTAGCTAGTGTTCATGATACAGATATGATTACAATTCTTGCATCTCATGTTGCTGCAATATCAAGGAAGTTGGACCAATTTGGAATGAACCAACCTCAATTTACTCTTGTAAGTGAGAAAAGTTCATTAGGGCGTATGATTGATTCTAAATTATCATATGAGACATTAAATACCATAAACAACCCGTACTCTAACTTTTACAACCTAGGTTGGGAGAACCATCCTAAATTTAACTGGAATCATACTACTGATGGTGGAAACCAAAATGGGAAAATAATCATGCAAATCCTAATGGAAGTTGGAATAATCAAGGGAACACAAACTATAGGCCTTCATATCCACTGGACTCTAACAATGATCAACAATTTGAGGATAAGAAGATGTCTATGGAAGAAGTGGTATTGCGAATGGGAAACCAATTGCAAAGTCAAAATGTTGTGATTTTAAACATAGAGAATCAACTAGGACAAATTGCTAATTCACTTAGCAATAGACCCCAAGGAACCCTTCCTAGCAACATTGAGATCAACCCTAAAAAGAACACTAATGAACAAGTAGAAGCTATCCAATTAAAAAGTGGAAGAGAGATAGAGGATGTAGTTAGAAAAGAGAAAGATGTTGTGAGAGAAACAAAGGAAACTAAAAGACATGAAGAACATGTTTCTAAGGATCTGAAAAAATTAATATCTCCAACTAAAATCAGTTTGGAAAGACCACCACCTCCATTTTCTCAAAGACTTATATAGCATGAATTGAATAAAAAATTTTCAAAGTTCATGAAAGTACTTAAGAAAATAACGATAAATATTCCTTTACAGAAGCTTTGAAATAGATGTCAAGTTATGCAAAGTTTATGAAGGATATATTAAACAAGAAAAGAAAATTTGAGGATTACGAGACAGTTGCACTAAGTGAGGAGTGCAGCGCTATACTTCAGAAAAATTTTCCTCGGAAACTTAAAAAATCCTTATAGCTTTACAATTCCTTGTGCAATTGAAAAAAAATTATGTGGAAAAGCTTTATGTGATTTAGGAGTGAGCGTTAATGTGATGCCTCTATCTATATTTAGAAGGTTAGGTTTAGTCGATATTTCACCCACTACTGTAACCCTTACATTAGTTGATCGATCTATCATTTATCCAAAAGGAGTTATAGAAGACGTGCTTGTTAAAATGGATAAATTTTATCTTTCCTTTGGACTTTATTGTATTAGATATGGATGAAGATAAAGAAATTCCAATTATTTTAGGGAGACCTTTCTTGTTACTGGACAAGCTATGATAGATGTGCAAAAAGGAGAGTTGACTATTAATATTAATGACCATGAAGTCACTTTTGATGTATTAAAGACTATAAAATATCTAGCTGAGAGAAAAGAGGATGATTGTTTTTGGATAAATGAAATTGATTATCTAAGTAAAGATCATTTCCAAGAAATTTTTGAGAGTAAGTTAACAAATGAGAATGAAATAGACTTTCATGATGAGTCAAAAATGTTATGTAAAGAAGACTGTATGTATGTTTAGGATAGGTGTGAAATGTTGGACGGTACCAAAAATAGTAATCTTTTAATTCCATCTGTTGAAAAATCTCATGAACATAAGATGGATGTACCCCATACAATTTTAAAGCCTATCTATTTAGGGAATTCAGCTACACAACCAGTCTTAATGTCTTTAGGTTCAACTCAATCACAAGAAAAACCTGAATTGAATGATAAACAAGATAATATTATTGAACTAGGACTTGGAAGAGAATTTGAGGATAAATTTCAAAAGAACTTTGAGTTGAGAAAAGAGGATTAGGATATTGGAAGACCATTGGAAGAAATTCCTAAGAAATTAGAAAAACCTATTTCCTCAACTAAGATAAATCCTCCATCACTTAATAATTATAAAGGGGAAGAATTGGAAGATAACTTGAATCATAAGAGTGACCTAGAAGATATTGATCCTGAATCTAAATTATTTAGAGAGAATCTGATCCAAAATTTTGAGAGATATTAAATTATCTTATAGAGATCCATTTCTTATAAATTTCAAGGATGATATTAATATGCAAATTCAGAAAATCAATAGAAGAGTATAGGATCTAGAAAGAAATATGAGGAACATTGATATAAATCCATCTGAAAAGGAAGAGCTGAATGAAAAATTACAATTTGAGGATTTTGTAGGAATTCCTGGATCTAAAAAAGACTGGGCGATTGATCGAGGATTACTTAATAGGAATTTTGATCTGGGAGGAATAATTTGTTTGGCTCGCAACGTTAAAACCAAGCACTTTATGGTAGGCAACCCATAGTTATCAGTGTACATTGATTTAGTTTGCTTGAGAGTCATGATTGTTAGTGTTGTATTGTGTTTGCTTTAGTGTGGATTGATCAGCTTAATTCATGTTTGGATTAGTGGATTGACTTGATCTTTATGTGTCATTATGGATTGATCAGTTTAATTATTGTTGGTAGATGCTTGGATTGTTAGTGGTTGGATTTGATCTTTCTGTGTCATGAGGGAGGTGATTCCTTAACTTATTATTTTGGTTAGACTTGTATGTTCACTTTTAGTAGTTGGGCTGATGAGTCCACTATGACTCGGGTCTTGCTCAGACTTGAGTTTTACAAGAGATATCATGAATTTGAACAATGACACCTTCATCTTAATTTTGTTACATCCTTTCTCTAACTTTGTTTTCATTTGGTAAGAGTCGCGAACCTATTTGATGAATAACATTAGGATGATCTTACACTACAATATGTAACTGTTAAAGGTGCTTAAATAAAAGGATTAGATGATGCCTGAGATTGGTGTCCGGAAACCAATTTATCAGGGATAATCTTATCTTTGGGATTATAATCTATAAAATTATTTAAAAAAGTACCTAATTTACTAGTGTAGTGATTTAGTTAGAAATTGGAGGTAATTTAGTGCGATGTGATGAGTTAAAGGATGAATTGACATCATTTATCATATGTGTGTTTATTTTTGTCTTACAACTTTATTTAGGTCTTGAAGAACATTTTTATATTCCCTTGATGTTACCTGCTATGCTAGTTAAAATTTTATTTAGTGAATTTCATTCTGGCATGATTAGTTTAGATTTACTTTCTGCTGCATATTGTTCTGTCCTAATGAATACTTGTAAAGGGTTTTGATAGACATGTGTGGTAGAGAGAATTTCTGAACTGTTTTCTTCCTGCTTATATTTTCTGTACTAAATGCTATACATGTTAAAAATAAAGTTTGGGGGTAGGAAGAAAAATAAAATTTTAATGTAAAAATACTTCCTTTTAGTGTAATTTTATTACAAGCATGCTTTAGGTTAGATTTACTTTCTCCGACAGTCATTCTATCCTGATTATGCATGTATATGAATTTGATAGGATGTTGTAGTAGTATGTAGATTCAACATTTGCTTTTTTTTCCTCCTATATTTTATGGAATTAATTGCAAAATATTTTTTAAATTTAAGTTTGGGGGGAAGAAAAATATTAACTCTTATTTGTTCTCAATTGTCATATTTTCAAAAATTATTAGAATAACTTATGGCAGTTGAACCTCGCTTGAGATAACTAAAACATTTTATTTTAGTTGAATATTATGGAAGGATTGGATGAATTTTTTTAGTAATAAAAGTTAATTTTATAAGGATAAGATATTTGGTATGAAAGAATTTGATTATAGTTAACTGATTAAAGTAAATAAAACTGTATTTTTGAAATATTAAGAGACTTAAAGTATTGTGTGTTAAGAAGAGATTGTGACTTTATGATGAATAATAAAGCTCATACCTAATTATAAAGTAAGGATGTGTTTCAAGTTTGAACTTTAGAAAGAGGAGAGTGAAGTTCAAAATCATTACAGGCTCTCCAGATATAGTAATCCTCATTAAAAAAAAAAGTAAGAGAGAAAGAAAAAAAAGAGAAAAAAAAGAGAGAAAAAAAGGGATTGAAAGTGATCCCGAAAGAAAAGAAAAAAAAAGAAAGAAAAATATTTATGAGGAGAAGCTTGAGGAGATGTCTAATCAAAAATTGGCTTCACTTGAGTCACCCTAAAGGGAGAACTTGATTTCATTTCTAAATTTATATTTAAAGTATTGGCCTACATTCTGATGAAGTTTGCATGAACTCATTTTTCACATAATCTTTCAAGACATTCTTAATGTAACAAATTATGGTTTATCTTGAAATAAATAGAAGACTAGAACCCTTAGACTTGATTGTTGAATATTCTTATACTTGTAGTGTTAACCTGAGTTACTGAATTTCTTTCTAAAAGTCTAACCAATATATTATTTTAAATGAAAAATTTTAGTGTCTTACAGGTGAAAAGTACATTGCTTTGAGTTATATTTTTATGTAGTAAAAGGGTTACTTGAGGACAAGTAACAGTTAAGTTTGGGAGATTTTGACACGCCTAAAATATATACGCTTTTTACTATATGATTTTATTCATTTTTGGTGATATTACACTTTAAAAGAAAGGTATTTTGTATGTTTTTTGGTTTTAAGTACAAAATTGGTGATTGGAGAAAAAAGAGCAAAACGGTGCAATTTGGAGCAAAAACGAGCAAGAAAACAAATTTTGCCTTGACACCTTTAGATAAGTCTTTCTATGTTTAATCTCTTTTACACTTCTTGCATATTTTTGAATGAGATTACACTTTAAATAAAGGTTGTTTTTATGCTTATTTTGTAGGGCTATCTGTTAGGAACACAACACAACTGAAATAGGGCGAATCGGAGCTGTAACGGAGCCAAATGGAGCAAAATGGTGGAGCTGTGCAGGATGGGTGCCGGGGCTCCAAACTGGCGCCAGCGGCGCCAGAAACCCGAGAGCACCTAAAATAAGGCGTCGGCAGTGCTCTATTCAGCGTCGGCGGCGCCCGAGACGGCTTGGACGCGATATTATGCAATTTTTAGCCAAATACATCAAATCTGGATGCTTTTTGGAGGGTTTTTTCATGCACCTCTTGGGAAATTCGTCCCTACTCTATTTTAAACTGAATTTGAAGCCAAAAATGAAGAGGCGAAGTTAGAAAAACGTAGAGAATGATTAGAGATCTGAGAATAGGAGTAGAAATGTAGATTTCTACCTTTTTGGAGAGATTGGTGAGGAGATTTTGAGAGAATCTGTAAGGGAATGTTCTAACATTGCATGGATCCGCGGGAGACTTTGTGGGAGAGATTTTCATCTTTCTTATAAGTGGAAAAAACTAAGTATTGTATTTTTCATTATCTTATGATATTGTAAACACTTATTTTGTTGATTTGCTTTGAAATGAAGATTTCTGTAGTGTTTTCTTCATGCTTTGTGATGTCTTTCTCTTACTGTTTCTTCTTCTATGAAAATAGTGGCATGAGAAGATTATGTCATTGTTTTCATTCTACTTTTCTTTTGCAATGAGTAGGACTCATGTTTAGGATATTGAGATGCTTGCTAAAATAAGTTTTAATTATAAATGTGATGGTTTTTACTTGCACTTCATTTACATTACATTAAGGGCCCGTTGTATTGTTAAAATTTGTTGTAATTGCATTGTCCTGAATGGGAAGTGTAATTCTCAATAAAGTGGAACCACATTTAATGTCCATGAATGAATTGCGTAGTTCATGGTGATTGAGTGCAATAAATAGGGAAATATGGTTTTGATGGGCGTCGAATTGGAGGTTTGAGGGTGACAGGCTGAGATCCCCAATTTGGTCCTAAGATTAGTAACTAAACTCGAAGGTTAGCCTTCAGGTGAAGGTTGAGTGGGAGCTCCGTAGTGATAGCCGGTATCCTCCCAGCCTTGCCTTAGATTTAGTGACTAAACTTAGGATATGTCAATGTTCTTTACATGCTTGAAAGAGGGGGTACTCTTTTGAGGATAAAGAATATGATTGCTCCTATTTGGCACATACAATATCTAATGCATCACATTCCTAAACTTTATCCAATTCATTACATTAGAATAGTAGATTTCATTATCTCAAAATTCACCAAACCAATTTCCCCATAAAGGGTTATCTTTAGAAGTAATATTTACATTTAGGAGTAATTATTATCCTTACATATAATCATCTGCATTTAGGAATAGTTGTTAGAAAAACCACTTATATCACCCTTCCAAACTAAGGTTGTTAGTAATAGACTAGAATTTGACTAAGAACCTCTTACCTCGCTTCTCTGTGGGATCGATAAACGGGACTCCATTAGAGCCCTGTATTACTTGATACGATACGTATACTTGCGTTTGAAATTGTGACTTTACAAAAATCATTATAAATATATAAATCTGAGGTCATAAATTCTTATATATAAAAAAGTCGCATCAAACACTTACACTGTAAATTCAAAATTTGACTGGAAAGGAGGATCTATTAGAGCTCCGAGTGCATCTGCTACTGCTGCTTCTATTTCTCATACTTCTACTTTGCAAGCATTATCATCTAGATGTCAGTTTTCTAGTTTGCAAACTGGATTGTTACAGAGGATTTTAATGAATGTTTGTCTAACCAGAGAACAAGTTAATGATATAGATGGAAAGGTGGAAAACATTGAGAGACATATTCAAAAACATGAAAAGTTTTAGGAGACTTATCAGCAATATACAGACAGACTGACTAGAGGAGATCATAGTGGTGAGATTCCTCCACATCCATATTTTATCAGTTGATTTGATTTCTACTTTGAACTCCAGTGGAGCCACTTCTATTGGTTGATCTTTGTATTCATCTTGAAGGTCTAGGCAATCTTCTTCTAGCTGGTTAGTAAAACCATGCAAAATCCCGAGTCATCAACAGGTCCGATCGTACCGAACCCAAGACCTTTTTTCAAGTTGAGTTTCTTTCCTTTTGTGTTCCATAATTTTTCAAATGATTGTAACTTATCTTTTGGCATTTGCTTTAGCACATAACCTTGTTGAATTAGCTTTTGTACACACGGCAAAAAATAACTAAAAGGTAATTCTATTAATTCGTTAGAGTTCTTTTCTTCGAAAGTTACATAAGGTTCAGAAGTAGAAGGAGAAGCTTTATAAAACTTGATCGGTTTAAAACCATCATTATGGACTTCCTTGACTTCCATACTCTAGATCTTTTGAGGGTGTATCAGAGTTATAATCATGGCTTGAACATAATGATTATACCAATCATACATTGATTCATATTCATCCATTTCTGTGTCATCCGTAAAAATCTCAAACTGAGGCTTCTTCTGACTTATCATCATTGTTTTTTTATCTTTTTTGGAGCTTCCTTCTACATCAATGTTGATTGTTGGCTTCATCCGTTCATCAATCTAGTGAGTTCTTCCTTGACCACATCCCCGATTTTAACCTCGGATGCGTGGGCTTAAAGAACCTCCACCAACTCATTGTGAAGGAGCAGTGGGAGATTGTTGAAGCGGAAGTGTATGGTCCCATTTTCACAGTTCTTTTGAATTTCAATTTTAATTGTCACAATTTTTTTTGAAAGTATTGTTTTCTTTGGAGGAGCATAGTAGGCGGCGCCTTCGTGAATGCCTACTTCATGTATTGAGAAAGGTTGTAAGTCTCCTTTAATTCAGTGTTTGTGTCTGTCTTTATAGTACTTGATGCATTGGTGAAGCGATGACGGGACCATGTGTTACTCGTGAAGCCACAACGGACCAAGCAGGGTATTGAACGATGTATCCACATCAATGACATGGAATTTTATAGTTGTTACTAGATTTAAAACTTTCATTTGAAGTGTTATAGACCGAAGGGCTCTTTCTCCTTTCTGATTGAATCTTCTTAGCATCATTTTATCCATAGAAAGTTCTCGAGTGTCAATGTCCATGTAGGTTAGCGTTCGTAGACTCATTATGTTGAGCGATGCTCCAGGATCTACCAAGACTCTTGAAAGTATGAACCTGCCGATGATGATGGAAATGTAGAGCGGACGGTTGTGATCGGCTGTACCGAGTAGCAAATCTTCATCGGTGAAGGTTACGACAGGCTGTTCTTTCAAAGTGCAAACTCCATCTAAGGATGTGCTAGCCAATTGTGCTAAGCAAATATTCGAATCAAGTAGAGCCTTGATCATGTTTTCTTGCATCTCTTTTGATAGAATTAGAGCATCGTAAATGCTTAGTTTAGCTGGAAACTTCCTAAGATGAGCTAGCACGTTATAATCTACTTTGTTTGAATCTTCAATTTTGTTTCAAACTTGTACTTATTCAATTGTTGGAGATATTTCTTCTTGAGTAATTACCTATTTTTATTTATCCATTGGAGTTGTCCATGGCGGTAGCACCTTTCCACTTCTTAAATCTACCTCTGTTATTTCTTTTTCTTCTGCACCCAGAGGTCCTTCTTTTACTGTATCTGGCTCTTATGTATCTGAAAAGTCCACGTTGATAGCAAGTGGAGTTCCTTTGCATTCAAGGACTGGCTCCTCGCTTTTGGTGTTGTCATAGCCAGTGTTGTCGATATCTTCTTCGTTCTCATCAACATTCTATTGGGAACAATCATGATTTGAGGATCATTTTGGGCATCGAAATCGGGGTTAGAGAGGTTGTGATTAGTTACGTCATGACTAGAGACAGTAAGAACGTATCCAACATCATTTTTATTATCATTATGAGACACTAGAGGGGCATAAATATAAGGGTAAAAAGTCAGGGGTTCGAGTAGTTTCACCCTGTCAGCATATTTTTAGAGTTGTGTTTTGAAAAGGGGTCGCTTACAGAAGTTGTCGGTGAATTTTTTAGATTTTAAATTTAATTTATATATAATTTGGAAAGTAGCATTTGATTTTGAAAATAATTTTTAGTTTGAAAATTTTAAGATATGAAATCAAACCGATCTCACATCCCGAATAGTTCATATAAACGAGCACCGCACCATAAACCGTATATCTATCCCGAAGAATAGTCACACTGCTTGATGATGGGGCTCGGTTAAATAAACTAAAAGATTTGTGACATCCGTTTGGTCAGCGAACCAATTTTATAAGCCGACAAGTTCCCCTGCTTAATATAAATGAATTAAGCAGGGTTTATATTACCTGGATTCCTAAAGTTCCCTATAAGGGCAAGCCCCTATAGTTAATTACATCTTAAATGACGGAAATCACTTAAGAAAACTATCGATAATGATCAGTGGTTTTGCTCTAAAGAATTTCAAAGTTTAAGGTTTTCAAAGGATTGAATTTTGGAGATTTTAATAAGGAATGGATCAAATTTGGAACAATTAATTTTAGGAGTCCAAAGGAAGAGAAGAAGGAGAAGCTGAGGATCCAAGAAGAATCTTGGCAACTTCCCAAACTATCCTATTGTTTAGCTTCAATTTGAGAATTTATTTAATAATTCAATCTTGTCAATTTTAATTAATTAGGACTTATATTTATATGATATGATCACACAAATAGCCTCGAAGATGTGAGGGTTTATGTCGTACCAAACGACTACCTCGGAGTCCTAAGACCGGTTAGGGCTTAATTTACATGACATGATCATGCAAATGCCTAACGAAGAGTTGAGGATTTATGTTGCACTAGGCAAACTACCTCGAAATCCTATGGCTTGGTTATTTAATTCTAAGAAAGGTTTTGCTGATGTAGACCCGAGTTATGCTGACGAAGATGGCCGTGCTGCCCACTGTGCTCCAAGTTCCTTGTCGTTGCAGAGTTTTAGTTTTAGAAGGTGAAGATCAGGGGATGAGAGAAGTGTTTTGGTTTAGAAGAGTTTTAAAGTCCAAATGTCTTTATTATTTTATTAGGGGAATCTTAAAGTTGATTATAAGAACACCGGTTAAGATCCCACGGTTCCATCATTCCGGCACCGTTATTTTTATCGGATTCACTTAGTCTAAATGAATTTGCTAAACTCAACTGAATGAGTTCCACACTTTCATTTAGACCGTGGGAAATCTCGTTAGCAACACGTAGGTATTACCGATCATCCAACAAGACGTTTTAATTTAGTTATAATTGCAGTTTTGTTGTTCTGTTTGTGATTAAATTTTGAGTTGTTTTCTCTTTTGAAATGTTGTGACTGTAGATTTTATCTTGTTGTGACTTTTAATTTAGTTTTGGGTTTCAGTTTTGTGTCTATCCTAAAGGTTTCAGTGTTCATGCAACAATCTTATTTAACATTCAAGAAGAGTAAAGTGCAGCTTATATAAATAAATTGCAATAAAGTAAATTGCAATAAAATAAAAGCGTACCTCGAGGGTCTTCCCGTCATTTCCAAGCTGCACTTAAAACACATGTTAAGGCATTTATATATATTTGCAAGAAAACGCCTAGGTAAAGCTAAGGAAAGGTTCTAGTTGTCTACCAAAATCCTAATCCTATTACTAGTCAATCCCTATGACGTCTAGGTTCTTGTATTTTGTTTAAGGATGATTTTCTTCACCAAAGAACAATTAAGTTCAATTGTTCTTCTAAAACACCTCATCATATTGAGAAAGTGCTTAAGAGAAATCCCAAAAAATTTTTAATATTTCTAAGACTGTTTTGAGTCCAAGTGAATTTAATTGCACAAGTGAATTAATCATTCAGAAGTTTAGTAAAGTTTTGTTTCTTGCTCAGTGAACTTGGGCATTTGATTACCCGATGAGTGAAGTGACCTTTCACTTAATACTCTATTTAAGAGTTATAATAATGAAAGCCTTTAGGGGCAAGTTAGTTTGTTAAGAATTTCCATCATTTTTAATTTGAAGTTTGAGTTAATGGTTTAAAGTGATTTAGTTTAATTATGAGGTTTTAATTAATAATTTTAAGTTTGGAATAGTGTTCAAATTATTTTTTGGTTTAAATCTTTATACTTTAAGTGATCTTAATATTTTAAATTAATCTTTGGTGTTTCAAATTCACTTAGATTATTCATATATCTTAATCATTTGATTTAGGTTAATTATGATATTTTAGATTAATCTTGATTAGTTTGATTTTTTATATTCTTAATTATGAATTATCATAATATTTCAAATTTGTTTTACTTTTATTATTGAGTGATGTTAATTTAATATAATTAAAATTTAATTTAATTGAATTTAACTTAATTTAATTTAATTTCAATATTTTATATTTAATTTAATTTAATTGTTAAAATGTTAATGTAATTTAATTTTAATTTTAATTTAATTTTTACTTAATTTAATATAATTTAATTTTAATTTAATTTAATTTAATTGTTAAACCACTTAATATTTTGAGCTTTCCTTTAATTTAAGGGTTATTTTTTTAATTTTTAATTTACTTAGTTTGGATTAACAATTTAATCTTAATTAAGAGTTAAATATTATTGAAGTGATTTATTTAGGGATTTTTTTATTAAAGAATTAATATCCTCTCAAGTTATATCCCTATTTTTAATAATTCAAATTTTCATTAATCTTCTAAAATTTAAATTGTTTAAATAATTAAAGTTTCATTTTTGGTTTATTAAAAGTGATTAATGGGTTCCTACCCTCTTAATTTCCTGAAGTTTCAATCATCCAAGAAAGATAAAATCAAATATTTTACCCTCCATTTTAATTAAACCTAAAATTTTAATAATGGGGTTTAAATTCTTTAATTACCTTTATGCCCTTTTAGGCTTATTTATTTCATAACTCACTAAATTGAGTTCAAATGAACTTAAAATTTTTATGACACCTCACTCACATGTCAATTAAGACATTAGAGGAGAAAATGTGATTTTTCTAAATTTAATTTTTTTATATAATTATTTCTAGTGAAAAATAAGGGGTTTCAAGGAAAATTCAACAACATGACCAAGGAAAGGTTTCTATCCTTAAGAAAATTAGGGGAGGTTTCTACTGACCAGCGGACCACTTGGACCAATTTTAGTGATTTTTTGAACTTTTTTTATTTATTATAATTATTTTGAGTTTTAGAGTGTTAATTAATTATAAAATAAAATTTCAGTTAAAAAATGGATTTTACATTTTTCTTAAATCTCTCTGACCTCAAGGAGTTTAGAAAAATAAGTTTTACAATTTTTTGATTTTTCTTTGATTTATTGGAATTAATTTAGTGAAAAAGGTTGGAAAATACATTTTTTTAATATTAAAATTGTTTTGAGTTTTTAAAATTCAATATCTTAACTTAGAGACTTAGGAAAAATATTTGGTTGGTTTCTAAGTGATTAGGAGTCAAAATATAACATTTTTATGATTTTTATTATTTTTGTGATTTTTATTATTTTTTAATTATTTAAATATTAAAATGTGGTGGAAAATGAAGATTTTTAGAAAATTTTAATTTTAATTTTCTAAGACTCCTCTAATATTAGAGAGGTTCCAAAATGAATTTGGTGAATTTTGGAATTGTATTTTTGGAGTTATGAATTTTTAAAGTTTAATTTTGATCATGTGGCTAAATTAATTCATTTAGTAGGGCTAATCATTTCCAATTGATTCCAAATTTTTATGTGAGGTCCCTCTGATCCTAAAAATCAGTGGAGAATTATTTTTAAGTTCTTTTGATGTGTGGTTAACCCTAATTAATTAAAATTTAGTTTTGAGTAATTAGGCTAATTAAGGTTGTTCTTAATGAATTAACTCAAAATATAATTATCCTAGGGTTCTCTGGTCCTAAGAAAATTCCCCAAATTTTTCTAGAATTTTCTAAGCAATATGTTAATTAATGGAATTAAAATACCAAAAACAGTGACATAAACTTGAAAAATACATAACTTTTCATAGAGATGTCCTCTAACCTTGAAAAAATCAGGGAATGTTCCCAAGATCAGAGGCTTCAAAAGCCCTATGGTCTCATGCCATGATAAATTGTCTATGCAAATGGAGAATCAAAATACTGAAATGAGTAATTAATTAATTAAAAATAAAATACTTATCAAAATAACTTGATTTCTTTTCCACATTGTTCTTCTCTGTTCACTGAGCGAGAGAATATTTTTAGTTTATTTTTATGATTTTTCTACACAAAGATATGGATTTTCTAAGTTCTAGGTATTTAAATAAATATAAAAAATCCTATTTATCTACTTATCCGACTCAGCGCCGCGTCAACCTACAGCGGATCGAAAGACCACGCGGCGCACTCCGATTTGACGCCGCCATCTGAGTCAGCCGCCACGCGTCCCGCTATTTCGTTCCTTCCTCTGATCCGACGCAGTTTGAGCCGTTCAACCGATACACGCGCGATCGTATGGCGCCTGGTCATCGTCTACGACTGGTGTGCACCCGTGACCGTCCACACTAAAACCCTAAGAACTCTCTCATTTCTCAACGGATTTTCGTGTTCTTATGCTCTATGGATTCGTCTTGAGGAGACGAACACATCCATACAGTTTACATGCCATGAAATCAACTAAAATGAAATGGAGAATTGCTGGAAGCTTGGGAGGAAGGAATTATCCATACCTTTGCTCTGAGAAGTGTAGCTTCAATCGGAGAGTTGTGCTCACCTTCGATTGCACCCAAGGAAGCTCCGCATGAAGTCTGCGGCTGCAGGGAATTGTCCAGGTGTGAAAGTGTCCACGACCGATTTCAAAGCTTGGAGGCTAGAGCAACTGGGTGGCCTGGAGAGGTGGCTTTCACTGGGGAACTCCATCTCTTGGTCCTGTGCAGGTGTGGGTGAGTTTAATTTGGATTTGGTGGGGGTTTAGGAGATGTCCTGGTTTTGGGCTAAAATTTGAACTCAGAAATTGAGCTTAGCTGGGGAAATTGGGGTTGGAATCCAATGGGGATCAAGTACTCCATGTGTGGAGGGTGGTCTGGAGCAATTTTGATAGAGTTTCAGTAGGATTTTTGTTCAGCACCTTGTTTAGCCGAGAGGGTGGTGGGTTAAATAGACATGGCTGGAGGGCTTCCCAGGGGGGTTTAATGGCTTTGATCAACTGCTCTGGTGAGGAGAAGAATAACCATGGTGGCCATTAGGCATGGGACAAGTCAGCAAGGAAGAATTCAAAAATTGGCTCACATGGGTGCTCTCGGCCTGGTGGTTTTCGGTGGCTGTGGTGGCTGGCCGGCCAGGGTCAGGTCACCCTCAAGGTTAGGGAGTTCAGGGCTGGGGCTTAGTGCAGTCAATTGGCCATGGACATGTGTAAAGGAGTTGAATTGAAATGGAATGGGGGGAAGGCTATTTTTGGTCCAAATGGGTCAACCCATGGTTTTGGGCTAGGTTCACCACCCAAGGCCTGGTTTTGGGCTGAAACGAATCACTTGGGTCAGCCAAGAGAAAATGGTGTGGTCTCCATCCATGGTGAGGTGGCTAAACTTGGTTTAGTGTGTAGCATGAATGGGGTTAAAAGTGCTTAAGGAAGGCTTAAGAAAGGGGCCCCTCTTCTTGCCATTAATGTCTTGGTGTGGTGGAAAGGGGCTCCCAAGGCTTGCATATGGCTTATGCATGACTTCATGGCTCCATATGGCTTAGGGATGGCTTGGCTTAGTTTCATGAAAGTGAGTTTTAAGGATTTAGGATATTTAGGGGTAATTTATCACATGGCTTAGTTTAGAAAAGTTTAATGATGAATTTGAAACTTAGGGAGTGATCTAAATCAAAGGGGATGATGAGGGGAAATTTCATGTGGGCTTTAGGATAGATTTTGGGTTCTTGGATTTATTTTAGATGGGCCTTTAGAAAGGTTTAAGGAGGTGGACTTTTAGGTTTGAAAACAAATTGGTAAATGGAAGTTTTGTAAAATATTGGGCAAACAAATGTTAGGTTTAGTTTAAGGATGTATCATCAGTGATCTAGAATAGGTTTGAAATAATTTGGAGTTGAATTGGGTTTAATTTGGGATTTTTTTGGTAAAGGGGCCAAAGTAGGTCAAATTGGGCTAACTTGGGCTAAGGTTGGGCTAGTGTTGGATTTGATGTAAAATTAATGTTGAGAAATGTTTATGGGGGTGCTACAATGTTGGGCTTTAATTTTGGGATTTGGGCCCATTTGGATTAGGTTTGGGTTTAGGCCAAAAATGGGGATTTTGGTTTTGGGTTAGGTTTGGGTGGAGTTTAGGTTCAAATTTGGGGCAAATCTTGTTAGTTTTTTGTTTGTGGGGATATTAGGAAGGTTTAGGAAAAGATTTGGGGTTAATTGGAGTTGAATTTGGTTGGTTTGTGCTAGGTTTAGGTCATGGGCCAAAATTGGGCCTTAGGCTTCAAATTGGAATTCGATCCAAATATCAATCAAACTGTGCTTGGATTTAGACTAAATTGCTATTGGGGATGTTGAATTGAAGTTTAGAATTGAATTAGATTAAAATTAAGGTCAATTGGGTTGATTTGGTTTGACATTGGGTCTACTTGGGTTAAGAATGGCTCAAATTGGGGGTTTTAGTAAAAGTAGGTTAAATTGACAAAATAGGCTTATGGTGTAGTTGAACAAAATGAAATTGGGAATATTTGAGATTTTCTAGAATTTTCTGGGAATTTTTGGAATTTATGGATTTTTTGGTTAAGAAGGGCATTTTGGGTATTTGGAGGGTATTGAGGGGTATTTTTGGTATATTTGGCTAAGGATGATCAATTCGAATGGTGGGAAATGTTTAGGATTAGTTTTGAGGAATTTTGGGTAATTTAGGTGATTTCGCAAATTTTGGGTAGTTTCAAGGGTATTTGGTAGGTTTTGTGGGTGTAGGGCCCCGGAGGTCAAAAATTGAAATTTTGGAAAAATGAAGATTGATCAAGTTTGAGTAGAATGAAATCACTTTGGTTGAGCCATGAAGCGATATCAAGCCCATAAGAGCCATGAGAGGACTCATTTGAGGCATTCACTATGTTGTTCCTAACCTCTTAGCCGAGGGCACAGGGATTGAGGTCCATCCATATGGATTACCTACATGAGTCGGGAAGTCGAAGCTAGGTATGAATGGTTTTAGGATTTGGAATGTGTGTGAAAGTGTAATGTGTGCGGGTCGACCCTCACCGGACCGGACCACCCGGGGTAGTCCTAAGGCTAAAGAGTCCCATAGGGAACTCATCCTTTAAACCTCCGCATTTGATCTTAACCCTCCAGTGACTTAGGGGTTTACAATCAAACTTATGGGGTTTGCGGGGAGTTAAGAGGTGTTTAAATTTCTAAGTGGTGGGTTCCATTTCTAGTCCTCTAAGATAGTCAAAGGGAAAGCCTAAGGCTAGATCCTAAGTACTAAGGAGAGAGAAGAGAAAAGACCTCATAAAAAATGAGGTCGACAAATGGACCCCCAGTAGGTGTGGTGTGCTAACCAAGCACACCGCGCGTATTGGCGTTGACCGAAGAGATCAACAAAACTAACACAGACGCCTAAGTGACACACATAGAACGAGTAGAAACAAATTTCCGTGGGGAGTATCGAGTATATCTCCAGGCCGGAGATCCACGAACTCTCGGCGGGAAAAAGAAAAGGAGGTGAATTCCAGATCATAAGATCTGGGGAAATGTGATTTAGATTTTCTTTTTTTTTCTATTTCAAGTTTTAATGTTGAGTTCAGATTTCGATTTGCTTTGAGTTTCTATTTCGATTGAGGTTTAATTTAAAAAATCAATTCAAGGAAATCTGGATTTGAAATGAGAATTGGAACCTAGGTTCCAACCTCGGAACTGCGAAGAGAACTGGAATTTAGGTACCAGCCTCGGAGTGAGAATCAGAGTTTAAGTATCGATTGAAAAGGATGAGAATCAGAATTTAGGTACTGATCTTGAAAGTATAAAGAGAACTGGAATTTAGGTACCAGTCTTGAAGGTTTAATGAGAACTGGAATCTGGTTCCAGTCTCGAAGGTTTAAAGAAAATTGGAATTTGGTTCCAATCTCGAAGGTTTAAAGAGAAATGGAAACTGGTTCCAATCTCGAAGGTTTAAAGAGAAATGGAAACTGGTTCCAATCTCGACGGTCTAAAGAGAATTGGAAACTGGTTCCAATCTCGAATGTCTAAAGAGAATTTGAAACTGGTTCCAATCTCGAAGGTCTAAAGAGAATTGGAATCTGGTTCCAATCTCGAAGGTCTAAAGAGAATTGGAAACTGGTTCCAATCTCGAAGGTTTAAAGAGAATTGGAATCTGGTTCCAATCTCGAAGGTTTAAAGAGAATTGTAAACTGGTTCCAATCTCGAAGGTTTAAACAGAAATGGAAACTGGTTCCAATCTCGAAGGTCTAAAGAGAAATGGAAAGTGGTTCCAATCTCGAAGGTTTAAAGAGAAATGGAAAGTGGTTCCAATCTCGAAGGTTTAAAGAGAATTGGAAACTAGTTCCAATCTCGAAGGTTTAAAGAGAATTGTAAACTGGTTCCAATCTTGAAGGTTTAAAGAGAATTGAAAACTGGTTCCAATCTCGAAGGTTTAAAGGGTTGAAATTTGCTGCGGAGATTTGAGTTTAGCGGAAGATTTGGAATGAGACGTGAAAGTGTTTCACGTCCCACGAAGATCGATGAAAGTCTGATTATTTGGCGAAGGATATGAATCCATGCCATCAGAACCAAATCGAAAATTTTCGTGGTTCTGTGTTAGTAGATTCAGTCGACCTTCTCAAAAGAGAGGGGGAAATATGGAGAGTCAAAAAGAGATTTGAGAATAGCCGCAGGCCGGGATTTCAAATTCGAGAATTTGTCTTAATCGCTTGTTGTGATTTGATTTTAGCTTAATTTTCA
This sequence comes from Papilionanthe hookeriana x Papilionanthe teres, assembly GCA_022702705.1. Taxonomy (NCBI): domain Eukaryota; kingdom Viridiplantae; phylum Streptophyta; class Magnoliopsida; order Asparagales; family Orchidaceae; genus Papilionanthe; species Papilionanthe hookeriana x Papilionanthe teres. The sequence goes on along the minus strand of CM040430.1, from coordinate 112,395,681 downwards.
ATTTAGGATTCATATTTATTTAGAGTTTGTGTTTATTTGTAGTTTGTTTTGACATTCAGATTTTTAAAAGAGTTCTCATTTATTTTAATTTTCCCTTTATTCTTTGCTCGAAGTTCATTTAATTTAATGGCGTTTTCCAGTCAATTTGCATAAAAAGAGGTGAAGACAAAACATGACATTGTCACTTTCAATCCAATCTTGTTGAAAATACATCATAAAACTTGATCCAAAACATGATGATATTTTCTTTGAGAATTTAATATCTCATACAATCCATATAAATCCAAAATGGATTTTGTGAGATTCTTGCAAGTTTCTTCTAAAATCATCTGCGAAAATCCATGTATGAATAGTGAGACACATGGACAATAACATCACTTTCCAAGACATCCTTGGCAGGAATGCCGTATGGATGTGCATTGGAGGTGTGCTATCTCCGTTGTAACTCACAGCTCGTAAGGCCGGAGACTCTCTAACTCTGGATCTGGCTGGCAGTGGAAAAGCATTTTTCTATTGTCCATCCTCCTGAAAGTAATAGAGATCCGCTCAACAGTCACTCCTGGAATGCAATGCTTTGCGATGTCCGCTCCATTCCCTTTTAACACCATGACGGAACCTACCGGTAGTGGTATCTCGACTTGGCCTCGGAACTCACCGGGGCCTGCTATCCGGAGGTCAGATCCGAACATGATATTGCATTGGTTGACCATAGACACTGTGCAGAAAGGTCTAACGAAATCATGATGGTCTATGTGTGGAGGTATGCAGTCGCCTTCCTTGTAGATGTTAATGATGCAGTGTTGGGTATGCGATACTGCAGACAATACCCTCCATGTTATCATCCTCTTTACCATTCTTTTAATAATATTCGACATCGGATTCACCTCACTGCGACGGAGTATCCCTGGCGGATTTCCTTTTCTGTCTACCGCAAAGTTGTAGCAACATCCGCATTGGATCGTAACTCTTCCTTTCCCTGACATCCACCTTCAGGGTTCTGATTAAGTTTTCTCCCTCAGATGACCAGCTCGGACCATTCTCTCAAGTTCAAGTACACAGTCTACAATTTTCTGTTGCTCGTAATCTGAGAACACATCTGTATGCAGCTCAAGGCCTTCTAAGATGTTGATCCTCTTGCCACGGATCCTTTCAAAGTATTCAAAAGTTTTCTTTTCAACATTCTGCATTCTTTCCAACTCATATTCTGGAATTATCTGCAACTGGCGAGGTCTAGTAACGTACTGGGGAATGTATGGTTCAACCCCGGCACGCTCTCCTGCATGTCTTGGCTCCTCGGGGGTAGTCTCTGTCGGGACATCCTCCGGGGTTGCTTTCGCAACAAGACTCTTTAAAACTGGTGCATTTATCTGGCGTCGAGGCGCTGATTCTATTTCTGCTCTTCTTGGGATTTCCTTTATCTGCTCTGCTTTCCTTGGAGTTGATCTCCTCCTTTCCGGTTCCTGACGAACCAATTTCTTCGGAGTATCTGTATTGCTGGTAGCAACTGTCTCTTCATATTGATCAGCTGCTAACTTGGTTAACATTTTGCGAATGCGGCGATTCTTGTTCCTCCGCTGGGTGGCAGTGAGAGTAGCTCTCCTTACCCCTTGGATTTCTGCGGGCATGGCGCTGACAAGCCTGCCCTCTGCTGTAGCAACAACAGACTTAACTTTCTTGTCCTCTCCTGTTCCATGAGCGGTGTTTATTTTTCTCTTCTTGCTGGTAGATGGATGATTTGAGCCACCCAATTTCATCACTGTATGGCTGCGGAGCTCTTCCCGATCAATCGGGGTCCAATCATTTTCTTCGTACTGTAGCCCGGCTAGTGTGAAGTCAGAGTCGATCTCAATCACGGCTCCATCCCTCACCCTCTTTTCATCAAGTGCTAGACTCACGCCATTCTTAATGTTCAGAACCAACCGCCCGTTAGACATTTCCCTGCGGAAAACAAGGAAAGGTTCATGGGCTGTACTAAGAGCAAGAACAGTAGAAAAATAATTTGTTTATTAATGAAGAGCTTTTTATTCATTTATTTTGAATTTAAATATGAGTAGGAAAAGATGAAGAAAGATCAAGAGTGAGACTCGATTTGAAAGGAAGGATAAAGACTTTATTATCATGATTTCACATGTTTTCTTTTAACATTTTTTTAAACGATTTTCTTTATCGTCCACTTTTTATATTTTTGGGTTCGGACCCAGTCATAAGTAATTACTGTGCCCGTGCTTCTAGGAATGAGGATTCATCCTTCGAAACATCAGGTTGTGTAATACTTCTTTAGATATCGTCCATTAATTGGAAGCATAGGTCGTTCTCCACGGCAATTTACAAGTCGAGTAGGAACCTCCTGAGTAAACTGTCTCGACCACGAATGGCCCGTCCCAAGTCGGTTCAAATTTACCACCTATCTTGCGATGTGCAAGAATAGGTCTTCTGAGAACCAAAACCAAGTCACCGACTTTGAATGTCCTTGGAAGGACTAATTTGTCATGGCCTGGATCATCTTGGCTTGATACAGTTCCAGATTCTGCTGTGCTGAAAGTCTTTTTCCTTCCAAGCTTTCCAATTCTTCTAGTTGTAATTTGTCATTTTCTTCTGTAGTGATTTTGTTTGCAACTGCAATTCTGAGAGACGAAAGCTGGACCTCTAAGGGTAGAACGGCCTCAGACCCGTACACTAAGGCGTAAGGCGTAGACTGGGTGGGAGTTTTGAAAGTTGTCATATAGGCCCATAAGGCTTCTAACAACTTCTCGTGCCAATTTCTCTTGTTGTCGTCCAAAGTTTTCTTTAGGATTTGGACGAGAGTTTTATTAAAAGCCTCGGCCAAGCCATTTTCTCTTGGGTAGTAGATTGTTGAATAGCGCCAGTCGATCCCCTGTCTTCTGATAAAATTGTTGATCTTCGTGCTTCTGAATGCAGATCTGTTATCTGAGATAATTATGCGCGGTACCCCATAACGGTAGACGACTTGATTCTTGAAGAACTGCAGCACGTGATGTGCTTTCACTTCTACGAGCGGTGTCGCTTACGCCACTTAGAAAAATAATCTGTAGCTGCAAGAATGAAGCGATGTCCTCTTGAAGAAGGCGGTTCTATCGGAACCACAATATCTGTGCCCCAACACTCAAATGGCCACGACGCGATTGTTAGATGTAGCACATTTGGAGGCTGATGTAGAACCACTCCATGTACTTGGCACTGGTGAAAACTCTTGGCGACCTTCATGCAATCGGTCTTCATTGAGGGCCAGTAGTACCCTAGTCTTTTAATCTTCATTTTCATTTTCGGACCCGATTGATGAGCACCACAAAGTCCTTAGTGTACTTCTTTGACAATTTCACGAGCCTCGGACCCGCTCAGGCATCTTAGCCACATCTGATCAAAAGACCTTCTGTATAACGTGTTGTTTATTAATGTGTAAGACAGAGTTCTTTTCTTGATTTGATGGGCTATCGACTTATCGTCCGGTAAGTTTCCTGTTTGCAAGTAGTCTATTAGTGGCTGCCGCCAATCTTCTGTATTTTTTGTCACTGCTGCAATTGTTTCTTCTGCTTTTTCTGATTTGTGTATTGTATCCATGTCGAGTTGTGAGAGAACCTGCCGTCCCTGAACTGACATTTCAACTGACTCATCCTGCAAGTAAGCAAATTCTTTTGCAAGTCGGGCTAACGCATCTGCAAGAGTGTTTTCTCTTCTGGAAATCTTGTAGATTGTTACATTTGGAATCTGCTCTAACAATTTCATGGCATACTGAAAGTATTGTTCGAGTCTTGGCTTTAGAATTCTGTATTGTCTGGCGACCTGTTGAATGATCAACTGAGAATCTCTGTAGATGTTGATTTTTGTTATCCCCTTCTGAATGGTTAATTCCAATCCTGTTATGAGGGCTTCGTATTCTGCGTCGTTGTTTGTACACGGTTCTGTTAGATGGTAGGAATACCTTAACATCCCTCGCTCCGGTGTTATAAAGATTAGTCTGATTCCTACCTTACCGGGCACTATCATTTGTAATTCTTTATCTTTCTGTGCTGAGGACACTCCGTCGAAGTACAATTCCCAACGCTGATCATCGGGATCTTCTAGGCTCATTATCTGCTCATCTGGAAAGTCATCATTGAGAGGCGATTCTGCTCGCAAAGGGTGTGCTGCGAGGAGGTCTGCTAGGACTTGTCCCTTTACGGGATGAAGAGGAACAAAAGTTATATCGAATTGCAATAGTATCATTGACCACCTGGCAAGTCTGCTGGAAAGTGTCAGACGGGTCATCAAATATAGCAACGGATTAAACTTCGAAATAAGGTTGACCTTATGAGAAAGCATGTAGTGCCTGAGCTTCTGTGCGGCGAAGATCAGGACCAAACAGTGCTTCTCAATAGGAGGATACTTTACTTCCGTCGGACTTAGACAACGGCTTAAGTAGTAGAGAGCATTTTCTTTCCCTCATCATTGACCTGGGCTAGCAGGGCTCCGAGAGAGTCGTCTAGAGCTGGGGTATAAATTATCAACGGTCTACATGAGACTGGAGCTGCTAAAACAGGAGGTGTCATTAAATACTTTTTGACGTCATCGAAGGCATGTTGACATTTGGAGTCCCAAGTAAACTTGGTATCCTTCTTGACAGCAGAAAAAGGCTGACACCTTCCTGACAAATTCGAGATAATGCGTCGAAGATATGCCAATTTTTCTTGAAAGGATCGTAGTTGTTTCAAGGTTTTGGGAGGCGGAATTTCTAAGATAGCTTTAATCTTCTCCAGATCGATTTCAATTCCATGATGTCGGACGACAAATCCTAAGAATTTCCCAGAGGTGACACTGAATGAGCATTTTAGGGGATTCATCTTAAGGTTAAATTGTCTTAATCGCTCGAAAACAATTCTCAAATCATACAAGTGATCTTCCTTTAATTTGCTCTTGATGACCACATCATCCACGTAACACTCGACTTGGTTGTGAATGAGATCATCAAAAATCCTCGTCATTGCTCTTTAGTAGGTTGCTCCTGCGTTCTTCAATCCAAATGGCATCACTATGTAGCAGTACACTCCAATTGGCGTTCTGAAGGCTGTGAGCTTTTCATCTTCCGGTGCCATCTTTATCTGGTTGTATCCCAAAGATCCATCCATGAAAGAAAAGATTTCATGTGTTGAAGCAAAGTCGATCATTAGTTCTGGAATCGATAGCGGGAATTCATCCTTTGGACATGCTTTATTCAAATCTCTGAAATCCACGCAGTTTCTGAGCTGACCATTCTTCTTTCTGACTGGTACCACATTGGCTAACCAAGTTGGATATTGTTCTTCACGGAAAAATTTAGCGTCTATTAGCTTCTTAAATTCCGCTATTACTTGTTGTTCAATCCCCAGACGACTTCTTCTCGGAGCTTGTCTGACTGGAACAACAGTGGGATTTACTCCTAACTTGTGAACTGCGACTTCTGGAGCTAATCCTGGCATTTCATCATAAATCCAAGAAAAACAGTCCTTGAACTCCATTAATAGCTTGATTATGTTTTCAGAGTCTTCTTTATTGAGTAAGGAGCTAACAAAGGTCGGCCTAGGTTCTTCGCTAGTACCTAAGTTAACTTCCATTAACTCGTCTATTGTAGATTTAATTTCTTCTTTGAATTCGGCGAGCATCTCCGATTTGTAGATCTTCGAGATCTTACGAAGCTTCAAGCGAGTCTTCATTAGACTCGTAAGTGACAACCAAGCAAAATCCCATATCATCAACTGATCCTACCGTGCCGAATCTGAGACCATGTTTTGAATTGGGAGGCTGGCTGGTATTATTCCATAATTTTTCAAAATGTTGTGATTGACCTTTTGTCCATCGTCGAGGCAAGACACCACGTTGAATTAAATTTTGAACACAGGGAGAATGCCACTCAAAAGGCAATTCCATTAATTCAGATGAAGTAACATCTTCGAATTGTACATCTTTTTCAGTATTGGAAGAAGAAGCACCACGGAAAAACTTGATTGGTTTAGTACCACCACCATGCACTTCCTTGACCACCATACCCTCGATCCTATTAGAATGGATCGGTGTCAGGGTCATAGTATGTACATAATGGTTAATCTTCACGTACATTGATTTGTATTCTTCATTCTTTTCATCTTCGAGAGAGATCTTGAACTGGGGTTTCTTTTGATTTACTGTTGCTGTTTCTTTCTTGATTTCTTCTTCTTCAAAATTGGTCTCCCAATCAACATTGATGACAGGTTTCTTCTGTCCAACTGTTCTAACGTCTCTTCCACGACCCCGTCCCCGGCCTCGACCTCGGGTGCGAGTTCTGGAGAAACCTTCACCATCTCGTCGTAAGGGAGAGGTGAGTAACTATTGGACTAGAATTTCAGGCTCTTCATCGTCTTGCACTTCTTTTGCTTCATTTGGTATGACATTTCTAGAGAAGATTGTTTTCTTCGGAGGCACGTAATAGGCTGCATCTTCGTGAATTCCGATTTCATGTACGGAGAATGGTTGCAAGTCACCTTTGATACATTGTTCTCCTCCATTGTAATTCTTTATGCACTGGTGCAGAGACGACGGTACCATCCGGTTTTCATGGATCCATGGCCGACCCAGTAGAGCGTTGAACGATGTCTCAGAATCAATTGTATGAAATTTTGCGGTTGTCTTTGCTAAGTCACCAGTTTTCATTAGTAATGTTATCGATCCAAGAGCTCTCTCTCCTTTCTGATTGAACCCTCTTAATAACATCTTGTCTGCTTCGAGGTCGCGAGCATCAATTTCTAAATATGCTAACGTTCGGAGGCTCATTATGTTGATTGATGCTCCCGGATCAACCAACACCCTGGAGAGCGTAAACTTTTTAATAGTGACTGAAATGTACAACGGTCGGTTGTGATCCGCTGGTCCTAGTAATAGATCATTGTCCGTGAAGGTAACACCTCGCCGTTCTTTTAACGAGCAAACCTCTTTGAAGGAATTACCGGCCATTTGAGCTAAATAAACCTCTGGATCAAGTAGAACCTTGATCAGAGCTTCCCTCATCTCCTTTGATAGGGTCAGAGCGTCGTATATGCTTAGTTTGGCTGGTAGCTTCCTAAGATGGGCTAGCACGTTATAATCCACTTTATTACCATGTTCCTCAGTTTCTTCCTGAATGGGCAATTCCTCTGCTAGGGTTGGCTCCTTTTGAGCAACCACCTGCTTTCCTTTATCCTTTGGACCCATTCTCGGGGTAGAACTTTTCCGCTTCTTAGGTTGACTTCAGTTATTTCTTCGAATCCAGTACTAAGTCTGCAGATGTTTCCCCTGAATTGGAACGGTCGGCTCTTCCAGAGTTGCTTCAGAATACGATAACTCTAATTTTATCATGATTGGAGCTCCTCAAAATTCACAAATGGACTCGTTGCATGTTGAGCTTTCGTAGCCTCCTTTGTGAGCATCTTCTTCGTCGTGCTCATCGAGGTTATGTATGATTTGAGAATCATTATTTATATTAGAATCGAGATCCAGATTAAGTCGGTTGTCGCTAGTTACGTAATCGTTAGAAACAGTCAAAACGTAGCCAACATTAAAACTCTTATCATTATAAGATCCTGCCGGGGCGAGCAAATAATCATACAGAGTCAAAGGTTCGAGGGATTTCTCCCGCAAATTGGAAACAACCATCCTAGGATAAGCAGCCCCTAGTCTACCTTTCGGAGCCTCAGTTTTCTTCTCTCCCACGATTTTCTCCTCCTTCTGAGGTGGTTCTTCAATTGCAAGTGATAGTGCCGGCTTGGCAGGTTTCAAACTTTAAGTTGAAGCGTGCACCGAAGCGTTCTGGATGTGATCTGAAATTTTCTTTGAAGACTTTATACAGACGGTATTCCATCCATCATTGGTCGAGTAAGGGTCTATCGGAACAATGAGATCCATTGAAATAACTTTGACGGAACCTCCCTTTTGGGGTTCCTTCATGTATTCCTTTGGGATCGTTATGTTCCCTTTCCAGAGATTGTCGTCAAGCCAAATCTTGAAAGTTATGCAATCCTCTATCTTATGCCCGAGCATCCGGTGGTAAAGGCAATAGTTTGGATGATCTTTCTTATTGACTTCTTCCGGCCTCTTGAGCTCTGGTAACCGGAAATCAGGTGTCTTCATTAAACTGCGGAACATCTTCGCTACTGCTTCAGTTTTGAATGGATATTCCTTGTTCAGAAAATCTTTCAGGGTACGCTGTGAACGAGGTGTTTGTTCATAATGCTGAGGCGACTGATAGCTCGGTCGAGGCTGTTGATAATCCTGCTGAGGTTGTTGGTAGGTACGTTGCGGTGGTTGATAACTAGGCTGTGGCCGCTCTGGCTGTATCTGCACTGGCTGCTTGCCCTTATCTACTGCCGCGACGATTCTGCATTTCTTTTTGAATGTTTTCACCAGTTTTTGTTTATCGGTCTTGTCCACGAAACTTAGTTGCTTTGCTTCCTCTTGTAAGCTCCCGGCCTTGCTAAGCAGCTTCTCGAATGTCTTGATTGTAAATCCTTTAAGGAGAAGTGCTATCGGGCCGTGGATACTCTTAAGCAAGATGCCGACTGCATGCTGTTCCTGAAGCTGTGGTTCACACTTCATGGTTATGTTCCTCCATGGAAGTATGTAATCTACTAAAGTCTCGTTCGGTTTCTGGTGCTCCACCACTAGATCACCGATGGGGATGTGGTGCCGAGCCCCGGTAAACTGCTTAACAAAGAGGTTTTTCAATTCTGCAATGGTCTTAACTGAACCATTTGGCAATTCTGCGTACCAGTCGAAGGCGATCCCTGACAAACTGCTAACGAACTGAGGTGGTTTCCCGTTCCTTCAAAAGTCTTAAACTGAGGTGGTACGAAGCCTTTCGGGTATTGGACTGCATCGAACTCTTCGGGGTAAGGCCTACCCATCTGAATAGATGCTCCACTCTTGGATTGTGCTAGGGCTTCTCGCACCTGCTGTTCTACCATGTTTTTAATGTCCTTTTCGGGAATCATGCTTTGTGCAGAATCCTTCTTTGGTGGCTTGTCTCCGTTAACGGATGTGATATCTTTTCCTCCATCTGCAATATGGATAATCTCTGGGGGTGTTTCTTTCTGAGGTTGTACCTGACTCTGGAGAGTGGCTAAAGCAGCAGCCATCTCTTCCATCCTCATTGCCATTTGGGAAATTGTGTCATCTCTTTCCCGAAGCTGTGCTCTCATCACTTTCGATTCATCTCTTTTCGCAGCTGCCGGAGCACCCTGCCAGGCTGACGATGCTCGTGTTTCAACCATGTTGATCTAGGCATACTCCTCATCCATGAACTCTGATGAATCAACTTCCTTTTCCAACTTTTCTCATCATTCTTTTGCGAACCGTCGGATATCCGTCCTTAGCTTTCCTATAACATCCTCGAGGGGTCTCTTCCAGACGGTATCGCGGTTGTAGTGTGATGGCTGTTGAACTTCTTTTTTGAAAGTTTCTTTTATTGCAGTAGCACTTCCTTCTGATTCAGGTTCTTTAACGAGGCTTTTCTTCTCAAGACATTGTGTTGGTCTCGGCTCGGTAATAATAGGTCGCCACACCATCCTTCTTGCAGCAGAAGGCCTAGGACCGAACGGTCTGTCGGCTATATGCTGATAGGTGGTGTCCTCCCTAATATGATGACCCGATACAACCACAGGTGAACTAGCTCTCATTTTCTTCCTTGGTTTCTCTATGGCTGTGACAGGCTCTACTCGCGGTCCGAGGCGGGATCTAGCTAGCACTCATCCCATTCTTTTTAGGATTTCTGACACGGGGCATCTTTCTTTCTTTGCCAATTTTTCTATCACAGCTTGTAGTCTAGCAAATGGCATAGTCTTAACACTCTTTCTTTTGTAGTTATTATAGTATGCAGGTCGGTAGCGGCAATCCTTCAGACATCTTCTTCATCCGATGCAGCAGAGAGGGGGTGAAACCTACTCCCTTCCAACAGAGGTATATACTCAGGCAGTTCTTCTCTTTCTTCAGGATTTTCTTCTAGAAAAGCAACTTCAGCAGCTTTGGCTTTCTCGATCTCGGCTATCTTTACGCTTCTATTTCTCTTTTGAGTGCGAGTTAGGGGTGCAACTCTTGAGCTGGACCCAATCTCAAAAACAGATGGTATTGTATCAAAATCTGTACCCTCCACGGTGACAGGCTCATCACAGACTTGAATTTCCTTCCCCTTCAGTTTGGCAGAAGCTGGAGTAGGTGCAGAGATGACTAGACCGGTGGGGGTAGAGACAACGGTCCTCCTACGAATATCAGTACTTCTTTCAGCTGGAGCCCATTGCAGGGGAGGAAATTCTTGAGTCAATTTCAAGTTGAACTCAATTACGGGCTCTTCAGTTTCTGGCACTTTATTCATTAGTACGAAGAGAGTGACGTCAGCGAACTTGATATCTGTGTTGTCGAATCCTTGTCCAAAACGGATGATCCCATTGTCAGGCAGCTCATCCTTATAGACGGCGAAGTCCATTCCATTGGTGAAGGAGAAAATTAACTTTGGTGCAGTCATTTTCTGCAGTGTAGATTCCAAATGTCAGTCCCGAATTATGCTTCCTTTCGTCACAAAACTTAGAACGACAAAGAAAGAGTCCGAACACATTTTCGTTTATCTTAATGTATTTATGATTTAAAAGAGTTTGTTTATTAAAGGGTTGTTTATTAGAAGAATTATTTGTTAGGAACGAAATGTTTAAGGAACAGAATTTATAGAAAAGGAAGGGACCCGGTTCGGAATTGGAAAGGAAGAGAAAGTCTCATAAGGCTTCTCAATCTGAAGGACCGCTCCTAAGCTATCACCTATTGGGGGTCCACCCCACCTCAGAAAAGAGGTAAAAGGATTTCGAAACCTCTCTGTTTAGGGGTGTCTAAATAGTGGCTCCTAAATCAGAGAGAAGTTGACTATACTTGTTCAAGATAAAAATGAACGTGGTATGTCAACGGAAGAAGGATAGTTTTGGTCCACTAAGGATATGGACTCACTATCGATTTATGAAAGCAAAACCATCTAATAAAAATGGAGAGAGGAACTATTTCCCCAGCGGAGTCGCCAGAAGTTGTCGGCATATTTTTAGGTTTGTGTTTTGAAAAGGGGTAGCTTACAGAAGTTGTCGGCGAATTTTTTAGATTTTAAATTTAATTTATATATAGTTTGGAAAGTAGCATTTGATTTTGAAAATAATTTTAAGTTTGAATATTTTAAGATATGAAATTAAACCGATCTCACATCCCGAATAGTTCATATAAACGAGCACCGCACCACAAACCGTATATCTATCCAGAAGAATAGACACAGTACTTGATGATGGGGCTCAGTTAAATAACCTAGAAGATTTGTGACATCCGTTTGATCTGCGAACCAATTGTATAAGCTGACAAGTTCCCCTGCTTAATATAAATGAATTACCTGGGTTCTTAAAGTTCCCTATGAGGGCAAGCCCCTATAGTTAATTACATCTTAAATGATGGAAATCACTTAAGAAAACTCTCGATAATGATCAGTGGTTTTGCTCTCAAGAATTTCAAAGTTTAAGTTTTTCAAAGGATTGAATTTTGGAGATTTCAATAGGGAATGGATCAAATTTGGAATAGTTAATTTTAGGCGTCCAAAGGAAGAGAAGTAGGAGAAGCTGAGGATCCAAGAAGAATCTTGGCAACTTCCCAAACTATCCTATTGTTTGGCTTCGATTTGAGAATTTATTTAATATTGCAATCTTGTCAATTTTAATTAATTAGGACTTATATTTATATGATATGATCACACAAATAGCCTCGAAGATGTGAGGGTTTATGTCGTACAAAACGACTACCTCGGAGTCCTAAGACCGGTTAGGGCTTAATTTACATGACATGATCATGCAAATGCCTAACGAAGAGTTGAGGATTTATGTTGCACTAGGCAAACTACCTCGAAATCCTATGACTAGGTTATTTAATTCTAAGAAAGGTTTTACTGATGTAGACCCGAGTTTTGCTGACGAAGATGGCTGTGCTGCCCACTGTGCTCCAAGCTCCTTGTCGTTGCAGAGTTTTAGTTTTAGAAGGTGAAAATCAAGGGATGAGAGAAGTGTTTTGGTTTAGAAGAGTTTTAAAGTCCAAATGTCTTTAGTATTTTATTAGGGGAATCTTAAAGTTGATTATAACAACACCGATTAAGATCCCACGGTTCCATCATTCCGGCATCGTTATTTTTATCTGATTCACTTAGTCTAGATGAATTTTCTAAACTCAATCTGAATGAGTTCCACACTTTCATTTAGGCCAGTAGGAAATCCCGTTAGCTGACACGTAAGTTACATCATTCGAGGTATTCTCGATCATCCAACAAGACGTTTTAATTTAGTTATAATTGCAGTTTTGTTGTTCTGTTTGTGATTAAATTTTGAGTTGTTTTATGTTTTGAAATGTTGTGGCAGTGGATTTTATCTTTTTATGACTTTTAATTTAGTTTTGGGTTTCAATTTTGTGTCTATCCTAAAGGTTTTAGTTTTCTTGCAACAATCTTGTTTATCATGCAAGAAGAGTAAAGTGCAGCTTATATAAATAAATTGCAATAAAGTAAATTGCAATAAAATAAAAGCATTCCTAGAGGGTCTTCCCGTCATTTCCAAGCTGCACTTAAAACACATGTTAAGGCATTTATATATATTTGCAAGAAAATGCCTAGATAAAGCTAAGGAAAGGTTTTGGTTGTCTACCAAAATCCTAATCTTATTGCTAGTCAATCCCTATGACGTCTAGGTTCTTGTATTTTGTTTAAGGATGATTTTCTTCACCAAAGAACAATTAAATTCAATTGTTCTTCTAAAACACCTCATCATATTGAGAAAGTTCTCAGGAGAAATCCCAAACATTTTTTAATATTTCTGAGACTGTTTTGAGTCCAAGTGAATTTAATTACACAAGTGAATTAATCATTCAGAAGTTTAGTAAAGTTTTGTTTCTTGCTCAGTGAACTTGGGCATTTGATTACCTGATGAGTGAAGTGACCTTTCACTTAATACTCTATTTAAGAGTTATAATAATGAAAGCCTTTAGGGGCAAGTTAGTTTGTTAAGAATTTCCATCATTTTTAATTTGAAGTTTGAGTTAATGGTTTAAAGTGATTTAGTTTAATTATGAGGTTTTAATTAATAATTTTAAGTTTTGAATAGTGTTCAAATTATTTTTTTGGTTTAAATCTTTATACTTTAAGTGATCTTAATATTTTAAATTAATCTTTGGTGTTTCAAATTCACTTAGATTATTCATATATCTTAATGATTTGGTTTATGTTAATTATGATATTTTAGATTAATCATGATTAGTTTGATTTTTTATATTCTTAATTAGGAATTGTCTTAATATTTCAAATTTGTTTTACTTTTATTATTGAGTGATGTTAATTTAATATAATTTAAATTTAATTTAATTGAATTTAACTTAATTTAATTTAATTTAATTTTAATATTTTAAATCTAATTTAATTTAATTGTTAAAATGTTAATTTAATTTAATTTTAATTTTAATTTAATTTTTACTTAATTTAATTTAATTAAATTTTAATTTAATTTAATTTAGTTGTTAAACCACTTAATATTTTGAGCTTTCCTTTAATTTGAGGGTTGTTTTTTTTAATTTTTAATTTACTTAGTTTGGATTATCATTTTAATCTTAATTAAGAGTTAAATATTATTGAAGTGATTTATTTAGGGATTTTTTTTATTAAAGAATTAATATCCTCTCAAATTACATCCCTATTTTTAATAATTCAAATTTTCATTAATCTTCCAAAATTTAAATTGTTTAAATAATTAATGTTTCATTTTTGGTTTATTAAAAGTGATTAATGGGTTCCTACCTATTAATTTCCCAAAATTTCTATCATCCAAGAAAGATAAAATCAAATATTTTACCCTCCATTTTAATTAAACCTAAAATGTTAAGAAAGGGTTTTAAATTCTTTAACTACCTTTATGCCCTTTTAGGCTTATTTATTTTATAACTCACTACATTGAGTTCAAATGAACTTGAAATTTTTATGTCACCTCACTCACATGTTAATTAAGACATTAGAGGAGAAAATGTGATTTTTATGAATTTAATTTATTTATATAATTATTTCTAGTGAAAAATAAGGGATTTCAAGGAAAATTCAACAACATGACCAAGGAAAGGTTTCTATCCTTAAGAAAATTAGGGGATGTTCCTACTGACCAGAGGACCACTTGGACCAATTTTGGTAATTTTTTGAATTATATTTTATTTATTATAATTATTTTGAATTTTAGAGTGTTAATTAATTATAAGATAAAATTAAAGTTGAAAAATAGATTTTACATTTTTTAAAATCTCTCTGACCTCAAGGAGTTCAAAGAAACAAATTTTACAATTTTCTGATTTTTCTTTGATTTATTGGAATTAATCTAGTGGAAAGGTTGGAAAATACATTTTTTTAATATTAAAATTGTTTTGAGCCTTTAAAATTCAATATCTTAACTTAGAGACTTAGGAAAAATATTTGGTTGGTTTCTAAGTGATTAGGAGTTAAAATATGACATTTTTATAATTTTTATTATGTTTGTGATTTTTATTATTTTTTAACTATTTAAATATTAAAATGTGGTGGAAAATGAAGATTTTTAGAAAGTTTTAATTTTAATTTTCTAAGACTCCTCTGATATCATAGAGGTTCCAAAACCAATTTGGTGAATTTTTGAAATGTATTTTTGGAGTTATGAAATTTTAAAGTTTAATTTTGATTATGTGGCTTAATTAATTCATTTAGTGGGGCTAATCATTTCCAATTGATTCCAAATTTTTATGTGACGTCTCTCTGATCCTAAAGATCAGTGGAGAATTATTTTCAAGTTCTTTAATGTGTGGTTAACCCTAATTAATTAAAGTTCAGTTTTGAGTAATTAGGCCAATTAGGGTTGTTCTTAATGAATTAACTCAAAATATAATTATCCTAGAGTCCTCTGGTCCTAAGAAACTTCCCCAAATTTTTCTAGAATTTTCTAAGCAATATGCTAATTAATGGAATTAAAATACTAAAAACAATGACATAAACTTGAAAAATACATAACTTTTCATAGATATGGCCTCTGACCTTGAAAAATTCAGGGAATGTTCCCAAGATCTGAGGCTTCAAAAGTATGGTCTCATGCCATGATGAATTGTCTATGCAAATGGAGAATCAAAATACTAAAATGAGTAAATAATTAATTAAAAATAAAATACTCATTAAAATAACTTGATTTCTTTTCCACATTGTTCTCCTCTGTTCACTGAGCAAGTGGATATTTTTAGTTTATTTTTATGATTTTTCTACACAAAGATATGGATTTCTAAGTTCTGGGTATTTAAATAAATAGAAAAAATCCTATTTATCTACTTATCCGACTCAGCGCCGCGTGAACCTACGGCTGATCGAAAGACCACGGGGCGCACTACTATTTGACGCCGCCATCTGAGTTAGCCGCCACGCGTCCCGCTATTCCGTTCCTTCCTCTGATCCGATGCAATCTGAGTCGTTCAACAGATACACGCGGGATCGGATGGCGCCTTGTCATCGTCTACGCTGGTGTGCACCCGTGACCGTCCACACTAAAACCCTAAGAACTCTCTCATTTCTCAAAGGATTTTTGTGTTCTTATGCTCTATGGATTCATCTTGAGGAGACGAACACATCCATATGGTTTACATGCCATCAAATTAATTGAAATGAAATAGAGAATTGCTGGAAGCTTGGGATGAAGGAATGATCCATACCTTTGCTCTGAGAAGTGTAGCTTCAATCAAAGAGTTGTGTCACCTTCAATTGCACCTAAGGAAGCTCCAGATGAAGTCTTTGGCTCTGGGGAATTTTCTAGGTGTGAATGTGTCCACATCCGATTTCAAAGCTTGGAGGCTTAAGCAACTGGGTGGCTTGGAGAGGGGGCTTTCATTGGGGAACTCCTTCTCTTGGTCCTGTGCAGGTGTGGGTGAGTTTAATTTGGATTTGGTGGGGGTTTGGGAGATGTCCTGGTTTTGGGCTTAAATTTGAACTCAGATATTGAGCTCAGCTGGGGGAAATTGGGGCTGGAATCCAATGGGGATCAAGTACTCTATGTTTTGAGGGTGGTCTGGAGCGGTTTTGACAGAGTTTCAGTAGGATTTTTGTTCATCACCTTGTTTGGCCGAGAGGGTGGTGGGTTTAAATAGACATGCATGGAGGGCTTCCCAGGGGGGTTTAATGGCTTGGATCAACTGCTCTGGTGAAGAGAAGAACAGCCATGGGGGCCATTAGGCATGGGACAAGTCAGCAAGGAAGAATTCAAAAATTGGCTCACATGGGTGCTCTCGACACGGTGGTTTTACGGCGGTCGTGGTGGTCGGCGGCCGGGAGTCGAGTCACTCCTTAAGGTCGGGGAGTTCGGGTGCGCGGTTTAGTGCGGTCAATTAGCCATGGACATGTGTAAAGGAGTTGAATTGAAATGAAAAGGGGGAAGGCTATTTTGGGTCCAAATGGGTCGACCCATGGTTTTGGGCTAGGTTCACCACCCGAGGCCTGGTTTTGAGCTGAAAAGAATCACTTGGGTCGGCCAGAGAAATTGGTGTGGTCTCCATCCATGGTGAGGTGGCTAAACTTAGTTTAGTGTGTAGCATGAATGGGGTTAAAAGTGCTTAAGGAAGGCTTAAGAAAGGGGCCCCTCTTCTTTCCATTAATGGCTTGGTGAGGTGGAAAGGGGCTCCCAAGGCTTGCGTATGGCTTATGCATGGCTCCATGGCTCCATATGGCTTAGGGATGGCTTGGCATAGTTTCATGAAAGTGAGTTTTAAGGATTTAGGATATTTAGGGCTAATTTGGCACATGTCTTAGTTTAGGAAAGTTTAATGATGAATTTTAAACTTAGGGAGTGATCTAAATCAAAGGGGATGATGGGGGAAATTTCATGTGGGCTTTAGGATAGATTTTGGGCTTTTGGATTTATTTTAGATGGGCCTTTAGAAAGGTTTAAGGAGGTGGGCTTTTAGGTTTGAAAACAAATTGGTAAATGGAAGTTTTTTAAAATATTGGGCCAAACAAATGTTAGGTTTAGTTTAGAGACGTATCATGAGTGATCTAGAATAGGTTTAAAATAATTTGGAGTTGAATTGGGTTTAATTTGGGATTTTTTTGGTAAAGGGGCCAACGTAGGTCAAATTGGGCTAACTTGGACTAAGTTTGGGCTAGTGTTGGATTTGATGTAAAATTAATGTTGAGAAATGTTTATGGGGGTGCTACAAAGAGTTTTCAACTTTGGTTGGGCTTTAAATTTGGGATTCGAGCCCATTTGGGTTAGGTTTGGGTTTAGGCAAAAAATGGGGATTTTGGTTTTTGATTAGGTTTGGGTGGAGATTAGGTTCCAATTTGGGGCAAATCTTGTTAGTGTTTTGTTTGTGGGGATATTAGGAAGGTTTAGGAAAAGATTTTGGGGTTAATTGGAGTTGAATTGGGTTGGTTTGGGCTAGGTTTAGGTCATGGGCCAAAATTGGGCCTTAGGCTTCAAATTGGAATTGGATCCAAATGTCAATCAAATTGGGCTTGGATTTAGACTAAATTGATATTGGGGATATTGAATTGAAGTTTAGAATTGAATTGGATCAAAATTGAGGTCAATTGGGTTGATTTGGTTTGACATTGGGTCTACTTGGGTTAAGAATGGGTCAAATTGGGGTTTTGGTAAAAGTAGGTTAAATTAATAAAATTGGCTTATGGTGTAGTTGAACAAAATGAAATTGGGAATATTTTGGATTTACTGAAAGTTTTTGGGAATTTTTGGAATTTATGGATTTTTTGGTTAAGAAGGGCATTTAGGGTATTTGGAGGGTATTGAGGGGTATTTTTGGAAATTTTGGTATATTTGGCTAAGGATGATCAATTTTAATGGTGGGAAATGTTTAGGATTGGTTTTGAGAAATTTTGGGTAATTTAGGTGATTTTGCAAATTTTGGGTAGTTTCAAGGGCATTTGGTAGGTTTGGTGGGTGTAGGGCCCCGGAGGTAAAAAATTGAAATTTTGGAAAAATGAAGATTGATCAAGTTTGAGTAGAATGGAATCACTTTGGTTGAGCCATGAAACCATATCAAGCCCATAAGAGCCATGAGAGGACTCATTTGAGGCATTCACTATGTTGTTCCTAACCCTCTTAGCCAAGGGCCTAGGGGTTGAGGTCCATCCATATGGATTACCTACATGAGTCAGGAAGTCAAGCTAGGTATGAATGGTTTTAAGATTTGGAATGTGTGTGAAAGTATAATGTGTGCAGGTCAACCCTCACCAGACTAGGCCACCCAGGGTAGTCCTAAGGCCAAAGAGTTCTATAGGGAACTCATCCTTTAAACCTCCACATTTGATCTTAACCCTCCAAGTGACTTAGGGGTTTATAATCAAACTTATGGGGTTTGCATGGAGTTAAGAGGTGTTTAAATTTCTAAGTGGTGGGTTCCAGTTCTAGTCCTCTAAGATAGTCAAAGGGAAAGCCTAAGGCTAGATCCTAAGTACTAAGGAGAGAGAAGACAAAAGACCTCATAAAAAATGAGGTCAACACACCCCTGAATCTGAAACAACCAATCTAACAGAGGGAGCCTCTATCCCACCTTCACACTATCATCCTTAATTTCATCCACAATCCGCTTATCTCTCCATTCTTATCGCGGTGGCCTCCTTGACGAAGCTTTAATCTTGGGTTGGATTGGCGGTAGACTCCGGGCAACAGCTCTCTTTGGAGTAGACTGGATCTAATCTAGGAATTTTTTGAGCTCGTTCCAAATTGTGCTCCATCCACCTTTACCTGTATATGGATCAATTGGAGAGATTAGCTCGGTTGAAATCACATTTATAGAACCTCTTTCAGGATCTTTCAAGTATTCCTTTGGTATTGTTATATTCCCTTCTTTGTAATTCCGCTCGAGCCAATCCTTGAAACTGAAGCAGCTTTCTATGGTGTGTCCAAGCATCCTGTGGTAGGGGCAGAAGTTAGACTGATCCTTCTTGTCCACTTCTTCAGGCTTCTTCAGCTCGGGAAATCTAAACTCATGCTTCTTCATTAAATTCCTAAACATCTTTACTATTGCATTGTCTTTGAAGGAGTAGTTCCTGCGTAGCCGTTCTTACATTGTCAGACCCTGTCGTCCATCTGTCCTGTATGGCCTCTTCTGCTGACCAGATGGATTGCTCTGATGTGCCTGAGGCTGACCATACTGCTGAGGTTGACCTTACTAAGGCGACTGACTATGCTGATGCGGCAACTGCTCAGGCTGAATCCTCATTGGTTGCTTTCCTTTGTCGACCGTTCCCACTACGCCAGATCTCTTCTCGTATGCCTTAGCAGGTTTTGTCTTCTATGTATTTTCTACAAGTTCCATGTGCTTGACTTCTTCTTGTAGGTTGCTGGCATTGTAGAGTAGCTTCTCGAAGGACTTGATGGTGAGACCCTTAAGCATGAAGGCCACTGAACTGTAGATACTCATGAGTAGTATCTTGATCACGTGCTGTTCTTGTAGATGAGGTTCACATTTCATGCTTACGTTTCTCTATCTCAAAATGTAGTCGACCAAGGTCTCGTCGGTCTTCTGCAGTTCCTGACGAGATTTTCTATGGTAACATGATGTCGGGTACTGGCGAACCTTTTCACGAATATGTTTTCCATTATTGCAAACGTCTTTTTTGATCCATTGGGAATCTTGGCATACCAATCAAATGCTATTCCTAATAGGCTGCTGATAAACTAACGGAATAAAAGCTCTTCACTTCCTCCTGTGTTGCAACAACTAGCTCTGAAGTGTGTTATATGCTGGCGAGGATTTCCTGTCCCGTCGAACGCCTTGAAAGTCTGGGGCACGAAGCTTTTGGGGTAAGGCACGACATCAAACTCTTACGGGTAGGGTCTACCATTTGAAACTGATGCTTCACCTTTGGACTGGGCTGAGGCCTCCTGAACTTGCTGTTTGACCATCTGTTTAAAGTCCTTTTCTAGCGGGCTGGGAGATTGGATCTCTCCTCGGTAGCTCGTCTTCATTGGTCAAAGCGATTTCTCTTCTTTCATTGGAGATGTATATGATTTCAGGTTGGTTAATCTCAGGAGACACTGTGGTCTTAACAATGATTGCCCATGGAGTGTAGCCATGGTGGTCATGACGGCGGTCATCTCCATTCTCTTTTCTAAATAGTCAGGATGGTCCTCCGCAGCTCATCTGCGGTGTTCTCCTCACTAGGAGCCTCACACGCAGATGACGTGAACTGAGTTTCAACCATATTAAATTCTATGAATTATTTATCCATGTAATCTGACAGGAAGTAATCCTCATCATCAATATCCAACCCTTGTTGTTTTTCTAACTCAAAAATTTCTGCTCGGAGCTTCCGAACTTTATCATCAACTGTTTTCTTTCTAGTTAATTTTAAATTTGTAGGCTTCCCTGGACTGTCACTCTTCTCTGTAATTGATTCAGAAGCAACGACGGTAGTGGCAACGGGAATATCAGACTCATGATACATTTTTTGGTCACCAGCCCTTTCGGAATGTATTGGTACAACACCTTTCGATAACCAGACTTTCCTCTTAAAAGTCGACGCCTTGAGACGAGGTGTCTTGGCGGGGACATCGGGGTAATGAGGGGCAGTGTGCTCCCTAAAGTGTACACTATGTACAAAGGAGAATAATCCCCTCTCATTCTTTCTCTTTTAGGGTTCCTCATGATCACTGACAGCTGGCACTCTCGGGCCAAGTAGGGACTTAACTGATCTGCTTATAGTAATATCATCTGTAGCAGCTGTATCAACATGTTTCCCAAAGGGTGTTTGACAGAAACTCGGATGGGTCTTTCCATTTTTAGGATTTTATCCTAAATTTTGGGTGATATTGCACATCTCATCCTCTTGAGAAGCTTAGCGACAGAACAACCTTCTATTTAAGACAATCTTTGTAGAAGGGTGTGAGCTCGGGTTATAGGTGTGGTCCTCTCCCTCACCATATCATGACTGCATGGTACTGGAAGTGTAGCGGCAATCCTATGGAGGCTCTCATCTCTAGTAGTATCAACTAACGGGTGGAACCTGTTACCTTTAAGAAGAGAAGAGGTATCCGGTAAACCGAGTTGCTCCTGTTGAGGAATCTCATCAATTACTAGGCAACTTGTGCCCTGGAGGCCTTGCAAATCGTGTGGTTGTGGTTTCTTATTCGAGACTTAGTTGGCAGAGGAGGCCTAGAACTTGAGCCAATCTCAAAGACTGATGGTGGGGCAAGAAAGGTATCATCAGAATAATCTTCACACAGAATTTCTTTCCCTTTGGCAGACAGGAAAGTAGGTGCAGTGACGGTGAAGCCGGTGGTAGTAGAGGTGACAACTCTCCTTGGCACAGAGACGATTGACTTGACGGTGCAGTGGTTACTTTCACCTTCTTAGCAGTCACGGAGACAAATGACTTGACGTGGCAGTGGTTACTTTCACCTTCTTAGTAGAAAGGAAATCTTCGTGGGAGTTTAGATCGAACTCAGCATACGGTTCTTAAACTTTAGGAGCGGCAACCTTCACGACCACGAATGGGACTTTTCCGAATACGACTTCAAACTCACTAAAGCCGGTCCCGAATTGAATCATCAGTGCTGCAAGACGGGCCTCACGGGAGGAGGGCAAGTTGCAAGAGAAAGTCAACGTAGGGGTTGACATCTTTAACTGTCAAGAGAAGCATTATGAAGGTTAGTGAGGGCCAAAAACCTTATCATCGTAGTGCAAACACTATGAAAAAGGTTGTTCTGTGGACTGGGGAAAATTTCATTTCATTATGATATTTTATTATCTTTCTATTTCATCTTTTAGGTTTTCATATGTTTGTTAAAAGGAATCTTTAAGATTTAAGGAAGCGTGGGTCAATCTGCCGAAGACAGGATTGAACTCGAGAGATACCAAAAGGGAGGTGAAGTATGGGACCTAGTCAGAGATACCCTTCACAATGTAGATTGCCCTAGCAAATTTGCTCACTGACACACCTGTTGGGGGTCCAACTCCACAAGATCAAAAGGAAAACCTAATGACTCCTGAACCCTTCTGTTTACGAGTGACCAAATAGATGGTCCTGAATTCTAGAGGAGTTGATCATACTTTCCCAAGAAGGAAATAGGTGAAGTATGTTAATGGAAGAATGGTAATCCGGCTCATGACGGACATAAGTACATAACCAATATATGAATATAGTATTTCCTGATCTTAATGAAAGGTGAACTACTCCTCTGCGGAGTCGCCAAAAAATTGTCGGCCATTAAAATCATCCTTTTTACTTTTGAGTGGGTTGGTATTGTAGTGTTAATGATGTGTTTAGAGTTTTTTTTTTAAATAGTTTAGAATATAGTTTTTATAGAATTTTGATTTAATTTAATACATATATGGATTTTGAAAATAATATTTTTAATTATTTTTTATTTTGAAAAATATGAAATCAAACTGATCTCATATAAACGATAGTTTAAATAATCAGGAACTAATCTACAAGACAGGTATCTATCCCGAAGAATAAATACATTGCTTGGCGGTAAATCTTGATCAAATAAATTAAAGAGTTCATGACATCTGTTTAGTCTACGAACCATTATTGACCGACAATTTCCTCTATCTAATTTAAAGGAATTAGATAGGATTTATATTAATCTGGGGTCTCTAAGTTTTCTATAAGGGCAAGCCACTATAGTTAATTACATCTTAGATAACCGAAGTCACCTAAGAAAACTCTTGATATAGATCGAGAAATATTTATATTAATGACTTCCAAAGGTAAGGTTTTCAAAGAAAATGTGATAGTCAGAAATTCAATAAGTGAATGACTCAAGTTTTGGAACATTTCATTTTATCAGAATCAAAAGGAGAGATGGCTAGGGGAAGGACATAGATTCAAGGAAAATTTTGATGTCTTCCCAAACTATTCTATGGTTTGGCATTGATTTAAAATAATTATTTGGTGTTTCATCTTATCAATTTTATTATTTATGACTTATATTCACTTGATAACGATCATGTGAATGGCCAGGAAAATAGGAGGGTATATGTCATACCCGATGACAACCTCGAAATCTTAAGACGGGTTAGGGCTTATGTTGCACAACATGGTTATGCAAGGGCCTAAAGAAAAGGTGAGGATTTATGGTGCACTAAGAGGGCTACCTCAAAGTCCTATGGTTTGTTTGTTTGTTTCTAAAAAATTTTGCTATTGAAGATGGTCGTACTACCCACTATGCATGCTCCAAGCTCCTCGTTGTAGCAGGTTTAGTTTAAAGAACTGTCAATTAAAGAGAGAAGAGACGTGTCATGTTTTGGAAATGTTTAAGTTGATGTGTCTTAATATTTTTATTAGGGGAACATTAAAGTTAATTATAATAACACTGGTTAAGATCCCACGGTTCCATCATCCCAGCATCGCTATTTTCAACGAATTCACTTAATCCAAATGAATTTAATAAACTAAACTTAATGAGTTCCATACTTTGATTTAGACCATGAGAAACCCTGTTAGCAACACGTAGATTACCTCCTCCGAGGGATTCCCAATCATCGAACGAGATGTTTTAATTTAGGTGCAATTATGATTTTTGTTCTGTTTGTGATTAAATTTTGAGTTGTTTTATATTTTGAATATTGTGGCAGTGAATTTTATCTTGTCTTGGTTTTTAATTTTGATTTTGGTTCTGGCTTTATGGCTATCCTAAAAGGTTTCAGTTTTTATGTAGGGTGGCATTGTTGTTCAGCATGCAAATTTGCAAGGTTAGAAAGTGCAGTAGAGTGCAGGTAAGTGAATTGCAATAAAATAAAAGCATACCTGTAGATCTTCCCGTCATCTCCACCTGAAACATTAGTATTCTTGCAATAAACATTTACAATTTGCTGGAAAGTAGAACCTATGGATATGTTCGTCATGAGCATACTAAATCCTAGGTTATAACTCGGTGGGTCCTATTCATTTAACTGAGAGATATTTTTCATTTAATAAATATAATAAGTGCAATAGTTCTTCAAGGTGTCTAGAAGACTTGTGAAAAGATCCAAGAGAGGCCCAAATATTTCACAACACTTTTGAGTTTCCTTGAGGTCCTTTTGGACTTATCATTGTTATTAAATGATTTATCTGTTTCATGCCCTTATACTCAGTGACCCAATGTTTTAGTCATCCCGAAAGGAGGGTTAGTTATCATTTGGTGCTCTACATAGGAATTATGTGGGTAGGCCTTTAGAGGCAAATTTAGCTTATGGAAGAATTTATCAAATTTTGATGGGCTTGTAATGTTTCAAGAGTAGTTTAAATGTAACTTTTTTTTCTTTTCTAATTCCTATTAATTAATTCTTTTGAGTAAGCCTAGCTCACTACTAAGCCCTTAAAACTTTAGTAGGAATTTTCATGTTTCTTTTTTTAAAAAAAAAGGAATCTAAATGACTTATATGATTATGATTATTATCAAAACATTGAATTATCATTTAAGCATCAAATGAAGGGGTATTAAATTAGTGGAATATTAATTTCCAAAATCAACCCCTAACCTTAAGGCTCCTTTAATTTGATTTTCTTCCAAATTATGATAATTAAAGAAATTTAAATATTTAATTTTGCTTTGACAAAATTGTAGTGGGTTTCTACCATTTATGCCTTGATGTTTTAATCATCCAAACATAATAATTAAGATCATTTATTGCCCTTTTCCCATTTTGATTAAGCCTAAATATTGATTAAGGCTAAATTTTCCAAAATTACAATTTTACCCCTAAAGGCCTTTATCACTTCATAATTCATTAAATTTAGCTCAAATGACTTTAGAACTTTTATGTGATCCTACTTATGGGTTAATTAAAACATCAGGGGAGAAAATGTGATTTTTCAAGTTTTAATTTTATTTATATATTTATTTTAATGCAAAAATAGGGGTTTTCAATGAAAATTCAATAACTTGTTCAAAACAAAACATCTGACTTTGAAATTTTTATTTGAGGTAGACCAAGATCAGAGGACCACTTGGACCAAATTTCATGATTTTTTCAATTTTAATTTAATTATTAGAATTATTTTAAGTTCTGGTGTTTTATTTAATTATAAAATATTTTAAAGGTTGAAATTTTAATTTTATATTTTTCTTAAGTCCCTCTGAGGTCCCAGAGAAATACATTTTATACTTTTTTTATTTTTATTTTAATTATTATAATTATTTTTGTAGAAAATTATGAAAATTCATTTTTACCCTTTTAAAAATTAATTCAAGCCTTTAAAAATTGATATGTTGACTTTGAAGCCTAGAAAAATTACATGGATGGTTTCTAAATGATTAGGAGACCAAATGTAATATTTTAGTGATTTTTAATATTTTTTAATTTTATTATTATTTAATTATTTAAATATTTAAAATATAGTTAAAAATGAAAATTTTATTGAAATTTCAATTTTATTTTTAGAAAATTCCTTTGATCACAAAGAACTCCCAAAATCAATTTAGTGAATTTTTTAGTTGTATTTTGATTATTAAAATTATTTTAATGTTCAAATTTATCAATTCACTTAAAAAATTCATTTAGGTGACCAAATGAATTCCAAATTCCATTAGTTTTTTTATAGGGAGTTCTCTGACCTTTAAAATTTAGTGGAGAATTATTTTTAAGTCATTTACTTTTATAGATAATCCAATTTTTTTATTTGATATTTAAGCCTTAATTGTCAATAGAGTTATTTCCAGTGAGTTAAATCAATTTTCTATTTTTCCTAGGGTCCTCTGATCATAGAGAACCTACCATAATTTTTTTCTAGATTTTTCTAAACAACATGCTAATTATTAGAATTAAATTATCAAAACAAATGCAAAAACTTGGAAAATATAGATCTCTTCATAAAGGTCTCCTCTGACCTTGGAAAAATCAGTGAAGGTCCCCCATGATAGAGGCTACAACATGCTAAAATGGCAGGCCATGGTGAAATATCCTAATGCAAGGAGAATTAAAATACTATAGGTAGTATTAAATTAATTAAAAATCATACATTCAGAAAATAATTTCAAAACATCTTCACATTATTCTTCTCTATTCACT
Organism: Papilionanthe hookeriana x Papilionanthe teres; assembly: GCA_022702705.1. Taxonomy (NCBI): domain Eukaryota; kingdom Viridiplantae; phylum Streptophyta; class Magnoliopsida; order Asparagales; family Orchidaceae; genus Papilionanthe; species Papilionanthe hookeriana x Papilionanthe teres. The sequence continues at coordinate 112,369,638 of CM040430.1, read as the reverse complement.
GAGCAAGAGAGTGTATTTGTTTTATTTTTATGATTTTTCTACACTAAGTTATGGATTTTTAAAGTTCAGGTATTTAAATAATTCAGAAAATTCCTATTTTCCCACTTAACCACCTCAGCACCGCGTCAACCTACGGCGGATCGATGTCCCATGCGGCACACTCGCATTTGATGCCACCAGCTGACTGGGATGCCGCACGGCCCATGGTTCCGTTCCATCTGCTCGTCCGGTTCGATTAGAGCTGTCCAAAGAAAACACGCAGGATCCAACGGCTGTCCGTCTTCATCCCCGTCTAGTGTGATCTCGTGTCTGTCCACACTAAAACCCTCATTTGTCAAGCTATACTCAACTAAATCACTTCGAGTTTAATCTTATGGTATCGTCTAAGCATGACGAACATATCCATAAGAATAAGCATGGTTTAAATTAGTCATAATTACATGGAGAATTCAGAGAAGCTCAGGAGGAAGGATAGGTAAATACCTTAGCTCTGAGAAGTGAAGCTTCGATCAGAGATGCTTTACACCTTCGTTGGAGTCCCAGAAGCTCAAGGATGAAGCCTCTTGCCCTGGTGAATTGCCTAGGTATGAAAGTGACCAGATCTGATTTGAAGCTCTGATGGAAGTCCCTGTTGGAGTGGCCTGGTGATGGGGTTTTTAGCGGGGAACTTCTCCTCTTACTGTGGGGATGGTGTGTGTGAGTTTAATTTAACTTTGTTGGAGTTCAGGGAGATGTCCTATTTTGGTCTCAATTTTAAGCTACTAAATTTACCTCAAACAAAGGATTTAGGGGCTGTAAAATGGTGGAGATTGTCTTCTCTGTGCTGTAGGGAGGATTTGGAGTGATTTTGGCCGAGTTTTGTTGAGGTCTGGTTCAGCCAACCCTTTGGCCGTGTAGGGTGGTGGCTTAAATAGCCATGGCTGGGGTAGCTGCTAGAGCTCCAATTCAGGTGGGATGCACTGCCTAGGTGGAGTGTAGAGGTGCTCCAATGGCAATTTTAAGCTATTGGCCATAGGGTGGAGTTTGGGTTTGGCCAAGTGTAAGGTGGCTCTCGCTTTGGGCTCCTCCGGTGACTAGGCTGGTCGGCCAAGCTAGGGGAGGTGGCCAGCGAGTCAGGTGAGCCAGTGGATAGGCAATCATGGGGTGAGCTTAAGTGGTTAATGCATTATGGCAAATCCCCCTAGGTTTAACCATTTAAAGGAGGAGATCCCCTAATTTGGGGGACCTTTGGTCCATGGCCCCACTAGGGTGGGCTAGGAGGGTCTAGCTCAGTCCCTAGGGTCAACTTAGTGGCTGTGGAGGGGTTGGTTTGGTCACATTTGGTTCTATTTGATTAAATTGAGTAATGGGTTCATTTGTGTCACCTTGGGTTCAAATTGGTATAACTTTGGTTTGAGCTTGAATTGAGCCAAAGTGATTGAGAAATATTATGTATATGATTGCCATAAATGGTTTAAATAATGATTGGGGTGGTTTTGGATTGGTTTGGGGGATCAATTTGGCTTTATATGGGATTTTGGTCACTTTGGGGCAAGTTGGGTTAACTTGGGTTTAGGTTAGGCTAGAGTTGGGTCCAAGGCCAATTGAAGGTTCTAAATGGTCTAGGGGGATTTCATGAAGAGTTTCCAACATCCATTGGGTGGAAATTTTAGGAGTATGGCAATCAATTTGATGACATTTAGACATATGTTTGCATTGGGTCAAAATTGGGGGTTTTGGACTTTAGGTGGGTTTAGGTGAGACTTAGGGTAAAATTCGGGGCAATTGATGGTTCAATTTAGTTTAGGGAAGTTTTATGAAGAGTTTAGAATTCAAATTATAGAGGAATTGATTGGTGTTAGGTCAATTTGGGGGGTTTTGGATCACTTAGGCAAAATTGGGGATTTTGGATTTCAAGTAGAATTGAACTCAAATGTGGGTTAAATTGGGCTTAGATTTGATTTAGATTGGTATTGGGGACGTTGAATTAAAGTTTGGAATTGAGATTGGGCAAGATTTGGGTCAATTGAATAGACAAATTGGGGCTTTTAGTTAAATTGAGCTAAATTGGTCAAATTGGGTCATGTGGTCATTGCGAGAAATGAAATTGGGAATATTTGGGAGGTTTTGGAAATTTATAGGAATTTTTGGAATTTTGGGCTAAGAGGGGCATTTTGGTCATTTTTGTGATTTTTTAGGAAATTTGGCAATTTTGGGTAATTTTGGTTAATTTGAGTGGTAAGGAGTACTTTGGAATGATTTTTGAAGAACTATGAGTAATTTGGGTGATTTTTGGAAATTTTAGGGGATTTTAGGATTTTGGGGGCATTTTAGGTATTTTAGATATTTTGGGTATTTTGGGTATTTTGGGGCAAAGGGTTTAGAACTTTGGAACGTTTGGGAAAATTGGGATTGGTTGAAAGTGTGTAATATGGCAATGTTTAGGTTGAGCCATGGACCAAGGGTCACCCGTATTTGGTCCTCTATGTGTTTATACTAGCTAAGCCCTAGCCTGAGGCTAATGGCTTGGGAAAACCACTTGCATGAGTTTCCAAAGAGTTAGGGGATCAAAGGTGATGTGCTTTGTTTAGGGTTTGTGAGTGTGTAGTGTAAGTTTGTGTAAGCTCCAGACCCCACCCCCCAAGGTAGATCTTAAGGTCAGACTGCCTATAGGAGACTTCCCTTGAGCTTCCTTATACTTGGTCTCTTCCTCCTAAAAGCTGGAGGTTAGGCCTTAAGCATATGAAAACTCCTAGTGAAGTGAGAAAAAGTTTAAATTTCTAAGGGAAAGGGATCCATGGCTGGTCATTTAAGAAAGTCACCAGAAGAGTCCTATGGCTAGACCCTAGGCTATTCTAAAGACAGACTAGACCTCAAACCAAAAGTGAGGTCAACAACCCCATGGATTTAAACCCAATTCCACCATCCAAGATGTCAAAACTTAATTAATCACTTGCACCATTCTCCCATCCACCTAAGAATTACGACACACCCAAGAGCCAACCCAATAGGACACACTAAGCCCCACTATTTAAATACCACCACTTCAAGGCCAAGAGAAGTGACATACACTAACCTTAGCGAAACTCTGCCAAAATTGCTCAAAACTCTAATTGTTGTGATCCTATGTCCATTTCAATCATATTCTACCCTTCATCCCCACTGTCTAGCCCTAAATTTTGAGCTTAAAATCCAAAGCATTTCATGGCCATACTATCAACACCACTAAAACCCCAAATTGACTCACCCGAAAGCTTCACCAGTGCAAGAGAGGAAGTTCTCTATTGAAATACCACTCTCCCAATTTCTTTGCACCTGAATTCCACCTAAGACGCACCACCTGTAGTTGGAACTCCTACACAGATCTAACCTCACTTGAACCAATACTTGAATGAGGTTCGCCAGACTCCACTGAAGCTTCTGCAAGCATCTAATTGAGGCCACACCTCTTGGACATAGTTATACACCATTTTGTACAAATTTGAGCTTGGTTTAAGCCTTTATGTGAATGTAACCGTAAAGATGTGCTCGCATGGACAAGGTGAGGTGTAGGAGAAAACTCCATGTGATTTAGTTATACACCATTTTGTACAAATTTGAGCTTGGTTTAAGCCTTTATGTGAATGTAACCGTAAAGATGTGCTCGCATGGACAAGGTGAGGTGTAGGAGAAAACTCCATGTGATTTAGTTGAGTATCGAGTGAGAGATTAGGCCTAGAAGGAGGACGAACTATGAATTATATCAGTTGGGGACAAAGGCAGAGAACCATTGCATCGAGCTTGTATTTCTTGGACAGCTGGGGTAGTTTCAGATGAGAAGATGGAATGATAAAGCAGGGACGCGTGGCGGCTGACATAGAAGGCAGCGTCAAATAAGAGAGCCTCGCATGGCCTTTTGGAGCCGCCGTAAGATGAGGTGTCTTTGACTGGTTTAAGCAGTAAATTAGGATTTAAATGATTTATTTTATTTAAAAAACTTCAAAAATGCATAACTTTGTGTAGGAAAATCATAAAAATAAAATAAATAAATAATGTTTCTCAGTGGAGAACAATGTGGACAAAAAATCAAAATTATTTAACTTCTAATAATTTTAAAATTAATTAAATACTCGAAATCAAGATTAAATCGTTTCTTATCAATTACAAATCACTAGAAGATGAAATTTGGAGAGCTTAAACTTCATGTACTAAGGTATTTTCTCTTATTTTGCATGATCAGAGAACACTTCTAAGAGTGGAAGCCCTAATTTTTTAATGTTGACCACCTATGTTTTAATTAAAAAATTATGAAAATTAAAATATAAATAAAAAAAATATAAAACTGAGTTTGGTAGGTTCATTATGGTCAGAGGACCTTAGGAAAAATATAAAATGAGTTTAAGTAATGAAAAATATTAGTCTATACATTTAACTCATTAAAAACCACAAAAAATAAAGAAATTAAAATATAATAAAATAAATCATTTAACTCAATATACATTGAATATAATAGTCAGAAGAACTCTCCGTAAGAATTTGAAATTAAAATGAGTTGATTTGACCACTAATGTTGATTTTCTAAGTAAAATAAGTGTTTTACATTAAAATAATTATAATAATTAAAATATAATTAAAAAATCATAAAAAATGGTTTTTGAAGTTCCCTTTGACTAGGGACACCTGAGAAAAATAAAATTGATGTTAAAATAAATACTTCTTTTCAAGCTAATTATTTAATTTAAAAATAATAAAAAATAATAAAAAAGTCCAAATATCATAAAAATATAAAAATGCACCAAAATGTTTCTAATTATTCTCTAATCATTTGAGACCCATTAGAATATTTTTTAAATTTTCTAAATATAGTTATGTATATTTAAAAATGCCAAAAATGAATTTTCTTAATTTTGCATAAAAATAAAAAAATATGAAATTTGTATAGCTGGATTCCATGAACTCAAGGGGATAAAGGAAAAGTATAAAAAGTAATTTTTGAATTAAATCTTAATTTATATTTAATTAATACTCCAAATCAATAAATAAATATAATAATTAAAAAAAATTCAAAAGTCACGAAAATTAGTCCAAATGGTCCCGTGACTTTAGAGAACCCTTAACAATTATTGTAAGGAAACATAATGATGCTTTGATTGATTAATGAACTAACTTGAAAAATACATATTTTTTTACTAAAATAATTACAAACAATAAAATAAAAGACATAAAATTACATTTTCTCATGTGACATAAAAATTTCAATGTTATTTGAGCTAAATTTAGAGATATCAGTAAAGACTTGATCAGATTTTCTCTCATCTCCTTTGATAGGATCAAAGTGTCGTAGATGCTTAGTTTGGCTGGCAACTTCGTAAGTTGAGCTAAAATATTGTAATCCACTTTGTTTGGATTCTAGATCTCACTTCAGATTTTTACTTCTTATGTTATTGGAGGTATTTCTTCTTAAGTAATTATCTATTTTTCTTTCACTACTGGAGCTGTCCTTGGCGGTAGGACCTTTCCACTTCTTAAATGTACTTTTGTTATTTCTTCCTCCCCTGGACCCAGAGGTTCTCCTGATGTTGTAGTTTACTCTTCTGGTATTATTTCTGTATCTGAAAGATGCAGGTTAATTGCAAGCGGAGTTCCTTTGCACTCGAGGACTAGCTCCTCACTTCTCATGTTGTCGTAACTGGTGTTGTCGGTATCTTCTCCATCTTTGTCAACGTCTTTGTCGAGAGCTAACATGATTTGAGGATCATTTTAGGAATCAAAATTGGGGTTAGATAGGTTGTGACTAGTTACGTCATCACTAGAGACAGTAAGAAGGTGGCCAAAATCATTTCTATTATCATTATGAGACCCTGGAGGGGCAATAAAGATAATCGTACAAAGTCAGGGGTTCGAGGGGTTTCACTTCCGAATCTGAGACAACCAATCTAATAGAGGCAGCCTCTATCCTACAATTCGTGCTATCATCCTGAAATTCATTTGCGATCTTTTTCTTTCTTCTTTCCTGTTGTGGTAGCCTCCTCGGTGGGATCTTCATCTTGGACTGGGCTGGTGGCGGATTCCGTGCAGCGGCTTCATTTGAAGTGTACTGGATCTGATCCAGGACTTTCTTGAGCTCGTTCCAAATTGCACTCCATCCACCCTTGTTAGCATATGGATCAACAAGAGAGATTGGCTCGACATAAATCACATTGATAGAACATCTTTTAGGTTCTTTTAAATATTCCTTTGGTATTGTTATATTCCCTTCTTTGTAATTTCTTTCGAGCCAATCCTTAAAACTGAAGCAGTTTTCTATGGTGTGGTCGAGCATCCTGTGGTAAGGGCAAAAGTTGGGTTAATCTTTCTTGTTCATCTCTTCCAACTTCTTTGGCTCGGACAATCTAAACTCAGGCTTCTTCATCAGATTCTTGAACATCTTTATCACGGTATCGTCTTTGAAGGAGTAATTTCTGCGTAGCCATTTCGACATTGTCTAGCCCAGTTGTCTGTCTATCTTGTATGACCTCTGCTGCTGACCAGACTGACTACTTTGCCGCACGAGGCTGACCATACTGTTGAGACTGACTGTACTGTGGAGGCTGACTGTACTAAGGGGACAGACTATGATGATGTGGCGACTGCTCAGCCTAAATCCTCATCGGTTAGTTCCCTTTATTGACCATTCCCACTATGCCAGATCTCTTTTCATACGCTTTAGTAGGCCTTCTTTTCTCTGCTTTCTCTGTAGGCTCCATATGCTTGACTTCTTCTTGTAAAATGCTCTCCTTGCTGAGTAGCTTCCTGAAGGACTTGATAGTGAGACCCTTAAGCTTGAAAGCCACAAAACCGTGGATACTTTTTAGTAGTATCTCGATCATGTGTTGTTCTTCTAGCTGAGGCTCACACTTCATACTTAAGTTTCTCCATCTTAGAATGTAGTCGACTAGAGTCTAGTCGGGTTTCTGCTGTTCAACTGCAAGATCTCTTATAGTGACATGGTGTTGGGCACCTGCGAATCTCTTCGTGAACATGCTCTCCATTTTCGCAAAAGTCTTTATTGATCCATTGGGAAGCTCAGCTATGAATCAAATGCTATGCCTGACAAGCTATTGACGAACTGTCGGAAAAATAATGCTTCACTCCCTCTTGTATTGTAACAACTGGCTCTGAAGTGTGCCACATGCTGAAGAGGATTTCCTGTCTTTTTCAACGTCTTGAAAGTCGGGGGCATGAAGCCTTTGGCGTAAGACACGACATCGAACTGCTCCGGGTAAGGTCTACCCTTTGATTCTGATGCTCCGCCTTTGGACTGAGCCAAGGCATCCCGAACTTCTTGTTCGACCATTTACTTGATATCCTTTTTTAGTGGGCTCGGAGTTGGATCATTTCTCGGTGGTTCATCTTCATTGGCTGAAGTGACATCTCTTCTTTCATTGGAGATGTGTATAATCTCAGGTTGATTAATCTCCAGAGATGCTACAGTTCGTGACGTTGACTGTCCATGGAGTGTAGCCATGGCGGTCATGGCGGCGGTCATCTTCTTCATTCTCTTCTCCAGATGAATAATATGCTCATCTCTTGTTAGTATGACCCTCTGAAGCTTATCTGCAGCGTTCTCCTCATTAGGAGCTTCACGCGCAGATGACGTGGATCTGGTTTCAACCACATTACTTTCCATGAACTCTTTATTCCTGCAATTCGACAGAAAGTAATCTTCAACGTTGACATCTAATCTTCGTTGTTTTGCCAATTTTAAAATTTATGCTCAGAGCTTTTGAACTTTATCATCAATTGTTTTCTCCTTTGTCAATTTCAAATCCGTAGGCTTCTTTCGACTGTCACTTTTCTCTACAACTGACTCAGAGGCAACGACGGTAGTGGCAATAGCAACATCAGACTCATGATCCATCTGGTGATCTACTGACCTTTTGGAATGCACTAGTCTAATGAACTTCGGTAACCACACTTTTCTTTTAAAAGTCAGCACCATGGGGCAGTGTGTCTCAGCAGGGACATTGGAGTGAGGGGAAGTGTGCTCTCTAGGGTGTAGACCATGCACAGAGATATATAAATTCTCCTTATTCTTTCCCTTCCAGGATTCATCCTCATCGACAGATGGTACTCTCGGATCTAGCCGGGACTTAACTGATCTGCGCACTGTGTGTGAACGGTAGAAGTAACATTTGTAGTATTGGCATCAAAATGTCTTCCCAAACAGTGTTTGACAGATACTCGGACGGGCCTCTCCATTTTTAGAATCTCATCCTTTATTTTGTAGGATATTGCACATCCCATACTCTTAAGGAGCTTAGCAAAAGAACATCCTCCATTTTAAGCTAACCTCTGGAAAAGGGTGTGAGCTTGGGTGATGGGTGTGGGCCTCTCCCTCACCTCATCACAGCCATGTGGTTACGGTAGCGCGGCAGCAATCCTATGGAGGCTTTCATCTTTGGTAGTGTCGACTAACAGGTGGAACCTACTCACTCGAAGGAGAGGAGAGGTTTCTGGTATACCGAGTCCTCTTGTTGAGGAATCTCATCAATCACTGACAGACTTACAACTTGCACATGGGCAACTTTGAGACTTCTTCGATTGCGGTTCCTCCTTTGATATCTAGTTGGAGAGGGAACCCTGGAACTAGAAACATTCTCAAAAACTGATGGCAGGGCATAAAAGACTTTGTCGGAATCCTCTTCATCTAGAATATCTTTCCCTTTGGCAGATAGGAAAGTAGGTGCAGTGACGGAAAAACCGGTAGTGGTAGGGGGGACGAATCTTATAGGCACGAAGACGACTAACTTAACGGGAGCAGTAGAAACTTTCACCTTCTTAGCAGATGGGAAATCTTAGTGGTAATTCAAGTAGAACTCAGCAGACGGATCTTGAACTTTCGAGGTGGCAACTTTCACGACCACAAACGTGGCTTTTCCGAGTACGACTTCAAACTCATTGAAGCCAGTATCAAATTGAATCATTGGTTCTACAAGACGAGCCATGCGGGAAGAGAGCAAGTTGCAGAAGAAAGTCATCGTAGGGTTTGACATCTTGACTGTTGATGGGAAAGAATTCCAAAGTTAGCGAGGGATTAAAACCTTTAATCATAGTGCAAACACTATGAGAAGGAAAGATTGCTCTGTGAATTAGGCAAAATTTTATTTCATCATGACATTTTATTATTATTGTTTATTTATTTTAATTTTTTTCTTCAGATTTTCATAAAATTGTTAAAGGAGTCCTAGGATTTTAAGAAGGAAAGAGTCAATTTGCTGATAGTAGGATTAAACTTGGGGGGCACAAAGAGGAGGTTAAGTATGGGACCTCGTCTGGGATCCCCTTCACAACGGACATTGCCCTGGCAAAACTTGTTCACCGACACAACTATTATGGCTCTAGCACCACAAATATTATGAACAAACCAAAAGATCTCTGAACTCCCTCTGTTTAAGGTTGGTTAAACAAATGGTCTTAAAAAGAAGGAAAGTTGATCGTGCTTCCCCAAGAAATAAATGGGTGAAGTATATCAACGGAAAAAATGGCAATTTGGTCCATGATGGACATGAACAATTGTCGATAAAATATAACATTTCTCGATCTCTATGAAGAGATAAACCATCCCTAGCAGAGTCTCCAGAAAACTGTCGGTCATTAAAAATTGTTGCGGGGCATTGGAACTTTTGAAATGTTCAAAATGTAGTTTTGTAAATAAGGTATTAATTTAATTTAATATATATGGATTTTTCGAAAATAATATTCTTAAGTTTGAAAAATATGAAATCAAACTGATCTCATATAAATGATAGTTTAAATAATCAAGCGCTTCGCTACAAGACATGTATTCCAAAGCATGGATACATGGCTTGGTGGTGAGGCTTAATCAAATAAACTAAAGAATTCATGACATCCGTTTGGTCTGCGAACCATTGATAACTGACAATTTCCCCTATCTAATATGAAGGATTCAGATATATTTTATATTAATATGGGGTCTTTAAGTTTTGTATATGGGCAAGCCCCTATAGCTAATTACATCTTAGATAAACAAAGTCACCATAAGAAAACTCTTAATATAGATCAGGAATTATCGTACTCATGACTTTTAAAGGGTAAGTTTCTTCAAGAAAATGTGGTAATAGGAAATACAATATGTGGGTGATTGTTGACCTCATTTTTGATGAGGTCTTCTCTTCCCTCTTTAGTGCTTAGGATCTAGCCTTAGGCTTTTCCTTTGACTATCTTAGAAGACTAGAATTGGGACCCATCCCTTAGAAATTTGAACCACTTCTTGCCTCCCTGCAAACCCCACAAGCTTGATTGTAGACCCCTAATCACCTAGAGGGTTGAGATCAAAAGTGAAGGTTTGAAGGATGAGTTCCCTATAGGACTCTTTGGCCTTAGGACCACCCTGGGTGGCTTGGTCTGGTGAGGGTTGACTTACACACTCACTACACTTATATTCTACACTCTCACACAGACAATCCAAATCCTAAAACCACACCCATACCCAACTTGACTCCTTGACTCATGTAGGTAATTCATATGGATGGACCTTAACCCCAAGCCCCGGCTAAGAGGGTTAGGAACAACATAGTGAATGCCTCAAATGAGTCCTCTCATGGCTCATATAGGCTTAATATGACTTCATGGATCAACCAAAGTGATTCCATTTCACTCATATTTGATCAATCTTCATTCTTCCAAAATTTCAATTTTTGACCTCGGGAACCCAACACCTATCAAACCTACCGAAAGCCCTTAAAATTGCCCAAATCCTCCAAAATTTCCAAATCACCCAAAATTCCCCAAAATTAACCTTGAACATTTCCTCACCAATCAAATTGATCATCCATAGCCAAAAATACCAAAAATTCCAAAAGTATCCCCCAATACCCTCCAAATTACCAAAATGCCCCTCTTGACCCAAAAATGCAAAAATTCAGAAAATTTCTAGAAAATTCCAAAAAATCCCAAATATTCCCAATTTAATTTTGTCCAACTACACCATGGGCCAATTTTGTCAATTTACCCCACTTTTACCAAAACCCCCAATTTAGCCCATTCTTAACCCAAGTAAACACAATGTCAAACCAAATCTACCCAATTGACCCCAATTTTGGTCCAATTCAATTCTAAACTTCAAATTAATATCCACAATATCAATCTAGACCAAATCCAAGTCCAATTTGATTAACATGTGAATCCAATTTCACTTTTGACCTTAAAGCCCAATTTGGACTCATGACCCAAACTTAGCCCAAACCAAACCAATTCAACTCCAATTGACCCCAAACCTTTTCTAGACCTTCCCTAACATCCCCACAAAAAAAAAACACTAACATAATTTGCCCAAAATTTGGACCCAAACCCCACTCAAATTCAACCCAAAACCAAAAAGCCCAATTTTGACCTAAACCCAAACCTAACCCAAATAAGCCCAAGTCCCAAAACCCAAAACCCAACCAAAGTTAAAACCTCTTTGAAACACTCCCATAAACATTTCCCAACATTAATTTTACATCAATTTCAACTCTAGCCCAACATTGGCCAAAATTAGCCCAATTTGACCTACATTGGCCCATTTACCAAATGAACCCAAATTCAACCCAATTCAATTCCAAACTACCTCAAATTTGCTTCAAATCATTCAAGACACATCCTTAAACTAAACTCAACATTTATTTGGCATGGCCCTTTGCAAAATTTTTCATCTAAAAGCCCATTGCTAAACATAAAGGCCCACTCCATTAAACCTTCCTAAAAGCCCACTTCTACCAAATTCATAGGCCCAAACCCATCCTAAAGCCCACATTACAATCACATCTCATCCTCACTTAATTGATATCATTCCCTAAGTTCTAAACCCATCATGAAAATCAAACCAAAATGGTATTATGCCAAATCCCATCAATAACCCCAAAATTTCCAAAAATTCCTAAAGCCCTTTTCCATGAAAGTTGACCAAGCTCTTGCCAAGCCATGTACAAGCGATATGAAGCCATGGGATGTTTGACATGTGACCATACCCAAAGTAGCAAAAGGAGGGCCCCCTTTCTTAAACCTTCATTAAGCTTTTTAACCCCTTCCATGTTGCACACTAAACCAAGATTAGCCACATCACTTTAGATGGGGACTTCACCACCCCTTTCTAGCTGATGCAAATGATCCTCCCTCAGCCCAAATCAGCCATGGGGAGGTGAACCTAACCCAAAACCATGGCTTGGACCAAATCAAGCCAAAATGGCCTCTCCCCCATGCCATTTTAATCCAAGCTCTTTACACATGGCATTGGCCAATTGCTTGCACAAACCTCCAGCCCTGACTCACCTGAACTTGAGGGTGACCCATGCCTGCCGGCCAGCCGCCTGGATCGCCGGAAAACACCATGGCCGAGACCTCGGGAGGAACCAAATTTTGGAATTCCACCTTGCCGAGCCGCATCACTCCAAATGGCCATTGCAGCTGTTCTTCTCCTCACCGAGCAAGTCGATCCCAACCCTTAAACCCCCCTGGGAGGCCCTCCAGCCTCTCCTATTTAAACACCCCCTCCTCTCGGCTAAGAAAGGTGCTGAACCAAACCTTACTGAAACCCTGCCAAAATCATCCCAGACCACTCTCTACACATAGAGAACTTGATCCCCACTGAAATCCCCCTGCCATTTCCTCTCTGTGAGCTCAATTTCAGAGTTGAAATCCAAGCCCAAAACCAGGACACTTCACCACAGTGAGTCAATCCTCAAATTGATTGACTCTACACCTTCACCAGACCAAGAGGAGAAGTTTCCCAGCAAAAGCCCCCTCACCAAACAAGCCATTGCTTCCAGCCTCCAAGCTTTGTGATCGGCTGTGGTCACTTTTGTACCTAGGCAATTCAACAGGCCAAGGGACTTCATCTGGAGCTTGCTTGGACCCAATCGAATGTGACACAACCCTCAGATTGAAGCTTCACTTCTCTGAGCAAAGGTATGGACTCACTCTTCCTCCCGAGCTTCCAGATATTCTCCATTTAGTTTGAGTCAATTTCAATGCATGTTTACCGTATGGATGTGTTCGTCTCTTCAAGACGAATCCATAGAGCATAAGAACACAAAAATACGTTGAGAATCGAGTGAGAAATTAAGGTTAGAAGGTCGACGGTCACGGGTTCACACCAGTCGTAGACGATGACTGGGAGTCGTCGGATCGCGCGTGTATTGAACGAACCGTCGAGATCGAGCTGGACAGTGCAACGGAACATGAACCGCGGGCCGTGTGGCATCCCAGTCAGATGGCTGCGCCGAATCAAGAGGCGACGCGTGGAGCTTCGGAGACGCCGAGGTTGAGTCAGCGTCGCATGGATAAGTAGGAAAATAGGCTATTTTTCTATTTATTTAATTACCAGAACTTCAAAAATTCATAACTTTGTGTAGAAAAATCCTAAAAATAAAATAAAAATACCGACTTGCTCAGTGAATAGAGGAGAATAAATTGGAAAAGAAATCAAGTAATTTCATTAAGTATTTTGTTTTTAATGATTTATTTACTCTCTGCAATATTTTAATTCTCCATTTGTATAGGCAATTCATCATGGCATGAGACCATAGGGCTTTTGAAGCCTCTGAACTTGGGAACATTCCCTGAATTTTCCAAGGTCAAAGGCCATCCCTATGAGAAGTTATTGATTTTCCAAGTTCATGTTACTGTTTTGAGTATTTTAATTCCAGTAATTAGCATGTTGAGAAATAAATTCTAGGAAAATTTGGTGATATTTCTTGTAACCAGAGGAACCTAGGAAAAATAAGTTTTAAGATAATTCACTTGAAACAACCCTAATTGGCCTAAATACCCAAAATTGAACTTTAATTAATTAGGGTTAACCACACATCAAATTAAATTAAAAACAATTCTCCACTGTCCACTAGGGATAGGAGAACACCACATAAAAATTTGAAACCAATTGGACTTGATTAACCCCACCAAATGGGTTGATTAAGTCTCTTAAGCAAAAATGGGTAAAATTAAACTTTAAAAATTCATAACTCACAAAATACTTTTCAAAAATTCACAAAAATAGTTTTGGAGCTTCTCTGATATCAGAAAAATTTAGGAAAATTAAAATTATAATTTTCTAAAAAAAGTTGATTTTTATCATTATTTTAATATTTTTAATAATTAAAAAATAATAAAAATCATAAAAATATTAAAAATCCCCAAAATGTGACATTTTGAATTATAATTACTTAGGAACAAACCAAATATTTTTCTTAAGTCCCTAGGGTAAGATATTGAATTTTAAAGGCTTAATGTCATTTTTAATATTAAAAATGTATTTTCCAACCTTTTCACTAAAATAATTCTAATAAATCAAAGAAAAATCAGAAAAATATAAAATTTTTTTCTCTAAACTGCCTGAAGTCAGAGAGATTTATGAAAAATATAAAATCTATTTTTCAACTTTAATTTTATTTTAAAATTAATTAATGCTCCAAAACTCAAAATAATTCTAATAAATAAAATATAATTCAAAAAATCACCAAAATTGGTCCAAATGGTCCTCTGATCATTAGGAATATCTCATAATTTTCTTAAGGACAGAAACATTTCCTTGGTCATGTTATTGAATTTTCGTTGAAAACCCCTATTTTCCATTAAAAATAATTACATAAATAAATTAAATACAGAAAAATCACATTTTCTCCTCTAATGTCTTAATTGACATGTAAGTGAGGTCACATAAAAATTTCAAGTTCATTTGAGCTTAATTTAGTGAGTTATAGAATTATTAAGCTTGAAGGGCAAAATGGTAATTAAAAATTTCAACCTTTAATTAAAATTTTAGGATTAATCAAAAAGGGAGGGTAAAATATTTGATTTTAAACTGATTTTTGGATGATTGAAACTTAAATGATTAAGGGTAGAAACCTATTAACCATTTCAAATATTTAAAATAAAACTTTAATTAATAATTAATTGAAATTTTGGAAGAATAATAGAAATTGGAATTATTAAAGTAGGGATATTATTTAAGAGGATATTTATTCTTTAATTTAAAAATTCCTAAATAAATCACTTCAATAATACTTAAGTCTTAATTAAAAAAATTTTAAAAGAATAATCTCAATTAAATTAAAATTGAAATTAAAGTAAAATCAAATTAAATTAAATTAAAAGAAAAATAACTTGAGATCAAAATAAGTTAAATTAAACTAAATTAAACTAAATTAAATTAAAATTCAACTAAATTAAAATTAAATCAAATTAAAATTAAATTAAAATTAAATTTAAATTGAAATTAAATTAAATTAAAATTAAATTTAAATTGAAATTAAATTAAATTAAAATTAAATTGAAATTAAATTAAATTAAATCAAATTAAATTAAAATTAAATTAAATCAAAATTAAATTAAATTGAATTAAATTAAATTAAAATCATTTAATAACAAACCTAAATGAAATCATTAAGAATTAAATCTAAAATAACTTGAACACTATTCCAAACTTAAACTAATTTCCTATAACTAAGTCAAAATTAAAATTAAATCATTAAGTTTAAATCATTAAAATACTTAATGAGTTGATTTGCCCTTTTTAAAGCTCTTGTTATTATAACTCTTAAATGAAGTATCAAGTGAAGTGTTACCTCACTTATAGGATATTCAAATGTCCTAAGTTCACTGAGCAAAAGAACTAAACTTAAACTCCCGGATGATTAATTCACTTGTATAATTAAATTCTCTTAGACTTAAAACAATCCTAGAGGTATTGAAAAGATGTTTAAGACTCGTCTTAAGAACTTCCTCAATATGATAGGATGTTTATAAGAACAATTGAACTTAATTATTTGATGAAGAAAATCATCCTTAAGCCAAAACAAAAGAACCTAGACGTCATAGGAGATGACTAGCTATAGGATTAGGACTTTGGTAGACAACCAAAACCTTTCCCTTAGCTTTACCTAGGTACTTGTTGAAATATTTAAATGCCTTAACATGTGTTTTAAGTGAAGCTTGGGATGACGGGAAGACCCTCCAGGTACGCTTTTATTTTATTGCATATTACTTTATTGCAAAATGCACTTTACTTTTCTTGCATGATAAATAATTGTTGCATGAAAACCAAAACCTTTAGGATAGTCCCTGAACTGAAACTAAAATTAAATTAAAAATCATTACAAGATAAAAATTACCGCCACAACATTTCAAAATATAAAACAACTCAAAATTTAATCCCAAACAGAACAACAAAACTACAATTGCAACTAAATTAAAACGTCTCGTTGAATGATCGGGAATAGCTCGGATGATGTAACCCACGTGTTGCTAATGGGATTTCCTAAGGTCTAAATGAAAGTGTGGAACTCATTCAGTTGAGTTTAGCAAATTCATCTGGACTAAGTGAATTCCATGAAAATAACGGTGTCGGGATGACGGAACCGTGGGATCTTAATCGGTTTTGTTTAAACAACTTTAAGATTTGTTTTAATTAAAATATTAAAAACACTTGGATTTTAAGATTTTCTCTAAAACAAAACACTTCTCTCATCTCCTGATTTATGACTTCTAAAACTAAACCTCTGCAACAACAAAGAGCTCGGAGCATGGTGGGCAGCAATGCCATCGTCATCAGTAAAACTCGGATCTACATCAACTAAACTTTCTTAGAATTAAATAACCAAGCCATAGGACTTCGAGGTGGTTTGCCTAGTGTAACATAAATCCTCAACTCTTCGTTAGGCATTTGCATGATCATGTCATGTAAATTAAGCCCTAACCGGTCTTAGGACTCCGAGGTAGTCGTTCGGTACGACATAAACCCTCACATCTTCTAAGCTGATTGTATGATTATGTCATACGAATATAAGTCCTAATTAACTAAAATGGGCAAGATTGAAATATCAGATAATATTAGGATTCTCCTTAAATTGAAGCCAAACAATAGGATAGTTTGGGAAGTTGCCAAGATTCTTCTTGGATCCTCAGCTTCTCCTACTTCTCTTCCTTTGGACTCCTAAAATAAACTGTTCCTATTTTGAGTCATTCCCTTTTGAAATTTCAAAAATCCAATCCTTTGAAAACCTTAAACTTTGAAATTCTTGAGAGCAAAACCATGATCATTATCGAGAGTTTTCTTAAGTGATTCACTTCATTTAAGATGTAATTAACTATAGGGGCTTGCCCTTATAGGGAACTTTAAGAACCCGAGTAATATAAACCCTACTTAATTCATTTATATTAAGCGAGGAAACTTGTCGGCTTATAAAATTGGTTCGCAGATCAAACGAATGTCACAAATCTTCTAGTTTATTTAATCGAGCCCCATCATCAAGCAGTGTGTCTATTCTTCGGGATAGATACACGGTTTGTGATGCGGTGCTCGTTTATATAAATTATTTGGGATGTGAGATCATTTTGATTTCATATCTTAAAATTTTCAAATTTAAAATTATTTTCAAAATCAAATACTACTTTCTAAATTATATATATATATTTAAATTTAATTTAAAATTTAAATTTCGCCGACAATTTCTGTAGGCGACCCCTTTTCAAAAATACAACACTCAACCTAAAAATATGCCGACAGTGATCCCCAGAATAATTATTCTTACGTTTTAGATATGAAAATTATGATTTTATAATATGGGATACTATGCAAGTATACATATCGTTTATCAAGTAATATACGACTTTCTGATTAAGCCCCGAGATATCAAACCCATAGGGAAATGTAAAAAATTTTTAAAGAAATAAGAAAATTATATTTTTACTTTTTAGATTACTTTTGAAAGTATGTTTTGATTTGTAAAGTTTGAAAGTTGTTTTTAGTATTTTTGATAAAAAGCTAAGCAGGAAAAGAAAATTATCAGAACTTTAAAACACGATATAAAACACTAGATAATAAAGTATCTTTTTCTTTCTCTTATAAAGCAGTAATATTTATGAAAGTATTGTTGTGGAAGTATTTAAATGTGTTGTGAAAAATAAGAGCAAATTTACTATTTACCCTTACTTGTTTCTATAAAGAACATTGGTTAATTTGAAATTATAAAATTTTGAACATGGTTTGGCAAAGAAGATACCAGCTCTCACTCTAGAGTTCCCTCGATTCCCTCCACCTCGGGGCTAACTTCTCATAACAAAATTTAAAATATCAAACCAAATTAGGGGGCTTTATCCTGTCAGTCTAATGACCTCTAATTTTACTCCTTAATAAAAACATATCTCCTAATATATTTGCATTCAATTATATGGACTACAATTCTCATCCATATAATTTCAAGTGATTTTTACCAAATGTTGTTTGAGACAATAACGCATTGGATCTTACATAATCTCAAATTTTAACATCTTAACTGGCCAAATTATGAAATAAATTAAGTTCATGGAATTAAATCTTCACAACTTATTCCAACTTTAAACACTTATACATTCCACAACAATCCTACATAATTTAATTACTTCTTCATTTAAGAAAGAAAAAGATAAAGAAAACTACTCAGATCTCAAGGTGAAAACACAAGCAAACATTGATTTGAAAATAGAAATCACAAAGAAAACACAACAAGAAAAACTAAATATAAAAATAGAAGTAAACACTTAATTGAATATCCTCTCCACAAGACTTCGAAAGCTCCTTTGAAACTTGACTTTCTACAGGGCAACACTACAGAGGTTGGCGAACAACTCTGTTGACTCCAACTCTAACTTTAGACTTCAATAAAAACTAGATAAATGAACGAAAGAAAATTTATGGAAAGAAGGATTCACACCAACCCTTTCTCCTTTAAAAACTAAACTAACTAACTCTAAAAGACTTTTAAAAACTATAAACAATAAAAGACTGAAAGTAAAACTATAAAAGACTCTTTGAAACTAGAAGATGACACTTTGAAACTAGACTATCAGACTCTCTTAACTCTCCTACATGACATAATTTTAATAATAATCCAAAAGGTGCCTTGGTGTCTTTTCAAATTATATCCTGATTCAATGTATCCACCAAAGATGCATCCCTTCATTCAAATTTGCTGCCCATGGGAAGTTAAGGAAGTTACCACCAAAAGTTACTTCAAAAACCCATTGAAATTGGTGCAAAAAATGAAGAAAATTTGATTTTTAACTGTGGCGCCTAAGCGCCGACCAGGCGGCGCTTAGTCGCCAAAGTCCAATTTTTCATTTTTTTCTTATTTTTTTTGCTCCAAATTTGATCCAATTTTGCTCCTTTCATGATAATCACTCATTTTCATCATACCTGCAAGAAAAACACAAAATACCTTCAATTAAAATGCAATATCATCAAAAATAGGTATAAAAATGTGTATAAAAAACTATATATTTTAGGTGTATCAAAATCCCCCAAACTTAAAATGTTACTTTTCCTCAAGTAACTCTTAATCACAAAGAAAATTTTAGCATGCAAATTTTGTAATGAGTTTCTTAGGAAGGTAACAAAATTTTTTTCTAGAAATGGAATAGTCTATTTTAGAAAAAATTTCAGTAATTAAGACCAACTTAAAGTTTAGAAAGTTCTTAGGTAAAGGATATTGTAAAATATAGGTTTCTATCTAATTCAGAAATACTTGTAGATTCTTAAAAATATTGGATTCACACACTAATTTTTCTCACTTAAAAATCTTTATTTGAAAATAATTTTACTTGCTATATTATAACCTTAAGTTTTAGATTTTCTTAGAACTTATATTTTATACTTTTGGTATGGAACCAATTTTTTATTAGGCCCTTAAATCCTCAAGCTTCTCCTCCCTTTTCACATACTATTTTTTCACTTTTTTCTCTTTTTCTTTTTCTTTTTCTTTTCTTTTCTTTCTTTATCTTTATAAGGTAAGGATTACTATATCTGGATAGGCCTTTAATGATTTTGAATTCCACCCTTCCATTTTAAATAAAGGTCTAATATACAACTTTCACTTAAAAATCATATTAATAGTATTTGAAAATTACTCCTCAATAAAGGAAATTTAAGCTTTGAAGAATAAAAGTCAAATCTTTTATTTATCCAAAAATATAACATTTCTTACTAAAGATAGTTGAACTATATTTTACACTTCTTTACTAAGAAAATTTTAACTTTAAATTTTTCTTTATTACTATAAATTTTAACTAAATTCTCTTATTCATTTCTATATTTAAAATTTTGTTCCCCTAATATAACTTCATATACATAATTATTTTCAATCAAAAATCAAATTAATTTTAAGTATTTTTTAGAACAAATAAAATTTTAGGCTTTTAAAAAAATTTTTGTATTTAAAATTTCCCCCCCAAACTTTAAGTTTTAATGAGGATAAAACATTTGAGCATAAGAAATTATACACGGGTTAGAATTAAAAACTAACATAACATACTTGCAGGAATCTTAATATCCTTATTATGCAAGTATAACAATTTAAAAACAGGAGTAAAAAGAAATCAATTTTAATTTTTCAATTTTTCATTAAATAGAAATTTTAAAATTTCAAAGGTTTTCTATAATTGTGGAGGTTTTCAAAGCAAATACACACCAACTGAAAATAACTAAAATCACACAAATACTAGATAACAAATGGTAGTAGTAGATTTTGAAAAGTTTTAAACATGTAGTTTTTAAATAGTAGTTTTTAATAGTGTTCCATATTCTCCTAACGGTTTTGGAATTAAAGTACACACTATAAAAAAATCTGACACCACATACACATTAAAAAATTTACTACTACACATATATCACAAAAACAACATATAGAATGTCAATCCAACAAAAGACGCAGTATGCTCATAAAAAAAATAGTCCAACTACAATCAGCATACTAACAGAGTTCACACAACAAACACAACATTAAAAAAACACACAAGACACACATACATCAGTACATCAACAGAAACTCAGTAACACATAAAAAACAAATCTACTAATCATCCTCATCATTATCATCTTGCTCGTTCCAATCTCTGGATGACACATAAGGTATATAGAATGGATGAGGGGGCATCTCAGCAATCAGATCACCTCTAATCAATCTAACCAAATAATGCTGATAATTCTCCTCATATTCATCATGTTTAACAAAATATCTTTCCATATTATCCATCTTACCATCCATGTCTCTAATATGCTCATGAGTAAGACTCACCTTCTTCAAAATCATTCTTAACAAACCAGTCTATGAATCACTAGAAGATGATGCTCTCGAAGTAGTAGCACGAGAAGTAGAAGCCGCAGAAGCAGAAGCAGAAGTAGTAGAAGCCCAACCAAATCCTCCTCTCCAGCCAAACTCTGAATGTACAATGTAAGCTCTAACGTTTACACTGGTAATTGGTTTCAAAGTTTGAAGAAATTCTTCCCAAGTTTTAAATTTCACTCCAGACCGCTCACATAATAAATGAATCAAGGCAGGAAATCCAACACCTGTAGTAGTGGTAGATCTGGCACAATTCAAAATATAATCATAAATGATTGCTCCAATATCTATAAGCTTCTCTTGCTGAATGCAATAGTTCAACACAACTCTCTCCCTTGTAACTTCACTAGTATGACTTAAAGGCAATAGCTTAGATGAGATAAAATATTGTCATGCTTTAGAAGTGGCATTTAACTTAGAGGACTAAAAATTGACTCTTCTATAATTAGTTATCTTCCATAATCCTCTTCCATCAGTCAGAAATGCCATTATCTCATCTAACTCTCCCTCAGTAGGATGATAGTTAGAATAAAAACAAAACATATCAGGATGTAGTCGATAAAAAGTATTGATTACCGCAGATGTAAAATGTACTTCTTGCCTCCTCACCATCACCTAGTTCTCTTTTGCTGCAGTTAAGTTCGCATAAAAATCTCTGACCACAGAATCAACAGCAACAACGAAGAAACAACAGCAGTTCTCCCAATTCCTTCTAGAAATCATCTCTTCAATAACATCTCCTGGTTTACTGAACACATGCTCAGAAATCAATTTACGTGACTGTAGTGCGTCGGCGCATCGTTCCTCAGCCCTTGCACTAACAAACTTGTCAGAATCAAATCTTATTTTTTCTCTCGCGCGCTTTCACTTTGGAGCCATCTCTAAAATTTATGAAAAAAATTCACCATAAATTCCAAAATCAAACTAAACTTGCTAAATTATCTTCTAAAGTAATTTCCACTAAATCCAAGAAATTTCTCATCCTTTTCCTCAAATTTTCACCATGAATAGTGATTTTAGGATTTTCCAAAATGTACTCAAAATACATGGTGAAAATAAAAAAATTTTTACTTAGGAATACTGCTCTTACCTCATGGAATCCAAATCTAACAATTTTTGTTGAGATCGGCTTTCAAATGATCCAATATATTGATGCCCTATGCTCCTTTTTCGTGAAAATCAGAGGTTGAAGACGATAGGGGTAGTTAAAAATGGTGATCTTTGGGTTTTTAAATGTTGAAAATCAATTTTCGTGAACCGACGCTTAAGTGTGAGGCCTTCGGCGCTTAGTCGTAAAAATTGGCGCTTAAGTGCCGGCACTCTGGTGCTTAGGCGCCAGTGCCCACATTTTCACAATTAAGAAAATGTACGAAACCACTTAGTTAATCACCCATAATCTTCACAAAATAATTGTCTCTTCCCCCATAAATCTCCCAATACTCTAATTTCAAATTTTAATATTCATCAATTCCAATCAAGTTTCATACAAACACAAACTTATATTCATTAAAAACAAACCACACTTAATACAAACTAAAAATTTCTATCCGAACACTTTGGATGAAATTCCCTAGATACGAAAGGACTCAATAATCATAAAGATAGGTTTACATCACTAAGATGTAACAATCACACATTAAAGTGCAACAGAATACAATCATAAAACACTAAACACTTAAAACATCAAACACATAAAACATAAGATACGCAAAACAAACCACAAGATCAAACTAACGTCTAACTCCACTCTCCAGTAGGCGGAATATATCCATAACCACTATTATTTCCATTTGACCCTTTTGGAATATAAATTTGATAAAACGAGCAATGATTGAACACTCTTACATCTTCTTCTTCTAACCACTTGTTCTTTAGGAACATCTCTTTATCCGCTTCTTCCACGTGACTTGTATGACTGAATTACATCTTAATTTGTCATCCCATATACTCCAAATGTGCGTTAGTTTCATTAATCATTGCTTCAGTTGAAGTCACTCGGGCTTCGATCTTTGCAATCTTTTCTGCAATTCCTTAAATACTAATGACGAGAAATCCATTGAATAACTCTTTAGCACTATCATTAATAAACTTACTCTTGTCAGAATCCTCTTCCTTCTTTATCTGATTCATCCAAGAAGACATGATGCACTCAAAAAACTCTTCTTAAGACTCAGAAATGAAAATAGGACTTGGGGCTAGTGTTTCTCTTAATCCAGGGCCTTTTTATAGACTTTAGAAGTGCATAACCATCCTTAAACGTTTTAAAACTCCAAAATAATTTCCAAAACCATTTCCCCACGATCTAGGCTTCTAGAACCTCATTTATCACATGCTTTATAACTCCGGTGCCTAAGCGCCAACTAGGCAGCGCTTAGTCGCCAGTGCTCAATTTAGCACAGGTCTGCCAAATGTCCAAAAATTCATTCTGACTCTTCTAAGTCATAAAATAAGGTCAAATAAACACTACTATAACATAAAAACTCCAAAATACTACCACCAAAATATAAAAAAAAAACAAACAAAGCACACATAGGAAACGTAAAGCAAAGCAAACTGATAAATATGGGTTGCCTCCCACAAAGTGCTTAGTTTAATGTCTTCAGCTTGACATACCCGGAACTCATTCAGAGTGACCCAACATCAGATTCTCATCAGATTTAATTTGATCGACTGAAAAATAAGTTTTAAGTCTATGACCGTTAACTTTAAATATTTTTCCAGTCTTAGGATCTTGAATATCCACAGCTCCATAGGAATAAACTTTTATCACAATAAACAGACCCATCCACCTGGACTTAAGTTTACTAGAAAAAATTCTCAATCTAGCATTATACAACAAAATGTTTTTTCCTGGCACAAGATTTTTACTAAGAATCTTCTGATTATGTCATAACTTCATCTTTTCCTTATAAATCTTAGCATTTTCATAAGATTCATTCCTTATCTCTTCAAGCTCATTTAATTGTAATAATCTCTTCTTAGCAGCATCTTTCAAGTTATATTGAACTCTTTAATAGCCCAATATGCTTTATGCTTAAGTTCAATAGGCAAATGACAAGCTTTTCCAAAAATCAGCCTATATGGGGACATTCTATAGGGGTTGTGTTGGCAGTCCTATAGGCCCACAAAGCATAATCCAGTTTGATTGACCAATCCTTCTTGTTTGGATTAACAATATTTTCCAATATTCTTTTAATTTTACGATTGGATAATTTAACCAAACCACTTGTCTGAGGATGATAAGCAGTAGCAATGCGATGATTTATATGATATTTCTTTGCTAACTTCTAAATAATCGCATTTTTAAAATGACTTTCCCCATCAGTTATGATTACTCTTGGTAATCCAAATCTGCAAAATATATTATTTCTTAAAAGCCTTGTAACACTTTGAGCATCACATCGAGGTAAAGAAATAGCTTCAATGCATCTGGAAACATAGTCTACTGCTATCAAAATAAAAACATTTTTGAAAGATGGACAAAAAGTTCAACTTCCAACATATAATTGAAAAGACGGAACATATAATTGAGGTAAATGGACCCATAAATTCTAATCCCCAAACTTCAAATATTTCAACTTCCAACAAATAATTGAGGGGCATCTCATTTCTTATAGAAATATTGTCTACACGCTGACATCTATCACAATTTTTAATATAACCATTCACATCCTTAAAATTGTAGGACAATAAAATCCAAATTGTAAGATTTTATATGCAGTTCTTTCAACTCCAAAATGTCCCCCATAATCAGAATCATGACATTTTTGAATATTTTTATAAGACTCTTCCAAAGGTACACAAATTTGAAGATTGTTCTGTGGAATATCTCTACTTGAACAAGGTACATAGCTCGTTGTTCCATATCTCCATCCTTTGTGGGATTCATATTTCTTAATATTAGCAAGAGTAATGGGTTTCATTGGCTCCACCCATTCCTCCTCATATCTTGCCTCTACCCCAGATAATTGGCAGAGTACATAGATAAGACCAGGATGTCCTAGTCCTCCTCCACTTTCACTTCTTGATGTGGCTAATATATTCTTATAAATTATATTTCCCACATTAATACTGTTTTGGTTCTGAATACAGAAATTCAGAACTGCTCTATCTCTTTTTACCTCACTATGGTGGTAAGTAGGTAACAAAGTAGAATAAATAAAATAGTGCCAAGCTTTAGATGATGCATTCAACATAGAAAGAGGTAAGTTTACCCGTTCTCACTGCTTCATTTTCCAAATTCCTTTCCCGTCAGTGAGAAAGTCGATCACCTCTTCCAGTGGTCCTTCCATAGTTCCAAAAGTTTCATACTCGCTGGTGTAGGTGTCTCTTACCTCGTAATAAGCATTTATTCTAGCAGCGCTGAATTCCACAAAAAATCCTCTAACCTTAACCGGTGCATCTTCAATTGCAGTCAGATTGGCATAAAATTCCTTGACAATTTCTACAGCAGCCCTGTTTGTGGTGTAGCAAAAATTTTCCCATCCTCTTTCCTTAATTATTCGTTCCACTTCTCCGCCCGGATTCTTGAAAACTCGATCCCGTATGCATTTTCTTGCTTGAATGTTTTGAAAGTATCGAGTTTGTGCTCTTGCATTTATGAATCAGGTTTCGTCGTAATCCAACCTTCATCTTTGTCGAGGAGCCATTTCGTTCGATCTATGGAAATCATAAAAATTCTAACTAAACTTCCAATTATTACTAAAATGGCTTCCTATAACAACTAAAATCCATTTAAATCGATCTCCATGAATTTCTTCCAAGTATTTTCCCCATATTTCGAATTTTTCCAAAATTTCCTAATGTAGAAGAAATTCATGGTGAAAATAAAAAATTTTTACATAGGAGTGAAGAACTTACCAAGGGGAGATGAAATCCGGTGTCAAAAAGTGTTGAAATCGCCTCAAATCCAAGATATCACGAGCCCTAGGTCGGTTTTTTTTGAAGTTTTGAGGAAGGGGATGATGAATAGTGTCGGTTGACTGGTCAAATATAGGACATTTCGCGATCTCGCTGTCGGTGAGATTTTTCTCGCCGTCGGTGAGCTAATTAATTTACCAAGGCCAAAGTTTCTGGAAAATCTCGCCGTCGGCGAGATCGTTCTCGCTGTCAGCGGGCTTTCCCTCGCTGTCGGCGGGATAATTCTCACCGTCGGCGAGCTCCCAAAAATTTGAAATATTTAAAATTCTTCAATCATTTTCAACCTCGATTTGGCCCTAATTAATCTTCCGATCACTTAATTTGATAATTTAGTATGAAGACTAGATACTTATTCTCACAAAAAGTTCACACAAAAAATATAACTTTATATATGAAATCCATAATACTTACAAACTTCACACTTTTAAACACTAACACTTAAGACTTCAATACTTCAAACTCTCATAAATATTCAGCATTGCAATCCACACCACAACACTCTAAATGCTGAGACATAACAAATACATATAATTTCATCAAATCTGAGATGATCAAATTTAAAGTTTAAATCATAGTAAAACCTAAATCCAAATCAACACATATATACACACAAATATAACATAAGATAGAAATCTTTACTACTCCTCAGTGTCTGAACTAACATCCTCTCTGATATTCCTAATGTTACGCAGGTGCACAAATAGATTGTAGAAAGGCTTGAAAGGGAATTCTGCAGTAGATTCTTCATCAATCCACCCTTTCTCTCTCAGTAAATGAATAAAATTGTCCTCCAGATGTCCAGTATGATCAAAGTGCTCCTTCATCCTCCAGTCAATGTGATCAAACATATCAGAGATATTATCGATGGAATTCATCACGTTTTGCAACTCTTTCTCTAATCCTTTAATCTTTTTCAGAATGAAATTTGTTTTATCAGTAAGGAGCCTCACTAAAGGTTTGTTCTGTGATGCTCTATCAGAAATAATGGTAATCTCATCATTGTTATCCAAAGTTGGAAAAATATCCGTAGGATCGAGTTGTTTCCATGGCAAAAGTACCTTTTCCCATGCCTCATAAGAAACTTGGTACTGACTGCATAAAGCAAATATAGTCGATGGGTGTCCAAGTTCATGAACTGACCCATGCACAATCAATCCCAATGCAGACTTTACTATAATATATCCAACATCGATAGGTAGTCCAATTTGAATACAATAATTTAATATAGCGCATTCCTTTGAAACCTTATTTACCCTCATAGTGGGTAATAATTTTGATGAGATAAAGAAATGCCAATGCTTCGAGACAGGGTTAAGAAGTGATGCAGAGAAACTGACATACCCGTCTTCACGCAACTCCTAATCATCAGGTTCGTCGGTCAGGTATCTATAAATCTCGTTCATATTGTATCTTGAAGGAACAAATTTTGAATAATGATAGACAGGGATATTCTCTATAGAAAATAATTCATTTACCCTTAAAGAAGTAAATGTTACCCATCCTCCTCTGACGTAAACACTTCCATTATTGATCGCATGTAGATTAAAGTAAAACTCTTTAACTACAGGAATAACTATAGCGGATGTCGTATAGCAAAATACTTCCCAATGCTGCTGCACGATCATTTCTTCAATTTTTGTGGTGGAATTCTCTACTCCTCTGTTGACAAATCCCCTTTCTTTAATAAGTCGCTTCTTCATGAAAACTTTGTTGAAAATACGCTGCGCCTCCGAACTGACGAATTTTCTTCGGTTGAAAACTCCAGTTTTTGTGGTTTCTAAGAGTTTGGTGGCCATTTCGGATTGAAGGAATGGTCTCTAGTCGTTTCTAGGGAAGAAAACAGTGTAAAAATGAATTTGGGATTGTTTTCTACTAAGAAATGGATTTACAACCGTCCAAAACCTCACATAAAACTTAAGAGACCAATTTTTCAACTGCCTCGTCGTCGGAGGGAAGTTTCTCGCCGTCGGCGAGCTAGTTATAAAACTGATTTAAAGATATGGCACGCGACCTCGCTGTCGGCGGGCTCGGGCTCGCTGTCGGCGAGATTCGGTAAAACTGCCCAATTTTGCTTTGGTCCGAATATTTTCTGATCTCATCATATAGGTTTGAATTTGTGATGATTCTAATTAAAAATGGAATATTAAGATTTATTTTAATATTACAGACTCACTAATTTGTATATAATTAAAATAAAAGACTACTATAGGTTGCCTCTCATAAAGCGCTTGGTTTAACGTCGTCGACTCGACCTAATTTCGCTTAGTAATCAGGTCGACTAAGCATTAAAACCTCTTTAAAATTTGGTCTTCTACCTTTGAAATATGGTTTTAATCTATGTCCGTTTACCTTAAATCTATGTCCTGTTTTTGGATCTTCAATTTCTATAGTTCCATATGAAAATATTTGAGTTATAGTGAAAGGTCCTAACCATCGAGATTTCAATTTCCCATGAAATAATTTCAATCTAGTATTATATAGCAAAACTTCTTGTCCTGGTTCAAAATTTCTCTGATTAATCTTCCGATCATGCCACATTTCATCCTTTCTTTATAAATCCTATCATTATCATATGATTCATTCCTTAATTCTTCTAATTCATTTAATTGCATCAATCTCTTCTCACCAGCTTCTTTCATATTATAATTAAATTCTTTAATCGCCCAATATGCTTTATGTTCTAATTCAACTGGTAAGTGGCAAGTTTTTCCATATATAAGCCATTAAGGAGTCATTCCAATCGGAGTTTTATAAGCGATCCTGTATGCCCATAATGCGATTGTCTAGTCTTATAGACCGATCCAATCTATTAGGGTTTACGGACTTTTCTAAAATACGCTTAATCTCTCGATTAGAAACTTCGGCTAATCCACTAGTTTGTGGATGATAAGCGATTGATATCTTATGAATAATATTATATTTTTCTACTAGTTTGTGAATATAATTGTTTCTAAAATGAGTTCCTCCGTCAGTGATAATCACTCTCGGCATTCCAAATCTAGTAAAAATATTTTTCATTAAAAATTTTGAAACACTTTTAGCATCACACCTAGGTAAAGCTTGCGCTTCAATCCATTTGGAAACATAATCAACAACTACTAATATATATGAGTTTCCAAATGAAGGAGTAAAAGGTCCCATGAAATCTAATCCCCAAACATAAAAAATTTCAACTTTTAATATAAAATTCAGAGGCATTTCATTTTTTCTTGATATATTTCCTACTCTTTGGCATTTATCACAGGTTTTTATATATCTGTATACATCTCTAAATAGAGTAGGCCAGTAGAATCCAGATTGTAGAATTTTATACGCAGTTTTATCTGTCCCAAAATGTCTTCCAAAATCTGAATCATGACAATTTTGAATAATTGATTCAGTTTCTTCATAAGGCACGCATCTTCTAATAATTAGATCCTTACATTGCTTATATAAGTATGGTTCATCCCACAAGTATGTTTTAGTATCATGAATGAATTTTTTCTGTTGTTGCAAAGTTAACATAGGTGGTAAAATGTCACTTACAACATAATTTACTATATCAGCATACCAAGGTATTTTCCACTCATTTATATTATAAAGTTGTTCATCGGAGAAATCGTCTATAATTTCATTATCGTATCAGATAATTCATGATATTCTAATCTTGATAAATGATCGAGCAATTTGATTATCAGTTCCCTTTTTGTTAACGATCTCAAAATCAAATTCTTGCACTAATAACATCCATCTAATTAATCTTGGTTTAGAATCCTTTTTTGCATTAAATACTTTATAGTAGAGTGATCAGTATGCACAATACATTTAGTTCCTATTAGATAAGGCTCGAAATTTATTAAAAGCATATACAATCGCTAATAATTCTCTTTCGATAGAATCGTATAATTTATTTCATCATTATTTAGAGTTTTACTAGCATAATATATAACTTTGAAAATCTTATCATATCTTTGCCCAAGAACTGCTCTTATAGCATAATCACTAGCATCACACATAAGCTCAAATGGTTTCTCCCAATTAGGTGAAACTATTATAAATGTTGTAATTAATTTATCTTTTAATAATTCGAAAGCATTCAAGCATTCAGTTGTAAATTCAAATTTCTTGTCCTTTTCAAGAAGTTGGCATAGAGGTTTAGTAATTTTTGAAAAATCTTTTATATAACATCTGTAGAATCCAGCATGTCCAAGAAAACTTCTTACCCCTTTCACCGTAGTTGGAGGTGGTAATTTAGCTGAAACTTGAATTTTTGCAGGGTCTACTGTTGACCTCATTTTTTATGAGGTCTTCTCTTCTTCTTTTAGTGCTTAGGATCTAGCCTTAGGCTTTTCCTTTGACTATCTTAGAGGATTAGAATTGGGACCCACCTTTTAGAAATTCAAACCACTTCTAAACTCCCCGCAAACTCCACAAACTTGACTGTAGACCCCTAATCACCTAGAGGGTTGAAATCAAATGTGGAAGTTTAAAGGATGAGTTCCTATAGGACTCTTTGGCCTTAGGACTGCCCTGGGTGGCTTGGTCTGGTGAAGGGTTGACTTGCACACACACTACACCTACACACTACACTTTCACACACTCCCTAAAAACACACCCATACCCGACTTGACCTCCTGACTCATGTAGATGATTCACATGGATGGTCCTTAACCCCTAAGCCCTTGGCTAAGAGGGTTAGGAACAACATAGTGAATGCCTCAAATGAGTCCCTTCATGGCTCATGTGGGCTTGATATGGCTTCATGGCTCAACAAAAATGATTTCATTCCACTTACATCCACCCAATCTTCAATTTTCCAAATTTTCAATTTTTGACCCCCGGGACCCAACGCCCGCTAACCTACCCAAAGCCCTGAATAGCCCAAAATTCTCCAAAATCATTCCCAAACATTTCCACATCACTCAAATTGATCATCCATACCCAAAAATGTCAAAAATTCCAAAAATACCTCCCAATACCCTCCAAATACCCAAAATACCCCTCTTAGCCAAAAAATCCAAAAATTCAGAAAATTCCCAGAAAATTCCAGAACATCCCAAATATTCCCAATTTCATTTTGTTCAACTACACCATGGGCCAATTTTGTCAATTTACCCCACTTTTATCAAAACCCCCAATTTGACCCATTTTAACCCTAAGTAAACCCAATGTCAAACCTAACCTACCCAATTGACCCAAATTCTGGTCCAATTCAATTCTAAACTTGAATTCAACATCCCCAACACCAATTTAGACCAAATCCAAGCCCAATTTGATTGAAATTTGGATCCAATTTTTACTTTTGGCCTTAAAGCCCAATTTGGACCCATGACCCAAACTTAGCCCAAACTCACCCAATTCAACTCCAATTAACCCCAAATCTTTTCTAAACCTTCCTTAACATCCCCATAAACAAAACACTAACATGATTTGCCCAAGATTTTGATCCAAAACCCACTCAAATTCAACCCAAAGCTAAAAGGCCCATTTTTGACCTAAACCCAAACCTAACCCAAATGAGCCCAAACCCCAAAATCAAAACCCATCAAAGCCAAAACCTCTTTGAAACACTCCCATAAACATTTCCCAACATTAATTTTACATCAATTTCAACTCTAGCCCAACATTGGCCCAAGTTAGCCCAATTTGACCTACATAGTGCCCACTTACCAATTAAACCCAAATTCAAACCAATTCAAGTCCAAATCACACCAAATTGACTCCAAACCACTCATGACACATCCCTAAACCAAACTCAACAATTATTTGGCCCAACCTCTTTACAAAATTTCTATCCATAAATTCATTTTCAAACCTAAAAGCCCACTTCCCTAAACCTTCCTAAAAGCTCATTTCCACCAAATACAAAAGCCCAAAATTGGCCCTAAAGCCCACATGACATTTCCATTTGCCATCCATTTAATCAAAGCCATTCCCTAAGTTATAATTCCATCATCAAACAATTCCAAATCAAGTTCCATACAAATTTCCATCAAATTACCAAAAAATTCCTATAATCCATTTTCATGAAATTGACCAAGCTTTCCCCAAGCCAAAGGTGAGCCATGAAGCCATGCATGAGCCACATGGAAGCCATGAGAGCCTCTTTACATGTCACCATACCATATTGGGTAGGAAGGAGGGCCCCTTTCCTTAATCCCTAAAGCTCATTAGCCTTAATCATGATTCACCTAAACCTAAATTTAATCCAAATATATTTGGATGGAGACTTCTCCATGCCAAACCAGCTGATCCCTTTGATCCCCCACAGCACCCAAAGCCACCTTGAAGGGTGCACCAAGCCCAAATAGGTGAGTTGACCCATTTAGACCCAAAAACTAGCCATGCCCCATTCTACTTTGGATCAAAGCCTTTACACTTGGCATTTGCCAATTGCTTGCACAAACACCCAGCCCTGACCCACCTGACCCTGAGGGTGACCCTTGCCTGCCGGCCGACCACCCCGATCGCCGGAAAACTCCATGACCGAGAGGTCCAAGTCAATCCAAGCTTGGAATTCTCACTTGCTGAGCTGCCCCATGCCCAGTGGCCATTGCAGCTGTTCTTCACTTGCCATGAGCAGCTGATCCCAGCCCTCAACTCCCCCTGGGAGGCCTTCCAGCCCTGCCTATTTAAACTCCCCACCTCTCGGCCATGAGAAGGTGCTGAAACAAACCTTAAGGAAACTCTGCCAAAATTGTTCCAGACTACTCCCCATACACGAGCATTTGATCCCCACTGAAATCCCCCGACATTTACGCTTCGCGAGCTCAATTTCAGAGTTGAAATCCAAGCCCAAAACCAGGACACTTCTCCACAGTGGATCAATCCTCAAATTGATTGGTCCTACACCTTCACCAGACCAAGAGAAGGTGTCCACCAGCAAAAGCCCCATCTCCAGGCCACCCAGTTGTTCCAGACTCCAAAGGTTGTGATCAGCCTTGGTGGAAATCACACCTAGGCAATTCACCACATCCCCAGGCTTCATCCCTAGCCTCTTGCAGCTCCAACGAACGTGCCGAGCATCTCTGATCGAGGCTTCACCTCTCAGAGCTAAGGTATGGATCAATTCTTCATCCCGAGCTACTAAACATTCTCCATTTCAAATGAGTCAACTTCAATAAACATTAGTCGTATAGATGTGTTCGTCTCTTCAAGACGAATCCATAGAGTATAAGAACATGAAAATCCATTGAGTATCGAGTGAGATATTAGGGATTTAGTGTGGACGGCTCTCGGGTGAGGACACTTGGGGACGATGAACGGATGCCGTCCATCCAATACACGCGCGGACGGATGGCTAGGATCGCGTCGGATCAGAAGACGGAGCGATACAGCGGGTCCCGGGAGCGCTGACGCGGATGGCGGCGTCGAATGGGATCGTGACGTGTGTGCCTTCGGAGATGTTAAGGATGACGCGGCGCCGCGTGGATAAGTAGAAAATTAGGGGTATTTTCTATTTATTTAATTCCCTAAACTTGGAAAATCCATAACTTTGTGTAGGAAAATCATAAAAATAAAATAAAAATACCCTCTTGCTCAGTGAACAGAGGAGAATAATGTGGAAAAGAAATCATTTAATTTCATCAAGTATTTTATTTTTTATAATTTATTTACTCTCTGCATACATTTAATTCTCCATGCATGTATACAATTCACCATGGCATGAGACCATAGGGCTTTTGAAGCCTCTAAATTTGGGAACATTCCCTGAATTTTCCAAAGTCGAGGCCATCCCTATGAAGAGTTATTGATTTTTCAAATTCATGTTACTCGTTTTGAGTATTTTAATTCCAATAAATAGCATGTTGTGAAATAAATTCTAGGAAAATTTGGTGATGTTCCTTATGACCAGAGAACCCTAGGAAAAATAGGACTTGGATTAATTCACTTAAGATAACCCTAATTGGCTTAAACAATCAAAATAGACCCCTAATTAATTAGAGTTAACCATAGATCAAATTGACTTGAAACCAATTCTCCACTAACCTTTAGGATCAGAGGAACCCACCATAAAAATTTGAAGTCAATTGGACTTGGTTAGCCCTATTAATTGGGTTGATTAAGCCATTTAGTCATTTTAAACTTTAAAAATTCATAACTTTCAAAATACCTTTCAAAAATTCACCAAATTGGTTTTGGAGCTTCTCTGATATCAGGGGAATTTAAAAAAATTAAAATTTCAATTTTCTAAAAAAGTTGATTTTTAATATTATTTTAATATTTTTAATAATTAAAAAATAATAAAAATCACAAAAATAATAAAATTCACCAAAATGTCATATTTTGAATTTTAATCACTTAGGAACAAACCCCATATTTTTCTTAGGCCTATTTGGTGAGATATTAATTTGTAAAGTTCTAGGGTAATTTTAAAATTAAAAAAATGTATTTTCTAGCATTTTCACTAAAATAATTATAATAAATCAAAGAAAAATCAAAAAATTGCAAAATTTGCTTCTCTGGTTTCCTTGATATCAGAGAGATTTTTGAAAAACATAAAATTCATTTTTCAACATTTATTTTATTTTTAAATTAATTAATACTCCAAAACTTAAAATAATTCTAATAAATAAAATATAACTCAAAAAATCACAAAATTTGGTCCAAGTGGTCCTCTGGTCATGAGGAATGTCCCATAATTTTCTTAAGGACAAAAACTTTTTCTTGGTCATGTTATTAAATTTTCCTTGGAAATCTCTATTTTCTACCAAAAATAATTATATAAATAAATTAAATACAGAAAAATCACATTTTCTCCTCTCATGTCTTTATTGACATATGAGTGAAGTCACATAAAAATTTCAAGTTCATTTGAGCTCAATTTAGTGAGTTATGAAATTATTAGGCTTGAAGGGCAAAATGGTAATTAAAATCTTAACCCTTTAATTAAAACTTTAGGTTTAATAAAAAAATTAATAGGTAAAATATTTGAGCCTAATCTGATTTGGATGATTGAAATTTAATAATTAAAGGGTAGAAACCCACTAAGCAATTTAAAATGATTAAACTTTAATTAAATGATTGATTAAATTTGGAAGAATAATAAAATTGGAATTATTAAAATAGGGATATTATTAGGAAGAGATTTATTCTTTAATTTAAAAATCCCTAAATTAATCATTTCATTAATGTTTAATTCTTAATTAAAATGATAATTCAAATTTAAAACATTGAAAGACTTAATCATTAAACTAAAATTAAATAATTGAACTCTTTAATTAAAATTAAAATGAATAAAATTAAATTAAATCAAATTAAAAATTAAATTAAAAATTAAATCAAATTAAAAATTAAATTAAATTAAGAATTAAATTAAATTAAATAAAATTAAAAAATAAATTAAATTAAATTAAATTAAATTAAATCAACTTAAATTAAAAATTAAATTAACTCAAATTAATTTAATATAACATCAAACCAAACTAAATTGAATTAAATTAAATTAAATTAAATTAAATTAAATTATATTATATTAAATTAAATTAAATTAAATTAAATTAAATTAAATTAAAAATTAAATTAAATTAAATTAAATTAAACTAAATCATATTATATTAAATTATCTTAAGTTAAATTAAATTAAATTAAACCACATTACATTAAATTAAGTCAAATTAAATTAAATTAAATTAAATATAAAGACATGAAGAATTCAAAAATAAACCTAAAATAACTTGAACACTATTCCAAACTTAAATCATTAATTTGAACTTAAATTTGAATCACAAATCATTAAATATCATTTTGCCCTTAGGAGCTTTTACTATTGTAACTCCTAAATGGAATATTAAGTGAAATGTTACTTCACTTATAGGACATTCAAATATCCTAGTTCACTGAGCAAGTTAACAAAACTTGAAAACCTCGGACGATCGATTCATTTACATAATTGAATTCTCTTGGACTTAAAACAATCCTAGAGATATTGAAAAGATGTTTAGGATTCTTCCTAAGCACTTCCTCAATATGATAGGATATTTATAAGAACAATTGAACTTAGTTATTCTTTGATGAAGAAAATCGTCTTCAAACTAAAAACACAAGGAACCTAGACGTCATAGGAAATGACTAGCTATAAGATTAGGAACTTGGTAGAAAACCATAACCCTTACCTTAGCTTTACCTAGGAACTTGCTTAAATATTCTAACTGTGTTTTAAGTGCAGCTTGGGATGACGGGAAGACCCTCCAGGTACGCTTTTATTTTATTGCGATTTACTTTACGGTAATTTATTTAATCGCATCGCACTTATTTTTCTTGCATGATAAACAACAGTTGCATGAAAACCCACACCTTTAGGACAGAAACCAAAACTGAAACCCATAACTAAATTAAAAGACACTACAAGATAAAATTAACCTCCACAACATTTCAAAATATAAGACAACTCAAAATTTAATCACAAACAGAACACAAAACTACAATTACAACTAAATTAAAACGTCTCATCGAATGATCGGGAATACCTCGGATGATGTAACCCACGTGTTGCTAACGGGATTTCCCACGGTCCAAATGAAAGTGCGGAACTTATTTAGTTGAGTTTAGCAAATTCATCTGGACTAAGTGAATTCGATGAAAATAACGGTGCCGGGATGACGGAACCGTGGGATCTTAATCGGTTCTGTTTAATCAACTTTAAGATCTGTTTTAATTAAAATATTAAAGACACTTGGAAATTAAGACTTCTCTAAACCAAACACTTCTCTCATCTCCTGATTTATGACTTCTAAAACTAAACCTCTGCAACAACAAGGAGCTCGGAGCATGGTGGGCAGCACGGCCATCGTCGTCAGCAAAACTTGAACCTACTTCAGCAAAACTTTCCTAGAATTAAACAACAAAGCCATAGGACTTCGAGGTAGTTTTCCTAGTGCAACATAAATCCTCAACTCTTCGTTAGGCATTTGCATTGCAAATTAAGCCCTAACCGGTCTTAGGATTCCGAGGTAGTCGTCCGATACGACATAAACCCTCATATCTTCAAGGCTATTTGTATGATTCTATCATATAAATATAAGCCCTAATTAACTAAAATTGGCAAGATTAAAATATTAAGTGAACATTAGGACTTTCCTAAATCCAAGCCAAACAATAGGATAGTCGGGAGATTACCGAAGTTCGCTTCGAATCTGTAATTTCTCCTACTTTTCTTCCTCTGAATTCCCAAAATAAAATGTTCCAAACTTGATCCATTCCCTATTGAGATTCAAAAAAAATTCAATTCTTTGAAAACTTAAACTTTGAAATTCTTGAGAGCAGAATTATTGATTATTATCGAGAGTTTTCTTAAGTGATTCCCGTCACTTAAGATGTAATTAACTATAGGGGCTTGCCCTTATAGGGAATTTTAAAGAACCCGAGTAATATAAACCCTGTTTAATGTTTTCATATTAAGCGAGGGAATTTGTCGGCTTATAAAATTGGTTCGCAGGCCAAACGGATGCCACAAATCTTCTAGTTTATTTAACCGAGCTCCACCATCAAGCAGTGTGTTTATCCTTAGGGATAGATACACGGTTTGTGATGCGGTGCTCGTTTATATAAACTATTTGGGATGTGAGATCGGTTTGATTTCATATCTTAAAATCTTCAAATTTAAAATTATTTTCAAAATCAAATACTACTTTCTAAATTATATCTATATTTAAATTAAATATAAAAAATTCGCCGACAATTTCTGTAGACGACTCCCTTTTCAAAATAAAACACATAACCTAAAAATATGCCGACATCTACTTCCATGCCCTTTTCTGAAATTTTATGGCCTAATACAATGCCGCCGGCAACCATAAATTGACATTTCTCCCAATTAAGAACTAAATTAGTTTTCTCACATACTTCAAGTACTTTTTCAAGATGATTTAAGCATGTGTAAAATGATGTTCCAAATACAGAGAAATCATCCATAAATACTTCTATTCCATTATCAATTAGTTTACTAAATATAGACATCATACATCTCTCGGAATGTTGCGGGTGCATTACATAATCCAAAAGGCATTCTTCGAAAAGCGAAAGTTCCATAAGGACTAGTAAATGTAGTTTTCTCTTGATCCTCAGGAGCAATTTGTATTTGATGATAACCGGTGTATTCATCTAAGAAACGAAAATACTTATGTCTGGCTAATCTATCTAACATCTGGTCTAGAAATGGTAAAGGGAAGTGATCTTTCCTGGTGGCTGCGTTTTAATTTTCTATAATCAATACATATTCGCCATCCAGTAACTTGTCTTATAGGGATAAGATCATTATTTTTATTAGCTTTTACGGTCACTCCTCCTTTCTTAGGCACACAGTGAATTGGGCTTACCCAAGCACTGTCAGAAATAGGATATATAATACCATTATCTAACCATTTTAAAATTTCTTTCTTAACAACTTCTTTCATTATCGGGTTTAATCTCCTTTGAGGATCTACTTTAGGCTTATGTTCATTATCTAAAATAATTCTGTGCATACAGATTGAAGGACTAATTCCTTTAATATCTGCTAATGTCCAATCAAAAGTTTTCTTATATTTTTTTAAGGTATCTAAAAGTTTTTGTTCTTGAGATTCATTTAATTCAGATGAAATAATAACTGATAGAGTTGAAGAATTACCTAAGTAAGCATATTTCAAATGATTAGGTAACATTTTTAACTCAAGTTCAGGAGGTTTAATTATCGATGGAACTATATTTTTTTCAGTGTTTTCTGTATTATCCAAAAATTCAAATTTCTCTTGAATATAATCTAGTTCTTCATTTATATTGGCTTTTTCAATTAATTCAGTATTTTCTTTTTCTAATTTTTCTTCATAATAATCCTTAAAATGTTCTTTTTGTAAATGATCGAGTACTTCCATTCGAAAACACTCATCATCTTTTTCTAATAGCAGGATATTTCATTGATTTAGCAATATTAAAAGTAACTTTTTGGTCATTTACTCTCATAGTTAATTCTCCTTTCTGAACATCAATCATAGCTTTCCCAGTGGCTAAAAATGGTCTTCCTAAAATGATAGGAATTTCTTTATCTTCTTCCATATCTAAAACAATAAAATCTACAAGGAAGACAAATCTATCCACTTTTACTAAAACATCTTCAATAACTCCCTTAGGATATGTAACAGAACGATCAACTAACTGAAGGGTTACTGAAGTAGGTGAAATTTCTCTCAATCCTAATCTCTTAAAAATTGATAGAGGAAATAGATTGATGCTTGCTCCTAAGTCACACAAAGCTTTTCCATATAATTTTTCTCCAATTGCGCAGGGTATAGTGAAACTACCAGGATCTTTTAATTTTTCAGGAAGCTTTTTCTGAATAATAGCACTACACTCCTCACTAAGTGCGACCATTTCATTATCGGTAAATTTTCTTTTTTTATTTAAAATGTCTTTCATGAATTTTACATAGTTTGGCATCTGTTCTAAAGCTTCTACGAAAGGAATACTTATTGTTAATTTCTTCAGAATTTCAAGGAATTTAGCAAACTGTTTATCTTTTTTATGTTAATTTAGTCGTTGAGGAAATGGTGGTGGAGGTTTTTCAACAAAAATTTTTATTGGTATTAAAGGATTTTCTAAGTTCGGATCTTGTTGATTCTTTTCCTTTTCGATTTCCACTTCCTCTTTTTGACTTTCAAGTTCTTTCTGAATTCGAGTTTCTAATTCTTTTCCACTTCGTAACTGTATTGTTTTAATTTGTTCCTTTCCTTTGTCTTTGGGATTTATTTCCACATTACTAGGAAATATTCCAGGTATTCTATTATTAAGCGCGGTAGCGATATGTCCAAGTTGAGTTTCAATATTTTTAATAAGTTGTTCCTTGATTTTGTAATTGGTTTCCTAGTATTTGTAATTGATTTCCTTGATTTTGTAAATGTTGACCAATATTTAATATTAATTCTTCTATAGATAATTTCTTATCTTTAAATTGAGGGTTATTATTATTAAATCCAGGTGGATAACTAGGTTTATAATTAGAATTTCCTTGGTTAGAGGGATTTCCTAATGGTCGTGTTATGTTTTTCATCCATGGTTGATTAGTTGTATTGTTATTCCAATTAAAATTAGGATGATTTTTCCATCCGGGATTATAATAATTTTCATAAGGATTATTAGGTCCGTTATTAATAGCATTCATAGTTTCATATGAAGGTTGAGATTCTATAAGTTGTCCAGATGAGTTTTCTTCTAATATAGTTGGAGAGTAATTCATTCCAAAATGATCTAATTTTTTAGATATAGCAGCGATTTGTGAAGCTAACATATATATTGCATAATTTTCATGAATACTGGCTATCTTTTTCGGATTCATTCTATCAGCAGACCATTGAAAATTATTGGTAGCCATTTCTTCGATTAGTGCATAGGCTTCATCAAATGGTTTTGACATTAATGATCCTCCAGCAGCAGCATCGATGATTGATCTAAGAGATCCTACTAATCCATTATAGAAAGTTTGAATAATTATCCAATCTGGTAACGCATGATGTGCGCATTTCTTAAGATGTTCTTTAAATCTCTCCCAAGCTTCATATATTGATTCTCCATCAAACTGACTAAAAGAAGTTATATCATTTATATGCTTAGCAGTTTTAGATGGTGGAAAATATTTGGATAGAAATTTTTGTGATAACTCTCCCCAAGTTTTAATAGATCCAGGTGATAACGAATTTAACCACATTATAGCCTTATCCCTTAAAGAAAAAGGAAAAAGTCTAAGTTTAATAGCATCGTTAGATACTCCTTCATATTTGAAAGTAACACATAGTTCTAAAAAACTAGCAAGATGTAAATTAGGATCTTCAGTAGGTGAACTACTAAATTGATTGTTTTGTACCATTTGGATAATTGCAGGTTTAAGTTCAAATGAGTTAGCAGCTACATCAGGGTTTTGAATAGTTAAATGAATTTTATCTAATGTAGGGTTGGCATAATCTCTTAATGGTCTCTGTTGATTGATATTTTCATTTTCAGGAATATTCGCCATTTGTGTTAAATTTATAATTTCTCTTTTTTTGTTTTCTAATTCTTTTAATTGTACGCTCTAATTCTGAATCGTAAGTTATTAAATTTTCGTTTACAAATTTACGCATACAATTTTGTAAAATAAATTTTAAAATAATTCGTTACTCTAGTAAATAATTTCTTTACTTCCCAAGCAATCGCGCCAAAAACTTGACCCACTTTTTATTGTTTACAAAAATAGCAACGACACCAAAAACTTGATCCCGCTTAATATATATTTAATTTTATGATAGAATGTATAATGTGGATTCTACGCAAGTATATGTATCGTATCAAGTAATACAAGGCTCTAGTGGAGTCCTGGTTATTGACCCCACAGGAAAGTTTTAAAAGATTTGTAACAACTAAGTTTAAAGGATTTACTTACTAATAT
Source organism: Papilionanthe hookeriana x Papilionanthe teres (assembly GCA_022702705.1). Taxonomy (NCBI): domain Eukaryota; kingdom Viridiplantae; phylum Streptophyta; class Magnoliopsida; order Asparagales; family Orchidaceae; genus Papilionanthe; species Papilionanthe hookeriana x Papilionanthe teres. Next base: position 112,328,250 of record CM040430.1, on the reverse strand, counting down.
AGTATACAGAATTTAGAATACTTAACTAAATCAATCTAAAGTAAACTAATGCATTAAATAAAGTTGATTTAAAGATTTCAGAAAAAGTATCTTTCCCCTTATTTTTAGAAACTTAAGTGAATGATGAATTCAAATAGATTTTTTTTTGTATTGTGACAAATAGGAGCATTCCTATTCTTTACCCTTTGGTCCAGGTGCAAAGAACATTGACTAGTCCTATGCTTGATTACCGAATCCGCGGCTAGGTCGGGAGGATACTACTGCCACTTCGTAGCTCCCACGTTCATCTCACCTGAGGGCTAACATCTACACTTCAGCTCTCAAACAATAGGACCAAATTGAATATTTTAGATGTCACACTAAAATGTCCAATTCTACGTCCGATAAATAATATTTCCCTATTTATTTGCATCCTCCTTCCAAGGCTTTTGACTTCTCTGAATATTGGATATAATCTTTACTGTAGTTGATAATTCAACATATTTTAACAATTCAATTAGCCAGATTGAAAGTAAATTAAGTTTTAAGTAAAATATTATCAAAATTTATTTTAATATATTAGGCACTTCTATTTAATTTCATCAATTCACATAATTTCATAAACAAGGAGAAAGACTAAGAAAACTACTCAGAATGCATGAGAATTAAACAAAGCATGGATTTCATTTAAAGTTAACAACAATAAACAAAGATACTTATCTCAATTTCCTCCCTGACGGACTCCTCAAGTTCTTTTCGACTTTTCCTCTAAGACAAGACACTTCTTAACTCACTACTTACACTTACTCACACTAAACTTGAACTTAGACTCAAAAGCACACTAATAGAATACTCTAAGACTCCTAAAATAGACACACTACATACTAAAATTCATCCTCTATTTATAGAGGTAGACAAAGGTCCAAGGGGTACTTAAGCACCTCTTCAAAACGCGTCCAGGGTTCAATGTATCTGGCATTTTGAACGGTCTCGCCGTCGGCGAGAAACGACCTCGCCGTCAGCGGGGCTTCTAGAAGGTCTTCAAACCGCGCGATCTCGCTGTCGGCGGGCTCGGGCTCGCTGTCGGCGAGGTAGTTGCAAACCTTTAAGAAATTCTCTTTATAATCTCACCGTCGGCGGGCTCGATTTCGCCGTCGGCGACTTAGTTCATTTTGCATGTATTTCTTCCTTTTTGATCCAAATTTGCTCTATTTTATGCTTTTTTCTTCCATCACTTATAAATCTTCGTTTTTGCAATAAAATAAAGAAAATACCTTTCTTTAAAGTGCAATTTCATAAAAAATAGGTATGAATTTCTTAACATATTTTTCCGTGATCAATATATATATATATATATACATATATATATATATATATATATATATATATATATATATATGTATATTAAATCAAATCAATCCTCTCAATAGGTGTGTCAGTGAACAAATTTCACCAGAGCAATGTACGTTGTGAAGGGGATCGCAGACGGGGTCCCACTCTTCACTTTCCCTTTGTGCCTCTCAGACTCGATTTTGCTACCAGCAAATCAAACCATCTTTCCTTAAGTATTAAAAATTCCTTTTAACAAACATACATAAAGATTAAAAGTGAAATAAAACATTAAGAATAAATTGTACCCAGTTCACATAGTAACCTTTTTCGTAATGTTAGCATTATGATCACAAGTTTTTTGCCTTCACTAACATTCAAAATATTTTTTTTAGACAAAGTCACAATGTTGACCTTGACGCATACCTTCTCCTACAGCTTGCCCACTTCCCGTGAGGCCCGTCTTGCCACTCCAATGATTCAGTTTGGGACCTGCTTTAGTGAGTTTGAGGTCGTACTGGGAAAGGCCCCGTTTGTCATTGTGAAAATTGTTGCCTCTGAAGTTCAAGTACCATCTACTGTGGTTCGACCTGAATCCAACCAGGATTTCCCTTATGCTAAGAAGGTGAAACTTGTTATCGCCCCTGTCAAGTCAGTCATCTCCGTTCAAAGGAGAGTTGTTACCCCTGCTGCTACCAGTTTTGCCGTCACTGCACCTACTTTCTCGTTTGACAAGGCGAAGGAAGTCTTGTATGAAGAAAACTCTGATAATGCCTTTCTCACCGCACCGTTAGTCTTTGAGATTGGCTCCAGCTCTAGAGTTTCCCCACCGACCAGGTCTCAAAGGAGGAACCACAATCGTAGGATTCTCAAAGCTGCCAAGGCACAAGTTGCAGGTCTTCCAGTAATTGATGAGATTCCTCAGTAGGAGGAACTCGGTTTACTTGAAACCTCCCCTCTCCTTCAAGGGAGTAGATTCCACCTGTTGGTTAATACTACTGGAGAAGAGAGCTTCCACTAGATTGCTTCTACTCTACCATCACCATACGGGTAGTGATGAGGTGAGGGAGAAGCCCACACCTGTCACCCGAGTTCCTACAGTTTTTAAGAGATTATCTGAGAGAGAAGGATGTTCCATTGCCAAGCTCCTCAAAAGGATGGAATTGTGATATCCTGAGAAATGAAGAGTGAGATTCTAAGAAAAGAACGACATGTCTGAGTTTCTGTTTCACACTGTTTGGGGAGGCATGTTACAGATACTACTACTGCCCTTCCGACACCCACAATGCATAGATCAGTCAAGTCTTGGCTGGGTTTGGGAGTACCGTCTGGGTTTAGGAGTACCGTATGCTAAAGATTATAAGGACCTCAAGAAGAACAAGAATAAGAGAATTTTATTTAACTATGTACATGGTCTACACCTTCAGGAGCAAAACTTCCCTTCACTGCTCTGATGTCACTGCCGAGACACCCCGTCTCAGGGTGTCAAATCTTAAGGGGAAAGTGTGGTTACCAAAGATCATCACACAAATGCGCTTTGAGAAGTCTGCAGATCATAGGATGGATCATTAGTTTGATGTTCCTATTGTCACTACCGTTGTCTCTTTTGAGTCAGTTGTAGAGAGAAGTGACACTTGAGGGAAGCCTACAGATTTGACATTCATTAAAGAGAAAGCAGTTGATGAAAAAGTTCAAACGCTCCGGGCAAAAATTTCAGAAATAGCAACAGAACGAAGACTAGATATTGAAAATGAAGATTACAACCTATCAGATTACATGAAAGAAGAGTTCATGGAAATTAATGTCGTCAAAACTACGTCCACTTCATTTGCACCTGATGCTCCTAGTGAGGAGAACGCCACGAACGAGCTTCAGAGGGCCATTTTAACAACTGATGAACAAATTAGTCATCTAGAAAAGAGGATGGAGGAGATAACCACTGCCACGACTACCAAGGCCACATTATACGGATAGTCACATTCACGACCAACAACATCTATAGAAATTAACCTACCCGAAATCACACACATTACGAATGAAAGAAGAGAAGTCGCTTCTGCCAATGAAGATGATCCTCTGAAGAAGGATTGAACTTCGAGTCCAGTAGAAAAGGATATCAAGTAGATGATTGAACATCAAGTTTGGGAGGACTTGGGTCATTCTAAAGGTGGGGCACCAATTTCAAGGGGTTGACCCTACCAAGAGAAATTTGATGTTGTGCCTTACACCAAAGGCTTCTTGCCCCCCGACTTTTAAGACGTTCGACGGGATGGGTGATCATCGTCATCACATGGTACACTTCAGAGCCAGTTGTTACAATATAGGAGGAAACTAAATCTTTTTGTTTTGACAGTTCATCAGCAGCTTGTCAGGAATAGCTTTTGACTGCTATGCAAAAATACCCAACGGATCAGTCAAGACCTTTGTGGAAATGGATAACATGTTCGTGAAGAGATTCGCTGACGCGTAGAATGATGTAACTATAGGAGATCTCGTAGTGGAAAGGCAGAAACCCACCGAGACTCTAGTTGACTACATTCTGAGATGGAGGAACTTAAGAATAAAGTGTGAGCATCAGCTACAGGAATGACACGCAATCGAGATACTACTCAAGAGTATCAATGGTCTAGTAGCTTTCTTACTTAAAGGTCTAACTATCAAGTCGTTCAAAAAGCTACTTAGCAAGGCCAGCAGTTTATAAGAAGAAGTCAAGCATATGGAGCCTACAGAGACGATAAAGAAAATGAGACCAGTTAAAGCATATGAGAAGAGATCTGGCATAGTGACAATAATCAACAAAGGGAAACAACCGATGAGGATTCAAGTTGAGCAGTCACCGCAGCAGCACAGTCAGTCCCCTCAATACACTCAGTCACAGCAGTATGGTCATTATTGTACACAGCAGAATAATCAATCTGGTTAGCGTAGAGGTCATACAGGATAGACAAATGACAGGGTCCGCGATGTCAGAATGGCTACATAGGAAACTATTCCTTTGGGGATGAGGAAGTAGCAAAGATGTTTAGAAATTTAATAAAAAAGCCCGAGTTCAGATTTCCCAAGTCGAAGAAGCCGGAAGAGATGAACAAAAAGGATTAACTCAACTTTTGTCCATACCGCAGGTTGCTCGGATACACGATAGAAGGATGCTTTAGTTTTAAGGATTGGCTTGAGAAGAATTACAAAGAAAGGAATATAATGATATTGAAAGAATATTTGAATGAACCTAAAAGAGGTTATGTAAATGTCATTTTGGCTGAGTCGATCTCTTTGATCAACCTGTATATTGGTGAAGGTGAATGGAGTACAATTTGGAACGAGCTTAAGAAGGTTCCGGATTGGATCCAATCCCCTTCAAGGCAAGCCTCTCCTCAGATTCTGCAACCTCTCAAGCCTAAGTTGGAGACGACCACAACAGATGAAGAAGATTAAGATCGCAAATGAAATTAAGGACGGTAGCATGAAAGATAGGAAAGGGCTGCCCCTGTTAGATTGGTTGACTCAGATTGGGTGAAATCCCTCGAACCTCTAAATTTGTACGATATTCTTTAAGCCCCTCAAAAGTCTCATAATGATAATTGAAATGATTTTGGCTATGTTCTTACTTTCTCTAGAGATGATGTAACTAATCACAACCTATCTAACTCCGATTTTGATTCCAAAAATGATCCTCAAATCATACTAGTTCTCTATAAAAATGTTGTCGAAAATGAGGAAGATATCGACAACACTAGTTACGAAAGCATGGGGAGTGAGGAGCCAGTCCTCGAGTGCAAAGTAAATCCAACTGCAATCATCTTGGACTTTTTGAATTCAGAAACGATACCAGAATAGTCAACTACAACACCAGGAGAACCTCCAGGTCCAGAGGAGGAAGAAATCACGTAATTAAATTACCTTCAAGGATAGCTCTAGTGGAGAAAGGAAAACAGATAATTGCTCGAGAAGATTTGCCTCCAGTAATGAAAGAATTCTTGCTTCAAAATGATATTGGAAATTCAAATAAAGTGGATTACAATGTACTAGCTCATCTTAGGAAGTTGTAAGCCAAACTAAGCATTTACGACGCTCTGATTATGTCAAAGGAGATGAGAGAGAATCTGGTTAAGGCCTTACTTGATCCAGAAATCTGCTTAACACAGTTGGCTAGCACATCCTCTGATGGAGTTTGTACTTTAAAGGAACAACCTTGCGTAACCTTCACCGATAGAGACTTGCTACTCGGCACTGTTGGTGTGATTTTTAAATTTTCCAAAATTAATGAACTCATATTTAGATATATATATATATATATATATATATATATATATATATATATATATATATATATATATATATATATATATATATATATTTTTGGGGGGGGGGAAGGAGCAGCAAAGGCTCGCTGCATGTTAATCAAAATATTATGTTACACAAAAATAAGAGAGAGGGGGTCCCCATCTAAAAAGACAACAAAAAGAGAACAAACTGAAGTTCCTATGGGGTCCCAAAATCTCAAGATACCTCACCCAAAAGAAAGCAAAAAAACTAAGTCCACTACTCCAAAGAAAGTTAGTTACATGTAAGACTCGTATACCAAAGTGCTGTAGAAAACAAGGCATTCGACACCAACAAATTCCATGACAGACCTGAAGCAGTGACCATGGAGAGCAGAGATGTGGTGGCAGATGGTGCAGTAGCATATAGAGTTCTGAGGTCCAAACAGAACTAATCCACAATTCTGAAGTGTGGAGCCTGGAAGACATCAGCTTCCAGCATAAATTGTAATTGAGGAGGAGGCTTTGTGGAAACAAGAATGTCCTGAGACCAGAGTGCATTCCTTGCTAACCAGTTGGCCGGTCTGTTTCCCTCCCTAAATATGAAAGAAAAAGTTATAGAATGGTTATGGATTAGGTCCTTGATTCTTTGTTTCCAAACTAGGTGGTGCCAAGGTGGGGGACAAATATCATTCATGTAATGAATGATCATAATAGAATCCCCCTCCACTATTAAATAGTTCCAGTTGTTGAGAACAGCAAAGCGAATTGCCCGGTAAACAGCAGACAGCTCGGCCTCCAGGGGGTCAACCACATCAGTGGGGGAATAGAAGTAACAAACACATTTGCCAATGTGGTTTCTGAAAACGCCACCAAAGCCAGCCCCATCCTTTGAGAAAGCACCATCAGTGTTGACTTTGATATAGGGATAAGTAGGAGGATTCCAAATGATTTTGAGAATCCTGAATTTTTTGATTGAGTCTTAGGGGGGAATTTTAAGGATGTTGGGGAATTTTTGAAATCTGATAAGCTTAGAGATGTAGGAATGGCAATTTCCCAAAACAGTGGTAACTTTACTGGGAAGATCATTAAATCTCACCCAGTTCTTGTGCATCCATATAAACTAAGCCACAATATAAGGGATAAACCCCAGCTTAATCTTTTGCCAAGAATGCCAGCAACTGAAAAGATCCTGCCAGTCCAAGATTATAGTGTTTATGTTGAACAGATCAGTAAGCAAAGTCCATACCTGCTGGGAGAATGGACAAAAGAAAAATAAATGTTGAAGAGATTCAGCTTGCTGGCCACAAAGAGAACATTTAGAAGGTCCTCTAATCCCTTTAACTTTAGTATATCATCAGTTGGGAGGCAATGGTGGAAGATCCTCCAGTTCAAAAATGACATAGATGGGGTGAGAAATTTGTTCCAAAGCTTAGACCCCCAACCAGTAGAATTCCAGTTGTTGATTTTCAGATAGAGAGTTTTGGTGAGGCTCTTAAGTTTCCCATCTTGCCATATAATTTTATCAGGCTTGGATCTATCAAAGGGAATTTTAACAATTTGTTGTACAGAATGATCCTGGAGAATTAGGTGGAGAGCTGGAGTATCCCATTGATCCTCTTTCCAGCAGTCAGACACTGAGAACTGAGTTTTAACCATGTGAGGTAAGCCAGTAAGCATATCTTGAGGACACCAATGGTCCTGCCAGAATAAGATGTCCCCTCTACCCAACTCCCAATTGTACATAGAATTAGCCAGCTCTCTATTCTTCATCATGTGCTTCCAGATTCTAGAAGCCCCAGGTTTGACCTGAGTAAATGTCGGGTGAGTACCTTTACAGTATTTACCATTCATGTACTTTGCCCACAGGGATTTCTGTTGCCTGAAGTGGATCCAAAGCTTGCAAAAATTCACCTGCTGAAGCTGTTTCAGACCTTTAAAACCCAAACCACCAGCCCCATAGGGTTTAGCTACCTTCTGCCAGCTTGCCCAATGTATTTGCTTCCTATTACCAGACCACAGGAATCTATTGAAAATTCTTTCAATTTGGATTCTGGTGCTTTTCTACATACAAGTCATTTGAAGGATGTAAGAGGGGAAGGATGTAAGGATACTATTAAGAATGGTAATCCTCCCACCATTTGATAAAAAAGAATGTGCCCAGCTTGAGAGATTAGTATGAATCTTACCAATGATCTCATCAAAATGAACTTGTTTGGTTCTGCCTTTAATCAGAGGTACCCCCAAATATTTGAGGGGATGGTTAGCCTTAGAAAAGCCTGTGGTCTGAGATATACAATGAGATACACTAGCAGCAATGTGTTTAGGGAAAACTAACTAACATTTGGCATGGTTGAATTAAAGACCTGAGATTTGCTGGAATTGATGAATACATCTAAGAACTTTTTTAACAGCAGGTTTGTTAGCCCTGGAAAATAACATTATGTCATTTGCATACATCAAGTGGGAGATGGTAATGTTAGATCTATGATGGTAGTTGGCATAGTGATAAGGTGAAACTTGAGCTTCCAACATTCGAGAAAAGTAGTCCATAATTAAAATAAATATGGTAGGAGAAAGGGGGTCTCCTTCTTTAAGTCCCCTGGTTGCCTGAAACCCACCCCAACAGGTACCATTGATGAGAAGTGAGTGGTGGTTTTGGTGAAGCCATCTGCTAATAAGTTGACAGAAATTCTGAGAAAATCCTCTAGCATGAAGCACCTCCAAGACAAAATTCCAATCAACAGTGTCATAAGCTTTCTTGATGTCTAACTTGTAGATGAGGTTGCCACCCCTACAAGGTCTGTCCAGATCCAGCAGTAATTCTTGGGCAAGCACGACATTATCAGATATGGATCTGCCTTTCACAAAGGCAGCTGGTTATGAGTGATGATCTTGTCCAGATGGGGATGTAACCTTTCCACCAAGATTTTACTGATAATCTTACTGATTACTAAGGTGAGGCTGATGGGTCTGAACTGGTTCCAGTCCTTGGTGGCAGAATTCTTGGGGATGAGAATCATAGTGGAGGCATGGAAGTATTGGGGCAGATCAAATCCCTGAAAGTAGCTTTGGATGGCTTTAGTTACGTCAACTTTGCATATGTTCCAGGCTTTCTTATAGAAATCAGTAGAGAAGCCATCAGGGCCAGCTGCTTTAGAGCTGTCAATGGTATTGAGAGCCAACCAAATCTCTTCCTGAGAGGGAATATCATCCAGAAGGAGAGACTGGGTGTAAGCAAACTCCCTACTGAAGAGTTGAGAATCAATGGTTGGTCTGTCAGTAGGGATGTGTGTGAGGAGGTTCTTGTAAAACTTGACAGCATCCATGGCAATCTCATCCCCATCTCTAAGCAGCTGCCCATGCACATTCACAATTGAATGAATAGCATTGCATTTCCTCCTGTAATTGATGAAAGCATGGTAAATTCTGGTATTCCTATCTCCCTCTTTGAATTGGCTAATAGCCGATTTCTGCCTGAGGAGCTGATCCTGCCAGTCAATAAGCGTAAGAATTTTTTCCCGGGCATTCACAAAATCCCCACAACTAGAGTCATCAGCAACAGCAGCAGTCTCAAGATCAGCAACAACCTTTTCAGCTTGGGCAACTTCCTGAAAAATGTTACCAATGGTGTTCCAGCTCCAAGACCTAAGCTTCCTTCCTACACGCAATTGCATCTGCTGGAGATTACTGAGTGGATTGTCATGGGTCCCAGGGACCCAATGTTCAGCAACCAAAGCAAGGAAATTGGGATGAGATGACCAGAAATTAAGATATCTGAAAATGGGTGGTTGAGAGACCTTGAGGGAAGCAGTAATGGTAATAAGGAGTGGTCTGTGGTCAGAACCAGCAAAGTTTAAATTGGATATAATAGTGTGAAGGAAGTTTTGGTGCCAATTATGGTTAACTAGGAATCTATCAAGCCTTTCCCAGATTTTGCCTCTTCTCCATGTAAAGTGATTCCCTTGGAAGCCTAAGTCAAATAACCCAGCTCTTTGAATGTTGTCATTGAACTCAGTATGTTTAGTGAGGAGAGGGGTTCTCCCCCCAATTTATTTAACAGTAGCAGCAATGCAATTAAAATCTCCCCTAATCTGCCAACTGGAGTGATCACTAATGCTGATTCTATGAATTTCAGATACAACTCCTGCCTTGCACTCTTGGTGCACCCAGCATACACAAAAGTGACAACTAAGTCAAAACCATTCAGGTTGAGTTGGAGATGAACGAATTGTGAATGATCAATCTTCACACTCCACTGAATCTCCTTCCTGCAAATAATCCAGATTTTGTTAGAAATATTAGTAAAAAGGGAGCACCCAGGGAACCTGGATAGCCATCTCTTCTGGTTATTCCGAACCATGGGTTCAAGTAAAGCAATACACCAAAGTTGGTGTTTCTTGTAAAGATGAAGCAATCTTTTGTAAGAGAGGGGGTGAGAAGCCCCTCTAATATTCCAACAAAGGAACTTAAACATCAAGGGATTTTTGGGGTGGTGTGGAGTGATAGAGGTGGGATTGGGATCTTGTCCTGCCCCTACTGGTACCAGGAGGGGAACCTTGTTGAGTAGAATTTTCATTACTTGTATGTGGTTGGGGGGCTAATTTAATAAGTTCAGATGTTAATTTTTTCTTCTTTTTTTCCTTTTGTGTCTGCCAAACACCTTCCAAGTTATTCTGCATAGTGTTAAGTGTGTCCAGAGCGGGAACAAGTTCCTGTGTTGAATTCCCTTCCTCAGCTCCTTCTACCAATTCAACTTCTGTTGTGGTTTCCTGATTAATATGCTCCTTACCTTTTTATTGTTGTTGCCATTGTGTGGAGGGTATACTGGTTCTACCCCTGTAATTGAGCCTCCCCCTATGTTTTCCCCAGTAAACTGCTGAGGTTCAGTCTCAATAGAAGTGTCAAGACTTTGTTGAGGAGGAAGCAACCCACCAGAGAGCCCAGGGTCTTTAGATTGAGAAACCACTATTCTGGCCTTGTTTGGTTTTTTTGGTGTGGGCTTCAGTCTATAACACTTCTCTTTTAAGTGGCCAAACATTCTACAATGATGGCAAAAAATGGGTTTATGCTCTAGAATCACTTCCTGCCAGAATCCTTCTCCTTCATCTGAGGTTGTAATCCATATTTTATCCAGTTCTAGAAGGGAAACATCTCTTTTCACTAGGACTTTAGCAGCAGTGGGGCTGCCCATCTCATAAGTTGGGGAGTCCACTCTTAAGGAGTTCCAAGTGCTCTGCTGATTTGAAATATGGCATTAGTGTGATATAACTGTATGGGGAGATTAGGAAAAGTAAACCACATTGGCTTAATAGGGGGCTCCTTGGAGGGATCAAAGCCTGGATACCACATCATTAGTTTCATAGTAGTTTTGGCAATCTGTAGAACTTCTAGAACTAGAAGCCTGGCATAATCCTCTTCACTGGATAATCTAATCAATAGATGTTTGCCATCCTTGATTCCCAATTTCCATTGGCCAACAAAGTGCATCTGCTCAAAGAACTGTCTGACCAGTTCCATTTTGGGGTGCCCGAACTGAAACTGGCCAATGATGGTGAATTTAATAGCCTCAGCTAGCGAAGTCATCTCCTGAGAAGTAAAACTGACAGTAGGTCTACCCTCTTTAGAGCCAAGGGGTCTAATAAATGGGCAATCTGACTTTCCAGCAGCAGCATCATGTAACATTTCAGAGAAAATTAAGTGGTCAAACGACTTTGGAGCCATTAAACCTTTGCTGGCAGCCGAAGCATAGGTGGATGAAGCCCCATTACAGGGTCTGCCATTATTGTGGTAGTCAAACATGGCGGAAGGAAAACTCCCTCCCCAAAGTGATGGAGAAAGAGAAACCTCCACCCAACCAATCCAGCAGGGGAAAGGGGCACCAATAGAACAGCAGAATAGCAAAAATTTGAAAAATAATTAGCCCAGGAAGACCAAAAAACAGCTGGTCAGCAAATCAACAGCCCTATGAGCAAGGAAACTCCACAAAAAGCCAAGTTGGAAGTCAACCACCAAGGCAGCAGAAACAAAAGCCAGCCAGAGAAGGGTCAACCCAATGGAACAGTAATATGATAGGAGGGGAAGCCCGGGAAGACTCCACCACCCAGAGAGGAGGCCAAAGAGGAACACCACCTCCTAAAACCCTTACCTGACCACCCACTAGCACCTCCAGAACTGCAGCCGCCACCAGGATCATCCATCAAACCCTAGCAGAGCCTCTCTCACCTCAGCCGCCACCATGGTTTATATATATGTATATATATATATATATATATATATATATATATATATATATAGATTTAGTTTTATAATAAGTCACACAATTAAATGCAAGTATACATATCACTCAAGTAATACAGGACTCTAGTAGAGTCCTGGAATATCGATCCTACAGGGAGGCTTCAATTTTATTGCGTAGCACAGAAATAACTTATCGAATCATAGCACAATTGCAAGTAAGTTTAATTCTTAAAATAAAGACTAACAGTTGTAGTTACTATTTCTACCTAAATATGTTCTAAACTCTAGCAAGTTGACCTAACAAAAGACTAAATTTATAATAAAGTTCAGTTGCAAGAAAGAGTCTTCCTCCTTTCCAATCAAAATGTGATGATTATTGTGACATAGATCAGTGATGCAAAATGTATTGTGCCAAATAAAAGCATACCTATTCTTTACCAATATTGCAGCATATAAAGAACATTGGTTAATTCTAAGTTTAGTCCCCAAATCTGTGGTTAGGCTAGGAGGATACTGGCTCTCACTCCAAAGCTCCAACTTCCCTTCACCTGAAGGTTAACTCTCGCTTCAGTTTCCAAACATTAGGACTAAATTGAGGATTTCATCCTGTCACTCTGAAATCTCTAATTTTATAGCATAGCACAGAAATAACTTATCGAATCATAGCACAATTGCAAGTAAGTTTAATTCTTAAAATAAAGACTAACAGTTGTAGTTACTATTTCTACCTAAATATGTTCTAAACTCTAGCAAGTTGACCTAACAAAAGACTAAATTTATAATAAAGTTCAATTGCAAGAAAGAGTCTTCCTCCTTTCCAATCAAAATGTGATGATTATTGTGACATAGATCAGTGATGCAAATGTATTGTGCCAAATAAAAGCATTCCTATTCTTTACCCATATTGCAGCATATAAAGAACATTGGCTAATCCTAAGTTTAGTCCCCAAATCCGTGGTTAGGCTAGGAGGATACTAGCTCTCACTCCAAAGCTCCAACTTCCCTTCACCTGAAGGCTAACTCTCGCTTCAGTTTCCAAACATTAGGACTAAATTGAGGATTTCATCCTGTCACTCTGAAATCTCTAATTCTGCGCCCATCAAAGTATATTTCCCTAGTTATTTGCACTCAATCCCCATGAACTACATCTCTCATTCATAGACATTGAATGTGACCTTTACTTTTGTTTTGGAACTCATAATCCTTTCAGAAAATATGTTTCCCAACAAATTTTAACAATTCAATTGGCCAGATCATAAAGCAAATGAAGTTTGAAGTGAAAAGGTCATCACAAATTCTCCATAACATCATTTCCATATCACATCATCAACACATAACATAAAAAGGAGAAAGACAAAGAAATCTACTCAAGACTCATGAGGAAAAGATGACAAAATATGGATTTTATATATAAAAACAATGTCATCCAACAGAGTAATGTATAGATAACTTATCTTAAACTCTTCCCCAAATGAATATCAAGAAATTCCTTTGACTCCTCTTCTTTCTTCACAACAGCACACAATCCTCTTTTTAGATAAGTAAGGAAGAAGAAATCTATCACTTTTCCTCTCCTCTCACACTCCTTAAAAGAGCAAAACACAAAACCTAAACTTCCTAAACTAAATGATAAGACACTCACTAAACTCTAAACTACTCTCTTTTCTTCTCCTCTATTCTCCTCTTAAAACTTGGCTTCAAAAGTGTTTAAATTCAGATAAAACTGAAATTCCAAGAGTTTCCTCAAGCAACCTTTCAAAATCCGCTCAAATACATTGAATCTAGTTTAAAATTGAGATAAGACACGGTTCGGCGCTGGATAGGGCGTCGTTCGGCGCATTATTCCACCGAAACAGTCACAACTCTCTAGAAAATAGCGTGGTATGGCACTAGTGACAGCGACGTTCAGCGCTACTTCAATAAAATGCACTTTTGTTCCTTCTTCCTCCAAATTTGCTCCCTTTCGCTTCCTTTTGCTCTAAAGGGCTAAAATCATTGTACCTGCATGAAATCATCAAACATACCTTCCTTTAAAGTGTAATATCATCAAAAACAGGTATGAAATGGATATTAAAAAGCTATCAAATTTTTAGTGGATGAAGCTCCCCCAAGCTATTACTTGTCCTCAAGTAATTTTAGTTAATACATAAAAAAATGATCCAATACAATGAACTTTCTTTCTATAATGTCGTAATTTTGATTTAGATAAGTACAATAATAAGATTTTCAAAAAGATCTTTGAATAATTCAAGTAAATTCTATAGGTGTAAGATTATCTAGTAATCAAGTCTAAGAGTTCTAGCCTTCTATTCATTTTTAAAAATGACTGTAGATTGTCCTATTAAGGCACTTAAAAGAATTACACGAAAAGAAGTTTATGAGAACACTACTTGTAAAGATGTTAATCCACACATATAAGTTCAGGAAAGTAATTAAGTTTTTCTCTTTATGTAGGTTCAAGTGAAGCCAATTTTTTATTAGGCATCTCCTCAAGCTTCTTCTCACTTTTCTTTTCTTTTTCTTTTTCTTTTGCTATTCTTTTCTTTTCTTTTTTTTTCTTTTTCTTTTTTCAAGTGATGATTACTGTATCTGGATAGCCTTTAATGATTTTGAACTTCACCCTTCTCACCCTAAATTTGAAACTTACCACATTACCTTATAGGCATTTCTTTAGTTTATTAATGATTCATCATAGAGTCTTAATCCTTTCCTGTCACATAAAGTTTTAAGATTCTTAATATTGCAAACAAACACTTTTCCTTACTTTGAATAGTTAACTATAATCCTATTCTCTTATACCAAATATCTTAGCCTACATAATTACTTTCATTACGAAATACTTTCATTCAACATTACAAAATACTTAAATAAAATCAAAATACAGTTATATGAAATTGAGTTCTATTATAGGAAATCATGAAAAATAATTTTGAAAATATTTTTAAATGAGAACAATTAATAGTTAATTCTTTCCCTCCCACAAACTTAAGTTTTTGAATATCAATACAATTTATATGGGAAGAAAGAAAAGATATAAACATATAACTCATACCTCAATATGTTGGGCTTTTCATACTTTTGAGTTTAAGCAGGTTTTCCTTTATAAAGCAGAACAGTGGATCTGAAATAATTAAGAGTTTTTATATACACAAATATGGGTTAGAAATTTATAAGAGAGGAAGTTTAAAAACATGAAACATAAACTATGCACACAATATTAACATCCAACTGTTACTATCACAAATTAAACTAACAAACCAAAAATATGAAAATTGTACTATAACATCACATACATCACAAATCAACATAAAGTCTACTACAAACACAACTAAATACAAATTACATCACAGATACTAATCAGAAATATCAGAGAGAGTCTCAAGTACATCACAAGTACAAAATACAAATACATAACAAAGTATAATGAAAATAAAACACCAACTACCAATCTTCTTTTGCGGGAGCTTCACCATCATCAAGTTCTTCAGGCTGTATGGAGTATACTAAGGGTAAGTAGGAAATACAGCACTTGTGTCTCCCATGAAAAATCTCATCTGTGCGTCATGATAAGCTATCTTCGCACTTGATAATCATCATTTATCTTGTTCCTTGCTTCTAGTCCCTCTACTCTGGTGTTCAACCTTTCCAACTGATCCATAACATCATACAGAGTAGGCTCCCTAGATGTAGATGGTTTATCATAACTAGAGGAAGGCTCATCAACTTTCTTACTCCACTTCCAACTCACATGGGCTTCATATGTTTCAAATTTTGTTTAGTAATGGGCTTTAGGGGTTGGATCACCTCATCATTATCTTCAATCACTACACATGCCTGAATACATAAAGCATGAACTAGGCTGGGGTGTCCCAATCCACCTATAGTCTCTCCTTTTGAGTTTGTCAAAATACTTTTATGAATAATAACCCCAATATTTATATTCTTCATGCTCTGAATACAATAATTTATAACAGTTCTATCAACAGTAAACTCACTGTAATGGTTGGTATGCAAAAGTCTTGCAGAAATAAAATAATGTCAGGCTTTCAAAATAGGATTCAAAGTAGAAAGGGGAAATTAACTTTCATTCTTTGTTTAACTTTCCATTCCCCTTTTTTGACAGTCAAATAGTTTATAATCTCATCTAATGCTTGATTCGTGATATAAAAATTTTCATATTCACAATGGTAGGGTATTCTCAACTGATAAAATGCATTTATGCTGGAAGGAGTGAATTCAACCATTTGGCCTCTAACCAGAATATATTTACTCTAAGAATAGAAAAGATTAGCATAAAATTCCTTGAAATTCCCTAGTATTGCTTCAGCAGTGAAACAACAGAAAATTTCCCATTGACGATTCGTAATCAGTTCTTCAACCGCACCTGCAGGATTATCAAAGGTTCTCTCTTGAATTCATTTTTTATTGCTAAGAAATGTACTACAGCAGGAATAAGCCTTGAAATTCACAAATTTATTTTCATCAAACTCAAATTTCATCTTCCACTTTGAAACTCTTGGAGCCATTTATCTAAAAAATACGAAATTTATCCAAATCAATTTTAAAATTGTAATGTAATGGACTCCAAGGTAAATTTAAAAAGATAAAAACTCAAAATCTATGAAAAATCTCTAAAGTTTCTCCAAATACTTCAAAATTTCAAATCTTCCTAATGAAGGAGATTTCCACAGTCAAAATCAAAAAGTTTTAGGTTAAAGTGTAGTTCTTACCAAGAGAAGATGAAATTCGAACTTTTCTGGCCATGAAATCGCTTCAAATCCAAATGATAGTGAGCCCTAGGTGCAAAAATCGGCTTTGGCTAGAGGTAGAAGATGATGGTTTGGGCAAAAATGGCGGGTCACAGGGTTAAATCATGAAAATTTGGAGTTTCAGGCCTTTGTCCCGGTCGACCGCTATCTGGCGCTAGCGGTAGCGCCGTTGTGCATTTTTCTGCTCTAATTGCCAAACTTTCTGTTTTTGACGTAGCCTGGCGTGTGTGACAGCGCCGTTTGGCGCCAGTTCAAAAACTGGGCTTCCAACTTTCTTTGGTCTTTTCAAGCCAGCACCAATGTCTAATTAGTCTAATTAAGCATTGAATAACATTCTAAAGCCATGGTAAATGATCTTTTTAGCACAAACAACACAAAACATCACTTTCACATATAAAATTCAAGTGTCAGACACATACACATAACACTAAACATTACATATCATCAAGCCACATAATCTAAAATTCAACGTCAATCACAACCACAACACAATAACACTGAAAACCAAACAAGAAAGCATGTCCAAATATAAAATCCAAGCAAAGCAAAGTAAACAAACACAGAAATACAATAATCATGTTTTCATTATTCCTCAAAACTATCAACAACTCTACGATCTCCAAGTGATTGAGCGTGAATGAACAGATTGTAGAATGGACGAAATAGAAATTCTTCAGTAGAATCCTCTTCAGTCCAACCTTTACTTTTCATCAATCGCGTCAAACCTTCTTCAAGATATCCAGAATGATCAAAGTGCTCCGTCATTCTCCAGTCCAAATGATTAAAGAAATAAGATAAATTGTTGATTGTATTCATCAAGTGTTGTAATTCCTCCTCCAATTTTTTTTTCTTCAAGATAATCTGTGAACTTTCAGGAAAGTAAGGAGGAATAGGTGTTGACCTCTGAGATGGTTGATCTTCAATAATGCTCATGTCATTCATATCACCAACTTCCTGGTTACTATATGCATCTGCTAGGTCTATAGGCTTCCAAGGTAGAAGTACTCTTTCCCAGTTCTCATATGACACATGTGATTGACTGCAGAAGAGAAGTATGATGGAAGGATTTCCAAGCCCATATTTTGATCCGTGAACGATCTATCCCAAAACAAATTTAACAATTTTTGAACCAACATCAATAGGCATTTTCATTTTAATACAGTAGTTCAGAATAACACACTTCTTAGTTACTTTACTGATTTTCATTGTTTTGAGCAACATGCACATATGAAATAATGTAAGTGTTTTGACGTAGGATTTAGCAGTGTGGTTAAGAAACTTATATACCTACTATCTCTTATCTCTCATTCATCACTTTCATCTGTCAGATATCTATATATATCATTCATATTGTCCTTCCTCGGGGTAAAATTTGAATTGTGGCAGATTGACACATTCTCAATCATGTATAAATCACTAATCTTTGCAGGAGAAAATGAGACAAACCTACCTCGCACATAGATTGATCCTTGGTTGATTCCATGAAGATTCGCATAAAACACCTTAACAACCAGAACTAATACGGCGGTAGTAGTATAACACGATACTTCCCAACGTCTCTGAACAATAATTTCATCAATTCTAGTCGTGGGAGAATTCGTACCTCGATTCATAAAGCCGTGTTCCTTAATTAATCTGATTTTCAAGATATTTTTTGTTGACTAGATGCTCTGCCTCAAAACTGACAAACTTTCTTTGGTTGAAAACTTGAAATCTTAAAGTTTCTATTGAGTCATAATCCATTTGGGCAAGAATTTGGATCTTCCTCTTTGTTCCTTTGGTAGTTCCTGCATCTAGGGGCCTTGTTTGGGAGTTCTAATGGACGAGAAATGATTTCCTGAATAGCGGTGCTGATAACAGCGCCGTTAGGCGCTAATTCAAATTTCGCCAAACTTGAATTCATCCAAATTCTTTCTGAATTTTGATTCGATTCATTTCTTAAATGTTGTTATAGATATTTAAGGAAGAATAAGACTTAATTAAGTAACAAAAAAACACAAATAACACATCAAACATAGCAAATACTCAATAATTTTGGGTTGCCTCCAACAAAACGCATGGTTTAACGTCGTCAGCTCGACATAACTTTCAGTTATTCAGGTTGATCCAACATTAAAACATCTTTAAAATTAGGTATATTCCCTTCAAAATATGGTTTTAATCTTGGACCATTAACTTTGAATATTCTTCCAGATTTAGGTTCTTCGATAATCACATCTCCAAACTGACACATTTTATGACAATGGAATGTCCTGTTCATCTAAATCTCAGTTTCCTAGAAAATAATTTCAATGTTGTATTGTATAATAAGACTTTTTGTCCTTCAAATTCCTTTTTGAAAATCTTCCGATCATTCCATATTTTTCTTCTTTCTTTTTATATTTTATCATTATCATATGATTCATTTTTTATTTCTTCTAATTCATTCAATTGCAACAGTCTCTTCTCACCAGCATCTTTCCAATTAAAATTTAATTTCATTATCGCCAAACAGGATTTATATTCTAATTCAAGTGGCAAGTGATAGATTTTTCCAAAGATTAATCTGTAAGGGGACTTTCCTATAGGAGTTTTATAAGCAGTTCTGTATGCCCAAAAAGCAGATCAATCCAATTTCTCAGGATTAATGACTTTCTCCAAAATTTATTTAATTTCACGATTAGATACCTCTGCTAAACCATTAGTTTGGGGATGATAAGCTGTAGAGATTTTATGCATAATATTATATTTTTCCACCAATCTCTGAATCAAATTATTCTTAAAATGGGATCCTTCATCAGTGATGATTACTCTAAGCATTCCATATATTGTGAAAATATTTTTCATCAAAAACCTCGAAACATTTCTAGGATCACACCTAGGTAAACTTATTACCTCAATCCATTTTGATACATAATCAACATCAATCAGTATATATATATTTCCAAATGAAGGTATAAATGGTCTCATAAAATCTAATCCCCTTGCATCACAAACTTCTAATTCCAAAGTAAAATTAAGAGGCATTTCATTCTTCTGGACATATTACCTATTCTCTGACGTCGATCACAAGTTTTGATAAATCTATAAACATCTCTGAAAATTATAGGCCAATAAAATTCATATTGCAAAATTTTATGTGTAGTTCTGTCAATTCCTAAATGTCCTCCAAATTCAGAATCATGACATTCTCGAATAATTCTTTCAGTTTCTTCATAAGGCGCACATCTCGTAATAAATAAGATCTTTACATTGCTTGTACAGATAAGGATCATCCCAGAAATAAAATTTAGCATCATGCTTAAATTTTTTCTGCTGTTGCAATATTAAACAGGTGGTAAAATATTACTAACGATGTAGTTCACAATATCAATATACCACGGTAAATTTCCTTCAATAATATTATATAATTGCTCAACAGGAAAAGTTTTAGTGATTTCCTTTTCAAAGTCATCCAAATTTGGTTGTTCAAGTCTAGATAAATGATCAACTTTTTGATAATCGATCCCTTTTCAATTACCGATCTCTAAATCAAATTCTTGCACTAAAAGCATCCATCGAATCAGTCTTAGTTTTGCATCGTTCTTTTGCATTAAATATTTAATAGCAGAATGCTCAGTATGCACTATACATTTAGCTCCAATTAAGTAAGATCTAAATTTTTCAAAGGCATGAACGATCGCTAATAACTCTATTTTGGTAGTGGTGTAATTAATTTGAGCATTAGTAAGAGTCTTACTAGCGTAGTATATAACTTTAAACATTTAGTCATGTCTTTGCCCTAAAATAACTATAATAGCATAATCGCTAGCATCACACATTAATTTAAATGGTTTCTCCCAATCAAGTGAAACTATTATAGGTGCAGCAATTAATTTTTCCTTTAATAGATCAAAAGCTTTTAAGCCTTCATCGTTAAAATCAAATTTCCTATCTTTTTTTAAAAGTTGGCATAAAAGCTTAGTAATTTTTAAAAAGCCTTTAATATATCGCCTGTAGAATCCTACATGTCCCAAAAAGCTTCTTACCCCTCTCATAGTTGTTGGAGGTGGTAAATTTTCTATAATTTGAACTTTCGCAGGATCTACTTCCATGTCATAGTCAGATATTTTATGCTCAAGCACAATTCCTCCTGCAACCATAAATTGACACTTTTCCCTGTTTAGGACTAAATTTGTTCTGTCACATATCTCTAAAACTTTTTTCTAAGTTTCATAGGCATGCATCAAATGAATCTCTAAAAACTGAGAAATCATCCATAAACACTTCTATTCCATCATCAATTAATTTTCTAAATATGGACGTTATGCATCTTTGAAATGTTGCGGGTGCATTGCATAATCCAAAGGGCATTCTTCTAAAAGAAAAAGTTCCATAAGGGCTAGTAAATGTAGTCTTCTCTTGATCCTCGAGAGCAATAGGTATTTGGTGAAAACCAGTATATCCATCAAAAAAGTAATAGTGCTTGTGTCCAGCAAGTTTGTCTAGCATTTGGTCTAAAAATGGTAAAAGAAAGTAATCTTTTCTGGTGGCGGCGTTTAATTTTCTATAATCAATACATATTCACCAACCAGTGACTTGTCTTGTCGGTATAATTTCATTTTGATCATTTATGTCAACAGCCACTCCTTTCTTAGTAACACAATGAATTGGGCTTATTTAAACACTATTAGAAATAGGATATATAATTCTAACATTTAACCACTTTAAAATCACTTTTTTAATCACTTCTTTCATAATTGGATTTAGTCTCCTTTTTGGATCAACTCTAGGTTTATGTTGTTCATCCAAAAAAATTTTGTGCCTACAGATCGATGGATTGATTCCTTTAATATCAGCTATGAACCAACCAAAAGCTTTTTTGTATCTTTTTAAGGTGACCAATAATTTTTATTCTTGATATTCATTTAAATCTGAAGATACAATGACTGGTAAAGTAGATGAATTATCCTAAAAACATATACTTTAGATGATTAAGGAAAATTTTCAGTTCAAGTTCGGGGGTTTAATGGTATATGGAATTAAACTTTTATCTCCATTTTCCAAAAGTATCCAATCTTTCAAAATTTTCTTGAACAAATTATAACTTTTCATTTGTCCCATCATCAAAATCATCTTCATTTTCACTTTCAAATTTATCCTAATATTCCACATTTTCTTCAAATACTTCTTTAAAATAATCTTCTCTCAAATAATCGCAGATTTCCATTCGAAAGCACTCATCATCTTTTTCAGCTGAAGGTTATTTCATAGATTTCAAAATATTGAAAGTTACCTCTTGGTCATTAACTCTCATAGTTAATTCTCCTTTTTGAACATCAATCATTGCTCTCCCAGTAGCAAACAATGGTCTTCCCAAAAAAATTGGAATTTCTTTTTCTTCCTTCATATCTAATACAATAAAGTCCACATGAAAGATAAATTTATCCACCTTTACTAATACATCTTCCAGAACTTCTTTAGGATAAGTGATAAAATGATCAGTTAGTTGAAGAGTCACAGATGTAGGTGAAATTTCTCCTATTCCCAATCTTTTGAAAGTTAATAAAGGCATAAGATTAATACTTGCTCCAAGCTCACATAAAGCTCTTCCGAAAAATTTCTCATCTATAGCACACGGGATAGTGAAACTATCTGGGTCTTTAAGTTTTTCTGGAAGCTTCTTCTGAATAATTGCACTACACTCACTACTGCTAAATGCAACAGTCTCGTGGTTTTTAAACTCTTTTTTTTTTAAGAATATCCTTCATAAACTTTGCATAATCATGCATCTACTCTAAAGCTTCAACAAAGGGATTATTAATCTTTAATTTCTTAAGAATTTCCAGAAACATTGCAAATCTGTTATCCCTGTTCTGTTTCTTTAGTCTTTGAGGAAATGTAGGAGGAGGTTTTTCAACAGTTATCTTTATTGGTTCTAGCAGATATTTGTCTGAATATATCTTATTAGAACCTTTCTCAATGTCCACTTCCTCTCTTTCAACTTCGACTTCTTTTTGAACTTTTGGTTCCAATTCTTTTCCACTCCTTAATTAAATAGCCTTAATTTGCTCGTTATTTTAATCTTTTGGGTTAATCTAACCATTGCTAGGAAGATTTCCAAAAGGTTTATTATTAAGCACAGTAAAGATATGTCTCAATTGATTCTCAATGTTCTTCATTGCAACAGTTTGAGCTTGAATTTGATTACCCATATTGAACATCATTTCTTCAGTAGAAAACTTCTTCTCCTTGAATTATTGATTACTATTAAAACCAGGAGGATAAGAAGGACTATAATTGGTATTTCCTAGGTTGTTCAGATTTCTAACTGGATTCATAGGATTGTTTCACCATTGCGGGTTAACAACAACATTAGTGTTATTCCACCATTGCGGGTTAACAACAACATTAGTGTTATTCCAGTTAAAGTTCAGGATTATAATTATTCGAATAAGGGTTATTGACTTTGTTATTTATGACATTCAGGGTTGGAGAATAATTCATTCAATATTGATCTATTTTCTTGGAATGTGCAGCAATTTGAGAGACTATCATTGTTAACGCATCAGAATCATGAATACCGACTACTCTCTTAGGATTTACCCGCTCAGAGGGCCATTAAAAATTATCAGTAGCCATCTCTTTAATTAACGAACATGCTTCATCAAAAGGTTTTGACATTAATGATCCACCTGCAGCAGCATCGATAATTGATCTCAAAGATCCCACTAATCCATTTTAAAAGGTTTGAAATATTAACCAATCTGGTAAAGAATGGTGTGGAAACTTCCTCAGAAGATCTTTAAATCCTTCCCAAGCTTCATATATGGATTCTCCATCAAACTGCCTAAAAGATATGAAATCATTCCTCAGCTTAGTAGTTTTGGAAGGAGGAAAATATTTTGATAGAAACTTTTGTGAAAGCTCTCCCCAAGTTCTGATAGATCCAGGTGCTAGCGAATTTAACCACACCTTATCCTTATCCCTTAGGGATAAAGGAAAAATTCTATGTTTAACAGCATAGTATGAAACTCCATCATATTTAAAAGTAGCACACAGTTCTAGAAAACTAGCGAGATGTAAATTAGTATCTTCATTAGGTGTTCAACCAAAGTGTATATTCTGTACCATTTGGATAATAGCAGGTTGAAGCTCAAATGAATTAGCAGCAACATCAGGATATTGGATAGTTAATTGAATTTCATCTGCTATTGGATTAGCATAATATTTTAAAGGTCTTGGTATATTTTCATTTTGATTGTTTAAATTGTTCGCCATTTTGTGAGGATTTGCAGATTGTTTTTGTTGTTTTCGAATTTTTCTACTAGTACGCTCTAATTCAGAAGCGTAAGGCACTAAACCTATAGATCTGATACTATGCAAACAAACACAATAAGCACACTAATAATAAATAGACACACACAATTATGGCTTGCAATTCAAATATAAGATTTAAAATACTACAAAATTAAATTTTAACAGTTACTATTTTTTTATAGTACCTCCCTAGCAACGGCGCCAAAAACTTGGTGCAACTTTTTAAATTTGCTAAAATTAATGAACTCAGATTTAAATATATATATTGATATAGTTTTATAACGAATCACACAATTAAATGAAAGTATACGTATCACTCAAGTAATACAGGACTCTAGTGGAGTCCTGGAATATCGATCCCATAGGGAGGCTTCAATTTTATGGCGTAGCACAGAAATCACTTATCAAATCATAGCACAATTGCAAGTATGTTTAATTCTTAAAATAAAGACTAACAATTGTAGTTACTATTTCTACCTAAGTACGTTCTAAACTCTAGCAAGTTAAACTAAGAAAAAATAAAATTTATCATAAAGTTCAGTTGCAAGAAAGAGTCTTCCTCCTTTCCAATCTTAATGTGATAATTATTGTGAAATTGATTAGTGATGCAAATGTATTGTGCCAAATATGAATATTCCTATTCTTTACCCATATTTCAGTGTATAAAGAGTATTGGCTAATCCTAAGTTTAGTCCTCAAATCTGTGCTTAGGCTAGGAAGATACTGGCTCTCGCTCTAGAGCTCCCACTTCGATTCACTTGAAGGCTAACTCTCGCTTCAATTTCTAAACATTAGGACCAAATTGAGGATTTCAGCCTGTCACTCTGAATCCAATTCTGCACTTATCAAAGTATATTTCCCTATTTATTTGCACTCAATCCCCATGAACTACATCTCTCATTCTTGGACATTGGATGTGACCTTCACTTTTGTTGTGGAACTCATAATACTTTCAGAAAATATGTTTCCCAACAAGTTTTAACAATTCAATTGGCTAGATCAATTAAATGAAGTTCAAAGTGAAAAGGTCATCACAAATTCTCCATAATAAATTGGCACATCATTTCCATATCACAACATCAACACATCACATGAAAAGGAGAAAGATAAAGAAATCTACTCAAGACTCATGAGGAAAAGATGACAAAATATGGATTTTATATATAAAAACAACGTCATACAAACAAAGTAAAGTAAAGACAACTTATCTCAAACTCTTCCCCAAGTGAATCTCAAGGAATTCCTTTGACTCCTCTTCTTTCTTCACAACAACACACAATTCTCTCTTTAGATAAGTAAGGAAGAAGAAATCTCACACATTCCCTCTCCTCTCACACTCCTTAGAAGAGGAAAACACAAAACTTAGACTTCCTTAACTAAATGAGAAGACACTCTCTAAACTCTAAACTACTCTCTTTTCTTCTTCTCCTCTCTTCCCCGCTTAAAACTTGGCTCCAAAAGTGTTTAAATTCATTTAAAACCAAATTTCGAAGAGTTTCCTCAAGCAACCTTTCAAAATCCATCCAAATACATTGAATCTAGTTTAAAGTCGGGACAAGACGCGGTCCGGCACTTGATAGGGCGTCGTTTGGCACATTATTCCACCAAAACGGTTGCAACTCTATGGAAAATAGCACGGTTCGGCACTGTTCAATGCTAGTTCAATAAAATGTACTTTTTTCCCTTGTTGCTCTAAATTTGCTCCTTTTAACTTCTTTTTGCTCCAAAGGAGTAAAATCATTGCACCTGCATAAAATCATCAAAAATACATTCCTTTAAAGTGCAATATCATCAAAAATAGGTATGAAATAGATAGTAAAAAGCTATCAAATTTCCAGTGGATCAACTACCGATCCAACCATCCGCTCTTCATTTTTGTCATCATCGAAAAGTTTTTTTGCTTTCTAAAGTGTTAGTAGATCCTGGAGCGTCGCTTAGCATATTGAGTATATGGACGTTATCTTACATGGACATCGACGTACAAGAGCTCACTACGGATAAGATGATGCTAAGAGGATTCAACCGGAAAGGAGAAAGAGCCCTTGGATCTATAACACTGCAGATGAAGGGTGGAGATCTAGTAACAACTGCAAAATTCCATATCATCAACGCAGATACTTCGTTCAACACCTCGCTTGGTCGACCGTTGCTTCATGAGTACAATATGGTCCCGTGATCGCTTAACAAGTGCATCAGGTACTACAGAGATGGACATGAACATTGCATCAAGGGTGATCTACATCCATTATCAATACAAGAAGTGGGCATTCACGAAATGCAGCATACTACACTCCCCCAAAGAAAACAGTATTTTTAAGAGAATTTGTGACAACCAAGTTGAAGGTTCAAGAGAAACACAAGAACAGGGCCACTCACATTCGCTTCAATAGTCTCCCACCACTCCTTCGCAATGAGTTGGTGGAGGCTCTTTTAGCCCACGCATCCGAGATCGAGGTTGGGGACGCAGGCGAGGGAGAACTCACCGCATTATTGAACGGATAAAGCCCTTGATCAGCATCGATGTTGAAGGAAACTCTGAGGAGGATGAATTCAACAAAGAAACAATGATGATAAGTCAAAAGAAGCCTCTGATCAAGATCTCTTTGGAAGACACAGAGAAGAGTGAGTATGAGTCAATATATGATCAGAGTAACCATTATGATCAAGCCATGACACTAACTCCGATCCATCCTCAAATGATCAAGATTATGGAGGTCAAGGAAGTTCATAACGGTGGCTTTAAATCGATCATGTTTTACTGAGACTCTCCTTCTAGTTCTGAACCTTGTGTAATACTTGAAGAAAATGACTCAAATGAATTAATAAAACTACCTTTTTGTTACTTTTTGCCATGTGTACAAAAGTTAATTCAACAGGGATATGTTCCAAAGAAAATTTTAAAAGATAAGTTACAATCATTTGAAAAATTATGAAACTTAAAAGGAAAGAAACTCAATTCGAAAGAAGGTCTTGGGTTTGGAACGATTAGATCGGTCGATGACTCAAATTTTTGTATAGTTGTTACTAGTCAGTCATAAGAAAATTGCCTTGATATTCAAGATGGATTTGAAGATCAACTGATAGATGTTTCTCCGCTAGAGTTTGAAGAAGAAATCAAATTAAAAGTGGAGGAATTGGGGGAAATCAACCTCGGGACTGAGAAGCAGCCCCGACCAACTTTCATAAGTTCACTACTCCATGAAAAAGAGGCTACAGACTCGGTCAAGTTACTGGCATAATTCAAGCATTGCTTCGCTTAGAGCTATAACGAAATTCCAGGATTATCTCAAGATGTTGCAGTGCATTGTCTTGGAGTGGATCGAAGTACAACGCCAGTAAAGCAAGCTCCCAGAAGAGTGTGTCTCGATATAGAGCAGCAAGTCACAGCTGAGATAAAGAAATAAATATACGCTAACTTTGTACAAGAAGAGTTAGCCAACGTTGTTACAGTAAATAAGAAAAATGGGCAGATTCAAGTGTGTGTCAACTTCAGGGGCCTAAATAAAGCATGATCAATGGATGAATTCTCGTTACCGATACTGCAACTAATGGTGGACATTGCGTCAGCACATGAGATCTTCTCTTTCGTGAATGGATCTTCTAGTTACAACCAGATCAAGATGGCACCAGAAGATGCAATGCTTATAACATTCAGAACTCCGATCGAGATTTACTGCTACACCGTGGTGTCGTTTGGATTGAAGAACACTGGAGCCACATAACAAAGAGCAATGAAAAAATCTTTGATGACCTCATTCACAACCAAGTGGAATGTTATGTGGACGATTTGATCATCAATAGTAAAGTGAAATAATACCACCTATATGATTTGAGGATCGTATTTGAACGATTATGACAATACAATCTCAAGATGAATCCTTTAAAGTGCGTTTTTGGCGTTACTTTGGGGAAATTTATCAGATTCATTGTCCGTCATCGGGGAATCAAAATTGACCCGGATAAGATTAAAGCTATCTTGGAAATGCCTCCCCTTAAAGCTTTGAAATAATTATATTATTTTCAATGTAGATTGGCATATCTGAGATGCTTTATTTCTAATATGTCAGGGATGTGTCTGCCCTTTTTGAACTTACTTTGAAAGAATGCCAAATTCGTTTGGGGAGAGCAGTACCAATGGGCTTTCGAGCATATTAAACGATACTTAATGACACCTCATGTTTTAGCTGCACCTATCTCGGGCAGACCTTTGATACTTTGTACTGCGGCTTTAATGAGTCACTTGGAGCCTTACTCGCCCAAGTTAATGATGAGGTTTAGGAAAACACACTCTACTACCTAAGTCGACGTCTAATAACGACGGAGATAAAGTATTCTCCAATTAAGAAACATTATCTAGATTTAGTTTTCACCGCTTAAAAGCTTAGATATTATATGTTGTCTCATAAGGTCAACCTGATTTCAAAAGTCAATCCGCTGTAATATTTGATGACCCGACCAACACTTTCTGGACGCTTAACAAGATGGTCAATGATTTTATTGCAGTTTGAAATAACTTTTGTGCCCCTTCGTAGTATCAAAGGGTAGATTCTCGTAGACTTTCTTGCAGCGCACCCGCTATTAGCTGAGTCCCCTCTCAATGAAGAGCAAATATTACAAGTGGAACAACCTAGTGCCAAACATTAATAGATGTACTTTGCTGGAGTGTCATCGGCTAGAAAAGATAGAGGACAACAAATAGTAATTCCTGGCAAAGCAGAAATCAGTTTAATCTTTGTGAAACCAAATCAGAGAGTGCTAAAATTCTCCTACAACTTGATAGAGTCATGCACCAACAACGAAGCAGAATATGAATCTTTAATCACTGGTTTAGAATTGGTAATATTAATGAAAATAGTGGACATTGTCATTTATGGCGACTCAGAACTCGTCATCCAACAAGTGGCAGGATAGTATAAGCTTCAGAAGCTAATATTAAAAGAATATCATCGATATACGATGAAATTGTTGGAGTAGATCCCCAGTACGATGTTTTATAGTATTCCTAGAGCGGACAATGCCCATGCAGATGCATTAGCGAAGCTTACTAAAGAATTGGCTTGTACACTCGAAGATTCTATAGATATCATTGTGCAAGGACGTCAGATTTTATCAAAGATCGACCTCAACAATTTCTACAAGCTTGGAAAAAAAGAGCTAACAGCTACAGTGATGATACAGAAGATTGACGTCAGCCATTAATGGAATATTTATAGACAGGAAGTTTGCCAGAAGATAAGTCAACAACGCAACAGTTCAGAAGAGGGCTTTGTCATATGCCTTAACCGATAACGTTCTGTATAGAAGATTCTTTGATTAGATGTGGTTGAGGTACCTGAGCAGAGTAGAAGCGCAGAATATCATCAGAGAAGTAAATGTCAGATTGTGTAGAGCTCACCAGTTAAGGCCAAAAATGAAAATGAAAATTAAGTGATTTGGATACTATTGGCCAGCAATAAAGACAGATTGTATGCACATAGCTAAGAAACATCATGAGTGCCAAGAACATCGAATGGTCTTGCACCAACCTCTCAATGCTCTACACCCCACGATTGGCTCATCACCATTCGAGTGTTGGGGCACGGCTATAGTGGGTCTGATAGACCCTCTATCTTCAAAAGGACACAGGTTCATACTCGTAGCTATGAATTACATCTCCAAATGGGCAGAGACAGTTCTGTTGAGAGAGGATACATCACAGTAGGTCTTACAGTTTTTCAATAATCATATCGTCTACCGCTTCAGTGTGCCACAAAGGATCATTTCAGATAATAAGTCTGCCTTCAAGAGTACCAAGATTAACAACTTCATTAGAAGGCTTGAGATAGATTGGCGATATTCAACCATCTACTATCCGAAATCAAATGACTTGGCAGAAGCCTTCAACAAAATGCTCGTCTAGAGTTTGATGAAAATGCTTGATGACAATAAAAAAGGATGGCACGAGATGTTACTGGAAGCGTTATTTGCATACTGGATGACAGTCATGACACCAATGCAATCTACACCTTATGCACTCGTGTACGTGTTCAAGGTAGTACTTTCTTCAAAGGTTCAGCTACCGTCACTCAGGATCGCCGTCACCAATCAGATTACAACAGTAGAGAAAGCCAGACTTTTACTTGCAGAATTGGAAAGCTTCGAACAGAAGAGGTTGCTCGCACAACAAAATTTGGAGCTTTATCAAGAAAAGATGATTCAAGCCCATGATAATTGGTTTGATCGAGGTCGTTCAAAGTCGGTGACCTTGTGCTTGTTCTTACAAGGCCTATTCTTGCACACCGAAAGATAGGTGGAAAATTTGAACCAACCAAGGAGGGACCATTGGTGGAGAAGGTTTACTCCGGTAGGTCGTACCAGCTAGTGGATTCTCAAAGGGATAGACCCATGTTACTGATAAATGGATGTTACATGAAGAAGTACTACACAATGTAAAGAAGTTCTAGAAGAGGATTTTCCGAAATGAGCCTTGTGGTCAGTGTCTGTGACTAGATCCGAACTTTGTAATAAAATAAATTTGAATAAAATAAAGTAAAATTTCTCACAAGATAAAATACGCTTATTAAATCTCTAATGTCAAATTCTATAATAATTATATTAAATAATATAATGGCATCAAAATAACTACAAGAAGCATTAAATAAAAATAATAGATTTGTTATTGTTCTTGTTCATGCAAAGTACCAAACCCAGACATTTCCCTCTATTTTCTTGTGTAGGATGTGTTAGGCCGTAAGTTGGTATTTTCTTCCAAAGATGACTTGGACCTTGTGCTTCGAGGAGGTTGCAAAAATGAGATTAAATATGAAAATTGGTCGTGAGGAGGCTGGGCAGACATCAGGACAAGAAGGCGTCAGTGGTTTTGTTCACTCACATTTTCCCGCTGGCAAACATTGTCAAATTCCATCAATGATCACTATTGTATAAGGTGCTCTCATCACCGCTACAACTGAGAGAGTTTCAAATGCGCCATTTTCGCGTACAAAATGAAGAAATGCATATCGTTGCAAGCACTGCCTCTTAGACAGGATGGAGAGGAGACAGAATCTGAAGTTAGCCGCGAGCTACCACATATTCCAGTGCAGTTTTATGAGCCAAAAATGAAAGAAACTGATGACAGCTCTGTGCACACAAAGATTGAGCCAAAGACTATTGAGGACACCCCACCGACATGGGATCCGATGAAATAAATTTTTACAGGGTGCGCGACTTGCAACTTGATTCTACCTAGACAGCCTTCAGTCACAAGGGTATTTTTAGATGCCCATAGTGTCATGTTCTACAGTTAGAGGAGTACGACAAGTTCGAGGCATAGGAAGCTACTTCGATAATACTCAGGAGTAGGGAGCATCCTGATGTAGAGCCTTACGTACCATAGTTTGTTCTGCCACCCCTACAATGAGGAGTCCCGGACTATGTGATGGCTAAGATTAGAAGAGTGAGGAAGAAGGAATTCAAGCATTATGAGTAAATCCAAGGAAGATTCTTCAATGTTTTGGAAGGCCTAGAGCTTTACACAGATGTATTTTCAATGAATGAGCAAGAGAAAATTCTTAATTGTGTTTTCAACTTTTAAGATTTGGGCAGAGCAGGTCGTTTGAAGGAGAGAATATCCACAAAGCTGACGAAATGGAAGAGAGGAAAGGGCAGGGTCACCATTCAGTGTGGGTGTCGCTATAACTTTGCGAAAGATTGACGGTAATCCCTGAAAGATTCTACAACATGATGAGGTAGATCTGATGCTGCATCAAATTAAGAAGAAGATAAAGAGAATAGTCGAGTGGCATGTACTGCCTGTGGACTATATTCCTAGTAGTTGCATTATAAACATTTATGAGGATGGGGACTGCATCCCACCTCATATTGACCCCATGAATTTCTGAGGCCTTTCTGCACCGTCTCATTTATAAGTGAACGCATTATATTGTTCGGCTGGGAGATTCAGATTGTTGGGCCAGGAGAGTTTCGAGGTTCCGTCGATATCCCTTTACCAGTCGGATCAATGTTAGTGTTGAAAGGAAACGGGGCGGATCTTGCAAAGCACTACATCCCAAGAGTTATAAGACAAAGAGTTTCAGTCACTTTCATAACGATCAACGAAGATAAGCAGTTCGAAAGCCTTTGTCCCTTACCGCTGTGATAGCAGTACCTCCGGTTGTTTGCAAGGGGACTTTTGTTCCAGAGCGTAGCCTTGGTAGGTTAGCTTTTTCATGAGATGGCCTTAGATGGCAGAGTTCTACTACCTCCTGCACTAGTTAACGACAGTTGTCATCGCTTTCTATACCAATATGATATGATATGTTAGATTGGTTCAGCTATGTACACTCGATCTACTTTTGGATCATTATTAGCATGTGATCAGTTGTACTACTGCCTTCAGGAAAATTAGTGAAGATTTTTGTTTCAGCTCACCGAATTTTTTAGAAATATTTTCTATGGCGCAATGGTTGAAAAGTCACAGGATCATACGTTGGTTCCATATTAAAACGAACAAAGAATGATACAAGAGAAGATTAAAAAGAAAATATTAACTAGTGGAAAGTTTTAAAATAAAAGAAAATAATATCAAGGAAAATTGAATCTGAAATCGGATATCCCCAAATGAAATGAAACAAATTGAAAGATAATGACAAATTGAAAACAAATGACAAGATAACTATTTCTCAAGTCTATGAGTCTCTACACTCATTCTAAAATTTTACATATCCAAAAACATTCTGTGAATTTTGGCACTTTACGCAACATCACTTCTCATAAATCTGAAACATCGCCAAATTCTATAGCTCTTGTAATGACTACAAGATTTTCTTCAAAAGCTAACATCAATCTTCCTCTAAATCCTTTCATATAAAATCCTGGGATCAGAACCTAAATTCTGGTTCCCTCCCTTGGGCTGGATGTGAGTCCTTAAGCATTCCTTCCTAAGATTCCTTCAAAATCCCTAAATTTTTGCATCCTATCCGAGAAATTTTCCGCCTTCCATGAAATTCCAGAGTCAGAGCATGGTCATCCGATTCCTCCAAAATCTCTAAATTTCTGCATCCTATCAGATAAATTTTTCTGCCTTCCATGAAATTCCAGAGTCAGAGCATGGTCATCCGAGTCCTTCAAAATCCCTAAATTTTTGCATCCTATCTGAGAAATTTTTCGCCTTCCATGAAATTCCAGGATCAAAGCATGGTAGTCTGATTCCTTAAAAAATCCCTAAATTACCACATCCTACCCAAGAAATTTTTCTGCCTTCCAAATAATTCCAGGGTCGGAGCATTGTCGTCTGATTCCTTCAAAATCCTTAAATTTTCACTTCCTTTCCAAGATATTTTCGCATTCACGATATTCTGAGGTTAGTACCTAAATTTTGATTCTCATCTCTAAGATTGGTACCTAAAATACAGTTCTCATCCTTTGGGATTAGTACTTAAATTCTGATTCCCTCCTTTTGAGATATACCTAAATTATGATTCTCATTGTCGAGACTGGTACCTAAATTCTAGTTCTCATCTTTTAGGATCAGTACTTATATTCTGATTGCTTTCTTTCAAGATCGTTACATAAACTCCAATTCTCTAAACTCCAATTCTCATTTCCAAGACAGCTACCTAAATTCCAGTTCTCATCATTCGGGATCAGTACTTAAATTCTGATTCCCTTCTCCCGAGATCGGTACCTAAATTTTGTTTCTCATTTCCAAGAATGGTACCTAAATTCTAGTTCTCATCCTTTGGGATCAGTACTTAAATTTTGATTCCCTTCCCTTGAGATCAGTACTTAAATTTTGTTTCCCTCTTTTCATGGATGGTACCTAAATTCTGGCTCTCTCCCTCTACACTCACTTGGACTCGAAAATTTCCATGAAATCAAAATTCTCAAAATCAAAATCAAAAATGAAAATTTCACAAATTTGAAATTCTATAAAATAAAAATTTCCAAAAACTCCATAAAGCTTAAGATCAAATTCAAACCTGAAATCCAAATATGAAGTCAAATCAAATCTGAATTCTAATTTCAGTTTCTAATTTTGAATTTCAAATCAGATCGGGCTCCTCCATAATTTGGAAGCTTGAAATTCATAGCCCCATAATGAGGATATCCCACCTCTTTTCCCTAGCAAGAGTTCCTGGGTTTAAATGTTTTCAACCAGATAATCTTAAATAGAAACCTCCTCGTTGAATTCTACATTTTATCTTGAGTTTTGACTAAAAAAATTATGTTAGTGTTGTTGATCTTGTTAGTCAACACCAATATGTGTGGTCTGCCTATCCGACACACCGCACCTATTGGGGGTCCATTTGTTGACCTCAATTTTGTTGAGGTCCAGTCTCTCTTTATAATAGCCTAGGGTCTAGCCATAGGACTTTGCTGGTGACTATCTTAAAGGACTAGCAATGGGACCCTTACCCAATAGAAATTCAAAAACACATTTTTACTTTAGTTGAAGTTTTCAATTGCTTAAAGTCTAACCTCTAAATGCTCAGAAGGATGAGACCAAGCATTAGGATGCTCAAGAGGTGTTCCCTATAGGATGGTAAAGCCTTATGACTTACCCTGGATGGTCTGATAGAGGCTCACACATCCACTTGCACATTACACTCACATACACTACTTCACAACCCTAAACAAAGCTTCCTTACACTTGATCCCCTACTCTTTTGGAAATCATGTGGGTGGTTTCCCCAAGTTCTTAGCCCCAGCTAGGGTTTGGTTAATACCAGTTCATGGAGGGTCTAAATGGGGAATTTTCTTGGTTCATGGTTCAAATGGATTATCAATTCCTTTCAACCCCAATTTTACCAAAAATCCAAACTTTTGACCCCTTTGCACCTTAACTTTCTGATTGACCAAATTACCCCAAAAGCTAAAATTTGCCTAAAATTTCTAAAATCAAAAAAATTTATGAAAATCTCTTAAAAATTATCCCAAAACATTCCTCACCATATAAAATACCCATAACACCACTTTTACCAAAATTCCCAAAAAAAGCCCCCAAAATACCCAAAACCAAAATGCCCCTCTTAGCCCAAAAATTCAAAAAATTCCCAAAAATTTCTAAAACCCTCCAAATATTCCCAATTTCATTTTTGAACCACCACATGGACCCAATTTGACCAAATTGGCCCAATTTAGCCAAAAACCCCAAATTGACCCTTAAGGCCCAAATTGCCCAAATCACCCCAAATGTCTACCAAATTGACGTTAATTCTCCTCAATTCTAATTCCAAACTTTAGTTAAACATCCTCAATCCCAATTGAAACCAAAGTCAAGTCCAGTTTTACTTAAATTTAAGCTCAATTTCAACCCAAACCAAAAAGACGTAATTTCGACCCTATTGCCCAATTCCCCCAAACTATACCTAATGTCAATCAATTTCCCCCAATTATGAATTCCAGACTCTTCATGACATTTCCTTAAACAAATTTGAACCATCAATGGCCCCTCAATTTAGGCCAAAACTTCACCCAAATCCAACACAAGTAAAAATCCCTAATTTTGCCCCAAATTTGCATATGTCCAAAATCCATCAAATTGAATGCCCTCACCCCAAAATTGACACCCAATTTATGTTTAGAACGCTTTATCATATCCTCATAGACCTTTTGGAACCATCAATTGGCTCTTAGCCCCACTCTAGTCTAATCCAAACCCAAGCTAACCCAAATGTCCCAAAATTGACCAAACACCCAAATTTGCCCAAATGCACTTCCCAAATCAATTCAAAATCACTCCGAACCTTATCCAAAGGACTTATGACAATTATTTACATCATGTTGAACAATCAATTGGGCCAAAACTAAGCCCAAGGCCAACCTGGCCCAACTTGAAACCACATGACCTAGAATTGAACCTATGAGCCAAGTTAACCAAACCTACCAAAATTAATCAAACCAAAACCTCCACAACCACCAAATTTACCCTAGGAACAATCCTAGATTTCTCTAACCCACCCTAATCAAGCCATGGACCAAGGGTCCCCCAAATTTGGGGATCCCCTTCCTTAAATGAGAAAACCCATAAGAGATTTGTAA
Organism: Papilionanthe hookeriana x Papilionanthe teres; assembly: GCA_022702705.1. Taxonomy (NCBI): domain Eukaryota; kingdom Viridiplantae; phylum Streptophyta; class Magnoliopsida; order Asparagales; family Orchidaceae; genus Papilionanthe; species Papilionanthe hookeriana x Papilionanthe teres. The sequence continues at coordinate 112,292,375 of CM040430.1, read as the reverse complement.
TCAATCCCTAACCACTTAAGTTTACCCCACTCATGGCCTTGCCCACCTGACCACTGGCCACCTCCCCTGGCCTGGAAAGCCAGCCTAGTAGCCGGAGGAACCCAAACTGAGAGCCACCCCAAGCCAAGCTCAGCCAAATTGACCCATTCAATGTTTTAAGTTCTGGTTTCTCATTGGAGCTGATCTGCCTTCCACCTAAGAAGACAATTCCACCCACCAGCAAGCCCTGAGCTTCACCAGGCAGCCATGGCTATAAAAGACATCCTTCACGGCCAACTGAGGGTGCTAAAAATTTCTTAAGGAAACACAATCAAAACCTCACCAAAGCTCATCCAGACCTCCCTGAACTCAAGTTCAATGTTTATAGCCACCCAAGCCTTGTGCCCTGAGATAATTTTCCCACTGAAATTTCAGCCGAAACAAGGCAATTTCAATTTTATCTCCTCCCTGCTATAAACCCCAAAACAACTTGCTCTACACTATAACCAGAGTAGGAGAAGTTCCCCCATCAAAGCCCCATCACAGAGAGCCCCCACACTATACTTTATTCAGCACCCGAGTACGAATCTGGTCGAATTTAGGTCCAGACACTTCACCACAACAAGAGGCTTCATCTTGAGGTTCGTTGGGTCCAATCAAAGCTGCTACAACCATCTCATTGAGAACTCCCATCTAGACAAAGGTATTGAAATCTCTCCCTCTCCCGAGCTTGTTTTGATTCTCCATGCATGTTGGTTGATTTCAGGCTAGATTAGCCCTATAGATAGGTTTGTTTAGGTCAGATGAGTCTTTAGAAACAAACCCGAAGTGATTTGGTTGAGTATCGAGCGAGATATTAGGTCTAGAGTGTGGACGGTTCTCTGTGCACACAGGTGAAGATGAAGACCAAGGACCGTTTGATCTCGCGTGTATCAAAGGGAGGGCTGAAATTGCATCGGACAGACTTCTTATGCATAAAGCACGGAGCTGACTCAGATGGCCGTGTCCAATAGAGCGGTGATGCTGGAGTTTCAGAGCACCGTAGGTTGAGATGGAAGACGCGTGTTTAAGTAGGAAAATATAGACTTATTTAGTTAATTAAATCAGTCCAACTTTATAAATCCATAACTTGGCATAAAAAACATAAAAATAAAAAAAGACTATCTTGCTCAGTGAACAAAGTAGAACAATGTGGAAATGGTTTCAATTTTATTTGATGTGTATTATATTTTTATTTAAATAACTAAAATATTTTGTATTTGGATTCTTCATTAACATAGACATTTCACTATGACCTGAAATTTTAGGCTTTTGTTCCCTCTGTCATGGGGGATCTTCTCTGATTTTTCCAAGTTTAGTGGAGATTTCTATGTGGAGATATTTAATTTTCATGTTAATCACTCTTGTTTTTGTTTAAAATTTATAAAAATTAAAATACTCATCAGATAAATATAAGATTATTTTGGTATGTTACTTGTAACTAGGGGAACAAAAAAAAATTAAAACTTGATTTAAATCATTTATAATATTCTAATATCCATTAAACCCTAAAACTAAAAAGAAATTAAATTGGGTTAAATATAAATGAAAATAACTTAAAAATGGTTCTCCACTGTGGTTTAGGATTAGAAAAACTCCCATAAAAATTTTGAAGATATTTAGAACTGATTGGGCCACTTAATGAATTTTCTAAGTTAAATATCACCTTTAGTAAGTTAAATATTTCCTTTGGCATTAAATTAATTCTAATAATTAAGTTACAACTAAAAAATTTACCAAATTGGTTTTAGGAGTTCTCTGTAATCAGAGAAACATAAGAAAAAAATAGAATTAAAGTAAAATTTTCATTTTTAAGGTTATCTTAATTATTTAAATAATTAAAAATTCATAACAATCATAAAGTTAATAAAATTGATGAAAATGTTCTAAATTGCCTCATAATTACTTAGGAACAATTGGAATAATTTTCCTAACTCTCTAAGTAAAGATATTAAATTTTTAAGGGTTAAAATAATTTATAAACCTTAAAAAGGATTTTTCCCTGATTTCTCACTAAAATAATTCTAGTAATTGAAATATAAATAAAAAAAATATAAAATTTGTTTTCTGGGTCCCCTGATCTCAAAGAGATTTAATAAAAATACAAAACTTAATTTTTAAATTAATTAATATTTTATATATAATTAATACTCTGAAATTTAAAATAGTTATAATAATTAAATTAAAATTCAAAATATCATGAAATTCGGTCCAAGTGGTCCCCGATCTAGGTGAATCAACCGTAATTTTCTTAAAAATAAATATTGTGTTTCGATAGATTTATAAAATTACCTTTGAAAATCCCAATTTTCATATTAAAAATAATTATATAAATTAAATAAAATTTGGAAAAATCATATTTTCTCCTCTGATATTGTAATTAACTCATAGGTAAGGTACCGTAAAAATTTCAAAGTCATTTGAGTTAAATTTGATTAATTAGGACGTATTAAGGCCTTGGGTGCAAAAGTTGTAATTTTGAAGAATTTAGACTTGATCATTATTTAGACTTAATTAAAGTGGGAAATGAGAAATGAATGATCTTTAATTAACATGATTGAATGAAACATAATGGGATGAATGGTAGAAACCAATCTCACTTTTGTCATATTAAAAGATAAATTTGTAATTTCTTTAAATTATATTAATTTGGAAGATAATCAAAATTAAATGATCCTCAGTTAGTGTTTCATCTTTGGAAGATGATATTTAATGATCTAAAACCCCTAATCAGTGGTTTAATGATAATTCAAATATTTTTATCATAATCATCAAAGTTAATTTAACTTATTTTTATAAAATATAAATATACCCACTAAAGCCTTAAGGGATTAGTAGTGAACTAGGCTTAATTAAGAATTTGACAAATGAGGTTTAGAAATGAAAGCTTAACTAATATCAAACACTTTTTTGAAACACTACAGGCCCAGATTTAAAAGTAAATTAGCAAATATTCTTAATAAATTATTTTGACCCTAGAGGCCTTTACTCATATAATTCATAAATATAATATCAAGTGATAGTTACCCCACTTTTGGGATGATTAAAATATCAATGTTTATTGAGCATAAGGGTATGAAATTGATAAATCATTTAATGAGTATGATAAGTACAAATGAACTCAAGAAAGTTCAAAAAGGTTGTGGAAATATTCAGGTATTCTCTGGATCTATTCATAAGTCTTTTGGAGATCTTGCAGGACAATTGAACTTATCATATTTATTAAAGGAAAGAATCTCTAGAATGAATAAATTGAACCCACCATGTTATGACATAAGACTTAGTAGGTCGATGACGAACCTATCTACTGGCTTTACTTTCCTGCAAATTATAAATGATTATTGCAAAATATACTAAAGTTTCAGGTGGAGGAACGAGAAGACTTGCCAGGTACGCTTTTATAAGTTTATAGTACTTTCTTTTTTGTGCTTTCTTTACTTTACCTTTCTTACTTATAAGCTTGCATGCTAAACAACAAATGTCACCATGCATGACAACCAGAATTTTTAGGATAGCCACCAAACTGAAATCAAACCAAAATAAAATTTAAAACAAAACTAGATAAAATTCACCGCCACAACAACCAAAATATAAAACAACTCAAAATTTAATCACAAACAAACAAAATCACAAGTGCAACTAAATTAAAATGTCTCTTTGGATGATAGGGAATACCTCAGAGGAGGCAACCTACGGCTACTAACGAGCTTTCCCACGGTCTAAATGAAGGTATGAAACTCATTAAGTTGAGTTCAGTAAATTCATCTGGACTAAGTGATTCTGAAGAAAATGGTGGTGCCAGAATGAGGGAACTGTGGGATCCTATTTGGTGTCGTCATAATCAACTTAAATATTCCCCTAATAAGGCATTAAGAAACCTCAATTTAAACATTTTCTAAAACATGCTACTTCCCCCAATCTCTTCAATTTGACACTTCTACAACTAAACCTGCTGCGGCGAAGAGCTTAGAGCTTGCATAGTTGGCATCGCGGCCATCTTCAACAACAAAACTCCTTAGAATTAAACTACAAGCCATAGGACTTCTAGGTAGCTTGCCCAGTGCAGCATAAATCCTCACTTTATCTATTTAGGCCCTTGCACCCTATGTAATATAAGCTTTAACTCTTCTTAGGTTTCGAGGTTGTCATCAGATATGACATAAATTCTCCTATCTTCTAGGCTATTCACATGATCAATGTCAAGTGAATGTAAGCTCTAAATAATCAAATTGGTAAGATGGAATACTAAAATAACTATCTCAAGTTGAAGCCAAACCATAGGATAGTTTAGGAAGACACTAAGATTTTTCTTGGAGCAGTGTTTTCCCTTCGCTTTTCCTTCATTTGGATTCCTATTATAAATATTCTGATACTTGAGCCACTCACCTATTGGATTATCTATTACCACATTTTCTTAAAGATCTTATTCTTTTAGAAATCATGAATATAATATTCCCTGATTTATATCAAGAGTTTTCTTAGGTGACCTCGGTTATCTAAGGTGTAATTAACTATAGAGGCTTACCCTTATAGGAAACCTAAAGACCTCAGTTTAATAAAAACTCTTTGTAATTCTTTTATATTATATAGGGAAAATTATCGGCCAACATAAATGGTTCGTAGACCAAATGGATGTCATGAATTCTTTAGTTTTTTCGATCAAGCCTCACCACTGAATGACTTTTATATATGCAAAAATTTATGAACCTAGACTTATATATTTATAATGATTTTACAAAGTCACAATTTTAAACGCAAGTATACATATCACTCAAGTAATACAGGGCTCTAGTGGAGTTCTGGTTATGGATCCCACAGGAAAGATTGATTGAAGAAATTAATAGATTTTCAAATTAAAAGTAATTATAACTTTTATTTCTTTACAAAATTTAGATTTTAAGTTTAATGAAATTTCTACTAGATGTAAGTAAAGCATCAATAAAATAAACGTTAATGAAAGTATAAATAAAACAACTTTCTCCTTTTAGACTAATCCAAGATTTTTTAGAATAACTATCATTCATGGAGAATTTGAGATTATGGTATTGAGCCAAATAGAAGCAATCCTATTCTTTACCTTCGCTCGATAGTATAAATAACATTATCTAATCTATAGATTGGTTCAGGATGCATTATTAGTGGAATGGGTTAATCTAGACTCACACTTCTAGATGTCCAAGGGTGGTTATGGTCGGCCTTACTAGTGACTATTTCCCTTTCTGTAAACCAAATTATTAGATATTAGTCTGTCACTCTAAAAACTAATTAATTCTACGCCTAATAAACAATATCCCCCTATTTATTTGCACTTCACCTTGAATAACCTGCTCAAGGCCTTCGATTACCCAAGGATCCATGTGATATTTACTAGTTAAGAACTCATCTCCGGATAGGTCTCAGAATTCTTCAATAGGTTTTAACAATTCAAATTGCCAGTTTAAATAGTAAATTAAGATTAGGTATGAATATCATCGCAATAATTTTAAAATTAAGTTAAGTTCTCTACAAAATCAAATTATCTTATTATCTTTTCATAGTTGAAAGGAGAAATAAAAGTAACTACTCATAACACATTGAATTCACACAACAAAACATATTTATAAAAATTTGAACTAATCCTTCAAGTAATCCTTTGACTCCTACTGACTCCAATGCAAAGCACAAGACTCCAACAACACTAACACTTACAAACTCTAACTTACTACTCAAGGAATTAAGTAGTAACACTCAAAATAACTAAAATAAACTCACTAAATACTTAAGAGGAATATATTGTGGCTCTCTAAAACTATCTCTGGATGCTGGAGATCTAGAGGGAGGGGTCGGTTCTCTATAGAAATGTCTCATATTTATAGAGCTTCAAAAATGACCAGGGGTTCCTTAAGGCACCTATTCAAAATTCGTCCAAATTCAATGAATCTTCTAAAAAGTAACTATGGCGCCTAGGCGCCGCGATCTGGCGCCTACACTCCGGATTCTATGACCAGGACTTCGCACCCCTTCACTTTGGATCGCACCTCTTCGCGATTAAAATTGTTTTCCTGTGTCCATATGCATTGTATCACATGTTATATGTATCAAGAGTAACTTCCAGCCTTCTAGAAGGTCTGATAACTGCTTAACACCGTCAAAATAACTGCCCAAAGTTTACAAAAATCGTAACTGCTTTAGTATCAAACTGGATCTTAGGCGCCGGATTCTAGCGCCTTGGCGCCAGACCTATAATTTTGGCAACTTTGCTTTTTAGCTCTATTTTTGCTCATTTTTGCTCCTTTTTTCCTTCTTGATCTCTTTTTTCATCACCTATATCCAAAAACATAAAAATACCTTTCATTAAAGCATAATATCCTTGAAAATTGAATCATAAATATGGCATAAAAATAAGTACTTTTTAAGTGGATCAAATTCCCCCAAACCTAAACGTTAATTGTCCTCAAGTAACCATTTTTATTACATAAAATGTATAACATTTGGAAAGAAGTTTAAATACTAAGATTCCTTGTATTTTTTGGTTTTATAAATGCTCTAGCAAATCATTAACCAAATTACACTAATTAAGGTTAATTTTAAGAGTTTAAAGAATACATAACTACCAAATCATAAGACTTTAAATATTTCATTTATTTTAAGAATAATTGTAAATTATCATATTAAGGGTACATAAATAATTTACAAGAAAAAGACTTTCATGAAAACTTTTCTAGTAAAGATTCTTGTACATAAAAATAAAGTTAAAAATGTAATTAGTTTTCTTCCTATAAGATAATTCAAGTGAAGCCAATTTTTGATTAGGCATCTCCTCAAGCTTCTCCTCACATTTCTTTTTTTTTTGCTATTTTATTTTTTTTTCTTTTTTTCTTTCTTTCTCCCTTTTTATGGATATTTTTCAATCCCATTTTTTACAATTTGTGAGGATTACTATATCTGGATAGCCTGTTAATGATTTTGAACTTCACTATCCTTAACTTATATTTAAAAAATTATACATTTTCACTTAATTTATATGACATAAGTATTTTTCAAAAATTATTTCAATCTTTTCTTTTTCAAGTAATAATCTTGATTCCTTAGTATTTCAAAACAAAAATTCTCTTTACTATAAATAGAAAATTTTTAATCTTATTATTCTTTAAGTTAAATATTTCTATTCTTAAAATCAATCAAAATTATTGAACTTTTAGTTAAGTTTATTAAATTATTTATAAATTCAAAAATTTAAGTAATCTTAAATAAATTTTTCATTCCTTATGTTATGTTAATATTTGTAAAGAAAATATTAGTAATTAAGGACAAATAATATTTAAATTTCAAAGAATTTTTCCCTTCCTCCAAACTAAAGTTTTGTTGTAAACATGAATCATAAAAATTTCTAAAATATGAGAGAAAGAATAGTATATTTCTATCAGGAATTTTTCTAAGTACATGAAAAATAATCTAGAAAAGAAAATTTTATTTCTGCACATGTTTTTTATGAATATAAAAGAAAGGTCTAAGAATGTATTGAAAAATTTTAGTAAGCACGATCAATTTCTACGAAAAAAATTTTTTTATAATTTTTAAACAAAAAAAAACTAAACTAAATAGGTGTACTGATCACTATACTAAAACAGAAACAAAACATCTCATTACTTAAATAAACTCTAACAATCCAATAATTATCAACACAACAATAAGTGTCTCAAAACAGTGCATCAAACATAAAAACAAATAAATCATCACATACATGAAAACCTAACACACTAACAAAACATAACAGAAATAATACAAATACACAATCCTAGAAGTCTACTCATCACTAGCTGTCTCCTCATCCTCATCATCATCAAAAGAAAAATCTACATTCTTGTTCTGGATATTAAATGGTGAGAATCTAGGGTAGGTTGGGAACTGAACTGAATGATCACCCTTTAGGAATCTAACAAAAGACTCAGAATACTCAGCATCAAAATCACTCTTCCTCTGGGTGTATTCAAAAAGATGATCTAATTTCATATCTATAGTATCGACTCTACACTGGGTTAAAAGTAACATATTTTTCTGCTCTATAAATTTCTTATGCATATTTTCTCAAAAACTAGATGGTGGCTCAGCAGCAGAAGTTGAGACTTGAGAAATAGAAGGTCTACCTGAAGTAGGTAATGAACTAGAGGGTGCGGTAGAACTCTTATCGCGAAGTCGATCATAAATATTGACACTTTCTCGTCCAATGGGCTTGGTAGACTTTAGCTTCTCCTCTGAAAGCTCAACAACAACTCCTGCGCTTTTGAACAGAGAATAAATCAGAGATGGGAATCCCAATCCCACAGAAGTGCTAGAATGAGCAGTGGCCTCTACAGAATCATAAATAATACTCCCAACATCAATTGGCTTCCTCTCCTGTATGCAGTAGTTGAGGATAGCTCTGTCCTTTGTGACCTCACTCAAATGGTTGGATGGAAGGAGGCGAACATAAATAAAGTAATGTCATGCCTTAGAAACACCATTTATCTTAGAAGATGAAAATTTTACCCATTTTTCGTTTTGGATCTTCCAAGCTCCAGTACTATAAGTCAGGTATGCAATAATCATCTCCAAATCTCCCTCAAATGGACATAATCCAGAATAGTAGCACCCGATGTTTGGTGGCAGGCCGTAGAAAATGTTGATTCTCTCAGGTGTAAATCCTACTCCAACTGCTCTCATGAAGATCTCATAATCTCGGCATCCATGAAATTTGCATAAAATTCCCTAGCGATAGGGATAACAACAACAGTAGTGAAGTAACAGAATCGTTGCCAATTCATTGCAACGATCGTATCTTCAATCCTTCCACCAGGATTGTAGAAACTCCTCTCTGAGATAAATTATTTTGTCGTAGCAAAATTGTTGTAATGAAAATGCATTGCGGCAGTGACAAATATGCTACGATCGAAATTTTATCATTCTTTCCCTCGCTTAGATTTTTGGAGCCATATAAATGTAAGAGAAGGAAAACGCAAAATAAATTAAAGGATCAAAAGAATAAGCTTATTTAAGCTTTTAAAAACTTAAATAAAGCTTCAAATCCATGGATTAAACTCCAAAAATCTAAAATTTTCGGTTTTGCTCAAAAGTTAAAAAATCCATGGTGAAAATAAAAAATAAATGGATTAGAAAGTAATCTGACCTCGAGATGAAGAAATCGAGTGATTCCAAGCTCAAAAACTCGAAAAATTGACCTAAAAATGGATCCCTGAGGTTGATTTTCACAAAAAAAGGAGGAAGAAGGAGCTTAGGCATCGTTAATGGCGTTGGTGGGTTTAGATGCCCAATTTTCGGGTGTCGGTCGAGCGCCTAGGCGCCAGACTCGCCTTACCAAAAATTTGATTTAAAAATTGTATTTTCCACCAAAACTTAACAAATTTGACTTCTAATTACTCACATGAGAGTATTACTTCAATTTATAACTTTCAAATATTTCCACAAACAATTAAAATGATAAATTAGATCCAACATTCAAATTCAAGATATAATCAAAGTCTTCAATTCCATTTCACATTTTTTCATTCCAAGCTCAAGAAATTCCAGAAAAAATACTATAACAAGGTTCAACACTCTATAAACAACACAAATAACGCTAATTCAAAGCAAATTCACAATCAAACAACACACTTTGAACAATGAAACCAAACACACAAACTACATATTTGACTTAATAAAACATAATTCGATCACACCTAGAACAAATAAATGATCTATTCATCTCCGATCTTTAAATTTGCATCCCTTTCACAATGAAGTTCGCTAGGCCCGCATGGATAGAAAACCAACGCCCTTGGAAATTCCAAAGCCATCTTCTCGTCAATCCATTTGTTCTTCGCATACATCGCCACTTGAGAATCTTGAAAGGCCGCCATATGATCGAATTGAAGCTTCGTCTGCCATTCCAAGTGCTCGATTTGGTGATACATCTCATGCAGATGATTTCCAATACTTAGTAATTCTGCCTCTATGTTATATGGATGACTGAATAATTTCTCCAAACTTACAGCAATAAATCCATTGAAATAAGGTTGAGAATCTTTAGAAAACTTATCTCTTATCGCATTGTCATGATCTCCTCTCTCCATTGCTTCCAAACTTCTCTTTTCTCCTCCAAAATGAATTGTTCTGAATGAAATTAGGGTTTCTTAGGGATTGGGGATGAAGATAGGGCTGTTTATAGGAAGAATTCGTGTGAAAAACTGAAGATTCTCAATTTTTGCACGAACATTAACTGGGGCGTTTAAGCGCCGAAATCTGGCACCAAGGCGCCGGACCATCGAAACACATGGGTTATGCTGGCGCTTAGGCGCCATGTTTGGGTGCCTAGGTGTCGGAACCACGTTCAACTCCATTTCGCCTATCATTAAATGTACAAAGTTTCAGTCTTAAAATAAGTCTATTAAAATGATGTAATCAACACACACACATCGATTAAGATAAATTCAAATCACAAACAATCATAATGATAATATATGGGTTGCCTCCCACAAAGCACTTTGGTTTAACATCGTCAGCCCGACCTAATCAGATGCATTAATCGGGTAGACTCAGCTCGTAAGACTCCTTGTAAATCGGTTTCATTTCTCTCATATAAGGCTTCAGTCTTAATCCGTTAACTTTAAATATTTTTCCCGTCTTGGGATCTTTAATATCCACAGCTCCATAACGGTATACTTTCTCAATTATAAATGGTCTCATCCATTTAGATCTTAATTTTCTAGGAAAAAGTCTTAAATGAGTATTAAATAATAATACTTATTGTTCAGGCTCAAATATTTTTCTTGAAATCTTTTTATCATGCAATTTTTTCATTCTTTCCTTATAAATCTTTGCATTTTCATAGGACTCATTTCTTATCTCTTCCATTTCATTCAGTTGTAATAGTCGTTTCTCTCCTGCAACATTCAAATCATAATTGAACTCCTTTATCGCCCAGAAAGCTTTATGTTCCAGTTCAACAAGTGACAATGTTTACCATAAACTAACCGATAAGGTGACATTCCGATAGATGTCTTATAAGCTATTCTATAAGCCCATAATGCAGAATCATGTCTATCAACCCAGTCAGTTCTTTTAGAATTAATAGTCTTTTCTAATATTCTTTTAATTTCTCTGTCTGATACTTAAGCCATTCCACTTATTTGTGGGTGATAAGCAGTTCCAATTCTATGTTTAATTCTTAATTTTTCAAGTAATAACTGAATTCTTACATTTCTGAAATGACTTCCCCATCTGTGATAATTACCCTCGGCATTCCAAATCTTGTAAAAATCATTTTCTTTAAAAATTTTGAAACACTTTTGGAATCACAGTTAGGTAAAGCTACAGCTTCAATCCACTTTGAAACATAATCAACTGCTAATAAAATACAAATCTTTCCAGATGATGGTAAAAAAGGTCCTAGAAAGTCTAAACCCCATACATCAAAAATCTCACATTCTAATATATAGCTTAGAGGCATTTCATCTTTTTTGGATATATTCCCCATTCTTTAACATCGATCACGAGTTTTCACATAATATCCAACATCTTTGAATAATGTAGGCCAATAAAATCCAGAATATAAAATATTAAACGCAGTTTTATCCACTCCAAAGTGTCCTCCAAATTCAAAATCGTGACATTTTTGAATAATTGAAAAAGTTTCTTCATAAGGTACACATCTTCGAATCACAAAATCTCTACCTATTTTAAATAAATGAGGATCTTCCCAAATATATGATTTAGAATCATTCAAGAATTTCTTAATATATTTGCTATTCAATCCATACAGAAAAATATTGCTAACCAAATAGTTAACTATATCTGCATACCACGGCGTTTATAATCCTTTAATAACATATAACTGTTCATTAGGGAATTTCTCATTTATGTTTTATTCAGTAATCTTCTCACTATTATTTTTAATTGTTGATAAATGATCAGCAATTTGGTTGTCAGTTCCTTTTCTGTCCACTATTTGAAAATCAAATTCTTGTAAAAGTAAAACCCATCTTATCAATCTAGGTTTAGCATCCTTTTTAGAAATTAAATACTTAATAGCGGAATGATCTGTATGTACGATACATTTGATCGGTCTAAATTTGTCAAAGGCATACACTATTGCTAAAAGCTCTTTCTCAGTAGTAGTGTAATTTATTTGAGTTTCATTAAGAGTTTTGCTAGCATAATATACAACTTTTAAAATTTTCTCATATTTTTGTCCCAATACAGTTCCAATTGCATAATCACTTGCATCACACATTAATTCAAAAGGTTTACTCCAATTAGGTGCAACAAGGACAGGTGAAGTAATTAATTTTTCTTTTAAAATATTGAAAGCATTCAGACAATCTTCATTAAATTCAAACTTAGCTTCTTTTTCTAATAAATGACAAAGAGGTTTAGCAATTTTATAAAAATCCTTTATATATCTTCTATAAAATCCAGCATGACCCAGAAAACTTCTCACATCAGTAACAGTAGTGGGTGGTTGAAGTTCAACAATAATTTTCACTTTTTCTTGATCAACTTCCGTCCCTTTTGTGAAATTTTATGTCCAAGTACAATTCCTTCTGTGACCATAAATTGACATTTTTCCCAGTTTAGAACCAAATTTGTTTCTTCGCATCTTTTCAGAACTTTTGTTCTATTTTCCAAGCAAGACTCAAAAGAAGTTACAAATACTAAAAACTCGTCTATAAATACTTCAATTCCTTTATCAATTAGATCACAGAATATTTACATCATACATCTCTGAAAAGTTGCAGGTGCATTACATAAATCGAAAGGCATTCTTCTAAAGGCAAATGTTCCATAAAGAATTATAAATGTTGTTTCCTCTTGGTCCTCAGGAGCAATGAATAATTGATGATAACCAGAATATCCAACCAAAAAACAGAAATATGAGTGTCCAGCTAATTTATCCAGCATCTGATCCAAGAAAGGTAAAGGAAAATGATCCTTTCTAGTGGCGTTATTTAATTTTTGATAATCGATGCAAATTCTTCATCCAGTAACTTGTCTTGTAAGGATTAATTCATTTTTATCATTAACAATGACAATTGCTCCTCCTTTCTTCGGAACACGATGAATACGACTTACCCATTCACTATCTGAAATAGGATAAATAATTCCAACATCTAACCATTTTAAAATCTCTTTTTTAACAACCTCTTTCATAATTGGATTCAATCTTCTTTGAGGTTCAATAGTAGGTTTACAATTTTCTTCCATTAAACTCCTATGCATACAGATTGAAGGGCTTATTCCTCTTATATCTGTAATAGTCTAACCAAAAGCTTTCTTATAGTTCTTCAGAACTCCTATTAATTTTTCTTCTTAATCTTTGCTTAGTTCTGAAGATATAATCACATGTAAAGTTAACGAATTTCCAAGAAATGCATACTTTAAACGTGCATGTAACATTTTTTATTCCAGTTCAGGGGCCTTTTCAACTGAGGGTAAAAGTATATCATTTTTAGTCGTGTCGAAAATTTCCCAATTATCATGAATGTAATGAGTTTCATCAGATAAATTTTCTTCATTCACTTCTTTAATTTCTATAGTTAATGAGTCATTATATAACATAGATTCATTATTTTTTTTTCAGAAATGACTTTACATTTTCCTTGATAATGCTTTTCAATTATATAATAAAAAATATCCATCTGATAGCATTTTTGTTTGTCAGGATACCTCATTGATTTCGGAACATTAAATGTTATCTTTTGATCATTAATTCTCATTGTTAATTCTCCTTTTTTCACATCAATCACAGCACGTCCGGTAGCTAGAAAAGGTTTCCCTAAAATAATAGGTATTTCTTTATCTTCTTTCATATCCAGTACAATGAAATCTACAGGGAAGATAAATTTATCCACTTTAACAAGAACATCCTCTATTACTCCTTTAGGATAAGTAATAGATCGATCAGCTAACTGAATGGTTATAGTAGTGGGAGAAATCTCTCCTAAGTCTAACCTTCCAAAGATAGAAAATGGCATGAGATTAATACTTGCTCCTAAATCACATAAGGCTTTTCCACAAAATTTTTCACCAATAGCACATGGTATAGTGAAACTTCGAGGATCTTTAAGCTGCTGAGGTAGTTTATTTTGAATTATTGCACTACATTCTTCACTTAATGCAACAGTTTCATATACTTCAAATTTCCGTTTCTTGCTCAAAATATCCTTCATAAATTTTGCATAACTCGACATTTGTTCCAAAGCTTTAGCAAAAGGAATGTTGATGGTAATTTTCTTGAAAATCTCAAAGAACTTAGAAAATTGATAATTAAGCTTCTGATGTTTTAGTCTTTGAGAAAAAGGTGGTGGTGGTCTTTCAACTTCCACTTCAATAGGAATTACAGTTTGATCTTTACTTGGAGAAAGAGTTTCTTTAGGTTTTTCAATCTCTTCAACCTCTCTCTCTTTTTCAATTTCATTCTGAATTTTCTCTTTTAATTGCTTTCCACTTCTAAGTTGTACAGCTTTTGCTTGTTCATGGTCTTTTACAATTTCTTTTGGATTAATTTCGACGTTACTCGGAAGTGTTCCTTGAGGTATGTAATTAATTAAATTAGCAATTTGTCCCATCTGATTCTCAATATTTTGAATAGCAGTGTTTTGACTTTGTAACTGATTACCTAGTTGCAAGATCAATTCTCTAAAGATAACTTTTTCTGTTGATTGTTAAAACTAGGAGGATAAGTTAATCTAAAGTTTGAATTTCCTTGATTGTTCCAATTCCCAGTTGGATTAACTTGATTATTACTCCATTGTTGATGTTCATTAGTCTAATTAAAGTTAGGGTGATTTTTCCAACCTGGATTATAATAATTTGAATTAGGATTATTAGTTTTACTAGTAATAGCTTGCAATGTCTCAATTGTTTGAGAATCATCAATATTTGTAGAATTGTCATTACTTACATGTGATACGTTAATAGCAAAATTATTCAATTTCATAGATATCGCAGCCACTTGTGAAGCTAAAATAGAAAAGGCTTCATTATCTTGGATACTTGCCACTCTTTTAGGATTAACCCTTTCAGAAGGCCATTGAAAATAATTGTTAGTCATTTCTTCAATGAAGGTATAAGCTTCATCAAATGTCTTAGCCATTAAAGAACCACCAGCAGCATAATCTATAATAGATCTAAGTGATCCAATAAGTCCATTATAAAATGTTTGAATAATTAACCAATCTAGTATAGCATGATGAGGACATTTTCTTAATATTTCTTTAAATATTTCCCATGTTTCATAAATTGTCTCTCCATCAAATTGCATAAATGAAGTAATATCATTTCTTAATTTAGCAGTTTTAGAAGGAGGAAAATATTAAGCAAGGAATTTTTGTGTCATTTCTGCCCAAGTTTTAAGAAAACCAGTTGCTAGTGTGTTAAGCCACATCTTTAATTTATCTTTTAAGGAAAAAGAAAAGAGTTTAAGCCTAATAGCATCATCAGAAACATTGTTATATTTAAATGTAGCACAAAGTTCTAAGAAACTAGCAAGATGTAAGTTTGGATCCTCATTTGGTATTCATCCAAATTGATTATTTTGAACCATTTGAATAATAAAAGGTTTAAGCTCAAAAGAATTAGCATCTACAGCAGACATTGGAATACTAATATGAAGTTCATCAGTTGTAGGGTTTGCATAATCCCTTAATGGTTTATAAACATTTTGTTCATTAATTTCTATTGGATGTTCATTATTATTATGTAAGTTAGCCATTTCTTGATATTTTTGAATTTGTTTTCCTTTTCTAATTCTTTTAACAGTTCTTTCTAATTCAGAATCAAAAGGTAATAATCCTTCAGATCCAGAATTACGCATAAAAAAATTAAATAAAAGGACTTGAAAATAAAAAAAATAAAATCTTTTTGGTATTTTTGTTTTTGGTAAATTTTTTGTACTTTTAAAGAAATAAAAGTCTATGTAAAATATTTTTAATTTGAAAATTCTAAAAATTGTCTTTCACTTCCTTCCCTGGCAACGACGCCAAAAACTTGGTGAACGAGTTTTATATATGTGAGAATTTATGAACCTAGATTTATATATTTATAATGATTTTGTAAAGTCACAATTTCAAACGCAAGTATACGTATCGCTTAAGTAATACAGGGCTCTAGTGGAGTCCTGGTTATCGATCCTACAGGGAAGATTAATTGAAGAAATTAATAGATTTTCAAATTAAAAGTAATTATAACTTTTATTTATTTACAAAATTCAGATTTTAAGTTTAATGAAATTTCTACTATATGTAAGTAAAGCAGTAATAAAATAAAGGTTAGTGCAAGTATAAATAAAACAACTTTCTCCTTTTCAACTAATCCAAGATTTTTCAGAATAACTATCATTCGTGGAGAATTTAAGATTATGGTATTGCGCCAAATAGAAGCAATCTTATTCTTTATTTTCGCTCGATAATATAATGAACATTCTCTAATCTATAATTTGGTTCATGATGTATTATTAGTAGAATGGGTTAATCTAGACTCACACTTCTAGATGTCCAAGGGTGGCTATGGTCGGCCCTACTAGTGACCCGTTCCCTTTCTATAAACAAAATTATTAGAATTTAGTTTGTCACTCTAAAAACTAATTAATTCTACGCCCATTAAATAATATCTCCCTATTTATTTGCACTTCACCTGGAATAACCTGCTCAAGGCCTTCGATTACCCAAGGATCCATGTGATATTTACTAGTTAAGAACTCATCTCCGGATAGGTCTCAGAATTCTTCAACAAGTTTTAACAATTCAAATGGTCAGTTTAAAAAGTAAATTAAGATCAGGTATGAATATCATCGCAATAATTTTAAAATTAAGTTAAGTTCTCCAACAAAATCAAATTATTTTATTATCTTTTTATAGTTGAAAGGAGAAAGAAAAATAACAACTCAGAACACATTGAATTCACACAACAAAACATATTTATAAAACTTTGAACCAAGTTACAAATACTTATCTGGAATGTTCCTTCAAGTGATCCTTTGACTCCTACTGACTCCAATGCAAAACACAAGACTCCAACAACACTAACACTTACAAACTCTCACTTACTACTCAAGGAATTGATTAGTAACACTCAAAATAACTAAAATAAACTCACTAAATACTTAAGAGGAATATATGGTGGCTCTCTAAAACTATCTCCGGATGCTGGAGATCTTGGGGAGGGGCTGGTTCTCTGTAGAAATGTCTCCTATTTATAGAGCTTCGAAATGACCAGGGGTTGCTTAAGCCACCTTTTCTAAATTTCTCCAAATTTAATGAATCTTCTAGAAAGTAACTGTGGCACCTAGGCGCCGGATCTGAGACCAGGTCTTCGCACCCCTTCACTTTGGACCGCACCTCTTTGTGATTAAAACTGTTTTCCTGTGTCCAGATGCATTGTATCACATGTCCTATGTATCAAGAGTAACTTCAAGTATTCTAGAAGGTCTGATAACCGCTTAACACCGTCAAAATAATTGCCCAAAGTTGTCAAAAATCTTAACTACTTCAGTATCAAACTGGCGGTTTGGCACCGGATTCTGGCGCCTAGGCGCCAGACCTATAATTTTGGCAACTTTGCTTTTTAGCTCTATTTTTGCTCCTTTTTGCTCCCTTTTCCTTCTTGATCTCTTTTTTCGTCACCTATATCCAAAAACATAAAAATACCTTTTATTAAAGCATAATATCTTTAAAAATTGAATCATAAATAAGGCATAAAAATATGTACTTTTTAAGTGGATCAACCACCAAGAAATATATCCATTCTTTGGGATATATACATGGCTTGCAGAGAAGTGCTTGATTATTTAAACTATTGCATATATGAGATCAGTTTGATTTCATATTTTCAAAATTAAAAATGATGTTTTTTGAAATTATATATATATTAAATCAAATTTATCTTTATCAAAGTATTTTTCTCTATTTATTTGAACTCAACCGCCATGAACTACGTCACTCATTCATAAACATTCATTGTGACCTTCACTTTTGTTGTGGAACTCATAATCCTTTCGGAACATATGATTCCCAACAAATTTTAACAATTCAATTGGCCAGATTAAAAAGTAAATGAAGTTTGAAGTGAAAAGGTCATCACAAATTTTCCATAATAAATCGGCACATCATTTCCATATCACAATATCAACACATCACATGAAAAGTAGGAAGACAAAGAAATCTACTCAAGACTCATGAGGAAAGGATGACAAAACATGTATTTTATATATATAAGCAACATCATATAAACAAAATAAAGAAAAAAAAATTTATCTCAAACTCTTCCCCAAGCGAATCTTAAGGAATTCTTTTGACTCCTCTTCTTTCTTCACAATAACACACAATTCTCTCTTTAGATAAGTAAGGAAGAGGAAATCTCTCACTTTCCCTCTCCTCTTACAATCCTTAGAAGAGAACACACAAAACCTAGATTTCCTGAACAAATTGAAAATTTACATTCACTCCCTCACACTCTCTACTCTCTTCTCCTTACTAAATCTTCCCTAAATATAGTTTAAATCCATCCATAACAGATTTTCCAAGAGTTTCTTCAAGCATCCCTCCAAAATCCAGCCAAATACATTTAATCTGGTTTGAAATCAAGATAGGGCACGGTCTGGCGCAGGATAGGGCGCCATCCGACGCTATTTTCCCCCTTCTAGTTCAAAGTCTCTGTAAATTGGCAAGGTCCGGCACTGGTGACAGTGTCATTTAGTGCTAGTTCAATAAAATGTACTTTTGCTCCTTTTTTCTCAAAATTTGCTCCTTTTCGCTTCCTTTTGCTCCAAAGGCCTAAAATCATTGTACTTGCATGAAATCATGAAAAATACCTTTTCTTTAAAGTGTAATATCATCAAAAATAGGTATGAAATGGACAGTAAAAAGCTATCAAATTTTTAGTGGATTAAGATCCCTCAAACATAACTATTACTTGTCCTCAAGTAATTTTATTTAATTCATAAAATAATGATCCACTGTAATAAACTTTCTTTCTAGAATACCATAATTTTGACTTAGATAAGTACAATAGTAAAATTTTTTAGTAAGATCTTTTAATAATTCAAGTAAATTTTGTGGGTGTAAGACTATTCAGTAATCAAGTTTAAGAGTTCTAGCCTTCTATTCATTTGAAAAATGACTGTAGATTGTCCTATTAAGGCATTTAAAAGGATTACATGAAAAGAAGTTTATGAGAACACTACTGGTAAAGATGTTAATCCATACGTATAAGTTCAGGAAAGTAATTAAGTTTTTCCCTTTAGGTAGGTCCAAGTGAAGCTAATTTTTGGTTAGGTATCTCGTCAAGCTTTTCCTCACTTTTTCTTTTCTTTCTTTCTTTTTTTCTTTTCTCTTCTTCTCTCTTTTTTTTTTCTTTTTTCTTTTTCAAGTGAGGATTATTATATCTGGATAGCCTTTAATAATTTTGAATTTCACCCTTTTCACCCTAAATTTGAAACTTACCACAATCCTTTACCTTATAAGCATTTCTTTAGCTTAATATTGATTCATCATAGAGTCCCAATCCTTTCCTTTCACATAAAGTTTTAGGATTCTTAAAATTTCATACATACATTTTTTCTTACTTTGAATAGTTGACTATAGTCCTATTCTCTTGTACCAAATATCTTAGCCTACAAAATTACTTTTCATTATCAAATACTTTCATTCAAATCCACATAATACTTAAATAAAATCAAAATACAATTTTCTGAAATTGAGTTCTTTCACAGGAAATCATGTTAATAATTTTGAAAATATTTTTAAATGAAAACAATTAATAGTTAATTCTTTCCCTCCCCCAAACTTAAATTTTTGAATAACAATATAATTACATTGGAAGAAAGAAAAGATATAAACATTTATAACTCATACCTCAATATACTGGGCTTTTCATATGTTTGAGTTTAAGCATATTTTCTTCATAAATTAGAATAGCAGGCCTAAAATAATTAAGAGCATTTCTACATAAAAATATGGATTAGAAATTTGCAAGGGAAGAAGTTTAAAATTTTAAAACATAAAAAATTAACATTAACATCCAACTGTTACTATCACAGATTAAACTAATAAACCAAGCACATGCAAACATCCACTATCACATCACATTCATCACAATTAAATATAAAGTTTTCTACAACACAACCAAATGCAAATTACATCACAGATACAAATCACAGTGTCTCAGTTACTTCACAAATACATCAACAAATACAAAGTATAATGAAAATAAAAATACATAAACTACCAATCTTCAACTGTAGAATCTCCACCATCATTAGGTTCATCAGGATGGTATGGAGTGTACTCAGGGTATGTAGGAAATATAGCACTAGTGTCTCCCCTGAAGAATCATATGTGTGTTTCATGATAAGCTATCTCATATTCTCATCACCGCACTTCATAATCATCATTTATCTTATTCCTTGCTTCTAGTCCCTCTACTCTGGTGTTCAACATCTCTAATTGATCCATAACATCATGCAGAGTAGGTTCCCTAGATGTAGATGGTCTCTCATGACTAGAAAAAGGTTCATTAGCTCTCTTACTCCATTTCCATCTTACATGGGCATCATAAGTTTTCAGATTTAATTTACTAATGGCCTTAGGGGATGGACTACCTCATCATTATCTTCAGTTGCTACTCCTAACTGAATACACAAGGCTTGAATCAGGCTAGGGTGTCCTAGTTCACCTGTAGTCTCTCCTTTTGAATTTGTCAAAATACTCTTATGAATAACAGCCCCAATGTTGATATTTTTCGTGTTCTGAATATAGTAATTCAAAACATCACTTTCTACAGTAACCTCATTATGATGGCTGGGGGGTATAAGTCTTACAGAAATGAAATAATGCCAGACTTTTGATACAGGAATCAATGTAGAAAGGGGGAAGTTAACTTTTTTCCTCTTTTTAATCTTCCATTCCCCTTTTCCGTCAGTCAAATAGGTCATAACCATATCCAATGATTCATTAGTAACAGAGAAATTTTCGTATTCACATAAGAATGGTGCTCTCAACTAAAAAAATGCATTGATGTGGGCGGGGGTAAATTCAACCATTTATCCTCTACCTAGTATATATTCACTCTCAGAATAATATAAATTTGCATAAAATTCCCTTACAATCCCAGCATCGCTTCAGCAGTGAAATAACAGAAAATTTTTCATTAACAATTTGTAAACAGTTCTTCAATCACACTTCCAGGATTTTTAAAGGCTTTTTCTTGAATACATTTCTTATTGCTAAGAATGTACTAAAGCGAGAATAAGCCTTAAAATTCAAAAATTTACTCTCATCGTACTCAATTTTTCTCTTCCCCTTAGCCATTCTTGGAGCCATTTCTCTAGAAATATCGAATTTATCCAAATCAATATCAAAATTGCAATCTAATGGACTCCAAAGTAAAGTTAAATAGATAAGAACTCCAATGTCATGAAAAATCTCTAAATTTTCTCAAAGATCCTCAAAATTTCAAATCTTCCTAATGTAGGAGATTTCCACGGTCAAAATCAAAAAGTTTTCTTTAAAGTGTAGCTCTTACCAAGAGAAGATAAAATCCGAACTTTTCCGGCCATGAAATCACATCCAATCTAAATGCGAGTGAACCCTAGGTGCAAAAATTGGCCTTGGCTGGAGGTAAAAGACGATGGTTTGGGCAAAAATAGTGCTTCCCAGGGTTAAATCATGAAATTTTGGGATTTAAGGCCTTTTTATCGGCCGAGCGCGGTCCGACGCTGGTGACAGCGCTGTACGGTGGCAGTTTAAAAACTGGTCTTCCAACTTTCTTTTACAATTTCGATCTTTTCAAGCCCGCTCCGACGTCTAATTAATCCATTTAAGCATTGAATAACATATTAAAGCCATGGCAAATGATATTTTTTAACACGAACAACACAAAACATTACTTTGATATATAAAATTCAAATTACAAACACACATAAATAACACTAACCACTACACATCATTAAGCCATAAAATACCAAAATTCAGCGTCGCTCACAACCACAACACAATAACGCTAAAAACTAAACAAGAAAGCAAGTCCAAATATAACATCCAAGCAAAGTAACACAAAGCAAAGTAATCTAGTTCAAATACAGAAACACAGAAACACAATAATTAAGTCTTCATTCTTCCTCAGAACTATCATAAACTCTTAAATCTCTAGTTGATTGAATGTAATGAACAGATTGTAAAATGGACAAAACGAGAAATCTTCAGTAGAATCCTCCTCAGTCCAACCTTTTCTCTTCATCAAACGTATCAAAATTTCTTCAAGATACCCAAAATGATCAAAGTGTTCCTTCATTCTCCAAACTGGATGATCAAAGAAGTCAAATAAGTTGTTGATTGCATTCATCTGGTGTTGAATTTCCTTCTCTAATTTCTTAATTTTCTTCAAAATGATCTGTGAACTTTTATGAAAGTAAGGAGGAATAGGTGTCAAACTCTGAGATGGTTGATCTTTAATGAAACTCATGATTCGTATCACCAACTGCCTAGTTACTATGTTCATCATTTGGGTCTATAGGCTTCCAAGGTAGAAGTACTCTTTCCCAATTCTCATATGACACTTGTGTTTGACTACAGAGGACAAATATGGTGGAAGTATGTTCAAGCCCATACTTTGATCCATGGGCGATCAATCCCAAAAAAAATTTAACAATTATAGAACCAACATCAATAGACATCCCCATTTGAATACAATAGTTCAAAATAGCACACTCCTTGGTTACTTTATTGATTTTCATAGTTGAGAGCAATTTTGCACATATAAAATAATACAAGAGCTTCGGCGTAGGATTTAACAGTGCGGTCGAAAAACTTACATACATGTTATTTCTTATCTCTCAATCATCACTCTCATCCGTTAAATATCTCTATATATCTTTCATAGTGTCCTTCGTCGGGGCAAAGTTTGAATAGTGGCAGATCGGTACATTCTCAATCATGTATAAATCATTAATCTTTGCAGGAGTAAATGTGACAAACCTACCTCGCACATAGATTGATCCTTGGTTGATTCCATGAAGATTTGCATAGAACTCTTTCTCAACTGGGATAACTACGGTGGTAGTAGTATAACATAACACTTCCCAACGTCTCTGTTCAATAATTTCTTTAATTTGAGTAATAGGAGAATTCATACCTCGATTCACGAAGCCTTGCTCCATAATCAACCTCATCTTTGAGATATTCTTGTTAAATAGACTTTGCGCTTTGAAACTGATGAACTTTCTATGGTTGAAAACTTCAAATCTTGAAGTTTCTATCGAGTCAGAATCCATTTGGATGAGATTTGTTAATTCAGGTGGTAAAATATTACTAACAATATAGTTTACAATATCAGCATACCACGGTATATTTCCTTCAGTGATATTATATAACTGCTCATCAGGAAAAGTTTCTATTATTTCCTTTTCAAATTCAGCCAAGTTAGGTTGTTCAAGTCTAGATAAATGATTAGTTATTTGATTATCGACCCCTTTTCTATTGACGATCTTAAAATTAAATTCCTGCATTAAAATTATCCATCGAATCAGTCTTGGTTTAGCACCATTCTTTTGCATTAAATATTTAATGGCTGAATGATCAGTATGTAGTATACATTAGGCTCCAATTAAGTAAGATGTAAATTTTTCAAAGGCATAAACGATAGCTAATAACTCTCTTTCTATAGTAGTGTAATTAATTTGAGCATTTACTAGTGTAGTAAATAACTTTAAACATTTTCTCGTGCTTGCGCCCTAGAACTACTCCAATAGCATAATTTCTCGCATCACACATTAATTCAAATTATTTCTCTCAGTTAGGTGAAACTATTATAGGAGCAACAATTATTTTTTCCTTTAATAAATCAAAAGCTTTTAAGAATTCATCATTAAAATCAAACTTATTATCTTTTTCCAAAAGTTGGCATAGAGGCTTAGTAATTTTTTAGAAATGTTTAATATATCTCCTGTAGAATCCTTCATGTCCCAAAAAGCTCCTTACCCCTCTCACTGTTGTTGGAGGTGGTAATTTATCTATAACTTGAATCTTCACAAGATCTACTTCCATGCCATTTTCAGATATTTTATGCCCAAGCACAACTCCTCCTGCAACCATACACTTTTTCCTATTTAGGACTAATTTTTTTCTTTCGCATACCTCTAAAAATTTTTCTAAGTGGAACAGGCATGCATCAAATGAATCTCCAAATATTGACAAATCACCCATAAATACTTCTATTCCATCATCTATTAATTTACTAAATATGGACATTATACATTTTTGAAATGTTGCAGGCGCATTGCATAATCTAAAGGCATTCTTCTAAAAGCCAAATTTCCATAAGGGCTAGTAAATGTAGTCTTTTCTTGATCCTTAGGAGCAATAGGTATTTGGTGATAACCGGTATATCCATCCAAAAAGTAATAATACTTGTGTCCAGCAAGTCTGTCTAGCATTTTGTCTGAAAAAGGTAAAGGAAAGTGATCTTTTATGGTGACGGCATTTAATTCTCTATAATCAATACATATTCGCCAACCAGTGACTTATCTTGTCGGTATAATTTCATTTCGTTCATTTACGTTAAAATTCACTCCTTTTTTTAGGAACACAATGAATTGGGCTTACCCAAACACTATCAGAAATAGGATATATAATTTCAGCTTTTAACCACTTTAAAATCTCTTTTTTAACCACAACTTTCATTATTGTGTTTAGTCGATCAACTCTAGGTTTATGTTGTTCATTCAACAAAATTCTGTGCATACAGATCGATGGACTAATTCCTATAATATCTGTTAAGGACCAACCAAAAGTCTTTTTTTATCTTTTTAAGGTGTCCAGTAATTTTTGTTATTGATATTCATTTAAATCTGAAGATACAATTACTGGTAAGGTAGATGATTCTCCTAAAAATATATACTATAAATGATTAGGGAGAATTTTATGCTCAAGTTCAGGGGCTTTAATGATAGATGGAATTAATTTTTTATCTCTATTTTCTATAGTATCGAATCTTTCAAATCTCAAATTCTAACTTTTCATTCTTCATATCATCCAAATCATATTCATTTTCACTTTCATGGTCATTCTCACATTCTAATTTCTCTTCAAATACTTCTTTAAAATGATCTTCTCTCAAATAATCGCAGATTTCTATTTGAAAGTACTCATCGTCTTTTTCAGTTGAAGGGTATTTCATAGACTTCAGAATATCGAAAGTTACTTCTTGATCATTAACTCTCATAGTTAGTTCTTCTTTTTAAACATCGATCATAGCTCTCCCAATAGCAAGGAATGGTCTTTCAAAAATAATTGGAATTTCTTTGCATTCCTCTATATCTAATACAATAAAGTCCACATGAAAGATAAATTTATCCACCTTCACTAATACATCTTCCACAACTCCTTTAGAATAAGTGATAGACGATCAGCCACTTGAAGAGTCACAGATGTAGGTGAAATTTCATGTATTTCCAATCTTTTGGAAGTTGATAAAGGCATAAGATTAATACTAGCTCCCAGATCACATAAAGCTCTTACAAAAAATTTCTCGCCTATAGCACACGGGATAGTGAAACTACCAGGGTCATTAAGTTTTTCAGGAAGCTTGTTCTAAATAATTACATTACACTCAACGCTAAGTGCAACAGTCTCATGGTCTATAAACTTTCTTTTCTTTTTATGAATATCCTTCATAAACATTGCATAATCAGGCATATGCTCTAATGCTTCAACAAAGGGAATATTAATCGTTAATTTCATAAGAATTCCCAAAAACTTTTCAAATCTATTATCCCTGTTCTATTTTTTTATTCTTTGAGGAAACAGAGGAGGTCCTTTTTCAACAGTTATCTTCATCGGTTCTATTGGATATTCCAAGTCTGAATATATCTTATTAGAACCTTTCGCAATGTTCACTTCCTCTCTTTCAACTTCAACTTCTTTTTGTACTATTGTTTCCAATTCTTTTCCACACCTTAATTTAATACCCTTAATTTTCTCCTTGTTTTGATCTTTTGGGATGATCTCAACATTGCTAGGAGGATTGCTCGAAGGTCTATTATTAAGTGTAGTAAAAATATGTTCCAATTGATTCTCAATATTCTTTATTGCAACATTTTGAGCTTGAATTTCATTACCCATATTCAAAATTATTTCTTCAGTAGACAACTTCTTTTCCTTAAAATTTGGGTTACTATTAAAACCAGGAGGATAAGAAGGTCTATAATTGGTATTTCCTTGGTTGTTTGGATTTCCAACTGGATTCATAGAATTGTTTCGTCATTGTGGGTTGCTATTATTCCAGTTGAAGTTCGGATGATTCTTCCAATTAGGATTATAATAATTCGAATAAAGATTATAAACTTTGTTATTTATAGCATTTAAGGTTTCATAAGGTGTTTCAGAGTCTATCATCTAAGGTTGTTGGAGAATAATTCATTCCATATTGATCTATTTTCTTAGAAAGTGTGACTTTTTGAGAGACTATCTCATTTATTGCATCAGAATCATGAATACTAGCTACTCTCTTAGAATTTATCCGCTTAGAGGGCCATTAAAAATTATTAGTAGCCATCTCTTCAATTAACGAATATGCTTCATCAAAAGGTTTTGACATTAATGATCCACCAGCAGCAGCATCAATAATCGATCTCAAAGATCCCACTAATCCATTATAAAATGTTTGAATTATTTGCCAGTTTGGTAAGGCATGATGTGGACACTTTCTCAGAAGATCTTTATATCGTTCACAAGCTTCATATATGGATTCTCCATCAAACTAACTAAAAGATGTGATATCATTCCTTAGCAATTTTTGAAGGAGTGAAATATTTTGATAGAATCTTTTGTGAAAGTTCTCCCTAAGTTCTGACAGATCCAGGTGCTAACAAATTTAACCACGCTTTAGCCTTATCCCTTAATGAAAAGGAAAAAGTCTAAGCCTAACAGCATCGTTCAACACTCCGTCATATTTAAATGTAGCACTGTTCTAAAATACTAGCAAGATGTAAATTAGGATCTTCATTAGGAGTTCCTTAAAATTGATTATTTTGTACCATTTGGATAATAACAGGTTTAAGCTCAAATGAATTAGCAGCAACATCAGGATTTTGAATAGTTAAGTGAATTTCATCTGATGTTGGATTAGCATAATCTCTTAAAGGTCTTTGTATATTTTCATTTTGATTGTCTAAATTGTTCAAGTTGTTTGCCACTTTGTGAGGATTTTCAAATTTTTTTTGTTGTTTTCAAAATTTTCTAATAGTACACACCAATTCAGAATTGTAAGTCATTAAACCTATAGATTTGAAACTGTGCATACAAACACAATAAGCACACAACAATAAACAAACACACACAATTATGACTTGTAATTCAAAAATAAGTTTTCAAATACTACAAAATTAATTTTTAGCGATTACCTTTCCTCCCCAAGAAAGGCGCTAAAAAATTGGTTAGATTTTTTTAAATTGCCAAAATTTACGAACTCGGATATATATATATATATATATATATATATATATATATATATATATATATATTGATTTAGTTTTCTATTGAGTCACACAATTAAATGTAAGTATACATATCGCTCAAGTAATACAGGGCTCTAGTGGAGTCCTGAATATTGATCCCACACAGAGGCAATTAATTTTGTAACGTAGCACATAAAACACTTCTCGAATCACAGCAAAATTGCAAGTAATTACTAATATTAAAATAGAAACAAACAGTTGCAGTTACTAATTTTACTAAAGAACATTTTAACTTACAACGAGTTAAACTAACACAAGACTAAATTTATAACAAAGTTCAGTTATAAGTAAGAATCTTCCTCCTCTCCAATGATAATATGATGATTTTTGTGGCATAGATCAGTAATGCAAATGTATTGTGCCAAAAAGGAGCATTCCTACTCTTTACCCTTTTCCAAGTGCATAAAGAACATTGGTTAATCCTAAGTTCAGTCCACAAATTTGTGGTTACGCTGGGAGGATACTGGCTCTCACTCCAGAGATCCCACTTCCCTTCCCCTGAAGGCTAACTCTCGCTCTAGTTTCCAAATCCTATGACCAAATTAGGCGCTGTCACTCTGAAATCTCTAATTCTACACCTATAAAAGTATTTTTCCCTATTTATTTGCACTCACCCCCATGAACTACGTCACTCATTCATGAACATTGAATGTGACCTTCACTTTTATTTTGGAACTCGTAATCCTCTTGGAACATATGACTCCCGACAAGTTTTAACAATTCAATTGCCCATAGCAAAAAGTAAATGATGTTCTAAGTGAAAAGGTCATCACAAATTTTCCATAATAAATTGACACATCATTTCCATATCACAACATCAACACATCACATGAAAAGGAAGAAGACAAAGAAATCTACTCAAGACTCATGACGAAAGGATGACAAAACATGGATTTTATGTAAAAAAGCAACATAATACAAACAGAGTAAAGGAAAGATAACTTATCTCAAACTATTCCCGAAGTGAATCTCAAGGAATTCTTTTGAATCCTCTTCTTTCTTCATAATAACAAACCATTCCCTCTTTAGATAAGTAAGAAAGAAGTAATCTCTCACTTTACCTCTCCCTTACACTTCTTTGAAGAGAACACACAAAACCTAGATTTCCTAAACAAATTGAAAAGACAAAATCACTCTTCACTCCCTCACACTCTCCACTCTCTTCTCCTTACTAAATCTTCCCATAAAATAGTTTAAATCAGGCCTTAACTGATTTCCCAAGAGTTTCTTCAAGCATCCCTCCAAAATCCGGCCAAATAAATTGAATCTAGTTTGAAATTGGGATAGTTCATGGTCTGGGCGCAGGATAGGGCACTGTCCAGTGCTACTTTTCACCTTTTGGTTCAAAGTCTCTGTAAATTGGCGCGGACCGGTGCTGGTGACAGTGCCCTTTAGCGCTAGTTCAATAAAATGCACTTTTGCTCCTTTTTGCTCAAAATTTGCTTCTTTTCGCTTCTTTTTATTCCAAAGGCCTAAAATCATTATACCAGCATGAAATCATGAAAAATACATTTCTTTAAAATGTAATATCATCGAAAATAGGTATAAAATAGACAGTAAAAAACTATCAAATTTTCAGTGGATTACGGTGTCATAAGAAGATATCAAGCAAAAGGTAAAACAACAAGTGAAAGAAGCCCTGGCCCAATCCAATGGAGGAGCATCAATTCTGAATGGTAGACAGTACCCTGAAGAGTTTGATGCATGTCCAATATTCCAAGAGTTTTGTACCACCTCAGTTCAAGACTTTTGATGGTACCGAAAACTCTTCACAGCATGTTGCACATTTTCGAGCACGTTGCTGCTAAATGGGAGGTAATGACACTTTAGTGTTCTGTTAGTTTATTAGCAGCCTTCGGGAGTTTCTTTTGACTGGTACGCAGAGCTGTTAAATGGTTCAGTAAAAATATTCAAAGAAATAAAATACCTTTATGCTTAAAAGGTTCATAATCAAAACATTCAAGAAGCTACTCAGGAAAGCTAGAAGCTTTTAAGAGGAGGCCATGCTGTTGAGTTTTCTAGGGAAGTCTGAGAAGCCAAAGCCGGTCAAGACATTTAAGAAGAAGTTTGAGATAATGGATGCGGTGGACAAAGGCAAGTATCCAATGTCGATCCAGGCTGAACAGCCTCAACAACAGTACTATTAGCAGACATCCCTACAGATACTACATCGGACAGATGGAAGACAAGGTCAGTCTACGAACAAGTTGTTAATTCAAGTATATTCTTTCAAAGGTGAAGTTGTGGCAAAGATGTTTTAGGATTTGATTAAAAGGCCTGAGTTCATATTACCGGAGCCAATGAAGCCAGATAAGGTTGATAAGAAGGATCACCCGAGATATTTCCCATATCACAGATTGCTTGGGCATACCATAGAGAGTTGCATCAGCTTCAAAAAATAGCTCAAGAAGAACTTTGATTAAGGGAACATAACTATCCTGAATTAATATTTGAGAGAACCTAAAAGAGATTTTATCAATATGATTTTCATCGATCCAGTTGTTTCTATTAACTCCAATGCAACTGACGTTAGATGAAGTACAACTTGGATGATGTCTTCAAAAAAGTATGTTGAAACAGATGCAAATTGTTTTGCCTCATGGTAGAACACATGATTCAAGATCTTTCCCCTATTGGGGGATAATGAGTTTCATTTCATTTGTATTATTGTTGGTAAAAAAAAGATATCAATAAGATTACTGTTATTTTGCCCCAACCCTTCTGATACACCTAAATATATAGTGTTTTTAAATACATTTTTATACCTATTTTTTATTATATTGCACTTTAATGGAAAATATATTTGTGTTTTTCTTATAGGTGTGATTAAAATGTCTGACTATGATGAAATGAGCAAAAGAGGATCAAATTTAGAGCAAAATTTTGAAGAATGAAAAATTTGACCTGTTGCGGCTAAGCGTCGGACCCTTGACGCATAGGCGCGACAGTTAAAAAATATGAATTAAATCAAATTTGGCACCATTTTCAAGGTGTGTTTGAATCAACTTTTGATGGTAACCTCCTTAACTTCTTTTGGGCGGCAGATTTGAATGAAGAGATGCTTTCTTTAGTGGATACATTGAATTTGGACATGATTTGAAGAGACACCAAGGAACCTTTTGGAAAATTTTAAAAGAAGACTTGAAGATCAGAAAAATTGTTGTTGTTAGAGGGTGTGATTAGTGTTAAGAGTAAAGTTTATGTTATCGAGTTATTAAGAGCACACCTTTCCACTTCACCACTTATATTATCAATTGTATCATGTTTTTATTAAGAGTAGAACAGAGATTCAGAGTCAATGGAGTTGGGCACGAACCTCTATTTTATCTTGTAAAGCGAAAGTAAAGTTTCAAAGGAACTTCAAGGGTCTTGTGGAGAGGATTTTCAGATAAGTGTTTATCTTGTTTTACATTTAGTTTTAAAGTATGACTTTTTGTGTTTTCACTATGATTCTACTTTCAAATTAAGTTGTGATTGTGTTTTCTATATGAGTTCTGAGTAGTTTTCTTTATCTTTTTCCTTTTCAATGATGAAATAATTAAATTATGAAAGGAAGTTCTGTGAAGTATAGGATTTCAATGTTGGATGAAGTTGTGATGATTCACTACCTTGCACTTCATTTACCTCTTAATTTGGCCAATTTAGATGTTAAAATTTGTTGTGAGAATATGTAAGAACCAATGCGGTATTATCTCAATCAACAATTGGAAAGAATCACATGAAATTGTATGGGTGAGAATTGTAGTCCATATGGTTGGATGCAAATAAATAGGAAGATGTGTTTTTAATGGGGAGTAAAATTAGAGAACTTTAGAGTGACAGACTAAAGTCCTCTAATTTGGTTTGATAGTTATGTTATGTTAGCCCCCAGGTGGAGGGAATAGAAAGAACTCTAGAGTGAGAGCTAGTATCTTCCCTACCTAACCCATCTACATGATTTCAAAACTTCAAATTAACCAATGTTCTTTATAGAACCAAGTAAGGGTAAAGAATATAATTGCTTCTATTTGGCATAACACACTTAGATACTTTCACAACGAAATTTCATAATTATTACTAATTCATTAAAAGAGGAAAAATATATTTTATTCTAATTTGCTTTGATATTATTTTATAGTTGTGTTAACTTTAGTTGTTTGCTTTACTTTTTATTCAGAAAATATCAAAAAAAATTTTAAAAACTTTATATTTTAAAACAGACTATACAAAATCATTTTAAAAAAGTAAAAATTTATTTTTCTTATTTCATTAAATTATAGACATTTTCCTCTGGGTTCGATATCTCGTAGTTTAATAAAAAAGTCTTATATTACTTGATTAACGATACGTATACTTACGTAGTATCCCGTATTATAAATAATTAAAGTATAATTTCATATCTAAATTGTAAGCATAAATATTCGTGGATCACCTTCCCACCACAATGTTATGAAAGATCATCAAAAAATTGATAATATTATGATTTCAGGGGAAAGCAAAATGCTCTATTAACTGGGTCCTTCTGTTGACCTCATTTTTGATGAGGTCTTCTCTTCCCTCTTTAGTGTTTAGGATCTAGCCTTAGGCTTTTCCTTTGACTTATCTTAGAGGACTCGAATCGGGACCCATCCCTTAGAAATTTAAACCACTTCTTGTCTCCCTGCAAACCCCACAAGCTTGATTATAGACCCCTAATCACCTAGAGGGTTGAGATCAAATGTGGAGGTTTAAAGGATGAGTTCCTATAGGACTTTTTGGCCTTAGGACTACCACTGGGTGGCACAGTGCAGTGAGGGTTGACTTACACACTCACTACACTCACACTCTACACTCTCGCACACACAATCCAAATCCTAAAACCACACCTATACCCAACTTGACTCCGTGACTCATGTAGGTAATTCATATGGATGGACCTTAACCCCTAAGCCCCTAGTTAAGAGGGTTAGGAACAACATAGAGAATGCCTCCAATGAGTCCTCTCATGGCTCATATGGGCTTAATATGGCTTCATGGCTCATATGGGCTTAATATGGCTTCATGGCTCAATCAAAGTGATTCCATTTCACTCACATTTGATCAATCTTCATTCTTCCAAAATTTCGATTTTTGACCCGGGGACCCTACACCCATCAAACCTACAAAAGCCTCGAAATTGCCCAAATTTTCCAAAATCTCCAAATCACCCAAAATTCCTCAAAACCAATCCCAAACATTTCCACATCACTCAAACTGATCATCCAGCCAAAAATACCAAAATTTCTAAAAATACCCCCAATACCCTCCAAATTACCAAAATGCCCCTCTTGAACCAAAATTCCATAAATTTAGAAAATTCCCAAAAAATTCTAGAAAATCCCAAATATTCCCAATTTCATTTTGTCCAACTACATCATGGGCCAATTTTGTCAATTTACCCTACTTTTACCAAAACATCCAATTTAGCTCATTTTAAACCCAAATCAACCCAATGTCAAACCAAATCACCCCAATTGGTCTCAATTTTGGTCCAATTCAATTCTAAACTTCAATTAAATATCCCTAATGTCAATCTAGACCAAATCCAAGCCCAATTTGATTGACATTTGAATCCAATTTCACTTTTGACCTTAAAGCCCAATTTTGACCCATGACCTAAACCTACCTCAAACCAACCCAATTCAATCCCAATTTGACCCAAATCTTTTCTAAAACCTTCCTAGCATCCCCATAAACAAAACACTAACATGATTTGCCCAAAATTTGGACCCAAACCTTACACAAATTCAACCCAAACCCAAAATTCCCTAAATGGGCCTACACTGAAACCTAACCCAAATGGGCCCAAATCCCAAAATCAAAACCCAACCAAAGTTGAAACCTATTTTTAACACCCCCATAAACATTTCCCAACATTAATTTTACATCAATTTCAACCCTAGCCCAACATTGGCCCAAATTAGCCTAATTTGACCTATATTGGCCCCTTTACCAAAGAAGCCCAAATCCAACCCAATTCAAACCCAAAACACCTCAAATTTATTTCAAATCACTCATGACACATCCATAAACCAAACCCAAAAATTATTTGGCTCAACCTTTTACAAAATTCCCATCCATAAATTTTTTTTAAAACCTAAGGCCCACTTCCTTAAGCCCTCCTAAAAAAGCCCATTCCTAAAATGATTTCAAAGGCCCAAATTTGACTCTAATGCCCACATGACACTACACTTCATCATCCATTCCAATTAAAACCTTCCCTAACTTTCAAATTCATCATCAAACCATTCCAAATCAAACCTCATGACAACTCTCACCAAAATGCCAAAAATCACAAAATCCTTCCTCATGAAAGTTGACTTAACTTTTCCCAAGCCAAATGGAGCCATGAAAGCCTTGGACACCTCAACATACCCAAGATGGCAAGAGGAGGAGGCTCTTTCCATATTCCCTTAAGGAGATTAGCTACTTCCATGATTCCACTAAACCTTGCTTAAACTTAATTGTACTTGGATGGTGACCATTCCCCACTAATTAAGCTGACCTAAACCACTTTCTCTTCAGCCCAAACTAGCCATGGGGAGGTGCACCTAGCCCAATCCATGCATTTGACCAAACTTAGCCAAAATGCACCCTTACCCCATTCCACTTTGATTCAAGCCCTTTACACATGGCAGCAACCAATTGACTTCACAAACATCAAGCCCTGAGCCTCCTGACCCTGAGGGTGACCCATGCCTGCCGGCCAGCCACTTGGGCTGCCGAAAAACGCCACACCCGAGAGCTCCCATGTGAGCCCAAGCTTGGAATTCTCACCTGTTGAGTTGCCCCATGCCCAATGGCCACCATGGTTGTTCTTCTCCTCACCAGGGCAGCTGATCCCAACCCCTAACTCCCCCTGGGAGAGCCTCCAACCAGCTCTATTTAAACCCCACCTCTCTCAGCCATGGAGGAGGTGCTGAAACAAACCTACTGAAACTCTGTCAAAATTGTCCCAGACCATTCTCCACACTTAGAGCAATTGAGTTCCAGTGTCCATTTGCCCTAATCCCCATTAACAGAGCTCAATTTCAGAGTCCAAATTCCACCCAAAAAACAGGACACTTCACTACAGTGAGCCAATCTTAAAATTGATTGGTCTTATACCTTCACCAGACTAAGATGAGAAGTTCCCCAGTGAAGGCCCCTTCTCCAGGCCACCCAGTTGCTCCAGCCTCCAAGCTTTGTGATCGGCTGTGGTCACTTTTGTACCTAGGCAATTCACCAGGCCAAGGGACTTCATTTGGAGCTTGCTTGGACCCAATCGAACGTGACACAACTCTCAGATCGAAGCTTCACTTCTCTGAGCAAAGGTATGAGCTCTCTCTTCTTCCCAAGCTTCTGAACATTCTCCATTTCAAATGCCTTAATTTAAATGCATGATCACCATATAGATGTATTCGTCTCTTCAAGACGAATCCATAGAGCACAAGCACACAAAAATCCGTTAAGTATTGAGTGAGATCTTAGGGTTTTAGTGTGGATGGTCACGGGTTCACACCAGTCGTAGAAGATGACTGGGAGCCGTCGGATCAAGCGTGTATCGAGCGGACGGTTGGGATCGAGCCGGACAGCGCGATGGTACATGAACCGCGGGCCCTTGGAGCGCTGAGTCGGATGGCGGTGTCGAACCAGAAAGCACCGCGTGGCTATTCAGAGATGCTAAGGATGACGCGGCGCCGATTCGGATAAGTAGAAAAATAGGATTTTATGGATTTATTTAATTACCAGAACTTAGAAAATCCATAACTTTGTGTAGAAAAATCCTAAAAATAAAATAAAAATACCCTCTTGCTCAGTGAACAGAGGAGAATAATGTGAAAAAGAAATCAGGTCATTTCATTAAGTATTTTATTTTTAATAATTTATTTACTCTCTGCACTATTTAAATTCTCCAAGCATATAGGAAATTCACCATGGCATGAGACCATAGGGCTTTTAAAGCCTCTGAACTTGGGAACATTACTGAATTTTCCAAGGTGAGAGGCCATCCCTATGAGAAGTTATTGATTTTTCAATTGCATGTTACTGTTTTGAGTATTTTAATTCCAATGATTAGCATGTTGAGAAATAAATTCTAAGAAAATTTGGTGATGTTTCTTATGATCAGTGGAACCTAGGAAAAATAAGTTTTGAGTTAATTCACTTGGAATAACCCTAATTGGTCTAAGCACCCAAAATTGAAATTTAATTAATTAGGGTTAACTATACATCAAATTAACTTGAAAATAATTCTCCACTAATCTTTAGGATGATAAGAACATCACATAAAAATTTAAAGTCAATTGGACTTGATTAACCCCACCAAATGGGTTGATTAAGCCTCTTAAGCAAAATGGGTAAAATTAAACTTTAAAAATTCATAACTCACAAAATACTTTTCAAAAATTCACAAAAATGGTTTTGGAGCTTCTCCGATATCAGAGGAACTTAGGAAAATTAAAATTGTAACTTTCTAAAAAAGTTGATTTTTATCATTATTTTAATATTTTTAATAATTAAAAAATAATAAAAATCATATAAATATTAAAAATCACCAAAATGTCACATTTTGAATTCTAATCACTTAGGAACAAACCAAATATTTTTCTTAAGTCCCTAGGATAAGATATTGAATTTTAAAGGCTTAATGTAATTTTTAATATAAAAAATGTATCTTCCAACATTTTCACTAAAATAATTCTAATAAATCAAAGAAAAATCATAAAAATACAAAATTTATTTCTCTGAACTCCCTGAGGTCAGAGAGATTTAAGAAAAATATAAAATCCATTTTTCAGTTTTAATTTTATTTTAAAATTAATTAATACTCCAAAATTCAAAATAATTCTAATAAATAAAATATATTTAAAAAAATCACCAAAATTTGTCCAAATGGTCCTCTCATCATTAGGAATGTCCCATAATTTTCTTAAGGATAAAAATATTTCCTTGGTCATGTTATTGAATTTTCCTTGAAATCCCCTATTTTCCATTAAAAATAATTACATAAATAAATTAAAAAACAGAAAAATCATATTTTCTCCTCTAAAGTCTTAATTGACATGTAAGTGAGGTTACATAAAAATTTCAAGTTCATTTGAGCTTAATTTAGTGAGTTATAGAATTGTTAAGCTTGAAGGGCAAAATGGTAATTAAAAATTTCAACCTTTAATTAAAATTTTAGGATTAATCAAAAAGGGGAGGTTAAAATATTTGATTTTAAACTGATTTTGGATGATTGAAACTTAAATGATTGAGGGTAGAAACCTACTAACCATTTAAAACAAAAACAATTAAAATAAACTTTAATTAATTAATTAATTGAAATTTTGGGAAAATGATGGAAAATGGAATTATTGAAGTAGGGATATTATTAAGAGGATATTTATTCTTTACTTTGAAAATCCCTAAATAAATCACTTCAATAATACTGAATTCTTAATTAAAGAAAAAATTAAAATAATAATCCAAATTAAAATTAAATTAAAATTAAATTAAATTAAATTAAATTTAAATTTAAAGTTAAATTAAATTTAAATTAAATTAAATTTAAATTAAATTAAATTAAAATTTAAATTAAATTAAATTAAATTAAATTAAAATCAAAATTAAATTAAAATTAAATTAAATTAAAATTAAAATTAAATTAAATTAGATTAAAATTAAATTAAATCAAATTAAATTAAATTAAATTAAATTAAAATCAAATCAAATTAAATTAAAATTAAATTAAATTGAATTAAAATTAAATTGAATTAAATTAAATTAAAATCATTTAACAACAAACCTAAATGAAATCATTAAAAATTAAATCTAAAATAACTTGAACACTATTCCAAACTTAAACTAATTTTTTTATAATTAAGTCAAAATTAAAATTAAATCATTAAGTTTAAATCATTAAAATACCTAATAAGTTGATTTTCCCTTTTAAAGCTCTTATTATTATAACTCTTAAATGAGGTATCAAGTGAAGAGTTACTTCACTTATAGGATATTCAAATGTCCTAGTTCACTGAGCGAGAGAACAAAACTTAAACTCCCTGGATGATTAATTCACTTGTATAATTAAACTCCCTTGGACTTAAAACAATCCAAGAGATATTGAAAAGATGTTTAAGACTCGTCTTAAGCACTTCCTCAATATGATAGGATGTTTATAAGAACAATTGAACTTAATTATTCTTTGATGAAGAAAATCATCCTTAAACCAAAATACGAGAACACTAGACGTCATAGGAGATGACTAAGCTATAGGATTAGGACTTTGGTAGATAACCAAAACCTTTCCCTTAGCTTTACCAGGTACTTGTTGAAATATTTAAATGCCTTAACATGTGTTTTAAGTGCAGCTTGGGATGACGGGAAGACCCTCCAGGTACGCTTTTATTTTATTGCAATTTACTTTATTGCAATGCACTTTACTTTTCTTGCATGATAAAAAACTGTTGCATTAAAACCAAAACCTTTAGGATAGTCCCTGAACTGAAACCAAAACTAAATTAAAATTCATTACAAGATAAAAATTACCGCCACAACATTTCAAAATATAAAACAACTCAAAATTTAATCACAAACAGAACAACCAAAACCACAATTGCAACTAAATTAAAACGTCTCGTTGAATGATCGGGAATACCTCGGATGATGTAACCCGCGTGTTGCTAACGGGATTTCCACGGTGCTAAATGAAAGTGTGGAACTCATTCGGTTGAGTTTAGTAAATTCATACGGACTAAGTGAATTCGATAAAAATAACGGTGCCGGGATGGCGGAACCGTGGGATCTTAATCGGTTCCGTTTAAACAACTTTAAGATTTGTTTTAATTAAAATATTAAAAACACTTGGATTTTAAGATTCTCTCTAAACCAAAACACTTCTCTCATCTCCTGATTTATGACTTCTAAAACTAAACCTCTGCAACAACAAGGAGCTCGGAGCATGGTGGGCAGCTCGGCCATCATCATCAGCAAAACTCAACTCTACTTCAACAAAACATTTCTTAGAATTAAACAACAAAGCCATAGGATTTCGAGGTAGTTTGCCTAGTGCAACATAAATCCTCAACTCTTCGTTAGGCGTTTGCATAATAATGTTATGTAAATTAAGCCCAACTTTGTCTTAGGACTCAGAGGTAGTCGTTTGGTACGACATAAACCCTCGCATCTTGAAGGCTATTTGCATGACTGTGTCATACAAATATAAGTCCTAATTAATTAAAATTGGCAAGATTGAAATATCAGATAATTTTAGGATTTTCTTAAATCCGAGCCAAACAATAGGATAGTTTGGGAAGTTGCCAAGATTCCTCTTGATCCTCAGCTTCTCCTACTTCTCTTCCTTTGGATTCTCAAAATAAACTGTTCGAATTTGAGCTTAATCCACTATTGAAAATTCCAAAATTCAAATCCTTTGAAAACCTTAAACTTTGTAATTCTTGAGAGCAAAACCACTGATTAATATCGAGAGTTTTCTTAAGTGTCTCCAGACATTTAAGATGTAATTAACTATAGGGGCTTGCCCTTATAGGGAACTTTAAGAACCCAGGTAATATAAACTCTGCTTAATTCATTTATATTAAGCGGGGAACTTGTCGGCTTATAAAATTGGTTTGCGGACCAAACGGATGTCATAAATCTCCTAGTTTATTTAATCGAGCCCCATCATCGAGCGAGTGTGTCTATTCTTCGGGATAGATACACGGTTTGTGGTCCGAGTGCTCGTTTATATAAACTATTTGGGATGTGAGATCAGTTTGATTTCATATCTTAAAACTTTTAAACTTAAAATTATTTTCAAAATCAAATACTACTTTCTAAATTATATATATATATATATATATATATATATATATATATATATATATATTTAAATTAAATTTAAAATCTAAAACAAATTCGCCGATAATCTCTGTAGGCGACCCCTTTTCAAAAATACAACACTCAACCTAAAAATATGCCGACAACTTCTGGCGACTCCGCTGGGGAATAGTTCCTCTTTCCATTTTGATCAGATGGTTTTGCTTTCATAAATCGGTAGCAAGTCCATGTCCCTAGTGGACCAAGCTACCATTCTTCCGTTGAAATACCACGTTCATTTACATGTCTTGAACGGGTATAGTCGACTCTCTTGGATTTAGGAGCCCTTGTTTAGACACCCCAAACGGAGAGGTTCCGAGATCCTTTTACCTCTTTTCTGAGGTAGGGTGAACCCCCAATAGGTGTTAGCTTAGGAGCGGTCCTTCGAGTTGAGAAGTCTTACATAAGACTCTCTCTTCCTTCCCAATTCTAAATCAGGCCCTTTACCTTTTCCATAACCTTTTTCCTTTAATCGTTTTGTTTTTTTAACAAACAAACTACCTAATAAACAACCTCTTTTATAAATCACAAATACACTAACACAAACGAAAATGTGTTCGGACTCTTTCTTTTTCGTCCTAAACTTTACGACGAAAGGAAGTATAATTCGGGACTGACATTCGGAATCTGCCCTGCAGAAAATGGATGCCCCAAAGTTAATCTTCTCCTTCACCAACGGATTGGACTTCGTTATTTACAAGGATGAGCTGTCCGACAATAGGATCATCCGTTTTGGACAAGGATTTGGCAACACAGATGTCAAGATCGCTGATGTCACTCTCTTCACACTAATGGACAAAATGTCAGAAACGGAAGAACCCGTGATTGAATTCAACCTAAGGTTAGCTCAAGAGTTCCCTCCCCTGCAAAGGGTTCCAGCTGAAAGGAATACTACTGTTCGTAGGATGATTGTTGTCTCTACCCCCACCGGTCTAGTCGTCTCTGCACCTACCTCGACTCCAGCTAAACTAAAGGGAAGGAAGTCCGAGTTTGTAATGAGCACATTGCAGTGGAGGGTACGGATCTCCTGCGAGACCTTACGTTTTCGAAATTGGGTCCGGCTCGAGGGTTCGACCCCTAACTCGGACTCGGAGGAGGAACAAGTAGAAGGATTGCCGAGAAGGCCGGAGGCTGCTGAAGTCGCTTTCTTAGAAGAGATCCCTGAGTACACACAATTGCCTGAGTATACACCACTTTTGGAAGGGAGTAGATTCCACCCCCTCTCCGCCGCAGCTGACGAGGAAAATGTCCGCAAGATTGCATTTACATTACCTCAACCCGCATACTATAGCAACAACCGAAAGAAAAGGGCTAGGATCACACCATTTGCTCGACTGCAGATTGTGATAGAGAAGTTAGCAAAGAAAGAGAAATATCCTGTATCAGAGATTTTATGAAGGATAGGGCGGGTGCCAGCCAAATCCCGCCTTGGGCCGCGAATAGAACTCATTATCGCCACAGAAAAGCTGAATAAGAAGATGAAAGCTAGTCCACCTATTGTTGTTTCAGGTTTACAGATCAGGGAGGATACCACCTTCCAGCATTCAGCAGACAGACCATCCGGTCCTAGGCCTTCTGCTGCTAGAAGGATGGTATGGCGTCCTACTGCGGCGATTAAGGCCGAAACAACGACACCGAAAAGGAAAGTCTCGTCGGGGAGACTCGAGTCCGAAGAGAGCGCCCTCTGTGATGAAGGGGACTCCCAGAAGGAAATCCAACAGCCATCGCATGATAACTGCGAAACCGTACGAAAAAGACCACTGGAGGACGCTATGGAAAAGCTAAGGAACGACATTCAATGATTAGCAAGAGAAAGAGAAGAAAAGTTTGAAGTTGAAGTCGATTCGTCAGAATTTATGGATGACGAATATATGGAGATCAACATGGTTTAGACACGAGCAACGTCAGCTTCGCAAGGTGCTCTGGCAGCTGCGGAGAGAGATGAACTGGAAGCATTAAGAGCACAACTTCGAGAAAAAGATGATACAATCTCTCAAATGGCAAAAAGGATGGAATAGATGGGCGCGGCCACTAGCCACTCTTCGAGTCGGGTTCGACCCCCAGAGAAACGCCTCCGGAAGTTATTCATATTACGGACGGAGGAAAAGAGATTACATCCGTTAATGGAGACGATCGGTCGAAGAAGGATTCTACCCGAAATATGATTCCGGAGAAAGACATCAAGAATATGGTAGAACGGCGAGTGCAAGAAGCCTTAGCACGGTCCCAGAGCGGAGCATCTATTCGGACCGGTAGACCTTACCCGAAGAATTTGATGCGGTCATAATACCCGAAGGCTTCGTACCACCTCTGTTCAAGACTTTTGATGGTACGGAAACCCTCGACGGCATGTTGCACATTTTCGCGCTAGTTGTTGCAACGCCGGTGGAAGTGACGCCTTACTCTTCCGACGGTTCGTCGGCGGCTCGTCGGGGATCGCCTTCGATTGGTACGCGAGTTACCGAACGGTTCGGTAAAGACATTTTCGGAATTAGAGAACCTCTTTGTGAAACGGTTGCGGGAGCTCGACACCATATCACCATCGGTGATCGAGTGGTGGAGAAACGAAACCGAACGAAACTTTAGTGGACTACATACTTCGATGGAGGAATCTAAGCATGAAGTGTGAGCCGCGGCTACAAGAGCGAGCATGCGGTCGGTATCTTGCTTAAAAGCATTCACGGCCCGATAGCACTTCTCCTTAAGGGATTTACGATTAAGACTTTCGAGAAGTTGTTAAGCAAGGCCGGAAGCTTGCAAGAGGAAGCGAAGCAACTAAGTTTCGTCGACAAAACGAGACAAACGAAGCACTGTGAAGACACTTGAAAAGAAATCCGGGATCGTCGCGGCGGTCGATAAGGGCGAGCGACCAATGTAAATACGGCGGCGACGTGCCGGCCCGGCTATCAACAACCGCGGCGGAACTACCAACAACCTCGGCCCGGTTATCGGCCAACTCGACGGTATGAGCAACCGCCTCGCCGCGAGCGCACGTTAATGGAGCTTATAAATAGATAATATCCATTCGAGAATGAGGCGGTGCCAAAGATGTTCCGCGGTTTGATGAAGACTGCGGATTTTCAGCTGCCGGAACCCGGGAAGCTAGAAGAAGTCGATAAGAAAGACCATCCCATCTATTGCCCTTACCGCTGGATGCTCGGACACAAGATAGATGATTGCATTACCTTCGAAGACTTGGCTCTACGACAATCTGCGAAAAGGGAACATAACGATTACGAAGGAATACATGAGGGAACCCCGAGAAGGCGGTTTTGTCGATGTTATTTCAACGGATCCTATTGTTCCTAGAGATCCTACACGACGAATGATGGATGGAGTACCGCTTGGACGAAGTCATCGAAGAAAATTTTGGATCGCATCCAGACCGCTTCGGTGTGTGCTTCGATTCAAAGTTCTAAACCTGTCAAGCCGGCGCTATTGCTTGCGATTGAAGAACCACCCCAGGAAGAAAAGATCGTAGAAAAGAAGGCGACCGTAGAAGAAGAAAAGACCGAGGCTCTTAAGGCTAGACTAGGGGCTACTTATCCTAGGATGGTTGTTTCCGATTCGGGGGAAAAATTCCTCGAACCTTTGACTCTGTATGATTATTTGCTCGCTCCGGCGGGATCTTATAATGATAAGAGTTATGGTGTTGGCTACGTTTTAACTGTTTCTAACGATTACGCAAGCGACGACGACCGACCTGAGTCGGATCTCGATTCCGATACAAATAACAATTCTCGAATCATACACGACCTCGACAATCACGATGACAAAGAAGACATTCACCAAGAAGGCTACGAAAGTTCAACAAGCAATGAATCTATTTGTGAATTTCGAGGAACCCCAATCACAATAGAGTTAGAGCTTTCGGATTCCGAAGCGACTCGAGAAGAACCCGTCATACCGATTCAAAAGGAGACACCAGTAAACTCAGTACC
This sequence comes from Papilionanthe hookeriana x Papilionanthe teres, assembly GCA_022702705.1. NCBI lineage: Eukaryota > Viridiplantae > Streptophyta > Magnoliopsida > Asparagales > Orchidaceae > Papilionanthe > Papilionanthe hookeriana x Papilionanthe teres. The sequence goes on along the minus strand of CM040430.1, from coordinate 112,249,055 downwards.
AGATTCAGAAGAAATCACAGAAGTCAATTTAAGGAGCGGAAGGGTTCTACCTCCGAGAATGGGTCCAAAAGACAAAGGAAAGCAGGTGGTTGTTCGGGAAGAATCAACCCCGGCGGAAGAATTGCCCATTCGGGAAGAAAGCTGAAACACATAGTAACAAAGTGGACTATAACGTGCTAGCCCATCTTAGGAAACTACCAGCCCAGGCGAGCATCTACGACGCTCTCATCTTATCGAAAGAGATGAGGAAGCTCGATCGAGGCCTTACTTGATCCGGAGATTTGTTTAGCTCGGATGGTCGGAGATTCCTTAGACGAGGTTTGCTCGTTAAAGGAACGACGAGGTGTTACCTTTACGGACGGTGATCGTTACTTGGGACAGCCGATCACAGACCGACCGTTGTACATTTCGATTCTAATCGGAAAGTTTACGCTCTCCGGAGTATTGGTGGATCCGGGAGCATCAATCAACATAATGAATCTTCGGACGTTAGCATACTTGGAAATTGATGATCGCGAGCTTGAAGCGGACAAGATGTTACTAAGAGGATTCGACCGAGAAAGGAGAAAGAGCCCTCGGATCAATAACGTCGTTGATGAAGACCGGTGATTTAACAAATACGACCGCAAAATTCCATATAATTGATTCGAAACATCGTTCGAAAGCACTTCTTGGGCCGTCCGTGGATTCATGAGAACCGGATGGTACCGTCGTCTCTGCATCAGTGCATAAAATACTACGATGGAGGAGAACAGTGCATTAAAGGTGACTTGCAACCTTTCTCTATACACAAAATTGGAATTCATGAAGATGCAACCTACTACGCACCTCCAAAGAAAACAATCTTCTCCAGAAATACCATGCCAAATGAAGCAAAAGAAGTTCAAGATGACGAAGAGCCTGAAGTTCTAGTCCAACGATCGATCCACCACTCCCTTACGGCGAGATGGTGAAGGTTTCTTCACAACTTGCACCCGAGGTCGAGGCCGGGGACGAGGTCGTGGCGAGACGTTGGGACGAGTTGGATAGAAAAAGCCGGTAATCAACGTGAATTGGGAGAACGGCTACGAAGAAGAAGAAGAAATCAAGAAAGAAGCGACTACTGATAAACCGAAGGAACCATAATTCAAGATCTTCCTCGAAGATGAAAAGAATGAAGAATATAAATCAATGTACGAGAAGATTAACTACCATGTACACATTATGGCCACGACCCCGATCCGATCCTAATAAGATCGAGGGTATGGTGGTCAAGGAAGTGCACGGCGGTGGTGTTAAACCAATCAAATTTTACCGAGGTACTCCTTCTTCCAATAATGAAAAAGATGTACAATTTGAAGATGTCGCTTCTTCCGAATTAATGGAATTACCTTTTGAGTGGTACTCTCCCTGTGTTCAAAGTTTAATTCAACGTGGTGTCTTACCTCGACAATAGACAAAGGGTCAATCACAACATTTTGAAAGACTATGGAACAATGTCGGTCGGCCTCCCGATTGAAAACATGGTCTCGGATTCGGCACGATAGGTTTAGTTGACGATACAAAATTTTGCTTAGTTGTCACTTGCAAGCCTAATAAAGAGCTGCTTGGAAGCTTCGAGAGGACCTCGAAGATCTACCAATCGGAGATGCTCCACCGAGAATTTGAAGAAGAAATCAAATCTACGATAGACAATTTAATGGAAGTTAACTTAGGTACTAGCGAAAAGCCTAGACCAACCTTTGTTAGCTCCTTACTCGATAAAGAAGATTATGAGGAAGTGATCGAAGCTATTAATGGAATTCGAGGATCTGTTTTTCTTGGAGTTACGACGAAATGCCGGGATTAGCTCTCGAAGTCGCGGTTCACGAGTTAGGAGTAGATCCTACTACGTTCCCGATCGAACAAGCTCCCAGAAGAATGCGTCTAGAAATTGAGCAACAAGTAATAGCCGAAGTTAAGAAGCTTTTGTCCGTGAAGAACAATACCCTACTTGGTTAGCCAACGTGGTACCAGTCAGAAAGAAAAATGGTCAAATCAGAATCTGTGTAGACTTCAGGGATTTAAATAAAGCATGTCCAAAGGATGAATTTCCACGCCAATCCCAAAGCTGATGATCGACATTGCTTCAACACATGAAATATTTTCATTCATGGATGGATCATCGGGATACAACCGAGATAAAGATGACACCGAGAAGACGAAAAGCTCATAGCTTTCGGAACGCCGATCGGAGTGTATTGCTTACACGATAATGCCATTCGGACTAAAGAACGCGGGAGCGACATATCGAAGAGCAATGACAAAGATTTTTGATGATCTCATTCACAACCAAGTCGAGTGCTTACGTGGACGATGTGGTCATCAAAAGCAAGCCGAAGGAAGATCACTGTATGATTTGAGAATTGTTTTCGAACGGCGAGGCAATACAACCTTAAGATGAATCCCTTAAAATGCGCCTTCGGCGTCACCTCCGGAAATTCTTAGGATTTGTTGTTCGACATCGCGGAATCGAAATTGATCCGGAAAATATTAAAGCTATCTTAGAGATGCTTGCCTCCCAAAATCTAAAAACGGCTACGATCCTTTCAAGGGAAGGCGGCATATCTTCGACGCTTTATCTCGAACTTGTCGGGTAGGTGTCGGCCCTTCTCGGCATTAGTTAAAAAGGACGCCAAATTCGTTTGGGAAGAGAAATGCCAACGGGCCTTCGAGGACATTAAGCAATATTTAATGACACCTCCTGTCTTATCAGCCCCAGTCTCGGGTAGACCGTTAATACTTTATACCGCGGCTTTAGACGACTCTCTTGGAGCCCTGCTAGCCTAGGTCAATGACAAGGGAAAAGAAAATGCTCTTTATTACTTAAGTCGTCGTCTATTGTCGACGGAAGTAAAGTATCCTCCGATTGAGAAGTATTGTCTGGCCCTGATCTTCGCCGCTCAAAAGCTCAGGCACTATATGCTTTCTCATAAGATCAACCTCATTTCGAAAGTTAATCTGTTGCAATATTTGATGACCCGACAGACACTTTCTGGTAGACTTGCCAGGTGGTCAATGATACTATTACAATTTGATATAACTTTCGTTCCTCTTCGCGCCGTAAAGGGACAAGTACTAGTTGACTTCCTTGCAGCACATCCTTTACCGGCAGATTCGCTTCTCGACGACGATTTGCCTGACGAGCAGATAATAAGCCTAGAAGACACCGATGATCAACGTTGGGAACTATACTTCGACGGAGCGTCCTCAGCACAGAAAGACAAAGAATCGCAAATGATAGCGCCCAATAAAGTAGGAATCGGACTAATCTTTATAACACCGGAGCGGGGGATGTTAAGATACTCCTACCACTTAACAGAGTCGTGTACAAACAACGAGGCAAAATACGAGGCCCTCATAACAGGACTAGAACTAACCATTCAAATGGGAATAACAGATATCAACATCTACGGAGATTCTCAGTTGATCATTCAACAGGTCGCCGGACAATACAGAATCTTAAAGCCAAGACTCGAGCAATACTTTCAGTATGCCATGAAACTGTTGGAACAAATTCTGAATGTAACAATCTACAAGATTCCCAGAAGAGAAAATGCCCTCGCGGATGCCCTAGCTCTCCTTGCAAAAGAATTTGCTTGCTTACAAGATGAGTCAGTTGAAGTGTCAGTTCAACGACGACAGGTCCTATCACAGCTCGACATGGATATGATAAGGAAATCAAAAAAAGCAGAGGAATCAGTTGCAGTAGTGACGGAAAACACAGAAGATTGGCGTCGACCGCTAATGGACTACACACGCAAACGAGTAAATTACATGACGATAAGTCATTAGCCCATCGAATCAAGAAAAGAACTCTGTCTTATGCATTAATAAACGATGCATTATACGAAGGTCTTTTGATCGGATGTGGTTAAGATGCTCGAACGGGTGCGAGGCTCGTGAAATTGTCGAAGAGGTACACTCGGGACTTTGTGGCGCTCATCGATCGGCTACGAAAATGAAAATGAAAATTAAAAGACTAGGGTACTACTGGCCCTCGATGATGACCGACCGTATGAAAGTCGCCAAGAGCTGTCACCGATGCCGAGTGCACGGAGTGGTTCTACACCAACCTCCGAATGTGCTTACATCCGACAATTGCGTCGTGGCCATTTGAGTGTTGGGGCACGGATATAGTGGGTTCGATAGAACCACCTTCTTCAAGAGGACATCGCTTCATCCTTACAGCTACAAACTACTTTTCTAAATGGGCAGAAGCAGTTCCACTCAGAGAAGTAAAGGCACACCACATGGTACAGTTTTTCAAAAATCAAGTTGTCAACCGTTTCAGAGTACCGCGCAGAATCATTTCAAATAATGGGTCTGCATTCAAAAGTACAAAGATCAACAAATTTGTCAGAAGACACGGAATCGATTGGCGATACTCAACAATTTATTACCCAAGAGCAAATGGCTTGGCTGAGGCTTTTAATAAAACTCTCGTTCAGATTTTAAAGAAAACCTTGGATGACAACAAGAGAAATTGGCACGAGAAGTTGTTAGAAGCCTTATGGGCCTACGGGACGACTTTCGGGACTCTACTCGGTCTACGCCTTACGCTTTAGTGTACGGGTCCGAGGTCGTTTTACCTTTGGAGGTCCAGACTTCCATCACTCGGGATTGCGGTTGCAAATAAAATTACTACGAAGAAAATGCCGGATTGCGGCGGAAGAAGCCGGAAAGCTTGGAAGAGAAGAGACTTGCAGCGCAGCAAAATTTGGAACTGTACCAAGCTAAGATGATACAGGCCCATGATAAACTGGTCCGCCCAAGAACTTTCAAGGTTGGTGACTTAGTTCTTATTCTCAGAAGACCTATTCTTGCACATCGCAAAATAGGGGCAAATTTGAACCGACTTAGGAAGGGCCGTTTGTGGTCGAGGCAGTCTACTCAGAAGGCTCCTACCAACTTGTAAATTGCCAAGGAGAACGACAAATGCTTCCAATCAATGGACGGTATTTGAAGAAGTATTATGTAACCTGATGTTTCGAAGGGTGGCCCCTAAAATGGACTCTTATCCCTAGAAACACGGGTGAAGCAATCACTTTGTGACTGGGTCCGAACCCAAAAACATAAAAATGGATAAAATAAAATATGTGCTAAAAATAAAATATGTGAAATCATAATAATAAAGTTTTACCCTTCCTTTCAAATCAAATCTTGATCCTGATCTTTCTTCATCTTTTCCTACTTTCCTAAAAAATTAAAATTAAAATAAGAGAATAAGAATCTTCGATGGTAAATATTTTCTTAATGTTCTTGTTCTTAGTACGACCCACGATCCTTTCCTTGTCTTCTTTGCGGGGAAATGTCGAACAGGCTATTGGTCCTAAACTTTAAAAATGGCGTGAGTCTCGCACTCGATGAAAAGAGGGTGAAGGATGGAGCGATGATAGAAATTGATTCGACTTCACACCGACCGACCTACGGTATGAAGAAAATGATTGGGTCCCGGTGGACGAGAAGAGCTTCATAGCCGGACGGTGATGAAGATGGGTGGCCCAAGCCACCAATCCGAGTAACAAGAAAAGAAATACAAATACCGAGGAAAGCAAGAAAATCGAGTACGTAGTTGCCACGACGGAGGGCGAGCTCGTCGGCGCGCGCCGCGCAAGTCGAGGGGTAAGGAGAGCTACTCTCACTGCTTACTCGAAGAAGGAATAAGAATCGCCGTATCCGCAAGATGTTGACTAAACTAGCGACGGATCAACACGAGGAAACGGCCACCTTAGCCAACACACACATTTCGAAGATGCTGGTTCGTCGGGAACCGAAAGAAGAAAGTCGACGCCAAGAAAATCGAACGGATCGAAAAAGTGCCAAGAAGAACGAAATAGAATCGGTGCCTCGACACCGGACGGAGATACCATATGCGAAGAACCTTGTTGCGAAGCGACCCGGAGGATGTCCCGACGGAGACAATCCCGAGGAGCCGAGGTATGCGGGAGAACGCGATGGGATTGAGCCATACATCCCGCAATACGTTACTAGGCCTCGTCACTTGCGGATCATCCCGGAATATGAACTAGAAAGAATGCAAAATGTTGAGAAGAAGACTTTCGAATACTTTGAAAGGATTAGAGGCAAAAGAATCAACATTTTGGAAGGCCTCGAGTTACACACGGGTGTATTCTCGGAATACGAGCAACGACGAATTGTGGATTGCATCTTAGAACTTCGAGAAGATGGGTCGAGCGGGCCGTGCGAGAGAAAAGACTTATTCGGAACCCGGAAATGGATGCCGGGGAAAGGAAGGAGTTACAATACAATGCGGATGTTGTTATAATTTCACGAGAGGACGAAAAGGAAATCCACCGGGGATACTCCGTCACGGTGAGGTGGATCCGATGCCGAGAATAATTACGAGAATGGTGAAAAGAATGATAACGTGGAGGGTGCTGCCAGCGACCGCATACCCAACGAGTTGCATCATCAACATTTACCGGAAGGGCGACCGCATACCTCCACACATAGACCACCATGACTTTGTCGGACCTTTACCGCACGGTTTCGTTCGTCGACCAATGCAATATCATGTTCGGATGCGACCTCCGGATAGCGAGGCCGGGTAAGTTCCGAGGGCAGTTGGAGATACCACTTCGGTAGGTTCCGTCATGATATTACAAGGAAATGGAGCAGACATGGCAAAACATTGTATACCGGGAGTACCAATGGAGCGGATCTCCGTCACTTTTAGAAGGATGGACGACAGAAAGGCACCTTACCACTTCCAGCCAGATCCAGAATTGGAGAGTCTCCAGCCCTACGAGCTGTGAGTTACGCGGGAAACAGTACACCTCCGTTGTACATCCATGCGGCATTCCTGCCAAGGATGGCTTGGAAGGTGATGCTATTGACCGTGTACCTCATTATTCAGACATGGATTTTTAACAGATACTTTTTGAATGGATCAACAAGAATCATACATAGTCCGTTTTGAGTCATGGATTGTATGAGAAATATTTCAGATCGAGTTGTATGATGTATCTTCAACAATATTGGAATGAAAGTGACCATGTGACATTTTGTCTTCACCTCTTTTGTGCAAATTGACTGGGAAACGCCATTAGAGTTAAATGAACTTTGAACAAAGAACAGAAAAGAAAAGAGAAATAAATAAGAACCGTTCTTTGAAATCCAAATATTCAAATGAACTTCAAATCCACATGAACACCAAATAAAATCCACATGAACACCAAATAAAATTCACGTGAACAACAAATAAACAACAAAAATAGAATTGGATCATTAAAGGACAAACAAAATGAAAAATGAATCTCAAATGGAATTACAATCTCAATCTATCTCTTTCAATTCCTTCAACTCTTCCTCAGATCAAAATCTACTTCAAACTACTTTGAAACCCTCTTTCGGGATGGTTCTTCCTCACGGAAAACTCAAACTTTAAATTTCAAAAATCCTACACCTTTTTTTTTCGTCACATCGAAACCCTTTTGATTTTCTGTGATCTCCTTCCCCTCTTGTACAGAGATTGACTAAGTTCATTGACACAGAGCCACGAACTTGGTTCGGTTTGGTTCTAATGGCACGAGACTGGGTCCTTCTTCATACATTAAAACTTCCGAGACTGGTACCTAAATTCCATTTCTCACTTCGAGGTCGGTACCTAAATTTCGACTCTCCTTTCGAGATCGATACCTAAATTTCGATTCTCATCCGAATTGATACCTAAATTTCAATTCTAAACTTCCGAGACTGGTACCTAAATTCCAGTTCTCACTACGAGGTCGGTACCTAAATTCCGACTCTCCTTTCGAGATTGATACCTAAATTTCGATTCTCTTCCGAATTGATACCTAAATTTCAATTCTAAACTTTCGAGACTGGTACCTAAATTCTAGTTCTCACTTCGAGGTCGGTACCAAAATTTCGACTCTCCTTTCGAGATCGATACCTAAATTTCGATTCTCTTCCAAATTGATACCTAAATTTCAATTCTAAACTTCCGAGATCGGTACCTAAATTCCAGTTCTCACTTCGAGGTCGGTACCTAAATTCCGACTCTCATCTGAGATCAGTACCTAAATTCTGATTCTCATCCTTTTCGAGGTCGATATCTAAATTTCGACTCTCTTCCGAGACTGGTACCTAAATTCCAGTTATTATTCGAGACTAGTACCTAAATTCTAGTTCTCATTCCGAGATCCGTACCTAACTTCTGATTTTCATCCTTTTCGAGGTCGATACCTAAATTTCGACTATCTTCCGAGACTGGTACCTAAATTCCAGTTCTCATTCGAGACTAGTACCTAAATTCTAGTTCTCATTCCGAGATCAATACCTAAATTCTGATTCTCATCCTTTTCAAGGTCGATACCTAAATTCCAACTCTCATCCGAGATCGATACCTAAATTTTGATTCTCTTTCGAGATTGATACTTAAATTTCAATTCCCATCCCTCTCTAGATCAGTACCTAAATTCTGATTCTCATACTTTTTCCGTCAGTACTTAAATTCTGATTCTCACTCTGAGGCTGGTACCTAAATTCCAGTTCTCTTTGCAATCCTGAGGTTGAAACCTAGGTTTCGATTCTCATTTCAAATCCAAATTTCAAATTCAAAGTTTTCTCAAATTGATTTTAAACCAAACTTCAATCTAAATTAAAACTCAAACTAAAATCTAAACTCACACATCAAAGCTTGAACATGAAATGAAATCTAAATCGAATTCCCAGGATCATATGATTTAGAATTCATTTCCTTTTCCATTCCCGTCGAGAGTTCGGGAATCTCCGGTCTTAGAAGTATACTCGATACTCCCAGACGGAAATTCTTCTACTTCGTCCTAAGTTTGTCACTTGGACATACTGTGTTGGTTTTGTTGATCTCTTCGGTCAACGCCAATACGCGCGGTGTGCTTGGTTAGCACACCACACCTATTGGGGGTCCATTTGTTGACTTCATTTTTTATGAGGTCTTCTCTTCCCTCTTTAGTGTTTAGGATCTAGCCTTAGGCTTTTCCTTTGACTATCTTAGAGGACTAGAATTGGGACCCATCCCATAGAAATTTAAACCACTTCTTGTCTCCCTGCAAACCTCACAAGCTTGATTATAGACCCCTTATCACCTAGAGGGTTGAGATCAAATGTGGATGTTTAAAGGATGAGTTCCCTATAGGACTCTTTGGCCTTAGGACTACCCTGGGTGGCTGACCCACAATTTTATATTATGATATTTTTAATTTAATTGCAACGACGCCAAAAACTTGACCCCGCTATATTATATGTATATAATTGTAATTGTTTATGTTGTGGATGCTACGCGAAGTATACGTATCGTATCGAAGTAATACGGGGCTCTAGTGGAGTCCTGGTTATCGATCCCACGGGGAAAGAGAAAATTAAATAACAACTAATTTTAAAATAATAATAATAATAATTTTAAAATAGTATACGAAAATTTGGAATTCTAGATTTAAAGCGCAATAAAGTAAACTAAGTATTTTAATTAGGTAACTTAACTAAGTAGAAAATTAATACGTATTGAAAGTGCGGAAATTAAACTAATTGCTAAATAAGTCTTAACTATTCGGAAAAAGTATCTTTCCCCTTGTTTAGAAATTTAAGTGATTGATGAATTTAAATAGATAATTTTAAGGTATTGTGACAAATAGGAGCATTCATATTCTTTACCCTTTGGTCGAGTGTAAAGAATATTGACTAATCCTATGTTTGATTGCGAATCTGCGGCTAGAGTCGGGAGGATACCGATTGCCACTTCGAGCTCCCACGTTCCCCTCGCCCGAGGGCTAACATCTACACTTCGGCTCTCAAGCAATAGGACCGAATTGAATATTTTAGTCCGTCACACTAAAATGCTCGATTCTACGCCCGATGATATTATTTCCTATTTATTTGCACCTTCCTTCCAAGGCTTTTGAATTCCCCGAATATCGGATGTAATTTTTACTATAGTTGATAATCAACATATTTTAACAAATCAAATGGCCAATTTGAAAGTAAATTAAGTTTTAAGTAAAAATTATCACAATTTATTAATATTTAAAAGTACTTCATTTTTAGTTCATCAAGTCGCTTAATTTCATAAACGAGGAGAAGAGCTAATAAACTACTCGAATGCATAGGAACTAAACTAAGCATGGATTTCATTTAAAGTTAAAAACAATAAATACAAATACTTATCTTGATTTATCCCTAACGGACTCCTCGTACTTCCTTTGACTCTTCCTTCCAATACACCACGACTCACTAATTAATCACTAAAGACACAATTTGACACACAAAACTGCACTTAAAGACACTTAGAACACAAAATAACACTTAGAGACATACACCAAAGACACTTAGAGACTGAATTTCGGCCTCTATATATAGAGGTGAGCAAAGGACCAAGAGGTGTGTAAGCATCTCTTCAAAAGGTGTCCAGGTTCAATGTATTTGAGTCATTTGAACTAGCTCGCCGTCGGCGACGAACTACCTCGCTGTCAGCGAGGTTTCTAGAAGGTCTTCGAACCGCGCTATCTCGCTGTCAGCGGGCTCGGGCTCGGTTGTCGATGAGACGATTATAAATCCTTCAGAATTTCTTCCTCGTACCCTCGCCGTCGGCGAGCTCTATCTCGCCGTCGGCGACTCAGCACAAATTGCATTATTTTCTTCCTTTTTGCTCCAAATCCGTTCCTTTTTATGATTTTTGCTTTTATCACCTAAATTCTCCATTCCTATAACAAAATAAAGAAAATACCTTTTTTTAAAGTGCAATTTCATCAAAAATAGGTATGAATTTCTTAATAGATTTTTCAGTGATCAAAATCCCCCAAACTTACTTATTACTTGTCCTCAAGTAATTTTAGTACTACATAAAAATAATGAGTTCTATAATAAGATTTTTCAATTTAAATAACTATGAATTAGATTAATTAATATCATAATAAAGTTAAATAAAAATAATTCATGTAATTTAATTAATCTTATAGAAATAAATTATTTAGTTATCAGGTCTAAGATTTCTAGCTTACTATTCATTTCGGGAATGACTATATTTAAAAGAATAACTACTTAAGATATTCATATGATAAGAAATTCAAGAAAACACTATTAGGTAAAATTCTAATCCATAAACATAAGTTTGGAAATATCTAAGTTTTTCACTTTAGGTTAATTCGAATGAAGCCGATTTTTTATAAGACATCTCCTCGAAGCTTCTCCTCTTTTTTTTTTTTTTTTTTTTAATGAGGATTACTGTATACTGGAGAGCTCGTTAATAATTTTGAACTTCATTTTCATCTTCCTAAATTTGAAACTTAGAAATATTTCTTAGCTTATATATACTTCATAGTTTTTACTTCATTGATTTTCAATCTTTTCTTTTTCACTTGAATACTTAAGAATTTTAATTTTAGAATATAGTTTTCCTTACTAAAAATAGTTTACTATATTCTTATTCCCTTTAACCAAATATTTTATTCTATTTAATTAATTAAATCACTAGAAATATTTCATTTAACCTTTTATAATAATTAAATAAAATAATTCATATTAATTAAATTGAAAAATTTGCTTATAAAAATCATTTTATAATAATTTGAAAATAGAAATTGAGAACAAGTTAATAACTAAATTTGTATTTTACTCCCCCCAAACTTAAATTTTTATATCCACTCTAAATAATGAAAAAGGAAAGTAAATAAATCATACCTTTGAAGTTTAGGTATTTCTTTTTTCTTTGAAATTTTGCGAGGCTTTTTCATTTTTCATTGAACCTGTATCTTGTTAGTATTCTCTATATATATATAACAATTTAAAGAAAATGCAGGGATAAAATTTGAGATAAGTATTAAATACAACAATTAAAATTAACTCTACACTACACATATGAATTACTAATATATTAAAAACAATTTAACTAACAGATTAACAATTTTACAACTTAAAACAATACAGAATAAAATAAAAACATACTAGAGAAAAACTAACATCCTATTTAACATAAAAACAAATGCAATTAACTAACACAAAAAACAATAACTAAAATATTATCACAATTCAAGCAAATTAATCTAACTAACATCCGATGTCTCACGACATAAAGTCTCGAATATTACAAACATATAAAAGTTTCCACGATAACTTAACATCAAACAAACAAAACAAATAAAGTCCTAATCTTATTCATCGAAGTCCTGAGCTATATCATCTCCTCCACGATCCGTAGAGTGAGAAGGCTGCGAGTAGCTGCATCTGTGAATATCGGGGGCACTCGGGAAAGACAACATCTAAATCACCACTCCTGTAGCGACGTTCGGCTTCATAGTATGCAATCTCGTATTCCGAATGTCGGCTGGAGATATTCGTTATCATAATCATGTCTCCTCTCCGGATTATCGATCATTTGATCAAAATGATCGAATCTTCTCCCCATTGTCTCTCCAAGCTGCTCAAAACTCCTCCTATGCGAGTGTCAATTCATTCATCGGATCTTGTAGGGTAGGGGTGGTAGGCTCGGGAGGTCCATAGCTAGTAGAGGGTATATCTCTACTTGAGCGAGTAAAATAACTTCTTACTCCTGCTCTCCACCTTCATGAGATTCATATTTCTTAATATTGGCGAGTGTGAGTGGTTTCATTGGTTCCACCCATTCTTCATCATCTCTAGCCTCGACTCCGGAGAGTTGGCGAGTGCAAAAATTAATCCAGGGGTGTCCCGATCCGGCTCCACTCTCATTTCGAGGAGTGGCCGGGATGTTTTGATAAATAATTCTCCCGATGTTGATGCTTCGTTTTTCGAATACGAAATTCAGAATTGCTCTATCTCGTGTTACCTCACTGTGGTGATATGTGGGTAACAGAGTAGAACAAATAAAGTAATGTCAGGCTTTTGAGACTGCATTTAATTTAGAAAGAGGAAAATTCACTCTTTCCTGCGCTTAATTTTCCAAACTCCGGTTCCATCAGTGAGAAAGCTAATGACTTCCTCCAGTGGCCCTTCCATCGTTCCAAAAGTTTCATACTCGCTAAAGTGCGAGTCATGAACTTCATAGAACGAGTTAATTCTTGCAGCATTGAAATCTACAAAAAATCCTCGTACCTTTCTTGATGCATCTTCGGCGGCGATCAATTGGCATAAAATTCTTTAACCACTTCTACGGTACTCTATATTGAACATAACGAAATTCTCCCGACCTCGCTCCTTAATAATCCGCTCTACTTCTCCTCCCGGATTTTTGAAAACCCGATCCGCAATGCACTTTCTTCCTTGTATGTTTTCAAAATATTTAGCCTGTGCTCGTGCGTTGATGAATCGGTCTTCGTCAAATTCTACTCGACGTTTTTGTCGTGGAGTCATACGATCGATCTGTGAAAATCGTGAAAATTTTCACGAAACTTAAAAATAATACTAAGAAGGCTTCCTACAACATTTATAAGCAATTTAAATCAAATTCCATGGATTTCCACCGAATATTTCTTCCACATTTTGATTTTTCCCAAAATTTGCAATGTGGTGAAAATACATGGTGAAAATCAAACATTTTTGCATAGGAGTGAAGCACTTACAAAGAGAAGATGAAATCCGGTGTTTTTGAGTGATGAAATCGCCTCTAAATCTGAAATTTTGTATGCCCTAGGGTAGTTTTTGCGAAAATGAGAGGTTGGGGATGATGAATAGTGTTTTTGACCGGTCAAAATATATATTTTTCGCGACTTCGCTGTCAACGAGATTTTTCTCGCCGTCGGCGAGCTAATATTTTTTCAGAACCAAAAACTCTCAGGAAAAATCCGCTGTCGGCGAGAAATTCTTCGCTGTCAGCGAGATCGATCTTCGCTGTCGGCGGGATTTTTCTCGCCGTCGGCGAGATTCCAAAAATTTAAATTTCCGAAATTTGTCACTCATTTTCGTCTTTGATTTGCCTTATATTATATTTCCGATCACATCATTTATTAATTTAATATGAAGATTAGCTACTTATACACAAACAAATTCACACAACACAACAAATTAACTTTAATATTGAAATCCATGAGATGTACAAACTAACATAATTTTAAACTCTATAATCAAACTTCGATTCTCCAATCCTTTCTACTAATCGGCATCGCAAACCAATCCACGACACACTAAATGTCGATACAAAACTATGACGCATATCTCGATTAAGTTTGAGATATTCAAATCATCACTCCACACATAATAAAATCTAAATCAAATCAAATAACATAAACACAAACATACTTATGGAAATATTTACTACTACTCTTCGATGTCAGAATCTTCATCTTCTGCGATATTTCCGATATGACGATGATGCACAAACAAGTTATAGAAAGGCTCGAAGGGAAATTCGAAGCAGATTCTTCGGTGATCCAACCCTTCGTCTCGGTAAATGATGAAAGCTAGCTTCCGAGTGTCCGGAATGATCAAAGTGTTCCTTCATCCTCCGATCGATGTGATTAAATAAATTAGATATATTGTCGATTGAATCTCTCACTTTCGCGAGTTCTTTCTCCATTCCTTTAATTTTCTTCATAAGTAACTTCGTTTTATCTGAAATAGGCCTTGTTATAGGATTATTCTGTGAAGCTCTATCAGAGATAAATGTAATTTCATCATTATTGTCCAATGTAGGGAACATATATGTAGGATCAAGCGGCTTCCAAGGTAACAGAACCTTTTCCCAAGCTTCATAAGAAACACAGTGCTGGTCGTATAATGCAAAAATAGTAGATGGGTGTCCTAGTCCGTGAACCGACCCATGCACGATTAAACCAAATGCGGACTTAACAATTATTGATCCAACATCGATAGGCGATCCATTTTGAATACAATAATTCAATATAGCGCATTCCTTCGAAACCTTGTTTACCCTCGTAGTAGGTAACAATTTAGATGAGATGAAAAAGTGCCGAGTGCTTTGAGACGGGATTCAAAAGTGATGCGGAGAAACTAACATACCCGTCTTCGCGCATTTCCCGATCTTCCGGTTCATCGATCGGATATCGAAATATCTCATTCATATTATATCGAGAAGGCACAAAGTTTGAATAGTGACATAGCGGGGTGTTTTCTATAGAGAATAATTCATTTACTCTTGATGGAGTAAACGTCACCCATCTTCCTCGGACGTAGACATTCCCATTGTTGATCGCATGTAAGTTAGAGTAGAACTCTTTCACGATTGGAATAACAACGGCGGACGTAGTGTAACAAAATACCTCCAGGTGCAGTTGCGCGATCATTTCTTCTATCTTCGTAGTGGAATTCTCTAATCCTCGATTGACGAATCCCGTTCCTTGATAACTCTTTTCTTTACCAAAACCTTGTTGAAGATCCATTGCGCTTCCGCACTCACAAATTTTCTCCGGTTAAACACTCCGGAATTAGAGGAATCTAAGAATTTGGAGGCCATTATGGTGAATGGAATGAATTCTAGTGAAGAAGGCGGATCTAGAATGATTTAAGAATGGGTTTTCACAAAGGAATTGGTGTTGAAACCGTCCAAATCGGCATTCGAATTATAAATAACTCATCTTTATAACTTCCTCACTGTCGGCGAGAAGTTTCTCGCCGTCGGCGACTCAGTTATAAAAACTGAATTTAATTTAGGCGTGAACCTCGCTGTCGGCGAGTATCGACCTCGTCGTCGGCGAGATTCCAAAATAATGTCCAATTTCGCTCTAAATCGAATAATTTCTTTTCTCATCATAATGGTTCGAATATGTGATGATTCTTAATAATAATTGAGTTGTAAAGTTTCAATAATATAGACTAACTATTAAGATACAATAAAAATAGATAACTAATATGGGTTGCCTCCCATAAAGCGCTTGGTTTAACGTCGTCAGCCCGACTTAATTTCAATTATTAATCAGGTCGACTAAGCATTAAAACCTCTTTATAGTTAGTTTTATACCTTCGAAATATGGTTTTAATCTATGTCCATTAACTTTAAATTTATGTCCAGTTTTTGGATCTTCAATTTCTATAGTTCCGTATGAAAATATTTGAGTTATGGTGAAAGGTCCTAACCATCGAGACTTGATTTTCCGGGAAATAATTTCGATCTAGTATTATATAGTAAAACTTCACGTCCTTGTTCAAAATTTCTCGATTAATCTTCGATCATGCCATAATTTCATCTTTTCTTTATAAATCCGATCATTATCATATGATTCATTTCTTAATTCTTCCAATTCATTTAATTGCGAGCAATCTTTTCTCACCGACTTCCTTCATATTATAATTAAATTATTTAATCGCCCGATATGTTTTATGTTCAATTTAAGCTGGTAAGTGGCATGTTTTTCCATATATAAGCTCGTAAGGAGTCATTCCGATCGGAGTTTTATAAGCGATCCTATAAGCCGCATAATGCGATTATCTAATCTAATAGACCAATCTAACCTATTTGGGTTTACGGATTTTTCTAAAATACGTTTAATCTCACTATTAGATACTTCAACTTAATCCGTTGAGTACGTGGATGATAAGCGGTGGATATCTTATGAGTAATATTGTATTTTTCTACTAGTTTGTGAATGTATTTATTTCTAAAATGAGTTCCTCCGTCAGTGATAATCACTCTCGGCATTCCAAATCTAGTAAAAATATTTTTCATCAGAAATTTTGAAACACTCTTAGCATCGCACCTAGGCAAAGTTTGTGCCTCAATCCATTTGGAAACATAATCAACAGCTACTAATATATATGAGTTTCCAAATGAAGGAATAAAAGGTCCCATAAAATCTAATCCCCAAACATCAAAAATTTCGACTTCTAATATAAAATTTAGAGGCATTTCGTTTTTTCTAGATATATTTCCTACTCTTTGACATTTATCGAAAGTTTTAATATATCTATATACATCTCTAAATAGAGTAGAGCCGAGTAAAATCCAGATTGTAGAATCTTATAAGCGAGTTTTATCGGTCCCAAAATGTCCTCCGAAATCGGAATCATGACATTTTTGAATAATTGGTTCGGTTTCTTCATAAGGTACACATCTTCAATAATTAAATCCTTACATTACTTATATAAATATGGTTCATCCCAAAAATAGGTTTTCGTATCATGGATGAATTTTTTACGTTGTTGCAAAGTTAACATAGGTGGTAAAATATTACTAAGCTATATAGTTTACTATATCGACATACCATGGTATTTTCCACTCATTGATATTATATAGTTGTTCATCGGGAAAGCATGCATAATTTCATTTTCAATATCGGATAATTCATGATTTTCTAATCTTGATAAATGATCCGTAATTTGATTATCGGTTCCTTTCTTATTAACGATCTCAAAATCGAATTCTTGCATTAATAGCATCCATCTAATTAATCTTGGTTTGGAATCTTTCTTTTGCATTAAATATTTGATAGCGAGAATGATCGGTATGCACGATACATTTTTTCCAATCATATAAGGTCTAAATTTATTAAAACCATATACTACCGCTAATAATTCTCTTTCACGTAGCTTGTATAATTTATTTCGGCATCATTTAGAGTTTTCTTAGCATAGTATATAACTTTAAAAATCTTTTCATATCTTTGCCTAGAAGCTTGCTCCTACAGGCATAATCACTAGCATCACACATAAGCTCGAATGGTTTCTCCCAGGTTAGGTGAAACTATTATAGGTCTTGTATTTAATTTTTCTTTTAAGAGTTCAAAAGCATTCGGGCATTCGATTGTAAATTCAAATTTCTTGCCCTTTTCGAGAAGTTGGCATAGAGGTTTAGTAATTTTGAAAAATCTTTTATATAGCGTACTATATAATCCGAGCATGTCCAGAAAACTTCTTACCCCTTTTACCGTAGTTGGAGGTGGTAATTTAGCTATAACTTGAATTTTTGCGAGGTCCACTTCCATGCCTTTTTCGAAATTTTATGCCCTAATACAATGCGCCATGACCATAAATTGACATTTCTCCCGATTTAGAACTAAATTTGTTTTCTCACATACTTCTAATACTTTTTCGAGACGAGTTAAGCATGTGTCGAATGATGTTCCAAATACGGAGAAATCATCCATAAATACTTCTATTCCATTGTCGATTAACTTACTAAATATAGACATCATACATCTTTGGAATGTTGTTTGGTGCATTACATAATCCAAAAGGCATTCTTCGAAAAGTGAAAGTTCCATAAGGACTAGTAAATGTAGTTTTCTCTTGATCCTCGTGAGCAATTTGTATTTGATGATAACTCGGTGTATCCATCTAGAAAACAAAAATACTTATGTTTAGTTATCTATCTAACATACGAGTGCAGAAATGGTAAAGGGAAGTGATCTTTCCTGGTGGCGGTATTTAATTTCACATAATCGATACATATACGCCAACCGGTAACTTGTCTTATAGGAATAAGATCGTTATTTTCATTGGCGATGACGGTCACTCCTCCCTTCTTAGGAACACGAGTGAATTGGGCTTACCGACAGCATTGTCGAAATAGGATATATAATACCATTATCTAACCATTTTAAAATTTCTTTCTTAACTACTTCTTTCATTATCGGGTTTAATCTCCGTTAGGGATACGCTTTAGGTTTATGTTCATCATCTAAAATAATTCATGCATACGGATTGAAGGACTAATTCCTTTAATATCTGCTAAAGTCCGACCAAAAGTTTTCTTATATTTTTTTAAAGTTTCTAAAAGTTTTTGTTCTTGAGATTCGTTTAATGCGGATGAAATAATAGCTGGTAAAGTTGAAGAATTACCTAAATAAGCATATTTCGAATGATCGGGTAATATTTTTAGCTCGAGTTCGGGAGGTTTAATAATTGATGGAACTATATTCTTGTCGGTGTTTTCGGTATTATCCAAAAATTCAAATCTTTCCTGAATATAATCTAGTTCTTCATTATTATCTTCAATTAATTCAGTGTTTTCTTTTTCTAATTTATCTTCGTAATATTCCTTAAAATGTTTGCGTTGTAAATTTTCAAGTATTTCCATCCGAAAACATTCATCATCTTTTTCTAGCGCAGGATATTTCATTGATTTTGCGATATTAAATGTAACTTTTTGGTCATTTACTCTCATAGTTAATTCTCCTTTACGAACATCGATCATAGCTTTTCCGAGTAGCTAAAAATGGTCTTCCTAAAATGATAGGAATTTCTTTATCTTCCTCATATCTAAAACAATAAAATCTACTGGGAAGATAAATTTATCTACTTTTACTAACACATCTTCAATAACTCCCTTAGGATAGGTAGCACGAACGATCGACTAATTGAAGGGTTCTTGAAGTAGGTGTAATTTTTCCTAATCCTAATCTCTTAAAAATCGATAGAGGCATTAGATTGATGCTTGCTCCTAAGTCGCACAAAGTTTTTCCATAAAATTTTTCTCCTATAGCGCGGGGTATAGTGAAACTACCGGGATCTTTCAATTTTTCGGGAAGCTTCTTCTGAATAATAGCACTACACTCTTCACTAAGTGCGATTGTTTCATTATCAGTGAATTTTCTTTTTTTATTTAGAATATCTTTCATAAATTTTACATAATTTGGCATCTAATCTAAAGCTTCAACAAAAGGTATATTGATTGTTAATTTCTATAATATTTCAAGGAATTTAGCAAATTGTTTATCTTTTTTATGTTGAGCTAGTCATTGAGGAAATGGTGGTGGAGGTTTTTCATAGGTATTAAAGGATGTTCTAAGTTTGAATCTTGTTGAAGTGTTTCCTTTTCAATTTCCACTTCCTCTTTTTGGCTTTCAAGTTCTTTTTGAATTTGAGGTTCTAATTCTTTTCCACTCCTTAGTTGTATTGCTTTAATTTGTTCTTTTCCTTGATCTTTAGGATTTATTTCCACATTACTTAGGAAAAGTTCCGTGTATTCTATTATTTAGCGTAGTAGCAATATGTCCAAGTTGAGTTTCGATATTTTTAATAGATGTTCCTTTAATTTGTAATTGATTTCCTTGAATTTGTAGTTGATTTCCTTGATTTTGTAGTTGATGACCCATATTCAGAATTAATTCATCCATAGATAATTTCTTATCTTTGAATTGAGGGTTATTGTTATTAAATCCGAGTGGGTAATTAGGTTTATAGTTTGGATTCGCTTGATTAGGTTGATTCATCCATTGTTGATTAGATGTGTTATTCCAATTAAAATTTGGATGAGTTTTCCAACCAGGATTATAATAGTTTGAATAAGGGTTATTAGTTCTATTATTAATAACATTTAAAGTTTCATAATTAGATTGAGATTCTATGATTTGTCCATATGAGTTTTCTTCTAAAGTAGGTGAGTAATTCATTCCAAAATGATCTAATTTCTTAGATATAGCAGCAATTTGAGAAGCTAACATAGATATTGCATCGTTTTCATGAATGTTGGCTATCTTTTTCGGATTTACTCTATCAACGAGCCATTGGAAATTATTTGTTGTCATTTCTTCGATTAGTGCATAAGCTTCATCAAATGGTTTAGACATTAATGAACCTCCGAAGACGGCATCGATGATTGATCTTAAAGATCCTACTAATCCATTATAAAAGGTTTGAATAATCGACCAATACGGTAGCGCATGATGTGGGCATTTCCTAATAAGTTCCTTAAATCTCTCCCAAGCTTCATATATTGATTCTCCATCTAACTGACAAAAAGAAGTTATATCATTTCTAAACATAGCAGTTTTAGATGGTGGAAAATATTTGGATAGAAATTTTTGTGATAATTCTCCCCAAGTTTTAATAGATCCAGGTGCTTAACGAATTCGACCACATTTTAGCCTTATCCCTTAATGAAAAAGAAAAAAGTCTAAGTCTTATCGCATCGTCGGATACTCCTTGATATTTAAAAGTAGCACGAAAGTTCTAGAAAACTAGCAAGATGTAAGTTAGGATCTTCGGTAGGTGAACCACTAAATTGATTGTTTTGTACCATTTGGATAATTGCGGGTTTAAGTTCGAATGAATTAGCAGCTACATCGGGGTTTTGAATAGTTAAATGAATTTCATCCGATGTAGGGTTGACATAATCTCTTAATGGTCTTTGTTGGTTCATATTTTGAATTTCGGGAATATTCGCCATTTGTGTTAAATTTATAATTTGTTTCTTTTGTTTTCTAATTCTTTTAATTGTACACTCTAATTCAGAATCGTAAGGTATTAAATTTTCGTTTCCAAATTTGCACATACAATTTTAGAATAGATATTAATTTATTTATTAAGATTATTTTAAAATAGTCAGTTACTCTAAGTAAATTTTTCTTACTTTCCCAGCAACGGCGCCAAAAACTTGACCCACAATTTTATATTATGATATTTTTAATTTAATTGCAACGACGCCAAAAACTTGACCCCGCTATATTATATGTATAGAATTGTAATTGTTTATGTTGTGGATGCTACGCAAGTATACGTATCGTATCAAGTAATACGGAGCTACAGTGGAGTCTCAGTTATCGATCCCACGGGGAAAGAGAAAATTAAATAACAACTAATTTTAAAATAATAATAATAATAATTTTAAAATAGTATACGAAAATTTGGAATTCTAGATTTAAGCGCGATAAAGTAAACTAAGTATTTTAATTAGGTAACTTAACTAAGTAGAAAATTAATACGTATTGAAAGTGCAGGAAATTAAACTAATTGCTAAATAAGTCTTAACTATTCAGAAAAAGTATCTTTCCCCTTGTTTAGAAATTTAAGTGATTGATGAATTTAAATAGATAATTTTAAGGTATTGTGACAAATAGGAACATTTCTATTCTTTACCCTTTGGTCGAGTGTAAAGAATATTGACTAATCCTATGTTTGATTACGAATCTGCGGCTAAAGTTGGGAGGATACCGATTGCCACTTGAGCTCCCACGTTCCCCTCGCCCGAGGGCTAACATCTACACTTCAGCTCTCAAACAATAGGACCGAATTGAATATTTTAGTCACGTCACACTAAAATGCTCGATTCTACGCCAGTGATATTATTTCCCTATTTATTTGCACCTTCCTTCCAAGGCTTTTGAATTCCCCGAATATCGGATGTAATTTTTACTATAGTTGATAATCGACATATTTTAACAAATCAAATGGCCGGTTTGAAAGTAAATTAAGTTTTAAGTAAAAATTATCACAATTTATTAATATTTAAAAGTACTTCTATTTTTAGTTCATCAAGTCACTTAATTTCATAAACGAGGAGAAAGACTAATAAACTACTCGGAATGCATAGGAACTAAACTAAGCATGGATTTCATTTAGAGTTAAAAACAATAAATACAAATACTTATCTTGATTTATCCTAAGCAGACTCCTCGTAGTTCCTTTGACTCTTCCTTCCAATATAGCACGACTCACTAATTACTCACTAAAGACACAATTTGACACACAAAACTGCACTTAAAGACACTTAGAACACAAAATAACACTTAGAGAGACACACCAAAGACACTTAGAGACTGAATTTCGGCCTCTATATATAGAGGTGAGCAAAGGACCAAGAGGTGTGTAAGCATCTCTTCAAAAGGTGTCCAGGTTCAATGTATTTGCGCCATTTGAACTAGCTCGCCGTCGGCGACGAACTACCTCGTCGCTCGGCGAGGTTTCTAGAAGGTCTTCGAACCGCGCTATCTCGCTGTCGGCGGGCTCGAGCTCGGCTGTCGGCGAGACGATTATAAATCCTTCGAATTTCTTCCTCGTAGCCTCGCCGTCGGCGGGCTCATCTCGCCGTCGGCGACTCGGCACTAAATTGCATTATTTTCTTCCTTTTTGCTCCAAATCCGTTACTTTTTATGATTTTTGCTTTTATCACCTAAATTCTTCATTCCTGCAACAAAATAAAGAAAATACCTTTTTTAAAGTGCAATTTCATCAAAAATAGGTATGCATTTCTTAATAGATTTTTCAGTGATCAGTGGCCTGGTCTGGTGAGGGTTGACTTACACACTCACTACACTCACACTCTACACTCTCACACACACAATCCAAATCCTAAAATCACACCTATACCCAACTTGACTCCCTGACTCATGTAGGTAATTCATATGGATGGACCTTAACCCCTAAGCCCACGGTTAAGAGGGTTAGGAACAACATAGAGAATGCCTCCGATGAGTCCTCTCATGGCTCATATGGGCTTAATATGGCTTCATGGCTCAATCAAAGTGATTCCATTTCACTCACATTTGATCAATCTTCATTCTTCCAAAATTTCAATTTTTGACCCGGGGACCCTACACCCATCAAACCTACCAAAAGCCCTTGAAATTGCCCAAATTTTCCAAAATCTCCAAATCACCCAAAATTCCTCAAAACCAATCCCAAACATTTTCACATCGCTCAAATTGATCATCCAGCCAAAAATACCAAAATTTCTAAAAATACCCCCAATACCCTCCAAATTACCAAAATGCCCCTCTTGACCCAAAATTCCATAAATTTAGAAAATTCCCAGAAAATTCCAGAAAATTCCAAATATTCCCAATTTTATTTTTTCCAACTACACCATGGGCCAATTTTGTCAATTTACCCTACTTTTACCAAAACCCCCAATTTAGCCCATTTTAAACCCAAATCAACCCAATGTCAAATCAAATCACCCCAATTGGTCTCAATTTTAGTCCAATTCAATTCTAAACTTCAATTCAATATCCCTAATGTCAATCTAGACCAAATCTAAGCCCATTTTGATTGACATTTGAATCCAATTTCACTTTTGACCTTAAAGCCCAATTTTGACCCATGACCTAAACCTACCTCGAAACCAACCCGATTCAATCCCGATTTGACCCAAATATTTTCTAAAAACTTCCTAGTATCCCCACAAACAAAACACTAACATGATTTGCCCAAAATTTGGACCCAAACCTTACTCAAATTCAACCCAAACCCAAAATTCCCTAAATGGGCCTAGACCCAAACCTAACCCAAATGGGCCCAAATCCCAAAATCAAAACCCAACCAAAGTTGAAACCTATTTGTAACACCCCCATAAACATTTCCCAACATTAATTTTACATCAATTTCAACCTCGGCCCAACATTGGCCCAAATTAGCCCAATTTGACATATATTGGCCCCTTTACCAAAGAAGCCCAAATCCAACCCAATTCAAACCCAAACCACCTCAAATTTATTTCAAATCACTCATGACACATCCCTAAACCAAACCCAACAATTATTTTGTTCAACCTTTTACAAAATTCCCATTCATAAATTTATTTTAAAACCTAAGGCCCACTTCCTTAAGCCTTCCTAAAAAAGTTCATTCCTAAAATGATTTCAAAGGCCCAAATTTGAGTCTAATGCCCACATGACACTACACTTCATCATCCATTCCAATTAAAACCATCCCTAACTTTCAAATTCATCATCAAACCATTCCAAATCAAACCTCATGACAACTCTCACCAAAATGCCAAAAATCACAAAATCCTTCCTCATGAAAGTTGACTTAACTTTTCCTAAGCCAAATGGAGCCATGAAGCCATGCATGAGCCACATGGGAGCCATGAAAGCCTTGGACACCTCAACATACCCAAGATGGCAAGAGGAGGAGGCTCTTTCCATATTCCCTTAAGGACATTAGCTACTTCCATGATTCCACTAAACCTTGCTTAAACTTAATTGTACTTGGATGGTGACCATTCCCCACTAATTAAGCTGAGCTAAACCACTTTCTCTTCAGCCCAAACTAGCCATGGGGAGTTGCACCTAGCCCAATCCATGCATTTGACCAAACTTAGCCAAAATGCACCCTTACCCCATTCCACTTTGATTCGAACCCTTTACACATGGCAGCGAACCGATTGACTTCACAAACATCGAGCCACTAAGCCTCCCGACCACGAGGGTGACCCATGCTCGCCGGCCGGCCACTCAGGCCACCGGAAAATGCCACACCCGAGAGCTCCCATGTGAGCCGAAGCTTGGAATTCTCACTCGCTGAGTTGCCCCATGCCCGATGGCCACCATGGTCGTTTTTCTCCTCGCAGGGCAGGTGATCCCAACCCCTAACTCCCCAGGAGAGCCTCCAAGCCCGACTCTGATTTAAACCCACCTCTCTCGGCCATGGAGGAGGTGCTTTGAAACAAACCCATCGAAACTCTACCAAAATTGTCCCGACCACTCTCCACACTTAGAGCAATTGAGTTCCAGTGTCCATTTGCCCTAATCCCCATTAACAGAGCTCAATTTCAGAGTCCAAATTCCACCCAAAAAATAGGACACATCACTACAGTGATCCAATCTCCAAATTTATTGGTCCTACACCTTCAAAAGACCAAGAGGAGAAGTTCCCCAGTGAAAGCCCCTTCTCTATGCCACCCAGTTGCTCCAGCTTCCAAGCTTTGTGATCGGCTGTGGTCACTTTTGTACTGAGCGATTCACTGGGCCAAGGAACTTCATCCGGAGCTTGCTTGGACCCAATCGAACGTGACACAACTCTCAGATCGAAGCTTCACTTCTCTGAGCAAAGGTATGAGCTCTCTCTTCTTCACGAGCTTCTGAACATTCTCCATTTCAAATGCCTTAATTTCAATGCATGATCACCGTGTAGATGTATTCGTCTCTTCAAGACGAATCCATAGAGCACAAGAACACAAAAATCCGTTAAGTATTGAGTGAGATCTTAGGGTTTTAGTGTGGACGGTCACGGGTTCACACCAGTCGTAGACGATGACTGGGAGCCGTCGGATCGAGCGTGTATCGAGTGTCGGTCGGGATCGAGCCGGACAGCGCGATGGTACATGAACCGCAGGCCCCTGGAGCGCTGAGTCGGATGGCGGCGTCGAACTAGAAAGCACCGCGTGGCTGTTCAGAGATGCTAAGGATGACGCGGCGCCGATTCAGATAAGTAGAAAAATAGGATTTTATGGATTTATTTAATTACCAGATCTTAGAAAATCCATAACTTTGTGTAGA
Organism: Papilionanthe hookeriana x Papilionanthe teres; assembly: GCA_022702705.1. Taxonomy (NCBI): domain Eukaryota; kingdom Viridiplantae; phylum Streptophyta; class Magnoliopsida; order Asparagales; family Orchidaceae; genus Papilionanthe; species Papilionanthe hookeriana x Papilionanthe teres. The sequence goes on along the minus strand of CM040430.1, from coordinate 112,223,172 downwards.
AAAATCCTAAAAATAAAATAAAAATACTCTCTTGCTCAGTGAACAGAGGAGAATAATATGGAAAAGAAATCAGGTCATTTCATTAAGTATTTTATTTTTAATAATTTATTTACACTCTGCACTATTTCAATTCTCCATGCATATAGGAAATTCACCATGGCATGAGACCATAGGGCTTTTAAAGCCTGCGAACTTGGGAACATTCCCTGAATTTTCCAAGGTCGAGGCCATCCCTATGAGAAGTTGCGATTTTTCAATTGCATGTTACTGTTTTGAGTATTTTAATTCCAATAATTAGCATGTTGAGAAATAAATTCTAGGAAAATTTGGTGATGTTTCTTATGATCAGAGGAACCTAGGAAAAATAAGTTTTGAGTTAATTCACTTGGAATAACCTTAATTGGTTTACACACCCAAAATTGAACTTTAATTAATTAGGGTTAACTATACATCAAATTAACTTAAAAACAATTCTCCACTGATCTTTAGGATCAGAAGAACATCAAATAAAAATTTGAAGTCAATTGGACTTGATTAACTCCACCAAATGGGTTGATTAAGCCTCTTAAGCAAAATGGGTAAAATTAAACTTTAAAAATTCATAACTCACAAAATACTTTTCAAAAATTCACAAAAATGGTTTTGGAGCTTCTCTAATATCAGAGGAACTTAGAAAAATTAAAATTGTAACTTTCTAAAAAAGTTGATTTTTATCATTATTTTAATATTTTTAATAATTAAAAAAAATAATAAAAATCATAAAAATATTAAAAATCACCAAAATGTCACATTTTGAATTCTAATCACTTAGGAACAAACCAAATATTTTTCTTAAGTCCCTAGGATATGATATTGAATTTTAAAGGCTTAATGTAATTTTTAATATAAAAAAATGTATTTTCCAACCTTTTCACTAAAATAATTCTAATAAATCAAAGAAAAATCAGAAAAACAAAAAATTTGTTTCTCTGAACTCCTTGAGATCAGAGAGATTTAAGAAAAATATAAAATCCATTTTTCAATTTTAATTTTATTTTAAAATTAATTAATAATCTAAAATTCAAAATAATTCTAATAAATAAAATATAATTCAAAAAATCACCAAAATTTGGTCCAAATGGTCCTCTAGTCATTAGGAATATCCCATAATTTTCTTAAGAATGAAACATTTCCTTGGACATGTTATTGAATTTTCCTTGAAATCCCCTATTTTCCATTAAAAATAATTACATAAATAAATTAAAAAACAGAAAAATCACATTTTCTCCTCTAAAGTCTTAATTGACATGTAAGTGAGGTTAAATAAAAATTTTAAGTTCATTTGAGCTTAATTTAGTGAGTTATAGAATTATTAAGCTTGAAGGGCAAAATGGTAATTAAAAATTTCAACCTTTAATTAAAATTCTAGGATTAATCAAAAAGGGGAGGGTAAAATATTTGATTTTAAACTGATTTTGGATGATTGAAACTTAAATGATTGAGTGTAGAAACCTACTAACCTTTTAAAACAAAAATAATTAAAATAAACTTTAATTAATTAATTAATTGAAATTTTGGGAAAATGATGGAAATTGGAATTATTGAAGTAGGGATATTATTAAGAGGATATTTATTCTTTAATTTAAAAATCTCTAAATAAATCACTTCAATAATACTTAATTCTTAATTAAAAAAATTAAAATAATAATCCAAATTAAAATTAAATTAAAATTAAATTAAATTAAATTAAAATTAAAATTAAATTAAATTTAAATTTAAATTAAATTAAATTAAATTAAATTAAAATCAAAATTAAATTAAAATTAAATTAAATTAAAATTAAAATTAAATTAAATTAGATTAAAATTAAATTAAATCAAATTAAATTAAATTAAATTAAATTAAATTAAAATCAAATCAAATTAAATTAAAATTAAATTAAATTGAATTAAAATTAAATTGAATTAAATTAAATTAAAATCACTTAACAACAAACCTAAATGAAATCATTAAAAATTAAATCTAAAATAACTTGAACACTATTCCAAACTTAAACTAATTTTTTTATAATTAAGTCAAATTTAAAATTAAATCATTAAGTTTAAATCATTAAAATACCTAATAAGTTGATTTTCCCTTTTAAAGCTCTTATTATTATAACTTTTAAATGAGGCATCAAGTGAAGAGTTACTTCACTTATAGGATATTCAAATGTCCTAGCTCACTGAGCAAGAGAACAAAACTTAAAACTCCTGGATGATTAATTCACTTGTATAATTAAACTCCCTTGGACTTAAAACAATCCTAGAGATATTGAAAAGATGTTTAAGACTCGTCTTAAGCACTTCCTCAATATGATAGGATGTTTATAAGAACAATTGAACTTAATTATTCTTTGATGAAGAAAATCATCCTTAAACCAAAATACAAGAACCTAGACGTCATAGGAGATGCTTAGCTATAGGATTAGGACTTTGGTAGATAACCAAAACCTTTCCCTTAGCTTTACCTAGGTACTTTTTGAAATATTTAAATGTCTTAACATGTGTTTTAAGTGCAACTTGGGATGACTGGAAGACCCTCCAGGCACGCTTTTATTTTATTGCAATGCACTTTACTATTCTTGCATGATAAATAACTGTTGCATGAAAACCAAAACCTTTAGGATAGTCCCTGAACTGAAACCAAAACTAAATTAAAAGTCATTACAAGATAAAAATTACCGCCACAACATTTCAAAATATAAAACAACTTAAAATTTAATCACAAACAGAACAACCAAAACCACAATTGCAACTAAATTAAAACGACTCGTTGAATGATCGGGAATACCTCGGATGATGTAACCCACGTGTTGCTAACGGGATTTCCTACGGTCTAAATGAAAGTGTGGAACTCATTCAGTTGAGTTTAGCAAATTCATACTGGACTAAGTGAATTAGATGAAAATAACGGTGTCGGGATGACGGAACCGTTGGATCTTAATCGGTTCGTTTAAACAACTTTAAGATTTGTTTTAATTAAAATATTAAAAACACTTGGATTTTAAGATTCTCTCTAAACCAAAACACTTCTCTCATCTCCTGATTTATGACTTTTAAAACTAAACCTCTGCAACAACAAGGAGCTCGGAGCATGGTGGGCAGCTCGGTCATCGTCATCAGCAAAACTCAACTCTACTTCAACAAAACATTTCTTAGAATTAAACAACAAAGCCATAGGATTTCGAGGTAGTTTGCCTAGTGCAACATAAATCCTCAACTCTTCGTTAGGCGTTTACATAATAATGTTATGTAAATTAAGCCCTAACCGGTCTTAGGACTCCGAGGTAGTCGTTTGGTACGACATAAACCCTCACATCTTCAAGGCTATTTGCATGACTGTGTCATACAAATATAAGTCCTAATTAATTAAAATTGGCAAGATTGAAATATCAGATAAATTTAGGATTTTCTTAAATCCGAGCCAAACAATAGGATAGTTTGGCAAGTTGCCAAGATTCCTCTTGATCCTCAGCTTCTCCTACTTCTCTTCCTTTGGATTCTCAAAATAAACTGTTCTGAATTTGAGCTAATCCCTATTGAAAATTCCAAAATTCAAATCCTTTGAATACCTTAAACTTTGTAATTCTTGAGAGCAAAACCACTGATCATTATCGAGAGTTTTCTTAAGTGTCTCCAGACATTTAAGATGTAATTAACTATAGGGGCTTGCCCTTATAGGGAACTTTAAGAACCCAGGTAATATAAACCCTGCTTAATTCCTTTATATTAAGCGGGGAACTCGTCGACTTATAAAATTGGTTCGCAGACCAAACGAATGTCATAAATCTCCTAGTTTATTTAATCGAGCCCCATCATTAAGCAGTGTGTCTATTCTTCGGGATAGATACACGGTTTGTGGTGCGATGCTCGTTTATCTAAACTATTTGGGATGTGAGATCAGTTTGATTTCATATCTTAAAACTTTTAAACTTAAAATTATTTTCAAAATCAAATATTACTTTCTAAATTATATATATATTTAAATTAAATTTAAAATCTAAAAAAAAATTCGCCGACAATCTGCGACCCCTTTTCAAAAATACAACACTCAACCTAAAAATATGCCGACACCTTCACTTTAAATAATTTGGGCTGGGTTTAAGTAAATTTCAGAATAAAATAGTGTGGTTAATATATGAGTCATTGACTTGGGATATCACGAGTTTTTTAATATATCACCATATGATTGGGTAATGGTTTTTGAATGAGTTATAATATCGCAGAAATTATATTAAGAGATATTTGAGAATTACTAATTAGTGGAGTTTTGACATTCAAAATCCTTAAAGTATTTTTTCCCATATATAATAATTCTCAGAAAACAAAAGGAGTAAAAAAAGATGAAAAAAAATGCTCCCTAAGAAGAGCTTGAGTTGAGCATATAATCAAAAATTAGTGTCTAATTTCAGACATTCAAAAATCATTAAAATGTGCACCATCAGATATATTAATTCTTAGCGAATAAAAAGAAGAGAAAAAAAAGGAATGAAAAAAAGAAGAGAGAAAAAAAGACTTCCAAAGAAGAAGCTTGAGGTGGGCACAAATAAAAAATTAGTGTCTCAATTCAGACATTCAAAATCTTTAAAGTATGCTTACCATATATAGTAATTCTCAGTGAAAAAGAAAATTCAAAAGAAAAAAGAAGAGGTACTCCTTGAGAAGAAACTTAAGTTGAGCATATAATCAAAAATTGGTGTCTGCATTCTCCTCAAGTTAATAGAACTTGAAGGGTTCTCTTAAGAAAATTCTTTTGACATTATACTTTGGAAATTGTTATATGACCTTGTATCTATTGGTTAGCTATTAACGAGCTTTAAAATATCCTTGAGAAATAAAAAATATTTTAATCATATGATCATAAAATTTGAATTCTGCTTAGGCTCGAAAAGAGGGAAATTAAAGTGGGGGTTGGATTATTAGCAATTGATGAAATTCAACATTGAAGTTATATCTTTCAAATGCCCTAAGAAAAGTCAACTCCAACATCAAGCTGAGGACATCAATAATCTCTCAAAGCCAAAGTGAACAATATTTACGAAATCGACAACGAAGAAATGACAATTACTACAATAAAGCTACAGAGTGACAGCCATTCGAGCTATGATGCCCATAGAAATTACACATCTTTTAATGTACTTGAAGGAATATAATTTCGATAGTACCTAAGAGAATGGGCTATTTTGTACATGTGCCTCCAGTCAATGGAAATTAACTTAAGTAGTACTGTGCATCGTGTTGTTTAAAGGTCAAAGCCTCGTCTTTAGAAGCACAGATACCACACTTGTCTAAAACTGGCTCTAAATCCTAAAATAGGTGCGACAAAATAAAACTCAGCATTAAAAAAATGAAAGTCAATATAAAAAAAAAACTGCACCTTAAAATTTTAATAAATCTCTGTAGAGTAATTTCAATAAAATTCAACACTGCAGGAACTTCTGCAATCAATCTCCGCACTTCACAAAATTTTTTACAATCTATGCATAAACTGAGTATCAACAAAATTTTCACCATCTCTACAAAAATAAATCTCAGAAAACTCTTCACAATCTATGCATTCCCAAATCACAGCAAAAGTCTTCATTGTATCAGCATAAGCCAACTTACAGTAAATTCTTCACAATCTCTGCCAAAACCAAATCTCGGCAAAATTTTATTTAATCTTTGCATAAATGCATCACAGCAAAATCATTTATAATCTCTGTATTCATAATTCTTAAAAAAAAGAAAATTCATCAAACTTCTCAAAATCTCTCACAAAATCTCAACAAATCTCCACAATTTTACAGTTTCACAAGCTTTCAAATCTCTGCTCTGCAGCTACCATAATTTCGTTAGTATCAACATTCAGAATAGGCTTCCATTCCATTCCCCACTCAACAATCTCAACACTCAGCATCCGGATAGGACACGGTCCTGCTTAATCTCTGCACTCAGCAATCTTAACACTCAACAATCGGGAAAGGCATAGTCCTAATCATTTTTCAGCACTCAGCAATTGATATAGGTATCCTAACCTTTTCTCAGCACTCAACAATTGAGATAGGCATAGTCTTATGGTACGTTTAGGGCATTTGCGACTTATCCGAACTTATCCGGATAAGCGAGCTTATTACGATAAGATTCACGATACGCTGTAATGATCCGGATAAAGTTTGTTTGTCTGTTTGGCTTGAGCGTTTGCGAACAACTTATTCTAGATATGTTTGTGGATAAATGACCGATTACGCCTCGAAATGAATAAGTTTGTTTGGTTTTACGGTTTGAAAAGCTAGCTTATATGCGATTGTTTGTAGAAAAAATACAATTTTTTACTTCTCTTAATTAATAAAATCTTATTAGCTATAAAATCTTATTTCAAATTTAAATAATAATATTTTAAAGTATAAAATTTCATTTCTTTATTTTCAAACATTTTATAAAGTTATTTATTTCATTTCTTTATGGTTGTATGTGCAAGCGAATAGTTAAATAATCCACATGTCATAACGAAATAATTATTCAAAATGCCGAGTAATTGTGGCAACGGATTATTACTTAGTAGTTTCCATCACAAAATAAATTATATTACTCTAACAAATATAACGATACATTTAAAATACAAGTACGATACGAAACCAAAACAATGTCACGAACTTGTGCTTACAAGTACAATGAGTTTCATGAAACTGAAATACAAAAACCATACAGACTACACCTAATTGTGGGTTCATGAAACCTAAATAAAAAGAAGAAATAACATGATAAAATTATAAGGAGACAAATGACAGCATTCATTTTATAATGTAAGAGCACGTCACGACGATCGTGGTCCGGTTGTGGCACCACATAACTGTGAGCAAACTTGTCTGTATGGGAAGCAGTCGAACTAGAAGCAATGTCCTGAACTTCCCTTAAAATAGACCCATATCACATTTACATTACATGTAGCTTTACAAAATCTCATAAATTCAGGAGCTGCATAGCAAATAATACCATAAATATTACATGTAGTCTGATAACTATAAGGAAATATTTCAAAGAATAATATGAACTGTCAAAATTTGAAAATCTCATAAATCAATTTCTGCAGCCATAAGGATCTCTCTGAAAAAAGAAGAATTATTAGAGTATAAGGTTAAGCTCTACATGTATACATTCACCCTTCTCATGCATATGCTTTTATATGAACTGTCGAAATTGCTTGCGGTGTTATTAAGCGGCGGGTAAGATCTATGTATAATGAACTTCCAGCTCTGATACCAAGAAAGGCTAGTAAAATGGTTTATTTTCTACCACAGCTAAACAGCAGACCAAGAAATCTGGATCAAGGTCCCATTGTTGTGGTTGTGAAATTAATATAAACATGCAGTTAAAAAAAAAAGAGCCGGTCTTCTTACAGTCAAGTTAAAATTTCTGAAGTTTGAATCAAATCTCAGACAATATGTAATGAGATCCGGTTTAAGAAAACGAACACAAATCTGTAATCCTTTAACTAATGTTATTGCAATTTCGTTATTGTAGATAATCTGTCAACCTTTAACAAAGGAAACAAATCCCATAGTAAAACTAAAAAAAACATTATATCCATATGGTGAGACAATCACAATCCTGAATCATAAACAAAATCCTTTAGCAGTCGGGGGTAAGCTGTTCCAAAACAATTGAAAACTTTTTACCTGCCATCCAAAACAATCGAAAATTTTTTACCACAGGGAAATGTATCACTTCTCTGTTAACAGATTTGCCATCAAAAGTTTCAACAATCCAGAAACTCGCCGCAGCAGGCCTACCTTTAACAGATCTCCCAACAAAAAAAAAATGAGAAGAGGGCGAGAGGATCGAACGAACTCGATCTTAACATCTGCAATCGAAGATTTAGCAGATCTACCATCAGAAACAATCGAAAGGTTTGGCACCTAACAAATCTATATATCTATAACAGATCTACAACATGCAAAGGAAAAAAAAAACCTAATGTCGGGTATTGGGAAGAAGAAGGAGATGGAGTACCACGATAACTTGCCGAACTTTAGCAGTCGGGGGTAAGCCGCTCGACAGCGAGGGCGAGAAGTCGGGGGTAATCCGCTCGACGGCGAGGGCGAGAAGAGACACGAGATCGAGAAAGGCACAGAGGAAATTTACAACCTGAACGCGCGATAATCCGCCTCAAGGGCGCTTGCGACTGTATTAAGGAAAAGGCGTATCGCGTTAGGTGTGGTAGGATAAAGCTGCTCCGAACGTGTTATTCAAACGGGGATGCGGCGCTCCGAAAACGCTACCGCACCCCAAAAAGCTGCCCCAAACGGCCCCTTAATCCTCCTCAGCACCCAACATTCATGAAATTTGTAATCCTAACCTTCTCAAAACTCAGTATTTTGGATGAGCATAGTCTTAATCTTTCTCAACACTCAGTATTCACAGCACTCAGCATTTGAGATAGGTTTTCCTCTACTCCCTTCTCAACAATATCAACATTCAACCCTCTCAGTACAAAATTGAAATTGAAATTGAAATCAGTATTTAAATTAAAACACTCAGCATTTGGGATAATCATATGCCCTATTCTTTTTTCAGCACAAAATAGAAATCAAAATTGAAATTAAAAGACTCAGCATTCAGGATATGCCTTCACTTTACTCTCTTCTCAGCACTACATAAAAATCAAAATAAAAAAACAAAAGCAAAAATAAATCAAATCGACATTTAGCTCTGAAAAAATTCAAATTCACATCATCAAAAGAAATATTACACCTACTTATTTCTCTGCGGAAATCCAACCTCACTTCAATTAAAATTCAACCTTTGGTTTGCTCCCAATATTAATACTTGAAAATTGTTACAGGTTTGTTTATCACTTGGGTCAATGCCAATAGGTGCGGCATGCTTGTGCAGCCCACCACACCTATTAGAGGTCTATTTGTTGATCTCATTTTTGGTGAGATCTCTTCCTCTTCTTAGAGCCTAGGATCTGGCCCTAGGATTTCCTGTTTGACTATCCTAGAGGACTGGTGGCAGGGCCCACCCTCTTAGAAATTCAAACAACGTCCTAGCTCCGCTGCGAGGCCTCATATAAATTTTCACAAGCACTATTTTTAGTTGCAAGGGCTATAGACCGATATGTGAAGGCCCGAAGAGAGTTCCCCTAGGATTTCGAAGCCTTAGGAGACTCGTTGTGACTTTTGTGCGTATTCATGATACACAGACACCGCGATTTACAAATCACACATTCAGTGCACAAGAATATCAAAATTCATATCATCGACAACCGTAAAAGGGCTTACAATTGAGCAAAATTAAATCAATTGGCAAAAAGATCGATCACAAATTCAAAATTCATAGAAAACTAAATTTGACGTTTTTTCAGCCCGACTGTTGATATCTTTGTTTGAACGACCCCAGATGACGAAACGGACTGTGCCGACACGTCCGGAACGTCGAATTTAGTTAGGGAGGACACTCATTTTGATATGATTTTGCACACAAGCTGAAAGTGTGCAAACATAGGGAATTTAAATATTAAATATCATAAAATTAATATATAAAATGAAAGGGGGATTTCCTTTTCCTAAATCCCTAATCTGCTTGTGCGTTCTTTTATTTGACCCGATCCTCCATAGGCTCGCATCTTCTTCCCAATCGCGAGACAAGCACGAGCCCTCTCTCGTGCAACTCCCTAGCTGCACGCGCCTATCTCCCTTCTCCTTCACATGAAGAAGGTTTGACCTATTAACACTCACCCGACAGCTTCTGCTCGGGGTCCTCCTTCCCGAAGCGTTGCCTGCTTCATTTCGCTAGGAGAGGTCTTCTTGATCCTTCTTGTTTCCTGCTTGAGTAAGTTTGACCTCGTTCATCTTATCCCTCGAAAAATTAAGATAGTTAAGTTCCCCTGCCCTATACCTGTAATCCACTATTAAAGCTTCTTCCGCATCGTCCTTGCTGTGACTTTCTCGATTCTTCCTTATGGTAGGTTCACCGTTGGTAAGGCATGGTAAGCATCTTCCCCTATCTTGACTATAAATACCTCAAGGAGGGAAAGGTTATAGGGTTGGTAATTTTGTTCTTCGATTCAGGTTGTAGGCTCATCACCTCGGCTAAGTTCAATTTTTTTTCCTTTAATTCAGTTCGATTTAGTGAGCACTTAGAGGTAAGAAACCTGATATTTAGCTTCTTCTTTGGCTTTATTTGTGAAATACCTCATGCCATAAGAGTTATTATCGGTTCTTGATAAGGGGGGTTATTTTCTTTTATTCTCTGAGGAGTGATTTCAATCGGCATGGTGGTTCTGAGTTGGTTACTAGGTTCCTTCAAAAAATCTGTGGATATATAGGTATCGTTCCTTTGAGGATACCTGAGATGCTTTCTTTATGCTGGAACACTTGAGATAGCTGACATCTTTTGATCACATTTTGTTTTCTTCCTACAGTGTTATGGATGAAATCTTTGAGCATGGACGTTTTTGATTCAAGGGTAGTAGTGGATTTGGAATACTAAAGAAAATACTATTAATAGTTTCCTTCGATCACTAATCCATGTTATTTACACTGTGTGAATCAGAATCACTTTGTTTTGATTATTTCTGAATTCTTATATCTCCCATAAAATTTTTTAAAAGCACAAATAGCAGGTTTTAATATCAATAGGTGTTTATAAAAAAAAGCTTGTGGAATGTCAGGCAGGTTGATTAACTATAGCTAGCTGGTTCATTGCCCTACATTGGAAGGCTGCGACATTTTTTTATTGCTTTTTATCACTTTGGCAGTTGCATCAACTTTATATTTTGAACCATTTAGAGGTAATGACTGGACTTCTATTAGTTGGTTCACTCCTTTTTGCTTGCTTTCTTTTCTCAACCATCTGAGGTATTTGCTCCTCCCTTTTCCTTCGAGCATTGGAGTTAAGAACCTTATTTTTGCACCGTCTTCATTGATTTATGTGTGGAAAGTCTCACGCAGTAAAAAGTATTTTGTAGTCCTTAATTTAATCAAGAGGATTAATCTTATTTTACCTTCTAAAATCTGCTTTGATCGGCCTTAGTTATGGATGATTTTTTGTTTATTCGGCTAATCAATCTTACTTAGGAGTAATTTGAACTGATTTTTAAATGCACTTTATGTCTTTCCCTATTTTTTAAAAGCTGAATTCATTTTTATGGCTGATAGGTTTTAACGATATACAGAGGTTCTGTCTTCTAAAAATTGCATGGATTGTCAATGGATTTCTCGGTTAGCAACCATTGGATTCGTTGTTTTCTCTTATAGTTTAGAGTAAAAATTTTGTATTTATTTTATCCTGCATTCGGTTCCCTCTTTAAGCGGGCGAGCTAAGTTGATTTTACCATGAATCAAATTTCTGTTGGTTCTTTAATAATCAAAATGCAGAAGAATTTATGTGTAATGATCGGTTGGAATGAGTGATGCTAGGCATTTGTTTGATTTTTGTTAAAGGTAAATCGGTTGACATCTTTTTTTCATTAAAATAAACGTATATATATAAAAAAATGGCTGAATAGGTTGGTGTCAAAGTATTAAAATATAAAAAAATGGTAGAAAGGAAGAATCAAGGATTTGTGACTCCTTGCTTATCCTTTCTAGTTGCAGTTATAAGTCTTTGTTTTGGTTAAAGAATGTTTTGATTCATTTTTTTGAATTCTCTTTGTTTTGGTTAAAGAATGTTTTGATTCATTTTTTTGAATTCTTTAATTAATTTAAGTTTGACAGATGTCATAGAGCTATTTGATTAGGTTGTTACATAGATTAACTTTCTTTGCTTGATTATTCAAGAATATTGAACTAATATTATTATTTAGGCGAATGAGAGTTAATTTAAGAATGTGTGGTCAAATCACTTGTTATTCAAGAGGGGACTGTGCTTTACTTCATGATTAGGGTCAAACGACATATATGACTCTTGGAATAGTGTAGATCGAAATCCTAAATTTCTTATGGATGTTATATTTCATGCGGCTTAAATATTCATTTTTATTTTTGCAAAGAAATAACAAAGTTCTTGAAGAAGCAATTATTAGCTTGAGTTCATTTTTTCAATAGTTGGTAGACTCGAATATAGCTTGGCAAATAATTATAGGCTTCTTCCTATCATTTGGTTAACCGTTTGCTTTATAACTCCTTATTCGTAAGCTTCAGTTACAATTGGTTTTAACTGCCATTCTTATAGCTTGCTGAAATTTTTTGTGGCTATTTGAAGTATATATCAGTTGACTCTTTTGTGGTGTGTTGGTTTTAACTGCCATCCTTATAGCTTGTTGAAATCATTCATGGTTATTTGAAATATATATATTTTGTCTCTTTTGAGATGAGCCAATTTTTACTGTCATCTTTTAGCTTTGCTGAAATCTTTTTTTTTTGGCTATTTGGAATACATACATTAGCTCTATTTGAGGTGGGCTGGTTTAATTGCTATACTTATGGGTTTTTGAAATTGTTTCTTTTGGTTACCTGAAATATATGAGTTGGTTCTTTTGAAGTGGCTGACTCCTTTCCTTTTTAATCCTTGTATACTTATTTGTGAATCATTCAAATTGGGGATTATGGATGCTCATTACTGAATATTTGTATTTCTAGCTTCCAAATTGGGAAGGTTTACATACATATCATTCAACTCATATTTATATATATATAACACACAACTCTTGTTTTTTTTTTTACATATGTCACTTTATCCCATGCATGGAAAGTTGAATTCTTTTTTTTTTTAAGAATTTGAATGATTATATTCTGATGCGATATGAATGGTTTGGAAAGTATGAGTGTAGAGGTTGAAATTCAGCTGGGAGAAATGTTAATATGTAATAATTGTCTGCTATACCTGTAAATTTTACTATATTTTATTGGTGTGTGAAATTTGCTATATTACACATCACATATTGCAACTGTTATTTTGTTTCGCTGATTCAGAACTATTTGGGTTACTGGATTCATTATTACATGCTTCGCCTGATAATATTGGGCTCGTGAGGAAATAACAGAATATTTGTTGGGAATGCGAATTAGCATCCTGCTTTGGAGCTCCGAGTTAGTATCTTGTTTCACCTTAATTTGAAGTCGAGGAACGCTGGCTTGAAGTAGAATTTTTTGCACGAGTCTTTGCAAAGGAAGTTCAATATTCAAGTACACCACATAAAAATATAGGGAATGAGCTTTGGCAATTATACTAAGCCAATAAGATGTGTAGCCATTAATTCCCACTGTGAAGATTAAAATACAATAAGAAAAAAGTATTTACATACGTACCACCCTACTCTTGTATAACTACATATAAAACATAAGCTCTTACATTTACATGTTACCCCTCCAATTGTTGTATATATTTACATATCCGACACCTCGGATCTTTTACTATGCCGGATTGTAATAATTCTTGATGGGTCTAGCATATTTGCAAGTTGTATTCCAAGCTTATGAAGTTGGGGTTATTTGCTTTCACATTGGATGCACATTCAAAATGCTAGTGCTGTAAATGTGTTCCTTAGGCATGCGTGGGAATTCAGACCCAAACTTTGCTGCTTTACCTAGTTCTATTATATTTGCATACCTATCTTCTATGTCTAAATATATGCAACTGTAGATTCTCTAATTTTAATTATTCCCATATTTTGACATTTAAATTCTTAAGCATTGGCGTATTTATGAATATAACACTTTATTTGGAATGCACGTACAGCTTCCTCAAATTCTTACTTTGAAGGTACATATGATTAAATTTTTTTAAGAAGGATTTCAGCTTTATGATTAATGCTTTACAAGGAAATAATTAAGAAGAAAAGTTATTAAGTAATTGTATACTATCCAAAACAATTTATACTTGATAGCTGAATTTGATAACAAGAAATACAAATTATTTTTGGGAAGTTTATATATAGTATGTAATGTTCATATGATACTTCAAGCCTGGAACTAAAATGAAATGTTGACGTTACAGAATTATTTGAGAAATTGTATCTTTCGGTCTTATATTTAGAAACATGCAATATGCATATGGAATATCAAAGTGACTTATAACTTGGAAATTGGGTGCCTTCCTTTGGGCTTTGGAATATTTTACATTTGATACTAGTATGAAGTTAGAGCAATTGAAAGTGCAAAAAAAAAAAAAAAAAAAAAAAAACTAAATAAATAAAAAGAGCTTTCTCAAATTCATACCCACCGAGGTTGGAAGTTGTCTGGGATTTAGTTCTGAGAGCTGATCCATCTTTCACTTTGCTCTTTTAGATGGATTAGTCTCTCCTCTCATCCTATTTTTCTTCTTTTATTTTCTTGCTTCATAGCTTGATTTAGGTGCTAATGTCCAAAGCATAAGCGCACAAATATTCTCGTCGCTATATATGAACCATCAAATAAAGTCGTAGACTGGACGGTTTTGGGTTTAAAGATGGTGATGACTGGCATCTGTTCTTAGAGCAGAAAAATATTACATCCTACGACATCAGGATCCAACCTAAAGAACAAGTGAGATTGTACGATGTAAATATTATTCACCAACACTAAGCTAGCGAGGCCACTTGTCTCCTTAGGTTGCTGGCTCTTCTAAACCGAAAGTGTAATCGATTCGTGGACAATAAAATTTATAAAAATAAAATACATTAACAAAACATATACATCACTTACAAAATATTTTTTATTATTAAAATTAAAGCCATTATTTATTGTATGTGTGAAGTCTATAAGCATGACAAATCATGATGTTTAAATGACATAAATTTGATTTTTCACTTGTCAATTACCTATACGAGGCAAAGAATTGCCCTCCTGAGATTGTATTGTTGAAAATTTTTAATTGAATGTCGGGCTTTATGTATGTGGATGATGATTAGTTGCCTTCCGAGTCACTCAATAAATAATTAAGCTGAGGCTACCCCTACCTGAATGTTTACAGTTTTCTTCGGTTTTCCGGGCGTTTCCTACGGTTTTCTTTGAGATTTTGTGAATTACTTTGTGATTTTTTTTTTATTTTCCCGTGTGATATGACCTGATTTTTGTACTTTCTAATACAAGAATTTGTTACCACTGTTAAAAAATTTAATTTTTGGCGAAGGTGCGAAACACTTGACCTGGAATAACTTGTTATATAGATGTGTACCAAATAAAACCTTTTAAATATATGTTTATATAGTAAAATATTATTTTAAAAAGAAAATATTTTATATACTTTTTAGATATTCTGCAAAGTATACGTATCGTTTCGAAGTAATATAGAGCTTTGAAACAAAGCACCGCACTATCGATCCCACGAGGAAAAATTATAGTAATAAATTTTCTAAATATTGTATTTCAAAAAATCTTTTTATATTTTAATCTAACTATAAATTACTATTAATTTACTAGATGCAAATAAAGAAAAGAATAATAAGATAATGATTTTATGAAAACTATATAAAATAAACAATTTTTTTCCCTTCAATTAATCTAAGATTTTTAAGATAATTTAATATTCGTTGGATAATTTGATTTATGGCATTGTGCCAAATAGAAACATTCTTATTCATTACCATTTGATCCAGGCGCAAAGAACATTGACTAATTTACAGATCAGGTCCGGATGTATTGTTAGTAGAATGTGTTAATCTAGACTCACACTACTAGATGTCCAAGGTGGTATGGTCGGCCCTACTAGTGACCACTTTCTAATCTATAAATCAAATTATAAGAATATAGTCTCACTCTAAAAACTTATCAATTCTACGCCCTTTAAATCTTATCTTCCTATTTATTTGCACTTCACCTTGAATAACCCGCACATGGCCTTCGACTACCCAAGGATTCATGTGACACTTACAAGTTAAGAGTTTTTCTCCTTCAGTGTCTCAAAACTCTTCAACAGGTTTTAACAATTTAAATGGACAATTTAAAATGTAAAGTAAGATCAGGTATTAATGTCATCACAATGTTTTGAAAACATTTTGAATTTCATTTCTCCATCGAATCTTTTATTATCTTATTTATCTCTTCATAATTGAAGGAAGAAAGTAAACTAACTACTCGTAACACATTGAATATAAACGACGAAAACATAATAAATAAACTTTGAATCAAATATAAAATACTTATCTCAAATATTCCTTCTACGGATCTTCCGATTCCTACCGACTCCACGGTGTAATGAACTCCGGATGCAACAACTTGAAAATAAACTCACTAAACTAAACAAAAGTGGCCCTAAATTTCTCTCTATTCTCTCTCTAAGGATGAGAGATCCTAAAGTGGATAAGAGAACGGGTTACAATGGGGGGCACGTTTTTCGAAGAAATGGACTCTGATTTATAGAGCCGAGGGTTGCCTCGAGGCACCTCTTCAAAACATGTCCACATTCGATGAATCTTCAGAAGGTCCGTTGGCGCCTGGCGCCGGATCCGGGGCCTAGCGCGGACACCGCGTCCGGTTCTACGCACCTCTTCACTTTGGCTCGCACCTCTTCGCGATTAAAATCGTTTTGGAGCATCCAAATGCAATGTATCACATGTCCTATTATCAAGGAACAACTGCCAGTCTTCTAGAATGTCCAATAACCGTTCACTCTGTCAAAATAACCATTCAAACGTTGTCAAAAACTTGACAGTTTATGTATCGAGTCTGGTGCTTAGGCGCCAACTTCTGGCGCCTAGGCGCCAGGCCATATTTTTTTATACTTATTGTATTTTGCTCCATTTTTGCTTCTTTTTGTTCCTTTTTTCTCTTTTTTCTTTTTTGGACCTTTTTACATCACCTACATCCAAAAACACAAAAAATACCTTTCATTAAAGCATAATATCCTTAGAAATTGATAAGAATTAAGACATAAAGAAATAGATATTTTTTTATAGATCAAAATCCCCCAAACTTAAATGTTACTTGTCCTCAAGTAACTCTTTCTACTATATAAAATATATAACCTTTGAAATAAAAGATAAATATTTAAGATTTCTTATAATTTTTTATTTTATAAAGTTTTTAATAAATTATTAACCCAATTTCAATAACTAGGTTTAATTTTAAGAATTTAAAGAATATTTAACTACCAAATCATAAGATTTCAAACTTTTCATTCATTTTGAAAATAATAAAGTCTATTATATTAAGATCTCATAGATTATTTCAAGAAAAAGATCTTTTTGAAAAATCTTTTCTAAATAAATATTCATGTATAAAAATTAAGTAAAATATGTAACTCAGTTTTCTTCTTATAAGATAATTCAAGTGAGCTAATTTTTTATTAGGCATTTCTTCAAGCCTTCTCCTCTTTTCTTTTTTTTCTTTTATATATATATATATATATATATATATATATATATATATATATATATGATTACTATATCTCTGGATAATACGTTAATGATTTTAACTTCACTATCCTTAACTTATATTTTCAAAACTTATACATTTCCACTTAATTATTATAACATGAATAAGAATTCAAAAAGATTTCCAATCTTTTCTTTTTCAAGTGATAATTTTTTATTACTTAATATTTCTAAAATTCTATTATTTCTATCATGAATAGAAAAATTTCATAATCTTATTCTTCTTTAAGTTAAATAATTCTATTCTTAAAATCAATCAAAGTTATTAAAATTTTGGTTAATTTCACTAAATTGTTTATAATTTCAAAAATAAAAGTGATCTCAAATAAATTCTTCATTCCTTACGTTATGTTAAAAAGTTTTTATTTTTATGAAAATATTAGCTCTTTAAGGACAAATAAAATATAAATTTGAATGTATTTTTTCTTCCCCCAAACTTAAGTTTTGGTATACTATGATAATTTGAAAGTATGAGAGAAAGAAAATCATAAGAATTTTTATAAGTATGTAAAAACAATCTTAAAAAGAAAAATTAACTTCTACTCATGCTTTTATGAATAATTAAGATAAAATTGAAGCATGTATAAAAAGTAAGCAGAGCTAATTTTTATGATGATACTAAACTTGAAACAAAATTAAAGTAGAGCAAAATTACTAATTACTAAACAGTAGACTAAAACAAACATATCATAAATTAACTCTAACTTCGAGTCTCAACACAATATACTAAGAATATTTTAACAACATAATCTTAACACTAATCAATCCACATAGATATTTAAACAAATCAACATACATTAAACACAAAACTAAACAAACAATCCAAATAAAACAAACTAACAGAGTAGCTCATCATAAAGATCTATAACTACTAGTCACTAGCTGTAGCCTCCTCATCATCATCGTCACCAAAGGAAATTTCTACTTCCTTAGGATCAACAAATGGTGTGAAATTAGGAAAAGCAGGGGGTCGAGAAGTAGAAGGTCTACCTGAAGTATGTGCAGAAGTAGAAGGAGCGGTCGATCTCTTCCCTCGAAGACTATCATAGATACTAACACTCTCCTGCCCAATTGGCTTGGTAGACTTTAACTTCTCCTCAGAAATATCAGCAGTGACTCCATTACTAACACATAATGAATAAATCAGAGATGGGAATACCAATCCAACAGAAGTGTTGGATCTCGCAGTAGAATCCACAGAATCATAAATAATATTGCCGACATTAATAGGTTTCCTTTCTTGAATGCAGTAGTTTAAGATCGCTCGATCTCTAGTCACTTCACTCAGGTGGTTGGAAGGTAACAATCTAGCAGAAACAAAATAGTGCCATGCTTTAGAAACACCATTTAATTTTAAGGATTTGAAGTTTACCCTTTTTCCGTTTCTGATCTTCCAAGATCCAGTACTGTCAGTCAAATAAGCAATGATCATATCCAAATCTCCCTCAAATGGTGATAATCCAGAATAATGACATTCAATAGTTGGTGGCAGGCCATAAAATAAATTGATTCTTTCAAGACTAAATCCTACTCTGATACCTCTGACAAAGACTTCATAATCTTCGGCATCCAGAAAATTTGCATAAAACTCTCGAACTATAGGGATAACAGCAACAACAGTGAAATAACAGAATCGTTGCCAATTGTGCGCAATGATAGTGTTTTCAATCATTTCTCCCGGATGATAGAAACTTCGTTCTGAAATGAACTTCCTGGACGACGCAAATTCGTGGAAGCGAAAATGCGCAGCCGCAGTAGAAAATTTGCTGCTATCAAAGTTATCTCCTGCCTTCCTGCGTTTAGATTTTGGAGCCATCTAAAAGCGAAAGAAAACAAGAACAAATTTAGGAATCAAAGATTTAAACTCTTTTTAAGTTTATAAAACTTAAAATAAGTTTAAAAATCTAAAGAAATCACTAAAAATCAAAATGTTTTTTCAAAATTTCGGTTCTTAGCAAACCTAGGGAAATCTATGGTGAAAATCGAAAATAAATGGTTTAAAGTGTAGATCTGACCTTGAGACGAAGAAATCGAGTGGGTTCGCGCTCAAATCCTTGATGTTTTAACCTCAAAATGGATCTAAAAGGTGTATTTTCGCGAAAATGGGGAAGAAGATGAAGCTTAGGCGTCAAAAATGTCTTTTGGGGGTTATTTAAGTAAATTTTCGGGTTCGAGACCGAGCTGGCGCTTAGGCGCCGAGTTACGGCACCCGGGCGCCGGACTCGCCTTTCACAAAAAATTATTTTTAAATTTAATTTTCCACCAAAATTCATAAATTCAACTTCCAATTACTCATATCAGAGTAGGGCTTCAATTTCTAACTTCCACAACATTTCTCAAAAATTTATAAAAATTAAATATTTAATCCACCAATCAAACATAAGGTTTAAATCAAACTCACTAAATTCCATTTATAATCTTCAATATTGACTCAATACATTCCAGATAAGTATTATACTTGATTCAAGTTCCTAATACACACTCAAACACAATAATTTCTAAACAAAAATAACACACATTGAACATGAAAGCAAATACACAAACAAACACAATCGATTCTCTAAATCGATACAATGACTCAACCAACCATATAATAACTATCTCATTACCAAAATACTCTAATCTTCACAAGGAAAATTGTGTATTCCACTTGGAAAGAACACTAACGCTCTCGGGAAATCTGTAGCCATCTTTTCGTCAATCCACTTGTTCTTCGCATACATTTCAACTTGAGCATCTTGATAAGCCGCAAAATGATCAAATTGAAGTTTCATTTTCCATTCTAAATGTTCAATTTAATGAAACATCTCATGAAGGTGATCTCCAATGCTTTTAAACTCTGCTTCAAACTTATCCAAACGACAAGAAATTTTCTCTAAACTTACAGCGATGAAACCATTGAAGTAGGGCTGATGATCCTTTGAGACCTTGTCTCTAGCTTCTTCTCCATGATTTTTTCCTTCCAAATTCTTCAAAAATTTCTCAAATCTCTCAAGAATGAAGTGCAAGGGAAGTAATTTTGATTGCTTGATGGTTAGGGTAGAAGATAGGTTGATTTAAAGGTGAAAATCGTGTGAAAAACTGAAAATTTTTTGTTTTTGCACGACCTAGTAACTGTGGCGCCGGATCTATTGATACATAGTTTGATTCTGGCGCTTAGGCGCCAAATTCTGGCGCTTAGGCGCCAAATTCTGGCGCCTAGGCGTCGGAACTATGTTCAACTCCGTTTCGCCTAATCGTCAAATTTCAAAATTTCGTTCTCCAAGATAGGTAAATTATACTGGTAAGAGTAATTTAGACTCAATAACTCACATTGTAAACAATCATAATGAAGGTTAACTTGATCTCCTTTTTACTCATATTCAGAGTAGAGTGATCCAATTTCTAAATCTTACATACTTCAAAATAATTTTCAGCCTAAGTCAATAATGACTTATGAGCATCAAATTTTTCTAAAGTAATATAAAATTAATCAAGATCGAGGCATGACCTTACATTAAAACACAAAAACACTCATAACAAAAGATAATTATGGGTTGCCTCCCACAAAGCACTTGGTTTAACGTCGTCGACTCGACTTAAGTAAATATTTAATCGGGTTGACTCAATTCATAAGCCTCTTTATAAATCTTTTTAATATCTCCCAAATAAGGCTTGATCTTAATCCATTTACTTTAAAAAATTTTCCTATTTTGGGATCTTTAATATCCACAGCTCCATAATGGTATACTTTCTCAACTATATAGGGTCCAATCCATTTAGATCTTAATTTTCTAGGAAAACGTTTTAAACGAGAGTTAAACAGTAATACTTCTTATCCAGGTTCAAAAATTTTTCCTGAAATTTTCTTATCATGCAACATCTTCATTTTCTCTTTATAAATCCTCGCATTTTCATATGCTTCATTTCTTATTTCTTCCATCTCATTTAATTGCAATAATCGCTTTTCTCTGCTTTATTCAAATTAAAATTAAACTCCTTTATCGCCCAATAAGCTTTATGTTCAAGTTCTACGGGTAAGTGATAATGTTTACCATAAATTAACCGGTAAGGTGACATTCCGATTGGTGTCTTATAAGCTCGTTCTATAAGCCCATAATGCGTAATCAAGTCTATCAACCCAATCGGTTCTTTTAGGATTAACGAGTCTTCTCTAAAATTCTTTTAATTTCTCTGTTTGATACTTCGACCATTCCACTTGTTTGTGGGTGATAAGCAGTTGCAATTCCATGTTTGATTCCAAATTTTTGTAGTAATGATTAAATTCTTATATTCCTAAAATGACTTCCACCATCAGTGATAATTACCTTAGGCATTCTAAATCTTGAAAATATCATTTTCTTTAAAAATTTAGAAACACTTTAGGAATCACAGTTTGGTAAAGCAACAACTTCAATCCACTTTGAAACATAATCAACTCCTAATAAAATATAAATTTTTCCAGATGATGGAACAAATGGTCCCATAAAGTCTAAACCCCATATATCAAAAATTTAAACTTCCAATATATAGTTTAAAGGCATTTCATTCTTCCTAGATATATTTCCCATCCTTTGACATCGATCACATGTTTTCACATAATGTCTCACATCTTTAAATAAGGTAGGCCAATAAAATCCAGAATTTAAAATTTTAAATGCAGTTTTATCTATGCCAAGATGTCCTCCAAAATCAGAATCATTACATTTTTGAATAATAGCAAAAGTTTCCCCATAAGGTACACATCTTCGAATCATAGAATCTTTACCAATTTTAAATAAATGAGGTTCTTCCCAAATATAAGATTTACCATCATATTTAAATTTCTTAATAAATTTGTTATCCAAATCATAAGGCAAAATATTGCTAACTAAATAATTAACAATATCATCATACCAAGGTGTTTTGCATTCTTGAATAACATATAAAGATTCATCAGGAAATTTCTCATTTATATTTTTTCCCGAAATAATATCATTTTTAGTTTTAGACAAATGATCAGCAATTTGGTTTTCAGTTCCTTTTCTATCTACTATTTGAAAATCAAATTCTTGTAGAAGTAAAACCCATCTTATAAGTCTAGGTTTAGAATCCTTCTTAGATAATAGATATTTAATAGCAGAATGATCAGTATGAACTATGCATTTAGTACCAAGAAGATAAGGTCTAATTTTATCAAAGGCATATACTATAGCTAGAAGCTCTTTCTCAGTGGTAGTGTAATTTCTTTGTGTTTCAGTGAGAGTTTTGCTAGCATAATATACAACTTTGAAAATTTTCTCATATTTTTGTCCTAATACAGCTCCAATTGCAAAATCACTTGCATCACACATTAATTCAAAAGATTTATTCCAATTAGGTGAAACAATGATAGGTGCAGTTATTAATTTTTCTTTTAGAATATTAAAAGCATTAATACATTCTTTATTAAATTCAAAATTTGCATTTTTTTCCAATAAATGACAAAGAGGTTTAGCAATTTTAGAAAAATCCTTTATGTATCTTCTATAAAATCCGAGCATGACCTAGAAAACTTCTCACATCGACAATAATAGTAGGTGGTTGCAATTCAGACAATAATTTTCACTTTTGCTCGATCTACTTCCATCCCTTTTGTGACACTTTGTGACCAAGTACAATGCCTTCTGTGACCATGAATTGACATTTTTCTCAGTTAAGAACTAAATTTGTTTCTTCACATTTTTTTAGAACTTTGGCTATGTTTTCCAAACAAGATTCAAAAGAAATTCCAAAAACTGAAAAATCGTCCATGAATATTTCAATTCCTTTGTCATTCAAATCATAAAATATTGACATCATACATCTTTGAAAAGTTGCAGGTGCATTACATAAACCAAAAGGCATTCTTCTAAAAGTAAATGTTTCATAAGGACTTGTAAATGTTGTCTTTTCTTGGTCCTTAGGAGCAATAAGTAATTGATGATAACCAGAATATCCATCCAGAAAACAGAAATAAGGGTGTCCAGCTAATTTATCGAGCATTTGATCCAAGAAAGGTAAAGGAAAATGATCCTTTCTAGTAGCTTTATTTAATTTCCTATAGTCAATACAAATTCGCCATCCAGTAACTTGTCTTGTAGGAAGTAGTTCATTTTTATCATTAACAATGACAGTTACACCTCTTGACTATCCGAAATAGGATAAATAATATCAACATCTAACCACTTAATAATTTCTTTTTTAACAACCTCTTTCATGATAGGATTTAATCTTCTTTGTGATTCTATAGTAGGTTTAAAATTTTCTTCCATTAAGATTCTATGCATGCAAATGGAAGGGCTTATTCCTCTTATATCAGCAATAGTTCAACCAAAAGCTTTTTTATAATTCTTTAAAACACTTAGTAGTTTTTCTTCTTGATCTCTACTCAGTTCAGAATAAATAATAACAGGTAAAGTTAACGAATTTCCAAGAAACGCATATTTTAAATGTGAAGATAACATTTTTAATTCCAGTTCAGGGGCTCTTTTAATTGATGGTAAAAGTATATCATTTTGAGTTATGTCTAAAGTTTCCCAATTATCTTTAATAAAATGAGTCTCTTCTTCTTCTACTACTTCATTTTCATCAGTTAAAATTTCAAATTTTTCTTCAGAAATGACTTTACATTTTTCTTGATAATGTTTTTCAATTAAATAATCAATTATATCCATTCGATAAAATTTCTCTTTATCAGGGTACTTCATTGATTTAAGAATATTGAATTTAATTTCTTGATCATTACCTCTCATGGTTAGTTCTCCCTTTTGCACATCAATCATAGCTCGTCCGGTAGCTAGAAAAGGTCTCCCTAAGATAATAGGTATCTCTTTATCTTCTTCCATATTAAGTACTATGAAATCTACAGGGAAGATAAATTTATCCATTTTAACAAGGACATCCTCTATAACTCCTTTAGGATAAGTGATAGATCTATCAGCTAACTGAAGGATTATAGTGGTGGGAGTAATATCTCCTAAATCCAATTTTCGAAAGATAGAAAATGACATGAGATTAATACTTGCTCCTAAATCACATAAAGCTTTTCCAAAAATTTTTTCTCCAATAGCACAGGGTATAGTGAAACTTCCAGGATCCCTAAGCTTTTTAGGTAATTTCTTTTGAATTATTGCACTGCATTCTTCACTTAATGCAACAGTTTCAAAAGTTTCAAATTTTCATTTTTTGCTTAAAATATCCTTCATAAGTTTTGCGTAAGTTGGAATTTGTTCCAAAGCTTCAACAAAAGGTATGTTAATAGTAAGTTTCTTAAAAATTTCAAAGAACTTAAAAAATTGATGATCTAATTTCTGCTGTTTAAGTCTTTGAGGAAAAGGTGGTGGTGGTTTTTCAACTTCCACATTAACGAGTATAACGATCGATCTTGACTAGGAGAGAGAGTTTCTTTAGGTTTTTCAATCTCTACCTCAATCTCGTTTTCAATTTCATTCTGCATTCTTTCTTTTAATTCCTTTCCACTTCTAAGTTGCACAGCTTTAACTTGTTCATGTTCTTTTCCAGTTTCCTTTGGATTAATTTCAACATTACTAGGAAGTGTTCCTATAGGTCTGTTATTAATTAAAGTAGCAATTTGCCCCATATGATTTTCAATATTACGAATAACAGTATTTTGATTTTGTAATTGATTATTCATTTGTAAAATTAATTCTTCTATTGATAACTTTTTCTGTTGATTATTAAATCTAGGAGGTTTATAATTTGGATTAACTTGATTATTCCAATTTCCAGTGGGATGAGATTGATTATTTCCCCATTGTTGTTGTGAATTATTCCAGTTAAAATTAGGATGATTTTTCCACCCAGGATTATAATAATTTGAATAAGGATTATTTTTTACTTGCAATAGCTTGTAAAGTTTCAATAGTTTGAGAATCTTCAATATTAGCAGAGTTATTATGTGAAATATTAATTGCAAAATTATCTAATTTCTTAGACATTGCTGCTACTTATGAAGCTAAGATAGAAAAGGCTTCATTATCGTGAATACTTGCCATCTTTTTAGGATTAATCCTTTCGGAAGGCCATTGAAAATTGTTATTAGCCATTTCTTCAATTAAAGTATAAGCTTCTTCAAATGATTTAGACATTAAAGAACCTCCAGCAGTGACAGATCAATAATTGATTTTAAAGATCCAATTAATCCATTATAAAATGTTTGAATAATTAACCAATCAGGTAAGCATGATGAGGACATTTTCTTAATAGTTCTTTAAATCTTTTCCAAGTTTCATATATTGTCTCCCCGTCAAATTGACTAAACGAAGTAATATCATTTCTTAATTTAGCAGTTTTAGAAGGAGGAAAATATTTAACAAGGAATTTTTGTGCCATTTCAGCTCATGTTTTAATAGAACCAGTCACTAATGAGTTTAACCACATCTTTGCTTTATCTCTTAAAGAAAAAGGAAAGAGTCTAAGTCTAATAGCATCATCAAAAACATTGTTATATTTAAAAGGTAGCACAAAGTTCTAAAAAACTAACAAGGTGTAAATTTGGATCCTCATTTGGTGTTCCACCAAATTGATTGTTTTGCACCATTTGAATAATAGACGGTTTAAGTTCAAAAGAATTAGCATCTACAGTGGGTATTTGAATACTACTATGAAGTTCATCAATCTGTAGGGTTAGCATAATCCCTTAATGGTTTATAAATATTTTGATCATTAAGTTCAATCGGATTTTGTAAAGTAGCCATTTCTTGAAATTTTTGAATTTGTTTTCCCTTTTTAATTTTTCTAATTGTTCTTTCTAATTCGGAATCTAAAGGTATTAATCCTTCGAACCAAATCTTTGCATAAAACAAGGAATAATATATATATATATATATATATATATATATATATATATATATATATATATATATATATATATCTTTTTTTATATATTTTTATATATTTTAATATATAATTTTTGAAATATAATATTTAAAAAAAAATTATAACTATTCAATTTCTTCCCCGGCAACGGTGCCAAAAACTTGACCCGAATTTTTGTACTTCCAAATACAAGAATTTGTTACCATTGCTAGAAAATTTAATTTCTGGCGAAGGCGCGAAACACTCGACTCGGAATAACTTGCTATATAGATGTGTACCAAATAAAACTTTTTAAATATATGTTTATATTGCAAAATATAATTTAAAAAAGAAAATATTTTATATACTTTTTGGGTACTACGCAAGTATACGTATCGTTTCAAGTAATATAGGCTTTGAAACAAAGACCCCAGTATCGATCCCACGGGGAAAAATTATAGTAATAAATTTTCTAAATATTGTATTTCAAAAAATCTTTTTATATTTTAATCTAACTATAAATTACTATTAATTTACTAGATGCAAATAAAGAAAACAATAATAAGACAATGATTTTATGAAAACTATATAAAATAAACAACTTTCTTCACTTCAATTAATCTAAGATTTTTAAGATAATTTAATATTCGTTGGAGAATTTGATTTATGATATTGTGCCAAATAGAAGCATTCCTATTCTTTACCATTTGATCCAGGCGCAAAGAACATTGGCTAATTTACAAATCAGGTCCGGATATATTGTTAGTAGAATGGGTTAATCTAGACTCACACTACTAGATGTCCAAGGGTGGCTATGGTCGGCCCTACTAGTGACCCTTTCCTAATTTATAAATGAAATTATAAGAATTTAGTCTGTCACTCTAAAAACTTATCAATTCTACGCCCTTTAAATCTTATCTTCCTATTTATTTGCACTTCACCTTGAATAGCCCGCACATGGCCTTCGACTACCCAAGGATTCATGTGACGCTTACAAGTTAAGAGTTTTTCTCCTTCTAGGTCACAAAACTCTTCAATAGGTTTTAACAATTTAAATGGCTAATTTAAAAAGTAAAGTAAGATCAGGTATTATTGTCATCACAATGTTTTGAAAACATTTTGAATTTCAATTCTCCATCGAATCTTTTATTATCTTATTTATATCTTCATAATTGAAGGAAGAAAGTAAACTAACTACACAGAACACATTGAATATAAACAGCAAAACATAATAAATAAACTTTGAATCAAATATAAAATACTTATCTCAAATATTCATTCTACAGATCTTCGATTCCTACCGACTCCACAGTGTAATGAACTCCAGATGCAACAACTTGAAAATAAACTCACTAAACTAAACAAAAGTGGCCCTAAATTTCTCTTTATATTTCTCTCTCTAAGGATGAGAGATCCTAAAGTGGATAAGAGAACGGGGTTACAATGGGGGGTACGTTTTTCTGAAGAAATGGACTCCTATTTATAGGCTTCAAGGGTTGCCTTGAGGCACCTCTTCAAAACATGTCCACATTCAATGAATCTTCTAGAAGGTCTGTTTGGCGCCTAGGCGCCGAAATCTGGCGCCTAGGCGCTGAACACCGCGTCCAGTTCTTCACACATTTTCACTTTGGCTCGCACCTCTTCGCGATTAAAACCATTTTGGAGAGTCCAAATGCAATGTATCACATGTCCTATTATCAAGGAACAACCGCCAGATTTCTAAAATGTCCAATAACCGCTCACTCCGTCAAAATAACCGTTCAAACATTGTCAAAAACTTGACAGTTTCTGTATCGAGTTTGGCGCTTAGGCACCAACTTCTGGCGCCTAGGCGCCAGGCCATATTTTTTTATACTTTTTGTATTTTGCTCCATTTTATCTCCTTTTTGCTCCTTTTTGCTCCTTTTTGCTCCTTTTTCCTTTTTGGACCTTTTTACATCACCTACATCCAAAAACACAAAAAATACCTTTCATTAAAGCATAATATTCTTAGAAATTGATAAGAATTAAGACATAAAGAAATAGTTATTTTTTTATAGATCATGATACACTATTGCTTATTTTTCTATATATATAAATACATGTTTGTCCTAATTGTAAAATTCTTTACTATCCTCGTATACTTTTACCTTCAACATTATCATTCTGTTATTTACTATACTGGCATAGGCCCAAAAAATAGGAAACAATATGATATTTATTTAAGAAATAAGATACACTAGGCTTTGAGACCCAATAATAACTATACGTGCAAGTATAAAACATAAAGTTTAAAGTAGAAGCACGACCTCGGAGGACGAAGCGAGTAGAGGAAGACTTCATGGGACGAGCGGGACACAACAAGAAACGCATTAACTTGAGAATGATAAACCGTAAAAGAGATCTACATCAACTAAACCTTATGTAGTTTAAATAACAACAAACGTATAGGATTTTGAGGTAGTCCGCCTAGTGAGACATAAATCCTCACGTTATCTTTAATCTTTTACCCAACCATGTTGTGTAATATAAGTCTTAACAATTTTATTCAGTACAACACAAATCCTTTTATCTTCTCAGGTTATTTGCACATGCAAATATCATGTGAACGTAAGCCCAAAATAATAAAATTAGCAGCATCAAACATTAAATAACTTCACTTCTAAGAGATAAAGCCAAACAATATGATTATTGGGGAGTCACTGGCATTTTCTGTTGACCTCATTTTTTATGAGGTCTAGTCTTTCATAGAAACCTAGAATCTAGCCATAGGACTTTCCAGTTGACTATACTGGATGACTATTGATGGAAACCTACCCCATTACAAATTCAAAATACTTTTTACCTCTCTTGGAGTTCTACATGCTTGGTATTAACTTCTAGCACTTAGTAGGTGGGAGTCTAATATGAGAAAGCTCAAAAG
This sequence comes from Papilionanthe hookeriana x Papilionanthe teres, assembly GCA_022702705.1. NCBI lineage: Eukaryota > Viridiplantae > Streptophyta > Magnoliopsida > Asparagales > Orchidaceae > Papilionanthe > Papilionanthe hookeriana x Papilionanthe teres. The sequence continues at coordinate 112,194,179 of CM040430.1, read as the reverse complement.
GAGTCCCGATAGAATGGTCAAGCCATAGGATCAACCCTGGATGATCTGGTCTTGGGCAAGCTCACACACACACTTGGACCACTCACTTACACTCACTACCTCAAACCCTAAAGCCACACATGTTTGACTTGGTGCCTTCACCTCTTTTGGACACTCATGTGGGTGGTCCCCCAAACCTTTAGACACATGGAAGATTCAAAATGAGATTTCCCTTGGTCCATGGCTCAAAAAGGGTGACCTCATGATCAACATTCTTAACACATACCAATTTTACCAAAACCCTCAAACTCTATCTCTTAGCCACAAACTTCACCAAAATTATTAAAATACCCATCAACTCTAAAATTTGACCAAAATTCTTAAAATTGTCAAAATTGTAAAATTCTCTACAAAAATCATTAAAACCATCCAAATCATTCAAATTGACAAAACTACCTCAACATTCTTAAAATTCTCAAAATACCCCCATAATACTTAAAATTACTAAAATGTCCCTCATACCTCAAAAATCCAAAAATTCCCAAAAATTTTTTAAATCACTTTAAATGATCCCAAACTCAATTGAAACCACTCCATTAAGCACAATTTGACCAAATTGATCAATGTTGACCAAAAACTCCCAAATTACCCCTAAAGGCTCGAAATGCTCAAATCAACTCTAATCTCCACCAAATTGACTTCAAACTCACCCACTTTTAATTTCAAATCAAAATACATTAGGTTTAATGTCAATGAGAACCAAATTCAAGCCCAATTGAGCAGAATTCCAAGCCCAATCTCAAAATTTCAAATTTTACCTTAATATTCAAAATCTCTCAAATTGAAGTCCATAACCCCTTAAATTTCAATCCAATTGATGTCTAAACTCTTCATGAATATATCCTACACCACTTTAAAAAATCAATTGAGCCAAACCCAAATTCAACTCAAAATCCATAATATGATTTCAAACCCAAACTCAGAGTTCAACTCAAACCACTTGTGCTACTCCAACCCTAGCCACAAAAGCAACCATTTAGACTCTAGAGACCAACCTAGATCCTCCTAGCCAAACCTTTTTGAGCCATGGACCAAGGGTCCGATGATTTAGGGGATTTCTTTCAAAAAATGGTCAAGCCCAAAGATAGCTTTGACACAAGCCATCAAACTCTAAGCCAATCACTATTAAACCTCCCTCTTACTCCCCTGACCCAGCTAGCCACCTTCCCTATCCTTGTTGACTGGCCTAGCGGCCAAAAAATCCAAAACCAAGAAGACTTCCCCATGGACCAAACCTCATTTGCACCCATGTAATGTTTCTAAACTTGCGTGGTCACTTGCACCTTTCTTCCCTCCACCTAAGCAGCAAAGCACATCCAAATTGAAGCCCAACTAGCCACCTTAAGCCCCTCTTCTTAAACACCACCCCTTAACGAACAAAAGGGGAGATGATTAAAAAACTAGAAAAGGTCTACCAAATTATTCCCAGACCTTCTAGCAGTTGAGAGAAGCTCATTCCAACCGTCTCCTAGCCACTCCTCTCACTGCCTAAGGTCAATTTAGCCACCCAAAATTAGGTCAAAAATAGGACACCTTTCAAACTCTACAAATCCTTAAATTGATTATTCCCCGAGCTTCCCATAGCAAATGAAGTTCCCCACAGAAAGCCCCAACTCCAGAGCCCTCTGCACCAAACTTTCTCCTAAGTCTTTCCACCTGCTAGAGAAGTTCTGAAACAAACAATTCACCAGACCAAAGTGACACATCCAAGAGGTTTGCCAGACTCCACTGAAGCTTATACAAGCATCAAATTGAGGCCACACCTCTTGGACAAAGGTATTGAACACTTTCCCCAAATCAAGCTAGGTTTGGAAAATTGTTTAAAAAATTTTGATTCCATGCATGATAAATGATATAGATAGGTTTGTCTTGACTAGATGAAGGGGTAGGAACAAACTCAAAGTGATTTGGTCAAGCATAATGAGATATCTTAGCCTTTTACTGTGAACGACTCACAGGATACACCAGATGAAGACGATGAAGGAGAGCTATCCGATTGCGCGTGTAATGAATGGAGGGCCAGAATTGCAATAGATAGAAGACTTGCACATGAACATGGAGCTGCGTGGTACCTGAATCAGATGACAACGTTGAATGGGAATGTGCTGCGTAGCAGTTTGGAGCTGCCTTGTTGGACGCAACGCCGAGTCAGATAAATAGAAAAATCTAGATTTTCTAATTAATTTTAATTCTGCTAGCTTAGAAAATTTATATATTAGTGTAGAAAAATGGTGAAAAAAATAAAATTACCCTATTGCTCAGTGGTTAAAGGAGAATAATGTGGAACAAATATCAAAATTATTTATTACGTATTTTATTTTTAATTAATTAAAAACTCAGAAACATATTTCAATCATAACTTAATAAATATAAATCACCATGACATGAGATTTGTAGCACTTGTTGGCTTTGTCCTTAGGGGTATTTTAGGATTTCTCCAGGGTTAGAGAGCATCTCTAGCCAAAGTACCGCATTTTTCAAGTTAAATCCTCCCTTTTTAATTAAAAAATTATAATAATTAAATTATAAATCAGAAAAATACATAAACCTATTTTAAGAGGTTCACTATGGACAAAGGACCCTAGGAAAAATATAAAATGGATTTAAGTAGTTCAAAATGAAAGTAATTGTAATTAACTCATGAAAGGCTTAAAAATTAAATAACTAAAATATTAATAGAAAAATTACAATAATTGTCCCACACTATAAATACTAATTATAATAACCCACTGTAAAAAATTGAACTCATTTTGAGTTAATTTTGGCACTAAATTTGATTTTTTACTTAAAATGACATTTTTTACATTACAATAATTATGATAAATAAAAAATAATTAAGAAAATTACAAAAGTAATTTTTGAAGTCTTTTGTGATCAGAGGCACCAAGGAAAAATAAAATTAAGTGTTAAGTAAAAAGTTCATTTTTAATCCATTTGTTTAGTTTGTAAATAATTAAAAAATCATAAAAATAAAAAAATTTGAAAATGCACTAAAATGTTCCAAATTATTTCAAGATCACTTCAGAGCAATTAGAATAATTTCCCTATTTTCTAGGTGTAGTTATGAAACTATAAAGGCTAAAAATGAACTTTCTCTTATTTTGCACTAGAATAATTACAATAAATAAAAGAAAAATCACAAAAAATATGGAACATGCTTCTCTTGGTTCCCGAACTCACGGTGATTTATGAAAATATAAAAATTAATTTTCAATTTAAATAATATTTTATATTTAATTAATACTCAAAATAAACAAATGATTATAAAAATTAAAATAAATTCAAAAAATCATGAAAATTGGTCTAGGTGGTCCTTTGACCAAGTTGAACCGCCATAATTTTTTTAAGGATAGATAGTATAATTTTGATAACTTAACGAATTAACTTGATAAATATTTTTTTGCATTAAAAGTAATTCTAAAAATAAAATAAAAAACAGAAAATTACATTCTCTCCTTAGATATTTTAATTGACTTATGAGTGCAGTACCATAAAAATTTCAAAGTCATTTGAGTTAAATTCAAAGAATTATGAAGTGATAAAACCTTAAAGGCCAAAATGGTAATTATGGAATTTAAGCCCTAATTAATATTTAGGCTAAATCAAGGGGTAAACGAGTATTGTATGTCATAATTTACCTTTCTAAGTAGTTGGAAAAAATGGGATTAAGAGGTAGAATTCAACTTATCACTCTCCGACAACAAAGCTATAATTGTGAATTTCCCTTAATTGTTAAAATTCATAGGTTAATCATTTCAAATGATTCTAAGGTGAGGGTTTTGACTTTGGAAGGCTATAATTCACTAATTAAAGACCTTAACCAGTGGTTGGATTATAACATGATGTTTGATCAGGATGAAGCTCACCTAATTTAACATTTATAAAATTATAAATCTACACAGGAATCCTAAGGGCTTATTAGTGAGCAAGATTTAACCCAAGTTTGTTTAATGAGGCTTAGGAAAGGCAATCTAACTAATCACAAATACATTGAAAATACAACTAGCTTAGCACTAAGTTTAAATTAGCCAAATCCCTTAATAAATCAATTTGTCCTTAAGGGCATCCGCTTACATAACTCATAAATGAAACATCAAGTGATGGTTACCACACTCATAGGGATAATTAAGACATCAAAGTTCATTGAGCAACAATCAAAATATAATAAATGACTGATTTAAAAACATAATAAGTTCAGAAGGACTCAAGATTTTCCAAAAGATCTTAAAAGAAGCATATGGTTATCGCCCACACTCCTTTACTTTTGGATATTTTGGAGGACAACTGAACCCATTATGTCTTTACTCAATAAATCATCCTAAAAAATGAATAGGAACCAATCAAGTTATGCCTAGGACTCGGTAGCATTCACCTTAAACTAGTTTTCATGCTTTCCTTTCGTGTTAAATTTCAGAGAAACTATATACGCATTAAAAAGGCTAATCTTTTAGGTGGAGTGTGAGAAGATGACATGTATGCTTTTATAGTATTGTATTGCAATTTTCTTTTACTTCACTTACACTGCATTTACATACCTGCATTTATTTTACTACCTGTACATACTTGCAAATCCGCATGTCAAAACCAAAACCAAAATAAAGCAAAACTTAAAAGAAAACTTCTTTCGACAGTTAAACAATTATTTTAAAACAAAAAAAAAACATAATTAAAATTAGTACACTCTGTTTGGATGATCAGGATCTATGGCTGCTAACGAGATTTTCGCGGTCCGGATGAATGCATTCAAGTCTTTTATTTGAGTTTGGTAAACTCATTTAGACTATGTGAATCTGAAGAAAATAGTGGTGCCAGAATGAGAGAACCGTAGGATCCTAACCAGTATCGCTTAATCAACTTAAATTCCTCAAATAGAACTTTTAAAATAATAACAACAATTTCAAACAACATGACGAGAACATGTAGAAGAACATCTTCGAGAAAGCATATGAGTCTACAACAGTAATTTTTTTATAGAATTAAACAACAAGCCATAGTACATCGAGGTTGTCTGATTAGTGCAACATGAATATTCAATTGATCTTTTAGGCCTTTGCACAACCTTGTTGTACATATAAGCCCTAACTCATCTTAAGATTCCGTGGTCGTTATCTGATACAACTAATTCTTCATATTTTATAGGCTATTTGTACGATTGGCACCATATAGATGTAAGCTCTAAATAATAAAATTGGCAGGAAGAAACATTAAGCAATGTCTCTTCAAAAATAGAGCCAAACCATAGGATAGTTTAGGAAGTTATCGAGGTGCTCCTCAGGACCCGTGGCATTCCCTAGCTTTCTCCCTTTGGATTCTGAAAATAATTGTTCTTATTTGCACCATTCCCATTTGATATTTACTATGTTCAAACTTGAAAATGTTGAACCTTTTGAATTCATTAAGGCAATATTTCTTGATCATTATTGAGAGTTTTCTTAGATGACTTTAGTCATTTAAGATGTAATTAATTATGGGGCTAGCTCTTATAGGAAATGATAAAAACCCATGTAATACAACCCATATCTAATCTTTTATATTATACAGGGTAATTTGTCAGTCAACATAAACGATTCGCAGACTAAATGGATGTCATATATTTTTTTGTTTATTTAAATGAGCCTCATCATCTAATAGTGTGTCTGTTCTTCGGGATAGATGCATTTATGCTCTATTATTTAAATATTGTATATATGAGATCAGTTTGATTTCATATTTTCAAATTAAAATGTTACTTTCTAAATTACATACATATATATATATATATATATATATATATAATTAAATTAATCTATTTAAAAATGGGCAATGGGATTTCCATTCCGGCAACTAACAAATTTTAACTTTTAACGGACGACATTTTCCTCGGATCCGTGACATCCCTTAAATTTTCATTCCTTTGGACTCCTTAAATAAGTTTTCCTATTTTGAGCCACTCCCTTTTGACTTTCCTATGTGCAATCTTGGATATCTAAAAGTTAAAATCTTGAAGACAAAATCACTGATCATAATAAAGAGTTTTCTTAAGTGACTTCGGTTATCTAGGATGTAATTAACTGTAGGGACTTGCCATATATAAAACTATGAACCTAGAAAAAATAAACCCTACCTAATATTTAATATTAGGTAGGGGAACTTGTCAGTTATACATAAAAGGTTTTGCAGACCAAATGGGCATCATAAATTATTTAATTTATATAATCAAGCCCACTATCAAGAGATATGCTTACCTTTCAAAGTGATGTATCGCTTGTGGTGTTGTGCTCGATTACTTAAACTATTAAGTATATAAGATATATTCAGTCTCATCTTTTTTAAAATTAAAATAATATTTTCTAAAATCAAAATTACATATATATGTACATATATATTTAAATCAAATTTAAATGATTTCTAAAATTTCTGGCCGGCAGTGTGATGGTTTCAAGTGTGTGTGTGTGTATAAGCCGTTCTAACGCCAAGCCACCCAGGGTTAGCCCTAAGGCCTGACAATCCTACGGAGACTCCCCTTGAGTTTCTTTATCTTGGCTTCAACCTAGTAAGTGATATAGGTCAAAACCATACATGTGAAACTCTAAGAAGTGTAAGAGGTGTTTAAAATTTCTAAGAGGGTAGGGTTCCCTCACTATTCCTCTATGATAGTCAACAGGACAATTCCTATGGCTAGATCCAAGATTTCTTAGAAAAGAAGTCTATAGCACAACAAAAGTGAGGTCGACATGTACCCATGCTCATGCCTCTTAAAAGTTTGACTATTGCCATCGTCATCGTCATTGTCATTCTCATAGAGGTTCCAGCTTGCCTCCTGCTATATAGCCCCTTCTCTCCGAATAAATCTCTTTTGATCGTGTGAATGATTTGAAGGAGGGAGAAATCGGAGGGCTAAGGCATACAATAATGTAGATGGACAAAAGAAAAAAGTGGGTAAAAGCCCTCTTAAGGTATTCTATCGTGTAGAGATTTCTAAAGCATTTATCTGAGGTAAAATCAGCTAAAAATACTCTGGTGATGTGCTTGCAAAAAAAAATCCTTTAAGGAAATAAAACCTACCACATAAGATTCAAGTTGCTATACTATCTCTCAGCTTCTATAGTTAATTACATCTTAAGAAATCTGAGAATTTCATAGAAAAACTCTTGATTAGGTTTGTGACTCGATCTCAGACATTTTAGATGTCATGGTTTCAGCAAGGAGTTTCAAATTCTTTACTTGAAGGATAGTTGATTCCTAAAGATTCTGGAATATCCTATTTTTCCATGTCATTTCCAAAAGTTCAGTTGAAGATCATCTTTCTTTCCTGGGTTTGAAATGTCCATCTCTTCAAAACAGAGTTAACATAAAATATGTGTTATGTTTGTTTGGTTGGTTGTTTTTTTTTAAATTAAGATGCCCATGTCTTTCCATCATCCTGGGTTTACTGAGTTCCCTAGTCAACTTTGTTTGAGAGATGTTCAAACCTACTCGATCTGGAAGATGTTTGTCAGCATTCATGGGTTCCGTCGTCCAAGAGATCTTTATATACCGGTGATAAGAGTTCAGGTTGCATTCCATGATATTTGTTCATTTTCTTTTCATGCAAGTTTTAATGTCTTTTAAGAGTTCAGAGATTGAAAATATTAAGTTTCTTAGTTCCTTTTAGCTAATTATTTATTTTATGTGTATTATTTTTTATGTTTGGGATGACCTAGTTAAGATCCCATGGTTCTATCGTCCTAGGCTCATTAGGGTTCGCGGTTTGATTAGTCACAAGTGACTAGAAGATATTTCGTTAGCGACCATAGGTTGCCTCCTCTGAAATACCTTCTTAAATCAGGTTACCATTTAAGGTTTGAGTTTAAGTTTTAATATCTTTTAGGCAAAATTTTATTTCTTTCATTTAGGTTGGTTTAATACCATAGCCCAGTTTGTCTCCCACTAGGATAAGTGTGCTGTTGAGAAGTTAATCCCTCCTTAACTTCTAGTCACTTAGTTTTAGGTTTATTTTAGATTATTTCAAGTTAGGTTGAATTGATCTTGGACGAGTCTCTATGAAATTTGAGTTGAACTTAGTTTTGCTGGCTTTCCCTCTTATTTTATTAATACTTATTTAAGTGAGTTAAAGTTCAATAGGATTGACCAGAATGACTTATTTTGAGTGAGATCAAGCAAATCTTACTTGATTTAAGTTAACTCGAGGTAGCCCAAGTTAAATCAATTCAAGTTAACTTGGAACCAATCCATGTTAAGCTGGAGTGATCTGAGTTCAACAACCTGGGTTTATTATAGTTTAATTTAAATTAGACTTGAGTAAATTCTAAGTTAATTTACGCTTAAGTTTTTATGTATAAGTTGGATAAGGCCTAAATCAATATTTGATTAAATTGGGGTTGAGAATTAGGCTAAGCTTGAGTTGAGCCTCGAGTCTGGACGATTCTAGTTAAGTTTGATTGACTCGGGAAGCAAATTGAATTAGGTTAGCCCAACGTAGGTCGGGTTAGATCGATGGCTCGGTTGAGGTGGATTAGCCTGAGTTAGGTTAGGTTGATCCAGTGACTCATTTGGGTTTAGTTAACCTGAGCTAAATACATTTGACCAGATGATTCAGTTGAATTGGGTTATCCTAAGCAAGGTTGGGTTGACCCGGTAATTCAATTGAATTGTGCTAACTTGAGTTAGGTCCAGATGATCAAGTGGTTCAATTGAATAGGGCTCACCCGAGTTAGGTTGGGTTGACCCGCTGATTCAGTTGAATTGGATTAAACAAAGTGATTTCGTTAAATTAGGTTAAAATGAGATAGATCGGGTTGACCCACTAATTCAGTTTAATTAGGTTAACCCAAGTTAGGTCGGATTTACTTGGTGATTCAGTTAAATTAGGTTAACCTAAGTTAGGTTGAGTTAACCTTAAATTGGGTCTAATTTAGGTTAAATCCAAGAGAACATATGTTTCACTATGTATGGGTTGGGTTAGACTTAGGTTAAGTTCATGATAGGCCAAGGGAGATGGTTGATGTTTAGGTTGGATGCTGGTCATACCAAAAAGAGTTAGATGATGTTTGGGTTTAATGTTAGTCAAACCCAAAGGGATGGACTATATCTAAGTTGGCTTAGACCTATGGTTTAGGATATGTCTAATTTGGGTTAGACCAAAAATGGTTAGTCTGGGTCTAATTTAGGATATACCTAGGGTTGAATTTAGGTCAAATGTAGGTTAGACCTAAGAAAGTTTGACAAGTTCTAAGTTAGGTTAGATCTTGGGTTTAGGTTAGCTCTAATGTTGTTTGGACCTAAGAGTATGTTTAGGTCTAATTTATGTAAGTCCTATGGGGTTAAGTTTGATTTAGGCCTGAGATAGGTCAGACCAAAAGGATTGGACTAGGTTTAGGTTATGTTAGATATAGAGTTTATGTTTAGTTTAGGCTCTGGTCTAATGTGGTTTAGATTTAAAGGTTTGGGCAAAGTCGAAGTTAGGTTAGACTTAGGGTTTAGGTTTTGGTCTAACGTGGGTCAGACCTAAGGGAACTTCGGGTGTGTTGAATTCTTGGTTTGTTTAGAACTAAGAAGGTTTAGGTTAAACCAAGTCTAAGTTAAGTTAGGCATAGATTAGGTCTAGTTTAAGCCGGACATAAAGGGGGCTCAATTTGAACTAATTTTAAGTTAGTTAGACTTAGGCTAGGTCTAGGTTGGGCTAGGCCTAAAGGAGGTTCATTCTTAGGTCACCATGTTGACTAGACATAAATAATTGATTGAAGTTTGGTTCAAATTTGAGTTGGAACGAAAAGTTTGTCTAATGTGGGTTTAACCTAAGATTTTGTTAGGTCTAATGTGGTTTTGGCCTAAGAGATTGCATTAGATCTAACATGGGTTAGACCTAAAAGATTTGGTCAGGTCTAATATCTGTTGGACTTAAGGGATTTGGTTAAGTCTAATGTGGGTTAAACTTAAAAAATTGGGTAGGTCGAATGTGGGAAAGGGAGTTGGTTGAAGTTTGATTCTAAGGTGGGTTAGACTGAAGAGGTAGGTTGATGTTTGAGTCTGACGTAGGTTAGACCCCAGAGATTAGTTAATGTTTGAGTCTAATGTGGTTAGATCCAAAGTTGGACTAAGTCTAAGTTTGGTTAGACTTAGGTTTTAGGTTAGGTTTGGGTAAGACCTAAAATATTAGGCTAAGCTTTGGTTAGGTTTGTGATGGCATTCGGGAGGCTCGTCACTGCCGGCGCTGTCAATTCTCATGACGTGACGAATGTCAAATGTATGTCAGAGTCCTTATAGAGGAATATCCACTCTGTTTATCTAACATATCACCCTAATCTCCAAGTAATCTTATTATTTTGGATCATGTAAAGGATCCTTAAGAAGCTTGGAGAAGAAAGAAAATTGCTGATGAAAACAGAAAATCAGTAGAAAAAGAAATGTCAGGATTGTGGTGAACATTACAGAGGAAACTCTAGAATTCCTTATATTGGAGATCTTCGTATAAGGACGACCACGTGGAAAATCTAGTAACCTGAGATTTTAGATATTATACCTATTTTGAGTTCCTTATTCTCTTATAGTAGCAAACTCCTATAAGTAATTACATCATAGACAGTTAGGATTGCCTAAGAAAACTCCTGATTAACGTTAACATTCGTTCTCTATGAAATTTTAAGTATTAAGAGCAAGGAAACAAATGTCAATGTTAGATCTTAAGGGTAATATGTTTCTAAGTGTCACGTGTTATCCTAAAGTTTTGATTTTGTTCTTTTTTATGTCTTTGTTTTATTATTATTGTTTTGTTTTGTTTTGTTGTTGTTTTGTTATCATTTTAGTTTTGTTTCATTATTATTTTGGCTTTGATTTGTTGTTTTTTTTTGTTTTGATGTCTTTGTTATATTCTTGTCATTTTGTTTTATTTTGTTATTATTTTGGTTTTGTTTTTTTGCTTAATGTCCTGTTTTCAGAAAGTTGCTCTGCAAAACAGAGTTAGCACACCCTAATAACATGCAAAGTAAATCTAAAATGGAACTTATCTTCAACCTACAAGAAATACAGTTTAACATTTATAAAAGAAATAATGTCAATTTTATTTATTAAAATTTTGATTTAGTTGATTATATTTTAATTTTTAGACAACCTGTGTCTTGATCTACTTAGTCTAAAAGGTGTTTAAACTAGGACCAAAAGACTCTTGTCAACAACCACAAATTATATCGTCCAAGAAATCTTCGTAGATCAAAACATATTGAATTTTAAGTTACATTTGGTGATCTTAGTTGATTAGAGTTTCATTAAAGTGTTAATTTCTTTTGTCAGATATTAATGGTTTATATAATTTAGGTTGCTTACAATTTTTAATCAATTAAATTAAGTTATTTTGTCTTTTATTTCATTTTTAATTTAGGCTGAATTTATATAGAACCTAATGTTTGATATCACTTAGATTCAGTTTAGGTAGAATATAAAGTATATGGTACCTTAGGATCAATTAAAGTAGAACCTAATATATAAAATGATTCAGGTTCAATGTTGATAGAAATTCATGTTTGATGTTATTTTGACTCAAAAAGAGTAGAATCTAAAATTTTAGTTTATGATGTTATCTTGATTCAAATTGTGTAGAATCTAAAATCTAGGTTTAATTTAAGTAGAACCTAATTAGGTTCAATATTCATATAACCTCATGTTATCAAATTCAATATGTGTAGAATCTAATGTTTAGGTTCAATTTAGGTTGAACCAAAAATATTGAGATCCAATTTTAAGTTTTTAAGTGGTCTAATGTTTAAACCGTTTTAAGTCCAATTTAAATTGAACCAAAAGTTTAAGTTGACTTGGTTTTGACTTAGGTTCAATTTGAGTTAAACATAAGATTTTTATGGTTTTAGACTCCATTTATGTCGAATCTAAGGTTTAAGTTGATTTATTATCAATTTAGATTGAACCTAATGTCTAAATTATCTCAGGTTCAATGTAGGTTGAACCTAAACTTTATGTGGATTTAGGTTTATTTTGGGTTGAGCATAAAATTTAAGTTATTTTAGGTCCATTTTAGGTTGAACCTAAGGTTCATTTTGATTTAGGTTCAATTTTGGTTGAACCTATAGGTTGATTTAGATTCAATATTGGTTAAGCCTAAGGTATATGTTGACTTAGGTACAACTTAGACTGAAACTAAAGTATATGCTGACTTAGGTACAATGTACGTTGGACCTAAAGTATATATTGACTTAGGTTCAATGTCTATTAAACCAAAGGTATATAGTGACTTAGGATTAATGTAACTTGAACCTAAGGTATATGTTGACTTAAGTTCAATGTTGGTTGAAACTAAGGTATATGTTGACTTAGGTTCAATGTAGGTTGAACCTAAGGTATATATTAACTTAGGTTCAATGTAGATTGAACTTAAGGTATATGTTGACTTAGGTTCAATATAGGTTGAACCTAAGATACATATTGACTTAGCTTCAATGTAGATTGAACCTAATGTATATGCTGACTTCAGTTCTAGGTTGAACCTTAGGTAGGTTGAACCTAAGGTATATATTGTAGGTTGAACCTAAGGTATATGTTGAGGGGTTTTGTTTAAGGTTTAGTAGGTATTTAAGTCTAACTTAGCTTAAATTTATTCAAGGCTTATTTGTGTTGATTAGATCTTAATTAAATTTGAACTTTATTATGGTTTAGGGTGAATTAAAACCAATGAAAGTAAGGTTTAATTAGTTAGTTCAAATTAGGGCTAGACCTACCTAGATTAATTAGATCTATTTAGGGATTAGACCTAATTATGGTTTAAGATTAATTAAACCTAAAAGATTTAAGGTTGATTAAACCTAATTTAAGTAAGGTTGAATTAGAGTAATTAGGTCTAATTAGCGATTGGGCCTAATTAGGATTTAAGGTTAATTAAAACTAATTTAAGTAATGTTTAATGAGATTAATTTGGTTTAATTAGGGATTATACCTAATTAGGATTTAAGGTTAATTAATCCTAATTTAAGTCTAATTATCGATTAGACCTAAATATGTATTAAGGTTAATTAAACCTAATTTAGAATGGGTTTAATTAGATTAATTCAGCCTAATTAGGGGTTAGACCTAATAAGGGGTTACAATTAATTAAACCTAATCTATGTAAGGTTTAATTAGGTTAATTAGGTCTAAATATGGGTCAGACCTAATTAGGTTTAAGTTAATTAAACCTAATTTAAGTAAGGTTTAATTAGATTAATTAGTTCTAATTATGGATTAGACCTAATTAGGTCTTAAGGTTCATTAAACCTAATTTAAGTAAGTTTTAATTAGGTTAATTAGGTCTAATTAGGGTTAGACCTAATTAAGATTTAAGGTTAATTAAACGTAATTTTAGTAAGGTATAAGTAGATTAAATAATTTAAATTAGGGGTTAAACCTAATTATGGTTTAAGGTTAATTAAACCTAATATATGTAAGATTTAATTTTGTCTAACTCAGGATTATACCTAATTAAGATTTATGGTTAATGAAATCTACATTAAGTAAGGTTTAATCAGATTAATTAAGTCTGATTAGGAATTAGACCTGATTAGCATTTAAGGTTAATCAAACCTTATTTTAAGAAAGGTTTAATTAGATTAATAGTTCTAATTATGGATTAGACCTAATTAGGGTAGGGGTTTGGTTCGACTTAAACCTAATCTAACGAAAGTATAAGAGAGTTAATTAGGTCTAATAGGGATTTAGACCTATTTAGGGTTTGTTTAAGTGCATATGGGGTTTGATCCAATGGTTTAAAGGAGTTAACTTAAACCAAAAGGGTTAGATTTTTGGTTTACCTTTGGTCTAATCTTAGATGTTAAACCAAAAAGATTAGGATTAAGTCGATCCTACTTGGTCATTTAAAGTGCAAATATTCAAGCCTACGGGATTTTAGGGTTTTATATATAAATTTAAAGATTTTTTAATTTTAATCCTATATGAAAAATGTCATTTTTAAATTATTGAGGGGCTATAACTTGTCATTTTAGGATCCAATATCATCACCCTAAATTCCTAGACAATTTCCAATTAAATTTCCAATTTTCTAATTTTTATAATTATTTTTTAAAATAATTAGAAAGTTTGATGAAAATTGGTAAATTTGACCCTAAGGATGGGAAGAATGATCTCTATAAATTTGACCCTAATTTCTTAGTTATCTGACTAGGCACCGCACGCAAAATTGGAGATGTCTAATCTCTACGCTGTGCTGTCTGATTGGTGGGGGTTTACACATGGGCAACTACGTTTCATAGGGATAGATCTGTGGCATGGCTGAATCACAACCATCCATTTTCAAACCATGGAAATGGACGACATCAAGTCGTTTCCCCCAAACTAGTGTATCCAGTGGGCCATTCAATTTAAAACCCTAAGATCTCTATCATTTCTCAATAGATATTGATGAAATTTGTTTCTAGAGCTTCATCTAGAAGAGACGAATTCATATATATGGTAATGTGTATCTTTTTGAAGTGTTCTTTACAATATCTCAAACCCAAGCATAAATTAGGTTTAAATTTCCATTCCTGGCCTTGATGAGGTGAAGCCTCAATTAAGCATAACAGAAACAATCGTTGGGTCCTTGCGAAGCTTCTCCTGAGTTCAATTTGAAATGAAATCGGTTCAGGGTATGATTTCACTGAAAAAGGTTCATGGCTTGGTCTTGGAATTAGAGCCAATGGAAAGATCCAATTTTGATTGGGAACTTCCTCGTGAAACTCTGGGATGGTGTAGGGATAGTTAATTTTGAGTTTGGAAAAGTTTCATGTCAACCTGAAAACTCGTCCTATTTTTTGGGCATGAAATTGGAGCAAGTTAGTGGTTTAAGGAGTTGAATCTATAGAGTGTTAACTCCTTAGGGTTTGGAGAACAAGTTTGGTGTTGAAGGTTTTTTAAACTGGGGAGTTTAGGTAGGTCTCTCTTCTGTCTTGGTGGCTCACTGATTAGCCTCTTTTATAGCCATTAGAGGCGGTTAAAAAGCTTGGGATTGATTGGGAAAGGTTGGTGGTGGTGTATGGAAGCTTAAGGAGGATAAGAGAAGTGAATTTAAGCTTTGCATATCCATCTTCTCTCTCCCCATGGTTTTCCATCATGAGCTTAAAAATGGGGATATTGGATTGCTCTAGTTTGTTCTTTTCCCATTGGATGGCTCATGAGGTGGATAAGGCTCTTACAATGCGCAAGATTGGCCTTCCCCACAGGAGCTTAAAAATCATCCAATAGGCTTGAAATGGAATGACACATAAGCTTCCTCTTTTCTTATTTCCATGGCTAAGTCATCATGAGCTCAATAATGGTGAAAATAATGGCTTAAGTAAGGTTTCTGTTCCATTGGATGGGGAGTGAGTTGGGTTATCCTCCCCTCCACCTAAGCATAAATGTCATGTATTGAATATAGGAAGGAATGGCACATATCCCTCCCCTCATCATGACCATTGATTTGGTCAACAATAGTGGCTTGTAGGTTTGTTAATAGTTCATTCATGTCATGGTGGGTATTTAATGGGTTGTGTATGACCAATTATCAATTGTTCATGAATTTTAGGGTTTTAAGTACAAAGCATGGATTCAAGGTTGTCATGTGTTATTCTTGCCATGGGCTAAACCATAATTTTGAACTTAAACCCTAGATCCAATAAACTTTAATTTCATTCTCTTTAATTAATTAAATGTTTAATTAATTAAGAGAATAAAGTAATTTGATCAAAATACCAAATTTTTGAAAAAAATGGTAAAGTTGACCTAGTTTGACCAAGTTTGACCATGGTTAACCAATTTAGGTCCAAGGTTGACCAGGGTGAGTTACTTGACCTTGTGATAGTTGATGAGTCAAGGAGGGTTATTGGATAGCTTGATTTGATCAAATGGTTTGATTTGACCAATTTTAGTGTTTGGCTGGACCAAATGGTCACGTTTGATTATTTTGGTGTGTTGATGTGGTCAAGAGTCATGTTTGACCAATTTGGTGTCTGGGTTGACCAAATGGTCCATATGGTAGTCTTTCGGTCCAAAATTGATCATTTTGACTAAATTTGACCAATTTAGCCTTAGGGTTGACTAAATGGTCCATAGGGTGGTCATTGGGTCCAAAATTGACCATTTTGACCAAGTTTGACCAATTTGGTCTTAAGGTTAACGAAATAGTCTATGAGGTGATCATTGGGTCCAATTTTAAACGTTTGATCATGTTTGACCAATTGGTCTTTTGGTTGACCAAATCAAAATTTTTCACTGCTGATCTAATCGTTTGGGGATGTTATCATGGTTTGATCCCAAAAAGGTATAGTGGGTTCAACTCAATTTTTAAAGTTTGAGAAAACTCCAGTTAAGTTAAATGTGCTCAATATTGGAAGACTTCCTCCTAAAGTATGAATTTAATGATCATAGTGATCTTTAGGACTTTAAAGAAATGTCTGAGGATTCAGAATCAGTGCAAGTTGTTCAAGACATGTCTTGTCTTTGGGCATTAATTTGGGGTCTTTATAAAAGTGAGGTTAACAAATGCGCCCTCAGCATGTATGGGATAGTGAATAAGTATACTACACGTATTGATGTTGACCGAAATGATGTAGATAACCAAAAAAATGTCAGTTAGTAATAGTTTTGAAATTTATAAAGTTATACCATGTCAGGTATTTTGTTGGGTAGAGGAATGACAAGACTATAAGAAAACCATAATTATATGTCAGGAAAAGGCTTACATTTAATATCCAAAAGAAAGCTGGGTTCCATAATCCACTAAAGGAGGTCTTATACCATCTTTCAGAGATATCAAATGTCAATTTTGTGAAGGAATCCTTGGAGATGTATATTCTATTCCAAAAGAAGTGCTAGAGAAAAGCCATAATTCCTTGTAAGGAAGGCCTTGCATCTAATAGCTAAAGAGAATAGATGTCATATTCCATCAAAGGAGGTCTTATACTATATATTAGAGATTCCAAATGTCAGTATTATCCATTTTTGGAAGGAATACTTGGAGACTCATATCTTATCCTATTGGAAAGAGCTATAGAAAGCCATAATTCCGTGTTAGGAAGGCCTTATATCAAATAGCTAAAGAGAATAGATGCCATATTCCCTCTAAGGTCATCTTAT
The DNA here is from genome assembly GCA_022702705.1 of Papilionanthe hookeriana x Papilionanthe teres. Classification (NCBI taxonomy): domain Eukaryota; kingdom Viridiplantae; phylum Streptophyta; class Magnoliopsida; order Asparagales; family Orchidaceae; genus Papilionanthe; species Papilionanthe hookeriana x Papilionanthe teres. The sequence goes on along the minus strand of CM040430.1, from coordinate 112,177,070 downwards.
ACTATTTCTTAGAGATGTTAAATGTCGGTATTGTAGGATTTTGGAGGGAATGCTTAGTCCTATCCTAAATGAAAGAGGAATAGGAAAGCCATAATTTCGTGTCAGGAAGGTCTTATATCCAATAACTAATATTATGTACAAAAGCACATAAAAAGGAATGTATCCGTTGGGAATTTGACTTTATAAATCGAATTGTATGTCTTATATCGTTTCATAGTTTTGTTTGCTTTGATTTATGTCATTATTTTTTTAAGTTTTCATTATAGCATTTCTGGACCTGCAAGCATTATCAATAGCTGAGAATTTTTACAAAATTTTATCCCATTAACAAAAATAATGTACATCGACAAAAGTGTTGAATAAAAGAAGTCAACAGTACATCATATATTACAGGCAAAACAATATAACACAAGCTGTCAGTAAAATATCATGTCAAAAGTTGTCACATTGTCTTTCTGTCATTTTCATAACCTCAGACGCTACTAGAACTACCATGAATATCTAGCACTCCAAGATACTATTGGAAACAAGTTTAGCCATGTATGTCTCAGGTATTTTAATTTTTACGGGGTCATGGTAGTTTGAGAGGTTGCAGTCCTTCAAGTTTTGGTATAGGTTTGTAACCAATAGAACACTTTTCAGGATGCATTCTTCTCAATGTTATTGAAATTTGTTGCCTACTAACCCCTGGTATACAATGTTTGGCAACATCAGCTCCAATTCCTTGTAAAACTAAGACTGATCCTCGTGGAAGGGGAATTTAATAAGAACCATGGAACTCCCCTGGTCCTATAATTCAGATTTCTCCTCCCAACATGGTAACACATCTGTTTAATAATGATAGTGTGCAAAAGGTCAAATGGTCTTTCAAACTCTTGAGTGTCAATATGTGGTGAGATGCAGTCACCTTCTTCATCAATGTCGATGACACAACTATCGGGAATACAATTTGGTGGCAGTATATCCCATGCTACCAGTTGCTTGATAATCTGAATGTGCATTGGGTCTAACCGCTCAAATCGTAAGCTTCCCAGAGGATTCACATTTCTATCTTTGATATTTTCCAGCGAGCGATAGGTTAATGGAAACATGTTAGAACAAGTTCTGGTTTAATTTATCAATATGAAATTTATTTAATTTATTATTAAGAAATGATTTCCACAAACACATGTTATATGAACAAAAAGTGAAGTACCAAAAGGGTATTGATTTTCAGGAAATTCATTTTTCATTATTATTATTTTTTTTCAGTTTACAAATGAGTCATTATTTTTCAAGTCGCATAATATTTTTTCAAGAACCGCCCATTGATTTGGGGCATGATTCTTTCTACTTGATAGTCTATCAAGTACTAGGATCCTTCTGAGTATGTCTTTCCAACAACATAAGGGCCCTCCCACATTGGATTGAATTTTCCACCTACTTTTCGGTGAGCAATGATAGGTCTTCGAAAAACTTTGACCAATTCAATGATTTCAAAATTTCTTAGGGCGAACCAATTTGTCGTGGCCCCGTATCATTTTTGCTTGGTATAGCTCTAGATTTTGTAAGGTTATAGACATTTTCCTTCTAAATTTTCAAGTTCTTCAAGTCATAATTTTGCATTTTCTTATTTAGTTATCATGTTTGCGACTGCTGCTCTGAGAGAAGGAATCTGCACTTCAAGTTGTTGAACAACCTCAAAACCATATACCAAAGCAAATGGTGTTGACTGTGTTGGGGTGCGGAATGTAGTTCTATAGGTCCATAAACCATCGATCAATATCTCATGCCAATGTCTTGGACTGTTAATTAGCATCTTTTTCAAAATTTATACCAATTATTTATTAAAAGCTTATGCCAAACCATTGGCTTTAGGGTAATAGACTGTGGAATATCTCAAGTATATTCCGTGTCTATGGATAAAATTGTTTATTTTTATAATTTTACATGCCATTCTATTGTCTATTATGACTCTTCAAGGAGCTCTGAATCTGTAGACAATGTGTGTTTTGAAGAAATGGAGGACATGCTCCGCTTTAACTTCTCTGAGTGGTATTACTTTCACCTATTTGGAGAAGTAATCTATGGCAGCTAAGATGAATTGATGACCTTTAAACGATAGAGGGTCTATAGAGCCCACTAAGTCCGTGCCCCAAAACTCAAATGATCAGGATGCAACTGTTCAATGTATTCGATGTAATACATTTGGCGGTAGGTGCATGACCACTCAATGTACCTGACATTGACGACATTTCTTTGCAGTTTCGAGACAATCAGTCATCATTATTGGACAGTAATAGCCCATTCTTTTTATCTTCATCTTCATTTTAGGTCCAAATTGGTGTGCACCACACAGACCTGAATGAACTTCTTTAACAATCTCCTGAGCCTCAGATTGGTTTAAACATCTCAACCACATTTGAGCAAATATCATTTGTAAAGAACACCATTTACGAGAGCATAAGACAATGCTCTTTGTTTAATTTGAGTTGCAATAGAATTGTATTCAGGTAAGCTTACAGTTTGTAAATATTGAATAATTGGTTGGCTCAAATCATTATCTTATTTGTCGATTGTTTTCATTATCATATTTTCACGAACTTTATGTAGATTTTCAATGTCAATATGAGAGAAAACATGTCATCCTTTTACAAAAAATAGAATATGATCTTCTTCTGGGCAAACAAATTCTTTTGCAAGCTTTGCTAAGGAATCTTCTAAAGAATTATCTCGTCTCAGAACTAAGAAGAACATTACATTGGAATATGCTTAAGCAATTTCAGAGTGTGAAAGAAATATCATTCAATTCAAAGTTTTAAAGTCTGGTATTTTCCTGTGATTTGATTAATGATTAATTGAGAGTTTCTATAGATGTCGATATTTTTAATTTCCATCAATATTGTTAATTCTAGGTTGGTTATAAGTGCTTCATATTATGCTTCATTGTTTGTACATGGTTTGGTCAAATGATATGAAAACAACATCAATGCTTTATCTAGAGTAATCAAAATTAATCCTACTCCTGCTTTGGCAGGTCTAATCTTCTATCTTACTTTATATTTTCAAAAAGATGAAGCTCCATCAAAATATAATTCCCATTATTGTATGTCAAGATTTTTAATTTCTAATACTTGCTCATTGGGTAAATCATCATTAAGAAGAGACCCAGCTAACATGGGATGTGTTGCTAAGAAATCTTCCAAAATTTTCCCTTTAACGTCATGTAGTGGTACAAATTTTATGTGGAATTGGAGCAAGATAATGACCTATTTTGCTAATTTTCTAAAAAGTGTAGGTTATGTCATCAGGTATTGTAATGGGTTAACTTTTGCGGTAAGAGTTACCTTATGTAACAACATATAATGTCTTATGTTTTGAACTGCAAAGATCAAAGCTAAACAATTTTTATCAATTGCAGGATATTTTATTTCAGCTGGGACCAAACAACAGCTTATATAATATAATGCATTTTCTTTACTATCGTCATTGACTTGAGTCAGTAATGCTTCAAGGGAATAGTCCAATGTTGTAGTGTGGAGGATTAAAGGTAACACGAAGGCTGCTAGAACAGGAGGTTTTGTAATATAATGTTTGATATTTTCAATGGTGTGTTTGCATTTTTCATCCCACATAAATTTGGTATCTTTAACGGTTAAGGCAGTGAGAGGTTAACACTTACCTGATAAGTTGGAAATAAATCGTCGTATATATATATGGTAATTTTCCTTGGAAAGATCGTAATTGAGTTAGATTTTTTTTTGCAGACATTTAGAATGGCTTTAATTTTGAGGGGATCAATTTCGATCCCACAATGTCAAATAGTAAATCCTAAAAATTTCCTTGAGGTGACACCGAAAGTGCACTTTAATGGATTCATCTTATGATTAAATTTTTTCGTATAGTTTGAAGACGATTCTCAAATCATACACATGCTCATCTTTTTTATTACTGTTGACGACCAAATCATTCACATTACATTTAACCTGATTGTGAATGAGTTCATCAAAAATTTGTGTCATAGCTCTTTGATAAGTAGCACCAGCATTCTTTAATCCAAATGGCATGACTCTATAATAGTATATCCCAGTGGGTGCTCTAAAAGCTATACTTGGTTCATCTTCTGGAGACATTTTGATTTAATTGTACTTTAATGATCCATTCCTAAAGGAAAATATTGCATGTTTAGAGGCAATATCAACCATCAACTCTGGGATTGGTAAAAAAAATTCATCCTTTGGACAAGCCTTTTTTGAGTCTCTGAAAACTACAGAGTCTCTAATTTGGCCATTTTACTTCTTTACTTGCACTGCATTAGCCAGCCATGTTGGGTAATTTTTTTCTTAGATAAAACCAGCCTCAATTAATTTCTTAACTTCGGCAATGACTTAGTAGTCAATTTCAACACACATCCATCTTGGAGCTTGTTTAACAGGGATTGCGATATATTTTATCCCAAGTTTATGGACTGCAACTTCTGGAGCAAATCCAGGCATTTCATTAAAAATCCAAGCAAAGCAGTCTTCGTTTTCCTATAATAGTTGAACTATTTCTTTTATTTCAATGTCGTTAAGGAACGAACTAATAAAAGTTTGTTTTGGGTTTTCTTCGGTTTCCAATTTTAATTTTTTAATTCTTCCACTATCGATTTACTTTCTTCTTCAAACTCTGGCTATGCACCTTCAATTAGAAGATCAGATGTTTGTTCATAATCAAACTTTTTGGTGATAGCCAGGCAATATTCCTTATCATCTAGAGGTTCTAGGGTACCAAACCCAATACCTTCCTTAGAGATAGGATTTCTTCTGTTATTGCTCCACAGTTGTTCACCTAGATATGGTTTACTTAATGACCATTGTTCAAGCATTAAATTACTTTGAAGAAATTTTTGAACCCATGGAGAATACAGTTCAAGAGGAAAATTTATTGATTTCATAAGATTTTATCTTCTAGTTTTACATCTGTTTTAGAACTAGAATGATTAGATCCAAGTCTAAACTTGATGGATTTTTTATCATCACCATAAACTTTGTTGAAATTTCTCAATTTTCGATGTAGAGATTGGAGTTGAGGTCATAGCGTGTATATAATGATTAATTTGTTCATAAATAGACTCAAAATTTTTATCTTTGTCTTCTCTTTAAAGAGGTATTTTGAAATGTGGTTCTTTTACAATCACCAATGTTATCTTTTCGTCTCCTATTTTTTTTAAGATTCTAAAAAAAATTATGAACTTTAATGGTTTCTTCATTTTGACAATTGGGTTTTCTTTCTCCCATCATCGTCCTCGTCCTCGACCTCGGGTGTAAATTTGATGAGAATTGTTAACATTTGCCTGTGCAGAAGAAAAATTTCTATTAATTTATTTCTCTTTTTCATGGTCTTTTTCACTTATTTTCTCTTTTCTATCATTTTCTTTTGTATTCACCACAACCTCTCCAGAGAATATTGTTTTCATTATTGGAGCATAATTTGCAACATCTTCATGAACTCCAATTTCATGGATTGAAAATTGTTGTAGATCTCATGTGATACAACATTCATGACCCTTTTCTAGATATTTGATGCATTGATGTAATGAAGAGGGGACCATCTTATACTCATGAAGCCATGGTCGGCCAAGTAAAGCATTGAAAGATGTTTTAGAATCAATGACATGAAATTTTTTTACTGTCACCAAATCATCCATTCTTAAGAGCAATGTAATCGACCCTAAAGCTCGTTCTTCTTGTTGGTTTAATCCTCCTAACATCATTTTATCTATCAATAGTTAGAATGCATCGATGTCTAAATATGTAAGAGTTCTTAAATTCATAATGTTAATCGAGGCACAAGGGTCAATAAGCACCCTTGAAAGTGTAGTGTCATTTATATTCACTGAGATGTACAATGGATAATTGTGGTCAGTCGTATCGAGCAACAAGTTATTGTCAGAATAAGTTCCATTAGTCTATTCTTCTGGTGAATAAGCTTCATTTGAGGATATACTAGTGAGTTGAGCTAAACAGATTTCTGGACCTAAAAGTGCTTTTTTTAATAATTCTCTCATTTCTTTAGAAAGAAGTAGGGCATCTTAAATACTTATCTTTGCTGGTAATTTTTCTAAATGGGTTGTAGTCCACTTTGTTATAAAAACTTTCTCCATTTCTTTCAAATCATTGTTGATGCACTTGAGGAAGGTTCTTTTCTGGTGTAACGATTTGTTTTTTATTTTTCTTTAGGAGCCATTCTTGGAGGTTGAACTCCTCCACATTGTAAGTTAACTTCAATTATTTCTTATGGTTTATCATCTGACTCTTTTGTCTCTGAGTCAGAAGGCTCCAATTCTATATAAATTGGTATTCCTTGTAGTAGAAGTGTGACAATGTTGTCTTCATTTTCATCTTTGTTGGAATTGTCATTGCTATAATTATTATTTTATTGTTGTTGGGCTTATCAAGATTGTGTACGATTTGAGTGTTGTTTACAGGATCAAAATTGGTTGATCATTTTCAGAAGTAATATTAGAAATAGACAAAATGTAAGAAGAACTGGAAGCATTATTATTCACAGTCAGGATAAAAAGGAAGTCATAGAATATAAAAGACTCGTGGGATTTCCTTCCTTCATTTGAGACAACTGTCCTAGTAGAAGGTAAAGGAGTACGGGAACTGGAAGATACAAAATAAACATTATTCCCTATATCTAAAAAATTTCTAAATCTATTTGGTTCTTACTTTTTCTTTTTCTTTTCTTTATTTGGAGATTTTTTAATTTGTAACTTTACAAAGGTCTTCCTAAAAGATTTACGTTGAGCAGTATTTTCTCTGTCTTCATTATCAAGATGATTGTTAGGAATAAGTTCATTAAATAAAGTTGTATTGAATGAACGATTTCGGGTTCATTTAGATATTATTTTGGGATTACTGTATTCCCTTCTTTGAAGTTGTGTTCCAAGCAGTATTTGAAGACAAAGCATTCTTTGATTTTATGTTTGAGTATGCTCTAATAAGGATAATAGTTGGGATTAACTTTCATATCAACTTTTCCTAGTTTTTTAACTTCAAAAAATTTGAATCCTGGCACTTTTAACAAGCTACAGAATACCTTTGCAACAAATTCTTCTTTGAATGGATATTCTTTATTTATCTTCTCGAACATTGATTTCTTTTTTGTCTGTGATGAGGTTGATTGTTGGAATTGTAATTGTGTAGGTGACTGTGATTGTGGTTTACAAACATTCTGTTGTTTCTTTTGTTCAGGTTGCGCATGCAATACTTGTTTAACCTTTTTTATTGCTGAGACATTTCCCGATTTCTTTTCAAATGTCTTAACCGGCTTTGTCTTCTCCATCTTTTCTGTTACACTCGTCTGCTTAGCTTCTTCCCGAAGATTGGTAGCATTGCTGAGCAATTTTGCAAATGTCTTTATTGTAAATCCCTTAAGGATGAAAGCTAAAGAACCATGAATATTCTTAAGTACTATTTTGACTGCGTGTTGTTCTTGAAGTTGTGGTTCACATTTCATGGTCAGATTTCTCTAGCACAAAATGTAATCCACAAGAGTTTCTCCTGGTTTTTGTTTCTCCACTATCAGGTCTCCAACTGTTATATGAGGTTGTTCTCTAGCAAATGATTAAATGAAGAGATTATTAAGTTCCACAAAATTTTTAACGGATTCGATGGGAAGCTTTGCTTACCAATCAAAGGCAACCCTGTAATACAGTTAACGAATTGGCGGAAAAGAATAGCGTTGCTTCCCCTCGTGTTGCAACAACTCGCTCTGAAGTGTGCAAGATTCTAACAAGGGTTACAAAGCCTATGGGTTTTTAGACAGAATAAAATTCTTTTGGATAAGGTCTACTATTTGGAATTAATGATCTGGCCCCACCTGAGACATTATTTCTTTTACTTTTTATTCCACCAGTTGTGTAATTTCTTCTTTTGGAATTCCACTCTGGGAGGAATCCTTTTTCTTTTGTGTGCTTTCTTTAATTTCTGTTGGTTCTCTTCTATCTTCAAGGATTTGTATTGCCTCCTGCCTAATAATTTCGATGGCAGGTAATGGAGTTATTTGTGGCAAATTTTGTAAAGCTGCCATCATTTCTTCAATTTTTTGTTCGAGACCATTAATCTGTTCATCTTGTTGTTAGATAACCATTCATAATTCTTCCACCGCATTCTCTTCACTTAGTTCTCATGCTGAGGAGGTAGCTCATGTCTCTACCATGTTTATTTCTGCACATCACTTACTTGGATTATTTGAAGAATTCTTCTTTCTTCGTATTAAGAATTGTTTAATATCGCCTTTTAACTTTTTCAGCCTTTCTTCAAATGATTTGACATGATGTTTTCCACAATTCTTTCTCTGAGAACTGTCTACAAGAATACTCACAACATTGGAGATTCCTTCCTACAGCTCACATTCCATACATTATTTTTTAGTATAGGATGAGATGCTCTAGAAAATATGTCATTGTGCTGTGAGTAAGAGCGGTCACTAATTTACAACAATTGGATAAGAACTTTCATTTTAGCAGATGTCTCTTCTGCTTCTAATATTAATTTATCATGTTGTGTTCTATCCTTTTAGATAGTTATATTTTCTACTCATGGCTTCAAATGGATTTTAACTGGCACCCGTGTAAATTGACTTTATAATGGGAATTGTTGACTCATTTCTTGGCAGGTAGGATTTTCTTGTGCAAGAAGTTTTCTTTTCATAATTATAAAAACTGAACATCCAATTTTCTCTAAAAGTCGAGTGATTGAACATTTGTCTTTTCGTGCAAGTCTTTTGAGCACAGAATATATAGTTTTTATTGACGGAGAATTTACTTCTTGAAACAATTGAACTGTATTATCCTCATACTCGACAGGTACTTGATAATACTTGTTTTTCCTTTAAGAAAGAGGGGTCCCCAAAAACATTCTGCTCAAATTCAGATGTTTCAAAATTATTGTCTTCATTCCACTTCTTTTTTTTCTTTTAAGAGAATAAGTTCTACTTTTTTGTTCGGTACGTGTTGGCAGCACAATTTTGGAACAAGATCCAACCACATAGATAGATGGTGATAGAATATCACTTTGATCAATGCAAACTTTATTTCCTTTCCGATCATTTTATTCTTCTATTTCCTCAATAGGGGATTGTTGTATAAGAAGCTCTTAAGGTAAATCTTCTGTAAAAAGAAAAAAGTCTTTATTGGGATCCAAATTAAATTCTTTGAAGGATTCTATACCAGTGGAGATGGACTACTCAAGACAAATTTAGTTTCATCAAGTAAGCCAAAGTCATTCTGGTAAAAGTAAGCAGCATCATTAGTTGGTGAGTTAAGATCATAAATATAAGAAAAGAATGAGTCAGAAGAATCCATTGCAATTTTTCTGAAAATTCAGGAGAATAAAATTTCAAAATTTATTGTAGACTTGCTTTATAAATTGAGAAATTATTGTTTTATATGATTTTGTCTTGCCGTTATGAAATGTCAGGAGTAACTCTTAAAGAGTTAGATTGAGAAAGATGATCCTATCTATCAAAAAATGGAACATCCTTAGAAATGAGTGATTTAACGAGAGATGTAGAGAATTCCCCGATGGGTTTACTCGAATCTCCATGAGACGTTGTCTGATTGGTTGAGGTTTACATGCAGGCAACCACATGGCCCGCGGTTTCATCTATTTCATATCGACAGATCTGCAGTTTAGCTGGATCATCATCGTCCATTTTGAATACACGGAAATGGATGCCATCTGGTTGTCTCCCCCCAACCTGGTGTATCCTGCAGGTCATTAATTTTAAAACTCTAAGATCTCTCTAATTTCTCAATGGATTTTAATGAAATTTGTTTCTTCAGATTCATCTCGAAGAGGTGAATTCATCTATATAGTGATTTTTATGGTTTGAATTGGTCTTCTTGACAATTTCTCAAACCTGAGCATAAAGTAAATTTAAATTTCCATACCTGGCCTTGATGAGGTGAAGCCTCAATCAAGCTTGACAGAAATGATTGGTGGATCCTTGCAAAGCTCATCATGAGCTCAATTTGAAGTGAAATCATGTAAGGGTATGATTTCACTAAAATGGGTTCACGACTTGGTACTGGAATGGGTTAGAGCCTATGGGAAGAGCAAATTTTGACTAGTAACTGTCGGCATATTTTTAGGTTGTGTGTTTTATTTTGAAAAGAGAGTCGCCTACAAAAATTGTCGGCGAATTTTAATTTAATTTAAATAAATAATTTGAAAAGTAGTATTTGATTTTGAAAATAATTTTAAATTTGAAAATTTTAAGATATGAAATCAAACTGATCTCACATCCCGAATAGTTTATATAAACGAGCGCCGCACCACAAACCGTGTATCTATCCCGAAGAATAGACACACTCGCTTGATAATGGGGCTCGATTAAATAAACTAGAAAGGTTTGTGACATCCGTTTGGTCCGCGAACCAATTTTATAAGCCGACAAATTCCCTCGCTTAATATGAAACTATTAAACAGGGTTTATATTACCCGGGTTCTTAAAGTTCCCTATAAGGGCAAGCCCCTATAGTTAATTACATCTTAAGTGATGGGAATCACCTAAGAAAACTCTCGATAATAATCAATAATTCTCGCTCTCAAGAATTTCAAAGTTTAAGTTTTCAAGGGGTTGAATTTTGGAATTTCAATAAGGAATGGATCAAATTTAGAACATTTTTATTTTGGGAATTCAAAGGAAGAAAAGTAGGAGAGATCACGGATTCGAAGCGGACTTCGGTAATCTCCCGATTATCCTATTGTTTGGCTTGGATTTAGGAAAGTCCTAATGTTTATTTAATGTTTTAATCTTGCCAATTTAGTTAATTAGGGCTTATATTTATATGATAGAATCATACAAATTGCCTAGAAGATATGAGGGTTTATGTCGCACTGGACGACTACCTCGGAATCCTAAGACCGGTTAGGGCTTAATTTGCAATGCAAATGCCTAACGAAGAGTTGAGGATTTATGTTGCACTAGTGCAAACTACCTCGAAGTCCTATGGCTTTGTTATTTAATTCTAAGAAAGTTTTGTTGAAGTAGGTTCAAGTTTTGCCGACGACGATGGCCGTGCCGCCCACCATGCTCCGAGCTCCTTGTTGTTGCAGAGGTTTAGTTTTAGAAATCATAAATCAAGAGATGAGAGAAGTGTTCGGTTTAGAGAAGTCTTAATTTCCAAGTGTTTTTTGTGTTTTAATTAAAACAAATCTTAAAGTTGATTATAACGACACCGGTTAAGATCCCACTGGTTCCATCCTTCCGCACTATTATTTTTATCGGATTCACTTAGTCCGTATGAATTTGCTAAACTCAACTCGAATGAGTTCCACACTTTCATTTAGACCGTGGGAAATCCCGTTAGCAACACGTAGGTTACATCATCCGAGGTATTCCCGATCATCCAACAAGACGTTTTAATTTAGTTGTAATTGTAGTTTTGTGTTCCGTTTGTGATTAAATTTTGAGTTGTCTTATATTTTGAAATGTTGTGGAGGTGAATTTTATCTTGTAGTGTCTTTTATTTTAATTTTGGGTTTCAGTTTTGGTTTCGTCCTAAAGGTGTCGGTTTTCATGCAACCGTTGTTTATCATGCAAGAAAAATAAAGTGCATTTGCAATAAAATAAACTGCAATAAAATAAAAGCGTACCCGGAGGGTCTTCCCGTCATCCCAAGCCGCACTTAAAACACAGCTTAGAATATTTAAGCAAGTTCCTAGGTAAAGCTAAGGGAAAGGTTTATGGTTTTCTACCAAATTCCTAATCCTATAGCTAGTCGTTTCCTACGACGTCTAGGTTCTTTGTGTTTTTGGTTCGAAGACGATTTTCTTCATCAAAGAACAATTAAGTTCAATTGTTCTTGTAAATATCCTATCATATCGAGGAAGTGCTTAAGAAGAATCTTAAACATCTTTTCAATATTTCTAGGATTGTTTCAAGTCCAAATGAATTTAATTGTGTAAATGAATCGATCGTCCGAGGTTTTCAAGTTTTGTTAACTTGCTCAGTGAACTAGGACATTTGAATGTCCTATAAGTGAAGTAACATTTCATTTTAATGTTCTATTTAGGAGTTATGATAACTAAAGCTCCTAAAGGCAAAATGATATTTAATGATTTGTGATTCAAATTTAAGTTCAAATTAATGATTTAAGTTTGGAATAGTGTTCAAGTTATTTTAGATTTATTTCTTCATGTCTTAAGTGAGGTTATTTAATTCAATTTAATTTAATTTAATTTATTTTAATTTAATTTAATTCAGCTTTAATTTAGTTTGATTTGATTTAATTTAATTCAATTCAATTTATTTCGATTTAATTTCTTAATTTAATTTAATTTAATTTTAATTTAATTTAATTTAATTTAATTTAATTTATTTAATTTAATTTAATTTATTTAATTAATTTAATTTAATTTAATTCAATTTAATTTTAATTTAATTTAATTTAATTTAATTGAAATTTTTTGAAAGAGTTTAATGATTTAATTTTAATTTAATGATTAAGTCTTTTAATATTTTAAATTTGAGTTATCATTTTAATTAAGAGTTGAGTATTAATGAGATGATTAATTTAGGGATTTTTAAATTAAAGAATAAATCTCTTCCTAATAATATCCCTATTTTAATAATTCCAAATTTATTATTCTTCCAAATTCAATTAATTATTTAATTAAAGTTTAATCATTTTAAATTGCTTAATGGGTTTCTACCCTTTAATTATTAAATTTCAATCATCCAAATCAGATTAGGATCAAATATTTTACTTGTTAATTTTTTTTATTAAACCTAAAGTCTTAATTAAGGATTAAAATTTTAATTACCATTTTGCCCTTTAAGCCTAATAATTTCATAACTCACTAAATTGAACTCAAATAAACTTGAAATTTTTATGTGACTTCACTCATATGTCAATAAAGACATGAGAGGAGAAAATGTGATTTTTCTGTATTTAATTTATTTATATAATTATTTTTTGTAGAAAAGAGAAATTTCCAAGGAAAATTCAATAACATGATCAAGGGAAAGTTTCTATCCTTAAGAAAATTAGAGGACATTCCTAATGACCAGAGGACCACTTGGACCAAATTTTGTAATTTTTTGAATTATATTTTATTTATTAGAATTATTTTAAATTCTGGAGTATTAATTAATTTAAAAATAAAATAAATGTTGAAAAATAAATTTTATAATTTTTAAAATTCTCTCTGATATCAAGGATTCCAGAGAACCAAACTTTGCAATTTTCTGATTTTTCTTTGATTTATTATAATTATTTTGGTGAAAATGCTAGAAAATATATTTTTTTAATTTTAAAATTACCCTAGAGCTTTAAAAATTAATATCTCACTAAATAGACCTAGGAAAAATATGGGACTTGTTCCCAAGTGATTAAAATTCAAAATATAACATTTTAGTGAATTTTATTATTTTTGTGATTTTTATTATTTTTTAATTATTAAAAATATTAAAATAATATTAAAAATCAACTTTTTTAGAAAATTGAAATTTTAATTTTCTTAAACTCCCCTGATATCAGAGAGACTCCAAAACCAATTTGGTGAATCTTTGAAAGATATTTTGAAAGTTATGAATTTTTAAAGTTTAAAATGGCTAAGTGGCTTAATCAACCCAATTAGTGGGGCTAACCAAGTCCAATCGACCTCAAATTTTTATGATGGGTTCCTCTGACCCTAAAGGTCAGTGGAGAATTGATTTCAAGTCAATTTGATCTATGGTTAACTCTAATTAATTAGAGATCTATTTTGGGGATTTAAGCCAATTAGGGTTAATCTAAGTGAACTAACTCAAATCCTATTTTTCCTAGTGGTTCTTTGGTCATAAGGAACATCACCAAATTTTCCTAGAATTTATTTCACAACATGCTAATTTTTGGAATTAAAATACTCAAAATAGCAACATGCATTTGAAAAATCAATAACTTTTCATAGGGATGGCCTCTGACTTTGGAAAATTCAGGGAATGTTCCCAAATTCGGAGGCTTCAAAAGCCCTATGGTCTCATGCCATGGTGAATTGTATGAATGCATGGAGAATTAAATGTATGCAGAGAGTAAATAAATTATTAAAAATAAAATACTTGATGAAATTAAATGATTTCTTTTCCACATTATTCTCCTCTCGTTCACCGAGCAAGAGGATATTTTTCTTTTATTTTTCTGATTTTTCTACACAAAGTTATGAATTTTCCAAGTTTAGGGAATTAAATAAATAGAAAATACCCCTAATTTTCTACTTATCCACGCGGCGCCGCCGCATCCTTAGCCTCTCCGAAGCGGTACGTGTCGCGCCGCGATTGGGCGCCGCCATCCGAGTCGGCCGTCCCGGGACCCGCAGATCACGTAACGTTCTCTGGTCCGGCGCAATCTGATCCGTCCGCTCGATACACGCGCGATCCAACGGCTCCTGGTCATCGTCTACGACTGGTGTGCACCCGTGACCGTCAACCCTCTAACCCTAATTTCTCACTCGATTCTCAATGGATTTTCGTGTTCTTATGCTCTATGGATTCGTCTCAAGAGACGAACACATCCATACGGTAAACATGCATCGAAATTTACTCAAATGAAATGGAGAATCTCTCGTAAGCTCGGGAAGAAGAATGAGTTCATACCTTTGCTCGCAGAAGTGAAGCTTCGATCCGAGAGTTGTTGCACCTTCGACCGGATCCTAGCAAGCTCCGCATGAAGTCTCCTCGGTCTCGGTGAATTGTCTAAGTTGGACTTCGACCACGACTCGATCACAAAGCTTGGAGTCCGGAGCAACCGGGTGGCCCTGGAGATGGGGCTTTTACGGTGGACACCTTCCCTCGGTCCGGTGAAGGTGTAGAGACAATCAATTTGGGGATTGGCTCACCGCGGAGGAGTGTCCCGGTTTTGGGCTTGGATTTCAACTCGAAATCGAGCTCGCGGAGAAGAAATGGCAGGGGGATCTCACCTGGGGATCAAGTGCTCGTGTATGAGGAGGGGTCCGGAACAATTTTGGCGCAGTTTTGGCAAGGTTTTTGCAACTCTCCTCTCATGGCCGCGAGGGGGTGGTGTTTAAATAGGCATGGCCGGAGGGCCTCCCGTGGGGAGTTAGGGCTCGGGATCAGCCTTGCTCGGTGAGGAGAAGAACAGCCCATGGTGACCACTAGGCATGGGGCAGCTCAAGCAAGGGAGAATTTCAATGTTGGCTCACTCCCAAGGTCTCGGGCATGGCGTTTTCCGGCTGATCGGGTGGCCGGCCGGCCGTGCATGGGTCACCCTCAAGGTCAGTGGGTCGTGGTCGGAGGCTTGTGCAGTCAACTAGCATTGGCCATGTGTAAAGGGTTTGAATCAAAGTGGAATGGGAAAGGGCTAGTTTTGGGTCTAAATGGGTCAACCCTTGGTTTTGGGTTAGGTTCACCCTCCAAGGCCAATTTGGGCTGAAGGGAAAGTCACTTGGATCAGCTTGATTAGTGGGGTCAAGTCACAATCCAAGTACAATTAAGCTTAAGCAAGAGTTAGGGGAGACATGGGAGTGGTTAATTACTCTTAAGAGAATCATTAAAGGGTCCCCTCCTCTTGCCATTTTGGGTATGGTGAAGTGTCCAAGGCTTTCATGGCTCACATGTGGCTCATGCATGGCTTCATGGCTCACCTTCGCTTCGGGGAAAGCTTCGGTCAATTTCATGAAAATGGATTTTAGGAATATTTTGGTATTTTTGGGCAATTTGGCATGGTGCTTGATTTAGATTTATTTGATGATGGAATTGAAACTTAGGAATGATTTTCATCAAATGGATGACAAATGAAAATGTCATATGGGCTTTAGAATCAATTTTGGGCTCATTGAAATGGTTTTAGATGAGCTTTTAAATGGTTTAGGAAAGTGGGCTTTTGAATTTTAAAATGGATTTTTGGGATGAAATTTTGGTAAAGGCTTGGGCCAAATAATTGTTGAGTTTGGTTTAGGGATGCTTCATGAGTGGTTTGAAACAAATTTGAGGTGATTTGGGTTTGAATTGGGTTGATATGGCTTTTTGGTAAAGAGGCTAAAGTGGGCCAAAATGGGCTACCATGGGCCAAAGTTGGGCTAGAGTTGAAGTTGATGTGAAATTAATGTTGGGAAATGTTTTTGGGAGTGTTTCAAAGAGGTTTTGGCTTTGGTTGGGTTTTGATTTTGGGGTTTGGGCTCATTTGGGCTAGGTTTAGTGTTTAGGTCAAAATTGGGCTTTTTGATTTTGGGTTGAATTTGAGTGGGGTTTGGGTCTAAATTTTGAGCAAATCATGTTAGTGTTTTGTTCATGGGGATGTTAAGGAAGGTTTGGAAAAGATTTGGGGTTAATTGGAGTTGAATTGGGTGAGTTTGGGTTAGGTTTCGGGTCATAGGTCCAAATTGGGCTTTAAGGCCAAAAGTGAAATTGGACCCAAATTTCAATCAAATTAAGCTTGGCTTTGGTCTAGATTGGTGTTTGGGATGTTGAATTGAAGTTTAGAATTGAATTGGACCAGAATTTGGGTCAATTGGGTAGGTTTGGTTTGACATTGGGTTTACTTTGGGTTAAAATGGGTCAAATTGGGGGTTTTGACAAAAGTGGAGTAAATTGACAAAATTGGCCCATGGTGTAGTTGAACAAAATGAAATTGGGAATATTTGGGATTTTCTGGAATTTTCTGGGAATTTTCTGAATTTTTGGATTTTTGGGTCAAAAGGGGTATTTTGGGTATTTGGAAGGTATTGGGGGTATTTTTGGAATTTTTGATATTTTTGGATATGGATGATCAGTTTGAGTGATGTGGGAATGTTTGGGATTGATTTTGGAGAATTTTGGGTAATTTGGAAACTTTTCGAGAAATTTGGGCTATTCAGTGCTTGGGTAGTTGGCAGGTGTTGGGTCCCGGGGGTCAAAAATCGAAAATTTGGAAAATTGAAGATTGGGTGGATGTAAGTGAAATGAAATCATTTTTGTTGAGCCATGAAGCCATATCAAGCCCACATGAGCCATGAAGGGACTCATTCGAGGCATTCACCATGTTGTTCCTAACCCTCTTACCATGTGCTTAGGGTTAAGGACCATCCATGTGAATCACCTACATGAGTCGGAAGTTAAGTTGGGTAAGGGTGTGTTTTAGGAGGTGTGTGAAAGTGTAGTGCATAGGTGTAGTGTATGTGTAAGTCAGCCCTTTACCGCACTGTGCCACCTGTAGGCGCCCTAAGGCCAAAGAGTCCTATAGAACTCATCCTTTAAACTTCCACATTTGATTTCAACCCTCTAGGTGATTAGGGGTCTATAGTCAAGTTTGTGGAGTTTGCAGGGAGTTAAGAAGTGGTTTGAATTTCTAAAAGGTGGGTCCCAATTCTAGTCCTCTAAGATAGTCAAAGGAAAAGCCTAAGGCTAGATCCTAAGTACTAAAGAGAAGAAGAGAAGACCTCATCAAAAATGAGGTCAACAAATGGACCCCCAATAGGTGTGGTGAGCTGACGGAGCACACCGCGCGTATCGGTGCTGACCGAAACGATCAACAAAACCAACACAGATGTCCAAGTAACAAACTTAGGACAAAGTAGAAGAGCTTCCGCCGGGAGTGTCAAGTATATCTCCTGGACAGGAGATTCTCGAACTCTCGCCGGGGAAAGGAAAAGGAGGTGAATCCCAAATCACATGTTTTGAGAGAATTTCGATTTAGATTTTATTTTATTTCATGTTCAAGTCACGATGCGTGAGTTTAGATTTCAATTTGGAGTTTTAATTTAGATTGAAGTTTGTCAAGATTAATTCGAAGGGATTTGATTTGAAATGAAAATTGGAATTTTGAAGTTTTAGATGTAACATCTTCAACCCCAAAAGAAGATCGAATCGATTAGATCGGGTCATTACAATGAGAAAAGATCTCAGAGTAATGTGGTATTGGATGTAAAATCCTTAACCTCAAGAGTTTGATTTGATGTATTTCAGTGCAGTAGGAAGAGAATCCTAAAACAGTGCAGTCTTGGATGTAAAATCCTCGACCCAAAAGTTTGAATTTGATGTATTTCAAGTGCAGAGGAAGAGAATCCTAAAGCAAGGCAATCTTGGATGTAAAATCCTCGACCCAAAAGTTCGAATTCGATGTATTTCAAAGGCAATAGGAAGAGAATCCTAAAGCAAGTGCAGTCTTGGATGTAAAATCCTCGACCCAAAGGTTTGAATTTGATGTATTTCAAGGTGCAATAGGAAGAGAATCCTAGCAAAGGTAGATCTTGGATGTAAAATCCTCGACCCAAAAGTTTGAATTTGATGTATTTCAAGTGCATAGGAAGAGAATCCTAAAGCAAAGGCAGTCTTGGATGTAAAATCCTCGACCCAAAGGTTTGAATTCGATGTATTTCAATGGCAATAGGAAGAGAATCCTAAAGCAAAGGCAGTCTTGGATGTAAAATCCTCGACCCAAAAGTTTGAATTGATGTATTTCAGCTGCAATAGGAAGAGAATCCTAAAGCAAGGCAGTCTTGGATGTAAAATCCTCGACCCAAAAGTTTGAATTTGATGTATTTCGCTGCAGTAGGAAAAGAATCCTAAAGCAAGGCAGGTCTTGGATGTAAAATCCTCGACCCAAGAGTTTGAATTTGATGTATTTCAAAGGCAATAGGAAGAGAATCCTAAAGCGAAGGCAGTCTTGGATGTAAAATCCTCGACCCAAAGGTTCGAATTTGATGTATTTCAAGTGCAGTAGGAAGAGAATCCTAAAGCAAGGGTCTTGGATGTAAAATCCTCGACCCAAGAGTTTGAATTTGATGTATTTCAAGTGCGATAGGAAGAGAATCCTAAAGCAAGGCAGTCTTGGATGTAAAATCCTCGACCCAAGAGTTCGAATTTGATGTATTTCGGATGCAATAGGAAGAGAATCCTAAAGCAAAGGCGATCTTGGATGTAAAATCCTCGACCCAAAGGTTTGAATTGATGTATTTCAAAGTGCAATAGGAAGAGAATCCTAAAGCAAGGCAGTCTTGGATGTAAAATCCTCGACCCAAAAGTTTGAATTTGATGTATTTCAAGTGCAGTAGGAAGAGAATCCTAAAAGTAAGGTCTTGGATGTAAAATCCTCGACCCAAGAGTTCGAATTTGATCTGAGGTTCGATGTGAGATCCGGAAAGATCGAATTTGAGATTTGAAATTTGATCGAGATTTGAAATTTGGAAAGATTGAATTTGAGATTTGAAATTTGACATGATGAGTTTGAACTCGGTCGAAATTTGATTTAAGATTCGATTTGAAATTTGGAAGATGAAATTTGAAGTTTGATCGAGATCGGATTCGAAATTTGATCGAGAATTTGATTTAACATTCTTGTTGATTTTGTTTATCCTTTAATGATTCAAATTTTATTTTGTTGTTTATTTAATGTTCATGTGAATTTGGTGTTTGTCATTTTTTAGATTTTTTTTTTTAGAAAGTTTTCTTTTATCTTTTTTTTTTGTTTTATTTCTTTTCTGTTCTTTGTTCGAAGTTCATTTAACTTTAACGGCGTTTCCCAATCAATTTGCACAAAAGAGGTGAAGGCCAAAAATGTGACATGGTCACTTTTATTCCAATCATACCGAAGATACATCGTACAACTCGATCCGGAATATATTTCATACAATCCATGTAGACTCAAAACGGATCGTGTATGATCTTTGTCGATCCATCTAAAGAAGCATCTCGTCAAAAGTCCATGTCCGAATAGTGAGATACATGGTCAATAACATCACCTTCCAAGCCATCCTCGGCAAGGATGCCGTATGGATGTACATCGGAGGTGTGATATTTTCCATGTAACTCACAACCGTAAGGCCGGAGGCTCTCTAGCTCCGGTCCGGTCGGAAATGGTAAGGTATCTTTCTCGTCGTCCATCCTTCCGAACGTAACCGAAATCCTCTTCACCGGTACTCCCGGTATGCAATGCTTGGCGATATCCGCTCCGTTACCCTTCGCATCATGACGGAACCTACCGGTAGTGGTATCTTTACCGGCCCTCGGAACTCACTCCGGGCTCGCTATCCGGAGGTCGGATCCGAACATGATGTTACACTCGCTCGTAAAAGAGATCGTGCAGAAAGTTGTCCGACAAAGTCATGGTGATCAATGTGTGGGGGTATACAATACCCCGTTTGTAGATATCGATGATGCACATATTGGGTATGCAGTCCGTCGCGCACCCTCCATGTTATCAATCTCTTTACCATTCTCTCGATGACTAATGGCATCGGGTCCACTCGCCCATGACTGAGTATTCCCGGCGGGTTTCCCTTCCCGTCCTCGGCAAAGTTGTAACAAGATCCACATTGTATTGTGATTCTTCCTTTCCCCGGCATCCATCTCCGGGCTCCGAGTATGTGTTTTCCTCAGGCGGCTCGCTCGGCTCAGTCTTTTCAAATCCCGGATGCAATCCACGATTTGCCGTCGCTCATACTCCGAGAATACGTCCGTATGTAATTCGAGGCCCTCCAAGCATATTGATTCTTCCGCCTCTAATCCTTTCAAAGTATTCAAAGGTTTTCTTTTCAACATTTTGCATTCTCTCCAGCCTCGTATTCCGAATGATCTCGTGCATGGCGAGGCCTCGGTGACGTATCGTGGGATATAAGGTTCGATCCCTTCACGTTCTCCCCGCATACCTCGGCTCCTCGTGGATGATGCCCGTCGGGACATCCCCCGGGTTGCTTCCGCAACAAGGTCATGCATCACCGGTGGTTCTATCCGGTGGCGTGGTAGCCTTCTTTCTTCTCGGTCTTCGTGAGATTTCTCTCGGTTCTTTCCGTCATCCTAGGAGCCGGCCTCCTTTCTTCCGGTTCTCGGTGAACCGGTGTCCTCGAAGTGTATGCACCGACATTAGCAACCGCCTCGTCGTGCCGATCCGCGCCTAGTTTTGTCAACATCTTACGGATACGGCGATTCTTATTTCTTCGTTGCGTTGTCGCGAGAGTAGCTCTCCGAACTTCGAATCTCCGCGGGCGCGGCGCCGACAAGCTCGCCCTCCGCCGTAGCGACTAGCGTACTTCATTTTCTTATCTTCTTCAAGGTTTGTCTTTCTTCTCTTGCTGCCGGATCGGTGACTTGGGCCACCCACTTTCATTACCGTATGTCCAGCAATTCTTCTCGCTAACCGGGACCCGACCACTTTCCTCGTATCGTAGGCTCCGCCGGTGCGAAATCCGAGTCAATCTCGATTATCGCTCCATCTTTCACCCTCTTTTCATCAAGTGCAAGGCTTACGCCATTCTTAAAGTTCAAGACCAACCGCCCGCTCGACATTTCCCCGCGAAGAGACAAGGAAAAGGATCGTGGCCGTACTAAGAACAAGAACATCAAGAAAATGTTTATTAAAGACATCTTGTTTTATTATTATTTTTATATTTTCAAACTTAACAGAATGAAGTGGGATAAGATCGTGTAAGAGATTTTGATTTGGAAAAGAAAACAAGGAAAATTTTATTATCGGGATTTTATTTATTTTGGCACATTTTTGTTATTTTTGGGTTCGGACCCAACCATAAGTAATCACTTTGCCCGTGCTTCTAGGGATGGAAAGTTCATTCCTTCGAAACATCAGTAGCGTAATACTTTTTCAAGTATCGTCCATCGATCGGAAGCATATGTCGTTCTCCCTGGCAATTCACTAGCTGGTAGGAGCCTCCTGAGTAGACTGCCTCAACTACAAATGGTCCTTCCCAAGTGGGTTCAAATTTTCTTCCTATCTTGCGGTGTGCAAGAATAGGTCTTTTGAGAATGAGAACTAAATCACCAACTTTCAAGGTTCTTGGGCGGACTCGCTTTATCATGAGCCCGAATCATCTTAGCTTCGGTATAATTCTAAATTCTCGTTGCGCCGCAAGTCTTTTCCCTTCCGTGCTCTCTAATTCTTCGAGTCGTAATTTGGCGTTCTCTTCTCGTTGTGATTTTATTTGCAACCGCAATTCCGAGTGAAGGGAGCCGAACCTCTAAAGGTAACACTCGCCTCGGACCCATACACCGCAGCGTAAGGTGTAGCTTGCGTAGGAGTTCGAAGGTTGTCCGTAGGCCCATAAGGCTTCTAACAACTTCTCGTGCCAATTTCTCTTATTGTCGTCTAAAGTCTTCTTTAAAATTTGAACGAGAGTTTTATTAAAAGCCTCGGCTAGGCCGTTTGCTCTTGGGTAGTAAATTGTTGAATATCGCCGCCGATTCCGTGTCTCCCGACAAAATTGTTGATTTGTGTGCTTCGAATGCCGACCCATTATCCGAGATGATCCCGCGCGGCACCCCGAAACGGTAGACAACTCGGTTCTCGAAAATTGTAGCACGTGATGTGCTTTCACTTCTCTTAGTGGAACCGCCTCCGCCCACTTGGGAAAAGTAATCCGTAGCCGCAAGAATGAAGCGATGTCCTTTTGACGACGGCGGTTCTATCGGACCCACTATATCCGTGCCCCAACATTCAAATGGCCACGATGCAATTGTCTGGATGTAGCACACTTCGGAGGTCGGTGTAGAACCACTCCGTGCACTCGGCACCGGTGACGCGCTCTCGGCGATTTTCATGCAAGCCGGTCATCATCGAGGGCCGTAGTACCCTAGTCTTTTAATTTTCATTTTCATCTTCGGACCCGACCGGTGAGCGCCACAGAGTCCCGAATGCACCTCCTTAACAATTTCACGAGCTTCGGACCCACTTAGGCACCTTAGCCACATTCGATCAAAAGACCTTCGTATAACGTATTGTTTACTAATGCGTAGGACGTAGTTCTTTTCGATCCGATGGGCTAGCGACCTATCGTCCGGTAGTTTCCCCGTTTGCAAGTAATCTATTAATGGTTGTCGCCAATCTTCCGTGTTTTCCGTCACTCGCCGCAATCGATTCTTCTTCCTTATCCGATTTGTGTATCGTGTCAATGTCAAGTCGTGATAGGACCCGGCGTCCGTGAACCGACACTTCCACCGATTCATCTTGCAAACAGTGCAAATTCTTTTGCGAGACGAGCTAGCGCATCCGCTGTGAGCGTTTTCTTTCGGGAATTTTGTAGATCGTCACATTTGGAATCTGTTCCAACAACCTGTATGGCATACCGGAAGTATTGCTCGAGTCTTGGTTTTAAAATTCCGTATTGTCCGGCGATCCGTTGAATGATTAACCGTGAATCTCCGTAGATGTTGATGTCCGTTATCCCCATTTGAATGGTTAATTCCAGTCCCGTTATGAGGGCTTCGTATTCCGCTTCGTTGTTTGTACATGGTTCTGTCAAGTGGTAGGAGTATCTTAACATCCCCCGCTCCGGTGTTATAAAGATTAGTCCAATTCCTGCCTTACCGGGCACTATCACTTGCGATTCTTCGTCTTTGTGCGCCGAAGATGCTCCGTCGAAATATAATTCCCAACGTCGATCATCAAGGTCTTCTAGATTCATTATTTGTTCATCCGCGCATCGTCATCGAGAGGAGATTCCGCCGCAAAGGGTGTGCCGCAAGGAAGTCTCGCTAAGGCTTGTCCCTTTACGGCACGAAGAGGCACGAAAGTTATATCGAATTGCAATAATATCATCGACCATCTGGCAAGTCTGCCGGAAAGCGTTGGACGAGTCATCAAGTATTGCAATGGATTAAACTTCGAGATTAGGTTGACCTTATGAGAAAGCATGTAATGCCCGAGCTTTGAGCGGCGAAGATCGTGGCCAAACAATGCTTTTCAATTGCGGGATACCTTATTTCCGTCGGCGAAGAACGACGACTTAAGTAATAAAGAGCATTTTCTTTACCCTCATCATCGACCTGGGCTAATAGGGCTCCGAGGAGTCGTCTAAAGCCGCGGTATAAAGTATTAGCGGTCTACCCGAGACCGGGGCCGCTAAGACAGGAGGTGTCATTAAATATTGTTTAATGTCTTCGAAGGCCCTCTCGGCATTTCTCTTCCCAAATAAATTTGGCGTCCTTTTTAACTAGTGCCGAGAAAGGCCGACACCTACTCGACAGGTTCGAGATAAAGCGTCGAAGATATGCCGCTTCCCTTGAAAAGATCGTAGTTGTTTTAAGGTTTTGGGAGGCGGCATTTCTAAGATAGCTTTAATCTTTTCCGGATCGATTTCGATTCCACGATGTCGGACAACGAATCCTAAGAATTTCCCGGAGGTGACGCCGAAGGCGCATTTTAAGGGATTCATCTTAAGGTTAAATTGTCTTAATCGTTCGAAAACAATTCTCAAATCATACAAGTGGTTGTCCTTTACTTTGCTTTTGATGACCACATCGTCCACGTAGCATTCGACTTGATTGTGGATGAGATCATCAAAAATTCTTGTCATTGCTCTTTGGTAGGTCGCTCCCGCGTTCTTCAATCCGAATGGCATCACCGTGTAGCAAAATACTCCGATCGGCGTTCGAATGCCGTAAGCTTTTCATCTTCTCGGAGCCATTTTTATTTGGTTGTATCCCGAAGATCCATCCATGAACGAGAATATTTCATGTGTCGAAGCGATGTCGATCATTAATTCCGGGATCGGTAGAGGAAATTCATCTTTCGGACATGCCTCGTTTAAATCTCTCGAAATCCACACAAATTCCGATCCGACCATTCTTCTTCCCGACCGGTACCACGTTGGCTAACCAAGTCGGGTATTGTTCTTCACGTGACAAATTTAGCGTCTATTAGCTTTTTAACTTCAGACTATGACTTGTTGTTCGATTTCTAGACGCATTCTTCCGGGACCTCGTCCGACCGGAACGAAGTAGGGTCCACTCCTAGTTTATGGACCGCGACCTCCGGAGCTAAACCCGGCATCTCATCGTAGCTCCAAGCAAACATGATTTTTGAATTCCATTAATAACTTGATTATTTCTTCGGAGTCTTCTTTATCGAGTAAAGAGCTAACAAAGGTAGGTCTAGCTCTTCGCTAGTACCTAAGTTAACTTCTATTAACTCATCTATCGTAGATTTGATTTCTTCTTCGAATTCCGTGGAGCGTCTCCAATTTGTAAATCTTCGAGTTCGTCCATAGTTTCCATGCAGTTTTCATTAGATTCGCAGTGATAACCAAGCAAAATTCAAGTATCATCAATCGATCCTACCGTGCCGAATCCGAGACCATGCTTTGAGTCGAGTGGACGACCGGAGTTATTCCATAAATTTTCAAAACGTTGTGATTGACCTTTGTCCACTCGTCGAGGTAAGAAACCACGCCGAATTAAATTTTGAACACAGGGAGAGTACCACTCAAAAGGCAATTCCATTAATTCCGATGAAGTAAGCATCTTCAAATTGTACATTATTTTCGCTTTTGGAGGAAGAAGCACCACGGTAGAATTTGATTGGTTTTGCACCACCGCTACGTATCTCTTTGACCTCCATACCCTCGATCTTATTAGAATGGATCGGGGTCGTGGTCATAGTATGTACATAGTGGTTAATCTTCTCGTACATCGATTTATATTCTTCGTTTCTTTCATCTTCAATAGGGATTTTGAATTGCGGCTTCTTTCGACTTATTGTCGTCGCTTCTTGTTTGATTTCTCTTTCTTCTTCGTAACTATATTCCCAATCGACATTGATGGTTGGTTTCCTCTCGTCCAATCGTCCTAATGTCTCTACCACGACCTCGTCCCCGGCCTCGACCTCGGATGCGAGTTGTGGAGAAACCTTCACCATCTCGCCGTAAGGGAGTGGTGAGTGACTCGTCGGACTAGAACTTCGTGTTCTTCGTTGTCCCGAACTTTCTTTGCTTCATTTGTTATAGTATCTCCGGAGAAGATCGTTTTCTTCGGCGGTGCATAATAAGCCGCATCCTCGTGGATTCCAATTTCATGTACGGAGAATGGTTGTAAGTCACCTTTGATGCACCGTTCCCCTCCATCGTAAGTACTTGATGCATCGATGTAGAGATGATGGTACCATCCCGTTTTCATGTATCCATGGTCGGCCCAAGAGAGCGTTGAACGACGTTTCGAATCAATTATGTGAAATTTCGCGGTTGTCTTTGCTAAGTCACCGGTCTTCATCGCTAGCGTTATCGAGCCGAGGGCTCTTTCTCCTTTCTGATTGAATCCTCTTAATAACATTTTGTCCGCCTCGAGCTCGCGGGCATCAATTTCCAAGTATGCTAGCGTTCGAAGATTCATTATATTGATTGATGCTCCTGGATCCACCAATACTCTGGAGAGTGTAAATCTTCCGATTGTAATCGAAATGTACAACGGTCGGTTGTGATCTCGTCGTTCCAAGTAGTAGGTCGTCGTCCGTGAAGGTAACACCTCGTCGTTCCTTTAACGAGCAAACCTCATCTAAGGACTCTCCGGCCATTTGAGCTAAGCAAATTTCTCGGATCAAGTAAGGCCTCGATCGAGCTTCTCTCATCTCCTTCGATAAGATGAGAGCGTCGTAGATGCTCGCTTGGCCGGTAGTTTCCTAAGATGGGCTAAGCACGTTGTAGTCCACTTTGTTTTCATGTGTCTCTCGCTTCTTCTCGAATGGGTATTTCTTCCGCCGGGTTGGTTCTTCCCGAACAACCACCCGCTTCCCTTTGTCTTTTGGACCCATTCTCGGAGGTAGAACTTTTCCACTCCTTAAGTTGACTTCCGTAATTTCCTCCGAATCTATTGTCGAGCTTGCCGTGTCTTTTCGAATCGGAATGACGAGCTCTTCCGGATTAGCTTCAGTAGTCCGAAGGCTCTAACTCTATCGCGATCGGAGCTCCTCGAAACTCGCAGATAGATTCGTTGCTTGTTGAACTCTCGTAGCCTCCTCGATGGATGTCTTCTTCGTTATTTTGCTTGTCGAGATCGTGTATGATTTCGAGAATTGTCGTTGGTATCGAAATCGATATCCGGATTATCGTTAGTTACGTAATCGTTAGAAACGAGTCAAAACGTAGCCAACGCCATCACCCTTATCATTATATGATCCCACCGAAGTGAGCGGATAATCATACGTAGTCAAGGGTTCGAGGGATTTCTCCCCGAATCGGAAACAACTATCCTAGGATAAGCAGCCCCTAGTCTAGCCTTAGGTGCCTCGCCTTCTCTTCTTCGTCAATTTTCTTCTTTTCTTCAATCGTCTCCTCGTTGAGGTGGTTCTTCTATCGCAAGTGATAAGTACCGGCTTAACGTGTTTCAAACTCGAATTGAAGCTCGCACCGAAGCGGTCCGGATGCTCGTCTAAAATCTTTTCGAAAACCTCGTCCAAGCGGTAATCCATCCATCGTCAGCTGTATAGGGATCTATCGGAATGATGGGATCGGGCCGAGATAACATCGACGGAACCTCCTTTCGGGGTTCCTTCATGTACTCCTTCGGGATCGTTATATTCCCTTTCCGCGAGTTGTCATTGAGCCAACTTTTGAAGGTAATGCAATCTTCTATTTTGTGTCCAAGCATTCGGTGGTAAGGGCAAAAGTCGGGATCACCCTTCTTGTTGACCTCTTCGGTCTTTTAGGCTCTGGCACTGGAAATCCGGAGTCTTCATCGACCGCGGAACATTTTCGGCATCGCTTCATTCTTGAACGGATATTCTCTCGCTCAAAAGCTCTCTTAATGTACGTTGCGGACGAGGTGGTTGTTCATATCGCGGAGATGACCGATAGCCGGGCCGGGGTTGCCGGTAATTCTGTTGTGGTTGTTGCGGCCGTTCGGTGGTATTTGCATCGGTTGCTTGCCTTTGTCAACCGCTGCAACGATCCCGGATTTCTTTTCAAAAGTCTTTACAGTGCTTTTGTTTGTCCGTCTTGTCGGTGAAACTTAATTGCTTCGCCTCTTCTTGCAAGCTTCCGGCCTCGCTTAACAACTTCTCGAAAGTCTTAATAGTAAATCCTCGAGGAGAAGTGCTATCGGGCCATGGATGCTTTTTAGCAAAATGCCGATCGCATGCTGTTCTTGCAGCTTGTGGTTCACACTTCATACTTAAGTTCCTCCATCGGAGTATGTAATCCACCAAAGTTTCATTCGGCTTCGCTTCTCTACCACTAAATCACCTATAGTGATGTGGTGCCGAGCTCCGCGAATCGCTCGATGAAGAGGTTCTCTAGCTCGAGAATGTCTTTACCGAACCGTTTGGTAATTCCGCATACCGCCGAAGGCGATTCCCGACAGACCGCCGACGAACTCGTCGGAAGAGTAATGCATCGCTCCCGCCGCATTGCAACAACCGGCACGAAAGTGTGCTACATGCCGTCGAGGGTTCCCGTTCCATCGAAGGTCTTGAACATGCAGGTGGCACGAAGCCTTTCGGTATCGGGATGGCGTCGAATTCTTCGGTAAGGTCTACCCGTCCGAATGGATGTCCCGCTCTTCGATTGTGCTAAGGCTTCTCGCACTCGCTCGTTCCACCAAGTTCTTGATATCCTTTTCAGAATCATACTTTGTGTTGTATCCTTTTTCACCGATCATCCCCATTAACGGACGTAATCTCCTTTCCTCCGTCTACAATGTGAATAACCTCCGGGGTGTTTCTCTATGTGGTTGTACTTCGACTCCGGAGAGCGGCCGGAGCTACGGCCATCTCTTCCATCCTTTTTGCCATTCGAGCGATCGTATCATCTTTTTCTTGAAGCCGCCTTCTCATCGCTCCGGCTCCTCTCTTCGCGCGCCGCAGGAGCACCTTGCGAAGCCGATGAAGCTCGTGTCTCAACCATGTTGATTTCTGCGTATTCGTCGTCCATAAATTCCGATGAATCAATCTCATCTCCGAACTTTTCTTCTATTTCTTTTGCCAAGCGTCGAATATCGGTTCTCAACTTTTCCATGGCATCTTCTAGCGGGGCTTTCTGTGTGTCTTCGTGGTTGTCGTGCGATAGCTGCCGGGTCCCTTTCTCACGAGTCCCCTTCATCGCGGTAGCACTTTCTTCGCATTCAAGTCTCCCGGCGAGACTTTCTTTCTCGGGCCGTCGTTTCAATCTCAATCGCCCACGAGGGGACGCCATACCATCCTTCCGGCAGCGAAGGTCTAGGACCGCATGGTCCGTCGACCAAATGCCGGAAGGTGGTATCCTCCCTAATCCGTAATCCCGAGACGACAACGAGCGGACTAGCCTTCATTCTTTTACTCGGCTTTTCTCGTCATGATGGCGGGTTCTACTCGGGGCCCAAGACGGGATTTGACCGGCACCCGCCCTATCCTCCGTAGAATTTCGATACGGCGCTTTTCCTTCTTCGCTAACTTTTCTACCAAAGTTTGCAGTCGAGCAAACGGCGTAGTTCTAGTTCTTTTCTTACGGCTATCGTTGTAATATGCGGGTCGTGGTAATTTGGCAGCAATCTTGCGAATGTTTTCTTCATCTTCTCGCGGCGGAGAGGGGATGAAATCGCTTCCTCCCAACAGTGGTATGTATTCAGCAACGGTGTATATTCTGGCAGTTCCGGAATTTCCTCTAGAAAGCAATTTCAAGCAGTCTCGGCTTCTTTAGCGATCCTTCTATTTCTGTTTCTTCTCCGGGTCTTCGTTAGTGACGGAATTCTCGAACCGGACCCGATCTCGAAAACGAAGGTCTTACAGGAAGATCCGTACCCTCCACGGTAACAGGTCCATCATAATCTTGGATTTCTTTCCCTTTGATTTGGCAAAAGTCGGGGCAAGTGCAGAAACAACTAGCACTGCGGGGGTAGAAAGAACAGTCCTCCCGTGGACGTCGGTATCCTCTTAGTCGGGATCCTTTGCAGAGGAGGGAATTCTCGGGTCGACCTAAGGTTGAATTCAAGCAACGGCTCTTCGACTTGTGTACCTTGTTCATCGATGCAAAGAGGGAGACGTTGGTGACCTTGACGTTCGTGTTTTCAAATCCTTGTCCAAATCGGATGATTCCATTGTCGGGCAACTCATCCTTATGGACGACGAGGTCCACCCATTGGTGAAAGAGAAAATCGCTTCGGGGCTTCCATTTCTCGCAGGTAGATTCGGTTGTCAGTCCCAAGTTATGCTTCTTTTCTTTAGGACGAAAAGAAAGGAATTGAAAAGAGTCCGAACTCATTCATGTTCATGTATTTATAAGAAGGAATCACTTATTAAAAGAATCACTTATTAGAGGGTTTGTTTATTTAGAACGGAGTGTTCAAAGGTGTAGAGAAGGTAAGGAATCCGAATCGGAGTTGGAAAGGAAAAGAGAGTCTTAAGCAAGACTTCTCGACTCGAAGGATCACTCCTAAACTAACACCTATTGGGGTCCACCCCACCTCGTAAATGAGGTAAAAGGATCTCGAACCTCTCCGTTTATGGGTGTCTAAACAATGGCTCCTAAATCCGAGAGAATGTTGGTTATACTTGTTCAAGGTAGAAATGAACACAGTATTCCAACGGAAAGAAGGGTAGTTTGATCCATTAGTGACATGGATACACTACCGATTTTTGAAAGCGTAACTATTTGATTAAAATGGAGAGAGGAACTTTTCCCAGCTGAGTCGCCGAAGTTGTCGGCATATTTTTAGGTTGTGTGTTTTATTTTGAAAGAGAGTCGCCTACAAAAATTGTCGGCGAATTTTAATTTAATTTAAATAAATAATTTGAAAAGTAGTATTTGATTTTGAAAATAATTTTAAATTTGAAAATTTTAAGATATGAAATCAAACTGATCTCACATCCCGAATAGTTTATATAAACGAGCGCCGCACCACAAACCGTGTATCTATCCCGAAGAATAGACACACCGCTTGATAATGGGGCTCGATTAAATAAACTAGAAAGGTTTGTGACATCCGTTTGGTCTGCGAACCAATTTTATAAGCCGACAAATTCCCTCGCTTAATATGAAACTATTAAACAGGGTTTATATTACCCGGGTTCTTAAAGTTCCCTATAAGGGCAAGCCCCTATAGTTAATTACATCTTAAGTGATGGGAATCACCTAAGAAAACTCTCGATAATAATCAATAATTCTGCTCTCAAGAATTTCAAAGTTTAAGTTTTCAAGGGGTTGAATTTTGGAATTTCAATAGGGAATGGATCAAATTTAGAACATTTTTATTTTGGGAATTCAAAGGAAGAAAAGTAGGAGAGATCACGGATTCGAAGCGGACTTCGGTAATCTCCCGATTATCCTATTGTTTGGCTTGGATTTAGGAAAGTCCTAATGTTTATTTAATGTTTTAATCTTGCCAATTTAGTTAATTAGGGCTTATATTTATATGATAGAATCATACAAATCGCTCTAGAAGATATGAGGGTTTATGTCGTACCTGACGACTACCTCGGAATCCTAAGACCGGTTAGGGCTTAATTTGCAATGCAAATGCCTAACGAAGAGTTGAGGATTTATGTCGCACTAGGCAAACTACCTCGAAGTCCTATGGCTTTGTTATTTAATTCTAAGAAAGTTTTGTCGAAGTAGGTTCAAGTTTTGCTCGACGACGATGGCCGTGCCGCCCACCATGCTCCGAGCTCCTTGTTGTTGCAGAGGTTTAGTTTTAGAAATCATAAATCAAGAGATGAGAGAAGTGTTCGTTTAGAGAAGTCTTAATTTCCAAGTGTTTTTTGTGTTTTAATTAAAACAAATCTTAAAGTTGATTATAACGACACCGGCTAAGATCCCACGTGCTCCATCCTTCCGACACCATTATTTTTATCGGATTCACTTAGTCCGTATGAATTTGCTAAACTCAACCGAATGAGTTCCACACTTTCATTTAGACCGTGGAAATCCCGTTAGCAACACGTAGGTTACATCATCCGAGGTATTCCCGATCATCCAACAAGACGTTTTAATTTAGTTGTAATTGTAGTTTTGTGTTCGTTTGTGATTAAATTTTGAGTTGTCTTATATTTTGAAATGTTGTGGAGGTGAATTTTATCTTGTAGTGTCTTTTATTTTAATTTTGGGTTTCAGCTTTGGTTTCGTCCTAAAGGTGTCGGTTTTCATGCAACTCGTTGTTTATCATGCAAGAAAAATAAAGTGCATTTGCAATAAAATAAACCGCAATAAAATAAAAGCGTACCTGGAGGGTCTTCCCGTCATCCCAAGCCGCACTTAAAACACAGTTAGAATATTTAAGCAAGTTCCTAGGTAAAGCTAAAGGAAAGGTTTATGGTTTTCTACCAAATTCCTAATCCTATAACTAGTCGTTTCCTATGACGTCTAGAGTTCTTTGTGTTTTTGGCTTGAAGACGATTTTCTTCATCAAAGAACAATTAAGTTCAATTGTTCTTGTAAATATCCTATCATATTGAGGAAGTGCTTAAGAAGAATCTTAAACATCTTTTCAATATTTCTAGGATTGTTTCAAGTCCAAATGAATTTAATTGTGTAAATGAATCGATCGTCCGAGGTTTTCAAGTTTTGTTAACTTGCTCGATGAACTAGGACATTTGAATGTCCTATAAGTGAAGTAACATTTCATTTTAATGTTCTATTTAGGAGTTATGATAACTAAAGCTCCTAAAGGCAAAATGATATTTAATGATTTCGTGATTCAAATTTAAGTTCAAATTAATGATTTAAGTTTCGAATAGTGTTCAAGTTATTTTAGATTTATTTCTTCATGTCTTAAGTGAGGTTATTTAATTCAATTTAATTTAATTTAATTTATTTTAATTTAATTTAATTCAGCTTTAATTTAGTTTCGATTTGATTTAATTTAATTCAATTCAATTTATTTGATTTAATTTCTTAATTTAATTTAATTTAATTTTAATTTAATTTAATTTAATTTAATTTAATTTATTTAATTTAATTTAATTTATTTAATTAATTTAATTTAATTTAATTCAATTTAATTTTAATTTAATTTAATTTAATTTAATTGAAATTTTTTGAAAGAGTTTAATGATTTAATTTTAATTTAATGATTAAGTCTTTTAATATTTTAAATTTGAGTTATCATTTTAATTAAGAGTTGAGTATTAATGAGATGATTAATTTAGGGATTTTTAAATTAAAGAATAAATCTCTTCCTAATAATATCCCTATTTTAATAATTCCAAATTTATTATTCTTCCAAATTCAATTAATTATTTAATTAAAGTTTAATCATTTTAAATTGCTTAATGGGTTTCTACCCTTTAATTATTAAATTTCAATCATCCAAATCAGATTAGGATCAAATATTTTACTTGTTAATTTTTTTTATTAAACCTAAAGTCTTAATTAAGGATTAAAATTTTAATTACCATTTTGCCCTTTAAGCCTAATAATTTCATAACTCACTAAATTGAACTCAAATGAACTTGAAATTTTTATGTGACTTCACTCATATGTCAATAAAGACATGAGAGGAGAAAATGTGATTTTTCTGTATTTAATTTATTTATATAATTATTTTTTGTAGAAAAGAGAAATTTCCAAGGAAAATTCAATAACATGACCAAGGGAAAGTTTCTGTCCTTAAGAAAATTAGGGGACATTCCTAATGACCAGAGGACCACTTGGACCAAATTTTGTAATTTTTTGAATTATATTTTATTTATTAGAATTATTTTAAATTCTGGAGTATTAATTAATTTAAAAATAAAATAAATGTTGAAAAATAAATTTTATAATTTTTAAAATTCTCTCTGATATCAAGGATTCCAGAGAACCAAACTTTGCAATTTTCTGATTTTTCTTTGATTTATTATAATTATTTTGGTGAAAATGCTAGAAAATATATTTTTTTAATTTTAAAATTACCCTAGAGCTTTAAAAATTAATATCTCACTAAATAGACCTAGGAAAAATATGGGACTTGTTCCCAAGTGATTAAAATTCAAAATATAACATTTTAGTGAATTTTATTATTTTTGTGATTTTTATTATTTTTTAATTATTAAAAATATTAAAATAATATTAAAAATCAACTTTTTTAGAAAATTGAAATTTTAATTTTCTTAAACTCCCCTGATATCAGAGAGACTCCAAAACCAATTTGGTGAATCTTTGAAAGATATTTTGAAAGTTATGAATTTTTAAAGTTTAAAATGACTAAGTGGCTTAATCAACCCAATTAGTGGGGCTAACCAAGTCCAATCGACCTCAAATTTTTATGATGGGTTCCTCTGACCCTAAAGGTCAGTGGAGAATTGATTTCAAGTCAATTTGATCTATGGTTAACTCTAATTAATTAGAGATCTATTTTGGGGATTTAAGCCAATTAGGGTTAATCTAAGTGAATTAACTCAAATCCTATTTTTCCTAGTGGTTCTTTGGTCATAAGGAACATCACCAAATTTTCCTAGAATTTATTTCACAACATGCTAATTTTTGGAATTAAAATACTCAAAATAGCAACATGCATTTGAAAAATCAATAACTTTTCATATGGATGGCCTCCGACTTTGGAAAATTCAGTGAATGTTCCCAAATTCGCAGGCTTCAAAAGCTCCTATGGTCTCATGCCATGGTGAATTGTATGAATGCATGGAGAATTAAATGTATGCAGAGAGTAAATAAATTATTAAAAATAAAATACTTGATGAAATTAAATGATTTCTTTTCCACATTATTCTCCTCTCGTTCACCGAGCAAGAGGATATTTTTCTTTTATTTTTCCGATTTTTCTACACAAAGTTATGAATTTTCCAAGTTTAGGAATTAAATAAATAGAAAATACCCCTAATTTTCTACTTATCCACGCGGCGCCGCCGCATCCTTAGCCTCTCCGAAGCGGTACGTGTCGCGCCGCGATCGGGCGCCGCCATCCGAGTCGCCCGTCCCGGACCCGCAGCTCACGTAACGTTCTCTCGGTCCGGCGCAATCCGATCCGTCCGCTCGATACACGCGCGATCCAACGCGCTCCCGGTCATCGTCTACGACCGGTGTGCACCCGTGACCGTCAACCCTCTAACCCTAATTTCTCACTCGATTCTCAATGGATTTTCGTGTTCTTATGCTCTATGGATTCGTCTTCAAGAGACGAACACATCCATACTGTAAACATGCATCGAAATTTACTCAAATGAAATGGAGAATCTCTCGTAAGCTCGGGAAGAAGAATGAGTTCATACCTTTGCTCGCAGAAGTGAAGCTTCGATCCGAGAGTTGTTGCACCTTCGACCGGATCCTAGCAAGCTCCGCATGAAGTCTCCCGGTCTCGGTGAATTGTCTAGGTTGGACTTCGACCACAGCCGATCACAAAGCTTGGAGTCCGGAGCAACCGGGTGGCCCGGAGATGGGGCTTTATCGGTGGACACCTTCCCTCGGTCCGGTGAAGGTGTAGAGACAATCAATTTGGGGATTGGCTCACCGCGGAGGAGTGTCCTGGTTTTGGGCTTGGATTTCAACTCGAAATCGAGCTCACAGAGAAGAAATGGCAGGGGGATCTCACCTGGGATCAAGTGCTCGTGTATGAGGAGGGGTCTCGGAACAATTTTGGCGCAGTTTTGGCAAGGTTTTTGCAACTCTCCTCTCATGGCCGCGAGGGGGTGGTGTTTAAATAGGCATGGTCTGGAGGGCCTCCTGTGGGGAGTTAGGGCTTGGGATCGACCTGCTCTGGTGAGGAGAAGAACGACCATGGTGACCACTAGGCATGGGGCAGCTCAGCAAGGGAGAATTTCAATGTTGGCTCACTCCCAAGGTCTCGGGCATGGCGTTTTCCGGCGATCGGGTGGCCGGCCGGCCGGCATGGGTCACCCTCAAGGTCAGTGGGTCGTGGCCGGAGGCTTGTGCAGATCAACTAAGCATCGGCCATGTGTAAAGGGTTTGAATCAAAGTGGAATGGGAAAGGGCTAGTTTTGGGTCTAAATGGGTCAACCCTTGGTTTTGGGTTAGGTTCACCCTCCAAGGCCAATTTGGGCTGAAGGGAAAGTCACTTGGATCAGCTTGATTAGTGGGGTCAAGTCACAATCCAAGTACAATTAAGCTTAAGCAAGAGTTAGGGGAGACATGGGAGTGGTTAATTACTCTTAAGAGAATCATTAAAGGGTCCCCTCCTCTTGCCATTTTGGGTATGGTGAAGTGTCCAAGGCTTTCATGGCTCACATGTGGCTCATGCATGGCTTCATGGCTCACCTTTGGCTTGTGGGAAAGCTTCGGTCAATTTCATGAAAATGGATTTTAGGAATATTTTGGTATTTTTGGGCAATTTGGCATGGTGCTTGATTTAGATTTATTTGATGATGGAATTGAAACTTAGGGAATGATTTTCATCAAATGGATGACAAATGAAAATGTCATATGGGCTTTAGAATCAATTTTGGGCTCATTGAAATGGTTTTAGATGGGCTTTTAAATGGTTTAGGAAAGTGGGCTTTTGAATTTTAAAATGGATTTTTGGGATGAAATTTTGGTAAAGGCTTGGGCCAAATAATTGTTGAGTTTGGTTTAGGGATGCTTCATGAGTGGTTTGAAACAAATTTGAGGTGATTTGGGTTTGAATTGGGTTGATATGGCTTTTTGGTAAAGAGGCTAAAGTGGGCCAAAATGGGCTACCATGGGCCAAAGTTGGGCTAGAGTTGAAGTTGATGTGAAATTAATGTTGGGAAATGTTTTTGGGAGTGTTTCAAAGAGGTTTTGGCTTTGGTTGGGTTTTGATTTTGGGGTTTGGGCTCATTCTGGGCTAGGTTTAGGTTTAGGTCAAAATTGGGCTTTTTGATTTTGGGTTGAATTTGAGTGGGGTTTGGGTCTAAATTTTGAGCAAATCATGTTAGTGTTTTGTTCATGGGGATGTTAAGGAAGGTTTGGAAAAGATTTGGGGTTAATTGGAGTTGAATCGGGTGAGTTTGGGTTAGGTTTGGGTCATAGGTCCAAATTGGGCTTTAAGGCCAAAAGTGAAATTGGACCCAAATTTCAATCAAATTAAGCTTGGCTTTGGTCTAGATTGGTGTTTGGGATGTTGAATTGAAGTTTAGAATTGAATTGGACCAGAATTTGGGTCAATTGGGTAGGTTTGGTTTGACATTGGGTTTACTTTGGGTTAAAATGGGTCAAATTGGGGGTTTTGACAAAAGTGGGGTAAATTGACAAAATTGGCCCATGGTGTAGTTGAACAAAATGAAATTGGGAATATTTGGGATTTTCTGGAATTTTCTGGGAATTTTATGAATTTTTGGATTTTTGGGTCAAAAGGGGTATTTTGGGTATTTGGAAGGTATTGGGGGGTATTTTTGGAATTTTTGATATTTTTGGATATGGATGATCAGTTTGAGTGATGTGGGAATGTTTGGGATTGATTTTGGAGAATTTTGGGTAATTTGGAAACTTTTTGAGAAATTCGGGCTATTCGGTGCTTTGGGTAGTCAGGTGTGTTGGGTCCCGGGGGTCAAAAATTGAAAATTTGGAAAATTGAAGATTGGGTGGATGTAAGTGAAATGAAATCATTTTTGTTGAGCCATGAAGCCATATCAAGCCCACATGAGCCATGAAGGGACTCATTTGAGGCATTCACCATGTTGTTCCTAACCCTCTTAGCCGTGGCTTAGTGGTTAAGGACCATCCATGTGAATCACCTACATGAGTCCGGAAGTTAAGTTGGGTAAGGGTGTGTTTTAGGAGGTGTGTGAAAGTGTAGTGCATAGGTGTAGTGTATGTGTAAGTCAGCCCTTTACTGCACTGAGCCACCTGTGGCAGGTCCTAAGTGCCAAAGAGTCCTATAGGAACTCATCCTTTAAACTTCCACATTTGATTTCAACCCTCTAGGTGATTAGGGGTCTATAGTCAAGTTTGTGGAGTTTGCAGGGAGTTAAGAAGTGGTTTGAATTTCTAAAAGGTGGGTCCCAATTCTAGTCCTCTAAGATAGTCAAAGGAAAAGCCTAAGGCTAGATCCTAAAAACTAAAGAGAAGAAGAGAAGACCTCATCAAAAATGAGGTCAACAGTAACTTCCTCTTGAAGCTAAAGAATGGTGTAGGATAGTTAATTTGGAGTTTGGAAGAGTTTCTTGTCTACCCGAAAACTTGTCTTATTTTTAGGGCATGAAATTGGATTAATTCAGTGGGTTTCAAGAACTGAATCTATGAAGAATCAACTCCTTAGGGTTTTGAGAATAAGTTTGGTGTTGAGGCTTTTTGAAATTATGGAGTATAGGTAGGTCTATCTTCTCTCTTGGAGGCTCACAGGTTAGCATCTTTTATAGCCCTTATATGTGGTTATGGAACTTGGGACTGATTGGCGAAGGTTGGTGGTGGTGCAAGGAAGCTTATAGAGGATAAGGGAAGTGAATCAAGCTGTGCATATCCATCTTCCCTCTTCTCCATGGTTTTCCATCATGAGCTTGAAAAAGGGGATGTTGGATTGCCCTTGTTTGTTATTTCCTCATTGGATGGATCATGAGGTTATAAGGCTCTCAAAATGAGCTATATTGAACTTCCCCACATGAGCTTACAAATCATTCAATATGCTTGAAATGGAATGACACATAAGCTTGCTCTTTCCTCATTTTCATGGCTATGTCATCATGAGTTGAATTAAGGTGGGGAGAATGACTTGAGTTAGTTTTCTCTTCCATTGGATGGGGAGTGAGGTGGGTTATCCTTCCCTCCACCTAAGCATGCATGTCATGTATTGAATTTAGGGAGGAATGACACTTATCCCTCCCCCTCCCCTCATGATGACCTTTTATTGGGTATGCAATAATGGCTTTTAGGTTTGTTAATAGATCATTCATGTCATGGTATGTATTTAATGGGTTAAGTAAAACCCATTATTAATATGTCATGAATTGGTTTTAGGGTTTAAGTACAAAGCATGGGTTTAGGGTTGTCATGTGTTTGTCTTTCCATGGGTTTAAACCCTAATTTTGAACTTAAACCCTAGGTCTCATAAACTATAATTTCATTCTCATTAATCAATAAAATGATTAATTAATTAAGAGAATAAAAAAATTTTATTAAAAGACCAAATTTTGATAAAAATTGTAAATTTGACCTAGTTTGACTAAGGTTGATTAAGGTTGACCATGGTTAACCATGGCTGACCAATTTAGGTCGAGGGTTAACCAGAGTGACTTACTTGACCATGTGATAGTTGGGTAAGTCATGGAAGATTATTGGATATCTTAATTTCATTAAATGGTTAGATTTGACAACTTTTAAGGTTTGGGTTAACAAAAGGGTCATGTTTGATCATTTTGGTGTCTTGAGTTGGTCAAGCGTCATGTTTAACCAATTTGGTGTCTGGGTTGTCCAAGTGGTCCATGGGGTAATCATTGGGTCCAGAATTGATCATTTTGACCTGTCGGCATTTTTTTAGATTTTAATTTAAATATATATAATTTAGAAAGTAGAATTTGATTTTGAAAATAATTCTAAGTTTGAAAATTTTAAGATATGAAATTAAACCGATCTCACATCCCAAATAGTTTATATAAACGAGTACCGCACCACAGACCGTATATCTATCCCAAAGAATAGACACACTGCTTGATGATGGGGCTCCGTTAAATAAACTAGCAGATTTGTGACATCCGTTTGGTCTGCGAACCGATTTTATAAGCCGACAAGTTCCCCTGCTTAATATAAATGAATTAAGCAGGGTTTATATTACCTGGATTCTTAAAGTTCCTTATAAGGGCAAGCCTCTATAGTTAATTACATCTTAAATGATGGGAATCATTTAAGAAAACTCTCGATAATGATCAGTGGTTCTACATTCAAGAATTTCAAAGTTTAAGGATTTCAAAGGTTTGGATTTTGGAAATTTCAAAAGGGATTAGTTCAAATTTGGAACAATTTATTTTAAGAGTCCAATGGAAGAGAGGTAGGAGAAGCTGAGGATCCAAGAAGAATCTTGGCAACTTCCCAAACTATCCTATCGTTTGGCTTCAATTTGGGAGTTTATTTAATGTTATAATCCTGCCAATTTTAATTAATTAGGACTTATATTTGTACGACATGATCATACAAATAGCCTCGAAGATGTGAGGGTTTATGTCGTACCCAACGACTACCTAGGAATCCTAAAACTGGTTAGGGCTTAATTTACATAACATGATTATGCAAATGCATAACAAAGAGTTGAGGATTTATGTTGCACTAGGCAAACTACATCAAAATCCTATGGCTTGGTTGTTTAATTCTAAGAAAAGGTTTTGCTGAAGTAGACATAAGTTTTGCTGACGAAGATGGTCGTGCTGCCCACCGTGCTCCGAGCTCCTTGTTGTTGCAGAGGTTTAGTTTTAGAAGGTGAAAATCAGGGGATGAGAAAAGTGTCTTGGTTTAGAGAAATCTTAAAGTCCAAATGTCTTTAGTGTTTTAATTAAAACAAATCTTAAAGTTGATTAAACAGAACCGATTAAGATCCCGTCGGCATTATTTTTAGGCTGAGTGTTGTATTTTGAAAAGGAGGTCGCCTACAAAATTTGTCGGTGAATTTTTAATTTAATTTAAATAAATAACTTGAGAAGTAGTATTTGATTTTTGAAAATAATTTTAAGTTTGAAAATTTTAAGATATGAAAAATTAAACCGATCTCTCATCCCAAATAGTTTATATAAACGAGCACCGCATCACAAACCGTGTATCTATCCCGAAGAATAAACACACTGCTTGATGATGGGGCTCGATTAAATAAACTAAAAGATTTGTGTCATCCATTTGGTCTGCGAACCAATTTTATAAGCCGAAAAGTTCCCCTGCTTAATACAAAGAAATTAAGCAGGGTTTATATTACTCAGGTTCTTAAAGTTCCCTATAAGGGCAAGCCCATATAGTTAATTACATCTTAA
Organism: Papilionanthe hookeriana x Papilionanthe teres; assembly: GCA_022702705.1. Taxonomy (NCBI): domain Eukaryota; kingdom Viridiplantae; phylum Streptophyta; class Magnoliopsida; order Asparagales; family Orchidaceae; genus Papilionanthe; species Papilionanthe hookeriana x Papilionanthe teres. Next base: position 112,136,575 of record CM040430.1, on the reverse strand, counting down.
ATGACGGGAATCATTTAAGAAAACTCTCGATAATGATCAGTGGTTTTTCTTTCAAGAATTTCAAAGTTTAAGGTTTTCAAACAATTGGATTTTGGAAATTTCAATTGGGAATGGATCAAATTTTGAACAGTTTATTTTCAAGAATCCAAAGGAAGAGAAATAGGAGAAGTTGAGGATCCAAGTAGAATCTTGGCAACTTCCCAAACTATCCTATTGTTTGGCTTAGATTTAGGAATTTATTTAATATTGCAATCTTGTCAATTTTAATTAATTAGGACTTATATTTGTATGACATGATCATACAAACAGCCTGGAAGATATGAGGGTTTATGTCGTACTAAGTGACTACCTCGGAGTCCTAAGACCGGTTAGGGTTTAATTTACATGACATGATCATGCAAATGCCTAAATAAGAGTTAAGGATTTATGTTGCACTAGGCAAACTACCTCGAAGTTTTATGGCTTGGTTATTTAATTCTAAGAAAGGTTTAGCTGGTGTAGATATGAGTTTTGCTGATGATGATGGTCGTGCTGCCCACCATGCTCCAAGCTCCTTATTGTTGCAGAGGATCAACTGCTTTGGCTAAAGGAAGAACAGCCACAGTGGCCATTGGGCATGGGACAGCTCAGCAAGTGAAATTCAAAATTTTAGCTCACATGGAGCTCTCGGCCATGGTTTTTTCTGGCGGCTTCGGTGGCTAGTCGGCTGTGGTCAGTCACTGTTGTCATCAGGGAGGTCAGTGCTTAAGGTTTGTGAGTTCAATTGGCAAATGCCAAGTGTAAAGGAGTTGAATCAAAGTGGAAGGGGGAAGGGATCATTTTGGGCTTGTTTTGGTCAAATGCATGCTTTAGGCTTGGTGCACCTCCCCAAGGCTCGATTTTGGGCTGAGGGAAATCAGTGGGTTCAGCCAAGAGAAGGTAGTGAAGTCCCCATCCATGAATATTTAGATTAATCATGGGTTAGGGTGTATCATTAAAAGGGTTAAAACCTTTTTAAGGGGGTTTAAAAGAGGCTCCTCCATTTGCAATTAATGGCATTGTGATGTGTAAAGGGGCTCCTAAGGCTTGCATGTGGCTTTTGCATGGTTCAATGGCTCCATTTGGCTTAGGGATGGCTTGGCTTAGTTTCATGAAAATGGACTTTAAGGATTTTTGGTATTTAGGGGTAATTTGGCACATGGCTTAGTTTAGAAAAATTCAATGATGAATTTGAAACATAGGGAGGGATTTAATTAAATGGATGATGAGATGAAAGTGTCATGTAGGCTTTGGATTGATTTTGGGCTTTTGAAATGGTTTTAGACGGGCTTTTAAAATGGTTTAAGGAAGTGGGCTTTTGGATTTAAAGTAAATTTAGGATGAAAATTTTGTAAAGGATTGTGCCAAATAAATGTTGCAATTGGTTTAGGCATGTGTCATGAGTGATTTGAAACAAGTTTAAAGTGATTTGGAGTAGAATTGGGTTGAATTTGGGCTTTTTTGGTAAAGGGGCCAAGGTGGGCCTAATTGGGCTAACTTGGGCTAAGGTTGGGCTAAAGTTGAATTTGGTGTAAAATTAATGTTGAAAAATGTTTATGGGAGTGTTACAAAGAGTTTTCAACTTTGGTTGGGCTCTAATTTTGGGATTTGGGCCCATTTGGGTTAGGTTTGGGCTTAGGTCAATTTAAGAGACTTTGGTTTTGGGTTAGGTTTGGGTGGAGTTTAGGTTCAAATTTTGGGCAAATCAAGTTAGTATTTTGTTTGTGGGGATGTTAGGAAGGTTTTAGAAAAGATTTGGGGCTAATTGGGGTTGAGTTGGGTTGGTTTGGGCTAGGTTTAGGTCATGGGCCAAAATTGGGCCTTTAGGCTTCAAATTGAAATTGGGCCCCAATGTCAATCAAATTGGAGTTGGATTTGGTCTAAATTGATATTGGGGATATTGAATTGAAGTTTAGAATTGAATTGGACCAAAATTGAGGTCAATTGGGGTGGTTTGGTTTGACATTGGGTTCATTTGGGTTAAAAAATGGGTCAAATTGGGGGTTTTGGTAAAAATGGGGTAAATTGGCAAAATTGGCCCATGGTATGGTTGAACAAAATGAAATTGGGAACATTTGGGATTTCTTGGAATTTTTTGGGAATTTTTAGAATTTTTGGATTTTTGGGGTAAAAGGGTATTTTTGTAATTTTGGGGGGGGGGGGTTTAGGGGTATTTTTTGAAATTTTGGTATTTTTGGCCAAAGATGGTCCATTTGAGTGGTGGGAAGTGTTTAGGATTGATTTTGAGGAATTTTGGTAATTTGGGAAATTTTGAAAATTTTGGATATTTTCAAGGGCATTTGATAGGTTTAGTGGGTGTAGGGCCCGGGGGTCAAAAATTGAAATTTTGAAAAAGGGAAGATTAATCAAGTGTGAGTGAAGTGGAATTATTTTGGTTGAGCCATGAAGCCATATTAAGCCCATATGAGCCATGAGAGGACTCATTTGAGGCATTCACTATGGTGTTCCTAACCCTCTTAGTCAGGGGCTTAGGGGTTAAGGACTATCCATATGAATTACCTACATGAGTCAGAAAGTCAAGTTGGGTGAGAGTGTGGTTTTATGACTTGGAATGTGTGTGAGAGTGTAGTGTATGTGCAAGTCAACCCTCACCAGACTAGGCCATCCAGGGTATTCCTTAAGCCAAAAGGTCCTATAGGGAACTCATCCTTTAAACCTCCACATTTGTTTCAACCCTCTAGGTGATTAGTGGTCTACAATCAAGCTTGTGGGTTTTGCAGGGAGTTAAGAAGTAGTTTGAATTTCTAAATGGTGGGTTCCATTTCTAGTCCTCTAAGATCAGTCAAAGGAAAAGCCTAAGCCTAGATCCTAAGTACTAAAGAGAGAAGCAAAAGACCTCACCAAAATTGAGGTCAACAGATCCCACTATTCCGTCATCCCGGCACCGTTATTTTCATCGAATTCTCTTAGTCCAGATGAATTTGCTAAACTCAACTGAATGAGTTCCACACTTTCATTTAGACCGTGGGAAATCCCGTTAGCAACACGTGGGTTACATAATCCGAGGTATTCACAATCATTCAACGAGACGTTTTAATTTAGTTAAAGTTGTGGTTTTGTTGTTCTGTTTGTGATTAAATTTTGAGTTTTTTTATATTTTAGATGTTGTGGTGGTGAATTTTATCTTGTGTGACTTTTAATTTAGTTTAGTTTTCAGTTTTGTGGCTATCCTGAAGGTTTTCGTTTTCATGAACAATCCTGTTTATCATGCAAGAAAAGTAAAGCGCAATAGCGATGTAAATAAGTTGCAATAAAGTAAATTGTAATAAAGTAAAAGCGTACCTGGAGGGTCTTCTCGTCATTCCAAGCTGCACTTAAAATACATGTTAGAACATTTAAATATTTGCAACAAGTAGCTAGGTAAAGCTAAGGGAAAGGTTTTGGTTGTCTACCAAGATCCTAATCCTACTGCTAGTCAGTTCTTATGACGTCTAGGTTCTTTTTGGTTTTGTTAAGGATGATTTTCTTCATCAAAGGACAATCAAGTTCAGTCGTTCTTCTAAAACATCTCATCATATTGAGAAAGTGCTTAGGACGAATCTTAAACATCTTTTCAATATTTATGAGATTATCTCGAGTCTAAATGAATTTTTAATGTAGAGATGATTCAATCATCTAGAAATTTTTAATCAAGTTTTAACTCTTTCTCAGTGAATTTAGGACATTTGATTATCCTATAAGTAAAGTGACATTTCACTTGATACTTTACTTAAGAGTTATAATAATGAAAACCTTTAAGGGGTAAATCAGTTTGTTAAAGAATTTAATGATTTAAAATTGGAATTGGTGATTTAAAGTGATTTAATTTAGTTATGAAATTCTAATAATTTAAGTTTGGAATAGTGTTCAAGTTGTTTTATTCTTAAATGTTTTAAACCATTTGAATTGAAAGAGGAGTTTAAATTATTTAATTTAGACTTTAATGATTTAATTTTTAATTTAATTGCAATATTCTAGATTAACTTTTAATTGGTTTGATTTTCTTTATTAAGAATCATTTTTTTTTAAATTGATTTTGATGTTTCAAGTTTGCATTAAATTTGCTTTCAAATGATTTTTGAAATTAATTTTAGTGTTTTAAATTTATTTCAATTTGATTATTAAATTACTTAATGTTTCAAGCTTAATTTAATTAAAGGTTACTTTCTTTTAATTATCATCTTAAGTTTAATTAAGAGTTAAATATTATTAAAGTAATTCATTCAGGAATTTTAAATTAAAGAATTGATATCTTCTTAAATCAAATCCCTAATCTTAATAATCCAAATTTTTTATCTATTCTTCCAAAATTTAAATTCTTTAATTAATTAAAATTTACTTTAAATATTTTCAAGATGATTAATGGGTTTCTACCCCTTAATTCCCTAGGTTTCTATCATCTAATGAAAATTTTAAAATCAGATATTTTACCCTCCCCTTGATTAAATCTAAATATTAATTAGGGCTAAAATTCTTTAATTACCTTTATGCTCCTTTTAAGCTTGTTCATTTCATAACTCATCAAATTAAGCTCAAATGAACTTAAAATTTTTATGTCACTTTACTCACATGTCAATTAAGATATTAGAGGAGAAGATGTGATTTTTCTGAATTTAATTTAATTTATATAATTATTTTAATGAAAAATAGGGATTTTTAATGGAAATTCAACAATATGACCAAGGTAAGATTTCTGTCCTTAAGAAAATTATGGTATGTTCGTACTAACTAGAGGAACACTTGGGCCAATTTTGGTGATTTTTTGAATTATATTTTATTTATTATAATTATTTTAAATTTTGGAGTGTTAATTAATTATAAAATAAAATTAAAGCTGAAAAATGAATTTTATATTTTTCTTAAGTCCCTCTAACCTCAAGGAGTTCAAAGAAGTAAATTTTATATTATTCTGATTTTTCTTTGATTTATTAGAATTAATTTGGTGAAAAGGTTGGAAAATCTATTTTTTAATATTAAAATTTGTCTTAAGTATTTAAAATTCAATATCTTAACCAAGAGACTTGGGAAAAAATATTTTGTTTGTTCCTAAGTGATTAGGAGTTAAAATATGACATTTTTGTGATTTTTATTATTTTTATGATTTTTATTATTTTTTAATTATTTAAAATATTAAAATAAGCTAGAAAATGAAGATTTTGAAAAATTCCAATTTTAATTTTCTTAGACTCCTCTGATATCAGAGAGCTAACAAAACCAATTTGGTGAATTTTTAAAATGTATTTTTAGAGTTATGAATTTTTAAAGTATAATTTTGGTCATGTAACTTAATTAATCCATTTAGTGGGGTTAAACATTTCCATTTGATTCCAAATTTTTATGTGAGGTCCCTCTGATCCTAAAGATCAGTGGAGAATTGTTTTCAAGTTCTTTTGATGTGTGGTTAACCCTAATTAATTAAAGATCATTTTTGAGTAATTAGGCTAATTAGGGTTATTCTTAATGAATTAACTCAAAACATAATTATCCTAGGGTCCTCTGGTCCTAAGAAACCTCCCCAAATTTTCCTAGAATTTTCTAAGTAATATGCTAATTAATGGAATTAAAATACCAAAAATAGTGACATAAACTTGAAAAATACATAACTTGCCATAGAGATAACCTCTGACCTTAAAAAATTCAGAGAATGTTCCCAAGATCAGAGGCTTCAAAAGCCCTATGGTCTCATGCCATGGTGAATTGTCTATGCAAATGGAGAATTAAAATACTGAAATGAGTAAATAATTAATTAAAAATAAAATACTCATCAAATTAACTCAATTTTTTTCCACATTATTCTCGTCTGTTCACTGAGCAAGAAGGTATTTTTATTTTATTTTTGTGATCTTTCTACACAAAGATATGAATTTTCTAAGTTTCAGGCATTTAATTAAATCATAAATTCCATATTTTCCTACTTATCCGACTCAGCGCCACGGTAAACTTAGCGTCTCCGAAGCTCCACGCGGTGCACTCTTATTCGCCGCTGCCATCCGACTCAGCGCCCTGCTGCCCGCGGTTCACGTACCGTTCCCTGGTCCGACGTAATCTGAGCCGTCCAATCAATACATGCTCGATCCAACGGCGGCTGGTCGTCGTCTCCGACTGGTGTGCACCCGTGAGCGTCCACACTCAAACCCTAATATCTCCCTCGTTTCTCAATGGATTTTCGTGTTCTTATACTATATGGAATCGTCTTGAAGAGACGAACACATCCATACGGTTTACATGCATTGAAATCAACTCAAACAAAATGGAGAATCGCTAGAAGCTCTCGGGGAGGAGTGTCCATACCTTGGTTCAGGAGGTGAGGCCTCAACTGAATTTGTTCGACACGTTCGTTGGAACTGGAAGAGCCTAGGAATGAAGTCTCTGGCCCTGGTTAAAGGTCTAAGTATGAAAGTGACCAGGCCCGATTTCAGACTTTGGAGGCTAGAGCAATTGGGTGGCTTGGAGAGGGGGCTTTAACTGGGGAACTCCTTCTCTTGGTCCTGTGCAGGTGTGGGTGAGTTTAATTTGATTTTGGTGGAGGTTTGAGAGATGTCCCGTTCGGCTCGAGAATCGAGCTCCAAAATCGAGCTCAATCAATGGGATTTAGTGGCAGGAGAACAGTGGGGATGGATTTCTCTTGGCTAGGGGAAGCTCTGTGAGGAGTTTGGAGGGATTCTATGATGGTTGATTTCAGCCAACCTTTTGGCCGAGAGGGGGTGGCTTGTTTAAATAGCCATGGCCAGGGCCTCCTAGGGGGGTTTGATGGCTTGGATCAACTGCTCTAGTGAAGAGAAGAACAGCTGTAGTGGCCATTGGGCATGGGACAACTCAGCTAGTTCAAATTGAATTTTTGAATCCATTTAGACCTCTCGGCCATGGTGTTTTCCGGTGACCTGGTGGCTGGCCGGCCAGGGTCAGGTCACCATCCTGATCAGGAGGGTCAGGGCTTGAAGTTTGTGGGTTCAATTGGCCAATGCCAAGTGTAAAGAGGTTTGATTTAAGTGGTAAGGGGAAGGGTCATTTTGGGTTCAAATGGATCAAGTCATGGCTTAGGGCTTGGTGCACCATCCAAAGCTCTGATTTTGGGCTGAGGGAGGTCAGGTGAGTCAGCTTATGAAGAGTGGTGAAGTCCCCATCAAGATTATTTGAATTAGTTTTGGGTTAAGGGGAATCATGGGTAGGGCTAATGAATTTTAGGGAGTGCTTAAAGGATCTCCTCCTTTTTCCATTTAGGGAGTGATGATAAGTCCATGGCTCCTCATGGCTTACATATGGCTTATGCATGGCTCCATGGCTCCATTTGGCTTGGGGCCAAGCTTAGTCAATTTCATGGAAATGGGTTTTAAGGATTTTGGATATTTAGGGGTAATTTGACACATGGCTTAGTTTAGAAAAGTTTAATGATGAATTTGAAACATAGGGAGTGATTTAAATCAAAGGGATGATGAGTTGAAAATGTCATGTAGGCTTTGGATTGACTTTGGGCCTTTTGAAATCATTTTAAATGGGCTTTTAAAATGGTTTAAGGAAGTGGGCTTTATGTTTCAAAATGGACTTTTGGATGAAAAATTTTATGGACCATGCCAAATAATTGTTGGGTTTAGTTTACGGATGTGTCATGAGTGATTTGAAACAAATTTGAGGTGATTTGGAGTTGAATTGGGTTTGATTTGGGACTTTTTGGTAAAGGGGACAAAGTGGGTCAAATTGGGCTAACTTGGGCTAATGTTGGGCTAATTTTAGATTTGATGTAAAATTAATGTTTAGAAATGTTTTTGGGAGTGTTACAAAGAGTTTTCAACTTTGGTTGGGCTTTTATTTTGGGATTTGGCCCCATTTGGGTTCATGGTGGGTTTAGGCCAAAATTGGGGATTTTGGTTTTGGGTTAGGTTTGGGTGGAGTTTGGGTTCAAATTTGGGGAAAATCTTGTTAGTGTTTTGTTTTTGGGGATGTTAGGAAGGTTTAGGAAAACATTTGGGGCTAATTAGAGTAGAATTTGGTTGGTTTGGTTTGACATTGGGCTTACTTTGGTTAAAAATGAGCCAAATTGGGGGTTTTAGTAAAAGTGTGTTAAATTGACAAAATTGGCCTATGGTGTAGTTGAACAAAATGAAATTGGGAATATTTGTGATTTTTTGGATTTTTTTTGGAATTTTTGGAATTTATGGATTTTTTGGTTAAAAAGGGCATTTTGGGTATTTGGAGGGTATTGGGGGTATTTTTGGAAATTTTGGTATATTTGGCTAAGGATGATCAATTTGAGTGGAGAGAAATGTTTAGTACTGATTTTGATGAATTTTTGGTAATTTAGGCAATTTTGCAAATTTTGGGCAATTTCAAGGGCATTTGGTAGGCTTGGTGGGTGTAGGGTCCCGGGGGTCAAAATTTGAAATTTTGGAAAAATAAAGATTGATTAAGTTTGAGTAGAATGGAATCACTTTGGTTGAGCCATGAAGCCATATCAAGCCCATAAGAGCCATGAGAGGACTCATTCGAGGCATTCACTATGTTGTTCCTAACCTCTAGCCAAGGGCACTAGTGGTTAAGGTCCATCCTTATGAATTACCTACATGAGTCAGGAAGTCAAACTAGGTATGAATGGTTTTAGGATTTGGAATGTGTGTGACAGTGCAATGTGTGCAGGTCAACCCTCACCAGACCAGGCCACCCAGGGTAGTCCTGAGGCCAAAGAGTCCAATAGGGAACTCATCTTTTAAACCTCCACGTTTGATCTTAACCCTTCAAGTGACTTAGGGGTTTACAATCAAACTTATGAGGTTTGCAGGGAGTTAAGAGGTGTTTGAATTTCTAACTCATGAAAATTTCTTCTTCTCCTGGTATGTCAATCCATAGAGTAAAATATCACTGACAATAAAGTTTACATTGTCTGTATATCACGGAACACACCACTCATTAACTGCGAACAATTTTTCATTAAGAAAATTTTCATTAATTTCTTCATCATCACAGAGAGATCTTTCAGTTTCAAGCCTGGACAGATGATCAACATGTTGATTATTAGCACCCTTTCTATCTACTATCTTGAAATCAAATTCTTACAAAAGAAGAATTCATCTTATCAATCTTGTTTTTGCATCATTATTCTTCATTAAATACTTAATAACAGAATGATCAGTATGCACCACACATTTAGTTCCAATTAAATATGATCTGAATTTATCAAAGACAAATACTATAGCTAATAACTCTTTATCAGTAGTGGTATAATTAATTTGAGATTCATTAAGAGTTTTACTAGCATAATACATCACTTTGAAAATCTTATCATATTTCTGACCTAAAACAGCTCTAATAGCATAATCACTAACATCACAATAATTCAAAAGATTTTTCCCAGTTAGGTGAAACTATAACAGGTGGAATGATTAATTTTTCTTTTAAAGTTTCAAAAGCTCTTAGGCATTCATCATCAAAATAGAAAATCACATCTTTTTCTGGTAAATGACGTAAAGGCTTCGAAATTTGTTAAAAGTCTTTAATACAACGCCTGTAAAATCCACAATGTCTCAGAAAACATCTAATTCTCCTTACATTAGTTGGGCAAGGTAAATTAGAGATCACTTCAATTTTTGAAGGATCTACTTCCATACCATTTTCTTATATACGATGTCCCAAAACTATTCCTCTTGCTACCATAAATTAGCATTTCTCCGAGTTAAGGAAAAAATTAGTTTCTTCACAGCATGTCATAACTTTAGATAGATGTTCTAAACTTGATTCAAATGAAATTCTAAACACTGAAAAGTCATCCATAAAAACTTCAATCTCTTTTTCAATTAAATCATAGAAAATTGTCATCATACATTTTTGAAATATAATAGGGGCATTACATAAACCAAAGGGCATTCTTCTAAAAACAAATGTACCATAAGGACTAGTAAATGTTGTTTTCTCTTGATCCTCAAGAGCAATTTGAATTTGGTGGTAACTAGTATATCCATCCAGAAAACAAAAGTATTTATGCCCAACCAGTCTATCCAACATCTAATCTAGAAAAGGAAGTGGAAAATGGTCTTTTCTGGTGACAAGGATTAAATTTCTATAATTAATGCATATTTTCCACCATGTAACTTGTCTTATTGGTATTATTTCATTTTTTTCATTCACAATCACAGTAACTCCTCCTTTCTTAAGTACACAGTGAATAGAACTAACTCATGAACTATTTAAAATAGGGTAGATAATTCTAGCATCCAACTACCTTAAGATTTCTTTCTTAACAAATTCTTTCATGATAGGAATTAATATCCTTTGAGGATCGGCCTGAGGTTTGAAATTATCCTCCATAAGGATTCTATGCATACAAATTGAAGGGTTGATTCTTTTAATATCAGCTATTGTCCATCCAAAGGCTTTCTTATATTTCTTTAAAATTTTAAGCAAACTCTCTTCTTCTCTTTCAGTTAAATGAGAGCAAATTATAACTGACAAAGTTGAGGAATCATCTAAAAAGGCATACTTTAAATGATTAGGAAGTATCTTTAAATCAAGTTCAATAAGTTTTTCATTTGATGGACCAAAATATTCATTTTTTTCAATCATGTCCAACATTTCAAAAATTTCATGAACATAATTTAAATCTTCCTCATGAAAATCTTCAGAATCTTGTAATTCCTCCTCTTGTTTGTGCTCTAATTCTTTACTTTCATATTTTTCTTTATAAGTTGACTTGAAATGACATTCACTCAAATATTTGATAACATCAATTCTATAACATTCATTATCTTTACCTCTTGCAGGATATTTCATTGACTTTGAAATATTGAATATAACAGTTTGATTATTAACTCACATCGTCAATTCCCCTTTTTGCACATCTATCATTGCTCTGCCTGTGGCTAGGAAAGGCCTCCCTAAAATTATGGGTATCTCTTTATCTTCCTCCATATCCAATACAATGAAGTCAACAGGAAAAATAAATTGATCCACTGTCACCAAAACATCTTCTATAACCCCATTAGGATATGTGATCGAATGATCAACTAATTGCAGAGTTATAGTAGTCGGGATTATTTCTTCTAATCCCAGTCTTTTGAATATTAATAAGGCATAAGGTTAATGCTTGCACTTAAATCACATAATGCTTTTCTATAAAATCTGTCTCCAATTGCACATGGAATTGTGAAACTTCCAGGATCTATAAGCTTTTCAGGAAGTTTTTTTTGAATTATAGCGCTACACTCTTCACTAAGTGCAGTAGTCCATTATCTTCAAACTTACTCTTTCTATTGAGAATATCCTTCATAAATTTCACAGAGCTTGGCATTTGTTCTAAGGCTTCAGCAAATGGAATATTGATTGTAAACTTCTTAAATATCTCCTAGAATTTTGAAAATTGCTTATCGAAGTTTTATTGTCGAAGTCTCTGAGGAAATGGAGGTGGTGGCTTTCTAAATCAACCTTAGGTGGAGAAATAGGTCATTCCTGACCTTTCAAAGTGTCCTCTTTTGATTTTTCAATCTTTTCTTTCCCTACTTCAGTCTCTTTTTTAACTCTACCTTCCAACTCTCTTCCACTTCTCAATTGAATAGCCTGTACTTGTTCTTTAGTCTTTTCTCTAGGATTTACTTCAGTATTACTAGGAAGTGTTCCTTGGGATCTATTACTTAATTAATTGGCAATATGTCCCAATTGAATTTTAATAATTCTGATCGTAGCTCTTTGACTTTATAATTGATTTTCCATTTGTAACATCACTTCTTCAATAGACAACTTCTTCTCCTTGGAATGTGAAGTATTGTTAAAGCCTGAAGGATAGGTTGGTCTATAATAATTATTATTCCTTTGGTTGTTCTAGTTTCCAAATTGGTTTACTTGGTTATTCCCCCATTATTGATTGCTACCACCATGCTTATTGGTATTCCAACTAAAGTTTGGATGGTTTTTCCAATCTGGGTTATAATAATTGGAATATGGGTTATTAGGCATACTTATGGCATTTAAAGTTTCTGATGAAGTTTGAGAATCAACCATTTGGCCTAATGAATTTTCTTCAATCATAAGAATTAGCTGAGAAAAATTCATTCCAAATTGACCTATCTTTCTTGAAATTACAGCAACTTGATTTGCTAGCATCGCAAATGCATCATTATCATGAATGTTGGCTACCTTTTTATGATTTAACCTTTCAGAAGGCCATTAAAAATTATTAGTAGTTATTTCTTCAATTAAAGCATAAGAATCAGCAAACTGTTTAGACATTAATGAACCACCAGCAGCGGCATCGATAATAGATCTAAGAGATCCAACTAATCCATTGAAGAAGGTCTGAATTATTAACCAATCTGGTATCAAATGATGTGGACACTTTCTTAGGAGATCTTTAAAATGTTCTCATGCTTCATATATAGATTCCCCTTCAAACAGACAAAAAGATGCAATATCATTTCTAAGCTGCGCAGTCTTCAATGGTGGAAAATATTTAGCAATAAATTTTTGCTAAATCACTCCAAGTTTTGATAGATCCAGGTGCTAATTAATTTAACCAAATCTTATCCTTATCCCTCAGTGAGAAAGGAAAAAAGTCTAAGTCTGATGGCATCATCACAAACACCATCGTATTTATAAGTAGCGCATAATTCTAGAAAATTTGTAAGATATAAATTAGGATCTTTAGTTGGTGCTCCTCCAAACTGATTATTAGATGCCATTTGGATAATAGCAAGTTTAAGTTCAAATGAATTAGCAGCTACAACAGGGTGTTGAATACTACCATGATGTTCGTCCACTGTAGGGTTAGCATAATCTCTTAAAGGTCTAAATTCTTGATGGATTTCAACACTTTAATAATCATGATTTGCAATTTCTTGAATATTTTTATATTTTTCTTTATTTTTAAATTTTTTAATTTTTCTTATAGTTCTTTCTAATTCATAATCGTATGGCACAAGTCCGTCAGAACCTGAACTACGCATACACAATAATAAAATAAGATAAAATAAAACACACTAACAAAAACAAAGAAAAGCAAAAGCCTATTTTTTCTAAAATTCTTTAAATGATATTTTAATTAATTTTCCAGCAACAATGCCAAAAACTTGATCCCTGAATATTTATGCTTACGATTTTAACTTCATATTTCTTTCTAATGATATTATCTCTTTTTTTTTCAACGACGCCAAAAACTTGAATCTGAAGCAAATAAGAGATAAATTTTAATCATTTATAATATGAGATACTACGCAAGTATAGATATCATTTATCAAGTAATATAGGACTTTTTGATTAAGCCCCGAGATATCAAACCGACAGAGAAATGTCTAAAATTTTAAAGAAATAAGAAAAAGAACTTTGTATTTTTTAAAATTGATTTTGTAAAGTATGTTTTAAGATATAAAGTTTTTCAAGTTTGTTTTTTAGAATTTTTTGAATAAAATGTAAAGCAAACAACTAAAGTTAACACAAGTATAAAATAGTATGAAAGCAAATGAGAATAAAATATTTTTTTCTTCTTTGAGTGAATCAGTAATAATTATGGAATTTTATTGTGGAAGTATATAAATGTGTTGTGCCAAATAGAAGCAATTATATTCTTTACCCTTACTTGGTTCTATAAAGAATATTGGTTAATTTAAAGTTTTGAAATAAGGTAGATGGGTTAGACAGGGAAGATACTAGCCCTCACTCTAGAGTTATCTTGATTCCCTCCACCTGGGGGCTAACATCATATAATAAAATTTAAAACATCAAACCAACTTAGGGGGCTTTAGCATGTCACTCTAAATTCCTCTAATTTTACTCCCTATTAAAACATATCTTCCTGTTTATTTGCACCCAACCATATGGACTATAATTCTCACCCCTACAATTGCATGTGATTCTTTCCAATTGTTGAAACAAACAATATTGCATTAATTCTTAGATGTTCTACAACAAATTTTAACATCTTAATTGGCCTAATCAAGAAGTAAATGAAGTGCAAGATAGTGAAGTATCACAACTTCTTCCAACATTGAAATCCTATACTTCACATAACTTCCTTCCATAATTTAATAACTTCATCATTTAAATGGAAAAAGATAAAGAATACTACTCATAACTCATGGAGAAAACAAAATCACAATTTGACTTGAAAGTATAAATTATAGTGAAAACACAACAAGTGTTACTTTAAAACTAAATGTAAAACAAAGATAAAAATTTATCTAAAATCTTCTCCACAAGACTCTTGAAGTTCCTTTGAAACATTGCTTTCCCCTTACAAGACACAATAGAGGTTGGAACCCAGCTTTGTTGACTCCAAATCTCTATTCCACTCTTAATAAAAACTAGATACAAATGATAATAAAAGTGGATGAAGTGGAAAGGTGTTCTCTCAATAACTCTCTAACATAAACTTAACTCTTAACACTAACCACACCATCCAACAACAACCCTTTTTCTGATCTTCAAGTCTTCTTTTTAAAATTTCCTAAAAGGTGCGTTGGTGTATCTTTCAATCTTGTCCAGATTTAATGTATCCACCAAAGAATGTATCACTTCATTAAAAGTTACCGCCCAGAAGAAGTTAAGAAAGTTTAAACCAAAAGGTGCTTCAAAAACCCGTTGAAAATGGCACCATACTTGAGTTTATTCGTATTTTTAACTATGGCACCTATATGCCAAGCGTCTGGCGCTTAGGTGCCAGAAGCCAATTTTTTAAATCTTCAATTTTTGGTCCAAATTTGATCCTCTTTTGCTCCTTTCATCATGGTCAGTCATTTTAATTATACCTACAAGAAAAACACAAATATACCTTCCATTAAAGTGCAATAGCATCAAAAATTGGTAATAAAATGCATTTAAAAAACACTATATATTTTAGGTGTATTAGTAGGTCCTACAGAGAGGGCACAGTGGATAATCTAGAACTGAGAGCCTAGAATCTACTCAGCACTACTAATAACACATCCTGCACCAACCTTTAGACTAGCCAATATTCTTTATACCTGGACTAAAGGTAAAGAATACGTATGCTCCTATTTGTCACTACTACGTTAAATTCTAAGAATTTCATTCCTACACATTATCTAGGTCATTGCATGAGAAGGTATTCTTAATATCTCATAATTCTCCAAACCAATTTGTCAAGATAAATTATCTTTATACTTAACATTTTCATTTAGGAATAGTTATTAGAAAAAACTACTTTTATCAACATTCCAAACTAAGGTCTAATAGTATTAGACTTGAATTAGCCTAAAGCATTTCTTACCTCACTTCTTTGTGGGATCGATGCTGGGGTTTTAAAAGAAAGTCCTATATTACTCTAAACGATACGTATACTTGCATAGTATCCCTACTGTGCAAACTAATTTCTAAATTTTATAACATTTCAATTTTGCACACTAGCCCCTATTTATAAATTGGGTCAAGTTTTTGGCCATCTTTTGGAAGCTAAATTACTGCGTAATTGCGGGTCGAGTTAAGTTTTCGACGTCGTTGCCGGGAAAGCTTTGGTAAGAACATTAGGAGAATTTTAGTTAAACCTGTAAGACTTAGATTTGGAAATTAAGTATTATTATATAGTGTGTTTAATTATTTTGTGTTTATCTTTTTTTAAAATAATAATAAATAAATCTAAAAATACTAAAAATATTTTTGATATATGTCCTATTAGTTAAGTATTTAGATTTGTATGTGTAGTTCAGGTACATCAGACCTTAAGTTGTATGACTCAGATTGAGAGAGAATTTTTAGGAGGATTATGAATCAGGAAAGACTGCATGTATTTATTGTAGAAATGGCAGATCAATAATTCAATGAATATTCAGATTTGGATTATAATGCTAGGCTAAGAACCCCTATTATTTAGGGAAAATTATTGGGACAATGGACGGAAACTAACCATGAAATACAGAATCCTTATCGAGATTATTACAACCCAGGTTGGGAAAATTATCCAAATTTTAACTGGAATACTAATTTCGAAGGAGAATACCAGTTTTAGGAAGATAATCAATTTAATCAAATGTGTAATTGAAATAGTCAGGGTGATTTTAATGATGAATGTTGCTTCTTTCATAATTTTAACTTTAACCCACATAATGAGGAGAAAAGGTCACTATTATATGAGATTGTGATTCAAATGCAAAATCAATTGGAAAGTCAAGAGGTCACAATAAATAATATAGAAAACCAACTAAGGCAGATTATTAATGCAATTAACAGTTATCCTCCAGTGATTTTACTTTGTGACCAGGAGACAAATCCTGAGGAGAAGAACGGTGAACAAGATCAAGCTATCTCATTAAGTAGTAAAAGAGAAGAGGAAGATATGGTTCAAATAAACATTGAGATGCGAAATGAGGATAAGAAGAAAGAAAGACCAATGGAAGAAATTCTTTAGGAAATTGAAAAACCTATTTTATCAACCATGATAAATATAAAAAGGCCACCTCCATCATTTCCTCAGAGAATATTTATACAAGAATTAGACCAACAATTCTCAAGATTTATATAAGAATTCAGGAACATAACTGTAAATATCTCATTTGCGAAGGCCTTAGAACAAATACCTAGTATTGTGAAGTTTAAGAAGAAGGTTCTTGACATAAAAATTAAGTTTAAGGATCATGTAATATCTAGCATTATGAGTGAGATAATTTTTCCAACAATATATTCTATAGTAGTATCTCAAGGTGAAGAATTGAAAGACAACCCTAAACAAAAGAGTAACCATGTAGAATTTGTTTTCAAGGTCAGGATTATCTAGAGAGAATCCGATCAAGAATTTAGGAGATATTAAAATATCTTATATAGATTCATTTCTTATAAATTTCAAGGATAATATTAATATAAAAATTGAGGAAATTAATAGAAGAATATTGGATCTAGGAAGAAACTTGAGGAATAATAATATGAATCAATATGAAAAGGAAAAGCTAAAAAAAAAATTAAAATTCGAGGATTTTATAGGAATCCTTGGATCCGGAACAGATTGGTCGATTAATCAAGATTTGCTTAAATGGAATTTTGATCTAGGAGGAATAATTTGTTGGGCTAACGACATTAAACTGAATGCTTTATGGGAGGCAACCCAAAGTTTTTAGTGTGCTTTGATTCAGTATGGTTGAATGTCATGATTATTAGTGTTTTATTGTTTTTTCTTTAGTATGGATTGATTGCTTGATTAATGATTGGTGGATGTTTGTATTATTAACGAATTAAATTGATCTTTGTGTTTCATTATGAATTGCTCAGTTTGATTGAAGCTTGGATTGTTAGCAGTTTGATTTGATCTTTACGTGTGTCATGAGGGAGGTGATTCCTTAACTTCTTATAGATTTAACATAATTTCCTTTACTTCTTTTCTTTGAAATTTTTTTCATTAGGTAGGGTCATGAACCTATTTGATGAGTAACATATAGATGATTTTACACTATCTTTATATTTGTTAAGGTGCCTCAATTAATGGGATATGGTGATGCTTGATGTTGGTACTCGAGAGCCAACATATCATGGATAATTGTATCAGTGGGTTTAGACTATATTAAATCATTTATTATTACCCAACATTATTTTTGTGTATTGATTCCATTGGAAATCAGAAGTAAGGCAGTGAGATGCAATGAGTTAATAGAAGATTTGACCTCATTTACATTGTGTGTCTGTGTTTGTTACAACAAATTAGAGATTTGAAGAACATTGAAATATATATTCCTATGTCGATACGTGTCATGCTTGTTATGCCTTTCTTTAGTTTAATTTTATTCTGGCATGTTAAGTTTAGATTTACTTTCTATTGCAAATGGTTCTACCTTAATGAATACTTGTAGATGTTTTCGATAGACATTTCTGGTGGAGAAAATTTCTGAACTGTTTTTCTTTCTACTTATATTTTTTGTACTGAATGATATACATGTTAAAAATCAAGTTTTGGGGTAGGAAGAAAAACACAAAATTCAAATTTAGAATACTTCTTTTGAGTTTAGTATTATGGAAAGCGTGTTTTAAGCTAGATTTATTTTCATCTTCAGTCATTCTATCTTTATTATGCATGTATAAGAATTTGATAGAATGTTGTAGTTGTTGGTAAATTCCGCTTTTATTTTTCTTCCAGCTACATTTTATGGAATTGATTGCAAATATTTAAAAAAATTAAGTTTGGAGTGATGAAAGATCAATTTTCAAAACTTAAATTTTATTTTTTCTCAAGTATGCTACAAATAAATTTGATTTTTAGTTCAAAAAATGATTGTGTGTATGAAGTTGTATTAGGCTAATAAAATTTTGAATATAGAACTATGTAAGAAAGTCTGGTCAAAACTTTATAGTGATGAAGGAAAATTTCAAGATAAAAATTTTCTTAGTAAAGAGATGATTAAATATGATGTAACTATCTTTAGTAAAAAAATATTGTATTTTTGAAAAATATAGCAGAATTAGAATTTTATTATCAATACTTAAATTCCTTTTATTAGAAGTAGTTTTCAGAACTATTATGTTATTTTTAATTAAAGGATATATCAGACCTTTGCTTTTGGAAAGGAAGAATGGAATTTAAAATAATTAAAGGTCTATCCAGATATAGTAATCCTTACCATAAAGGAAAAGAAAAAAAAAAGAAAAAAAAAGAAGAAATAAAAAAAATAAGAGAAAAAGAAAAGTAAAGTATAGTATGAGAGGAAAAACTTGAGGATTAGTGCCTAATCAAAAATTGGTTTCACATCTGATCTTTTTAAATGGAGAAACTCATAAGCATAAGGATATAATATAGTGAGTATAATAATTTTGAATGAAAATTTTTAAGTTGAGAAGATAGAATGCCTAAACACTATATTTGGAAAAATTAAAAGTACTTCTGAATTAGATAGAAGCTCATATTTTCCTAATTTTTCACTTTACAAAAATTTTAAACTTTAAATTGGTCTCATTCACTAAAGTTTTTTTTCTCTAAAATTAGAATACTACATTTCAAGAACAAAATTTTAGAATCTACTAAAGAAACTCATTCACATAATTTGCTTATTTTGGTTTTGAAAGATTATAGTGTTACTTGAAGACAAGTAATGTTTAAGTTTGGGGGAAATTGATCCACCTAAAAATTACATATTTTTAATCTACATTTTGTGATCCTTTTATATGCATATTTTAATGATATTTTACTTAAAATGAGAGTACTTTGTATGTTTTTGGTTTTAGGTATAAGAAAAGGACTTTTGGAGAAAATGAAGCAAAAACGGTGCAATTAGGAGCCAAAAATAAGGAAGAAAGAAAATTATGATCTGACACATATCGATATGTCTTTCTATTCTTAATCTATTTTATATTTCTAACATGTTTTTGAATGAAATTACACTTTAAATAAAGGTTTTTTTTTCATTCTTATTTTGTATGTCTAAATGTTAGGAACAAAACACAGCTGAAATGGGGCGAGATGGAGCTGAAACAAAGCCAAACAGAGCAAAACAGTGAAGCTACCTGCAGGGTGGCGCCTAGGCGCCATTGATGATGAGAAAACGGAGCCTAGGCACTGGAATATGGCTCCTAGGCGCCAGAAATGGTTGGAGACGGTTTTTGGACGGTTTTTGGTCATTTTATGATGTTCTGGAAGTTTCTTGACGACTTGCACACCCCAAATGAGTCATTCAATCTATACACATTTGAATGAAGAGATGTGTCTCTTAGAGTGAAAGGGTGTGTCTCTTGGAAAATCTAAACTGTTGATTAGACACCACAGTTACTTTCTAGAAGATTCATTGAATGTGGCCAAATTTTTTAAGTGCTACATGAAGCAAACCCTAGACATTTTCGAAGTTCTATAAATATAGATTATTTTGTCTACCAAGAGGAGTCGTTTTAGAGTTATTTTACATACTATCCAAAGGGTGTGAGTGTGTAGAGTTTGACATAAGTATGGAGATGTAGATTTCTATATTTTTTTGAGAGATTGGTGAGGGATTTTGAGTAATATATGCAAGGAATGTACGAGTGGCACATGGATTGGCAAGAGACTTTAGTGAAGAGATTTTCTTCTTCGTTCAAAAGGAAAAACCTAAGTATTGTGTTCTTCATTTCTTTGTATTTATTGTAAATACTTTCTAGTAGATTTTCTTTGATTTAATTGAATTTTTCTGTTATTTTTTATTTAAGCTTCATAAGTAATTTCCTTTCACTCTTTTCTTTTAATATGAAGTAGTAGCATATGTAGAAAAATTATTTTTATGATAAAATTATTTTATTTTAATGTGATGAGTAATATCTCTTTCGCTTCATTTACATAACTTATATGGTAATTGATTATGTTAAAATTTGTTATAAGTGAAATTAAAACTCGGAAGAATGGTAAGTGCACTCACATTGACCGGTTGGCTTGTAAAATAGTTAGACGGCAATGCAACTTTTAAGGAAATATAATTTAATAGTATATTTCTATTAGATGCTTCTAGGTGACAAACAGTTGCATAAATTAATAGAATATTAAAGACATATGTTCCTTGTTGACACTTAATTTATGACATAATTCTATCAATTCTTTTACTTCTTATGTCATTATCTTCATTTTACTTTTCTTTTGCGATGAAATAAATGCATGTTTAGGAGTCAAGATCTACTTAGATATACTCTTATTTTATTAATGTGATGGTATTTTCCCCGGCCTTATTTTACTTTGCAAACTGATCACTTTTATTGTTAAAATTGTGGAGAAAACTTATAGAACTAACCGTGGGCTAACATTTCTTAAATAGTGAGTACCACATTTCACTTTGAAAGATCATAAGTAATCGTTTGAAGGGGAATGCAAATGGATAGGGAGACAAAATTTGACGGACGTAGAATTGAATGTTTTTAGAGTGATAGGCTAAATTTTATCAATTTGGTTTAATGTGAGGAAAAAGGATCACTGGTAGGTCCTATAGAGAGGGCACAATGGATAATTTAGAAGTGAGAGTCTAGAATCTACTCAACACTACAAATAACACAGCCTGCACCAACCTTTATACTAGCCAATATTCTTTATGCCTGGACCAAAAAGGTAAAGAATAGGTATGCTCCTATTTGTCACTACTATATTAAATTCTAAGCATTTCATTCCTACACATTATCTAGGTCATTGCACGAGAAGGGTAGTCTTTAATATCTCATGATTCTCCAAACCAATTTATCCAGATAAATTATCTTTATATTTAAGATTTTAATTTAGGAATAGTTATTAGAAAAACCACTTTTATTAACATTCCAAACTAAGGCCTGATAGTATTAGACTTGAATAAGCCTAAAGGATTTCTTACCTCGCTTCTCTGTGGGATCAATGCTGGGGTTTTAAAAGAAAGCCCTATATTACTTGAAACGATACTTAAACTTGAGTAGTAGCCCTAGTGTGTAAACTATTATCCAAATTTTACAACATTTCAACTTTGCACTCTAACCACTATTTATAAATTGGGTCAAGTTTTTGGCCATCTTTTGGAAGCTAAATTACTGCGTAATTGCTGGTTGGGTCAAGTTTTTAGCGTTGTTGTCGGGAAAGCTTCAGTAAGAACTTTAAGAGAATTTTAGTTAAACCTGTAAGACTTAGATTTGGAAATTATAGTATTATTATATAGTGTGTTTTATTATTTTTTGTTTATTTTAAAATAGAAATAATAATAATAAATAAATATAAAAATACTAAAAATATTTTTGATATCTGTCTTATTAGTTAAGTCTTTAGATTTGTATGCGTAGTTCAGGTACTGCAGACCTTAAATTATATGACTCAGATTGAGAGAGAACTTTTAGGAGGATTATGAATTAGAAAAGACTCCATGAATTTAATGTTCAAATGGTGGTTCAACAATTTAATGAATACTCAGATTTTTATTATAATGCTAGGCTAAGAACCCATATTATTCAGAAAAAATTGTTTCGACAATGGATGGAAACTGGCCATGAATTATAGAATCTTTATCCAGATTATTATAACCCAGGTTGAGAAAATTATCCAAATTTTAACTGGAATACTAATTTTGAAGGAGAATGCCAGTTTTGGGAAGATAATCAATTTAATCAAACGTGTAATTAGAATAGTCAGGGTGATTTTAATGATGAAAGTTGTTTTCCTTATAAATTTAACTTCAACCCATATAATGAGGAGAAAATCTCAAAATTAGATGAGATTGTGTTTCAAATGCAAAGTCAATTGGAAATTCAAGAGGTTGCAATAAAGAATATAGAAAACCAACTGAAGTAGATTTTTAATGCAATTAACAGTTATCCTCCAGTGATTTTACTTTGTGACCATGAGATAAACCCTAAGGAGAAGAACGGTGAACAAGATCAAGCTATCTCATTAAGTAATGTAAGAGAAGTGGAAAATATGGTTCAAATAAACATTGAGATGAGAAATGTGGATAAGAAGATTGAATGACCAATGGAAGAAATTCCTTACGAAATTGAAAAACATATTTTATCAACCATGATAAATATAGAAAGATGACCTCCATCATTTCCTCATAGAATATTTATACAAGAATTAGACCAACAATTCTCAATATTTATAGAGGAATTCAGGAAATTAACTGTAAATATTTGATTTTCCAAGGGCACAGAAAAAATACCCAGTATTGTGAAGTTTAAAAAGGAGGTTCTTGATATAAAAATTAAGTTTAAAGATCATGTAATATCTAACACTATGAATGAGATAATTAAGCCAGCAATATATCCTATAGTACTATCTCAAGGTGAAGAATTGAAAGACAACCTTGAATAGAAGAGTAACCATGTAGAATTTGTTTCCAGAATCTGAATTATCTAGAGAGAATCCGATCCAAAAATTTAGGAGATCTTAAATTATCTTATATAGATCTATTTCTTATAAATTTCAAGGATAATAATAATATAAAAATTGAGAAAATTATTAGAAGAATATTGGATCTAAGAAGAA
Organism: Papilionanthe hookeriana x Papilionanthe teres; assembly: GCA_022702705.1. Lineage (NCBI taxonomy): Eukaryota > Viridiplantae > Streptophyta > Magnoliopsida > Asparagales > Orchidaceae > Papilionanthe > Papilionanthe hookeriana x Papilionanthe teres. The sequence goes on along the minus strand of CM040430.1, from coordinate 112,113,702 downwards.
ACTTGAGGAATAATAATCTGAATCAATCTGAAAAGGAAGAGCTGAAAGAAAAATTAAAATTTGAGGATTTTGTAGGAATCCCTGGATCTGGAAAAGATTGGCCGATTGATCAAGGTTTGCTTAAATGAAATTCTGATCTAGAAGGAATAATTTGTTCAGCTGACGACGTTAAACCAAATTCTTTATGGGAGGCAATCTAAAGTTATCAATGTGTTTTGATTTAGTATGGTTGAAAGTCCTGATTACTAGTATATTATTGTGTTCTCTTTAGTGTGGATTGATCTGCTTGATTAATGATTGGTAGATGTTCGGATTATTAGCGGATTAAATTGATCTTTGTGTGTCATTATAAATTGATCAATTTGATTGAAGCTTGGATTGTTAGTAGTTTGATTTGATCTTTGTGTGTGTCATGAGGGAGGTGATTCCTTAACTTTTTATGGATTCATCATAATTTCCATTACTTCTTTTCTTTGAAATTATTTTCATTCGGTAGGGTCATGAACCTATTTGATGAGTAACATGTGGATGATCTTACACTATCCTTTTAATTGTTAAGGTGCCTAAATTAATGGGATATGGTGATGCTTGATGTTTGTGCTCGAGAGCCAACATATCAGGGATAATCTTATCCATGGGATTAGACTCTATTAAATCATTTATTATTACCCAATAATTTATTAGTGTATTGATTCCATTGGAAATCGGAAGTATGGAAGTGAGATGCGATGAGTTAAAGGAATATTTAACCTCATTTACATTGTGTGTCTGTGTTTGTTACAACAAATTAGAGATCTGGAGAACATTGAAATATAAATTCCTATTTTGATACATGTCATGCTTGTTAGACCATTCTTTAGTTTAATTTTATTCTGACATGTTTATTTTAGATTTACTTTCTATTGCAAATAGTTCTATCCTAAGGAATACTTGTTGATGCTTTTTATAGACATTTGTGGTAGATAAAATTTCTGAACTATTTTTCTTTCTACTTGTATTTTCTATACTGAATGTTATACATGTTAAAAATCAAGTTTGGGGGTAGGAATAAAAACATAAAATTCAAAGTTAAAATACCTCTTTTGAGTTTAGTATTATTGAAAGCATGTTTTCTGCTAGATTTACTTTCATCTTTAGTCATTCTATCATGATTATGCATGTATAAGACTTTGATAGAATGTTGTAGTTATTGGTAGTTTCACTTTTATTTTTCTTCCAGCCTCATTTTATGGATTTAATTGCAAAAATATTTAAAAAATTAAGTTTTGGGGGATGAAAAATCAATTTTCAAAACTTAAAGTTTATTTTTTCTCAAGTATGCTACAAATAAATTAGATTTTTTATTTTAAAAATGATTATGTATATGATGTTATATTAGGGTAATAAAATTTTAAATATTGAACTATGTAAGAAAATTTGGTTAAAACTTTATAATGATGAAGACTATCTTTAGTAAGAGATATTGTATTTTTTTAAATATATAGAAGGATTAGACATTTATTCTTAATACCTAAATTCCTTTTATTAAAAGTAGTTTTCAGAGCAATTATTATATTTTTAAGTAAAGGATATATCAGACCTTTGCTTTAGGATAGGAAGAGTGGATTCAAAATCATTAAAGGTTTGTTCAGATATTTTAATCCATGCCATAAAAAAAAGAAAAAGAAAAGAAAAGAAAAAAAACAAGAAGAAATGAAAAAGAAAGAAAAAAAAAGAGTAAAGTATAACATGGGAGGAGAAGCTTGAGGATTAGTGCCTAATCAAAAATTAGTTCCACATCTGATCTTTAAAATGCATAACATTTGAGAAACTCATAAGCTTAAGGATATAATATAGTGAGTATAATTATTTTTAATGAAAATTTTTGAAGTAGAGAAGATAGAATACCTAAACTCTATATTTGGAAAAATTATAAGTGCATCTGAATTAGAAAAGAGGTCATGTTTTCATACTCTTTCACTTTAGAAAATTGTTAAACTTTAAATTGGTCTCATTCACTAAAGAATTTTTTCCTAAATTTGAATACTACATTTCAAGAAAAAAATTTTAGAATCTTCTAAAGAAACTCATTCACATAATTTTTTTATGTTGGTTTTGAAAGATTATAGTGTTTCTTGATGACAAGTAATGTTTAAGTGGGGGAAATTGATCCATCTAAATGTTACCTTTTTAATGTACATTTTATGGTTATTTTATATGCATATTTTAATGATATTACACTTAAAAGGAAGGTACTTTGTATGTTTTTGATTTTAATTATAATAAAAAGACTTTTGAAGAAAATAAAGCAAAAACGGTGCAATTGGGAGCCAAAAATGAGCAAGAAAGAAAATTATGATCTGGCACATATCGTTATGTCTTTCTATGCTTAATTTATTTTATATTTCTAATATGTTTTTGAATGAAATTACACTTTAAATAAAGTTTCTTTTCATGTTTATTTTGTAGGTCGAAATGTTAGGAGCAAAACGGAACTGAAATGGGGTGAAACGGAGCCAAATAGAGCAAAACGGTGAAGCTACCTGCAGGGTGGCGCCTAGGCGCCCAAACTGGTGCCGAGGCGCCATTGACGAAGAGAAAAATGTGCCTAGGCACTTAAAATGGTTGGAGGCAGTTTTTGGACGTTTTTGGATGGTTTTTGGTCATTCGTATGATGTTCTGGAAGTTTCTTGACAACTTGCACACCCCAAATAAGTTGTTCATTAAATCTAGGCACATTTAAATGAAGAGATGTGTCTCTTGAGGTGAAAGGGTGTGTTTCTTGGAAAAAATGAATTGCGCCTAGGCGCCACAGTTACCCTTTAGAAGATTCGTTGAATGTGGCTAAATTTTGAAGAGAAAAAATGCATGAAGCAACCACAAGTCATTTTTGAAGTTCTATAAATATATATTATTTTGGCTGCTAAGAGGAGTTGTTTTAAAGTTATTTTACATAATATCCAAAGTGTGTGACTGTCTAGAGTTTGGCATAAGTATGGAGATGTAAATTTCTATATTTTTGGAGAGATTGGTGGGGGATTTTGAGAGATATATGTTTGGAATGTACGAGCGACACATGGATTGGCAGGAGACTTTGGTGGAGAGATTTTCTTCTTCTTTCAAAGGGAAAATGCTAAGTATTGTGTTCTTCATTTCTTTGTATTTATTGTAAACACTTTCTAGTGGATTTCCTTTGATTTAAACAAAGTTTTCTGCTATGTTTTATCTATGCTTCATAAGTAATTTCCTTTTACTCTATTCTTTTAATATGAAGTAGTGGCATATGTTAAAAAATTATTTTTATGATAAAATTATTTTAATTTTAATGTGATGAGTAATATCTCTTTCGCTCCATTTACATAACTTATGTGGCAATAGGTTATGTTAAAATTTCTTGTAAGTGAAACTAAAACTCGGAAGAGTGGTGAGTGCACTCACATTGACCGGTTAGCTTGTAAAATTGTTAGGCGGCAATGCAACTTTTAAGGAAATATAGCTTAATAATCTATTTCTATTATACGCTTCTAGGTGACAGATAGTTTTATAAACTAATAGAATATTAAATACATATGGTCCTTGTTGACACTTATTTATTACATAATTCTATCAATTCTTTTACTTCTTATGTCATTATTTTCATTTTACTTTTCTTTTGTAATGAAATAGATGCATGTTTAAAAGTCAAGATTTACTTAGATATACTCTTATTTTATTAATGTGATGGTATTTTCACTGGTTCTTATTTTACTTTGCAAACTGATCACTTGTATTGTTAAAAATTGTGAAGAAAACCTATAGACTCGACCGTGGGCTAAGATATCTTAACTAGTGAGTACCACATTTCACTTTGGAAGATCAGAAGTAATCATCTGAAGGGAAGTGCAAATAGATAGGGAGATAAGATTTGACGAGCGCAGAATCAAATATTTTTAGAGTGACAGGCTAAATTCTATCAATTTGGTTTAAAGTGAGGAAAAAGGGTCATTGGTAGGTCTTATAGAGAGGGCACAGTGGGTAATCTAGAAGTGAGGCCTAGAATCTACTCAGCACTATTAATAACACATCCTGCACCAACCTTTACACTAGCGAATGTACTTTATGTCTGGATCAAAGGGTAAGGAATAGGTTTGCTCCTATTTATCACTACTGCATTAAATTCTATGCATTTCATTTCTACACATTATATTGGTCATTGCACGAGTAGGGTAGTCCTTAATATCTTATAATTCTCCAAACCAATTTATCCAGATAAATTATCTTTATATTTAATATTTTCATTTAGGAATAGTTATTAGAAAGATCACTTTTATTGACATTCCAAACAAAGGCCTGATAGTATTAGACTTGAATTATCCTAAAGGATTTCTTACCTTACTTCTCTGTGGGATCGATACTGGGGTTTTAAAAAAAAGCACTATAATACTTGAAACGATACGTATACTTGCGTAGTACCCCTAGTGTGTAAACTATTTCCTAAATTTTACAAAGTTTCAATTTTGCACACTAGCCGCTATTTATAAATAAGGTTAAGTTTTTCGCTATCTTTTGGAAGCTAAATTAATGCGTAATTGCGGGTCGGGTCAGTCTCCCAGCTCAAATCTTATCCCTAGGCTATCACTGAGCTGCTAAACACCTTCCCCAAGTGAACACAAGCAGATTTGGGCTCACGCATGGCTACCACAAGCCTTTAAATAAGCTAACTTGTGAGCCTTCAAAGAAGAATAGACCAACATACAAGCTAAAACACTTGAACTAGCATACAACAAACTTCTTCCCCAGGACCTAAGCAATTGATCCCCCATAGAATTAGATCTTGAAACCCACTGTTCCCTTCCAATTTCTCTACCCAAAATAAGGATAATTTTTGGGTTTAAAATGAAGTCTATAAAAACTTTAAGTTAACTATTCTAAAAGCTTCCTAGAGCCATACAATGACAAGCCCAATCGAAATTGATCCTTCCCATAGGATCTAACCTACTATTCCACTTTCATTTTCCAAACCGTGGCTCACTCTGATCGAGCTCATATATAACCCTAATTTTACCTTAAATTGAATTGGGGACAAGCTCTCTGAGTTCAAGGCAAAGTTGTAGAACAAATTTAATTTAAGTTTCATCAACACAGGCCAAGGTATTTTTCTTTGGACTTAAACTGAGCTCAGTTTGATACTTCCAGAAACGAACAAATTCACTCCCCTAACATCACCGTATGGATGGGTTCCTCATCTTCAGATGAAGTTATAGGAACAAAAATCACTTAAATCCATCAAGAATAGAGTGATATTTTATTCCTAAACTATGAACTGCTTGCGAGTTAGACCAGACGAAAGGAGACAAACAAATGTCATCCGTTTTTGTGTTTTGAAATGGACGGCTCTCATTTAATCCCAACCGAACCTGTGTTCTAAGCCCCGCAGCGGATCAGCCGCATTTTGACGCATCCAAAGAGATGTGACGTCATTTGGTTGTTTCATTTTAATAAGGATTTAATTAAGTCCAGATTAACCTTAAACTAATCAAAAATCCATATCTTGAGAAATAAAAAGAAATATATATATAATTAAATACCACTGAATTCAGGACAATGAGAGGAATATTGTGGAAATGAAATCATGCATTAAGGAGTTATATTTAATTTTTAATTAATTAAATACTCTCTTGATTAATTTAAATTAAAATTTTTTTATAAATAAGAAAAATATGAAAATTTTAGGGATAAAACTTTAAGTCCTTATGAACATCCTCTGATTTTTCTAAGGCTAGGAAAATTCTTTATGATAGGTTTTCCTAATTACTATTAAATTTTGTAATTATTTTGAATAATAATTATAAAATATCATAAATTAAGAAATTAGATAGGAAATTGGTTAAGAACCTTAGGGTGATAGACTTAAACCCTAAAATGACAAACCTTAGCCTTTTGAAAATTTAAAATGACATTTTTGTTTTGGGTTCAAAATAATTAATTATGAATTTATATTTAAAACCCTTAAAATCTTTTAAGACTCAAATTATCTCATTCTACATTGGATTAAGTGAATTATGAGTCTAACTCAAATAGACTCAAACCAAACCCTAATTAGGTCTAAGACACAAATTAGACCAAATTAAACCCATTAAAACTTAATCAAATTAAGTATAATACCATAAACCCTAATTACGTCGAAGACACCAATTAGATCTAAATAAACCATATTAACATTAATTAAATTCGGTTTAATACCATTAACTTTAACTAGATCAAAGCCACCAATTTGACCTAATTATACCATGTTAAACCTTAACAAAATTAGGTTTAAGACTCATTATTAGGTCTAAGACACAAATTAGACCTGATTAAACCCATCAAACCTTAACCAAATTAGGTTTAATATCATAAACCCTAATTAGGTTTAAGAAACCAATTAGACATAATTAAACCATATTAAACCTTCATTAAATTAGGTTTAATACCATAAAGACTAATTAGGTCTAAGGCACCAATTATACCTAACTAAACTAAATTAAACATTAATCAAATTAGGTTTAATACCATAAACCCTAATTAGGTCTAAGACACCAATTAGACAAAATTAAATCCATTAAACTTAACCAAATTAGGTTTAATATCATAAACCCTAATTAGGTCTAAGACACCAATTAGACCTATTCAAACCATATTAAATCTTAATCAAATTTGGTTTAACGCTATACCTTAATTAGTATAAGTCACGAATTAGACCTAATTAAATCATATTAAACCTTAATCAAATTAGGTTTAATACCATAAACCCTCATGAGGTCTGAGATACTAATTAAACCTTATTAAACCCATTAAAACTTAACCAATTTAGGTTTAATACCAAGAACACTAATAAGATTTAAGACACCAATTAGACCTAATTAAACCATATTAAACATTAATCAAATGAGGTTTAATACCATGAACCTTAATTAGGTCTAAGACATCAATTATAACTAATTAAATTTATTAAAACTTATATAAATTAGGTTAAATACCATAAACCCTAATTAGGTTTACGACACAAATTAGACCTAACTAAACCCTGTTAAACCTTAATCAAATTAGGTTTAATACCATAAATACTAGTTAGGTCTAAGACACCAATTAGACCTAATTAAACCCTTTAAACCTTATTCAAAATAGGTTTAATACCATAAACCTTAATTAGGTCTAAGACACCCATACACCTAATTAAACCATATTAAACCTTAACCAAATTAAGTTTAATACCATAAACCCTAATTAGGTCTATAACACCAGTTAGACCTAATTAAACCATATTAAACCTTAATCAAATTAGGTTTAATACCATAAACCCTAATTAGGTCAAAGACACCAATTAAACCTAATTAGACCATATTAAACCTTAATCAAATTAATTTTAATACCATAAACCCTCATTAAGTCTAAGACACCAATTTGACCTAATTAAACCCATTACCTTAACCAAATTAGGTTTAATACCATAAACACTAATTAGGTCTAGGACACAATTAGACCTAATTAAGCCATCTTAAACCTTAACTAGACTAGGTTTAATACCATAAACCTTAATTAAGTCTAAGACACCAATTAGACCTAATTAAACCTATTAAACCTAAATTAAATTAAATTTAATACCATAAACCCTAAGTCTAACACACCAATTAGTCCTAATTAAACCCATTAAATTTTAGCCAAATTAGGGTTAATACCATAAATCCTAATTAGGTCTAGGACACAAATTAGACCTAAATAAACCATATTAAACCATAATCAAATTATTTTTATTACCGTAAACCCTAATTAGGTCTAAGACACCAATTAGAATTAATTAAACCCATGTTAAACTTTAATCAAATTAGGTTTAACAGCATAAACCCTGATCAGATCTGTGACACAAATTAGATCTAACAAAACAATGTTAAACCTTAATTCAATGATGTTTAATTAACCATAACCTAATTAAACTAAATTGTAAAATTCTAATTAATCAATTAAACCTTACCTAAATTAGGTTTATTTAACCTTAACCTAATTAGACTTAACCACAATTAAGTCTGATTAATTAAACCTTACATAAATTAGGTTTAATTAACTTTAACATAATTAAGTTCAACCATAATTAAGTTTAATTAATCAATAAAACCTTACCCAAAGTAGGTTTAATTAAAGTTAATCTAATTAGACTGAACCGTAATTAAGACAAATTAATCAATTAAAACTTACCCAAATTAGATTTAATTAACCTTAATCTAATTAGGCTTAACCCTAATTAAGTTTAATTAATCAATTAAACTTTGCCTAAATTAGGTTTAATTAACCTTAACCTAATTTGACTTAACCGTAATTAAGTCTAATTAATCAATTAAACCTTACCCAAATTATGTTTAATTAACAACAACCAAATTAGATTTAATCAGAATTAAGTCTAATTAATCAATTAAACCTTACCCATATTAGGTTTAATTAACCCTAACCTAATTAGACGTAACTATAATTAAGTCTAATTAATCAATTAAACCTTACCAAATTTGATATATCTTGCCTTAACTAATTAATCAATTAAACTTTACCCAAATCAAGTTTAATTAATTTTAACTTATACTTAGGCTCAACCAAATTTGAACCTAAGTCAAACTTAAACCATTTAGGTTCAACGTAGATTGAACCAAATTTTAACTTATACTTAGGTTCAACCCAGTTTGAACATAAGTCAAACTTAAACATTTTAGGTTCAACATACATTGAACCTAACTTTAACTTATATTTAGGTTCAACCCATATTGAACTTAAGTCAAATTTCAAAGTTAGGTTCAATCTAACTTGAACCCAAGTTAACTAAAACTTAAGTTCAACCCATATTGAACGTAAGTCAAATATGTAACTTAGCTTCAACCTAACTTGAACCCAAGATAACTCTAACTTAAGTTCAACCCATATTGAACTTAAGACAATTCTATAACTTAGGTTTAACTTAACTTGAACCCAAGTCAACCAAACTAAGATAAAACTAAGTTCAACTCAAGCCAAACCTTTAGGTTCAACCTACATTGAGCCTAACTCAACCAAACTTCAGGTTCAACCCAAATTAAACTTAAATCAATAAAACTTTTACGTTTAATCCAAATTGAACCAAAATCAAATCAAACTCTTAGGTTCAATCCAACTTGAACTTAAATCAAATTAAACCATTAGAATTTAGAAGTCCTACTTACATTGGACTTAGAATAATTTCAAAAACTAAGGTTTAATTCATATTGAACCCAATCTAACTTTAGATCCTACTTACATTGGATCTAAACCAAATTTAAATTCTACTTACATAGGATTTAAATCAACTTGAAGTCCTACTTACATTAGACATAAAATAATTTCAAACCTTCAGTTCAATTCATATTGAACCTAAGCTAACTTTAGACTGTACTTACTTTAGATCTAAACTAACTTTAAATCCTACTTACAAAACATTGAAATCAACTTTAAGTCCTACTTGCATTGGACTTAGAATAATTTTAAACCTTAGGTTCAATTCATGTTGAACCCAAACCAACTTTAGATCCTACTTAGATTGGATCTAAACCAAATTTAAAACCTTCTTACATTGGATTTAAATCAACTTTAAGTCCTATCAATATTGGACTTAGAACCATTTTAAACTCTTCAGTCAATCCATATTGAGCCTAAATGAACTTTAGGTCCTACCTGAATTGGATTTAAAGCAATCCTTAACCTTAGGATCTACTCACATTGAACCCGAAACTATAGGTTTTATCAGCATAGAACTTAAATAACCTCAAATCTTGAGTCTTACCAAGGTTAGACTTAAAATTAACTTTGAGTTCAACCCAAATTGAACTTAAAAAGAAATTAATCTTTGGTTTTAACTAAATTGAGTCCAAACGACATTAACCTTCAGATTCTAGTTATGTTGGTTTTAGGTTTTACCAACGTTAAACCTAAATCAAACATCAAATCCAAAGCAAATGACATCATCAACATAAGAATTAAAATAAATCACAGGCATAAAGATAAAATCCACTTTAAAAGAGATTAAAACTTAAATTTGAATCTAACATATCTTCCAAACAAATCACAAAATGATCTGAAATAATGAAAAAAATAAAAACGAATAACAAAATAAAGTCAGTTAATAAATTGTAAATAACCTAAAATTTTCCAACTCCTAAAAACTGACAAAAATACATTAAAACATGAGTGAATTCTTAGTGAGCAATGATCACCAAATGCAACTTGAACCTCAACATTCTTGATCTACAAAGATTTATTGGATGATGAAATCCTGGTTGTTGACAGGAGTCTTCCGGTCATGGTTTAAACACCTTTCGGACTAAGTAGATCAAGGCATCCGATGACCTAGGGACGACAGAGCTACAGACATCTTGACTTGGTTTTCTAAAAATTAAAATTTAATAAAAAATTTAAGAAATAAAATGAACATTTATTTTGTAAGAATAACTCTGAAATTATTTTTCTTGTAGGTTGAAAACAAGTTCCGTTTAGATTTACTTTACATGTTATTAAGATGTGCTAAATCTACTTTACAGGGCGACATTCTGAAGATGGAACAAACAAATAAAAAAATGACATAAATGGCATTAAAAAAAAAACTAAAATGATATAATTAAGAAAAACAACAAAACAAAGCCTAAACTTTTAGGATAAACACCAAACAAATAACAAACTATAAGATAAAATGATAATACAATGACAAACAACAAAACAAAATTGACATAACAAATGACACTAACAAATTCAAACCTTTAGGGCAGTACATAACACTTAGAAACATATTAGCCCAAGGATTAAACATTTATGTTTCTTTCTTTGATCTTGAAATTTCATAGAAAATAAGTGTTAACGAAAAGTAAGAGTTTTCTTAGATAATTCTAATTGTCTAATATGTAATTAACTATAGGAGCTTGCTCTTATAAAAGATTTAAGAACTCAGGATTTATATCACACCAAGAAATCTCTGGTTATCAAAATTTTACATGTGATCCTCCTCATATAAAAATTTCTAAAATAAGGCGTTCTAGAATCCCCATTCATAAGGATTATCACTGACATTTATTATTCCACTTTTTTCTATTTTATCAGCCCCTTTTTTCTACAAATTTTTTAACATTCAAGGATCGTTTACATGATCCGAAGAAATAAGAATTTTGAAGATAGGGTGGTATTATAGAAAAAAGAGTGGCGACTCCCTCAAACAGTGACATTGATATTTCACACGTCATACTGACACCGGAGAATCTCGGCGGCGACAGACCGACAATAAGCCGGGATCCCACAACTCTGATTGCCACCAGCTAAATTTAGGGATATCATTCTATACCATATCGCAAGAGGTGTGGCCTCAATTATACTTGATATAAATGATCGCCTTGACCACAGGAAGTTCCTCCTTCGTTCAAGTTGAGCTGAAAATTGCACTAGCTATAAACTAGGCTAAAAGGTCTCTTAGGTTGGTGTAGAGAGAGACTAGAAGCTCGGGAAGCCTCAATTTTGATTGAGGAATCATTATAGAGGTCTTGAGAAGATTGTCGGAGGGATAGATTTGAGTTTTTGTAAGCTGATATCAGGGCATAATTTTGCCTTGGATTTCAATGGCAAAATTGTGGTTTCCTAGTGGTGGAGATGGCCTAGGGATGGTGGTGATGAAATTCCTAGGTCAGGGGTAATCTTTTTTTGTGTTGAGAGGAAATGGTTTCAAGGGCCACTTCTTAGGGACCTTGGTGTAGATTGAAGTCTCTCAGGTTCCTTACTTATATAGCCATGGGAGAGGTTGGAGGAGCTTGGCTGGGCAGCTCCTCAGAGCAAATGAAAATAATTTCCAGAGACTTTGAGCTGCGGAGGAAACCTTTGCCAAATTTCCATGCATTGGTCATGGTGGTGCCAATGGGAATGAAGGAGGCATGGGAGAAGGCTTAGGGTGATTGGGGAGCTCTTTGGTTGGTGGCTATAACCAGGTTTCGTCTGGTCTTAGCTCCCCATGACCTGTTTTAACCTATCCAAAGATGGATAAAAGGATCCACAACCAAGGTGCCATGTGGCCTCCCCCATGGTGAAGTGTGTAGTTTTGTTCTCCAATGCTTGGAGTTGACTTGGGTTGTCTTGTAATGTCACCCACATGTCATGGTGGGTTGGTCTTAGGTCATAGGTGATGCACCAAAAATATGTTTGATTATTCATGTATATTTTTTTACTTATTTTTTGTGATATTGCACTTTACTAGAAGGTATTATTCATGTTTTGTTGCAGATATAATGATTTTAGGTAAAAGGATCAAAAAGAGGTGAAAAGAAATGAATTTGGAGCAAAAAAAAGGCAAAAATCAGATTTTTTGGAAGTTTGGCACAGACGATACTTTAACCAGTACCAACAGCGTGTTTTTCCAGAGAGCCCAGAATTAAAAGTCGGAATAGCGCGCCGACGGCACCCTATTGCCCGTTGAAGGTGCCCAATGTTGGTTCAAGCCAGATTCAATGTATTTGGATGCTTTCTGATAGGATTTTTGAGGCAACTCTTGGAAAATTTGTTCCTAGGCAAATTTAAACTATTTTGGGCGGCAGAAATGTCAGTGTGGAGTCAGTGTAGAGTCAGTATGGAGTGTGTGTGAGTGATGGGGATGTCTTTAGAGAGTGTTTAGAGTCTAGGGTTTAGTGTTGTATTGTGAGAGTTTCTTCTCAAAAGAGTTGTAGGAGGAGAGGGAAAGTGAGAGATTGCTTCTTCCCTACTATTTTAAGAGGGAATTTTGTGTTGTTGTAAAGAGAGAAGGAGATCCAAGGGAACTTCAAGAAATTTTCTTGGAGAAGGTATGATAAGTTGTATTTCCTTCTTACTATTTTTTTGACGTTGCTTCTATATATAAAATCTTTGTTGTGTCATATCTTCTCCATGAATCTGAGTAGATTTCTTTGTCTTTCTCCTTGCAATCATAAATGGTGATGTAATAAGTTAGGTTGGATGTGTCATACGAATGAATAGAAATTGTGATGATTTTCTACTTCATTCTTAATTTACTTTCGATCTGGCCAATTGATTTGTTAAAATATGTTGTAAAACATACGAATCAAAAGGGCTACGCTTTCTACAACAAAAGTGGAGATTACATTCAAAATCCATGGATGGTGAAGATCATGGGGGTTAGATTCAAATAAATAGAGAAATATGTTTATTAGGCGTATAATTAGAGATTTTATAGTGACATATTAAAATCCCTAATTTGGTCTTAATGTTTGGAAACCCAAACGAGAGTTAGCCTTAAGAAAAAGGGAGGTGGGAGCTTTGGAGTGAGATTCAGTATCCTCCCAGCCTAACCACGGATTTAGGGACTACAGTTAGGATTATCCAATGTTCTTTATAGCACTCGGAAGATGGTAAATATTAGGAATTCTCTTCTTTAGCACAATAAAAATATTGAAATAATCTATAATATTCACTTACCAAAATATTATTGTAAGGGGAAGGACATTTTTTCTAAATTTGAACCTTGCATTACAAAAACTTATTATAGTAGTAGTTACTTTAATTTGAAGTTTAGATAGTACTTTAGCAAATTTTAAAATTCTCTAGCTTGATTAAACTGTAGCATTTGTAATAAAACATAAGTGCTTTGCAAATTGAATTTTGAACTTTTGTGCTACGCTATAAGGTTTGTTTCCTCCCTATGGAATCGATAACTAGGACTCCGCTAGAGCCCTGTATTATTTGAACAATGTGTATACTTACATATAGATAGGTTGCTACCTTATTAAACTGATTTTATTATGTGTCTGAATTGAAATTATTTATGAAAATTTACTACTTCTTATTTGTTGCAGCCACGCCGGTCAATAGGTAATACATTAAGCATGAGCTAAGGGTTTCATGTGCCCTGAGATTTAGGATGGATTTTATCGTTTTAGGCTTAGGTTAATGGGTTGGATTTATCCCAATGCCTTGCCAAAATTAGACTTAATTAACCTTTATACCGTAATTAGGTCTAACCATAATTAGACTTAATCAAACCATTACCCTTACCTAAATTAAGCTTAATTAATCTTTAAACCCTGATTAGGTCTAACCCTAATTAGACATAATTAAACCTTTAAACATTTCCTAAATTAGGCTTAATTAACCTTTAAATCCTAATTAGGTATAACCCTAATTAGACCTAATTAAACCCTTAAGCCTATAAATTAGGCTCAAGTAAGCCTAAACCCTAGTTAAGTTTAAACCACATTAGACTTAATTAATCTCTTAAGCCTTATTTAATTAGGCTTAAGTAACCTTAGATCCTAACTAAGTTTAACCATATTAGACTTAATTAATCCTATTAATCCTTTCTTAAATTAGGCTTAAGTAACCCTAAACCCTTATTAAGTATAAACCACATTTGACATAATTACTCTTTAAGCATTACTTAATTAGGCTTAAGTAACCTTAAATCCTAATTAAGTCTGAACCACATTAGAATTAATTAATCCTCCCAAAACTTATTTAAGTTAGGCTTAAGTAACCCTAATCCCTAATTAAGTATAAACCACAATAGACTTAATTAATCTCTTATGCCTTGCCTAATTAGGCCTAAGTAACCTTAATACCTAATTAAGTCTATACCACATTAGACTGAATTACTCTTCTTCTACTTAAATTAGACTTAACCTTAATCCCTAATTAGTTTTAAACACAATAGACATAATGAATCCCTTGAGCCTTACTTAAACCTGGCTTAAGTCACTCTAATCCATGATTAAGTCTAAAATATATCAGATTTAATTTACTTAAACATTAGGTTCAACCCAAATTGAATCTATGTCACCCTAAACATTAGGTTCAAACTAGATTAAACCTAAGTCACTCTAAACCTTAAGTTCAACCCAAATTGAACCTAAGTCATCCAAAACTTTAGATTCAAACCAAATTGAACCTAAGTCACCTTAAATCTTAGGTTCAACCCAAATTGAACCTAAGTCACCCTAAACCTTAAGCTCATCCCAAATTAAACCAAACTCACCCTAAAACTTAGGATCAACCCAAATTGAACCTAAGTCACCCTAAACCCTAGGTTCAACCCAATTTCAACCTAAATAACACTAAACCTTAGTTTCAACCTAAATTGAACCTAAGTCCTCGTAAATCTTAGGTTCAACACCAAATTGAACCTAAGTCACCATAAACCTTAGCTTCAACCCAAATTGAACTAAGTCACCTTAAACATTAGGTTCAATCCAAATTGAACCCAAGTCACCTTAAATCTTACTTTCAACCCAAATTGAACCTAAGTCAACTAAAATCTTAGGTTCAACCCAAATTGAACCTAAGTCACCTTAAATCTGAGGTTCAACCCAATTGAACCAAATCACCCTAAATCTGAGGTTCAACCCAAAGTGAACCTAAGTCAACCTAAATCTTAGGTTTAACCCAAATTGAATCTAATTCACCTTAAATCTTAGGTTTATCCTAAATTGAACCTAAATCACCCATGTTTAACCCAAATTGAACCTAAGTCATGCTAAGCCTTGGGTTTGACCCAAATCGAACCTAAATCCCCTTAAACTTTAGGTTCAAAAAAAATTGAACTTACGTCTTACCCTTTAGCTTAGGTTCAACACAAATTGAACCTAAGTCATCCTAAGCCTTGGGTTCAACCCAAAACAAACCTAAATCACTTTAAACTTTAGGTTCAACCAAAACTGAACCCAACCCAAAGCATAAACTGTCTGTTAGCTTCAACCTACATTAAATCTAAAACATATGTCTAATCAACATTAGACTTAACCAAACTTCTTTAGGTCTAACATAAATCAGACTTAGACTCTAAGTCTAACTTGTATTATAAATAACAAAACTTCCTTAGATCCAATACACATCAGTCCTAATCTCTAAGTCTGACTTATATTAGACTTAACCAAACTTCCTTAGGTCCAACCTACATTGGACTTAAACCCTAAGTTAACCTACATTAGACTTAACCAATTCCTTTTAAATTTAACCCTAAGATGAACTTAAAATTGATGATTCAATTCACATCTAAATTTGACCTACAAATAAATCGACAAAAAATTCAAAAATAACGAAACATAAAATTCATATCGAATTACAAATGACTTAAAATGCATATGAAAATACACTAAAACTTAAACTTCAACCTTAAAATGTAATCCAGTTTGAGAAGATATTTTGGAGGAGGTAAACCGTGGTTGCTAATAAAATATCTTCCAATCATTTGTGACTAATCAAACAGTAAAGTTAATGGCCATGAATGATAGAATCATTGGATCTTGTTCGGGACATTCCAAACAAAATAAAAATAACAAAAGGATAGAACTTCAACGATTAATAAAACTTAAACAACCTATAATTTTCAACCCTTAAAATCTGAAAAAGACACTAAAACTTAAATGAAACCATAATGAACAAAGATCATCGAATGCAACTTGAACCCAGTGTTAAGATCTCTGAAGATCTCTTAGATGATGCAATTTGTGGTTGCTAACAAGAATATTCCGGTCTTAGTTTAAATACCTTTCGGACTAAGTAGATCAGAATACCCCGTTGAACCCGGGACGACGGAGCCATAAACATCTTGACTGGTTTGTTTTAAAATAAAAAATTCAACCAATTAAATGGACAATTTTAGATATAATAATAAATTTATTTTTTAGGATTACTAAAGACACAAGGCAAGTTGCGCTTCAGATTCACTTTACATATTATTTGGATGTTGACACGCCTAAAATATATACGTTTTTTGCTATATCATTTTACTTATTTTTTATGATATTGCACTTTAAAGGAAGGTATTTTGTATGTTTATTGGCTTTAGGTACAAGAAATGGTGATTGGAGCAAAAGGAAGCAAAAATGGTGCAATTTGGAGCAAAAACGAGCAAGAAATGAAATTCTGCCCTGACAACTTTCGATAAGTCTTTCGATGCTTAATCTCTTTTACACTTCTTGCATATTTTTGAATGAGATTACACTTTAAAGAAAGGTTGTTTTTATGCTTATTTTGTAGGGCTATCTGTTACGAACGCAATGCAACTGAAATGGGGCGAAACGGAGCTAAAACGGAGCCAAACGGAGCGAAACGGTGGAGCCGCGCAGTAGCCTGCTCGCCGACGGCAAGATTTTGCCGAGACCACCGAAAAATGGCCAAAAAGGCCGCCGACAGCGGCCTCGAACCCGCCGACAGCGGCCCGGACGACCATGAACCGACATTTGGCGGTTTTGGGCCAATATTCGACGTATTTGGATGCTTTTTCGAAGGGGTGCTTAAGGAGACTCTTGAAAATTCGTCCACACTCTTTAAAAATGGTAAATTTATGTTAGAAAAAGGAGAGAAACAATAGAGAAAAGGAGAGAAAAACTTAGAGGAATGTTTAGGATTCTTAGATTAAGAGTAGAAATGTAGATTTCTACCCTTTTGGAGAGATTGGAGAGGAGATTTTGAGAGAATTTGTAAGGGAATTCGCTAGCATTGCATGGATCGTCGGGAGACTTTATGGGAGAGATCTTCGTCTTTCTTTCAAGGGGAAAAGCTAAGTATTGTTCTTCATTATCTTATAATTTTGTAAACATTTATTTAGTGTTTTTGCTTTGGTTACATGAAGTTTCCGTTGTGTTTTCTTCGCGCTTTGCGACATATCTCTCTTACTTTTTCTTCTTCTTTGAAAATAGTGGCATGAGAAGATTATGTCATTATTTTCCTTTTATTTTTCTTTTGTAATGAGTAGAAATCATATTTAGGATTTTGTGATGCATGGTAGAAGTAAATTTAATTATAAATGTGATGGTTTTTACTTGCACTTAATTTACATTGCAATAAGGGCCCATTGTAGTGTTAAAATTCGTTGTAATTGCATTGTCTCGAAAGGGCGGTGTAATTCTCAACAAAGTGAAACCACATTCAAATTCCATGGATGGTGATGTTCATGGAAGTTTAATGCAAATAAATAGGGAAATATAATTATCGGGGTAGAATTGGAGATTTTAGAGTGACAGGCTAAAATCCTCAATTCGGTCCTATCGTCTGGGTGCTGAAGTGTAGATGTTAACCCTCAGGCGAGGGGAACGGGGGAGCTCCAAAGTGGCAATCGGTATCCTCCCAACTTATGCCGCAGATTCGATAACCAAGCATAGGATTAGCCAATGTTCTTTATGCTCGACTAAAAGGTAAAGAATAGGATTGCTCCTATTCGCACATACAATATTTAATGTATCTCATTCCTATACATTATCTATTTCATTACATAAGAATAGTAGTTTTTAAAATCTCAAAATTCTCCAAACCAACTTATCCAAAAAGGGTTATCTTTAGAATTATTATTTGCATTTAGATATAGCTACTATCTTTACGTTTAACACTTGCATTTAGGAATAGCTGCTAGATAAACACAATCTTAATCGATATTCCAAACTAAAGACTATTAAGTAGTAGATTAGAATTTGTCTAAAGACTTTTACTTCACTTCCTCGTGGGATCGATACCTGGGTTTTTAAAGAAAACTCTATATTACTTGAAATGATACGTATACTTGCGTAGTACCCCTAGTGTGTAAAATATTTTCTAATTTTTATATCATTTAAAAGTTTGCACACTAGCCGCTATTTATAAATCGGGTCAAGTTTTTTGGCCATCTTTTGGAAGTTAATTTACTGCGTAATTGCTGGTCGGGTCAGATGTGCTAACTTTATTTTGTAGAAAAGACATTCTAAAGCTTGGATGGTGAATCTCACGACAACAAACTAAAATAACAACAACCAAACAACAACGATAAAACAAAACAATAACAAAAAAACAAACTAACAACATAACAAAACAACGACTATAAAACAAAACAGCATCAACAAATAACAAAACAAAACCAAAATTTTAGGGTAGTATTTGTTCTTTAAAAATTTATAACCCTAAGGAATGAACATTGGCGCTTCTTTCCTTGATCGTTACACTTAAATTTTTCTTCAAGTACAAATGTTAACCTTAATCGGAAGTTTTCTTAATAGGTCTTAATCATTTAAGATGTAATTAACTATAGAATCTTGCTCTTGAAAGAGAATGAGAAACTCAGAATAGTTATTACACCTAAATCTCTAGTTACGAAATTCTTCATGTGGCTCTCTTTATATGAGTATCTTTGGAGTTAAACGCTCTTGTGATCTCATTGCAATGATTGTCATAATGAATTATTCCCACACTTTTCTTTTATCTGTTTTTCCATCTTCATTTGCCCTTATTCCTTCCTCCTCCAAATTTCTTAAAATCTTGAGATTATTAGTATGATCCGGGAGGAGTTATTTGGAGACTAGAGCAATGTACTGGATAAATAAAGTGGCCGACTCCTTCACAATAATCAACAATAATGACAGAGAATTGGTGGCGATGTCGATGATAAGTTCGGTGGCGACAAACGCATTTGGCTGCAGGCTGCATAGTGTGTTTTTTTTTTTGTGAGGGGTTTTAGCGCGTGAACAATTAACCGACACATATTATTGATTTTGTAGGAGCTCAAAAAAAAAAAATTAAAAAATGAACGTTTTGTATTGCATTATCAAAATAAGGATATGTTTAGAACCATTTTCATACTATTTTAAATTCGGACTAAACATTTTTGGAGCATAAAACCTACTTTTTGTAACATAATTTCCTAAAATACTAGCTTTTGGAACAAAAAATTATTACTCAAGACTTTGAAAAAAAAAATTCTTTTGCGAATTACTTGAAAAAAAAAATTTGCTTTCGCAATCAACTTTCTATTAACCGCAACTCTCACAAATGGACCTCATTCATTAAAAATTCTTCAATCTCCTCTTTGCTATAATTTGAATCGATAAAACTTACCATATTCATTTGTATTGAAAGCTTTAAAACAAATTAGCTATGTAACTGTTAATCTTGCCATAATAACTTCCAGAATAAATCTCACAGTATTATCATTGCACGATAGACAACAGAGAGAATTGACTTAACTGCATTCATCTTATACTGCCGTGTTTTTAACACAATATAAAGAAATAGACACCGCGACGTTTATCATTAATTGAAATCATAGAGCACAATAGTTGTAATTGGAATCAAGCAAACAAACCCTTAGGGAAAAGATAACATGTAGACCAACACAAGTCATCAACAACACCAATTTTGAGAACTGTTATTAAAGCAAGCAAACGTTATTAGACTAAGAAAACACGACGAGAAATCAACAAGCACTAAATATCGCACTTTCATTTCCTCATCACAGGCGCCTGCAAATGGTCACTCCATCACCGATGCTGACCTGCGACAGCTCAACCCTCGAATCCGCTGCCAGCTGCTTGTTTAGCTGGAGGATGCTCTCTAGGCAATGGTTGATAAATTCTGGATACTCCGGCTTCGGTGGGCCGGTAACGGTTCCCAACCAGAGCGTGTTATCATACAGAATCAGACCATTAACTTTGACGAGCTTCAGTAACCTTTCATGGTAATTGTGGTAGTTAGACTTGTCAGCATCAACAAATGCAAAATCAAATAGATCTTCTTCCTTTGTCTGCAGTTATTTTAATCAGAAACAGAAGCAGGTTTTAATCTCGCGGGGACTTGAATCATAATAATGCAAACAGTAAAGAAGTTCAATATAGAGTCTGTTTTCCAGCTTTTACTCAAGCGGATGATTTCTTACATATGTCAATACATTTTACAAGTTGTATTACTAATTTATTACGTTAATGAATGTGATTTGATTCAAAGGAATAGGGAATCATGTAAGATTACTTGAGAAACAACCCTCAGCAATAAGAAATTATTGCGTACATAGTACACACGCAGTTCTGCGTGACTACTCCAAATACCCCCCAAATACATTCATAATAACTGATGAATAACATTGAAATGAGAGTATTATAGGTTATTTCAGTGTTATTTGAGTTTACCTCACAAAACTTTGAATAAACCCAACAACCTATCAATAACCTCTTTATAACCCCAAAATAGAGGTTATTCAATGGTTATTATGCACATAACACTGCGTGCATATTCCGTACGCAATAATAATATAGCTGGTGTGATAACCAAGTCAACTAAACAAATTAAAGGAAGATATACAGTTGGGCAGGGTAAATCTGAAATTAAATGACCACTTGGTGCTTAATCCATAGATAATTCAAATTAAGCCGACTCTAAATAAGGAAAAAAAAAATTTACCTCCTCAACCAATTTGTCAAGGGCAGGAAGTGCTTCAGACTCAATGAATTCAATCTTGTTTTCTACTCCTGCTTTCTGGATGAAAGGTAAGCCTATCTCATAGTATGATCTATCGATATCGATCGCCGTTATCTGAATGAAAATTAAAAATCTCCTGGTTGCTCAGTTATATAACACTCTAAAAATATATTTTTAATATCTATTTGAGTTAATAACTTGAAATATTTCATCAGTAGTTATGCAAATATATGATGAGCTGAAATATTGGGTAGCCAATGAGTATGTTTTTATCCCACTGAGTTGGGTCGACTACATGACTATAGATCTGTGTGGGGGCAGCTCTAGCTATTTAAACGAGCAGCTGTGAAGCTGCTGAAGAAAAAATTGTTGTTCAAAAAATTGTGATGGCTATTACATTTTTTTTTAAGTAACGCCACAACTTTCTAACTGTCACAAAAGGTGATTAGATTTGTTGGGAAAAACACAAGTTTTAGCTTTTTTTTTAGAATGCAGATAAAATTCAGTTTTGCTCCACTGAAAATATTACGGTGTAGGAACTGCACCACCGTCTAAAACAAATCTTTATGAAATCTTAAAAAAATAAAAATAAAAATAACTGGTCAATGGCTCTTGCTTCATTTTTTAATTTTTTTAGAGTAAGGCAAAATCATCCATCCAACTTAAGGACAAAAGATAAAAATACACGTAATTTGTTACAAATGTATACAACCATTCATAATACAAATGTAGCACATCACATCCTCCCGTAGCAAGGAGGGAGTATCCAAATTCATGACATTTGTCTTGTGAGAATATTAATTTATTTTATAATTATAATGATTTTTATTTGATTATTTGTCAACTTCAAATAAATATCTTTAAATGAAGGACATAAAGTAAAAATTGAGTAAGAAGATGAATTTCACCTTTCCATCTTCGGGTAAGGCTAATGCCGTAGTCAGGAGGGAGTAACCCGTAAAAACACCAATTTCTATGGTTTTTTTGGCGTTCATCACCTTGATCAATAAAGAAAGAAGTAGCCCTTCATCAGGGGGCACACCCATCACAGCCCTGCCTTCCCCAAAATTTAGTTTAATAAAGACAAAAATAAAGCTTTCGTAAAATCTGAATCAATCATTAAAAATGTTTTTAAGGAAATCCCTGCATAAATAAGTAAAAATAGAAAAAAAAAATAACAAAATGAAAATCTTTTTTGCCTGCCAGGAATCTTTGCTTGAGTTTCTTCTCTCAAATCCTTAAGCAGTTTATGCTCTCTTGGGTAGACACTCGTCTCAAAAATGTACTACATCAAAAGATTGACATAACATGGCTATTAATTAATTGTCGCTGAAGAATAGACAAGGAAAAAAAAGAGAAAAAAAAGTGAAAAACCTTTTTTAGATCTTCGCTTTGTAACAAGCACTTGTGGAAACCATAAAAATCAGAGTCCATTTAGAAGAAATTACTATTCTGAAGCTCTGACTCGTATGTTGCGAAAGAGGTTGAGGATGGATATAACCAAATGGTCCTTATATGAAATTCATTTTAAGGGTACGCTGGGAGCGGCGGGGAAGCGGTCTATTTGCCTATTCAATCCCTTACATTGGATGTGACCTTCCGTCTTAGTCAACTAAGCCTTTTTTTAGCTAGATAAATTTCATAATTATATTATAGAAAGCCAGAAAGCCACACATCAGACGTCTGGATATCCTCTCGAGCCAAGTAAATGAGCCAAGACAATACCAGCTTAATAAATCAGTCCAGCAAATCAACTCTTGGGCCTAATGGTTTTGGCCTGCACCTTGCATTAAGTTAGTAGAATTGAAAAGAAAAATATTATGTATGGAGTTCAAACATAGCAAAAGACTGCAATAACAATCATGAACAACGTCAACAACACTGTTCGGAAGACCACATAAATAACATCGCGGTGTTATTGGAGTGTTATTAGGATGTTATTGGTGTCTTTTAGTTAATTATTTACGTGTGCCCAATCATACACACTTGACAAGTTTTTATTGGAGTCCGAACTCAGTGCTGCATTCGGACTCGGTATGTTTTTTTTTTTTTTTTTTTTGGTAGAATTGCCGATCATTGATAGACTAGACTCTAAGACACTTCTCCAAGACAATTCAGAAAGCGAGGACATCATGTTAATTAAATGATTTTTTCAAAATATTTCAAAGTTAAAATTTATAAACTTGAACCTAAGTTATCATTTATGGAAAAAGCAATAAAAACTTAATAAATTGTAATAATGAAAAATGATTAAGGATTTATTTGTAATTTTATAAAATGACAAATATACCATTACTTGCTTCCAAAACCGAAAAATCAATCTCATCAACACTTTTAAAGAACTTAAATAATAATTAAATAATAAAATCTAAAACTTAAAAGTGAATATTGGCTTATTAGTAAATTTTTCACGTAATTATAAATGAACCATTCCTATTATTAGATATAACAAATGAAATCATCAAGTTTTGAAATCTTAACCTACAAATTCAAATAACAGGTGAAAACAAAAAAAAAACTATAATAAAAAACTTTTACCTTGAGATGAAGTGGTTTAAGTTGAATATTATAATTATATAGATGTACGTTTACAAGGTAAAACCCTCGTTACTTTTCAAATAATTTCTAAATTGAATAAAATTTTCACCAACAAATTAAATGAACAAATAAATGATCATACAGTTTACAGTATGAAATTCCAAGCATTATGATGATTTCGAAGGTTGTGATATATTTACAGTCCATCAATTATTGTAAATTTTGGATCAACTTAAGGTTTCATTTAAGCTGATTGAATTACATTAATTTTAATTTTCATTCAATTGAAAATTAAATTTAATTTAAATTCAGTTAACTTCTACTTTTAGTTCAAGTGAAGCCTAAGCCCCGGCTGACTTAAGCTCAATCTTGAAACCTAGTGACACTTGTATGGGTATGAGTCAAAGGAGAAAGTGTTCACTAAAGTGAGGTCATCACAAGGCATTCAAAAATAGGCACATAAGTCTCTCAAACTGTTCCACTAAAAATCTTAAAATAAATTTTTATTAATATTCCACTTGCGATTCACC
Organism: Papilionanthe hookeriana x Papilionanthe teres; assembly: GCA_022702705.1. Taxonomy (NCBI): domain Eukaryota; kingdom Viridiplantae; phylum Streptophyta; class Magnoliopsida; order Asparagales; family Orchidaceae; genus Papilionanthe; species Papilionanthe hookeriana x Papilionanthe teres. Next base: position 112,089,469 of record CM040430.1, on the reverse strand, counting down.
TTATTGGTTGGTTTAGAAGTGTCATTCTCTATCAAAATTAATACTAGTAATGGTTTTAAATGGTACATATATGAATAATGCAGGTCATCAGCAAAAATCTATAACCTTCTCAGCTTTGGCCAAGATCTTTATGTGCATGCATGTACACATGTGGTTGAACTCACACACATAGGTGCACGTTCACACATGTATGGGTGTGTTCACAAATTTCTGCATGCACTCGCACTTGTGGCATTCACAATTGCACAAGTGCACTCAAGCATATTTGTCAGTGATGTGCACATATGCAAGCATGTGCATTAGAATAGATGTCAGTGATATGGTCTAGCGATATTGTTTCCTTTTGCCACTTGGGACATCATGTAAATATTTTTTAGGTTAATTAAATATATGGTCTACACATCATTCATACAAAATGATGTCAACACTCCCATTATATGGGAATGGGGGATCAGAGAATATCTTTTTAGAGTGAAATCTATTGTTTGTATTAGACTTAACTTTATGACTTTCATACAAACTTATGATTACATATATATTACAAAATCTAGAATAACCAAATCAATCAATCATTTTTAGTTAGTCGTCAATTATGCAAACCATCTTAATAAAGATGAAAATAAATTTAAGTTTTAAAATTATAAACTATTGCATTTGTTAGATGCACTACATATTACAAATAATTATGTAACTTATTTTCTTAAGAAAGTCATAAGATATATTATCCCCTATCTAAAAAACAATAGCCTTGTCTATCTTGCATTTCAAATAACTGAGCGCCATACTTTTGAATCACTTTGGAGGGTTGATGTTAATCCTTTATAAGAAGGATTGTTAAGTCAATTCAGTGAAACGTAATTCAGTACTCTATGTGATTGAGTTTTTAATCACTTTATTGAACTTCATTAGAGTCGACTTGAGGATTTACTTAACTAATAAACATCATCTTAGTTTTAGAATATGTTTCCATTGTCTTGCTATGGTCCATGATTTTGTGTTATTGAGATATAAGTTCTATCTTTCTAATTAAATGACTAACTCAAATCAATGAATGCTTTAATTTTAAAATTGTCAAAGACTAATCTCAGAATAGTAGAAGTGCTACAGAGTTTCTCAGTGTCTGAGCACTTCCTACTTTTTCTCTTATATGGACTCCAAAAAGAAATTATTTTTATTTGAATTATCTCATATAGAATTCTAAATAAAAAATCTTAAAAACTCAACTTTATTTATGTCAACTTAAGCTATAGCCAAAATTGTGAGTAATCTTAAAAGGAGACCTCTCTTATGTTGTTATTAATTATTTGTGCTTGCCCATATAACAACCTAGTATCCCAACTTAAGTAAAACTCTAGTTAAATATTAGTTAGGTAGGGAAGAATTTTTAGTTAACAAAAATAAATCAAGCTTTAATGAATTTCTTTATTTCAATAATCAGATACATTATAGAGTGATATTTTTATCTTTCTAAATAGTATATTATTATTCACAATGTCATATTCAAATACTCAAAATAAATTAATATATTTTAAAATATGCATTTTGTATAAAAAAAAAAAGAAAACCAACAGTCCCTTAAGGGTGTTCAGGTAACCTAAAAGGGCATTCAATCCATTATTCTTAATGACATACCAAATAATCAACTCAACATCTATATTCAAGTGTTATGTATCAATTTGGATTTATCTTGAAATAATGAGAGTGAAGACATTGATTTTGGGAAGTTAACTATAGAATTCCAAGGCTTGATCCTAGGATCAAAGTAGTGGTTAGAAAAAATTATATGTAGAGCTCATAAAAACAACTCTATATATTGTTAGTCATCTTTTCCTGATTGATACATACATCTGGCTTATTATATAAATTGGATGATTGATATTATAAAAAATTAAAAAGATAGAAAGATTAATGTTGTTCCTAAAATAAAAAATATTAATATTATAGCTAGAAAGCAATAACATGATTGTATTTTAAAAAATATGATCAATTGAAAAAATATAAACATTTAATAATTTTAGTTCACACATTTGTCTAAAATGATATTATACCATGTGAATGTGAAATAAAATTCCAACTACTTTAAAAACTCATTAAAATAATAATTTTTATTATTTGAGATGCTTTAACTCATCAACACACACTTTTATATATTTGTTAAATAATATCTAATCAAAGAGAAGTAAAATTTTAAAAAATAAACCCTAAACCCTAAACCCTAAAACCCTAAACCATAAAACCTAAACACTAAAACCTAAATTGCCACACCTTATCATCCTCAGACCAATGGTCTAGCAAAAGTTACTAATCATAAAATTAAAATAATATTGGAATATCCTTAAAACTAATTACATTTGTATTACATTGTTTCTCTTTTTCCCTTAAAGACCCTAATTTTTTGCATACATTCTAATTTCATTAATGAAGATGTAACAATAATTCATTTCATCTAACATTAAAAACATATGAGTCTTTTATTTTTTTCTTGGTGGACGTTTGTTGAGTGTAAGCAACATAAAAATATTTTTTTAACTCTTTTGATAGAGTAGGCTCTTTTTTTGTTGTCAAGTAACACATTCTGAAGAATCACATTTTTGTTATAAACATAAAAAAAATCTCTAAGGGAGTATTTTCATAGAATAATGTGTACTAATAATATTAATAAATTATTATAACTATTAATGGTCCGTAAGATATATCAATTTTTAGATGAAAAGTATACAATCGGACATTTGAAATTTAATTATCACTTTAAAGAGCAAGTATTGTCTTTTATTCTAATTCTATCAATACATCAAAAAAACTCAGTCCTTCTATGTACTTTAAAGATTAACTGATATGCCTCATATTATTGATTAATTTTAACATTTATATTATATTGGTTCAAATGTGATGTTTATACATACCAAAATATACCTCTAAAAAAATTTTAGAGCTTCATACCGCAGTATGTAGCTACAAGTAAGATATCCTCACCATATATTTAGAAATATGTCACTGACGTTTAGCATTGGGCGGCGAGTAGCCTTAAATTACAACTAAGCTATAGATATTTTTTTTTTAGTTTAACATAAAAGGATAAGAGGGCAGTTTCTAAACTAGTGCTTTAAGAGACCTTGATTATATAAGTAATGTCCTGCCCACAACCCAAGCAATATTTCTTATAAGATTACTAAAACCAACAGTTTTTTCCACTAGCCTATTGTATGTTGTAATACAGAGCTCTATATATCACACATGTTTGATTATGCTAACATACTAGCTTAACATCCACTAATTTTTTTTAAAAGTATAATAGATGAACTAAATATCTTTTACAACTTTATTTCCCTAAATTATCTTTATTATATGTAAATTCATCAACAAGTGATTTTTATTTACAAAATAATTTGTAACATTGATCAGTATAGAATAAGAATTATCAAAACATTCTCTAAATTATTAAATCTTTATTTTCTCCTGACTTAGCGATTTGATAAACAAAAAAGATTCAACATTTTTACTAGTTCCAAATATCCATATTAATCCGTCAATATCTTTGTTTTGTTTGCCTTTCTCATTGAATTAGTCTACTTTAAATTTAATCTTTATTATATCATTAAATAGTTTTTAATTTAATAGCCTTATATCCTACTTAATTACTATTATTGTCTTTTTATGAGTATTTGATTAGTTGACTAGAATGTATTACTAAATTATATTTTTCTTAACTGGATAAAATAAAAAATGATGTTTATCAAATAAAAAATCTTATTTAAGAAATTGCATAATTATATTTAATAACCAGTTTCAAAGAAATTGAAGTCATAGATTTGTGTCCTCTAAATTTATTTGCCACTTCTAATTTTTAGAATTTTAATAATCTTTGTAATTATGTAATAATGATCTATGACTACTTTGGTAATAATGATTCTTAAAATCATGATTTTTTTAGCATAATATTTTTGTATTGTCCAATCATTTCGATTGTCCTCTTTTTCTTCTCTATCATAAATGTCAAAATTTTGGTTGATCTTTAATATCTCATATTGTACATTCAATAAATGGATTACAAATATCTCGAGGCAATATAACGATCCAGATTAATAGAGATAAAATAAGTATAATTTTTTTTGATGTTAATTGAGAAAATTTTTATACTATTTTATTGTTGTTATTTTAATTTTTTTGTTCCTTTTTACGCGTTTTAAGTGTATTTGGTTTCATCTGTGCATCTATTACAAAGATTGATGAATGGAGCAGCATAGGAGCTTTGGGCATTTATGGGCCATTTTATCCTCCACAGCGGAGAGCTTGGCACATATCCGCCAAGCTATGGGCGCCTATGCGCCACACCAAGCGTCACTCCAAGATCATGCAATAAATAGTTTGACACATTTGCGCCATTATCAATAAGAAGCTTGGCGCCTATACTCCAAGCTTGGGTGCATAGGCGCCTCATTATGGCATAATTCTAGAATACTTGGATCCTATGCATAAAGCAACAATACATATGCGCTGACTTTTACCAGTCGCGATACACAAGGCTTGGCGCCTATGCGCCAAGTAGTGGATGCATACGCGCCGAAAATTGTTAGAGATGGTTCAAGCTAGGATGAAGAGCAGTAGCCGTTGGATGAAAAAATCGTGAACATCAAGCGAAGATTTGAGGACGTATAAAAAGAAAGATTATGAAGATGGAGGAGCTTTTTCATTAATATTTTTTGTTGTGCAAAAAATTTGGAGAGGAGAGTGTAGATGAAGGACAAAAATTCTGGAAGGGGATCGAGTGGAATTGTGTTTAAGAGATGGAGGGAAAATTACCCATTTTCTATTTAAGATTCATCGTACTCAATGGGGAGGAGATAAGTACAATCAACTTATACTTTTCTTCTGATTTTTTTGTAAAAGGCTTGGTGTATGATTGATTTTCTTAATGCAATGATTTTGTTGATATATTTTATCATGTGTACTGAGTAGTTTCTTTTGTTTCTTCCTTCAAATGAGAATGTGATAAGATAACATTGAGGATTATTTTATTTTCTGTGCTTGAACTTTATAAAACTATTGTGTTAACTTGTAAGCTTAATTTACATTCTGCTTGCTAGAGGAATAGTCAAAACTTTTCATGAACTTCGAGATTCAGGAGGATGCGTTGTAGATAAAATGTGTTAACCATATAAACTCACTTAGATAGGGATATTACCTTTGAGTTTATGCAAACAAAAGGGTGTTGCTTTTTTCTTGAGCAGATCACGGGCTTTAGGGAACTAAATTCATGATAACTAACCTTTCTTAGACTACCCGAAGGGGATAAAAAGATTTTTCCTCCCAATTGACACTGAGCTTTAATAATTTCCTCAAATAAAGTCTTCACTTAACCATTTCCTATCGAACCTTGAATGCCTTTAAAATTCTTCTTGTTTGTTAGGAAAAAAACATATTTTTCTTAACCTTAGAATATATTTTAAAATTGAACTTGCGAATCGAACATTTCAGGCTTTGTCTGAAAATAGAAGGTTAGATCTTTTCCTTCATTGAGTTTTCCTCATTCCCTATGGGATCACAAACTAGATCCAAACCCGATACTATCGATATGCCACGTATACTTGAGTGTCGTGCCTCACGAGTTGGTGCATGTCTATTTTTTGGCGCCGTTGCCAGGGAACGACAATAAATTTAAATTAGGAAAATTTTACTTGAACTTCTTGGTCTTTGACTTTAAGATTGTATTTTTCTTGTTCCCTATATTTATATCGTTTTACTTTTGCTTACAAAAATTAAAAATCACCATGTTTAATATTTGTTTAATTGTACATGTATTTATTTTATTTATGTTGCACATCTGTTGTGTGTTTTTATCTTATTTGTTATTCTATTTAGTATAGAGTCTCTTTGCTAGTGAACTTAGTAAGTGTATGCGTAGTGAAAGATCTATACACTTGAATCCTACAACTCTAAGCTTGAGAGAACTATTAATAAAATTAGAAAACAAGAGAGAATTCAAATATTTTTAGGAGAAAAGTTGAATATTAATTAGAATAACCTTGATGGCTATGAACATCAAAACATGTCTAAACCATCATGAGACCTTGCTAATCCTACGGTAGATGAAATACATTCTGGTGTTAATAACCCTGCTATAAAAGCAATTCATTTGAATTAAAATTTACTATCAGCCAAATGGTGCGTAATAACTGCTTGGGGGGATGACACCTTCTAAAGATCCAAAACTTCATTTGACAAGCTTTTTAGAACTTTTCACTACATTTCACAGCAACAGTGTCTCCAATGATGTTGTGAGGCTAAGGATTTTCCCTTTCTCCTTTTGAGATAAAGCCAAAATGGGACTAAACTTAGTAGCTTCTGCATCATTTATAACTTGCAATGAGCTTGCTTAGAAATTCTTTGTAAAATACTTCCCACCTACAAAAACATCCAAACATAGAAGTGACATTACTTCCTTTTTCCATTTTGATGGTAAAAAAATCTATGAAGAATGGGAATGGTTTAAAAAAATTCTTAGGAAGTGCCTCCACCACGCTTTAGCATATTGCTTGATTATCCAGACTTTTTATAATGGGTTAGTAGGATCTCTTAACTCTATCATTGACGCAACTTTAGATGGTTCCCTTATGTCAAAACCATTTAAGGAGGCTTATTCTCTATAGAAGAGATGGCAACGAATAACATCCAATGGTTGTTGAACTCACTTTTGTTGAGGTCTGGTCATTCTTAGAAGCCTAGGATCTAGCCATAAAACTTTTCGATTGACTATCCTAGAGAAACAGCGATTAGACCCTACCCCATTAAAATTTCTAAACAATTCTTTACTCTTCTTGGAGTTCCACATGTTTGATACTAAACTTTAGCACTTAGTAGGATGGGGCCAAATGTGAGGGAGCTCAAGAAGGGATTCCCATCGGATTGCATGGCCTTAGGGTTAAACCCAAGTGGTGTGGCTTTGGTCAGTACTGCACACACACACACAACCCCGTACTCTCACTCACAATCTAAACCCTAAACCAATCGCCTTTAGCTTTGTTCCTCATTCTTTTGGAAACTCATGTGGGTGGTCCTCGAAGCCCTTAGCCTCTAGAGCTAGGGTGTGGCTATGACCAACATATGGTGGATCCAAAATGGGACTTCCTCGGCCTCATGGCTCAATAGATGATAACTCGATGATTAACATTCTTAATTAATGCCAATTCGTCAAATTCCAAATTTCGACCCTTGTCGTCCCAACTTTCCCAAATTACCACAATGCCTTCCGAAACCCTAATTTTTCCAAAATTACCCAAGATTACCCAAATTCTTAAGTTTTCTTCAAAAATCATTTCAAACCACTTCAAATCACACAAATTGACGAAAACACCTTAAAATCCCCCAAAATACCCAAAATTGCCAAAACGCCATTCATACTCCAAAATTCCAAAAATTGCCAAAATCCCCAAAATCACTGTAAATATCCTCAAAATCAATTTGAACCACTCCATTGAGCCCAGTTTGATGAAATTGACTCATTTTAAGCAAAATCTCCAATTGCCCCTAAAGACCCAAAATCCCAGAATTACCCCAAATTTCCACTAAATTGTCTTCAATTTCAACCAATTTCAATTACAAATAAAAATTCTTCATATCCAATCCCAATTGAACCAAATTCAAGCCCCATTGAACAAATTTCACAACCAAATTCCAAGCCCAAACTCAAAATCTCTATTTTGGCTTTGTTTTTAAAATCCATCAAATTAAACCCCATAACCTAACCAATTCCCCCAATTTTTAATTCTAAACTATTTATAACATTCCTCTAAATCAATTTGAACCCTCAATTGGTCCTAACCTAAGAACGAACCTCACCCAAATCCCACATAAGTCAAAATCCCCAAATTTGCCCAAAAACCCAAATGTCACCAAATTGAACTCCATAACTCCACAATTTCCACCTAATTGATATCAAAACTCTTCATGACAACTCCCTAGACTAATTGGAAGCATCAATTGAACGAAATTCAAAACCTAGCCCAATCCAAACCCAAGTATAACCCAAATGCCCCAAAATTGACCATGAGCCAAATTCCACTATATTAAACCACCCAATCAACTAGAAATCACCTAATTCCTTTTCAAAATTTCTCATGAAAATCATACACATCAAATTGGTTAATCAATTGACTTAAGTCTTAGCCCAAACCCAACCTGACCCAAGTTCAAACCCAAAGCCCAATTTTTAATCAAATCCCAAAATTGACCAAACCTATTAAAATTAACCACACCATGGTCACCATAGCCTACCTTTGAGCCCTATGAATCAAGCTAGATCCACTTAGCTCAACCTAGTTGATCATTGACCGAGGGTCCCTTGACTTGGGGGATTTCTTCCCATATTTAGGCTAACAAAAGGATATTTGCCACCAACCATCAAACCTCCCAACTAATCAACATTAAGAACTCCCTTGGCTCCCCTGACCACCCTGGCCACTTGAGCTGGCCTAGCAGAATGGCCTAGTCACCAGAAATCTTTAATCTAAGAGCCTCCCCCAACCTTTGAACTTAAAATTGGAACCATCCTATGTGTCAAGCTCCTATTGGATGTGTGTGTCACTTATTCCTCACCCAAAGCTTATTAATACTAGCCAATGGTAGCTCAAGACTGACCCCTTAGCCATGACTATAAGAATACCCCTCCACGACCAACTTGAGAAGTTGCTCAATTCCTTGGGGAAACTTTGTGAAATTGCTTCCAGAGCTTCTCCAAACCTCTCTAAACTCAGCCCACTACTCTTCATCCATTTCCTCTGTTGTCTTAGGCCAATTTCTTCATCTAAGAACATGCCAGAAATAGGACACTCCATGAAACTCCACCAAATTCCAAATTGACTTACCCCTCACCTTCCCCAGACCAAACGATGAAATTCTACACTAAAAGCTTCATCTCCCAGCCACTCTTTACCTGACATTCAGTTCAGCCTCTCCACCTGTAGGATGAGTTCATACTCAGACCATTCACTAGAAGGAAAACAGAGACACTAAAAGTTTTGTTTTGTTTTGTCTTAGTTTTATCATTTAAATGTTGTTTGTCTTGTTTTGTTGTTATTTTAATGTCATTTTAATTTTATTTTATTGCCACTTATCCCGTCTTTTGAATGTCGTCCTGCAAAACAGAGTTAACACACCCTATAACATGCAAAGGAAATCGAGAACGAAACTTATCTTCATCCTATAAAAGAAAATAGTTTCATATTTAAAAGAAATAATGTCAGTTTATTTCATCAATCTTTTTATTTTTGTTTTGTTATATTTTTAGATAGTCTGGTCAAGATGCCACTGGCTCCGTCGTCCCAGGGTCATTAAGGGCTTTAATCTACTTAGTCTGAAAGGTATTTGAATCAAGACCGGAAGATTTCTATCAGCAACCAGGATTTATTCCCCCGAGAAATCTTCATAGATTAAGAACACTGGGGATCAAGTTGCATTCGGTGATGTTTATTCATTAAGGTTTCATTTAAGTTTTAATGTTATTTTTCGATTTTAGGTTGTTTACGATTTGGTAAGATTTTTATGTCATTTCATGTCAAAATCTTAGGTTTGATGTCATTTAAACCTAAATATTTAAATTTGATGTGCTTTGATTTTTAGATTCATTGTCGATTGAATCTAAAATTTGATTAAATTTGAAAAATCATGTTTGAGATTTTATTAGATCTAGAAATTTAGATTCAATTTTATTTGAATTTAAAGATTCAGATCTAATGATGTTTAAAATTTAGATTTAATGTCATTTGAATCTAATAAGTCTAGATTAGACTCAGATATAATCTAACACAAATTAGACTTTAGAATCTTAGATTCGGTGTCTTTTGAATCTAATGTTAAGTCTAAATATGTTAAACTCAGATAAAATCTAACATAAGTTAGATATTAAAATTCTACATTTAATGTCAATTGAATCTAGAAGAAGTGTTAAGTCTAATATGGATTAGACTCTGATAAAATCATTTCAAAATCAGATTCAATGTCGTTTGGTTTTAAATATCTTTGATTTGATCTTTAAAGTAGTTTGATCTTAAGAAATTTTAAATCAAAAATTCGATTTCAGTTTGATGTGGTTTAAATTTAACCTGGGTTCAATTTAGGTTGAACCTAAGTTAGAAATGTCGAGTTAATCTTGATTTCATGTCTATTTAAGTTAGATTCAATGTAGATTGAATCTAAAGTTTAACTTGTCTGTTTGAACTTAAGTTAGATGTGTTGATTTAGATTTAATGTAAATTGAATCTAAAGTTAAGTTAACTTGAGTTTATGTCTGTTTGAACTTAAGTTATAAATGTTGAGTTAGATTAAATTTTGATTGAATCTAATGTTGAGTTAACTTAAGTTCAATTTAAGTTGGACTTAAGTTAGAAATGTTGATTAGGTTCAATGTGGGTTGATCCTAGGATTTAAGTTAACTTGGGCTCAATTTAGATTGAACCTAAGGTTAGATATGTTGAGTTAGGTTCAATATGGGTTGAACCAAAATTTTGAGTTAACATGGGTTCAATTTAGGTTGAACCTAAATTAAATATGTTGAGTTAAGTTCAATATGGGTCGAACTCAAGGTTTAAGTTAACATGGGTTCAATTTAGGTTGAACCTAAGTTAGATATGTCGAGTTAAGTTCAATATGGGTCGAACTCAAGGTTTAAGTTGGGTTTAGTTTAGGTTGAACCTAAGTTAGAGATGTTGAGTTAGGTTCAATATGGGTTGAATCTAAGGTTTAGGTTCAGTTTAGGTGGAACCTAAGATAGATATGTTGAGTTAGGTTTGATGTGGTTTGAACCTAAGGTCTAAGTTAAGTCCAGTTAAAACAGGCTTAATTAAGGTTTAAGTTTTATTTAAATAATACTCAAAGGTTAATTAAGTCTCATTAGATTAGACTTAATTAGAATTTAAACACCATTCAAGTCTTATTTAAGTAAAACTTAAGGTTTAACTAAGTCTAGTTAAAATTAGAGTTAACTAGAATTTGAAGTTATTTAAGCCTAAGTAAGGCTTAAATGTTAATTAATTCTAATAAGTTAGTCTTAATTATAATATAAGTTTGATTAAACCTTAGTTAGTTAAGGTTTAATATTTTAATTAAGTCTAACGTGATAGACTTAATTATCGTTTAGGATTGATTAAACCTTAGTTGGTTAAGATTTAATAGTTTAATTAAATCTAATGTGATAGAGTTAGTTATGGTTTAATATTAAATCTTAATTGGTTAAGGTTTAATAATTTAATTAAGTCAAATATGCTAGACTTAATTATGGTTTTGGCTTGATTAAACCTTAATTGGTTAAGGTTTAATAGTGTAATTAAGTGAAATCTGATAGACTTAATTATGGTTTTGTTTAATAGATTTAAGGTTAATTAAACCTAATTTATGTAAGATTTAATTGATTAATTAGATAATTAAGGTTAAGTCTAATTGGTTTAAAGGTTAATTAAACTTAAATTAGATAATTAAGGTTAAGTCTAATTGGTTTAAAGGTTAATTAAACTTAATTTGGGTAAGGTTTAATTGATTAATTAGACTTAATTATGGTTAGGTCTAATTGGATTAAAGGTTAATTAAACCTAATTTGTGCAAGGATAAATTGATTAATTAGACTTAATGAGGGTTAAGTCTAATTGCTTTAAAGGTTAATTAAACCTAATTTGGGTAAGGTTTAACTGATTAATTAGAATTAGTTAGGGTTATGTCTAATTGGTTTAAAAGATAATTAAACCTAATTTGAGTAAGGTTTACTTGATTATTTAAACTTAATTAGGGTTGTCTAATTGGATTAATGACTAATTAAACCTAATTTGGGTAATGTTTAAAAAATTAAATAGACTTAATTAGGGTTGTCTAATTGGTTCTAATTGGTTTAAAGGTTAATTAAACCTAATTTGGGTAATGTTTAATTGATTAATTAGACTTAATTAGGGTTAAGTCTAATTGGTTTAAAGGTTAATTAAACCTAATTTGGGTAAAGTTTAATTGATTAATTAGACTTAACTAGGGTTAAGTCTTGTTGGTTTAAAGGTTAATTAAACCTAATTTGGGTAATGTTTAATTGACTAATTAGACTTAATTAGGGTTAAGTCTAATTGGTTTAAAGGTTAATTAAACCTAATTTGGGTAAGGTTTAATTGATTAATTAGACTTAACTAAGGTTAAGTATAATTGGTTTAAAGGTTAATTAAACCTAATTTAGAACTTAATGGTTTAAGTAAGTCTAATGGATTAGACCTAATTAGGGTTTGATTTTGTATTAAATCTGATTTAATTAAGGTTTAAGAGGTTTAATTAAGCTTAGTGATGTCTTAAGCTTAATTAGAGTTTGATTTTGTATTAAACCTAATTTAATTAAGGTTTAATGAATTTAATTAAGCCTTGTAATGTCTTAAGCTTAATTAAAGTTTGATTTTGTATTAAACTTAATTTAGCTAAGGTTTAATGAATTTAATTAAGCCTAGTGACGTCTTAAGCTTAATTAAAGTTTAATTTTGTATTAAACCTAATTTAGTTAAGGTTTAATGGATTTAATTAAACCTAATGATGTCTTAAGCTTAATTAAAGTTTGATTTTGTATTAAACCTAATTTAGTTAAGGTTTAATGGATTTAATTAAGTTTTTAATTAGGTATAATTTGATTTTTAAGACCTAATTATGGTTCGCCTTGAGTCCACTTTGAATTAGACTCATTTTTGTCCGAGTTCATTATGGAATAGGCTACGTTGAGTGTAAAGATGATTTTTAGGGTTTTAAATTATTAACTTATGATAAATTTCAATCCTAATTTCAAAAATGTCATTTAAAATTGTTTAATGGTATAAGAAATATCATTTTAGGGTTATTGTCTATCACATTAAATTTCATAACCATTTTTCAATTTTGTTTTCCTTAATTTTAATTTTTATAATTATTGTTAAAAATAATTACAAATTGTCTTGAAAATTAAGAAATAATGTCTTAGAAGATTTTTCTAGCCTAGGAAAAGCAGGGGACATTCCTACGGGCCTAGAGATAATTCTCTTAAATTTTTAGATTTTTTTGTTTTGTAAATAAATTTCAATAATTAAAATACTCTAGAGAGTATTTAATTATTTAATAATTAAATACAGAGAATAAAATTATGATTTTGGTCTCATAATTTTCTCCTCTTCATGCTGAGTTCTGGAGTATTTTGTCAAATTTTATAGGGTTTTTTTTGTCAAGATATTGATTTTTTTATATTTTTAAGGTTTATTTGGATTTAATTAAATCCGGATAAACCTCTGGCTACCGCGTGTCCTCGAACGGGTCAAAACACGCTTGATCCGCTGCTGGGATCCGAATACTGGAGTGACCAGGATTTAATCAGGACTGTTCATTTCTAAAACACGGGAATGGACTGTCTTGGTTCATCATCTTCATCCCGTATGATCCCGCAGACCATCCATGGTCTAGAAGCAAATTCTCCCTCGATTCTTGATGAAATCGAGTGAAATCATTTATGTAGGATCTGTGTGAGATGACGAACCCATCCATACGGTGATCTATGGGTTTTGAAATGGTTTACTTCATAATGTGTCGAACCCGAACGCCATTAGAATGAAAAATCCAAACCATGGCCTGAGTCAATACAAGCTCAAATTGAATGGTTCTGAAGTTTTGTCTCGACCTCAAATAGCTTTCCCCTAACTCAATTTGAAGTTAAATCAAGTCCAGGTATGAGATCCTCCTCAAGGTGGCTCGGCTTAAGGGAAGAAAGCCAATAGTTAGGTTAATGCCTACGGGATGGCCAATTTCGATTGGGCTCATCATCGTAGATCTCTGTGATGGTGTAGGAGCAGTCAGTTTGAATTTTGGAAGAGTTTGGTTTCACGTATTAATTTTTTCATGGTTTTGGGCTAATTTAAGTTAACAAAATTGCTGGGAATCAGTGGGTTTGATGAGTTTATTTCAGATGGGATCAATTACCTAGGTCCTGAAGAGCATTTTTGATGTTGAGGGTTTGAGGATTTAAGTAGTAATTTTCTACTTCCTATCTTGGTCTCCCTCCTTGGGTGCTCTTGTGTTTGGGCTTATTTATAGCCATGGGAGAGATTGGCTTAGCTAGGGTTCGTCTAGCGGAGGTCTTATCTTGTTCATGATGATGTTTGGATAAGATTTGAGCTTGGGGATGAGTTCAATTGATCATTTCAGGGTTAACCCATGCATGGTCCATGTATGGTGAAGGTTTAATCTAAGGCTTAGATTTCTCTCATTGGTTATTTTTGAGGTAGATAAAACCAATTAGAATTTATTAAATTCACCTCCCCTGCATGAGGTTTTTTATGTCATTTATAGTTCTCAAGAGAGCATGACACCTTAGCCTCAATACTCACCTCATGCATGGATTGGTCATGATGACCTTCCCATTGATTTGGTTCATGTTTATTGGCTTTGAATGAGGTGTTTGATGACTCATAAAGAGCTAGCCATCTTCTATTCACCGTGTCACTTAATCTTTGGTGGATTGCATGACACATAAGCTCATTACTCATCTTATGCATGGATGAGTCATCATTACATTTTTCCATGGTAAAGAATTGGTCTAAGCTTTGTCTCTTCTCCATTGGGTGGCTTATGAGGTGTGTGATAAGTCATTCGGATGATCAGCCACTTCACCTTAAGGAGGAGGGCGAGTCATGCTTCTAAATAAGGGGAGAATGCCACATCATTTTCTTTACCATGATAAGGTTTAACCATGTTTAATATGATGTGGCATGGGTTGATTTTTATTTGTAATAGGTCATATGGGTTGTGTCTAACCCATGTTAAGTCACTCATGATGTCATAAAGGGGTTTTAGAATTTTGAAAATCATTTATTGTGTCATGTGTGATGTCATGTATTCAAATTTTATTTTATGGCTTTTTAATTATAATTCCATTTTTAATTAATTATTTAATCAATAAAAATATTGGAAATTATATTATTAACCAATAAATCAATCAAAATAATTTTGTTATTAATTATTTGATTAATTTTATTATTTTTGGTCCAAAGTTGGGTATTTTGACCAAATTTGATATATGTTGACTAGGATTAACCAATGTTGACCCAATTTGACCTAGGTTATTCAATTTTGGTTTAAGGGTGACCTATTTTGACTTTTCTAACTTTGTCATGGTTATTAGTCATAAAGTCCAAGGGTTTTGTCATTAAAAGCTTAATTTGGTAATGTTGACCAATTTTAGGGTTTAAGTTAATCCAATGGTCAATGTGGTGACTTTTGGATTAAATTCTGATCATTTTGATCAATGTCAAGTTGATCATGTCAATTTCTATCATTGAAGTTAGTTTTGTGGTCAAAGGGGCATGGATTAGTCATTTTAACCAAATTTTACTCTTTGAGTTTAAGAGTTGACCAATGAGGCTAGCGTAGTTGTCTTTGTGTCATGGTTTGATCATTTTGACCAAAATTGACTTATTGGTCAAAGGTGACTAATGAGGCGAATATGATGGTCTTTAGGTATTGGGTTGGTGATTTTGGTCAATCTTGACTTTTTGGGCCAAAAGTTAATTATTTGGGTCAATGGAGTGATCATTGGGTCAAGGATTGACCATCTTGACCAAAGTTGACTTTTTGGTCAAATGTTGACCTAGGTTGATCATGATTGATCAATTTAGGTTCAGGGTTGACCCAAATGATTTATTTAAGCTTGTCATGGTTAATTTAATCATAGGCTTATTAGTTTTGGTAACCATATCTCGGTTTGACTAGGGATGATAATGTTTGGTCAATTTGATATTGTCAAATGATCAAATGAGTCCTATTTGATTAATTAATGTCTGTATTGTCATTGTTAATTTGATTAATCTAAGATGTCATTGGATTTGTGTAAAAGGACCTTGTCAAGGTTTCACCCTAGGTCTTGGGGTTTGTTGTCGTTTGGTAAATTTTAGGTCACTATTGATAGACATCCTTTCTTGATGACCCTCACAAAAGTACAATCAACAAATGGGCCCCCAATATGTGTGGGATACTTGTAGAAGTTTTCCGCACATATTGGTGTTGACCGAAATAGTCTGGATGTCATATTTATTATTTTTCAGAAGGTTTCATAAAATGTCGAATGTCAATATGTGATTTTGAGAAAGAATGCTATGCGACTTATATCTTTCACAAAGAAAATGTTAAAGGAATGACATATTTCTGAGTTGGGAAGGGACATAAATCCAATAACTGAAAAGAGAGAAGATGCCATATCATCTCTCAGAAATGTCAAATGTCGATATGTCGGTTTTGAGAAAGAAAGCTATGCGACTTATATACTTTCTCAAAGAAAAAGTTAAAGGAATGCCTTGTTTCTGTGTCTGGAAGGGACTTATATCCAATAAATGGAAAGAGGGAAGATGTCATATCATCTCTCATAAATGCCAAAGATAGATATGTCAATTTTGAGAAGGAAATCTATGCGACTTATATCCTTTCTCAAAGAAGAAGTTAAAGGAATTCCATGTTTTTGTTTTAGGAAGGGCTTATATCCAATAACTGAAAAGAGGGAAGATGTCATATCATCTCTCAGAAATATCAAATGTCGATATGTCAATTTGGAGAAGGAAATCTATGTGACTTATATCCTTTCTCAAAGAAAAAGTTAAAGTAATGCCATGTTTCCGTGTCGGGAAGGGACTTATGTTCATTAACTCTAAAGAGAGAAGATGCCATATCATCTCTCAGAAATGTCAGATGTTGATATGTTAATTTTGAGAAGGAAAGCCATGCGACTTATTTCCTTTCTCAAAGAAAAATTTAAAGGAATGTCATGTTTCCGTGTCGTGAAGAGACTTTTATCTAATAACTGTAAAAAGAGAAGATGTCATATCATCTCTCAGAAATGCCAGATGTCAATATGTCAATTTTGAGAAGGCAAGCTATGCAACTTATATCTTTTCTCAAAGAAAAGGTTAAAGGAATGCCATGTTTCCATGTCGGGAAGGGACTTTATCAAATAACTATAAAGAGAGAAGATGTCATATCATATCTCAGAAATGTCAGATGTCGATATGTTAATTTTGAGAAGGAAAGCTATGTGAATTATATCCTTTCTTAAAGAAAAAGTTAAAGGAATGCCATGTTTCTGTGTCGGGAAGAGACTTATATCCAATAACTGTAAAGAGAGAAGTTGCCATATCATCTCTCAGAAATGTCAGATGTCGATATGTCAATTTTGAGAAGGAAAACTATGCGACTTATATCCTTTCTCAAAGAAAAAGTTAAAGGAATGTCATATTTCCGTGTCTGGAAGGGACTTATATCCATTAACTCTAAAGAGAGAAGATGCCATATCATCTCTCAGAAATGTCAGATGTCGATATGTCAATTTTGAGAAGGAAAACTATGCGACTTATATCCTTTCTCAAACAAAAAGTTAAAGGAATGTCATGTTTCCGCGTCGAGAAGGGACTTTTATCCAATAACTGTAAAGAGAGAAGATGACATATCATATCTCAGAAATGTCAGATGTCGATATGCCAATATTCAGAAGGATAGCTATGCAACTTATATCCTTTCTCAAAGAAAAAGTTAAAGGAATGTCATGTTTCCGTGTCAGGTAGGGACTTATATCGCATAACTATAAAGAGAGAAGTTGCCATATCATCTCTCAGATATGTCAGATGTTGATATGTCAATTTTGAGAAGGAAAGCTATCCGACTTTTATCCTTTCTCAAAGAAAAAGTTAAATGAATGCCATGTTTCCGTGTCGGGAAGGGAATGATATCCAATACCTATAAAAAGGGAAGATGCCATATCATCTCTAAGAAATTTCAAATGTAGATATGTCTATTTTGAGAAGGAAAGCTATGCGACTTATATCTTTTCTCGAAGAAAAAGTTAAAGAAATGCAATGTTCTTGTGTCAGGAAGGGACTTATATCCAATAACTAGAATGTTATGTGTGAAAAACACAAAGAAAAGAGCATCCGCTAGGGAGTTGATCTTTATGGGTCAACAGATAAATCTCATGTTAATTATCACAAGTTGTTCATCATGTCATTTTTATTTAAAATTTTCATTTTGGCATTTTTGGGACTACTGGGTTATTGTAGAGAACAGAGTGTGTCTTTCAACATTCATTTCATTTTCAAAAAGTAATGTATATTGTAAACCAAAGTCAAAAGTTCATATATGAACATATATCAGATAGTATGCATGCTACAGACTATCGATAATTATCATACGTAAGAAGTTTTTATGTCGTTCTTTTGTTTTCAACATAATCTTGGATACTATCAAACATACCACAAACATCTAACACTCCATGACATTGTCTATCAGATATGTCTCAGGTGTTTGGACATTTATGGGGTCATGGTAGTTCCAAAGGCTTTAATCCTTCAAGTTCATGAATGACCTGATATCTGACGAGACGTTTGGCTGGATGCATTCGTAATAAAGTGATCGAGATGTGATGTCTATTGATGCTCGGTATGCAATGTTTTGCCACATAATCACCGTTTCCTTACAATAAAAGGACTAATCCTCGAGTTGAAGGGATCTGGTCGTCCCTTGAAATTCTCCTGGTTCGAGAATCTGTATCTCTCTCCCAAAAAGGATAGAACGCATGTTCATTAAGGACAATGTGTAAAATGGTCTTTCGAAATTGTGACTGTCAATATGAGGAGGGATACAGTCTCCTTCATCATAGAGATTGATAATATAATTGTCTGTGATGTAGTTTTCTAGCATTATCCCCCAGGTCACAAGTTGCCTAATGATCTGGATGATCACAGTAGGCATCAGATCCACCAGTCCGTGTCGTAGAATCCCCGGAGGGTTTCCTTACTTGTCTTTGCATAGCTATAACAACACCCATACTGGATTTTCAACCACCCTTTGCCACGTATCCATTTACTTTGCTCAGAATATGTTCTTTTTTTAAGGTGGCCAACTTGGCCCAAGTCTCGAGCTTCCATCACATGCTCAATGATAGCGGCTTGTTCATCTTCATCAAATACTTTAGTGAACAATTTAATACCCTCAAGGATGTTAATAGTCTGTCCATTGATATGCTTAAATTGCTCAAAAGAGTGTTGTCTGATATTTTGAATTCATCGTAATTCTTCTTCAGAAATATCTCTTCTATCAGTATGCCTTTCCAACACTCTCAAGTCCAGACTTGGTATGCATGGGATTGGAACAAAAGTAATCCTTTCAATTGGATCTTCTTCCTTGGGCTCCAAACTTTGTATCCCTAAGACATGATAAGTTTCATTGGGTCGACTTCTAGGGGTGGAAAATTCAAATTGGTCCATATCATCCTCAGCTTACCTTTTCTTCTATAATTTCCTTTCTACATGTTGCTTTAATCGCTTGTTTCGATTTCTCCTCTAAGAACGAGTAAGCTCTGACGTTAGTTTGTTGAGACCAACAACAGATGCTTTGGTAATTCTATGGGTAGTAGCCATTACTACTTATTTCAGTTTTCTAGTATTGAACTTTTGTTTATGAACTACTGGACATTGTTCGCC
The DNA here is from genome assembly GCA_022702705.1 of Papilionanthe hookeriana x Papilionanthe teres. Taxonomy (NCBI): domain Eukaryota; kingdom Viridiplantae; phylum Streptophyta; class Magnoliopsida; order Asparagales; family Orchidaceae; genus Papilionanthe; species Papilionanthe hookeriana x Papilionanthe teres. Next base: position 112,069,979 of record CM040430.1, on the reverse strand, counting down.
CATGATGTCATATTGTTCTCGATCTTTGAACTCTATTATGGGTGTCTTTTCTCCAACTTTATCTTGATTAACGAGGTTAATAGTGATCCTCGATATATCATTTCAAGTTGCAACAAATCAAGGTTGAAATGAATTCTTGCTCCTTTGTCAATGTGTCAGCAGTCCAATGCCAAAGTCACATCATTTTGAAAAGTGAAAAGAAGTCTACTGTCATACAATTCCCTATACGTGATAGGTTAATATAGTATGTGAGACTGATTTTCATTTTCAAAATGTCTTTGTTAATTAAATTTTTTTTTTGGTTGCAGGATTATGCTTATAAGTACCACTTAGTAAGCACAGGAAAAATTTCAAGAGATAAAATAAATTTTTGATAAACAAGGAAAATCATTTTTATTAATATTCTTAGTTCATAAACCAGTCATGGTTCATAACGTTCTTGTCACATAATATTTTTCTAAGTAATGCCCATTGATCGGGGGCAAGATTCTTTCTCTTTGACAATTTACCAATTGGTAAAATCCTTCAGAATATGTCTTTTCAATTACATATGGGGCATATCATATTGATTTAAACTTTCCACCTATGTTTTAATGAGCGAGTATAGGTCTTCGAAGAACTCAAAACTAGTTCACAGATTCGAAAGGTTCTAGAACGAACCAATTTGTCATGGGATATTATCATTTTTTCTCGATAGAGTTCCAGATTTTGTTGAGCTTGGATACGTTTGCCTTCCAAACTATCAAGTTCTTTGATTCTTAATTTGGCATTTTCTTCCTTAGTTATTTTGTTTGAAATAACAATTCTGAGGGAAGGAATTTGCACTTTAAGTGGTAAAATAGCCTCAGAACCATATAATACAGCAAATAGTGTTGACCATGTTGGTGTTTGGTATGTAGTCCTATAGGCCCATAATGCTTCTATTAACCATTCATGCCACTGTCTTGGACTATTAATTAATGTCTTTTTCAAAATTTGTAGCAATGTTTTGTTAAAGGCTTCAGCTAAACCATTGGCTTTGGGATAATAATTGTGGAATATCTCCAATCAATTCCATTCCTTTGAATAAAATTATTCATTTTTGTATTTTTAAAAGTTAATCCATTTTCTGATATGACTCTTCGAGGTATTCCAAATCTTTAGACAATATGGGTCTCGAAGAAATGGAGAACTTGTTCTGCTTTAACTTCTCTGAGTGGTATTGCTTCTGCCCATTTAGGGAAGTAATCAGTATCTGCCAAAATAAAGTTATGGCCTTTAGACGATGGAGGGTCTATAGGGCCCACTATGTCAGTGCCCTAACACTCAGAGTGCCAAGATGCAATAATTGGATGTAGTAAATTTGGTGGTTGGTGCAAGACCACCCCATGTATTTGACATTTATGACATTTTTTTGTGACCTTGTCGGCATATTTATAGGTTATGTGTTTTGAAAAGGGGTCGCCTACGAAGTTTTCGAAGGATTTTAGATTTTTAAATTATATATATATATATATATATATATATATATATATATATATATATATATATAGGAATATCATCATGTTGGCGGCTAGGCTTTCCTGTGCTCTGCTAGGGTTTTCATAGGACTGAGCTTTTGGCGGCGCTGTTTACTGGGTGGAGAAGGGAAGCAAGTGGGGGGAAGGAAGCTGGTGTTTTCACTCAAGACTCCTGGTTTTTTGCTTGGGAAAAGTTTTCTGACCTTCCCGGGCATTTTTATTTTTGAATTTCTTAAGTGGTTTATCGTTACTATTGGGAAATGGCTACCGAACTTACTAAGGCTGATCCAAATTTTGTGGGAAGAGGCACTTTTGCTGAGGTCACAGTTAGAAAAGAGGGTGGTACTACTCTTGGAGACAAACTGGTTTTTCCCCAGCTTTTCCATGATGCCATTGAAGGCAAGGTCGAATGTGAACTTATCCGTGCTCGTACTAAAAAGGCTGGTAAACTAGCGTTGATTTTTACAGAGGAGGAGCTAGCTAAACTCACTGAACCTTATAGATTTACCTTGGTTGGCAAATTTCAGTTTGGACATCCCAAACTTAATGTTCTAAGAAAAGCTGTGGATGATTTTAAATTATTGGGTAGCTGGAAAGTGGGAGTTTTTGACAGCAGGCATATAATGTTGTAGCTTTCTTTGGAGGAGGATTATGCACAAATCTTTTCTAAGAAGGTTATAATGATAGATGAGAAACCCATGAAACTATTGAAGTGGACCTTGGATTTTGATCTTTCCAAGGAACCCCCAATTGTACCTGTGTGATTCAGTCTACCTAATCTTAAGCTGCCTTTTAATAATCACAGAGTTATTTATGACATAGCTGACTCTATGGGAAGGCCACTTAAGTTAGATATGTCATCTGCAAATGTCACAAGAATTTCTAAGGCACGGTTCCTTGTGGAAAGGGATATTACCCTACCTTATCTGGATGGAGTTTGGTTAGGCACTGCTAATAATGGGTATTGGCAGCCTATAGTTATGGAGTATCAACCTTTATATTATAAACACTGTCACATATTTGGGCATACCATGGATCAATGTTTCAATCTACATCCTGAACTTAGGCCTTACAAAGTTGCACAAAAGGATAAAACTGCTGCTCAATCAAATCCCTCAACCTCTCATCCAAAGGCTCCAACTCCTGGTCAAATAGCTTTAGCCACCCAATCTACTGAAGTATTGACTGATCCCATTCAGACAGAACATAGACTGCCACAGCCAGACAAAAATCCTGTCCACTCCAGAGGTGCTACTGAGAACTTTGATGCTGGGACCATTTCTGGTCAGGTGCTTGAAATAAGAGATCCCACTGTTGGGGACAATGAGTCCGCTGGGGGGGATGCTCTCCCTTTGAGTTTTGAAGCAGGTGACACTTTTATAACTCCACAAGATCCAATGGAGAGGGATGCTGCTAATCTTACCTTAGATGGGCTTACTAATAGAATAGAGGGGGTTTGGTCCCAACAAAAAAGCAGAAGAAGAAGAAGAAGAAGAAGAAGAAGAAATGATGCTCTTGAACTACAAAATTTATCTCTAACTAATATCATTGGTATGGAAAGCTCTTCAGCCCCTCCCCCTAGGTTAACTAGTGGTCGGTAAGGCCATTCATCATGATTAATCTATCGTGTCTGGAATGTCAGGGGTGTGGCTGGTCCTGGCACCCTTGATAGACTCCTTCTTTTAAACAGGACTCATAAACTTTGGCTCTTTGCTTTGTTGGAACCTATGGTATATAAAAATATTTCTAAATTCACAAAGAGATTCCCTGATTTTCACTTTCATGCTAACTGTAACAACAAGATTTGGGTCTTTAGCAGAAAAGAGCTGAATTGTACTGTTGTCATTGATAATTACCAATTTATGCATCTTCAGTTTGGGGTGGAGCAATTTACTGGCTTTGCTACCTTTGTATATGCTGGCTATTCTAATACAGATAGAGTTTCCTTATGGGCTGATTTACTTAGTATCAGTGCTGCTATTAACAACAACTGGATTGTTGGTGGTGATTTTAACTGCATTAGGGATCCCAGTGAGAAGCTAGGAGGCAGAACTCCTGATCTACAGTCAATGTTACACTTTTCCCAAAATATTACTAGTGCAGGCTTATTTGATCTTGGTTTTATTGGTTCACCTTTCACTTGGCAAAGGCGTAATTTTTTGGAAAGAATTGACAGATTTCTAGCTAATGACTCTTGGTCGAACACTTTCTCTATATCTCAAATCCATCATCTACACGGATATACATCCGATCACTCTCCTTTATTAATTCGGATTTCCTTCTTTCCTAAAGTCGGTGTCTCACCTTTCGATTTTTAAATGTTTGGACTCGAACATGCAAATTTTTTAGAGGTGATAAAGGAAGCTTGGAATGTTCCAACCTTTACTGTTATGAATCCTATTGTCAAACTTTGGAGACTTCAGAAAAATGTGGCATGCCAGTTAAGGCTTTAGAATAAAACTAGTTTTCGTAATGTTTTTCAACAAGTGATTGATGTTGATCATCAAGTCCAGGTGCTGGAAGCCATGCATGATCAGGATGGGTCTCATACTCAGGAGTTAATCAATGCACAAACTCAGCTTCTACATGCTTTGGAAAGGGAAGAACTTTTCTTGAAACAAAAAGCTGCTATAAATAGACACTTATATGGTGACAGGAATACTAAATTTTTTCATGCAGTCATTAAATACAGAAAGCAGATTTATACCATTCTCAAAATCAAGGAATCTGATGGCAGCTAGGTGAATGAACCTCATTTAATCTCACAAAGTGCTGTGAACTTTTTTCAATCACATTTAGTTGCTTCCCCTACTTCTCGTTCTTCCTTTATATCTGAAGTTTTCCATGATGACTTTAATTATGCACATCAGCTCCAGCTAACCCTATTACCTAATGAAATAGAAATTCTGAATGTACTGAAGAGTTTAGATGGGAATAAGACTGCTGACCCTGATGGGTTTACTTCCACTTTTTATATTAAAGCTTGGGACATTGTGGGTCCTGACCTTGTTAAGGTCTGTTCGATCTTTTTCTCCGGAACCGAACTTCCTAAGTACTTTGCTGCTACAAGAATTGCTCTTATTCCAAAAGACAATAACAAATCCAGCTGGACTGATTTCAGACCTATATGCCTTACCAGCACATTTACTAAAATTATTAGCAAGATCATTGTTAGTAGACTTCAACTACATCTCCAACAGCTTATTAGTTCTAATCAATCAGCTTTTGTGCAGGGGAGAAATGTTACAGATAACTGTTTGCTTACTCAGGAGTTGTTACTTGACATTGACAAGTGATCCATAAAAAAGTACCTATTTTTTATGTCTTAATTCTTATCAATTTCTAAGGATATTATGCTTTAATGAAAGGTATTTTTGTGTTTTTGGATGTACGTGATGTAAAAAGATCCAAAAAAGGAAAAAGGAGCAAAAAGGAGCAAAAATGGAGCAAAATACAAAAATTATAAAAAAATATGGCCTGGCACCTAGGCGTTAGAAGTTGGCGCCTAAGCGCCAGACTCGATACAGAACTTTCAAGTTTTTGACAATGTTTGAATGGTTATTTTGACGGAGTGAGCGGTTATTAGACATTCTAGAAGACTGGCAGTTGTTCCATGATTTTAGGACATGTGATACATTGCATTTGGACGCTCTAAAAGGGTTTCAATCATGAAGAGGTGCGAGCCAAAGTGAAGAGGTGCGAAGAACGGGATGCGGTGTCCGGCGCCTAGGCGCCAGACAGACCTTCTAGAAGATTCATTGAATGTGGACATGTTTTGATAAGGTGCCTCAAGGCAACCCTTGAAGCCCATAAATAGGAGTCCATTTCTTCAGAAAAACGTGCCCCCATTGTAACCCCTTTCTCTTATCCACTTTAGGATCTCTCATCCTTAGAGAGAGAAATAGAGAGAGAAATTTAGGGCCACTTTTGTTTTAGTTTAGAGAGTTTATTTTCAAGTTGTTGCATATGGAGTTCATTACACTGTGGAGTTAGTAGGAATCAGAAGATCTGTAGAAGGAATATTTAAGATAAGTATTTTATATTTGATTCAAAGTTTATTTATTATGTTTTGCTGTTTATATTCAATGTGTTCTGAGTAGTTAGTTTACTTTCTTCCTTCAATTATGAAGAGATAGATAAGATATTATAAGATTCGATGGAGAATTGAAATTCAAAATATTTTCAAAACATTGTAATGACATTAATACCTGATCTTACTTTACTTTTTAAATTGGCCATTTAAATTGTTAAAACCTGTTGAAGAGTTTTGAGACGTAGAAGGAGAAGAACTCTTAACTTGTAAATGTCACATGAATCCTTGGGTAGTCGAAGGCCATGTGCGGGCTATTCAAGGTGAAGTGCAAATAAATAGGAATATAAGATTTAAAGGGCGTAGAATTGATAAGTTTTTAGAGTGATAGACTAAATTCTTATAATTTGATTTATAGATTAGGAAAGGGTCACTAGTAGGGCCGACCATAGCCACCCTTGGAAATCTAGTAGTGTGAGTCTAGATTAACCCATTCTACTAATAATACATCCGGACCTGATCTGTAAATTAGCCAATGTTCTTTGCGTCTGGATCAAAGGGTAAAGAATAGGAATGCTTCTATTTGGCACAATACCATTAATAAAATTCTCCAATGAATATTAAATTATCTTAAAAATCTTAGATTAATTGAAGGGAAGAAAGTTGTTTGTTTTATATAGTTTTCACAAAATCATTTTCTTATTATTGTTTTCTTTAACTGCATCTAGTAAATTAAAAGTAATTTATAGTTAGATTAAAATACAAAAAGATTTTTGAAATACAATATTTAAAAATTTATTACCATATTTTTTCCTCGTGGGATCGATACTGTGGTCTTTGTTTCAAAACCCTATATTACTTGAAACGATACGTATACTTGCATAGTACCCAAAAAGTATATAAAATATTTTCTTTTTAAATTATATTTTTCTATATAAACATATATTTAAAAAAGTTTATTTGGTACACATCTATAGAGCAAGTTATTCCAGGTCAAGTGTTTCGCGCCTTTGCCAGAAATTAATTTTCTAGCAGTGGTAACATTTTCAAAAATTATATATATAAATTTTATTCCTTGTTTCATTTTTTTTTGTTTTATGTGAAGTTTTGGTTCTGAAGGATTAATATCTTTCGATTCTGAACTAGAAAGAACAATTAGAAAAATTAAAAAGGGAAAACAAATTCAAAAATTTCAAGAAATGGCTACTTTACAAAATCCAATTGAACTTAATGATCAAAATGTTTATAAACCATTAAGGGATTATGCTAACCCTGCAGTTGATGAACTTCATAATAGTATTCAAATACCCACTGTAGATGCTAATTCTTTTGAACTTAAACCGTCTATTATTCAAATGGTGCAAAATAATCAATTTGGTGGAACACCAAATGATGATCCAAATTTACACCTTGTTAGTTTTTTAGAACTTTGTGCTACCTTTAAATAAAACAATGTTTCTGATGATGCTATTAGACTTAGACTCTTTCCTTTTTCTTTAAGAGATAAAGCAAAGATGTGGTTAAACCCATTAGCAATCGGTTCCATTAAAACATGGGTCGAAATGACACAAAAATTCCTTGTTAAATATTTTCCTCCTTCTAAAACTGCTAAATTAAGAAATGATATTACTTCGTTTAGTCAATTTGACGGGGAGACAATATATGAAACTTGGGAAAGGTTTAAAGAACTATTAAGAAAATGTCCTCATCATGCTTTACCTGATTGGTTAATTATTCAAACATTTTATAATGGATTAATTGGATCTTTAAAATCAATTATCGATGTCATTGTCGGAGGTTCTTTAATGTCTAAATCATTTCAAGAAGCTTACACTTTAATTAAAGAAATGGCTAATAACAATTTTCAATGGCCTTCCGAAAGGATTAATCCTAAAAAGATGGCAAGTATTCACGATAATGAAGCCTTTTCTATCTTAGCTTCACAAGTAGCAGCAATGTCTAAGAAATTAGATAATTTTGCAATTAATATTTCACATAATAACTCTGCTAATATTGAAGATTCTCATACTATTGAAACTTTACAAGCTATTGCAAGTAAAAATAATCCTTATTCAAATTATTATAATCCTGGTGGAAAAATCATCCTAATTTTAACTGGAATAATTCACAACAACAATGGGGTAATAATCGATCTCATCCCACTCGGAAATTGGAATAATCAAGTTAATCCAAATTATAAACCTCCTGGATTTAATAATCAACGAGAAAAAGTTATCAATAGAAGAATTAATTTTACGAATGAATAATCAATTACAAAATCAAAATACTCGTTATTCGTAATATTGAAAATCAAATGGGGCAAATTGCTACTTTAATTAATAACGGACTCAGTAGGAACACTTCCTAGTAATGTTGAAATTAATCCAAAGGAAACTGGAAAAGAACATGGATAAGTTAAAGCTGTGCAACTTAGAAGTGGAAAGGAAGTAAAAGAAAGAATGCAGAATGAAATTGAAAAAGAGATTGAGGTTGAAGAGATTGAAAAACCTAAAGAAACTCTCTCTCCTAGTCAAGATCGATCGTTATACTCGTTAATGTGGAAGTTGAAAAACCACCACTACCTTTTCCTCAAAGACTTAAATAACGAAATTTGATCATCGATTTTCTAAGTTCTTTGAAATTTTTAAGAAACTTACTATTAACACACCTTTTGCTTGAAGCTTTGGAACAAATGCCAACTTATGCAAAATTTATGAAGGATATTTTAAGCAAGAAACGAAAATTTGAAGCTTTTAAAGCTCGTTGCATTAAGTGAAGAATGCGAGTCTAATAATTCAAAAGAAATGACTCGAAAAGCTTAAGGATCTCGGAAGTTTCATTATACCCTGTCTTATTGGAGAAAAATTTTGTGGAAAAGCTTTATGTGATTTAGGAGCAAGTATTAATCTCATGCCATTTTCTATCTTTCGAAGATTGGATTTAGGAGATATTACTCCCACCACTGTAACCCTTCAGTTAGCTTGTAGATCTATCACTTATCCTAAAGGAGTTATAGAGGATGTCCTTGTTAAAGTGGATAAATTTATCTTCCCTGTAGATTTCATCGTACTTGATGTGGAAGAAGATAAAGAGATACCTATTATTTTAGGGAGACCTTTTCAAGAAATTAAATTCAATGTTCTTAAATCAATGAAGTACCCTGATAAAGAGAAATGTTATCGAATGGATATAATTGATTATTTAATTGAAAAACATTATCGAGAAAATGTAAAGTCATTTCGGAAGAAAAATTTGAATTTTTAACTGATAAAAATGAAGAAGTAGAAGAAGAAGAGACTCATTTTATTAAAGATAACTGGGAAACTTTAGACATAACTCAAAATGATATACTTTTACCATTAATTAAAAAAGCCCCTGAACTGGAATTAAAAATGTTACCTTCACATTTAAAATATGTGTTTCTTGGAAATTCGTTAACTTTACCTGTTATTATTTCTTCTGAACAGAGTAAAGATCAAGAAGAAAAACTACTAGGTGTGTTAAAGAATTATAAGAAAGCTTTTGGTTGGACTATTGCTGACATAAGAGGAATAAGCCCTTCCATTTGTATGCATAGAATTTTAATAGAAGAAAATGTTAAACCTACTATTGAATCGCAAAGAAGATTAAATCCTATCATGAAAGAGGTTGTTAAAAAAGAAATTATTAAGTGGTTAGATGCTGGTATTATTTATCCTATTTCGAATAGTCAATGGGTAAGTCCTATTCATTGTGTTCCAAAGAAAGGAGGTGTAACTGTCATTGTCAATGATAAAAATGAACTAATTCCTACAAGACAAGTTACTGAATGGCGAATTTGTATTGACTATAGGAAATTAAATAAAGCCACTAGAAAGGATCATTTTCCTTTACCTTTCTTGGATCAGATGCTCGATAAATTAGCTGGACACCCATATTTTTGTTTTCTGGATGGATATTCTGGTTATCATTAGTTACTTATTGCTCCTGAGGACCAAGTGAAAACAACTTTTACTAGTTCTTATGGAACATTTGCTTTTAGAAGAATGCCTTTTGGTTTATGTAATGCACCTGCAACTTTTCAAAGATGTATGATGTCAATATTTTGTGATTTGATTGATAAAGGAATTGAAATATTCATGGACAATTTTTCAGTTTTTGGAACTTCTTTTGAATCTTGTTTGGAAAACATTGCCAAAGTTACGAAAAGATGTGAAGAAACAAATTTAGTTCTTAACTGGAAAAATGTCAATTCATGGTCACGAAGGCATTGTACTTGGTCACAAAGTGTCACAAAAGGGATGGAAGTAGATGAAGCAAAAGTGAAAATTATTGTTGAATTACAACCACCTACTATCATTATCGATGTGAGAAGTTTTCTAGGTCATCGTTGGATTTTATAGAAGATACATAAAGGATTTTTCTAAAATTGCTAAACCTCTTTGTCATTTATTGGAAAAAGATGTGAAATTTGAATTTAACAAAGAATGTATTAATGTTTTTAATATTCTAAAATAAAAATTAATAACTCGCACCTATCATTGTTTCACACTAATTGGAATAAATTTTTGAATTAATGTGTGATGCGAAGTGATTTTGCAATTGGAGTCGTATTAGGACAAAAATATGAGAAGATTTTCAAAGTTGTATATTATGCTTAGTAAAAATCTCACTGAAACACAAAGAAATTACACTACCATCGAGAAGGAGCTTCTAGCTATAGTATATACCTTTGATAAATTTAGACCTTATCTTCTTGGTACTAAATGCATAGTTCATATCGATCATTCTGCTATTAAATATCTATTATCTAAGAAGGATTCTAAACCTCGGACTTATAAGATGGGTTTTACTTATACAAGAATTTGATTTTCAAATAGTAGATAGAAAAGGAACCGAAAACCAAATTGTCGATCATTTGTCTAGAATTAAAAACGATATTATTTCGGAAGAAAATATAAATGAGAAATTTCCTGATGAATCTTTATATGTTATTCAAGGATGCAAAACACCTTGGTATGCTGATATTGTTAATTATTTATTTAGCAATATTTTGCCTTATGAATTGGATAACATATTTATTAAGAATTTAAATATGATGCTAAATCTTATATTTGGGAAGAACCTCATTTATTTAAAATTGGTAAAGATTCTATGATTCGAAGATGTGTGCCTTATGAGGAAACTTTTGCTATTATTCAAAAATGTCATGATTCCGATTTTGGAGGACACTTTGGCATAGATAAAACGACATTTAAAATTTTAAATTCTGGATTTTATTGGCCTACCTTATTTAAAGATGTGAGAAATTATGTGAAAACATGTGATCGATGTCAAAGGATCGAAAATATATCAAGGAAGAATGAAATGCCTTTAAACTATATATTGGAAGTTGAAATTTTTGATATATGGGCTTTAGACTTTATGGGACCATTTGTTCCATCATCTGGAAAAATTTATATTTTATTAGGAGTTGATTATGTTTCAAAGTGGATTGAAACTGTTCCTTTACCAAACTGTGATTCCAAAAGTGTTTCTAAATTTTTAAAGAAAATGATATTTTCAAGATTTGGAATGCCTAAGGTAATTATCACCGATGGTGGAAGTCATTTCAGGAATATAAGAATTCAATCATTACTACAAAAATTTGGAATCAAACATAGAATTGCAACTGCTTATCACCCACAAACAAGTGGAATGGCTGAAGTATCAAACAGAAAAATTAAAAGAGATTTAGAGAAGACTGTTAATCCTAAAAGAACTGATTGGGTTGATAGACTTGATTCTGCATTATGGGCTTATAGAACAACTTATAAGACACCAATCGGAATGTCACCTTACCGGTTAATTTATGGTAAACACTGTCACTTACCTTTAGAACTTGAACAAAAAGCTTATTGGGCGATAAAGGAGTTTAATTTTAATTTGAATAAAGCAGGAGAAAAGCGATTATTGCAATTGAATGAGATGGAAGAAATAAGAAATGAATCATATGAAAATGCATGGATTTATAAAGAGAAAATGAAGATGTTGCATGATAAGAAAATTTCAGAAAAAATTTTTGAGCCTGGACAAGAAGTATTACTGTTTAACTCTCGTTTAAAACTTTTTCCTAGAAAATTAAGATCTATATGGATTGGACCCTATATAGTTGAGAAAGTATACCATTATGGAGCTGTGGATATTAAAGATCCCAAAACAGGAAAAAATTTTAAAGTAAATGGATTAAGATTGAAGCCTTATTTGGGAGATATTAAAAATATTTATAAAGAGGCTTATGAATTGAGTCAACCTGATTAGAGATTTATTTAAGTCGGGCTGACGACGTTAAACCAAGAGCTTTGTGGGAGGCAACCCATAATTATCTTTTTTTATGAGTGTTTTTATGTAAGGTTATACCTCGATCTTGACTAATTTTACATTACTTTAGAAAAATTTGATGCTTATAAGTCTTTGTTGACTTAGGCTGAAGATTATTTTGAAGTATGTAAGATTTAGAAATTGGATCACTCTATTCTAAATATGAGTAAAAAGGAGATTAAGTTAACCTTCATTATGATTGTTTACAATGATTGTTATTGAGTCAAGATTACTCTTACCAGTATAATTTACCTATCTTGGAGAACGAAATTTTGAAATTTGACGATTAGGCAAAACGGAGTTGAACATAGTTTCGGCGCCTAGGCGCCAAGATTCGGCGCCTAAGCGCCAGAGTCAAACTATGTATCAATAGGTCCGGCGCCTAGGCGCGAGATTTGGCGCCTAAGCGCCACGGTTACTGGGTCGTGCAAAAACTGAAAATTTTCAGTTTTTCACACGATTTTCACCTTTAAATCAACCTATCTTCTTCCCTAACAATCAAGCAATCAAAGTTACATCCATTACGCTTCATTCTTGAGAGATTTAAGAAATTTTTGAAGAAATGGAAGGAAGAAATCATGGAGAAGAAGCTAGGGACAAGGTCTCAAAGGATCCTCAACCCTACTTCAATAGTTTCGTCGCGGTAAATTTAGAGAAAATTTCTATTCATTTGAATAAGTTTGAAGCGGAGTTTAAAAGCATTGGAGATCGCCTTCATGAGATGTTTCATCAAATTGAACATCTAGAATGGCAGATGAAACTTCAATTTGATCATTTTGCGGCTTATCAAGATGCTCAAGTTGAAATGTATGCGAAGAACAAGTGGATTGACAAAAAGACGACTACGGATTTCCCGAGAGCGTTAGTGTTCTTTCCAAGTGGAATACAAAATTTCCCTTGTGAAGATTAGAATATTCTGGTAATGAGATAGTTATTATCTAGTTTGTTGAGTCGTTGTATCGATTTAGTGAATCGATTGTGTTTGTTTGTGTATTTGCTTTCATGTTCAATGTGTGTTGTTTTTGCTTAGAAACTGTTGTGTTTGAGTGTGTATTAGGAACTTAAATCAAGTATAATACTTATCTGGAATGTATTGAGCCAATATTGAAGATTATAAAAGGAATTTAGTGAGTTTGATTTAAACTTTATGTTTGATTAGTGGATTAAATATTTAATTTTTAAAATTTTTGAAAATGTTGTGGAAGTTAGAAACTGAAGCCCTACTATAATTTGAGTAATTAGAAGTTAAATGTATGAATTTTGCTGGAAAATTAAATTTAAAAATAATTTTTTTGAAAGGCGAGTCTGGCGCCTAGGCGCCAGAATTTGGCGCCTAAGCGCCAGTTCGGCCTGTACCTGGAAATTTCCTTAAATACCCCCAAAAGCCATTTTTGACACCTAAGCTTCATCTTCTTCCCCATTTTCGCGAAAATACACCTTTTAGATCCATTTTGAGGTCAAAACATTAAGGATTTGAGCGCAAAACCACTCTATTTCTTCGTCTCAAGGTCAGATCTACACTTTAAACCATTTACTTTCGATTTTCACCATAGATTTCCCTAGGTTTTGCTAAGAACCAGAATTTTGAAATTTTTTTTTGATTTTTAGTGATTTCTTTGGATTTTTAAACTTATTTTAAGTTTTATAAACTTAAAAAGAGTTTAAATCTTTGATTCCTAAATTTGTTCTTGTTTTCTTTCACGTTTAGATGGCTCCGAAATCTAAACGCGGGAAGACACGAGATAACTTTGATAGCGATAGAATTTTCTACTGCGGCTGCGCATTTTCGATTCCACAAATTTGCGACGTCCAGGAAGTTCATTTCAGAACGAAGTTTCTATCATCCGAGAGAAATGATTGAAAACACTATCGTTGCACACAATTGGCAACGATTCTGTTATTTCATTGTTGTTGCTGTTATCCCTATTGTTCTAGAGTTTTATGCAAATTTTCTGGATGACGAAGATTATGAAGTTTTTGTCAGAGGTGTCGGAATAAGATTTAGTCCTGAAAGAATCAATGTATTTTATGGCCTGCCACCGACTATTTAATGCCACTATTCTGGATTATCACCATCTGAGGGAGATTTGGATATGATCATTGCTTATTTGACTGACGGTACTAGATCGTGGAAGATTAGGAACGAGAAAAGGGTAAACTTCAAATCCTCCAAATTAAATGGTATTTATAAAGCATGACACTATTTTATTTCTGCAAGATTGTTACCTTCCAACCACCTGAGAGAAGTGACTAAAGATCGAGCGATCTTAAACTACTGCATTCAGGAAAGGAAGCCTATTGATGTCGGTAGTATTATTTATGATTCTGTGGATTCTACTACAAGATCCAGCACTTCTGTTGGACTGGGATTCCCATCTCTGATTTATTCATTATGTATTAGCAATGGAGTCACTACAGATATTTCAGAGGAAAGGTTAAAGACTACTAAGCCGATTGGTCAGGAGAGCATTAGCATTTATGATCGTCTTCGAGGGAAGAGATTGATCGCTTCTTCTTTTTCGTGCACCGCTCCAGGGTAGACCTTCTACTTCTCGACCCTCTACTTCGCCGAGCCACCATTGAGTTTACGGGAATCAATGCATGATCGGTTTATAGAGCAGACGAAGGAGTTATTTCAAACTCACTGCAGAGATTGATACTATTGATAGGAAACTTGATCATTTATCCGATTATACCCGGAGGAAGAGTAGGCTATGATGTCGAGTATGATGAAGCCCTAGTCGGATTTCCGAAGGGTGAACATGATGTTAGTTTCCCTACTTTTCCTAGTTTCACACCATTTATTGATCCTAAGGATGTAGAATTTTCCTTTGGTGACGATGATGATGATGAGGCTACGACCGAGTGACTAGTACTTATAGATTTCTATATTGTGCTACTTTGTTGGTTTATTTTGTTTGGTTTGTTTGTTTAGTTTTATGTTTGATGTATGTTGATTTGTTTAAGTATCTGTGTGGATTGATTAGTGTTAAGATTTTGTTGTTAAAATATTCTTAGTATATTGTGTTGAGACTGAAATTAGAGTTAATTTATGATATGTTTGCTTTAGTCTACTGTTTAGTAATTAGTAATTTTGCTCTGCTTTTAGTTTGTTTCAAATTTAGTATAATTATAAAAATTAGCCTGCTTACTTTTTATACATGCTTCAATTTTATCTTAATTATTCATAAAAGCATGAGTAGAAGTTAATTTTTCTTTTTAAGATCGTTTTACATACTTATAAAAAAATTCCTTTTTAAAATTATGATTTTCTTTCTCTCATACTTTCAAATTGTCATAGTATACCAAAACTTAAGTTTGGGGGAATGGAAAATACATTCAAATTTAAATTTTATTTGTCCTTAAAGAGCTAATATTTTCTTAAAAATAAAAACTTTTTAACATAACTTAAGGAATGAAGAATTTATTTGAGATCACTTTTATTTTTGAAATTATTAACAATTTAGTGAAATTAACCAAAATTTTAATAACTTTGATTGATTTTAAGAATAGAATTATTTAACTAAAAGAAAAATAAGATTAAGAAATTTTTCTATTCATGATAGAAATAATAGAATTTTAGAAATATTAAGTAATAAAAAATTATCACTTGTAAAAGAAAAGATTGGAAATCTTTTTGAATTCTTGTTCATGTTATAATAATTAAGTGGAAATGTATAAGTTTTGAAAATATATGTTTAGGATAGTGAAGTTCAAAACCATTAACAGGCTATCCAGATATAGTAATCCTCTATATATATATATATATATATGTATATATATATAAAATAAAAAAAAGAAAGAAAAGAAAAAGAAAAAAAAAGAAGAGAGGAGAAGCTTGAGGAAATGCCTAAATAAAAAATTAGTTTCACTTGAATTATCTTATAGGAAGAAAACTAGTTACAAATTTTACTTAATTTTTATGCATGAATATTTATTTAGAAAAGATTTTTCAAGAAGATCTTTTTCTTGTAAATAATCTATGAGATCTTAATATAATAAATTTCTATTATTTTCAAAATGAATGAAAAGTTTGAAATCCTATGATTTGGTAGTTAAACATTCTTTAAATTCTTAAAATTAAACCTAGTTAGTGAAATTGGGTTAATAATTTACTAAAAACTTTATAAAATAAAAAATTATAAGGAATCTAAAATACTAATATTTTATTCCAAAGGTTATACATTTTATATAGTAGAAAGAGTTACTTGAGGAAAAGTAACATTTAAGTTTGGGGAATTTTGATCCATAAAAAAATACATATTTTTTATGTCTTAATTCTTATCAATTTCTAAGGATATTATGCGTTAATGAAAGGTATTTTTGTGTTTTTGGATGTAGGTGATGTAAATAGATCCAAAAAAGGAACAAGGAGAAAAAAAGAGCAAAAAAGAGCAAAAATGGAGTAAAATACAAAAATTATAAAAAAATATGGCCTGGCGCCTAAGCGTTAGAAGTTGGCACCTAAGCACCAGACTCGATACAGAACTGCCAAGTTTTTGACAACGTTTGAACGGTTATTTTGAAGGAGTGAGCCGTTATTGGACATTTTAGAAGACTGGTAGTTGTTCCTTGATATTAGGTCATGTGATACATTGCATTTGGATGCTCCAAAACGGTTTTAATTGCGAAGAGGTGCGAGCCAAAGTGAAGAGGTGCGAAGAACTGGACGCGGATTCCGGCGCCTAGGCGCCAGACAGACCTTCTAGAAGATTCATTGAATGTGGACATGTTTTGAAGAGGTGACTCAAGGCAACCCTTGAAGCCTATAAATAGGAGTCCATTTCTTCAGAAAAACATGCCCCCCATTGTAACCCCTTTCTCTTATCCACTTTAGGATCTCTCATCCTTAGAGAGAGAAATAGAGAGATAAATTTAGGGCCACTTTTGTTTTAGCTTAGAGAGTTTATTTTCAAGTTGTTGCATATGGAGTTCATTACACTGTGGAGTCAGTAGGAATCAGAAGATCTGTAGAAGGAAAATTTGAGATAAGTATTTTTTATTTGATTCAAAATTTATTTATTATGTTTTGCTGTTTATATTCAATGTGTTCTGAGTAGTTAGTTTACTTTCTTCCTTCAATTATGAAGAGATAAATAAGATAATATAAGATTCGATGGAGAATTGAAATTCAAAATATTTTCAAAACATTGTAATGAATCTTACTTTACGTTTTAAATTGGCCATTTAAATTGTTAAAACCAGTTGAAGAGTTTTGAGACCTAGAAGGAGAAGAACTCTTAGCTTGTAAATGTCACATGAATCCTTGGGTAGTCGAAGGCCATGTGCGGGCTATTCAAAGTGAAGTGCAAATAAATAGGAAGATAAGATTTAAAGGGCGTAGAATTGATAAGTTTTAGAGTGATGAGACTAAATTCTTATAATTTGATTAATAGATTAGGAAAGGGTAACTAGTAGGGCCGACCATAGCCACCCTTGGAAATCTAGTAGTGTGAGTCTAGATTAACCCATTCTACTAATAATACATCCGGACCTGATCTGTAAATTAGCCAATGTTCTTTGCGCTTGGATCAAAGGGTAAAGAATAGGAATGCTTCTATTTGGCACAATACCATTAATCAAATTCTCCAACGAATATTAAATTATCTTAAAAATCTTAGAATAATTGAAGGGAAGAAAGTTGTTTGTTTTATATAGTTTTCACAAAATCATTTTCTTATTATTGTTTTCTTTAACTTCATCTAGTAAATTAAAAGTAATTTATAGTTAGATTAAAATACAAAAAGATTTTTGAAATACAATATTTAAAAATTTATTACCATATTTTTTCCCCATGGGATCGATACTGGAGTCTTTGTTTCAAAGCCCTATATTACTTGAAACGATACGTATACTTGCGTAGTACCCAAAAAGTATATAAAATATTTTCTTTTTAAATTATATTTTGCTATATAAACATATATTTAAAAAAGTTTATTTGGTACACATCTATATAGCAAGTTATTTCAGGTCAAGTGTTTCGCGCCTTTGCCAGAAATTAATTTTCTAGCAGTGGTAACAAATCCTTGTTTTTGGAAATACAAAAGTCGGGTCAACAAGTCTTGTAGGGGCAGAATCTTATCTTTAAGCTGGATCTTAAGAAGGCCTATGACTCACTCAGCTGGACTTTTATTGTACAAGTTCTTAAGGCCAGAGGTTTTAACCCTTCCTTCTGTAACTTAATTTAGAGATGGCTTTCAAGTGCCTTCTATAGTATATTGGTCAATGGTAGTAGTAATGGTTTCTTCACTACGGGAAGGGGCCTTAAATAGGGAGACCCCTTGTCTTCTACCATTTTAATCTTGGCATTTGATTAGTCACCTGGCTTATGCAGATGATGTAATCCTTTTTACTAATGGAAGCAAACAGGCAATAAAGAAAACTCTACAAATTCTAGATCATCTTTCCCAAGTGGCTGGACTTGAGCTCAATAAGAGGAAATGTCAGTTCTTGGCCAGGAAACATTATAAACTTACACATTGGCTGAAAGATTTAACTGGTTTTGCTACTGCTGATATGCCTTTAAAGTACTTGGGGGTGCAGTTGATTAAAGGGAGGAAAAAACAATCACAATATGATGAATTTGTTAATAAATTTCCTCAACTATTAACTGTTGGACTAATAGTTTCCTTTCTAATGGAGGAAGAGTGACACTGCTCAAAAGCATGTTATCTACTTTCCCCCTTTACACTATGCAGATGGTGAAGATGAAAAGAAGCACTCAAAGAATGCTTGAAACTCTTTTTAACAAATTTCTTTGGGATGGACAGTACAAACAACCACATTGGACAGTTTGGAATAAACTGTGTAAACCTACTAAAGTCGGTGGATCTGGGCTTTAAAAGTTTTCAACAAATGAGTCACCTCTATTATTGTAAACAATGGATCAAGTTCAAGCAACAAGATACATTGTGGGCTAGGTATTTGCGGGAGAAGTACTTGTAAGAAACTACATCCTAATGTCTGTTACTCCTAAATTGGGTGATTCCAGAACATTGGAAAAGCTTGCTTGAAGGTTAGAGATTTTGCCAATACTCTTTCTCGTTGGGAGGTAGATGCTGGCAATATTAACTTCTATTTGGATAATCGGTACGCTGAGATGGCCCTATTTCTTCTTCCATTGATTATAATCCCCGACTACGAGTCTCAAATTTCTGGATTCATGATAAGTGGAATGTGGATTATACGAACGGGGTACTTGATGAGGATATTGTGCAAAATATCATTTCAATCCCCATTGATACAACTAGACCTGATAAAATTCTGTTCAAGCATTCCTCTAACCACTCTCTGAACAGTTTTATTCATCAATCCTTTACTCATTGGCAGGATACCCATTGGGGTGATAAGATTTGGCACATAAACTTAACTCCCTCAATGTCTTTTTTCAGCTGGAGATAATTTCACAAATTCCTTCCTCTGGATGATATTATGAAGTTAAAAGGATTAAGGGCTGCTTCTAAATGCTGGCTTTGTCATTCCGATGAGGAAATTTATACTCACCTTTTCCTACATTGTTTTATCACTCAACAAGTGTGGACTGATGTTCTACATTATCTAAAGCTTTCTCAACATAGGCATAATTGGCAAACTTTTGATGCTTGTTGGACAATTGGAAGGAGCAGAATTCCACAATTCCTTTGGTCATCAGCTGGTTTATATGGATGGCCAGAAATCAGGCTAAATATGAAAGCAAACTTTGTTTGGTCAAATCTTTGGTTGTGAATTGTTGTAGTTTGCTCAACAAGCATTCTGAGTTGATTATATTACCTAAAAGAAAAGTTGTGTTGCTGCATTGGGTATTCCCTTCCCAACCATGGCTTAAAATTAACATTGATGGGAGTTTTACTTCTTCATCTGCTGGAATTGGTGTTGTTTGCATAAATCATTTAGGACAGCTCGTATGGTACTTCCATGCACCAGTTATCTCTTCCTCAGCTTTGGAATCAGAGCTTCTTGCAGTTTATTGGGCCTTAATTACTACCAAAGCTTTTCAACTGAAATATGTTTGGGTTGAGGTCGATCTCGAACAAGTTATCCATATTATGCAAGGCACTTCTCCTCCTCCTTGGAACTTGGTTTTTTTACATAGAGCCATTCTATACATTTCGGTTTTATTCAACTCGAATGGTCTCATATTTATCGAGAAGGTAACTAACACCTGCTAATTGGTTGGCCAAAAGCTGCTACTTTAAATTGTATTGTCTTGTTTCTACGCTACACCTTCGAGCCTTTAAGGCTTTTACTTTTGGGGGACTCTCTTACTCTCCCCTTTCGAGATGTACTTGATTTTTCAATTTTAATGAACTTTCCTTTTTGCTAATATATATATATATATATATATATATATATATATATATATATATATATATATATATATATATATATATATATATATAATTTGGAAAGTAGCATTTGATTTTTAAAAATGTGAGACCAAGCTGATCTCATGTTATTAATAGTTTAAATAAATGAGCATTCCATCACAAGTGACATATATATTCCGAAGAGTAAACATATCACTAGAAAATGAAGCTTGATTAAATAAACTAGTAATTTTATGACATCC
Source organism: Papilionanthe hookeriana x Papilionanthe teres (assembly GCA_022702705.1). NCBI lineage: Eukaryota > Viridiplantae > Streptophyta > Magnoliopsida > Asparagales > Orchidaceae > Papilionanthe > Papilionanthe hookeriana x Papilionanthe teres. The sequence continues at coordinate 112,049,542 of CM040430.1, read as the reverse complement.
GTTTGGTCTGCGAACAAATTTTATAAGCCGACAAGTTCTCCTGCTTAATATAAAGGAATTAAGCAAGGTTAATATTACCTAGGTTCTAAAGTTCCCTATAAGGGCAAGCTTCTATAGTTAATTACATTCTAAATGTTTGAAGACACTTAAGAAAACTCTCGACAAAGATTAGTGGTTTCTCTTTCAATAATTTCAAAGTTTAAGCATTCAAAGGATTTGATTTTGGAATTCAAAAGGGATTGGATCAAATTTGGAACATCTTATTTTTGAATCTAATGGAAGAAAGGTAGGGGATGTTACGGATCCGAGACAGGTCTCGGTGACTTCCCAACTATCCTATTTGTTTGGCTTGAATTTGAGGAGATATTATTTGATGTTGCAATCCTGCCAATTTTAATTAATTATGACTTATACTTGTATGACATGATCATACAAATAGCCTCAAAGATGTGAGGATTTATGTCATACCAAACGACTACATTGGAGTCCTAAGACGAGTTAGGGCTTAAAATGCATAACATGATTATGCAAATGCCTAAAGATAAGTTGAGGATTTATGTTGGATAAGGCAAACTACCTTGAAATTCTATGGCTTTGTTATTTATAAGGAAAGATTTAAGCTGACGAAGATGTTCATGCTGCTCACCGTGCTTGCTCCAAGCTCCTTGTTGTTGCAGAGGGTTTAGTTTAAGAAGTGACAATCAATAGATGAGAAAAGTGTCATGGTCTAGTGGTTGAGTTTCAAATTCAATGTCTTAAATTTCATTAAGGGAAATCTTAAAGTTGGTTAAGCAGAACCGGTTAAGATCCCACGGTTTCATCATCCCGACACCACTACTTTCATCGAATTCACTTAGTCCAAATGAATTTTCTAAACTCAACTGAATGAGTTCCACACTTTTATTTAGATTGTGGGAAATCTCATTAGCAACACGTGGGTTACATCATCCGAGGGATTCCCGATCATCCAACGAGATGTTTTAATTTAGTTGCAATTTTAGTTTCGTTGTTTTGTCTGTGATTAAATTTTTGGTTGTTTTATATATGCTGCGTTCGATCATTTTCATAAATTTATAGAGCAGGAATATAGAACATTTAATAAATTGCAGAATGTAAATTGCAATAAACTCAAATCTGTACCTGGAGAGTCTCATTATTTCCACCAAATGCAACTCAAAATGCTTGTTAGGGCATATATATATCTGCAACAAACACCTAGGTAAAGCTAAGGGAAGGTTTAGATCATCTAACAGCCCTATGATGTCTAGGTTCAGATCCTAATTGCCCGCCAAGTCCTATGACGTCTAGGTTGAAATCCTAGTTATTTTTAAGGATGATTTTCTTCAACAAAGAACAATGAAGTCTAATTGATCTTCTGAAACAACCCACCAGATTGAGGAGTTGTTTGGGGTAGAGCCCCGAACATCTTTTCAAAACCTATGGATTTATCTTGAGTCCAAATGATTTCATTGTCTAGTTGAATTAATCATCCAAAGTTTGATTGAAGTTTAAATTTGTTTTAATTTTTTCTTGCTCAGTGAACTTAGATGTTTTAGTTGTCTTATGAGAGAGGTGACATGTCATTAGGCATTTCATTTAGAAGTTATGAAATGAAAGTCTTTAGGGCTAAGTTGGTTCATTAAAAAACCTAACCAATTTAATTAAAGTTGGATTAATAGTTTCTTTAAGGTGATTTAATTTAATTTTTAAATTCTTTAAATCAATTACAGTAATGTTCTTAAAGGGGTTTAAATTGATTGTGGTATTTTAAGATGTTTCAATTTTTTAATTAATTGATTATTTAACTTAATTGATTATCTAATTAATTGGTTATTTAACTTAAGATATTTTAATTAATTTTTGTTTAATTGAAAAGGTTATTTAAATGTTTTAAATTATTTTTTATTTAATTAGAGAAATTATTTTTAATGTTTTAAATTATTATTATTATTATTTTTTAAAGAAATTATCTAAATATCTTTAATTATTTTTAATTGATTAAAGAATTTATTTTTAAATTAATTTTAAATTTTTTAAAAATTATTTTTAGTTTAAATATTTTAAAACTATTTCAATTAATTTAAAGTTAAATCTTTATGTTTAAGATTATTACTTATTATTACTTTATCACTATTTCTCTTTAATCATTTTGGATTAATTAGATTATTTCATTTTAAGCCTTCTAAAGAGTTAAATAGATTTAATTAAATCTTTGGTTAGAGATTTAGATTAAGGAATGGACGTCCTCTTATATCATAACCCTAACCCTACCATTAATACTTATTTAACTTCCAAATCTAAAGGATTTTAAGTAATTAGTATTTCCTTTTGATATTGATGGTGATTAGTAAGTTCCTACCACTTCATTCCCCAAGTTTCAATAATCCAAGTAAACAATTAAGATCAAATATTTCCTCTTTACCCTTGGATAAGCCTAAATGTTAATTAAGGTTAAGGTTCCTTAATTACTGTTATGCCCTATTAAACTTAATCACCCCATAACTTACTAAATTAAATCCCAATGACTTTGAAATTTTTATGTCACCTCTCTCATATGTCAATTAAGACATCAGAGGAGAAAATGTAATTTTCTAGTTTTTATTTTTTTTAGAACTATTTTTAATGGAAAATTAGGGTTTTCAAAGGAAATTCAATAACTTAATAAATATTAACTATCTATCCTTAGGAAAATTATGGGAGATTCACCTATGTCAGAGGATCACTTAGGCCAAATTTCATGATTTTTTGAGTTTCAATTTAATTATTATAATTATTTTAAGTTTTAGAATATTAATTAAATATAAAATATTATTTAAGTTAAAAATTAAATTTTATATTTTTCATAAATTCCACTGATTCAAGGAACCCAGAGAAAAAAATTTCATTTTTTTATATTTTTTTTTGGATTTATTAGAATTATTTTAGTGGGAAATTAAGAAAACGCATTTTTAAATTCCAAAATTACTTTAAGCCTTTAAAATTTAATATCTTTACTTAGAGACTTAGGAAAAATATTTAGATGGTTCCTAAGGGATTAAAATGTGACATTTTGGTGAATTTTTATATTTTTGTGGTTTTTATGGTTTTTTAATTATTAAAGATTTAAAAATGATTAAAAAACAAATTTTTATAAAAATGCAATTTTATTTTTCTTGGACTTCTCTGATCATAGAGAACTCCTAAATCATTTTTTGTAAATTTTTTAATTTTATTTTAATTATTAAAAATTTCTTAAGTGTTTAAAATGGCATTGAACTTAGGAAAATCATTTAAGTTATCAAAATAATTCCAATTGACTTCAAAATTCTTTATGAGAGTTCCTCTGGTCCTATAGGATAGTGGAGAGTTGATTTCAAGTTATTTTCAATTTTAGTATGTTCTAATTGATTCAAAATTGGTTTTAGGTCAAGTGAGCAATGAAGGTTATATTTAATGTTTTAGTTCATTAAATAATTTTCTTAAGTTCCTTTAACCGTAGGGAACCTACCCTAATTTTCCTAGATTTTTCCAACAACTAGACTAATTATTAGATTTAAATTATCAAAATGGGCACATAAATTTGGAAAATATGGTTCTCTGCATAGATATCTCCTCTAGCCTTGAAATATTCAGGGAATGTTGCCAAGGACAGAGGGATCAAAAACCCCATAGTCCCAAGCCATGGTGAATTGTGTGTGTGAGTGAAGAATTGGTTTAATGTTTAATATATTTAATTAATTTGAAAATAAAAACTAAGCAAATAATTTTTATTTTAATTCTACATATTCTCCTTTGTTCACCGAGCAAGAGAGTATTTTTCTTTTAATTTTTGGATTTGTCTATACAAAGTTATGCATTTTTGAAGTTTAGATGATTTAAATAAATAGAAAATACATTAATTTTCTATTTATCCATGTCAGCGCCGTGTCATCCTCGAACGGGTCGAAATGCCAAGCGCCGCTTCACCATTTGACGTCTCCGTTTGACCTGGCTACCACGCGTCTCCGCTGTACATGGATCATTTGCTCATCTGACGCGATCCTAGCCCTCTATTAATTACACGCGCGATCCGACGACTCTCCTTCATCATCCCCGGTTGGTGTGAACCGAGCACTGTCTGCATTCTAGGGTTAAAATATTGGCCGATACTTAACTAAATAGAGTGAAATTTTTCCTACACGTAGATCTAAACTAGCTCTACACATCCATACGGTTGATCATGTATTAATTTCATGTCTTCTTCAAAAAGGCCCAACCCGAGCTCGGATTTAGGTGTTTTAATTATTTACATTTGTCCAAGAGGTCTGGCCTTGATTGGATGGTTGTGACACCTTCAGTGTGGTCTGACGAAGCTCCGGTAAGCAACACTTGAGCTCCCTTTGAAGTTGGTGTAGAACTCCTCCAAATGGTGGGTCGGCCTTGATGGAAGTCCAATGTAGAGGCCTCTGCTGATGGGACTTTGATGGGGGAACTCCTTGTCTACCTCTAGTGAAGGTGTGGGAAGAGTAAATTTTGGTTTAGTGGAGGTTTGGTGGATGTCCTGTTTCTGACCTGAGGTTGAGCTCTGAAATTGAGCTCAATCAATGGGGATTAGGGCAGAAATACAATGGGGATTGGCTTCTCTATGATGTGGGAGGAGTTTAGAACAATTAGAAATAGATTTGGTGGAGTTTGATTTCACTGAGTTTCAACATCCTCTAAGCCGTGATGAAGGAGAGTTTAAATACGGATAGCCATGGCTGAGCTCAGGAGGAGATAAGGGTTGGACTCAGCTGCCTTGGGGGAGTGAAGAACAGCTGCAGTGGCCATTTGGGTTGGGACAACTCAGCAAGCCTTACTTCAATTTTTGAATTAAATTAGGGCGCTCGGCCTGGTGTTTTCTGGAGACTGTGGTGGCCGGCCGGCCAGGGTCAGGTCAGGCTCAAAGTCAGTTGAGTCAGGGAGGTTGAGTGGTGGCAACAATTTGAGTATTTGGAGGTCCCATGGCGGAGGTTTAATGGTTATTTAGAGTTTGGGTTATGTGGGGTTATCTTGGGTTTAACCCTTGGTTCCTTGGCTAAACCTTTCCCCAAAATGGTTAGAGTAGGTCTTAAGGTCCTCCATTGAGTTTAAGTGAGCTTAGATGGCTGGTTTTGGAATTTGGGGAGGAGTTTTAATTATTTGAAATGGGAAAAGTCCAAGGGTGTGAAGAAGAGGGATTTGTCATCTCTACTTGCCAAATTTGGCAAAGTTGACCCTCAAGATGGCCATGGAAGGGTCCATGAGTCATGTAATGCCATGTATGGGGTGGTCATGAGGATGTTTCACATAAAAGGAATTTTTGAATTCATGAATTTTTGGAAAATAAGTCATCATGCCTAAATTTGGCAAAGTGTCATGTATTTGCATGGTATGCCTCATGTAATGCCATGAAATGGTGTTTGAAATGCCATGGAATGATATTAAGAGGGAATTATGACACGTGGGCTCAAATTGGGCTTTTGAAATTTTTTAAATGGGCTTTTAAATATGCATATGGGGAATGGGCCTGGGCCTTTAACATGCATGGAGTGATTTGAATTTTTGAAATTGATTATGGGATGATTAAATTGGTTTAAAATATATTGAAATTGGACTAGGACATGTTGAAAATTGATTTAGAAGTGAAAAATAGGAAATTTGATTGACCATAAGGTTCAATTTGAAGAAATTGGGCTTTTAGGTCAAAATTGAGGATATAGATTTCAAAGGAATTTGGGTGAGATTTTGGTCAAATAAATGTCTTGTTTGGTGTAGGAATATTTTATAAATAGTTTGGGACAAATTTAGGGTGATTTAGATTTGAATTGGGTTCAATTTGGGTATTTTAATAATAGGGTCTAAAATAAAAATTTTGGAAAAATGAAGATTAGTTCAAGGTGAGTAACATGAAATCCTTCTCTTTGAGCCATGAAGCCATCTTAAGCTCATAAGAGCCATGAAAGGACTAATTTTAGGCACTCAATATGTTGTTTCTAACCCTCTTAGCCAAGGACTAGGGGTTTAGGTCCATCCATATGAGTCTCCTAAAATAGTCAGGAGGCTAGGTTAAGTGTGAGTGATTCCAGGGTTCAGGCATGTGCAACAATGTGGTGTGTGCAAGCTGGACCTCACCAAGACTAGGCTACCCAGGGTTATCCTAAGGCTTGACCATCCTATAACAACTCATCCTTATCTTTCTACACATTGGTCCTTACCTTCCAAGTAATTTGGAGGTTGATGACCATCCATGTAGCATTTTAAAGAGAGTTTGGATTTTGTTGAATTTCTAAATGGTGGGTTCCGATTCTAGTCTTCTAGGATAGTCAAAGAGAAAATCCTATGGTTAGATCCTAAGCACTAAAAGGAAGGAAGGACCTCACCAAAAATGAGGTCAACAAATGGACCCCCAATAGGTGTGGTGTGCTAAGTAAGCACACCGCACGTATTGGAGTTTACTGAAGAGATCAATAATTCAGCACAAATGTTCTAAGGTCACACCCTCAGAAAAAAACAGAGAAAGAGTGAGGAAGGTGTCCGCTGGGGAGTATTAGGAAAATCTTCGAAACTGAAGATTCCAAAATTGTCGCTGGGGATTAAGAGGTGAGTTTTCAATTTGATTAATTTCAAGATTGATTTAGATCGATGTTTCAAATTTTGATTTTGATTTTGATCTTTGATTTTGAATTTTGAATTTTGATTTTGAGTTTTGAAATTTTAATTAGTTAAAATTGATTTAAGATTGGAATCGAAAGGGAATTTGGAGTTAACAAACGCAGAGCCGAAATTGGAAAAGGAGTGAGGACAGGAATTTAAGTACCAGCCTCGAAGAGATAATCATAATTTAGGTACTGATCGAATAGGATGAGGATCAGAATTTAGGTACTGATCTCGAAATGAGAACTAGAATTTAGGTACTAGTCTCGAAAGTTGAGAATCAGAATTTAGGTACCGATCTCAGAAGGGATGAGAGTCAGAATTTAGGTACTGACCTCGAAAGGAGAGAATTGAAATTTAGGTATAAATCTCATAAAGAGAGTCAGTATTTAGGTACCGACCTCGAAGGGTGAGAACTGGAATTTAGGTACTGAAGCACCCTTGCGCGTGAATGCAATTCGAATTTACTTTAGTAACAATTAGATATTTTAATCTTTTAATCGTAGAGTTACTTCCAAACGCAAGTATACGTATCGTTCAAGTAATATAGGGCTCTAATGGAGTCTGGATATCAATCCCACAGGGAGAGATATTAAAGCCTACAGACTTATGATTATAAAAATAAATTCAGAATTACAACTAAATCGAAATGCCTATCTGTCACTAATATGAAATCGATAATAATATGAAACTTATATTAAAAACTAGTTTTGGTAACAATTTACTATTACTACTAGAGTTAAGTTCAAATATAGGTAATAGTAAGAATCTTTCTCCTTAGTTAAGATATTTAAGTGAAATGATAATTATAATTAGTTTTAATGTGTTGTGCCAAATAGGAGCATACCTATTCTTTACCCTTTGGTCCAGGTATAAAGAACATTGACTAATCCTATGCTTGGATTATCGGTTCTGCGACTGAAGCTGGGAGGATACCGGCTCTCACTTCGGAACTCCCACATTCCCCTCACCTGAGGGCTAACAATCTACACATCAGCACCTAAAAGATAGGACCGAATTGAGGATTTTAGCCTGTCACTCTAAAATCTTCAATTCTACGCCCGATAATATTATTTCCCTATTTATTTGAACTTCTCCCTACAAGGATTTACTCGTCTACCTTGCAAAGAGAATAATGATACATACAAGTTAAGAATCCTTAGCCCACGGTAAGGTCTTAAGAATTCTTCATGGATTTTAACAATACAAATGGCCAATTGGTATAGTAAAGTAAGTTTAGGTATAGTACCATAACAACTTCTTTTATAATTTATTTAATATAATAATTATATAATCATTTCACAAAAACATCAAAACTAGGAGAAAGATAGAACAACTACTCAGAATTCATGAAGAGAATGCAAAAAAAAAACTTAGATTTCATATAATAAAGTTATAAACACTAAAAACAAATAAACACTACTTATCTCAATTTCCTCCACAAGAAAACTCCTCGAAGTTCCTCTGGATCTTTTCCTTGGAATTCTCCTTTGAAACGTCAATGTGGAAGAGTATTCTCACTTCCCTTCTACTCTTGCAATTCCTCGAAGAATTCCTTACAAATTCTCTATTTGAGCTCACTACTCACTAAATTAAGCTCACTAATTGACTCTCTTTACACTATGGACTCACTAATAATCACATTTGAGACTAGAAGAAGAGCCATTTTTCGGCCAAAATTTGTTCCTTTTAAAGTTGTAGAAGAGTCTCTAAGGGTTGCATAGGCACCCCTTCGAAAATTGTCCACATTCAATGTTTTTCTGGAACAATCCGCCGTCCTCGCCGTTGGCGGCCTTCTAGGAACCATGCAATTAAACTGTTCCCACTGTCGGCAGCCTCGATTTACGCCGTTGGAGGCCTCCCTTATAATTAATTCTTAACTCTCAGGAAAATCACACCGTCGGCGGCCTCTACATTGCCGTCGGTGGCTTAGGTCAAATTTGCATAATTTAGTCCTTTTGCTCCAAATCTGCTAATTTTTGTATATTTTTGTTCTTTTGTCCTTAATTCTTCATACCTGCATAAAAACACCAAAAATACCTTTCTTTAAAGTGTAATATCATCAGAATCAATGAAACATAAGCATGAAAATCTTGACATTTTTCTCTTGGGTTAAAATCCTTCAAACTTAACTATTACTTGCCCTCAAGCAATCTTTAATACTAAATAAAAATTATGATTTATCGTGATAAAAATTTAATTTAGAAATACTATAATTTTTATTTAAATAAATATTATAATAAGAATTCTAAAAAAGATTTTCAAATAATTAGATTAATTCTGCAGGTATAAGGCTATCTAGTTATCAAGTTTAAGAGTTCTTGTTTTCTATTTATTTCAAGAATGACTATATGTTGCAATATTAATTCACTTAGTGTATTCAGAAGTAGAAAATTCATGAGGAAACTATAAGTAAGAAACCAATCATAAATATAAGTTCAGAAATGTTTTTAGTTTTCCTATTAGGTTAATCCAAGTGAAGCCAATTTTTGATAAGACACATCCTCAAGCTTCTCCTCACTTATTTTCGTTTCTTTTTCTTTTCTTTTCTTTTCTGGGATTATATTTCAATACTTCTTCTTTTTCTTTTTCTTTTTTAAGTGAGGATCACTATTTTTGGATAGCCTGTTAATAATTTTGAACTTCACTCTTATTTTCCTAAATTTGAAACTTTCAACATTCTTTACCTTATATGTACTTCATAGTTTTTACTTTATTGAATCTCAATCTTTTCTTTATCAACTAAATTCTTAAGATTCTTAATATTTCAAAAGATAGTTTTCTTTACTTTAAATAGTTAACTATAGTCTTATCCTCTTATACTAAATATCTTATTCTACAAAATTAATTTTCATTATAAAAAATATTTCTTTGATTCTTTTATAATATTTAGATAAAATCAAAATATAGTATTTAGAATTAAATTTCATCTCATAAATCATATTAATAATTTTTTAAAATATGTTATTTGAGAACATATAATATTTAAGATTTTTCTTCCCTCCCCCAAACTTAATTTTTTCTATAAATAGAAATAGTACATGGGTGAAAGAAAAATTCTAAATATAAAATTCATACCTTTGCACTTTAAGCATTTTTGTCTTTTTTTTTTTAAATTTGCAGGTTCTCTTCAAAATCTCTAATTTCAACTGTCCTGTAATATTAAAATCTATTCTACACACATACAGTTTAGAAAATTTGCTGGGGTAATGAAATTTTAAAACAAGTATATAAAACTAAACATTAAAAAAAAAACAACTAACTACACTACATAGGACATATGCATTTCACAACGCAGATCAAAGTGTTTACTAATTTAAATTAAACTGTTCACAATTACACTTACTATTACAGATATCACAAGCATTTAGAAATGAAAATGTAAACTATCACATTAAAAACATATCACAGAAAATAATGCATAGTTCACAACACAATACAATACAAATCAAAGTTCATCAAACCAAAATAAAAACAAACAAATACACAAATACATCACATAAAATCAGACATTAAAATCCTATGCAATGTCTTCATCAACCTGGTCATCAGGAGGATTGGGTTGATACTGAGTTTATCTGGGGCACTATGGAAAAGTCACATCTGGCTCTCCTCGGTAATATCTAGCATGAGCATCGTAATAAGCCATCTCAAAATCTGAATGCATCTGAAGATACTCACAAACATGATCATGTCTTCTTTCTAGCCCTTCAATCCTGTGATCAATCCTTTCTAATCTTTCATCAAATTTCTCAAAACTTTTTCTCTGTAGGGTCATGGAATTCATCAGATCATACAAGGTAGGGGAATTGGAGGCAGGAGGGTTATAACTAGTAGAAGGGATATCTCTACTAGTAGATAGTTCTTTACTCCTACTCCCTGATCTCCATTCCTCATTGGATGTAGAAGTCTTTATATTTCCTTTAGTATTGGGTTTCATAGGATAAACCCATTCCTCATCATTTCTACCTTCAACTCCAGACAGTTGAGAAAATGCATAAATAAGTGTCGGCATATTTTTAGGTTGTGTGTCGTATTTTGAAAAGGGGTCGCCTACAGAAGTTGTCGGTGAATTTTTAATTTAATTTAAATATAGATATAATTTAGAAAGTAGTATTTGATTTTGAAAATAATTTTTAAATTTGAAGATTTTAAGATATGAAATCAAACCGATCTCACATCCCAAATAGTTTATATAAACGAGCACCGTACCACAAACCGTGTATCTATCCCGAAGAATAGACACACTGCTTGATGGTGGGGCTCGGTTAAATAAACTAGAAGATTTATGACATCCATTTGGTCTGCGAACCGATTTTATAAGCCGACAAATTCCCCTGCTTAATATGAAAACATTAAACGGGGTTTATATTACTCAGGTTCTTTAAAATTCCCTATAAAGGCAAGCCCCTATAGTTAATTACATCTTAAGTGACGGAAATCACCTAAGAAAACTCTCGATAATAATCGATAATTCTGCTCTCAAGAATTTCAAAAGTTTAAGTTTTCAAAGGATTGAATTTTTGAATCTCGATAGGAATGGATCAAGTTTGGAACATTTTATTTTGGGAATTCAAAGGAAGAAAAGTAGGAGAAATTACGGATTCGAAGCGAACTTCGGTAATCTCCCGACTATCCTATTGTTTGGCTTGGATTTAGGACGAGTCCTAATGTTTATTTAATGTTTTAATCTTGCCAATTTTAATTAATTAGGGCTTATATTTATATGATAGAATCATACAAATAGCCTGGAAGATATGAGGGTTTATATCGTATCGGACGACTACCTCGGAATCCTAAGACCGGTTAGGGCTTAATTTGCAACGCAAATGCCTAACGAAGAGTTGAGGATTTATGTTGCACTAGGCAAACTACCTCGAAGTCCTATGGCTTTGTTGTTTAATTCTAGGAAAGTTTCGTTGAAGTAGATTCGAGTTTCGTCGACGACGATGGCCGTGCTTGCCCACCATGCTCCAGAGCTCCTTGTTGTTGCGAGAGGTTTAGTTTTAGAAATCATAAATCAGGAGATGAGAAAAGTGTTTGGTTTAGAGAAGTCTTAATTTCCAAGTGTTTTTTAATATTTTAATTAAAACAGATCTTAAAGTTGATTAAACAGAACCGATTAAGATCCCACGGTTCCGTCATCCCGGCACCGTTATTTTCATCGAATTCACTTAGTCCTGATGAATTTGCTAAACTCAACTAAATGAGTTCCGCACTTTCATTTAGACCGTGGGAAATCCCGTTAGCAACACGTGGGTTACATCATCCGAGGTATTCACGATCATTCGATGAGACGTTTTAATTTAGTTGTAGTTGTAGTTTTGTGTTACGTTTGTGATTAAATTTTGAGTTGTCTTATATTTTGAAATGTTGTGGAGGTGGATTTTATCTTGTAGTGTCTTTTAATTTAGTTATGGGTTTCAGTTTTGGTTTCTGTCCTAAAGGTGTAAGTTTTCATGCAACTGTTGTTTATCATGCAAGAGAAGTAAGTGCGATGCGATTAAATAAATTGCCGTAAAGTAAATCGCAATAAAATAAAAGCGTACCTGGAGGGTCTTCCCGTCATCCCAAGCTGCACTTAAAACACAGTTAGCATATTTAAGCATTTAAAATGAGTTCCTAGGTAAAGCTAAGGGAAAGGTTATGGTTTTCTACCAAATTCCTAATCCTATAACTAGTCATTTCCTATGACGTCTAGGTTCCTTGTGTTTTTAGTTTGAAGACGATTTTCTTCATCAAAGAACAATTAAGTTCAATTATTCTTATAAATATCCTATCATATTGAGGAAGTGCTTAAGAAGAATCCTAAACATCTTTTCAATATTTCTAGGATTGTTTTAAGTCCAGAATGAATTTAATTATGTAAATGAATCGATCGTCCGAGGTTTTCAAGTTTTGTTAACTTGCTCAGTGAACTAGGATATTTGAATGTCCTATAAGTGAAGTAACATTTCACTTAATATTCCATTTAGGAGTTATAATAGTAAAAGCTCCTAAGGGGAAAATGGTATTTAATGATTTGTGATTCAAATTTAATTTCAAATTAATGATTTAAGTTTGGAATAGTGTTCAAGTTATCTTAGATTTATTTTTGAATTCTTCATGTCTTTATATTTAATTTAATTTAACTTAATTTAACTTAATTTAATGTAATGTGGTTTAATTTAATTTAATTTAACTTAAGTTAATTTAATGTAATATGATTTAGTTTAATTTAATTTAATTTAATTTAATTTAATTTAATTTACTTTTTAACTTAATTTAATTTAATTTAATTTAATTTAATTTAATATAATATAATATAATTTAATTTAATTTAATTTAATTTACTTTTTAACTTAATTTAATTTAATTTAATTTAATTTAATTTAATTTAATATAATATAATTTAATTTAATTTAATTTAATTTAATTCAATTTAGTTTGGTTTGATGTTATATTAAATTAATTTGAGTTAATTTGATTTTTAATTTAATTTGATTTAATTTAATTTAATTTAATTTAATTTATTTTTTAATTTAATTTAATTTTTAATTTAATTTAATTTAATTTAATTTTTTAATTTAATTTAATCTTTTAATTTAATTTTTTAATTTGATTTAATTTTTAATTTAATTTTTAATTTGATTTAATTTTTTTTAATTTAATTTTTAATTTAATTTAATTTTATTTTATTCATTTTAATTTTAATTAAAGAGTTCAATTATTAATTTTAGTTTAATGATTAAGTCTTTCAATGTTTTAAATTTGAATTATCATTTTAATTAAGAATTAAACATTAATGAAATGATTAATTTAGGGATTTTTAAATTAAAGAATAAATCTCTTCCTAATAATATCCCTATTTTAATAATTCCGATTTTATTATTCTTCCAAATTTAATCAATTATTTAATTAAAGTTTAATCATTTTAAATTGCTTAATGGGTTTCTACCCTTTAGTTATTAAATTTCAATCATCCAAATCAGATTAGGATCAAATATTTTACCTATTAATTTTTTTATTAAACCTAAAGTTTTAATTAAAGGTTAAAATTTTAATTACCATTTTGCCCTTCAAGCTTAATAATTTCATAACTCACTAAATTGAGCTCAAATGAATTTGAAATTTTTATGTGACTTCACTTATGTGTCAATAAAGACATGAGAGGAGAAAATGTGATTTTTCTATATTTAATTTATTTATATAATTATTTTTGGTAGAAAATAGAGATTTCCAAGGAAAATTTAATAACATGACCAAGGAAAAGTTTCTGTCCTTAAGAAAATTATGGGACATTCCTAATGACTAGAGGACCACTTGGACCAAATTTTGTGATTTTTTGAATTATATTTTATTTATTAGAATTATTTTAAATTTTGGAGTATTAATTAATTTAAAAAAAAAATAAATGTTGAAAAATGAATTTTATGTTTTTCAAAAATCTCTCTGATATCAAGGAAACCAGAGAAGCAAATTTTGCAATTTTCTGATTTTTCTATGATTTATTATAATTATTTTAGTGAAAATGCTAGAAAATACATTTTTTAATTTTAAAATTACCCTAAAGCTTTAAAAAATTAATATCTCACCAAATAGGCCTAAGAAAAATATGGGGTTTGTTCCTAAGTGATTAAAATTCAAAATGTGACATTTTGGTGAATTTTATTATTTTTGTGATTTTTATTATTTTTTAATTATTAAAATATTAAAATAACATTAAAAATCAACTTTTTAGAAAATTGAAATTTTAATTTTCTTAAATTCCCCTGATATCAGAGAGACTCCAAAACCAATTTGGTGAATTTTTGAAAGATATTTTGAAAGTTATAAATTTTTAAAGTTTAAAATGACTAAATGGCTTAATCAACCCAATTAGTAGGGCTAACCAAGTCCAATTGACCTCAAATTTTTATGGTGGGTTCCTATGATCCTAAAGGTCAGTGGAGAATTGATTTCAAGTCAATTTGATGTATGGTTAACTCTAATTAATTAGAGACCTATTTTGAGTATTTAAGCCAATTAGGGTTGTTCTGAGTGAATTAACTCAAAACCTATTTTTCCTAGGGTTCTCTGGTCATAAGGAACATCACCAAATTTTCTTAGAATTTATCTCACAATATGCTAATTATTGGAATTAAAATACTCAAAATAGTGACATGAATTTGAAAAATCAATAACTCTTCATAGGGATGGCCTCGACTTTGGAAAATTCGGGGAATGTTCCCAAATTCGGAGGCTTCAAAAGCCCTATGGTCTCATGCCATGGTGAATTGTATACATGCATGGAGAATTAAATGTATGCAGAGAGTAAATAAATTATAAAAAATAAAAGACTTGATGAAATTAAATGATTTCTTTTCCACATTATTCTCCTCTCGTTCAATCGAGCAAGAGGGTATTTTTATTTTATTTTTATGATTTTCCTACACAAAGTTATGAATTTTCCAAGTTTAGGGAATTAAATAAATAGAAAATACCCCTAATTTTCTACTTATCCACGCGGCGCCGCGTCATCCTTAACATCTCCGAAGTGCCGCGTGGCGCGCTCCCATTCGACGCCGCCATCCGCGTCAGCGCTCCGGGACCCGCCGTATCGCTCCGTCTTCGATCCGACGCAATCCCGGCCGTCCGTCCGCGCGTGTATTAAATGGACGGCATCCGTTCATCGTCCCCAAGTGTCCTCACCCGAGAGCCGTCCACACTAAACCCCTAATATCTCACTCGATACTCAATGGATTTTCATGTTCTTATGCTCTATGGATTTGTCTTGAGAAGACGAACACATCTATACGGTTATCATACATTGAAATTAAAGCATTTGAAATGGAGAATCTCCAGAAGCTCGGGATGAAGAATTAGCTCATACCTTAGCTCTGAGAGGTGAAGCCTCGATCAGAGATGCTCGGCACGTTCGTTGGAGCTGCAGGAGGCTAGGGATGAAGCCCGGGGATGTGGTGAATTGCCTAGGTGTGATTTCCACCAAGGCTGATCACAACCTTTGGAGTGCTGGAACAAGCTGGGTGGCTCCGGAGATGGGGCTTTCGTTGGTGGACACCTTCTCTTGGTCCGGTGAAGGTGTAGGACCAATCAATTTGAGGATTGATCCACTGTGGAGAAGTGTCCTGGTTTTGGGCTTGGGTTTCAACTGCGAAATTAAACTCACGAGAGAAGAAATGGTAGGGGGATTTCGGTGGGGATCAAGTGCTCGTGTATGGGGAGTAGTCTGGAACAATTTTGGCAGAGTTTCCTTAAGGTTTGTTTCAGCACCTCTTCATGGCCGAGAGGTGGGGAGTTTAAATAGGCAGGGCTGGAGGGCCTCCCAGGGGGAGTTGAGGGCTGGGATCAGCTGCTCATGGCAAGTGAAGAACAGCTGCAATGGCCATTTGGAGTGAGGCAGCTCAGCAAGGTGGAATTCCAAAATTTGGCTCCTCCCAAGGTTTCGGGCATGGTGTTTTCCGGCGTCGGGTGGCCGGCGGCCGAGGTCGAGTCACCCTCGAAGCTCGGGTGGGTCGGGCTGGGGTTTGGTGCATTCGATTGAGGTTTGACATGTGTAAAGGAGTTTGATTTAAATGGAATGGGAGGAGGCTCTCTTTGGCTTGGTTTGGGTCAACCCACCATTTTGGGCTTGGTGCACCCTTCCAAGCTCGATTTTGAGCTGAGGGAATCATTTAGGTCGGCTTAGATGGAGTGGTGAAGTCTCCATCCATGATGAGGTGGCTAAACATGGTTTAGTGTGTGACATGATTAAGGTAAAAAGGGTTAAAGGAGGTTTAAGAAAGAACCCCCTCTTCTTGCCATAAATGGACTAATGACAAGTCAAAGCCCTCATGGCTTCATGTGGCTTGAGAATGGCTTGTTCATGGCTCCATTTGGCTTGGGAAAAGGTTGGTTTGTTTCATGAAAAGGGTTTTAGAAATTTTTTGACATTTAGGGGGTAATTTGACATGTGGCTTGATTTGGAATGGTTTAATTGATGATTTTGAAACTTAGGGGTGATTTTGATCAAATGGATGATGAGGGGAAGTGTCATGTGGGCTTTAGGATGATTTGGGCTTTTGAATTTTGAAGGAAATGGGCTTTTAAGAAGGTTTAAGGGAAGTGGGCTTTTAAGTTTAAGGATGTGTTCATGGATGGGAATTTTTGTAAAAGTTTGGGTCAAATAGTTGTTGGTTTTGGTTTAGGGATGTTTCATGAATAATTTGAAATAGATTTAAGGTGGTTTGGGTTTGAATTGGGTTGAATTTGGGTTTATTTGGTAAATGGGCCAATGTAGGTCAAATTGGGCTCACTTGGGCCAATGTTGGGCTAGAGTTGAAATTGATGTAAAATTAATGTTGAGAAATGTTTATGGGAGTGTTTCAAAGAGGTTTTGGCTTTGGTTGGGTTTTGATTTTGAGGTTTGGGCCTATTTGGGTTAGGTTTGGGTTTAGGTCAAAATTGGGCTTTTTGATTTTGGGTTGAATTTGAGTGGGGTTTGGGTCTATGTTTTGGGCAAATCATGTTAGTGTTTTGTTTATGGGGATGTCAAGGAGGGTTTAGAAAAGATTTGGGGTTAATTGGAGTTGAATTGGGTGAGTTTGGGCTAAGTTTGGGTCATGGGTCCAAATTGAGCTTTAAGGCCAAAAGTGAAATTGAATCCCAATGCCAATCAACTTGGGCTTGGATTGGGTCTAAATTGGTGTTGGGGATGTTGAATTGAAGTTTAGAATTGAATTGGACCAGAATTTGGGTCAATTGGGTAGGTTAGGTTTGACATTGGGTTTACTTTGGGTTAAAATGGGTCAAATTGGGGATTTTGATAAAAGTGGGGTAGATTGGCAAAATTGGCCCATGGTGTAGTTGAACAAAATGAAATTGGGAATATTTTGGATTTTCTGGAATTTTCTGGGAATTTTCTGAATTTTTGGATTTTTTGGCTAAGAGGGGTATTTTGGGTATTTGGAGGGTATTGGGAGGTATTTTTGGAATTTTTGGTATTTTTGGCTATGAATGATCAATTTGAGTGATGTGGAAATGTTTGGGAATGATTTTGGAGAATTTTGGGTGATTTGGAAATTTTTGAGAAATTTGGGCTATTCAAGGCTTCGGGTAGGTTAGCGGGTGTAGGGTTCCGGGGTCAAAAATTGAAAATTTGGAAAATTGAAGATCGGGTGGATGTAAGTGGAATGAAATCATTTTTGTTGAGCCATGAAGCCATATCAAGCCCACATGAGCCATGAAGGGACTCATTTGAGGTATTCACTATGTTGTTCCTAACCCTGCTTGCGAGGGCTTAGGGGTTAAGGACCATCCATGTGAATCACCTACATGAGTCGGGAGGTCAAGTTGGGTATGGGTGTGTTTTTGGGAAGTGTGTGAAAGTGTAGTGTGTGGGTGTACTGTGTGTGCCGATCGACCCTTCACTGCACCGAGCCACCCGGGCGATCCTAAGGCCGAAGAGTCCTATAGGAACTCATCCTTTAAACTTCCACATTTGATTTCAACCCTCTAGGTGATTAGGGGTCTATAGTCAAGTTTGTGGAGTTTGCGGGGAGTTTAGAAGTGGTTTGAATTTCTAAAAGGTGGGTCCCAATTCTAATCCTCTAAGATAGTCAAAGGAAAAGCCTAAGGCTAGATCCTAAGCACTAGAAGAAGGAGAGAAGACCTCATAAAAAAAATGAGGTCAACAATAAGGCCAGGATGCCCTAAAGATCCACTTGTCTCAATCTTCGTAGTAGTCATAAAATTCTTATAGATTATCTTCCCACATTAATTCTTCTATTATTCTGAATACAGAAATTCAGAACAGCTCTCTCTCTCTCGAGACTTCACTATGATGGTATGTAAACAGTAGAGTTGAACAGATGAAATAATGTCATGCCTTAGCATTGGAATTCATCATGGACAGTGGAAAGTTAATCCGTTTACGATTTTGAATTTTCCAAATTCCTTTCCGATTAGTGAGAAAGTCAATAACATCATCCTATGGACCTTCCATTGTTCCAAAAGTTTCAAACTCGCTAGTATAATAGTCTTAAAAATCGTAAAAAGAGTTAATTCTATTAGCACTAAATTTGACAGAGAAACCCCTTACTTGGACAGGCTCGTCCTCAATTTGAGTCAGATTTGAGTAGAATTCTTTAACAACTTCGACTTCAGCTTTTTTTGTTGTATAGCAGAAATTCTCCCATCATCTCTCCTTGATTACTCTTTCCACCTCTCTTCAAGGATTCTCAAAAACTCTATCTTGAATACACTTCTTACTTTGGAAAAGAGAAGTGTACCTCGATTGGGCTTTTACATTAACGAATCAAGTTTTGTCAAATTCAAGTCTTCTCTTTTGTCTTGGAGCCATCATTCGATCTATCAAATCACAAAAAAATCTAACCAATCTCTAAAATGATAACACAATGGCTTCTAAAAGGGGTTTTAAACAATCTAAATCAATTTCCATGAATTCCTTCCAAGTCTTTTCTCCACAATTTCAAATTTCCTAAAATTTCTCAATGTGGAAGAAATTCATGGTGAAAATAAATAATTTTGACATAGGAGTGAAGCTCTTACCAAGGGAAGATGAAATTCAGTTTTAAAAATGGTTGAAATCGCTCCAAATCCAAGATCTCTTAAGCCCTAGGTCAATTTTTTCGGGTAAAAAGAAGGAGAAGAAGATGAATAGTGGCTTTTGACCGGTCAAAATCGCGGTAAATAGGTATTTTTTGCGACTGCGTGGTCGGCTGGCTCATTCGCGCCGTCGGCGAGCTCCATTGAGTTAATATTCTGTTCTTTTAAGGAAAAACACGCCGTCGGCGGCCTCGAAGGTACCGTCGGTGAGATTCTATAAAATTGAACTTTTTGCGATTTTTCTCAATTTTAAGCCTCGTCGTTATTCGTTCGATCCTTTTTATTATATATTTTAATTAATTTAGTGATGTATTAACACAAATAGACGTACACACAACAAACTTCACATTTTATATATATTAAATCCAAGTTTTTTTGCAATACACAATACATAAAACACATAAGTATGTATTCTATCACTTAAATCTATCAATGAGCGTCGCAATCCAAGCCACAACACTCAAAATGCTGAAAACAAACATTTCAAACCTAATTTCATCTATGCTGAGATTAAAAGAAAACTAATCAAACACACAACATACAAACATTGATTAAATCAAATAAAATATACTAAAATAAACTAATTAAGTCTACTACTCTTCTGAACTAGTACTGGTCTCTCCTTTGATATCTCCCATCTTTTGAACATGGACAAACAAGTTGTAAAAAGGTCAGAATGGGAATTCTTCAATGGAATCTTCATTGATCAGTCCCATCCTTTTCATCAATCACACCAAACTTGCTTCAAATTGTCCAGTATGGTCAAAATGCTCTTTCATTCTCCAATTGATGTGATAGAAGAAATCAAACATATTGTTAACTGTGCTTGTTAAGTTTTGTACCTGATTCTCCAAATTTTTTATTTTATGCATGAGTATTGGTGTCTTGTCTGCTACTAAAGGTTAAACTGGAACAAAATTATGTGAAGCTTGATCCCGGATCAAACCTACATCACTCTCTCCATCAATAGTTAGGAACATCTGAGTCAGATCTAAGGGTTTCCAAGGTAGCAATATCTTCTCCCAAACATCGTACGAAACTTGAAACAAACTGCAAATCGAGAAAATTGTGGAAGGATGTCCAAGCCCTTGGGATGATCCTTGAACGATCAGGACAAAAATAGATTTCACAATAATCGATCCAATATCAATGGGCCATCCCCGTTGAATGCAGTAGTTTAAGATTGAACTTTCTTTCATAACCTTGCCAATTTTCATCATCGGTAATAATTTTTCAGAGATGAAAAAGTGTCAGTGTTTCGAAATAGGATTCAAGAGAGTAGCAGAGAAAATAACATACACATTCTCTCTAACTTCCCCTTCATCGGTTTCGTCCGTCAAAAATTGATATATCTCATTTATCTTTTCCTTCGTTGGCACGAAATTTGAAAAGTAACAGACTGGAACATTCTCAAGCATATATAACTCATTAATTCTCCCGAAATTAAATGTAATCCACCTGCCTCGCACATAGACACTAACTTGGTTGATTCCTTATAAATTTGCATAGAATTCTTTTACCACTAGAACGACTACTGCGACAGTAGTGTAGCATAACACTTCCCATCTTCTTCACACAATAATTTCTTCAGTTGGTGACAAAGAATCACTTTGTCCTCTATTGACAAATCTTATTTCTTTAATCAATCTTTTCTTTGAGATTACCTTGTTGAAGAGTCGCTGCGCCTCCGCACTGATGAACTTTCTCCGGTTGTAAACTCGGAATATTGGGTTGTCAATTAAATTTGAAGCCATCTGATAAGAATTGAAGAGAGAATCCATTCATTTTTGGGAGTTTAGAATGTTTATGAACCGTCCATAGGAGTTTATAAAGGACAAATTTGCTAAAAACCACCAAAAACCGTCGATTTGAATACGAAAAACTACCCACTTGCTGATCCCACCGTCGGCGACCTCGATGGCACCGTTGGCAAGCCTTATGCAATTAAATACCAGAGCTCTCGAGAAAAACCCACCGTCGGCAGTGTTGAGTGCGCCGTCGGAGCCCTAGGCAAAAATTTGCATAAAAACATCGTGGTACAATATGTTCCAAATTTTCTCTATGGATTCAAATTCTATGATAATCAAAGGGTAAAATATAAGTAGTAGGATTTAATATTACTACAAACTAACAATAATTTCAAATTAACACACAACTATTAAAGATAACTATGGGTTGCCTCCTATAAAGCGCTTGGTTTAACGTCATCAGCCCGACCTATTCAGGTGTTATTCAGGTTGACTGAGCATAAAACCTCTTTATAATTTGGTCTTTTACCTTCAAAATATGATTTTAATCTATGTCCATTTACTTTAAATCTTTTCCCAGTCTTCTTATCTTCAATTTCAACAGCTCCATAAGTAAAAACTTGAGTCACAGTAAAGGGTCCTAACCAACAAGACTTCAATTTCCCAGGAAATTATTTTAGCCTTGTATTGTAAAGCAAAACTTCTTGTCTTGGTTCAAAGTTCTTTCAGTTAATCTTCTGATCATGTCTTAACTTTAGTTTTTCCTTATAAATTTTATTGTTATTGTAAGATTCATTTCTTAATTCTTCTAATTCATTCCATTGCAGCTTTCTCTTCTCACCGACATTTTTCAAATTATAATCGAATTCTTTAATCGCCCAAAAAGCTTTATGCTCCAATTCTACTGGTAAGTGACAAGTTTTTCCATATATAAGCCTGTAAGGAGTCATACCAATAGGAGTTTTATAAGCAGTCATGTATGCCCATAATGCAGTATCTAATCTTTTAGACCAATCTACTCTATTAGGGTTTACAGTCTTTTCTAAAATTTATTTGATCTCTCTATTAGAAACTTCAGCTAAACCACTAGTTTGAGGATGATAGGCAGTAGAGAATTTATGAACAATACTAAAATTTTCTGCCAATCTTTGAATGTATTTATTCCTAAAATGGGATCCTTCGTAGTGATAATCACTCTCGGCATACCAAATCTTGTGAAAATGTTTTTGATTTATAATCTTGAAACACTTTTAGCATCACACCAAGGTAAAGCTTGTGCTTCTATCCACTTTGATACATAATCAACATAAATTAAAATATATAAGTTCCCAAATGAAGGAATAAATGGTCCAATGAAATCTAATCCCCAAACTTAAAAAATCTTAACTTCTAAAATGAAATTTAGAGACATTTTGTTTCTTCTAGACATATTACCTACTCGTTGGCATCTATCACAGGTTTTAATATATCTGTAAACATCTCTAAAAAGAGTAGGCCAATAAAATCCATCTTGTAAGATTTTATATGCAGTTTTATCAATTCCAAAATGTCCTCCAAAATCAGAATCATGATTTGAATGATGTGTTCAGTTTCTTCATAAGGCACACATCTCCTAATAATAAGATCATTACATTGCTTATATAAATATGGTTCATCCCAAAAAATATGATTTTGAATCATGAATAAATTTTTTCTCTTGTTGCAATGTTAGCTTAGGTGGCTAAATATCGCTTACTAAATAATTTACTATATCTGCATGCCAAGGTATTTTCCACTCATTAATATTTTAAAGTTTTTCATCAGGGAAACTGTCTATTATTTCTTTGTCAATATCAGATAATACATTATATTCTAGTCTCGACAAATGATCAACAATTTGATTTTCAGTTCCTTCTCTATCAATCACCACAAAATCGAATTCTTGCATTAAAAGTACCCATCTAATTAATCTTGGTTTAGTATCCTTCTTTTGCATCAGATATTTAATAACAGAGTGATTAATATGCACAATACATTTTGTTCTAATTAAATATGATCTAAATTTATCAAAAGCATATACAATAGCCAATAACTCTTTTTTAGTAACTGTATAGTTAATTTGAGCATCATTAAGAGTTCTACTAGCATAGTATATAACTTTAAAAATTGTGTCATATCTTTGACCAAGAACGTACTCCAATAGCATAATCACTAGCATCACACATTAGTTCGAAAGGTTTCTCCCAGTTAGGTGAAACTATTATAGGTGTTGTAATTAGTTTTTCCTTTAATAATTCAAAGGCATTCAAGCAATCCTCAGTAAATTCAAATTTCTTGTCTTTTTCTAAAAGTTGGCAAAAGGGATTTGTAATTTTTGAGACATCTTTAATATAGCACCTGTAGAAACCAACATGTCCAAGAAAAATTCTTACCCCTCTCACTGTAGTAAGAGGTGATAATTTAGCTATTACTTGAATTTTTGCAGGGTCTACTTCCATGCTATTTTCTGAAATTGTATGCCCTAACACAATTCCTCCTGCAACCATAAATTGACATTTCTCCTAATTTAGAACTAAGTTATTTTTTTCGCATAGCTCCATAAATTTTTCAAGATGATTTAAGCATGCATGAAATGATGTTCCAAACACAGATAAATCATCCATAAATACTTCAATTCCATTGTCTATTAATTTACTAAAAATTGGCATCATACATCTTTGGAATGTTGTAGGTACATTACAATGTCCAAAAGGCATTCTTCTGAAAGCAAAAGTTCCATAAGGACTAGTAAAGGTTGTTTTCTCTTGATCCTCAGGAGCAATAGGTATCTGATGGTAACCAGTATATCCATCCAGAAAGCAATCGTACTTATGTCCAGAAAGTGTATCCAACATTTAGTCTAAGAAAGGAAGAGGAAAATGATCTTTTCAGGTGGCTGCATTTAATTTTTGTTAATCTATACAAATACGCCATCCTGAAATTTGTCTAATAGGAATTAATTATTTATTTTAATTTTCTTCAACAGTTATTCCTCCTTTCTTGGGAACACAATGAATTGTGCTTACCCAAGTACTATCCGAAATAGGATACATAATTCCAGCATCTAACCATTTTAAAATTTCTTTTTTAACTACTTCTTTCATTATAGGGATTAATCTCCTTTGAGGGTCAATTCTTGGTTTATGTTCTTCATTTAAAAAAGTTCTATGCATACAAATCGAATGACTAATTCCTTTAATATCAGCTAAAGTCCAACCAAAAGCTCTTTTGTATTTTTTTAATGTTTCTATTAATTTTTGTTCATGAATTTCATTTAAGTCCAAGGATACAATTACTGGTAATGTTGAAAACTCTCCTAAAAATATATACTTCAAATGATTTGGAAGATTCTTTAATTCAAGTTCATGGGCTTTTACAACAGATGAAATTAATATTTGATTTTCTGGTGATGTAAAATCAAGCTTTTCATATTTTTCCTTAATATAATTAGCATCTTCAGTTTCTATTTCTTCATAATTATCTTTTTCTATATCTTCTTTCTCTTCATAATTTTCTTGGAAATATTCTCTTTCAAATGATCACATATATTCATTTTGAAACATTCATCATCTTTTCTATCAGTGGATATTTCATTGACTTTGAGATGTTAAAGGTTACTTCTTGATCATTTACTCTCATAGTCAATTCTCCTTTTTAAACGTCTCTCATAGCTCTTCCTGCAACTAGGAATGGTCTTCCTAACATGATTGGAATTTCTTTATCTTCTTTCATATTTAGAATGATAAAGTCCACAAGAAAAATAAACTTATCAACCTTGTCCAAAACATCTTCTACAATTCCCTTAGAATGTGTAATAGATCGATCAACTAACTGTAAACTTACAGAAGTTGGTACAATCTCTCAAATTTCTAATCTTTTAAAAGTTAATAAAGGCATCAAATTTATACTAGCTCCCAAATCACATAATTCTCGCCCATAAATTTCTTCACCAATAGCACACAGAATAGTGAAACTATGAGGATCTTTAAGTTTTTTAGGAAGATTTCTTTGAATTATAGCACTACACTCTTCACTGAGTGCAACAATCTCATGATCTAATAACTTCCTCTTTATTTTGAGTATATCCTTCATAAATTTAGCATAATCTGGCATTTGTTCTAAAGCTTCAACAAAAGGAATATTTATTGACAATTTTTTTAAAATGTCTAAGAATTTAGCAAATCATTTTCCTTTATCTTGTTGCTTAAGTCTTTGAGGAAATGGTGGAGGTGGTTTTTCAACAGTAATTTTCATAGGTTTCAGAGGAAAATCAGGATATAAACTTTCATTTTCTCCTTCATTTTCTTCTTTTTCCTTTTTATTTACAGTTTCTTTTTGAACTCTTGTTTCCAATTCTTTTCCACTTCTTAATTGAATAATTTTATTTGTTCTTTTCCTTGATCTTTAGGATTTACTTCAACATTGCTAGGTAAAGTTCCAACAAGTCTATTGCTTAATGCAGAAGCAATTTTCCATAATTGGTTTTCTATGTTTTTAATAGCATTTCCTTGATTTGGTAATTGATTACCCATATTCAAAACTATTTCTTCCATAGACAACTACTTCTCCTTAAATTGTGAATTATTTTAAAAACCCGGTGGATTAAAAGGTCTATAATTGAAATTTCCTAGATTATTTATATTTCGTAATGGGTTTACAGGATTATTATCCATTGAGGATTATTATTATTATTTTTGTTATTTCAATTAAAATTTCAATGATTCTTCCAACTTGGATTATAATAGTTTGAATAAGGATTATTTTGTCTATTATTTATTGCATTTATTGTTTCATATGAAGATTGAGCATCTATGATTTGTCTTAATGAATTTTCTTCTAACACTTGAGGTATTTGAGAACGATTCATTCCATACTGATCTATTTTCTTTGAAAGAGCGGCAATTTGACAAACTATCATGGTTAAAGCATCAAAATCATGAATACTGACTACTTTCTCAGGATTTACCCTTTCAGCAGGCCATTGAAAATTATTACTAGCCATTTCTTCTATTAACGCATAAGCTTCTTCAAAAGGTTTAGACATTAGTGATCCATTAGCAGCAGCGTTTATTAGAAATCTAAGAGATCCAACTAATCCATTATAAAAAGTTTGAATAATTAACCGATCTGGTAAAGCATGATGTAGACATTTCTTAAGAAGTTCTTTAAATCTTTCCCAAGATTCATATATTAATTCTCCCTCATACTGACTGAAAGATGTGATATCATTTCTAAGCATAGAAGTCTTAGATAGTGGAAAATATTTCAATAAGAATCTTTCTGAAAGTTCTCCCCATGTTCTTATAGATCTAGGTGCTAATAAATTTAATCAAGACTTAGCCTTGTCCCTCAATGAAAAAGGAAAGTCTAAGTCTGACAACATCATCAGACACTCTATCGTACCTAAAAGTAGCACAAAGTTCTAAGAAACTTGCAAGATATAAATTATGATCTTCATTTGAAGTTCCACCAGATATATTGTTTTGTACCGTTTGGATAATTGCAGGTTTAAGCTCAAATGAATTAGCAACTACATCAAGATTTTGAATAGTTAAGTGAATTTTATCTAATGTAGGGTTAGTATAATCTCTTAATGGTATAAATTGTTGTTCATTTTCTATTCTTTGATTATTTACGTTGATTTCTATTGTTTTAGAATTTATAGGTTCTTTTCTCAGTTTTCTAATTCTCCTAACAGTGCGGTCAAATTCCGAATCGTAAGGTATAAGATTTTCAGAGCCAAATTTACACATACACTCGAAATCAGTACACAGTAAAAACAATTAACTAAATAAGTTGCAATTCTAAAAAGGTTTTGTTTGCTGTTACTCTAATTATGTTATATTCATATAACAAGTAAAATCTATCCCCGACAATGGTGCCAAAAACTTGAACCACCCCTGTGCTTGAATCCAATTCAAATTTACTTTAGTAACAATTAAATATTTTAATCTTTTAATCGCAGAGTTACTTACAAACGCAAGTATACGTATCGTTCAAGTAATACAGGGCTCTAATGGAGTCCTGAATATCGATCCCACAGGGAGAGATATTAAAGCCTACAGACTTAGGATTATAAAAATCAATTCAGAATTACAACTAAATCGAAATGTCTATCTGTCACTAATATGCAATCGATTATAATATGAAACTTATAATAAAAACTACTTTTGATAACAATTTACTAATACTACTAGAGTTAAGTTCAATTATAAATAATAACAAGAATCTTTCTCCTTAGTTAAGATATTTAAGTGAAATGATAATTATAATTTGTTTTAATGTGTTGTGCCAAATAGGAGCATACCTATTCTTTACCCTTTGGTACATGTATAAAGAACATTGACTACTCTTATGCTTGGATTAGTGATTCTGTGGCTAGGCTAGGAGGATACCTGCTCTCACTTCGGAGCTCCCACGTTCCCCTCATCTGAGGGCTAAAAATCTACGCATCATCACCCAAACGATAGGACCGAATTGAGGATTTTAGCCTGTCACTCTAAATCTCCAATTCTACACCCAATAATATTATTTCCCTATTTATTTGCACTTCTCCCTACAAGGATTTACTCGTCTACCTTGCAAAGAGAATTGTGATACATACAAGTTAAGAATCCTTAACCTACGGTCAGGTCTTAAGAATTCCTCACGAATTTTAACAATACAAATGGCCAATTCGTATAGTAAAGTAAGTTTAGGTATAGTACCATCACAACTTCTTTTATAATTTATTTAATATACTAATTATATAATCATTTCACAAAAACATCAAAACCAGGAGAAAGATAGAACAACTACTCAGAATTCATGAAGATGATGCAATAAAACTTAGATTTCCTATAATAAAGTAAAGTTCTAAACACTAAAAACAAATAAACACTACTTATCTCAATTTCCTCCCCAAGCAAACTCCTCGAAGTTCCTCTGGATATTTTCCTTGGAATTCTCCTTTGAAACGTCAATGCGGAAGAGTACTCTCACTTCCCTTCCACGCTCGCAATTCCTCGAAGAATTCCTTACAAATTCTCTATTTGAACTCTCTACTCACTAAATTAAACTCACTGATTGACTCTCTTTACACTATGGACTCACTAATAATCACATTTGAGACCAAAAGAAGAGCCCTTTTTCAACCAAAATTCGTTCCTTTTAAAGTTGTAGAAGAGTCTCTAAGGGTTGCGAAGGCACCCCTTCAAAAATCGTTCACATTCGATGTATTTTTGGAACAATTCATAGTCCCCGCCGTCGGTGGCCTCGAGGCGCCATCGGCGACCTTCTAGAAACCATGCAATTAAACTGTCCCCGCCTTCAGTGGCCTCGATCCGTGCCGTCGGCGGTCTCCCTTATAAATAATTCTGAACTCTCGGGTAAATCACGCCGTCGGCGGCCTCTACCTCGCCATCGGACGCCTAGGTCAAATTTGCATAATTTAGACTTGTTTTGCATATTTTCATTCCTTTATCCTTAATTCTTCATACTACATAAATACACCAAAAATACCTTTCTTTAAAGTGCAATATCATCAAAATCAATGAAAAATGAGCATGGAAATCCAGATCTTTTTCTCTTGAGTCAGGTACCAGCCTCGAGAGGAGAGAACTGAAAATTAGGTATCAATCTCAGAAAGTGAGTCAAAATTTAGGTACTGACCTCGAAAACTGAGAACTAAAGTTTAGGTACTAGCCTCGAGAGGAGAGAATTAAAATTTAGGTATCAATCTCAGATAGAAAGTCGGAATTTCGGTACCGATCTCAAAAGTTGAGAATTGGAATTTAGGTACCAGCCTTGAGATTTGAAATGAGAATTAGAATTTGGGCTCCAACCTCAGGATTTAAAATGAGAACTGAATTTAGGCTCCAACCTCAGGATTTGAAATGGTTGAAAAGTTTGAAGTTTGAAATTGAAGTTTGAATTTGGAGAAAATGAATTTTGAAAGCGGGTATGAGGGTGTCTCATATCTCGCTCGAAGGGTCTCTTAAAAAGGAGATCCGTGTGAGGAGGAACCCAGCACTATGCCATCAGAACCAAATCGAATAAAATTTGTCGCTCCGTGTCAATAGAACCAGTCGATCCTCTAACAAACAGAGAAAAGATTTGAAATGAACCGGTAAACATACCTAGTTGAAAAGACTCGACCTAGCGATAAGTCAAGGAAAGGATTTGAACTTCGGAAAAGTTTCAAACGGAGTTTGATTTGAAGAACAATTGAAAGATTCGAATCAAAGGATTCTTATGAGAATTTAATTCAAGGTTGAGATTCATTTTTTTGTTTTGGTATTTCGATTTTATTTTTGTTTGTTTAGAGTTTATGTTCGTTTGGAATTTGTTTTGACATTTAAATTTTTGAAGTAGTTTTCATTTATATTTCATTTTTTTTCTTCTTTTCTTCTTCTTTTTTATAATTTGTTCTTCGTTTAGGTCTCCTTCAACATAATGGTGTTCTCAGTTAATTTGCACGCAAGAAATGAAGGCAAAATACGACATGGTCGTTTCCATTTAAATTGCTGAAAATACATCATACAGCTGATCCAAAACATATTTCATGATGATATTTTCCTTGAAAATCAATCATTTAACAAAATCAATACAAATCCAAAACAGACTGCGTAGGATCCTTGTCGGTTTCTCCAAAGATATCTATCAAAATACATGTCTAAATAGTGAGACACATGGGTAATAACATCACCTTCCACGCCATTCTTGGCAGGAAATGCCATTCGGATGTGCATTAGAGGTGTGTTATTTTTCATGTAGCTCCTAGCTCTTAAGGCTGGAGGCTTTCTAACTCATCTGGTCCAAATTGGAAAGGCATCTTGCTATCATCCATCCTTCTGAAAGTGAGACACATGGGCCTGCTGACTCGTGCCACCTAATTTCACCACTGTCTGGCACGGAACTCTTCCCGGTCAACCAGGGTCCAATCGACCTTCTCGTATTGTAACCCGGCCTCTGTGAAATCAGAGTCGATCTCAATCACGACCCCATCCTTCATATTTTCTTCATTGAGTGCTAGACTCACGCCATTCTTGAAGTTTAGAATCAACCGCCCGTTCGACATCTTCCTATGAAAACGAGGAAGGAATCAGGGGGCTGTATCTAGAACAAGAACAATAAGAAAATTTATTCATTAATTAAAATTTTTATTTATTTCGTTTGAGTTTTAACAAAATAAAGAAAGATAAGGGAAAATCAGGAATGAGCTTTTATTTTAAAGGAAAGTTCAAATTTTATTATTTAGAAAATTTCTTTCACACATTTTTTAACGTTCTTCTTTTTTTAATTCATCATTGTTTTTATTAATTTTTCGTCCAAACCCAGTCACAAGTGATTACTATGCCTGTGTTTCTAGGAATGAGACTTCATTTTGAAAGTTCATCCTTCGAAACATCAGGTTGCGTAATACTTCTTTAAATATCATCCATTGATTGGAAGCATAGATCACTCTCCACGACAATTCCCAAGTTGGTAGGAACCTCCTGAGTAGACTGTCTCGACCACGAATGACCCCTTCCAAGTTGGTTCAAATTTGCCTCGTATCTTGTGGTGTGCAAGAATAGGTATCTTGAGAACTAGAACCAAGTTACCAACTTTGAATGTTCTTGGGCGGACCAGTTTATCATGGGCTGGGATCATCTTAGCTTGATACAATTCTAGATTCTGCTGTGTTGAGAGTCATTTCCCTTTTAAGCTTTACAAATCTTCTAATTGTAGTTTGACATTCTCTTCCGTAGTAATTTTGCTAGTGATAGCAATCTTGAGAGACGACAATTGAACTTCTAGCATTAAAACGACCTCGAACCCATATAACAGGGCATAGGGTGTAGACTAAGTAGGAGTTCTGATTGTTGTCCTGTAGGCCCATAAGGCTTCTAATAACTACTTGTGCCAATTTCTTTTCTTTTCATTCAAAGTTTTATTTAGGATTTGGACGAGAGTTTTATTAAATGCCTCGGCCATGTCGTTTGCTCTTGGGTAGTAGATCGTTGAATAGTGTCAGTCGATCCTGTGCCTTCTGACAAAATTGTTGATTTTTATACTCTTGAATGCAGACCCATTATCTGAGATAATTTTGTCCGGTACCCCAAAACGGTAGACCACTTGATTCTTGAAGAATTATAACATGTGATGTACCTTCACTTCTCTGAGAGGTACTGCTTCTGCCCACTTAGAAAAGAAATTTGTAGCTGAAAAATAAAGCGATATCCTCTTGAAGAAGGTGGTTGAATTGGGCCCACGATATCTGCGCCCGAACATTCAAATGGCCACGACGCGATTATCAAATGTAGCACATTTGGAGGTTGATGTAGAACTAATTCGTGTACTTGACAATGGTGACAACTTTTAGCAACTTTCATACAGTCGGTCATCATTGAGGGCCAGTAATACCCTAGTCTTTTAATCTTCATTTTCATCTTCGGACCCGACTGATGAGCCCCACAAAGTCCCGAGTGCACTTCTTTAACAATTTCTTGAGCCTCATATCCACTCAGGCACCTTAGCCACATCTGATCGAAAGACTTTCTGTATAAGGTATTGTTTATTAATGCGTATGACAGAGTTCTTTTCTTAATTTGATGGGCTAATGACTTATCATCTGGTAGGTTTCCTGTTTGCAAATATTCTATTAATGGATGTCGCCAATCTTCTATAGTTTCTGCCACTGCTACAACTGTCACTTCATTTCCCAGTCTGCACAAAGTGTCTATGTCAATCTGTGATAGGATCTGTCGTCCCTGCACTGTCACCCAACTGACTCATCTTGTAAGTAGGCAAATTCTTTTGCAAGTCAGGATAAAGCATATGCAAGGACATTTTCTCTTCTAGAAATCTTATAAATTGTCACGATTGGAATCTACTCTAGCAACTTCATTGTATACTGAAAATACTACTCGAGTCTAGGCTTTAGAATTTTGTACTGTCCAGCGACCTGTTGTATGATCAACTGTGAATCACCGTAAATGTTGATATCTGTTATACCCATCTGAATGGCTAACTCGAGTTTGGTTATAAGAGCTTCATATTCTGCTTCATTATTCATACATGGTTTTGTCAAGTGGTAGGAGTACGTTAACATCCCCCACTCTAGTGCTATAAATATTAGTCCGATTTCTGCCTTACCGGGCACTATTGTTTGCAATTCTTTGTCTTGTTGTGCTGATGATGCTCCATCGAAGTACAATTCCCAACGTTGATCATCGGGGACTTCTAAGCACATTATTTGTTCGTCTAGCAAGTCATCGTTGAGAGGCGTTCTGCCGGTAAAGGGTGTGCTACGAGGAAGTCTGCTAGGACTTGTCCCTTTACGGCACGAAGAGGAATGAAAGTTATATCAAATTACAATAATATCATTGACCACCTGGCTATTCTGTCGGAGAGTGTCGGGCGGGTCATCAAGTATTGCAATGGATTAAACTTCAAAATAAGGTTGACCTTATGAGAAAGCATGTAATGCTTGAGATTTTGAGCGGTGAAGATCAGGGCCAAATAATGCTTCTCAATAGAAGGATACTTTACCTCCGTTGAAATTAGATGATGACTTAAGTAGTAGAGAGCGTTTTCTTTAACCTGATTATTAACCTGGGCTAGCAGGGCTCCGAGGGAATCATCTAAAGCCGCAATATAAAGTATTAACGGTCGACCTGAGATCGGGCCTGCTAAGACAGGAGGTGTCATCAGATATTGTTTAATATCTTCAAAGGCCAACTAGCATTTTTCTTCCCAAACGAATTTGACATCCTTTTTAACTAATGCCGAGAAGGGCTGACACCTACCTGACAAATTAGAAATAAAGCGTAGAAGATATGCCAACTTCCCTTGAAAGGATCGTAGTTATTTTAGAGTTTTGGGAGGCGGCATTTCTAAGATAGCTTTAATCTTCTTCCGATAGATTTCAATTCCGCGATGTCAGATGATAAATCCTATGAATTTCCCAAAGGCGACGCCGAAGGCGCATTTCAGGGGATTCATCTTAAGGTTAAATTGTCTTAATCGCTCAAAAAAAATTCTCAAATCACACAAGTGATCTTCTTTTAACTTGCTCTTAAAGACCACGTCGTCTACGTAGCACTCGACTTGGTTATGAATGAGATCATAAAAAATCCTTGTCATTGCTTTTTGGTACGTTGCTCTTGCATTCTTCAATCTGAAAGGAATAACTGTGTAGCAGTATACTCCGATGGCATTCTGAAGGCTGTGAGTTTCTCATCTTCCGGTGCCATCATTATCTGATTGTATCCAGATGATTCATCCATGAAAGAGAAGATTTCATGCATTGACGCGATGTCAATCATTAATTCTGGAATTGGTTGTGGAAATTCATCTCTCGAACACGCTTTATTCAAATCTCTGAAATCCTCGCCGATTTGAGTCTGACCATTCTTCTTTCTGACTGGTACCACGTTGGATAAATAACTTGGATATTGCTCTTCACATATAAATTTAGCGTCTATTAGCTTCTTAACTTTAGTTATAACTTGTTGTTCGATCTCTAGACGCATTCTCCTGGGAGCTTGTCTGACTGGAATGGCGGTGTGATCCACCCCCAACATGTGAACTGCAACCTCTAGAGCTAATCCAGGCATCTCCTCATAACTCCAGGCAAAACAATCTTTGAATTCAATCAATAGTCTAATCATGTTTTCAGAGTCTTCTTTATTGAGTAAGGAGCTAACAAAGGTCGGTCTAGGATCTTCGCTAGTACCTAAATTAACTTCCATTAACTCGTCTATTGTAGATTTAATATCTTCTTCGAATTCTGGTGGAGTGTCTCTGATTGGTACATCTTCGAGATCATCTGAAGCTTCCAGGCAGTCTTCATGAGGCTCGCAAGTAACAACCAAGCAAAATTTCATATCATATACTGGCCCCACCGTGCCAAACCCAAGACAATTCATTGAATTAGGAGGCAGATTGGCATTATTCCATAACTTTTTAAAGCAGTGTGATTGATGTTTTGACCATTGCTTAGGTAAAACACCACATTGAATTAAATTTTGAACACAGGGAGAATACCACTCAAAAGGCAATACCATTAATTCATATGAAGCAACATCTTCAATTTTTACATCACTTTTAGTATTGGAAGAAGAAGCACCACGGTAAAACGTAATTGGTTTATCACTGCCACCATGTACTTCCTTGACCACTATACCTTCAACCTTACTAGGGTAGATAGGGGATAAGGTCATAGTCTGTACATAGTGGTTTTTCTTGTCGTACATCTCTTTGTATTCTTCAATCCTCTCATCTTCTAGTGAGATCTTGAACTGGGACTTCTTCCGACTTATCGTTGCAGCTTCTTTCTTGATTTCTTTTTCTTCTTCTTCGAAACTGTCTTCCCAATCAACATTGATAATGAGATTCTTCTGTTCAACTATTCCACCATTTCTTCCTTGACCTCATCCCAGGCCTCGACCTCGGATGCGAGTTCTAGAGAAACTTTCACCATCTCGCTGTAAGGGAGTGGTGAGTAATTGTTGAACTAGAATTTGAGGTTCTTCATTGTTTTGAATTTCTTTTGCTTCATTTAGTATGACACTTCTGGATAAGATAATTTTCTTTGGAGGTTCATAGTAGGTAGCATCTTCATGGATTCTAATTTCATGCACGGAGAACAGTTGCAAGTCACCTTTGATGCATTGTTCTTGTCCTCTCTCATAATATTTTATGCACTTTTGTAGAGACGACGATACCATCCGGTTTTCATGGATCCAAGTTTAGAGCATTGAATGACATTTCAGAATCAATTATGTAGAATTTTACGGTTTTCCTTGCTAAGTCACTGATCCTCATAGATGGTTTTTTTTTATCCAAGAGTTCTTTCTCCTTTTTGATTGAAGCCTTTTAGTAACATTTTGTTTGCTTAGAGATTGCAGGTATCAATTTCCAAGTTCGCTAACGTTTGAAGATTCATTATATTGATTGATGCTCCTGGATCAACTAACACTGTGGAGAGGATGAATTTTCCGACGGCGACCGAAATGTACTAAGTTCGATTGTAATCGGTTGTCCCAAGCAGTAGGTCATTATCCGTGAAAGTAACACCGTACTATTCTCTTAACGAGCAAACCTCATCTAAGGAGTTACCGACCATTTGAGCTAAGTAAATTTCTGGATCAAGTAGGCCCTTGATCAGAGCTTCCCTCATTTCCTTTGAAAGGATCAAAGCGTCGTAAAGGCTCAATTTGGCGGGTAACTCCCGAAGTTGGGCTAGCATGTTATAATTCACTTTATTACCTGGTCCTTCAACTTCTTCCTGAACGGGTAACTCTTCTGCTAGGGTTAGCTCTTCCTGAGCAACCACCTGCTTTCTTTTATCTTTTAGACCCATTCTCAGGAGTAGGACTTTTCCACTTCTTAAGTTGACTTCTGTTATCTCTTCTAAGTCTGGCTTTGAATTAGCTGGTGCTTCCTCTTTCTGAATTAGAGCAGCTGATTCTTCTGAAGTCACTTCGGGATATGAGAACTCTAGCTCAACTGTAATAGAAGATCCTTGGAATTTACAGATGGGTTTGTCATCTCCCAGGCCATCGCAATCCATTTTGTTGACGTCCTCCTCCTTACTGTTACTGTTGAGGTTTTGTATGATTTGACTACCGCTATTCGTATCAAAATTGAGATCCGAGTAAGGTTGTTTGTCGTTACTTACGTAATCGTTATTAACAGTCAAAACATAGCCAACACCATAACTTATATCATTATAGTACCCACAGGGGCAAAAAAATAATCATATAGTGTTACAGGTTCGAGGGATTTCTCCCCGAATCAGAAACAACTATTTTAGGATAAGCAGCCCCTACTCTACTCTTCAGAGCCTCGGTCTTCTCTTCTTCTGTGATCTTCTCCTCCTTCTAGGCTAGTTCCTCAATTGCAATTGATAGTGCTGGCTTGGCGAGTCGAAATTTGAATTGAAGCGCGCACCGAAGCAGTTTGGATGTGATTTAGTATTCTCTTTGAAGATTTTGTCATGCGGTACTCCATCCATCAATAACTATGTAGAGGTCTATCAGAGCAATAGGATCAACCGAAATGACATTGACGGAACCTCCCCATTCTCTAATTCTTCTTTTCTTCCTTTTACCAACTACTGGATGTGGGTTCTCAACTTCTCTATAACAGTTTCAAGTGGTGTCCCCCAAATGGCCTATCAGTTATCGGGTGACGACAGTCGCATTTCATTTTTTGGAGTTACTCTTAAAGTCGTAGAACTCTCTTCAGATCCAGGCTCATTGACGAGACTTCTCTTTTCGGAGCATTCCGTCAGTACCGGTTCGGCAATATTAGGTTGCCACACCATCCTTCTTGAAGTTGGTAGCCTCGGACTGGACGGACTGTCAGCTGTATGTTGGTAGGTGGTGTGTTCTTTAATATACAGACCTGATACCAAGACAAGTGACCTCCTTTCATTAGTTTGTATTTTCCTTCTCGGTCTCTCTAGAGCAGTGACAGGGGTCACCCTCCGTCCGAGGTGGGATTTGACTGGCACTCGCCCCATCCTTCTCTGGATTTCTGATACGGGGCATCCTTCTTTCCTTGCTAACTTCTCAACTACTAGTCACAATTGGGATAGCGGCGTAGTCTTCATCTTCCTCTTCCTACGATCATTGTAGTACGAAGGTCGGGGTAATGCAGCGGCAATCTTTCAGGCATCTTCTTCATTGGAGGTAGTAGAGAGAGGGCGGAACCTACTTCCCTATAGCAGCAGTGAGATTTCTGGCAGTTCTTCCTCTTCTTCAGAAATTTCTACAGGAATGACAGCTTCAGCAGCCCTGATCTTTCTGATCCAAGCAATCTTCCTTTTCCTGTTCCTCCTTTGTGTTCTGGTTAATGTTACAAATCTTAAACTGGACCCTATCTCAAACACAGATGGTGCTGTAGCAAAAGTCGAACCCTCCACGGCAGCAGGCTCATCACTAAATTGGACTTCCTTCCCCTTTAGTTTGGCGGGAGCCGGGGTAGGTGCGGTGACGATCAGACCGGTTGGGGTAGAGATGACAGTCCTGGGAGTGGCAGCTAATCTCTTATGAATATCTTTTTTTTTTTCTTAGTTGAGGTCCTTTTCAGGGGAGAAAATTCTTGTGTTGACTTCAGGTTGAACTCAATTACAGGTTCCATAGTTTCTGGTACTTTGGCCATTAGTGCAAAGAGGGTAATGTCTCCGAACTTGATGTCTGTATTGTTGAATCCTTGTCTGATGCGAATGACCACTTCATCGGGCAGTTCATCCTTGCTCACTGCTAAGTCCAGTCCATCGACGAAGGAGAGAATTAGCTTTGATGTAGTCATCTTCTGCAGGGTAGATTCCGAATATCAGTTTCACACTACGCTTCCTTCCATTATTAAACTTTTGGGACGAAAAAAGAATTACTCCACAAATAGAGTTCGAACACATTCTTATTCATCTTGTTTGTTTCTTAGTTTTGTTTATAAAGTATTTCAAATTCTGTTTTGTTTTGTTTGTTTGTAGTTTAAAAAGAAGTTTGTTGGGAACAAAATAATTAAAAGATAAAGGGTAGAGAAAGGTAAAGGACCCAATCGAGAACCAGAAAGGAAGAGAAAACCTTACTAGACTCTCATCTCAATGAACCGCTTCTAAGCTAACACCTATTCAGGGGTCCACACCACCTCTTAGAGGCAGAATAATTCTAGAACCTCTCTATTTAGGGATGTCTAAACAGTGGCTCCAGAATTCAAGAAGAGTTAACTATAATTGTTCAAGGTAGAAATGAATGCAGTATGTTTACAGAAAGAATGGTAGTTTGATCTAGTAGGGATATTGACTCACTACCAATTTATGAAAGCAAAACCATCTGATCAAAATGGAGAGAGGAACTAATCCCCAGCAGAGTCGCCAGAAATTGTCGGCATATTTATAGGTTATGTGTTTTTAAAAGGAGGTCGCCTACAGAAGTTGTTGGT
The DNA here is from genome assembly GCA_022702705.1 of Papilionanthe hookeriana x Papilionanthe teres. Lineage (NCBI taxonomy): Eukaryota > Viridiplantae > Streptophyta > Magnoliopsida > Asparagales > Orchidaceae > Papilionanthe > Papilionanthe hookeriana x Papilionanthe teres. Next base: position 112,011,641 of record CM040430.1, on the reverse strand, counting down.
GGATTTTAGATTTTTAATTTATATATTTGGAAAGTAGCATTTGATTTTTGAAAATATGAGACCAAACTGATATGATGTTATTAATAGTTTAAATAAATGAGCATACCATCACAAGTCACATATCTATTCTGAAGAGTAAACATATCACTTGAAAATGAAGCTCGATTAAATAAACTAGTAATTTTATGACATCTGTTTGGTATGTGAACCAATTTTATAAGTCGACAAGTTCCCCTACTTAATATAAAGGAATTAAGCAAGGTTTATATTACTAAGGTTCTAAAGTTCCGTATAAGGGCAAGCCCCTATAGTTAATTCCATCCTAAATGTCCGAAGATACTTAAGAAAACTCTCGATAAAGATCAGTGGTTTCGCTTTCAAGAATTTCAAAGTTTAAGAATTCAAAGGATTTGATTTTGGAATTTCAAAAGAGATGGGATCAAATTTGGAACATCTTATTTTGGGAATCCAATAGAAGAAAGGTAGGAGATGTCACGGATCCGAAACAGGTCTCGGTGACTTCCCAACTCTCCTATTTGTTTGGCTTGAATTTGAGGAGATGCTATTTGATGTTGCAATCCTGCCAATTTTAATTAATTAGGACTTATACTCGTATGACATGATCATACAAATAGCCTCAAAGATGTGATGGTTTATGTCGTACCAAACGACTACCTCGGAGTCCTAAGATGAGTTAGGGCTTAAATTGCATAACTTGATTATACAAATGCCTAAAGATAAGTTGAGGATTTATGTTGCACCGGGCAAATTACCCTGAAATCCTACAGCTTTGTTATTTATTAGGAAAGAGTTAAGCTGACGAAGATGGCCATCTGCCCACCGCGCTTGCTCCGAGCTCCTTGTTATTACAGAGGGGTTAGTTTAAGAAGTGACAATCAATAGATTAAAGAAGTGTCATGCTCTATAGGTTGAGTTTCAAATTCAATGTCTTAAATTTTATTAAGGGAAATCTTAAATTTGGTTAAGCAGAACCGGTTAAGATCCCACCGTTCCATCATCCCGACACCACTATTTTCATCGGATTCACTTAGTCTAAATGAATTTTCGAAACTCAACTGAATGAGTTCCACACTTTCATTTTGACCATGGAAAATCTCATTAGCGACATGTGGGTTACATCATTCTAGGGATTCCCGGTCATCCAACGAGACATTTTAATTAAGTTGCAATTTTAGTTTCATTATTTTGTTTGTGATTAAATTTTGAGTTGTTTTATATATGTTGGGTTTGATCATTTTCATAAATTTATATGATGCAAGAAAAAAAACATTTAATAAATTGCAGAATGTAAATTGTAATAAACTCAAATGTGTACCTGAAGATTCTCCTTGTTTCCACCAACTGCAACTCAAAATGCTTGTTAGGGCATATATTTATTTGCAACAAACACCTAGGTAAAGCTAAGGGAAGGTTCAGATCATCTACCAGCCTTATGATGTCTAAGTTCAGATCCTAATTGCTCGCTAAGTCTTATGTCATCTAGGTTGAAATCCTAGTTGTTTTTAAGGATAATTTTCTTCATCAAAGAACAATGAAGTATAATTGTTCTTCTGAAACAACCCATCAGATTGTGGAAGTGATCGGGGTAGAGTCCCGAACATCTTTTCAAAACCTCTCGATTTAGCTTGAGTCCAAATGATTTCATTGTCTAATTGAAGTAATCATCCAAAGTTTGATTGAAGTTCATATTTGTTTTAATTTTTTCTTGCTCAGTGAACTTAGATGTTTTAGTTGTCTTACGAGAGAGGTGACATGTCATTAGGCATTTCATTTAGAAGTTATGAAATGAAAGTCTTTAGGGTTAAGTTGGGTCATTAAAGAACCTAACCAATTTAATTATAGTTGGATTAATAGTTTCTTTAAGTTGATTTAATTTAATTCTTAAAGTCTTTAAATAAATTACAGTAATGTTCTTAAAGGGTTTTAAATTGATTGGGGTATTTTAAGATGTTTCAATGTTTTAATTAATTGATTATTTAACTTAATCGATTATTTTATCGATTGATTATTTAACTTAACTGATTATCTAATTAATTGGTTATTTAACTTAAGATATTTTAATTCATTTTTGTTTAATTGAAAAGGTTATTTAAATGTTTTAAATTATTTTTTATTTAATTAGAGAAATTATTTTTAATGTTTTAAATTATTATTATTATTATTATTTAAAAAATTATTTAAATATCTTAAATTATTTTTAATTGATTAAAGAATTTATTTTTAAATTAATTTTAATTTTTTTAAAATTATTTCTAGTTTAATTATTTTAAAACTATTTCAATTAATTTTAAGTTAAATCTTTATGTTTAAGATTAATACTTATTATTAGTTTATCATTATTTCTCTTTAATCATTTTGGATTAATTAGGTTATTTCATTTTAATCCTTGTGAAGAGTTAAATAGATTTAATTAAATCATTGGTTAGAGGTTTAGATTAAGGAATTGATATCCTCCTATATCATACCCCTAACCCTACCATTAATACTTAATTAACTTCTAAATCTTAAGGATTTTAAATAATTAGTATTTCCTTTTGATATTGATGGTGATTAGTAAGTTCCTACCACTTCATTCCCCAAGTTTCAATCATCCAAGTAAACAATAAAGATCAAATATTTCCTCTTTACCTTTGGTTAAGCCTAAATGTTAATTAGGGTTAAGGTTCCTTAATTACCCTTACACACCATTAAACTTAATCACCCCATAAATTACTAAGTTAAATCCCAATGACTTTGAAATTTTTACTAAATTTATCTGGTTTTTATTTTATTTTTAGATTTATTTTTAATGGAAAATTAAGGTTTTTAAAGGAAATTCATTAACTTAATAAATTTTAACTATCTATCCTTAGGAAAATTATGGGAGATTCACCTGTGTTAGAGGATCATTTGGGCTAAATTTCATGATTTTTTGAGTTTTAATTTAATTATTATAATTATTTTAAGTTTTAGAGTATTAATTAAATATAAAATATTAATTAAGTTAAAAATTAAATTTTATATCTTTCATAAATTCCTCTTAGTTCAAGGAATCCAGAGAAAAAAAATTCATATTTTTCTGATTTTTCTTTGATTTATTAGAATTATTTTAGTGGGAAATTAAGAAAACCCATTTTTAAATTCCAAAAATTACTTTAAGCCTTTAAAATGTGATATTTTTACTTAGAGACTTAGGAAAAATATTTAAATGGTTTCTAAGTGATTAGGAGACCAAATGTGACATTTTGGTGAAATTTTATATATTTGTGATTTTTATGGTTTTTTAATTATTAAATATTTAAAAATGTTTAAAAATCAAATTTTTATAAAAAATACAATCTTATTTTTCTTGGACATCTCTCATCATAGAGAACTCCCAAAATAATTTTTTATAATTTTTTGAATTGTATTTTAATTATTAAAAATTATTTTACTGTTTAAAATGACATTGATCTTAAGAAAATCATTTAAGCTATCAAATTAATTCAAATTGACTTTAAAATTTTAATGGGAGTTCCTCTGATCCTAAAGGATAGTGGAGAGTTGATTTCAAGTTATTTTTATTTTTAGTATGTTCAATTGATTCAAAATTGGTTTTAGGTCATGTGAGCAATTATGGTTATATTTAATGTTTTAGTTCATTAAATAATTTTCCTAAGTTCCTCTGACCATAGTGAACCTACCTAATTTTCCTAGATTTTTCCAACCACTATACTAATTATTTAATTTAAATTATCAAAATGGGTACATAAAATTGGAAAATATGGTTCTCTGCATAGAGATCTCCTCTTGCCTTGAAAAATTCAGGGAATGTTCCTAAGGACAGAGGGAACAAAAATTCCATAGTCCCAAGCCATAGTGAATTGTGTGTGTGAGTGGAGAATTGGTATAATGTTTATTATATTTAATTAATTTAAAAATAAAAATTAAGCAAATAATTTTTATTTTATTTCCACATTATTCTCCTCCGTTCACTGAGCAAGAGGGTATTTTGCTTTTAATTTTTAGAATTTTCTATACAAAGTTATGCATTTTTGAAGTTTAGAGGATTTAAATAAATAGAAAATACCCTAATTTTCTATTTATCCGCGTCGGCGCCGTGTCATCCTCAAACGGGTCAAACTGCGATGCACCGCTCCGCCATTTCAAGCTGTCGTCTGACCTGGCTACCACTCGTCTCTGTTGTACATGGATCATTTGCTCATTTGGCGCGATCCTAGCTCTCCATTCATTACACGCGCGATCCGATGACTCTCCTTCATCGTCCCCGGCTGGTGTGAACCGAGCACCGTCCGCATTCTAGGGTTAAAATCTTGGCTGATACTCAACTAAATTGAGTGAAATTTGTTCCTACACCTAGATCTAACCTAGATCTACACATCCATACGGTTGATCATGTATTAATTTTATATCTTCTTCAAAAAGGCCCAACCCGAGCTCTGATTTGGGTGTTTTGATTCATTACCTTTGTCCAAGAGGTTTGGCCTCAATTGGGTGGTCGTGACACCATCAGTGGGGTCTGACGAAGTTCTTGTAAGAAGCACTTGAGCTCCCTTTGAAGTTCATGTAGAACTCGTCCAAATGGTGGGCCGGCCTTGGTTGAAGTCCAATGTAGAGGCCTCTGCTGATAGGGCTTTGATGGGGGAACTCCTTCTCTACCTCTGGTGAAGGTGTGAGAAGAGTTGATTTTGGTTTGGCGGAGGTTTGGTGGATGTCCTGTTTCTGGCCTGAGATTGAGCTCTAAAATTGAGCTCAATCAATGGGGATTAGGGCAGAAATACAATGGGGATTGGCTTCTCTGTGCTGTGGGAGGAGTTTAAGACAAGTAGAAATAGATTTGGTGGAGTTTGATTTCACTGAGTTTCAACAACCTCTATGCCGTGAAGAAGAAGAGTTTAAATAGAGATAACCATGGTTGAGCTCAGGGGGAGATAAGGGTTGGAATTAACTGCCTTGGAGGAGTGAAGAACAGCTGTAGTGGAATTTGGGTTGGGAGAACTCAGCAAGCCTTCATTCAATTTTTGAATTAAATTAGGGTTCTCGGCTTGGTGTTTTCTGGTGACTGTTGTGGCCGACCGGCCAGGGTCAGGTCAGGCTCAAAGTCAGGTGACCTAGGGAGGTTGAGTGCTGGCAACAATTTGAGTATTTGGAGGTCCCATGGTGGAGGTTTAATGTTATTTGGAGTTTGGGTTAAGTGGGGTTAGCTTGGGTTTAACCCTTGGTTCCTTGGCTAAACCATTCGCCAAAATGGTTAGAGCAGGTCTTACGGTCCTCTAGTGGGTTTAAGTGAGCTTAGATGGCTGGTTTTGGAATTTGAGGAGGAGTTTTAATTATTTGAAATGGGAAAACTCCAAGGGTGTGGAGAAGAGGGAGTGGTCACCTCTACTTGCCAAATTTGGCAAATTTGACCCTCATGACGGCCATGGAAGGGTCCATGAGTCATGCCATGCCATGTATGGGGTCATGAGGATGTTTCACATAAAAGGAATTTTTGGGTTTTCATGAATTTTTGGAAAATAAATCATCATGCCTAAATTTGGCAAAGTGCCATGTATTTGCATGGTATGACTCATGTAATGCCATGAATGGTGTTTGAAATGCCATGGAATGATATTAAGAGGGAATTATAACATGTGGGCTAAAATTGGGCTTTTGAAAATTTTGAAATGGGCTTTTAAATATGCATATGGGGAATGGGCCTTTTACATGCATGGAGTGATTTGAATTTTTGAAATTGATTATGAGATGATTGAATTGGTTTGAAATTGAATGAAATTGGACTAGGACATGTTGAAATTTGATTTAGAAGTGAAATTTGGGAAATTTGATTGACCATAAGGTTCAATTTGAAGAAATTGGGCTTTTAGGCTAAATTTGGGGATTTTGATTTCAAAGGAATTTGGGTGAGATTTTGGTCAAAATTTTGGTCAAATAAATGTTTTTTTTGGTGTAGGAATATGTTATAAATAGTTTGGGACAAATTTGGGGTAATTTAGAGTTGAATAGGGTTCAATTAAGGTATTTTAATAATAGTGTCAAAAATGAAAATTTTGGAAAAATGAAGATTGGTTCAAGGTGAGTAACATGGAATCATTCTGGTTGAGCTATGAAACCATCTTAAGCTCACAAGAGCCATGAGAAGACTCATTTTAGGCACTCAATATGTTGTTCCTAACCCTCTTAGCCAAGGAATAAGGGTTCAGGTCCATCCCTATGAGTCTCTTAAAAGAGTCAGGAGGCTAGGTTAAGTGTGAGTGATTTCAGGATTCAGGCTTGTGCAACAATGTGGTGTGTGCAAGCTGGACCTCTCTAAGACCAAGCCACTCAGGGTTATCATAAGGCTTAACCATCTTATAGGAACCCATCCTTATCTTTCTACACATTGGTCCTAATCTTCCAAGTAATTTGGAGGTTGATGACTTTCCATGTAGGATTCTAAAGAGAGTATAGATTTGGTTGAATTTCTAAATGGTGGGTTCCATTTCTAATCTCTAGGATGGTCAGAGGGAAAATCCTATGGCTAGATCCTAAGCACTAAAAAGAAGGAAGGACCTCACCAAAAATGAGGTCAACAAATGGACCCCCAATAGGTGTGGTGTGCTAACTAAGCACACCGCGCGTATTGGAGTTGACCGAAGAGATCAACAAGCCAACTCAAACGTTCCAAGGTCACACCCTCAGAACAAAACAACGAATGTGTGAGGAAGGTTTCCGCTGAGGAGTATCAGGTAAATCTTCAAAACTGAAGATTCTAGAATTTTCACTGGGGATTAAGAGGCAAGTTTTCAAATTGATTGACTTCAAGATTGATTTAGATCGAAGTTTCAAATTTCAATTTTGATTTTGATCTTTGATTTTGAATTTTGAATTTTGATTTTGAGTTTTGAAATTTTGATTAGTTAAAACTGATTTGAGATTGGAATCGAAAGGGAATTTGGAGTTAACAAACGCAGAGTTTAAATTGGAAAGGGGGTGAGGATTGGAATTTAAGTACCGACCTCGAAGTGATAATCAGAATTTAGGTACTGATCAGAAAGATGAGAATCAGAATTTAGGTACTGATCTCGAGATGATGACTGGAATTTAGGTACCAGTCTCGAAAGTTGAGAATCAAAATTTAGGTACCGATCGAAAAGGATGAGAATCAAAATTTCGGTACTAATCTTGAAATGAGAACATGAATTTAGGTACCAGTGTCGAAAGTTGAGAATCAAAATTTACGTACCGATCGAAAAGGATGAGGATTAGAATTTAGGTACTAATCTCGAAATGAGAACTGGAATTTAGGTACCAGTCTCGAAAGTTGAGAATAAGAATTTAGGTACCGATCTCAGAAGGGATGAGAGTCAGAATTTAGGTACTGACCTCAAAATGAGTTAATTGAAATTTAGTTATCAATCACAGAAAGAGAGTCGGAATTTAGGTACCGACCTTGAAAGGTGAGAACTGGAATTTAGGTACCAGCCTCGAGAGGAGAGAACTGAAAATTAGTTATCAATCTCAGAAAGTGAGTCAGAATTTAGGTGCTGACCTCGAAAACAGAGGACTGAAATTTAGGTACCAGCCTCGAGAGGAGAGAATTGAAATTTAGGTATCAATCTTAGAAAGAGAGTCGGAATTTAGGTACCAACCTAGAAAGGTGAGAACTGGAATTTAGGTACCAGCCTCGAGAGGAGAGAACTGAAAATTAGTTATCAATCTCAGAAAGTGAGTCAGAATTTGAGTGTCGACCTCGAAAACGGAGGACTGAAATTTAGGTACCAGCCTCGAGAGGAGAGAATTGAAATTTAGGTATCAATCTTAGAAAGAGAGTCGGAATTTAGGTACCAACCTAGAAAGGTAAGAACTGGAATTTAGGTACTAGCCTCGAGATTTGAAATGAGAATTGGAATTTGGGCTCCAGCCTCAGGATTTAAAATGAGAATTGGAATTTAGGCTCCAACCTCAGGATTTGAAATGGTTGAAAAGTTCGAAGTTTGAAATTGAAGTTTGAATTTAGAGAAAATCAGTTTGAAAGCGGGTATGAGGGTGTCTCATATCTCGCTCGAAGGGTCTCTTGAAAAGGAGATCCGTGTGAGGAGGGACCCAGCTCCATGCCATCAGAACCAAATCAAATAAAATTCGTGGCTCCGTGTCAATAGAACCAGTTGATCCTCTAACACAGAGAGAAAAGATTTGAAAGGAACTGGTAAACGTACCGAGTTGAAAGGATTCGACCTAGCGATAAGTCGAGGAAAGGATTTAAACTTTGGAGGAGTTTCAAAGGGAATTTGATTAGAAGAACAATTGAAAGATTCAAATTGAAGGATTCTGATCGGAATTCAATTCGAGGTTAAGATTCATTTTGTTTGTTTTGGTGATTCAATTTTTTTTTTAGATTTTATGTCCGTTTGGAGTTTGTTTTCAAATTTAAAATTTTTAAGGAGTTTTCATTTATATTTCATTTATTTTCTTATTTTCTTTTTTTTTTTAATCGTTCTTCATTCAGGGCTCATTCAACTTAATGGTGTTCCCAGTGAATTTGCACGCAAGAAATGAAGGCAAAATACAACATGGTTGTTTCCAATTAAATTGCTGAAAACACATCATACAGCTGATCCAAAACATATTTCATGATGATATTTTCCTTGAAAATCAATCATTTAACAAATTCCATACAAATCCAAAACAGACTGCATAGGATCCTTGTTGGTTTCTCCAAAGATATCTGTCAAAATCCATGTCTGACTAGTGAGACACATGGGTAATAACATCACCTTCCAAGCCATCCTTGGTAGGAAATGCCATTCAGATGTGCATTAAAGGTGTGCTATCTTTCATGTAGCTCACAACTCATAAGGTTGGAGGCTTCTAATTCTAGATCTGGTCGAAAGCAGAAATGCATCTTACTGTCATCCATCCTTCTGAAAGTGACGTAAAATAGCTGAAAAGGTAACCTTGGAATGCAGTGTTCCTCTACGTCTGCTCTGTTTCCTTTTAGCATTAGAACAGAACCTACCGGTAGAGGTATCTCCACTGTCCCTCAAAATTCTCCTAGGCCTGCTGTCTGGAAGTCTGATCCGTTCATGATGTTGCACTGATTGATGAAGGACACCATACAAAATGATCTTACAAAATCATGATGATCTATCAGGGGATGTATGCTGTCGCCTTCCTCATATATGTTGATGATACAGCTGTTGGGTATGCAATCTGCAGGTAGTACTCACCATGTCAGCATCCTTTTAACCATTCTCTTAATGATTCATGTCATTGGATCAATGTTACTACCGCGGAGTATCTCCGGTGGATTTCCTTTCTTATCTTCGGCAAAGTTGTAGCAACATAAACATTGAATTGTAACCCTTCCTTTTCCTTTCATCCATTTCTAGGGTTCTGAGTAGGTCTTTCTTTTTAAAGGACCCGCTCGGCCCATTTTCTGAAGGTCGAAGATGCAATCCAGAATATTTTTCTGCTCATAATCTGAAAACACATCCATGTGTAGCTCAAGGCCCTCCAGGATATTAGTATTCCTGCCTCGAATTCCTTCAAAATACTCGAAGGTCTTCTTTTCAACTTTTTGAAGCTTTTCCAGCTCATGCTCTGGAATCATCTGGAACCGTCGAGGTTTGGTAACGTATTGTAGGATGTATCGCCCAATCTCAGTACACCTTCCTACATGTTTCACCTCTTCGGGGATAGTCTCCATCAAGACATCTTCCGGGGTTGCTTTCGCAATAATGTACCTCAGGACAGGTGTGTCTGCCTGATGCTGTTGCGTTGATTCCATTTCTGACCTATTTGAAATTTCCTTCTCCTATTCTGCTATCCTCGAGGCTGTTCTTTTCTTTTCTGGCTCTTTCTGAATTAGCTTCTTTGATGTACTTATATTGATGGTGGAAATTGTTTCTTTATGTTGATCCGCCGCTAGCTTGCTCAACAATTTATGAATGCGGCGGTTCTTGTTTCTTCGCTGGGTAGGAGTGAGAGTAGCTCTTCTTACCTCCCGAATTTCTATGGGCACGGCGCTGATAAGCCTGTCCTATGCTGTAGTAATCATGGACTTGACTTTCTTGTTTTTTTCAGTCATATAAGCGGCATTCATTTTTCTCTTTTTGTCGGTGGCCTGCTGACTCGTGCCACCTAATTTCACCACTGTCTGGTCATAGAACTCATCCTGATCAACCGGGGTCCAATCGGCCTTCTCGTAATGTAACCCGGTCTGTGTGAAATCAGAGTCGATCTCAATCACGGTCCCATCCTTCATCTTTTCTTCATTGAGTGCTAGACTCACGCCATTCTTGAAGTTTAGAATCAACCGCCCATTCAACATCTTCCTTCGAAAACGAGGAAGGAATCATTTTGGCCAATTTAACCAAAAGCCCTAAATTGCCCTTTAAGTCCCAAAATGCCCAAATCACTCTCAATGTCCACCAAATTGACTTCAATTCTCCACAATTCAAATTCCAAACTTTAATTAAATATCCCTAATCTCAATTGAAACCAAATTCAAGTCCAATTTGACCCACGTTTGAGCTCAATTTCAACTCAAACAAAAAAGTCCCAATTTTGACCATATGACCAAATATCCAAAAATTAAATCCAATGACAATCAATTTCCCCCAAATTTGAATTCTAAACCCTTCATGACATTCTCCTAAACTAAATTGAACCATCAAATTCTCCCAATTTGAGCCCAAACTCACCCAAGTCCAACCAATTCCAAAATCCCCAAATTTGCCCCATATGTGTCACATGTCCAAAATTCACCAAACTGAATGTCCCAATCCCAAAATTTCCACCTAATTAATATCACGAACACTTCCTAACATCTCTATATATCATTTGGAATCTTCAATTGGCCTTTGACCCAACGCTAGCCTCACCTAAACTCAAGCTAAACCAACATTCCTAAAATTGACCAAATACCTAAATGAAGCCAAATTGATCCCTTAAACCTATTCAAATCCACCCCAATCCTCTTCTAAACTCTTTATAAAAATCATATACACCATATTGAACAATACATTGGACTTAAGCTAAGCTTGGACCCAACCTAGCCAAACTTGAACCCAACCTAGCCAAACTTGAACCCACTTGGACCAAAATTGAACCCATGAGCCTAATTGACCAAACCTAGCCAGATCGGCCAAACCAAGCTCAGCTAGATCTACCCAGCCCACTCTAAATTTTGACCTTGGCACATTTAGTTTATGAATAAGAGGAGAACAAATTGGTAAAATTTGTTATGGTCAAAGTGGGCCATATATCAAGATATTTCAAGTCAAAGTTTGAGCCTCGCCCTAAGAGAAAGAAAATTTGGTGGATTTTGAATGAAACTTTTAAATTAATTTTAATTGATTATATTAAGTATTTTTAGCTCACATTTACTTTGGTTGAAGTTTAATTATGAATTGATCTCATTTTAAGTAAATTATTAAGATTGTTCTCTCATTATCGATCTTATTATCCAAATTATTGTAACTTTAATGGTCCCAAATGAGGTCTAATGTGGGTATGGAGGGGTTTGTTTGAATGGTTTTGATAATTCAAACATACTCGCGAGGATCATTTTGGAAAGATAATGCTTTATTGAAAATTATTTATGATGGACCATTTTATATGCATTAAATCCCCCCAAAAAAGTTTTATGTACAAATGATATCTGACCATCAAAAAATTGATTTGCATGTTTCTCATATGTGATAATGAACACTATGTAATTTAAAGAATGAAATTCTAATCATTGGATTAGTTTGTGGAGAAAATGATAACGTTCTAGCAGTAGAAGCACTTTTCATGCATGAAAAGTGCATTTAAAAAGTTTTCCATCAAAATTATATTATATAATCAATAAAAATTTTTCTGTGGACTTTATATATTATAATAGACATCATGCAACATTTATAAGGAAGTTTCATGTTTTACAATGATCCGTGGGGAAAAATATTAAATTTTGTATGTGGCTTTGTTAAAGATAAATTTAATTTTTTTTTTAGGATTTAGCTAGAGTTGGTTCAGTTTTCATTTGCTTTATTTCATTTGCTTTTCACTTCGATTTTATTACAGGTTATATAAGGGATTACCCCAAGTTTTAAGTGGGGTTCATGTTGGATGGGGTTCATGTTGTAGCGTATCTGAGAACAATTCAATCATCCACTCATACTCTGAGAGATGTCTTATGTCTCAATGAAATTGGATAGAAGTCGAGGAAAATAGTTGATCAAAAAGAAATATCAACAAATAATAAATTTATTTTTATGTGATATTAAGGATATATATTTTTATTTTACATATCATATATATATATATATATATATATATATATATATATATATATATATATATATATATGTCTCATTTTTTTTTAAAGAAGAATTTACATACATAGCACCCATTCTTATGCATTTACGTATCTCGCACCTTTAAACTTTGATTTTTTTATGCTAAGCATCTTTCCTATATATGAAAACCTGGAAATAGTGTAATCCGGGTGCTCTAACATGTAAAAATTAAACTTTAGGTATGAGATAAGTAAATGGATAAGAATTATATGTCATATATGTAAATTTTTATTTTACAAAATAGCACCTTATTTCTTGGGGCCAATTCCAATAATAAATTTTACGATGCGAGGCAAAAGAAAAAAAAAAAAAAAACTTAAAATTTAAATTAATGAATTAATATAATTATCTTCGTTCAACTTTTTGAATTGTAAATTGTCTGAGACAAGATACCCCATCAAAAGATGGGTTTCTAATCTAGCTTCACGACAAGAATTTCGTATCGTAATTTAAATTTTTAAATTTTTAAATCTTCAATCAATTGGCAGTATTATTATTAATTTATAAAAATGCATTGTTATTTAATAAAAATGTCATTATATTAATAGAAGCGGTCATATCAATTTTTTAAAAAAAAAAATGTGGGTCACGCTAATCTATATATATTTATATATATATATATATATATAGATATAGATATATATAAATATATATATATATATATATATATATATATATATATATATATATATATATTTGTATGTATGTATGTATATATATTTGTATCTATGTATGTATGTATGCATAAATACCTCATTTTTTTACGAAGAGGTATTTACATACATAGCACCCAATTTCTATGCAAAACTTAACTTGATTTATTTAGAGATTTACTTCATCTTTAAAACATAAGTTTAATAAATTAAAACTTTATGAAAATAAGCAGAGGATATGAAGTTAGAGCAAAAGACCATATATAAACTTAAATAACATTCTTCTCCGAACTTTTGGAGCCCATTTTAAATTTATATAAATTTATTAAAAATATTTAATTTATAGCACATTAAATTTTATATAAATTTAATAAAAAAAGTTATTTTCGAGCATCATTAAAATCTATAAAAATTTTATAGAAATAGTTCATTTAGAGCAAATTTAATAATCTATTGATTTTTCAAAAGTTATGTTTTTAATCAAATTTCTACATTAACATGTCGTAATTATGTAAACCTTGCAAAGTCATTCCGTTAAAATCTAAGTTATAAGGATTACAAACACCAATCAGTAAGCACGACATGGATTTTGACATGAATTCTAAATTTCATAACATAGATTTTCGCTTGAAATAGTATCATCACAACCTGTAATTTTGTATGGAAATAAACATCACAACATGGATCTTTGATTGCATGAAAGGGAAAATCCACAATTACATTTGTGCTTGAAATATAAACATTGAACATGGATTTTTATTCATGAGACATAAACGTCACAACTTATATTTTTACATGGAACGTAAAGCTACAACATGGATTCTTACATAAAATATAAAGCTACCACATGAAATTTTTTTGCTTTTGCATGAGACATAAAGAAAGCGACCGGTTGTTTTGTTAGAAATAAAAAAGCTATTGCATGCAATTGATTTTATTTTTGCGCTTTTGCATGAGACATAAAGAAAGCGACCGGTTGTTTTGTAAGAAATAAAAAAGCTATTGCATGCAATTGATTTTATTTTTGCTTGAGACATAATGCTTCCCTATGGAATTTTGCATGAAATATAATGCTACAACATAAAAATTACTTTGTTGCATGAAATATAAATCAAACCACATGAAGTATTGTATGGAAGGTATGAATAACCACTTGAAGTTTTTTTTTCGGTTGCACGTAACATAAGATAAGCAAAATAGATTTTTCTTTTTTTTTTTTTTTGCACTAGAAGTAATTATAAGCCCATGAAAATTATTTTTGTTGCATTAGATATAGACCTGAGCACATGGAAAATTCCTTCCTTTTTGGTTTTATGAGACTAGAATAAGAACAATTTTTTTGGTGCATAAGACAAAAGATAAGCACTTGAAAATTCTTTCTTATTGCATGAGATCTAAATATAGAGGAAAAGCTAAGGTTGAGTTTTATGCCTTAAGAAGTGGGGGTATATGCGAGTGAAATTTTTGGGTAAGAGAGAAGTAGGGGTTCCGATGCAATTACGAGTATGTGAGTGAGAGAGAGAGAGAGAGAGAGAGAGAGAGAGAGAGAGAGAGAGAGAGACGGAGAGAAAGGGAAAGGGAGAGGATGTCAGCTAGCGCTTCAGTTCGAAGAGAGAGAGGGAAAGGGAGAGGATGTCAGCTAGCGCTTCAGTTCGAAGAGAGAGAGAGAGAGAGAGTGAGTGAGAGAGAGAGAGAGAGGGAAAAGGTGAATAGTTAGGTTAGTGTTTTAGTTATGAGAGAGAGGGGAGAAAAGGTAAGTAGGTTAAGTTACAGTTTTGGGTTGGAGAGAGAGGGATAGGGTAAATTGGTTTGGTTAGGATATTGGGTAGGAGAGGGAGAAGGTGAATTGGTTAGGATATTGTTTCATGTAGGAGAAAGAGAGTGAGAAGGTAAATAGGTTTGGTTTCGAGTAAGAGACAGAAAGGGAGAAGTGGTAAGGGTGATTTTAGTGTTTTAACTCAAGAATTTTTTTTTACTTCTATGCCTAGATGGAAGGAGATCCTTTCTTTCTTGATAAGGACGAGGAAAGAGAGTGTGTTGGATATTTTGCCTTGAAGAGGGGGTGGGAGGGGCTTGGGATGCTTCAACTAAGTGAAGATGGTGGTGAAGAATGAGAGGGATTTGACATTGAAGAAGAAATGGGAGGGGTTTAGAAATGTTTTGCCTTGGAGAAGATGTGAGGGGGTTTGGGCAATTTTTGGTAAAAAAGGAATGAGAGAGAGGTGTCAGTCACCATTTGAAATTTTGTCAGTTGCTTTTGAAAATGCTTTTATTTAATACATATATAATCTTTACTTTTAAAAATAGTGTTTTATTTCAGGAAAATGAGACCAAATAGACCACATATACTTAATAGTTTTAAGTAATCTAACGTTATACCACAGGTAATACATTATTCTGAGAGATATACATACTACATGGTGGTAAACACGATTATATAAACTAAATAGTTCATGACATCCATTTGGTCTACGAACATTTTATATGACTAACAAGTTCACAATCTAATATTGAGTATTAGGTAGGGTATATTTTACCTGAGTTCTTAATTCCTTATAAAGGACAATCCCTTATAGTTAATTACACTTATATGATTGAAATCACTCAAGAATACTCTCGATAATGATCAAGGGGTTCATCTTCAAGAATTCAAGTCTTAGATCTTCAAGGTTGGACACAAGAAAGTCAAATGGGAGTGGCTCAAAGAGGAACAATTATTTTTTGGAATCCAAAGGAGTGAAAGGTAGGGGATTTCATGGATCTCAAAGCAAGCTACAGTTACTTCCAAACAATCCCACTATTTGGCTTTTCATTGTAGATGTGAATTTATTTAATGTTTAATCCTGCTAATTTTTTTAAAATTAGGGTTTAAACTTTCACAATATTTGATTGTGCAAATAGTCTAGGAAGATTGGGGGATTTACATCATACTGGATGAACAACCTTGGAATCCTAAAAGAGCTCGGACTTATACTTCACAACGTGATTGTGCAAAAGCCTAAGAGATGAGGTGAGGATTTATGTCTCCATATGCTGACATCGTAGAAGTCTTATGGGTTTATTTTATTTAATAAGAAGGAAATTTTATCTGAAGTAGATCCACTTCACTTTTGAACCTTGATCACCGTTTGAAGTCATACTCCTTCTGCTTGCAGCTTGTTCTGAACTTTTTATCGTAATAGTTGTAGGTTTAGGGTTTTTATGTGTGCACGTTATTATTTTTAAGTCTTTGGGCGTGCCATAGGGTTCCTCCTAAACATATGCTCTACTGTTGTTTACCCTAGAAGTCTTTTCAAGTGTATTCAGTTTCACATAAATAAAGCATGCAATAAATTATTTTAATACAAAAATACAAGGAAAGAAAAAGTAGTAGCTTGTACCTGGTGCCTCCATCCTACTGCTGCAAGGTTAATATTACAAGGGTAGCATGCATATTTCTTAAATGGTAACAAAAGCTTGAGGAAGACACTGGCATGTGGAACGAGTTAGGTGGCACAAACAGTAGATCAGAACCTAGTGTAAGAATATTAGTTATTTGGGAGCTCAACTTCAGGGACCTTGGCCTATCAACCCTCAAAAGATGCTTATATACATTAAATAGCAATTTGAGCCAATGAGACCCAATAGAAGGCAGAAGACTGCCAACAAAGCTGTCAGGAGAGGGAAACTCTCAAACTAATTAATGTGACTGACAAGTGAACTTGCTAAATGATGACATCTATAAATATTCTTAGCTTATTATGCAAATAAGTATTTTCTGATTTTATGCAAAATATCGATTTCCAGGCAAAATGTTAGTTTCACCTCAAAAATATATTTTTATTTTGTAAATTATGCATTTAATAAGTCAGTCACATTGCTGGGTAAGAATCACCTGTAGCTTCTAAACATAAGAGCAGTCTTATTCTGAGTACTGAAGGATAATATTGCTGATCCTACATCCTCACAAAGCTCATCGGGTTCTGAAATACAAACATGTCCATTATCCTATTCAAGCATCAGAAGCATTTCACATCATCGTTCGACCGCCAAAACCTTTAACTTACACCAGCCTCGATGATCCGTATGAGGAAATTTAAATATCCCCAGTTGCTATGAAGGTCTGAACATTTTATCTAAGGCCCATACCCCTGAGCATTGGGAATTACAGTAGGGCAAGTAGTAATGGGGATATTTCTCATTAATATCTTAAGTTGAAGGGTCCCGAATCACATACTAGTGGGTCTTATTTTTTAATGTTTTTTTTTAAATAATGGTTATAGTTAATGGATGATTTCCCTCAACGAATTATAATAAATCTAAATATCATTTATAATGTCCAAAGTAATGAAAAAATATTCAAGAAAGAAACTTAAACAACTTTAGAATTTCTTAGACCATTTCTAGTTCGTCCGGAGTTACCATACTGTTGAGTTAATCATCCAAATTATATTAAGAGTCTTTTAGGTTTCATGTACGCTAAATGTATTCTTGTTGTCCTAATTAGTGCATGAGCAACGCTTGGTAGCTAGACTTAATTTTTGAAAAGTTGGCTGAGTCAACACCGCGGAGGAGTACCTTTGGTCTTTAAAGAACTTTACACTCTTGCCCCTCAGTTGGGTTTGAGCTTTTAGTGTTTCAATGTGTTTCTTTATTACTTATATTTTCTTTTTTAACCATTCCTCAAAAGATTATAGATTAAACCTAACTCATTCTAAGTTCTTGGGGTTTAAGGGTAAATTTGTAATTTTGGGAAAGTTTTATATAGTGTGTTTGATTCTTAATAAAAGATCAAATTATACCAAGTCACTAGTTAGTAGATTTTAATAAGTGAATTAATGATCACCTAATTCATATGCCTCACTCTTGATTCATCCAAATTTTTATTTATTCCTGCAACCAACAATTTAAAAACTACAATTTTAACATTTGTAGAAAAGGTTGTGAGTGGGTTACTACAGTTGCCCCTCATATTTTAGTCATTTTAGTGGACTAATGATCATAATTCTTACCCATATTTCCCTTTGGTTTGACCTAAAAATTAATTAGAGTGTAAAATTCAAAAAATTAGCATTATACCCTTAGGGTTGGTACGCTTTAACTCTTATGTTTGAAATAAAATGGTCCTAAAATTTTGTTGACCTCTTACTCATGGTCTAAGTAAGACTTCAGAAGAGGAATTAAATTTTTCCTAATTATTTCACTATTTTTTAGAATTTTATAGTTCATTTATGAAATTTCATCGTGTTCCCATAAGTTAGAGGCCTCTTGGAAAAATTTTCATGAACTTTTTAGTTATTTTTATATTTTATAATGTTTTAATTAATTTCAATAAATAAATAAATAATATAAATATTTTATTTTTAAAAATTCAATTATATTTTTCTTTGATTTCTCTCACTTTGAAATACTCAAAGAACTTCATTTTATATTTCTATGATTTTTATATTATGTTTTATAATTATTTAAAAAAATTAGAAATATACAAAATTATATTCAAATACTTAAATACAACTTTATATCTTTAAAAATTTGTAAAATTATTTGTAAGTTGTGTCTCTAATTAGAGGAAATTTTGTGACATTTTGAAATATTAATTTTAATCATTTTAAATTAAGAAAATATCTAAAAATGTATTTTTAATTTTAACTTCAATTTTATTTTATTAAGTTCCTCTAAGCTCAGAGAGTTCAGCAAAATCTTTTTTATATTATATTTTTTACATTTATTTTGATCAAAGGTTACTATTTTCTTAAAAAATATTGTTTTATATTATAAATACATTTTTGACCATGAATCAGAAGGCATTTTATGACATTTTGAAGTTTATTTAAATTCTATAATTATCTTAATTGTTTAAATAAATAAATATTAGGAAAAATAAGTTTTCATTTTAAATTGCATATTTATTTTTCATTGATGTCACTAAATTTGGTAGACTCGTCAAGCATGATTTTATAGTTTGGTGATTTTTATTTATTTTTTATAATTTTTTAATTAAGATAGAAGAGATTAACCTAAATAATTATGTCTTTTTGGGTTATAAGTGTTCTCTAATGTTGGAATATCATAGAACATCCCAAATTACATGAGGAGCAAGCCCACCAAATTTCATGTCATGATAAGCAATAATTCATTTATTACGATTTAATTAAGTTATGTTTATTTAATTATTTAATTAGTAAATATTAAATAAATATTTTTAGTTTTCCTCCATAATATTCTCTTCTATTCACTGAGCACGTAGGTATTTATATTTTATTTTACTGTTTTTTCTACACCAAGATATAATTTTTGAACTTTCTGCATTTAATTCTATAAAAAACCCTATTTATCTACTTAACCAAGTCAGCGCTACGTCAACCTTAACATACCTGAAGTCCTTGCATCATTCTGTGATTGACCGTTCCTTCCATGTAGACATTGAATCGACCCACGAATACCGCTCAATCTCCTTGTCTGACCCAATCCGAGCTACTCGTTTCAAATACACCCAAGTGGACAACATCTCTGCATCGTTCCAAATGGGCCCTAGGTCGAGAACTGTCGACACTCTAATGCTATGATCTCACTCGATACTTAACAAATTAATTGCAGTTTGTTCCTACACCTTCATCTAAGTGAGACAAACACATCTAAACAGATAGGTGAACATAAATTGTTCATTCTCTTAACAAAGTTCCAAACCGATGAAAAATTAGGGATTTTTGAGTTATACCTTTGCTCAGCAGGTGAGGCATCAATTGGGTCGGTTGAGAAGCTTTGCCTTGCATCCATGAACTTCGTCCAAGTGTTAGCTTCCTCTATAATGGATCCTAGGTATGACCTAGACCAAATCAAGAGTCGGGATGATCTTTGTGTGAGTGTGGGAAGGGTTCAAAATGATTTTTGCAGAATTTCCCAAAGATTTGTGTACTTCACCCATTTGTTCATGAGGGGTTCTCCTATTTATAAGCTCGGCCATGGAGCTCAATTGAGCTGGTAGTGGGTGAAAAGGGTCGCTTAGGTAGAGGGAAGACAGGGGCAAGCATCCAATTGGAGTGAGCCACATTAGATCGGTGGAATTTTGAGTATTACCCATTGTGGTGGTTCTCAGCCTTGGGTTTTTTGGCTGCAAGGGTGGCCGACCAGACCATGGGAGGTCACCATCTCACCGTGGGAGGTCAGGAGTGGAAGATTATGAAGCCCATTGGGTTTAAGAATGGGTAGGTGTATTTAATCAAAAGGGAAATGAGTTTGGGTCAACCTGGGTCTAGCTTAGATTTATGCTCATGGAAATGGCTTTGGTCACTCTCAAGGTGGATAAGATGGTGGAGGTCAACTTCATTAGTGTGGTCAAGTCCCCATCCTTTTTATTTTGATTAATTTTTGGTTTTATTGAAACATATGAGTGGTTAAGCACATTTTAGGGGATCTTGAAAGATGCTCCTTTTTCTGCTATTTCTGGCATGATGGCTCACATTTGGTGCAAGCATGGCTTCATGGATTCCATTTGGCTTGGATGAAGCCACATGACTTGCCCATGACTCATTCATAGCCTTCATGGCTTGCATTAAAGAGAAGAAGTGAGAAATCAAGGCATAAAAGGATTTCCATGAATTCAACTTTGGTTTGCTTTACTCATGAAATGTTGAACCTTAGGCTTGATTAAATTGATCAATGTGATGAGGGAAGGGGTTGATTATGTCATGTGAACTTTTTCATTTTATTGAATTTATATTTTGGGCTCAAGTTATGAGCTTCTAAAATTGATCCTGAAGAACTGAATTTAGGTATGAAATTTGGCATGATCGACTTTTAAAATTGATCATTATTGTTGGGATTGAGTTTGAATTCGTCATGAAAAGATTTGGGGCATAGGCCTGGTCAAATTTGATTTGACTTATGAGTGGGAATTTTGGTGGAAATTGGATTTTTTGTTGACATGGGTTGATTTGAATTTGAATTTAGGTAATTTTGGATTTGAGCTTGAATTTTAGTAGAATTGGTTTGGATTTGGAATTGGGTCGACTTGGAATGAATCTGGAGAAAATTGGGGGCAATTTTTAAATTTGGTGAAAATTGGGTCACATTAGTATTTTGGGTTATTTTGGGGATTTTGGTCAATTCTAGGAAATTTAGGGAATATTGGAGAATTTTTAGGCAATGGGATCATTTAGAGGGGATTTAAATTCTTTTTGTGGAAATTGAGTATTTGGACAATTTTGGCATTTTTTAGAATTTAGGGGAATTTTGAGGAGTTTTAGCAAATTTTGATTTTAGGATGGATTTGGGGTTGACATTATGTGGAGTAGGTGGATTTGGGTTCAGGTGAGTGGATGGGTGTAAATGGTAGAGTTGATGTACACGGAAGTGGTCTACGGTATGAATGGGCAAGTCATCAAAGGTCATCCTAAGACCTCAAGATCCTATGGGAGCTCATTTTTTAGTCTCTACATGTTAGTCTCAACCATCTCAACTAAATGTCAAGCGTTTGAGACGACACATGTAGGTCTTCTTATAAGAACTAGGAAGTGTTCAAGATTTTTATGTGAGGTGGGTCATATTACTAGTCATCTAGGATTATCAATCAATAGGAAAGTCATATGACTAGATCCTAAATCCTAGGAAGGAAAAACTAGGGCTCACAAAAAATGAAGCTAACAAGTGGGGATAGATTTTTATTTATGTGGGGAGGAAAAAGGAGGGAGGGATGAATATCTGGGTCCGTCGAGGGAAATTTTAAGAAATGGGGAAAAGTTTGACTTTTGGGAGGAGTTTATGATCAAAATCACAAACCTAGCTCATTTTAAAGATAGCAAGCAATCCGGTGCCGTAATTGATTTTGGTTAAAGGGGCTACCTTAAGATGTTTCAATTCAAAGTAGCAAGATGGTTATGAGTGGATGGAGATGGTTTTGGCCAAAATTTTGACCTTGGCACATTTAGTTTAGGGAAAAGAGTTGGTGAAATTGGTTATGGTCAATGTGGGTCATATATTAAGATATTTCAAGTCGAAGTTTAAGCCCCGCCCCGAGAGAGAGAAAATTTGGTGGATTTTGAATTAAAGTTTTTAATTAATGTGGATTGATTATATTAAGTATTTTTAGTTCACATTTACTTTTGTTGAAGTGTGATCATGATTTGATCTCATATTAGGTAAATTATTGAGATTATTCTCTCATTGGCGAACTTATCGTCCAAATTATTGTAGGCTTAATGGGTCCCAAATGAAATCTAATGTAGATATGGAGGGGTTCATTTGAAAGGTTTTGATAATCTAAACCTACTTACGTGGACCAATTTACAAATTAACGCTCTATTGAAAAATTTTTATGTTGGACCATTTCATATGCATGAAAAATCTACAAAAAAGTATTTTGTAGAAAATGTTTATGCTCATCATCAAACTAGTTTGCATATTTCTCATATGTAAAAATGAACACCATGAAATTTAAAGAATGAAATTTTGATCACTGGATTAGTATGTGGAGAAAATAATAACATTTTGGCATTAGAAGCATTATTAATGTATGAAAATAGTATTTGAATACTTTTCCGTAAAAAAATATATTATATAATCGTTAAACTTATTTGTAAGGTCTTTATATATTATAATAGACATCACACAACATTCATGTTGAAATTTCAAGTTTTGTAGTGTTTTGTGTATAAAATGATAAAGTTTGTATGTGTTTTTGTTAATGATGAATTTTAGTTTAATAGTAGGGTTTAGCTGAAGTTGGTCCATTTTGGTTTCCTTTATTTCATTTACTTTTCATTTTGATTTTAATGCAGGATATATTAGGGTTACCTCAACTTTTAACTCTAGTGGGGTTCATGTTATAGCTTATCTTTGAACAATTGAGTCATCCGGTGAAATTATTAGAGTGCTCTTTTGTCCTAATGAAATTTGATACAAGTCAAGAAAAATAGTTAACCAAAAAGAAATATCAACAAGTAATAACATTATATTTTATGCGACATTAAAGATATATGTTATATATGAAATATTAATAATTAGATATACAATATATATATATATATATATATATATGGCAACCATAAACACTAATTTGGTCTAAGAAATTAATCAGACCTAATCAAACCATGTTAAACTATAATCAATATAGGTTTAACACCATAAACCTTAATTTGGTCTACGACACCAATTAGACCTAATTAAACCATGTCAAACCTCAATCAAATTAGGTTTAACACCATAAACCATAATTACGTCTAAGACACCAATTGACCTAATTAAAACATGTCAAACCTTAAAGAAATTAGGTTTAATACAAATCAAACCCTAATTAGGTCTAACCTACCATTAGACCTAATTAACCTCATTAAACCTTAATCAAATTAGGTTTAATACTCTAATTAGCACTAAATCATCATTAGATATAAATAACCCCATTAAGCCTTAATAAAATTAGGTTTAGTTAACCTTAACTAATTAGACATAACCAAAGTTAAGTGTAATTAACTAAAGCTTACCCAAATTAGGTTTAATTAACCTTAACCTAATTAGACTGAACCACAATTATGTCTAATTAATCAATTGAACCTTAATCAAGTAAGGCTTGATTTACCTTAAACTATAATTAGACTTATCCTTAAGTAAGTCTAATTAATTAATTAAACCCTACCCAAATTAGGTTTAATTAACCCTAAACCCTAATTAGACATATCCCCAAGTAAGTCTAATTAGTTAATTAAACCTCGCTCAAATAAGGTTTAATTAAAATTAAACTATAATTATACTTATGTCTAATTAAGTCTAATTAATCAATTAAACCTTAATTAAATAAGGTTTCATTTACCTTAAACCATAATTAGACTTATTCTTAAGTAAGTCTAATAAATTAATTAAACCATAAACAAATTAGGAATAATTAACCATAACCTAATTAAACTTAACCACAATTAAGTCTAATTAATCAATTAAATCTTACCCAAATATGGTTTAATGAACTTTAATCTAATTAGAATTAACCACAATTAAGTCTAATTAATTAATTAAACCATACCCAATTTAGACTTAATTAACCTTAATCTAATTAGACTTAACCACAATTAAGTCTACTTAATTAATTAAACCTTTCTCAAATTAGATTTAATTAACCTTAACCTAATTATACTTAACCACAATTAAGTCTAATTAATTAAATAAACCTTACTAAAAATAGGTTTAATTAACCTTTAAACCATAATTAAGTCTAACCCTAATTAGACTTAATTAACCCTTAAGCCTTACTTAAACTAAGCTTAAGCAACCTTAAACCACACTTAAGTCAAACTCTAATTAGATTTAATTAACTCTTAATCCTTACTTACATTAGGCTTAAGTAACCTTAAACCCTAATTAAGTCTAACCCTAATTAGACTTAATTAACTCTTAAGCCTTACTTACATTAGGCTTAAGTAACCTTAATCCCTAATTAAGTCTAACCCTAATTAGACTTAATTAAAACTTAAGCCTTACTGCATTAGGCTTAAGTAACCTTAAAAACTAATTAATTTTAACCTTAATTAGTCTTAATTAACTATTAAGCCTTACTTTCATTAAGCTTAAGAAATCATAAATCTTAATTAAATCTAACCCTAATTAGACTTAATTAACTCTTTAAGTCTTACTTACATTATGCTTGAGAAACCTAAAACCTTAATTAAGTTTATCTTTAATTAGACTTAAATCAAAACCATAACTCACATTCAATTCAACTTGAACCCAAGTTATTTCAAACCTCCATGTTTAACTTACATTGAATCTAACATAACTTAAATCCTTAAAATCAAACCTAAACATAGGTTCAACTTACATATAACCTAAATCAACTTTTAACTCAGGTTAAACCAACATTGAACCTAACCAAAGCTCTAGGTTAAACCTACATTGAACCTCACTCAGTCAAACTTTAGGTTCAACCCAAATTAAACCTAATCAAACCTCTAGGTTCAACTTACATTGAACCAAACTTAACCTAACCTTAGGTTCAACTTACATTGAACATAACCAAATCTCTAATCTAACTCATCCATACTTTAGGTTCAACATACATTGAACGTAAATCAAACTTAAACTTAGGTTCAGCCAAACTTGAACCTAAGTTAACCAATGTTTAGGTTCAACATAAATTGAACCTAATTCAAACCTATAACTTAGGTTCAACCTAAATTGAACCCAAGTTAAATAAAACATTAGATTCAACCTAAATTGAATTTGATACACCTAAAATATATAGTGTTTTATGCACATTTTTTTTACATATTTTGGATGATATTGCACTTTAAGGAAGATATTTTTTTATGTATTCATAGCTTCTTAGGTGGAAGGTAGTAAGGCTCCAGTGACCAATCTGGGTTGGACACATGGGATGGGTAAGTTTTGGATTGATTTGGTGTGAGGTGGATCTCAGTATTGGCTCCTTCAGTGACTAAACTGACTGGCCAGGGTACTGCTCAGGCTAGGGTGGTCAGGTGAGCCAGTAAGCAGGCCTTAATGGTGATTAATTGGCTAGTGATGGCTTCGGGTAAGAGATCTCCATTGGTTTAGCCATAAATGGGATGAAATCCCCTAATATAGGGGACCTTTAGTCCATGGCTCATTTAGGTTAGGTTAGGTGGACCTAGACCAGTCCCTAGGGTTCATTTAATGGCTATGGTGGACTTGGGTTGGTCACATTTGGCTTGATTTGGTCACATTGCGTCATAGGTGCAATTTAGGTCACTTGGTTTCAAGTTATGCTAAATTGGGTTCAAGATTGGATTAGGTCTAATTAATTATTCAAAATGGTTTGCATGACTGTTATAAATGTTTTACAAAATGATTGGAGTGGTTTTATGTTAGTTTGGAAGGTGAATTTAGTAAGATTTGGGCATTTGGTCAATTTGGGCTAACATGGGTTAAGCTTGGGTATAGGTTAAGCTAGAGCATGGCTAAGGTTCAATTGGTGGTTCAAATTGATGTATGCTATTGTCATGAAAGGTTTTGATATAAATTGGGAGGAAATTTAAGGGTTAGGGCATTCAATTTGGTAGAATTTGGGCATATGACACATTTGAGGCTAATTTGAGGATTTTGACTTAGGTTGCATTTGGGTGAGGTTTGTGCTCAAATGTTGGTCTATTGATGGATCAATTGAGTGTGTAGGAATATTATGAAGAGTTTGGAATTCAATTTTAAGGAGATCAACTTGGCCATGGTGTTCAATATGGGAGATTTAGGTCATATGGTCAAAATTATGGCCTTTTGATTTGGATTGAAATTGGTTTTGAAATTAGGTTAAATTGGGCTTGGATTTGACTTGAATTGAGATTAGGCATGGTGAATTTAAGTTTAGAATTAAAATGGGGTGAATTGGGTTCAATTGATTGTACAGTGGAGGTGATTTGGGCATTTTGGGGCTTTAAGTGCAATTTGGGGCTTTTGGTCAAATTGGTCTAGTAAAGTGGGTTAAAATGATTTTGAGGACATTTGGGATGATTTTAGAATTTTTGTGTATTTTTGGAATTTGAATTTAGTGGTATTTTAGTCATTTTGGGTATTTTGGGAATTTTGATAAATTTGAGGTGTTTTGGATATTTTGAGTGGTGAGGAGTGCTTTAGGATGATTTTCGGAGAATGTTGGCCAATTGGAGCATTTTTTGGATTGTGGTCAAAATTAGGGTTTAGGGATAATTTGGTAATTTGGTGGAGTTTTAGGGATCATGTGGTCAATGTTGGAATTTTTGGTAAATTTGGGGTTAAATAAGAATTTCAACCTACTTGAGCCATGGACCAAGTGAAATCTCACTTTGGCTCCTCCACGTGCTTGTTCTAACCAATCCCTAGCCTAGGGTTAAGAGCATAAGGAACCACCCACATGAGTTTCCAAATGATTAGAGGATCAAGTGTGAGGAGTTTTGGTGGTGAGTGTAAGTGTAATGTTTTGGTGTGTGTGTGTGAGTGCGTCTGAGATTTCCTAGAGTGAGTCCTAAGGATTGACATCCTATAAGGAACTCTTCTTTAGCTTCCTTATGTTTTGTCTCATCCTCATAAGTACTTAGAGTTTAGACTTAAGCATATAAAACTCCAAGGGAAGCAAGAAAGTGTTTTGAGTTTCTAAGGTGGAAAAATCTAATCACTAATTTTCTAGGATAATCACCAAGAGAGTCCTATGGCTAGACACTAAGCTTCCTAGAGAAAGACCAGACCTCAACAAATGTTAGGTCAATATATACATAAAATATATATCATTTATGTAGACATTTTTATTCCTATTTTTGATGATATTGCACTTTAATAGAAGGTATTTGTGTATTTTTCTCTCAGGTACAATTAAATGGACTAAATATGTCAAAAGGAGAGAATAAGAAAAATTTTTGGAGCAATAATGAAAAAGGTGTTAAGTTGAACTAGGGCGCCTAAGCGCTAAGATCTAGCGCTTAAGTGCCAGCAGATAGAGAAGGTCGCGCCAAAGTGCAGGGTAGTTACTTTGCAATTTCAAGGAATTTTTGGCAAATTGTGAATGGGTGCTTGAGCTAACCTTTGGTGCAAAAGTGGGTAACTGATCAAGGACGCCCAAAGACATTCAAATTTAACCTTAAAGGATGCATATTTTGGGAAGATTCATTGAATATAAACTCATTTTGAAGACACACCAAGGTACCTTTTAAGAAAATATAAAAGAAAGGACCTAAAAAGGCTATAAAAGAGGAGGAGTTAGAATGTTAAATTAGTGTGTTTAGGGAGAGTAGTAATATTAATAAATTGTAGGATTATCTATTAGGGTTTCTTCACACTTATCTCATTCCTAACAAAATGGAAGCTAGGTAGAGATTTCTAAGTAAAAATCCATTCTTTTAGAGAGATTTTAACCCTCTAGGGTTGGGCGACCAGTCCTAGGGAGTCTTTTAAGAGAAATGAAGAGATTCAAAGGAACTTTCAAAATTTGGTGGAGAGGAACTTGAGATAAGTTTTTATCTTTGTACTTCATTTGGTCTTAATTGAGACTTCTTGTGTTTTAACAAGATTTCTACTCTTAAAATTACATGTTGTTGTGTTTTCTCCATGGATTCTGGTAGGTTTTTTTATATTTTTCCTTAAGATAAAAAGTAGTTTAGTGATGGATGGATGTTGTGGAAGGGAATATGTTGTGTTGATTTAATCGTTGCACTTCATTCACTTCTTGATTTGGCTAATTAAGATGTCAACATTTATTGTGAGCACATGTAAGATCATTGTAGGTATTGTTTTAATCAATAATTGGTAGAAATCACTTGAGATTGTATGGATGAAAAAGAAAATTCAAATAATTTCATGAAAATAAATAGAGAAATATTCCTTGATGGGTGTAGAATTAGAAGACTTTAGGATGACAGACTAAAGTCCCCATATTAGTTTATTGTTTTAGGTTTTGATGTGAGATGTTAGCCTTCAGGTGGAAGGAAAAGGGAACTCTAGAGTGAGAGCTAGTATATTCCCTACCTAACCCGTCTTCAAAATTATTAAAACTTTAAACTAGTGAATGTTTTTTATAGCATCTCTAGTAAGGGTAAAGAATATTATTGCTCCGATTTGACACAGCACAATTTGCATACTTCCACAATAGAACTCCTGTACCTATTACTTATTCATGATAAAGAAAAAGATATTTTCATTTATACTTTTATAATCTTACAAAAATCTCATTGTAGTTAGTTAATTGTTCACTTTATTTCATAATATCAGAAAATACCAAAAAAATCTCATTTTCAAATTTTTCTGTTATCTGAAATTGTTTAAGTGTCTTTTTCTAAATTGATTTTGTGATCTAAATCCTTTTTTTTTAATATCTAAAAATTTTCTCGTGGGATCACTATTTTGGGGCTTAATCATAAAGTACTATAATACTTGATAATGAACCGTACTTACGTAGAATCCCTAAATTTAAATATAAATGTTGAATTCTTACTTACATTGGAATCAAGTTTTTGGTGCCATTATAAAGAAGGAAATTTTATTAAAAAAATATAGAATATAATTATAATTATAATTATAAATCATATTACTACAAGTATAAATATCTTCAATCAGGACCAAGTTTCCGGTGCCGTTGCCAAGGAAATTTCCTTTTAATTGGATTTGAATTAGAAAGTGAAAATTAAAATGAATTTTTGGAAAAACAAAATTGCTATTTTTAGAAAGTCCTATTTAAACTTTATTTGTGTATGTATGTTTATTTTATTATCATTATTATGTTGTAATAGTCTATGTGCAGTTCAGGTTCTGAAGAACTAGTACCCACGATTTTGAATTAGAACGAACTATTAGAAAAATTAAAAAAATTAAAAATACACAAAAATTTCAGAAATTCAAGAAATGGCAAATCAAAATTATCAAAATACTGAAATTCAGCAAGACTTTAGACCTTTAAGAGATTATGCAAACCCTACAGTAGATGAATTTCATTGTATTATTCAAAATCCCGTTGTAGCTACTAAGTCATTTGAACTTAAACCTGATATTATCTAAATGGTATCAAATAGTCGAATTGGGAAAGCACCAACTAAAGATCCAAATTTACACCCTGCCACTTCTCTAGAATTGTGTGCTACATTTAAATATGATGGTGCTTCTGATGATGCTATTAGACATAGGCTTTTTCCATTCTCACTTAGAAATAAGGCTAAGATATGGTTGAATTCGTTAGTACCTGGAACTATTAAAACTTGGGGTGATTTAGCACAGAAATTCCTTGTTAAATATTTTCCACCATAAAAAACAGTGAAGCCTAGAAATGATATTATATCTTTTTGTCAGTTTAAAGAAGAATATTATTATGAAGCTTGGGAACAATTTTAAGAATTTCTAAGAAAGTGCCCATACCATGATGTGCCAGATTGGCTAATTATTCAAAATTTTTATAATGGATTAGCTGGATCTCTTAGATCTATTATCTATGCCACTACTGGTGGTTCATTGATGTCGAAACCATTTCATGAAGCTTATGCTTTAATTGAAGAAATGAATACTAATAATTTTCAATGGCCTTCTAAAAGAGTAAATCTTAAATAGGTTACCAATATTCACGAATCTGAAGCATTTGCAGTATTAGTAAATCAAATTGCTATAATTTCAAGGATGATATACCAATTTGGAATGAATTTTTCTTAACCAATTCCAATGATTGAAGAGAATTCATTAGGCCAAATGGTAATTTCTCAAACATCAATAAAGACTTTAAATGTTATAAATAATAAGTTAGATAATCCATATTTGAACTACTATTACCCAGGTTGAAAAACCCATCCTAACTTTAATTGGAATAACAATTTGGGTTGTAGTAATTTGCATTGGGGGAACAACCAAGTAAACCCATTGAGGAACTGGAACAACCAAGGTAATAGTAATTATAAACTTACTTATCCTCCAAGTTTTAACAACATTCCATAATTTAAGGATAAGAAGTTGTCAATATAAGAAATGCTATTACAAATTGGAAATCAGTTATAATGTCAAGAAGCTGCAATTAGAAATATTGATAATCAGTTAAGAAAAATTGCAAATTTATTAAGTAATAGAACCCAAGGAACACTTCCTAGTAAAACAGAAGAAAATCCAAAAGACCAGAATAAAGAGCAACTAAAGGTTATTCAACTTAGAAGTAGAAGAGAGTTGGAAGATAGAGTTCAAAAAGAGATTGAAGTAGAGAGGAATGAAATTGAAGAACCTAAAGAGGACGCTCCATAATATTTTGAGAGACCACTTTATTCCCATAAAATTGATTTGGAAAAAACGTCACCATCTCCATTTTCTCAAAGACTTCATCAACAAAAGTTGGAGAAACAATTTTCAAAATTTCTGAAAATCTTAAAAAGCATAAAATTAATATTCCATTTGCTGAAGCCTTAGAAAGAATGCCAGGCTATGTGAAGTTTATGAAAGATATTCTTAACGGAAAAAGGACGTTTGAAGATAATGAGACAGTTGCACATAGTGAGGAGTGCAGCGTTATAATTCAGAAAAAACTAACTGAAAATCTTAAAGATCCAGGAAGCTTCACAAATCCATGAGCGATTGGAGGTAAATTTTTTGGGAAAGCATTATGTGATTTAGGTGCAAGCATTAACCTTATGCCTTTATCTATATTTAAAAGTATAGGATTAGGAGAAATATCCCCTACAATTGTAAATTTTCAATTAGCAGATCATTCTATAACATATTCTAAGGGAGTTGATAAAAATGTGTTGGTTAAAGGGGATCAAATTATCTTTCCTGTTCATTTCATTTTGCTAGATATAAAGGAAGCTAAAGAGACACTCATCATTTCGGGGAGACCATTCTTAGAGACAGGAAGAACAATGATAGATATGAAAAAAAAAAGGAATTAACTATGTGTGTTAATGATCAAACAATTACTTTTAATATTTCAAAATCAATGAAATACCCTACAAAAGGTAAATATGATGAAGTTTCTGGAATGATGTAATGAGATATCTTAGTGAAGGCCATTTCAAAACAACGTATGAAGAGAGTTCTAAAATGAAAGAATCGGAGCACGAGCAATAAGAGGATTTATAACATTTTAATGATTTTATTGAAGAAGATTCAAATTTTGTTCAAGAAACATTTGAATTTTGGACACGACAGAAAAATGCAAATAATTTTGCCCGTCAATTGAGAAACCTTATAAACTATTGGAGTAACTTTCGAGACATTTGAAATATGCCTTTTTATGTGATTCTTCGACATTGTCAGTTATTTTTTTCTTAAACTTAACTTTAGAAGAAGAAGAGTGTTTATTGAAAATTTTAAAGAAATATAAAAAGGCTTTTGGATGGAAAATTGCTAATATCAAATGAATTAATCCTTCAATTTGTATGCATAAAATTCTGATGGAAGAAAACTACAAAACTAGGGCTGATCTTTCAAGGAGATTAAATCTCATTATGAAAGAAATTCTTAAGAAAAAATTTTAAAGTGGTCGAGTGTTGGGATAATGCATCTCTATTTCGGATAGTGCATGTGCCGATACATTAAGTTCCTAAGAAATGAATAGTGACTATATCTCGTTAATGAACAAAATGAACTAATACCAACTAAACAAGTTATAGGATGGCAAATATGCATTGATTATAGAAAATTAAACCTTGTCATGAGGAAAGATCATTTTCCATTACACTTTCTGGATCAAATGTTGGATAAAATAATTGGGAATAAATAATCTTGTTTACTAGATCAATACATTGGTTATCACTAAATAAAAATTGCTCTTATGGATCAATAGAAAACAATATTTACCAGTTTTTATGGTACATTTGCTTTTAGAAGAACGCCTTTTGGTTTATTTAATGCCCCTACTACATTTCAAAGATGTATGATGGCTATTTTTGTGATTTAATTAAAAAAGGAATTGAAGTTTTTATAGACGATTTTTCAGTGTTTGAAACATCATTTGAATGTAGTGTAGAAAATTTATCACGAGTTCTTAAATAATGTGAATAAAATAATTTAGTCCTTAATTGGGAAAAGAGGAATTGTTTTGGGACACACATTTCAGAGAAAGATATTGAGGTAGATCCTGACAAAATTTATATGATCGCTAATTTATGTTGCCCAACCAATGTGAGGGAAATTAGAAGTTTTTAGGACACGTTGGATTCTACAGGCGATATATTAAAGAGTTCTAAAAAATTTCTAAGCCACTAAGCCATTTGCTCAAAAAAAGAGGTGAATTTTAATTTTAAAAAAGATTGCCAAAAATCTTTTCGGCTTTTAAAAGAAAAATTAGTCATCGCACTAGTTATTGTTTCACCGAGATTGGAAAAATCATTTAAATTAATGTGTGATGCAAGTGATTATGCTATTGGAGCTGTTTTGAGAAAGAAATATGATAAAATTTTTAAAGTAGTTTACTATGCTAGTAAAACTCTTAATGAAGCTTAAATTAATTATACCATAATTGAGAAAGAGTTATTAGGAATAGTATTTTCCTTTGATAAATTTAGATCATATTTAATTGGAACCAAATATATGGTGCATACAGATCAATCCACTATTAAGTATTTAATGAAAAAGAAGGATGCAAAACTAAGATTGATAATATGAATTCTTCTTTTGCAAGAATTTGATTTTGAAATGGTTGATAGAATGGGAGGCGATAATCAAATTATTGATCATCTATCCAGGCTTGAATCTGTCAAATCATTTTGTTCTAACGAACAAATTAAAGAACATTTTACAAATGAAAAATTGTTCAATATTAATGAATGGTGTATTCCATGGTATGCAGACATTGTGAACTTCATTGTTACAATTTTTTACCTTATGGTCTGACACACCAACAAAAGAGGAAATTTTAATTTGAAGCTAAGACTTATTTTTGGGACAACCCATTTCTATATAAACAGGGGAAGGATCTAAATATTAGAAGATGTGTGCCTTTAAAAGAAACTTTTGAAATTATCCAAAAATATCATGATTCTATTTTGGGGGACATTTTGGTGTTGATAAAAACTTTCGGAGCATCCTCTTTTGGTTCTTCGATCTCTTAATTCTCTACTTCGATCTCTTTTTGAACTCTACCTTCCAACTCTCTTTCACTTCTCAACTGAATAACTTTTACTTACTCTTTATTCTTGTCTCTTGGATTTACTTCTGTATTACTAGGAAGTGTTCCTTGGGATCTATTACTTAATGAAATGACAATCTGTCCCAATTGATTCTCAATATTTTTTATTGTAACTCCTTGACTTTGTAATTGATTTCTTATTTGTAACACCACTTCTTCTATAGACAACTTCTTCTCCTTAAATTGTGAAGTATTGTTAAAACTTAGAGGATAGGTTGGTCAATAATTATTATTTCCTTGGTTTTTCCAGTTCCCCAATAAGTTTACTTGATTGATCCCCCATTGTTGATTACTACCACCCTGATTATTGCTATGCCGAGTTAAAGTTTGGATGATTTTTCCAACCTGGGTTATAATAATTTGAATATGGGTTATTAAGCTTGTTTATGGCATTCAAAGTTTCTAATGATGTTTGAGAATCAACCAATTGGCCTAATTAATTTTCTTCAAAAATGGAAATTGGCTGAGAAAAATTCATTCCAAACGGGTCTATCTTCCTTGAAATTGCAGCAACTTGATTTGCTAGCATTGCAAAAGCATCTTATTCATCAATATTGGCTACCTTTTTAGGATTTAACCTTTCAAAAGGCTATTAAAAATTATTAGTAGCCATTTCTTTAATTAAAGCATAAGCATCAAAAAGCTGTTTAGACATCGATGAACTACCAGGCGGTGGCATCGATAATAGATCTAAGAGATCCAACTAATCCATTTTAAAATGTTTGAATATTAAACAATCTGGTATCGAATGATGTGGACACTTTCTTAGAAAATCTTTAAAATGTTCCCATGCTTCATAAATAGATTCCCCTTTAAAATGATAAAAAGATGTAATATCATCTCTAGTCTTCGAAGTCTTTGATGGTGGAAAGTATTTAGCAAGGAATTTTTATGCTAAATCACTCCAAGTTCTGATAGATCCAGGTGCTAACGAATTTAACCATATATTAGTCTTATCCCTCAGTGAGAAAGGAAATATTCTAGGTCTAATAGCATCATCTGAAACACCATTGTATTTAAAAGTAGCACACAATTCAAGAAAATTGGAATGCTTTAAATTAGGATCTTCAGTTGGTGATCCCCCAAACTGATTATTAGATAACAACTAGATAATAACATGTTTTGAAATCTTGAAGATGGGTTAGGCAGAGAAGATACTAGCTATCACTCTTAAAGTTTCCACTTTTCCCTCCACCTTGGGGCTAACATCTCATAACAAAACTTAAAACATCAAACCAAATTAGGGGCTTTAGCCTGTCACACTAAAGTCCTGTAATTCTACACCCATTAAAAATATATCTCTCTATTTACTTTCACTCAACTATATGGACTACAATTCTCACCCATACAATTTCATGTGATTCACTATAATTGTTGTTTGAAACGATACTGCATTAGTTCTTACATGTTCTCACAACAAATTTTAACATCTCGATTGGTCGAATCAAGAGGTAAATGAAGTGCAAGGTAGTAGAATCATAAAAAACTCTTCCAACATTAAACATCTATACTTCACACAACTTCCTTCCATAATTTAGTTACTTCATCATTTGAAAGGAAAAGGATAGAGAAATCTACTCAGAACTCATGGAGAAAACACAAACACAATTTGATTTGAAAGTAGAAATCATAGTGAAAACACAACAAGTCTTACTTTAAAACTAAATGTAAAAACAAAGATAAAAATTTATCAGAAAATCCTCTCCACAAGACTCTTAAAGTTCCTTGGAAACTTTGCATTCCACTAAATAGACTCCTCAGAGTGACTCGCCCAACTCGCGTAGACTCCAACATACTCTAAACTCGAATAAAAACTAGATAAATGGATGAAAGAGAAATTGGTGAGAAGAAGGCTTCAACACTAACTCTTTCCCCTCTAAAAATCTCTTAACCCACTAAACACTAAAAAGACAGTAAAGACTTGACTAATATACTCTAGAGAAGACTAACTAAGACTCCTCTAACTAATTTCACGTCTTCATTTTAATATTTCTTCAAAAGGTTCTTTGGTGTCTCTTCAAATCATGTTCAGATTCAATGTATCTACCAAATGATGCATCTCTTCAATCAAATTTGCCGCCCAAAAGAAGTTAAGGAAGTTTAAACCAAAAGTTACTTCAAACACTCCTTGGAAATGACGCCAAATTTGATTTAGTTCATCACTTTTAACTATCACGCCTTTACGCCAGCCATCGGCGCTCAGGCGCCAGAGGCTAATTTTCACATCTTTCATTTTTGCTCCAAATTTGATCCTTTCTTGCTCCTTTCATCACAATCACTCATTTCAATCATACCTGCAAGAAAAATATGAAAATGCCTTCCATTAAAGTGCAATATCATCAAAAATAGGTATAAAAATATGCATAAAAACACTATATATTTTAGGTCTATAAAAATCTCTCAAACTTAAAATGTTACTTGTCCTCAAGTGACACTATAATCATATAAAAAGTAAACATGCAAATTATGTAAATTAGTTTCTATAGGATGGTTTCAAAATTTTGTTTTATAAATGATTAAGTCCAATTTAGAAAAAATTTTAGTAAATGAGACCAACTTAAAGTTTAGAAAGTTCTTAAGTAAAGGATCATGAAAAACATGTCTAATTCAGAAATACTTGTAGATTTTTAAAAATATAGGATTTAAAAATTTTATTTTGCTCACTTAAAAATTTTTATTAGAAAATAATTTTACTTACTATATTATATTCTTAAGCTTTAGATTTTCTCAGAACTTGTATTTTAAAATTTTTGGTGTGGAACATAATTTTTATTAGGCCCTTAAATTCTCAAGCTTCTCCTTTCTGTTCTTTACATACTAATTTTTTTTCTTTTCCTTTTTCTCTTTTTGTTTTTTTTCTTTCTTTTTTTTTCTTTTTA
Organism: Papilionanthe hookeriana x Papilionanthe teres; assembly: GCA_022702705.1. NCBI lineage: Eukaryota > Viridiplantae > Streptophyta > Magnoliopsida > Asparagales > Orchidaceae > Papilionanthe > Papilionanthe hookeriana x Papilionanthe teres. The sequence continues at coordinate 111,975,232 of CM040430.1, read as the reverse complement.
GGCAAGTATTACTATATTTGGATAGGCTTTTAATGATTTTTAATTCAACTCTTCCATTTAATCAAGGGTTTGATATATATCCTTCACTTAAAAATTATAATAATAGTGTTAAAAAATATTTTTCAATAAAATAAATTTAAGTTTTGCAAAATAAAAGTCAAATCTTCTATTTTTCCAAAAATACAACATTTCCAGCTAAAGATAGTTTATCTATATTTAACATTTAAGTACTAAGAAAATTTTAAATTAAAATTTTTCATCATTACTATAGATTTTAACTAAATTTTCTTACTCATTTCTATATTCAAAATTTTGCTCCCCTAATATAACTTCATATACATTATTGTCTTTAATCAAAAATCAAATTTTATTTTAGTATTCTTGAGAACAAATAAAATTTTAGTTTTTAAAAATTATTTTTAAATTCCCCAAACTTTAACATTTTAATTAAGATAAAATATTTAAGCATAAGAAATGATACATGGGTAAGAATTAAAAACTAAAATAACATGCTTACAAGAATCTTCATAACATAAATATGCAAGTATAAGAGTTTAAAAACATGAGTAAACCAAAATCAAATTAAATATGCAATTATAATAATTTAAGTATAATTAAACCTAATTTAGATGAGGTTTAATTAGATTAATTAGACCTCATTAGGGTTAGGTCTTATTAGAGTTTATGTTTAATTAAACCTAATTTATTTAAGGTTTAATTAGATTAATTAGACCTAATTAGGGTTAGGTCTAATTAGGTTTAAGTTTAATTAAAACTAATTTAGGTAAGGTTTAATGGGATTAATTAGACCTATTTTAGGTTAGGTCTAATTAGGGAATAAGATTAATTAAACCTAATTTTGGTAAGGTTTTATTTGATTAAATAGATATAATTAGGGTTAGGCTTAATTATAATCTATGATTAATTAAACCTAATTTAGTTAAGGTTTAATTGGATTAATTAAACCTGGTTAGGGTTAGGTCTGATTAGGTTTTAGGATTAACTAAACCTAATTTAGGTATGGTTTAATTGGATTAATTAGACCTAATTAGCGTTAGGCCTAATTATAGTCTAGGATTAATTAAATCTAATTTAGGTAAGGTGTAATTGAATTAATTAGACCTAATTAGGGTTAGGTCTAATTAGGGTTTTTGATTAATTAAACCTAATTTAGGTAAAGTTTAATTGGATTTATTAGATGTATTTAGGGTAAAGGTCTAATTAGGGATTAAGATTATTTAAACCTTATTTAGGTAAAGTTTAATTGGATTAATTAGACCTAACTAGGGTTAGGTCTAATTAAGGATTAAGATAATTAAATCTAATTTCGGTAAGGTTTAATTGGATTAATTAGACCTAATTATAGTTAGATCTAATAAAGGTTTAAGATTAATTAAACCTAATTTAGGTAAGTTTTAATTGGATTAATTAGACCTATTTAGGGTTAGGTTTAGTTAGGGTTTATGTTGTCTTAAACCTAATTTTTATTAAGGTTTAAGGTGATTAAAATTTAATTAGGATTTTTAAAGGTTTAAATTTTATTTAAACCTAACCTAACAAAAATTTAGGGATTTGCCTTAGATCTAAAGTGATTTAATTAATCCTATTTATCCCATTTAAAATAGATAGAAATTCTAGGGTTTAATTTATAATTTTTCAGTTTTACAAAATTGTTTAAAATGTCATTTCAAAATTTTCAAAGGTTGGAGAGTATCATTTTAGGGTTCAAATTCATCACCCTAAAGTTTGTAATCATTTCCAATCTTTATTTTCCAATTTTCTATTTTTTGTAATTATTTTTGTAAATAATCACAAAGCAAGGATGAAAATTAGATATCTCATGCTGGCGATTTCCCCTATACTTAGAAAATTGACATAACATTTCCAAAGATGAAAAGATCAATATGTGAAAATTTCTAAAATTTTAGAGTATAATAAATTTTTAATAAGTAAATTTCTCCATAGAGTAATTAATTAATTAAAAATTAAATATAATTCATTAATTCCATTTTTTTATGATTTTGTTCTTGTTCTCCTGAATCCAGGGGTATTTTGTTTATTTTTGTGATTTTTCTGTGTCAAGCTATGATTATTCAATGTTTAATAGGAACTTATGGATTTATTTAAATCCTGCTTAAGCTAATTTCCATGCAGTGTTGACTGGGTATTCAGAACCATCGAATTGCCACTCAACGACATCTAATTTGTAGGGCTTTACACGTGAGCAGCCATATGGCCCATGGTTCTGTCTATTTCATATAGATGGATTCGCGGTCTGGTTAGATCACAACCGTCCATTTCCAATAGACGGAAATGGATGACATTTTGTCACCATCCCCAATGCCTGTTAACCAGTAAATCGTTCATGTTTAAACATTAAGATCTCGCTCGAATATCAATGGATTTTCACGAAATTTGTTCCTAAAGCTTCATCTCGAAGAGACGAACACATCTATATAGTGATGTGGGTGTTTTGAAGTGGTCTTCTTCACAATGTCTTAGACCCGAGCAAGAATTAGGTTAAAATGGCAAATTATTGTGGCTAGATTACAGCCACATCTGTCCTCTATCATTTCTTCACAACAAACTGCTTTTATTAAAGACACTAAAGTATATGATAATATACTTCTTGCTCAAGAATTGATTGAGGATTTATTTAAAAAAATGTAGGGGGGTGGGAAAGTGGTGCTCAAACTTGACATTAAAAAGGCTTTCAATATAATCTGTTGGGACTTCATATAGAATATACTCGAGGCTAGGGGTTTTCCTAGTGACTTTTTCACTATCATTAAAAAGTGGTTGGAGAACAACTACTATAATGTCCTTATAAATGAACAATCCTATGGTTTCTTCTCTGCACTAAGGGGCATCAAGCGGAGTGACCCACTTTCCCCTACAATTTTTATCATTTCCTTTGGTTATCTTTCTTGTCTAATTAATAGAATGCAAATGCTTTACCCCCATACGCAATATTTCCATACATCTAAGCTTATGGCGAGAAATTTCATTTATGCTGATGATGCCATTCTATTCTCCATTACTAGTAGAAATGCTATTAAAACTTCGATACAGGTGCTTAATACTTTTTAGGACACCTCGGGGTTAACTTTCAATAAGGCCAAGTGTCATATATATTTTGGTAAGTATGTTAGCACTACTCATACTACTTGGGCCGCTTCTCACCCTTGTTGTCATGTTGCCTCCCTCCCTCTTAAATATCTCGGTGTTAACGTTCTCCGAGTTAGAAGGTGGAAAACTCAGAGGATGAAGTGGTGGAAAAAATTAAGTCCAAAATTAATGACTGTAGGAATACTTTCCTACCTAACGGTGGCCAGCTGATTTTGCTTAAAAGTGTTGTCCACACCATTCCACTGTATGCTCTGCAAGTCCTCAGCCTTAAAATAAAGTACCCAAAATACTTTGAAAAGAGTTTTTTAATAAATTTCTTTTGTCTAGTAGCAGTCATAGGAAGATTTGAGCCGTTTGAAAAAAGGTTTGTAAAACTACTATTGCTGGCGATTTAGGTTTTAAGAACCTTAACCATATTATTAAAATTAACATGTGCAAACTCTTGTTTAAATTTCAAACAAGCACTTCTATTTAGAGAAAATTTCTTTTTTATAGGTATTGTACTTGTTTCCACCCCTCTATTGTTGAGTAGAAATTTGGTGATTCCAAGCTTTAGAAAGCTTTGCTCAAACAATGATTTGCGGCTCAAAAAATTTTCTTTTGGGATATTGGTGATGGGAAACTATCATTCTAGATAGATCATTGGGGCATTGATGAGTTTTCTGGTTTCCCACACCTTTTTCACGATAACAACTTGTTGGTCTCTAATTGTTGGCAGGAAGACTCCCAGAATGTGCACATGTTGAGAGGTATTGTTGAAGATAAAGCTAAAACTATTTCCAAACTTACTATATCTACTTATAAATTAGATACCCCTATGTGGAAATTTACCTCAAAATATTCCATCAGAAACCTGCTCTATCATAAATTACATACTTTTTCTCCCTGTCATTAGGTACTTACACTCTGGAATGCTTTATTAACTCATTCTATTTCCTTTTCCCTATGGAAGTATTTCCTTCTGCTATTGCCTTTTGATGACATTCATAAATTAAAGGGCTTACGTATGGCTTCTCAATGTTGTCTTTGCAAATGTGAGGAGGAATCTTGGTCACACTTTTTATTTAATAGCTATTTTGCTCGTTAAACTTGGATATCAGTAGCGCAGCACTTTGGGATTGAATGGGCTCATCATTTGGATATAGGGAGCTATTTAGGGGTTTGGAAATTGGCTCCTCTTTATGTGGAAGGCTGGAATCCTTTCCTCTTTTCATTATGTGGTTTATTTGGTCGGCTAGGAATGCTTACAAATAGGAGGCTCTCCCTCCTACTCCTTCTATTACTATCTCCTATGTACTTGCTTACTTTTTAAAGCTTCGCTTATATTTAAGATTGGTACTATCCCACCTATAAGGGGCAGGAGACCGGCCTTGATTCGGTGGCAGCCCCCTTCTACGGTTGGGTTAAACTTAATGTGGATGGGAGCGAGGCACGTAATTCAGCGAGGGACGGGTGGTGTATTTCGAAATCGGTTGGGTAAGTGCTTTTGTTATTTTGCTTCATTGGTTTGTGCCTCTACACCCATTGAAGGCTGAATGCTTGGGATATACAGTTTGCTCTTCAAATTGTTGTTATTTTCTATTTTCTTGTTTTAACTATTGAGTGTGATTCTATTGCGCTCGTGAAGATGTCCCATATGGCATCCCCCCTCCCCTACTAGGAATGTTCTCTGCTTCCTTGATAGAATATCGGATTTTATCATGCTAAATAATCTGGTTATTCAAATTAATTTTATATATACGGAATGTAATTCCTTTCCTAATTGGCTTGCTAAGTAAGGTTTACTGGGGGTGATGGTGTGTGTTATGCCCCCCTCTCATCTTCAAATTTTATTGAATGAAAATCTCCTCGAAGTGCCTTATCTTAGAAGATAAAATTTATCTCTGGCTCTTTGCTGGGACACTTAATTTATTATTTTTTAGTGTTTGATTACACGAGTGTGGATGTTTCATTCTACCTTGCCTTTCTCCTTGGAGCACTGCTTTTTACTTCAATTTTTTTTTCCTTTTCGGTTTTTTATCCCCCGGTTTTGGATGGTTCGGGCTACCTATTTTCTGCGGTCTTTGATTTTACGGATTGTTTCGGTTGGACCGAGGTTTTTCTGGATGTTCTGCTTTCATTTGTGGGGCTTTCGGATCCTCTCCCGATCCTTTTCTTGCGGTTTGTGGCACGTGGGAAAATCCGAATCCTTTTCCTGAAAGTTTTGCGGGTTTGCGGTCTGCTTGAAGCTCGGACTTGGACGTCGCATAGGGTCTACTTTACTACACTTCTGTTTGTGATATATACTTTCTCGAGGGCTACCAATTGGGAATCACAACTTTCTCCATTTAATGTTTGCGGTGTGCTATCTTATTATAAAATGTGGGCTGCACCTATACTAGATAGTTTGGTTTATTCCTCTAGTTCCCCATTGCCTCCTGCATCTCCTCTGTGTACGTCCCTATATCGCTCGTTTACTATTCTGCTAGAACGTTCGTTGGATGATTCTCTCGGTGTTGCTTGGCATAGGATTTTTGCTCTGTTACATTACCAGCTTTCTTTCGTTTTCTGTTGCTCTTCGGACTTCTATGGACCTTTACTGCTGCCGATTACAATTCTGGGATTCCTTCACAGGTACAACAAACTAGTTAATTTTGGTGTCCTTTTTTGGTGTTTTGGGTATACTTCCATGTTTTTTGGTATTTCTTTTTTGCGTGGAGTTGTATAGCTGGCGGTGGAACCCCTTGGAGTGAGACTTGTATCTTTTCATCTTTATTTGTCAGCAACCGCCACCACACCCCCTTCTTTGGTAACCTTTTTGAATCAATATATACGGAGCCATATAATTCTCCTTACTATATATATATATATATATATATATATATATATATATATATATATATATATATATATATATATATATATATACATGGCGACTGCCTCTTGTTTTGCTCCGTTAGGGTTTTGATGACTTCGGTGGCGGCGACTGAAGGTTTCGGTCGTGGAGGTTCGTGGTGGAGGCTTTTAGAGGTCGGGTAAGCTTTGTTGGTGTGGGTCTTTGGTGTTGGGTGGTGGTGGTGTTGTTCCTTCTTCGGTCTCTTCCGGGCAATTTCTTTTTCAAATTGGATCTACTTGTTACATTAGCTTTCACTAGCTCTGTTGATTCTCGCTCTCACTAGTTTGGGCTTATTTGGGGCTGTGAAGTGCCTTAAGAAGTGATTTGTTCACCTTGGAGCTTTTCCCAGGTTATGAAGGTTTTGAATTTGTTCTGCTCTGGTGGTCTCTCATGGTCTCCACCTTCCCCATTGATTTGGAAGTTAATGCCCAATGGGTAAACCCCACTTATGCTGATTTGGTGGGGAAGAGACAGATCCCACATAAGAATTTTGATTATCTTGTGTTTCCACAAGTATTACATGATGCTGCAACTGGGAAAAATGTATGTCCCTATATTCGGCCTTATGGTCTAAACGATGGAAAATGTATTGTTGTCTTCACTACCCGAAAGATGAAAGAACTCACTGATCTTTGTTAAGTTCACATTAATTGGGAAGTTTCACTTTAGCCATCCCAAGTTGGATTTTTTTAGGAAGTTCTTTGATGATTTAAAGCTTAATAGCACCTCTAAGTTGGGATTGTTGGATTGTATGCAAGAATCTTTGCCAAGCAATCCTTTATGATAGCTGGTACTCCTATGAAAATTATTAAATGGGCTCCATATTTTGATCCATCTAAGGATTCCCATATTTTCTTATGTGGTTCAAATTGCTTGGCTTTCCTATCCAGTTGTATCACCCTAATGCTTTATTTAACATCAGCCAAGCTCTTGGCACTCCTCTTAAAGTAGACTCTCCAACTTTTGATATGGCTAGACCAGCTTGTGCTAGAGTTCTGGTGGAAAGAGATATCACACTTCCATATTTGGAGAGGGTCTGGTTTACTGATGATGAGGAAAGCGTTAGGCAGGAAATTGTGTTGACAAATAGGCCACTTTATTGTCAACATGGCATTATGTTTGGGCATATCCAGGGTACTTGCTATAGGCTCCACCCTCCCTAAAAAAAAAGGTCTACTGCGTCTTCTAAAGTTGTGGATGGTGTGTCTCACCAGGGAACTGATGCTCCCCTTTCAGGTGGAAAGGGAGACACCTGAAGCTGAAAATACTCCAAAAAGTCCAATTCCAGGTGATCAAGTTGCATTAGTGACCCCTCTGCAGGTTTCACCTTTAGCCACTGAGGTAGAGAATCAAATGAATATGACACTTTATGTTTCCTTATGTTTTATCTACAGCAACACTTTCAGAAGTTCTTTTACTGCCCCGTCAACTCCCTTCTAATGGAATGGTGTTTTGCCTGCTCCTACTCTACCTCTCGGAGTGTTCTTGCACTACTCCAACTGTGCCAATTATTGCTTCTGATCAAGTGGATCTTAGTGAAGGCCATTTCAAAACAACGTATGAAGAGAATTCTAAAATGAAAGAATCAGAGCACGAGCAATAAGAGGATTTATAACATTTTAATGATTTTATTGAAGAAGATTCAAATTTTGTTCAAGAAACATTTGAATTTTGGACAAAGACGAGAAAAATGCAAATAATTTTGTCCGTCAATTGAGAAACCTTATAAACTATTGGAGTAACTTTCGAGACATTTGAAATATGCCTTTTTATGTGATTCTTCGACATTGTCAGTTATTTTTTTCTTAAACTTAACTTTAGAAGAAGAAGAGTGTTTATTGAAAATTTTAAAGAAATATAAAAAGGCTTTTGGATGGAAAATTGCTAATATCAAATGAATTAATCCTTCAATTTGTATGCATAAAATTCTGATGGAAGAAAACTACAAAACTAGGGCTGATCTTTCTAGGAGATTAAATCTCATTATGAAAGAAATTCTTAAGAAAAAATTTTAAAGTGGTCAAGTGTTGGGATAATCTATCCTATTTCAGATAGTGCATGTGCCCAATACATTAAGTTCCTAAGAAATGAATAGTGACTATATCTGTTAATGAACAAAATGAACTAATACCAACTAAACAAGTTATAGGATGGCAAATATGCATTGATTATAGAAAATTAAACCTTGTCATGAGGAAAGATCATTTTCCATTACACTTTCTGGATCAAATGTTGGATAAAATAATTGGGAATAAATAATCTTGTTTACTGGATCAATACATTGGTTATCACTAAATAAAAATTGCTCTAAAGGATCAATAGAAAACAATATTTACCAGTTTTTATGGTACATTTGCTTTTAGAAGAACGCCTTTTGGTTTATTTAATGCCCCTACTACATTTCAAAGATGTATGATGGCTATTTTTGTGATTTAATTAAAAAAGGAATTGAAGTTTTTATAGACGATTTTTCAGTGTTTGAAACATCATTTGAATGTAGTGTAGAAAATTTATCACGAGTTCTTAAATAATGTGAATAAAATAATTTAGTCCTTAATTGGGAAAAGAGGAATTGTTTTGGGACACACATTTCAGAGAAAGATATTGAGGTAGATCCTAACAAAATTTATATGATCGCTAATTTATGTTGCCCAACCAATGTGAGGGAAATTAGAAGTTTTTAGGACACGTTGGATTCTACAGGCGATATATTAAAGAGTTCTAAAAAATTTCTAAGCCACTAAGCCATTTGCTCAAAGAAAGAGGTGAATTTTAATTTTAAAAAAGATTGCCAAAAATCTTTTCAGCTTTTAAAAGAAAAATTAGTCACTGCACTAGTTATTGTTTCACCAGATTGGAAAAATCATTTGAATTAATGTATGATATAAGTGATTATGCTCTTGGAGCTGTTTTGGGATAGAAATATGATAAAATTTTTAAAGTAGTTTACTATGCTAGTAAAACTCTTAATGAAGCTTAAGTTAATTATACCATAATTGAGAAAGAGTTATTAGGAATAGTATTTTCCTTTGATAAATTTAGATCATATTTAATTGGAACCAAATATATGGTGCATACAGATCAATCCACTATTAAGTATTTAATGAAAAAGAAGGATGCAAAACTAAGATTGATAATATGAATTCTTCTTTTGCAAGAATTTGATTTTGAAATGGTTGATAGAATGGGAGCTGATAATCAAATTATTGATCATCTATCCAGGCTTGAATCTGTCAAATCATTTTGTTCTAACGAACAAATTAAAGAACATTTTACAAATGAAAAATTGTTTAATATTAATGAATGGTGTATTCCATGGTATGCAGACATTGTGAACTTCATTGTTACAATTTTTTAACTTATGGTCTGACACACCAACAAAAGAGGAAATTTTTATTTGAAGCTAAGACTTATTTTTGGGACAACCCATTTCTATATAAACAGGGGAAGGATCTAAATATTAGAAGATGTGTGCCTTTAAAAGAAACTTTTGAAATTATCCAAAAATATCATGATTCTGATTTTGGGGGACATTTTGGTGTTGATAAAAACTTTCGGAGCATCCTCTTTTGGTTCTTCAATCTCTTAATTCTCTACTTCAATCTCTTTTTGAACTCTACCTTCCAACTCTCTTTCACTTCTCAACTGAATAACTTTTACTTACTCTTTATTCTTGTCTCTTGGATTTACTTCTGTATTAATAGGAAGTGTTCCTTGGGATCTATTACTTAATGAAATGACAATCTGTCCCAATTGATTCTCAATATTTTTTATTGTAACTCCTTGACTTTGTAATTGATTTCTTATTTGTAACACCACTTCTTCTATAGACAACTTCTTCTTCTTAAATTGTGAATTACTGTTAAAACTTAGAGGATACATTGGTCAATAATTATTATTTCCTTGGTTTTTCCAGTTCCCCAATAAGTTTACTTGATTGATCCCCCATTGTTGATTACTACCACCCTGATTATTGCTATGCCAGTTAAAGTTTGGATGATTCTTCCAACCTGGGTTATAATAATTTGAATATGGGTTATTAAGCTTGTTTATGGCATTCAAAGTTTCTAATGATGTTTGAGAATCAACCAATTGGCCTAATTAATTTTCTTCAAAAATGGAAATTGGCTGAGAAAAATTCATTCCAAACGGGTCTATCTTCCTTGAAATTGCAGCAACTTGATTTGCTAGCATTGCAAAAGCATCTTATTCATCAATATTGGCTACCTTTTTAGGATTTAACCTTTCAAAAGGCTATTAAAAATTATTAGTAGCCATTTCTTTAATTAAAGCATAAGCATCAAAAAACTGTTTAGACATCAATGAACTACCAGCGGTGGCATCGATAATAGATCTAAGAGATCCAACTAATCCAATTTAAAATGTTTGAATATTAAACAATCTGGTATCGAATGATGTGGACACTTTCTTAGAAAATCTTTAAAATGTTCCCATGCTTCATAAATAGATTCCCCTTTAAAATGATAAAAAGATGTAATATCATCTCTAGTCTTCGAAGTCTTTGATGGTGGAAAGTATTTAGCAAGGAATTTTTATGCTAAATCACTCCAAGTTCTGATAGATCCGAGTGCTAACGAATTTAACCATATATTAGTCTTATCCCTCGAGTGAGAAAGGAAATATTCTAAGTCTAATAGCATCATCCGAAACACCATTGTATTTAAAAGTAGCACACAATTCAAGAAAATTGGAATGCTTTAAATTAGGATCTTCGATTGGTGATCCCCAAGCCGATTATTAGATAACAACTAGATAATAACATGTTTTGAAATCTTGAAGATGGGTTAGGCAAGAGAAGATACTAGCTCTCACTCTTAAAGTTTCCACTTTTCCCTCCACCTTGGGGCTAACATCTCATAACAAAACTTAAAACATCAAACCAAATTAGGGGCTTTAGTCTGTCACACTAAAGTCCTGTAATTCTACACCCATTAAAAATATATCTCTCTATTTACTTTCACTCAACTATATGGACTACAATTCTCACCCATACAATTTCATGTGATTCACTATAATTGTTGTTTGAAACGATACTGCATTAGTTCTTACATGTTCTCACAACAAATTTTAACATCTCAATTGGTCAAATCAAGAGGTAAATGAAGTGCAAGGTAGTAGAATCATAAAAAACTCTTCCAACATTAAACATCTATACTTCACACAACTTCCTTCCATAATTTAGTTACTTCATCATTTGAAAGGAAAAAAGATAGAGAAAACTACTTGAACTCATGGAGAAAACACAAACACAATTTGATTTGAAAGTAGAAATCATAGTGAAAACACAACAAGTCTTACTTTAAAACTAAATGTAAAAACAAAGATAAAAATTTATCAGAAAATCCTCTCCACAAGACTCTTAAAGTTCCTTGGAAACTTTGCATTCCACTAAATAGACTCCTCAGAGTGACTCGCCCAACTCTGTAGACTCCAACATACTCTAAACTCAAATAAAAACTAGATAAATGGATGAAAGAGAAATTGGTGAGAAGAAGGCTTCAACACTAACTCTTTCCCCTCTAAAAATCTCTTAACCCACTAAACACTAAAAAGACAGTAAAGACTTGACTAATATACTCTAGAGAAGACTAACTAAGACTCCTCTAACTAATTTCACGTCTTCATTTTAATATTTCTTCAAAAGGTTCTTTGGTGTCTCTTCAAATCATGTTCAGATTCAATGTATCTACCAAATGATGCATCTCTTCAATCAAATTTGCCGCCCAAAAGAAGTTAAGGAAGTTTAAACCAAAAGTTACTTCAAACACTCCTGGAAATGACGCCAAATTTGATTTAGTTCATCACTTTTAACTATCACGCCTTTACGCCGACCATCGGCGCTCAGGCGCCGAGGCTAATTTTCACATCTTTCATTTTTGCTCCAAATTTGATCCTTTCTTGCTCCTTTCATCACAATCACTCATTTCAATCATACCTGCAAGAAAAATATGAAAATGCCTTCCATTAAAGTGCAATATCATCAAAAATAGGTATAAAAATATGCATAAAAACACTATATATTTTAGGTACTATAAAAATCTCTCAAACTTAAAATGTTACTTGTCCTCAAGTGACACTATAATCATATAAAAAGTAAACATGCAAATTATGTAAATTAGTTTCTATAGGATGGTTTCAAAATTTTGTTTTATAAATGATTAAGTCCAATTTAGAAAAAATTTTAGTAAATGAGACCAACTTAAAGTTTAGAAAGTTCTTAAGTAAAGGATCATGAAAAACATGTCTAATTCAGAAATACTTGTAGAATTTTCAAAATATAGGATTTAGAAATTTTATTTTGCTCACTTAAAAATTTTTATTAGAAAATAATTTTACTTACTATATTATATTCTTAAGCTTTAGATTTTCTCAGAACTTGTATTTTAAAATTTTTGGTGTGGAACATAATTTTTATTAGGCCCTTAAATTCTCAAGCTTCTCCTTTCTGTTCTTTACATACTAATTTTTTTCTTTTCCTTTTTCTCTTTTTTTTTTTTTCTTTCTTTTTTTTTCTTTTTATGCAAGTATTACTATATTTGGATAGGCTTTTAATGATTTTTAATTCAACTCTTCCATTTAATCAACGGTTTGATATATATCCTGCACTTAAAAATTATAATAATAGTGTTAAAAAATATTTTTCAATAAAATAAATTTATGTTTTGCAAAATAAAAGTCAAATCTTCTATTTTTCCAAAAATACAACATTTCCAGCTAAAGATAGTTTATCTATATTTAACATTTAAGTACTAAGAAAATTTTAACTTAAAATTTTTCATCATTACTATAGATTTTAACTAAATTTTCTTACTCATTTCTATATTCAAAATTTTGCTCCCCTAATATAACTTCATATACATTATTGTCTTTAATCAAAAATCAAATTTTATTGTAGTATTCTTGAGAACAAATAAAATTTTAGTTTTTAAAAATTATTTTTAAATTCCCCCAAACTTTAACATTTTAATTAAGATAAAATATTTAAGCATAAGAAATGATACATGGGTAAGAATTAAAAACTAAAATAACATGCTTACAAGAATCTTCATAACATAAATATGCAAGTATAAGAGTTTAAAAACATGAGTAAACCAAAATCAAATTAAATATGCAATTATAATAATTTAAGTATAATTAAACCTAATTTAGATGAGGTTTAATTAGATTAATTAGACCAAATTAAGGTTAGATCTAATTGGGGTTGAAGTTTAATTAAACCTAATTTATTTAAGGTTTAATTAGATTAATTAGACCTAATTAGGGTTAGGTCTAATTAGGTTTAAGTTTAATTAAAACTAATTTAGGTAAGGTTTAATGGGATTAATTAGACCTATTTTAGGTTAGGTCTAATTAGGGAATAAGATTAATTAAACCTAATTTTGGTAAGGTTTTATTTGATTAAATAGATATAATTAGGGTTAGGCTTAATTATAATCTATGATTAATTAAACCTAATTTAGTTAAGGTTTAATTGGATTAATTAAACCTGGTTAGGGTTAGGTCTGATTAGGTTTTAGGATTAACTAAACCTAATTTAGGTATGGTTTAATTGGATTAATTAGACCTAATTAGCGTTAGGCCTAATTATAGTCTAGGATTAATTAAATCTAATTTAGGTAAGGTGTAATTGAATTAATTAGACCTAATTAGGGTTAGGTCTAATTAGGGTTTTTGATTAATTAAACCTAATTTAGGTAAAGTTTAATTGGATTTATTAGATGTATTTAGGGTAAAGGTCTAATTAGGGATTAAGATTATTTAAACCTTATTTAGGTAAAGTTTAATTGGATTAATTAGACCTAACTAGGGTTAGGTCTAATTAAGGATTAAGATAATTAAATCTAATTTCGGTAAGGTTTAATTGGATTAATTAGACCTAATTATAGTTAGATCTAATAAAGGTTTAAGATTAATTAAACCTAATTTAGGTAAGTTTTAATTGGATTAATTAGACCTATTTAGGGTTAGGTTTAGTTAGGGTTTATGTTGTCTTAAACCTAATTTTTATTAAGGTTTAAGGTGATTAAAATTTAATTAGGATTTTTAAAGGTTTAAATTTTATTTAAACCTAACCTAACAAAAATTTAGGGATTTGCCTTAAATCTAAAGTGATTTAATTAATCCTATTTATCCCATTTAAAATAGATAGAAATTCTAGGGTTTAATTTATAATTTTTCGGTTTTACAAAATTGTTTAAAATGTCATTTCAAAATTTTCAAAGGTTGGAGAGTATCATTTTAGGGTTCAAATTCATCACCCTAAAGTTTGTAATCATTTCAATCTTTATTTTCCAATTTTCTATTTTTTGTAATTATTTTTGTAAATAATCACAAAGCAAGGATGAAAATTAGATATCTCATGCTGGCGATTTCCCCTATACTTAGAAAATTGACATAACATTTCCAAAGATGAAAAGATCAATATGTGAAAGTTTCTAAAATTTTAGAGTATAATAAATTTTTAATAAGTAAATTTCTCCATAGAGTAATTAATTAATTAAAAATTAAATATAATTCATTAATTCCATTTTTTTATGATTTTGTTCTTGTTCTCTCGAATCCGGGGGTATTTTGTTTATTTTTGTGATTTTTCCGTGTCAAGCTATGATTATTCAATGTTTAATAGGAACTTATGGATTTATTTAAATCCTGCTAAGCTAATTTCCATGCAGTGTTGACTGGGTATTCAGAACCATCGAATTGCCACTCAACGACATCTAATTTGTAGGGCTTTACACGTGAGCAGCCATATGGCCCGTGGTTCTGTCTATTTCATATAGATGGATTCGCGGTCTGGTTAGATCACAACCGTCCATTTCCAATAGACGGAAATGGATGACATTTTGTCACCATCCCCAATGCCTGTTAACCAGTAAATCGTTCATGTTTAAACATTATGATCTCGCTCAAATATCAATGGATTTTCACAAAATTTGTTCTTAAAGATTCATCTCAAAGAGACGAACACATCTATATAGTGATGTGGGTGTTTTGAAGTGGTCTTCTTCACAATGTCTCAGACTGAGCAAGAATTAGGTTAAAATGGCAAATTATTGTGGCTAGATTACAGCCACATCTGTCCTCTATCATTTCTTCACAACAAACTGCTTTTATTAAAGACAGTAAAGTATATGATAATATACTTCTTGCTCAAGAATTGATTGAGGATTTATTTAAAAAAATGTAGGGGGGTGGGAAAGTGGTGCTCAAACTTGACATTAAAAAGGCTTTCAATATAATCTGTTGGGACTTCATATAGAATATACTCAAGGCTAGGGGTTTTCCTAGTGACTTTTTCACTATCATTAAAAAGTGGTTGGAGAACAACTACTATAATGTCCTTATAAATGAACAATCCTATGGTTTCTTCTCTGCACTAAGGGGCATCAAGCGGAGTGACCCACTTTCCCCTACAATTTTTATCATTTCCTTTGGTTATCTTTCTTGTCTAATTAATAGAATGCAAATGCTTTACCCCCATACGCAATATTTCCATACATCTAAGCTTATGGCGAGAAATTTCATTTATGCTGATGATGCCATTCTATTCTCCATTACTAGTAGAAATGTTATTAAAACTTCGATACAGGTGCTTAATACTTTTTAGGACACCTCGGGGTTAACTTTCAATAAGGCCAAGTGTCATATATATTTTGGTAAGTATGTTAGCACTACTCATACTACTTGGGCCGCTTCTCACCCTTGTTGTCATGTTGCCTCCCTCCCTCTTAAATATCTCGGTGTTAACGTTCTCCGAGTTAGAAGGTGGAAAACTCAGAGGATGAAGTGGTGGAAAAAATTAAGTCCAAAATTAATGATCGTAGGAATACTTTCCTACCTAACGGTGGCCAGCTGATTTTGCTTAAAAGTGTTGTCCACACCATTCCACTGTATGCTCTGCAAGTCCTCAGCCTTAAAATAAAGTACCCAAAATACTTTGAAAAGAGTTTTTTAATAAATTTCTTTTGTCTAGTAGCAGTCATAGGAAGATTTGAGCCGTTTGAAAAAAGGTTTGTAAAACTACTATTGCTGGCGATTTAGGTTTTAAGAACCTTAATCATATTATTAAAATTAACAT
This sequence comes from Papilionanthe hookeriana x Papilionanthe teres, assembly GCA_022702705.1. NCBI lineage: Eukaryota > Viridiplantae > Streptophyta > Magnoliopsida > Asparagales > Orchidaceae > Papilionanthe > Papilionanthe hookeriana x Papilionanthe teres. Next base: position 111,959,129 of record CM040430.1, on the reverse strand, counting down.
GTGCAAACTCTAGTTTAAATTTCAAACAAGCACTTCTATTTAGAGAAAATTTCTTTTTTATAGGTATTGTACTTGTTTCCACCCCTCTATTGTTGAGTAGAAATTTGGTGATTCCAAGCTTTAGAAAGCTTTGCTCAAACAATGATTTGCGGCTCAAAAAATTTTCTTTTGGGATATTGGTGATGGGAAACTATCATTCTAGATAGATCATTGGGGCATTGATGAGTTTTACGGTTTCCCACACCTTTTTCACGATAACAACTTGTTGGTCTCTAATTGTTGGCAGGAAGACTCCCAGAATGTGCACATGTTGAGAGGTATTGTTGGAGATAAAGCTAAAACTATTTCCAAACTTACTATATCTACTTATAAATTAGATACCCCTATGTGGAAATTTACCTCAAAATATTCCATCGAAACACCTGCTCTATCATAAATTACATACTTTTTCTCCTCGTCGTTAGGTACTTACACTCTGGAATGCTTTATTAACTCATTCTATTTCCTTTTCCCTATGGAAGTATTTCCTTCTGCTATTGCCTTTTGATGACATTCATAAATTAAAGGGCTTACGTATGGCTTCTCAATGTTTTCTTTGCAAATGTGAGGAGGAATCTTGGTCACACTTTTTCTTTAATAGCTATTTTGCTCGTTAAACTTGGATATCAGTAGCGCAGCACTTTGGGATTGAATGGGCTCATCATTTGGATATAGGGAGCTATTTAGGGGTTTGGAAATTGGCTCCTCTTTATGTGGAAGGCTGGAATCCTTTCCTCTTTTCATTCTGTGGTTTATTTGGTCGGCTAGGAATGCTTACAAATAGGAGGCTCTCCCTCCTACTCCTTCTATTACTATCTCCTATGTACTTGCTTACTTTTTAAAGCTTCGCGTTGATTTAAGATTGGTACTATCCCACCTATAAGGGGCAGGAGATCGGCCTTGATTCGGTGGCAGCCCCCTTCTACGGTTGGGTTAAACTTAATGTGGATGGGAGCAAGGCACCGCAATTCTGCGAGGACGGGTGGTGTATTTCGAAATCGGTTGGGTAAGTGCTTTTGTTATTTTGCTTCACTGGTTTGTGCCTCTACACCCATTGAGGCTGAATACTGGGATATATGGTTTGCTCTTCAAATTGTTGTTATTTTCTATTTTCTTGTTTTAACTATTGAGTGTGATTCTATTGCACTCGTGAAGATGTCCCATATGGCATCCCCCCCTCCCCTACTAGGAATGTTCTCTGCTTCCTTGATAGAATATCGGATTTTATCATGCTAAATAATCTGGTTATTCAAATTAATTTTATATATAGGGAATGTAATTCCTTTGCTAATTGGCTTGCTAAGTAAGGTTTACTTGGGGGTGATGGTGTGTGTTATGCCCCCCTCTCATCTTCAAATTTTATTGAATGAAAATCTCCTCGAAGTGCCTTATCTTAGAAGATAAAATTTATCTACGGCTCTTGGTCAGGACACTTAATTTATATTTTTTTAGTGTTTGATTGCACGAGTGTGGATGTTTCATTCTACCTTGCCTTTCTCCTTGGAGCACTGCTTTTTACTTCAATTTTTTTTTCCTTTTCGGTTTTTTATCCCCCGGTTTTGGATGGTTCGGGCTACCTATTTTCTGCGGTCTTTGATTTTCTGGATTGCTTCTGGTTGGACCGAGGTTTTTTGGATGTTCTGCTTTCATTAGTGGAGCTTTCGGATCCTCTCCTGATCCTTTTCTTGCGGTTTGTGGCACGTGGGAAAATCTGAATCCTTTTCCTGAAAGTTTTGCAGGTTTGGGTCTACTTTATTTCTGCCTGTTTGTGATATATACTTTCCTGGGGGGGCTACCAATTGGGAATCACAACTTTCTCCATTTAATGTTTGCGGTGTGCTATCTTATTATAAAATGTGGGCTGCACTTATACTAGATAGTTTGGTTTATTCCTCTAATTCCCCATTGCCTCCTGCATCTCCTCTGTGTACTTCCCTATATCGCTGTTTGCTACTGCTAGAACGTTTGCTGGATGATTCTCTCGGTGTTGCTCGTATTATCATGGCATAGGATTTTTGCTTCTGTTACATTACCGGCTTTCTTTCGTTTTACGTTGCTCTTCGGACTTCTATGGACCTTTATCGCTGCCAATTACAATTCGGGATTCCTTCACGGTATAGCAAATTAGTTAATTTTGGTGTCCTTTTTTGGTGTTTTGGGTATACTTCCATGTTTTTTGGTATTTCTTTTTTGCGTGGAGTTGTATTGCTGGCGGTGGAACCCCTAGGAGTGAGACTTGTACCTTTTCATCTTTATTTGTCGGGATCCGTCACCACACACCTTTCTTTTGTAACCTTTTTTGAACCAATATATACGGAGCCATATAATTCACCTTACCTATATATATATATATATATATATATATATATATATATATATATATATACATGGCTGCTGCTTCATGTTTTGCTTTGCTAGGGTTTTGATGGCTTCACTGGCGGTGCTGGAAGGTTTCTGGTCGTGGAGGTTTAGTGGTGGAGGCTTTTAGAGGTCAAGTAAGCTTTGTTGGTGTGGGTCCTTGGTGTTGGGTGGTAGTGGTGTTGTTGTTCCTTCTCCTGGTCTCTTCCCGGGCAATTTCTTTTTCAAATTGGATCTACTATTACATTAGCTTTCACTGGCCTGTTGATTACTACTCTCACTAGTTTGGTCTTATTTGGGCTGTTAAGTGCCTTAGGAAGTGTTTTGTTCACCTTGGAGCTTTTCACAGGTTGTGAAGGTCTCTAGTGGTTTCTCATGGCCTCCACCTTCCACATTGATGTGGAGGTTAATGCCCAATGGGCAAAAACCACTTATGCTGGTGTGGTGGGGAAGAGACAGATCCCACATAAGAATTTTGATCATCTAGTGTTTCCACAAGCATTACATGATGTTGCAGCTAAGAAAAATGTATGTCCCTATTTTTGGCCTCATGGTCTGAAGGATGGGAAACTGTTGTTGTCTTCACTACCCAAAAGATGAAAGCACTCACTGATGTTGTTAAGTTCACATTAATTGGGATGCTTCAGTTTGGCCATCCCAAGATGGATTTTTTTAGGAAGTTCTTTGATGAGTTGAAGCTTATTGGCACCTGGAAGTTGGGATTGTTGGATGGTAAGCACTTACTCATTAGACAGTCTAATGAGGAAGACTATGCAAGAACCTTTGCCAAGCAATCCCTCATGATAGCTGGTACCCCTATGAAAATTATTAAATGGACTCCAAAGTTTTAGCCATCTAAGGAACCCCCCATTTTTCCTATGTGGTTCAAACTGCCTGGCCTTCATATCCAATTGTATCACCCTAATGCTTTATTTAACATCAACCAAGCTCTTGACACTCCTCTTATAGTAGATTCTCCCACTTTTGATATGGCCAGACCAGCTTGTGCTAGAGTTCTGGTGGAAAAAGATATCACACTTCCAAATTTGGAGAGGGTTTGGATTACTAATGATGAGGAAGGCTTTTGGCAGGAAATTGTGTTGAAAAATAGGCCACTTTATTGTGAACTATGCAGAATGTTTGGGCATATCCAGGATACTTGCTATAGGCTCCACCCTCCCTAAAAAAAAAGTCTACTGGGCCTTTGAAAGTTGTGGCTGGTGTGTCTCACCAGGGAACTGATGCTCCCCCCTTTCAGGTGGAAAGGGAGACACCTGAAGCTGAAAATACTCCAAAAAGTCCAATTCCATGTGATCAGGTTGCATTAGTGACCCCTCTGCAGGTTTCACCTTTAGCCACACAGTAGAGAATCAAATGAATATGACAGATCATACAAATAAGCTTCAGGATTTTGAAACAGAACAGAATAGGTATCATGAGGAGGCAGTTACTAACTCTGCGTCTACTCCTTTTGTTGCTGACAATACTATTATTAACATGATGGAAGTAATCAATGATGAGTGGCAAGTACAAAAAAGTAGCAAAAGAAGGGAACCAGGCAAGGAATCACAGCTCAATGGGTAATCAAAACTTGGAAAGCCTCCCATTGGCTTCTGCTGCCAACCCCTATCCTAGGACTAGGGGAAAGGGTAGTACTCTTTCCCAGTGAAGAATTTCTTGTGTTGGAATATTAGGGGGGTGGCCCATCCCTCTTCCTTAAAAAGATTAAAATATCTTGTCAAAAATCATAAAGTGTGGTGCTTTGCTCTCTTAGAGACTATGATATCTAAAAACTCTCAAAAAAATCATTAAAAAGTCCCATCTCACTGTATTAATGTTAATAATAAGATCTAGTTTTTGCTAGAACTGAACTGCAATGGTATGTTTTTCATAGATAGTAACAGATCTACTGAGGCAATTGCTGCAAATGCCATGGAGTATTTTCAATTTTTATTTACCAACAAGCAGTCAGCCAGATATCTAATTGATGCCTCTCTCTTTGCTAGTATAATGGATTATGTTCAAGGGTTGGTGTTACACAAGGTGCCCATTGTGTTTGAAATCAAACCTGCCTTTGATTCCATAGATAGTAACAGATCCGGTGGTCCTGATGGGTTTACTGCACAGTTTTACAAGATTAACTGGGACATAATCAAAACATATGGTGTCAATGCCATTCAATGTTTATTCAAGGGAATTGATCCTCCCAGATATTTCACTGCTTTACCATTGTACTTCTGCCTAAAAATTAGATTAAACAAGCTTGGGGGGACTTCAGCCCGATAAGTTCTATGAATATTATTTCTAAAGTGATAAGTAAAATACTAGTTTTCAGGCTTCAACCACACCTGCAACATCATATTCAAGCTAATCAAGTAGCCTTTGTGAAAGGGAGGAACATTTCAAATAACATATTTGTTAGCTCAAGAACTTTTGTTACATCTGGACAGAAAATGTAGAGGAGTCAATGTCATTTTCAAGTTAGACATAAAGAAGGCCTATGATATCATAAGTTGGGGGGTTCATCGTAGATACTCTTGCTGCCAGGGGTTTCAATCCTGCTTTCCTTTAGTTGATTAATAGATGGCTTAAGTGAAATGCTCACTCAGTTCTTGTTAATGAGAAGAATCATGGTTTCTTTACTGTTACCAGGGGCATTAAGCAAGGTGACCCCCTTTCTCCTACAATATTTATCTTGGCATTTGATTACCTGTCCAAGTTGCTGAACAATTTGTTAGCTGAGTCTCCTTACCTAACATACCAGTACAAGTCCAATATTGGGGTAAGCCGCCTATCTTATGTTGATGACATCATAATTTTTTCTAATGCTTTCAAATCTGCTATTAAAACTATTTTTCAGTGTCTACACAACTTTCAGCCTACTTCTGGCATTGAATATAATTTATAGAAATGTCAATTTTATACCAATGTAAAAGTTAAACCTCATATTAAACACTGGATTTCTGATTACATTAGTTGTAATCTAGCTTCTCTTCCTATTAACAACCTTGGGGTGCAACTTATTAAGGCCAGAGTCAAGCAAACACAATTAAATGAGGTCATGGATAAGATCAAGAATCAACTCAACTGCTGGACTAATTCCTTCTTGTCTAATGAGGGAAGAGTAACATTGCTAAGGAGCATTTTGACTGCTCTTCCTTCATATGCCCTCCAAATGTTCACTATGAAGAAGAGCACTCAAGTCACTCTTGGAAGGATCTTCAACAAGTTTTTGTGGGCTATGCAACAAAAACAGTATCATTGGCTACCTTGGCATAAGGTATGCAAGCCCCATCCATGATGGTAGTTTAGGCTTTAAGAAATTTCACCACCTAAGTTTTATTAATCTTTGTAAACTTTGGATAAGATTTAGAGCTCAAGATAACCTTTGGGCTCTCTTTATGAAGGGGAAATTTTGTAGGAATGTATCCCCACCCTTGTCCATCCAAATTGGGTGATTCCAGACTATGGAATAATATGCTGCAAGTTAAAAATCAGGCTGAGGAATTAATTATTTTGGAGCTGGGTGAGGGGCAAATAAATTTTTGGTTGCACCAGTGGGTGTGGAATGGGGAGAAACTGATTTTCCCTCAGTTTACCCCAAACTATAATTGTCAATTTAAAGTTTTTTGGGTTGAGAAATAGTGGAACTGCAGAATGCTTGATACCATACTATCTAATGAGTAGGTTCATCTGGTCCAACATACTGTTCTCTCTCCTGAGTATAAGGACAGAATCTCTACAAAGCAATGGCCCTCTCAGAAACTGTCCAATTTTATCTATTCAAAATTTTTCCATTGGAATCAGGTGGATTAGGGCAAAGCTATCTGGGGTAGATTATTGACCCCATCTATGTCATTTTCTGTTGGAGGATCTGGCAAAGACTACCCCAACTGATGACATTCTGAAGCTTAATGGCTTGAGGTGTCCTTCCTGTTGTCCTTTATGTAATACTGCTGAAGAGTCTTTGGAGCACGTTTTTTTCACCTGCACTTTCTCTCAGGATGTTTGGGCTATTTTCCTAGACAAGCTGAACTTAGATACTTTAAATTTGAGCTGGACTTCTTTCTCTGATTGCTGGGTGGATTCGTATGCAACCAAACTCTTATTTTTCCTTGCATTATTGCTTGATTTCTCTGGATGTGCAGAAACCATGCTAAGTTTGAGGACAAACTCCCCTTGGTACAGGCTGTGATCACTAACTGTCTTTATTACCTCCATGAGCATATCCAACATCACAAGTTCACTAACTTATGTAAGAAGTGGAAACCTGATCCTGCTCTTCTGAACAGATGCGCCTTCTCACTTATTTTATGGACCCCCACCTATCTCTTGGCTGAAAGTAAATACTAATGGCAGCTTTTGCAAGGAGGCTGCTGGCTTTGGAGAGGTTTTTAGAACTTTCTGGGGAATTGTGTTCTTTATTTCTCTTCTCCTAATATGGCTCCAGATGCTCTGGAAACTGAATTTACTGCTATATTTTGGGCTCTATTTATTGCTCGTAGGTGTAATTTTAAGAAGCTATTGGTGGAATCTAATCCTCTAACTTGCATCAGGATTTCAAAAGATCTGGAACATCCCCCTTAGCATATCAGCAGATGGATAAACATGATGGCTCCATGGTTAAATTCCACTCATACCACATATTTGTTCACTCCTAGGGAGGGTAATGGTTCTGCCCATTGGTTAGCTTCAGTTGGGAGTGAGTCTGAGTCCATTATTATGGGTACTGTTCCTCCATCTCATTTAGACTTTTTGTTACATGGGGATAAATTGTCTCTTCCTCACATACATACTATGTAATTGTACTACTTGCTAAACATTAATATATTTCTTGCCTGCTAGGCAAGTTTTTGGTTAATATATATATGTCTCATTTTCTTATGCTTTTACTTATCTCACACTGAAATTTTGATTTTTACGTTATAAATAACTTTTCTCTTGTATGAAAAACATGAAATAGTGTAATCCTCCTTACATACATAGATTTGGTTGCTTGTCATGTAAAAATTAAAATTTCGTTGTGAGATAAAAAAATGCATAAGAATTAGGTGGCATATATGTAAATTTTTCTTTTATAAAATAGCGCGTTATTTCTGGGGGCGTCCGAAGAATAAATATTTCCATTTGAGGCAAAAGAAAGAAAAACTACTTAAAATTTAAATTAATGTAATTATCGTCGCACGACTTTTGAATTGTAAATTGTTTCGACATGATACCCCATCAAAGGACCTGGCGTCACGACACTTAAGTGATTGGGACATTGTTGTATGGTAATTTAAAATTTTTAAATCTTTTACCAATTGGCAGTATTATTATTAATTTATCAATACACGCTAATATTTAACAAAAATGTCGTTAGTTTCATATTAATAGTAACGGCCAAGGCAAAAATGTGGGCCACGCTAATATATATATATATATATATATATATATATATATATATATATATATATATATATATATATAGGGAGAGAGAGAGAAAGATTGAAGCCAGAATATAAATTCATTAATGCAAAAGAAAAATACAAATGTTTTAGTGTGTAGGTAAAATGAACCCACTCACAAGTATACAACTCACTCAAATAAAAACTTTGAAATAAGCAAATGTACCCCAAAAATTACGAAAATATCTCCAAAAAAAGTAGTAAATGCTCGGTGACGTCAAATGGGGGTGGACTTCATGATTGGATCAAAGGAGTGACCATTAATAACACCTGCGTGGGAGCCCATACAATCAACACTATATAGATACCACTCGTTGTTAATCCAATACAATCGCGAAAGGCGGCCCCAATACTATCATAATATACCCAAGATAACACTTGAATAATACCCTCTGTTACTCGATACAATAAAAATACTACATGCGTTAAAATCTAAAAAACACCACCAATAATCCCACTTAAAGTCCCAAGTAATACCGTGAATAACACTTTGAATAAACTAAGAATAACTGCCACGATAGGTCTCGATACACCCAAAGAAAAACAACCACTATGACACGATGAATAAAACCTAGAATCCCGCAGCAAGTTTCAATACACCCAAGGAAACTTCCGACCTCAAAACCACATATATAACATGATGAATAACTCTCGCTGTATGTCCCAATAAACTCAAATCCGAGTCCAAACAAATACCACTTCTATAACACGATAAATAGTACAAAGAATAATTTCTGCGGAATGTGCCAAAACACCCAAAGATAAAAACAACTGAAATAACCCCAGCATCCGACCAAGAATACCTCCTAAAAGGATTTGCATCTAATGAGAGGGAATCTGGAGAGTTGCCATGAAGAAAAACTTACAAAAAAATAGATAGAAGGGACATTAAAACAAAGCATCATCTCAGCGGAACAACTAGATTTAGCCAGTCAAATGGTTGGCTGGTTGCTTTCTCTGGCAATGTGGCTCCAAACAACTTGATCAATTAATGAGAGCCTCAAGGTCTCCTTAACCCATTAAATTTCCTACCAGATTATCTTAGTCTTCTTGTACAAGATCTGAATCAGTGTAGAGCAACAAATTCAATATGTATATATTTCCACTATGGTGAAATAACACTTTTAGGAGCCCAAAAGATAGCAACAGGTTCAGTTTCTGTGGTAGTGTTAGTCATCACATGGGACTAAGAGAACTACAAGTACTTGCCAAAATTATCTCCGCAGACATCTCCAATTCCAGCAACAATGAATGAGAAACTTCCATCTGTGTATATTTTAACCCAAGAGATAGCTGGCTTTTCCCATTTTACTTTTTGTATAAGTTGACTATTATGTGGAGCAGCCACTGAATAAGGTAAAGTTACTTTGAAATATTTTTTAAATCTATTAACATGACTGTAGCTGTTTATAAATATAGTCATAGTAGAGACTATTTTATAATCATATTTAACATTGTTTCATGCCATCCAAATAAACCAAGCTATAATAAAAGAGATAAAATGTAACTTATGCTCCTTCCAGTCCTTCCAACAGTCTTCCATGTTGTTCCAGTTGTAGTATATACTCTTTAGATTCAGATACTCTAGAGTTGTAGTACAAACTGATGTTGAGATCTGACATGACAAGAACAGATGGTTCATAATTTCTTCCTCAGAGCATCATAAGCAGCATCTTAAAGCTCCCCTCATCTAATTCAGCATGAGTATATAATCAGAAGACAAGAACTATTTAAACAGCCTCCAACTGAACACAGAAATAGAAGGAGTTAACATTTTATCCCAATTTGTTTCCCCAAAAATATATCATGCCACCTGAAGGAAGATCTGAAGATGAAAGCATTGAGAGATTGACTAGGGGGTTCTTGATGACTAATCTGTCTTTGCTGCTAGGATTAATAAAAATTTCTTTATATGTTGTACTGGCTAAGTGTTTCAACATTCCATTGATCTCCATCTCGAAATTTAGAGACTGTACTCTTCAAATTTCTGTGATTTTTATTTAAGACAGAAACTACATCCATTAACCAATTGTTTAGAAATTAAATTTCTCTTCCCACAATTCCGACAAAAAAAATGCATTGGCCTAGGATATCACTTTTAGTAAACATTTCCAGTGTTTAGAATCCTCCAATTTAGGTTGTACTATATTTGAATGAGATTTCCTCCACATGAAATTAGCCCACAAAGATTTCTTGGATCTAAGTTTTATCCACCGTTGCAGTAGAAAACATGAATCATATGTTGAACGTATTTAAATCCCAGTCCTCCAGCATCTACTGGTATACAATGGCTTGTATATATATATATATAATAATAATAATAATAATAATAATAATAATAATAATAATAATAATAATAATAATAGACAACATAGCTTGTTGGCGGCTAGTTGTGCTCTGGCATCCATGGTGATTTTTAGGCATTCTCGAGTCTTCCTCTTTGGGCCGGTGAGAACGTTCCTCCCCCCCCCCCCCCCCCCTCTTCTTCTCCTTCTCCAACTTTGCTCCTCTCAGTTTGTCTTTATGGCCTGAAATTATGCTGATGTTGTTTCGGGTGGCTCTAGCAGCACTCGTTCCTGTTTCTTTCTGCAATCTTTCCATGATGCCATAGACTTTGGAGGAGATTATACATTGATTAAAAAACTTGCAAGGAAAAATGGCAAGCCGGCATTGTTTCTCTCTGATGAGGAGACTATTATCCTTGCATCTGCCTACCATTTCTATCTGGTTGGTAAATTTCTCTATGGCCACCTGAAGCGTGACACCATTTGAAAGGAATTTGATTCGCTTAAGCTCTCTGGTAGCTGGAAAATCGGACAACTAGAAGGGAGACATATCATTATACATTTAACTAACGATATTGATTATACTACTGTCATTACTCGAAAGGATATGAAAACTGAAGATTGTTTTATGAAGCTCCTTAAATGGACTGTTGATTTTGATCCAAATTCAGAGTCCCCGATAATACCTATTTGGATAAAATTCTTTGAGATAAAAGTTCATTTATTCAATTGTGAAATTTTGTTCTCTTTACCTAAAGGCTTTGGTAAACCCTTCTGGGTTGAATATCCCACCTTAGGCCTTACTCGACCTTCTTATGCAAGTTTTTTGGTGGAAAGGGAGGTTACTCAACCTTATCCTGATGAAGTTTGGATCGGTTTGAACCACAAAGGCTACTGACAGCCTGTTATCATGGGAGCTCATCCCCTTTACTGTTCTTATTGCTCTATTTGTGATCACAACTCTACAACGTGCTATCAATTACATCCTAACTTGCAGCATGCTGTAATTCAGCGGCCACAAAGATCTGCCACTCAAGATGCGCACACAATACTCCCTTCTGCTAATCCTTCTACTAATGTTCCCAATAAACATGTTGAGCCTATCTCTACTAATAATGTTGTTAATCCTAATGCTGCAGATAATGTTGTTTGTTCTGATAATGCTCCTCCAGACAAGTCACTTATCTCGTCTCCTTTTTTTTTAAGATTTTATGCCTCCTAATGTTTTATCTACAACAACACTTTCAGAAGTTCCTTCACTTCCCCATCAAGTCCCTTCTAATCGAATGGTGTTTTTCTTGCTCCTACTCTACCATTTGGTTCTGCTCCAACTGTGCTAAGTATTACTTCTGATTGAATGGATGTTTTGTCTGCTCCCACTCTACCTCCTATTTTTGCTCCAACTGTACCAAGTATTCCTATCTCTTATGTTGAAAACTTGACAAATGGTCATTCTCTTGATTTATGGAAATGGGATTACCAATTAATGACAATGCTTTTCACAATGTTACTCAAGAAGTTTAAATTTCTCGTCCTCTTTCAGCTACTCATCACAACAACACCTCCTCGACTGCACATAGGATAATAAATGAAATGGCAACCCCACATCCTACTTCTATTTCTATCTCTACTATTACTTTACAGGAATCTCTTCAACATGCTACCAACTCTTTGGAGAATGAATGGCAAGTCCGAAACATTCTAGAAGAAAAGCTAAAAGAGAACTTGCACAACTTAATGCTAGTACCTCAAGATGGTATTTATCATTCTGATGGTGAACAGTTAGTAAAACCTACTAGATCTTCTAGAAGGATTGCCTCCATACATCATGTTTAAAATAATGATCTGGAATATTTGGGAAGTGGTAGACCCTTCCTCCCTTAATAGACTAACGCATCTTTGTAGGGTCAACAATCATTACATTTTTGCCATCCTGGAGCCTATGGTAACTGTTGATACAAATATAATTCTCAGTCATCTCAAACGATTTCACTTCTATGGCAATAAAAACAAGAAAATTTGGATATTTTGGGAAAGGAATGTCAATTTAACTACTGTTGAGGATGAAGTGCAATTTTTTTAACTCATTTTAAGATGGATGATTTCTTTGGCGGGGCCACCTTTGTTTATGCTAGCTCCTTATTGCAGGATAAATATCTTTTGTGGCGCAAACTAGAACTTATGGGCACTACTATTACTGATAACTATTTTGTAGGAGGAGATTTAAATATGGTTATGAAATCTACTGAGAAGAAGGGAGGTGGTAGATGTGACACTGATCTTATAAATCATTTTTGTAACTCTATCGCTGATGCATGACTCTTTGATTTGGGCTATGCTAGTACTCCTTTCGAATGGAGAAGGGGTTTCCTCTTTCAAAGGCTGGATAGATTCTTCGTGAATGGCACCTTCTTACATTACTTTCCTCCTGTGCAAGTCTAGCACTTAAACTCTGCTGCCTTTGATCATAATTTTATTATGCTAACACTTTATTTTAATGATAAACCTACTATCTCGAGATTTAAATTCCTTAACATTTGGACTACTCATGAATCTTTTTTTAAGCTTGCTGCACTAGGGTTGGAAGATGGAAGTGGTTGTGTCCCCTTGGTATATTAAATGGCAACTCCATAAAAGAGTAGTAGCCTATTTGAAGATGTGGAATTTTCAGGTCTTTAGGAATGTTAATTCCAAAGTAGGCTCAAAATGTTGTTGATCATTTGGAACTTCAACAAGCCAGCACTCCGGATTGGGTTGATACTTTGGCCAAGGCACACTTAGCTCTTCTTGAGGCTATTAATTTGGAGGAAGGGCTTCCCCAAAAGATGGCTAATGATATATCCTTTACTGCTGGTGATTGAAACACTAAGTATTTTCATACTACTTTAAAACACAGGATGAACATCAATACTATTTTGAAATTTAGAAATGATGATGGGACACTTTTACTAATATGGATGACAATGAAGAAAGTGTTGTTAATCATTTTACTAATCTCTATCAATCTACTATTCATATCACTTTTCTTAATGCTACTCTTTTTTTGGATGATAAAGTTTATATTAATTCTCCATCCTTATCTCAAGTTCCTAATGAAAAGGAAATTTACTTTGCTTTACAATCCATCAACTCTAATAAGGCTCTTGGACCTGATTGGTTCTCGTCTACCTTCTATGTGCATTGCTGGGACAATATTAAGAAAGAGGTGATTTTAGCTATACAAAGTTTTTTCCTTGGAGAAAATCTTGGTAATTACTTTAGCTCTACAACCATTGTGTTTATTCCTAAAACTAGTGACAATCTTACTTGGGATAACTTTCGCCCCATATCTCCCACCTCTGTTATCTCTAGGTCCTGAGTAAAATTATTTTCACTAGATTACAACCTCATTTCCCTAATCTTATATCACAACAATCAGCCTTCATGCAATGAAGGGAGATCATAGATAATATTTTGCTAGCTCAAGAAATGATCAAGGATTTGGATAAAAATGTAGGGGTGGTAATATGGTTATCAAAATTGACATTAGAAAGGCTTTTGATACAATTACTTTGGACTTCATTCTAGATGTTCTTAAGACTAGAGGTTTTAGGAATGATTGTTTTTTGCTCATTAGAAGGTGGTTGGAAACCAATCATTATAATGTGCTAGTTAATGGCAAAGCTTATGGATTCTTTTCTGCACATAGAGATATTAAGTAGGAGGATCCTCTTTCCCCTACTATGTTTATTTTAGCATTTGAATATTTCTTTGGACTCATTAATCATTTACAAATTCAACATCCCTACATGCAATACTCTCATAAATTCAAGTTTCTGGTCAGTCACCTTGCATATGCTGATGATGTGATCGTTTTCTCTAATACAAGTAAAAGGACTGTTAAAGCCTTTATGTAGGTGTTGGAGGATTTCAGAACTCCTCTGGTTTGATATTTAATAGAGCTATGTTCACTTTGATTTGGAAATTTGTCCATAACTATCATGAGAATTGGGAAACAATTTACACAGGTTGTAAAATTACTAAACTCCCTATTAAATATTTGGGAGTGAATATTCTTAGGAACAGGAAGAAGCAATCTCAACTGGATGAAGTGGTTGATGAAATCAAACCTAGGATCAATGATTGGAGAAATATTGTCCTATCTAATGGTGGCAGGCTCACCTTACTTAAAAGTGAGCTTTGCATTTTACCACTCTATGCCATGCAAGTTATAAAGGCAAAGAAAAGTACTCTAAAATCTTTTGAACTACTCTTTAATAAATTCCTTCGGATTGGATCGGCTTCAGGTAAAACCTGGACCAAATGGGCTAGACTTTCGATGCCCTGGTCTTCCAAGGGCCTTAGTTTCAAAACTCTGTAGCAGATTTTTGATATTAACATTTCAAAGCTATGGTTTAAATTTTGAGCTGGGAAGTATCTTTGAGCTAAGTTTCTTTACTATAAATACTGTCACTCTACGCATCCCTCTAATGTGGCTTGGAAAACTAGTGATTCTAAACTCTGGAAGGCTATAATTCAGGCCAAAATTACAATAACCAAGTTTATATATTGGGATATTGGTGATGGTAAGATATCCTTTTGGCATGATCATTATGGCACAACTACCCTTACTTTTTCTCCTCATTCCCTATTTGATACTAACCTTTTGGTTTCTGATGTTTGGGAGGATAACAACTGGAATTTTACTAAACTGGGGACTTTGGTGAGGGACTTAGCTTCTTTGGTTTCTACAAATCTTATAAATGCTGGTAGAAAAGACACTCCTTCATGGAAATTTTAGTCCACATCTTCTATAACTAAATTACTTTACACACACACATATACCTATGAAAAGAGGAAGTTGAGTTCCTTTATATGACATCCTTTTGTTTATCATTCTACTTCTTTTTTTCTTTGGAGGTATTTTCATTTATTGTTGCCTTTTGATGATACTCTTAAAATGTTGAGGCTAGCTTCTTTCGGCAATATATGCAAACAAGTGGCCAAATCCTATACACATTTGTTCTATTACTGTTGCTTTGCCTGTCAGGTCTGTGATACTCTTGGTAGGATGCTTGGGGTCTCTTGGCCTCATCCTTTAATTTGAACATATATGTTGCTATTTGGAAGGAGGATTCACCATTTTATGCAAAGATGAAGTATTTCCTTTTAATGGTTTTATGGTTTATATGGCTTGCAAGGAATGCTTATAAACATCTCATTTCTCCTCCTTCTACTACTAATGTCTCTTTCATTATGGCTCACTTTCATAAAGCTTTATGAGCCTTTAACATTGGTAGTGACACTTCATTTTTCGCTATAAGTAAGTGGCCAACATTTTGTTAGGTGACTCCACCCTAACCATGGTTGGATTAAAGCCAATATTGATGCTAGTTGGTCTACTAATGCTGCAATTGCTGGAGGTCTGTTTATAGATTTCCATGGAACCTGCTCAGCTATTTTTGCCTTACTTATTGTAGCCTCTTCTCAACTAGAGGCTGAATGTTATGTTGTTTTATTGGCTTTACTAGTTGCTGCCCCTTTCATTTTAAGCACATTATTATAGAGAATGATTCACATAGTCTTTATAACATTCTCAATAAGAAATCCAAGCCGGTTTGGTATTTAACTTGCTTATTGCATCTTATTCAAGGTGAAATTATGGTTAATCAGCTTCATATTCAGTTTAATTTTATTTTAAGGGAGGGAAATACTTCTGCTGTCTGGCTCTCTAAGTTGAAAATTTTGAGTGTCTTGGTTAGTATTGCCCCTCCTACCTCTCTTAAAAGTATTTTGCTCAGTGATATATTGGACTTACCTTATTTGAGAAGCTGACATGGTGACTATTGCTGGTTTTGCATTTTGTTTTCTTCTTTTTTGGATATGTTTTACCTGATTCTTATAGATGGATGGGTTTGCTGGTTTTGCATTTCTGTCACCTGCTATTATTTCTTAATGCTCATTTTCATGGTGGGTTAGCTGGCTTGTTAATTTGATAGATGATTTTGTTGTACCTGTTTGTTAGATTGATATGGCTCTGATGGCTTTATTTCGAGTCTCCAATAGCTCTTGATTGCTGGAGGATGCTTTCTTTTCCTGCTGGAGGGATTTCTAGATGCTGGAAGGGTTTGCAGTAATGTTGTTTACTGCAGCTTTGAGAAACATGTTGGAGTTTTGCCTTGCTACTTACAAATTTTTTTGTTGACGATGCATTTGTTTTGCTGCTGATGGGTTTTTTGGATGCTGGATAGGTTTCATTATAATGCTGCTTACTGTAGCATTTGTAGTAATGATGTTCACTCCAACTTTTATGCTTTGTTGGAGTGCTGCATTCCTGCATAGTCTTAATGACCTTGTAGAACCTGTTGCACCCTGATTTTTAACCTTCTTGCTACTTCGTATTTGGGTTGCTGTAAATAGTAATCAGCTGAGCATTTGTATTAACTTTACTTTAAGAGAGGGTACCCTTCCCCTTTCTCATAAAACAAATTTGCTTGGAAATGAATCTGTTGTTTTGCTGGAAGGTTTTCTTGTTGGATGTGTTTGCTAGATGGGATTGTTACTTTGTGGGATTTAGTATAGACAACTGTTATCGCCTCTTGGGATTATGAATTTAATGGATGGATTGGCTGGGTGTTTCCTTTCCTCTTGTTCTACCTCTATTACTTCTGAAATTATTTACTACTGGTTTTTTGTTGGACTCATGGTTTGGCTTACTATTGTTTGCACATTTTAGAGGAACTGCTTCTACTTTGCTGCTATGCTGGATGGGTGTGCTTGTTTGCTGGAATGATGGTTTATATTTAGAAGATTTCCCAGAACTATTTGCTGGAGGGATTTTCTGCTACCTTGACGCGACTGCAATTACGCAAGTAAAAATAGCTTATAAAATTATGGCCAAACTTGACCCCAAATCTGATTAAGCTGCTAATGTATGATAATTAAAGATTAAAGTTTTTATAAATAAACATAAATCGTGCACTAGGGGTACTACGCAAGTATACGTTTCGTTTCAACTAATATAGGTCTTTCTTTATAAAACCCCCAGATATCGATCCTACGGGGAAAGCTAAGTGAAAAAAAAAATTAAGAAAGAACGAAGAAAATCTATTTAAAAACTAACCAAATAAAAAGTAATAATATGCAAGTTACTAAAGTAGCAATTGTAAATAAGATCGTAATTTAAATGCTTTAACACAATAAATAAAGATTCTTTCCTAATACGAAATATTTCATGATTAGTAAACATCTAAATTAGTTTGAGAACTTTGAGAATGAGATATTGTGACAAATAGGAGCATATATATTCTTTACTCTCTAGTCAAGTGTATAAAGAACATTGGCTAGTTTTAGAAGATTGGATCGAGATGTATTGTTAGTAGTAAGGGACGAATTTCTAGGCTCTCACTTCTAGATTCCTCCCCAAGGGTGCCTATGGTTTGGCCTACTAGTGACTCGTCACCTCCTCTTAAAACAAATTGATAGAATTTATCCTTTTACTCTAAAAACATATTCAACTCTACGCCCTTCAAAGATTATCTCCTTATCTATTTGCACCTCCCCCTTCAAGGATTTACCATCTACCTTTCCAAGAAAAATGTGATACTTACAAGTTAAGAACTCTTAGCCCACTGTCAGATCTTAAGAATTCTCCACAGATTTTAACATTACAAGTGATCCAGTTGCAGTGTAAATGAAGATCAGATAAAGTATCATCACAAATTATGGATGAAGAAAAATAAGTTCTCAAAACTAAATTAAATCCTTATCTAAATCAATTCATATTCATAGAGCGAAAGAGAAGAAGACTACTCAGAAAGCATAGAATTCACACCACAAATCATATTTATATAATTCAAATTTGAAGTATAAAACTTAAGAACCAAATTATAAATACTTATCTGGAATGATATCCAAGCACTCCTTTGAAGTTTCTCTGACTCCGAATGACTTTTACAAGACTCCAACTCCAGCAATCACACTAAAAACACTCTGAACTCTCA
Source organism: Papilionanthe hookeriana x Papilionanthe teres (assembly GCA_022702705.1). Taxonomy (NCBI): domain Eukaryota; kingdom Viridiplantae; phylum Streptophyta; class Magnoliopsida; order Asparagales; family Orchidaceae; genus Papilionanthe; species Papilionanthe hookeriana x Papilionanthe teres. The sequence continues at coordinate 111,941,018 of CM040430.1, read as the reverse complement.
CTAAAATAAAGTAATTAACACTACACACTCTTTAACTAAATGAGAATAATCACCTCTTTCACTCTTATAACACTTACACACTAGAAACAACCACACCTTTTGCTGTAGAATCGTCCTCTATTTATAGAGCTGCGAAAATGACCAGGGGTTGCTTCAGGATCCTCTTCAAAATTCATTCAAATTCATTGAATCTTCGAGAAAGTATCTGTGGTGATCTGACGCCTAGGCGCCAGTCTCCTACGCGAATAGACGCGTCCCTTCAGATTTTAAGTCGCACCTCTTCATTGAAGAAAAGATTCTGTGTGTCTATATTCATTGTATCTTGTTTATAACATATGTGAATTTTCCCAGAGACTTCTAGACAACTTCTGTGTCATCAATAACAGTCACAAAACCGTCCAAGCATTCTCTAGATTTCCCTGCTGAGCCTGGCGCCTGGGCGCCAGAGTCAGCCCTTTTTTCTTCTTTTCTTCACTTTACTCATTTTTGCTCCTTTTACTCCATTTTTAACTCTTTTTCTTCATAAACTCATTTTCTTGTACCTACATCTAAAAACATAAAAAATACCTTTCATTAAAGAGTAATATCCTTAAAATATTAGTTAAAAATGATATAAAAATTTAGGTAATTTTAAGGTGGATCAATTCCCCCAAACTTAAAGGTTGCTTGTCCTCATTTAACTTTTTACTCATAAAAATAATAATCTATGGAGAAAATTTTTCGTTAAGACTTCTATAACTGTTTATTTTATAAAAAGAATAATGAAACTTAAAAAGCTTTTTATATAACTTAGGCTATAACCAAAATATGTAAAATATTTAATATTTAAGTGTTAAGAACTCTCTTCTCCTATCTATTTCAAAAAAATAATTGCAATTTGTCATATTAAAAAATGTAGATAATTTACAAGAAAAAGATTTTCATGATAACTCTACTAGTAAGGATGCTTATATATGAAAATTAAGAAAAAAAATTGTAATCAGGCCTCTTCCTATAAGATAATTCAAATGAAACCAATTTTTGATTAGGCATCTCCTCAAGCTTCTCCTCACTTATTCTTTTTCTTTTTCTTTTCATATTTGGATTGCTTTGCAATCCTATATATATATTTTTTTATTTTTTTTATTTTTTATTTTTTTCAAGTGAGGATTACTATATTTGGATAGCCTGTTAATGATTTTGAACTTCACTATCCTTAACTTATATTTAAAGACTTAACACATTTTTAACTTAATGAATATGTGTTTAGCAAAAATAATTTTCATAAATTTTCAATTCTATCTTCTCAAGTAAACATCTAGATTTCTTAATACTTTCAAAAATACAACATTTTTTTTTTAATTTAGATATTTGAATCAAAATTTTTACACTCCTTTATTAAATAATTGCAATTTTAGAATTATACCTTGTTATATAAAAATACTTTTATAAATTTATTATAATATTCATGAAAACAAGAGCATATATATCTTAAATTAACTTTTCTTCCATAGGTTATGTTATTAATTTTGAAAATATTGTTTACTAAGGACAAGTAAAGTTTAAATTTAAGTTCTTTTCCCTCCCACAAACTTAGCTCTTTTAATAAGGTTTAAACATTTTGAAATTTGAAATTTTAAACTAAGTATAAAGTAAAAGGTACAACAATTAAAGTATTTAAAAACAGTAGAGTAATACAGGTATAAGCAATAATATAAAAGAGTAGTAAAGTAAATAACATAAAGAAAACTAACACTCTTTTACATTATAAACATTTAAAAACAACAGGAGCATAAATAGGATTAAATTCTAAGCATTCTGACAACATAAAAAACAGAGTTACTACAGTGTACTCATACAGTGCAATAGTACTTAAAAGGTAAAAAAACACATAACAGGTACGTAAGCAAAGCAAAGCAAAAATAATGTCTATATATCCTCAATTTCCTCCTCATAGTCAGAAGAATCATCAGGAATAGGACTTCTGGGGTTAATCCATGGGGTGAATTTAGGACAAGTAGGAAATTTGATATTCTTATCACCCTTCAAGAATTTTACAAGCGCATCATTATATTCCCCATCATAGTCACTCTTCCTCTGTATATACTCGGACACATGATCAATCTTATTATCAATCTCATCTACTCTACATTTCATCAAGAATATATCACTTTGATGCTCCAAGTATCTCTGACAAACAGTATTCCACGCATCTGGTGGAGGCTCAGATGTAGAAGTGGAAGGTCCAGGAGCAGAAGTAGAGGGCATAGAAGAAGTATATGTTATAGATCCTTGACTTTTTGTCTTTCCATAAGTATCCACATGGGATTTTCCAATTGGCTTCAGTGGCTTAAGGATCTCTTCAGAATGAGAGTAATTAATACAAACGTTCTTGCAAATCGAGAAAATGAGAGCCGGGAAGCCTAAACCAGAAATAACACTTCCTCTAGCGAAAGTGTTGATCACATCATAATATAATGGCTCCCACATCTATAGGCTTCATTTCTTGAATGCAATAATTTAGAATAGATCATTCTTTCGTCACTTCACTCAGGTGATTTGATGGAAGAATGCGAGTAGGAATAAAGTAATGCCAGGCTTTAGAAGTAGCATTAAGCATAAAAGAGGAAAAATTTACCTATTTATTGTTTCGGCTTTTCCAAGATCCTCTTCCATCAGTCAGGTAGACTAAAGTTTCATCAAGCTCTCCTTCAGAAGGAGTAAAAACATCATAGAAGCAGTCTATAGCAGGAGGGAGGCCATAAAACATGTTGATGACTTCAGGAGTGAACTCAACTCCCATCCCCCTAACAAAAACTTCATTATCGACTGTTTATGAAAGATTTGCATAGAATTCCCGAACTACAGAAATAACAGCCACAATAGAAAATAACAAAACTGCTCCCACTGTCGAGCAACAATAATATTTTTGATTGAGCCGCCGGGACGATAAAAACTTCATTCTGCTATGAATTTGCGAGTCAACGCGAATTCATTGTAGCACACTTTAGCACTTGCGCTAACAAACTTCGACTGATCAAATTCGCTCCGCTCTTTTCCTCGCTTTGATTTTGGTGTCATTCTATAATTTTGAAAATAATTCCAAATAATTTATAAAATCCATAACATGGCACAAAATCTAAGCTTAAAACACTAAATTAAGCTTAGATCCATGGATGTTACACTTAAAAATCAAAATTTTCTTTCAAATTTTATGCACTATTCATATGTAGAGAAATCCATCATGAAAACTCAAAATAACTATGCCAAAATGTAGATCTAACCTTGAGAAGTTAAAATCTGGTGTTTTTAAGCTCTGAAACATAACGAATCAAGCACAAAATGGAACCCTAGGACTAGTTTTCACATGTTTCGGGGAAGAAGATGAAGCTTGGGCATGATAATGGAGATGGGTTCGGTTTTATGGCCGAAATATTGGTTCAGCTTAACCAGCGCCTAGGCATCGCCAAAAATTCCGAAAAATTCCGAAATTTTTACATTTTGTAATTTAGGTTTTCTAACATCTGTAAACATAAAATTACATAATAAACTTCATCAATCGTCTTGCAAAAAATATTGAAGTCCAAAATAGATTCCAAATTTGAGATATATTCCAAACATAATTTGATACATTCCAAACTCAAATTTTACTTCATTCTATTTCAGATCTTCAAGATAAGGTTCAAAATATACAGAAAATACACATAAACAACTTCTCACATCTCACAACAATATATAACAATCACACTATTCACTTACATAAAACATCAAGCAAATTACTTAACACATAACTATTACAATCAATCTGTCCACATAAATTCACCCTAAATTAAAGGATTCACATCAAAACCTGCGTTAGTTTCACAAGTTAATTCACTACGAATAAAGGAGTGGAAGAAAGGGACACAAGGAAATGCCAAGGTCGTCTTTTCATTAATCCATTTGTTCTTAGCAGACATGGTTACCTGATAGTCTTCAAATGCAGCTAAATGATCAGATTGTACTTCATTTACCATTCCATTTGCTCATATTGATGGTACATGTCATGCAACATTTCTCCAATATGCACCAATTCCCCTTCAATCTTCTCATGTTGACCAAATATCTTCTCCAACATCATGGCTAAGTAGCCATTAAAGTATATTTGTGAATCCTTATGCACAAACATGGCTTTCCCTCCATTCTCTATATTACGTCTCTCTATGGAAGTAATAAAATCTCTTTTCTCTCTCAAAAGTATAGTTTTAGGTCAGAAAATTGATGGCTTGACGTTTTAGGACGAAGAAGTAGTTATTTATAGGGATTTGAGTGGGTAAAAACTGCAATTAGGTGGTTTTTTCACGATACAGAACTGTGGCTCCTAAGCGCCAATTTTGGCGCTTAGGCGCCTGAATTTCGGATGTCTGGCGCTTAGGTGCAGTTCTGGTGCCTAGGCGCCAGAATCCTGATATCACAAGTTTGCCCTTCGTCAAAATTTCATAATTTTCATCCCAAGTTAGGGTTTGAAAATGTGGATCAAAAGATATGTAACTAAGTGAAGTCACATATAAAGCACTCTCACAATATCAAAACAAATCAAACTTTGGGTTGCTTCCCACAAAGCTCTTGGTTTAATGTCATCAGCCCGACATAACCAATTGTTTACTCCAAATGGGTTAAATACAGCACATCCTTAAAAGATGGCAAACTTCCTCTAATATAGGGATTCAATCATTGTCCATTTACTTTAATTACAGAATTTGTTTTTCTGATCTATTATATCCACAGCTCCATAAGGATAAACTTTCTTAATAATAAAAAGCCCTATCCATTTGGATCTCAATTTTCCTAGAACAATTTAAACTTGGAATTGTACAATAAAACTTCTTGTCCAGGCTCAAAAGTCTTTCTTAATATTATTTTATCATGCAGCTTCTTCATTTTCTTTTTATAGATTCGATCACTTTCATATGAATCATTTCTATTTTCTTCATGTTCATTCAATTGCAATAATTGTTTATCTCTAGCATGACTTAAATTATAATTAAATTCTTTAATCGTACAATAAGCTTTATGCTCCAACTCAACAAGTAAAAGATAAGACTTTCCATATATGAGTCTATATGGTGGCATCCCAATAAAAGTTTTATAAGCAGTCCTATAAGCCCATAAAGCATCATCGAGTCTATCATCCTAATTAGTTTGTTTTGGGTTAACTATTTTCTTTAAAATTCTTTTGATCCCTCGATTTGAAACTTCAGCTAATGCACTAGTTTGGGGATGATAAGCTGTTGAAATTCTATGTTTAATCCCAAATTTACTCAGTAGTCTCTGAATCATAAAATTCTTGAAGTGACTTCCCCCATTAGTGATAATTATTTGTGGCATTCCGAATCTAGTAAAAATATTTTCAGTTAAAAATTTTTCAACACTTTTGGCATCACAATGAGGGAAAGCTTTAGCTTCAATCCATTTTGAAACATAATCAATAGCCAGTAATATGTAAATTTTTTCTGAAGAAGGCACAATTTTTCCCATGAAATATAAACCCCAGACATAAAAAATTTTCACTTCCAAATTAAAATTTAGAGGCATTTCATCTCTGATAGAAATATTGCATATACGTTGGCATTGATCACAGGACTTAACAAAACTGTTAACATCCTTAAATAATGTAGGCCAATAAAATCCAGATTGTAAAATATTAGAAGAAGTTTTATCAATTCCGAAATGCTCGCCAAATTCAGAGTTGTGGCATTTTTGAATAATCTCATATGTTTCTTCATAAGGAACACATCTTCATATAATAGAATCCTTACAGTGTTTAAACAGAAAGGGGTTATCCTAAAAATAAAATTTCACATAATGTAAGAATTTCTTTTTCTATTGGTGATCTAAACGATATGAAATAATGTTATTAGCTAAATAATTAACTATATCAGGATACCATGGGATTAATCCATCATAAACAGTATAAAGTTGTTCATCAGGAAAAACATTCATTTATTTCTTCTTTGTCATTCATTTTCTTATAATTTTCAATTCTTGATAGATGATCGGCGATTTGATTATTAGATCCTTTTCTATCAACTATTTGAAAGTCAGATTCTTGCGAAAGGAGGATCCATCTAATCAATCTAGGTTTAGCATCTTTTTTGGTCATCAAATTTTTAATAGTAGAATGATCTGTATGCACTATTGATACACCTAAAATATATAATGTTTTTATGCACATTTTTATACCTATTTCTGATGATATTGCACATTAATGGAAGGTATTTTGTGTTTTTCTTGCAGGTATGATGAAAATGAGTGATTATGATGAAAGGAGCAAAATTGGATTAAATTTGGAGCAAAAAAATGAAAAAAATGAAAAATTGGACACTGGCGGCTAAGCGCCGCCTCGTCGGTGCTTAGGCGCCACAGTTATAAAAATCAAATTTAATCAAATTTTATACCATTTCCAAGGGGTGTTTGAGGAAACTTTTGATGGTAACCTCCTTAACTTCCTTTTGGCGGCAGAAGTGATCTAAGGGATGCAAGGATTGGTGGATACATTGAATCAGGACACAATTTGAAGAGACACCAAGGCACCTTTTGGATTATTATTAAAATTATGTCATGTAATTTGCATGAGAGTCTTTAATAAGGAGGGTTTTTAAGATGGAGAGTCTTTTTAGAGTTATTATAGAGTTGAGAGAGTGTGTGAGGGAGAGAAATCAGTAGGAGTAGGAGTAGAGAGTAAGAAAGGAGAAAGGGGTTGGAGTGAACTATTCTTCTCACCAATTCTCTTCCTTCCTTTTGTTTAGCTTTTATTGAAGTCTGAAGTATGTTTCTGAGTCATCAGAGTTGGGTGACTCACTTTGAGGAGTGTTTTAGTGGAAAGTTAAGTTTCAAAGAAACTTCCAGAGTTTTGTGTAGAGGATTTTCATATAAGTGTTTACTTCTGTTTTTATATTTGGTTTTTAATTAAAACTTTTAGTGTTTTCATTATGATTTCTATTTTCAAATTAATGTGTGCTTGTGTTTTCTCTATGAGTTCTGAGTAGTTTTCTTTATCTTTTTCTTTCTTAATTGAAGAATTAATTAAATTATGTAGGATTGTTGTGGAATGTATAAGTGTTTAAAGTTGGAATAAGTTGTGAAGATTTAATTCCATGAACTTAATTTACTTCTTAAATTGGCCAGTTAAGATGTTAAAATTTGTTGTGAGATTATGTAAGATCCAATGCAATATTCTCTCAAACAACAATTGGTAAAAACATATGCAATTATATGGGTGAGAATTGTAGTCCATATAATTGAATGCAAATATATTAGGAGATATGTTTTTAATGGGTAGTAAAATTAAAGGACTTTAGAGTGAAGGCGAATGACCCCTAATTTGGTTTGATATTTTAAATTTTGTTATGAGAAGTTAGCCCCCAGGTGGAGGGAATCGAGGGAACTCTAGAGTGAGAGCTGGTATCTTCCCTGCCTAACCATTTTCAAATTTTTAAAATTTCAAATTTACCAATGTTCTTTATAGAACCAAGTAAGGGTAAAGAATAAATTTACTCCTATTTGTCACAACACATTTAAATACTTCCATAACAATACTTTCATAATTATTACTTCTTTATAAGAGAAAGAAAAAGATATTTTATTTCCTAGTGTTTTATATCATGTTTTAAAGTTCTGATAATTTTCATTTCCTGCTTAGCTTTTTATCAAAAATACCAAAACCAAATTTCAAACTTTACAAATCAAAACATCCTTTCAAAATTCATTTAAATAGTAAAAATATAATTTTTTTATTTCTTTAAAAAGTTTTTACATTTCCTCATGGGTTCGATATCTCAGGGCTTAATCAGAAAGTCCTATATTACTTGATAAACAATACGTATACTTGTGTAATATCCCATATTATAAAATCATAATTTTCATATCTAAATCATAAGCACATATATTTGTCGGGGATCAACTATACTTTTATTCCCAAGTAAATATGATCAAAATTTGTCAAAAGCATATACTATAGCCAATAAATCTTTTTTAGTAGTAGTGTAATTAATTTGAGCTTCATTAAGAGTTTTACTGGCATAATATATAACCTTAAACATCTTATCATATCTTCGTCCTAAAGCTGCTCCTATAGCATAATCACTTGCATCGCACAATAATTCAAATGGCTTTTTCCAATTAAGTGCAACTATGATTGGCGTTGTGATTAAGTTTTCTTTTAATAGATTAAAAGCATTTAGGAAATTTTCATCAAATTCAAATTTTATATCTTTTTTCTAAAAGATGGAAGAAAGGTTTAGTAATCTTGAAAAATCTTTAATATATCTTCTATAAAATCCAACATGTCCAAGAAAACTTCTTATACCCGTTATAGAAGTTGGGGGTTGTAATCCAGCAATAATTTGGATTTTTTCTTGATCAACCTCTATTCCATTTTTAGAAATTTTATGACCCAGTACAATTCCTTCTGTGACCATAAATTGACACTTCTCCTAATTCAGAACTAAATTTATTTCTTGACAGCACTTTAACACTTTAGTAAAATTATGTAAGAAAGAATAAAAAAAAGTTCCAAAAATAGAGAAACCATCCATAAAATTTCAATTCCTTTTTCAATTAAGTAAGAAAAAATAGCCATCATACACCTTTGAAAGTAGCAGGTGCATTGCATAACCCAAAAAGCATTCTTCAAAAAGCAAATGTTTCATAAGGGCTTGCAAACGTAATCATTTTTTGATCCTCAGGAGTTATAGGTATTTGATGATAACCAGAATATCCATCCAAAAAAGCAAAAATATTAATGTCCTCCTAATCTATCCAGCATTTGATCTAAGAAAGGATGAAGAAAATGTTCTTTTCTGGTGGCAGCATTTAGTTTTCTATAATCAATATAGATTAGCTAACCAGTCACTTGTCTTGTTGGAATTAATTCATTATTTTCATTTTCAACAATAGTCACTCCACTTTTCTTTGGAATGCAATGAATGGGACTAACCTAAGGACTATCAGATATTGGATAAATAATTCCAGCATCTAACCATTTTAACATTTATTTTTTAACAACATCTTTCATAACTGGGTTTAATCTCCTTTGAGGTTTAATACTAGCTTTACTTTCATCTTCCAATAATATTCTGTGCATACATATTGATGGGCTAATTCCTTTAATATCTGCTATTTTCCATCCAAAAGCTTTTTTATACACTTTTAACACTTCAATCAATTTCATCTCTTGTTCTGTAGTTAATTCAGAAGATATAATAACATGTAAAGTTAATGAATTCCCTAAAAGGCATACTTTAAATGAGAAGGTAATTCATTCAATTCCAATTTAGGAGCCTTTTCAATTGATGGTTTGAATTCATTACTTTCAGTTGTATCTAATATTTCCCAATTTTCATTAATATAATCAATATCTTTTATATCCTCTTCAGAATCATTTTCATCACTTAAATCTTCAGGGTCTAAAAATTGTTCTTCTTTAGAAAATATCTGACATTTTTCTTGATAATGTTGTGCTATGATGTAGTCAAACATATCCATTTTATAACACTTGTCTTTTTTAGGATACCTCATTGATTTAAGAACATTAAATGTTACTTCTTGATCATTAACTCTCATGGTTAACTCCTCTTTTTGTACATCTATCATCACACGTCCAGTAGCAAGAAAAGATCTTCCTAAAATAATAGGAATCTCTTCATCTTCTTCCGTATCTGGAATTATAAAATCTACAGGGAAAATGAATTTATCCACCTTTACCAATACTTATTCTATCATTCCTCTCGGGTGAGTAGTAGATAGATTTGATAATTGTAAGGTTACAATTGTAGGAGATATTTCTCCTAAATCAAACCTCTTAAAGATGGATAAAGGCATTAGGTTAATACTTGCTCCAACATTGCTTAAGGCTTTTTCAAGAAATCTATCTTTTATAGCATAAGGTATAGTAAAACTTCTAGGATCTTTAAGCTTTTGAGGTAGCTTTTTCTAAAAAATTGCACTACATTTTTCACTTAGTGCAACAGTTTCAAAAGCTTTAAATTTTCTTTTCTTATTAAGAATATCTTTCATAAATTTAGTATATTTAGGCATTTGTTCCAAAGCTTCAACAAATGGGATATTACTGATAAGCTTTTTAAATACCTCAAAAAATTTAGAAATTTGTTAATCCAATTTTTGTTGTTTCAGTCATTGTGGAAATGGGAGTGGAGGTATTTCAAATTCATCTTGAGATAAAAATTGTTTTTTTTCTTCATGGATTATTTCCTTAGGTTGCTCAACTTCTATCACTTCAGTATCTTGTTTAATTTTATTTTCCTTTCCATCCCTTAATTCTTTTCCACTTCTAAGTAATACAGCTTTAATTTTCTCTTGGTTTTTTCCATTTTCTCTTAGATTTACTTCAACAGTACTTGGAAGTGTGCAATTTGCCCCATTTGATTATCGATATTTATTATCGCAGCATTTTGTCTTTGTAACTAACTACCAATTCGTAAAATTAATTCTTCTATAGAAAATTTCTTTTCCTTAAATTGTTGGTTATTAAAACTAGGAGGATAAGAAGGTCGATAGTTAGAATTATCTTGATTATTCTAATTTCTAATTTGGTTAGGTTGGTTATTACCCCATTGTGGATTTGCATTATTTCAATTTAAGTTAGGGAGATTTTTCCAACCTGGATTATAGTAATTGGAATATGGGTTATTAGTTTTGCTAGCGATAGCTTGTAATGTTTCTAAGGTTTGAGATTCATCAGTACTTCCAGAATTGTCATTACTTAAATGAGATAATTGAGACAAATTATTCAATTTCTGAGATATTGCAGCCACTTGAGATACTAAAATAGAATTGGCTTCATTTTCCTGAATACCAGCCACTCTTTTAGTATTTACTCTATCAGAAGGCCATTGAAAATTATCAGTTAGCATTTCTTTTATTAAAGCATAAGCTTCATCAAATGACTTAGCCATTAAGGAACCACCAGCAGCAGCATCTACAATAGATCTAAGAGAACCTATTAATAAATTTTAAAAATTTTGTATAATTAACCAGTCTAGTAAAGCATGATGTGGGCACTTTCTAAGAAGTTCTTTAAATCATTCTTATGCTTCATAAATAGTTTCTCTTTCAAAATGAGTAAATGAGGTTATATCATTTCTATGTTTTGCAGTTTTAGATGGCGGAAAATACTTAGTTAGAAATTTTTCAGTCATTTCTCCCCAAGTGTTAATAGATCCTGTTGCTAATGAATTTAGCCACATCTTAGCCTTATTCTTGAAAGAAAAAGGAAAAAGTCCAAGCCTAATAGCATCATCAGAAACATTATCATACTTGAAAGTAGCACAAAGTTATAGAAAACTAGCAAAGTGTAAATTAGGATCTTCAGTAGGAGATCCTCCAAATTGATTATTTTGGACCATTTATACGATTAAAAGTTTAAGTTCAAATGAATTTGCTACTATAGCAGGGATTTGAATGCTTAAATGAATTTCATCAGCTGTAGGGTTAGCATATTCTCTTAAGGGTCTTTGTAAATTTTGATGATCATTTTCTGCATTATTTTGTTCCATATTATTTTGAGGTATATTAGCCATTTCATGCAAACTATGAATTCGTTTTTCTTTTATAATTTTTCTTAGAGTGAATTCTAATTTAGAATAATAGGGTATTAATCCTTCAGATCCTGAACTTCGCATAAAGAGAATTAGAATATATATATATATATATATATATATATATATATATATATATATATATATATATATATGTATATATAATTAATAATAAAACAAAAATATACTTTAAAATATATATTATAAAAAAATTTATCTTTCTTTTTTAATTATTTTGTTTAGTGCAGTTCCCGGCAACGGCACCAAAAACTTGACCCAACCGCAATTACACAAGTAAAAATAGCTTATAAAATTATGAACAAACTTGACCCCAAATCTGAATAAGCGGCTAATTTATGATAATTAATGATTAAAGTTCTTATAAACAAATATAAATCGTGCACTAGGGGTACTACACATGTATACATATCGTTTCAAGTAATATAGGGCTTTCTTTTTAAAAACCCCAGATATCGATCCCACGGGAAAGCTAAGTGAAAAAATTAATTAAGAAAGAAAGAAGAAAATCTATTTAAAAACTAACCAACTAAAAAGTAATAATATGCAAGTTAGTAAAGTAATAATTGTAAATAAGATCGTAATTTAAATGCTTTAACAAAACAAACAAAGATTCTTTCCGCATACGAAATATTCCATAATTAGTAAACATATAAATTAGTTTGAGAACTTTGAGAATGAGGTATTGTGACAAATAGGAGCATATATATTTTTTATCCTCTGGTTAAGTGTATAAAGAAAATTGGCTAGTTTTATAAGATTGGATCAACATGTATTGTTAGTAGTAAGGGACGAATTTCTAGGCTCTCACTTCTAGATTCCCCCCCAAGGGTGCCCATGTTCGTTCCTACTAGTGACCCGTCACCTCCTCTTAAACTAAATTGATAGAATTTATCCTATCACTCTAAAATCATATTCAATTCTATGCCCTTCAAAGATTGTCTCCCTATCTATTTGCACCTCCCCCTTCAAGGATTTACCATCTAACTTTCCAAGGGAAATGTGATACTTACAAGTTAAGAACTCTTAGCCCACAGTCAGATCATAAAAATTCTCCACAGATTTTAACATTACAAGTGATCAAGCTGTAGTGTAAATGAAGATCAGGTAAAGTATCATCACAAATTATGGATGAAGAAAAATAAGTTCTCAAAACTAAATTAAATCCTTATCTAAATCATTTCATATTCGTAGGGAGAAAGAGAAGAAGACTACTCAGAAAGCATAGGATTCACACCACAAACCATATTTATATATTTAAAATTCAAAGCAAAAAACTTAAGAACCAAATTATAAATACTTATCTAGAATGATATCCAAGCAATCCTTTGATATTTCTCTGACTCCGACTGACTTTTACAAGTGTCCAACTCCAGCAATCACACTAAAAACACACTGAACTCTCACTAAAATAAAGTAAATAACACTACACACTCTTTAACTAAATGAGAATAAACACCTCTTTCACTCTTATAACACTTACACACTCCAAACAAGCACACCTATTGCTGTAGAATCGTCCTCTATTTATAGAGTTTTGAAAATGACCAGGGGTTGCTTCAGGCATTTCTTCAAAATTCGTACAAATTTGTTGAATCTTCTTGAAAGTAACTGTGGTGCCTAAACGCCAATCTCCTGCACTAATGGACGCATACCTTCAGATTTTGAGTCACGTCTCTTCTTTGAATAGCTGATTCCTGTGTCTATATTCATTGTATCTTGTTTATAACATATGAGAATTTGCCTAGAGACTTCTAGATTACTTCTGAGTCATCAATAACCGTCACAAAACCGTTCAAGAATTCTCTAGATTTCCCTGCTGAGTTCGGCGCCTGGGCGCCAGAGTCAGCCCTTTTTTTCTTCTCTTCACTTGACTTATTTTTACTCCTTTTAGTCCTTTTTTACTCTTTTTTCTTCATTAACTCATTTTCTTGTACATGCATCCAAAAACATAAGAAATACATTTCATTAAAGCGTAATATCTTTAAAATATTAGTTAAAATGATATAAAAATTTAGGTAATTTTAAGGTGGATCAATTCCCTCTCCTCTTCTTTTCACTCTATTTCTACTATGCTGGAAGGATTCTCTGATTATTATGCTAATATGTTTCCTTTGGTAAAGTTTTACTATTTTTACTCATTTGATAGATTTTTTTATTCGTGGAAAGGATGGACTGGCTTTGGTTTTTCAAAATTGCTGGAATGATGGACTAGTTGCTTTGGGATTACTTGCTATTCTTTGGAGGACTCTTTCTCTGCTACTTTTTTGGAGGCTCTATTGTTTCTGTGTTCATACTGTTGACCTCATTTTTGGTGAGGTCTTTTTCTTTCCTCTTAGTGTTTATGATCTAGCCATAGGACTTCTCCTTAACTATCCTAGAAGACTAGAAATGGAACCCACCATTTAGAAATTAAAACTAAATCTTGGTTCTCTTTGGAATCTTACATAGATGGTCATCAACCTCCAAATCACTTGGAAAGTTAGGACCAATGTGTGGAAAGAAAAAGATGAATTCCTATAGAATGTTCAAGCCTTAGGATAGCCCTGGGTAGCCTAGTCTTGGTGAGGTCTGGTTTGCACACACTGCACTCTCACACCCATCCTAAACCCTAAACCATCCCTACCTAATCTTGACTCCTGGTTCATTAGAGAACTCATGTGGCTAAGTCCAAACCCCTAACCCTTAGCTAAGAGGGTTAGGAACAACCTATGAGATGTTCAAACTGGACATTTCTTGGTTCATGGCTCACTCTAATCTTTTCCACCCTCCCAACCACAATCAAATTTTATTTTGCCAAAATCCCTGGTTTTGACATTGGGTCCTTAAGCCTACCTAAAATTACCTAAAATGCCCCTACAACCACCAAACTCTCCAAAATTTTCCAAAAATTACCCAAAATTCCCAAAATTCCTACAAATCAGTTTAAAACAACTCCCACCTATTAAATCCACCAAAATACCTCAATACCATCTAAATAACCTCTAAATACCCTAAATACCCTTTTGGCCCAAAAATCCAAAAATTCCAAAAAATCCGAAAAAATTCCAAAAAATCCCAAATATTCCCAATTTCATTTTATTCAACTACACTATAAGCCAATTCTGCCAAAATAACCCAATTTTATCAAAATCCTCAATTTGACCCATTTTTAACCTAAATGCACCCAATGTCAAACCAAACCAACCCATTTGACCTCAATTTTGCCTAATTTTAATTCTAAACCTTAATTCAACATCCCCAATACCAAGTAAACCAAATACAAGTCCAAATTGATTCACATTTGAGTTCAATTTCATTTGAAATCCAAATCCCTAAATTTGCTTAATTAACCCAAAATCCCCTAATTAACCTAATGTCAACCTTTTCCCTCCCAAATTTCAATCCTAAACCTTCCATGGCACTCACATGAAACCCATGAAACATTTAATTTTCCTAATTTGAGCTTAAATCTAACCTAAATCCATTTGAAATCCAATGTTATCCCATTTTAACCCAAATTGATTTCATGCCCCAAATCTACCAAATTAATTGGCCTAATCCTAAAATTTCCTCCCAATTGATGTTGGGAACTCTTCAATACATTCCCCTAAACCCTTTGAAACTTCCAATTGGATCTAAACCTCACCTTAACCCAACGTGGACCCAACTTGATCTAACCTTGCCCAAATTAACCAAAATCCCAAAACCCATTAAATTGACCTTTCAAATGAACTCAAAACCAAATTAAACCTTGGAGCCTCTCTGCCCTCCACCTAAGCAAAAGAATCCACCAACCAATTGAGCCCTGACTCAGCCCTATGGCTCTGGCCATATAATCCACACCTCTTGGCCATGAGAGAGGTGTTGAAAAATTTTCTCACAAAACCTCCCCAAATCACTCCCAGAGCTTCTCCCAGCCTAGAGAAGAAGAACCCCACTGTTTTCCTGCCCTAATCCCCACTGGCTGAGCTCAATTTTTTTAGTTTAATCTCAGGAAAAAAAATAGGACAACCCTTGAAACTTCACCAAACTTCAATTAACTTCTCCCACACCTTCACCAGAGGTTGAGAGGAAGTTCCCCAGTGAAAGCCCCCTCACCAGACCAGCCATTTGCTCCATAGGTGAAAACACCAAATCGGGTTTCACCACTTTCATACCAAGGCATTTCACCAGCGCTCGAGACTCAATCAGTAGCCTACTGGGACTCCGACTAACGTGCCGAGCACCTCTGATCGAAGCTTCACTTCTCAGAGCAAAGGTATTAAGCTCTTCTTCTTCCCGAGCTTTCATTGATTCTCCATTTTGTTCTGCTTGATTTCAATGTGCATTAGCCGTATAGATGTGTAGCTCTAGTCTAGACGAGCATGTAGGAAGGAACCGCACTTGATTTGGTCAAGTATCGAGTGAGACATCAGGGCTAGAAGTTGGACGGTTCTTGGCTCACACCAGTTGGGACGATGACCAACGACCGTCTGATCACGCGTGTATCAGATGGATGGCGGAGATCAAGATGGATGGGGCAATGGGACGAGACCACGGAGCTGTGTGGCACTGAGGTGGATGGTTGTGCAGAATCAGGAGAGGACGCGTGGAGCTTCGGAGCTGACGTAGGTTGCCGTGGCGCCACATCACTTAAGTAGGAAAATCCCCTTTTTCCTATTTATTTAATTTACCAAAACATTAAAAATGTATATCTTTGTGTAGAAAAATCACAAAATTAAAAGAAAAATATCCTCTTGCTCAGTGAACAGAGGAGAATAATATGAAAAAAAATCAAGTTATTTGGTTGAGTATTTAATTTTTAATGATTTTATACTGATCTGAGTATTTTAATTCTCCACTCATATACACAATTCACCATGACATGAGACCATAGGGCTTTTGTAGCCTCTGATCTTGGGGACATTCACTAAATTTTCCAAGGTCGGAGGCCATATCCATCACAAGTTATATATTTTCCTAGTTTTTTATACCTCTTTTGGTATTTTAATTCCAGTAATTAGTATAGTGTTTGAAAAATTCTAGGAAAATTAGGATAGGTTCCCTATGACCAGAAGAACTTGGGATAACTATGGCATGGATTAAAATATTATAAATAATCCTAATGGTTCACTTGACCCAAAATTAACATTGAATTAATTAAGGCAAATTAAAAATCAAAATAACTTGAAATCAATTCTCCACTGATCTTTATGGTCAGAGGAAGCCCATAAAAAGTTTGAAATTAATTGAGAATGGTTTAACGCATTAAATGGATTTTTTAAGTAACACAGCCAAACTTAAACTTAAAACATTCATAAAACTTAAAATGTATTTCAAAAATTCACCAAATTGATTTTGAGGACCCTCTGATATCAGAGGAGTCTAAGAAAATTAAAATTGATTTTTTTCCAAAAAATTTCATTTTTAACCTAATTTTTAATATTTTAATATTTAAAAAATTATGAAAATCACAAAAATATTAAAATTGATAAAAATGTCATAATTGGTCTCGTAATCCCCTAGGAAACAATCAAATACTTTTCTCAAGTCCCAAAATAAAGATATTGAATTTTAAAGGCTTAAGGAAATTTTTAATATTAAAAATGGATTTTTCAACCTTATTCACTAAACTAATTCTAAAAATTTAAAGAAAAATGAGAAAAATATAAAATTTATTTCTCTGAGCTCCTTGGGGTTAGAGAGACTTAAGAAAAATATAAAACCCATTTTTGCACTCTAATTTTATTTTATAATTAATTAATACCTAAAAACTTAAAATAATTATAATAAATAAAATAAAATTCAAAAACTCACCAAAATTGGTCCAAGTGATCCTCTGGTAAATAAGAACCTCCCATAATTTTCCTAAGGACAGAAACTTCTCTTGATCATGTTATGAGATTTTAATTGATAATTACTATTTTCACTACAATAATTATATAAATTAAATTAAAAAACAGAAAAATCACATTTTCTCCTCTAATGTCTTAATTAACATGTGGGTGAGGTGACACAAAAATTTCAAGTTCTTTTGAGCCTAATTTGATGAATTATGAGATGAATATGCTTAAGAGGGTATTAAGGTAATTAAAAGGTTTTAAACTTAATTAATCTTTAGGCTTAACCAAATGGAAAGGGAGAATCTTTGATCCTAACATTATTTTGGATGATTGAAACATAGGGAATTTAAGTGGTAGAAACTCATTAAACCACCTTAAACATTAAAGAAGAAACATTAATTAAATCACATAAAATTTGGAAGATTAATTAAAGCTTGGATTATTAAGATTAAGAGTGTAATACAAGAGGATTCTCATTCTTTAAATTGAACCCCTAATCAATAATTTGATCAAATATTATTTACACATCAATTAATGAAACTCTAAAAAGATGATTGAAATTTAAGAAAGGAACAATTTTGGAAAATTCTTATGATTAAACTAACGACATTAAAGGAAATTAATTTGAAATTGTCTAAAACTAAAATTAAAATAAATTCAAAATGTTATAGCTAAATGGGGATACTTTAAGACATTAAAACTAATCTAAAGTTGTTTGAAACTTAAATAAAATAAATTTAAAATATTAAAGTTAATCTGGTATAATTCATAAATTACATGATCATAATTAAAGAAAATTAAATCAGTTTAAAATATTCAAATGAACCTAAAAAAGTTAAGACCTTCTGAAATAATAAAACTTAACCGAATTAAACAACTTGAACACTATTCCAAACTTAAAATAATTAATCAAAATTTTATAACTAAGTCACTTTAAATCATCAACTCAAACTTTAAATTAAGGACGGTTAAATCTTTAATGAATTAATTTGCCCTTAAAGGCTTTCATTATCACAATTCTTAAATGAAGCATCAAATGAAATATCACCTTATTTACATAGATAATCAAACATCCTAATTCACTGAGCAAGAGTAGCCTGGGTGATTGATTCATCACAACAATGAAACTAACTGAACTCAAAATTAGTCCCTAAAATGTTTAGGAAGATGTTCAGAATTAAGTTCCGAGCACTTCTCTAACTTGATGGGATGTTTTAAAAGAACAGTGAGAATTCATTGCTCTTTGATGATGAAAACCATCCTTAAAAAAAACAAGAACCTAGACGTCATAGGATTTGACTAGCAATAGGATTAGGATTTTGGTAGACAACTAGAACTTTCCCTTAAGCTTTGCCTATGTATTTCTTGCAATTATACAAATGTCTTAACATGTGTTTCAAGTGCAGGTGAAAATTACAGGAGTGCCCACCAAGTACGTATTTATGTTTATTGCAATTTACATTTAGAAATTTATTAAATGTCTTACTTTCCTGTACTTATAAATGCATGAAAATGATTGAACCTGGCATGTTTAAACAACTTAAAATTTTATCACCAACAAAAATGAAACTGCAATTACAACTAAAATTAAGACGTCTCATTGGATGATCGGGAATCCTTAGGATGATGTAACTCACGTACTACTAACGAGATTTCCTACGGTCTAAATGAAAGTGTGGAACTCATTCAGTTGAGTTTAGGAAATTTAATTTTGACTAAGTGAATCCGATGAATATAGTGGTGCTGGGATGATAGAACCGTGGGATCTTAATCAGTTCTGGTTAATTAACTTTAAAATTTGTTTTAATTAAAACATTAAGCCATCTCAATATTCAAACTCTCTAAAACAAAACACTTCTCTCATCTCTTGATTGTCACCTTCTAAAACCAAACCTTTGCGATGATAAGGAGCTTAGAGCACAGTGGGCAGCACGGCCATCTTCGTCAGCAAAACTTGTGTCTACTTCAGCAAAACCTTTCTTAGAATTAAATAACCAAGCCATAGGATTTTAAGGTAGTCTGCCTAGTGCAACATAAATCCTCAACTTTCGTTAGGCATTTGCATAATCATATTATGCAAATTAAGCCCTAACCGGTCTTAGGACTTTGAGCTAGTCATTTGGTACGACATAAACCCTCACATCTTCGAGGCTATTTGTGTGATTATATCATACAAGCATAAGTCCTAATTAACAAAAATTGGTAGGATTAAAACATTGAATAAATACTCTTAAAT
This sequence comes from Papilionanthe hookeriana x Papilionanthe teres, assembly GCA_022702705.1. NCBI lineage: Eukaryota > Viridiplantae > Streptophyta > Magnoliopsida > Asparagales > Orchidaceae > Papilionanthe > Papilionanthe hookeriana x Papilionanthe teres. Next base: position 111,921,384 of record CM040430.1, on the reverse strand, counting down.
TGAAGCCAAACCATAGGATAGTTGGGAAGTCACCGAAGTTCACTTCGGGTCCGTGACATCCCCTACTTATCTTCCATTGGACTCTTAAAAAAATAAACTGTTCCAAATTTGAGCTATTCCCTATTGAAATTTCCAAAATCCAATTCATTTGATACCTCAAACTTTGAAATTCTTGAGAGCAAAAAGACTGATCATTATCGAGAGTTTTCTTAAATGATTCTTGTCATTTAAGATGTAATTAACTATAGGGGCTTGCCCTTATAAGGGAACTTTAAGAACCCAGGTAATATAAACCCTGCTTCATTCCTTTATATTAAGCAGGGGAACTTGTCGGCTTAAAAAATTGGTTCGCAGACCAAACGGATGTCACAAATCTTCTAGTTTATTTAATCGAGCCCCATCATCAAGCAGTGTGTCTATTCTCTGGGATAGATACACGGTTTGTCATGCGTTGCTCGTTTATAGAAACTGTTCAGGATGTGAGATCGGTTTGATTTCATATCTTAAAATTTTCAAACTAAAAATTATTTTTCCAAAATCAAATGCTACTTTTTAAATTATATATATATATATATATTGAAATGTTAGGAGCTATGTAGCTCTCTTCTTTTTTTTTTGATTCAAAAGAGTGAAGTTACAATAAAGAATTCCCAATGGGAACAACTCAACCCATTACAGCTCCACACCAAAAGAAGAAAAAAACTAACTAAGAGTAATAAAATAAAAAGGCCTATCCCAAAGTCTGCCCAAAAAAACCAAAAAAAACAACAAATCCAAGGGAATAGCACAGACATCAAAAACTGTAATCTACTAAGAACAGTTGCTGGGAGATAGCATAAGCAGAGGGCATTACTCCATAATTCTGAAGTGGGGAGTTTGATAAGAGTCAGCCTGGATTAGACATTGTAACTGGGAAGGTAGAGTAGAAGAGACCATTATCTCCTGTGATGAGAGGGCTCTTTTAGCAATCCAATTTGCAGGTCTGTTACCTTCCCTGAAAATAAAATTAAAATGCACTGTAAGATGGGGCAGCAAAGCTCTGATTTTATAAACCCAAGTAGAATGGTGCCAAGGAGGGGGAAGATCATTCTGAAAGTACTGTATTAAGGTAGATGAGTCTCCCTCCACAATGATAGAAGACCACTGAAATAGAGTAGCAATGTGAAGTGCCCAAAAAGCAGCAGCCAATTCAACTTCCAATGGATCAGCAACGATAGTTGGAGCTTGGAAAAAAGTAAGCCTTTCCTCCGTATGGTCCCTGAAAATCCCACCTATACCAGCATTCTGATTAGTGAAGGCTCCATCAGTATTGACTTTAATAAAAGGAGGGCTGGGAGCTTTCCAATAGATCTGAATGATTCTATGAAGAATAGGTCTATCAGTAGTCAAAGAAGACTGAATGATGTTTGGAAACTTTTTAACAGAAATTAACTTTGAGATAAAAGAGAGGCAATGGGTTACCACCCTTTCAGTCTTGCTAAGCAGCCCATCATACTTCACCCCATTTCTGTGCATCCAAATGAACCAAGCCACAATAAGTGGGATCTCCCCAACTTTAGCTTTCTGCCAGGATTTCCAGCAGGCAGTTAAATCCTGCCAATCTAACAATAACTGGTTAATGTTCAATTTTCTGAGCAGACCCGACCAAACCTCCTGAGAAAAGGAGCATTTAAAAAAGAGGTGTTTCAATGTTTCAGAATTTGCTCCACAGAGGAGGCATTTGGAAGGGCCTCTCAGGCCTTTGAGTTTTAGAATATCATCTGTTGGAACAAAACCATGGAAGATTCTCCAAATGAGGAAGGACATGGAAGGAGTAAGATATTTGTTCCAAATAGTTTTACCCCAGCTGACTTGATTCCAAGAGTTGATACTAAGGTAAATATGTTTGGTAATGCTATTACTCTTACCATTTAACCATCTGAGTTTATCCAGCTGATACCTATCAAAAGGGATTTGAGCCACCTGATCCACTGCAGAGTCAACTAGGAAGAGTTGCAGTTTAGGAATAGACCAATTCATGTTCTCCCAGCAGCTGCAGACAGGGAAGTAATCTTTATTAATATTAGGAAGTGGAACCAATATCTCCCTTTGACACCATTTATCATGCCAAAACAGAATGTCACCCTTGCCTAACTCCCAGTATATGAGGGATTCAGCTGTCTCTTTGTTGATGAGCATTTGTTTCCAGATTCTAGATATTCCTGTTTTGATTTGAGAGGATAAAGGATGGGTATTTCTGCAGTATTTACCTTTCATGAATTGAGCCCAGAGAGAATTTTGCTCCCTGAAATGGATCCATAACTTACAAAAATTGACTTGCTGTAGATGCTTCAAGCCTTTAAAGCCTAAACCACCAACTTCTTTAGGCAAGGCTACCCTTTGCCAGCTGGCCCAAGGAATTTGTTTTTTTGACCAGTCCAAAGGAATCTGTTAAAGATTCTCTCAATCTGAATTCTGGAGCTTTTCTTCAGGCAAGTCATTTGTAAAATATAAGAAGGAAATGAGGTTAACATGCTATTCAGAAGAGTTATTCTGCCACCAGATGAAAGGAAGGAATTGGACCAACTTGAGAGATGAGTGTTCAGCTTGCCAATGATCTCTTCAAATTGACTTTTTTTAGTTCTGCCTTTAATTAAGAGAATCCCCAAATATTTCATGGGAAGGCTGGTTTTGACAAAACCAGTGAAGACAGTAATCCAGTGGATAATATTAGGATGGATATTGTTGGGGAATAGCAATTAACATTTATTTTTGTTGAATTGAAGGCCAGAAATCTATTGAAAATTGTTGAGGCAGCTCATCACCTTTTTAACAGCTGCTTTAGAAGCCCGGGAAAATATCATTATATCATCAGCATATAATAGGTGAGAAATGATAATATCAGACCTATGGTGAAATTGAGCATAAGGATGGTTTGAGACTTGAGTTTCCAGCGACCTAGAGAGATAGTCCATAACAATAATAAAAATGGTGGGTGAAAGTGGATCTCCTTGTTTAAGCCCTCTAGTGGCTCGAAGTCTCCCCGAGCATTTACCATTAATGAGGATTGAATGGTTGTTATTCGAAGCCATCTCTTTATGAGTAAACGAAAGCGATAGAAAAACCTCTAGCATTAAGCACCTGAAGAATAAAGTTCCAATCAATAGTATCATATGCCTTTTTAATGTCAAGCTTGTAAATCAAGTTACCTCCCCTACAAGATCTATCCAAATCAAGCAAAAGTTCTTGAGCAAGGAGGGCATTATCAGCTATAGATCTGCCTTTTACAAAAGCCGATTGGTTAGAGTCGATAATATGAGCAAGGTGAGGTTGCAATCTGCCTACAATGATTTTACTGATAACCTTGCTGATAACAGTGGTTAGGCTGATTGGTTTATAGTGATTCCAGCACTTGCGGGCATTGATCTTGGGCACAAGTACAATAGTAGATGCATGGAAATATTGGGGAATATCCCTTCCAGAAAAGAAGCTTTGAATAGCAGTTGTTACCTCAGCTTTGCAAGTGTTCCAGGTTTTTTATAGAATTCAGCACTGTACCCATCAGACCCTGCTGTTTTAGAGCCGTCAATAGAATTAATTGTCACCCATATTTCCTCTTGTGAAGGAATATCAGCTAATTGGAGAGAGTGAGTGTAGTTATGTTCTTTGTTAAACGTGCTATCATCAATAGGAGTCTGTTGCCGGGCTTGTAAGTGAGAAGTTCTCGAAAATACTTGACAAGCATCATTAGCAATAGCAACTTCCTCATTCGAGTAGACTACCTTGATCATTTAATATGGAATGAATAGCATTACATTTCCTTTTGTACTTAATCCAAGCATGAAAAAATTTGGTGTTCCTATCTCCATCATTGAATTTGGAAATGGTAGCTTTTTGTCTTAGGAATTGGTCCTGCCAATCAATCTTGAGTAGCCACCATCTGGCAATACTTAGTTTCATCAGAGAGAGCAGCAACTTCCAGAGAAGATAGAGCCTTCTCAGCCTGTAAAATATTTTGAGTGATGTCACCAATAGACTCCCAACTCCAGTGGGAGTGAATAACATCCAATTTCAGTTGAAGATTCTGAAGTCTGATGAAAGGGTTAGAGTGGGGACAACCAGTCCACTACTTGGAGGTAAGTGATTGGAACTGAGGGTGGGAGGACCAGAAAGTCAAAAATCTAAAAGGGGGGGAAGTGGTTATGTTGGGGGGAGTAGTAATGGAAATAAGTAAGGGTCTGTGGTCAGACCCAGCAAAATTGAGGTGGGAAATGGTTGTATGAAGGACAGTTTGGTGCCATGAGTTGTTAGCCAGAAATATATCTAATCTCTCCCAAATCTTACCCCTCCTCCAAGTAAAAGGGTTCCCTTGAAACCCCAAATAAAAAAGGCTAGCTCTCTGGATGTTATCATTAAACTCAGTGAGTTTGGTAAGATTTGGTGGTCTGCAACCAGATTTTTCAACAGTAGAAGAAATATTGTTAAAGTCTCCACCCACAATCCAGCTGTGATTCTCCATAGAGCTGAGTAAATGGATTTCCTGCCAGAGTTCTCTTCTTGAAGTTTTAGTGCAGCCAGCATATACAAAAGTAGTAGCAAAAGTGATTCCATTAACAGTACAGTGTAAATGAACCAATTGAGGGTGGTCCACAATAACTTTGCAATGGAGTTCCTGCCTGCTAATAACCCAGATTTTATTATAGGAGTTAGTAAAAATAGAACAGCCAGCAAATCTGGAAAAGAGTTTGGATTTATTTTTGTGCACCATTGGTTCGAAGAGCACAATACCCCAAAGATGGTGTTTCTTAAAAATATGAAGTAGCCTTTTAAGGGATAAGGGGTGGGCCACACCCCTAATGTTCCAACATAAAAAATTAAACATCTAGTGGTTTAGGCTGGGGTAGGGAGTGAGCAGAAGCAGATCTTGATCTAGATCTAGTTCTACCACTTCTAGGGGGGTAGAGTTCAGTCCCCACCTTGGGTCAGTTTCTGCAGTTCAGACAACACCTTTTCTTCTTTCTTGTTTTTTGTTCCTGCCAGGTAGCTTCCATATTGTTCTGGGATTTTATTATTATATCTATGGAGGGTATATATATATATATATATATATATATATTATATATATATATATATATATATATATATATATATATATATATATAAATTAAACTTAAAATTTAAAATTCACCGACAACTTCTATAGGCAACCCTTTTTTAAAATACAACACTTAACCTAAAAATATGCCGAAAGTTTCTGGCAACTCCGCTGGGGATAGTTCTTCTCTCCATTTTGATCAGATGGTTTTTCATTAATAAATCGGTAGTGAATCCATGCCCCTTTATGGATCAAACTATCATTCTTTCCATTGACATACCACATCCATTTCTGTCATGAACGGGTATAGTCAACTCTCTTGGATTTTGGAGCCACTGTTCTAGAATCATTCTACCTCTTAGAGGTGGGGTGGACCCCAAATAGGTGTTAGCTTAGGAGCAGTCCCTCAGGTTGAGAAGTCTGGCGAGACTTCCTCTTCCTTTCCAATTCTGGCTTAGATCCCTTACCTTTTTTATATCCTTCCTCCTTTAATTGTTTCGTTCCTAATAAAAGAACCTTCTTATAAGTGAACCATTTTTAAAACCACAAGTACACGAATAAGACAAAATCTGAAATACCTTATTAATAAAACTAAGAAAATGAAAAGATAAATGAGAATTTGTTCGGACACTTTTTGAATAAATTCTTTTTTTGTCCTGAAAAGTTTTTGCGATGGAAGGAAGCATAATTTGGAACTGACATTCAGAATCTACCCTAAAGAAGATGTCTGCACTGAAGCTGATTTTCTCCTTTACCAACTGACTGGACTTGACAGTTAGCAAGGGCAAGCTGCCTGATGATGCATCATTTGCTTCGGGCAAGGATTTAACAACACGGACATTAAGTTCGCAGATGTTACTCTCTTCGCGCTAATGGCCAAAGTACTAGAAACCATTGAACCCATAATTGAGTTCAATCTGATGTCAATCTAAGTGTTTCCTCCCCTGCAAAAGGTCCCAGTTGGGAGAGATACCGCTGTTCATAGGAGGTTAGCTGCTAACCCTAGGACAGTTGTCTCTACCCCCACCGATCTTGTCATCACTGCACCTACCCCGGCTCCTGCCAAACTAAAAGGGAAGGAAGTCCAAGTCAGTGATGAGCCTATTACCATGGAGGGTTCAGACTTTGCTGCAATACCATCTATTTTTGAGATAGGGTCCAGTTCGAGATTTGCACCCTTAACCCGGACGTAAAGAAGGAATAAGAACGAAAAGATTGCTAAGATCAGAAAGACCAGGGCTACTGAAGCTGCATTTCTTGAAGAAATTCCTGAAGAAGAAGAACTGCCTGAGATCTCACTGCTGTTGGAGGGGAGTAGGTTCCACCCTCTCTCAGCTGCACATTATGAGGAAGATGCTCGAAGGATCGCCACTGTGTTACCCTTACCTACATACTATAATGATTGTAAGAGGAAGAAAATCAAGACTATGCCGCTTACCCGATTGCGAGCTATAATGGAGAAGTTAGCCAGAAAGGAGGGATGCCCCGTGTCAGAGATTCTGAGAAGAATGGGACCAATACCAGTTAAATCTCGCCTCGGACCATGAGTAGACCCCGTCACTGCCTTAGAAAGGCCAAGGAAGAAGGTACAAGCTAGCGAAAGAAGTTCGCCTGTTGTTGTACCAGGTCACCATATTAGGGAACACACCACCTACCGATGTACTGCCGATAGAACATCTGGTCCTAGGCTTCCTACTGCAAGAAGAATGGTGTGGCAACCTATTATTGCTGAACTGATATCGAAAAAACGCTCTGGGAAGATAAGTCTCGTTAGAGAGCTCGAATATGAGGAAAGTGTTGTGGCTCTAAAAGAAACTCCTGAAGATGAAGTTCAACAGTCGTCGCCTGACAACCGTAAGACTGTTTGGAAAAGACCGCTTGAAGCTACTATAGGGAAGCTAAGAATTGACATCCAACGGTTGGAAAAAGTAAGAAGAGAAGAACTGGGAAATGGAGTTGATTCGTTAGAGTTCATGGATGAAGAATTTGCCGAGATCAACATGGTCGAGACCCGAGAGTCGTCAACTTTACAGGGAGCTCCATCAACTTCAGAGGGAGACAATCTAGAAGCACTGAAAGTACATCTGCGGGAATAGGATGACACGATCTATCGGATGGAAAAGAAGATGGAGGAAATGACGGCTGCCTTAGCCACACTCCAGAGTCAGCCTCAACCTCAAAAGGAAACACCTCCAGAGATCATTCACATTGCAGATGGAAGAAAATAAATTACATCCGTCAACAAAGATGAACAGCCAAAGAAGGATTCAGCTCAGAGCATCATTCCCGAAAAGGATATTAAGAATATGGTGGAACAGCAGGTGCGAGAAGCCTTAGCCCAGTCTAAGAGTGGAGCATCTATTCAGACAGGTAGACCTTACCCTAGAGAATTTTATGCAGTCCAATACCTAAAGGGCTTCGTACCACCTCTGTTTAAGACTGTCGATGGTACGGGAACATGTCGCACATTTTTGTGCTAGTTGCTACAATGCCAGTGAGAGCGATGCTTTGCTATTTTATCAGTTCGTCAGTAGCTTGTCAGGGATTGCCTTCGATTGGTACGTAGAACTGCCAAACGGTTCGGTCAAGACCTTTTCAGAATTGGAGAACCTCTTCGTCAAACGGTTTGCTAGGACCCGGCACTACATCACTATCGGTGATCTAGTGGTGGAGCAACATAAACCGAACGAAACCCTGTTAGATTACATACCTCAATGGAGGAATCTAAGCATGAAGTGTGAACCACAGCTTCAGGAACAATATGCTGTCGGTATCTTGTTGAAGAGTATCCACGGCCCGATAGCACTTCTCATTAAAGGATTCACTATTAAGACTTTCGAGAAGTTACTTAGAAAGGCCGGGAGCTTACAGGAGGAGGCAAAACAACTGAGTTTCGTCGACAAAGCTGATAAACAGAAACCAATGAAAGCATTCGAGAAGAAAATCAGGAATCATCGTGACAGTGGATAAAGGTAAACAGCCAGTGCAGATACAGCCAGAGTGGCCACAGCCAAGTTATCAACCACCGCAACGGACTTATCAACAACCCCAACCGAGCTATCAACAGCCTCGATCAAGTTATCAGTCATGGCAGCATGATCAACCACCGCCTCGTCAACCACAGGCCTTGAAGGAGCTTTTGAATAAAGAATACCCCTTCAAGACTGAAGCAGTGGCCAAGATACAGTTTGATTAAGATGCCCGACTTTCAGTTACTAGAGCCCACGAGGCCAGAGGAAGTATATAAGAAAGATCATCCGAGCTACTACCCCGACCATAGGATGCTCGGACACAAGATAGAAGACTACTTCACCTTTAAAAATTGGCTCAAGGATAACCTCCGAAAGGGAACATAACAATCCCAAAGGAATACATGAAGGAGCCCCAAAAAGGAGGTTTCGTTAATGTTATTTCAACGGATCCTATTGTTCCGATAGACCCGTACATGACCGACGATAGATGGAGCACTGTTTGAAAGAAGTCCTCAAAAAAAATTTTGGATCACTTCCAGACCGCTTCGGTGCGCTCTTCAGTTCAGAGTTTGAAACCTGCCAAGCCGGCACTATCTCTTGCGATTGAAGAACCGCCCCAGAAGGAGGAGAAGATCGTGGAAGAAGAAAAAACAGAGGCTCCAAAGGGTAAACTAGGAGCTGCTTTTCTAGGATGGTTGTTTCTGATTCGAGGGAGAAATCCCTCGGACCTCTGACTCTTTATGATTATCTGTCCACCCCTGTGTAGTACTATAATGATAAGAGTTATGGTGTTGGCTGCGTTTTGACTATTTCTAACCATTACGTAACTAACGACAACAAACCTAATCCGGATCTTAGTTTCAATACAAAGAACGATTCTCAAATCATACGAATCCTCGACGATGGTGATGATGGAGACGACATCCACAAGTGTGGCTACGAAAGCTCAAAAAGCGACGAGTCAATTTATGAATTCCGAGGAGCTCCGATTGCGATAGAATAAGAGCTGTCAGATTCCGAAGCAACTCCAAAAGAGTCAGTCGTTCCGATTCAAGAGGAGACACTGGCAGATTCAGCACCAGATTCAGAAGAAATAACAGAAGTCAATTTAAGAAGTGGAAAAGTTCTACCCCTGAGAGTGGGACCAAAGGATAAAGGAAAGCAGGTGGTTGCTCAGGAAGAGCCAATCTTAGCAAAGGAATTGGCCATTCGAGAAGAAATTGAAGAACCTGGTAATAAAGTGGATTATAACGTGCTAGCCCATCTCAGGAAGCTACCAGCCAAACTAAGCATCTACGACTCTCTGATCCTGTCAAAGGAGATGAGGGAAACTCTGATCAAGGCCTTACTTGATCCAGAAATTTGTTTAGCTCAAATGGCTGGTAATTCCTTAGACAAGGTTTGTTCGTCAAAAGAACAGCGCGATGTTAATTTCACGGACAATGATCTACTACTTAGAACAACTGATCACAACCGACTGTGGTACATTTAGGTCAGTATCAGGAAGTTCACGCTCTCCAAGGTGTTAGTTGATCCGGGAGTGATGCGACTTATTTATATGCAAGAATTTATGACCCCAGATTTATATATTTATAATGATTTTGTAAAGTCACAATTTCAGACGCAAGTATACGTATCGTATCAAGTAATACATGGCTCTAATGGAGTCCCATTTATCGATCCCATAGGGAAGAGAGGTAAAAGGTCCTTAGTCAAATTCTAGTCTACTACTATCAGACTTCAGTTTGGAAGGTCGATATAAGTGGTTTTTCTAACAACTACTCTTAAATGCAGATGATTATTTGTAAGGATAATTACTACTTCTAAATGCAAATATTACTTTTAAAGATTACCCTTTTTGGGGAAATTGGCTTGGTGAATTTTAAGATAATGAAATCTACTATTCTTATGTAATGAATTGGATAAAGTTTAGGAATGTGATGCATTAAATATTTTATGTGCCAAATAGGAGCAATCCTATTCTTTAACCTCAAAAGAATATCCCCTCTTTCAAGCATGTAAAGAACATTGACATATCCTAAGTTCAGTCACTAAATCTATGGCTAGGCTGAGAGGATACCGGTTGTCACTACGGAGCTCCCACTCACCCTTCACATGAAGGCTAACCTTCGAGTTTAGTTACTAATCATAGGACCAAATTGGGGATCTCAGCCTGTCACCCTGAAACCTCCAATTTGAAGCCCATCAAAATACATTTCCATATTTATTTGCACTCAATCCCCATCAACTACGCATTTCATTCACGGACATTGAATGTGGTTCCACTTTGTTGAGAATTACACCTCCCCTTTCGGGTCAATGCAATTACAACAAATTTTAACACTACAACAGGCCTTTATTGTAATGTAAATAAAGTGCAAGTAAAAATAATCACATTTATAATTAAAACATCTTTTAGCAAGCATTCCAATATCCTAATCATGAATCCTACTCATTGCAAAAGAAAAGTAGAATGAAAACAATGACATAATCTTCTTATGGCACTATTTCCAAAGAAGAAGAAAGAGTAAGAGAAAGACATCGCAAAGCACGAAGAAAACACAACAGAAAACTTCATTTCAAAGCAAATCCACAAAATAAGTGTTTACAAAACAATAAGATGATGAAGAACACAATACTTAGCTTTTTTTCCTTGAAAGAAAGATGAAAATCTCCCACACAAAGTCTCACGTCGATCCATACAATGCTAGAACATTCCCTTACATATTCTCTCAAAATTCCCTCTCCAATCTCTCCAAAAAAGGTAGAAATCTATATTTCTACTCCTATTGTAAGATCTCTAATCATTCTCTATGTTTTTCTAACTTCTACTCCCCTCTTTTTGGCTTCAAATTTGCTTTAAAATAGTGTAGGGACGAATTTCCTAAGAGGTGCATGAAAAAACCTTCAAAAAAACGTCTAGATTCAATGTATTTGGCCAATAACCGCTCCTGGCACCGCCGTCGCCGTACTTGGGCGCTGCCGGCACCCAAAAATTGTTGTTGCGGTTCATGGCGCCGCCGGCGCCCTATTTTGCGCAGTTCCACCATTTTGCTCCGTTTGCCTCCGTGTTAGCTCCGATTCACCCCGTTTTAGTTGCGTTGCGTTCCTAATAGATAGCCCTACAAAATAAGCATAAAAATAACCTTTCTTTTAAGTGTAATCTCATTCAAAAATATGCAAGGAGTGTAAAAGAGATTAAGCATAGAAAGACTTATCGAAAGGTGTTAGGCCAAAATTTGTTCTCTTGCTCATTTTTGCTCAAAATTGCACCATTTTTGCTTCTTTTTCTCCAATCACCATTTCTTGTACCTAAAACTAAAAAGCATACAATATACCTTCCTTTAAAGTGTAATATCATAAAAAAATGAGTAAAATGATATAGCAAAAAGCGTATATATTTTAGGCGTGTCAAATACCTCCAAACTTAACAGTTACTTGTCCTCAAGTATCACTATAACTTTAAAAACCAAATATATTGACTTGTGATTGTGAGTTTCAAGAGAGTTTCATATAATTTCATCTCAGAAATATTATAGTAAAACATAGGAGAAATTCTAGCAAATCAACCTATGACTAGAGCGTAAGAATATCTCTTATTCAACTTAGGAATCCTAATTTTCTATTTACTTCAAAAGTTATTGAAACTTGTCAAACTAAAAATTCAAAGAAAGAATAAAAACAGAATTTAAGCACCTTATCTCTATCTATTTGACTAATACTTTTGAAATAAGAATAAGCTTACGATTCTTTTTAAGTCTTTTCATTTAAATAGATTCAAGTGAAACCAATTTTTGATTAGGCTTTTCCTCAAGCTTCTCCTCGCTTATTTTCTTTTTTTTTTCTTTTCTTTCGGGATCATTTTCAATACCTTTTTTTTCACTTTTTTTTCTTTCGGGATCATTTTTAATCCCTTTTTTCTCTCTTTTTTTATGTGTGGATTTCTATATCTGGATAGGCCTTTAATAATTTTGAATTTCACTATCCTCTTTCTAAAGTTAAAAACTCAAAACTCTTTCTTACTTTTTATAAGTGTAAGTATTAGATTGAAAAAGGTTTTTAATAAAGACTCAATTCTCATTAAGTATAATCTAAGAATTTTAGCTTTCAAATATTCAACTCCTTTCTACCATAAACAGCAAAATCATTTTCGCAATGTTTCCTACAAAATATCTTAACTCTAGAACAGTTTTTTAACATAGAATTTCAACTAAGTTATTCTTCTAACATTCCTAAAATCAAAATAATAGTAACCTAAAGGTAACACCACATACCACAAATCATTTTAAAAGTAATATTAAAATAAATACAGGCTAATGAGGACAAATAAAGTTTAACTTTGAAAGTTATTTTTCTTTCTCCCCCCGAACTTTAATTTTTAAATATTTTACAATTAATTCCATAAAATGTAGCAGGAAGAAAAAGTAAAAACTGAATCTACTAACTACTACAACATTCTATCAAATTCATATACATGCAAAATCAGGATAGAATGACTGCAGGAGAAAGTAAATCTAGCCTAAAACATGCTTACAATAATATTACACTAAAAGAAAGTATTTTCACTTTAAAATTTTATTTTTCTTCCTACCACAAAACTTAATTTTTAACATATATAACATTTAGTACAGAAAATATAAGATGGAAGAAAAACATTTTATAATTTCTATCTACCACAAATGTCTATCAAAAACATCTTCAATAATTCATCATGACAGAACAATGTGCAACAGAAAGTAAATCTAAACTAATCATGTCAGAATGAAGTTCACAAAATAAAATTTTAATTAGCATAGCAGGTATCAACAAGGGAATATAAAAATGTTCTTCAAGTCTTATATAAAGCTGTAACACAAACATAAACACACATATGATAAATTAGGACAATTCTTCCTGTAACTTATCACATCTCACTAAATCACCTCCAATTTACTAATAAATTAGGTACTTTTAAATGATTTTATAGATTATAATCCCAAAGATAAAATTATCCCTGATGTATGCCAGGCACCAATCTCAGGCATCATCTAATCTCTTTAATTAAGCACCTCTAACAATTATAAATTGTAGTGTAAGATCATCTAGAAGTTATTCATCAAATAGATTCGCGACTCCTACCAAATGAAATCAAAGTCATAGAAAGGAAGTAACAAAATTAAGATGGATCTGTTACAGTTTAAATTCATGATGTCTCTTGTAAAACTTAAATCCGGGTAAGACTCAAGTCATAGTGGACTCATCAATCCAACTACTACAAGAGAACATAAAAGTTTAACCATAATAAGAAGTTAAGGAATCAACTCCCTCATGACAAACAAAGATCAAATAAAACAACAAACAATCCAAACATCTATCAACAACAATCAAACTTGAACAATCCACACTAAAGCAAGCACAATACAACACTAACAATCATGACTCTTAAGCACACTATATCAAAGCACACTAATAACTATGGGTTGCTTCCCATAAAGCGCTTGGTTTTAACGTCGCTGGCCCGACAAATGATTCTTCCTGGATCAAAATTCCAATTAAGTAATCCTCGATCAATCACCCAATCTTTTTCAGATCCAGGGATTCCTACAGAATTCTTAAATTGTAATTTTTCATTCAGCTCTTCTTTTTCAGATTGATTCATACCATTGTTCCTCATATTTCTTTCTAGATCTAATATTCTTCAATTGATTTTCTTAATCCGCATATTAATATCATCCTTGAAATTTATAAGAAATGGATATATATATATGATAATTCAATATCTCCCAAATTTTGGATTGGATTCTCTCTAGAAAATTCAGCTTCTAGATCAAATTCTTCTACGTTACTCTTATGATTCAAGTTATCTTCCAATTCTTCCCCTTGGTACTGAGTAAAGAGTTGAGGCGGTCTTTCTATATATCTATCTAATTCCTTTGGAACTTCATCCATTGGTCTTTCAATCTCCTTTTCTTCTTTTCTCAACTCATCATTTGTTTTAATCATATCCTCAAATTCAATAACTTTAAATTGCTCATCATTCATCTGCTTAGAGTTTATCTCAGGGTCACTAGGTAAAATCTTTTGGGGGTAATTGTTAATTGCATTCATAATCTACCATAACTGGTTTTCTATAATCTTCATAGCCGCCCCTTAACTTACTAGCTCACATGCCAATTGAATCACATCCTTTTCTAATAGTAATTCCTTTTCTTCATCTTGTGGGTTAGAGTGAAATCTATTAGGAAAAGAAATTCCTTCGCTAAAATCGTCCTGATTATTCCAATCACATATCTGATTAAATTGATTATCTTCCCAAAATTTGTTTTCTCCTCCAAAATTAGTATTCTAGTTAAAGTTTGAATAATCTTCCCAATCTAGATTGCAATATTCAGAATAAGGATTGTACATCTCAGGGCCAGTTTCAAAATAGTTAGGCTCAATCAATTGTCCAAATGAATTTTTCTTTATAACTTGGGGACCTTGAGGATAACTCTTTATGTATCGATCTAACTTCCTCTCAATATCACCAACCCGAGAACTTAATAAAGTAAGCATATCATCTTGAAAATTCATTACTCTCTTAGGGTTTACTCTTTCAAAATTAATAGAATTATAATCCAAATCTGAATATTCATTATATTGTCGATCCGCCATTTCTACATTAAATTCATGGATTCTTTTCTGATTCATCATCCTCTTAAAAGTTCTCTCTAAATCCGAGTCGTAAGATTCAAGGTCTGTAGCTCCTGAACTACGCATACAAATTTAAAGACTTAACTAATAGGACAGATATCAAAAATATTTTTGGTATTTTGGATTTTTTTTCTTGAAAATAAACACACAATAATTAAACACACTATATAGTACTATAAATTCCAAATCTAAGTCTTATAGGCTTAACTAAAATTCTCCTAAAGTTCTTATAGGCTTAACTCACTTGAAATGTCAGTTTAGGGATGACAGGTCTTATCACAGCTCGACATGGATGCAATACCTAAGTCAGAAAAAGAAGAGGAATCAGTTGCAGCAGTAGCAGAAAATACAGAAGATTGGCGTCAACCGCTAATGGACTACTTGAAAACAAGAAACCTACTGGACGATAAGTCATTAGCCCATCAAATCAAGAAAGGAACTCTATCTTACGCATTGAAAAATAATACCTTGTACAGAAGGTCTTTCGATCAGATGTGGCTAAGGTGCCTGAGTGGGTCCGAGGCTCGTGAAATTTTTAAAGCGGTGCACTCAGGACTTTATGGTGTTCATCAGTCGGGTCCAAAGATGAAAATGAAGATTAAAAGACTAGGGTACTACTGGCCCTCGATGATGACCGACTGCATGAAGACTACCAGAAGTTGTCACCAGTGCCAAGTGCATGGAGTGGTTCTACATCAAACTCCAAATGTGCAACATCCGACAATCGCGTCGTGGCTATTTGAATGTTGGGGCATAGATATTGTGGGTCTGATAGAACCACCTTCCTCAAGAGGACATCGCTTTGTTCTTGCAGCTACAGATTACTTTTCAAAGTGGGCAGAAGCAGAACTGCTTAGAGAAGTGAATGCACATCACGTGCTGCTGTTCTTCAGAAATCAAGTCGTCTACCATTTTGAGGTTTCGCGCAGAATTATCTCAGGTAAAGGGTCTGCGTTCAAGAGTACGAAGATCAACAATTTTGTCAGAAGGCACGGGATAGACTGGCCCTATTCAACAATCTTCTACCTAAGAGCGAACGGCTTGGCCGAGGCTTTTAATAAAACTCTCGTCTAAATCTTAAAGAAAAATTTGGACGATAACAAGTAAATTTGGCATGAAAAGTTATTAGAAGCCTTATGGGCCTACAGAACAACATTCAGAACTCCTACTCAATCTACGCCTTACACTCTAGTGTACGGGTCCGAGGCCGTCTTGCCCTTAGAGATTCAGCTTCCGTCTCTCAGAATTGTAGTTGCAAACAGGATCACTACTGAAGAAAATGCCAAACTACGACTAGAAGAATTGGAAAGCTTGGAAGGAAAATGACTTTCAGTGCAGCAGAATCTGGAACTGTACCAAGCCAAGATGATCCAGGCCCACGATAAACTGGTCCGCCCAAGGACGTTCAAAGTCGGTGACTTGATTCTTGTTCTCAAGAGACCTATTCTTGCACACCACAAGATAGGAGGTCAATTTGAACGACTTGGGAGGGGTCGTTCGTGGTCGAGACAGTCTACTCAGGAGGTTCCTACCAACTTGTGAATTGCCATGGAAAACAATCTATGCTTCCAATCAATGGACGATAATTAAAGAAGTATTATGCAACCTGATGTTCCGAAGGATGGAGTCCCATCCCTAGAAGCACGAGCAGAGTGATCACTTGTAACTGGGTCTGATCCCAAAATTTGAATAAAAAAATGATGAACAAAATTTTTGTGTTAAAAAGAAAATATGTGAAAGAAATCATCATAATAATGAAATTTTGCTCTTTCCTTCCAACTTAATCTCATTTCCAATTTTCCCTTATCTTTCTCTATCTTATTAAAACTCAAACAAAATAAATAAATAAAATTCTTTCATTAATGAACAAATTTTTTTATTGTTCTTGTTCTTGGTACAGCCCCTGATCCTTTCCTTATTTTTCGCAGGGAAATGTCGAACGGGCGGTTGGTTCTGAACTTCAAGAATAGCGTGAGTCTAGCACTCGATGAAGAGAAGATGAAGGATGGGGCCGTGATTGAGATCGACTCTGACTTCACACCGGCCGGCTTACAGTACTAAGAGGCCTTTTGGGCTCCGATCGACCGGGAAGTGTTCCGCAGTCAGACAATGGTAAAATTGGGTGGCTCGAGTCAGCAGTCTACCGACAGAAAAAGGAAAGTGAACGTCGCTCTTGTAACGAAAAGAGACAAGAAAGTCAAGTCCATGGTTACTACAACAGAGGGCAGGCTTGTCAGCACCGTGCCCATAGAGGTTTAGGGAGTAAGGAGAGCCACTCTCATTCCTACACAGCTAATAAACAAGAACCGCCGCATTCACAGGATGCTGAGCAAGCTAGCGGCAGACCAACATAAGGAGACAGTTGCTACCGTCAGTCCAAGTACATCTAAGAAACCAGTTCGACAGGAACCAGAAAAGAGGAGATCGACTCCAAGGATAACAGAGAAGATGAAAGAAATTTTGAAGAGATCAGAAACAAAATCAGCGCCACGACGCCAGACAGATACATTAGTTCTGAGGAGCATCATTGCGAAAGCAACCCCGGAGGATGTCTTGACAGAGACTATCCCCGAGGAGGTGAAACACATAGGAGAGCGTGCTGGGGTTGAACCATACATCCTGCAGTACGTTACCAGACCCCGATGATTTCAGATAATTCCAGAATACGAGCAGGAGAAACTGTAGAAAGTTGAAAAGAAGTCCTTTGAATATTTCGAAAGAATTCAAGGCAAGAAGATCGATATCCTGGAGGGCCTTGAGCTACATACGGATGTGTTTTCTGACTACGAGCCGCAGCAGATTGTGCATTGCATCGTCGATCTTCAAAAAATCGGCCGAGCTGGTCGTTTAAGATAGAAGACCTACTCAGAACCCTGGAGATGGATGAAAGGAAAAGGAAGAGTTACAATCTAGTGTGGGTGTTGTTACAATTTTGCCGAGGATAGGAAAGGAAATCCGCCGGGGAAACTCCGTCGTAGTGAGGTGGATCTGATGCCAAGGATCATCAAGAGGATGGTAAAGAGGACGGTGACATGGTGGGTGCTACCTGCAGTTTGTATACCCAACAGCTGCATCATCAACATATATGAGGAAGGCGACTAGATACCGCCACACATAGATCATCATGACTTCGTCAGACCTTTCTGCACGGTGTCTTTCGTCAATTGTATGGCTTATTTTTAGGTTATGCGTTTTAAAAAAGAGGGTCGCCTATAAAAGTTGTCGGTGAATTTTAAATTTTAAATTTAATTTAAATATATATATATAGTTTTAGAAAGAAGCATTTGATTTTGAAAATAACTTTATGTTTAAAAATTTTAAGATATGAAATCAAACAGATCTCACATCCCAAATAGTTTATATAAACGAGCACCACACCACAAACCGTGTATCTATCCCGAAGAATAGACACACTGCTTGATGATGGGGCTCGATTAAATAAACTAGAAGATTTGTGACATCCGTTTGGTCTGCGAACCAATTTTATAAGTCGACAAGTTCCCCGCTTAATATAAATGAACTAAGCGAGGTTTATATTACCTGGGTTCTTAAAGTTCCCTATAAGGGCAAGCCCCTATAGTTAATTACATCTTAAATGTCCGAAAACACTTAAGAAAACTCTCGATAATGATCAGTGGTTTTACTCTCAAGAATTTCAAAGTTTAAGGTTTCAAACAAATTGAATTTTGGAAATTTTAATAGGGAATAGCTCAAATTTGGAACAGTTATTTTGAGAATCCAAAGGAAGAGAAGTAGGGAATGTCACGGACCCGAAGTGAACTTCGGTGACTTCCCGACTATCCTATTGTTTGGCTTCAATTTGAGAGAATTATTTAATGTTTCAATCCTGTCAATTTTAGTTAATTAGGACTTATATTTGTATGACATAATTACACAAATAGCCTCGAAGATGTGAGGGGTTTTTTGTCGTACCAAACAACTACCTCGGAATCTTAAGACCAGTTAGGGCTTAATATGTATAACATAATTATACAAATGCCTAACAAAAATTTGAGGATTTATGTTGCACTAAGGAAACTACCTCAAAATCCTATGGCTTTGTTATTTATTTCTAAGAAAAAGTTTTACTGATGTAGATTCCAGTTTTACTGACGACGATGGCCGTACTGCCCACTATGCTCCAAGCTCCTTGTTGTTACAGAAGGTTTAGTTTTAGAAAGTAAAAATCAGGAGATGAGAGAAGTTTTCTATTTTAGAAAAGTCTTAAGTTTTAGGTGTTTTTAACATTTTGTTAGGGGAATCATAAAGTTGGTTATAACAACACCGGCTAAGATCCCACGGTTCCATCATTCCGGCACCGTTATTTTTATCAGATTCACTTAGTCCAAATGAATTTGCTAAACTCAACTAAATGAGTTCCACACTTTCATTTAGACGGTGGGAAATCCTGTTAGCAACATGTAGGTTACATCATTCGAGGTATTCCCGATCATTCAACAAGACGTTTTAATTTAGTTGTAGTTGTGGTTTTGTTGTTCTGTTTGTGATTAAATTTTGAGTTGTTTTATATTTTAAATGTTGTGGCGGTGACTGTTATCTTGTTGTGACTTTTAATTTAGTTTTGGGTTTCAGTTTTGTGGCTATCCTAAAAGTTTCAGTTTTCATGCAGGGTGATATTCTTGTTTAACATGCAAGAAAAGTAAAGTTCAATACAGGTAAGTAAATTGCAATAAAGTAAAAGTGTACCTGGAGGGTATTCCCGTCATTCCAAGCTGCACTTAAAACACATGTCAGATCATTTAAACATTTTAAGGAAAGCACCTAGGTAAGGCTAAGGGAAGGTTTTGGTTGTCTACCAAAATCCTAATCCCACTGCTAATCAATTCCTATGACGTCTAGGTTCTTGTATTTTATGGATGATTTTCTTCACCAAAGAATAATTGGGTTCAATTTTTCTTCTAAAACATCCCATCATATTAAGGAAGTGCTTAGGACAAGCCCTAAACATCTTTTCAATACTTCTGAGATTATTTTGAGTCCAAATGAATTTCATTGTACAGGTGAATTAATCATACAAGAATTTAGTTAATTTTTGCTTCTTGCTTAGTGAACTTAGACATTTGATTATTCGATGAGTAAAGTGACATTTCATTTGATATTCTATTTAAGAATTATGTGGGTGGAAGCCTTTAGGGCAGGTTAGGTTATTAAGAAACTTAACCATCTTATTTAAATTTAAGTTGGTTTTTTAAGATTGATTCAAATTAATTGTAATATTTTAGTTTAATTATAACTGTCTTATGTTATTTCAATTTGATTGTGTAATTTCAAAAGTTGACTTAGCTATTTTAAAATTGTCTTAACTTTATTTTTAGTTATATTTAATTTAATTGTGTTGATTTGAAGTTTATTTTATTTTAGTTGCATTAATTTAATTTTGATTTAAAGTTGATTAAATTTTTTTAAAATTGCTTTAATTTAATTATAATTAATTTGAATTGTTTTGAATTAATCATGTCATTTTAAAATTATTTTTAATTTAATTAATTATTTTATTTTAAAATTAAACAATCTTAGAAATTATTTTAATTTGGTTATTTAATTTATCTTAGAAATTATTTTAATTTGATTATTTAATTTATCTTAATTTTTATAAATGAGTTATTAAATTAATATTAAGTGGTATCTGATTTCAATCATAAATTAGGGGTTAAGATTTATAAATTAATATCTTCCAATATTAAACCCCTTTACTTAATACATTCTCCTTTAATTAACTTCAAATTCTCAATAATTTAAGAAATTATAATCATTTTGTTTATGTTGAAAAAATGATAAAATGGGTTCCTACCCTTTAACCCCCTATGTTTCAATCATCTGAGGAGATTAATTAGGATCATTCATTACCCATTACCCATAATTAAGTCTAAATATTGATTTAGGCTAAATTTCAATAATTACCATTTTTGCCCCTTAGGCTTGTTCACTTCATAATTCATTAAATATAACTCAAATGACTTTGGAATTATGTCACCATACTCATGGGTTAATTAAAATATTAGAGGAGAAAATATGATTTTTCTATTTTTTAATTTAATTTTAATAATTATTTTTATGGAATATAAGAGTTTTCAATGAAAATTCAATAACATGACCAAGGTAAGGTTTCTATCCTTAAGAAAATTATTGGATGTCCATACGGACTAGAGAACCATTTAGACCAATTTTGGTGATTGTTAGAATTTTATTTTATTTATCATAATTATTTTAATTTTTGGGGTATTAATTAATTATTAAATAAAATTAAAGTTTAAAAATGAATTTTATATTTTTCTTAAGTCCCTCTAACCTCAAGGAGTCTAAAGAAACAAATTTTATATTTTTCTAATTTTTCTTTGATTTATTAGAATTAATTTGGTGAAAATGTTGGAAAATCCATTTTTTAATATTAAAAATTGTCTTAAGCCTTTAAATTCAATATCTTAACCTAGGGACTTAGGAAAAATATTTGTTTGGTTCCTAAATGATTAGGGGACCAAATATTACATTTTTATAAATTTTAATATTTTTTGTGATTTTTAAAATTTTATAATTATTAAAATATTAAAAGTTAGGTCAAAAATGAAAATTTTTAGAAAATTCCATTTTTAATTTTGTTAGACTCCTTTGATATCAGAGAGCCCACAAAACCAATTTGGTGAATTTTTAAAGTGTATTTTGGGTTTTATGAATTTTTTAATTTTTAAAATGGCTATGTCACTTAATTAATTCATTTAATGGCTTAAATTATTTCTAATTGACTTTAAATTTTTATGTGAGGTTCTCTACATCCTAAGTGATAGTGGAGAATTATTTTCAAGTGATTTTGATGTGTGGTTACTCCTCATTAATTAAAGTTTAGTTTTGAGTGTTTGGGCTAATTATGGTTATTTTTGCTGAATTAAGTTGAACCATAATTTTCTTAGGGTCCTCTGGTCCTAAGATACTTCCCCTAATTTTCCTAGAATTTTCTAAGCAACATCCAAATTATTGTAATTAAAATTCCAAAACAGAGACATAAAATTGGAAAATAAATAACTTGCAATAGAAATGGCTTCTGGTCTTAGAAACTTCAGGGAATGTTCCCAAGAACGGAGGCTACTAAAGCCCTATGGTCTCATGCCATGGTGAATTATATGCATGAATGTAGAATTGAAATACTTAAAATAGTATTAAATTAATTAAAACTATAATACTTAACAAAAAAACTTAATTCTTTTTCCACATTATTCTCCTCTGTCCACTAAGCAAGAGGATATTTTTCTTTTATTTTTATGATTTTTCTATGCAAAGATATGAATTTTCAAAGTTTTAGGTATTTAATAAATTTAGAAAATTCCTATTTATCTACTTGAAAAAGTCAGCGCCGCGTCATCCTCGTCCGGGTCGAAAGCACACGCGTAGCTCCGCCATTTGATGCTGCCATCTGATTAGGATGCCACGCGGCCCGCTGTTTCATTCTCAGCTCTCATCTGGTGTGATTTTGGCCGTCCATCCGATACACGCTCGATCCGATGGTGGCTGGTCATCTTCTACGAATGGTGCGCCCCGAGAGCCGTCCACCTTCTAACCCTAAGATCTCACTTAATACTCCACTAAATTACATGATCTTGGGCGCTATGAACTCGTCTTGACAAGACAAACACATCTATACGGCTAACATGCATTGAAATCGACTCAAACAAAATGGAGAATCGAAAGAAGCTCTCGGGAAGGAGGAGTTCAGTACCTTGGCTCTGAGAAATGAATCTTCAATCAGAGGGGCTTGGCACGTTCATTGGAGTCCAGGGAAGCTAGAGATGAAGCCTGGAGCTGTGGTGAAATGCCTAAGTATGAAAGTGACCAAGGCTGATTTCAAAGCTTGGCCGACAGGAAGAATGGATGGTCTGGCGAGGGGGCTTTCACTGGGGAACTTTTGCTCTTAGTCTGGTGAAGGTGTAGAGTCAATCAATTTGAGGATTAGCTCACTGTGGTGAAGTGTCCTATTTTTAGGCTGAGAATTGAGCTCAGAAATTGAACTCACAGAGGGGTTTTAGGGCTGGATTTCACTGGGCATCAACTGCTCTAGGTTAGGAGAAGAGTTTGGAGCAATTTTGGCAAAGTTTTGGTAAGGTTAATTTCATCACCTTGTTTGGCCGTTGAGGTGGTGGGTTTAAATAAACATGGCTATGGGGCTTCCCAGAGGCAATTGAAGGTTGGGATCAGCTGCTCAGGGGAGGAGAAGAAGAGCCATGGTGTCCACTGGGGTTGGGACAGCTCAGCAAGGGAGAATTTGAATTTTTTGTTCACATGGAGCTCTCGGCCATGGTGTTTTTCGGCTACTGGGGTGGCGGTCCGGCCAGGGTCCAGTCACCATCTTGACCAGTGAGGTCAGGGATTGAGTTTAGTGCATTCAATGGAGGTTGGCCATGTGTAAAGGGGTTTGATTTAAATGGTATGGGGGAGAGGTTATTTTGGCCTCAATTGGGTTTAATCATATTTTTGGGCTTGGTTCACCCTCCAAGGGGGACTTTGGGTGCTGTGGGGGTCAGGTGAGTAAGCTAGTTTTAAGTGGAGAGTCTCCATCCAAGCTTATTTAGATTAATTTTGGGTTAAGGTGAAGCATGGGTAAGGTTAAAATGTTTAATCATAGGTTAGGAAAGAGCTCCCCTCTCTTACCATTAATGGTTTGGAGATGTGTAAATTGGCTCCCAAGGCTTGCATATGGCTTATGCATGGCTCCATGGCTCCATTTGGCTTGGGGCAAAGCTTGGTCAATTTCATGGAAATAGATTTTAGAGATTTTGGCATTTTGATGGAAAATTTTCATGAAGCTTGATTTGGAATAGTTTAATGATGGTTTTGAAACTTAGGGGTGATTTTGATTAAATGGATGATGGAAAGAATTGTCATGTGGGCTTTGGATTGGACATTTGGGCTTTTTAAATTTGATGAAAATGGGCTTTTAGATTTTAGAATAAAATTTAGGACAAAAATTTTGTAAATGATTGTGTCAAATAAATGTTGTATTTAGTTTAGGGATGTGTCGTGACAATTTTAGAAAAGATTTGGTGTCACTTGGAGTTGAATTGGGTTTAATTTGGGTCTTTTAATAATAGAGTGAATGTGGGTCCAATTGGGCTAACTTGGGCTAAGGTTGGGATAATGTTGGTTTTGATGTAAAATTGATGTTTAAAAATTTTTATGGGAGTGTAACAAAGAGTTTTCAATTTTTTTAGGTCGTAATTTTGGGATTTGGTCTTGTTTGGGTTCATGATTGGTTTAGGCCAATTTTGGGAATTTTGGTTTAGGTTAGGCTTGGGTGAATTTTGGGTCCAAATATTGGGTAAATTAAGTTAGATCATTGTTTTTGAGGATGTTAGGAAGATTTCAAAAAAAATTTGGGGAAAATCGGGTGACATTTTGGGTTGAATTTGGGATAGATTATGTTGGTTGGTCATTTTGGGCCTTAATGGCCGATTTAGGACTTTTGATCAAATAGTATTAAATTGACAAAATAGGGGTATGTTGCAGTTGAACAAAATGAAATTGGAAATATTTGGAATTTTCTAGAATTTTTTGAGAATTTTTAGAATTTTTGGATTTTTGGGTCAAAAAGGGCATTTTGGGTATTTGGAGGTTTGGTAGGTTTAGGGCCCCGGGGGTCAACAATTGAAATATGAGGAGAATGAAGATTAATTAGGTGTGAGTAAAATGGGACCATTTTTGTTGAGTCATGAAGCCATATTAAGCTCACAAGAGCCATGAGAGGACTCATTTTAGGCATTTAATATGTTGTTCCTAACCCTCTTAGCTAGGGGCTTAGGGGTTAAGGTCCATCCATATGAGTTTCCTACATGAGTCAAGAAGTCAAATTGGGTAAGAGTGGTTTTAGGGTTTGGAATGTGTGTGAGAGTGTGGTGTGTGCAAGTTAACCATCTCCAGACCAAGTTACTCAGGGTTCCTAAGGCCAAAGAGTCCTATAGGAAACTCATCCTTTAAACCTCCACATATTGATTTCAACCCTCCAAGTGGCTTGGGGGTTTACAATCAAACTTGTGAAGTTTGAAGGGAGTTAAGAAGTGTTTGAATTTCTAAGTGGTGGGTTCCATCTCTAGTCATCTAGCATAGTCAAAGGGAAAACCTATGAATAGATCCTAAGCACTAAGGAGAGAGATCAGACCTCACCAAAAATGAGGTCAACAAATGGACCCCCAATAGGTGTGGTGTGATAACCAATTACACCGCGCGTATTTGCGTTGACCGAAGAAATCAACAAAGCCAACACAAATGATCGAGTGACAAACTCAGAACAAAGTGTAAGAAATTTCCACTAGGGAATATCAGGTAAACTTCCAAGAATGAAGTTTCCAGAACTCTCGCTGGGGAAGAAGAGGTGAACTCAAAATCAAAAGATCTAGAGAAGGATAGATTGGATTTAGATTCGTTTCATTTTCATTTCAAGTTTCAATTTTGAGGTTAATTTTCGATTCGAGTTTTAATTTCGGAATTTTGATTTAATCAGAATTTTGATTTAATTTAAGATTGATTTCAAGATGAATTTCACAGAGATTTTGGATTTAAAATGAGAATTGGAAATTAGATTCCAACCTCAGGATTGCAAAGAGAACTAGAATTTAGGTACGAGCCTCGAGAAGAAATCGACAATCAAATACCGATCGAGAAAAGGGTGTGAACTGGAAGTTAGGTACCAATCTCGGAAGATAGTCAGAAGTTAAGTACCGACCTCAAAATTTCAAGAGTGCGGGAGATTTTTCTTTTATAGAATGCAAAATTTGGCGGACACCGAGATCAGGATGCCTTGTTGGTCTCATACCCGAGTCGGAGGATTAGAATGCGGAAATTTTACTCGGAAGGAATGCAAACTTGGCGGACACCGAGATCAGGATGCCTTGTTGGTCTCATACCCGAGTAGGAGGATTAGAGTGCGAAAAAAAAATTTTCTCGGAAGGAATGCGAACTTGGCGGACACCGAGATCAGGATGCCTTGTTGGTCTCATACCCAAGTCAGAGGATTAGAATGCGGAAAAATTTCTCGGAAGGCATGCGAACTTGGCAGACATTCATTTAGGAGAATCGAAATTTAAGTGTCGATCTCGAAATGAGGACTGGAAGTTAGGTACCAGTCTCAGAAGGATGGAAATTGGAAGTGAGGTACCAATCCCAGAAGTTTGTTTTTTGACTTAATTTTGAAGATTCTGTGGAAATATTAGTTTAGTTGAAGTTTGAAATGAGATATGAAAGTGTTTCACATCCCAGGAGAGTTGATCGAATTTTGATTGTTTGACGAAAGATATGAATCCATGCCATCAGAACAAAATTGACAATTTCATTGTTCTATGTCAGTAGACTCAGTCGACCTTCTCAAAGAGGGAAGAGATCGCGGAGAATCGGAAGAGATTTGAATACAGCCTGAGGGTGTGAATCTCAGATTCAGAGTTTCGAAGTTTGAAACTGAAGTTAAAGTCTTTTGCGGGGATGAATCAACTCAAAAGAGGTTCCAAAGGAGCTTCAAAAGGATTTCAGTCGAAAGATTCAAATCAACAGATTTGGATCGGAATTCAATTTGGGATTTAGATTCTTTTTGTTTGTTTAGTGATTCAATTTCATTTTTGTTTATTTAGAGTTCGTGTTAATTTGGAGTTTGTTTTGACATTCTGATTTTTAAAAGATTTTTTTATTTATTTTTTTTCTTTTTGTTCTTTGTTCGAAGTTCATTTAACTTAATGGTGCTTCCCAGTCAATTTTCACAAAAGAGGTGAATGCAAAACACAACATGGTCATTTCCATTCCAATTTGTTGAAAATACATCATATAGCTCGATCCAAAACATGATGATATTTTCCTTGAAAATTCAGCATCTCATACAATCCACATAAATCCAGAACGGATTATGTAAGATTCTTGCAAGTTTCTTCCAAAAGCATTTGTTGAAATCCATGTCTGAATAGTGAGATACATGGAAAATAACATCACCTTCGAAGCCATCCTTGGCAGGAAATGTCGTTCGGATGTGCATTGGAGGTGTGCTATCTCCCATGTAGCTCACAACTCGTAGGGCCGAAGACTCTCTAACTCTGGATCTGGCTGAAAGTGGAAAGGCATTTTTCTGTCATCCATCCTTCTGAAAGTGACGGAGATCCGCTCAATAGGCACTCCTGGAATGCAATGTTTTGCTATGTCTGCTCCATTCCCTTTTAACACCAAGACAGAACCTACCGGTGGTGGTATCTCCACTGGCCCTCAGAATTCTCCAGGGCCTGCTATCCGGAGGTCAGATCCAAACATGATGTTACATTGGTTGATGAAAGACACTGTGCAGAAGGGTCTGACGAAGTCGTGATGATCTATGTGTGGCGGTATGCAATCGCCCTCCCTGTATATGTTAATGATGCAGCTGTTGGGTATGCAATCTGCAGGCAATACCCTCCATGTCACCATCCTTTTTACCATTCTCTTGATAATTCTTAGCATCAGATCCACCTCACTACGATGGAGTATCCCTGGTGGATTTCCCTTTCTGTCTTCAGCGAAGTTGTAGCAACACCCGCACTGGATTGTAACTCTTCCTTTTCCTTTCATCCACCTTCGAGGTTCTGAGTAGGTCTTCTCTCTCAAACGACCAGCTTGACCCATTTTCTGAAGCTCTACGACACAGTCCACAATTTCCTGTTGCTCATAATCTGAGATCACATCTGTATGCAGCTCAAGGCCCTCCAGGATGTTGATTCTCTTGCCTCGGATTCTCTCGAAATATTCAAAAGTTTTCTTTTCAACATTCTGCATCCTTTCCAGTTCGTATTCTGGAATTTTTTGCAATTGGCGAGGTCTGGTAACGTACTGTGGGATGTATGGTTCAACCCTAACACACTCTCCTGCATGTATCGGCTCCTCGGGGATAGTCTCTGTCAAGACATCCTCCGGGGTTGCTTTCACAACAAGACTTTTCAAAACTGGTGCATCTGTCTGGCGTCGTGGCACCGATTCTATTTCTGCTCTTCTTGGAATTTCTTTCATCGTTTCTGCTGTTCTTGGAGTTGATCTCCTCTTTTCTGGCTTCTGCTAAACTGATTTCTTCGAAGTACTTGCACTGACGGTAGCAACTGTCTTTTCTTGTTGATTCGCTGCTAGCTTGGTCAACATCTTTTGAATGCGACGGTTCTTGTTTCTTCGTTGGGTTGGAGTGAGAGTAGTTCTTCTTACCTCATGAACATTTGTGGGCATGGCGCTGACAAGCCTGCCCTCTGATGTAGCAACCACGGACTTGAGTTTCTTGTCCTCTCCTGTTGCATGAGCGGCGTTTGCTTTTCTTTTGTTGCTGGTGGACTGCTGACTTGGGCTATCCAATTTCATTACCGTCTGGCTGTGGACCTCTTCCCTGTCAATTGGGTTCCAATCAGTTTCTTCGTACTGTAGCCTGGCCGGTGTGAAATAAGAGTCGATCTCAATCACGACCCCATCCTTCATCCTCTTTTCGTCGAGTGCTAAACTCACGCCATTCTTAAAGTTCAGAACCAACCGCCCGTTCGACATTATCCTGTGAATAATAAGGAAAGGATCAGGGGCTGTACTAAAAACAAGAATAATAAGAAAATTTACTTATTAATGGAAAGCTTTTATTCATTTCTTTTTTTTAATTTTTTTTATTTTTTAATAAGAGTAGAAAAAGATGAGGAAAGATCAGGAGTGAGCTGATTTAAAAGAAAGGATCAAAATTTTATTATTATGATTTCACATATTTTCTTTTTAACACATTTTTTTTAAAGATTTTTTTCTATCATCCTTTTTTATGTTTTGGGTTCGGACCCAGTTACAAATGATTACTTCACCCATGCTTCTAGGAATGAGACTCCATTTTTTAAAGTTCATCCTTTGAAACATCATGTTGCGTAATACTTCTTCAAATATCTTCCATTAATTGGAAGCATAGGTCGTTCTCCATGACAATTCACAAGTTGGTAGGAACCTCCAGAGTAGACTGTCTCGACCACGAACGGCCCCTCCCAAGTCGGTTCAAATTTATCTCCTATCTTGCGGTGTGCAAGAATAGGTCTCTTGAGAACTAGAACCAAGTCACCAACTTTGAATGTCCTTGGGCGGACCAGTTTATCGTGGGCCTAGATCATCTTGGCTTGATACAATTCCAAATTCTGCTGCGCTGAAAGTCGTTTCCCTTCCAAGCTTTCGAATTCTTCTAGTCATAATTTGGCATTCTCTTTTGTAGTAATTTTGTTCGCAACTGCGATTCTAAGAGACAGAAGCTGAACCTCCAAGGGTAAGACGACTTCGGACCCGTACACTAGAGCGTAGGGCGTAGACTGAGTAGGAGTTCTGAAAGTCGTTCTGTAGGCCCATAAGGCTTCTAACAACTTCTCGTGCCAATTTCCTTTGTTATCATCCAAGGTTTTCTTTTGAATTTGGACGAGAGTTTTATTAAAAGCCTCGATCAAGTTGTTTGCTATTGTGTAGTAGATTGTCGAATAGCACCAATCGATCCCGTGTCTTTTGGCAAAACTGTTGATCCTTGTACTTTCCCATTATCTGAAATAATTCTGCGCGGTACCCCGAAACGGTAGACGATTTGATTTTTGAAGAACTGTAGCACATGGTGCGCTTTCACTTCTCTGAGCGGTATAGCTTCTGCCCATTTGGAAAAGTAATCTGTCGCTGCAAGGATGAAACGATGTCCTTTTGAGGAAGGCGGTTCTATCAGACCCACAATATCTGTGCCCCAACACTCAAATGGCCACGATGCGATTGTCGGATGTAGCACATTTGGAGGTTGATGTAGAACTACTCCATGCACTTGACATTGGTGACAACTCTTCGCAACTTTCATGTAGTCGGTCATCATCGAGGGCCAGTAGTACCCTAGTCTCTTAATCTTCATTTTCATTTTCGGACCTGATCGATGAGCGCCACAAAGTTCTGAGTGCACTTCTTTAACAATTTCACGAGCCTCGGACTCGCTCAGGCACCTTAGCCACATCTGGTCGAAAGACCTTCTGTATAACGTATTGTTTATTAATGCGTATGACAGAGTTCTTCTTTTAATTTGATGGGCCAATGACTTATCGTCCGGTAGGTTTCCTGTTTGCAGGTAGTCTATTAATGGCTGCCGCCAATCTTCTGTATTGTCTGTTACTGCTGCAACTGGTTCTTCTCCTTTTTCTGATTTGTGTATTACATCTATGTTGAGCTGTGATAAGACCTGTCATCCCTGAACTAACATTTCAACTAACTCGGCCTGTAAGCAGGCAAATTCTTTTGCAAGGCGGGCTAGCACGTCTGCAAGGGCATTTTCTCTTCTAGGGATCTTATAGATTGTTCCATTTGGGATCTGCTCCAACAATTTCATGGCATACTTAAAGTATTGCTCTAGCCTTGGTTTTAAAATTTTGTATCGTCCTGCGACTTGCTGAATGATCAACTCTGAATCTCCGTAGATGTTGATATCTGTTATACCCATCAGAATGGTCAATTCCAGTCCAGTTATAAGGGCTTCATATTCTGCTTCGTTGTTCGTACACGGTTCTATTAAATGGTAGGAATACCTTAACATCCCCCGCTCCGATGTTATAAAGATTAGTCCGATTCCTGCCTTACCGGGCACTATCGTTTGCAATTCTTTGTCTTTCTGTGTTGAGGATGCTCCGTCGAAGTACAATTCTCAAAGGTGATCATCGGGGTCTTCTAGGTTCATTATCTGCTCGTCGGGCAAGTTGTCGTTGAGCGGCGATTCTGCCGGTAAAGGGTGTTACGAGGAAGTCTGCTAGGACTTGCCCCTTTACGGCACGAAGAGGAACGAAAGTTATATCGAATTGCAATAGTATCATCGACCACTCGGTAAGTCCGCCGTGAAATCGTCGACGTGTCATCAAATACTGCAATGGATTAAACTTCGAAATAAGGTTGACCTTATAAGAAAGCATGTAATGCCTGAGCTTTTGAGCAGCGAAGATCAGGGCCAAACAATGCTTTTCAATCGAAGGATACTTTATTTCCATCTGAATTAGGTGACGAATTAAGTAGTAGAGAGCGTTTTCTTTCCCCTTGTCATTGACCTAGGCTAGCAGCGCTCCAAGGGAGTCGTCTAAAGCTGCGGTATAAAGTATCAACGTTCTTCCCGAGACTGGGGCTGCTAAAACAGGAGGTGTCATCAAATACTGCTTAATGTCCTTGAAGTTCCACTGGCATTTCTCTTCTCAAAACAAATTTGTCATCCTTTTTAATTAATGCCGAGAAGGGCTGACACCTACCTGACAAATTTGAGATAAAGCATCGAAGATATGCCAATTTCCCTTGAAAGGATCGTAGTTGTTTCAAAGTTTTGGGAGGCGCCATTTCTAAGATAGCTTTAATCTTTTTCGGATCGATTTCAATTCCACAATGTCGGACAACAAATCCTAAGAATTTCCTAGAGGTAACACGAAGGCGCATTTCAAAGGATTCATCTTAAGGTTAAATTTCCTTAATCGCTCGAAAATAATTCTCAAATCATACAGGTGATCTTCCTTCAATTTGCTTTTGATGACCACATCATCCACTTAGCACTCGACTTGGTTTTGAATGAGATCATCAAAAATCCTCGTCATTGCTCTTTGGTAAGTTGCTCCTGCGTTCTTCAACCCAAAAGGCATAACTGTGTAGCAGTATATTCCGATCGGCGTTCTGAAGGCTGTGAGTTCTCATCTTCCAGTGCCATCTTTATCTGGTTGTATGCTGACGATCCATCCATGAAAGAGAAGATTTCATTTGTTGAAGCGATGTCGATCATCAATTCTGGAATTGGTAGTGGAAACTCCTCTTTTGGACATGCTTTATTCAAATCTCTAAAATCTACGCAGATTCTGATCTGTCCATTCTTCTTTCTGACTGGTACTACATTGGCTAACCAGGTTGGATACTGTTCTTCAAGGACAAATTTAGCGTCTATTAGCTTCTTAACTTCGGCTATAACTTGTTGTTCAATCTCTTGATGCATTCTTCTCGAAGCTTGTCTGACTGGAACAGCAGCGTGATCCACTCCTAGTTTGTGAACTGCAACTTCTGGAGCTAGTCCAGGCATTTCATCGTAATTCCAAGCAAAACAGTCTTTAAATTCCATCAGTAGTTTGATCATATTTTCGGAGTCTTTTTTATTAAGTAAGGAGCTAACAAAGGTCGGCCTAGGCTCTTCGCTAGTACCTAAGTTAACTTCCATTAACACGTCTATTGTAGATTTAATTTCTTCTTCAAATTCTGGTGGAGCGTCTCCAATTGGTAGATCCTCGAGATTTTTTGAAGCTTCCAAGTAGTCTTCATTTGGCTCACAAGTGACAACCAAGCAAAATCCTGTAACATCAACTGATCCTACTATGCCGAATCCGAGACCATGTTTTGAATTGGGAGGCCGACTGGCATTATTCCTTAATTTTTCAAAGTGTTGTGATTGACCTTTTGTCCATTGTTTAGGTAGGACACCACGTTGAATTAAATTCTGAACACAGGGAGAGTACCACTCAAAAGGTAATTCCATTAATTCAGATGAAGTAACATCTTCAAATTGTACATCATTTTCAGTTTTGGAAGAAGAAGCACCACGGTAGAACTTAATCGGCTTAGCACCGCCACATTGCATTTCTTTGACCACCATACCCTCGACCTTATTAGGATGGATCGGGGTCAGGGACATAGTATGTACATAGTGGTTAATCTTCTCGTACATTGATTTGTATTTTTCATTCTTTTCATCTTCGAGAGAGATCTTGAACTGGGGTTTCTTCTGACTTATTGTCGCTGCTTCTTTCTTGATTTCTTCTTCTTTAGAACTATTCTCCCAATCAACATCGATGACTGGTTTCTTTTGTTCACCTGTTCCACCGTTTCTACCTCGACCTAGTCCCCGGCCTTGACCTCGGGTGCGAGTTCTGGAGAAACCGTCACCATATCGCCGTAAGGGAGTGGTAAGTAACTGTTGAACTAGAATTTTAGGTTCTTCATTTTCTCAAACTTCTTTTGCTTCATTTGGTACGGTATTTCTGGAGAAGATTGTTTTCTTTTGAGGCACGTAGTAGGCTGCATCTTCATGAATTTCGATTTCATGCACGGAGAATGGTTGCAAATAACCTTTGATACACTGTTCTCCTCCTTCATAATACTTTATGCACTGGTGCAGAGATGACGGTACCATCCGGTTTTCATGGATCCACGACCCAGTGGAGCGTTGAACAATTCAGAATCAATTATATGGAATTTTGCGGTTGTCTTTGCTAAATCGCTGGTCTTCATTAATAGTGTTATCGATCCATGGGCTCTTTCTCCTTTCTGATTGAAGCCTCTTAATAACATCTTATCTGCTTCGAGGTCGCGAGAATCAATTTTCAAATATGCTAACGTTCGAAGGCTCATTATGTTGATTGATGCTCCCGGATCAACTAACACCCTGGAGAGCGTGAACTTTCCAACAGTGATTGAGATGTATAATGGTCGATTGTGATCAGTTGTTCCAAGTAGCAAATCATTGTCCGTGAAGGTAACACCTCGCTGTTCTGTTAACGAGTAAACATAGTCTGAGGAATTATTGGTCATTTGAGCTAAGCAAATTTCTGGATTAAGTAAAGCTTTAATCAGAGTTTCCCTCATCTCCTTTGACAGGATTAGAGTGTCGTAGATGCTTAGTTTGGGTGGTAGCTTCCTAAGATGGGCTAGCACATTATAATCCACTTTATTGCCAGGCTCTTCAGTCTCTTCCCGAATGGGCAGTTCCTCCGCTGTGGTTGGCTCTTCCTGAGCAACCACCTTCTTTCCTTTATTCTTTGGACCTATTTTTGGGGGTAGAACGTTTCCACTTCTTAATTTGACTTCTGTTATCTCTTCTGCATCTGGTGCTGAATCTGTCGGTGTCTTCCCTTGAATTGGAACGACTGGCTTTTCTGCAATTGCTTAAGAATCTGATAACTCTAATTCTATTGTGATTGGAGTTCCTTGGAATTCACAGATGGACTCGTCGCTTCTCGAGCTTTCGTAGCCATCCTTATGAATGTCTTCTCCTTCGTCGTGGTTATCGAGGTTTATTATGATTTGAGAATCATTATTTGTATCGAAATCGAAATCCGGATTAGGTTGGTTGTCGTTAGTTATGTAATCGTTAGAAACAGTCAAAACGTAGCCAACACCAAAACTCTTATCATTATAAGATTCCGCCGGGGTGAGCAAATAATCATACAGAGTCAGAGGTCTTAGGGATTTCTCCCCCAAATCAGAAACAACCATCCTAGGATAAGCAACCCTAGTGTACCTTTCGGAGCCTCGGTCTTCTTCTCTTCCATGATCTTCTCCTCCTTTTGGGACGGTTCTTCAATCGCAAGCGATAGTGCCGGCTCAGCAGGTTTCAAACTCTGAGTTGAAGCGTGCACCGAAGCGGTCTGGATGTGATCCAAAATTTTCTTTGAAGACTTTGTCCAGACAGTACTCCATCCATTGTCAGCCGTGTATGGGTCTATCGAAACAATAGGATCCATTGAAATAACATTGACAGAACCTCCTTTTTGGGGCTCCTTCATATATTCCTTCGGGATTGTTATGTTTCCTTTCCGGAGATGATCATCGAGCCAATTCTTAATGGTGAAGTGACCCACTTTTAATATGTTTGCAATTTATGTTTATAGCAACGGCACCAAAAACTTAATCCCGCTTTAAATATTGATATATGATTTAATGTATAATGTGGATTCTACGCAAGTATACATATCGTATCAAGTAATACAGTGGCTCTAGTGGAGTCCTCGGTTATCGATCCCACGAGGGAAGTTTTTAACGCATTTGTTATCGCCTAAATTTAAAGGAATTACTTACTAATAAAGTGAACCGAAATTCAAAGTAACTATAATAAACTAAAGTAAACTAATGCTTGAAATAAGTTGATTTAAATAATTTAGAAAAAGTATCCTTCTCCTTGTTTTTAGAAAATTAAGTGAATGATGAATTTAAATAGGATTTTAATTGTATTGTGACAAATAGGAGCATTCCTATTCTTTACCCTTTGGTCCAGTGCAAAGAACATCGACTAATCCTATGTTTGATTACCGAATCTACGGCTAGCCGGGAGGATACCGGCCGCCACTTCGTAGCTCCCACGTTCCCCTCACCCGAGGGCTAACATCTACACTTCAACTCTCAAACAATAGGACCAAATTGAATATTTTAGTCCGTCACACTAAAATGTTCAATTCTACGTCCGATAATTAATATTTCCCTATTTATTTGCACCCGCCTTCCAAGGCTTTTGACTTCCCGAATATTGGATGTAATTTTTACTATAGTTGATAATTCAACATATTTTAACTACTCAATTAGTCGCATTGAAAGTAAATTATGTTTTAAGTAAAAATTATCACAATTTATTTATATTATATTAGTGTGCTTCTATTTAATTTCATCAATCCGCATAATTTTCATAAACAAGGAGAAAGACTAAGAAAACTACTCGTAATGCATGGGAATAAAACAAAGCATGGATTTCATTTAAAGTTAACAACAATAAACAAAGATACTTATCTTAATTTCCTCCCTAAGTAGACTCCTTGAAGTTCCCTTGACTTTTCCTTCTAGTACAACAAACTAAATAGCACTCAATTAAACTAATGAACTCACTAAACACACTCAAACTCACACACAAATGACACTTAAGATACTAGAAAGAGACATAAAAGACACACACAAATGACTAAAATTCGTCCTCTATTTATAGAGGTAGACAAAGGTCCAAGGGGTGCTTAAACACCTCTTCAAAAAGTGTCCAGGTTCAATGTATATGCATTTTGAACTGTCTCACCGTCGGCGGGAAACGACCTCGCCGTCAGCGGGGCTTCTAGAAGGTCTTCAAACCGCGCGATCTCGCTGTCGGCGGGCTCGGGCTCGCTGTCGGCGAGGTAGTTATAATTCCTTCATAAATTCTCCTCACGATCTCGCCGTCGGCGGTCTCGATCTCGCCGTCGGCGACTTAGTTCAATTTGCATGAATTTCCTCCTTTTTCATCCAAATTTGCTCCATTTCATGCTTTTTGCTTCCATCACTTATAAATCTGCATTCCTGCAATAAAATAAAGAAAATACCTTTCTTTAAAGTGTAATTTCATCAAAAATAGATATGAATTTCTTAATGTATTTTTCTGTGATCAAAATCCCCCAAACTTAATTATTACTTGTCCTCAAGTGATTTTAATACTAAATAAAAATAATGATTTCTATAATAGAATTTTTCAATTCAGATAATATGAATTAAATTTAAATAACATTATAATAAAGTTAAATATAAATATTAAATTAACTTTATAGAGATAAGATTATTTAGTTATCAGGTCTAAGATTTCTAGCTTTCTATTTAATTCAAGAATGACTATATTAAAAATAGTAAATTACTTAAGATATTTAGATGATAGGAAATTCAAGAAAACTCTATTTAGTAAAATACTAATCCACAAATATAAGTTTAGAAATGACCAGACCGGTGGGGGTAGAGATAACAGTCCTCCTACGAACAGTAGTGTTTCTTTCAGTTGGGACCCTTTGCAGGGGAGGGAACTCTTGAGCCGATTTCAGGTTGAACTCAATTATGGGCTCCTCAGTTTCCGGTACCTTGTTCATCAGTGCGAAAAGAGTAACATCGGTGAACTTAATGTCTGTATTGTCGAACCCTTGTCCAAAGTGAATGACAACATCATTAGGCATCTCATCCTTGTAGACATCCAAGTCTATCCCGTTGGTGAAGGAGAAAATCAGCTTCGGTGCAGACATTTTATGCAGGGTAGATTCTAAGCGTCAGTTTCGATTTATGCTTCCTTTCGTCGGGACGAAGAAAGAGAGGAAATTTCTTTAAACGAGTCCGAACACATTTCCATTTATCTTTTCGTTTTCTTAATTTTATTTACAAGATATTTTGGATTTTTTTATTTGTGTATTTATGGTTTAACATAAAGTTTATTTATTAAAGGGTTTGTTTATTAGAAGGTTTGTTCATTAGGAACAAAACAAATTAAAAAGGGAGAGGTTAAAGAAAAGGTACGGGACCCAATCTAGAAATTAGAAAGGAAGGGAGAGTCTCACAAGACTTCTCGATCCGAGGAACCGCTCCTAAGCTAACACTTATTGGGGGTCCACCCCACCTCAAAAAGGTAAAAGGATTTCGGAACCTCTGTTTAGGGGTGTCTAAACAGTGGCTCCAAAATCCAAGAGAGAGTTGATTATACCCGTTCAAGATAGAAATGAACGTGGTATTTCAACGGAAGGATGGTAGCTTGGTCCAATAGGGACATGAACTTGCTACCAATTTATGAAAGCAAAACTATCTCATCAAAATGGAGAGTGGAACTACTCCCCAGCGGAGTCTCCAGAAGTTGTACGACTTATTTTTAGGTTATGCGTTTTAAAAAAGGGGGTCGCCTATAGAAGTTCTCAGCGAATTTTAAAATTTAAATTTAATTTAAATATATATATATAGTTTTAGAAAGAAGCATTTGATTTTGAAAATAACTTTATGTTTAAAAATTTTAAGATATGAAATCAAACAGATCTCACATCCCAAATAGTTTATATAAACGAGCACCACACCACAAACCGTGTATCTATCCCGAAGAATAGACACACAGCTTGATGATGGGGCTCGATTAAATAAACTAGAAGATTTATGACATCCGTTTTGTCTACGAACCAATTTTATAAGCCGACAAGTTCCCCTGCTTAATATAAATGAATTAAGCAGGGTTCATATTACCTAGGTTCTTAAAGTTCCCTATAAGGGCAAGCCCCTATAGTTAATTACATCTTAAATGTCCGAAAACATTTAAGAAAACTCTCGATAATGATCAGTGGTTTTGCTCTCAAGAATTTCAAAGTTTAAGGTTTCAAACAAATTGGATTTTGGAAATTTCAATAGGGAATAGCTCAAATTTGGAACTATTATTTTGAGAATCCAAAGGAAGAGAAGTAGGGGATGTCACGGACCCGAAGTGAACTTCGGTGACTTCCCGACTATCCTATTATTTGGCTTCAATTTGAGAGAATTATTTAATGTTTCAATCCTGTCAATTTTAGTTAATTAGGACTTATATTTGTATGACATAATCACACAATAGCCTCGAAGATGTGAGGGTTTATGTCGTACCAAACAACTACGTCGAAATCCTAAGACCAGTTAGGGCTTAATTTGCATAACGTAAATATACAAATGCCTAACAAAAAGTTGAGGATTTATGTTGCACTAGGAAAACTACCTTGAAATCCTATGGCTTTGTTATTTATTTCTAAAAAAATGTTTTCCTGATGTAGATTCCAGTTTTGTTGACGACGATGGCCGTTCTGCCTACTATGCTCCAAGCTCCTTGTTGTTATAGAAGGTTTAGTTTTAGAAAGTAAAAATCAGGAGATGAGAGAAGTGTTCTGGTTTAGAAAAGTCTTAAGGTTCAGGTGTTTTTAACATTTTGTTAGGGGAATCTTAAAGTTGGTTATAACAACACCGGTTAAGATCCCACGGTTCCATCATTCCGACACTGTTATTTTTATCGGATTCACTTAGTCCAAATGAATCTGCTAAACTCAACTAAATGAGTTCCACACTTTCATTTAGATCGTGGGAAATCCCGTTAGCAACACGTAGGCTACATCATCCGAGGTATTCCCAATCATCCAACAAGATGTTTTAATTTAGTTGTAGTTGCGGTTTTGTTGTTCTGTTTGTGATTTGAGTTGTTTTATATTTTAAATGTTGTGGCGGTGAATTTTATCTTATTATGACTTTTAATTTAGTTTTGGGTTTCAGTTTTGTGGCTATCCTAAAAGTTTCAATTTTCATGCAGGGTGACATTCTTGTTTAACATGCAAGAAAAGTAAAGTGCAGTACAGGTAAGTAAATTGCAATAAAGTAATAGTGTACCTGGAGGGTCTTCCTGTTATTCCAAGCTGCACTTAAAACACATGTCAGAGCATTTAAACATTTCAAGGAAAGCACCTAGGTAAGGCTAAGGGAAGGTTCTGGTTGTCTACCAATATCCTAATCCTACTGCTAATCAATTCCTATGATGTCTAGGTTCTTGTATTTTATGGATGATTTTCTTCACCAAAGAACAATTACATTCAATTGTTCTTCTAAAACATCCCATCATATTGAGGAAGTGCTTAGGAAGAGTCCTAAACA
This sequence comes from Papilionanthe hookeriana x Papilionanthe teres, assembly GCA_022702705.1. Lineage (NCBI taxonomy): Eukaryota > Viridiplantae > Streptophyta > Magnoliopsida > Asparagales > Orchidaceae > Papilionanthe > Papilionanthe hookeriana x Papilionanthe teres. The sequence goes on along the minus strand of CM040430.1, from coordinate 111,882,495 downwards.
CATTTTCAATACTTCTGAGATTATTTTGAGTCCAAATGAATTTTATTGTACATGTGAATTAATCATACAAGAATTAAGTTAAGTATTGCTCCTTGCTCAGTGAACTTAGACAATTGATTATCCGATGAGTGAAGTGACATTTCATTTGATATTCCATTTAAGAATTATGTGGGTGGAAGCCTTTAGGGCAGGTTAGGTTATTAAGAAACTTAACCATCTTCTTTAGATTTAAGTTGGTTTTGTAAGATTGATTCAAATTAATTGTAATATTTTAGTTTAATTATAACTGTCTTATGTTATTTCAATTTGATTGTGTAATTTCAAAAGTTGACGTAGCTATTTTAAAATTGTCTTAACTTTAATTTTATTTATATTTAATTTAATAGTGTTGATTTGAAGTTGATTTTAATTTAGTTGCATTAATTTAAATTTGATTTAAAGTTGATTAAATTATTTTAAAATTGCTTTAATTTAATTATATTTAATTTGAATTGTTTTGAATTAATCATGTCATTTTAAAATTATTTTTAATTTAATTAATTATTTTATTTTAAAATTAAACTATCTTAGAAATTATTTTAATTTGGTTTTTTAATTTATCTTAGAAATTATTTTAATTTGATTATTTAATTTATCTTAGTTTTTATTAATGAGTTATTAAATTAATATTAAGTGGTATCTGATTTCTATCATTAATTAGGGGTTAAGATTAATAAATTAATATCTTCCAATATTATACCCCTTTACTTAATACATTGTCCTTTAATTAACTTCAAATTCTCAATAATTTAAGAAATTATAATCATTTTGTTTATGTTGAAAAAGTGATAAAATGGGTTCCTACCCTTTAACCCCATATGTTTTAAACATTTAAGGAGATTAATTAGGATCATTCATTACCCATTACCCATAATTAAGCCTAAAAATTGATTTAGGCTAAATTTCAATAATTACCACTTTTGTCCCTTAGGCTTGTTCACTTCATAATTCATTAAATATAACTCAAATGACTTTGGAATTTTTATGTCACCATACTCATGGGTCAATTAAAATATCAAAGAGAAAATATGATTTTTCTATTTTTAACTTAATTTTAATAATTATTTTTATGAAAAATAAGGGTTTTCAATAAAAATTCAATAACATGACCAAGGTAAGGTTTCTATCCTTAAGAAAATTATGAGATGTCCCTACTTACCAGAGGACCATTTAGACCAATTTTAGTACTTTTTTGAATTAAATTGTATTTATCATAAATATTTTAAATTTTGGGGTATTTATTAATTATAAAATAAAATAAAATTTTAAAAATGAATTTTATATTTTTCTTAAGTCCCTCTATCTTCAAGGAGTCTAGAGAAACAAATTTTATATTTTTCTAATTTTTCTTTGATTTATTAGAATTAATTTGGTGAAAAGGTTGGAAAATCCATTTTTTAATATTAAAAATTGTCTTAAGCCTTTAAAATTCAATATCCTAACCTAGGGACTTAGGAAAATTATTTGGTTTATTCCTAAGTGATTAGAGGACCAAATATGATATTTTTATAAATTTTAATATTTTTTGTGATTTTTTAAATTTTTTAATTAATAAAATATTAAAAGTTAGGTCAAGAATGAAAATTTTTAAAAAAATCCAATTTTAATTTTGTTACACTCCTCTGATATCAGAGAGCCCACAAAACTAATTTGGTAAATTTTTAAAGTGTATTTTGGGTTTTATGAATTTTTTAATTTTTAAAAGGCTATGTAAATTAATTCATTTAATGGATTAAATTATTTCCAATTGACTTGAAATTTTTATCTGAGGTTCTCTACATCCTAAGTGATAGTGGAGAATTTTTTTCAAGTGATTTTGAAGTGAGGTTACTCCTAATTAATTAAAGTTCAGTTTTAAGTATTTAGGCTAATTAGGGTTATTTTTGAAGAATTAAGTTAAACCATAATTTTCCTAGGGTCCTCTAGTCCTAAAATACTTCCCCTATTTTCCTAGAATTTTCTAAGCAACATGAAAATTATTGGAATTAAAATTCCAAAATAGAGACATAAAATTGGAAAATAAATAACTTGCCATAGAAATGGCCTCTCGTCTTGGAAAATTTAGGGGACGTTCCCAAGAATAGAGGCTACAAAAGCCCTATGGTCTCATGCCATGGTAAATTATATGCATGAATGAAGAATTGAAATACTTAAAACAGTATTAAATTAATTAAAAATAAAATACTTAACAAAACAACTTAATTCTTTTTCCACATTATTCTCCTCTATCCACTGAGCAAGAGGGTATTTATCTTTTATTTTTATGATTTTTTTATGCAAAGATATGAATTTTCAAAGTTTTGGGTATTTAAGAAATTCAGAAAATTCCTATTTATCTACTTAAACCAGTCAGCGCTGCGTCATCCTCGTCCGGGTCGAAAGCACACGCATCGCTAAGCCATTTGACGCTGCCATCTGACTAGGATCCCACACGGCCCGCGGTTTCGTTCCCAGCTCTCATCCGGTGTGATCCTGGCCATCCATCCGTTACACGCTCGATCCGACGGTGGCTCGTCATCGTCTATGACTGGTGCGCCCCGAGAGTCATCCACCTTCTAACCCTAAGATCTCACTCAATACTCCACCAAATTACATGATCTTGGGCTCTATGAAATCGTCTCAAAAAGACAAACACATCTATACGGCTAACATGCATTGAAATCGACTCAAACAAAAATGGAGAATCAAAAGAAGCTCTCGGGAAGGAGGAGTTCAATACCTTGGCTCTGAGAAGTTAAGCATCAATCAGAGGGGCTTGGCACGTTCGTTGGATTCCAGGGAAGCTAGGGATGAAGCCTAGAGTTGTGGTGAAATGCCTAGGTATGAAAGTGACCAAGGCCGATTTCAAAGCTTGGCCGATAGGAAGAATGTCTGGCCTGGGGAGGGGGCTTTCACTGGGGAACTTCTTCTCTTAGTCTGGTGAAGGTGTAGAGTCAATCAATTTGAGGATTGGCTCACTGTGGTGAAGTACCTTATTTATAGGTTGAGAATTGAGCTCAGAAATTGAACTCACGGAAGCGGTTTTAGGGCTGGATTTCACTGGGGATCAACTGCTCTAGGTTAGGATAAGAGTTTGGAGCAATTTTGGCAGAGTTTTTGTAAGTTTAATTTCATCACCTTGTTTGGCCGTGGAGTTGGTGGGTTTAAAAAGACATGGCTATGGGGCTTCCCAGAGGCAATTGAAGGCTGAGATCAGCTGCTCAGGGGAGGAGAAGAAGATCCATGGTGTCCACTGGGGTTGGGATAGCTCAACAAGGGAGAATTTGAATTTTTGGCTCACATGGAGCTCTCAGCCATGGTGTTTTCCGGCGACTGGGGTGGTGGTCCAGCCAGGGTCCAGTCACCATCTTGACCAGTGAGGTCAGGGATTGAGTTTAGTGCATTCAATGGAGGTTGGCTATGTGTAAAGGGGTTTGATTTAAATGGTATGGGGGAGAGGTTATTTTGGGCTCAATTGGGTTCAATAATGTTTTTGGGCTTGGTACACCCTCCAAGAGGGACTTTGGGTGTTATGGGGGTCAGGTGAGTCAGCTAGTTTTAAGTGGAGAAGTCTCCATCCATGCTTATTTAGATTAATTTTGGGTTAAGGTGAAGCATGGGGAAGGTTTAAATGTTTAATCATAGGTTATGATAGAGCTCCCCTCTCTTACCATTAATGGGTTGGTGATGTGTAAAGTGGCTCCCAAGGCTTGCATATGTCTTATGAATGGCTCCATTTGGCTTGGGGCAAAGCTTGGTCAATTTCATGGAAATAGATTTTAGAGATTTTGGCATTTTGATGGAAAATTTTCATGAAGCTTGATTTTGAATAGTTTAATGATGGTTTTGAAACTTAGGAGTGATTTTGATTAAATGGATGATGGAAAGAAATGTCATGTGGGCTTTGGATTGGACATTTGGGCTTTTTAAATTTGATGAAAATGGGCTTTTAAAATGCTTTAAGGGGATGGGCTTTTAGATTTTAAAATAAACTTTAGGATAAACATTTTGTAAAATATTGTGTCAAATAAATGTTGTATTTAGTTTAGGGACCTGTCATGAAAATTTTAGAAAAGATGTGGTTTCATTTGGAGTTGAATTGGGTTTAATTTGGGTCTTTTAATAATAGAGTCAAAGTGGGTCCAATTGGGCTAACTTGGGCTAAGGTTGAGCTAATTTTGGCTTTGATGTAAAATTGATGTTTCAAAATGTTTATGAGAGTGTAACAAAGAGTTTTCAATTTTTGTTAGGTCTTAATTTTGGGATTTGGGCTTGTTTGGGTTCATGATTGGTTTACGCCAATTTTGGGAATTTTGGTTTAGGTTAGGATTGGGTGATGTTTGGATTCAAATATTGGGTAAATTAAGTTAGAGCTTTATTTGTGGGGATGTTAGGAAGATTTCAAAACAAATTTGGGGAAAATTGGGTGTCATTTGGGTTGAATATGGGATGAATTGGGTTGGTTGGTCATTTTGGGCCTTAAGGGCCCATTTGGGGCTTTTGATCAAATTGGATTAAATTAACAAAATTGGGATATGTGGTAGTTAAACAAAATGAAATTAGGAATATTTGGGATTTTTTGGAATTTTTTAAGAATTTTTAGAATTTTTGGATTTTTGGGTCAAAAAGGGCATTTTGGGTATTTGGAGTTTTGGTGGGTTTAGGGCCCCGCGGGTCAAAAATTGAAATTTGGGGAAAATGAAGATTAATTAGGTGTGAGTAAAATGGGACCATTTTGGTTGAGCCATGAAACTATATTAAGCTCACAAGTGCCATAAGAAGACTCATTTTAGGCATTCAATATGTTGTTCCTAACCCTCTTAGATAGGGGCTTAGGAGTTAAGGTACATCCATATGAGTTTCCTACATGACTCTCGAAGCCAAGTTGGGTAAGATTGGTTTTAGGGTTTGGAATGTGTGTGAGAGTGTGGTGTGTGCAAGTTAACCATCACCAGACCAAGTTACCCAGGGTTCCTAAGGCCAAAGAGTCTTATAGGAAACTCATCCTTTAAACCTCCACATATTGATTTCAACCCTCCAAGTGGCTTAGGGGTTTACAATCAAACTTGTGGGGTTTGAAGGGAGTTAAAAAGTGCTTGGATTTCTAAGTGGTGGGTTCCATCTCTAGTCCTCTAGGATAGTCGAAGGGAAAACCTATGGCTAGATCCTAAGCAGTAAGGAGAGAGATCAGACCTCACCAAAAATGAGGCACAACCAGTGTAAGATCATGTTCAGATCAGACCTCCAAATAGCAGGCCCCGGAGAATTCCTAGGGCCAGTAGATTACTTTTATCGATAAGTTCCGTTCTGGTGTTAAAAGGAAATGGAGCAGACATAGGGAAGCACTGCATCCCGGGCGTTCCTTTTCAGCGAATCTCTGTGACTTTCAGGAGGATGGACGACAAGAAATGCCTTTCCACTTTCAGCCGGATCCGATGTTAGAAGGCCTTCAGCCCTACGAGCTGTGAGCTACATGGAAAATAGCACACCTCCAATGCACATTGGAACGACATTCCTGTCAAGGATGGCTTGGAAGGTGATGTTATTACCCATGTGTCTCACTATTCAGACATGGATTTTGACAGATGATTTTGGAAGAAACCTGCAAGAATCTTACGCAGTCCATTTTTGGATTTATGTGGATTGTATGAGATGTTTAATTTTTAAGGAAAATATCATCATGTTTTGGATTAAGCTATATGATGTATTTTCAGCAAATTGGAATGGAAACGACCATGTCGTGTTTTGCCTTCACTTCTTTTGTGCAAATTTGACTGGAAAATGCCATAAAGTTGTATGAACTTCGAATGAAGAATGATGTGAAAATAAATAAATGAGATAAAATGAAAATGAACAAACAAAAAAAATGAAAATAAACGAGAACTCGTTTAAAAATCTGAATGTCAAAACGAACTCCAATTTAATACGAACTCTAAACTCAAAATACAAAAATGAAATCGAATCACTAAAACAAACAGAACAAATCTAAGTCTAGAATTGAACTCCAATCTGAATCCATCGTTAGAATCTTTCAATTCTTCTTCAAATTGAAATCCACTTGAAACTCCTTTGAACCCTCTTTCGAGTTGATTCTTCCCCACGGAAGACTCAAACTTTAATTTCAAACTTCTAAACTTTTTCATCATTCTGATAAACTTTTGATTCACTGTGATTTCTTCCCACTTTTGAGAAGGTCACTGAGTCTACTGACACAGAATCACGAGATTCTCGATTTTGTTCTAATGGCATGGATTCAATCCTTCGCCAAAAAATCAACCTTTAATTAAATCTTTCGGGATGTGAACACTCTCATGTCCCATTCTAATCTTCCACTACACTTCTAAACATCAAAATCTTCACAAATCAATCGTTAACCTTCGAGGCTGGTACCTAAATTCTAATCCTCATTTCCGAGGTCATTACATAAATTTTGATTCTCTCCCTTCGGGATCAGTACCTAAATTTTGATTCCCATCACCTTCGAGGCTGGTACCTAAATTCCAGTCCTTATTTCTGAGGTCAGTACCTAAATTCTGACTCTCTCTTTTTGGGATCGGTACCTAAATTATGATTCCCATCTCCTTCGAGGCTGGTACCTAAATTTCAGTCCTCATTTCCGAGATCAGTACCTAAATTCTGACTCTTTCCTTTCAGGATCAACACCTAAATTCTGATTCCCATCACCTTCGAGGCTGGTACCTAAATTCCAGTCCTCATTTCTGAGGTCAGTACCTAAATTCTGACTCTCTCCTTTCGAAATCAGTACCTAAATTCTGATTCCCATCTCTTTCAAGGCTATTACCAAGATTCCAGTTCTCTCCTTTCGAGGTCGGTACTTAAATTTCGACTCTCTTTCTGAGATTTATACCTAAATTTCAATTCTATCCTTCTGAGGCTGGTACCTAACTTTCAGTTCTCATTTCGAGATCAGTACCTAAATTCTGATTCTCATCCTTTTCGAGGTCGGTACCTAAATTCCTACTCTCTTCCAAGGCTGGTACCTAAATTCCAGTTCTCACCATTTTCGAGGCCGGTACCAAAATTCCGACTCACTTCCAAGGCTGGTACCTAACTTTCAGTTCTCATTTTGAGATCAGTACCTAAATTCTGATTCTCATCATTTTCGAGGTCGGTACCTAAATTTTGACTCTCTTTCGAGGCTGGTACCTAACTTCCAATTCTCATATCGAGATCAGTACCTAAATTCTATTTCTCATCCTTTTTGAGGTTGGTACCTAAATTCTGACTCTCTTCCGAGGCTGGTACCTTACTTCTAGTTCTCATTTCGAGATCAGTACCTAAATTCTGATTCTCATCCTTTTCGAGGTCGGTACCTAAATTCTGACTCTCCTCCGAGGCTGGTACCTAACTTCCAGTTTTCATTTCGAGATCAGTACCTAAATTCTAATTCTCATCTTTTTCGAGGTCGGTACCAAAATTCTGACTCTCTTCCGAGGCTGGTACCTAACTTCCAGTTCTCATTTTGAGATCAGTACCTAAATTCTGATTCTCATCCTTTTCGAGGTCATTACCTAAATTTTAACTCTCTTCGGAGGCTGGTACCTAACTTCCAGTTCTCTCCTTTCGATGTCGGTACCAAAATTCTGACTCTCTTCCGAGGGTGGTACCTAACTTCCAGTTCTCATTTCGAGATCAGTACCTAAATTCTAATTCTCATCCTTTTCAAGGTTGGTACCTAAATTCCGACTCTCTTCCAAGACTGTTACCTAAATTCCAGTTCTCTCCTTTCGAGATCAGTACCTAATCTCTGATTCTCATCCTTTTCGATCGGTACCTAAATTCTGATTCTCACTTCAAGGCTGATACCTAAATTCCAGTTCTCTTTGCAATCCCGAGGTTGGAACCTAGGTTCCAATTCTCATTTCAAATCCAGAGTTTCCATGGAATCGATCTTGAAATCAATCTTAAATCAAATTTAATCTAAATTAAAACTCTGAACAAATCAAAAGTCAAATTCAAAATTAAAACTTGAAATAAAAATGAAACGAATCTAAAATCCAATCTCTCCAAATCTTGTGATTTTGAATTCACCTTCTCTTCCCCAGCGAGAGATCTGGAATCTTCAGTCTTGGAGATCTACCTGATACTCCCCAGAGGAAATTTTCTATGCTTCATTCTAAGTGTGTCACTTAGACGTTTGTGTTGATCTCCTTGGTCAATGCCAATACGTGCAGCGTGCTTGGTTAGCACACCACACCTATTGGGGGTCCATTTGTTGACCTCATTTTTAGTGAGGTCTTTTTCTTTCCTCTTAGTGTTTAGGATCTAGCCATAGGACTTCTCCTTGACTATCCTAGAAGACTAGAAATGGAACCCACCATTTAGAAATTCAAACCAAATATTGGTTCTCTTTGGAATCTTATATAGATGGTCATCAACCTCCAAATCACTTGGAAGGTTAGGACCAATGTGTGGGAAGAAAAAGATGAATTCCTATAGAATGTTCAAGCCTAGGATAGCCTTGGGTGGCCTGGTCTTGGTGTGGTCTGGATTGCACACACTGTACTCTTACACCCAGCCTAAACCATAAACCATCCCTACCCAATCTTGCTCCAGTTCATTAGAGCACTCATGTGGCTAAGTCCAAACCCCTAGCCCTTGGCAAAGAGGGTTAGGAACAATCTATGAGATGTTCAAAATAGACATTTCTTGGTCTATGGCTCACTCTAAGCTTTTCCACCCTCCCAACCACAATCAAATTTCATTTTGCCAAAATCCCTGGTTTTGACATTGGGTCCTTAAGCCTACCTAAAATGCCCCTACAACAACCAAACTCTCCAAAATTTTCCAAAAAATTACCCAAAATTACCAAAATTCCTAAAAATCATTTTAAAACAATTCCCACCACTTAAATCCACCAAAATACCCCAATACCCTCTAAATAACCTCAAAATACCCTAAATACCCTTTTGGCCCAAAAATCTAAAAATTCCAAAAATTCCCAGAAAATTTTAGAAAATCCCAAATATTCCTAATTTCATTTTATTCAATTACATGATAAGTCAATTTTGCCAAAATAAAAGTCCAAATTGATTCACATTTGAGTTCAAGTTCATTTGAAATCCAAATCCCCAAATTTGCTTAATTAACCCAAAATCCCCCAATTAACCTAATGTCAACCATTTCCCTCTCAAATTTCAATCCTAAACCTTCCATGGAACTCCCATGAAACCCATACAACATTCAATTGTCCCAATTTGAGCTTAAACCTAACCTAAATCCATTTGAAATCCAAGGCTATCCCATTTTAACCCAAATTGAATTCATGCGGTAAATCTACCAAATTGATTGGCCTAATCATAAAATTTCCTCCCAATTGATGTTGGGAACTCTTCAATACATTCCCCTAAACCATTTGAAACTTAAAATTGGGTCTAAACCCTACCTTAATCCAACTTGGACCCAACTTGATCCAACCTTGCCCAAATTAACAAAAATCCCAAAATCCATTAAATTGACCTTTCAATCGAACTCAAAACCATTTCATGTCTTCATGAAAGTTCTTCATGGCAATAATTTACACAATGTTTCTCAAGACATTTGAACCCAAATTAAATCCAAACTCAAGTTAGCCCAACCTAAACCCAAGTGAGCAAATTTGAACCCATGACCTAACCTAACCAATTTGAACCAAATGTGGCCAAACCAACCTTTCCATAGCCACCATTTCAACTCTAGGAACCACCCTAGATCCGCCTAGCCCAAGCTATGTGAGCCATGGACCAATGGTCCCCATTTTAAGGGATCTCTTCTTTTAAATGGTTAAATCCCCTTTTGCCTCATCCTAAAGCCTCCCATAACTGATTAATCACCATTAAACCCTGCCACCTGATCCATCTGACCTGAGGCTAGCTCTCCTGTCCTTGCCGGCCGGCCTAGTCACTGGAGGGGGTCAAAACTGAGAGCCACCACTAGGCTAAGTGCACCCAAACTTACCCAATTGGCCACCTCATCCAAATTAAACCTTAGAGCCTCTCTGCCCTCCACCTAAGCAGAAGAATCCACCCACCAATTGAGCCCTGACTCAGCCCTATGGCTTTAGCCATATAATCCACAACTCTCAGCCATGAGAGAGGTGTTGAAAAATTTTCTCAAAAAACCTCCCCAAATCACTCCCAGAGCTTCTCCCAACCTAGAGAAGAAGAACCCCATGTTTTCCTGCCCTAATCCCCACTGTCTGAGCTCAATTTTTTAGTTTAATCTCAGACAAACAAATAGAACAACCCTTGAAACTTCACTAAACTTCAATTAACTTCTCCCACACCTTCACCAGAAGTAGAGAGGAAGTTCCCCAGTGAAAGCCCCCTCACCAGGCCAGCCATTTGCTCTAGAGGTAAAAACACCAAATCGAGTTTCAACATTTTCATACCTAGGCATTTCACCAGTGCTCGAGACTCAATCCGTAGCCTCTTGAGACTCCAACTAACATGCCGAGCACCTCTAATCGAAGCTTCACTTCTCAGAGCAAAGGTATTGAGCTCTTCTTCTTCCCGAGCTTTCATGGATTCTCCATTTTTTTCTACTTGATTTCATTGTGCATTAGACATATAGATGTGTAGCTCTAGTCTAGACGAGCTTGTAGGAAGAAACCGCACTTGATTTGGTCAAGTATTGAGTGAGATATCAGGGTTAGAAGTTGGACGGTTCTCAGCTCACACCAGTTGGGACGATGACCAACGACTGTCTGATCGCGCGTGTATCAGATGGATGGTGGAGATCAAGCCGGATGGGGAAATGGGACGAGACCGAGGAGCTCCGTGGCGCTGAGGTGGATGGCGGCGCAGAATCAGGAGAGGATGCGTGGAGTTTCGGAGCCTTCGTAGGTTGTCGTGGCGCCGCGTCACTTAAGTAGGAAAATCCCCTTTTTCCTATTTATTTAATTACCCAGAACTTTAAAAATGCATATCTTTGTGTAGAAAAATTACAAAATAAAAAAAAATACTCTCTCGCTAAGTGAACAGAGGAGAATAATGTGGAAAAGAAATCAAGTTATTTGGTTGAGTATTTAATTTTTAATGATTTTTATACTGATATGAGAATTTTAATTCTCCACTCACACACACAATTCACCATGGCATGAGACCATAGGGCTTTTGTAGCCTCTGATCTTAGGGACTTTCACTGAATTTTCCAAGGCCAGAGGCCATGTCCATGACAAGTTATCTATTTTCCAAGTTTTTTATACCTATTTTGGTATTTTAATTCCAGTAATTAGTATATTGTTTGAAAAATTCTAAGAAAATTAGGATAGGTTCCCTATGACCAGAGGAACTTGGGATAATTATGGCATAAATTAAAATATTATAAATAATCCTAATGGTTCACTTGACCCAAAATTATCATTGAATTAATTAAGGCAAATAAAAAATCAAAATAACTTGAAATTAATTCTCCACTGATCTTTAGGGTCAGAGGAAGCCCCATAAAAAGTTTGAAATTAATTGAAAATGGTTTAACCCATTAAATGGATTTTCTAAGTAACATAGCCAAACTTAAACTTAAAAAATTCATAAAACTTAAAATGTATTTAAAAAATTCACCAAATTGATTTTGGGGACTCTCTAATGTCAGACGAGTCTAAGAAAATTAAAATTAATTTTTTCCAAAAAAAATTCATTTTTAACCTAACTTTTAATATTTTTGTAGTTAAAAAATTATAAAAATCACAAAAATATTAAAATTCATAAAAATGTCATATTTGGTCCCCTAATCACTTAAGAATCAATCAAATATTTTTCTCAAGTCCCAAAATAAAGATATTGAATTTTAAAGGCTTAAGACAATTTTTAATATTAAAAATAGATTTTTCAACCTTTTTTACTAAACTAATTCTAAAAATTTAAAAAAATGAGAAAAATATAAAATTTATTGCTCTGAGCTCCTTGGAAATAGAGAGACTTAAGAAAAATATAAAATCCATTTTTCCACTCTAATTTTATTTTATAATTAAATAATACCTCAAAATTTAAAATAATTATAATAAATAAAATGAAATTCAGAAAGTCACCAAAATTGGTCCAAGTGATCCTCTGGTCATTAGAAACCTCTCATAATTTTCCTAAGGATAGAAACTTCCTCTTGATCATGTTATGAAATTTTCATTGAAAATCCCTATTTTCATTAAAATAATTATATAAATTAAATTAAAAAATAGAAAAATCACATTTTCTCCTCTAATGTCTTAATTGACATGTGGATGAGGTGACATAAAAATTTCAAGTTCATTTGAGCCTAATTTGATGAATTATGAGATGAATATGCATAAGAGGGCATTAAAGTAATTAAAAGGTTTTAACCTTAATTAATCTTTAGGCTTAACCAAAGGGAAAGGGAGAATCTTTGATCCTAACTTTATTTTGGATGATTGAAACATAGGGAATTTAAGTGGTAGAAACTCATTAAACCACCTTAAACATTAAAGAAGAAACATTAATTAAATCACATAAAATTCGGAAGATTAATTAAAGCTTGGATTATTAAGATTAAGGGTGTAATACAAGAGGATTCTAATTCTTTAAATTGAAACCCTAATCAATAATTTGATCAAATATTATTTACACATCAATTAATGAAACTCTAAAATTATGATTGAAATTAATATTTTAAAAAAGGAACAATTTTGAAAAATCTTAAATTAAACTAAAGACATTAAAGGAAATTAATTTGAAATTGTCTAAAACTTAAATTAAAATAAATTTAAAATGTTAAAGCTAAATGGGGATACTTTAAGACATTAAAACTAATTTAAAGTTGTTTGAAACCTTAATAAAATAAATTTATAACATTAAAGTTAATCTGGTATAATTCATAAATTACAAGATTATAATTAAAGAAAATTAAATCAGTCTAAAATATTCAAATGAACCTAAAAAAGTTAAGACCTTCTGAAATAATAAAACTTAACTGAATTAAACAACTTGAACACTATTTCAAACTTAAAATAATTATTCAAATATTTATAACTAAGTCACATTAAATCATCAACTCAAACTTTAAATTAAGGACGGTTGAATCTTTAATGAATTAATTTGCCCCTAAAGGCTTTCATTATCACAATTCTCAAATGAAGCATCAAATGAAATGTCACCTTATTCACAAGGATAATCAAACATCCTAATTCACTGAGCAAGAGTAGCCTGGGTGGTTAATTCATCACAACAATGAAACTAACTGAACTTGAAAATAGTCCCTAAAGTGTTTAGGAAGATTTTCAGAATTAAGTTCCGAGCACTTCTCTAACTGATGGGATGTTTTAAAAGAACAGTGAGACTTCATTGCTCTTTGATGAAGAAAATCATCCTTAAAAAAACAGAAGAACCTAGACATCATAGGAATTGACTAGCAATAGGATTAGGATTTTGGTAGACAACCAGAACCTTCCCTTAAGCTTTACCTAAGTATTTCTTGCAATTATATAAATGCCTTAACATGTGTTTTAAGTGCAGGTGAAAATGATGGGAGTGCCCAACAAGTACGCATTTAAATTTTTTGCAATTCATATTTAGCAATTTATTTAATGTCTTACTTTCCTGTAGTTATAAATGCATGAAAATGATTTAATCCAGCATGTTTAAACAACTCAAAATTTAATCTCCAACAAAAATGAAACTGCAATTACAACTAAAATTAAAACGTCTCATTGGATGATCGAGAATCCCTCAGATGATGTAACCCACGTGTTGCTAATGAGATTTCCTACGATCTAAATGAAAGTGTGGAACTTATTCAGTTGAGTTTAGCAAATTTTTTTGGACCAAGTGAATCCAATGAAAATAGTGGTGCCTAGATGATGGAACCGTGGGACCTTAATCGGTTCTGCTTAATCAACTTTAAAATCTATTTTAATTAAAACATTAAGCCATCTTAATTTTCAACCTCTCTAAAACAAAACACTTCTCTCATCTCTTGATTATCACCTTCTAAAACCAAACCTCTGCGACGACAAGGAGCTTGGAGCACAGTGGGCAGCACGACCATCTTTGTCAGTAAAACTTGTGTCTACTTGAGCAAAACCTTTCTTAGAATTAAATAACCAAGCCATAAGATTTCGACGTAGTCTGCCTAGTGAAACATAAATCCTCAACATTTCGTTAGGCATTTGCATAATCATATTATGCAAATTAAACCCTAACCAGTCTTAGGACTCCGAGGTAGTCATTTGGTATGACATAAACCCTCACCTCTTCGAGGTTATTTGTGTGATTATATCATACAAGCATAAGTCCTAATTAACTAAAATTGGCAGGATTGAAACATTGAATAAATACTCTCAAATTGAAGCCAAACCATAGGATAGTTGGGAAGTCACCGAAGTTCACTTCGGGTCCGTGACATCCCCTACTTCTCTTCCTTTGGACTCTTTAAAAAATAAACTGTTCCAAATTTGAGCTATTCCCTATTGAAATTTCCAAAATCCAATTCCTTTGAAAGCTCAAACTTTGAAATTATTGAGAGCAAAACCACTGATCATTATTGAGAGTTTTCTTAAATGATTCCCGTCATTTAAGATGTAATTAACTATAGGGGCTTGCTTTTATAGGGAATTTTAAGAACTCAGGTAATATAAACCCTGCTTAATTCCTTTATATTAATCAGGGGAACTTGTCGGCTTATAAAATTGGTTCGCAGACCAAACAGATGTCACAAATCTTCTAGTTTATTTAATCGAGCCCCATCATCAAGCAGTGTGTTTATTCTCCGGAATAGATAGACGGTTTGTGGTGCGGTGCTTATTTTTATAAACTATTCAGGATGTGAGATCGGTTTGATTTCATATCTTAAAATTTTAAAACTAAAAATTATTTTTCAAAAATCAAATGCTACTTTCTAAATTATATATATATTTATATTTATATATATGAATATATATATATATATATATATATATATATATATATATATATATATATATAAATTAAACATAAAATTTAAAATTTGCTGACAACTTCTGTAGGCGACCCCTTTTTAAAATACAACTCAGCCTAAAAATATGCCGACAAATACATGTATCTTTTTGTTTGGTTCCTTTATTTTTGATTTTATGTGGAATATGTCCTGGGAGGTGAAACCCTTAATGTTATCATATATTTGTGGTTTTCTAGAGTAGGGACTCACCTCTCCTCCCCTGTAATTGCTTTTTTCTATATTAACATGTAGGGAGACACAAGCAATCTTTTCCCCAAAAATCATAAAAGAGAAGGGGGAGGAGGGGTTAGAAGAGACTACAACAGTGGGAGTACAATCTGATCTAGCTAACCACCAGCGATATATATATATATCCGCTAATTGGTTAGCTAGATCGGATTGTACTCCCACTCTATTGTAGTCTCTATATATATATATATATATATATATATATATATATATATATATATATATATATATATATATATATATATATATATATATATATATATATATATATATATATATATAGTGGTGGTTGAGGAGGGAGGCGCTCTGTTAGGGTTTTAATGGAGTACTGACAGTGGTGCTAACTTGGCTAGAGCCCTCTGGTGGAGGTTGGAGGTTTTGGGGAACTGTGATTGGTTGTGGAGTTTGTAAGAAGTTACTTCTCTTCATTGTACCTTCCTGGGCTTACTGGTTTTTAAATTTTTTCGGTCTTTCACTATTCCATTGGGACACTTCTCTGGTTTCATTGTGGAGAAAGTATTTTGCTGTGGTAGTTGGAGTCTTTCTTGTTGTCTTTGCTACTCTTCAAGAGGGTTGCTTTGACATACTGGTTTTAAGGTAGCTGCGTCTGTTTTCAGTTTTTATGTGCTTTCTGTTGTGGAGCTTCACTCTCTAATAGTATGGCTCATCCAATTAATATGAATACTAATGTATCTTGGGCTAGAGTCACCTATTTTGGGGTGGTGGGAAACAGTAAGGATGTACTTAAAGACTCTGATTTGTTGGTTTCCCCAAAGATTTCATGACACTGCAGCAGGGAAAGGATCCAGTCCTTTCATTCAACCAGTGGGTACTAACGATGGATTTCTTGCTATGTATTTTACTGAACAGAAGATAAAAAACTTAAATGATGAGGTGAGTTTGCTTTGGGACACCCTAAGATGGTGTTGGTAAGAAGTTACTTCAATTCTTTGAATTAAAGTGGAGACTAGAAATTGGGGCTAATTGATGGGAGACATCTTCTAATTCATTTAAACAATGAGGAGGACTATGCTAGATTATTTGTTAAACAGAAAATCACAATTGCAAGGACTGATATGAAATTACTAAAGTGGACTCCTGATTTTGATCCTAGCAAAGAACCACCTTGGTTCCCATATGGTTTAAATTCCTAGGCTTACCTTACAAGTATTTCAACTGAAATGCACTGTTTAACATAGCAAATGCATTGGGCATTCCTTTGAAATTAAACACTCCTACCTATAACAAGGCTAGGCATGCTGCAGCTAGAGTACTTATAGAATGGGATATAACTCTCCTTGAAATTCATAGAATCTGAATTTTTTCAGATAAGGAGGGAGCTTGGCAAGAATTAGTGATGGAACAAAGACCATATTATTGCCACCACTGCATAATGTTTGGGCATACAAAGGAGAGATGTTATAGACTTCACCCCTTAACTTAAAGGGTCTCTAATATTCCCCCTAGGGGATCTGCTGAAATGGATGTGGCTGAGCCTGCCCCTCCTGTTAGGAACAAGGGAATTGATGCTTTCCCTTCTATTAAAGTGGTTGAGGAGGGGGAGAGATTAAATGAAACTGAGAAAATCACTATAATCACTCCTACTCAGTCCACCTCAACCCCTGATAAGGATATAGAGAAGGAGACAAGACTAGAAGCTCTAAGTTCAGTTCAGTAACACATTAATAATATGAAGGAACCATGGAAAAGGATTTGTTCAAACACACAAAAAGTAGAAGAAAAGTAAAACCGAATTACAAAAACTTATAGCAGCTCAAGTTATCACAGAGGTTGGGGGATCTTTTACTTGTTCTTATACTTTTTCTTGTAGAGGTAGGACCAGATCAAGAGCCCAGCCAACAGTTAAAGCCCTCCCACAATATGATTAAGTTCCTTTGCTGGAACATTAGGGGTATTGCACAACCCCTTTCAATTAGAAGACTTATATCTCTTAATAAAAAACACCAGTTATCGTGTATTGTTATTTTATAACCATTAGTTCACAACTGTCTAGACAAATTCCTCTCTAAGTTTAGTGGCTTTTCTCATTTTATAAACTTAATTAATAAAATTTGGGTTTTGTGTAGAAAAGAGATCAATTGGTCTATCTTAATTGATCACAAGCAATTTGTTCATATCATTTACCAAATGAGTGGTCTGTTACTTTCATTTAGGTTGGGTGCAAAAGGCTGATAAGGAGGAGCTGTGGTCTAATTTACACATCATCAGTAGCATGATGAATTCTCCATGGTTGGTAGGTGGAGATTTCAACAGTATTGCCAACTCAGTTGAACAAATTGGGGGTAGAACTCCAATCCTGAGAAAGATGACTTATTTCTATGATAACATCCTCTCTGCTAGGTTATTTGATTTGGGCTTTCAGAGACTTGACTTCACTTGGAAAAGGGTAAAAATGCGGGAAAGGCTAGGTAGACTCTTGGTAAATGGGGGCACTAGTTATCCAATTTTGTATACACTTTTGTCACCCATCTTCCACTTACTTGGTCAGATCATAGACCACTCCGGTTATCCATCACAACCCCTCCTACTAATAGCTCTACACCTCCTTTTAGATACTTGAATATGTGGTCTATGCATAACTCCTTCCTTCAAACTGTTGACAACCTTTAGGATTCAAATCATCCTGACCCTGGACTAAGCTCTATTTACTCCACCTTATAGTGACTAAGGGGCTTAGAAAGTAGGGCTGAGACACTTTTGGCAATGTTCATTCTGTTGTGATTAATGCTGAAAGAGAGGTACTAAAGTTCGAAGGGGGGGTGCAGAAGGGTACAGCCCAAGAGAAAGAACTTTTAATGGCCCAAGATAAACTTCTCACTGCTTTAGACAGGTAGGAACAAGTCCTTAAACAATAAGCAACTGTCAGTATTTTTACTCGAGGAGATAGAAATACAAAATTCTATCATGCTTATATAAAATATAAAAGGAAATGTAATACCATTCACTCCATCCAAACTAAAGAGGGAATTTAGTTTCAGGATAACAACAGTATTGTCCAGAGTGCTGTGAGGCTTTTACAAATTCTGCTCACTCAGTCAACTGACATAACTCCTATTGACAATTCTTTGTTTAGTGGAGAAGTCCAATATAAATACACACCTGAGTTGGTTGACCCCCCATCAGAACTAGATGTTTGGCAAGCTCGGAATTTCATAGACAGTTCCAAAGCAGCTGGTCCTGATGGCTTCACAGTAGACTTCTACAATAAAGCTTGTAATATCATTAAAAGTTGAGGTTATTTTTGCCATCAGGTGTTTCTTCCAAGTGTCCAATGTTCACAGCTACTTTTATAGTTCTACTTTTGTTCTTGTTCCAAAAAATACTGAACAGAAAAATTGGGACCACTTCAGACCTATGTGCTTAACCTCAGTTATCAGTAAAATTATAAGTAAGATCATAGTACAAAGATTAAAACCTCACTTTGATGCCATCATTAGTCATAACCAGTCTACCTCTGTGCAGAATTGCTCTATTACTAATAATGTATTGTTTGCTCAAGAACTTATTTGGATCTAGACAAGCCTTGCAGGGGGGTAACATAATCAATAAGTTAGATCTTAGGAATGCTTTTGACACCATCAACTGTAATTTTATATTGAAGGTGATAGCTGCCAGAGATTTTTCTGTTCCTTTTTGTAAACTCATCTACAGATGATTATCTACTAATTGCCACTCTATCCTGATTAATGGTCATAGTTAGGGATATTTCTTTGCCACTAGGGGTCTAAAGCAAGAAGACCCCCTCTCTCCTACTATATTAATACTAGCTATGGAATACTTCTTCAGATTACTCAATACCAACGTTATCAACAAGAGCTTCTCTAGGTATCATCATAAATCAGATGTGGTTATTTCCCACCTAATTTATGCAAATGATATTATGATATTTCCTAATGCAAGCAAAATGAATGTCAAAAGAGTTATTCAATGCTTAAAAAAGTTTGAGTCCAGCTCTGGAATGTAGTTTAATCCTGCTAAGTGTAACATCCTGTTCAGCAGAAGAATGAACCCAAATAGCAAGCAATGGATATTGGATTACACTGGGCATTTGAATAGGGCTTGGCATTTCATTTCTTCACACAATATTCAAATGCAGGTGAGTTTTATTTTTAGGGAAGGGAATGCCCCAGAGGATTGGTTAGCTAGGCTAGGCTTATCTCACATTACTATTGGGATAAATCTGGTTGGACAGCTCCATACATTATTACTCAAGGGGGATCTTCTAGAAATGCATTTTGTCAAAAGATTGTGATGTGGTTACAATGAGGGTTTTAATGGTCGTTGTTCATGGAGATGTTCACTCTGGATTGCTTCACTCATGTTCTATATTTTATTGGTGGACTTCTTCACTCATGCAGTATGTTTGTCTTCTGTTTGATTGCATTTGTTGTATTCATTTTCTACAGGAAGATTGTCTCAGGTCCCTTTACTTCTTTTTTCACTGTGGCTATGCCTATCATGCATGGTTTGCTAGACTTGATTGGTTGCTACTCTTTTCTGAAGATTGCTGGATTACTGTATGCTGGACTGCTAGCTTCATGGATGGTTGGATTGTTGGTTTGCTGGTTAGCTGCTTTATTTGTTGTTGGATGGCTAGTTTCTGCACTATTTTCTCCATGTTCCTCAACACTGCTTTGTTCCTGTATTGCTTTCCCCATATTGCAGGACTTTATGCTCATCTCTTAGGTGGGCTTGTTGTTTCCTAACGTCTATACAACTATAGGATTGCTGGATTCCTGGTATGCTAGACTGCTGCCTCACTGAATGATTGAAATATTGGAATGTTGGATTGTTGGTTTGTTGGATTGTGCTGATTCCTCCACTCATTTTCTCCATGTTATTCTATAAAAAAACTGCACATTACCGAGGCCTGTTACAGTTTTTGTTTACTTCATTTGTTCTCCTTATTAGCTTTCTTCTTTTGGGTGTCTTTTGACTTCTTTTGGGTTTACTTGTTTATCATTTTTATACATGTAACTTTTTGGAGACTTTCTTGTGTGATTTGTAATGTGGGAGGTGCAACCCATATTGCTGAGTTTTCTTTGTAATTTTTGTCTCTTATTAGCTTAGGGATTCACCTCCGCTCCCACCTTTTGTACCAAATTTAACACGTAGGAAGCCACAAGAACTCTTTCCCCAACGTTTGTGTGGTGTGTGTGTGTGTGTGTATTCATTTAACATAACAATGTATATTAGAATCCTTAACTTTACTTTTAAGGAGGATTACTATACCTAAATATACCTTTAATAGTTTTAAATTCCACAATCAACCCTCTAAAGTGAAACCTATCATAGCTTTCACCTTTTCTTATAAAGTTTTCAAATGAAATGTGTAATACTTGAAACTTGTAGTTTTAATGTAGTAAATTCTCATGAAGTACAAATATGGGATATCTGAATTAAAAAATAAATAACTCTTTTATAAAAGTAAACAATGAAGCCATTTTTCTACAAGTTATACTACAACTTTACACTAGTCAAAACTCGTTTACATAGAATTTAAAGTAATGATACTATGTATTTCCTTACTAAAAAATTTAAAATTTTCAAATTAACTCCACATACCTTAATTTTGTATTAAATCATAATGATTTTGGGAAAAAAGTAAATGAGGACAAATAATTTTAGGCTTTTAAAAGATTTTTCTACCACTCCCCCCCACCCCCCCCAAAAAAAACCTTAAATTTTGACATATATAACAATGTAAAACATCAATATAAGAAGGGAGAAAATAGAACTGAATTACTTTCTACCACGTGCTTATCATTAAAAAAAATATACAAGTGTAAATAGAAAGAAAAGTATGCGACAGTAAGTGAATCTTAGTTTAACAGGTTTAACATGAAATCCTCATTAAAAAGAACTACAATATTACAATAGATAAGTTCCACATGTAGTCCATAGCAACAATAAACTAATCCAAATATTACATTAATAATATGAGTAGCAAGAGAAAATATTATGTACAACAGAGAAATATAAAGAGAAAACATCAGCATAGTAGCAAGGAAAATAAAGAAACTTTATTACCTCCACATCAAAACAAAAACATTCTAGTCCTCATCATCTTCAGCTTCATATTCATCAGCATCCTCCTCTAAATCCCCCTCTATTGGCCTACTTTGCTCATATATATGGTAAGGAGGACACACTAGGATCTCCAGTGAGTTGTCTCCTCCTATCCACTGATTTCTTCTATACATCTCTGCTTGAGTAGCTTGAAAATGGCACAATGATCAAATCAACTATTATTTTGCCAATCCAAGTGTGACATGTACTCAGTTAATCTATATACCTTAGCATGTAGTATTGCAGTATCATGCCCTATCTTTCCAAATGTTGTTCAAACATATCCCTTTAAGTAGGAGGGCGTGATGGATAAGTAGTAGAAGTAGGCCGCCCCACATCTACTTTTCTTTCAACATTTGCTTGCTGACTTTATAACTCATTTTTTTATGTGGAGATTGACCTTAAGGGATGAAGAATCTCCTCCTCACTACTAACAACAACTCCCACATGTTGACAATAAAAAAAGATAATAGATGAATGTCTCAAACCAAGAGTTGAGCTTACCTCTATGGTATTCACTGTAAAATATTAAATAATGAACCTACATTAATAGGGTCGACTCTCTAAATACAATAATATAAGAGGGCACAATCCATAGTTGCTTCACTAGAGTTCATAGAAGGAGGTAATTTGGCTGAAATGAAGAAGTGCCACACCTTAGATATTCCATTTAATTTAGAGGCAGGAAAATTTATCGGACTTCCTTACTGATTTTCCGTTCTCCTCTACCATCAATTAAAAATTTCATTACTTCATCAAGGTAGGAATTAGAAAGCCAGTATCGAAATAGGTACAATAAGAGAGATTACTCAAAGAAAAATACACATTAATGCACGAAGGAGAAATATACACATACTTTCCTCTTACAAAACAAATCCATCCCGAGCATAAATTAAATTAGAGTAAAATTCTCTTACTACAGCTGTCATAACAACAGAGGTATCATATCAAAAATTTTCCCATTTCTTACTCATGACTATTTATTCAACCTCTCCCCTAGAATTAACAAATCCTCTCTTAGTTATTAACTTATTTGGTATTAAGATGTCATAATATCGCTCCCAAAGTTTGGAGCTAACAAGCTTCTATCTGTCAAAAGAAAATTTTCCTTTAACTCCTTTTATTTAGGAATCCATAAGAAAGGTATAACAATAAAGATGCAAGGAAATGAGGCAAAAGAATATTTTGGATGTGTACTGGATGCTAGTTATGGACTTCATCAAACTTACCCCTAAAATTTCCAAATCCACCTTTTTCACAAAACAACCTAAAGAAATCCCAAATGAAAATGGAAATGTAATCTTAAGGTGTAGAAATTAACTTTAAGAGGAGATTTGTACTCTATAAAGACTCTATGATGAGCACATATGCAAGGGGAATGAAAGCCCAAAGAATCACTTCACAATCACAAAGGAAGGGTTGGGAAGGAGCTCGTACAAAAATGACCTATATTGGGGCAGTTTGGTGCATTTTTTCAAACAAGAAGGAGCAGCACCTAGGTGTTGAGATGGTGACTCCATGTTGCTTTGGTGCAGTGCCTTGGTGCTGGTTTATTAGTTCCTAGGTACACAACCTCTAACACTCTGGTGCCAGAGGTACTTAGACCCATGTGCTTGATCCAAATTTGGTCCCGTGCATTTAAACTGATTAGGTTGATCCTCCACAAGTCTTTCATCACCCCAATAAACAAAATAACACTAAATATATATGGGAATCAGCCATTCTCCTTCCCATCACATCTCCCTTCTCCACAGCTTCATCCCCAATGGAATCTCCTTTTAGTAAACTACCAGACATTTATAGATATTTTTGGAGGGTCAGTCCTTTGGATAGGATTGTTCTTAATCAATTAGCTTATGTGTTGCCAACCTCAGGTGCTTCCTTATCCTTTAAGGTTATACCACTAATACTACAAATAAAAAGATCGTCCACATTCTCCTCTAATGGTTGGTTTATTGAACCGCCATTAGGGAAGAACAAGGTCAAAAATATGAAGTAAAGAATTGAGCTGGACCTGTCCTATGTCCAAACTCAGCGTGTACCCGGTATATCTTTAAGTTCTATTGAGAAATAAGATGTAGTGGATATGGCTGATCCCACCACTCCTACAGAACATGCCTAAGTCTAATCACAATGAGAAGACTAAGGAATTTCCTCCCTTAAATCACAATGAAATCAAAGAAATCCACTCTCATACCTAAAAATCAACACAAAAATACAAAAAATACACGTCATACCAAAAAAAAAAAAGTAAGTACACTAATAAAAAAAATAAACTTGTGTTGTCACCTAAGAAGCACTTTGTTTGACTACATTAGTTGACGAATCCAATATTTACTCAGGTTGACCAACGAGTAGGAGCTCGTTAACTATAGGTCTTTCACACCAAAGCAGGCTTTACGTCTTTGTCCATTCACTTTGAATTTCCTACCACTTTAAGGTTCTTTAATATCTATAGCACCAAAATGATAAATTTTAACTTCAATAAATGGTCACTACTACTTTGACTTATGTTTTTTGGGAAATAAGTTCAATAACGTATTGTATAGAAAAACCTCATGTCCTAGCTCAAAATCATTCCTATGAAACTTTTGATCATGTCATTTTCTTTTTTTCTCTTTATAAATTCTCACATTTTCATAATATTCTTGTCTAATTTCCTTGATTCATTTAATTACAATAACTTTTCTCAGTAGCTTCCTTCATATTATAATTAAATTCCTTAACAATATAAAAAAAATTATGTTATAATTCTATTGGTAAGTGAAAAGCTTTGCAAAATATGAGCCTATATGATACATTCATATAGGAGTTTTGTAAGCAGTATTATAAGTTCTTAATGCTTCATCTAATCTCATAGACCAATTCTTCCTACTAGGATTGACAGTCTTTTTCTAAAATATTTTTGATTTCCTTATTAGATAGTTTTACTAAACACTCGTTTAAGGATGATAAGAGGTGGTTTTTCTATGCTTGATTTTATACTTATTAACTAATCTATCGATGTTTTCTATTCATAAAGTGGCTTCCCAATACTAATGATCACTCCATGCATGTCAAATCTACTAAAGATATTTTTATTTAAGAATTTAGCTACACTTTGAGCATCACAATTTAGAAGAGCTATTGCTCAATCTGTTTTGAGACAGTCCATAGCTACTAAAATATATAAATTTTCTAACGATGGTAAAAATTTTCTCATAAAATCTAATCCCTAAACATCAAAAATCTCATTCTCTAAATTAAAATTTAGGAACATTTTATCTCGCTTAGAAATATTGCCTACTCTCTAGCATCAATCACAGGTTTTTATATATAAAGTAACATCTTTAAATAACGTAAGAAATAAAATCTAAATTGAAAATTCTTATAAGCAATTCTACCCACTACAAAATGTTTCAAAAATCAGAATCATGAAATTTCTTAATAATTTCCAAGGTTTCTTCAAAGGGAACACTGCTTCTAATCAACTGATCCTTACAAATTCTATAAGGATATAGGTCATCCCAAAAGTAATTTCAGGCATCATGTATGAATTTCTTCCATTGATGGCATGTCATGTGATAAGGCTTAATATTACTAACTATAAAATTTACTATGTTGGCATACCACAAAATGTGACACTCAGTAATAGCAAAAAGTTGCTCATCAGAAATATTCTCACCAATTTCATTTTAATTAGAATATGAATATGCCTTGTTCAATCTTGATAAATGGTCCGCTATTTGATTATCAGAACCATTCTTATTTACAATTTTGATATCAAATTCTTTCATTAAAGGACCAATCTAATCAATTTTGGTTTAGCATTCTTTATTGACTTAAAATATCTAATAACATAATGGTCAGTGTGTACATTACATTTTATTCCAATCAAATATGATCTAAATTTATCGAAAGCATATACTACGACCAATAACTCTTTCTCAGTAGTGGTGTAATTAATGTGAGCTTCGTAAATATTTTTTGGCATAGTATACAGCCTTAAACATTTTATCGTGTCTTTGTCCTAAAACTGTCCCACTAGCATAGTCCACCGGTACCACACATTAGCTTAAATAGTTTCCCCCAATCAAGAGAAACAATAATAGGAGCAGTGACTAATTTCTCTTTCAAAAATTGAAGGCGTTTAAGCTTTCATGCTCAAAGTTAAATAGGAAATCCTTTTCTAAGAGACGATAGAGGATTTTGGCAATCATGAAAAATTCTTTTAGATATCATCGATAGAATCCAGCATGTCCCAGAAAACTTTTAAATCCCCTCACAATTGTAGGAGATGTTAGTTATTTAATCACATGAATGTTTGTTGGGTCTACTTTCATGCATTTTACAGATATTTTATGTTCTAATACGATTCCTCCCGAAACCATAAATTGACACTTCTCATAATTAAGAACCAAGTTGATTTCTTCGCAGCATTTCAACACCTTTGCTAAATGATCTAAACAAGAATAAAACGTTGTTCCTAACACTGAAAAAATCATCCATAAAGACTTCAATCCCTATATTAATCAGGTCACAAAAAATTGACATCATACACCTCTGAAAAGTAGCAGGTGTGCTACACAACCCAAAATACATTCTTTGAAAACCAAAAGTCCCATAAAAACTTATTACTATTGTTTTTCTTGATCCTCAAGAGCTATTGGTATCTGATGATAACCTAAATACCCATCCAAAAAACAAAAATATGGATAGCTAGTAGCATATCCAACATCTGATCAAAAAATGGTAAAGGCAAGTGATCTTCCCTAGTGGTAGAACTTAATTTTATATAGTTTATACATATTTGCCACCCAGTGACAGGTCTAGTTCAAATTAATTCATTCTATTCAATTACAGTTACTATCACTCTCCCTTTATTAGAAACACAGTGAATATGACTTATCCAAGAACTATCTGATATATAATAGATAATAAATATATCGAACCATTTCAATAATTTTTTTAACAACTTCTTTCATAATTGGATTTAATCTCCTTTGAGGATGTGCTCGGGGTTTCTGGTAATCTTCCATCAAACAAAAAGGCCTAATCACCTTTATATCTGTTATGGTTCATACATAAGCTTTCTTATAATTACTCAGAAATATTTATTAATTTCTCCTCTTTCAAATGACTCAAATCAGAGGATATGATAACTGATAGTGTAGATAAGTATT
Source organism: Papilionanthe hookeriana x Papilionanthe teres (assembly GCA_022702705.1). Lineage (NCBI taxonomy): Eukaryota > Viridiplantae > Streptophyta > Magnoliopsida > Asparagales > Orchidaceae > Papilionanthe > Papilionanthe hookeriana x Papilionanthe teres. The sequence continues at coordinate 111,856,051 of CM040430.1, read as the reverse complement.
CTAAGTAAGCAGATTTTAAGTGTGTGGGAAGCACCTTCATCTCAAGTTCAAGGGGTTCCTCAATAGAACAAATAAGAGGTTTACTATTTTTTGTTAAATATAGAATCTCAAATATCTCCTTAACAAATTTTGAATCTTCAATAATCAATAGTATTGATTCGTCCTATAAGTCTATGTCTTCCTCATCATCCAAAATTGGTTCTACTGATTTAACTTCATAACTTCTTCAAAAATGGATACTACACAAATAATCAATTAATTCTAACAGAAAACATGCATCTTCATTTCTTAGGGAAGAATGTTTCAAAATTTTTAAGACATTAAATGTAACTTCTTGATCATGTACTATCATAGTTAGTTCACCTTTTTACACATCTATCATAGCTTGTCCAGTGGTAAGGAAAGGTCTACATAAAATGATTGGAATTACTTTATCTTCCTCCGTATCTAACATAATGAAATCAATAAAAAAGATAAATTTATCCACTTGACTAAACTACATCTTCTATAACCTTTTTTAGATAAGTGATCGAATAATCAGTTAACAAATGGTTAATGTAGTTGGAGACACTTCTCCTAACCCTAACCCTATGAAAATAGACAATGGCATAAGTTTAATACTTGCTCCAAAATCACATAAAGCTTTTCCAAAAAATCTTTCAGCTATTGCACAAGGAATATTAAAGATCTCAAGATCATTAAGTTTTTTAAGATGCTTCTTTTGAATAATAGCGTTTCACTCTTCACTAAGTTCTACTGTTCTTGTTAAGAATGTCATTTGTGAACATTCAAATTTGGGCATTTTCTCCAAAGCCTCAAAAAATAGAAATAATAATAGTTAGCTTCTTAAATACTTCTAAATAATTTGAATATTGTTGATCCAACTTTTATTGTTTGAGACTTTGAGTAAATGGAGGTGGTGATTTTTCTAGGTTAATTTTAGTTGGAGAGATTGATTTTTTCTATGTCTTTAGAGAACTTCAAAGATTTTTTAGTTTCCACAGTCTACTTTTCAACATCAATATCTTTCCGAACTACATCCTGCAACTCTCTTCCACTCCTTTGTTGGATAGTTTTCACATGCTTAATATTCTTCTCCTTAGAGTTAATCTCAGTGTTTCTAGGAAGAGTTCATTGGCTCGATTACTAAGGGAGTTAACAATCTATCACAATTGGATCTCTATGTTCCTTATTGTTGTACATTGACTTTGAAGTTAATTTTCCATTTGCAATACAACCTCCTCCCAAGATAACTTCTTCTCCTTAAATTGTGGATTAGAGCTAATCCCTAGAGGTTAATACGGTCTTTAGTTCGTACAAAGAATCCTATTTATTCCAACTTCCTAAAAGATTAAACTAGTTATTTCCGCATTTTAGTTTCACCACCAGTATTATTATTCCAGCTAAAGTGAGGACGACTTTTACAACCCATATTATACACGTTGGAATACAGGTTGTTAGGTTTTTGTTAACTGCATTTTATTTCTCAAATGATGAAATACTAGCATCAACCATTTGTCCAAATGAATTTTTCTCAATTACTAGAGGTACATGATGTTGGTTCATTCCAAATTGGTCTAGCTTCCTTGATATGGCTTCTATCTAAGAGATTAGAATTGACAACACATCTGTATCATGAACACTAGTTGCCTTCCTAGGGTTTACTCTTTCAGAGGACTATTGGAATTGTTAGTGACCATCTCCTCAATCAAAGAATAAGCCTCATCAAATGGTTTGTACATGAGTGAACCACCAGTAGCAGAATTAATAATAGATCTAAGGGATCCTGCCAAACTATTGTAAAAAGTCTGAATAATTAGCCAATCAGGCAGTGCGTGATGTGCACACTTCCTAACAGGTTCTGTAAATCTTTCTCATGCCTCATAAAGCGACATAGCTTCTAACTGGCAAAATGAAGTAATATCATTTATATGTTTAGCAATTTTTAAAGGTAGGAAATTATTAGCTAGGAATTTTTAGGCTAAGTCACCTTAAGTTCTAATTGATCCCTGTGCCAATGAATTCAACCACATTTTAATCTTATCCCTCAAGGAAATGGAAAAAGCTTAAGTTTAAAAATTTTGTTTAACACACCATTAAAATGAAATGCAGCACAAAGTTCTAGAAAACTTGCTAAGTGTAAATTTGGATCATCAAATGGTTTTCCCCAAAATTGGTTATTATGCACCATTTGGATACAACAAGCATCAATCAAAAGTGTTAGCTTTTACAGCAAGATTTTGAATACTTAGGTGAATGTTATCTTCCATAGGATTAGCGTAATCTTTAATGGTCTATGCGTGTTATCATGATCATAAATTGGTATTTGGTTATCTAAATTGTTTTGTTGAAAGTTCATCATTTCCTCTACATGTTCATGAAGTCTTTTCTAGTTTTTAATTTTCTTAATAATTTTCTTTAGTTCTAAAACATAGGGTTCAAGTCCTTCAGATCCTGCACTACGCAATAACAAACAAAAGTCTCAACTAGTAAGTTTAGCAAAAAGATACAAGACAAACACTTCAAAAAAAAACTTTTTTTTTTCTTTTTTAAACAAATAAACTATTACTCAATGAAACTAAAATATGAATTTCCATGTCAAAGTATAATTGTTTCAACTAAAGTTCTCCAAAGTTAACTATGATGTAACTCCCCGACAATTGCACCAAAAACTTGATACCCCCTATTTAGGTACTCTAGAAAGCTTGGCTCTCATGCATGTATATGTGACATATCATTAATATCAAATTTTTATGTCAAGAATATCGATCCCAAAGGGAGTGAGGGAATTTGACTTAATAAGAAGTTCTAGCCTATATGGATTAGTTCCTAGCCTAGAATCTAGATATGGTTAAAGCTCCATAAACTAATGCTACAATACTGCAATCACTTTTATATGTTAAATCTTATAGAAATCTCATTTAGCTAAATTTGACTAGTGATTATCAAGATAAAGAGTTACCCTCCCTTGGAATGAGGTAAGTAGTGTGTAGGAACATAATAAATAGAATTTTAATTTTTTTTAGTGATAAATATGAGCAAATCTCTTATTTACCCTCTCCCAAGCACAAAAAAAAGTTTGTTTAAACTGGTTTTAATTCCTTAAACCCCAATTTGAACGCATCAAAGATTTCTTTTTATTTATTTGAATTGCCCTTTGGGCTACTATTTCTTCAACCAATAGTTCAATGTGAATACTTTAATCGTTCCTCCACAGCTCTCCCGAGTCATTATGGATCACAACATGTTATAACTAATCATTTCGCCAAAATGAAAAGTTAATTAACCATGGAAGAAAACTCATCATAATAAGGATTTAAAACTAATTGTAAAAACATCTTACAATCTTACACAACTAACATATTCATCGCTAGTGAAAGGTAAGAAGAAACAGCTCATAATGCATGAAAAAAACACCACAAATCATCTCTTTAAAACAAAGAAAATCCACTAGAATTGCATGTACAATCAATAAAATATAAAATAGAACACAATGCTTAGCTTTCCCTCTATAAAAATTGGTTTTGAATCATCCATAAAGGATTCTCAAATGCCTCCTGTAATGTTTAATATCTTTTTTACAATATAACTCTTAATCATCACCAAAAACTCTCAAGGACAAAAAAAAAACAAATTAAACACTCCTACTACAAGTCTAAAACTCTATACTTCACATTGACTTCCCAAGCATTTAGAAGTGCTTAGCATCCTCCAATGAAGCTCCCCATAACATCTGTGTAACTCACCAATTCATGTAGGAAAACTACTGAAAAACAGCTAAGCAGTTGATGGCGCCTTGCAGTCGAAGGGCACGCACCTACGCGTAAATCTCTCTTTCTGTTCAGATAGGAATTAACGCCTAAGCACCATTAATCTGGCACCAAGGCACTGGTGTGGAGCTCTTTTGCACTCAAACGTTAGCTCTTTGTCACCGATCACTTGATCTTCCCTTAGCTCTATGTCACCTCTGCATCGCTCCGCTTCTTATTCAATTTGTTCCACTTCTATTACATGTTGTAACTGCAAGAAAAACAAAAAAATATCATTCTTTAATGTGCAATTTCATCCATAAACAGGTGTAAAAAAAGGAAAAATAAGCATGCTTTATGCCATATCACAAACCCAAGCCCAAAACCCTAAAAAAATCTAACCTAAACCCTTAACCTAATACAAATGGACTGACCATGGCCCATTTGTGACCCACCATGACATGTGGGTTGCACAATAAGACAAATCTAGATAGAACAAAGCACTAGGAAACAAACTTGCACACTTCATCATGGGAAAGGCTTGATGACACTATGGTCATGACCCCTTTGACAAACTTTTGGAGATGTCGAACCTGGCCTTTGGGAGCCAAAGCCATACCAAACCTGGCCTTAGCCTCCCACTAAAAGGCTCCCAATCACCATGAGCTCCTCCCCATGAATTCTCTCCCACCATTGGCCTCATCATGGCCAACACATCAAAACTTGCAAAAGCTCCTCCCTGTTGTCCAAAACCTCTACAAATTCATTAGAAATTCTCTGAAGGGGGTGGGGGGAGGGGGGGGCTACCTAAGCTTCCCCATGCCATGCCATGCTCCCCTCACATCACCCATGGATATAAAAGGATGGGGCCCAAAAAACCTAGAAGTACAACAAGTTCCTCACTCAACCTCCTAAAGCTGTGGCATTCAACAGAAACAAAACTCCTCCACTTTAGGCATTTGATCCTCTTGTCAGGCCACCTCCATCACTAGAAAACTCTAATTTTTTCATTAAAATCTAGAGAAAATTTTAGTCTCAACATGAACTCTTACAAAATCTAAATTAACTCTCCCAACAGCTTCTCTAAGCCATAGGACAACCTTCCAGATCAAAATTAAGGCATCCTGAGCCCTCTAACTCATTCCAACACTAACTGACCTTGCTCATAGCTAAAGTTAATCCCAGATCAAATTGGAATAGAGAGGAGCTTCATGGAATAAAATCGATCATCTCTATCAAGCCCAATTGAGGACGCAACTCCTGGGACAAGGTATGGGTTAAAATCTCAAAATTTAACCTCTAGTTTGGTCTTTTATAAAAGAAATGAACACTGCATGTTCATCAACTAGTATAGATAGGTTCATTTAACATAGATGCAGCTATATGAACAAACCCTTAGTGATTTGTTTATTAATCGGGAGAGATATTAGAAGTTTATCATCTATAGTTCTCTCTTCTTTCTATTGTGAGTATGATGAACCGATGTCGTCCACTTCTATTTATTAGAAATGGACGACAGGGATCGAGTCGAACCACCAAACCATGGGGGATAAGAACACCAGATTGCGGGGCACCTTGACTTCCGGGTGGAAAGCGCATCCACCCAGTGGAAGAAGCTTGGACTTTTGTAACTTACGATGGATGGATAGGTGCTGCATGGATAAGTAGGAAAATCCTATTTTCTAAATTAAATAAATCCATAAAATTAAATAAACTTGGTGTAGTAAAATTACAAAATAAAATAAATGTACCTATGAATTTAGTGAATAGGGAGGAAAATAATGAAAATAAAAGATAAAATAATTAAATCATATATACTTTTTAATTAAATAAAATTTCTAGATAGATTTTTAATTATTAAAAATTAAATTCAAAACCAAAAGATGAAAATCTCAGGAATTGTTACCCCTACACTTTGGAACATTTTCTGATTTTTCGATGGTCAGAGGCCTCCTTTAAAATTAATATGACCAATTTCCTACCACTTTTGTAATTATTTTAAAAAAAAATTATAAAACATTAAAAAATGCAAAATAAAAAAGGGCATTAACAGGAAAATGTATGAGGACAAAATTGATTCCTAAAATGTTAGATTCCACATTAAAAAATAGAAAATTAAAATTAGGAACTTAGGGGTAAAAAATGTAAAATTAAAAATCTACACATTAGCCTAATTTGGTTTAAGAGATTACATAAATCCTAGGGCTCTGCTCTTTAAGATTAACAACATGGTTACCCCTCTAAACATGAAGTTATCTTTAATGACCTTGAATTTATCCAATTTGAGCCTAAACTTAGCTTTGGGTTAACCAAACTTAGCCTAACCCAAGTAAGCCCACATTTAGACCCAACTCAATTGGTATCGAGCCTAAACCCCACAATTAGATTTGATGTGGCTCACATTTAAATTGGGTTTATCCTTGTGTATAGCCCATGATAGACCCAAGTAAGCCCTAGGTCATTTAGGTCTAATACAGCTTAGACCAAACTACAAGTTGAGCACCCTTTGGGCCTACCTTAAATGAGAACCAAACTGAGATAGCATATCTTTTAGGTCTAACCCACATCAGAACTAAACCTAAACCCTACTTCTAACTCAACTTAGACTTAACATTTCTTTTAGGTTCAATCCACATTAGACCTAAATCTAAACCATAAGTCTAACCAAACATAGATTTAACCTTTATTTTAGGTCTAACCCACATTAGACCGAGACCCAAACTCTAAGTCTAACCCACATTAGAGTTAGCCTATCTTTTAGGTCTGACCCACATTAAACCTAAACTAAACCGTAGGTCTCAACAAATTTATACTTAGTCTAAACTTTGGGTCTAACCTAAATCAGAGCTAAACTAAACCTTAAATTTATTCCAACTTGAACTTAGACAATCCCTTTAGGTCTAGCCAAATCAAACCTAAACTAAACCCTAAGTCTAACCTAACATAGACATCATTTAGCTATAACCCAAATCAGACCTAAACTAAACACTAAGTCTTATCCAACTTAGACTTAGCCCGACCCATTAGTTCTAACCCACTTTAGACCTAAAACTAACCTTTGGTCTGACCTAAACTAAACCAAACACCAAGTCTAACCCAACACAAACTTAGTCCTATCCCTTTAGGTCTATCCCAAAACAAATTGGACCTAAGCTAGATTAAACCCTAAATCTACTCTAACCTAGACTTAGTTCAATCCCTTTAATTCTAACCTAAATTAGACTTAAACTAAATAAAACCCTAAGTTTAACATAACCTAGAGTTAGTCAAATTCCTTTAATTCTAATAAAATTTTGACCTAAACTAGACTAAACCGTGTGTCTAAGCTAACTTAGACATGGCTAATCCTTTGGGTCTAACCCAATTTTAGCCTAAACTATACTGAACCCTAAGTCTAACTCAATTTGGCTTAGTCCAAACTTTAGGTCTAACCCAAATTAGACCTAAAATAATATAAACCCTAAGTCAAACCCAACTTACACTTAGTCTAATTCCTTTATGACTACTCAAATTAGACCTATACTAAATCAAAACTTTAGGTCTAACCCAAACTAAACCTGAACTAAACCAAACCCCAAGTCTAACCCAACTTAGACTGAGTTCCTTTCCTTTAAGTCTATCTCAATTTAGACCTAATTTAAATTAAATCCTAAGTCTAACCAAATTTATAATTACTTCAATACCATTAGGTCTAACCTGAATTAAACATAAACTAAACTAAACCCTAAGTCTAACAAAAATTAGACATAGTTCATTCCTTTAGGTTTAACACAAATTAGACCTAAACTGAACTAAACCCTATTTCTAACCCAACTTAGACTTAATCGAAACTTTAGGTCTAGCCCAACGAACACTTAACCTAAGTCTAATCTAACTTTGTCTTTCTTTAAATTGAACTTCTCCATAGATCTCACCAGACCCAGACCAAACATAAGTCTAACTTAACTTAGGCTTAGTTCAAATTGAACGTATCCTTAATTTAAATCAAACTTGACGTCACCTAAGTCTAACATAACTTAGACGTGGTTTAAATTGAATTCCCTTCAAGTCTAGTTTAATATAGATCAAACCTAATTTTAAATCAACTCAAACTTAGTTCAACTTAAACTCTCTTAGGTCTAAACCAACCTAGACCTAACCTGGGTCTAACTTAAATTAGACTTGGTTCAAATTTAACCCCTTAGGTCTAACTCTTTTTTGTTCTAATTTCAACTTGAAACACTTTTATGCCTAAACAAAACAAGATCTAATCACAACTTGAAATCCTCCTAATTCTAGTTTAACTTGGACTTATTTCAGTTGGAACTCTCCCTGGGTGTAGCCTAACCTAGAACTATTTTAAGTCCAACCTAACTTTTAATTAACTTCTCTTCAGTCTAACTTAATTTTGACGTAATTTAATTGAACCACAAGGTTAACCCGACCTAACTCGGGTAAACCCAATTCAATTGAACCTTCGAGTCAAACCCACTTAACTCATGCTAACACAATTCAATTGAACCTCTATGTCAAACAAACCTAAGATAGGCTAACCTAATTCAATTGAACCTATGGATCAACCAAAGATAACTCAGGCTATCTCAATTCAACTGAACCTGCGGGTCAACTGACCTAACTCAAGCTAACCCAATTCAATTGAACCTCTGAGTCAATCCGACCTAACTCGGGCTAACTCAAGTAAATTGAAACTCTGGGACAACCTAAACTAACTCAAGCTAACCAATTCAATTGAACCTTCATGTCAAACCAACTTAATTTGAGTTAACCCAATTAAACCTTACCTAACTCGGGTTAACCCAATTCAATTGAACTTATGGGTTAACCCGAGGAAACTTAAGTTAACCTATTTCAGTTGATCTTCTGTGTCAACCAAGTCTAAGTTGGATTAGATCAATTCAGTTGAACCACCAGATCAATCTGACCTAACTCCGGTTAACCCAAATCAACTAATTCTCTAGGACAACGCGACTTGACTCAGGATAACACAAGTCATCATGTTCCTTAGGTTAATCAAACCTAACTCATATTGATCCGACTTGAGACTCACTCTAGAATTAGCTTATGTCTCAACCCCAGTTTAATCAAGAATTAATTTAAGTTTCACTTAGACTTACAAATACAACTCAAGTCTAAATTAATTCTAACTGCAAGTTTGAACTAAGTTAAATTTGATTTAACCAAGAGGGCTTAACTTCCGTTAGCCCATCTCAACCTGGTTTGCTCCCAAGTTAACCCAACTTAGCTTGACTTGAATTACCTCGAGCCAATCTAAACTAAGTAAGACTAGTTTGACTTTAATCGATCTAAGTCAACCTGGGTCAATCCTATTAAAATTTGATCGATTTAAAAAGGTTTGAAGATAATTTACACGAAACCCATCCTAACACATGTTAACTTAGATTACTTAGAGACTCATTTTTAGGTCAATTCAACCTAACTTAAACTAATCTAAAATCAACCTAAACTTAGGTGATTGAAGATTAAGGAGCATTTGACTTCTTGTACAAGAATAAAAGCACATGTAGCCTTGGTCAAGAATAATTTGGGCTAAGGTTTCAAACCAACCTGAATGAAATGAAATAAAATTCACCCTAAAAGACAATAAAAATTAAACCCAGAAATGCGACCTGGTTTAAGAAGAGGCTTTAGAAGTGGCAAACATTGTCGCTACTAAAGTACATTCCAGCCACTCATGTTAAATCAAATCGCAAACTGTAATGACTTCGAGATGAAAGAACTATGTGATCTTGATCGGGTCATCCCAAATGAAAAATAAAATGATAAGACAAAAAAATTTAATTTTCTAATAAGTCTTAAGCAAACTAAATTTTTCAAACCCTAAAATCTGAAAAAGACATTAAGACTTAGATGAAACCCTAATAAACAATGATCATTGAATGAAATTTGAACCCCTCTACCAAGATCTTCGAATTTCTCTTGGAAAATGAAATTTGTGGTTGCTGACAGTTATCTTCCCTTTAGTGTAGGCTTGATGGCCTCTTAGACTAAGTAGATCAGGGTACCTGACAAACCCAGAACAAAGAACCATTGACATCTTGATTGGGTTGTCCAAAAATATAAATTAACAACCAAAAATGTATTTTCTGCTAACTTTGTTTTATAGGATTGCTGAAGACAAAAACAGATACCACCCAAGATTTACTTTTTATGTTATTAGGGTGTGTTAATTTTATTTTGCAAAAACGGTCATTCAAGCTACCTTAAATTAGGAGAAATGATGAACCTCAACTAAACATTTGGCAACAAAAAAAAATCTAGGATAGTTTGAATCATTATTAGTCCACTAACCTTTGGATAGGACATTGAAATTCATTTGAAGCCGACATTCAAATTTTATGAAGATGAATTACAAACATAATCACGAGTTTTCTTGAGTAATTCCCAAAATGCTTGAGATGTATTTAGCTACAAGGGCTTACCCTTATAGGAATAAGTGAAGCCCATAAAAGGTATAACAACCTAAATCTCTGGTTGCGGGGTTAGTTCTCATGAGGTCTTCTTCATAGGTGTGCCTTTGAAGTGTTTTGAACAGATTCTACAATGGTCAATCACTTTTGACCTCTCCATGCGAAGTTTACCTCATGAAAGCTTTTTTCCTACATTTCTCTTTATTTGTTTCTATTTTTGTTTGGCTTTCTTTCCACTTCAGTGTCTTATTTTTCAAGACCATCATAAAATCTAAGATAGAGAGTTACTTAGAAAGGGGGCGATATAATTGCTAACAAGCTTGCAACTCCATGAAAAGAATTATAATAACATTAACAGCGACAGCGTGGCCAGTAAAGATTGCACTCAGGTGGGCGGTGATGGCTGAGGACCACAGGAACAATTTCCTTTAAGTCTTACAAGCTCAAGCTAGTGAGGCAGATAAGGTGGTATATAGCCAATGTCTACCCAATTGATCCTAATCTTGCCCAATTTCAATTCCAAACTTCCATTCAACATCTCCAATACCAATATAAACCTAATTCAAGCCCATTTTGACCCACATTTGAATTCAATTCCACTTGGAATCTAAAATCTCCAATTTTACCTAAATGATCCAAAACCCCTAAATTGAACAAATGTCAACCAATTCGCCCAAATTTCAATCCTAAACTATTTCTAACATCCCCATAAACAAAATGCAACATCAATTTGCCCCTAATCTGAACTCAAATTTCACCCAAGTCCTAAACTTGCTAAAATTACCCAAATTTCCTCTAAATTACCCATGAACCTAAACTTTCCCAAATCCAATCCAATTCAACAGAAATTCTCTTCAAAACAGTTCTGAAATCTTCATAACACATTCCTACACCAAACACAACATTTATTTGGCCAAAATTTTGATTAAAATCCCATTCAAAATCCCTTTGAACCAAAATCCCCAAAATTTTTCTTAAAATTGTCACATGGCTTAAATTCCCCAAATTGAATCATCTAATCCTAAAATTTCCACCCAATTTCTATCCAAAACCCTTCATGACAATTACCTACATCAGTTTGAACCAATAATTGAATCCTAGCCAAGCCATAGCTCAACCTAAACCCAAGTGGATCCAACTTGCCCCAAATGAATTCAAATCCCAAAATCCACCAAATTGAATTCCTAAATGGATCAAAATCCCAAATTACAATCATATACACAATATTGCTAATTAATTTGGTCCAACTCAAACCCAAATCAACCCATTTGGACACATGATTCAAATTGAACCAAACTAAGCCAAATCTTACCAAACTCACTTCATGGCAGCCAACCTTAGGCCTCCTAGGACTGGTTTGACCTGACCTAACGCAAACCCCTTGAGCCATGGACCAAAGGTCCACCACTTTGGACCATTGGGTTTAGTCTTTTGGCTAAGCATAAGTCTCATACTTAAACTCTTGTTTAAGCAACCCCTCTGCCCAATTGAAAGCACTGAGCTCATCCCGCACTCCTCCTCAACCTGCCAGCCGCCTGCTCTGTCCTTGCCAGCCGCCCTAGCCTCCGGAACAGCTCAGTTCGAGCGCCCCCATACCCCTTTAAACCCAAAATTGAACCTTGTCAGTGGCGGATCACCTCAGCGATCAGTGGCCCTGCTCAGCCCTTAACCTAAGCAGCCCAGGGCACTCATTACCTGGCTCCGAGCTCCCCACTCCGGCGAGTTCTATAAAATGGCTCCTCCACGGCCGCGTTTCAGGTGCTGAAGTTTTCTCCATACAAATCTTCCAAATTGCTCCCAGACCCAATTCTAGCTAAGAGAAGAAGATCCCCACCATTCTCCTTCCCTGAATTCCATCACCTGAGCCCAATTTCTCAGCTGAAATTTAGGCCAGAAACTTGACACTTCTAAAACCTCCACCAAAATCAACTTAACTTCACCCACACCATCCCAACACCAAGAGAAGAAGTTCCCTAGTTAAAGCCCCATCACCAGGCCACCCATCTGTGCTATCGGCCAGAGCTCCAAATCGGCCTTAGTCGAACTTGAGTCTGGACATTTCACCATGACTTGAGGCTCAATCCATCGGTGCCTTGGACTACAATGAACGTTCCAAGCATCTCTAATCAAGGCCTCACCTCTCAGAGCTAATGTATTGAACTCCTCCTCTCGAGGTTATTTCGATTCCTCATTTGCTTAGAATTGATTTCGTGGCATCTTAATTGTATGGATATGAGCTCCTCACTTAGACAAGTCCATAGGATCTAACCCCATGTGATTGGTTGAGAAATGAGGGAGATCATAGGGCTAGAAAACGTGCGGTTGTGGGTTCAAACCAGACGGAGACGATAAAGGGGAATCATCCGATCGTGTGTATATCCAGCGGAGGGCTCAGATTGCGTCGGACCAGGAGAAGGGATGAAATAGTGAAACGCGTGGCTGCCGAGTCAGATGGTAGAACCAAATCAAACCGCATCGCGAGGAGCTTCAATCTACTGTAAGATCCAGTCAGCGCCGAGCTATTTAAGTAGGAAAATAGGATTTTCTGATTTATTTAAATAGCCTGAACTTTAAAAAGACATATCTTCGCATAGAAAAATCATAAAAATAAACGAAAAATATCCTCTTGCTCAGTGAACATATGAGAACAATGTGAATTAAAATCAAAATATTTTGTTATGTATTTGATTTTTAATTATTTATTTACTATCCTGAGTATTTCAATTCTCCATTAGCATACACAATTCACCATGGCATTAGACTATAAGGCTTTTATATCATCTGATCTTGGGAACATTCTATGATTTTTCCAAGGTCAGAGGTTATGTCTAGAGGGAGTTGTCTATTTTCTAAGTTTAGGGCCATTTTCTTGAAAATTATTTATGAAAATTAGCATGTTGATTATAAAAATCTAGAAAAATTATGAGAAGTGTCTTAGGACCAGAGGACCCTAGGAAAATTATGGTTTGATTTAATTCACTAAAATAACCCTAGTTTGACCAAACATTCAAGACTGAACGTAAATTAATTTGGAGCAGCCGCACATCAAAATGACACAAAATAAATTCTCCACCATGCTTTAGGATTAGGAGAATCCCACATAAAAATTTTAGATCAATTGGAGTTAATTTAACCCACTAAATGAATTACCTAAGTGACATAACCATATTTGAAATTAAAAAATTCATAAAACCCAAAATATAACTAAAAAATTCACCAAATCAATTTTGGGAGTTCTCTGAGATTAGAGGAGTCCAGGAAAATTAAAATTGGAATTTTTATAAAATTTTTATTTTTAATCTATTTTTAAATATTTAAATAATTAAAAAATCATAAAAATTTTAAAATTCACTAAAATGTCACATTTGGCTGCCTAATCACTTGGGAACCAACAAAATATTTTTCCTAAGTCTCTAAGTAAAGATAATAAATTTTAGAGGCTTAGGATAATTTTTAATATTAAAAAATGGATTTTTCAAGCCTTTCACTAATTTAATTCTAGTAATTCAAAAAAAAATCAGAAAAATACAAAGTTTGTTTCTCTAAGTTCCTTGAGCTCAGAGAGATTTAGGAAAAATATAAAACCTAATTTTTCCTCTCAATTTTATTTTATAATTATTTAATACTCAAAAAATTAAAATAATTATAATAAAAAAATTAAAAATGAAAAAATCACCAATATTGGTCTAAGTGGTCCACTGGTCAGTAGGAACCTCCCATAATTTTCCTAAGGATAGAAGTTTCACCTTGGTCATGTTGTTGAATTTTCATTGACATGTGAGTGAGGTGAAATAAAAATTTCAAATTCATTTGAGTTTAATTTAATGAATTATGATCTGAACAAGCTTAAGAAGCCATAAAGGTAATTAAGGAACTTTAGCCTTAAATAATATTTAGGCTTAACCAAAGGGGAAGGGTTAATATTTGATCTTGATTTTCCTCTTGGATGATTGAAACATAGGGAACTAAGGGGTAGAAACCCATTAATCATGTTTAACATTAAAGAAGAAATCCCAATTAACTAAGTCATCAAACTTTGGAAGATAATTAAAGTATAAATAATTAAGGTTAGGGGATGTGATATAGGAGGATTTTAATTTTTTGAAATTGAATCCCTAACCAATGAATTGATCAAACACCACCTAAGTTTTACTAATGAAACCATAAAATGATAATTGAAATTAAAAAGAATAATTTTAAAATCTTAAGATTAAATTAAAAAAAAATTTAAAACATTAAGATTAATTTAAAAATAATTTAAAACATTAAAATTAATATGAAACATCATAATTAAATTAAAACAATTTGGGATGTTAAAATTAATTTGAAATAAATTGAAAGAAGGATTAAAATATTAAGATTAATTTTGAAAAAAATTATAATTCATAATTAAACTAAATCAATTTAAAATATTCAAATTAATTTGAAATATTATTATTAAACTAAAACAATTTAAAAATATTAAAACTTAACTGAATTAAATGATTTAAACACTTTTCCAAATTAAAATAATTGAAAATATTTAAAAAAACAACCTAAACTCTATAACTAAGTTGAATCATTTTAAATCACTAATTCAACTTCAATTAAGAATGGTTAAGTTCTTCGATGGATTAATCTGCCCCCCTAAAGGCTTTCATCCTTATAACTCTTTAATCAAGTGTCAAATGAAATGTCACCTTATTCATAGGATAATCAAATATCCGAGTTCGCTGAGCAAGGACCAGAACTCAACTAAACCCCGGATGATCAATTCATCCACATGATGAAATTCATTTGGACACAAAATGATTCCAGAAGCATTGAAAATATATTCAAGACTTGTCCTAAGCACTTTCTCAATCCAATGGGATGTTTTAGGAAAACAATTGGACTTCATTGTCCTTTGATGAAGAAAATCATCCCAAAACACACCTTAGGAATTGACTAGTGATAGGACTAGGATTTGGTAGAGAACTAGGACCTTCCCTTAGCTTCACCTAAGTGTTTTCTTTCAAATATTTAAATGCCTTAACATGCGTTTTAAGTGCAGTTGGAAATGACGAGAATACCCGCCAGGTACACTTTTATTTTATTGTAATTTACTTACCTGTGATGTACTATACTTTCCTTTCTTACAATTTGCATGATAAACAACAATGTCACCCTGCATGAGAACTGAAACCTTTAGGATAGCCACAAAACCAAAACCAAAACTAAATTAAACATTAAAACAAGATAAAATTCACTGCCACAACATTCAAAATATAAGACAACTCAAAATTTAATCACAAAATAATAAAAAAACAATAATTACAACTAAATTAAAACGTCTCGTTGGATGATCGGTAATGCTTTGGAGGAAGTAACCCACGTGTTGCTAACAGGGTTTTC
The DNA here is from genome assembly GCA_022702705.1 of Papilionanthe hookeriana x Papilionanthe teres. NCBI lineage: Eukaryota > Viridiplantae > Streptophyta > Magnoliopsida > Asparagales > Orchidaceae > Papilionanthe > Papilionanthe hookeriana x Papilionanthe teres. The sequence goes on along the minus strand of CM040430.1, from coordinate 111,840,501 downwards.
CCAAGGTCTGAATGAAAGTATGGAACTCATTAGGTTGAGTTTAGTAAATTCATTTGGACTAAGTGAATTTGATGAAAATAACTCTGTCGGGATGATGGAACCATGGGATCTTAATCGGTGTTGTTATAATCAACTTTAATGTCCCCCTAATAAAATGTTAAGACATCTCAATTTTAATATTACTAAAACATGATACTTCTCTTTTCTCCTCAATTGACACTTCTTTAAACTAAACCTGCTACGACAAAGAGCTTGGAGGATGCATAGTGGGCAGTCCGACCATCTTTGACAACAAGACTCGTCTACATCAACAAAACCTTTCCTTAGTCTAAAGAACAAGCCATAGGACTTCAAGGTAGGTTGCCTAGTGTAGCATAAATCCTCACCTTTTTTGTAGGTCTTTATACAGTTCTGCTGTGCAATATAAGCCCTAATTCGCCTTAGGATTCTGAGGTTGTCGTCCAGTATGACATAAATCCTCCCATCTCCCAGGTTATTTGCATAATCAGGTATTATGTGAATGTAATTCCTATAATTAATTGGCAGGATTGAAATTTAAATAACTTCATTTCTAAGATTGAAAGCCAAACTATAGGATAGTTTTGGTGGACATCAAGGTTTCCTTGAATCTTTCTTCTTCCCTTAGCCTTCTCTTCTTTGGATTCTGACAAAAATAAAATGTTCCAAAATTTGAGCCATTCACCTATTGAATTTTCGATATCACATTTTCTTTAGAAACTTTACCTTCGGAAGTCATGAATATGAATGTTTCCTAATCTATATCAAGAGTTTTCTTAGGTGACTTTGGTTATCTAGGATGTAATGAACTATAGGGGCTTGCTCTTATAGGATACTTAAAGACCCCATATTAATATAAACCCTATCTAATTCCTTCATATTAGATAGGGGAAATTGTCGGTCAAAATGGTTCGCAGATCAAACGGATGTCATAAATTCTTTAGTTTATTTGATCAAGCTTCACCTCAAGCTATGTACTTATTCTTCGGAATTAATACATGTCTTGCGGTGAAATGCTTGATTATTCAAATTATTTTCTATGAGAGATCGGTTTGATTTCATATTTTTCAAAAATAAAAAAAATATTATTAATTTCAAAATCCATACATATACATATTAATTTAAATCAAATTTCTATTTTATAAAATTAAAACCCTTTTCAAAACAAAACGTCCAAAAACATATTTCAAAAGACAGAAGTGAAAATAAAACGACTGACATTAAGTAGTCAATTTATCCCAGCTGAAAGAAACTATTCCTTTCTTGATTAAGGAATGTTTAGCCTTTATTTTTTTATTTGAAATTAAGGCTACACATGATCTCTCAAAAAATGAGTCTTATCTTTAGGTTTAATTTATAACAATATTTGATGATCCACCAAATTCTATATAGAAGAATAGCTCGTAGGTTAATGATTCTATTGTAGTCTGATATAACCTTCATCTCCTTACGTTCTACTAAAGGCCAAGCTTTTAGTAGATTTCTTAGCAGCACATCCTTTACATGTCCATGGTCCTTTAAATGACGATTTATGTAAATAGCAAATCTTGACACAAAAAATGGAAAAGAAACTATGTTGGGATTCTTTTTCTTATAGTGGTTTATCAGCCAAGAAAGAACCAAATATAAAGATGGTCATCCCCGGGAAAGTAGGAATATGACTTGTATTTATAATCCTTGAACAATGAATGATGAGATTGAACTACCATTTATTATAGTTGTGTACTAATAATGAAGTTAAGTAGGAAGCCCTGATAACTGGCATACAACTGACTATTTTATTAAATATTCATCAAGGTCAAAGAAGTTGGATATTTAGAGTTAGTGATTAATCATGTTATCAAAATGTAGGAGATTTCCAAACCTTGACTTCATTTTTATTAAAAATACATAATGAGTTTACTTCAAAAGATTCACAGTTTCACTTTGTACCGAATATCTCATTATAGTAACAACATTGCAGATGCTTTTCTAAAGTTGATTAAAGGAATGATATGCTTAAAAGAGGAATCGATATTGATTAAAGTCCATGGTTGAAGGATTGATATACAGTACCTTGATCAATATAAAGAACAAAGTGATGTAGCCACAACTGAAGACATAGTTGATTAGAGACAACCATTTTCGGAATATCTGTGAGCGAAAAAGTTACTTGAAGAAAAATCAATAGGTCACTAAGTGAAGTCAATAACTCTATCTTATTCCATTATAAATAATACACATTATTGAAGGACATTTGATCATATGTGGTTACATTGCTTAGATAAGCATGATGCACAAAAGATTGTCAAAGAGATGAATTCAAGATTATGTGGAGCTTATCAGTCTAGGGCTAAGATGAAAGCAAAGAATAAAAAAATGGGGTACTATTGGCCAATCATTATTAACAATTGTACAGAAATTGTGTGGTGATATCATTAGTTTCAAGTACACGGTGTAGTCTTACATCAGCCACCGAACATATTACACCCCACGATTCTATCGTGACCTTTTAAATTTTAGGATACAGACATCATGGGACCAATTTACCTACCTTCATCCAAAAGGCATAAGTTTATACTAGTAGCGACAGATTATTTCTTGAAGTGGGTAGAAGCTATTCTCTTAAGAGAAGTGAAAGCTCACTATGTATTGTATTGTTCGAGGATCACATTATATACGGATTTGGTGTTCCCCAATGGGTTATATAAGACGATGGTTCTTTATTTTTTAGTATCAGGTTGAACAACCATATGAAGTGTCATAATATTCATTGGAGATATTCCTTCATATAATATCTCAGAGTGAATGAACTTGCTGAAGCGTTCAACAAAACTTCAATACATATTCTATAGAAGTTACAAAAGAATAAAAAAGATGTATACCAAGTTGGAAAAAAAAGTACATGTTGGCACCTACAGAAGAATATGAGCATATTGAATTATCCCAGATGGTCAAAAACAACAAGTTAAGTACAATCCATCCATTCTTCCTGTTGAGTCACTACCAGTGGAACCAGAAAAGCTTCTCCATCAAATTCCTCATATTTAGCTTGATGATCAACTGGCAAGGTATTAGCAGATATAGAAGCAAAACATTGGATATTTTGAATAGTTAAGAGGTAGACTTATTAACACTCTAAAAGGACTACAACTTTTCCCTAGATTCTTTAATGACATGGAATAGTGGAAAATTGCACACACCATATGTGGATTATGGATGAATGGCTATGAGGATCTAATTAAAGATTAAACCTATTTAAAACCTTGGAAGTTAATAAAAGGAAAGGTTAAAACACTTTACAATTTGGATGCTACTGCAAATACACACATGAGCTACAAGGTCATCCATATGGTAGTATTTTTGACAAGAAGTATCTTCTATCTGTGATAAATATAAATTTAAGTGGCTTGTATTGTGACACATTATACCACATGAAAGTGTACTTCATAGTTGTATAGTAAATAACTATGAACTAGGAGATTGTATCCCACCGTACATTTATAACAATGACGTTGAGTGACACTTTTGGACAGTAAAGATTTTAGTTTACTCAAACATTGATAGTGCAGTGGAACTTATTCTATTTCCCTACTAAAGGGATTAATATTAGGTATTGATGGAAATATAACTAATTTAGCTAAGCACTGTGTACCATATACTTCTAAAAGGACAACATCCATTGAAGAAACTAATGTCCAAGCATCTTTAAAACTACAATTTAGCCACATAGTTGCATAACATCACTCCTCTTACACTCATAAGTCAGTAATTTTTGGAATATGATACTTGTTTGGTCTTTATGTCCCCGTGTTTATATATTTGTGGTTTTTTATGAATATTTATTGGATATTGTTATTATTATAGTCAGTTACAATAAATAGTTTATTATCTGTTGTGAAAATTTTTGTGATTGATCTTCTTTATTTAAGGAAGAAAATTATTAGTAACTGAATACAAGAGCGTCACGAAGATCTTGTTTACTTTTAAACTAAATGATATTTAGATATCTTGAAAATAATAATGCCTTGATGTGAATCATGGAGCCTCTATTGACATCAGATCTCCACATAAAAACCCTCAGACTAAAAACTCTAAAAATAAAAGCAAACTTGTCAAAATAAATCACTAAATGAATGAATCCCCTTATGAAACTCAACAAATGTCTCAAGTATTGGAAAAATTAAGGTAAATAATCTTCAAAATAAACCATTTAAAAAATAACTTTTCAAAATAAAATTCTTAAAAAGAATTCTCAAACAAAACCTTTTGAAATAAACCTTCTGAACAAAAATAATTCAAGCAATCAATGAGTATATCCTTTCTTTGTTCTCAAGTGGGTGTGAGTCCACATGTGCTTTCTATCAATATCTAATCATCTTGTTTACCTTAGGTTGGATGTGTGTCAAGATGATTTACTTCCTAACATATTAAAAGTTCAATCAATTAGTATCTTTTCAATTAGTTCTGGGGTGGATTTTGACCCACTGAAAATATGTTAAGATTTTCATGCTTATTTTATATTGATTTTGATGATATTGCACTTTAAAAAAGGGTATATTTGATGATTTATTGCATATACGTTGATTCATGAACAATGAAGCGAAAAAATGCAACTAGGAGCGAATTTGGAGCAAAAAGGATCAAAAGGAAGAAAATTTGATCAAGGGCGCCAACGGCGGATTTTTCCCAAGAGTTAAGAAAATATTACAAGGAAGCCCGCCGATGGCGAGATCGAGGCCGCCGACAGCGGGCCTTATGCAAGAGAGTCTAAGGCTAAGTATTCTAGAAGGCTGCCGATGGTGAGCTCGAGGCCGTCGACGGCGTGAAAGTTGGTTCTCTCATAAGATACATCAAATGTGCATGATTTTTGAAAGGATACTTAGGAAACTCATGGAAACTCTTCAACCACTTTAAAAAGAACAATTTATGGTACGAAAAAGGTGTCACCAAGCATCCATTAGTGTCACAAAAGGTGTACAAAAGAGTCAATTGTTGTCCATTAGAGTGTTATTTAGTGTCTTATTTCCATTATAGTTTTACATAGAGAGTTCAATTAGTGTTATTTGTGAGGAGTTCTTCGAGAGATTGTAAGAGTGGAAGATAAGTGAGAGATTTCTTCCTCATTGCCATTTCGAGGGAGAATTCTGCATACTGAAAAGAAAGGAAGAGATTCAGAGGAACTTCAAGGAGTTTGCTTGGGGAGGAATTTAAAATAAGTTGTATTTACTTATTTTAGGCTGTAGAACTTTGCTGTTATATATGAAATCCAAGTTTTGCTGTATCTCTATGAAATCTGAGTAGTTTTTCTGTCTTTCTCCTTGTTTTGATATTTTCGTGAAATGGTGGTTTGAATTAGTGTGCCAAGCAAAATATAAAAGCAGTTGTGATAATCTTTCACTTAAATCTTAATTTACTTTCAAAATGGCCAATTGATTAGGTAACATATGTTTAGTTTACAACTAAAGTGAAGATTACATCCGAGATTCAGGGAGGTCAAAGTCCTTGGAAGTAGGGTGCAAATAAATAGGGAAATAATATTCATTGGGCGTAGAATTGGAGATTTTCGAGTGACAGACTAAAATCCTCAATTCGGTCATATCATTTGGGTGTTGAAGTATAGATGTTAGCCCTCAGGCGAGGGGAACGTGGAAGCTCTGAAGTGAGAGCCAGTATCCTCCCAGCCTAGCCGTAGATTCAGTAACCAAGCATAGGATTAGTCAATGTTCTTTATGCCTAAACCAAAGGGTAAATAATAGATATGCTCCTATTTGGCACAACACATTTTAAACTAATTCTAATTATTCATTCACTTAAATTTCTTAACAAAGGAGAAAGATTCTTGCTTATATATTTGAACTTCACCTTATTAGTAGAATTAGTTATCTGTGAGTAGAATTAGTTTATTAAGTCTTCATATAATTTTCGATTGCATATTAGTGACAGATAAGAAATTTTGATTTCCAAGTTGTGATTCTGATTTGGTTTCTATAATCCTAGTTCATAGCCTCTAAAATATTCCCTGTTAGATCGATATCGAGGACTCTATTAGAGCCCTGTATTACTTGAGCGATATGTATACTTGCGTTGAATAGTAACTTTGCGATTATAGAATATATTATATACTTGTTACAAAAATTAAAATTACGCTAAGTAAGCGGAGTGGTTCAAGTTTTTGACGTCGTTGCCAGGGAATATAACATAATTAGAGTAACAAATGATTTAAGACAATTAGAAAACCTTTTTAAAGAATTTGCAACTTATTTAATTAACTGTTTTACTGTGTACTTATTTCAATTGTATCCGTAATTTTGGATCTGAAAATCTTATACCCTACAATTCGGAATTAGAACGCATTGTCAGAAGAATTAAAAAATTGAGAAAAGAACCTAGAGATCCTGATAATCTTAATACAATGGAAAACAACGTAAATAACCGAAGAATAGAAAATGAACATCAATCCAGACCACTAAGAGATTATGTTAACCCTACATTAGTTGAAATTCACTTAACCATACAAAATCCTGATGTCGCTGCTAATTCATTTGAGATTAAACCTGCAACTATCCAAATGGTACAAAACAATCAATTCGGTGGAACTTCAAATGAAGATCCTAATTTACATCTTGCAATTTTCTTAGAACTTTGTGCTACTTTAATATGACAGAGTGTCTGATGATGCTGGCAGACTTAGACTTTTTCCTTTTTCACTAAGGGATAAGGCTAGGGCTTGGTTAAATTCGTTAGCACTTGGATCTATTAGAACTTGGGGGGAACTTTCACAAAAATTCTTATCGAAGTATTTTCCACCATCGAATACTGCTAAGCATAGAAACGATATCACATCTTTCAAACAGTATGAGGGAGAATCGATATATGAATCTTGGGAAAGATTTAAAGAACTTCTTAGAAGAGATGCCTCTATCAAATTTTAAAAAGTTAGGAATAGAAGAGAATGTACCGACTTCTGTAACTCTACAATTAGCTGATCAATCTATTACACATCCTAAAGGAGCTGTAGAAGATGTTTTGGTTAAGGTTGATACATTTATCTTTCCTGTGGACTTTACCATTTTAGATATGGAAGAAGATAAGGAAATCCCTATCATTTTAGGAAGACCATTCCTAGCTACAGGAAGAGTCATGATAGATGTTCAAAAAGAAAAGTGGACTATGAGAGTAAATGATCAAGAAGTAACATTTTACATCTCAAAGTCAATGAAATATCCTTTAATAGAAAAAGATGATGAATGTTTTCGAATGGATATATGAGATTATTTGAGAAAAGAATATTTCAAAGAAAAATTTGAAGAAAATGAAAATATAGGAAACAATAAATATGATGAAATTGATAAAGAAGAAGTTGATTATATTCAGGAACAATTTGAAACGCTCAATTCAACGTACCCCATAAAATGAAATATTAATTCCATCTGTTGTAAAACCCCCTGAACTTGAATTAAAAAATCTTTCAAATCATTTGAAGTATGTATTTTTAGGAGATTTTTCAACATTACATGTAATTGTATCCTCAGACTTAAATGAAATTCAAGAACAAAAATTAATGAATACATTAAAAAAGTACAAAAAAGCTTTTGGTTGGAATCTGGCTGATATTAAGGGAATTAGTACTTCGATTTGTATGCACAGAATTCTATTCAATGATGAACATAAACTAAGAACTGATCCACAAAGGAGACTGAACCCTATTATGGCAGAAGTAGTTAAAAAAGAGATTTTAAAATGATTAGATACTGGAATTATATATCCTATATCGGATAGTACTTAGGTAAGTCCAATTCATTGTGTTCCTGAGAAAGGAGGAGTAACTGTTGAAGCAAATGAAAATAATGAATTAATAACTATCAGACAAGTTGTTGGATGGTGTATTTGTATTGATTAAAAAAAATTAAATGCTGCCACTAGAAAAGATTACTTCCCTCTTCCTTTTCTAGATCAAATGCTGGATAAACTTGCTGGACATAAGTACTACTACTTTCTGGATGGATATACCAGTTACCATCAAATTCCTATTGCTTCTGAGGATCAAGAGAAAACAACTTTTACTAGTCCTTATGGAACTTTTGCTTTTAGAAGAATGTCTTTCAGATTATGTAATGCACCTGCAAAATTCTAGAGATGTATGATGTCTATATTCAGTAAGTTAATTGATAATGGAATAGAAGCATTTATAAATGATTTCTCTGTATTTGGAACATCATTTGACACATGCTTAAATCGTCTTGAAAAAATTTTAGAGTAATGGGAAAAAAAACTAATTTAGTTCTAAATTGGGAGAAATGTTAATTTATGATTACAGGAGGAATTATATTGGGGCATAAAATTTTGAAAAATTACATGGAAGTAGACCCTGCAAAAATTCAAGTTATAGCTAAATTACCATCTTCTACTACAGTGAGAGGGGTAAGAAGTTTCCTTGGATATGCTGATTTCTACAGACGTTATATTAAAGATTTTTCAAAAATTACCAAACCTCTATGCTAACTTTTAGAAAAGGATAAGAAATTTGAATTTACTGAAGAGTGCTCAAATGCCTTTGAGTTATTAAAGGAAAAGCTAATCAGGGCACCTGTAATAGTTTCACCTAACTGTGAGAAACCATTCAAATTAATGTGCGATGCTAGTGATTATGCTATTGGAGCTGTCCTTGGTCAAAGATATGATAAGATTTTTAAAGTAATATACTATGATAGTAGAGCTCTTAACGATGTTCAAATTAACTATACGGTTACTCAAAAAGAGTTACTAGCTATTGTATTTGCTTTTGATAAATTCAGATCTTATATAATTGGGACTAAATGTATTTTGCATACTGATCACTCTGCTATTAAATATCTGATGCAAAAGAAGGATACTAAACCAAGATTAATTAGATGGGTACTTTTAATGCAAGAATTTGATTTTGTGGTTATTGATAGAAAGTTAACTGACAATCAAATAGTTGATCATTTGTCAAGATTAGAATATCATGAATTATCTGACACCGACAATGAAATAATAGACAGTTTTCCTGATGAACAACTTTATAATATTAATGAGTGGAAAATACCTTGGTATGCTGATATAGTTAATTATATAATAAGCGATATTTTGCAACCTATGCTAACACTGTAGCAACAGAAAAAATTCATTCATGATGCAAAAGTATGTATTTGGGATGAACCATATTTATATAAGCAATGTAACGATCTTATTATTAGGAGATGTGTGCCTTATGAAGAAACTGAACTAATCATTTAAAATGTCATGATTATGAATTTGGATGATATTTTGGGATTGACAAAACTGCGCACAAAATTTTGCAAGCTGGATTTTATTGGCCTACTCTCTTTAGAGATGTTTACAGATATATCAAAACTTATGATAGATGCCAACGAGTAGGTAATATATCTAGAAGAAATGAAATACCTCTGAATTTTATGTTAGAAGTTGAGATTTTGGATGTTTGGGGATTAGATTTCATGAGACCATTTATTCCTTCATTTGGGAACTTATATATTTTGATTGTAGTTGATTATGTATCAAAGTGGATTGAAGCACAAGATTTACCTTGTTGTGATGCTAAAAGTGTTTCAAAATTTTTAATTAAAAATATTTTCACAAGATACAGAATGCCAAGAGTGGTTATCACTGACGGAGGATCCAATTTTAGGAATAAATATATTCAAAGATTAGCAAAAAAGTTTAATATCATTCATAGATTCTCTACTACTTATCATCCTCATACTAGTGGATTAGCTGAAGTTTCTAATTATGAGATTAAACAAATTTTAGAAAAGACTGTAAACCCTAGTAGAGTAGATTGGTCTGCGAGACTAGATACTGCATTATGAGCATACAAGACTGCTTATAAAACTCCTATTGGTATGACTCCTTACAGACTTATTTTTGGAAAGACTTGTCACATAACAGTAGAATTGGAGCATAAAGCATACTGGGCGATTAAAAAATTCAATTATAATTTGAAAAATGCTGGTGAAAAGAGATTGTTACAATTGAATGAATTAGAAGAATTACGAAATGAATCTTATTATAACGACATAATTTATAAAGAAAAGCTGAAGTTAAGATATGATTGAAAGAATAACCAGAAGAACTTTGAACCCGGACAAGAAGTTTTGCTTTACAATACAATGTTAAAGTTATTTCCTGGGAAATTGAAGTCTCGTTAGTTAGGTCCCTTTAATGTAACTCAATTTTATACTTATGGAGCTGTTGAAATTGAAGATCTGAAGACTGGGAATAGATTTAAAGTAAATTAACATAGATTAAAACCATAATTTGAGGGTAAAAGACTAAACTTTAAAGAGGTTTTAATGCTCAGTCAACCTGAATAACACCTTAATAGGTCGGGCTGACGACGTTAAACCAAGTGCTTTATGGGAGGCAACCCATAGTTATCCTTATTTGTTGTGTGTTTGTTTGAATTTATCATTTTTTTGTGATAGTATTAAATTCTACTACTTGTATTTGCCCTTTGATTATAAAAAATTTAGATCCATAGAGAAAAATTAGAACATATTTGACCACGGCGTTTTTGTGAAAATTTTACCTAGGGCACGGACGGCGCGCTCGATGCTACCGACGGCGGGATTTTCCTAAGAGCTATGAGATTTAATTACACAAGGCTTGCCGACGGCACCATCGAGGCCACCGACAGCGAGATCGGGGAGTGTACAGTTTTCCGAGTTTGAAACGACAGTTTTTGGTGGTTTTTAGCGAATTTATCCCCTATAAACTTCCATGGACAGTTCCAAAACTCTATTGTTCTAAAAAATGAATGGAAACACTCTTGAATTCTTCTTTAATGTCTTCCAATTCAATAGATCACCCTAAATTTCGAGTGTACAACCGGAGAAAGTTCGTTAGTGTCGAGGCGCAACAGCTTTTCAACAAGGTGATGTCAAAGAGGAGGTTAATTGTCGGCATATTTTTAGGTTTGTGTTGTATTTTTAAAAAAAGGGGTCACCTACAGAAGTTGTCGGCGAATTTTAGGTTTTAAATTTAATTTAAATATATATAATTTAGAAAGTAGCATTTTATTTTGAAAATAATTTTAAGTTTGAAAATTTTAAGATATGAAATCAAACCGGTCTCACATCTCGAAATAGTTTATATAAACGAGCACCGCACCACAAACCGTGTATCTATCCCGAAGAATAGGCACCCTGCCTGATGATGGGGGTCGATTAAATAAACTAGAAGATTTGTGACATCCGTTTGGTCTGCGAACCAATTTTATAAGCCGACAAGTTCCCCTGCTTAATATAAATGAATTAAGCAGGGTTTATATTACCTGGGTTCTTAAAGTTCCCTATAATGGCAAGCCCCTAGTAGTTAATTACATCTTAAATGACAGGAATCATTTAAGAAAACTCTCGATAATGATCAGTGGTTTTGCTCTCAAGAATTTCAAAGTTTAAGGTTTTCAAAGGATTTGAGTTTTGAAAATTTCAATAGGGAATGGATCAAATTGGGAACAATTTATTTTAAGTGTCCAAAGAAGGAGAAGTAGGAGAAGCTGAGGATCCAAGAAGAATCTTGGCAACTTCTCAAACTATCCTATTGTTTGGCTTCAATTTGGGAGTTTATTTAATGTTTCAATCCTGCCAATTTTATTTAATTAGGACTTATATTCGTATGACATGATCATACAAATAGCCTTGAAGATATGAGGATTTATGTCGTACCAAACAACCACCTCGGAATCCTAAGACCGGTTAGGGCTTAATTTGCATAATATGATTATGCAAATGCCTAACGAAAATGTGAGGATTTATGTTGCACTAAGCAAACTACCTCGAAATCCTATGGCTTTGTTGTTTAATTCTAGGAATGTTTAGCTGATGTAGACCCGAATTTTGCTGATGATGATGGCCGTGCTGCCCACTATGCTCCAAGCTCCTTGTTGTTGCAGAGATTTAGTTTTAGAAGTCATAAATCAGAAGATGAGAGAAGTGTTTTGGTTTAGACATCTTAAAGTCCAATTATTTTTAATATTTTAATTAAAACAAATCTTAAAGTTGTTTAAACAAAACCGATTAAGATCCCACAGTTCCGTCATCCCGACACCGTTATTTTCATTAAATTCACTTAGTCCAGATGAATTTGCTAAACTCAACTGAATGATTTCCACACTTTCATTTAGACCGTGGGAAATCCCGTTAGCAACACGTGGGTTACATCATCCGAGGTATTCCCGATCATTCAACGAGACGTTTTAATTTAGTTATAATTGTAGTTTTGTTTTTCTGTTTGTGATTAAATTTTGAGTTGTTTTATATTTTGGAATGTTGTGACGGTGAATTTTATCTTGCAATGATTTTTAATTTTGTTTTGGTTTCAATTCAGGGACTATCCTAAAGGTTTTGATTTTCATGCAACAGTCTTGTTTATCATGCAAGAAAAAGTAAAGTACGGTGCATGTATGTAAATTGCAATAAAATAAAAGCGTACCTGGAGGGTCTTCCCGTCTTCCCAAGCTGCACTTAAAACACATATTAAGGCATTTAAATATTTCAACAGATACCTAGGTAAAGCTAAGGGAAGGGTTTTGGTTTTCTACCAAATTCCTAATCCTATAACTAGTCATCTCCTATGACGTCTAGGTTGTTGGTTTGGTTTAAGAATGATTTTCTTCATCAAAGAACAATTAAATTCAATTGTTCTTCTAAAACATCCCGTCATATTGAGGAAGTGCTTAGGACGAGTCCTAAACATCTTTTCAATTCTGGGATTTGTTTTGAGTCCAAATAAATTTAGTTGCACAAGTGAATTAATCATCCAGGAGTTTAGTTAGACTTTGTCTCTTGCTCAGTGAACTTGGGTATTTGATTACCCGATGAATGAAGTGACATCTCACTTAATACTCTATTTAAGAGTTATAATAATTAAAGCCTTTAAGGGCAAGTTGATTTGTCGAGAATTTTAATCAGTCTTAATTTAAAGTTTGAGTTTTAGTTTAATGATTTTAAGTTTGTAATAGTGTTCAAATTATTTTAGATTTAATTTAAATCTTAATGATTTCATTTAGGTTTGTTGTTAAATGATTTTGATTTAATTCAACTTAATTTTAATTTAATTTATTTTAATTTTAACTTAATTTGATTTGATTTTGATTTTAATTAAAATTGGTTTAATTTAATTTAATTTAAATTTAAATTTAATTTAATTTAATTTAATTTAATTTTAATTTTAATTTAGTTTAATTTTAACTTTAATTTAATTTTTAATTTAATTTATTTTATTTTATTTAATTTAGTTTAGTTTTAATTTAATTTTAATTTAATTTGATTTAATTTTTTAATTTAGTTTAAATTTAATTTTAATTTAATTTTAGTTTAATTTTCGTTTTAATTATTAATTTGGATTATCATTTTAATTTAATTTATTTTTTAATTAAGAATTAAGTATTATTGAAGTGATTTATTTAGGGATTTTTAAATTAAAGAATAAATATCGTCTTAATAATATCCCTACTTTTAATCATTCAAATTTCCATTACTCTTCCAAAATTTTAATTAATTAATTAATTAAAGTTTATTTCAATTATTCTAGAAATGATTAGTAGGTTTCTACCCTTCAATTATTTAAATTTCAATCATCCAAAATCAGTTTAAAATCAAATATTTTACCCTCCCCTTTTTGATTATTCCTAAAATTTTAATTAAGGGTTGAAATTTTTAATTACCCTTTTGCCCTTCAAGCTTAATAATTCTATAACTCACTAAACTAAGCTTAAATGAACTTGAAATTTTTATGTAACCTCACTCACATGTCAATTAAGACATTAGATGAGAAAATGTGATTTTTTATATATTTAATTTATTTATGTAATTATTTTTAATGGAAAATAGGGGTTTTCAAGGAAAATTCAATAATATGACCAAGGAATGGTTTCTGTCCTTAAAAAAATTATGGGATATTTATAATGACCAGAGGACCATTTGGACCACTTTTGGTGATTTTTTGAATTATTATTTTTTTATTAGAATAATTTTGATTTTTGGAGCATTAATTAGTTTTAAAATAAAATAAAAGTTGAAAAATAGATTTTATATTTTTCTTAAATGTCTCTGAACTCAAGGAGTTCAGAGAAAATAATTTTATAATTTTCTGATTTTTCTTTGATTTATTAGAATTATTTTAGTGGAAATATTAAAGGAAATCATTTTTTAATTCAAAAATTGTTTTAGGCTTTTAAAATTCAATATCTTATCCTAGAGACTTAGGAAAAATATTTCGTTTGTTCCTAAGTGATTAGGAGTTAAAATGTGACATTTTGGTGATTTTTAATATTTTAATGATTTTTATTATTTTTTAATTATTAAAAATATTAAAATAATGATAAAAATCAACTTTTTTAGAAAATTACAATTTTAATTTTCCTAAGTTCCTCTGGTATTATAGAAGCTCTAAAACCATTTTTTGTGAATTTTTGAAAATTATTTTGTGAGTTATGAATTTTTAAAATTTAATTTTATCCATTTTGCTTAAGAGGCTTAATCAACCCATTTGGTGAGGCTAATCAAATCCAATTATCTTTAAATTTTTATGTGATGTTCCTCTGATTCTAATAATCAGTGGAGAATTGTTTTCAAGTCAATTTAATGTGTGGTTAACCCTAATTAATTAAAATTCAATTTTGGGTATTTAGGCCAATTAGGGTTGTTCCATGTGAATTAACTCAAAACCTATTTTTCCTATGTTCCTCTGGTCATAAGAAATATCACCAAATTTTCGTAGAATTTATTTCTCAACATGCTAATTATTGGAATTAAAATACTCAAAACAGTAACATGCAATTGAAAAATCAATAACTTCTCATAGGGATGGCCTCTGACCTTGGAAAATTCGAAGAATGTTCCCAAGTTCAGAGGCTTCAAAAGCCCTATGGTCTCATGCCATGATGAATTGTCTACATGCATGGAGAATCAAAATAGTACAGAGAGTAAATAATTAATTAAAAATAAAATACTCAATGAAATGACTTGATTTCTATTCCACATTATTCTCCTCTGTTCACTGAGCAAGGGGGTATTTTTATTTTATTTTTAATATTTTTCCACACAAAGTTATGCATTTTTGAAGTTCTAGGTATTTAATAAATAAGAAAAATCCCTAATTTTCTACTTATCCAACGCGGCGCCCTGTCATCCTCGGCATATCCGAAAGCCCACGCGGCGCGGTCCCATTCGATGCCGCCATCTGAGTCAGCTGCCACGGGGCCCGCGGTTCACGTACCATCTCCTGGTCTGACGCCATCTGAGCCGTCCGCTCGATACACGCGCGATCCAACGGCTCCCAGTCATCGTCTACGACTGGTGTGCACCCGTGACCGTCCACACTAAAACCATAAGATCTCACTCAATTCTCAATGGATTTTCGTTTTCTTATGCTCTATGAATTCGTCTTGAAGAGGTGAACATATCCATACGGTTTATGTGGCATGAAATTAACCCAATCAAAATAGAGAATGTTCAGAAGCTTGGGAAGAAGGGAGAGCTCATACCTTTGCTCAGAGAAGTGAAGCTTCGATCTGAAAGTTGTGTCACCTTCAATTGAGTCCAAGCAAGCTCCAGATGAAATCTCTGGCTCTGAGGAATTGCCTAGACCTGATTTCCATCATACCCGATTTCAACCTTTGGAGGCTAGAACAAATGGGTGGCTTGGAGAAGGGGCTTTCACTAGGGAACTCCTTCTCTTGGTCTTTTGCAGGTGTGGGTGAGTTTAATTTGATTTTGGTGGAGGATTTCGGAGTGTCCTGTTCTGGCCTGAGAATTGAGCTCCAAAATTGAGCTCAATCAATGGGAGTTAGGGCAGGATGACAGTGGGGATCAAATGCTCTTGGCTAGAGGAAGCTTTGTGAGGAGTTTGGAGGGATTCTGTGAAGGTCTGGTTCAGCCAACCTTTTGGCCGAGAGGGGTTGGCTGGCTTAAATAGCCATGGCCATGGCCTCTCAGGGGGAGTTAGGGGCTGGGATCAGCTGCTCTGGTGAGGAGAAGAACAGCCACAATGGACATTTGGAGTGGGGCAGCTCAGCCATGGGGAATTGCAATTTTTGGTTGTATTGGACCTCTCGGCCTGGTGGATCAGGTGGATCAGGCTCACATGTGTGGTGAAGTCCACATCCAAACATTTTTGGATTAATTTTGGGTTAAGGGTAATTATGGTTAAGGCTAATGACTTTAAGGGAACCTAGAAAGAGCTTCTTCTATTTGCCCAATGTGGTATGGTCACATGTCAAACCTTTCATGGCTTCACATGGGGCTTAAGGATGGCTCCATGGCTTCTATATGGCTTGGGAAAAGTCAAGTCAACTTTCATGGAAAAGGGTTTTAGGAATTTATGTACTTTGGTGTGAAATTTGGATGGTTTGTCATATGGCTTGATTTAGAAAAATTTAATTGTTGATTTAGAATTTAGGGATGATTTTAATTTGTGAAATGATGAATGGAGTGTCATATGGGCTTTAGCATGTAGTTTGGGCTTTTAAAATTTGGTAAAGGAGGGCTTTAAAATTGGTTTAAGGGGAATGGGTTTCTATGTTTGAAAATGGGCTTTTAGATAAAAAATTTTGCAAAGGGCCATGCTAAATAAATGTTGGGTTTAGTTTAAGGATATGTCATGAGTGATTTAAAACAAATTTGGAGTGATTTGGGATTGAATTGGATTGGATTTGGGTTTATTTGGTAAAGGGGCTAAGGTGGGCCAAATTGGGCTAACTTAGGCTAGGATTGGGCTAATGTTGGATTTGATGTAAAATTGATGTTGAGAAATGTTTATAGGTGTGTTACAAAGAGTTTTCAACTTTGGTTGGGGTTTAATTTTGGGATTTGGGCTAAGTTAGGGTTAAGCTTGGGTCTAGGCTAAATTGGGGATTTTGGGTTTGGGTTGAATTTGAGTGGGGTTTGGGTTAAAGTTTTGGGCAAATTATGTTATTTTTTGTTTATGGAGATGTTAGGGAAGGTTTAGAAAAGATTTGGGGTTAATTGGAGTTGAATTGGGTTGCTTTGGGTTAAGTTTGGGTTATGGGTCAAAATAGGGCTTTAAGCTTAAAAATGAAATTGAATTCAAATGTCAATCAAATGGAGCATGGATTTGGTCTAGATTAATATTGGGGATATTGAATTGAAGTTTAGAATTGGATTTGACAAAAATTGAGGTCAATTGGGGTGATTTGGTTTAACATTGGGTTCATTTGGGTTTAAAATGGGCTAAATTAGGTGTTTTGGCAAAAGTGGGGTAAATTGACAAAATTGGACTATGGTGTAGTTGAATAAAATGAAATTGAGAATATTTGGAATTTTTTGGAATTTTCTGGGAATTTTTGGAATTCTTGGATTTTGGGGTCAAGAGGGGCATTTTGGTAATTTGGAGGGTATTGGGGGTATTTTTGGACTTTTTGGTATTTTTGGCTGTAAATGATCAATTTGATTGGTGGGGAAATGTTCAAGGTTAATTTTGGAAAATTTTTGGGTGATTTGGAAATTTTGGTGGTTTTGGGTAGTTCCAAGGGCTTTTAGTAGGTTTGGTGGGTCCGGGGCCCCAGGGGTCAAAAATTGAAATTTTGGAAAAAATGAAGATTGATCAAATTTGAGTAGAATAGAATCATTTTGGTTGAGCCATGAAGCCATATTAAGCCCATAGGAGCCATGAGAGGACTCATTTGAGGCATTCATTATGTTTTTCCTAACCCTCTTAACTAGGGGCTTAGGGGTTAAGGACCATCCATGTGAATTACCTACATGAGTCAAGAGGTCAAGTTGGGTGAGAGTGTGGGTTTTAGGATTTGGAATGTGTGTGTGAGAGTGTAGTGTATGTGTAAGTCAGCCTTCACTGCACTGTGCCACCTGTGGTGATCCTAAGGCCAAAGAGTCTTATAGGGAACTCATCCTTTAAACCTCCACATTTGATCTCAAACCTCTAGGTGATTAGGGGTTTACAATCAAGCTTGTGGGGTTTGCAGGGAGTTAAGAAGTGGTTGAGTTTCTAAAGGGGTAGGTTCCATCTCTAGTCCTCTAAGATAGTCAAAGGAAAAGCCTAAGGCTAGATCCTAAGTACTAAAGAGAGAAGAGAAGACCTCATCAAAAATGAGGTCAACAAATGGACCCCTAATAGGTGTGGTGTGCTAACCAAACACACCGCGTGCATTGGCGTTGACCGAAGAGATCAACAAAACCAACACAGATGTCCAAGTGACAAACTTAGGACAGAGTCGAAAAATTTCCGTTGGGGAGTATCAAGTATATTTCCAAAACTGGAGGTTCTTGAATTCTCGTTGGGGAAAGGAAAAGGAGGTGAATTCCAAACCACCAGATCTGGGGAACTTCGGTTTAGATTTCGCTTCATTTTATGTTCAAGTTTTGATGTGTGAGTTTAGATTTTTGATTTGGAATTCCAATTTAGATTGAAGTTTGATTTAAAATCAGTTTAAGGAAATTTGGATTTGAAATGAGAATTGAAACCCGAGTTCCAACCTCGGGATTGCGAAGAAAATTGGATTTTGGGTAGTAGCCTCGGAGTAAGCGTACGAGTTTAAGTGTCAATTGAAAAGTATGAGAATCAGAATTTAGGTAACGATCTTGAAAGAGAACTGGAATGTAGGTACCAGTCTCGGAAATTTTGAATTGAAATGTAGGTATCAATTCAGATGAGAATCGAAATGTAGGTATCAATTCAGATGAGAATTGAAATGTAGGTATCGATCTTGAAATGAGAACTGGAATGTAGGTACCAGTCTCGGAAATTTTGAATTGAAATGTAGGTATCAATTCAGATGAGAATCAAAATGTAGGTATCGATCTCGAAATGAGAACTGGAATGTAGGTACCGGTCTCGAAAATTTTGAATTGAAATGTAGGTATCAATTCGGATGAGAATCAAAATGTAGGTATCGATCTCGAAATGAGAACTGGAATGTAGGTACCAGTCTCGGAAATTTTGAATTGAAATGTAGGTATTAATTCAGATGAGAATCGAAATATAGGTATCGATCTCGAAATGAGAACTAGAATGTAGGTACCAGTCTCGGAAATTTTGAATTGAAACGTTGGTATCAATTCAGATGAGAATCGAAATGTAGGTATCGATCTCGAAATGAGAACTGGAATGTAGGTACCAGTCTCGAAAATTTTGAATTGAAATTTAGGTATCAATTCAGATGAGAATCGAAATGTAGGTATCGATCTCGAAATGAGAACTGGAATGTAGGTACCAGTCTCGGAAATTTTGAATTGAAATGTAGGTATCAATTCCGATGAGAATAGAAATGTTGGTATCGATCTCGAAATGAGAACTGGAATGTAGGTACCAGTCTCGAAAATTTTGAATTGAAATGTAGGTATCAATTCAGATGAGAATCGAAATGTAGGTATCGATCTCAAAATGAGAACTGGAATGTAGGTACCAGTCTCAAAAATTTTGAATTGAAATGTCGGTATCAATTCAGATGAGAATCGAAATGTAGGTATCGATCTCGAAATGAGAACTGTAATGTAGGTACCAGTCTCGGAAATTTTGAATTGAAATGTAGGTATAAATTCAGATGAGAATCGAAATGTAGGTATCTATCTCGAAATGAGAACTGGAATGTAGGTACCAGTCTCGGAAATTTTGAATTGAAATGTAGGTATCAATTCAGATGAGAATCGAAATGTAGGTATCGATCTCGAAATGAGAACTGAAATGTAGGTACCAGTCTCGGAAATTTTGAATTGAAATGTACTATGGAGATTTGGATTTAGCGGGAGATTGAAATGAGATGTGAAAGTGTTCCACATCCCACGAGAATCAATCAAAGTTTGATTATTTGGCGAAGAGTATGAATCCATGCCATCAGAACCAAATCGAAAATTTTTCGTGGTTCTGAAATCATCCCGAGAGAGAGTTTCAAAGGAGGTCTGAAGTAGATCTTGATTTGAAGAAGAATTGGAGGGTTTGAAATGATGGATTTAGACTGGAATTAAATTTGAGATTTAGGTTCATTTCATTTGCCCTTTAGCGATCTGATTTTATTTTTGTTGCGCATTTAGTGTTCATGTGAATTTGAAGTTCATTTTACTATTTAGATTTTTAGGAAAAGTTCTCATTTATTTTGTTTTTTTTTCTTTTCTTCGTTCAAAGTTCGTTTAACTCTAATGGTGTTTCCCAGTCAATTTGCACAAAAAGAGGTGAAGGCAAAATATGACGTAGTCGTTTTCATTCCAATTTACTGAAAGTACATCATACAACTTGATCTAGTCATGATGACATTTTTCTCAGAAATTTAATGTCTCATAAAATTCATGTAACTCCAAAACGGACTGTATAAACTTTTTGCTGATCCATTCAAAAGTGTTTATAAAAAATCCATGTCTGAATAGTAGGAAACATGGGTAATAACATCACCTTCCAAGCCACCCTTGGCAGGAATGCCACATGGATGTGCATTGGAGGTGTGATATTTCCCATGTAACTCACAGCTCGTAGGGCCGGAGACTCTCCAATTCTGGATCTGGCTGGAAGTGGTAAGGCATCTTTCTGTCGTCCATCCTTCTAAAAGTAACGAAGATCCGCTCCACTGGCACTCCCGGTATACAATGTTTTGCGATGTCTGCTCCATTTCCTTTTAATATCATGACGGAACCTACCGGAAGTGGTATCTCCACCGGCCCTCGGAACTTACCCGGGCCTGCTATCCGAAGGTCAGATCCGAACATGATATTGCATTGGTTGACGAATGAAACCGTGTAGAATGGTCTGACAAAGTCGTGGTCGTCTATGTGTGGAGGTATGCAGTCGCCTTTCTGGTAAATGTTGATGATGCAACTGTTGGGTATGCAGTCTGCTGGGAGTACACTCCACGTTACCATTCTTTTCACCATTCTTTTAATTATCCTCGGCATTGGATCCACCTCACTGTGATGGAGTATCCCTGGTGGATTTCCTCTTCTGTCCTCTGCAAAGTTATAGCAATATCCGCACTGTATTGTGACTCTTCCTTTCCCTGGCATCCATCTCTGGGGTTCTGAATAAGTTTTTTCCCTCAGATGGCCTGCTCGACCCATCTTCTGAAGTTCTAAGATGCAATCCACAATCTGCTATTGCTCATGTTCTGAGAATACATCTGTCTGTAACTCGAGGCCCTCCAAAATGTTGATTCTCTTGCCTTTAATCCTTTCGAAGTATTCGAAAGTCTTTTTCTCAACATTTTGCATTCTTTCTAATTCGTATTCTGGGATGATCTGCAAGTGACGAGGCCTAGTAACGTACTGCGGGATGTATGACTCAATCTTGTCACGTTCTCCTGCATACCTTGGCTCCTCGGGGATTGTCTCTGTCGGGACATCCTCCGGGGTTGCTTCCGCAACAAGGTTCTTCAGATCTGGTATCTCTGTCTGGCGACGAGGCACTGACTCTATTTCTGTTCTTCTTGGCACTTCTTCAATTTGTTCTGATTTTCTTGGCGTCGACTTTCTTCTTCCTGGTTCCTGACGAACCGGTATCATTGAAATGTGTTTGCTGGCAAAAGCGGTTGTTTCCTCGTGTTGATCTGCTGCTAGTTTAGTCAACATCTTGCGGATACGGCGATTCCTATTCCTTCTTTAGGTAGCAGTGAGAGTAGCTCTCCTTACCCCTTGAATTTCTACGGGCGCGGCGCTGACGAGCCTGCCCTCTGTCGTAGTAACTACAGACTTGATTTTCCTGCTTTTCTCGATGATTGTCTTTCTTTTCTTCTTGCTGGATTGGTGGCTTGGGCCACCCGTCTTCATCACTGTCTGACTGTGAAGCTCTTCTCGGTCAACTGGGACCCAATCATTTTCTTCGTACTGAAGGCTGGCTGGTGTGAAGTTAGAATCAATTTCTATCACTGCTCCATCCTTCACCCTCTTTTCATCGAGTGCGAGACTCACGCCATTTCTAAAGTTTAGGACCAACCGCCCGTTCGACATTTTCCAGTGGAAAAGACAAGGAAAGGATCAGGGGCTGTATTAAGAACAAGAACATTAAGAAAATATTTATCACTGAAGATTCTTATTCACTTATTTTAATTTTAAGGAAAGTAGGAAAAGATGAGGAAAGATCAGGAACAAGATTTGATTTGAAAGGAAGGATAAAACTTTATTATTATGATTTCACATATTTTATTTTTAGCACATATATTTCTTTTTGTTAATGCTTTTTTTTTTGTCATCTATTTTTATGTTTTTGGGTTCGGACCCAGTCACAAGTGGTTACTTCACCTATGTTTCTAGGGATGAGAATTCAATCCTTCGAAACATTAGGTTGCATAATACTTCTTCAAATATCGTCCATTGATTGGAAGCATTTGTCGTTCTCCTTAGCAATTCACAAGTTGGTAGGAGGCTCCTGAGTAGACTGTCTCGACCACAAACGACCCTTCCCAAGTCGGTTCAAATTTACCTCCTATCTTGCGGTGTGCAAGAATAGATCTCTTGAGGATAAGGACTAAGTCACCAACTTTGAAAGTTCTTGGGCGGACCAGTTTATCATGGGCCTGGATCATCTTAGCTTGGTACAGTTCCAAATTTTGCTGCGCTGCAAGTCTTTTCCCTTCCAAACTTTCCAGTTCTTCCAGTCGTAATCTGGCATTTTCTTCTGTAGTAATTTTATTTGCAACTGCAATTCTGAGTGATGGAAGCTGAACCTCCAAAGGTAAAACTGCCTCGGACCCGTACACTCAAGTGTAAGGCGTAGACTGAGTAGGAGTCCTGAAAGTCATCCTGTAGGCCCATAAGGCTTCTAACAACTTCTCGTGTCAATTTCTCTTGTTCTCGTCCAAAGTTTTCTTTAGAATTTGGACGAGAGTTTTAATAAAAGCCTCGGCCAAGTCGTTTGCTCTTGGGTAGTAGATTGTTGAGTATCGCCAATCGATCCCGTGTCTTCTGACAAAATCGTTGATCTTTGTGCTCCTGAATGCGGACCCATTATCTGAAATGATTCTACGCGGTACTCCGAAACGGTAGACAACTTGATTTTTGAAAAACTGTAGCACGTGGTGTGCCTTTACTTCTCTGAGTGGAACTGTTCTTGCCCATTTAGAAAAGTAGTCTGTAGCTGTAAGGATGAAGCGATGTCCTCTTGAAGATGGTGGTTCTATCGGACCCACTATATCTTTGCCCCAACACTCAAATGGCCACGACGCGATTGTCAGATGTAGCACATTTGGAGGTTGGTGTAGAACCACTCCGTGCACTTGGCATTGGTGACAGCTCTTGGCGATCTTCATACAGTCGGTTTTCATTGAGGGCCAGTAGTACCCTAGTCTTTTAATCTTCATTTTCATTTTCGGACCCGACTGATGAGCGCCACAAAGTCCTGAATGCACTTCTTTAACGATTTCACGAGCCTCGGACCCGTTCAGGTATCTTAGCCACATCTGATCAAAAGACCTTCTGTATAATGTATTGTTTATTAATGTGTAAGACAGAGTTCTTTTCTTGATTTGATGAGCTAACGACTTATCGCCCGGTAGGTTTCCTGTCTGTAAGTAGTCTATTAGTGGCTGCCGCTAATCTTCTGTATTTTTTGTTATTGCTGCAACTGATTCCTCTGCTTTTTCTGATTTCTGTATCATATCCATGTCGAGCTGTGATAGGACCTGTCGTCCCTGAACTGACACTTCAACTGACTCATCATGCAAGCAGGCAAATTCTTTTGCAAGGCGAGCTAGCGCATCTGCAAGAGCATTTTATTTTCTGGGGAGCTTGTAGATCGTTACATTCGGAATATGTTCCAACAATTTTATGGCATACTGAAAGTACTGCTCGAGTCTTGGCTTTAGAATCCTGTACTGTCCGGCGACTCGTTGAATGATCAACTGAGAATCTCCGTAGATGTTGATGTCCGTTATTCCCATTTGAATGGTTAGTTCCAGTCCTATTATGAGGGCTTCGTATTCTGCCTCGTTGTTTGTGCATGGTTCTGTTAAGTGGTAGGAGTATCTTAACATCCCCCGCTCCAGTGTTATAAAGATTAGTCCGATTCCCGCCTTCACGGGCACTATCGTTTGCAATTCTTTGTTCTTCGTGCCGAGGACGCACCGTCGAAGTATAGTTCCCAACGTCGATCATCGGTGTCTTCTAGGCTCATTATCCGCTCGTCGGGCAAATCGTCGTCGAGAGGCAAATCTGCTCGGTAAAGGGTGTGCCGTAAGCGAAGTCTCGCTAGGACTTGCCCCTTTACGCGCGAAGAGGAACGAAAGTTATGTCAAATTGCAATAGTATCATCGACCACCTGGCAAGTCTCCTAGAAAGCGTCGGTCGGATCATCAAGTATTACAACGGATTAACTCTCGAAATAAGGTTGACCTTATGAGAAAGCATGTAATGCCTGAACTTTTGTGCGGTGAAGATCAGGGCCAAGCAGTACTTCTCGATAGGAGGATACTTTACTTCCGTTGGGATTAGACGACGGCTTAAGTAGTAGAGAGCATTTTCTTTCCCCTCATCATTGACCTGGGCTAGCAGGGCTCCAAGGGAGTCGTCTAAAGCCGCGGTATAAAGTATCAACGGTCTACCTGAGACTGGGGCTGCTAAGACAGGAGGTGTCATTAAGTATTGTTTGATGTCATTGAAGGCACGTTGACATTTGGAGTCCCAAGTAAACTTGGCATCCTTCTTAACCAAAGCAGAAAAAGGCTGACACCTTCCTGACAAATTTGATATAAAGCGTCGAAGATATGCCAACTTTCCTTGAAAGGATCGTAGTTGTTTCAAAGTTTTAGGAGGTGGCATTTCTAAGATAGCAGGTGACGCCGAAGGCGCATTTTAAGGGATTCATCTTAAGGTTGTATTGTCTTAGTCGCTCGAAAACAATTCTCAAATCAAACAGGTGATCTTCTTTCAGTTTACTTTTGATGACCACATCATCCACGTAGCACTCAACTTAGTTGTGAATGAGATCATCAAAAATCTTCGTCATCGCTCTTTGGTATGTTGCTCCTTCGTTCTTTAGTCCGAATGGCATTACTGTGTAGCAGTATACTCCGATCGGCAATCTGAATGTCATGAGTTTTTTGTCTTCTGGTGCCATCTTTATCTGGTTGTATCCTGATGATCCATCCATGAATGAAAATATTTCATGTGTTGAAGCAATGTCGATCATCAGTTCTGGGATTGGTAGTGGAAATTCGTCCTTTGGACATGCTTGTTTTAAATCTCTGAAGTCTATGTAGATTCTGATCTGACCATTCTTCTTTCTGACTGGTACCACATTGGCTAACCAAGTAGGGTATTGTTCTTCACGGAAAAATTTAGCGTCAATTAGCTTCTCAACTTCGGCTATTATTTGTTGCTCAATTTCTAGACGCATTCTTCTGGGAGCCTGTCTGACTGGAACAGAAGTAGGATCTACTCCTAACTTGTGAACTGTGACTTCTAGAGCTAATCCTGGCATTTCGTTGTAACTCCAAGCAAAACAGTCCTTGAATTCCATTAATAGCTTGATTATGTTTTCGGAGTCTTCTTTATTGAGTAAGGAGCTAACAAAGGTTGGCCTAGGCTCTTCGCTAGTACCTAAGTTAACTTCCATTAACTCGTCTATTGTAGATTTGATTTCTTCTTCGATTTCTGGTGGAGCATCACTAATTGGTGGATCTTTGAGATCTTCTAAAGCTTCGAAGCAGTCTTCATTAGGTTCGCAAGTGACAACCAAGCAAAATTCTGTATCGTCAACTGATCCTACTGTGCCGAATCCGAGACCATGTATTGAATTGGGAGGCCCACCAGCATTATTCCATAATTTTTCAAAGTGTTGTGATCGGCTTTTTGTCCATTGTCGAGGTAAGACACCACGTTGAATTAAATTTTGAACACAGGGAGAGTACCACTCAAAAGGTAATTCCATTAATTCAGATGAAGTAACATCTTTAAATTGTACATCTTTTTCATTATTGGAGGAAGAAGCACCACGGTAAAACTTGATTGGCTTGGTACCACCACCATGCACTTCCTTGACCACCATACCCTCGATCTTATCAGAACGGATCGGGGTCAGGGTCATAGTATGTACATGATGGTTAATCTTCTCGTACATTAATTTATATTCTTCATTCTTTTCATCTTCGAGAGAGATCTTGAACTGGGGTTTCTTTTGACTTATTGTCGCTGCTTCTTTCTTGATTTCTTCTTCTTCTTCGGAAGTGTTCTCCCAATCAACATCAATGACCGGTTTCTTCTGTCCAACTGTTCCAACATTTCTTCCACGTCCTCGTCCCCGGCCTCGACCTCGGGTGCGAGTTCTAGAGAAATCTTCACCATCTCACCTTAAGGGAGTGGTGAGTAACTTTGGACTAGAACTTCAGGTTCTTCATCGTCTCGAATTTCTTTTGCTTCATTTAGAATGGTATTTCTGAAAAAGATTGTTTTCTTTGGGGGCGCTTAGTAGGCTGCATCTTCATGAATTCCAATTTCATGCACGGAGAATGGTTGCAAATCACCTTTGATGCACTGTTCCCCTCCTTCGTAATACTTTATGCACTAGTGCAGAGACGACGGTACCATCTTGTTTTCATGGATCCACGGTCGACCCAGTAGAGCATTGAACGATGTCTCAGAATCAATTATGTGGAATTTTGCGGTTGTCTTTGCTAAATCACCGGTCTTCATTAGTAGTGTTATTGATCTAAGAGCCCTTTCTCCTTTTTAATTGAAGCCTCTTAATAGCATCTTGTCTGCTTCAAGTTCGCGAGCATCAATTTCCAAATATGCTAGCGTCCAAAGATTCATTATGTTGATTGATGCTCCTAGATCAACCAACACTCTGGAGAGCGTAAACTTTCCAATAGTGACTGAAATGTATAACGGTCGGTTGTGATCTCGTCGTTCCCGACAATAGATCATTGTCCGTGAAGGTAACACCTCGCTGTTCTTTTAACGAGCAAACCTCGTCAAAGGAATTACCGTCCATTTGAGCTAAACAGATCTCTAGATCAAGTAAAGCCTTGATCAGAGCCTCCCTCATCTCCTTTGACAGGATCAGAGTGTCGTATATGCTTAGTTTGGCTGGTAGCTTCCTAAGATAGGCTAGCACGTTGTAGTCCACTTTATTACAATGTTCCTTGGTTTCTTCTCGAATGGGCAATTCCTCTGCCGGGGTTGGTTCTTCCTGAGCAACCACCTGCTTTCCTTTATCCTTTGGATCCATTCTCGGCGGTAAAATTTTTCCACTTCTTAAATTTACTTCAGCTTATTTCTTCGAATTTGGTGTTGAATCCGCTGGTGTATCCTCTTGAATTGGAACCACTGGCTCTTCTGAGGTTGCTTCGGTGTCTGATGGTTCTAATTTTATCGTGATCGGAGCTCCTCGGAATTCACAAATGAACTCGTTGCTTGTTGAGCTTTGGTAGCCTCCTTTGTGAACACCTTCTTCGTCGTGGTCGTCGAGGTTGTATATGATTTGAGAATCGGTATTTGTATTGGAATCGAGATCCGATTAAGCCGGTTGTCGCTAGTTACGTTATCGTTAGAAACAGTCAAAACGTAGCCAACGCCATAACCTTTATCATTATAAGATCCCGCCGGGGCGGACAAATAATCATACAGAGTCGGGAGTTCGAGGGATTTTTCCCCCGAATTGGAAACAACCATCCTAGGATAAGCAGCCCCTAGTCTACCCTTTGGAGCCTCGGCCTTCTTCTCTTCCACGATCTTCTCCTCCTTCTGGGGCGGTTCTTTAATCGCAAGTGATAGTGCCGGCTCGACAGGTTTCAAACTCTGAGTTGAAGCACGTACCGAAGCGGCCTGGATGTGATCCAAAATTTTCTTCGATGATTTTGTCCAGACAGTACTCTATCCATCATCAGTCGTGTAAGGGTCTATCGGAACAATGGGATCCGTTGAGACAACATTGACGGAACCTCCCTTCTAGGGTTCCTTCATGTATTCCTTTGGGATCGTTATGTTCCCTTTTCGGAGATTGTCATCAAGCCAACTCTTGAAAGTAATGCAATCCTCTATCTTGTGTCCAAGCATCTGGTGGTAAGAGCAATAGTTCGGATGATCTTTCTTATTGACTTCCTCCGGCTTCTTGGGCTCGGGGCACCGAAAATCCGGTGTCTTCATTAAGTCGCGGAACATCTTCGCCATCGCTTCGCTTTTGAATGGGTATTCTTTATTTAAAAGTTCTCTTAAAGTACGTGACGAACGAGGCGGTTGTTCATAACGTCGAGGTGATCGATAGCTCGGACGAGGTTGTTGATAGCCTTGCCGAGGTTGTTGGTATGTTCTTTGTGGTGGCTGGTAACTAGATCGCGGCCGCTCCGATCGTATCAACATTGGCCGCTTGCCCTTATCTACCGCCGCGACGATTCCGCATTTCTTCTCGAATGTTTTCACAGGCTTCTGCTTATCGTTCTTGTCCGTGAAACTCAACTGCTTTGCCTCTTCTTGCAAGCTCCCGGCCTTGCTAAGCAACTTCTCGAAAGTCTTAATTGTAAACCCTTTAAGGAGAAGTGCTATCGGGCCATGGATACTTTTAAGCAGGATACTGACTGTACGTTGTTCTTGAAGCTGTGGTTCACACTTCATGCTTAATTTTCTCCATCGAAGTATGTAATCCACTAAAGTCTCGTTCGGCTTTTGCTGCTCCACCACTAGATCACCAATAGTGATGTGGTGCTGAGCCCCGGCAAATCGTTTCACGAAGAGAATTTCTAGTTCTGAAAAGCTCTTTACTGAACCGTTGGGCAATTCCGTGTACCAGTCAAAGGCAATCCCTGATAAACTGCTGACGAACTGTCAGAAGATTAAAACGTCACTTCCACCGGCATTGCAGCAACTAGCACGAAAATGTGCGACATGCCGCCGAGGGTTTCCGTCCCATCAAAAGTCTTAAACGAGAGGTGGTACGAAGCCCTTCGGATATTGGACTGCATCAAACTCTTCGGGGTAAGGTCTACCCGTCTGAATAGATGCTCCACTCTTAGATTGTGCTAAGGCTTCTCGCACCTGCTGTTCTACCATGTTTTTAGTATCCTTTTCTAGGATCATGCTTTGTGTAGAATCTTTCTTTAGTAGTTCGTCTCCATTGATGGATGTGATCTCTTTTCCTCCATCTGCAATATGGATAATTTCTGGGGGTGTCTCTTTCTGAGGCTGGGCCTGACTCTGGAGAGTGGCTAAGGCAGCAGCCATCTCTTCCATCCTCTTTGCCATCTGGGAAATTGTGTCATCTCTCTCCCGAATCTCCTCTCTCAATACCTCTGGTTCATCTCTTTCCGCAGCTGCCGGAGCACCTTGTGAAGCTGACGATGCTCGTATCTCAACCATGTTGATCTCGGCATACTCCTCATCCATGAACTCTGATGAGTCAATTTTGTCTCCTAATTCTTCTTCTCTTTCATTTGCTAACCGTCGGATGTCGGTCCTTAACTTATCCATGGCATCCTCTAGTGGCCCTTTTCGGACAGTCTCGCAGTTGTCTCATGACGGTTGTTGAACTTCCTTCCCGGGAGTCCCTTTTATTGCAGTAGCACTTTCTTCTGATTCAAGTTTCCTGACGAGACTTTTCTTCTCAGGACATTATTTTGGTCTTAGCTGCCCGGTAGTAGGTCGCCACACCATCCTTCTTGCAGCCGGAAGCCTAGGACCGGATAATCTGTCAGCTATATACTGGAAGGTGGTATCCTCCCTAATCTGTAGACCCGATACAACAACAGGCGGACTGGCCTTTATCTTCTTCTTTGGTTTCTCTGTGGCAGCAACAGGTTCTATTCGTGGTCCGAGGCGGGATTTAGCTGGCACCCATCCTATCCTTCTTAAGATTTCTGATACAGGGCATCTTTCTTTCTTTGCCAATCTTTCTATAACAGCTTGCAGCCGAGCCAATGGCGTGGTCTTATCCCTTTTCCTCTTGTAATTGTTGTAGTATGCAGGTCGGGGTAATGCGGTGGCGATCCTACGAACATCCTCTTCATCTGATGCGGCAGAGAGGGGGTGAAACCTGCTCCCTTCCAACAGAGGTATATACTCAGACAGTTCTTCTCTTTCTTCAAGAATTTCTTCTAGAAAATCAACTTCAAGCAACTCTAGCTTTCTTGGCGATCTTCTCGCTTCTATTTCTCCTTTGAGTCCGAGTTAGGGGTGCAACTCTTGAACCGGACCCAATCTCAAAACAGATGGTATTGTAGCAAAGTCCGCACCCTCCACGGTGACGAGGCTCATCACGTACTTGGATTTCCTTCCCCTTCGGCTTGGCGAAGTCGGGGTAGGTGCGAGATGACTAGACCGGTCGGGGTAGAGACAACGATCCTCCTACTAACAGTGGTACTCCTTTCGAGCTGGAACCCTTTACGGGGAGGGAATTCTTGAGCCGACTTCAAATTGAACTCAATCACGGGCTCTTCAGTTTCTGACACTTTGTCCATTAGTGTGAAGAGAGTGACGTCAGTGAACTTAACATCTGTGTTGCCAAATCCTTGTCCGAAACGGATGATCCCATTGTCGGGAAGCTCATCCTTGTAAACGGTGAAGTCCATTCCATTGTTGAAGGAAAAGATTAACTTTGGGGCAGTCATTTTCCGCAGGGCAGATTCTGAATGTCAGTCCCGAATTATGCTTCTTTTCATCGTAAAGTTTAGGACGAAAAAGAAAGAGTCCGAACACAGTTTCATTTATCTTAGTGTATTTGTAATTTTTAAAAGAGATTGTTTATTAGAAGGTTCGTTTGTTAGAAACAAACGATTAAAGGAAAAAAGGCTATAGAAAAGGTAAAGGACACGATTTAGAATTGGAAAGGAAGAGAAATTCTTATGCAAGACTTCTCGACTCGAAGGATCGCTCCTAAACTAACACCTATTCGGGGTCCACCCCACCTCAGAAAAGAGGTAAAAAGATCTCGGAACCTCTATGTTTAGGGGTGTCTAAATAGTGGCTCCTAAATCCGAGAGGAGTTGGTTATACTCATTCAAGACAGAAATGAACGAGGTGTTCCAATGGAAGAATGGTAGTTTTGGTCCACTAGGGATATGGACTCACCACCGATTTATGAAAGCAAAACCATCTAATCAAAATGGAGAGAGGAACTAGTCCCCAGCGGAGTCTCCAGAAGTTGTCGGCATAATTTTAGGTTTGTGTTGTATTTTTAAAAAAAGGGGTCACGTACAAAAGTTGTCGGCGAATTTTAGGTTTTAAATTTAATTTAAATATATATAATTTAGAAAGTAGCATTTTATTTTGAAAATAATTTTAAGTTTGAAAATTTTAAGATATGAAATCAAACCGGTCTCACATCTCGAAATAGTTTATATAAACGAGCACCGCACCACAAGCTGTGTATCTATCCCAAAGAATAGACACACTGCTTGATGATGGGGCTCGATTAAATAAACTAGAAGATTTGTGACATCCGTTTGGTCTGCGAACCAATTTTATAATCCGACAAGTTCCCCTGCTTAATATAAATGAATTAAGCATAGTTTATATTACCTGGGTTCTTAAAGTTCCCTATAAGGGCAAGCCCCTATAGTTAATTACATCTTAAATGGCAGGAATTATTTAAGAAAACTCTCGATAATGATCAGTGGTTTTGCTCTCAAGAATTTCAAAGTTTAAGGTTTTCAAAGGATATGAGTTTTGGAAATTTCAATAGGGAATGGATAAAATTTGGAACAATTTATTTTAAGAGTCCAAAGAAGGAGAATTAGGAGAAGCTAAGGACCCAAGAAGAATCTTGGCAACTTCTCAAACTATCCTATTGTTTGGCTTCAATTTGGGAGTTTATTTAATGTTTCGATCCTGCCAATTTTATTTAATTAGGACCTATATTCGTATGACATGATCATACAAATAGCCTTGAACATATGAGGGTTTATGTCGTACCAAACAACTACCTCAGAATCCTAAGACCGGTTAGGGCTTAATTTGCATAATATGATTATGCAAATGCCTAACGAAAAGGTTGAGGATTTATGTTGCACTAAGCAAACTACCTCAAAATCCTATGGCTTTGTTGTTTAATTCTAGAAATGTTTAGCTGATGTAGACCCGAATTTTGCTGATGACGATGGCCGTGCTGCCCACTATACTCCAAGCTCCTTGTTGTTGCAGAGATTTAGTTTTAGAAGTCATAAATCAGGAGATGAGAGAAGTGTTTTGGTTTAGACATCTTAAAGTTCAAATATTTTTAATATTTTAATTAAAACAAATCTTAAAGTTGTTTAAACAAAACCGATTAAAATCCCACGGTTCCGTCATCCCGACACCGTTATTTTCATTGAATTCACTTAGTCCAGATGAATTTGCTAAACTCAACTGAATGAGTTCCACACTTTCATTTCGATCATGGGAAATCCCGTTAGCAACACGTGGGTTACATCATCTGAGGTATTCCCGATCATTCAACGAGACATTTTAATTTAGTTATAATTGTAGTTTTGTTGTTCTGTTTGAGATTAAATTTTGAGTTGTTCTTTATTTTGAAATGTTGTGGCGGTGAATTTTATCTTGCAATGATTTTTAATTTAGTTTTGGTTTCAATTCAGGGACTATCCTAAAGGTTTTGATTTTCATGCAACAGTCTTGTTTTTCATGCAAGAAAAAGTAAAGTACGGTGCATGTAAGTGAATTGCAATAAAATAAAAGCGTACCTGAAGGGTCTTCCCGTCATCCCAAGCTGCACTTAAAACACATGTTAAGGCATTTAAATATTTCAACAGATACCTAGGTAAAGCTAAGGGAAGGGTTTTAGTTGTCTACTAAATTCCTAATCCTATAACTAGTCATCTCCTATGACGTCTAGGTTGTTGGTTTGATTTAAGGATGATTTTCTTCATCAAAGAACAATTAAATTCAATTTTTCTTCTAAAACATCCTGTCATATTGAGGAAGTACTTAGGACGAGTCCTAAACATCTTTTCAATATTTCTGGGATTTGTTTTGAGTCAAAATAAATTTAGTTGCACAGGTGAATTAATCATCCAGGAGTTTAGTTAGACTTTGTCTCTTGCTCAGTGAACCTGGGTATTTGATTACCCGATGAATGAAGTGACATCTCACTTAATACTCTATTTAAGAGTTATAAAAATTAAAGCCTTTAAGGGCAAGTTGATTTGTCGAGAATTTTAATCAGTCTTAATTTAAAGTTTGAGTTTTAGTTTAATGATTTTAAGTTTGTAATAGTGTTCAAATTATTTTAGATTTGATTTAAATCTTAATGATTTCATTTAGGTTTGTTGTTAAATGATTTTGATTTAATTCCACTTAATTTTAATTTAATTTATTTTAATTTTAACTTAATTTGATTTGATTTTGATTTTAATTTAACTTGGTTTAATTTAATTTAATTTAAATTTAAATTTAATTTAATTTAATTTAATTTAATTTAATTTTAATTTTAATTTAGTTTATTTTTAACTTTAATTTAATTTTTAATTTAATTTATTTAATTTAATTTAATTTATTTTAGTTTTAATTTAATTTTAATTTAATTTGATTTAATTTTTTAATTTAGTTTAAATTTAATTTTAATTTAATTTTAGTTTTAATTATTAATTTGGATTATCATTTTAATTAAAAATTTTTTTTAATTAAGAATTAAGAATTATTGAAGTGATTTATTTAGGGATTTTTAAATTAAAGAATAAATATCCTCTTAATAATATCCCTACTTTTAATAATTCAAATTTCCATTACTCTTCCAAAATTTTAATTAATTAATTAATTAAAGTTTATTTCAATTATTCTTGAAATGATTAGTAGGTTTCTACCCTTCAATTGTTTAAATTTCAATCATCCAAAATCAGTTTAAAATCAAATATTTTACCCTCCCCTTTTTGATTATTCCTAAAATTTTAATTAAGGGTTGAAATTTTAAATTACCCTTTTGCCCTTCAAGCTTAATAATTCTATAACTCACTAAACTAAGCTCAAATTAAATTAAAATTTTTATACAACCTCACTCACATGTCAATTAAGACATTAGAGGAGAAAGTGTGATTTTTTTTGTATTTAATTTTTTTATGTAATTATTTTTAATGGAAAATAGGGGTTTTCAAGGAAAATTCAATAACATAACCAAGGAAATGTTTCTGTCCTTAAGAAAATTATGGGATGTTTTTAATGACCAGATGACCATTTGGACCAATTTTGGTGATTTTTTGAATTATAATTTATTTATTAGAATTATTTTGAGTTTTAGAGCATTAATTAATTTTAAAATAAAATAAAAGTTGAAAAATAGATTTTATATTTTTTGTAAATCTCTCTGATCTCAAGGAGTTCAGAGAAAAAACTTTTATAATTTTCTGATTTTTCTTTGATTTATTAGAATTATTTTAGTGGAAATATTAAAGGAAATCATTTTTTAATTCAAAAATTGTTTTAGGCTTTTAAAATTCAATATCTTATCCTAGAGACTTAGGAAAAATATTTGGTTTATTTCTAAGTGGTTAGGAGTTAAAATGTGACATTTTGGTGATTTTTAATATTTTTATGATTTTTATTAATTTTTTAATTATTAAAAATATTAAAATAATGATAAAAATCAACTTTTTTAGAAAATTACAATTTTAATTTTCCTAAGTTCCTCTAATATTAGAGAAGCTCAAAAACCATTTTTGTGAATTTTTGAAAAGTATTTTGTGAGTTATGAATTTTTAAAATTTAATTTTATCCATTTTGCTTAAGAGGCTTAATCAACCCATTTGGTGAGGCTAATCAAATTCAATTGACTTCAAATTTTTATGTGATGTTCCTCTAATCCTAAAGATCAGTGGAGAATTGTTTTCAAGTCAATTTAATGTGTGGTTAACCCTAATTAATTAAAATTCAATTTTGGGTATTTAGGCCAATTAGGGTTGTTCCATGTGAATTAACTCAAAACCTATTTTTCCTAGGTTCCTCTGGTCATAAGAAACATCACCAAATTTTCCTAGAATTTATTTCTCAACATGCTAATTATTGGAATTAAAATACTCAAAACAGTAACATGCAATTGAAAAATCAATAACTTCTCATAAGGATGGCCTCTGACCTTGGAAAATTCAGGGAATGTTCCCAAGTATAGAGGCTTCAAAAGCCCTATGGTCTCATGCCATGATGAATTGTCTACATGCATAGAGAATTAAACAAGTGCAGAGAGTAAATAATTAATTAAAAATAAAATACTCAATGAAATGACTTGATTTATTTTCCATATTATTCTCCTCTGTTAACTGAGCAAGCTGGTATTTTTATTTTATTTTTAGGATTTTTCTACACAAAGTTATGCATTTTTGAAGTTCTGGGTATTTAATAAATAAGAAAAATCCATAATTTTCTACTTATCCAGCGCGGCGCCCTGTCATCCTCGGCATATTCGAAAGCCCACGCGGCGCGCTCCCATTTGACGCCGCCATCTAAGTCAACTGCCACGGGGCCCGCGGTTCACGAACCATCTTCTGGTCCGACGCCATCTGAGCCATCCGCTCGATACACGCGTGATCCAACGGCTCCCAGTCATCGTCTACGACTGGTGTGCACCCGTGACTGTCCACACTAAAACCCTAACATCTCACTCAATTCTCAATGGATTTTCATGTTCTTATGCTCTATGGATTCGTCTTGAAGAGACGAACATATCCATACAGTTTATGTGGCATAAAATTAACCCAATCAAAATAGAGAATGTTCAGAAGCTCAGGAAGAGGAGAGAGCTCATAC
Source organism: Papilionanthe hookeriana x Papilionanthe teres (assembly GCA_022702705.1). Lineage (NCBI taxonomy): Eukaryota > Viridiplantae > Streptophyta > Magnoliopsida > Asparagales > Orchidaceae > Papilionanthe > Papilionanthe hookeriana x Papilionanthe teres. Next base: position 111,804,844 of record CM040430.1, on the reverse strand, counting down.
CTTTGCTCAAAGAAGTGAAGCTTCGATCTGAGAGTCGTGTCACCTTCGATTGAGTCCAAGCAAGCTCCAGATGAAGTCTCTGGCTCTGACGAATTGCCTAGACCTGATTTCCACCAGACCCGATTTCAACCTTTGGAGGCTAGAACAAATGGGTGGCCTGGAGAAGGGGCTTTCATTGGGGAACTCATTCTCTTGGTCTTGTGCAGCTGTGGGTGAGTTTAATTTGATTTTGGTGGAGGATTTGGGAGTGTCCTATTCTGGCCTGAGAATTGAGCTCCAAAATTGAGCTCAATCAGTGGGAGTTAGGGCAGGAGGATAGTGGGGATCAAATGCTCTTGGCTAGGGGAAGCTTTGTGAGGAGTTTGGAGGGATTCTGTGAAGGTCTGGTTTAGCCAACCTTTTGGCCGAGAGGGGTTGGCTGGCTTAAATAGCCATGGCCATGGCCTCTTAGAGGGATTTAGGGACTGGGATCAGCTGCTCTGGTGAGGAGAAGAACAGCCACAATGGCCATTTGGAGTGGGGCAGCTTAGCCATGGGGAATTGCAATTTTTGGTTGATTTGGACCTCTCGGCTTGGTGTTTTCCGGCGACTGTGGTGGCCGGCCGGCCAGGTCAGCTCACTGTTGTGATCAGGAGGATCAGTGCTTGAGGTTTGTGAGTTCAATTATCAAATGCCATGTGTAAAGAGGATGAATTGAAATGGAAAGGGGAAGAGGTGATTTTGGCTTGGTTTAGGTCAACCCATGTATTTGGGCTTGGTTCACCTTCCCATGGCCTGATTTTGGGCTGAGGAGGTTAGGTGGGTCAGGCTCACATGTGTGGTGAAGTCCACATCCAAACATATTTGGATTAATTTTGGGTTAAGGGTAATCATGGTTAAGGCTAATGACTTTAAGGGAACCTAGAAAGAGCTTCTTCTATTTGCCCAATGTGGTATTGTCACATGTCAAACCTTTCATGGCTTCACATGGGGCTTAAGGATGGCTCCATGGCTTCTATATGGCTTGGGAAAAGTCAAGTCAACTTTCATGGAAAAGGGTTTTAGGAATTTTGGTACTTTTGTGTGAAATTTGGATGGTTTGTCATATGGCTTGATTTAGAAAAATTTTATTGTTGATTTAGAATTTATGGATGAATTTAATTAGTGAAATGATGAATGGAGTGTCATATGGGCTTTAGCATGAAGTTTGGGCTTTTAAAATTTGGTAAAGGTGGGCTTTAAAAATGGTTTAAGGGGAATGGGTTTCTATGTTTCAAAATGGGCTTTTAGATAAAAAATTTATCAAAGGGCCATGCTAAATAAATGTTGGATTTAGTTTAAGGATATGTCATGAGTGATTTAAAACAAATTTGGAGTGATTTGGGATTGAATTGGATTGGATTTGGGTTTATTTGGTAAAGGGGCTAAGGTTGGCTAAATTGGGCTAACTTAGGCTAGGATTGGGCTAATGTTGGATTTGATGTAAAATTGACTTTAAGAAATATTTATAGGTGTGTTACAAAGAGTTTTCAACTTTGGTTGGGGTTCAATTTTGGGATTTGGGCTAAGTTAGGGTTAAGCTTGGGTTTAGGCTAAAATGGGGATTTTGGGTTTGGGTTGAATTTGAGTGGGGTTCGGGTTCATTTTTTGGGAAAATTATGTTAGTGTTTTGTTTATAGAGATGTTAGGGAAGGTTTAGAAAAGATTTGGGGTTAATTGGAGTTGAATTGGGTTGGTTTGGGTTAAGTTTGGGTTATGGGTCAAAATTGGGCTTTAAGCTTAAAAATGAAATTGAATTCAAATGTCAATAAAATTGAGATTGGATTTGGTCTAGATTAATATTGGGGATATTGAGTTGAGGTTTAGAATTGGATTAGACCAAAATTGAGGTCAATTGGGGTGATTTGGTTTGACATTGGGTTCATTTGGGTTTAAAATGGGCTAAATTGGGGGTTTTAGCAAAAGTGGGGTAAATTGACAAAATTGGCCCATGGTGTAGTTGAACAAAATGAAATTGATAATATTTAGGATTTTTTGAAATTTTCTGGGAATTTTTGGAATTTTTGGATTTTTGGGTCAAGAGCGGCATTTTGGTAATTTGGAGGGTATTGGGGGTATTTTTGGAAATTTTTGTATTTTTGGCTGTAAATGATCAATTTGATTGGTGGGGACATGTTCAAGGTTAATTTTGGAAAATTTTTGGGTGATTTGGAAATTTTGGTGGTTTTGGGTAGTTCCAAGGGCTTTTAGTAGGTTTGGTGGCTCCGGGGCCCCAGGGGCAAAAAATGAAATTTTGGAAAAAATGAAGATTGATCAAATTTGAGTAGAATAGAATCCTTTTGGTTGAGCCATGAAACCATATTAAGCCCATAGGAACTGTGAGAGGACTCATTTGAGGCATTCATTATGTTGTTCCTAACCCTCTTAACCAGGGGCTTAGGGGTTAAGGACCATCCATGAGAATTACCTACATGAGTTAAGAGGTCAAGTTAGGTGAGAGTGTGGGTTTTAGGATTTGGAATGTGTGTGTGAGAGTGTAGTGTATGTGTAAGTCAGCCTTCACTAGACCAGGCCACCCAGGGTGATCCTAAGGCCAAAGAGTCCTATAGGGAACTCATCCTTTAAACCTCCACATTTGATCTCAACCCTCTAGGTGATTAGGGGTTTACAATCAAGCTTGTGGGGTTTGCAGGGAGTTAAGAAGTGGTTGAGTTTCTAAAGGGGTAGGTTCCATCTCTTGTCCTCTAAGATAGTCAAAGGAAAAGCCTAAGGCTAGATCCTAAGTACTAAAGAGAGAAGAGAAGACCTCATCAAAAATGAGGTCAACATTAATCAGAAAAAGAGGTTTTTTCAATTGAGAATTAAGCAATCCTTCGACATCAATTGAAGAAATGATCGTGCAGTGAAGATGGGAAGAATTTTGCTACACTACTGTCGCAGCAGTCGTTCTAGTGGTAAAGGTGTTCTACGCCAATTTGCATGGAATCAACCAAGGAAGCGTCTATGTGTGAGGTAAGTGGATAACATTTAATTCTGGAAGAATTAATGAATTGTACATGCTTGAGAATGTTCCTGTCTGCCATTATTCAAATTTCGTGCCAACGAGAGATAAGATGAATGAAATTTACCAATATTTGACGGACGAAACTGAAGACTGGGAAGTTAGAGAAAACGAGTATGTCAATTTTTCTGCAACACTTTTAAATCCAATTTCTAAACATTGGCACTTTTTCATATCTGCAAAATTATTACCGACAATGAAAATCGGTAAAGTTATGAAAGAATGTGTTATATTGAACTACTGCAATCAAATGTGATGGCCAATTGATATTGGATCAGTTATTGTGAAGTTTGTTTTTGGCCTGATCGTTCAAGGATCATCTCAAGGGCTTGGACATCCTTCAACAATTTTCTCAATATGCAGTCAGTTTCAAGTATCATACGAGATTTGGGAGAAGGTACTACTACCCTGGAAACCTTTAGACCCAACCCGAATGTTCCCAGCCAATGATCAAGAGAATGAGATGGGCATGATTAAGGATCAAGCATCACAAAACTCTTTTCCTATTCGACCTCTGGTAGCAGACAAGACACTGATGATCTTACACAGAATCAAGAAGCTGGAGAATCTGGTACAAAATTTAACGAGTACAGTTAACAATATCTCTGATTTCTTTGATCATATCCATTGGAGGATGAAAGAACATTTTGATCATACTGGGCAATTTGAAGTAAGTTTGATATGTTTAATGAGAAGGATGGGGTGGATTGAAGAAGACTCAACTGATGAATTCCTATTCTGACCTTTCTATAACATGTTCTTCCATGTTCAAGCAATGGGTGATATCAGAGGAGAAACTAGCACATATTCCGAAGAGTAGTCGAATTACTTTATTTGTTTCTTTATGTAGAACTTGATTTAAACTATGTTTGTGTGTTTGCTTTCTTAGTTTACCTTTTAATAGTTGAGATTATGTTTGGAATGTTTGTTTTCAGCATTTAGAGTGTTGTGGCTTGGATTGCGACGTTGATTAGATGAATTTAGGTTGAGAAAAATACCTGCTTATGTGTGTTATGTAATGTGTATTGTAACACTTGGATTTACTATATAATTGTGAGGTTTTGTTGTGTATGTTTATTTGTGTTAATACATCACTTAATCACTTAGAATTTATGTTTAAAATGATCGGACGGATGACGACAAGGCATAAAATTGATCGACATCACAAAAATTTGAAAAATGATTAATATTTGAGAAACTCACCGACGGTGTGCTCGAGGCCGCGGAAGGCGTGATTTTCCCGAGGCTATTGAAACTAAATCCTATGGAGCCCGCCGACAGCGTGAACAACCTCGCCGACAGTGAGATCCCAAAATTTACCTTTGAACTGCAATTTTGATCGGTCAACCGCCGCTATTCATCGTCTTCTTCCCTTATTTACCAAAAATTTTGACCTAGGACTTGAGAGATCTTGGATTTGAAGCGATTTCAACTCATTTTAACACCGAATTTCATCTTCCCTTGGTAAGATCTTCCCTCCTATGTAAAAATTTTTTATTTTCACCATGAATTTCTTCCACATAAAGAAATTTTGGAAAAATTTAAAATGTGGAGAAAAGACTTGGAAGAAATTCATGGAACCTAATTTAGAATCCTTTAAGTCACCTTTAGAAGTCATTGTATTATTATTTTGAAGTTTAGTTTGGATTTTTGTAATTTTGCTAGATCAAACAATGGCTCCACGTCAAAAGAGTAGACTTGAATTTGACGAGACTCGATTTATAAATGCAAAGGCCCAATCAAGATACACTTCAATCTTCCAAGGAAAGAAGTGTGTTCAAGATTGAATTTTTGATAATCCTGGAGGAGAGGTGGAAAGAGCTATTAAAGAAAGGAGATGGGAGAACTTCTGTTACACTACCAATAAACCTACTATTGAAGTTGTGAGAGAGTTCTATTCTAATCTGACTCAACTTGAGGATGGGTATGTCCAATTAAGAGAATTTTCTGTCGATTTTAATGCTACCAGCATTAATTCTTTTTACGAGCTTCACAATTTTTATTCTAGCGAGTATAAAACATTTGGAACTATAGATGGTCTGTTAGACTATGTTATTGACTTTCTCACTGATGGGAAAGGTATATGGAAAATTAAGCATTGTGAACGGATTAACTTTCCTCTATCTATGATGAATTCTACAGCTAAGGCATGACATTATTTCATTTGTTCTACTCTGCAACCCACCTATCACCATAGTGAAGTATCGAGAGACAGAGCTGTTCTGATTTTCTGTATTCAAAACAATAGAAGTATAAATGTGGGGAGAATAATTTAAGAGTGAATCAAATGGATATTTAGGACATCCTGGCCTAATTTATGCACTTTATCAATTATCTAGAGTGGAAGTAAGAGATGATGAAGAATGGGTATATCCTATGAAACCCATTAGTAAAGCTAATTTGAAAACTTATGAATCCCATGAGGAATGGAGATATGGGAGTAGGAGCAAGGCACCTTCTATTAGTAGAGACATCCCTTCTAATAGTTATGACCCTCCTGCCTCTAGCTCCCTCACTCTTGATGATTTGTTGAATGCAATGACCTGCAGCGGAAAAGTTTTGAAAAGTTAGATGAAAGACTTGAAAGAATTGATCAAAGGATTTAAGGTTTAGAGCGGAGACATGATAATGATAGTGAGTATCTTCAGCGGCACTCTGATTTCGAGATTACTTATTATGATGCTCAGGCTAGACACTGCAGAGGTGAGCCTGATGTCATTTTTTCTAAATGCCCCTGTTATGCTCATTATCAACCCAATCCATCTGCTGACCAGGGAGATGAAGACATTGTATGGGATTTTGATTCCTGATTTGATTTTGATGTGATGTATGAGTGTTTTATTGTAGTATTTTCATTTTATTGTTTGTATTCTGTGAACAGTGTTATTTTGTTAGATTAATGTTTTGTTGTGTAGTTTGTATTTTCATTTTTGGATGATTGTGATGGATTGTGATTTTAATTGTAATTGTGAACTTTAAGTTATAAATAGTAGACTGTTTATTCTATGTTGTGAAATGCAAATGTTATTTTGTATTGCCCTGTTTAGTTAATTGTTGTTGTTAAATGTTTTAGTTTATATACTTGTTTTAAAATTTTATTACCCTAACAAATTCTTTAAACTGTTATATGTGTAGAAAAGTTTCTAATATTACAGGTCAGTTGAAGTTAAAATTTTCATGAAGAACCTGCAAAATTTCAAAAAGACAAAAATGCCTAAAGTGCAAAGGTATGATTTATATTCAGAATTTTTTCTTTCGCCCCGTATTATTTCTGTTATTGAAAACTTTAAGTTTGGGGGGGAGAAAAATATTAACTATTATGTGTTCTCAGTTAAAATATTTTCAAAATTTATAATATGATTCTTGTGATAAAACTTAATTCAGATAACTATATTTAGATGTTATTTAAATATTATAGAAGATTCGAAGAAATATTTTTTGGTAATGAAAATTAATTTTGTAGGTTAAGATGTTTAGTATAAAAGGATAAGACTATAGTTAACTATTTAAAGTAATGGAAACTATATTCTAAAATTTTAATAATCCTAGGAATTTAGTTGAGAAAGAAAAGATTGGGACTCAATGATGTAAAGACTATGAATTACATATAAGGTAAAGGAATGCTTTAAGTTTCAAATTTAGGAAAGGAAGAGTCGAGTTTAAAATCATTAACAGGCTATCCAGATATAGTAATCCTCACTTAAAAAAAAAGAAAAAGAAAGGACTGAAAAACAGTCCCTGAAAAGAAATGAAAAATAAATAGGATTGAAAAGCAATCCAAATAAAAAGAATAGAAAAATTAAGTGAGGAGAAGCTTGAGCAGATGTCTTATCAAAAATTGGCTTCACTTAGATTAACCTAAAGGGAAAATTAAATACAATTCTAAACTTATATTTATGGACTAGTTTCTTTACTAATGATGTCCTCATGAATTTCCTATCATCTAAATATTCTAAGTGAATTGATATTGCAACATATAGTCATTGTTGAAATGAATAGAAGACAAAACTCTTAGACTTGATAACTAGATAGCCTTACATCTACAGAATTAATCTAATTACTTGAAAATCTTTCTAAGAACTCTGTTGACCTCATTTTTGATGAGGTCTTCTCTTCTTCTCTTTAGTACTTAGGATCTAGCCTTAGGCTTTTCCTTTGACTATCTTAGAGGACTAGAATTGGGATCCACCATCTAGAATTTTAAACCACTTCTTAACTCCCTGCAAACTCCACAAACTTGATCGTAGACCCCTAATCACCTGGAGGGTTGAAATCAAATGTGGAAGTTTAAAAGGATGAGTTCCTATAGGACTCTTTGGCCTTAGGATTGCCCAGGTGGCCCGGTCCGATGAAGGGGCTGACTTACACATACACTACACTTCCATACACCTCCTAAAACACACCCATACCCGACTTGACCTCCCGACTCATGTAGATGATTCACATGGATGGTCCTTAACCCCTAAGCCCTCGGCTAAGAGGGTTAGGAACAACATAGTGAATGCCTCAAATGAGTCCCTTCATGGCTCATGTGGGCTTGATATGGCTTCATGGCTCAACCAAAATGATTTTTATTCCACTTACATTCACCTAATCTTCCATTTTCCAAATTTTTAATTTTTGACCCCTGGACCCTACACCCGCCAACCTACCCAAAGCCTCGAATAACCCAAATTTCTCAAAAATTTCCAAATCACCCAAAATTCTCCAAAATCATTCCCAAACATTTCCACATCACTCAAATTGATCATCCATAACCAAAAATACCAAAAATTCCAAAAATACCTCCCAATACCCTTCAAATACCCAAAATACCCCTCTTAGCCAAAAAATCCAAAAATTCAGAAAATTCCCAGAAAATTCCAGAAAATCCCAAATATTCCCAATTGCATTTTGTTCAACTACACCATGGGCCAATTTTGTCAATTTACCCCACTTTTATCAAAACCCCCAATTTGACCCATTTTAACCCAAAGTGAACCCAATGTCAAACCTAACCTACCCAATTGACCTAAATTCTGGTCCAATTCAATTCTAAACTTCAATTCAACATCCCCAACACCAATCTAGACCAAATCCAAGCCCAATTTGATTGGCATTGGGATCCAATTTTAGTTTTGGCCTTAAAGCCCAATTTGGACCTATGACCCAAACCTAACCCAAACTCACCCAATTCAACTCCAATTAACCCCAAATCTTTTCTAAACCCTCCTTGACATCCCCATAAACAAAACACTAACATGATTTGCCCAAAATTTAGACCCAAACCCCACTCAAATTCAACCCAAAATCAAAAAGCCCAATTTCGACCTAAACCTAAACCTAGCCCAAATGAGCCCAAATCCCAAAATCAAAACCTAACCAAAGCCAAAACCTCTTTGAAACACCCCCATAAACATTTCCCAACATTAATTTTACATCAATTTCAACTCTAGCCCAACTTTGGCCCATGGTAGCCCATTTTGGCCCACCTTAGCCTCTTTACCAAAAAGGCCCATATCCAACCCAATTCAAACCCAAATCACCTCAAATTTGTTTCAAACCACTCATGACACATCCCTAAACCAAACTCAACAATTATTTGGCCCAAGCCTTTACCAAAATTTCATCCCAAAATCCATTTTAAAATTCAAAAGCCCACTTTCCTAAACCATTTTAAAAGCCCATCCTTTACCACATCCAAAGGCCCAAAATTGGTCCCAAAGCCCATATGACATTTCCCCTCATCATACTTTCAATTAAACTCAATACTTAAGTCCTAAATTCATCATCAAATCATTCCAAATCAAGTTCCATACAAATTTCCATCAAATTACCAAAAAATTCCTATAATCCATTTTCATGAAATTGACCAAACTTTCCCCAAGCCAAAGGTGAGCCATGAAGCCATGCATGAGCCACATGTGAGCCATGAGAGCCTTGGACACTCCACCATACCATATTGGGTAGGAAGGAGGGACCCTTTCCTTAATCCCTAAAGCTCATTAGCCTTAATCATGATTCACCTAAACCTAAATTTAATCCAAATATATTTGGATGGAGACTTCTCCATGCCAAACCGAACTGATCCCTTCGATCCCCCACAAGCACCCAAAGCCACCTCGAGGGGTGCAGCAAGCCCAAATGGGTGAGTTGACCCATTTAGACCCAAAACTAGCCATGCCCCATTCTATTTTGGATCAAGGCCTTTACACTTGGCCATTGTCAATTTCTCGCACAAACACCTGCACTCGACCCACCCGACCGCGAGGGTGACCCTCGCTCGCCGGCCACGCACCCTGACGCCGGAAAACACCATGGCCAAGAGCTCACATGTGAGCCAACTTTGGAATTCTCACCCGCCGAGCCGCCCCATCCCCAGCGGCCATCATGGTCTGTTCTTCACATGCCGTGAGCACCGATCCTAGCCCTCAACACCCCCGGAGAGCCTCCAGCCTATGCCTATTTAAACCCCTCACTCTCTCGGCCATGAGAGGTGCTAAAAAACAAACCTTAAGGAAACTCCGCCAAAATTGTTCCGCACTACTCCCCATACACGAAGCACTCGATCCCCACCGAAATCCCCCTACCATTTCTTCTCTCGCGAGCTCAATTTCGCAGTCGAAATCCAAGCCCAAAACCGGGACACTTCTCCACGAAGGATCAATCCTCAAATCGATTGGTCCTACACCTTCACCGTACCAAGAGAAGGTGTCCACCAACAAAAGCCCCATCTCCAGTGCCACCCAGTTGTTCCGGACTCTAAAGGTTGTGATCGCCCTCGGTGGAAATCACACCTGAGCAATTCACCACATCCCCAGTGCTTCATCCCTAGCCTCCCGCAGCTCCAACGAACGCGCCGAGCATCTCCGATCGAGGCTTCACCTCTCAGAGCTAAGGTATGAGCTAATTCTTCATCCCGAGCTTCTGGAGATTCTCCATTTCAAATGCTTTAATTTCAATGCATGATAACCATATGGATGTGTTCGTCTTCTCAAGACCAATCCATAGAGCATAAGAACACAAAAATCCATCGAGTATCGAGTGAGATCTTAGGGATTAAGTGTGGACGGCTCTCGGGTGAGGACGCTCGGGAACGATGAACGGATGCCGTCCATTCAATACACGCGCGGACGGACGGCTCGGATGGCGTCGACCAGAAGATGGTACGTGAACCGCGGGGCCCGGGCTGTTGACTCAAGCGGCGGCGTCGAATGGGAGCGCGACGCGTGTGCGTTCGGAGATGCCGAGGATGACGCGGCGCCGACTCGGAGAAATAGAAAATTAGGGGTATTTTCTATTTATTTAATTCCTTAAACTTGGAAAATTCATAACTTTGTGTAGGAAAATCAGAAAAATAAAATAAAAATACCCTCTTGCTCGGTGAACGAGAGGAGAATAATGTAGAAAAGAAATCATTTAATTTCATCAAGTATTTTATTTTTTATAATTTATTTACTCTCCGCATACATTTAATTCTCCATGTATGAATACAATTCACCATGGCATGAGACCATAGGGCTTTTGAAGCCTCTGAATTTGGAAACATTCCCTGAATTTTCCAAAGTCGGAGGTCATCCCTATGAAAAGTTATTTATTTTTCAAATGCATGTTGTCGTTTTGAGTATTTTAATTCCAAAAATTAGCATGTTGTGAAATAAATTCTAGGAAAATTTGGTGATGTTCCTTATGACCGAGAGAACCCTAGGAAAAATAGGACTTGGATTAATTCACTTAAGATAACCCTAATCGGCTTAAACATCCAAAATAGACCCCTAATTAATTAGAGTTAACCACACATCAAATTGACTTCAAATCAATTCTCCATTGACCTTTAGGATCAGAGGAACCCACCATAAAAACTTGAGGTCAATTGGACTTGGTTAGCCCTACTAATTGGGTTGATTAAGCCACTTAGTCATTTTAAACTTTAAAAATCCATAACTTTCAAAATATCTTTCAAAAATTCACCAAATTGGTTTTGGAGCCTCTCTGATATCAGGGGAATTTAAGAAAATTAAAATTTCAATTTTCTAAAAAGTTGATTTTTAATATTATTTTAATATTTTTAATAATTAAAAAATAATAAAAATCACAAAAATAATAAAATTCACCAAAATGTCACATTTTGAATTTTAATCACTTAGGAACAAACCCCATATTTTTCTTAGGCCTATTTGGTGAGATATTAATTTTTAAAGTTCTAGGGTAATTTTAAAATTAAAAAATGTATTTTCTAGCATTTTCACTAAAATAATTATAATAAATCATAGAAAAATCAGAAAATTGCAAAATTTGCTTCTCTGATTTCCTTGATATTAGAGAGATTTTTGAAAAATATAAAATTCATTTTTCAACATTTATTTTATTTTTAAATTAATTAATACTCCAGAACTTAAAATAATTCTAATAAATAAAATATAATTCAAAAAATCACAAAATTTGGTTCAAGTGGTCCTCTAGTCATTAGGAATGTCCCATAATTTTTTTAAGGACAGAAACTTTTCCTTGGTCATGTTATTAAATTTTCCTTGGAAATCTCTATTTTCTACCAAAAATAATTATATAAATAAATTAAATACAGAAAAATCATATTTTCTCCTCTAATGTCTTTATTGACATATGAGTGAAATCACATAAAAATTTCAAGTTCATTTGAGTTCAATTTAGTGAGTTATGAAATTATTAAGCTTAAAGGGTAAAGTGGTAATTAAATTTCTTTTAATCCTTAATTAAAACTTTAGGTTTAATAAAAAATTAACAGGTAAAATATTTGATCCTAACCTGATTTGGATGATTGAAATTTAATAATTGAAGGGTAGAAACCCATTAAGCAATTTAAAATGATTAAACTTTAATTAAATAATTGATTAAATTTGGAAGAATAATAAAATTGGAATTATTAAAATAGGGATATTATTAGGAAGAAATTTATTCTTTAATTTAAAAAATCCCTAAATTAATCATTTCATTAATGTTTAATTCCTAATTAAAATGATAATCCAAGTTTAAGATTTAAAATGCTAAAAGACTTAATCATTAAATTAAATTAAAGTTAAATTATTTAAAACAAATTCCTCTAAAATTAAAAATTAAATTAAAAATTAAGAATTAGATTAAACAAAATTAAATTAAATTAAATTAAATTAAATTAAATTAAATTAAATTATATTATATTATATTATATTATATTAAATTAAATTAAATTAAATTAAATTAAATTAAATTAAATTGAAACTAAATTAAATCAAATTAAATTAAATTAAATTAAATTAAATTAAACTAAATCATATTACATTAAATTAACTTAAGTTAAATTAATTTAAATTAAACCACATTAAATTAAATTAAGTTAAATTAAATTAAATTAAATTAAATATAAAGACATGAAGAATTCAAAAATAAATCTAAAATAACTCGAACACTATTCCAAACTTAAATCATTAATTTGAACTTAAATTGAATCACAAATCATTAAAATATCATTTTGCCCTTAGGAGCTTTTACTATTATAACTCCTAAATGGAGTATCAAGTGAAATGACACTTCATTCATAAGGATATTCAAACATCCTAATTCACCGAGCAAGAAATAAAACTTAACTCAAACACCCTGGATGATTAATTCACTTGAACAATAGAATTCATTTGGACTTCAGGACAATTCCCGAAATATCGAAAGGATGTTTAAGATTCGTCTTAAACACTTCCTCAATATGATGGAATGTCCTTAAGAACAAATCGAGCTTAGTTGTTCTTTCGGTGAAGAAAATCATCTTTAAAACCAAAATCAAGACCTAGACGTCATAGGAGGTGACTAGCTATAGGATTAGGAACTTGGTAGAAAACCATAACCTTTCCCTTAGCTTTACTCTAGGGACTTATTTTAAATGCTTAAATATTCTAACCGTGTTTTAAGTGCAGCTTGGATGACGGGAAGACCCTCCAGTGTACGCTTTTATTTTATTGCGATTTACTCTATTGCAACTTATTTAATCGCATCGCACTTACTTTTCTTGCATGATAAACAACTGTTGCATGAAAACCCACACCTTTAGGATAGTCCCTAAAACTGAAACCAAAACTAAATTAAAAGACACTACAAGATAAAATTCACCTCCACAACATTTCAAAATATAAGACAACTCAAAATTTAATCACAAACAAAACACAAAACTACAATTACAACTGAATTAAAACGTCCCGTTGGATGATCGGGAATACCTCGGATGATGTAACCTACGTGTTGCTAACGGGATTTCCCACGGCCTAAATGAAAGTGTGGAACTCATTCAATTGAGTTTAGCAAATTCATCCGGACTAAGTGAATCCGATAAAAATAATGATGCCGGAAGGATGGAACCGTGGGATCTTAACCGGTGTTGTTATAATCAACTTTAAGATTTGTTTTAATTAAAACACAAAAAACACTTGGAAATTAAGACTTCTCTAGACCAAAACACTTTTCTCATCCCCCGATTTATGATTTCTAAAACTAAACCTCTGCAACAACAAGGAGCTCGGAGCATGGTGGGCAAGCACGGCCATCGTCGTCGACAAAACTCGAATCTACATCAAGCAAAACTTTCCTAGAATTAAACAACCAAGCCATAGGACTCGGGGTAGTTTGCTAGTGGCAACATAAATCCTCAACTCTTCGTTAGGCATTTGCATGATCATATCATGTAAATTAAGCCCTAACCGGTCTTAGGATTTCCGAGGTAGTCGTCCGATACGATATAAACCCTCACATCTTCGAGGCTATTTGTATGATTTTATCATACGAATATAAGTCCTAATTAATTAAAATTGGCAAGATTAAAACATTAAATAAACATTAGGACTTTCCTAAATCCAAGCCAAACAATAGGATAGTCGGGAGATTATCGAAGTTCACTTCGAATCCGTAATTTCTCCTACTTTTCTTCCTTTCGAATTCCCAAAATAAAATGTTCCAAACTCGATCCATTCCCTATCGAGATTCAAAAATTCAATTCTTTGAAAACTTAAACTTTCAAATTCTTGAGAGCAGAATTATCGATTATTATCGAGAGTTTTCTTAGGTGATTCCCGTCACTTAAGATGTAATTAACTATGGGGCTTGCCCTTATAGGGAATTTTAAAGAACCTGTGTAATATAAACCCCGTTTAATGTTTTCATATTAAGCGAGGGAATTTGTCGGCTTATAAAATTGGTTCGCGTACCAAACGGATGTCACAAATCTTCTAGTTTATTTAACCGAGCCCCACCATCAAGCAAGTGTGTTTATCCTTAGGGATAGATACACGAGTTTGTGATGCGGTGCTCGTTTATATGAACTATTTGGGATGTGAGATCGGTTTGATTTCATATCTTAAAATCTTCAAATTTAAAATTATTTTCAAAATCAAATACTACTTTCTAAATTATATCTATATTTAAATTAAATTTAAAATTCGCCGACAACTTCTGTAGGCGACCCCTTTTAAAATACAACACTCAACCTAAAAATATGCCGACAAACTCTTACTATGATATTTATTTAAATCAAAATTATAGTCTTTCTGAATTAAAAATTTACCATAATGAATCATAAACTTTATGTAGTATTAAAGATTACTAGAGGACAAGTAATAATTAAGTTTGGGGGATTTTAACCCACTGAAAATATGTTAAGATGTTCATGCTTATTTTATATTTATTTTGATGATATAGCACTTTAAATAAGGGTATTTTGATGATTTGTTGCAGATATGTTGATTTATGGACAATGGAGCGAAAAAATGCAAAAAGGAGCGAATTTGGAGTAAAAAGGACGAAAAAGAAGAAAATTTGATCTAGGGTGCCGACAGCGAGCTCGATGGCGTGCAGAAAATAATTCAAGAAAGCCCATCGACGGCGAGATCGAGGCCACCGACAGCATGCCTTATGTAAGAGAGTCCAAGGCTAAGTATTCTAGAAGGCTGTCGACGGTGAGCTTGAGGCCGCCGAGGGCGGCAAAGTCGATTCTCTCACAAAATACATCGAATGTGGTCGATTTTTGAAAGGATGCTTGGGAAACTCTTGGAAACTTTTCAACCACTTTAAAAAGAACAATTTATAGCCGAAAAAGGTGTCACCAAGCGTCCATTAGTGTCACAAAAGGTGTCTAAAAGAGTCAGTTATTTTCCATTAGAGTGTTATTTAGTGTCTTATTTCCATTATAGTTTTAGATAGTGAGTTCAATTAGTGTTATTTGTGAGGAATTGTTCGAGATATTGTAAGAGTGGAAGGGAAGTGAGAGATTTTTTCCTCATTGCCATTTTGAAGGAGAATTCTGTGTACTGAAAAGAAAGGAAGAGAATAAGAGAAACTTCAAGGAGTCTGCTTGGGAAAGAATTTAAGATAAGTTGTATTTACTTATTTTAGTTTGTATAACTTTACTTTTATAAATGAAATTTAAGTTTTACTGTATCCTCTCCATGAAATCTGAGTAGTTTTTTTTCTTTCTCCTTGTTTTGATATTTTCGTGAAATGGTGACTTGAATTAGTGTGCCAAGCAAATTATAAAAGATGTTGTGATAATCTTTCACTTAAATCCTATTTTACTTTCAATCTAGCCAATTGATTAGTTAAAATATGTCGAGTTTACAACTAAAGTGAAGATTACATCCGAGATTCAGGGAGGTCAAAGTCCTTGGAAGTAATGTGCAAATAAATAGGGAAATAATATTCATCGGGCAAAAAATTAGTTATTTTTGAGTGACTGACTAAAATCCTCAATTTGGTCCTATCATTTGGGTGCTGAAGTGTAGATGTTAGCCCTCAGGGGAGGGGAATGTGGGAGCTCCGAAGTGAAAGCAGGTATCCTCTCAGCCTAGCCGCAGATTCAGTAACCAAGCATAGGATTAGTCAATGTTATTTATGCCTGGACCAAAGGGTAAAGAATAGGTATGCTCCTATTTGGCACAACACATTTTAAACTAATTCTAATTATCAATTCACTTAAATTTTTTAACAAAGGAGAAAGATTCTTGCTTATATATTTGAATTTCATCTTATTAGTAGAATTAGTTATCTGTGAGTAGAATTAGTTTATTAAGTCTTCATCTTATTTTTAATTGCATATTAGTGACAGATAGGCAATTTTGATTTCCAAGTTGTGATTCTGAATTGGTTTCTATAATCCTAGTTCGTAGCCTCTAAAATATTCCCTATGGGATCGATATCCAGGACTCCACTAGAGTCCTGTATTACTTGAGCGATACATTTACTTGCGATGAATAGTAACTCTGCGATTATATAATATACTATATACTTGTTACAAAAATTAAAATTACGCTAAGTGCGTGGAGTGGTTCAGATGTGCATCCACATGTGTTTTTTATGCCAATCCAATCATCTTGTTTACCTCTTAGGTTTAATGAGAGTCCATATACTCTCCATCCTATTATTGTATTCAAGCAAACAAAATTTTCAAATAAATTAAATATTTTTTTCAAACTAATCAATCAACCAACAAATCAATGAAAAAAATTTTCAATAGAACTAATATTGAATGAATAATTTTTCTTGACTATCTCATAGATTTGATATTCCTAAGTGGTCCTCCATTCTAAAATAAACAACCTATAGACATCCTTAGCTAGATTTGAGTACATAAACTTCCTTTTCTAAATGTAATCGGGGGTTTTTAAATCCCTTCTATCTTTAAGATTCTGATTCGTGAGTCTAGGCTGGCATTGCTCAAACTTTTTTATAGGTCTTTTATGTTTTGGGGTCCATCCATGTTGGAGCGATCCTATTTACTCACCATCACGAAGTGGTCATGTTTAAGTAGCTTCAAGTTAGCAAAGGCTAATTTTGAAGTCAACCAATTTGCCTAGTAAATATGAATAAGGACAACTCCCATTTTAGGTTGACTCATAAAAAACTGTTGCCTCTTTTCTTTTAGAATTTGTAGGTATTAGAGTAATTTCATTGGGGTACCATCACTATGTGATTGAGTTTGTTCAAGTTATTCCTAAACTCAATCGCTAGTCTTATGCGCAATGGAATATCAACAACTAAAAGCATACACCAAGGTAAAATCTAAGGTTGAGAGATGGAATTTATTAAAGATAAGAGAGCATGCCACATTTATCTTTTTCTTGTAGCAGTATTATATATGTAGATAAAAGCTATAAAGAAACTAACTGATGTTAAGAAAGTGATAGTGCAATGAATGTGTTGTTGTTGGATGTCCAAAGCATTAAATCTAATAGAAGCAAGGTTCCACTTCATCCATATGCACACATTAGGCGAAGTCTAAAGATTGCACCGAAAGCTCATCTAGAAAGATACAATAGATCTTGATAGAGAAAGCATTGGGTATGGCAGAAGAAGAAAGCATTGTTTCCCATAAGCACATTGGGTCAATCTTCTTATCTTTAGATAGTTTCCTACTGTCCCTTATTCTTATATCACTACTAAAATCTCTTATATTTTAAACTTGTTATTTAAATATATATATATATATATATATATATATATATATATATATATATATATATATATATATATACATATACATATACATATATATAAAGATTTAGTACAAGAGGGCATGACACTTTTGTGCTTTCTTTCATAATCTAAGTGGGTGGGAGAGAAAGGAAGGAATCAAGAGAAGGAATATTTATAGGGGAAAGGGTTAGGTTGTTAGAACATTAGAAAAAGGACGATGAGGTTAAGGTTTATTTCCTTTAAAAATAGGAGAACCCCATCAAAAAGGGTGCAGGCTCAAAAGAGGTGTTGCTAGTTGAAAGTTAAAAAGCAGGTCTCTTAAAGGGGAAAAAAAAGAAGAATAATTGATATTATATTTTTTGGTTGGAAACACATTAAGTTATGGTGCTAATATAGGGGTGAGAGGGATGTAAGAAGGGAGACGGTTAGGATTAGGGATAAGGGGAAAAGAAAAGCTTTGTTCAAGTTGTAGCTTCTAGAGGGGAGAAGAAATTCCATCTGGACTGCGCATGTAACTCTGCGTGTAGAGTCCAATCCATGAAAAAAACGTGGATTTCAGGGCCCACTAGAAAAAATGGAGCAAAATATATTTTGCTCGATAAACCTGATCCGAGACGGACCCAAGAAGCGACAAAGTGGCTTTTTGTCGAGGGGAATCCCGCTAAAATGTATTTGTCATCTTTTTGTGCTGCAGCTGTCCCGAAAAAGCGAATATTTGTCACTAGGTCGGATCTTCAGTTTGGGTTAGGGTATGCGATTATATTGCAAATGAAATCAAAAAGTAATGTGAAGCAGCCTCAAACAGAAGTAAGTTTAGTTATAGTTTGGCAGAAGTATTGCATTCCTATGTTAGGTTGGTTTTATCTGTTTTTTAGTAGGTGTTCTATGTCTTAGTTAGTGTGGTGTTATTTTTATGGTTTAGTGTTTAGGGGATGTATTGTTTTAGTGGTGTTATTGTTGTATTATTGTCATATTATTGTCGTGTTATTCTCGTATTATTGACGTATTATTGTCATGTTATGTTGATGTTATTGTATAGGTTTTGTAGTTTAGTTGTGGTGTTATTGTTATGGTTTAGGATATAAGGGATTGTATTGTTCTAGTGGTGTTGTTGTCGTAAAATTTGTATTCATGTAGTAGTATTGATGTGTTATTGCTTTGGTTTTTTAGTATTATTATTGTATTATTGTGGGTTATTGTTATGGTTTAGGGTTGTTTGATTGTATGGTTGTAGTGGTGTCATTGTTGTGTTATTGAAATGGTTAGGGTTCAGGGGATTGTATTATTGTAGCAGTGTTATTGTTGTGTTATTGTTGTATTACTGTCATAATATTGTCGTGTTATTGTGTTGTTATTATTGTATTATTGTAGTTGTGTTATTATTATAACATTGTCATATTTTGTTCTATTATTGACGTATTATTGTTGTATTATTGTAGTATGATTGTTGTATCATTATTGTATTATTGTTGTGTTCTTGAAATGGTTTACGGTTTTTTGTGATTGTATTGTTTTGTTATTGATATGTTTTAGGATTTAGGGGATTGTATTGTTGTAGTGGTGTTATTGTTGTATTATTATTTTATTCTTGTCATGTTATGGTCGTGTTATTGTCGTATTATTTTTGTATTATTGTGATGTTATGGTTGGGTTATTGTTGTTGTATCTATCTGACCATTGTTAAATTGGTGTGGTAATGTGCAGTGTGGACATATGTGCAATGATCCAATCACAGAGGCGTTTCTTCGCTCTGCTGCCCACAATGATCAGGAAGCATATGAAAGCTACTGTGCTTATGCACATCCTGTAGGATTTATAGTAAGGAAGGACCATAGCAGCTATTGGCCAAGCTCTAAGAATATTAAAACCAATAATTAAATTTGTGGTGAGGCTAGTCTGAAGGAGTCAAACATGTCAACTAATGAGAAGTTCAAAAAAGCTGACACGAGGACTGGCTGTCAAGCTATGGTTAGATATGTCATTAATGTTGAAGGGAATTGAACAATTAAGAAATTCCTTGAAAGCCATAACCACCCTCTCATCGAAAGAGGTGATAAGCATCTTCTACGTTCTAGTAGAAAGATAAGTGGGTTAAATGCAGATTTGATGAGATCAATGACATGATCAGGGATCAGAGCAAAGGATGCGTATAACTTTATGGCTACGGAGGTTGGTGGTGTGGAGAACATAGAATGCACGAAGAGAGATGAATTCAATTTTATTCAAAGAGAAAGAGGGGAAAGAATAGAAATAGGAGATGTGAATTCTTTAATACACTTGTTTATGAAGAGGTAAGCTGAGGATGCCATGTTTGCCTAGGAATTTGAAACTGATGAGTGTGGTCAACACACAAGTTTTTTTTAGAGTGACAGGTAATCCAGGCTTGATTATGATTTCTTTGGTGATGTAATAATATTTGTGTCGGCATATTTTTAGGTTATGTGTTGTATTTTTGAAAAGAGGTCGCCTACAGAAATTGTCGGCGAATTTTTAATTTAATTTAAATAAATAATTTGAAAAGTTGTATTTGATTTTGAAAATAATTTTAAATTTGAAAATTTTAAGATATGAAATCAAACTGATCTCACATCCCGAATAGTTTATATAAACGAGCGCCGCACTTCAAACCGTGTATCTATCCCGAAGAGTAGACACACTGCTTGATAATGAGGCTCGATTAAATAAACTAGAAAGGTTTGTGACATTCGTTTGGTCTGCGAACCAATTTTATAAGCCGACAAATTCCCTCGTTTAATATGAAAACATTAAACAGGGTTTATATTACTCAGGTTCTTAAAATTCCCTATAAGGGCAAGCCCCTATAGTTAATTACATCTTAAGTGACGGGAATCACCTAAGAAAACTCTCGATAATAATCGTAGTTCTGCTCTCAAGAATTTCAAAGTTTAAGTTTTCAAGGGATTGAATTTTGGAATTTCAAAAGGGAATGGATCAAATTTGGAACATTATATCTTGGGAATTCAAAGGAGGAAAGGTAGGAGAAATCACAGATTCGAGGCGGACTTCGGTAATTTCCCGACTATCCTATTATTTGGCTTGAATTTAGAAAAATCCTAGTATTTATTTAGTGTTTTGATCTTGTCAATTTTAATTAGTTAGGACTTATATTTGTATGATAAAATCATACAAATAGCCTTGAAGATGTGAGGGTTTATGTCGTACCAAATGACTACCTCGGAGTCCTAAGACCGGTTAGGGCTTAATTTACATGACATGATCATGCAAATGCCTAACGAAGAGTTGAGGATTTATGTTGCACTAGGCAAACTACCTCGGAGTCCTATGGCTTGGTTATTTAGTTCTAAGGAAAGTTTTGCTGGAGTAGACTCAGATTTTGCTGATGACGATGGTCGTGCTGCCCACCATGCTCCGAGCTCCTTGTTGTTGCAGAGGTTTAGTTTTAGAAATCATAAATCAGGAGGTGAGAGAAGTATTCTGGTTTAGAGAAAATCTTAAAATCCAAGTTTTTTTAGTGTTTTAGTTAAAACAAATCTTAAAGTTGATTATAACAACACCGGTTAAGATCCCACGGTTCCATCCTTCTGGCATCGTTATTTTTATCGGATTCACTTAGTTCGGATGAATTTGCTAAACTCAATCGAATGAGTTCCACACTTTCATTTAGGCCGTGGGAAATCCCGTTAGCAACACGTAGGTTACATCATCCGAGGTATTCCCGATCATCCAATAAGACGTTTTAATTTAGTTGTAGTTGCAGTTTGTTGTTCGTTTGTGATTAAATTTTGAGTTGTTTTATATTTTGAAATGTTGTGGCGGTGAATTTTATCTTGCAATGACTTTTAATTTAGTTTTGGTTTCGGTTTTAGGGACTATCCTAAAGGTGTGGGTTTTCATGCAACTGATTGTTTATCATGCAAGAAAAGTAAGTGCGATGCGATTAAATAAATTGCAATAAAGTAAATTTGCAATAAAATAAAAGCGTACCTGGAGGGTCTTCCCGTCATCCCAAGCTGCACTTAAAACACAGTTAGAATATTTAAGCATTTAAAACAAGTTCCTAGGTAAAGCTAAGGGAAGGGTTATGGTTTTCTACCAAGATCCTAATCCTATAGCTAGTCATTTCCTATGACGTCTAGGTTCTTGTATTTTGGTTTGAGGACGATTTTCTTCATCAAAGAGCAATTAAGTTCAATTGTTCTTATAAATATCCTATCATATCGAGGAAGTGCTTAAGACGAATCTTAAACATCTTTTCAACATTTCTAGGATTGTTTTAAGTCCAAGAGAATTTAATTATACGAATGAATTAATCGTCCGGGAGTTCAAGTTTGTTGTCTTGTTCAGTGAACTAGGACATTTGAATATCCTATGAATGAAGTAACACTTCACTTAACGCTCCTTTTAAGAGTTATGACATCACGAGCTTTTGAGGGCAAATGGATGTTCAAGTGGTTTATGATTTAATTTTAGTTAATAGATTTAAGTTTGGAATAGTGTTCAAGTTGTTTTAGATTTATTCTTGAATTCTTTACGTCTTAGGTGATGTTATATTTAATTTAATTTAATTTAATTTAATCTAAATTAATTTAATTTAATGTGGTTTAATTTAATTTAATTTAATTTAAGTTAATTTAATATAATATGATTTAGCTTAATTTAATTTAATTTGATTTAATTTAATTTGATTTAGTTTTAATTTAATTTAATTTAATTTAATTTAATTTAATTTAATTTAATTTCATTTCATTTCATTTAATTTAATTTAATTTAATTTAATTTAATTTAATTTAATTTAATTTAATTTAATTTGATTTAATTTAATGTGTTTTAATTTAATTTAATTTAATTTAATTTAATTTTCTAATTTTAATTTCATATTTTATTTTAAAAGGGTTTACTTTAAATAATTTAACTTTAATTTAATTTAATGATTAAATCTTTTAGCACTTTAAATCTTAAACTTGGATTATCATTTTAATTAGGAATTAAATATTATTGGGATGATTCTTAAATTAAAGAACAAATCTTTTCCTAATAATATCCCTATTTTAATAATTCCAATTTTATTATTCTTCCAAATTTAATTAATTATTTTAATTAAAGTTCATTTCAATTATTGTTGAATTGTTTAATAAGTTCCTACCCTTTAATTATTTAGATTTCAATCATCCAAATCAGATTAAGATCAAATATTTTACTCTTTCATTTTATTAAGCCTAAAGTTTTAATTAAAGGTTAAAATTTTAATTACCATTTTGCCCTTCAAGCTTAATAATTTCATAACTCATTAAATTGAGCTCAAATGAATTTGAAATTTTTATGTGACTTCACTCATATGTCAATGAAGACATTAGAGGAGAAAATGTGATTTTTCTGTATTTAATTTATTTATGTAATTATTTTTGGTGGAAAATAGGGATTTCCAAGGAAAATTTAATAATATGACCAAGGGAAAGTTTCTGTCCTTAAGAAAATTATGGGACATTCCTAATGACCAGAGGACCACTTGGACCAATTTTGGTGATTTTTTGGAATTATATATTTTTTATTATAATTATTTTGAGTTTTGGAGTATTAATTAATTTAAAAATAAAATAAAGGTTGAAAAATGAATTTTATATTTTTCAAAAATATCTCTGATATCAAGGAAATCAGAGAATCAATTTTTACAATTTTCTAATTTTTCTTTGATTTATTAGAATTATTTTAGTGGAAATGCTAGAAAATACATTTTTTTTAATTTTAAAATTACCCTAGGGCTTTAAAATTTAATAACTCATCATAGAGACCTAGGAAAAATATGGGATTTGTTCCTAAGTGATTAGAATTCAAAATGTGACATTTTGGTGAATTTTATTATTTTTGTGATTTTTATTATTTTATTAATTATTAAAATATTAAAATAATACAAAAAATCAACTTTTTTAGAAAATTGAAATTTTAATTTTTTTAAATTCCCCTAATATCAGAGAGGCTCCAAAACCAATTTGGTGAATTTTTGAAAAGGATTTTGAAAGTTATGAATTTTTTAAGTTTAAATTGGCTAAATGGCTTAATCAACCTATTTGATAGGGCTAACCAAGTCCAATTGACTTCAAACTTTTATGGTGGGTTCCTCTGATCCTAAAGGTCAGTGGAGAATTGATTTCAAGTTAATTTGATGCATGATTAGCTCTAATTAATTAAGGACCTATTTAGGGTGTTTAAGCCAATTAGGGCTATTCCAAGTGAATTAATTCAAAACCTATTTTTCCTGGGGTCCTCTGGTCATAAGAGACATCACCAAATTTTCCTAGAATTTATTTCACAACATGATAATTATTGGATTTAAAATACTCAAAACAGTAACATGAATTTGAAAAATCAATAACTTCTCATAGGGATAGCCTCTGACTTTGGAAAATTCAGGGAATGTTCCCAAATTCAGAGGCTTCAAAAGCCCTATGGTCTCATGCCATGGTGAATTTCCTATATGCATGGAGAATTAAAACAATGCAGAGGGTAAATAAATTATTAAAAATAAAATACTGGATGAAATTAAATGATTTCTTTTCCACATTATTCTCCTCTGTTCACTGAGCAAGAGGGTATTTTTATTTTATTTTTCTGATTTTTCTACACAAAGTTATGTATTTTTGAAGTTTAGGGAATTAAATAAAAAGGAAAAATCCTATTTTTCTACTTATCCGAGTCGGCGCCGCGTCAACCTTAGCATCTCCGAAGCGCCGCGTGTCGTCTTCTGATTCGGCGCCGCCAGCTGACTCAGCGCTCCAGGGCCCCGCGGTTCACGTACCATCGCGCTGTCCGGCTCGATCCAGACCGTCCGCTCGATACACGCTCGATCCGACGGCTCCCAGTCATCGTCTACGACCGGTGTGCACCCGTGACCGTCGACCTTCTAACCCTAATTTCTCACTCGATTCTCAACGGATTTTCATGTTCTTATGCTCTCATGGATTCGTCTTCGAGAAGACGAACACATCCATACGGTAAACATGTATTTAAATTGACTCAAATTAAAAGGAGAATCTCTGGAAGCTCGGGAAGAAGAGTGAGTTCATACCTTTGCTCAGAGAAGTGAAGCTTCGATCTGAGAGTTGTGTTAACTTCGATTGGGTCCAAGTAAGCTCCAGATGAAGTCCCTTGGCCGGGTGAATTGTCTAGCTATGAAAGTGACCACAGCCGATCACAAAGCTTGGAGGCCGGAACAACCTGGGTGGCCTAGGGATGGGGCTTTCGGTGGGAAACTTCTCCTCTTGGTCCGGTGAAGGTGTAGGACCGCTCAATTTGGGGATTGGCTCACCGTGGAGAAGTGTCCTGGTTTTGGGCTAAAGTTTGGGCTCGAATTTGAGCTCGACCTGGAGGGAATTGGGGCTGGAATTCAGTGGGGATCAAGTGCTCTATGTGTGGAGAGTGATCTGGAATGATTTTGGCAGAGTTTCCTTAAGGTTTGGTTCAAGCACCTCTCATGGCCGAGAGGAGGTGGTGTTTAAATAGGCATGGCTGGAGGCTCTCCGGGGGTGGCCAGGGTTGGGATCGATTGCTCTTGGCATGGGAAGAACGACCATGGTGGCCATTGGGCATGGGGCGGCTCGGCGGTGAGAATTCCAAGTTTGGGCTCACATGTGAACTCTCGGCACAGTGGTTTCCAGCGGGCTGTGGTGGCTGGCCGGCCGGTGGTCAGTCACCCTCGAGGTCGGAGTGGGTCGGGTCGGAAGCTTGTGCGATCGATTGGGCCTTGCCATGTGTAAAGGGGTGGCTTCGAATGGAATGGGGGAAAAGGCCATTTTGGCTTGGTTTGGGTCAACCCATGTGTTTGGGCTGGGTTCACCTCCTCATGGTCGGCCTTGGGCTGAGAAAATCAGTTAGGCTAGTTGGTCGAAAGGTGGTGATGTCCTTATCCAAGAATATTTGGATTAAATCTTGGTTAAGGGGAAACATGCTTAAGGCTAATGACTTTTAGGAGGTGGTTAAAGGACCTCCTCCTTTTGCCATTTAAAGAGGGTTGACCACTTAGAAATCCTCATGGCTTGCCAATGGCTTACATGTGGCTTCATGGCTCCATGTGGCTTGGGAAAAGATTGGGTCAATTTCAGAAAAAGGGATTTTGTGGATTTTGGCATTTTAATGGAAATTGTTATGGTGCTTGATTTGGAATTGTTTAATTGATGATTTTGAAACTTAGGGGTGATTTTGATTAAATGGATGATGAGGGGAAGTGTCATGTGGGCTTTTGATGAATTTGGGCTTTTGAATTTGATGGAAGTGGGCTTTTAGGAAGGTTTAAGGGAAGTGGGCTTTTTGATTTTAGGATGGGCATTTGGGTGAAAATTTTGTGAAGGACCATGTCAAATAAATGTTGGGTTTGATTTATGTATGTGTCATGAGTGATTTGAAGCAAGTTGGGAGTGATTTGGGTTTGAATTGGGTTGGATTTGGGCTTTTTTGGTAAGTGGGCCAAGGTGGGTCAAAATGGGCTAACTTGGGCCAATGTTGGGCTAGGGTTGAAATTGATGTAAAATAAATGTTGGGAAATGTTTATGGGAGTGTTTCAAAGAGGTTTTGGCTTTGGTTGGGTTTTGATTTTGAGGTTTGGGTTTATTTGGGTTAGGCTTGGGTTTAGATCAAAATTGGGCTTTTTGATTTTGGGTTGAATTTGAGTGGGGTTTGGGTCTAAATATTGGGCAAATCATGTTAGTGTTTTGTTTATGGGGATGTTAAGGAAGGTTTAGAAAAGATTTGGGGTTAATTGGGGTTGAATTGGGTGAGTTTGGGCTAAGTTTGGGTCATGGGTCCAAATTGGGCTTTAAGGCCAAAAGTGAAATTGGATCCAAATGTCAATCAAATTGGACTTGGATTTGGTCTAGATTGGTGTTGGGGATGTTGAATTGAAGTTTAGAATTGAATTGGACCAGAATTTGGGTCAATTGGGTAGGTTTGGTTTGACATTGGGTTCACTTTGGGTTAAAATGGGTCAAATTGGGGATTTTGACAAAAGTGGGGTAAATTGACAAAATTGGCCCATGGTGTAGTTGAACAAAATGAAATTGGAAATATTTGGAATTTTTTGGAATTTTTTGGGAATTTTCTGAATTTTTGGATTTTTTGGCTAAGAGGGGCATTTTGGGTATTTGGAGGGTATTGGGAGGTATTTTTGGAATTTTTGGTATTTTTGGCTATGGATGATCAATTTTATTGGTGAGGAAATGTTTAGGAATGATTTTGGAGAATTTTGGGTAATTCAAGTGATTTTGCAAATTTTGGGTAGTCTCAAGGGTATTGGGTAGGCTAGGTGGGTGTAGGGTCCCGGGGTCAAAAATTGAAAATTTGGAAAATTGAAGCTTGGGTGAATGTAAGTGGAATGAAACCATTTTGGTTGAGCCATGAAGCCATATTAAGCCCACATGAGCCATGAAGGGACTCATTTGAGGCACCCACTATGTTGTTCCTAACCCTCTTGCCAAGGGTCGAGGGGTTAAGGACCATCCATGTGAATCACCTTCATGAGTCGGGAGGTCAAATTGGATATGGGTGTGTTTTTTAGGAGGTGTGTGAAAGTGTAGTGTATAGGTGTAGTGTGTGTGTAAGTCGGCCCCTTCACTGACACCGAGCCACCTGGAGGCGATCCTAAGGCCAAAGAATCCTATAGGAACTCATCCTTTAAACTTCCACATTTGATTTCAACCCTCTAGGTGATTAGGGGTCTACAATCAAGTTTGTGGAGTTTGCGGGGAGTTAAGAAGTGGTTTGAATTTCTAAGTGGTGGGTCCCAATTCTAATCCTCTAGGATAGTCAAAGGAAAAGCCTAAGGCTAGATCCTAAGTACTAAAGAGAAGAAGAGAAGACCTCATCAAAAATGAGGTCAACAATTTGATACAAGTGATAGATTAAATAAGTATAATTTATATTTTACACCTTTAGCTGGGGTAAACCACCACTGGTAAAATGTCCTCTTTAGAGTCAGTTTTTTGTCTGATGAGACCATAGATTCCTTCATATGGTTATTCAAAGCATTTATCTGAATAATGGGTGAAAAGCATCCCACAAAAATCTTCACAGATCAGGACTAAGTAATAGTGCCATCCATTCAAGATTGTCTCTCGCATACAAGACACATATTATGCTAATTGCATATATACACAAATTTCGATCAAAAGTTCATTATGGGTTGGGTGTCAAGGGTGTCAGGGATATCATTTACAAATGCATGAGTAAGTGTGATTCTGAATCGGATTTTGAAGAAAATTGGGCCACAATGATTTAGAGGAAACCTACAAAGCAACGAGTGGTTAAAAGACTTATACAGGATCAGACATAGATGGTCGACGTCCTTCAATAAAGATATGTTTTGCATGACAATATTGTCAACACAAAGAAGTAAGTCTACAAACAATATTTGTCACGGGGTTGCGAAGCCCACAAGCTCTCTTATTGATTGTTTTCTTGGACTTGAAAGTATTATGAAATCATAGTGCAGAAATGAAAAAGATGAAGATTTCAAAAGTGATCAATTAGTTATTATGCTAAAAGGAACATTTATAACGGCTTCACTTACAAACTAATGAAGGAATCAGAAACGAGCTCTGGTTCTGCTAGTGGTCTTCTTTTTCGTAAATACGCTCACAAGTTTCCATACCAACTCATTAATAAAGAACAAGGAAATGAAACAAATGAACAAATGCTTTGGGAATCATTTAAGCATCTGTCTAGAGATCTTGATGACACATTAGCTGGGAAAAAAACTCAAACAAATAAGAAAACAAAAAAGGGTAAATGCTAAATGCAAAATTCAATTTGAATGACCTAGCAAAGATGAGGCTGAAAGGAGCTCCTACATCTTGGTTGAAAGGGCTTTGGGAGAAGAAAAAGCGACCAAAGAGTTGTTGACATCATTTTTGGTGAGGTCTGTTTCTTTCTCTTATTACTTAGGATCTAGCCATAGGACTTCTCCTTGACTATCCTAAAGGTCTAAATTTTGGACCCACCCTTTAGAAATTATTAGCCACTTCCTGACTCCTCTTGAGACCCCACTTGGATGGTTACAAACCTCTAAATCACCATGGAAGGTTAAAACCACCATATGGAAAACCAATAGTGAGTTCCTATAGAAATGTTTGGACTTAGGGTAACCTTGGGTGACTTGAGCTTCTCTTGCACACACACACACCCCTAAGCCACTTAACCTTTAAACTTTAAACTCCTTTGCCTTCTACCCATTAAGAAACTCACATGATTGAACTAAGCCACTAGTCTTTGATTAAGATGGCTACGGTCAACATGTGAAGGATCATAAAGTGGTTACCTTTTGGCTAGACTTGGTCCCAAAGTGGTTGGACTTGGCTAAGTCCATGACTCATACTTCTAAACCCTAATTTCATTCCAAATCACTTTTACTCAATCTTGATCCCACTAAAATGGTCCCATTCTTCCCCATTTGAAGCCTCGTTCATTTTTTCCAATTTCAAATTTTGACATTGGATCCCTAAACTTACCCAAAATTACCTAAATTACCCCTACAACTACCAAATCATCTAAAATTCCCCAAAAATTATCCAAAGTTCCCAAAATTCATAAAAATCATTTCAAAATAGTTCCCACATCTTAAATCTACCAAAATACCCCAATACACTCCAAATAACCTCCATATACCCTAAATACCTTTTTTTACCCAAAATTCCAAAAATTCTGAAATTTTCCAGAAAATCCCAAATATTCTCAATTTCATTTTCTTCAACTATCATATACCCCAATTGTACCAATTTAGTCTAATTTTATCAAAATCCTCAATTTGGCCTATTTAACCCAAAAGAGCCCAAATTAAACCCAATCATGACCCAATTGGCTCCAATTTGCCCAATTTCAATTCTAAACTTCAATTCCACATCCCCAATACCAATATAAACCAAATCTAAGCCCAATTGGATCCACATTTGAATTCAATTTCACTTTCAAACCAAAATGCCCAATTTTTGCCCCATATTACCCATGAACCCAATTGTGCCCAAATTCAATCCAATTCAACTCCAATTCTCTCAAAAATTGTTATAAAACCTTCATGACACATTCCTATACCAAATACAACATTCATTTGGACAAAATTTTGATTGAATCCCCGTGCAAAATCATTTGGAACCAAAAGCCCCAAAATTTTCCCTAAAATTGTCACATGGCCTAAACCTCCAAATTGAATCCCCCAAACCCAAAATTTCCATCCAATTTCTACCCTAAACCTTTCATAACAATAACCTACATCCATTTGAACCCTTAATTGAGCCCTAGCCAAGCTCTAACCTAACCTAAACCCAAGCATAACCCAAGGTGACCAAATTGCACTAAATCACAAAAACCTATCAAATTCACCTACTAAATCAATTCAATTCCTTTTCAAACCTTTTCCAGAACTTTGTGATAATCATTGACACTATTTTGATCAATAAATTTGATCTAAATCAAATCCAAACACAACCTAACCCCATTCAAACCCAAACCAACACATATGGACAGATGATCCAAATTAAACCCAACCAAACCAAATTTGTTCAAACCAACCTCGTGGCAGCCAACCCTAGACCTCTTAGGGTGGGCTTGACCTGACCCAACCCAAGTCCCTTGAGCCATGAACCAATGGCCCATCACTTTGGACCAATGGATCTAGCCATTAGACTAAAGCCATGTCCCATCCTCTAACTCACCTTAAGCAACCTCCTCTGCAAAAATAATTGAACTAAACCTCTCCCGTCTTTGAAACTCAAAATTAAGCCTTGGCAGTGTGCCATCTACTCCCCAACCACTTGGCCAGCTCATTCCTCACCCGAAGCGACCCAGAGCACTCATTGCCTGGCCCTGAGCTCCCCTCCCCGACGAGCTCTATGAAATCCACTCCTTTCAGTATGCAAAGGTGTTGAAATTTTCCTCACAGAACTCTCCCAAATTGCTCTTAAACCTTCACCCAGCCAAGAGAAGAAGAGCCCCACTGTCCTCCTGCACTGAATCCCCCTAGCTGAGCTCAATTTCTTAGTCAAAAATTAGGTCGAAAATAGGACACTCATGTAACCTCCACCAAAATCCAATTAAACTCACCCACACCATCCCAGTACCAAGGTCGAAAATAGGACACTCATGTAACCTCCACCAAAATCAAATTAAACTCACCCACACCATCCTAGCACCAAGAGAGGAAGTTCCCTAGTGAAAGCCCCCTCACCCAGCCACCCAATTGTTCTATCGGCCAGAGCTCCAAATCGGGCTGGGAAGAAGTCATACCTAGGCAGCTCACTAGGAATAGAGGCTTAATCCGTAGGCTCCTACAACTCCAATGAACGTGTAGAGCATCTTTGATTGAGGCTTCACCTCTCAAAGCAAAGGTATTGATCTCTTCTCCCTCCCGAGCTTCCAGCAATTATCCATTTTGTTCTATGCAATTTCAATGCATGTTAGCCATATAGATGTGTTCGTCTAGGCTAGACGCGTCGATAGAGACCAACCGTACTTTATTTGGTTGAGTCTCAAGCGAGATATTAAGGTTTTAGGATGAACGGCTCTCAGGTTGAACCAGAAGGAGACGATGACCAGAGACCGTTCGATCGAGTGTGTATCGAATGGACGGTGGAGATGGAGTCGAACGAAACTGTGGAACAAAAAGTGCGCGCTCACTCAGATGGTGGCGCAGAATCAAATCGCGCTGCGTGTGTTTTTGATCCGCCGCAGGATCCAATCAGCGCCACGTCAGATAAGTAGGAAAATAGGGATATTTTCTATTTATTTAAATTCAAGAACTTTAAAATGCATATCTTTGCATAGAAAAATCATAAAATTAAAAAAATACCCTCTTGCTCAGTGGACAGTGGAGAATAATGTGGAAAAAAAATTAAGTTATTTTGTTGAGTCTTTAATTTTTAATTAATTAAACATTTTTCTGAATGTTTTGATTCTCCATTAGCATGTGTAATTCACCATGGCATGAGACCATAGAGTTTTTGTAGACTATGATCCTGAGAACATTTCCTGAATTTTTCAAGGCCAGAGTCTATGTCTATGAAAAGTTATCTGTTTTCTAAGTTCAGAGTCATTTCCTTGAAAATTAATTGTGAAAATTAGCATGTTGATTATAAAAATCTAGAAAAATTAGGGGAAGCTTCTCTGGACCAGAGGCCCCAAGGAAAATTATGGCTTGATCAAATTCATTAAAAATGACCTTAATTTGGCTAAAACCCTAAAACTGAAATTAATTTAATTTGGAACAACCACACATCAAAAATATCATGAAATTAATTCTCCACATATCATTAGGGTCAGGAGAACCCCATATAAAAAATTCAAGTCAATTGGAAATGATTTAACCCACTAAATGAATTATCTAAATTACATGATCATTTTTGAAATTAAAAAATGCATAAAATTCAAAATATATTTAAAAAATTCATCAAATCATTTTTGAGGCCCCTCTGGGATCAGGGGAGTCTAAGAAAATTAAAATTGAAAATTTTCTAAAATGTTCATATTTAACCCATTTTTGGGTATTTTAATAATTAAAAAATTATAAAAATCATTAAAATGTCATATTTGGTCCCCTAATCACTTAGGAACCAACCAAATATTTTTCCTAAGTCTCTAAGTAAAGATATTGAATTTTAAAGGCTTAGGGTAAATTTTTAATATTAAAAAATGGATTTTTCAACCCTTTCACTAAAATAATTCTTAAAAATCAAAGAAAAATTAGAAAAATATATAATCTATTTCTCTGAGTTCCTTGACCTTAGAGAGATTTATGAAAAATATAAAATCTATTTTTCCACTTTAATTTTATTTTATATTTAATTAATAATCCAAAACTCAAAATAATTATAATAAATAAAAAAATTCAGAAAATCACCAAAATTTGTCTAAGTTGTCCTCTAGTCAATAGGAACCTCCCATAATTTTCCTAAGGGCAAATGTTTCATCTTGGTCATGTTGATGAATTTTCATTGAAAATTTCTATTTTTCACTAAAATAATTATATAAATTAAATTAAAACCAGAAAAATCACATTTTCTCCTCTCATATCTTAATTGACATTTGAGTGAGGTGACATAAAAATTTCAAATTCATTTGGGCTTAGTTTAAAAAATTATGAGATGAATAAGTCTAAGAGGACATAAAGGTAATTAAGGGGCTTTAACCTTAATTAATATTTAAGCTTAACCAAAGGGAAGGGTAATCATTTCATCTTAATTTCCCATTTGGATGATTGAAACTTAGAGATTTAAGGGATAGAAACCCATTAATCACCTTAAACATTAAAGAAGAAGTCTTAATTAATTAAGTCATTAAAACTTTGGAAGATAATTAAGGCATGAATTATTAAGGTTAAGGACTTTAACATAGGAAGATTCTAATTCTTTGAATTGAATCCCAAACCAATGAATTGATCAAATATTACTTAAACTTCAATTAATGGAACCTTAAAATGATGATTAAGATTAGTAATTAAAAAAGGGAAATGATCTAAAAAAAATCTTATAATTAAATTAAAAGATATTTGAATTAACTTGAAATGATTTAAAATCAAATTAAGAAAACTTAAAATATTAAAACTAATTTGAAAATCACTTAAAACTAAACGTTAAAATAAATTTGAAACATTAAGATCAATTCAAAACATAATCAAAACATTATAATTAAATTAAACAGATTAAAATTAATCTAAAACAATATGATTAAGTTAAAACTTAAATCATTAAAATTTAACTGAATCAAATAATTCAAAAACACCCTTTTAACCTAAATGATTTAAAACACTTGAAAATTAACCTGAAGACTTATAACTAAATTGAATCATTTTTAAAATCACCAACTCAAACTCCATTTAAGAATGGATAGGTTGTTTAATGAACTAACTTGCCCCTAAAGGCTTTCGCTATTACAACTCTTAAATGAAGTATCAAATCAAATGTCACTTTACTCATAGGATAATCAAACATCCTAACCACTGAGCAAGGGTCAAAACTCAACTTAAACTCCGGATGATCCATCCATCCACAATATGAAGTTCACTTGAACTCAAAATGATCCCAAAAGCGTTAAAAAGATTTTCAGGACTCATCCTAAGAACTTTCTCAACCTAATGGGATGTTTTAGAAGAAAAATTGAACTTCATTGTCCTTTGATGAAGAAAATCATCCACAAAACACACTTAAGGATTTAACTAGTGATAGTACTAGGATTTGGTAGACAACCAGAACCTCCCCTTAGCTTTACCTAGGTGTTCTCTTTTAAATATATAAATGCCCTAATACCTGTTTCAAGTGTAGTTGGAAATGACGAGAATACCCGCCAGGTACGCTTTTATTTTATTATAATTAATTTACCTGCGCTGTACTTTACTTTCCTTCACTGCAAGCTTGCATGTTAAACAACAATGTCACCCTACATGAAAACTGAAACCTTTAGGATAGTCATAAAATTGAAACCAAAACTAAATTAAAATCAACACAAGATAGAATTCACTGCCACAACATTCAAAATATAAAACAACTCAAAATTTAATCACAAACAAAACAACAAAAACAACAACTGCAACTAAATTAAAATGTCTCATTGGATGATTGGGAATACCTCAGATGATGTAACCCACGTGTTGCTAACGAGATTTCCCACAGTTTAAATGAAAGTGTGGAACTCATTCAGTTGAGTTTAGCAAATTCATTTGGACTAAGTGAATCTGATGAAAATAACGGTGCTGGAATGATGGAACCGTGGGATCCTAACCGGTGTTGACATAATCAACTTTAAGATTCCCCTAATAAAATATTAAGACATCTCAAATTTTAAGATTTCTGAACCATGACACTTCTCTCTTCTATTGATTGCCACTTTTTTAACCTAAACCTTCTGCAACAACAAGGAGCTCGGAGCAAGCACGGTGGACTTCGTCAGCCTTCCTTTCTTTAGTAATTAAATAACCAAGCCATAGAATTTCAAGATAGTTTAGCTAGTGCAACATAAATACTCACTTCTCCTTAGGCATTTGCATAATTATGTTATGCAATTTAAGCCCTAAAGTCTTTTTAGGACTCTGAGGTAGTCGTTTGGTACGACATGAACCCTCACATCTTCCATGCTGTTTGTATGATTATGTCATACAAATATAAGTCCTAAATAATTAAAATTAGCAAGATTGAAACATTAAATAATTCTCTCTAAATTGAAACCAAACCATAGGATAGTTTGGGAATTTGTCAAGATTTCTCTTGGATCCTCAGCTTCTCCTACTTTTTTTCCATTGGATTCCCAAAATGAAATGTTTCAAATTTGATCTATTCCCTATTGAAATTTCCAAAATTCAATCCTTTGAATACCTAAAATTTGAAATTCTTGAAGGCAAAACCACTGATCTTTATCGAGAGTTTTCTTGAGTGATTCCCGTCACTTAGGATGTAATTAACTATAAAGGCTTGCTCTTATAGGGAATTTTAGAACCCAGCTTAAAATAAACCCTATTTAAATATTTTTTATTAAATAGGGGAATTTGTCGGCAAATAAAATGGTTCGCAGACCAAACGGATGTGATAAATTCATTAGTTTATCTAACTAAACCACATTATTAAACAATGTGTCTATTCCTCAGGATAAATACATAGTTTACGATGTGACGTTCAATTATTTGAACTACTAAGGATATGAGGTCGTTTTGGTCTCATATTTTCAAAATCAAATAATATTTTCCAAACTATTTAAAACTACATATATATTTAAATTAAATCAATTAAATATAAAAATGCACCGACATACTTTCTGGTGACTCCGCTGGGGACTAGATCCCGTCTCCATTTTCATCAGATGGTTTTGCCTTCATAAATTGGTAGTAAGTCCATGCCCCTAGTGGACCAAACTACTATTCTTCCATTGACGTACCTTATTAATTTCTGTCTTGAACGAGTATAGTCAACTCCTTTTGATTTTGGAGCCACTACTTAAACACCCTTAAGTGGAGAGGTTATGGAATCTCTTTTTCACATCCCGAGGTGAGGTGAGACTCCCAATAAGTGTGGTTAAGAACAATCTATCGAATCGAGATTCCTTTGGGGTTTTACCATTCCTAAATTCAGGATAAGGGTCCCGCAACTTTCTCTCTCTCTTTTTGTGATTGAGCCTGCTCTTAATCAAATCTTTATCAACTTTCTACAAACAAAATAAAAACACAATCTGAAAAATTTTACAAAACAAAAAAAAATGAAAATGAAATTAATGAAAACTTATTCGAACTTTGTCTTAAAATTTCTTTATTTCATCCAAGAGATCATTACGACAAGAAAGGAAGTTTAGGGTAAATCTGACATTCTGAATCTTTCCTGCAGAAGATGTCTGCACCGAAATTGATCTTTTCCTTCACCTTTGGGATGGACCTAGCAGTCAACTGGAATGAACTGCCCGACAACGCAGTCATCCATTTTGTACAAGGATCCGGTCATAAGGACATCAAGTTTGGAGGCGTTGCTGAGGCTTTATTGAAATCTAAGTTACCAGAATCTGTAGAGCCTATCGTGGAGTTTAATATGAAGTCGGCTCAGGATTTTCCTCCCCTGAAGAGGGTCCCAACTGAAAGGAACATTATTGCCTGTAAGAAGTTAACTGTCCCCAGGACTGTTGTCACTACCCTAGCTGGTCTGGTCATCGCTGCACCTACCCCCGCCAAATGGAAAGGGAAGGAAGTTCAGTTGAGTGATGAACCTGTTACCGTGGATGGTACGTGATCACAGAAAAAATATATTAAGAAATTCATATCTATTTTTAATGAAATTGCACTTTAAAGAAAGGTATTTTCTTTATTTTACTGCAGGAATGAACATTTATAAGTGATAGAAGCAAAAAGCATGAAATGGAGCGAATTTGGATCAAAAAGGAAGAAATTCATGCAAAAATGAACTAAGTCGCTGACGGCGAGATCGAGGCCGCCGACGGCGAGATCATAAGGAGAATTTCTGAAGGAATTATAACTACCTCGCCGACAGCGAGCCCAAGCCCACCGACAGCGAGATCACGCGAATTGAAGACCTTCTAGAAGCCCCGCTGACGGCGAGGTCGTTTCCCGCCGACGGTGAGACAGTTCAAAATGCAAATACATTGAACCTGGACACTTTTTGAAGAGGTGTTTAAGCATCCCTTGGACCTTTGCCTACCTCTATAAATAGAGGCCGAATTCTAGTGTCTGTGTGTGTCTTTGGTGTCTTTTAAGTGTGTGTCTCCTGAGTCTTAAGTGTGTCTATTTAGAGAGTCTTAGTGTATCTTTAGTGAGTTAGAAGTGTGTTGTACTAGAAGGAAAAGTCAAAGGAACTTCGAGAGTACGCAGGAGGAAATTAAGATAAGTATCTTTGTTTATTGTTGTTAACTTTAAATGAAATCCATGCTTTGTTTTATTCCCATGCATTCTGAGTAGTTTTCTTAGTCTTTCTCCTTGTTTATGAAAATTATGCGAATTGATGAAATTAAATAGAAGTACCTAATATATTAAAATAAGTTGTGATAATTTTTACATAAAACTTAATTTACTTTCAATCTGGCCAATTGATTTGTTAAAATATGTTGAATTATCAACTATAGTAAAAATTACATCCAATATTCAGGGAAGTCAAAAGCCTTGGAAGGAGGGTGCAAATAAATACGGAAATATTATTTATCGGACGTAAAATTGAACATTTTAGTGTGACAGACTAAAATATTCAATTTGGTCCTATTGTTTGAGAGCTGAAGTGTAGATGTTAGCCCTTAGGTGAGGGGAACGTGGGAGCTCTAAAGTGGCAGCCAGTATCCTCCCAGCCTAGCCACAGATTCAGTAATCAAACATAGGATTAGTCAATGTTCTTTGCACCTGGACCAAAGGGTAAAGAATAGGAATGCTCCTATTTGTCACAATACAATTCAAAAATTCTATTTAAATTCATCATTCACTTAATTTTCTAAAAACAAGGAGAAGGATACTTTTTCGAATTATTTAAATCAACTTTATTTCAAGCATTAGTTTACTTTAGTTGCTGTAGTTACTTAAAATTTCCGATTACTATATTAGTAAGTAATTCCTTTAAATTTTAGCTGATACAAATCTGTTAAAAAATTCCCTTGGGATCGATAACTAGGACTCCACTAGAGTCCTATATTACTTGATACGATACGTATACTTGCGTAGAATCCACATTAAACATTCCATCATGAAATCAAATATATATATATATATATTAAAGCGGGATCAAGTTTTTGGTGCCGTTGCTATTAACATAATTTGCAAACATATAAAAAGTGGGTCAAGTTTTTGGCGCCGTTGCCGGGGAAGTAAAAAAATTATTTACTAGAGTAACGGACTATTTTGTTTTATAAAATTGTATGCAAAAATTTGGAAACGAAAATTTAATACCTTACGATTCAGAATTAGAGCGTACAATTAAAAGAATTAGAAAACAAAAAGAGAAATTATAAATTTAACACAAATGGCAAATATTCCTGAAAATGAAAATATCAATCAACAGAGACCATTAAGAGATTATGCCAACCCTACATTAGATGAAATTCATTTAACTATTCAAAACCCTGATGTAGTTGCTAATTCATTTGAACTTAAACCTACAATTATCCAAATTGTACAAAACAATCAATTTAGTGGTTCACCTACTGATGATCCTAATTTACATCTTGGTAGTTTTTTAGAACTATGTGCTACTTTCAAATATGAAGGAGTATCTAACGATGCTATTAGACTTAGACTTTTTCCTTTTTCTTTGAGGGATAAGGCTAAAAATGTGGTTAAATTCGTTAGCACCTGGATCTATTAAAACTTGGGGAGAGTTATCACAAAAATTTCTATCCAAATATTTTCCACCATCTAAAACTGCTAAATTTATAAATGATATAACTTCTTTTAGTCAGTTTGATGGAGAATCAATATATGAAGCTTGGGAGAGATTTAAAGAACTTCTTAGGAAATGCCCACATCATGCGTTATCAGATTAGTTAATTATTCAAACTTTCTACAATGGATTAGTAGGATCTTTAAGATCAATCATCGATGCTGCTGCTGGGGGATCATTAATGTCAAAACCATTTGATGAAGCCTATGCACTAATCGAAGAAATGGCAACCAATAATTTTCGATAGCTCGCTGATAGAATGAATCCAAAAAAGATAGCTAGTATTCATGAAAATGATGCAATATCTATGTTAGCTTCGCAAATCGTTGCTTGTATCTAAGAAAATAGATCATTTTGGAATGAATTACTCTCCAACTATATTAGAAGAAAATTCATGCGGACAACTTATAGAATTCCAATCTCGATATGAAACTATAAATGCAATTAA
Source organism: Papilionanthe hookeriana x Papilionanthe teres (assembly GCA_022702705.1). Classification (NCBI taxonomy): domain Eukaryota; kingdom Viridiplantae; phylum Streptophyta; class Magnoliopsida; order Asparagales; family Orchidaceae; genus Papilionanthe; species Papilionanthe hookeriana x Papilionanthe teres. The sequence goes on along the minus strand of CM040430.1, from coordinate 111,766,053 downwards.
TAACAGACCCAATAATTCTTATGCGAATTATTATAATCTTGGATGGAAAAATCATCCTAATTTTAATTGGAATAATAACACAACTAATCAACCGTGGATGAATAACATAACACAACCATTAGGAAATCCCTCTAATCAAGGAAATTCTAATTATAAACATAATTATTCACCTGGATTTAATAATAATAACCTACAATTTAAAGATAAGAAATTATCTATAGAAGAATTAATATTAAATATGGGTCAACATTTACAAAATCAAGGAAATCAATTACAAATACAAGGTAATCAATTACAAAATCAAGGAACAGCTATTAAAAATATTGAAACTCAACTTGGACATATCGCTAACGCACTTAATAATAGAATACCTGGAACATTTCCTAGTAATGTGGAAATAAATCCTAAAGACAAAGGAAATGAACAAATTAAAGCGATACAATTACGAAGTGGAAAAGAATTAGAACCTCGAATTCAGAAAGAACTGGAAAGTCGAAAAGAGGAAGTGGAAATTGAAAAGGAAAAGAATCAACAAGATCCAAACTTAGAAAATCCTTTAATACCAATGAAAATTTACGTTGAAAAACCTCCACCACCATTTCCTCAACTACTAATTCAACATAAAAAAGATAAACAATTTGTTAAATTCCTTGAAATTCTAAAGAAATTAACAATAAATATTCCTTTCATAGAAGCTTTAGAACAGATGCTAAACTATGTAAAAATCATGAAAGATATTCTAAATAATAAAAGAAAATTTACCTATAATGAAATGGTCGCACTTAGTGAAGAGTGTAGTGCTATTATTCAGAAGAAGCTTCCTGAAAAATTAAAAGATCCTGATAGTTTCACTATACCCTGCGCTATTGGAGAAAAATTCTATGGAAAAGCTTTGTGTGACTTAGGAGCAAGCATCAATCTAATGCCTCTATCAATTTTTAAAAGATTAGGATTGGGAGAAATTTCACCTACTTTAGTAACTTTTCAGTTAGCTGATCGTTCTATTACATATCGTAAGGGAGTTATTGAAGATGTATTAGTAAAAGTGGATAAATTTATCTTCCCTGTAGATTTTATTGTTTTAGATATGGAAGAAGATAACGAAATTCCTATCATTTTAGGAAGACCATTTTTAGCCACTGGAAAAGCTATGATTGATGTTCATAAAGGAAAATTAACTATGAGAGTAAATGACCAAAAAGTAACTTTTAATATTGCTTAAATCAATGAAGTATCTGCTACTTAGAAAAAGATGATGAGTGTTTTCGAATGGAAGTAATCGATCATTTACAAAAAGAACATTTTAAGGAATATTATGAAGAAAAATTAGATAAAGAAAATACTGAATTAATTGAAAAGGCCGATATAAATGAAGAACTAGATTATATTCAAGAGAAATTTGAATTTTTGGATAACACAGAAAACTCTGAAAAAAATATAGTTCCATCGATTATTAAACCTCCTGAACTTGAGTTAAAAATGTTACCTAATCATTTGAAATATGCTTACTTAGGTAATTCTTCAACTCTACCAGTTATTTTTTCATCTGAATTAAATGAATCTCAAGAACAAAAACTTTTAGATACATTAAAAAAATATAAGAAAATTTTTTGTTGGACTTTAGCAGATATTAAGAGAATTAGTCCTTCAATCTGTATGCACAGAATTATTTTAGATAATGAACATAAGCCTAAAGCAGATCCCCAAAGGAGATTAAATCTGATAATGAAAGAAGTAGTCAAGAAAGAAATTATAAAATGGTAGATAATGGTATTATATATCCTATTTCTGACAGTGCTTGGGTAAGCCCAATTCACTGTGTACCTAAGAAAGGAGGAGTGACCGTAAGATCTTATCCCTATAAAACAAGTTACTGGATGGCGAATATGTATTGATTATAGAAAATTGAACACAGCCACCAGGAAAGATCACTTCCCTTTACCATTTCTAGACCAGATGTTAGATAGATTAGCCGGACATAAATATTTTTGTTTCTTAGATGGATATACCGGTTATCATCGAAATACAAATTGCTTCGAGGATCAAGAGAAAACTACATTTACTAGTCCTTATGGAACTTTCGCTTTTCGAAGGATGCCTTTTGGATTATGTAATGCACCCGCAACATTCCGGAGACGTATGATGTCTATATTTAGTAAATTAATTGATAATGGAATAGAAGTATTTATGGATGATTTCTCTCGTATTTGGAACAACATTTGACACATGCTTAAATCATCTTGAAATAGTATTTGAAGTATGTGAGAAAACTAATTTAGTTCTTAATTGTGAGAAATGTCGATTTATGGTTACGAGGCGGCATTGTATTAGGGCATAAAATTTCGGAAAAGGGCATGGAAGTAGACCTGCAAAAATTCAAGTTATAGCTAAATTACCACCTCCAACTACGGTGAAAGGGGTAAGAAGTTTTCTTGGACATGCTTGGATTCTACGGACGTTATATTAAAGATTTTTCAAAAATTACTAAACCTCTATGCCAACTTCTTGAAAAGAACAAGAAATTTGAATTTACAACTGAATGCCTGAATGCTTTCGAATTATTAAAAGATAAATTAATTACAACACCTATAATAGTTTCACCTAATTGGGAGAAACCATTTGAGCTTATGTGTGATGCTAGTGATTATGCTTATAGGAGCGAGTTCTTGGGCAAAGATACGATAAGATTTTCTAAGTTATATACTATGCTTAGTAAAACTCGAATGATGCTTTGAAATAAATTATACGATTATCGAAAGAGAATTATTAGCAGTAGTATATGCTTTTAATAAATTTCGGCATTATCTAATAGGAACTCAATGTATTAGTACAAGCCGATCACTCTGCTATAAAGTATTTAATGCAAAAGAAAGATTCTAAACCAAGATTAATTAGATGGATATTATTAATGCAAGAATTTGATTTTGAGATCATTAACAAAAAGAGAACTGATAATCAAATTGCAGATCACTTATCAAGATTAGAAAATCATGAATTATCTGATGCTGATAATGAAATTTTAGTCAGTTTTTCTAATGAACAACTTTATAATATAAATGAGTGGAAATTACCTTGGTATGCTGATATAGTAAATTATATTGTAAGTGACATTTTACCACCTATGTTAACTTTACAACAATAGAAAAAATTCATTCATGATACTAAAACATACTTTTGGGATGAACCATATTTATATAAGCAATGTAAGGATTTAATTATTAGAAGATGCGTGCCTTATGAAGAAACTGAACCAATCATTCAAAAATGTCATTATTCTGATTTTGGAGGACTTTTTGGAACATATAAAACTGCGTATAAAATTCTACAATCTGGATTCTACTGGCCTACTCTATTTAGAGATGTATATAGATATATTAAAACCTGCGATAAATGCCAAAGAGTAGGAAACATATCAAGAAAAAATGAAATGCCTCTGAATTTTATATTAGAAGTTGAAATTTTTTATGTTTGGGGATTAGATTTCATGGGACCTTTTATTCCTTCATTTGGAAACTCATACATATTAGTAGTTGTTGATTATGTTTCCAAATGGATCGAAGCACAAGCTTTACCTAGGTGTGATGCTAAAAGTGTTTCAAAATTTTTAATGAAAAATATTTTTACTAGATTTGGAATGCCGAGAGTGATTATCACTGGCGGAGGAACTCATTTTAGAAACAAATATATTCACAAACTAGTAGAAAACTATAATATTATGCATAAGATATCAACTGCTTATCATCCACAAACTAGTGGATTAGCTGAAGTTTCTAATCGAGAGCTTAAGCGTATATTAGAGAAGTCTGTAAACCCTAAAAGATTAGACTGGTCTATAAGACTAGACACCGCATTATGGGCATACATTACTGCTTATAAAACTCCGATTGGAATGACTCCTTATAGGCTTATATATGGAAAAACTTGCCACTTACCAGTTGAATTAGAACATAAAGCATATTGGGCGATTAAAGAATTTAATTATAATATGAAAGAAGCTGGTGAAAAGAGATTGCTGCAATTAAATGAATTGGAAGAATTAAGTAATGAATCATATGATAATGATAGGATTTATAAAGAAAGGATGAAATTATGGCATGATCGGAAGATTAATCAGAGAAATTTTGAACCAGGACAAGAAGTTCTACTATATAATACTAGATTGAAATTATTTCCTGGGAAATTGAAATCTCGATGGCTAGGACCTTTCACCCTAACTCAAATATTTTCATATGGAACTATATAAATTGAAGATCCAAAAACAAGACATAGATTTAAGGTAAACGAACATAGATTAAAACCATATTTCGAAGGTAGAAGACCAAATTTTAAAGAGGTTTTAATGCTTAGTCAACTCGATTACTAACTAAAATTAGGTCGGGCTGACGACGTTAAACCAAGCGCTTTATGGGAGGCAACCCATAGTAGTCTTTTATTTTAATTATCTACAAATTAGTGAGTCTATATTATTAAAACAAATCTTACTACTCAAATTTTTAATTAGAATCATCACAAATTCGAACCTATATGATGAGATCAGAAAATATTTGGACCAGAGCGAAAGATGGACGATTTTTACGAATCTCGCCGACAGCGAGCCCGAGCCCGCTGACAGCGAGATCGTGTACCATGATTTAATCAGTTTTATAACTAGCTCGCCAACAGCGAGAAACTTCCCGCTGACGGCGAGGCAGTTGAAATTTTGGTTTCTTAAGAATTTTCGTGCGGTTTTGGACGATTCTAAGCCATTTCTTTGTAGGAAATTATTCCAAATCCAATTTTATATTGTTTTCTTCCTTAGAAACGATTAGAGACCAATCCTTTCAATCCGAAATGCCCACCAAATTCTTAGAAACCACAAAAACTGAAGTTTTCAATCGAAGAAAATTCGTCAGTTCGGAGGCGCAGCGTATCTTCAACAAAGGCTTGATGAAGAAAAGACTTATTAAAGAAAGGGGATTTGTCAACAGAGGAATAGAGAATTTCACCACAAAAATTGAAGAAATGATCGCACAGCGGCATTGGGAGGTATTTTGTTATACGACATCCGCTGTAGTTATTCTAGTAGTTAAAGAGTTTTACTCTAATCTACATGCGATCAACAATGGAAATGTCTACGTCAGAGGAAGATGGGTAACATTTACTCCTTCAAGGGTAAATGAATTATTTTCTATAGAGAATACCTCTGTTTGTCATTATTCCAACTTTGTGCCTTCAAGATACAATATGAACGAGATCTATAGATACCTGACCGACGAACCTGATGATTGGGAGTTACGTGAAGACGGGTATGTCAGTTTTTCTACATCACTTCTTAACCCTGTCTCGAAGCATTGACATTTCTTTATCTCATCAAAATTATTACCTACTATGAGGGTAAATAAAGTTTCAAAGGAATGCGCTATATTAAACTACTGTATTCAAATTGGACTACCTATCGATGTTGGATCAATAATAGTAAAGTCTGCATTGGGATTGATTTTGCATGGGTCAGTTCATGGACATGGACACCCATCGACTATATTTGCTTTATGCAGTCAGTACCAAGTTTCTTATGAGGCTTGGGAAAAAGTACTTTTGCCATGGAAACCACTTGATCCTACGGATATGTTTCCAACTTTAGATAACAATGATGAGATTACCATTATTTCTAACAGAGCATCACAGAACAATCCTTTAGCAAGGCCCCTTATCGATAAAACAAATTTCATTCGAAAAGATTAAAGGATTGGAGAAAGAATTGCAAAATGTGATGAATTCCATCGACAATATCTCTGATATGTTTGATCACATTGACTGGAGGATGAAGGAGCACTTTGATCATACTGGACATCTAGAGGCCAGTTTTATTCATTTACTGAGACAGAAAGGGTGGATTAATGAAGAATATACTGTAGAATTCCCTTTCAGGCCTTTCTACAGTTTATTTGTGCACCTGCGTCGCATCGGGAATATCGGAGAGGATGATAGTTCAGACACTGAGGAGTAGGAAAGATTTCTATTTTATGTCATATATTTGTGTATATATATCTTGATTTGGATTTAGGTTTTATTATGAGTCGAACTTTGATTTGATCATCTCAGATTTGATGAGATTATTTGTAATTGTTATGTCTCAGCATTTAAAGTGTTGTGGTGTGGATTGCGATGCTGAGTATTATGGATTTGAGCATTTAAGTTAAGTATGTTGTTAAGTTGTTAGTGTGAAGTTTGTAAGTCTCATGGATTTTATATATAAAGTTATATTGTTTGTGTTGTGTGAACTTTTTGTGAGTATAAGTATCTAATCTTCATACTATTATTAAATTAAGTGATCGGAAGATTGATTAAGGGCAAATCGAGGTTGAAAATGATTGACGAATTTCAAAATATAAAAATTTTGGGATCTCGCTGACGGCGAGAAGAATCTCGCCGACAGCGAGAAAACCCGCTGACAACGAGACCGAGCTCGCCGACGGCGGATTTTTCCCTAAACTTTTGCCTTATCAAATTAATTAGCTCGCTGACGGCGAGAAAAATCTCGCCGACAGCAAGATCGCGAAAAGACCTATATTTGACCAGTCAACCGACACTATTCATCATCCCCTTCCTCAAAACTTCGAAAAAACAGACCTAGGGCTTGAGAGATCTTGGATTTGAGGCGATTTCAACACTTTTTGACACCGAATTTCATCTTCTCTTGGTAAGAGCTTCACTCCTATGCAAAAATTTTTTATTTTCACCATGGATTTCTTCTACATTGGAAAATTTTGAAAAATTTCGAAATGTGGAGAAAATACTTGGAAGAATTTCATGGAAATTGATTTAAATGGATTTTAGATGTTGTAGGAAGCCTCCTTAGTAATATTTGGGAGTTTAGTTAAAATTTTTGCAAATTTCACAGATAGAAAATGGCTCCACGACAAAAACGACGGGTGGATTACGACGAAACTCGTTTTGTGAATGCAAGGGCACAATCAAGATATTTTCACAATATACGAAGCGAACATGCATTCGAGATCGAGTTTTCAAAAGTCCTGGAGGAGAAGTTGAGCGAATCATTAAGGAACGAGGATGGGAAATTTTCTGTTTCGTAACCAACAGAGCCGCTGTAGAAGTGGTAAAGGAATTTTATGCGAATTTAACACGAGTCGAAGATGCACCGGTTAAGGTTAGAGGATTTTTTGTGGAATTCAACGCTGCTAGAATAAACGCTTATTATGAGGTAAGAGACACCTACACCAGCGAGTATGAAACTTTTGGAACTATGGAAGGACCACTGGAAGAGTTGATCGACTTTCTCACTGATGGGAAAGGCGTCTAGAAGATAAAGCAGCGAGAACGGGTAAACTTCCCTCTTTCTATGTTAAATGCAACATCTAAAACCTGGCACTATTTTATTTGTTCTACTTTGTTACCTACCTACCACCATAGTGAGGTAACAAGAGATAGAGCAATTCTGAATTTCTGTATTCAGAACCAAAAGAGTATTAATGTGGAAAGTGTAATTTATAAGAATATATTAGCCACCTCAAGAAATGAAAGTGGGGGAGGACTAGGACATCCTGGTCTTATCTATGCACTCTGCCTATTATCTGGGGTAGAGGCAAGAGATGATGAGGAATGGGTTGAACCTACAAAACCCACTACTCATGCTAATATAAAGAAATATGAATCCCACGAAGGATGTAGATCTGGGACAAGGGATTATGTACCTTCTTCAAGTAGAGATATACCCTCTACTAGTTATGAACCCCCTCAGTACACCACTCCTACCCTTCAAGATCAGATGAATGAGCTAACCCTGAGTAGAAAGAGTTTTGAGAAATTTGGAGAAAATATGGAAAGAAGATTTGAGCATATAGACCAAAGGATTGGAGCCTTGGAAAGAAGACACGATTATGATAGCGAATATCTCCAGCGACATTCAGAGTACGAAATTGCATATTATGAGGCTGAATGTCGATATAGGAGTGCTGATTTAGATGTTGTCTTTCCTGAGTGCCCCCGCTATACACAGTACCAGCCTGCTCAGCCTTCTTAGCCTAGAGATCAGGGAGATGATATAGCCTAGGATTTTGATGCAAAAGATTAGAGCCTTTGTTTAGTTTATTAGATTTATTGTTATTTTGGAAACTTTATTATTCTGTATGTAATTATTCTGTACTTTCTGTGGACTGTGGATGTTTGTATGTTTGCTTATGCTATGATGTTAGATTTTTTATGTGTGTTAAATTAGTTTGCAATTTTTTCTTTTAGACAGGATGTTAATTTTTCTTTAAGGTGTTGTTTAAGTTTTTATAAGTTATGAACTTTTAATATTGTTTAAATTATTTTAATATGTTTTAAAGTAGGTTAGTTGATTGTATGTGTAGTAATAGATTAAGTTTTCATTTGTTATGTTTTATACTTATTTCAAAATTTCATCCCTGCACTTTATTTTAAATACTATATGTGGAAGAATACTAACGATACGGGTTCTGTAAGTAATGAAAAAGCCTGCAAAAATTTCAAAGAAAAGAAATACCTAAAGCTCAAAGGTATGATGAACTTTACTATATACTTTCCCTTTTCACTATTTAGTATAGATAGAAAAATTTAAGTTTGGGGGAAGGTAAAAATACAAATTTAATTATTAAATTGTTCTCAATTTCTATTTTCAAAAATTATTATCAAATGATTTTCTATAGTAGTTTTTCAATTCGATAAACATGAATTACTTTATTTAATTATTACGAAAGTTAAATAAAATGTTTCTAGTAATTTAATTAATTAATGGAATAAGATATTTGGTTAAAAGGAATAAGAATATAGTAAACTATTTAAAGTAAGGAAAACTATATTCTAAAATTGAAATTCTTAAGTATTTAAATGAAAAAGAAAGGATTGAAACTCAATGAAGTAAAGGCTATGAAATATATATAAGCAAGGAAATATTTTAAAGTTTCAAATTTAGGAAGAGAAATTGAAGTTCAAAATTATTAACAGTCTATCCAGATACAGTAATCCTCACTTGAAAAAGAAAAAGAGAAGGATTGAAAATCAATCCAAAAAAGAAAAGAAAAAGAAAAGAAAAAGAAAAGAAAAAGAAAAGAAAAGAAAAACATAAGTGAGGAGAAGCTTGAGGAGATGCCTTATCAAAAATTGGCTTTAATGGATTCAACCTAAAGGGTAAAACTTAATTATATTTCTAAAATTTATATATATGGATTAGTATTTTACTAAATAGTGTTTTCTTGAACTTCCTATCATCTAAATATCTTAAGTAATTTACTCTTTTAAATATAGTCATTCCTGAAATAAATAGAAAGCTAGAAATCTTAGACCTGATAACTAGATAATCTTATATCTATAAAGCTAATTTAATTACTTAGAAATATTTCTATTCAAATTTACTATAATTTTATTTAAATTTAATTCATAGTATATACGAATTGAAAAATTCTATTACAAAAATCATTATTTTTATTTAGTATTAAAATTACTTGAGGACAAATAATAATTAAGTTTAGGGGATTTTGATCACAGAAAAAATATATTAAGAAACTCATATCTATTTTTAATGAAATTACACTTTAAAGAAAGGTATTTTCTTTATTTTACTGCAGGAACGAAGATTTATAAGTGATAGAAGCAAAAAACATGAAATGGAGCGAATTTGGATAAAAAAGGAATAAATTCATGCAAAAATGAACTAAGTCACCGACGGCGAGATCGAGGCCGCCGACGGCGAGATCATAAGGAGAATTTCTGAAGGAATTATAACTACCTCGCCGACAGCGAGATCGCGCGGTTTGAAGACCTTCTAGAAGCCCCGCTGACGGCGAGGTCGTTTCCCGCCGACGGCGAGACAGTTCAAAATGCAAATACATTGAACCTGGACGCTTTTTGAAGAGGTGTTTAAGCATCCCATGGACCTTGGCCTACCTCTATAAATAGAGGTCGAATTCTAGTGTCTGTGTGTGTCTTTGGTGTCTTTTAAGTGTGTGTCTCCTGAGTCTTAAGTGTGTCTATTTAGAGAGTCTTAGTGTATCTTTAGTGAGTTAGAAGTGTGTCGTACTTAGAATGAAAAGTCAAAGGAACTTCAAGGAGTCACGTCAGGGAGGAAATTAAGATAAGTATCTTTCTTTATTGTTGTTAACTTTAAATGAAATCCATGCTTTGTTTTATTCCCATGCATTCTGAGTAGTTTTCTTAGTCTTTCTCCTTGTTTATGAAAATTATGCGAATTGATGAAATTAAAAAGAAGTACCTAATATATTAAAATAAGTTGTGATAATTTTTACTTAAAACTTAATTTACTTTCAATCTGGCCAATTGACTTGTTAAAACATGTTGAATTATCAACTATAGTAAAAATTACATCCAATATTCAGGGAAGTCAAAAGCCTTGGAATGAGGGTGCAAATAAATAGGGAAATTTTATTTATCGGACGTAGAATTGAACATTTTAGTGTGACAGACTAAAATATTCAATTTGGTCCTATTGTTTGAGAGCTGAAGTGTAGATGTTAGCCCTCAGGTGAGGGGAACGTGGGAGCTCTGAAGTGGCAGCCAGTATCCTCCCAACCTAGCCACAGATTCAGTAATCAAACATAGGATTAGTCAACTTTCTTTGCACCTGGACCAAAGGGTAAAGAACAGGAATGCTCCTATTTGTCACAATACAATTCAAAAATTCTATTTAAATTCATCATTCACTTAATTTTCTAAATACAAGGAGAAGGATACTTTTTCTGAATTATTTAAATCAACTTTATTTCAAGCATTAGTTTACTTTAGTTGTTGTAGTTACTTAAAATTTCTGATTACTATATTAGTAAGTAATTCCTTTAAATTTTAGATGATACAAATTGTTAAAAACTTCCCTGTGGGATCGATAACCAGGACTCCACTAGAGCCCTGTATTACTTGATATGATACGTGTACTTACGTAGAATCCACATTAAACATTCCATCATAAAATCAAATATATATATATTAAAGCGGGATCAAGTTTTTGGTGTCGTTGCAATTAACATAATTTGCAAACATATAAAAAGTGGGTCAGTACGACTCTTGCTGCAATACAACCCGTCTTCGAGATTGGGTCTAGTTCGAAGTTTATGCCCCTGACTAGATCTTAAATGAGGAATAAGAACAAAAGGACGGCCAAGGTTAGGAAAACCAAGGCCACTGAAATTACCTTTCCTAAAGAAGTCCCGGAAGAGGAAGAAGAACTGCTAGAACTTTCACCCCTGCTGGAAGGAAACAGATTTTATCCGCTTTCTGTTGCTCCTGAGGGAGAAAGTGTTCAGAGATTCACTGCCGCGTTACCCCGATCAACATATAATGATCTTGAGGAACGGAAGGCAAGAAGTACACCACTTACTTGATTGAGGATGATAATTGAGAAGTTGGATAGAAAAGATTATTGTTCTGCGCCTGAGATCTTGAGAAGGATGGGGAGAATACCTGCCAAGGCACGTCTAGGACCGAGGGTGCTTCACCCTGCAGTTCAAAATGAATTTCTGCCAAAGAAGAGGAAATTAGGTAGCAAGAAGTTACCTGTTGTGGTATATGGCCCGCATCTTAGTAGGCACACCACCTTTCGACCTACCGTTGATGAGCCATCCGGTTCTAGACACCCAATTCCAAAAGGGATGGTGTGGTGACCTAAAGTCGCGGAACCAATACCGGCAGAGCAGTCAGAAATGAGGAGTTCCGATGCTGAGTCCAGAACTAAAGGGAGTAATGCCATCTCAGAGACAACTCCAGAAAATGAGGTTCACCGACTACAGTATACCAGTTGTAGGACCGTCAGAGGAAAGTCACTCAAAGTCACTTTGGAAAAGTTGAGGTCAGATATTTAGTAGTTAGCTAAAGAGTGGAAAGAAGGTCAGAGAATGAAGAAGACTTGTTAGGGTACATGGATGAGGATTTTGCCGAGATCAACGTGGTTGAGACCCGAGCGTCATCAGCACTACGTGGAGCTCCATCAACTTTGGAAGGAGACGACCCAGAGGTAATGAAGCTCCATTTGCGGGAAAATGACGATACAATTTACCAGATGGAAAAGAAAAAGGAGGAGATGGCGGTTGCTCTAGCCACGCTTTAGAGTCAGCCTCAGCCCCCAAATAAAACACCCCCGGAGGTCATTCATATTGCCGATGGAGGAAAGGAAGTCAGATCCGGAAGGATTTCACTCAAGGTCTAATGCCAAAAAAGGACATTAAGAATATGGTAGAACAGCAAACGCGAGAGGGCTTAGCTCAATCTAAAGGCGGGGCATTGATTCTGAAGGGTAGACCATACCCTGAAGAATTTGATGTCGTGCAATACCCTAAGGGCTTTATACCAAGACTTTTGATGAAACGGGAAACCCCCGACAGCATGTTGCACACTTCCGCGCAAGTTGCTGCAACGAGGGGGGTAGCGACGCTTTGTTGTTCCGCCAGTTTGTCAGCAACCTTTCAGGAATTTCCTTTGACTGGTATGCAGAATTGCCTAACGGCTCAGTGAAAACATTCATAGAATTGGAAAACCTATTCGTAAAATGGTTCGCTGGAGCTCAGTACCATATCACCATCGGAGATCTTGTGGTCGAGCAGCATAAACCAAACAAAACTTTGGTGGACTACATTCTGCGATGGAGGAATTTAAGCATGAAATGTGAGCCGCAACTCCAGGAACAGCCTGCCATTGAAATTCTGCTAAAGAGTATTCACGGTCTGATAACATTTCTCCTTAAAGGATTCACAATTATAACATTCGAGAAATTGCTCAACAAGATCGCGAGTCTACAGGAGGAAGCGAAACAACTCAGCTTCACCAATAAGACTGATAAGCAGAAACCAGTTGAGCCTTCAAGAATAAGTCTGGGACCGTCACAGCGGTAGATAAGGGCAAGCAGCCAATATAAATACGAACGAAACGACCTCAGCAGAGTTTTCAACAACCTCTGCCAAGTTATCAACTGCCTTAGTAGAATTATCAACAATCACAGCAGTATGGCCAGTAATCTCAGCAGTACAACCAGCAGTCGGTTCAGCAGAAGCGCAGCCTGACAGAACTTCTGAATAAAGAATACACCTTCAAGAATGAAGCAGTTGGCAAGATGCTCCGTAGTCTGATCAAGAAGGACGGATTCCAGTTGCGAGAGCCCAGGAAGCCAGAGGATGTGGACAAGAAAGATCACCCGATGTACTGCCCTTACCACTGGATGATCGGACACAAGATAGAAGACTGCTTCACTTTCAAGAACTGGCTCCAGAACAACTTTCAGAGAGGCAACATAACAATCCCGAAAGAATACATGAAGGAGCCCCATAAAGGAGGTTCGGTTAATGTTATTTCTGCAGATCCTATTGTTCCCATAAACCCGTACACAACCGACGATGGATGGAGTACTGTTTGGACATAGTCTTCAAAGAAAATATTGGATCACATTCAGACCGCTTTGGTGCGTGCTTCAATTCAAAGTTCGAAACTCGCTAAGTCGGCACTTTCAATTGCAATTGAGGAACCGCCCCAGAAGGAGGAGAAGATCACGGAAGAAGAGAAGACCGAGGCTCTGAATAGTAGAGTAGGGGCTGCTTTTCCTAGGATGGTTATTTCTGATTTGGGGGAGAAATCTCTCAAACTACTGACTCTGTATGATTATTTCTCGCCCTGGCAGGATCTTATAATAACGAGAGTTATGGTGTTGGCTACGTTTTGACTGTTTCTAACTATTATGTGTTTGACGACAACCAATCAAATCCGGATATTAATTTCGATAAGAATAACAATTCTCAAATCATACAAAACCTCAACGATAGCAATAAGGAAGGGGACGTCAATGAGAGAGATCGCAATGGTCTGGAAGATGACAAACTATTCTGTGAATTCCAAGGATCTCCTATCATGATTGAGCTAGAGTTCTCAGATCAAGAAGCTACTCCAGAAGAACCTGCTGCTCTAATTCAGAAAGAGGAAGCGCCGACTAATTCAACACCGGACTTGGGAGAGATAACAAAAGTCAACTTAAAAAGTGGAAAAGTCTTACCCCCGAAAATGGGTCTGAAAGATAAAGGAAAGCAGGTCGCTGTTCAAGAAGAGCCAACCCCAGCAGAAGAGTTACCCGTTCGGGAAGAAGTTGAAGGACTGGGCAATAAAGTGGAATATAACATGTTAGCCCATCTTTGGAAGTTACTCGCCAAACTGAGCATCTATGATGCTTTGACCTGTGAAAGGAGATGAGGGAAGCTCTGGTCAAGGCCCTACTTGATCCAGAGATTTTCTTAGCTCAAATGGCTGGTAACTCCTTAGACGAGGTTTGCTTATTAAAGGAACAGTACGGTGTTACTTTCACAGATAATGACTTGCTACTTGGGACAGCTGATCACAATCGACCCTTGTACATCTCAATCACTATCAGTAAGTTCACACTCTCCAGGGTGTTAGTTGATTTGGAAGCATCGATTAATGTCATCAATCTTTGGACTTTAGCATATTTGGAAATTGACGCCCGCGAGCTCCAAGAGGACAAAATGTTACTAAAGGACTTCAATCAGAAAGGAGAAAGAGCTCTTGGATCAATAACACTATCAATGAGGATCAATGACTTAGCAAGGACAACCACAAAATTTTACATAATTGATTCTGAAACATCATTCAACACTCTACTGGGTCGACCGTGGATCCATGAAAACCGGATGTTACCGTCGTCTCTACACTAGTGTATAAAGTATTATGAAGGAGGACAAGAACAATGTATCAAAGGTGACTTGCAACTGTTTTCCGTGCACCAAAATTGGAATTCACGAAGACGCCGCCTACTACGCACCTCTGAAGAAAACAATCTTCTACAAAAATGCCTTGCCAAATGAAGTTAAAGAAATTCAAGACGACGAAGATCCTCAAATTCTAGTTCAGCAATTACTCACCACTTCCTTACGGTGAGATGGTGAAGGTTTCTCCAGAACTCGCATCCGAGGTCGAGGCCGGGGATGAGGTTGAGGAAGAAACGGTGGAATAGTTGAACAAAAGAATCTGGTTATCAATGTTGATTGGGAAGACAAATTCGAAGAAGAAGAAAAAGAATTAAGAAAGAAGCAGCAACGATAAATCAAAAGAAGCCTCAGTTCAAGATCTCACTAGAAGATGAAAGGAATGAAGAATACAAAGCGATGTATGACAAGATAAACCACTATGTACAGACTATGACCCTAACCCTGATCTACCCTAGTAAGGTTGAGGGTATGCTGGTCAAGGAAGTACATGGTAGCGGTGATAAGCCAATCAAATTTTACTGTAGTGCTTCTTCTTCCAATACTGAGAATGCTGTAAAATTTGAAGATTTTACTTCATCTGAAATAATGGAATTGCCTTTTGAGTGGTATTATCGCTGTATTCAAAATTTTATTCAACGAGGTGTTTTACCTAAGCAGTGGTCAAAAGATCAATCACATCGCTTCGAAAAGTTATGGAGTAATACCAGTCGACCTCCCAACTCAAAGCATGGTCTCGGATTCGGCACAGTAGGGCCAGCTGATGATACAGGATTTTGCTTGGTTGTCACTTGCGAGCCTAATGAAGACTACCTGGAAGCTTCAGATGATCTCGAGGACTTGCCAATTGGAGATGCTCCACCATAATTTGAAGAAGATATTAAATCTACAATAGACGAATTAATGGAAGTTAACTTAGGTACTAGCGAAGAGCCTAGGCCGACCTTTGTTAGCTCCTTACGCAATAAAGAAGACTCTGAAAACATGATTAAGCTAGTAATGGAATGCCAGGAGTTACGATGAAATGCCAGGATTGGCTCCAAAGGTTGCAGTTCACAGGCTAGGAGTGGATCACACTGCCGTTCCAGTCAGACAAGCTCTCAGAAGAATGCATCTAGAAATTGAACAACAAGTAATAGCTGAAGTTAAAAAGCTAATCGACGCAAAATTTGTCCGTAAAGAACAATACCTGACTTGGTTGGCCAACGTGGTACCAGTTAGGAAGAAGAACAGTTAGATCAGAATCTGTGTGGATTTCAGAGATTTGAATAAAGCATGCCCAAAGGATGAATTCCCGCTACCAATTCCAAAATTGATGTTCGACATCGCTTCGACACACGAAGTCTTTTCTTTCATGGATGGATCATCAGGATACAATCAGATAAAGATGGCACCAGAAGATGAAAAACTCACAGCATTCAGAACGCTAATCGGGGTATACTGCTACACGGTAATGCCTTTCAGATTGAAGAATGCAGGACCGACATACCAAAGAGCAATGACAAGGATTCTTGATGATCTCATTCACAACCAAGTCGAGTGCTACATGGATGATGTGATCATCAAAAGCAAATTGAAAGAAGATCACCTGTATGATTTGAGAATCATTTTCGAGAGATTAAAACAATTTAACCTTAAGATGAATCCCCTAAAATACGCCTTCGGTGTCACCTCTGGGAAATTTATAGGATTTGTTGTCCGGCATCACGGAATTGAAATCGATCCAGAGAAGATTAAAGCTATCTTAGAAATGCCGCCTCCTAAAACTTTAAAACAACTATGATCCCTTCAAGGGAAGTTGGCATATCTTCGATGCATTATTTCTAATTTGTCAGGAAAGTGTTAGCCTTTTTCTGCTTTAGTTATGAAGGATGCCAAGTTTACTTGGGACTCCAAATGTTAACATACCTTCGATGACATCAAACAATATTTAATGACACCTCCTGTATTAGCAGCCCCAGTCTCAAGTCGACCGTTGATACTTTATACCGTGGCTTTAGAAGACTCCCTCAGAGCCCTGCTAGCCTAGGCTAATGATGAGAGTAAAGAAAATGCTCTCTACTACTTGAGTTGTCGTCTAATTCCGACAGAGGTAAAGTATCCTCTTATCGAGAAGCATTGTTTGGCCCTAATCTTCACCGCTCAAAAGCTCAGGCATTACATGCTTTCTCATAAGGTCAACCTTATTTTGAAGTTTAATCCATTGCAATATGTCTGACGCTTTCCAGCAGACTTGCCAAGTGGTCAATGATACTATTACAATTGGATATAACTTTCGTTCCTCTTCGTGCCATAAAGGTAAAAGTCCTAGCAGACTTCCTCGCAACACACACTTTACCGGCAAAATTGCCTCTCAACGACAACTTACCAGGTAAGCAGATAAGGAGCTTAGAAGACCCCGATAACCAACATTGGGAATTGTAGTTCGACGGAGCATCATCAGTGCAACGAGATGAAGAATTGCAAACGATAGTGCCCGGTAAGGAAGGAATTGGACTAATCTTTATAACACCGGAGCGAGGAATGTTATGGTACTCCTACTATTTGACAGAACCGTGTAGAAATAATGAAGCAGAAAATGAAGCTCTAGTAACCAGACTAGAATTAGCCATTCATATAGGTATAACAGATATCAACATCTACGGTGATTCACAGTTAATCATACAGCAGGTCGTTGGAAAGTACAAAATTCAAAAGCCTAGACTCGAGCAGTATTTTTAATATGCAATGAAGTTACTAGAATAGATTCCGAACGTGACAATATACAAGATTCCCAGAAAAGAAAATGCCCTTGCAGATGCTTTGGCTTGACTTGCAAAAGAGTTCGCATGTCTACAAGAAGAATCAGTTGAAGTGACAGTTCAGGGACGACAAGTCCTATCACAAATTGAAATAGACACTTTGCGCAGACTGGGAAATTAAGAAACAGTTGCAGCAGTGGCAGAAACTACAGAAGATTGGCGGCGACCATTAGTAGAAGAAACCTACCGGACGATAAGTCAGTAGCCCATCAGATGAAGAAAAGAACTTTGTCATACGTATTAATAAATAATACCTTATACAGATGGTATTTCGATCAGATGTGGCTAAGGTTCCTAAGCGAGTCCGAGGCTCGTAAAATTGTTAAAGAGGTGGACTCAGGACTTTGTGGCACTCATCAGTCGGGTCCGAAGATGAAAATGAAGATTAAGAGACTGGGGTACTACTGGCCCTCAATAATGATCGACTGCATGAAAGTCGCCAAAAGTTGTCACCAGTGTCAAGTGCACGGAGTGATTTTACATCAATCTCCAAATGTGCTACACCCGACAATCACGTCGTGGCCATTTGAATGTTGGGGAACAGATATCGTGGGTCCAATAGAATCGCCTTCTTTAAGAGGACATCATTTCATCCTTGCAGCAACATATTACTTTTCAAAGTGGGCAGAAGCAGTACCGCTCAGAGAAGTGAAGGCACATCACATGTTACAATTCTTCAAGAAACAAGTCGTCTACCGTTTTGGGGTACCACACAGAATTATCTCAGATAACGGGTCTGCATTCAAAAGTACAAAGATCAACAATTTTTTCAGAAGACACGGGATAGATTAGCGCTATTCGACGATCTACTACCCAAGAGCAAACGGCTTGACTGAGGCTTTTAAGAAAACTCTCGTCCAAGTCCAAAATAAAACTTTGGACAATAACAAAAGAAATTGGCACGAGAAGTTATTAGAAGCCTTATGGGCCTACAAAATAACTTTCAGAACACCTACTCAGTCTACACCTTACGCTCTAGTGTACGGGTCCGAAGCCGTCTTACCCTTGGAGGTGCAGCTTACGTCGCTCAGAATTGCAGTCGGAAATAAGATCACTTATGACTGGAAGAATTGGAAAGCTTGGAAGCAAAACGACTTTCAGTGCAACAAAATTTGGAAATACACCAAGCTAAAATGATTCAGGCCCATGACAAATTGGTCCACCTAAGAACTTTCAGAGTTGGTGAATCAGTTCTCGTTCTCAGAATACATATTCTTGTACATCACAAGATAGGAGGTAAATTTGAACCAACTTGGGAGGGACCATTTGTAGTAGAGAAAGTCTACTCGGGAGGCTACTATCAACTCATGGATTGCCGTGGAGAGCGACCAATGCTTCCTATTAATGGACGATATCTAAAAAAATATTACGCGACAAGATGTTTCGAAGAGCGGACTTTAGAATTAAAGTTTTTCTTGTAGAAGCACCGCCATGATAATTGTGTGCAACTGGGTCCGAATCCAAAATAATAATAATAATAATAACAATATCAAAATACAAAAGAAATTTTCTTAAAATAAAAATTGAAACTTGTCCCAACTTTAAAAACTCCAAATTAAATCTTTCGCTTTCTTGATAAAATTTCAAAATAAAATAATTATATATAAATGAAATAAAATACAATAAATTTAAAAGTTCTTATTGTTCTTGTTCCTTTTAGGTTCAGGCCCTGATCCCTTTCTTAGGAAACTACTCAGAATGCATGGGAAAAATAACACAAAGCATGGATTTCATTAAAGTTAACAAACAAATAACAAATGTACTTATCCCAATTCTTCTCCCCAAGCAGATTCTTGAAGTTCCTTTAACTCTTCCTTCCAGTCAGCACACCAAAACGCTAAACACTTTCACAAAGACTCTTAAATTACACTTAACTTTCACACAAATGACAAAAACTGACACACCAATGACACACAACTGACTAGAATTTGTCTCTATTTATCAAAGGGGTCAAATTTCCAAAGGGTACTTAAGCACCTATTCAAAAAGCGTCCAGGTTCATTGTATTTTAGCTCTTTTCAACTGTCTCGCCGTCAGCGGGCTTCTAGAAGATGGCCTAACCGTGCCGATCGCTCTGTCGGCGGGCTCGATCTCGCCGTCAGCGGGTTCCTTATAATATATTCAAAACTTTCGGGAAAAACTCACCGTCGGCGGCCTAAATCTCGTCGTCGACGGGACAGTTCAATTTTCATCTAATTGAGTCCTTTTTACTCCAAATTTGCTTCTTTTGTGCTTTTTGCTTTCAGTACTTATAAATCTTCATTCCTGCGATAAAACAAAGAAAATACATTTCTTTAAAGTGCAATTTCACATAAAATTGGTATGAAATTCTTAATATAATTTCTAGTGATCAGATGTCGAGTGGGAGGCTGGTCCTGTCTTTTAAAGATGGTGTAAGTCTTGCACTTAACGAAGAGGAATTGAATGCTGGTGTTGTGAACGAGGTTGACTCAGACTTTTCAAAGATGAAGCTAGAATATATCGAAGCTGCTTGGGCTATTGTAGACCTCGGGGTGCTCCATGAAAGGACAGTCATGAAGCTCGGTGAGAAAGTTCAACACACTGCCAACCAGAAAAGGAAGAATAATGCAGTTGAAGACAACAAGATGAAATCAGTGATAACTGAAGCAGGAGGTAAGCTTGTCAATGTCGTCCCTACCGACATCCAGGGGGAGAGGAGAGCCACTTTGACCCCGACTCAAAGAAGGAACAAGAATTGCTACATTCACAGAATGCTAAAGAAATTAATAGAAGAACAAAATAAGGTAGGAATTCCGACAATCGCCGCAGTTGCCCTAAGGAGGCCAGCCCTCGGGAGCGCCATAGCAGAGGTTGTTCTAGAGGAGGTCACTACAGAGCCCATACCTGAGACAATGATGATTGCAGAAGAGCGTGCCGGCGTAGAGCAGTACATCCCGCAATACGTCACCAGACCACGACAATTCCAGATGATCTCAGAGTACGAGTTGGAAATGATCCAGAGAGTGCAGAAATGGGATTTTAAATATTTTCAAAGGATTCTGGGCAGATATGTCAATATCTTGGAGGGACTAGAATTGCATTCTCCTACTACGAGCAGAGTGAGATCGTGGACTACGTCTTCGAGCTAAGGATACAGAGCCATGCAGGACGACTACGGAGCAAGACCTACTCCGAGCCACAGAAAAGGAAACGAGGCAAGGGGAGGATTACAATCTAATTCGGATGCTGCTACAACTTTTTCGATGATAAAAGAGGGAATCCGCCAGGGATACTCTACTATGTTGAAGTGGATCCAATGCCAGTTCTAATAAAAAAGATGATAAAGAGGATGGTAGCATTGGGAGTCTTACCCACCGACTGCATACCGAATAGTTGGATCATCAATATTTATGAAGAAGGAGATTGCATTCCACCTCACGTGGACCATCACAATTTTGTGAGACCCTTTTGCATCGTTACCTTCATCAACCAATGCAATATCATGTTCGGGACCGAACTCCGGATAGTCGACCCCAGAGAATTCCAAGGGCCAGTAGAGATACCTCTACCGGTAGGCTCTGTTCTCGTACTGCAAGTAAATGGTGCAGATGTGGTGAAGCACTGCATACCAGGGGTTCCCTATCAGCAGGTCTCCATCACCTTCCGAAGGATGGATGAGAGCAAGACTCCAGTCTACTTCCAGCCAGATTCATAATTAGAAAATTTGCAGCCTTAAGAGCTGCAAGCTACATAGTAGTAGCACACCTCTAAAGCATGCTTACGTGGGATTATCCTCCAGAAAGTGACTTAGAAGGTGATGTTATTACCTATGAAGTTTACTTTTCAGACATGGATGAATCGAATAGACAATTTTATTAGATAACATAAAGACAGCCAGTACAGTCTGTGTCCAGATACATATGCATTTTGTAAAAGTTTATTTCCAAGAAGATATCATCAGAAATGTTTTGATAAAATCACATGATATGTACTTTCAACATTTCAATGGAAACGACTATGTCATATTTTGGCCTTCAGTTTTGTGCAATTGACTGCAAACGCCACTAAATCTGAGTTTGACTCGATTTAAAGAAAGTTGAACGAAGAATGATTTGAATGAAATACATAAACCAAAAAAATGGAATTCAGCAAAAATCCAATAAAATAATAACAACAAAACTAAAAATTCAAATCCAAAATCTAAACAAGACACGAAACCAAAGCTCAAAGCAAATCAACTCAAAATCTCAAATTGTAAACAAAATAAATGAATGAAAATCTAAATCAAATTGAAATTCCAATCGAAACAAAATTTAAATCAAAACAAAGTTCAAAACAAAAACAAGATCAAATTAAGAAAAGGAAACAAAGAAAACCAATTCCGAATCTGAAATCCCCAGCCTCAGGCTGTGCTCAAATCTTTTTCGACCCTCCGCGATTTCTTCTCTCTTTTGAAAAGGTCGACTGAGTCTACTGACACAGAACCACAAAATTTTCGATTTAGTTCCGATGGCATGGATTCATATAATTCGCTAAACAATCGATCTTTGATCAAATCTTTCGGGATGTGAAATACTTCATGTCTCATTCCAATCTTCTACTACACTAAAATTTCCACAGAATCTTCACAAATCGAACATCAACTTTTGGGATCGGTACCTAAATTCCAGTTCCCATCCTTTTGAGGCTGGTACCCAAATTCCAGTTCTCATTTCGAGATCGGTACACAAATTCTGACTTTCTTCTTTCAATTTCTGCCAACCTCTCATTCTATCTGAGAAACTTTTCCGCATTATAATCCCTTGAGCTAGGTATAAGACCGACAAGGATTCTATTCTCTGAGCCGCCAACCTCGCATTCTATCCAAGAAACTTTTCTGCATTCTAATACTCCGACTTGGGTATAAGACCGACGAGGCATCATAACCTCGGTGACCACCAATCCCGCATTCTATCCAAGAAATTTTCCCCACTCTTGAAATCTCAGGGTCAGTACCCAAATTATGATTCCCATCCTGAGGATTGACGTGATGTCCTGAACGGTGGTCATTTCCTTAACTAGATCGAGATCGGATGTAATGTGCTGAACAGTAGTCCGAGCAAGTATGGTCTTTCTATGGTCAATACCTAAATTATGACTCTCTATTCGAGACTGGTACCTAAATTCCAGTTCTCTCCTTCCGGGATCAGTACCCAAATTCTGATTCCCATCCTGAAGATTGACGTAATGTCTTGAATGGTAGTCATTTCCTCGACTAGATCCAGATCAGACGTATGTCCTAAACGGTAGCGCGAGCTGGTATAGCCTTTTCTCGAGGTCGATACCTAAATTTTTACTCTATTTCCAAGACTGGTACCTAAATTGCAGTCTTCTCCTTTCTGAGGTCAGTACCTAAATTCTGACTCTCACCTTTAGAGGTCGGTACCTAAATTCCTACTCTCTTTCTGAGATTGATACCTAGATTTCAATTGTCTCCTTTCGAGGTCAGTACCTAAATTCTGACTCTCTCAGGATCAGTACCTAAATTCTGATTCCCCTCTTTTAAGTGGTACCTAAATTCCAGTCCTCTACACATCGGGATCAGTAGCTAATTTCTGATTCCTACCCTTCTGAAGTCAGTACCTAAATTCTGACTCTCTCCTTTCGGATTAATACCTAAATTCTGATTCCCATCTCATCTGAGATTGATACCTAAATTCTAATTCTCTCTCTAAGCCCGGTAAATAAATTCCAGTCCTCACCCCTTTCCCAAATTAAACTTTTCTTTGGTCAACTCCAAATTACCTTTCAATTCCAATCTCAAATCAATTCTAATCAAAATTTCAAAACTCAAAGATCAATTCAAAACTCAAATTCAAAATTTCAAATTTCAAAATTCAAAATTAAAAAGATCAAAATCAAAATCAAAATTTAAATCTTTGATCTAAATCAAACTCGAATTTAATCAAATTGAAACTTTACCTCTTAATCCCCAGCGAGAGTTCCTGAATCTTCAGTTTTGAAAATTTACCTGATACTCCCTAGCGGGAACCTTCTCTACTCTTTCTCTATTCCGTTCCAATTGTGTGGACTTGGAATGTTTGTGTTGGTCTGTTGTTCTCTTCGGTCAATGCCAATACACGCGGTGTGATTGGTCAGCACACCACACCTATTAGGGGTCAATTTCTTGACCTCATTTTTGGTGAGGTCTGTTTCTTCCTCTAAGAACTTAGGAACTAGCCATAGGACTTCTCCTTGACTATCCTAGAGGACTAGACTTAGGACCCACCCTTTAGAAAATTTCAGCCACTTCCTGACTCCTCTTGGGACCCCACCTGGATGGTTACGAACTGCTAAATCACTTTGGAAAGTTAAAACCACCATATGGAAAACCAATAGTAAGTTCCTATAAAAAAGTTTGGACTTAGGGTAACCTTGGGTGACTTGAGCTTCTCTTGCACACACACACCCCTAAGCCACTTAACCTTTAAACTTTAATCCCCTTTGCCTTCTATCCTTTAAGAAACTCACATGATTGAACCAAGCCACTAGTCTTTGATTAAGATGCCTAGGGTCAACATGTGAAGGATCATAAAGTGGTTACCTTTTGGCTAGACTTGGTCCCAAAGTAGTTGGACTTGGCTAAGTCCATGGCTCATACTTCTAAACCCTAATTCCATTCCAAATCACATTTTCTCAATCTTGACCCACTAAAATGGTCCCATTCTTCCCCATTTGAAGCCCCCTTCATTTTTCCAAAATTTCAAATTTTGACATTGGGTCCTTAAACTTACCCAAAATTACCTAAATTGCCCCTACAAGTACCAAATCATCCAAAATTCCCCAAAAATTATCCAAAGTTCCCAAAACTCCTAAAAATAATTTCAAAACAGTTCCCACCTCTTAAATCCACCAAAATACCCCAATACACTCTAAATTACCTCCATATACCCTAAATACCTTTTTTTGCCCAAAATTCCAAATATTCGAAAAAGTCCCAAAAAATTCCAAAAGATCCCAAATATTCCCAATTTCATTTTCCTTAACTATCATATACCCTAATTTTACCATATTGGCCCAATTTTATCAAAATCCCCAATTTGGCCCATTTAACCCAAAAGAGCCCAAATTAAACCCAATCTTGACCCAATTGGCTCCAATTTTGCCCAATTTCAATTCTAAATTTCAATTCCACATCCCCAATACCAATATAAACCAAATCTAAGCCCTATTAGATAGACATTTGAATTCAATTTCACTTTCAAACCAAAATACCCAATTTTTGCCCCAAATTACCCATGAACCCAATTGTGCCCAAATTCAATCCAATTCAACTCCAACTCTCTCCAAAATTGTACTAAAACCCTCATTACACATTCCTATACCAAATACAACATTTCTTTGGCCAAAAATTTGATTGAATCCTAATGCAAAATCATTTGGAACCAAAAGCCCCAAAATTTTCCCTAAAATTGCCACATGGCCTAAACCCTCCAAATTGAATCCCCCAAACCCAAAATTTCCATCCAATTTCTATCCTAAACCTTTCATAACAACAACCTACTTCCATTTGAATTATTAATTGAGCCCTAGCCAAGCTATAATCTAACCTAAACCCATGCTTAACCCATGGTGACCAATCTCCACCATATCTCCAAAACCTATCAAATTCACCTACCAAATCAATTCAATTTCATTTCAAACCTTTTCCAAAACTTTGTGACAATTATTTCAACTATTTTGATCAATCAATTTGATCTAAATCAAATCCAAACCCAACATAGCCAAATTCAAACCCAACCCAACACATATGGCAATATGATCCAAATCAAACCCAACCAAACCAAATTTGATCAAACCAAGAATGACTATATTTTTTCAACACTAAATTCCTTAAGATATTTAGATGATTGGAATTTCATGAAAACACAACTTAGTAAAAGACTAATCTATATATATAAGTTTAGAAATGTAATTGAAGTTTTTTCCTTTAGGTTGATTAAAATGCAGCCAGTTTTTTATAAGGCATCTCCTCAAGCTTCTCCTCACTTTATATATATTTTTTTCTTTTTTTTTTCTTTTCTTTCTGAATTTATTTTCAATCCCTTTTTCTTTACTTTTTTTTTAAGTGAGGATCACTATTTTTGGTTAGCCTGTTAATAATTTTGAACTTCATTTTCCTCTTCCTAAATTTGAAACTGGAAACATTTACTTTTCTTTATTGAGTTTCAATCTTTTCTTTCTCAACTAAATACTTAAGAATTTCATATTTGAAAATATAGTTTTCCTTACTTTAAATAGTTAACTATATTCTTATACTTTTAAACTAAATTTCTTAATCTATAAAAATTAGTTAATCATTAAAAGTATTTCTCTTAACTTTCTATAATAATTAAATAAATTAATTTTAGCTTACTGAATTAAAATTACTTCAGAAAATCATTTTATAATAATTTTGAAAATATAAATTGAGAACAATTTAATAATTAAATTTGTATTTTTCCCTCCCCCAAACATAAATTTTTCTATCTATCTACATAGGGTGAAAAGGAAATAAACTGTAATATTTAAATCATACCTTCGAGCTTTAGGTATTTCTTCTTTTGGTAGTTCTGCAGGCTTTTTCCATTACTTAACTAACCTGTATTGTTAGTATTTTTTCTATACACCAAATATTAAAGAAAATGCTGGGTAAAGAAGTTCAACACAATACTACCACATTTTATACTAACATATTATACTACATCCACATACGTTTACTCATTCAATCCAAGGTTACAATAGTAGTCTGAAAACATTAGAAATTTAAAAATTGTCTAAATTTAACAACAATATTAAAACAATCTACACTACATCATAATCAAGTTCATAAACTAAAACATCAATATTAAAATGTAAAACAACGAACAAACAATAACAACATCAGAATCTATAACTAAACAAATAAACATAACATCTAATCTTCTGCGTCAAAGTCCCAAACTATATCATCATTTCCTGGATCAGTTGGAGGATTAGGCTGGTAATGAGTATATCGGGGGCACTCAGAAAGTACAACATCAACCTCTCCTCTCCTGTAACGATTTTCAGCATTATAATAGGCTATCTCATACTCTAAATGTCTTTGGAGATACTCGCTGTCATAATCATGTCTTCTTTCTAAGCTTCCAATTTTCTGATCAACATGCTCTAGTGTTTCTTCTATTTTCTCAAAAATTTTCCGCTGTAAATTCATCTTATTCATCAAATCTTGAAGGGTAGGACTACTATAGGGAGGAGGGTCATAAATAGTAGAGGGAATATCTCTACTTGAAGAAGGTACATAGCTCCTTGTCCTAGATCTCCATCCTTCGTGGGATTCATATTTCTTAATATTAGCCAGAGTAATGGGTTTCATAGGATCAACCCATTCCTCATCATCTTTTGCCTCTACCTCCAGATAATTGGCAAAGTGCATAGATAAGACCAGGATGTCCTAGTCCTCCTCCACTTTCACTTCTTGTGGTGGCTAATATATTCTTATAAATTTTACTTCCCAGATTAAAACTTTTTTGGTTTTGAATGCAGAAATTCAGAACTGCTCTATCTCTTGTTACCTCACTATGGTGGTAAGTAGGTAACAAGGTAGAACAAATAAGATAATGCCAGGCTTTAGATGACGCATTTAACATAGAAAGAGGGAAATTTACCCGTTCTCGCTACTTCATCTTCCAAACTCCTTTCCCGTCAGTGAGAAAGTCGATTACTTCTTCTAGTGGTTCTTCCATAGTTCCAAATGTATCATACTCACTGGTGTAGGTGTCTCTTACCTCATAATAAGCATTTATTCTTGCAGCGCTGAATTCCAAAAAAATTCCTCTAACCTTAACCGGTGCATCTTCAGCCTGTGTCAGGTTCGCATAGAATTCTTTTACCACTTCTACAGCGGCTCTGTTGGTTATGAAACAGAAATTTTCCCATCCTCTTTCTTTAATTATTCGCTCTACTTCACCTCTAGGACTTTTGAAAACTCAATCTTGAATGCATGTTCTGGCTTGAATATTGTGAAAATATCTTGATTGTGCCCTTGCATTCACAAAACGAGTTTCGTCGTAATCCACTCTTCTCTTTTGTCGTGGAGCCATTTTTTGATCCGTGAAATTCACAAAAATCTTAACTAAACTTCTAAATATTACTAAGATGGCTTCCAATAGTTACTAAAATCAATCTAAATCAAGTTTCATGAATTTCTTCTCATTCTTTTCTTCTCATTTCGAATTTTTCCAAAATTTCTCAATGTAGAAGAAATTCATGGTGAAAATCAAAAATTTTTACATAGGAGTGAAGCTCTTACCAAGGGAAGATAAAATCCGGCGTCAAAATGTGTTGAACTCGCTTCAAATCTAATATTCCACAAGCCCTTGGTCGGTTTTTTTAAGTTTTTGAGGAGGGAGATGATGAATAATGTCGGTTAACCGGTCAAATAAGTATATTTCACGATCTCGCTGTCGGCGAAAAATTTCTCGCCGTCGGTGAGCTAATTAATTCACCAAGGCCAAAGTTTAGGGAAAATCTCGCCGCCGGCGGAATTTCTCTCGCTGTCGGTGAGGTTTCCTAAAATTTAATATTTTTTAATTTTTCAATTATATTCTACTTAGATTAAGCCTTGTTCATTGTTCCGGTCACTAAATTTGATATATTTATTATTTTTTTTATTAAGATTAGATACTAACACATAAATTCACACAACACAAACATTATAACTTTATAAATGAAATCCATGAACTTACAAACTTCAAACACTACATAACTAACAATTGACTAAGTAAATTAACCCAAACACATCTAACTCAGCATTGCAATCCACACCACGATACTCTAAATGCTGAGACTAAACAAACAACATACAATCTCATCTAAACTGAGATTATCTATGTATCAAAAACTAAATTCACATCAACACACATACATATAATATGAATAGAAGTCTCTGCTACTCATCGGAATCTGAATTATTCTCTTCTCTGATGTTTCCAATAGAACGCAGGTGCACAAATAAATTATAGAAAGGCCTGAAAGGGAATTCTGCAGTAGAGCCTTCTTCAATCCACCCTTTATGTCTCAATAATCGTATAAAACTTGCCTCCAGGTGTCCTGTATGGTCAAAGTGCTCCTTCATTCTCCAATCGATGTGATCGAATAAATCAGAGATATTATTAATAGAATTCATCACAGTCTGTAGTTCCTTCTCCAATCCTTTAAGTTTCCGTAAAATGAGGTTTGTTCTATCAGTCAAGGGCTTAACTAAAGGATTGTTTTGTGATGCTTGATCAGAAATAATTATTATTTAATCATTGTTATCTAATGTAGGAAACATATCTATCGGATTTAGTGGTTTCCAAGGCAATAACACTTTTTCCCAAGCTTCGTAGGAAACTTGGTACTGACTACATAAAGCAAATATAGTTGATGGGTGTCCAAGTCCATGAATTGACCCATGCACAATTAATCCTAATGCAGACTTCACGATAATAGATCCAACATCAATAGGCAATCCAGATTGAATACAGTAATTTAAAATTATGCATTCCTTCGAAACTTTGTTTACCCTCATAGTGGGTAGTAACTTTGATGAAATAAAGAAATGCCAATGCTTTGAGATGGGATTAAGAAGTGACACAGAAAAAGTAACGTACCCGTCTTCTCGTAATTCCCAATCATCAGGTTCGTCAGTCAGATATCTGTAGATATCATTCATGTTGTATCTTGTAGGAACAAAATTTGAATTGTGGCAAACAGGGGTATTCTCAATTGAGTATAATTCATTTATCCAAGAAGGAGTGAAAGTTACCCATCTGCCTCTTATGTAGACACTTCCATTATGGATCGCATGCAGATTAGAGTAGAATTCTTTGACTACTGGAATGACTACAGCAGATGTGGTATAGCAGAATACCTCCCAACGTCGCTGAACAATCATTTCTTCAATTGTAGTTGTTGAATTCTCCGCTCCTCTGTTTACGAACCCTCATTCTTTAATCAAGCGCTTTTTCATCAGAACTTTGTTGAATAGTCGCTGAGCCTCAGAACTGACGAACTTTCGTTGGTTAAAAACTCCAGATTTTGTGGTTTCAAGTAGTTTGGAGGCCATAATAAATTGTTTTGGAGGGACTATAGTCGTTTCTAAGGATGAAGATAGTATAAAAATGAAGTTTTAAATGTTTTATATAGAGTAATGACCTTAGAACCGTCCAAAACCGCAAAATAACTCACAAAAACCACTTTTGAACTATCTCGCCATCAGCGGTAACGATCTCGCCATCGGTGGGATAGTTAATTATTTAAACTAAAATTGGAAGCGCCGATCTCGCTGTCGGCGGGATCGATCTCGCCGTCGGCGAGATTAGGTAAATTGCCCAATTTTTTGCTCCGGTCCGAATATTTTCTAATTTCTTCCTATAGATTCAAATTTATGATGATTTTAAAAAGTAAAATGAGTAGATTTCATTCTATATTTTAATTTTTTTAATAACTATAATAAATAGATTATAATTAATAACTACTATGGGTTGCCTCCATAAAGCGCTTAATTTAACGTCGTCAGCCCGACCTAATTTAATTAGTACTCAGGTTGACTGAGCATTAAAACATCTTTAAAATTTGGTTTTATTCCTTCACAATAAGGTTTTAATCTGTGTTCGTTTGCTTTAAATCTATGCCCAATTTTTGGATCTTCAATTTCTATAGTTCCATATGAGAATATTTGAGTTATAGTGAATGGTCCTAACCATCGAGATTTCAATTTCCCAAGAAATAATTTCAATCTTGTATTATAAAGCAAAACTTCTTGTCCTGGCTCAAAATTCATTAGGTTAATCTTCCGATCATGCCATAATTTCATTTTTCTTTATAAATTCTATCATTATGATAAGATTCATTTCTTAATTCATCTAATTCATTCAATTGCAATAATCTTTTCTCACCAGCTTCTTTCAAATTGTAATTAAATTCTTTAATTTCCCAATAAGCTTTATGTTCTAATTCAACTGGTAAGTGGCAAGTCTTTCCATAAATATGCCTGTAAGGAGTCATTCCAATTTGAGTTTTATAAGCAGTCCTGTATGCCCATAATGCAGTGTCTAGTCTTATAGACCAATCTAATATATTAGGGTTTATAGTCTTTTCTAAAATACGTTTAATCTCTCGATTAGAAACTTCAGCTAATCCACTAGTTTGTGGATGATAAGCAGTTGATATCTTATGAATAATGTTAAATTTTTCTACTAGTTTGTGAATATATTTATTTCTAAAATGAGAACCTCCGTCGGTGATAATCACACTTGGCATTCCAAATCTAGTAAAATTATTTTTCATTAGAAACTTTGAAACACTATTAGCGTCACATCAAGGTAAAGCTTGTGCTTCAATCCATTTAGAAATATAATCAACAGCAACTAAAATATATGAGTTTCCAAATGAAGGAATAAATGGTCCCATAAAATCTAATCCCCAAACATGAAAAATTTCAACTTCTAATATAAAATTTAGAGGCATTTCGTTTCTTCTAGATATATTACCTACTCGTTGGCATCTATCGCAAGTTTTGATGTATCTATAAACATCTCTAAAAAGAGTAGGCCAATAAAATCCAGATTGTAAAATTTTATAAGCAGTTTTATCTGTTCCAAAATGTCCTCCAAAATCAGAATCATAACATTTCTGAATGATTTGTTATGTTTCTTCGTAAGGCACGCATCTTCTAATTATAAGATCCTTACATTGCTTATATAAATATCGTTCATCCCAAAAGTATGTTTTAGCATCATGAATGAATTTTTTCTGTTGTTGCAAAATTAACATAGGTTGTAAAATATCACTTACAATATAATTTACTATGTCAGCACACCATGGTATTTTCCACTCATTAATATTATATAATTGTTCATCAGGAAAACTGTCAGTAATTTCATTATCAGTATCAGATAATTCATTATATTCTAGCCTTGATAAATGATCTGCTCTTTGATTATCAGTTCCCTTTTTGTTAATGATTTCAAAATCAAATTCTAGCATTAGTAATATCCATCTAATTAATCTAGGTTTGGAATCTTTCTTTTGCATTAGATATTTAATAGGAGAGTGATCAATATGCACAATACATTTATTTCTAATTAATTAAGCCCTAAATTTATCAAAGGCATAAACAATTGCTAATAACTCCTTTTCAGTAATTGTATAATTCAATTCAGCATTATTAAGAGTTTTACTAGCATAGTATATAACTTCGAAAATTTTATCATATCTTTGCCCAAGTACTGCTCCTATAGCATAATCAGTAGCATCACACATAAGTTCAAATGGTTTCTCCCAATTAGGTGAAATTATTATAGGTGCTGTGATTAATTTATCTTTTAATAATTCAAAAGCTTTCAAGCATTCAGTTATGAATTCAAATTTCTTATCCTTTTCTAAAAGTTGGCATAGAGGTTTAGTAATTTTTGAAAAATCTTTTATGTAGCGTCTGTAGAATCCAGCATGTCCAAGAAAACGTTTTAACCCTTTTACTGTAGTTGGAGGTGGTAATTTAGCTATAACTTGAATTTTTGCAGGGTCTACTTCCATGCCATTTTCTGAAATTTTATGTCCTAATACAATTCCTCCTGCAACCATAAATTGACATTTCTCCCAATTTAGAACTAAGTTAGTTTTCTCGCATACTTCTAATACTTTTTCAAGATGATTCAAGCATGCGTCAAATGACGTTCCAAATAAAGAGAAATCATACATAAATACTTCTATTCCATTATCAATTAATTTACTAAATATAGACATCATACATCTCTGGAATGTTCCAGGTGCATTACATAATCCAAAAGGCGTTCTTCGAAAGCAAATGTTCCATAAGGACTAGTAAATGTAGTTTTCTCTTGATCCTTAGGAGCAATATGTATCTGATGATAACCGGTATATCCATCTAAAAAACAAAAATATTTATGTCCAGCTAATATGTCCAACATTTGGTCTAGAAATGGTAATGGGAAGTGATCTTTCCTGGTGGCTGCATTTAATTTTCTATAGTCAATACATATACGCCATCCAGTTACTTGTCTTATAGGTATTAAATCATTATTTTCATTAGCTTTAACGGTCACTCCTCCTTTCTTAGGAACACGGTGAATTGGGCTTACCCAAGCACTCGTCAGAAATAGGATATATAATACCATTATCTAACCATTTTAATATTTCTTTCTTGACTACTTCTTTCATTATTGGGTTTAATCTCCTTTGAGGATCTACTATTGGATTATGTTCCTTATCTAAAATAATTCCGTGCATACGGATTGAAGGACTAATTCCTTTAATATCTGCTAAAGTCCGACCAACGGTTTTCTTATATTTTTTTAATGTGTCTAACAGTTTTTGTTCTTGTGATTCATTCAATTTAGCTGATATAATAACTGGTAGGGTTGAATGGTTACCTAAGTAAGCATATTTTAAATGATTAGGTAAAATTTTCAATTCGAGTTCAGGAGATCTAATTATTGACAGAACTATATTCTTTTCAATGTTTTCAGTATTATTCAGCATTTCAAATTTTTCCTGTATATAATCCAGTTTTTCATTATCTGCTTCTTTAATTAATTCAGTATTTCCTTTTTCTAACTTTTCTTCATAATATTCTTTAAAATGTTCATTTTGCAAATGTTCAAGTATTTCCATTCGAAAACATTCATCATCTTTTTCTAAGGCGGGATATTTCATTGATTTTGCTTATGTTAAAAGTTACTTTTTGATCGTTTACTCTCATAGTCAATTCTCCTTTACGAACATCAATCATAGCTTTTCCAGTGGCTAAAAAGGGTCTTCCTAATATTATTGGAATTTCTTTTATCTTCTTCCATATCTAGAACAATAAAATCGACCGGATTTCTCCACTTTTACTAACACATCTTCAATAACTCCCTTAGGATAAGTCACAAAACAATCAGCTAACTGAAGAGTTACTGAAGTAGGTGAAATTTCTCCTAATTCTAATCTTTTAAAAATTGATAGAGGCATTAGATTTATGTTTGCTCCTAAGTCACACAAAGCTTTTCCACAAAATTTTTCTCCAATAGCGCAAGGTATAGTGAAACTACCAGGATCTTTTAATTTTTCATGAAGCTTTTTCTGAATAATTGCACTACACTCTTTGCTAAGTGCAACAGTTTCATTATCTGTAAATTTTCTTTTTTTATTTAAAATATCTTTCATAAATTTTACATAATTAGGCATTTGTTCTAATGCTTCTACAAAAGGACTATTTACTGTTAATTTTTTAAAATTTTCAAGGAATTTAACAAATTGCTTATCTTTTTTATGTTGCTTAAGTCGTTGAGGAAATGGTGGTGGTGGTTTTTCTATAGATATTTTCATAGGGATCAATGGATATTCTAAGTTTTGATCTTGTTGATCCTTTTCTTTCTCAATTTTCACTTCCTCATTTTTACTTTCTGGTTCTTTTTGAATTTTAGTTTCTATCTCTTTTCCACTTCTTAGTTGTATTGCTTTAATTTGTTCTTTTCCTTGGTCTTTAGGATTTATTTCCACATTACTAGGAAAAGTTCAAGGAATTCTATTGTTAAGCGCAGTAGCAATATGTCCGAGTTGAGTTTCAATATTTTTAATTTCTGTTCCTTGATTTTGTAATTGATTTCCTTGAATTTGTAATTGATTTCCTTGATTTTGCAAGTGCTGACTTAATATTAATTCTTCTATAGATAACTTCTTATCTTTAAATTGACTGTTATTAAATCCAGGTGGATAAGATGGTTTATAATTTGTATTTCCTTGATTTTGTGGATTTCCTATAGAGTTGTTCATCCATTGTTGATTAGCTGTATTGTTATTCCAATAAAAATTTGGATGATTCTTCCAACCAGGATTATAATAATTCGCATAAGGATTATTGGGTCTATTATTAATAGCATTTATAGTTTCATAAGGAGATTGAGAATCTATAATTTGTCCAGATGAGTTTTCTTCTAATATAGTAGGAGAGTAATTCGTTCCAAAATGATCTAATTTCTTTGATATAGCGACAATTTGAGAAGCTAACATAGATATTGCATCATTTTCATGAACACTAGCTATCTTTTTAGAATTTATTCTTTCGAGCGAGCCATTGAAAATTTTTAGTAGCCATTTCTTCGAATAACACATAGGCTTCATCAAATGGTTTTGACATTAATGAACCTCCAGCAGACGACATCAATGATTGATCTAAGAGATCCTACTAATCCATTGTAAAAAGTTTGTATAACTAACCAATCTGGTAATGCATGATGTGGGCATTTCCTAAGAAGTTCTTTAAATCTCTCCCAAGCTTCATATATGGATTCTACATCAAACTGACTAAAAGATGTTATATCATTTCTAAGTTTTGCAGTTTTCGATGGAGGAAAATATTTGGATAGAACTTTTTGTGATAATTCTCCCCAAGTTTTAATAGATCCAGGTGCTAATGAATTTAACCACATCTTAGCCTTATCCCTTAAAGAATAAGGAAAAAGCCTAAGTCTAATAGCATCATTAGATACTCCTTCAAATTTAAAAGTAGCACATAGTTCCAAGAAACTAGTAAGATGTAAATTAGGATCTTCATTAGGTGAACCACTAAATTGATTATTCTGTACCATTTGGATAATTGTACGTTTAAGGTCAAATGAATTAGCAGCTACATTAGGGTTTTGAATAGTTAGGTGAATTTCATCTAATGTAGGGTTAGCATAGTCTCTTAATGGTCTTTGTTGGTTTATATTTTCAATTTCTGGATTATTTGCCATTTGTGTTAATTTTATAATTTCTCTCTTTTGTTTTCTAATTCTTTTAATTGTACGCTTTAATTCTGAATCGTAAGGTATTAAATTTTCGTTTCCAAATTTACGCATACAATTTTTAAGTAATATTTAAAATAGTTCGTTACTCTAGTAATTATTTTAATAATTCTATTAATTACCTTAATAATTACTTTACTTCACTTCCCCGGCAACGGCGAAAAAAACTTGATACACTTTTCAATATTTATATTTACAATTGTAATATAAAAGTTAGCAACGGCACCAAAAACTTGATCCGCAATAAATATATATACTGATGATTTTATTATAGATTTTACGATTTATATTGTGATACTACGCAAGTATACGTATCATTATCAAGTAATATAGGGCTCTAATGGAGTCCTAGATATCGATCCCACAAGGAAGTTAGCAAATTTCAAAGACAAATTTAAGGTAAACTTACTTACTAATTTAGTATACGGAAATTAAGAATACTTAAACTAAAACTTAAAGTTGAATATAAGATTTTTAGAAAAAGTATCTTTCTCCTTGTTTTAGATTATGTGAATGAAGAATTAAATAAGTTTTTAATTGTATTTTGCCAAATAGGAGCATTCCTATTCTTTACCCTTTGTTCCAGGTGCAAAGAACATTAAATAATCTTATGTTTGATTACTGAATCTGCGGCTAGGCTGGGAGGATGCCGACTGCCACTTCAGAGCTCCCACGTTCCCCTCGCCTGAGGGCTAACATCTACACTTCAGCTCTCAAACAATAAGACCGAATTGAATATTTTAGTCTGTCACACTAAAATGTCCAATTCTACGCCCAATGGTTAATATTTCCCTATTTATTTGCACCCTCCTTCCAAGGCTTTTGACTTCCCTGAATCTTGGATGTAATATTTACTATAGTTGATAATTCAACATATGTTAACAAATCAATTGGCCAGATTGAAAGTAAATTAAGATTTAAGTTAAAGATTAGCACAATTTCTATTTTCATATTTTAGGCACAATTAATTTAATTCATCATTTCACGTAATCTCAATAACAAGGAGAAAGACTAAGGAAACTACTCAAAATGCATGGGAAAAATAACACAAAGCATGGATTTCATTAAAGTTAACAAATAAATAACAAATGCACTTATCTCAATTCTTCTCCCCAAGCAGATTCTTGAAGTTCCTTTGACTCTTCCTTCCAGTACAGCACACCAAAACGCTAAACACTCACTCAAAGACTCTTAAATTACACTTAACTTTCACACAAATGACAAAAACTGACACACCAATGACACACAACTGACTAGAATTCATCTCTATTTATAGAAGGGGTCAAATCTCCAAAGTGTACTTAAGCACCTCTTCAAAAAGCGTCCAAGTTCATTGTATTTTGGCTCTTTTCAACTGTCTCGCCGTCGGCAACTCGATCTCGCCGTCGACGGGCTTCTAGAAGATGGGCTAACCGCGCAGATCTCACTGTCGGCGGGCTCGATCTCGCCGTTAGCGGGTTCCTTATAATATATTCAAAACTTTCGGGAAAAACTCACTGTAGGCTGCTTAAATCTTACCGTCGGCGGGACAGTTGAACTTTCATCTAATTGAGCCTTTTTACTCCAAATTTGCTTCTTTTGTGTTTTTTGTTTTCAGTACTTATAAATCTTCATTCCTGCAATAAAATAAAGAAAATATCTTTCTTTAAAGTGTAATTTCACATAAAATTGGTATGAAATTCTTAATATATTTTCTAGTGATCAGATGTCGAGTGGGAGGCTGGTCCTTTCTTTTAAAGATGGTGTAAGTCTTGCACTTAACGAAGAGGAATTGAATGTTGGTGTTGTGATCGAGGTTGACTCAGACTTTGCAAAGATGAAGCTAGAATATGTAGAAGCTGCTTGGGCTATTGTAGATCTCGGGGAGCTCCATGAAAGGACAGTGATGAAGCTCGGTGAGAAAGTTCAACACACTGCCAACCAGAAAAGGAAGATTAATGCAGTTGAAGACAACAAGATGAAATCAGTGATAACTGCAGCAGGAGGGAAACTTGTCAGTGCCGTCCCTACCGACATCCAGGGGGAGAGGAGAGCCACTTTGACCCTGACTCAAAGAAGGAACAAGAATCGCTGCATTCACAGAATGCTAAAGAAATTAACAGAAAAACAAAACAAGGTAGGAATTCTGACAGTCGCCGCAGTTGCCCTAAGGAGGCCAGCCCTCGAGAGCGCCATAGCAGACGTTGTTCTAGAGGAGGTCACTACAGAGCCCATACCTGAGACAATGATGATTGCAGGAGAGCATGCCGACGTAGAGCAGTACATCCCACAATACGTCACCAGACCCCGACAGTTCCAGATGATCTCAGAGTACGAGTTGGAAATGATCCAGAGAGTACAGAAACGAGATTTTGAATATTTTCAGAGGATTCAGGCAGGAATTTCAATATCTTGGATGGACTAGAATTGCATTCTCCTACTACGAGCAGAGTGAAATCGTGGACTACGTCTTCGAGCTGAGGATGCAGGGCCATGCAGAACGACTACGGAGCAAGACCTACTCCGAGCCGCAGAAATGGAAACGAGGCAAGGGGAGGATTACAATCTAATTCGGATACTGCTACAACTTTTTCAATGATAAAAGAGGGAATCCGCCAGGGATACTCTGCTATGATAAAGTGGATCCAATGCCAGTTCTAATAAAAAAGATGATAAAGAGGATGGTAGCATTGGGAGTCTTACCCACCGACTGCATACGGAATAGTTGCATCATTAATATTTATGAAGAAGGAGATTGCATTCCACCTCACGTGGACCATCACAATTTTGTGAGACCCTTTTGCATCGTTTCCTTCATCAACCAATGCAATATCATGTTCGGGACAGAACTCCGGATAGTCGACCCCGGAGAATTCGAAGGGCCAGTAGAGATACCTCTACCGGTAGACTCTGTTCTCGTACTGCAAGTAAATGGTGCAGATGTGGCAAAGCACTGCATACCAGGGGTTCCCTATCAGCAGGTCTCCATCACCTTCCGAAGGATGGATGAGTGCAAGACTCCGACCTACTTCCGACCGGATCCATAATTAGAAAATTTGCAGCCTTACGAGCTGCAAGCTACATAGTAGTAGCACACCTCTAAAGCATGCTTACGTGGGATTATCCTCCAGAAAGTGACTTAGAAGGTGATGTTATTACCTATGAAGTTTACTTTTCAGACATGGATGAATCGAACAGACAATTTTATCAGATAACATAAAGACAGCCAGTACAGTCTGTGTCCAGATACATATGGATTTTGTAAAAGTTTGTTTCCAAGAAGATATCATCAGAAATGTTTTGATAAAATCACATGATATGTACTTTCAACATCTCAATGGAAATGACTATGTCATATTTTGGCCTTCAGTTTTGTGCAATTGACTGCAAACGCCACTAAATCTGAGTTTGACTCGATTTAAAGAAAGTTGAACGAAGAATGATTTGAATGAAATACAATAAACCAAAAAAATGGAATTCAGCAAAATCCAATAAAATAATAACAACAAAACAAAAATTTAAATCCAAAATCTAAACAAGACACGGAACCAAAGCTCAAAGCAAATCAACTGAAAATCTCAAATTGTAAACAAAATAAATGAATGAAAATCTAAATCAAATTGAAATTCTAATTGAAACAAAATTTAAATCAAAACAAAGTTCAAAACAAAAACAAGATCAATTTAAGAAAAGAAAACAAAGAAAACCAATTCCGAATCTGAAATCCCCATCCTCAGGCTGTGCTCAAATCTTTTTCGACCCTCTGCGATTTCTTCCCTCTTTTAAAAAGGTTGACTGAGTCTACTGACACAGAACCACAAAATTTTCGATTTAGTTCTGATGGCATGGATTCATATAATTCGCCAAATAATCAATCTTTAATCAAATCTTTCGGGATGTGAAACACTTTCAAGTCTCATTCCAATCTTCTACTACACTAAAATTTCCACAGAATCTTCACAAATCAATCAACTTTTGGGATTGATACCTAAATTCCAGTTCCCATCCTTTTGAGGCTCGTACCCAAATTCCAGTTCTCATTTCGAGATCGGTACTCAAATTCTAATTTTCTTCTTTGAATTTCTGCCAACCTCGCATTCTATCTGAGAAACTTTTCCGCATTATAATCCCTAGAGCTAGGTATAAGACCGACAAGGATTCTATTCTCTGAGCCGCCAACCTCGCATTCTATCCGAAAAACTTTTCCGCATTCTAATACTCCGACTTGGGTATAAGACCGACGAGGCATCATAACCTCGGTGATCGCCAATCCCGTATTCTATCCAAGAAATTTTCCACACTCCTGAAATCTCAAGGTCAGTACCCAAATTC
The DNA here is from genome assembly GCA_022702705.1 of Papilionanthe hookeriana x Papilionanthe teres. Lineage (NCBI taxonomy): Eukaryota > Viridiplantae > Streptophyta > Magnoliopsida > Asparagales > Orchidaceae > Papilionanthe > Papilionanthe hookeriana x Papilionanthe teres. The sequence goes on along the minus strand of CM040430.1, from coordinate 111,726,420 downwards.
TGATTCCCATCCTGAGGATTGACGTGATGTCCTGAACGGTGGTCATTTCCTTAACTAGATCGAGATCGGACGTAATGTGTTGAACGGTAGTCCGAGCTGGTATGGTCTTTCCGTGGTCAGTACCTAAATTATGACTCTCTTTCCAAGACTGGTACCTAAATTCCAGTTCTCTCCCTCCAGGATCAGTACCCAAATTCTGATTCCCATCCTGAGGATTGACATAATGTCTTGAATGGTAGTCATTTCCTCGACTAGATCCAGATCGGACGTAATGACCTAAACGGTAGCCCGAGTTGGAATGGTCTTTTCTCGAGGTCGATACCTAAATTTTGACTCTATTTCCAAGACTGGTTCCTAAATTGCAGTCCTCTCCTTTCTGAGGTCAGTACCTAAATTCTGACTCTCACCTTTAGAGGTCGGTACCTAAATTCCTACTCTCTTTCTGAGATTGATACCTAGATTTCAATTGTCTCCTTTCAAGGTCAGTACCTAAATTCTGACTCTCTCGGGATCAGTACCTAAATTCTGATTCCCCTCTTTCGAGTGGTACCTAAATTCTAGTCCTCTACCCTTCAGGATCAGTACCTAATTTCTAATTCCTACCCTTCTGAAGTCAATACCTAAATTCTGACTCTCCTTTCGGATCAATACCTAAATTCTGATTCCCATCTCTTCTGATATTGAAACCTAAATTCTAATTCTCGCTCTGAGGCCGGTAAATAAATTCCAGTCCTCACCCCCTTCCTAATTTAAACTTTTCTTTGGTCAACTCTAAATTCCCTTTCAATTCCAATATCAAATCAATTCTAATCAAAATTTCAAAACTCAAAGATCAATTCAAAACTCAAATTCAAAATTTCAAAATTCAAAATTCAAAATTAAAAAGATCAAAATCAAAATCAAAATTCAAAACTTTGATCTAAATCAAACTCGAATTCTATCAAATTGAAACTTTACCTCTTAATCCCCAGCGAGAGTTTTTGAATCTTCAGTTTCGAAAATTTACCTGATACTCCCCAGCGGGAACCTTCTCTACTCTTTCTCCGTTCTGTTCCAAGTGTGCGGACTTGGAATGTTTGTGTTGGTCTTTTGATCTCTTCGGTCAACGCCAATACACATGGTGTGCTTGGTCAGCACACCACACCTATTAGGGGTCAATTTGTTAACCTCATTTTTTGTGAGGTCTGTTTCTTCCTCTTAGAACTTAGGATCTAGCCATAGGACTTCTCCTTGACTATCCTAGAGGACTAGACTTAGGACCCACCCTTTAGAATTTTTCAGCCACTTCCTGACACCTCTTGGGACCCCACCTGGATGGTTACAAACTGCTAAATCACCTTGGAATGTTAAAACCACCATATGGAAAACCAATAGTGAGTTCCTATATAAAAGTTTGTACTTAGGGAAACTTGGGTGACTTGAGCCTCTCTTGCACACACACACACCCCTAAGCCACTTAACCTTTAAACTTTAAACCCCATTGCCTTCTACCCTTTAGGAAACTCACATGATTGAACCAAGCCACTAGTCTTTGATTAAGATGCCTAGGGTCAACATGTGAAGGATCATAAAGTGGTTACCTTTTGGCTAGACTTGGTCCCAAAGTAGTTGGACTTGGCTAAGTCCAAGGCTCTAAACCCTAATTACATTCCAAATCACTTTTTCTCAATCCTGACCCCACTAAAATGGTCCCATTCTTCCCCATTTGAAGCCCCCTTCATTTTTCCAAAATTTCAAATTTTGACATTGGGTCCCTAAACTTACCCAAAATTATCTAAATTTCCCCTACAAGTACCAAATCATCCAAAATTCCCCAAAAATTATCCAAAGTTACCAAAACTCCTAAAAATCATTTCAAAACAGTTCCCACCTCTTAAATCCACCAAAATACCCCAATACACTCTAAAAAACCTCCATATACCCTAAATACTTTTTTTGCCCAAAATTCCAAATATTCGAAAAAGTCCCAAAAAAATCCAAAAGATCCCAAATATTCCCAATTTCATTTTCCTTAACTATCATATACCCCAATTTTACCAATTTAGCCCAATTTTATCAAAATCCTCAATTTGGCCCATTTGACCCAAAAGAGCCCAAATTAAACCCAATCTTGACCCAATTGGCTCCAATTTTGCCCAATTTCAATTCTAAATTTCAATTCCACATCCCCAATTCCAATATAAACCAAATCTAAGCCCTATTAGATAGATATTTGAATTCAATTTCACTTTCAAACCAAAATGCCCAATTTTTGCCCCAAATTACCCATGAACCCAATTGTGCACAAATTCAATCCAATTCAACTCCAACTCTCTCAAAAATTGTTCTAAAACCTTCATTACACATTCCTATACCAAATACAACATTCCTTTGGCCAAAACTTTGATTGAATCTTAATGCAAAATCATTTGGAACCAAAAGCCCCAAAATTTTCCCTAAAATTGCCACGTGGCCTAAACCCTCCAAATTGAATCCCCCAAACCCAAAATTTCCATCCAATTTCTATCCTAAACCTTTCATAAGAACAACATACTTCCATTTGAATTATTAATTGAGCCCTAGCCAAGCTCTAACCTAACCTAAACCCATGCTTAACCCATGGTGACCAATCTCCACCAAATCTCCAAAACCTATCAAATTCACCTACCAAATCAATTCAATTTCATTTCAAACCTTTTCCAAAACTTTGTGACAATTATTTAAACTTTTTTGATCAATCAATTTGATCTAAATCAAATCCAAACCCAACCTAGCTCAATTCAAACCCAAACCAACACATATGGCAATATGATCTAAATCAAACCCAACCAAACCAAATTTGATCAAACCAACCTCATGGCAGCCAACCCTAGACCTCCTAGGGTGGGTTTCACCTAACCCAACCCAATGTTCCATCACTTTGGACCAATGGTCCATCACTTTGGACCAATGGATCTAGCCATTAGGCTAAAGCCATGTCCCATCCTCTAACTCACCTTAAGCAACCTCCTCTGCCAAATTAATTGAACTGAACCTCTCCTCCACTCATCTTCAGCCTGCCAAGCCCCTTTGCTACTGCTGGTGATTCTTTAATGGCTAAGACATTTGAAGAAGCTTATGCTTTAATTGAAGAAATGGCTAACAATAATTTTTAATGGCCTTCTGAAAGGGTTAATCCTAAAAGAATGGCAAGTATTCAAGATAATGAAGCCTTCTCTATTTTAGCTTCACAAGTGGCTGCAATATCTAAGAAATTAGATAATTTTGCTATTAATATATCGCATGCAAGTAATGATAATTCTACAAATACTGTTGATTCTCAAACAATGGAAACTTTGCAAGCTATTGCTAGTAAAACAAATAACCCTTATTCTAATTATTATAATCCTAGTTGGAAAAATCATCCTAATTTTAATTGGAATAATGGACATCAACAATGAAGTAATAATCAAGTTAATCCAAATGGGAACAATCAAGGAAATTTAAACTTTAGACCAACTTACCCTCCTGGTTTTAATAATCAGCAGAAAAATTTATCTATAGAAGAATTGATCTTGCAACTAGGTAATTAGCTACAAAGTCAAAACACTGCTATTCATAATATTGAGAATCAGATGGGTCAAATTGCTAATTTTATTAATTAATACCCTTAAGGAACACTACCTAGTAATGTCGAAATTAATCCTAAAGAAACTAGGAAAGGACATGAACAAGCAAAAGCTATACAACTTAGAAGTGGAAATGAATTAAACGAGAAAATTCGAAATGAAATTGAAAAAGAGAGAGAGGTAGAAGAAATTAAAAAATCTAAATATACTCTTTCTCCAAGTAAAGATCAGATTGTAATTTCTATTGAAGTGGAAGTTGAAAGACCACCACCACCTTTTCCTCAAAGATTAAAACAGTAGAAGCTTGACCATCAATTTTCTAAGTTCTCTGAGATTTTTAAGAAACTTACCATCAACATTCCTTTTGTTGAAGCGTTGGAACAAATGCCAAGCTATGAAAAATTTATGAATGATATTTTATACAAGAAAAGAAAATTTGAAGCTTATGAAACTGTTGCATTAAGTGAATAATGTAGTACAATAATTCAGAAGAAACTACCTCAGAAACTTAAAGATCCTAGAAGTTTCACTATACCATGTGCTATTGGAGAAAAATTTTGTGGAAAAGCCTTATGTGATTTAGGAGCAAGTATTAATCTCATGCCATTTTCAATCTTTCGAAGGTTAGATTTAGGAGAAATTTCTCTCACCACTGTAACCCTTTAGTTAGCTGATCGATCTATCACTTATTCGAAAGGAGTTATAGAGGATGTTCTTGTTAAGGTAGATAAATTTATCTTTCCTGTGGATTTCATCATGCTAGATATGGAAGAAGATAAAGAAATACCTATTATTTTAGGGAGACCTTTTCTAGCTACCGGACGTGCTATGATTGACGTGCAAAAAGGAGAATTAACAATGAGAGTTAATGATCAAGAGATAACATTTAATGTTCTGAAATCAATGAGGTATCTTGATAAAGAAAAATGCTATCGAATGGATATTTTTTATTATATAATTGAAAAACATTATCAAGAAAAATGTAAGGTCATTTCTAAAGATAAAAATGATGAATCTGTGATATATAATGAGTCATTAACTGAAGAAATTGAAAAAGTAAATGAAGAAAAATTATCTGAAGAAACTCATTATATTCATGAAAACTGGAAAATTTTAGACACAACTAAAAATGATATACTTTTACCCTCAATTGAAAAAGCCCCTGAACTGGAATTAAAAATGTTACCTGCACATTTAAAGTATGCATTTCTTGGAAATTAATTAACTTTAACAGTAATTATATCTTCAAAATTGAGTAAAGATCAAGAAGAAAAATTAATAAGAGTTCTGAAGAATTATAAGATTGCTTTTGGTTGGACTCTTGCAGATATAAAAGGAATAAGCCCTTCAATCTGTATGCATAGGATTTTAATGGAAGAAAATTGTAAACCCACTGTTTAACCTCAAAGAAGATTGAATCCAATTATGAAAGAGGTTGTAAAGAAAGAGATTTTGAAATGGTTAGATGCTGGAATTATTTATCCTAATTCGGATAGCCAATGGGTGAGTCCTATTCATTGTGTTCTGAAGAAAGGAGTTGTAACTGTCATTTTTAATGAAAAAAATGATTTAATCCAAACAAGAAAAGTTACTTGATGTCGAATTTTCATTGATTATTAAAAATTAAACAACGCCACTAGAAAGGATCATTTTCCTTTACCTTTCTTGGATCAGATGTTGGATAAATTAGCTGGATACTCATATTTCTGTTTTCTGGATGGATATTTTGCTTATCATCAATTACATGTTGCTCCTAAGGACCAAGAGAAAACAACATTTACAAGTCCTTATGAAACATTTGCCTTTAGAAGAATGCCTTTCGGTTTATGCAATGCACCTGTAACTTTTCAAAGATGTATGATGTCAATATTGTGTGATTTAATTGATAAAGGAATTGAAGTATTTATTAACAATTTTTTAGTATTTGGAACTTGTTTTGAATCTAGATTGGAAAATATAACAAAATTTTTGAAGAGATGTGAAGAAACAAATTTAGTTCTAAACTGGGAAAAATGTCAATTTATGGTCACAGAAGAAATTGTACTTGGACATAAATTTTCACAAATAGGGATGGAAGTTGATCAGGCAAAAGTGAAAATTATTGCTGAAATTCAACCACCTACTATCGTTATAGATGTGAGAAGTTTTCTAGGTCATGCTGGATTTTATAGGAGATATATAAAGGATTTTTCTAAAATTGCTAATTGTCTTTGCCATTTATTGGAAAAAGAAGCTAAATTTGAATTCAATGAAGATTGTTTGAATGCATTTAATATTTTAAAAGAAAAATTAATCACTACACCTGTTATTGTTACACCTTATTGGAGTAAACCTTTTGAATTAATGTGTGATGCAAGTGATTAAGCAATTGGAGCTGTATTGGGACAGAAATATGATAAAATTTTCAAAGTAATATATTATGCTAGCAAAACTCTTAATGAAACTCAAATAAATTACACTAATACTGAAGAAGAGCTTTTAGCAATAGTATATGCCTTTGATAAATTTAGACCATACTTCTTGGAAAGAAATGTATCATACATATTGATCATTCTGCTATTAAGTATTTAATGTCTAAAAAAGATGCTAAACCTAAATTGATCAGATGGGTTTTACTTTTACAAGAATTTGATTTTGAGATTGTGAACAGAAAAGGAACTGACATCCAAATTGCTGATCAATTATCAAGAATAAAAAATAATAGTGAGAAGATTTATGAAGAAAATATAAATGAGAAATTCCCTGATGAGCAATTATATGTCATTTAAGGATTACAGATGCCTTGGTATGCAGATATAGTTAACTATTTGGTTAGCAATATTTTACCATATGGGTTGAATAGCAAATATATTAAGAAATTCAAGAATGATTATAAATCATATATTTGGGAAGATCCTCATTTATTTAAAATAGGAAGAGATTTTGTAATTCAAAGATGTGTACCTTATGAAGAAACTTTTGCAATTATTCAAAAATGTCATGATTCTGAATTTGGAGGACACTTTGGAGTGGATAAAACTGCATTTAAAATTCTAAATTCTGGATTTTATTGGCCTACATTATTCAAGGATGTTGGACATTATGTGAAAACTTGTGATCGATGTCAAAGAATTGGAAATATATCCAGAAAAGATGAAATGCCTCTAAACTTTATATTAGAAGTTGAAATTTTTAATGTATGGGGTTTAGACTTTATGAGACCTTTCGTACCATCATCTGGAAAGATTCATATTTTATTAGCAGTTGATTATGTTTCAAAGTGGATTGAAGCTGTAGCATCACCTAAATGTGATTCCAAAAGTGTTTCAAAATTTTTAAAGAAGATGATTTTTACAAGATTTGGAATGCCCAAGGTAATTATCACAAATGGGGGAAGTCATTTCAGAAATATAAGAATTCAATCATTACTGGAAAAATTCGGAATTAAACATAGAATTGGAGCTGCTTATCACCCTCAAACAAGTGGAATGGCTGAAGTATCAAACAGAGAAATTAAAAGAATATTAGAGAAGACTGTTAATCCTAAAAGAACTGACTAAGTTGATAGACTTGATTCTGCATTATGGGCTTATAGAACAGCTTATAAAACACCTATTGGAATGTCACCTTATCGGTTAGTTTATGGTAAACAATGTCACTTACTTGTTGAACTGGAACATAAAGCTTACCGGGCGATAAAGGAGTTCAATTACGATTTGAATGCTGCAAGAGAAAAACGATTATTACAACTGAATGAAATGGAAGAGATAAGAAATGAGTCCTACAAGAATGCAAAGATTTATAAGGAAAGAATGAAGAAATGTCATGACAAAAAGATTTCAATGAAAATGTTTGAGCCTGGACAAGAAGTTTTATTATTTAATGCTCGTTTAAAACTTTTTTCCTGAAAAATTACTATCTAAATGGACGAGACCATTTATAATTGAGAAAGTGTACCCTTATGGAGCTGTGGATATTAAAGATCCCAAAACTGAGAAAATATTTAAATTTAACGGATTAAGACTAAAGCCTTATATGGGAGAAATGAAACTAAATTATAAAGAGGCTTACAAACTGAGTCTGCCCAATTAATTTAATTAATTAGGTCGGGCTGACGATGTTAAACCAAGCGCTTTGTGGGAGACAACCCATTTATTATCAATATGATTGTTTGTGATTTGAATTTATCTTAATCGTGTTTGTATGTGGATCACACCCTTTTTATTAGACCTATTTTTAAGATCGAAACTTTATAAATTTGATGATAGGCGAATCGGAGTCGATCGAAGTTCCGGCGCCTAGGCTCCAAAAGTTGGTGCCTAAGCGCCAGAAAAACCTGCACGTATCGATGATCCGGCGCCTAGGCGCCAGATTCCGGCACCTAAGAGCCACGGTTACAGGTCGTGTAAAAACCGAAATTCTTCAGTTTTTCACACTAAATCTCCCTATATATTGACCTATCTTTATCATCAATCACATAGAAACCTTAATTTCGACCAGAGCAATCTATTTTGTAGAAGTTAAGAAGAGTTTGGAAGCAATGGATAGTGGTAATCATGGAAATGAGGTAAGAGACAAATTTCCAAAAGATCCTCAACCTTATTTTAATGGTTTTATTGATGTTAGTATGAAGAGATTGTTTAGTCTTTTGGAAAAGATTGAAGTGGAACTTCAAAGCATTGGGAATCATTTGCATGAAATGTATCATCAAATTGAACACATGGAATTGGAAACGAAACTTCATTTTGATCTTATGGCAGCCTATCAAGACGCTCAAGTAGCAATGTACACAAAGAACAAGTGGATCGATGAAAAGACGGCTTTGGAATTTCCAAGGGCGTTGGTTTTCTATCTCAGCGGTCCTCGCGAACTTCATTGTGAAAGAGATGGAAATTGAAGATCGGTGGTGAATAGATCTCTTATGTGTTGTAGGTGTGATTGAGTCAAGTCTAGTGTGTCAATTATATAATTTGTGTGTGTTTGCTTAATTTTTCAATGTGTGTTGTTGGATTTGGAATTTGCTTTGAATTTATGTTGTTTGTGTTGTTTATAGAATGATGAACCTTATTAGTCTTGTTATGGAATTCATTAAGTTTGGAATGAAAATTATGAATTGGAATTGAAGAGTTTAGTTAAATTTTGTGTTTGAAATTTGGATCTTAGTTATCATTTTAAATTGATTGTGGAAATATTTTGAGGATATAATTGGATTAATACTCTTATAAGAGTAATTAGGAGTCGAATTTGACAAGTTATTGTGGAAAATATAAAATTTAAATCGAATTTTTGGAAAGGCGAGTCTGGCGCCTAGGCGCCAGAATTCGGCGCCTAGGCACCGGTTCGGCCTGAACCCAAAACTTCATCTTCTTAAACACCCCCACGCCATTTTTGATGCCTAAGCTTCCCTTTCCTCTAGTTTTCATGAAAAGAGACCCTAGAGATCCCATTTAAGGCCGGATTTTCAAGTTTTTGAGCTTGAAATCACTCGATTTCTTCATCCTAAGACCAGGTCTACATTCTAAACCAATCATTTTTTATTTTCACCATAGATTTTACTCACATTGAGGAAAACCGAAATTTTAAGAAAAATTTTGATTTTTTAAGTTAAATCCATGAATTTTTAAGCTCTTTCCAGTTTGAAAAGCTTAAATTAGTATATTTTCTTTGATCCTACAAATTTATTTTGCATTTTTATTTCACGTTTAGATAACACCCAAATCTAAGCGTGGAAAGGAACGAGAAAATTTTGATCGTAGCATGTTTGTCACTGCCGCTGCACATTTCCGATACAATGATTTTGCTATGACTCGGAAGTTTATCTCGGAACGAAGTTTTTACAATCCTGGAGGAAGAATTAAGGAAACGATCGTTGCACTCAACTGACAACGATTCTGCTATTTTACTGTTATTGTTGTTATCCCTATCGTTAGGGAGTTTTATGCCAATTTCGTGGATGCTGAAGAGTATAAGATTTTCGTTAGAGGATTTAGAGTAGGATTCACTCTCGAGTGTATCAACATTTTCTACGGCCTGCCGCCGAACATCGAGTGTTATTACTCCATCTTATCTCCATCTGAGGGAGATTTAGATATGATTATTGCTTACCTGACTGATGGTACTGGAGCTTGGAAGATCCAGAATGGAAAAAGGGTAAATTTTTCATCTTCTAAGCTTAATGGTGTTTCAAAGGCATGGCACTATTTTATTTCTGCTCGTCTCATTCCATCCAATCATTTGGGCGAGGTTACCAAGGATAGAGCTATCCTCAACTATTGCATTCAGGAGAGGAAGTCGATTGATGTAGGAAGTATCATTTATGATTCTGTAGAGGCTATTACTCGTTCTAGCACTTCTATTGGACTTAGATTTCCATCTTTGATATATTCTCTATGTGAAAGTGCTGGAGTATTTGCTGAGCTTTCTGAGGAAAAGCTCAAGTCTACAAAGCCCATAAGAAGAGAAAGCATCAATATCTATGATCGACTTTGAGGTAAGAGTTCTACTACACCTTCTAGTTCATTACCTGCTTCTGGTAGATCTTCTACTTCTACACCTTCTACTTCTACTTCTGAGCCACCATCTAGTTTCTGAGAGTCCATGCATGATCAGTTTATGGAGCAGCAGAATGAGTTATTTCAAGCCAATTATAGAGTAGATATGATCGATAAAAAGATCGATCATCTCTCTGAGTATACCCAAAGGAAGAGTGATTATGATGCTGAGTATTCTGAGTCTTTAGTTAGATTCCTGAAGGGTGAGCATGATGCTCAGTTTCTTCCCTGTCCTAGATTTTCACCGTATGTTGATCTGAAGGATATAGAATTTTCTTTTAGAGATGACGATGACGAGGCTACAGATAGTGATTAGTTGCTAGATTTACCTCTTGAGATGTGTGATTCTGTTTTTAGTTTATTTCTTATCTGTTAGCACTAATTAGTGTGATTGTATTGTATTTTGCTAGTGTAGATTCGTTTAAGTAACTTTGTGTGAACTTTTGATATTGAGATTGTTTTAGAGTATCAGTTGTGTTATGTGTTTAAGACTGAAATATGGATGAATTTTTATTTTCTATGATAAATGTTTATTTTTGTTTCAGCCTACTGTTTAGTATTCATGAATAGTTAGTAATTTTGCATGTTTTAAAAAAAAAATTAAAATTAACTCCTGCTTCGCAAACTTTTTTATATGCTTAATTATTTCTATTATATTCATATTAAAGCATGTGTAGGATTAGAAATGAGTTTTTCCTTACTGCATTATCATTGTACCTAGATAAATTTCTGTTTATTTCTTTCTCTCATGCTTTAGAAAATTCTATGATTCATTTATATACTAAAGCTGAAGTTTAAGGGAAGGAAAAACATTTTTCAAATATAAATATTATTTGTACTTAATGAACTAGTATTTTCTTTTAAAAAAAAAATTTAACATAACATAAGGAATGAAAAATCTATTTAAGATTACTTGAATTTTTGGAATTTATAAAAAATTTAGTAAACCTAACTAAAATTTCAATAATTTTGAATGATTTTAAGAATATAATTATTTAACTTAAAGAATAATAAGATTAAGAGTTTTTCTATTTATAGTAAAGAGAATTATATTTTAGAAATACTAAGGAATCAAGATTATTACCTAAAAAAGAAAAGATTGAAATAATTTTTAAAAAATACTTATTAATAATGTCATATTTATTATGTAAAAAAAATTTATAAGTTTTTAAATATAAGTTAAGGATAGTGAAGTTCAAAATTATTAACAGGCTATCCAAAAATAGTAATCCTCACAAATAAAAAAAAATAAAAAAAAAGGAGTATTAAAAAATATCCTTAAAAAAAGAAAAGAAAAAAGCAGAAAAAAAAAATAAATGTGAGGAGAAACTTGAGGAAATGCCTAATCAAAAATTGGCTTCACTTGAATTATCTTATAGGAAGAAAACCAATTACATTTTTAACTTAATTTTTATGTACAATTATTTTTACTAGAAAAAAGTTTCATGAAGATCTTTTTCTTCTAAATATTCTATGTGACCGTAATATAATAAATTACAATTATTCTTGAAATAAATGAAAATTTGGAAGTCTTATGATTTAGTAGTTAAATATTCTTTAAATTCTTAAAATTAACCTTAAAATTAACCTTAATTAGTGAAATTTAGTTGATGATTTGCTAAAGCTTTTATAAAACCAAAAATTAAAAGAAATCTTAAATATTTAAAACTTAATTCCAAATGTTATATATTTTATGTAATTAAAAGTATTACTTGAGGACAAGTAACGTTTTTGGGGGAATTGGATCCACTTTAAAAATACCAATTTTTTATGCCTTATTTATGATTCAATTCTTAAGGATATTATGCTTTAATGAAAGGTTTTTTTATGTTTTTGGATGTAGGTGATAAAAAAAGAGTTCAAGAAGGAAAAAGAAGCAAAAATGAGCAAAAATTGAGCTAAAAGAGCAAATTTGTCAAAATTGTAGGCCTGGTTCCTAGGCGCCAGAATCCGGCACCTAAGCGCCAGTTCAATACAGACGCAGACAAGACTTTTGACGACTTTGTGCAGTTATTTTGACGGTGTTAAGCGGTTATTAGAGCTTCTAGAAAACTGGAAGTTACTCCTGATATATAGGACATGTGATGCAATGCATCTGGACGCAGGGAAATGGTTTTAATCGTGAAGAGGTGCGACCCAAAGTGAAGAGGTGTGAAAGACCTGGTCACGGAGTCTGGCGCCTAGGTGCGACAGTTTCCTCCAAGAAGATACTTTGTATTTGGATGAATTTTGAAGAGGTGCCTTAAGCAACCCCTGGTCAAATTTAGAGCTCTATAAATAGGAGCCCATTCTACAGATAAAATCGCCCCTTTCACCCCTTCTAGCATCATTTAGTCCCCAAGCACTATATAGCTATCCAATCATTTTTGGGGGACACCTTCTTTATTATTTAGTGAGTTTATTTTTAGTCTATTTTGAGTGTTAAGTGTGAAATTATTAGAGTTGTTGTTGTTGAAGTCTTTCATCATTGCATTACAGTCAGTAGGAGTCTGTGGATCACTTGAAGGAACATTCCAGATAAGTATTTGTAACATGGTTCAAAGTTTTATAAATATGTTTTGTTGTGTGAATTCAATGTGTTCTGAGTAGTTAGTATTCTTTCTTTCACCTTTCAACTATGAAAAGATAATAAGATAATTAAACTTTGTTGGAGAATTTAACTTAAAATATTTATAAAAATTGTGATGATATTAATACCTGATCTTAGTTAACTTTTAAACTGTCCATTTAAATTGTTATAACCTGTTGAATAATTTTGAGACTTATCCAGAGATGAGTTCTTAACTAGTAGATATCACATGAATCCTTGGGTAGTCGAAGGCTTTATATGGGTTATTCAAGTGAAGTGCAAATAAATAGGAAAATATGATTTATTGGGTGTAGAATTAATTAGTTTTTAGAGTGATAGACTAAATTCTAATAATTTGATTTATAGAAAGGGTACGGGTCACTGGTAGGGTCGACCATAGCCACCCTTGGACATTTAGTAGTGTGAGCCTAGATTAACCCATTCTACTAATAAAACATCCTGAACCGATCTATAGATTAGTTAATGATCTTTATGACTGGACCAAAGGGTAAAGAATAGGAATGCTTCTATTTGGCAAAATATCATAATCTAAATTCTCCACAAACGATAATTATTCTAAAAATCTTGGATTAGTCGAAAAGGAGAAAGTTGTTTTATTTATACCTGCATTAATATTTATTTGAGTATTGCTTACTTACATTTAGTATAAATTTCTTTAAATTTAAAATTTAAACTTTATAAGGAAATAAAAATAAAAATTACTTTTAATTTGAAAAGTTCTAAAATATTATTTAGTATTCTAAAATCTTCCATGTGGGATCGATAACTAGGACTCCACTAGAGCCCTGTATTACTTGATACGATACGTATACTTGCGTTTGAAATTGTGACTTTACAAATTAAAAAAAGCTAAATATAAATTCATAAATTCTTTCATAAGTAAAATCATATCAAGTTTTCGGTGCTGATGTTAATGATTAAATTTTCTAGCAGTGGAGTCAAAATCTTGCATTTGAAAGTATAAAGCCCCGTTAGGCTGAGTCACGCATCATTATCTAAATAAAGCATATTTCAAAGAAAATTATGAAGAAAAAGAAGATGTAGAAAAAGATAATTTTGAAGAAATTGAAAGTGAAGACAGATTATATTCAAGAAAAATATGAAACGCTCAATTCAACTGCACCAGAAAATGAAATATTAATTTCATCTGTTGTAAAACCCCCTGAACTTGAATTAAAGAATCTTCCAATTCATATGAAGTGTGTATTTTTAGGATAGTTTTTAACATTACCAGTAATTGTATCCTCAGACTTGAATGAAATTCAAGAACAAAAATTAATGGATACATTAAAAAAACACAAAAGAGCTTTTGGTTGGTCTTTAGCTAATAATAAAGGAATTAGTCCTTCGATTTGTATGCATAGAATTTTATTAAATGAAGAACGTAAATCAATAATTGACCTTTAAAGAAGACTGAACCCTATAATGAAAGAAGTAGTTAAAAAAGAGATTTTAAAATGGTTAGATGCTAGAATTATATATCATATTTCGGATAGTACTTGGGTAAGTCCAATTCATTGTGTTCCCAAGAAAGGAGGAATAACTATTGAAGGAAATGAAAATAATGAATTAATACCTATCAGATAAGTTTTTGGATGGCATATTTGTATTGACTATCGAATATTAAATGCAGCCACCAGGAAAGATCATTTTCCTCTTCCTTTCTTAGACTAAATGTTGGATAGACTTGCCGGACACAAGTACTACTGTTTTTTGGATGGACATAATGGTTACCATTAGATACCTATTGCTCCTGAGGATCAAGAGAAAACAACTTTTACTAGTCCTTATGGAACTTTTGCTTTCAAAAGAATGCCTTTTGGACTATGTAATGCACCTGCAACATTCCAAAGATGTATGATGTCTCTTTTTAGTAAATTAATAGATAATGGAATAGAAGTATTTATGGATGATTTCTCTGTGTTCGGAACATCATTTAACGCATGCTTAAATCATCTTGAAAAAGTTTTGGAGCTATGCGAAAAATTAACTTAGTTCTAAATTGGGAGAAATATCAATTTATGGTTGCAGGAGGAATTGTATTAGGACATAAAATTTTAGAAAATGGTATGGAAGTAGACCCTAGAAAAATTCAAGTAATAGCTAAATTACCACCTCCTACTTCAGTGAGAGTGGTAAGAAGTTTTCTTGGACATGCTGGTTTCTACAGGTGCTATATTACAGATTTTTCAAAAATTACCAAACCTCTATGCCAACTTTTGGAAAATGATAAGAAATTTGAATTTACTGAAGAATGCTTGAATTCCTTTGAATTATTGAAGGAAAAACTAATCACAACACCTGTAATAGTTTCACCTGACTGGGAGAAACCGTTCGAACTAATGTGTGATGTTAGTGATTATGCTATTGGAGCTGTTCTTGGTCAAAGATATGACAAAAATTTTAAGATTATATACTACACTAGTAGAACTCTTAATGATGCTCAAATTAACTATACAGTTACTGAAAAAGAGTTGTTGGCTATTGTATATGCTTTTGATAAATTTAGATCATATTTAATTGGAACTAAATGTATTAAGCATACTGATCATTCAACTATTAAATATCTAATGCAAAAGAAGGATACTAAACCAAGATTAATTAGATGGGTACTTTTAATGTAAGAATTCGATTTTGTGGTGATTGATAGAAAAGGAACTGAAAATCAAATTGGTGATCATTTGTCTAGACTGGAATATCATGAGATATCTGACACCGACAATGAAATAATATACAGTTTCCCCGATGAACAACTTTATAATATTAATGAGTGGAAAATACCTTGGTATGCTTATATAGTAAATTATTTAGTAAGCGATATTTTACCACCTATGCTAACATTGTAACAACAGAAAAATTATATTCATGATTCAAAATCATATTTTGGGATGAAACATATTTATATAAACAATGTAATGACCTTATTATTAGGAGATGTGTGCCTTATGAAGAGACTGAACAGATTATTCAAAAATGTTATGATTCTAATTTTGGAGGACATTTTGGGATTGACAAAAGTGCATATAAAATTTTACAAGCTAGATTTTATTGGTCTACTCTTTTTAGAGATGTGTACAGATATATCAAAACATGTGATAGATGCCAACGAGTAGGTAATATATCTAGAAGAAACAAAATGCCTCTGAATTTCATATTAGAAGTTGAGATGTTTTATGTTTGGGGATTAGATTTCATGGGACCTTTTATTCCTTCTTTTGGGAACTTATATATTTTGATGGTGGTTGATTATGTATCAAAGTGGATTGAAGCACAAGCTTTACCTCATTGTGATGCTAAAAGTGTTTCAAGATTCTTAAAGAAAAATATTTTTACAAGATACGGTATGCCGAGAGTGATTATCACTGACGGAGGATCACATTTTAGGAATAAATACATTAAAAGATTGGCAGAAAAGTTTAATATTGTTAATAATTTCTCTACTGCCTATCATCCTCAAACTAGTGGTTTAGCTGAAGTTTCTAATCGTGAGATCAAACAAATTTCAGAAAAGACTGTAAATCCTAATAGAGTAGATTGGACTGCTAGACTAGATACTGCATTATGGGCATACAGGACTGCTTATAAAACTCCTATCGGTACAACTCCTTACAGACTTATATATGGAAAAACTTGTCACTTACCAGTAGAATTGGAGCATAAAGCATATTGGGCAATTAAAGAATTCAATTATAATTTAAAAAATGCTAGTGAGAAGAGAATGCTGCAATTGAATGAATTAGAAGAATTAAGAAATCAATCTTACAATAACAACAGAATTTATAAGGAAAAACTAAAGTTAAGACATGATCGAAAGATTAACCGAAAGAACTTTGAACCAAGGCAAGAAGTTTTACTTTACAATAAAAGGCTGAAATTATTTCCTGGGAAATTGAAGTCTCGTTGGTTAGGAACCTTTATTGTGACTCAAGTTTATACTTATGGAGCAATTGAAATTAAAGATTCTAAGACTGGGAATAGATTTAAAGTAAATGAACATAGATTAAAACCATATTTTGAAGGTAAAATACAAAATTTTAAAGAGGTTTTAATGCTCAGTCAACCTAAATAATACTTAAATAGGTCGGGCTGACGACGTTAAACCAAGCGCTTTATGGGAGGTAACCCATAGTTATCTTTAATAGTTGTGTGTTTGTTTGAAATTATTATTAATATGTAGTAATATTAAGTCCTACTACTCATAATTACCCTTTGATTATCATAGAATTTGAATCCATTGAGAAAATTTGGAACGTATTAGACCACGGTGTTTTTAAGCAAAATTTTGCTTAGGGCGCCGACGGCTCGCTCGATGCCACCGACGGCGCCTCGATGCTGCCGACAGTGGGTTTTTCCCGAGAGCTCTGGTATTTAATTGCATAAGGCTCGCCGACAGCGGGATCGGCGAGTGGGCAGCTTTTCGTGTTCAAATTGATGGTTTTTGGTGGTTTTTAGCGAATTCGACCTTCATAAACTCCTATAGACGGTTCCTAATCACTCCAAACTCCCAAAAACGAATGGATACTCTCTCAAAACTTTCTCAAATGGCTTCCAATTTGATTGGTAACCCATGATTTGGAGTGTACAACCGGAGAAAGTTCGTCAGTGTAGAAGCGCAGCGACTTTTCAACAAAGTAATCTCGAAGAGAAGATTGATTAAAGAAAGAGGATTTGTCAATAAAGAACAAAGCAATCATTCATCACCAATTGAAGAAATGATTGTGCGGAGAAGATGGGAAGTGTTTTGCTACTCTACCGCCGTAGTAGTCATTCCTATGGTTAAAGAATTCTACGCCAATTTACATTGAGTCAACCAAGGAAGCGTTTATGTGCGAGGAAGGTGGATTAAATTCAATTCTGGAAGAATTAATGAGTTGTATATGTTTGAGAATGTTCCAGTCTATTATTATTCAAATTTCATGCCTACAAGAGAAAAGATGAATGAAATATACCAATATTTGACGGACAAAACCGATGACTGAGAAATTAGAGAGAACGGGTATGTTAGTTTCTCTGCAACACTTTTAAATCATGTTTCGAAACATTGGCACTTTTTCATCTCTGTGAAGTTATTGCCGACGATGAAAATTGGCAAAGTCACGAAAGAAAGTGCAATTCTGAACTACTGCATTCAAATGGGATGGCCCATTGATATTGGATCGATTATTGTGAAATCTGTTTATGGCCTGATCGTTCAAGGATTATCCCAAGGGCTTGGACATCCTTCCACAATTTTCTCGATTTAGAGTTTTTTTTTTAAGTGTCGTACGAAGTTTGGGAGAAGATACTACTACCCTGGAAACCATTAGACCCAACTCAGATGTTCCCAGCCAATGATGGAGAGAGTGGTGTAGGCTTGATTATGGATCAAGCATCACAGAATTCTGTTCCAGTTCAACCATTAGTAGCTGACAAGACACCGATGCTCTTGCTTAAAATCAAGAGTCTGGAGAATCAGGTACAAAACTTAACGAGTACAGTTAGCAACATGTCTGATTTCTTCGATCACATTGATTGGAGAATGAAAGAAAATTTTGATCATATTGGCCAATTCGAAGCGAGTTTGGTGCGATTGATGAAAAGGATGGGATTGATCGATTAAGATTCAACTGAAGAATTCCCATTCTGACCTTTTTACAACCTGTTCGTCCATGTTCAAGCAATGGGAGATATCAGAGGAGAGACTAGCGCTAGTTCTGAAGAGTAGTAGACTTAATTTTGTTGTGTTTGATTTGAACAATGTTTGTATGTTTGTGTGTTTGATTTCTCTTTAATCTCCGTATAGATGAGATTAAGTTTGAAATGTTTGTTTTCAGCATTTTGAGTGTTGTGGTTTGGATTGCGACAATGATTATATAGATTTAGGTTGAAAGAATACCTGCGTATGTGTGTTATGTATTATGTGTTGCAAACACATGGATTTAATATATAAATGTGAAGTTTTGTTGTGTGAACGTTTATTTGTGTTACTACAACACTTAATCACTTAAAATATATGATAAAAAGGATCAAATGAATGATGACGAGGCTTAAAAATTGATCGAAATTGCAAAAATTAAAAAATGATCAATTTTTTAAGATCTCGCTGATGGCGCGCTTGAAGCCGCCGATGGCGTGATTTTCCCGAGAAGAATAGGAATTAATTCAATAAAGCCCGCTAACGGTGCGAACAAGCCCACCGATGGCGCGATCGCGAAAACTACCTTTTTACCGCTATTTTGACCGGTCAAATGTCACTATTCATCATCTTCTTCCCCTTTTTACCCAAAAAATCGACATAGGGCTTAAGAGATCTCGGATTTGGAGCGATTTCAACAAAATCTAACATCGGATTTCATCTTCCCTTGGTAAGAGCTTCACTCCTATGTAAAATTTTTTTATTTTCACCATGAATTTCTTCTACATTAAGAAATTTTGGAAAAATTGAAAATGTGGAGAAAAGACTTGGAAGGAGTTCATGGAAATTGATTTAGATTGTTTTAAACCCGTTTAGAAGTAATTGTATAGTTATTTTGGAGATTAGTTGGGAATTTTTATGATTTGATAGATCTAATTATGGCTCCGAGACAAAAGAGAAGACTTGAATTTGACGAAACTCAATTTGTTAATGCGAAGGCACAGGCGAGGTATGATTCAGTCTACAAAAGTAAAAGGTGTATGTATACAAGATAGAGTTTTTGAGAATCCTGGAGGAGAGGTATAAAGAGTAATCAAAGAAAGAGGATGGAAGAACTTTTGCTACTCAGCCAACAAGGCTGCTATTGAAGTTGTTAGAGAGTTCTACTCCATTCTTATTCAACTTGAGGACGTGCCTGTCTAAGTAAGGGAATTTTCTGTCGAATTTAGTGCTAATCGCATTAACACTTTTTACGAGCTTCACGACTATTTTTCTAGCGAGTTTGAAACATTTGGAACAATGGAAGGTCCGTTGAACGATGTTATCGACTTTCTCACTAATGGGAAAGTTTTTTGGAAAATTTAAAATCGTGAATGGATTAACTTTCCATTGTCCATGATGAATGCCACTGCTAAGGCATGGCATTATTTCATCTGTTCGACTCTACTACCGACATACCGTCATAGTGAAGTCTCTAGAGAGAGAGCTGTTCTGAATTTTTGTATACAGAATAACTGAAGCATTAATGTGGGAAGAATAATCTATAAGAATATTATGTATACTACGAGGAGTGAGACAAGTGGCTATTTAGGGCATCCTGACCTCATTTATGCACTTTGTCTACTATCTGGAGTTGAAGCAAGGAATGATGAGGAATGGGTGTATCCTATGAGACCCATTAGTAAAGGAAATATTAAGACTTATACATCCCATGAAGAATGGAGATCAGGGAGTAGGAGCAAAGAACCTTCAACTAGTTGAGATATCCCTTCTACTAGCTATGACCCTCCTGCCTCTAGTCCTTCTACTTTATATGATTTGATGAATGCCATGACCCTACAGAGGAAAAGTTTTGAACAGTTAAATGAAAAGATGGATAGAATTGATCACAGGATTGAAGGGCTAGAGAGAAGAAATGATCATGATAGTGAGTATCTTCAGTGGCATTCAGATTTTAAGATGGCTTATTACGATGCTGAGGCTAGATACTACCGAGGAGAGCCAGATGAGACTTTTCCAGAATGCCCCAGGTATACTCAGTATCAGCCCAATCCTCTTGCTGACCAGGGTGATGAGGACGTTGTATGGAAATTTGATGATTGAGAGTTTAGATGAATGTGATGTATTTGTTTGTTTTGTTTGTTTTGTTTGATGAACTGTGATATGTATTGTATATTGTGGACTATGCTTTATTTTCTGTGAACTGTGATAGTTTGGTAGTTTGCATTTTTATTTTTGGATGTTTGTGATATTTGTGATAGTAATTGTAACTGTGAACTGTTTAGTTTAAATTAGTAAACTATTTGTTCTGTGTTGTGAAATGCATATGTCCTATTTAGTGTAGTTAATTGTTTTTGTTAAATGTTTTAGTTTACTAAACTTGTTTTAAAATTTCATTATCCCAGCAAATTTAAATTGTTATGTGTGTAGAAAGGTTTTTAATATTACAAGTCAGTTGAAGTTAGAACTTTTTAGAAGAACCTGCAAATTTCAAAAAGACAAAAATGCTTAAAGTACAAATGTATGAATTTTAAATTTAGAATTTTTTCTTTTCACACATGTACTATTTCTATTTATAGAAAATTTTAAGTTTGGGGGAGGGAAGAAAAAAATCTTAACTACTATATGTTCTCAAATAATATATTTTCAAAAATTATTACTATGATTTTTGTGATAAAATTTAATTTAGATAACTATAATTAGATTTTATTTAAATATTGTAAAATATTCAAAGAAATATTTTTGATAACGAAAATTAATCTTGTAGATTAAGATATTTAGTATAAGGGGATAAAACTATAGTTAACTATTTAAAATAAGGAAAACTATATTTTGAAATATTAAAAATCTTAGGAATTTAGTTGAGAAAGAAAAGATTGGGATTCAATAATATAAAAACTATGAAGTACATATAAGGTAAAGAATATTTGAAAGTTTCAAATTTAGGAAAAAAAGAGTGAAGTTCAAAATTATTAATAGGCTATCCAGATATAGTAATCCTCACTTGAAAAAGAAAAAAAAAAGAAAGAAAAGAAAATAAGTGAGGAGAAGCTTGAGGATATGCCTTATCAAAAATTGGCTTCACTTGGATTAACCTAAAAGAAAAACTAAAAACATTTCTGAACTTATATTTATGATTACCTTTTTACTTATAGTTTTTTCATGAATTTCCTATCTTATTAATACTCTAAGTGAATTAATATTGCAACATATAGTCATTCTTGAAATGAATAGAAAACTAGAACTTTTAAACTTGATGACTAGATAGCCTTATACCAGCAAAATTAATTTAATTATTTGAAAATCTTTTCTAAGAATTCTTACTACAATATTTATTTAAATCAAAATTATAGTGCTTCTGAATTAAAACTTTACCACAATGAATCATAACTTTTATGTAGTATTAAGAATCACTTGAGGACAAGTAATAGTTAAGTTTGGGGATTTTGACCCAAGAAAAAAAATGTTAAGATTTTCATGCCTATTTTATACTAATTTTGATGATCATGCACTTTAAAGCAGGGCATTTTTGTTGTTTTTCTGCAGGTATGAAGATTTAAGGACAAATGAGTGAAAATATGCAAAAAGGATCGAATTTGGAGCAAAAAGGACCAAATTATACAAAATTGACCTAGGGCGCCGACGGTGTGATTTTTCCGAGAGTTCAGAATTAATTCCAAGGAAAGCCGCTGACGGCGGAGATCGAGCCCACCGACGGCGGGGCCTGTTTAAAAGTACTGTTTCTAGAAGGCCGCCGACGGCGAACTCGAGGCCACTGATGGCAGGATTGACGGTTCTTTCAGAAATACGTCAAATGTGGACGATTTTTGAAGGGGTGCCTTCAAAACCCTTAGAGACTCTTCTACAACTTTAAAAAGAACTAGTTTAGGCCGAAAAAGGGTCTCCTACGTGATTACTAGTGAGTTCAAAGTGTTCTACAGAGTCTATTAGTGAATCATTAGTGTTGTTATTTGGTGAATAGTGAGTTCAAATAGAAATTTCGTGAGGAATTCTTTGAGGGATTGTAAGAGTGGAAGGGAAGTGAGAGATCTTTTTTGCATTGTTGTTTCGAAGGAGAATTCTGTGTGCTGTAAGAAAGGAAGAAACCCAGAGGAACTTTGAGGAGTTTTCTTAGGGAGGAATTTGAGATAGGTAGTGTTTATTTACTATAGTTTGTAGAACTTTACTTTATTATATGAAATCCAAGTTTTATTGCATCCTTTCCATGAATTTTGAGTAGTTGTTGTCTTTCTCCTTGTTTTGATATTTTTGTGAAATGGTTATATTAATTAGTCTATTAAACAAAATATAAAGAAGTTGTGATGATACTATACCTAAACTTACTTTACTATACGAATTGGCCATTTGTATTGTTAAAATCTGTGAAGAATTTTTAAGACTTGATCGTGGGCTAAGAATTTTTAACTAGTATGTATCACATTTTTTTTTGAAAGTTAGACGAGTAAATCCTTGAAAGGAAAAGTGCAAATAAATAGAGAAATAATATTAATCGGACATAGAATTGGAGATTTTAGAGTGACACGCTAAAATTTTCAATTCGGTCCTATCGTTTGGGTGCTGAGGTGTAAATTGTTAGCCCTCAGATGAAGGGAATGTGGGAGCTCCGAAGTGAGAGCCAATATCCTCCCAGCTAGCCGCAGATTCAGTAACCAAGCATAGGATTGGTCAATTTTCTTTATGCCTAGACCAAAGGGTAAAGAATAGGTATGATCCTATTTAGCACAACACATATAAAACTAATTCTAATTATCATTTCACTTAAATATCTTAACAAAGGAGAAAGATTCTTGCTAATATATATTTGAACTTAACTTTAGTAGTATTAGTAATCTGTTAGTAGAACTAGTTTAGATATAAGAACTTTATTATCGATTGCATGTTAGTGACAGATAGGCAAATTCGATTTAGTTGTAATTTTAACTTGGTTTATATAATCCTACTCCGTAGGCTTTAATATTTTTCCCTGTGGGATAGATAACCAGGACTCCACTAGAGCCATGTATTACTTGAGTGTTACGTATACTTGTGTTTAAAGGTAACTCTGCGATAAAAATTTTATAATATTTAATTGTTACTAAAATTAAAATCACGCTCTGAATAAGATTTTGGCACTGTTCCTTAGGATTTATATCTTCTAACAGTGGTGTCGAATTCGTACATTTATAAGTATATTTTAAACCGGCAGGGTTCAAGTTTTTGGCACCGTTGCTAAAAATTTATATCCTATAATAGTGGTGTCCAATTCTTATATATATAAGTATATTTAAAATAGCAGATCAAGATGTCAGCTTTTTTTTTGCTTTGGTTAAGAAGGATGCCAAGTTTATTTGGGACTCCAAATGTCAACATGCCTTTGATGACATCAAACAATATTTAATGACACCTCTTGTATTAGCAGCCCCAGTCTCGGGTCGACCGTTGATACTTTATACCGCGGCTTTAAACGACTCCCTCGGAGCCCTGCTAGCTCAGGTTAATGATGAGGGTAAAGAAAATACTCTCTACTACTTGAGTCGTCGTCTAATTCCGACGGAGGTAAAGTATCCTCTTATCGAGAACCATTGTTTGGCCCTGATCTTCGCTACTCAAAAGCTCAGGCATTACATGCTTTCTCATAAGGTCAACCTTATTTCAAAGTTTAATCCATTGCAATATTTGAAGACCCGTCCGAAGCTTTCCGGCAGACTTTCCATGTGGTCAATGATACTCTTCCAATTCGATATAACTTTTGTTCCTTTTCGTGTCGTAAAGAGACAAGTCCTAGCAGACTTTCTCGCAGCACACCCTATACCAGCAGAATCGTCTCTTAATGATGACTTGCCAGACGAGCAGATAATGAGCTTAGAAGACCCCGATGAAAAACGTTGGGAATTGTACTTCGACATAGCATCATCAGTACAACGAGACAAATAATTGCAAATGATAGTGCCCGGTAAGGCAGGAATCAGACTAATCTTTATAACACTAGAGCAGAGAATGTTAAGGTACTCCTACCATTTGACAGAATCGTGTACAAAAAATGAAACAAAATATGAAGCTCTTGTAACTGGGCTGGAATTAGCCATTCAGATGGGTATAACAGATATCAACATCTACGGTGATTTGTCGGCATATTTTTAGATCATGTATTTTGAAAAGGGGGTCGCCTACAGAAATTGTCGGCGAATTTTAGATTTTAAATTTAATTTAAATATATATAATTTAGAAAGTAGCATTTTATTTTGAAAATAATTTTAAGTTTGAAAAATTTAAGATATGAAATCAAACTGATCTCACATCCCAAAATAGTTTATATAAATGAGCACTGCACCACAAACCGTATATCTATTCTGAAGAATAGACACACTGCTTGATGATGGGGATCGGTTAAATAAACTAGAAGATTTGTGACATCCGTTTGGTCTGCAAACCAATTTTATAAGCCGACAAGTTCCCCTGCTTAATATAAAGGAATTAAGCAGGGTTTATATTACCTGGGTTCTTAAAGTTCCCTATAAGGGTAAGCCCCTATAGTTAATTACATCTTAAATGACGGGAATCATTTAAGAAAACTCTTGATAATGATCAGTGGTTTTGCTCTCAAGAATTTCAAAGTTTAAGGTTTTCAAAGGATTGGATTTTGGAGATTTCAAAAGGGAATGGATCAAATTTGGAACAGTTTATTTCAAGAATCCAAATGAAGAGAAGTAGGAGAAGCTAAGGATCCAAGAAGAATCTTGGCAACTTCCCAAATTATCCTATTGTTTGGCTTAAATTTGGGAATTTACTTAATGTTTCAATCTTGCCAATTTTATTTATTTAGGTCTTATATTTGTATGATATAATCACACAAATAGCCTCGAAGATGTGAGGGTTTATGTCGTACCAAACGACTACCTCGGAGTCCTAAGACTGGTTAGGGCTTAATTTGCATAACTTGATTATGGAAATGCCTAACGAAAAGTTGAGGATTTATGTTGCACTAAGCAAACTGACTCGAAAACCTATGGCTTGGTTATTTAATTCTAAGAAAGGTTTTGCTGAAATAGACCTGAGTTTTGCAGATGACGATGGCTGTGCTGCCCACCATGGTCCAAGCTCCTTGTCGTTGTAGAGGTTTTGTTTTAGAATTCATAAATTGAGAGATGAGAGAAGTGTTTTGGTTTAGAGAAAATCTTAAAATCCAAGTGTTTTTAATATTTTAATTAAAACAAATCTTAAAGTTGTTTAAAAAGAACCGATTAAGATCCCATGGTTTCGTCATCCCGGCACCGTTATTTTCATCGAATTCACTTAGTCCAGATGAATTTGTTAAACTCAACTGAATGAGTTCCACACTTTCATTTAGACCTTGGGAAATCCCGTTAGCAACACGTGAGTTACATCATATGAGGTATTCCCGATCATTTGACGAGACGTTTTAATTTACTTACAATTGTAGTTTTGTTGTTCTGTTTGTGATTAAATTTTGAGTTGTTTTATATTTTTGAATGTTGTGGCGTTGAATTTTATCTTGCAATGACTTTTAATTTAGTTTTGGTTTCAGTCCAGGGACTACCCTAAAGGTTTTGGTTTTCATGCAACAGTCTTATTTAACATGCAAGAAAAAGTAAAGTACAGTGCATGTAAGTAAATTGCAATAAAATAAAAGCGTACCTGGAGGGTCTTCCCGTCATCCCAAGCTGCACTTAAAACACATGTTAAGGCATTTAAATATTTCAAAGAGAAGGGTTTTGGTTGTCTACCAAATTCCTAGTCCTATTGCTAGTCATCTCCTATGACGTCTAGGTTCTTGTGTTTTGTTTAAGGATGATTTTCTTCATCAAAGAACAATTAAATTCAATTGTTCTTCTAAAACATCCCATCATATTGAGGAAGTGCTTAGGACGAGTCCTAAACATCTTTTCAATACTTCTGGGATTATTTTGAGTCCAAATAAATTTAGTAACACATGTGAATTAATCATCCAGGAGTTTAGTTAAGCTTTGTCTTTTGCTCGAGTGAACTCTGGTATTTGATTACTCGATGAATGAAGTGACATCTCACTTAATACTCTATTTAAGAGTTATAATAATTGAAGCCTTTAAGGGCAAGTTGGGTTGTTGAGAATTTTAATCATTCTTAATTTAAAGTTTGAGTTAATGATTTAAAGTGATTTAATTTAATTATGAGGTTTTAATTAATAATTTTAAGTTTGGAATAGTGTTCAAATTATTTTAGATTTAATTTAAATCTTTACACTTTCAATTATCTTAGTATTTCAGATTGATGTTCATATTTTAGTTTTAGGGTTGAAATTATTGATATGTTTTGATTTAACTCTTAATGATTTTATTTAGGTTTGTTGTTAAGTGATTTTAATTTAATTTAATTTAATTTAATTTGATTTAATTTAATTTAATTTATTTTAATTTAATTTAATTTAATTTAATTTTTAATTTAATTTTAATTTAATTTTAATTTAATTTTATTTTATTTAATTTTAACTTCAATAATTTAAATTTAATTTAATTTAATTGTTAAGGTGTTAATTTAATTTAATTTAAACTTTGACTTAACTTAATTTAATTTAATTTAATTTAACTCCAAGATTTTAAATTTGATTTTTGCTATTGGGCCATTTAACATTTTAAGCTTTAATTCATTTAAGAGTTATCTTCTTTTAATTTTTAATTTATTTAATTTGGATTATTATTTTAATTTTTAATTAAGAACTAAATATTATTGAAGTGACTTATTTAGGGATTTTTTAAATTAAATAATAAATATCCTCTTAATAATTTCCCTATTTTAATAATCCAAATTTTAAATATATTCTTTCCAAAATTCAAATTATTTAATTAATTAGAGTTTCATTTTGACATTTTCAAATTGTTTAATGGTATTCTACCCCTTAATTTCCCTAAGTTTCAATCATCCAAGAGAAAGTTAAAAATCAAATATTTTAACCTCCCTTTTGATTAAACCTAAAGTTTTAATTAAGGGTTAAAATTCTTAATTACCTTTATGCCCTTTTAGGCTTATTTATTTCATAACTCACTAAATTGAGCTCAAATGAATTTAATTTTTTTGTCACCTCACTCACATGTCAGTTAAGATATTAGAGGAGAAAATGTGATTTTTCTGAATTTAATTTATTTATATAATTATTTTTAGTAGAAAATAGGGGTTTTCAAAGAAAATTCAACAACATGACCAAGGTAAAGTTTCTATCCTTAAGAAAATTATGGAATGTTTCTAATGAATAGAAGACCACTTGGACCAATTTTTGTGATTTTTTGAATTATATTTTATTTATTACAATTATTTTGAGTTTTAGACTATTAATTAATTTTAAAATAAAATAAAAATTGAAAAATAGAATTTATATTTATCTTAAATTTCTCTAACCTCAAGGAGTCCAGAGAAACAAATTTTATAATTTTCTGTTTTTTTTTTTTGATTTATTAGAATTATTTTAGTGAAAAAGGTTAAAAATTCATTTTTTAATATTAAAAAATTACATTAAGACTTTAAAATTCAATATCTTATCCTAGGGACTTAGGAAAAATATTTGGTTTGTTCCTAAGTGATTAGGAGTCAAAATTTGATATTTTTATGAATTTTAATATTTTTGTGATTTTTATTATTATTTAATTATTAAAATATTAAAATATTGTGAAAAATCAACTTTTTTAGAAAATTCCAAGTTTAATTTTTTTGAACTCCCCTGATATCAGAGAAGCTTCAAAACCATTTTTGTGAATTTTTGAAAAGTATTTTTGGAGTTATGAATTTTTAAAGTTCCATTTTGCTTATGAGGCTTAATCAATCCATTTGGTGGGGTTAATAAAGTCCAATTGATTTCAAAATTTTATGTAAGGTTCTTCTTACCCTAAAGAGCAATAGAAAATTGTTTTCCAGTCAATTTGGTGTGTGGTTAACCCTAATTAATTCAAATTCAATTTTGGGAATTTAGGCCAATTAAGGTTATTATGAATGAATTAACTCAAAATATATTTTTCATAGGGTCCCCTAGTCCTAAGAAACATCACCAAATTTTCCTAGATTTTATTTTTTAATATGTTAATTATTGGAATTAAAATACCTAAAACAGTGACATGAACATGAAAAATCAATAACTTTTCACAGAGATTGCCTTTGACCTTGAAAAATTTAGGGAATGTTTCCAAGATCAGAGGCTTCAAAAGCCATATGGTCTCATGACATGGTGAATTGTCTATGCAAATGGAGTATCAAAAGACTGGAAATAGTAAATAAATTATTAAAAATAAAATACTCATCCAATTAACTTGATTTCTTTTCCACGTTATTCTCCTCTGTTCACTGAGCAAGAGGATATTTTTATTTTATTTTTTTGATTTTTCTATGCAAAGATATGAATTTTTGAAGTTCTCATATTTAAATAATTCAAAAATACCCTAATTTCCTACTTATCCGACTCGGCGCCGCGTCATCCTCGTCCGGATCGAAAGCCCACGCGTCGCTCCATGATTCGCCGCCGCCATCTGACTCAGTGCTCCAGGGGCCCGCGGTTCACGTAACATTGCGCTGTCCGGCTTGATCTCGACCGTCCGCTCGATACACGCGCGATCCAACGGCTCCTGGTCATCGTCTACGACTGGTGTGCACCCGTGAACGTCCACACTAAAACCCTAAGATCTCTCTCGATTCTCAATGGATTTTTGAGTTCTTATACTCTATGGATTCGTCTTGAAGAGACGAACACATCCATACGGTTTATAAGCTATGAAATTAACCCAAACAAAATGGAGAATTTCTGGAAGCTCGGGAGGAAGTGTGAGTTCATACCTTTGCTCAGAGAAGTGAAGCTTTGATCTGAGGGTTGTGTCACCTTCGATTGAGTCCAAGAAAGCTCCAGATGAAGTCTCTAGCTCTGGGGAATTGTTTAAGTATGAAAGTGACCAGACCCGATTTCAAAGCTTGGAGGCTGGAGCAACTGGGTGGCTTGGACAAGGGGCTTTCACTGGGGAACTCCTTCTCTTGGTCCTGTGCAGGTGTGGGTGAGTTTAATTTGAATTTAGTGGAGGTTCCAGAGATGTCCTAGTTTTTGGGTGCATTTTCAACTCAGAAATTGAGCTCTGTTAATGGGGTTTAGGGCAAAGGAACACTGGGGATCAACTGCTCTGGGTTAGGAGAAGGTCCTGGAGCATTTTTTGCAGAGTTTCCTTAAGGTCTGGTTCATCACCTTGTTTGGCCGAGTGGTGAGTGGGTTTAAATAGAGGTGGCTGGAGGGCCTCCCAGGGGGTTTGAGGGCTTGGATCAACTGCTCAGGGCAAGGGAAGAACAGCTGCAATGGCCATTTAGGTTGGGACAAGTCAGCTAATTCAAATTGAATTTTTGATTCAAATTAAGCCTCTCGGCCTGGTGGTTTCCGGAGGCTGTGGTGGCTGGCCGGCCAGGCATGGGTCACCCTCAGGGTCAAGGAGGTCAGTTCTTGAGTTTGGTGCCAACAATTGGCTTTGGACATGTGTAAAGGAGTTGGATTGAAATGGCATGGGGAGAAGGTTATTTTGGGTTCAAATGGGTCAACCCGTGGTTTTGGGCTTGGTGCACCACCCAAGACCAGGATCTAGGCTGAAAAGATTCATTTGGGTCAGCCAAGAGGAAATGGTGTAGTCTCCATCAAGGATTAGGTGGTTAACTTGGTTTAGTGTGTATCATGGATGAGGTAAAAAAGCTTAAGGAAGGATTAAGAAAGGGGCCCCTCCATTTGCCATAAATGACATGGTGAGGTGTCAAAACTCTCATGGCTTCATATGGCTTGTAAATGGCTCACATTTGGCTTACATATGGCTTGGAAAAGGTTGGCTTGTTTCATGAAAAAGGGTTTTGGCATTTTTGATGAATTTAAGGGAAATTGGCATGTGGCTTGATTTGGAATGACTTGATTATTGATTTAGGACTTAGGGATGAATTCAATTAAAGGTTTGGTGAGAAGAATTTGTCATGTAGGCTTTAGAGCCAATTTTAGGCTTTTGGATTTGGTGAGAATGGGCTTTTAGAATGGTTTAAGAAAGTGGGCTTTTAGATTTTAAAATGGATTTTTGGATGAAGAATTTTGTGAAAGACCATGCCAAATAAATGTTGGGTTTAGTTTAGGGATGTTTCATGAATGGTTTGGAATCAATTTGGTTGAATTTGGGCTTTTTTTGGTAAAGGGGCCAAGGTGGGCCAAATTGGGCTAACTTAGGCTAAGGTTTGGCTAAGGTTGAATTTGGTGTACAATTAATGTTGAAAAATGTTTATGGGAGTGTTACAAAGAGTTTTCAACTTTGGTTGGGCTCTAATTTTGGGATTTGGGCCCATTTAAGATAGGTTTGGGCTTAGGTCAATTTAAGGGATTTTGGTTTTGGGTTAGGTTTGGGTGGAGTTTAGGTTCAAATTTTGGGCAAATCAAGATAGTGTTTTTTTTTTGGGGATAATAGGAAGGTTTTAGAAAAGATTTGGGGCCAATTGGGGTTGAGTTGGGTTGGTTTGGGCTAGGTTTAGGTCATGGGCCAAAATTGGGCCTTTAGGCTTCAAATTGAAATTGGGCCCAAATGTCAATCAAATTGGACTTGGATTTGATCTAAATTTATATTGGGGACCAAAATTGAGGTCAATTGGGGTGATTTGGTTTGACATTGGGTTCACTTTGGTTAAAAATGGGTCAAATTGAGGGTTTTGGTAAAAGTGGGGTAAATTGGCAAAATTGGCCCATGGTGTAGTTGAACAAAATGAAATTGGGAATATTTGGGATTTTCTAAAATTTTCTGGGAATTTTTAGAATTTTGGATTTTTGGGGTAAAAGGGTATTTTGGTAATTTTGGGGGGGGGGTTAGGGGTATTTTTGGAAATTTTGGTATTTTTAGCCAAAGATGGTCAATTTGAGTGGTGGGAAGTGTTTAGGATTGATTTTGAGGGATCTTGGGTAATTTAGGTAATTTTGCAAATTTTGGGTCATTTCAAGGGTATTCGGTAGGTTTGGTGGGTCCGGGGCCCCGGGGGTCAAAAACAGAAATTTAAAAAAAAAGGAAGATTGATCAAGGGTGAGTAAAATGGAATCACTTTGGTTGAGCCATGAAGCCACATTAAGCCCATATGAGCCATGAGAGGACTCGTTTGAGGCATTCACTATGTTGTTCCTAACCCTCTTAGCTAGGGGCTTAGGGGTTAAGGACCATCCATATGAATTACCTACATGAGTCAGGAAGTCAAGTTGGGTGAGAGTGTGGTTTTAGGACTTGGAATGTGTGTGAGAGTGTAGTGTATGTGCAAGTCAACCCTCACTAGACCAGGCCATCCAGGGTATTCCTAAGGCCGAAAAGTCCTATAGGGAACTCATCCTTTAAACCTCCACATTTGATTTCAACCCTCTAGGTGATTAGGGGTCTACAATCAAGCTTGTGGGGTTTGCAGGGAGTTAAGAAGTAGTTTGAATTTCTAAATGGTGGGTTCCATTTCTAGTCCTCTAAGATTAGTCAAAGGAAAAGCCTAAGGCTAGACCCTAAGTACTAAAGAGAGAAGCAAAAGACCTCACCAAAAATGAGGTCAACAAATGGACCCCCAATAG
The DNA here is from genome assembly GCA_022702705.1 of Papilionanthe hookeriana x Papilionanthe teres. Taxonomy (NCBI): domain Eukaryota; kingdom Viridiplantae; phylum Streptophyta; class Magnoliopsida; order Asparagales; family Orchidaceae; genus Papilionanthe; species Papilionanthe hookeriana x Papilionanthe teres. The sequence continues at coordinate 111,694,523 of CM040430.1, read as the reverse complement.
GTGTGGTGTGCTAACCAAGCACACCGCACGTATTGGCGTTGACTGAAGAGATCAACAAAACCAACACAGATGTCCAAGTGCCAAACTTAGGACGAAGTAGAAGAATTTCTGCTGGGGAGAAACAGGTATTTTTCCAAGACTGGAGATTCCTGAAATCTCGCTGGGGAATGGAAAAGGAGGTGAACTCCAAATCACAAGATCTGGGGAATTTGATTTAGAATTCATTTTACTTTTAAAGTTCAAGTTTCAATGTGTGAGTTTAGATTTCGATTTGTTCTGAGTTTCAATTTTGATTGAAGTTTAATTTAAAATCAATTTAAGGAAATTTTGAATTTGAAATTTGGATTTGAAATGAGAATTGAAACCTGGGTTTCAACCTCGGGATTGCGAAGAGAACTGGAATTTACGTACCAGCCTCGAAGTGAGAATCAGAGTTTAAGTATCGACGGAAAAAGGATGAGAATCAAAATTTAGGTACTGATCTCGAGGAGTGAGATTTGAAATTTAAGTATAAAACCTGAAAGAGAATCAAAATTTAGGTATCGATCTCGGAAAGTGAGTCGGAATTTGGTACCGAGCTCGAAAGAAGAGAACTGGAATTTGGTAACAGTCTCGAGAATTTAGAATTGAAATTTAAGTATCAATTCGGATGAGAGTCGAAATTTGGTACCGACCTCGAAGGAAGAGAACTGGAATTTGGTACCAGTCTCGGAAATTTAAAATTGAAATTTAGGTATCAATTCGGATGAGAGTCGGAATTTGGTACCAACTTCGAAAGAAGAGAACTGGAATTTGGTACCAGTCTCGGGAATTTAGAATTGAAATTTAGGTATTAATTCGAATGAGAGTCGGAATTTGGTACCGACCTCGAAAGAAGAGAATTGGAATTTGGTATTAGTCTCAGAAATTTAGAATTGAAATTTAGGTATCAATTCGAATGAGAGTCGGAATTTGGTACCGACCTCGAAAGAAGAGAACTGGAATTTGGTACCAGTCTCGGGAATTTAGAATTGAAATTTAGGTATCAATTCGGATGAGAGTCGGAATTTGGTACCGACCTTGAAAGAAGAGAACTGGAATTTGGTACCATTCTCGGGAATTTAGAATTGAAATTTAGGTATCAATTCGAATGAGAGTCGAAATTTGGTACCGACCTCGAAAGAAGAGAACTGGAATTTGGTAACAGTCTCGGGAATTTAGAATTGAAATTTAGGTATCAATTCGGATGAGAGTCGGAATTTGATATCAACCTCTAAAGAAGAGAACTGGAATTTGGTACCAGTCTCGAAAATTTAGAATTGAAATTTAGGTATCAATTCGAATGAGAGTCAGAATTTGGTACCATTCTCGAAAGAAGAGAACTGGAATTTGGTACCAGTCTTGAAAGAGAGAATTGAAATTTGGTATCAATCTCAGAAGGAGAGTCGGAATTTGGTACCGACCTCGAAGGAAGAGAACTGGAATTTGGTACCAGTCTCGGAAGAGAGGATTGAAATTTGGTATCAACCTCGAAAGAGAATCGAAATTTAGGTATCGATCTCGGAAAGAAGAGAACTGGAATTTGGTACCAGTCTCGGGAATTTAAAATTGAAATTTTTGTATCAATTCGAAGGAGAGTCGGAATTTGGTACCGACCTCGAAGGAAGAGAACTGGAATTTGGTACCAGTCTCGGGAATTTAATGAGAAATGGAAACTGGTTCCAATCTCGAAGATTTATCTATATGAAGAGGGACCCATTCTCATGCCATCAGAACCAAATCGAACAAATTTCATGGCTCCATGTCAATAGAACTAGTCGATCCTCTAAGACACAGAAGAAAGGGAAAGGAGCTGGTAAGTGTACCAAGCTGAAAAGACTTGTCTTAACGACAAGTCCAAGAGAATATTCAAATTTTAAAAGAGTTTCCAACAGATTTCGATGGAGGAAAGAACTGAAAGTTTCGAATCAGAGGATTCAGATCGGAATTCAATTTGAGATTTAGATTCGTTTTGTTTGTCCTTTAACGATCCCATTTTTTTTTTTAATTTAGTGTTCATCTGAATTTGAAGTTCATTTTAATATTCATATTTTTAGGAAAATTTCTCATTTATTTTCTTTTTTTTTCTGTTCTTCGTTCAAAGTTCATTTAACTCTAATGGCGTTTCCCAGTCAATTTGCACAAAAAGATGTGAAGGCAAAATATGACGTAGTCATCTTTATTCCAACTTGCTGAAAATAAATCATACAACTTGATCTAATCATGATGACATTTTCCTCGGAAATTTAATGTCTCATACAATTCATGTAAATCCAAAACGGATTGTGTAAGATTCTTATTGATCCATCCAAAAGCGTCTGTCAAAAATCCATGTCTGAATAGTAAGAAACATGGGAAATAACATCACCTTCCAAGCCACCCATGGCAGGAATGCCGCATGGATGTGTATTGGAGGTGTGATATTTCTCATGTAACTCACAGCTCGTAGGGTCGGAGACTCTCCAATTCTGGATCTGGCTAAAAGTGGTAAGGCATTTTTCTGTCGTCCATTCTTCTAAAAGTAACTGAGATCCGCTCCACAGGCACTCCTGGAATGCAATGCTTCGCAATGTCTGCTCTGTTTCCTTTTAACACCAGGACGGAACCTACCGGTAGTGGTATCTCCACCGGCCCTCGGAACTCATCGGGACCTACAATCCGGAGGTTAGATCCGAACATGATGTTGCACTGGTTGACGAATGACACTGTGCAAAAGGGTCTAACAAAGTCATGATGGTCTATATGTGGAGGTATGCAGTCGCCTTCCTTGTAGATGTTAATAATGCAGCTGTTGGGTATGCAATCTGCAGGCAATACCCTCCATGTTATCATCCTTTTCACCATTCTCTTAATGATTCTTGGCATCGGATCCACCTCACTACGACGGAGTATCCCTGATGGATTTCCTTTTATGTCTATGTCAAAATTGTAGCAACATCTACATTGGATTGTAACTCTTCCTTTTCCTGGCATCCATCTTCGGGGCTCTGAATATGTCTTTTCTCTTTGGCGGCCAGCTCGGTCCATTTTCTGTAATTCGAGGATGCAGTCTATAATTTGTTGTTGCTCATAATCTGAGAATACATCTGTATGCAGCTCGAGGCCTTCCAAGAGGTTGACCCTCTTGCCTCCAATTCTTTCAAAGTATTCAAAGGTTTTCTTCTCAACTAGTTGCATTTTCTCCAGCTCGTACTCCGAGATTTTTTGAAGTCCTTGGTGTCTAGTAACATACTGCGGGATGTATGGCTCAACCCCAGTACGTTCTTCTGCATGTCTCGGTTCCTCGGGGATAGTCTCCGTAGGGACATCCTCTGGGGTTGCTTTCGCAACAAGACTCTTCGGATCTGGTACCTCTGCTCGGCGTCGAGGTATTGACTCTATTTCTGCTTTTCTTGGTATTTCTCTTATCTGTTCCGACTTTCTTGGAGTTGACTTTCTTCTTTCTGGTTCCTGACGAACCGGTCTCCTTAGAGCATTTGCACTAACGGTATCCATGTCTGTTTATGTTGATCTTCTGCTAACTTGGTCAACATTTTGCGAATGCGACGATTCTTATTTCTTCGCTGGGTAGTAGTGAGAGTAGCTCTCCTTACCCCTTGAATTTCTGCGGGCGTGGCGCTGACAAGCCTACCCTCTGCTGTGGCAACCACGGACTTAACTTTCTTATCTTCTCCAGTTACATGAGCGGTGTTTGCTTTTCTTTTCTTCTTCTTGGATTGGTGGCTCGGGCCGCCCATTTTCATCATCGTCCAGTCTGTGAAGTTTTTCTCGATCAGTCGGGATCCAATCATTTCCTTCGTATTGTAAGTCGGTCGGTGTGAAGTCCGAGTCAATCTCTATCACTGCTCCATCCCTCACCCTCTTTTCATCAAGTGCTAGACTCACGCCATTTCTAAAGTTTAGAACCAACCGCCTGTTAGACATTTCCCTGCGAAAAAACAAGGAAAGGATCAGGGGCTGTACTAAGAACAAGAACAATAATAAAAAAAACACTTAAAAATTCTTATTCACTTCTTTTAAATTTAAAGGAAGTAGGAAGAGATGAGAAAATATCAAGAATGAATGGATTTAAAAGGAAAGATTGACATTTTATTATTACGATTTCCCATGTTTTCTTTCTAACATTTTTGTTGATGAGATTTTTTTTTATCATCCATTTTATTTTGTTTTGGATTCGGACCCAGTCACAAAGTGATTACTTCACCCGTGTTTCTAGGGATGAGGTTCTACTTTAGAGGCCACCCTTCGAAACATCAGGTTGTGTAATGCTTCTTTAAATATTGTCCATTGATTGGAAGCATGGGTCGTTCTCCACGGCAATTCACCAGTTGGTAGGAACCTCTTGAGTAGACTGTCTCAACCACGAACGGCCCTTCCCATGTTGGTTCAAACTTACCTCCTTTCTTGCGGTGTGCAAGGATAGGTCTTCTGAGAACCAAAACTAAGTCACCGACATTGAAAGTTCTTGGGCGGACTAGTTTATCATGGGCCTGGATCATCTTGGCTTGATACAGTTCCAAATTTTGCTGCGCGGAAAGTCTTTTCCCTTCCAGGCTTTCCAATTCTTCCAGTCGTAGTCTGGCATTTTCTTCTGTAGTGATCTTTTCTGCAATTGCAATTCGGAGTGACGGAAGCTGAACTTCCAGAGGCAAGACGGCCTCGGACCCGTACACTAAAGCGTAAGGCGTGGACTGAGTAAGAGTCCTAAAAGTTGTCCTGTAGGCCCATAAGGCTTCTAACAACTTCTCGTGCCAATTTCTCTTGTTGTCGTCCAAAGTTTTCTTTAAAATTTGAACGAGAGTTTTATTAAAAGCCTCGGCCAAGCCGTTTGCTCTTGGGTAGTAGATCGTTGAGTATCGCTAATCGATCGCGTGTCTTCTGACAAAATTGTTGATCTTTATACTTTTAAATGCGGACCCATTATCTGAAATGATCCTGCGCAGTACCCCAAAACGGTAGACGACTTGGTTCTTAAAAAAGTGTAGCACGTGGTGTGCCTTCACTTCTCTGAGTGGTATAGCTTCTGCCAATTTAGAAAAGTAATCTGTAGCTGTGTCGGCATATTTTTAGGTTGAGTGTTGTATTTTGAAAAGGAGGTCGCCTACAGAAGTTGTCGGTGAATTTTCATATTTTAAATTAAATTTAAATATATATATAATTTGGAAAGTAGCATTTGATTTTGAAAATAATTTTTAAATTTGAAGATTTTAAGATATGAAATCAAACCGATCTCACATCCCAAATAGTTTATATAAACGAGCACCGCATCACAAACCGTGTATCTATCCCGAAGAATAGACACATCGCTTGATGATGGGGCTCGATTAAATAAACTAGGAGATTTGTGACATCCGTTTGGTCTGCAAACCAATTTTATAAGCCGACAAGTTCCCCTGCTTAATATAAATGAATTAAGCAGGGTTTAAATTACCTGGGTTCTTAAAGTAACCTATAAGGGCAAGCCCCTATAGTTAATTACATCTTAAATGACAGGAATCATTTAAGAAAACTCTCGATAATGATTAGTGATTTTTCTCCCAAGAATTTCAAAGTTTAAGGTTTTCAAAGGATTGAATTTTGGAAATTTTAATAGGGATTAGCTCAAATTTGGAACAGTTTATTTCAAGAGTCCAAAGGAAGAGAAGTAGGAGAAGCTGAGGATCCAAGAAGAATCTTGGCAACTTCCCAAACAATCCTATTGTTTGGTTTGAATTTGAGAATATCATTTAATGTTTCAATCCTGCCCATTTTAATTATTTAGGTCTTATATTTGTATGATATAATCACACAAAAAGCCTCGAAGATGTGAGGGTTTATGTCGTATCAAACGACTACCTCGGAGTCCTAAGACCGATTAGGGCTTAATTTACATGACATGATCATGCAAATGCCTAACGAAGAGCTGAGGATTTATGTTGCACTAAGAAAACTACCTCGAAATCCTATGGCTTTGTTGTTTTTAAAACTAGGAAAGGTTTTGCTGAAGTAGATTCAAGTTTTGCTGATAACGATGGTCGGACTGCCCACCATGCTCCAAGCTCCTCGTTGTTGCTGAGGTTTAGTTTTAGAAGTCATAAATCAGGAGACGAGAGAAGTGTTTTGGTTTAGAGAAAATCTTAAAATCCAAGTGTTTTTTAATATTTAATTAAAACAAATCTTAAAGTTGTTAAATAGAACTGATTAAGATCCCACGGTTCCGTCATCCCGGCGCCGTTATTTTCATCGAATTCACTTAGTCCAGATGAATTTGCTAAACTCAACTGAATGAGTTCCACACTTTCATTTAGACCGTGGGAAATCCCGTTAGCAACACGTGGGTTACATCATCCGAGGTATTCCCGATCATTCAATGAGACGTTTTAATTTAGTTGTGATTGTAGTTTTATTGATCTGTTTGTGATTAAATTTTGAGTTGTTTTATATTTTGGAATGTTGTGGCTGTGAATTTTATCTTGCAATGACTTTTAATTTAGTTTTGGTTTCAGTTTAGGGACTGTCCTAAAGGTTTTGGTTTTCATGCAACATTTTTGTTTATCATGCAAGAAAAAGTAAAGTACAGTGCATGTAAGTAAATTGCAGTAAAATAAAAGCGTACCTAGAGGGTCTTCCCGTCATCCCAAGCTGCACTTGAAACACATGTTAAGGCATTTGAATATTTTGCAAGAAATACCTAGGTAGAGCTAAGGGAAAGGGTTTTGGTTGTCTACCAAGTTCTTAATCCTATAACTAGTCATCTCCTATGACGTCTAGGTTCTTGGTTTGATTTAAGGATGATTTTCTTCATCAAAGAACAACTAGATTCAATTGTTCTTCTAAAACATCCTGTTATATTGAGGAAGTGCATAAGACGAGTCCTAAACATCTTTTCAAAATTTCTGGGATTGTTTTGAGTCCAAGTAAATTTATTTGCACAGGTGAATTAATCATCCAGGGGTTTAAGTTTTGTTCCCTTGCTCAGTGAACTAGGACAGTTGAACATCCTATAAGTGAAGTAACACTTCACTTAATACTTCATTTAAGAGTTATAATAATAAGAGCTTTAAAAGGGCAAATCAACTTATTAAGTATTTTAATGATTTGAACTTAATGATTTAATTTTAATTTTGACTTAATTATAAAAATTAGTTTAAGTTTGGAATAGTGTTCAAGTCCTTTATGTTTTAAGTTTACTTTAAGTGTTTGGTTTAACTCTTAATGTTTTCATTTAGGTGTGTTGTTAAATGATTTTAGTTCAATTTAATTTTAATTTAATTTAAGTTTAATTTAATTTAATTTAATTTGATTTGATTCGATTTAATTTAATTTTAATTTAATTTTAATTTAATTTAATTTTATTTAATATTTAATTTAATTTTAATTTAATTTTAATTTAATTTAGTTTTAAATTTAGTTTACTTTAAATTTTATTTAATTTTATTTAATTTTATTTAATTTTATTTAATTTTAATTTAAATTTAAATTTAATTTAATTTTAAATTTAGTTTAATTTAAATTTTATTTAAGGTTAATTTAATTTTAATTTAATTTTAATTTAATTTTAATTTAATTTTAATTTTAGTGCTAATTGTTAATTTGGATTATTAATTTAATTTTTAATTAAGAATTAAATATTGTTAAAGTGACTTATTTAGGGATTTTTAAATTAAAGAATAAATATCCTCTTAATAATATCACTATTTTAATAATCCAAATTTTAAATATATTCTTTCCAAATTTTAAATCATTTAATTAATTAAAGTTCCATCTTGATATTTTCAAAGTGTTTAATGGGTTTCTACCCTCAATCATTTAAGTTTCAATCATCCAAAATCAGTTTAAAATCAAATATTTTACCCTCCCCTTTTTTATTAATCCTAAAATTTTAATTAATGGTTGGAATTTTTAATTACCCTTTTGCCCTTCAAGCTTAATAATTCTATAACTCACTAAACTAAGCTCAAATGAACTTGAAATTTTTATGTAACCTCACTCACATGTCAATTAAGACATTAGAGGAGAAAATGTGATTTTTTTGTATTTAATTTATTTATGTAATTATTTTTAATAGAAAATAGCGATTTTCAAAAAAAATTCAATAACATGACCAAGGAAATGTTTCTATCCTTAAGAAAATTATGGGATGTTCCTAATACCAGAGGACCATTTAGGCCAATTTTGGTGATTTTTTTAATCATGTTTTATTTATTAGAATTATTTTGAGTTTTGGAGTATTAATTAATTTAAAAAAGAAATAAAAGTTGAAAAATGGATTTTATATTTTTCAAAAATCTCTCTGACCTCAGGGAAATCAGTGAACCAAATTTTATATTTTTCTGATTTTTTTTTTATTTATTAGAATTATTTTAGTGGAAATGTTAAAGAAAATCATGTTTTTAATTCAAAAATTGTTTTAAGCCTTTAAAATTCAATATATTACCCTAGAGACATAGGAAAAAAATTTGGTTTGTTCCTAGGTGATTAGAATTCAAAATATGACATTTTGTTGATTTTTGAATATTTTTATGATTTTTATTATTTTTTTAATTATTAAAAATATTAAAATAATGATAAAAATCAACTTTTTTAGAAAATTGCAATTTTAATTTTTATAAATTCCTCTGATATTAGAGAAGCCACAAAACCATTTTTGTGAATTTTTTAAAAGTATTTTGTGAGTTATGAATTTTTAAAGTTTAATTTTACTTATGTGGCTTAATTAGCCCATTTGGTGGGGTTAAACATTTCTAATTGATTTCAAATTTTTATGTGATGTTCCTCTAATCCAAAAGATCAGTGGAGAATTGTTTTCAAGTTAATTTGATGTGTAATTAACCCTAATTAATTAAAGTTCAATTTTTGGTGTTTAGGCCAATTAGGGTTGTTTCATGTGAATTAACTCAAAAACTATTTTTCCTAGGTTCCTCTGGTCATAAGAAACATCACCAAATTTTCCTAGAATTTATTTCTCAACATGCTACTTATTGGAATTAAAATACTAAAAATAGTAACATGCAATTGGAAAATCAATAACTTCTCATAGGGATGGCCTCTGACCTTGAAAAATTCAGGGAATGTTCCCAAGTTCAGAGGCTTCAAAAGCCCTATGGTCTCATGCCATGGTGAATTGTCTATGCAAATGGAGAATTAAAATACCACAGAGAGTAAATAAATCATTAAAAATAAAATACTTGATGAAAGGACTTGATTTCTTTTCCATATTATTCTCCTCTATTCACTGAGCAAGAGGGTATTTTTATTTTATTTTTATAATTTTTCTACACAAAGTTATGGATTTTTAAAGTTTCTGGTATTTAATAAATTCAAAAAATACCCTATTTATCTACTTATCCACGCGGCGCCAGCGCATCCTTAACCTCTCCGTAAGGCCACGCGTCGTCTCCTGGTTCGGCGTCGCCATCCAACTCAGCTGCCCCGGGGCCTGCGGTTCACGTATCATATCCCGGTCCGACGCCATCTGAGTCGTCCGTCCAATACACGCGCGAATGGATGGCATCCGTTCATCGTCCCCGATCGACCTCACCCGAGAGTCGTCCATCTTTCAGGCTTGATATCTCTCTCGATTCTTAACCGATTTCTATGTTCTTATACTCTATGGATTCATCTTGAAGAGAAGAACACATCCATACGGTTTATGTGGCATGAAATTAACCCAATCAAAATAGAGATTGTTCAAAAGCTCGGGAAGAAGAGAGAGCTCATACCTTTGCTCAGAGAAGTGTGGCTTCAATCTGAGAGTTGTGTCACCTTCGATTGAGTCCAAGTAAGCTTCAGATGAAGTCTCTGGCCCTGGGGAATTTTCTAGACTTGAATTCAACAAGACCCGATTCCAAAGCTTGGAGGCTAGAGCAAATGGGTGGCCTGGAGAGGGGGCATCCACTGGGGAACTCTTTCTCTTGATCTTGTGCAGGTGTGGGTGAGTTTAATTTGAGTTTGGTGGAGAATTGGAAAGTTTCCTGGTTTTAGGTGGAATTTTGGCTGAGAAATTGAGCTCTGTGGATGGGGATTAGGGCAAATTATCACTGGGGATCAATTGCTCTAAGTGTGGAGGATGATCTGGAACAATTTTGGTAGAGTTTTTGTATGGTTTGGTGCAACTCTTCTCTTGGCCGAGAGGGGGTGGGGTTTAAATAGGAGTGGTTGGAGGGCCTCCCAGGGGGGTTTGATGGCTTGGATCAGCTGCTTAGCTCAAGGGAAGAACAGCCATGGCAGCCATTGGGCATGGGGCAACTTAGCAAGGGAGAATTTCAATGTTAGGCTCCTCCCAAGGTCTCGTCCATGGGGTTTTCCGGCGGCTGTGGTGGTCGGCCGGCCGGGTCGAGTCACCATCTTGACCGGTGAGGTCGGGGCTTGGCAATGGTGAAGTCAATTGGAGTTGGCCATGTGTAAAGGTGGTGAATTGAAATGGAATGGGAAAGGGGTGATTTTGGCTTGGTTTGGGTCAACCCATGGTTTTGGGCTAGGTTCACCACCCCATGGCCTGCTTGGGCTGAAGAGAAAGCTATTTAGCTCAGCTTAATTAATGGGGAGAAGTCACCATCCAAGTACAATTAGGCTTAAGCATGGTTTAGGGGAATCATGAGAGTGGTTAATCACTTTAAGGGAATATGGAAAGAACCTCCTCCTTTTGCCCAAGATAGCATGGTAACATGTAAAGGGGCTTTCATGGCTCCCATGTGGCTCATGCATGGCTTCATGGCTTGCCTATGGCTTAAGATGGCTTGACTTGGTTTCATAGAAATGGGTTTTAGGCGTTTTTGATGAATTTTAAGGAGATTTTCATGTGGCTAAAATTGGAATGATTTGATGATAAATTAGGAATTTAGAGATGATTTTAAATTGAATGTATGATGAGGGAGAGTGTCATATGGGCTTTGGATGAATTTTTGGGCTTTTGAGTTTGGTTAGGAATGGGCTTTTAAATGACTTAAATGGGTGGGCTTTTCTGTTTCAAAATGGGCTTTTAGATGAAAACTTTTGCAAAGGTCCATGCTAAATAAATGTTGGGTTTGGTTTAGGGATGTGTCATGAGTGATTTGAGACAAATTTGAGGTGATTTGGAATTGAATTGAGTCTAATTTGGGTCCCCTTGGTGATAGGGTCAAAATAGGTCAAAATGGACTAACTTGGGCTAAGGTTGGGCTAATGTTGAATTTGATGTAAATTTAATGTTGAGAAATATTTATGGGAGTGTAACAAAGAGCTTTCAACCTTGGTTGGGTTTTAATTTTGGGATTTGGGCCTATTTGGGTTCTTGGTGGATTTAGGCCTATTTAGGGAATTTTGGGTTTGAGTTGAATTTGAGTAAGATTTGGGTCCAAATTTTGGGCAAACTATGTTAGTGTTTTGTTTTTGGAGATGTTATGGAAGATTTAGAAAAGGTTTGGGGTCAATTGGGGTTGAGTCGGGTTGGTTTGGGCTAAGTTTGGGTCATGGGTCAAAATTGGGCTTTAAGCTTAAAATTGAAATTGGATTCAAATGTCAATCAAATTGGGCTTGGATTTCATCTAGATTGATATTGGGGATATTTAATTGAAGTTTAGAATTGAATTGGACCAAAATTGGGGTCAATTGGGGTGGTTTGGTTTGACATTGGGTTCACTTTGGGTTAAAATGGGTCAAATTGGGGGTTTTGGTAAAAGAGGGGTAAATTGGCAAAATTGGCCCATGGTGTAGTTGAACAAAATGAAATTGAGAATATTTGGGATTTTCTGAAATTTTCTGAGGATTTTTGGAATTTTTGAATTTTTGGGTCAAGAGGGGCATTTTGGTAATTTGGAAGGTATTGGGGGTATTTTTGGAAATTTTGGTATTTTTGGCGATCAATTTGAATGGTTGGGAATGTTCAAGGTTGATTTTGGAAAAGTTTTGGGTGATTTGGAAATTTTGGTGGTTTTGGGTAGTTTCAAGGGCTTTTAGTAGGTTTGGTGGGTCCAGGGCCCCGGGGGTCAAAAATTGAAATTTTGAAAAAAATGAAAATTGAGCAAGTTTGAGTGAAATGGAATCATTTTGGTTGAGCCATGAAGCCATATTAAGCCCATAGGAGCCATGAGAGGACTCATTTGAGGCATTCACTATGTTGTTCCTAACCCTCTTAGCAGAGGCCTAAGGGTTAAGAACCATCCATGTGACTTACCTACATGAGTCAAGAGGTCAAGTTGGGTGAGAGTGTGGTTTTAGGACTTGGAGTGTGTGTGTGTGAGTGTGGTGTATGTGTAAGTCAGCCCTCACCAAACCAGGCCACCCAGGGTGATCCTAAGCCCAAAGAGTCCTATAGGGAACTCATCCTTTAAACCTCCACATTTGATCTCAACCCTCTAGGTGATTAGGGGTTTACAATCAAGCTTGTGGGGTTTGCAGGGAGTTAAGAAGTGGTTGAGTTTCTAAATGGGTAGGTTCCATCTCTAGTCCTCTAAGATAGTCAAAGGAAAAGCCTAAGGCTAGATCCTAAGTACTAAAGAGAGAAGAGAAGACCTCATCAAAAATGAGGTCAACAAATGGACCCCCAATAGGTGCGGTGTGCTAACCAAGCACACCGCGCGTATTGGTGTTGACCGAAGAGATCGAGAAAACCAACACAGATGTCCAAGTGACACACTTAGGATAGAGTAGAAGAATTTCTGCATGGGGAGTATCAGGTATATTTCCAAGACTGGAGGTTCCTGAACTCTCGCTGGGGAAAGGAAAAGGGGGTGAATTCCAAATCACAAGATCTGGAGAAATTCAATTTAGATTTCGTTTCATTTCATGCTCAAGTTTTGATGTGTGAGTTTAGATTTTTGATTTGGAGTTCCAATTTAGACTGAAGTTTGATTTAAAATCAGTTTGAGGAAATTTGGATTTGAAATGAGAATTGAAATCTGGGTTTTAACCTCGGAATTGCGAAGAAAACTGGATTTTAGGTAGCAGCCTCGGAGTAAGCATCTGAGTTTAAGTGTCGATTGAAAAGGATGAGAATCAGAGTTTAGGTACTGATCTCGAAAGCGAACTGAAATTTAGGTACCAGTCCCACAAGTTCGGAATTGAAATTTAGATGTCAATTCGAAAGAGAATTGAAATTTAGGTATTGATTTAGAAAAAAGAGTCGGAATGTAGGTATCGATCTCGAAATGAGAACTGGAATGTAGTTACCAGTCTCGAAAATTTTTTAATTGAAATGTAGGTATCAATTCAGATGAGAATCGAAATGTAGGTATCGATCTCGAAATGAGAAGCTCGGAATGTAGGTACCGATCTCGAAAATTTTGAATTGAAATGTAGGTATCAATTCGGATGAGAATCGAAATGTAGGTATCGATCTCGAAATGAGAACTGGAATGTAGGTACCAGTCTCGGAAATTTTGAATTGAAATTTAGGTATCAATTCGGATGAAAATCGAAATGTAGGTATCGATCTCGAAATGAGAACTGGAATGTAGGTACCAGTCTCGGAAATTTTGAATTGAAATGTAGGTATCAATTCACATGAGAATCGAAATGTAGGTATCGATCTCGAAATGAGAATTGGAATGTAGGTACCAGTCTCAGAAATTTTGAATTGAAATGTAGGTATCAATTCAGATGAAAATCGAAATGTAGTTATCGATCTCGAAATGAGAACTGGAATGTAGGTACCAGTCTCGGAAATTTTGAATTGAAATGTAGGTATCAATTTAGATGAGAATCGAAATGAAGGTATCGATCTCGAAATGAGAAGCTGGAATGTAGGTACCGGTCTCGGAAATTTTGAATTGAAATGTAGGTATCAATTCGAATGAGAATCGAAATGTAGGTATCGATCTCGAAATGAGAGCTGGAATGTAGGTACCGATCTCGAAATTTTGAATTGAAATGTCTTGTGGAGATTTGGATTTAGCGGGAGATTGAAATGAGATGTGAAAGTGTTCCACATCCCATGAGAATCAATCAAAGTTTGATTATTTGGCGAAGGGCATGAATCCATGCCATCAGAACCGAATCGAAAATTTTTCGTGGTTCTGAAATCATCCCGAGAGAGGGTTTCAAAGGAGGCCTGAAGTAGATTTTGATTTGAAGAAGAATTGGAGGGTTTGAAAAGATGGATTTAGACTGGAATTCAATTTGAGATTTAGGTTCATTTCATTTGTTCTTTAGCGATCTGATTTTATTTTTGTTGTTCATTTAGTGTTCATGTGAATTTGGAGTTCATTTTAATATTTAGATTTTTAAGGAAAGTTCTCATTTATTTTCTTTTCTCTTTTTTTCTTCGTTCAAAGTACATTTAACTCTAATGGCGTTTCCCAGTCAATTTGCACAAAAAGAGGTGAAGGCAAAATATGACAGTCGTTTTCATTCCAACTTGCTAAAATTACATCATACAACTTGATCTAGTCATGATGACATTTTTCTCAGAAATTTAATGTCTCATACAATCCATGTAACTCCAAAACGGACTGTATAAACTTCTTGCTGATCCATTCAAAAGTGTCTATCAAAAATCCATGTCGGAATAGTAAGAAACATGGGTAATAACATTACCTTCCAAGCCACCCTTGGCAGGAATGCCGCATGGATGTGCATTGGAGGTGTGTTATTTCCCCATGTAACTCACAGCTCGTAGGGCTGGAGACTCTCCAATTCTGGATCTGGCTGGAAGTGGTAAGGCGCCTTTCAGTCGTCCATCCTTCTAAAAGTAACGGAGATCCGCTCCATTGGCACTCCCGGTATACAATGTTTTGCGACGTCTGCTCCATTTCCTTTTAATATCATGACGGAACCTACCGGAAGTGGTATCTCCACCGGCCCTCGGAACTTACCGGGCCTCGCTATCCGGAGGTCGGATCCGAACATGATATTGCATTGGTTGACGAACGAAGCCGTGCGAAAGGTCCGACAAAGTCGTGGTGGTCTATGTGTGGAGGTATGCAGTCGCCTTTCTGGTAAATGTTGATGATGTAACTGTTGGGTATGCAGTCTGCTGGCAGTACCCTCTCTGTTATCATTCTTTTCACCATTCTTTTTATTATCCTTGGCATTAGATCCACCTCACTGAGACGGAGTATCCCTGGTGGATTTCCTTTTTTGTCCTCTGCGAAGTTATAGCAACATCCGCACTGTATTGTGACCCTTCCTTTCCCTGGCATCCATCTCCGGGGTTCTGAATAAGTCTTTTCCCTTAGATAGCCTGCTCGACTCATCTTCTGAAGTTCTAAGATGCAATCCACAATCTGTTGTTGCTCATATTCTGAGAATACATCGGTGTGTAACTCGAGGCCTTCCAAAATGTTGATTCTCTTGCCTTTAATCTTTTCAAAGTATTCGAAAGTCTTCTTCTCAACATTTTGCATTCTTTCTAATTCATATTACGGGATGATCTGCGAGTGACGTGGCCTAGTAACGTCTTCGCGGGATGTATGGCTCGATCTCGTCACGTTCTCCTGCATACCTTGGCTCCTCGGGGATTGTCTCTATCGGGACATCCTCCGGTGTTGCTTCCGCAACAAGGTTCTTCAGATCTGGTATCTCTGTCCGGCTTCGAGGCACTGACTCTATTTCTGTTCTTCTTGGCACTTCTTCGATTTGTTCTGATTTTCCTGGCGTTGACTTTCTTCTTTACGGTTCTCGATGAACCGGTATCTTTGAAATGTGTGTGCCGCTAAAAGCGGCTGTTTCCTCGTGTTAATCTGCTGCTAGTTTAGTCAACATCTTGCGGATACGGCGATTCTTATTCCTTCTTTGGGTAGCAATGAGAGTAGCTCTCCTTACCCCTTGAATTTCTGCGGGCGCGGCGCTGACGAGCCTGCCCTCTGCCGTGGCAACTAAAAACTTGATTTTCTTGCTTTCCTCGATGTTTGTCTTTCTTTTCTTGTTGCTGGATTAGTGGCTTGGGCCACCCATCTTCATCACTTGTCCGTTGTGAAGCTCTTCTCGGTCAGCCGGGACCCCGATCATTTTCTTCGTACTGTAGGGTGGCTAGTGTGAAGTCAGAATCAACTACTATCACTGCTCCATCCTTCACCCTCTTTTCAACGAGTGCGAGACTCACGCCATTTCTAAAGTTTAGGACCAACCGCCCGTTCGACATTTCCCTTCGAAGAAGACAAGGAAAGAATCAGGGGCTGTACTAAGAACAAGAACATTAAGAAAATATTTATCACTGAAGATTCTTATTCATTTATTTTAACTTTGAGGAAAGTAGGAAGAGATGTGGAACGATCAGGAACAAGATCTGATTTGAAAGGAAGAGTAAAACTTTATTATTATGATTTCACATATTTTATTTTTAGCACATATTTTTTTTGTTAATAATTTTTTTTTGTTATCCATCTTTATGTTTTTGGGTTCGGACCCAGTCAAGAGTGGTTACTTCACCCGTGTTTTTAGGGATGAGAATTCATTCCTTCGAAACATCAGGTTGCGTAATACTTCTTCAAATATCGTCCATTGATTGGAAGCATTTGTTGTTCTCCTTGGAAATTCACAAGTTGGTAGGAGCCTCCTGAGTAGATTGTCTCGACCACAAACGGCCCTTCCCGAGTCGGTTCAAATTTACCTCCTATCTTGCGGTGTGCAAGAATAGGTCTCTTGAGGACAAGAACTAAGTCACCAACTTTGAAAGTTCTTGGGCGGACCAGTTTATCATGGGCCTGGATCATCTTAGCTTGGTACAGTTCCAAATTTTGCTGAGCTGCAAGTCTTTTCCCTTCCAAGCTTTCCAGTTCTTCCGGTCATAATCTGGCATTTTCTTCTGTAGTAATTTTATTTGTAACTGCAATTCTGAGTGATGGAAGCTGAACCTCCAAAGGTAAAAGTGCCTTGGAACCGTACACTAAAGTGTAAGGCGTTGACTGAGTAGGAGTCCTGAAAGTTGTCCTGTAGGCCCATAAGGCTTCTAACAATTTCTCGTGCCAATTTCTCTTGTTATCGTCCAAAGTTTTCTTTAGAATTTGGACGAGTTTTATTAAAAGCCTCGGCCAAGCCGTTTGCTCTTGGGTAGTAAATTGTTGAGTATCGCCAATCGATTCCATGTCTTCTGACAAAATTGTTGATTTTTGTGCTTCTGAATCCGGACCCATTATCTGAAATGATTCTGCGCGGTACTCCGAAACGGTAGACAACTTGATTTTTGAAAAATTGTAGCACGTGGCGTGCCTTTACTTCTCTGAGTGGAACTGCTTCTACCCATTTAGAAAAGTAGTCTGTAGCTGCTAGAATGAAGCGATGTCCTCTTGAAGATGGTGGTTCTATCGAACCCACTATATATGTGCCCCAACATTCAAATGGCCATGATGCGATTGTCGGATGTAGCACATTTGGAGGTTGATGTAGAACCACTCCATGCACTTGGCACTGGTGACAACTCTTGGCGATCTTCATACAGTCGGTCATCATTGAGGGCCAGTAGTACCCTAGTCTCTTAATCTTCATTTTCATCTTTGGACCCGACTGATGAGCGCCACAGAGTCCTGAGTGCACTTCTTTAACGATTTCACGAGCCTCGGACCCGCTCAGGCATCTCAGCCACATTTGATCAAAAGACCATCTGTATAACGTATTGTTTATTAATGCGTAAGACAGAGTTCTTTTCTTGATCTGATGGCCTAGTGACTTATCGTCCGGTAATTTCCCTGTTTGCAGGTAGTCTATTAGCGGTTGACACCAGTCATCTGTGTTTTTGTTATTGTTGCAACTGATTCCTCTGCTTTTTCTGATTTCTGTATCATATCCATGTCGAGCTGTGATAGGACCTGTTGTCCTTGAATTGACACTTCAACTGACTCATCTTGTAAGCAGGCAAATTCTTTTGCAAGGCGAGCTAGCGCATCTGCAAGAGCATTTTCTTTTATGGGGATCTTGTAGATCGTTACATTCGGAATATGTTCCAACAGTTTCATGGCATACTGAAAGTACTGCTCGAGTCTTGCCTTTAGAATCCTGTATTGTCCGGCGACCTGTTGAATGATCAACTGAGAATCCCCGTAGATGTTGATGTCTGTTATTCCCATTTGAATGGTTAGTTTCAGTCCTGTTATGAGGGCTTCGTATTCTGCCTCGTTGTTTGTGCATGGTTCTGTTAAGTGGTAGGAGTATCTTAACATCCCCCGCTCCAGTGTTATAAAGATTAGTTCAATTCCTGCCTTACCGGGCACTATCGTTTGCAATTCTTTGTTCTTCTGTACTGAGGACGCTCCGTCGAAATACAGTTCCCAACGTCGATCATCGGGGTCTTCTAGGCTCATTATCTGCTTATCAGGCAAATCGTCGTCAAGAGGCGAATCTGCCGGTAAAGGGTGTGCTTGCAAAGAAGTCGGCTAGGACTTGTCCCTTTACGGCGCGAAGAGGAACGAAAGTTATGTCAAATTGCAATAGTATCATCGACCACCGGCAAGTACGCCGAGAGCGTTGGTCGGGTCATCAAGTATTGCAACGGATTAACTCTCGAAATAAGGTTGACCTTATGAGAAAGCATGTAATGCCTGAGCTTCTATGCGGCGAAGATCAGGGCCAAGCAGTGCTTCTCAATAGGAGGATACTTTAGTTCCGTCGGGATTAGACGACGGCTTAAGTAGTAGAGAGCATTTTCTTTTCCCTCGTCATTGATCTAGGCTAGCAGGGCTCCAAGGGAGTCGTCTAAAGTCGCGGTATAAAGTATCAACGGTCTACCTCAGACTGGGGCTGCTAAGACAGGAGGTGTCATTAAGTATTGTTTGATGTCATCGAAGGCATGTTGACATTTGGAGTCCCAAGTAAACTTGGCATCCTTCTTAACCAAAGCAGAAAAAGGTTGACACCTTTCTGACAAATTCGATATAAAGCGTCGAAGATATGCCAATTTTCCTTGAAAGGATCGTAGTTGTTTCAAAGTTTTGGGAGGTGGCATTTCTAAGATAGCTTTAATCTTCTCCGGATCGATTTCAATCCCGCGATGTTGGACAACAAATCCTAAGAATTTCCCGGAGGTGACACCGATGGCGCATTTTAAGGGATTCATCTTAAGGTTGTGATGTCTTAGTCGCTCGAAAATAATTCTCAAATCATACAGGTGATCTTCTTTCAGTTTGCTTTTGATGACCACATCATCCACGTAGCACTCAACTTAGTTGTGAATGAGATCATCAAAAATCTTCGTCATCGCTCTTTGGTATTTTGCTCCTGTGTTCTTTAGTCCAAATGGCATTATTGTGTAGCAATACACTCCGATCGGCGTTTTGAATGCCGTGAGCTTTTCGTCTTCTGGTGCCATCTTTATCTGGTTGTATCGCTACGATCCATCCATGAATGAAAACATTTCATGTGTTGAAGCAATGTCGATCATCAGTTCTGGGATTGCTAGTGGAAATTCGTCCTTTGGACATGCTTTTTTTAAATCTCTGAAGTCTACGCAGATTCTGATCTGACCATTCTTCTTTCTAACTGGTACCACAATGGCTAACCAAGTAGGGTATTGTTCTTCATGGACAAATTTAGCGTCTATTAGCTTCTTAACTTCGACTATTACTTGTTGCTCAATTTCTAGACACATTCTTCAGAGAGCTTGTCTGACTGGAACAGAAGTAGGATCTACTCCTAACTTGTGAACTGTGACTTCTGGAGCTAATCCTGGCATTTCATCGTAACTCCAAGCAAAACAGTCCTTGAATTCCATTAGTAGCTTGATTATTTCCTTGGAATCTTCTTTATTGAGTAAGGAGCTAACAAAGGTTGGCCTAGACTCTTCGCTAGTACCTAAGTTAACTTCCATTAACTCGTCTATTGTAGATTTGATTTCTACTTCGAATTCTGCTAGAGCATCTCCGATTGGTGGATCTTCGAGATCTTCTGAAGCTTCGAAGCAGTCTTTATCATTTTCGCAAGTGACAACCAAGCAAAATTTTGTATCGTCAACTGATCCTACTGCGCCGAATCCGAGACCATGTTTTGAATTGGGAGGCCGAACAGCATTATTCCATAATTTTTCAAAGTGTTGTGATCGGCCTTTTGTCCATTGTCGAGGTAAGACACCACGTTGAATTAAATTTTGAACACAGGGAGAGTACCACTCAAAAGGTAGTTCTATTAATTCGGAAGAAGTAACATCTTCAAATTGTACACCTTTTTCGGTATTGGAGGAAGAAGCACCACGGTAAAACTTGATTGGCTTGACACCACCACCATGCACTTCCTTGACCACCATACCCTCGATCTTATTAGAATGGATCGGGGTCAGGGTCATAGTATGAACATGATGGTTAATCTTCTCGTACATTGACTTATATTCTTCATTCTTTTCATCTTCGAGAGATATCTTGAACTGGGGTTTCTTTTGACTTATTGTCGCTGCTTCTTTCTTGATTTCTTCTTCTTCTTCGGAAGTGTTCTCCCAATCAACATCGATGACCGGTTTCTTCTGTCCAACTGTTCCAACATTTCTTCCACGTCCTCTTCCCCGGCCTCGACCTCGGGTGCGAGTTCTGGAGAAATCTTAACCATCTCGCCGTAAGGGAGTGGTGAGTAACTGTTGGACTAGAACTTCAGGTTCTTCATCGTCTCGAATTTCTTTTGCTTCATTTGGTATGGTATTTCTAGAAAAGATTGTTTTCTTCGGGGGCGCGTAGTAGGCCGCATCTTCATGAATTCTAATTTCATGCACGAAGAACGGTTGTAAGTCACCTTTGATGCACTGTTCCCCTCCTTCGTAATACTTTATGCACTGGTGCAGAGATGACGGTACCATCCGGTTTTCATGGATCCATGGCCGACCCAGTAGAGCGTTGAACGATGTCTTAGAATCAATTATGTGGAATTTTGCGGTTGTCTTTGCTAAATCACCGGTCTCCATTAGTAGTGTTATCGATCCAAGAGCTCTTTCTCCTTTTTGATTGAAGCCTCTTAATAGCATCTTGTCTGCTTCAAGCTCGCGAGCATCAATTTCCAAATATGCTAGCTTCCGAAGATTCATTATGTTGATTGATGCTCCTGGATCAACCAACACTCTGGAGAGCGTAAACTTTCCGATAGTGACTGAAATGTATAACGGTCGGATGTGATCACCTGTTCCAAGTAATAGATCATTGTACGTGAAGGTAACACCTCGCAGTTCTTTTAACGAGTAAACCTCATCGAAGGAATTACCGGCCATTTAGGCTAAGCAAATATCTAGATCAAGTAAAGCCTTGATGAGAGCCTCTCTCATCTCCTTTGACAGTTTCAGAGCGTCGTATATGCTTAGTTTGGCTGGTAGCTTCCTAAGATGGGCTAGCACGTTGTATTCCACTTTATTACCGTGTTCCTCAGTTTCTTCCCGAATGGGCAATTCCTCTGCCGGGGTTGGCTCTTCCTGAGCAACCACCTGCTTTCCTTTATCCTTTGGACCCATTCTCGGGGGTAGAACTTTTCCACTTCTTAAATTTACTTCAGTAATCTCTTCTGAATCTGGTGCAGGATCTGCCGGTGTATCCTCTTGAATTGGAACCACTGGCTCTTCTGAAGTTGCTTCGGTGTCTGAGGGTTCTAATTCTATCTTGATCGGAGCTCCTTGGAATTCATAAATGGACTCATTGCTTATCGAGCTTTCGTAGCCTCCTTTGTGAACATCTTCTTCGTCATGGTCGTCGAGGTTTTGTATGATTTGAGAATCGTTATTTGTATTGGAATCGAGATCCGGATTAAGCCGGTTGTCGTTAGTTACGTAATCGTTAGAAACAGTCAAAACGTAGCCAACGCCATAACCCTTATCATTATAAGATCCCGCCGGGGTGAGCAAATAATTATGCAGAGTCAGGAGTTCGAGGGATTTCTCCCCCGAATCGGAAATAACCATCCTAGGATAAGCAGCCCCTAGTCTACCCTTCGGAGCCTCGGTCTTCTTTTCTTCCACGATCTTCTCCTCCTTCTAGGGCGGTTCTTCGATCACAAGTGATAGTGCCGGCTCGACAGGTTTCAAACTCTGAATTGAAGCGCGTACCGAAGCGGCCTGGATGTGATCCAAATTTTTCTTCGATGATCTTGTCCAGACAGTACTCCATTCATCATCAGTCGTGTAAGGGTCCATCGGAACAATGGGATCCGTTGAAATAACATTGATGGAACCTCCTTTCTGGGGGTTCCTTCATGTATTCCTTTGGGATCGTTATGTTCCCTTTCCGGAGATTGTCATCAAGCCAACTCTTGAAAGTGATGCAATCCTCTATCTTGTGTCCGAGCATCTGATGGTAAGGGCAATAGTTCGGATGATCTTTCTTATTGACTTCCTCCGGCTTCTTGGGCTCTGGCAGCTGAAAATCCGGTGTCTTCATTAAGCTGCGGAACATCTTTGCTACTGCTTCAGTTTTGAATGGGTATTCTCTATTTAGAAGTTCTCTTAAAGTACATGATGAACGAGGCGGTTGTTCATAATGCTGAGGCGACTGATAGCTCGGACGAGGTTGCTGATAGCCCTGCTGAGGTTGCTGATAGCCCTGCTGAGGTTGTTGGTATGTTCGTTGCGGTGGTTGGTAACTAGGCTGTGGCTGCTCTGACTGTATCTGCATTGGCTGCTTGCCCTTATCTACTGCCGCGACAATTCCAGATTTCTTTTCGAATGTTTTCACGGGCTTCTGCTTATCATTCTTGTCCGTGAAACTTAACTGTTTTGCCTCTTCCTGCAAGCTCTCGGCCTTGTTAAGCAACTTCTCGAAAGTCTTGATTGTAAATCCTTTAAGGAGAAGTGCTATCGGGCCATGGATACTTTTAAGTAGGATACCGACTGCATGTTGTTCTTGAAGCTGTGGTTCACACTTCATGCTTAAGTTTCTCCATCGAAGTATGTAATCCACTAAAGTCTCGTTCGACTTTTGTTACTCCACCACTAGATCACCGATAGTGATGTGGTGCTGAGCCGCGGCAAATCGTTTAACGAAGAGATTCTCCAGTTCTGAAAAGGTCTTTACTGAACCGTTCGGCAATTTTGCGTACCAGTCGAAGGCAATCCCTGACAAATAGCTGACGAACTGGCGGAAGCGTCGCTCCCACCGGCATTGCAGTAACTAGCACGAAAATGTGCGACATGCTGCCGAGGGTTTCCTGTTCCATCAAAAGTCTTAAACAGAGGTGGTACGAAGCCTTTCGGGTATTGGACTGCCTCGAACTCTTTGGGGTAAGGTCTACCCATCTAAATAGATGCTCCATTCTTGGATTGTGTTAAAGCTTCTCGCACCTGCTGTTCTACCATATTTTTAATATCCTTTTCTGGAATCATGCTTTGTGTAGAATCCTTCTTTGGTGGTTCGTCTCCGTTGACGGATGTGATCTCCTTTCCTCCATCCGCAATATGGATAATTTCTGGGGGTGTCTCTTTCTGAGGCTGGGCCTGACTCTGGAGAGTGGCTAAGGCAGCAGCCATCTCTTCCATCCTCTTTGTCATCTGGGAAATTTTATCATCTCTTTCACGAAGCTGTCCTCTCAACACTTCCGGTTCATCTCTTTCCGTAGCTGCCGGAGCACCTTGCGAAGCTGATGATGCTCTTGTCTCAACCATGTTGATCTCGGCATACTCATCATTCATAAATTCTGATGAGTCGATTTCATCTCCCAGTTCTTCTTCTATTTCTTTTGCTAACCGTCGGATGTCGGTCCTTAACTTGTCCATGGCATCCTCTAGTGGCCCTTTTCGCACGGTCTCGCAGTTGTCTCGTGACGGTTGTTGAACTTCCTTCCTGGGAGTTCCCTTTATTGCAGTAGCACTTTCTTCTGATTCAAGTTTCCTAACGAGGCTTTTCTTCTTAGGACATCATTTTGGTCTTAGTTGGCCGGTAATAGGTCGCCACACCATCCTTCTTGCAGTCGGAAGCCTAGGACCGGATGGTCTATCGGCTATATGCTGGAAGGTGGTATCCTCCCTAATTTGTAGACCTGATACAACAACGGGTGGACTGGCTTTTATCTTCTTCTTTGGTTTCTCTGTGGCAGCAACAGGCTCTATTTGCGGTCCGAGGCGGGATTTAGCTAGCACTCGTCCTATTCTTCTTAAGATTTCTGACACAGGACATCTTTCTTTCTTTGCCAATCTTTCTATCACAGCTTGCAGTCGGGCAAATGGCGTAGCCTTATCCCTTTTCCTCTTGTAATTGTTGTAGTATGCAGGTCGGGGTAATGCGGTGGCGATCCTACGAACATCCTCTTCATCTGATGCGGCAGAGAGGGGGTGAAACCTGCTCCCTTCCAATAGAGGTATATACTTAGGCAGTTCTTCTCTTTCTTCGGGAATTTCTTCTAGAAAAGCAACTTCAGCAGCTCTAGCTTTCTTGGAGATCTTCCTGCTTCTATTTCTCCTTTGAGTCCGAGTTAGGGGTGCAACTCTTGAACTGGACCCAATCTCAAAAATAGATGATATTGCAGCGAAATCTGTACCCTCCACGGTGACAGGCTCATCACAGACTGAGATTTCCTTCCCCTTCAGTTTGGCAGAAGTCGGGGTAGGTGCATAGATGACTAGACCGGTGGGGGTAGAGACAACAGTCCTCCTACGAACAGTAGTACTCCTCTCAGCTGGAATCCTTTGCAGGGGAGGGAATTCTTGAGTCAACTTCAGGTTGAACTCAATCACGGGCTCTTCAGTTTCCGACACTTTGTCCATTAGTGTGAAGAGAGTGACGTCAGCGAACTTGACATCTGTGTTGCCAAATCCTTGTCCGAAACGGATGATCCCATTGTCGGGCAGCTCATCCTTGTAAATGGCGAAGTCCATTCCATTGGTGAAGGAAAAGATTAACTTTGGGGCAGTCATTTTCTGCAGGGAAGATTCCGAATGTCAGTCCCGAATTATGCTTCTTTTCATCGTAAAGTTTAGGACAAAAAAGAAAGAGTCCAGACACATTTTCGTCTATCTTAGTGTACTTGTGATTTATAAAGAAGGTTGTTTATAAGGAGGTTCGTTTGTTAGAAACAAAATGATTAAAGGGAAAAAAGGTAAAGGGCCCGATTTAGAATTGGAAAGGAAAAGAAAGTCTTATGCAAGACTTCTCGACTCGAAGGACCGCTCCTAAACTAACACCTATTGGGGGTTCACCCCACCTCAGAAAAAGAGATTAAAAGATCTCGGAACCTCTCTGTTTAGGGGTGTCTAAACAGTGGCTCCTAAATCTGAGAGGAGTTGGTTATACTCGTTCAAGACAGAAATGAATGAGGTACTCCAATGGAAGAATGGTAGTTTTGGTCCACTAGGGATATGGACTCACCACCGATTTATGAAAGCAAAACCATCTGATCAAAATGGAGAGAGGAATTAGTCCCCAGCGGAGTCGCCAGAAATTGTCGGCATATTTTTAGGTTGAGTGTTGTATTTTGAAAAGGAGGTCGCCTACAGAAGTTTTCGGTGAATTTTCATATTTTAAATTAAATTTAAATATATATATATATAATTTGGAAAGTAGCATTTGATTTTGAAAATAATTTTTAAATTTGAAGATTTTAAGATATGAAATCAAACCTATCTCACATCCCAAATAGTTTATATAAACGAGCACTGCATCACAAACCATGTATCTATCCCGAAGAATAGACACACTTCTTCATGATGGGGCTCGATTAAATAAACTAGGAGATTTGTTACATCCGTTTGGTCTGCGAACCAATTTTATAAGCTGACAAGTTCCCCTGCTTAATATAAATGAATTAAGCAGGTTTTATATTACCTGGGTTCTTAAAGTTCCCCATAAGGGCAAGCCCCTATAGTTAATTACATCTTAAATGACAGGAATCATTTAAGAAAACTCTCGATAATGATTAGTGGTTTTGCTCTCAAGAATTTCAAAGTTTAAGGTTTTCAAAGGATTGAATTTTGGAAATTTCAATAGGGATTAGCTCAAATTTGGAACAATTTATTTCAAGAGTCCAAAGGAAGAGAAGTAGGAGAATCTGAGGATCCAAGAAGAATCTTGGCAACTTCCCAAACTATCCTATTGTTTGGTTTGAATTTTAGAATATCATTTAATGTTTCAATCCTGCCCATTTTATTTATTTAGGTCTTATATTTGTATGATATAATCACACAAATAGCTTCGAAGATGTGAGGGTTTATGTCGTATCAAACGACTACCTCGGAGTCCTAAGACCGGTTAGGGCTTAATTTACATGACATGATCATGCAAATGCCTAACGAAGAGTTGAGGATTTATGTTGCACTAAGCAAACTACCTCGAAATCCTATGGCTTTGTTTTTTTTAAAACTAGGAAAGGTTTTGCTGAAGTAGATTCAAGTTTTGCTGATGACGATGGCCGTACTGCCCACCATGCTCCAAGCTCCTCGTTGTTACAGAGGTTTAGTTTTAGAAGTCATAAATCAGGAGACGAGAGAAGTGTTTTGGTTTAGAGAAAATCTTAAAATCCAAGTGTTTTTTAATATTTAATTAAAACAAATCTTAAAGTTGTTAAACAGAACCGATTAAGATCCCACGGTTTCGTCATCCCGGCATCGTTACTTTCATCGAATTCACTTAGTCCAGATGAATTTGCTAAACTCAACTGAATGAGTTCCACACTTTCATTTAGACCATGGAAAATCCCGTTAGCAACATGTGGGTTACATCATCCGAGGTATTCCCGATCATTCAATGAGACGTTTTAATTTAGTTGTGATTGTAGTTTTATTGTTTTGTTTGTGATTAAATTTTGAGTTGTTTTATATTTTGGAATGTTGTGGCGGTGAATTTTATCTTGCAATGACTTTTAATTTAGTTTTGGTTTCAGTTTAGGGACTATCCTAAAGGTTTTGGTTTTCATGCAACAGTTCTGTTTATCCTGCAAGAAAAAGTAAAGTACAGTGCATGTAAGTAAATTGCAGTAGAATAAAAGCGTACCTGGAGGGTGTTCCCGTCATCCCAAGCTGCACTTTAAACACATGTTAAGGCATTTGAATATTTTGCAAGAAATACCTAGGTAAAGCTAAGGGAAAGGGTTTTGGTTGTCTACCAAGTTCCTAATCCTATAACTAGTCATCTCCTATGACGTCTAGGTTCTTGGTTTGATTTAAGGATGATTTTCTCCATCAAAGAATAACTAGATTCAATTGTTCTTCTAAAACATCCCGTTATTTTGAGGAAGTGCTTAGGACGAGTCCTTAACATCTTTTCAATATTTATGGGATTGTTTTGAGTCCAAGTAAATTTAGTTGCACAGGTGAATTAATCATCCAGGGGTTTAAGTTTTGTTCCCTTGCTTAGTGAACTAGGACAGTTGAACATCCTATAAGTGAAGTAACACTTCACTTGATACTTCATTTAAGAGTTATAATAATAAGAGCTTTAAAAGAGCAAATCAACTTATTAAGTATTTTAATGATTTGAATTTAATGATTTAATTTTAATTTTGACTTAATTATAAAAATTAGTTTAAGTTTGGAATAGTATTCAAGTTCTTTATGTTATAAGTTTACTTTAAGTGTTTAGTTTAACTCTTAATGAT
Organism: Papilionanthe hookeriana x Papilionanthe teres; assembly: GCA_022702705.1. NCBI lineage: Eukaryota > Viridiplantae > Streptophyta > Magnoliopsida > Asparagales > Orchidaceae > Papilionanthe > Papilionanthe hookeriana x Papilionanthe teres. The sequence continues at coordinate 111,667,133 of CM040430.1, read as the reverse complement.
TTCATTTAGGTGTGTTATTAAATGATTTTAATTCAATTTAATTTTAATTTAATTTAAGTTTAATTTAATTTAATTTAATTTAATTTGATTATATTTAATTTAATTTTAATTTAATTTTATTTTATTTAAATTTTAATTTAATTTTAATTTAATTTAGTTTTAAATTTAGTTTAATTTAAATTTTATTTAATTTTATTTAATTTTAATTTAATTTAATTTTAAGTTTAGTTTAATTTAAATTTTATTTAATTTTAATTTAATTTTAATTTAATTTTAATTTTAGTGTTAATTGTTAAGTTGGATTATTATTTTAATTTTTAATTAAGAATTAAATATTTTTAAAGTGACTTATTTAGGGATTTTTAAATTAAAGAATAAATATCCTCTTAATAATATCCCCATTTTAATAATCCAAATTTTAAATATATTTTTTCCAAAATTTAAATCATTTAATTAATTAAAGTTCCATCTTGATATTTTCAAAGTGTTTAATGGGTTTCTACCCTCAATCATTTAAGTTTCAATCATCCAAAATCAGTTTAAAATCAAATATTTTACCCTCCCCTTTTTGATTAATCCTAAAATTTTAATTAATGGTTGAAATTTTTAATTACCCTTTTGCCCTTCAAGCTTAATAATTCTATAACTCACTAAACCAAGCTCAAATGAACTTGAAATTTTTATGTAACCTCACTCACATGTCAATTAAGACATTAGAGGAGAAAATGTGATTTTTCTGTATTTAATTTATTTATGTAATTATTTTTAATGGAAAATAGGGGTTTTCAAAGAAAATTTAATAACATGACCAAGGAAATGTTTCTGTCCTTAAGAAAATTATGGGATGTTCCTAATGACTAGAGAACCATTTGGGCCAATTTTGGTGATTTTTTGAATCATTTTTTATTTATTAGAATTATTTTGATTTTTGGAGTATTAATTAATTTAAAAAAGAAATAAAAGTTGAAAAATGGATTTTATATTTTTCAAAAATCTTTCTAACCTCAGGGAAATCAGAGAACCAAATTTTATATTTTTTTTATTTTTCTTTGATTTATTAGAATTATTTTAGTGGAAATGTTAAAGAAAATCATTTTTTTAATTCAAAAATTGTTTTAAGGCTTTAAAATTCAATATCTTACCCTAGAGACTTAGGAAAAAAATTTGGTTTGTTCCTAGGTGATTAGAATTCAAAAGGTTACATTTTGGTGATTTTTAATATTTTTATGATTTTTATTATTTTTTAATTATTAAAACTATTAAAATAATGATAAAAATCAAATTTTTTAGAAAATTACAATTTTAATTTTCCTAAATTTCTCTGATATCAGAGAAGCCTCAAAATTATTTTTGTGAATTTTTGAAAAGTATTTTGTGAGTTATGAATTTTTAAAGTTTAATTTTACTTATGGGGTTTAATTAGCCCATTTGGTGGGGTTAAACATTTCTAATTGATTTCAAATTTTTATGTGATGTTCCTCTGATCCTAAAGATCAGTAAAGAATTGTTTTCAAGTTAATTTGATGTGTAATTAACCCTAATTAATTAAAGTTCAATTTTGGGTGTTTAGGCCAATTAGGGTTGTTCCATGTGAATTAACTCAAAACCTATTTTTCCTAGGTTTCTCTGGTCATAAGAAACATCACCAAATTTTCCTAGAATTTATTTCTCAACATGCTAGTTATTGGAATTAAAATACTCAAAATAGTAACATACAATTGGAAAATCAATAACTTCTCATAGGGATGGCCTCTGACCTTGAAATATTCAGGGAATGTTCCCAATTTAGAGGCTTCAAAAGCCCTATGGTCTCATGTCATGGTGAATTGTCTATGCAAATGGAGAATTAAAATACCACATAGAATAAATAAATCATTAAAAATAAAATACTTTATGAAAGGACTTGATTTCTTTTCCACATTATTCTCCTCTGTTCACTGAGCAAGTGGGTATTTTTATTTTATTTTTATGATTTTTCTACACAAAGTTATGGATTTTTAAAGTTTCTGGTATTTAATAAATTCAAAAAATACCCTATTTATCTACTTATCCATGCGGCGCCAACGCATCCTTAACCTCTCCGAAAGGCCACGCGTCGTCTCCTGGTTCGGCGCCGCCATCCAACTCAGCTGCCCCGGGGCCCGCGGTTCACGTATCATCTCCCGGTCTGACGCGATCTGAGCCGTCCGTCCAATACACGCGCGAATGGACGGCATCCGTTCATCGTCCCCGATCGACCTCACCCGAGAGCCGTCCATCTTTCAGGCTTGATATCTCTCTCGATTCTTAACCTATTTCTACGTTCTTATACTCTATGGATTCGTCTTGAAGAGACGAACACATCCATACGATTTATGTGGCATGAAATTAACCCAATCAAAATAGAGAATGTTCAGAAGCTCGGGAAGAAGAGAGAGCTCATACCTTTGCTCAGAGAAGTGTGGCTTCAATCTGAGAGTTGTGTCACCTTAGATTGAGTCCAAGTAAGCTCCAGATGAAGTCTCTGGCCCTGGGGAATTGTCTAGACTTGAATTCGACCAGACCCGATTCCAAAGCTTGGAGGCTAGAGCAAATGGGTGGCCTGGAGAGGGGGCTTCAACTGGGGAACTCTTTCTCTTGATCTTTTGCAGGTGTGGGTGAGTTTAATTTGAGTTTGGTGGAGAATTGGAAAGTGTCCTGGTTTTGGGTGGAATTTTGGCTGAGAAATTGAGCTCTGTGGATGGGGATTAGGGCAAATTATCACTAGGGATCAATTGCTCTAAGTGTGGAGGATGATTTGGAACAATTTTGGCTGAGTTTCTGTATGGTTTGGTGCAACTCTTCACTTGGCCGAGAGGGGGTGGGGTTTAAATAGGAGTGGCTGGAGGGCCTCCCAGGGGGGTTTGATGGCTTGGATCAGCTGCTTAGGTCAAGGGAAGAACAGCCATGGCAGCCATTGGGCATGGGGCAGCTCAGCAAGGGAGAATTTCAATGTTAGGCTCCTCCCAAGGTCTCGGCCATGGGGTTTTCCGGCGGCTTTGGTAGCTGGCCGGCCAGGGTCAGGTCACCATCTGACCAATGAGGTTAGGGCTTGGCAATGGTGAAGTCAATTAGAGTTGGCCATGCGTAAAGGTGGTGAATTGAAATGGAATGGGAAAGGGGTGATTTTGGCTTGGTTTGGATCAACCCATGGTTTTGGGCTAGGTTCACCTCCCCATGGCCTGCTTGGGCTGAAGAGAAAGCTATTTGGCTCAGCTTAATTAGTGGGGAGAAGTCACCATCCAAGTACAATTAGGCTTAAGCATGGTTTAGGGGAATCACGAGAGTGGTTAATCACTTTAAGGGAATATGGAAAGAACCTCCTCCTTTTCCCCAAGATAGCATGGTGACATGTAAAGGGGCTTTCATGGCTCCCATGTGGCTCATGCATGGCTTCATGGCTTGCCTATGGCTTAGGATGGCTTGACTTGGTTTCATAGAAATGGGTTTTAGGCATTTTTTATGAATTTTAAGGAGATTGTCATGTGGCTAAAATTGGAATGATTTGATGAAAAATTAGGACTTTAGAGATGATTTTAAATTGAATGTATGATGAGGGAGAGTGTCATATGGGCTTTGGATGAATTTTTGGGCTTTTGCGATTGGTTAGGAATGGGCTTTTAAATGACTTAAATGGGTGGGCTTTTATGTTTCAAAATGGGCTTTTAGATGAAAACTTTTGCAAAGGTCCATGCTAAATAAATGTTGGGTTTGGTTTAGGGATGTGTCATGAGTGATTTGAGACAAATTTGAGGTGATTTGGAATTGAATTGAGTCTAATTTGTGTCCCCTTGGTGATAGGGTCAAAATAGGTCAAAATGGACTAACTTGGGCTAAGGTTGAGCTAATGTTGAAATTGATGTAAATTCAATGTTGGGAAATGTTTATGGGAGTGTAACAAAGAGCTTTCAACCTTGGTTGGGTTTTAATTTTGGGATTTGGGCCTATTTAGGTTGATGGTGGATTTAGGCCTATTTAGGGAATTTTGGGTTTGGGTTGAATTTGAGTAAGATTTGGGTCCAAATTTTGGGCAAACTATGTTATTGTTTTGTTTTTGGAGATGTTAGGGAAGATTTAGAAAAGGTTTGGGGTCAATTGGTGTTGAGTCGGGTTGGTTTGGGCTAAGTTTGGGTCATGGGTCAAAATTGGGCTTTAAGCTTAAAATTGAAATTGGATTCAAATTTCAATCAAATTGGGCTTGGATTTGGTCTATATAGATATTGGGGATATTTAATTGAAGTTTAGAATTGAATTGGACCAAAATTGGGGTCAATTGGGGTGGTTTGGTTTGACATTGGGTTCACTTTGGGTTAAAATGGGTCAAATTGGGGGTTTTGGTAAAAGTGGGGTAAATTGGCAAAATTTGCCCATGGTGTAGTTGAATAAAATGGAATAGAGAATATGTGGGATTTTCTGGAATTTTCTGGGAATTTTTGGAATTTTTGAATTTTTGGGTAAAGAGGGGCATTTTGGTAATTTGGAGGGTATTGGGGGTATTTTTGGAAATTTTGGTATTTTTGGCTGTAAATGATCAATTTGAATGGTTGGGAATGTTCAAGGTTGATTTGGAAAATTTTTGGGTGATTTGGAAATTTTGGTGGTTTTGGGTAGTTTCAAGGGCCTTTAGTAGGTTTGGTAGGTCCAGGGCCCCGGGGGTCAAAAATTGAAATTTTGAAAAAATGAAAATTGAGCAAGTGTGAGTGAAATGGAATCATTTTGGTTGAGCCATGAAGCCATATTAAGGCCATAGGAGCCATGAGAGGACTCATTTAAGGCATTCACTATGTTGTTCCTAACCCTCTTAGCTAGGGGCTTAGGGGTTAAGGACCATCCATGTGAATTACCTACATGAGTCAAGAGGTCATGTTGGGTGAGAGTGTAGTTTTAGGACTTGGAATGTGTGTGTGAGAGTGTAGTGTATGTGTAAGTCAGCCCTCACCAGACCAGGCCACCTAGGGTGATCCTAAGGCCAAAGAGTCCTATAGGGAACTCATCGTTTAAACCTCCACGTTTGATCTCAACCCTCTAGGTGATTAGGAGTTTACAATCAAGCTTGTGGGGTTTGTAGGGAGTTAAGAAGTGGTTGAGTTTCTAAAGGAGTAGGTTCCATCTCTAGTCCTCTAAGATAGTCAAAGGAAAAGCCTAAGGCTAGATCCTAAGTACTAAAGAGAGAAAAGAAGACCTCATCAAAAATGAGGTCAATAAGCTGCAAGAATGAAGCGATGTCCTCTTGAAGAAGGCGGTTCTATCGGACCCACTATATCTGTGCCCCAACACTCAAATGGCCACGACGCGATTGTCGGATGTAGGACATTTGGAGGTTGGTGTAGAACCCTCCGTGCACTTGGCACTGGTGACAACTTTTGGCAACTTTCATACAATCGGTCATCATTGAGGGCCAGTAGTACCCTAGTCTTTTAATCTTCATTTTCATTTTCAGACCCGACTGATAAGCGCCACAAAGTCCTGAATGTACTTCTTTAACGATTTCACGAGCCTCGGACCCGCTCATGCACCTTAGCCATCTGGTCAAAAGACCTACTGTATAACGTATTGTTAATTAATGCGTAAGACAGAGTTCTTTTCTTGATTTTATGGGCTAACGACTTATCGTCAGGCAGGTTCCCTGTCTGCAAGTAGTCTATTAATGGCTGCCACCAATCTTCTGTATTTTCTGTCACTGCTGCAATTGTTTCTTCTACTTTTTCTGCTGATTTATGTATTGTATCTATGTCGAGCTGTGATAGGACCTGTCGTCCTTGAACTGACACTTCAATTGACTCATCCTGCAAGCAGGCAAATTCCTTTGCAAGGCGGGCTAACGCATCAGCGAGAGCATTTTCTTTTCTGGGAATCTTGTAGATTGTTAGGTTTGGAATTTGTTCCAACGATTTCATGGCGTACTGAAAGTATCGCTCGAGCCTTGGCTTTAAAATTACGTACTTATCCAGGTGACTCGTTGAATGATCAGCCGAGAATCTCCGTAGATGTTGATGTCCGTTATTCCCATCTGAATGGTTATTTCCAGTCCTGTTATGAGGGCTTCGTATTCTGCCTCGTTGTTTGTACACGGTTCTCTTAAGTGGTAGGAGTATCTTAACATCCCCCGCTCCGGTGTTATAAAAATTAGTCTGATTCCTGCCTTACCGGGCACTATCGTTTGCAATTCTTTATTCTTCTGTGCTGAGGACGCACCGTCAAAGTATAGTTCCCAACGTTGATCATCGGGGTCTTCAGGTCGATTATCCGCTCGTCGAGCAAATCATCGTCGAGAGGTGAATCCGCCGACAAAGGGTGTGCTGCGAGGAAGTCTGCTAGGACTTGTCCCTTTACGGCGCGAAGAGGAATGAAATTTATGTCGAATTGCAATAGTATCATCGACCACCTGGCAAGTCTGTCATAAAGCGTCGGTCGGGTCATCAAGTATTGCAACGGATTAACTCTCGAAATAAGTTTGACCTTATGAGAAAGCATGTAATGCCGGAGCTTTTGAGCGGCGAAGATCAGGGCCAAACAATGCTTCTCAATCGGAGGATACTTTACTTCCGTCGGGATTAGACGACGGCTTAGGTAGTAAAGAGTGTTTTCTTTTCCCTCGTCATTGACCTGGGCTAGCAGGGCTCCGAGAGAATCGTCTAAAGTCGCGGTATAAAGTATCAACGGTCTACCTGAGACTGGGGCTGCTAAGACAGGAGGTGTCTTTAAATATTGCTTAACGTCCTTGAAACCTGTTGGCATTTTTCTTCCCAAACAAATTTTGCGTCCTTTTTAACCAATGCCGAGAAGGGCTGACACCTACCTGATAAGTTCGAGATAAAGCGTCGAAGATATGCCAACTTTCCTTGAAAGGATCGTAGTTGTTTCAAAGTTTTAGGAGGAGGCATTTCTAAAATAGCTTTAATCTTCTCCGGATCGATTTCAATCCGCGATGTCGGACAACAAATGCTAAGAATTTCTCAGAGGTGACGCCAAAGGTGCATTTCAAGGGATTCATCTTAAGGTTAAATTGTCTTAATCGCTCGAAAACAATTCTCAAATCATACAGATGATCTTCCTTCAGTTTACTTTTGATGACTACATCATCCACGTAGCACTCGACTTAGTTGTGAATGAGATCATCAAAAATCTTCGTCATTGCTCTTTGGTAAGTTGCTCCTGCGTTCTTCAATCTGAATGGAATTACTGTGTAGCAATACACTCCGATCGGCGTTCTGAATGCCATGAGCTTTTCGTCTTTTGGGCCATCTTCATCTGGTTATATCCTGATGATCCATCCATAAATGAGAAGATTTCTTGCGTCGAAGCGATGTCGATCATCAGTTCTGGGATTGGTAGTGGAAATTCATCCTTTGGACATGCTTTATTCAAATCTCTGAAATCCACGTAGATTTTGATCTGACTATTCTTCTTTCTGACTGGTACCACGTTGGCTAACCAAGTTGGATATTGTTCTTTACGGACAAATTTAGCGTCTATTAGCTTCTTAACTTCGGCTATTACTTGTTGCTCAATTTCTAGACGCATTCTTCTGGGAGCTTGTCTGACTGGAACGGCAGTAGGATCCACTCCTAGCCTATGAACTGCGACTTCTGGAGCTAATCCTGGCATTTCATCATAACTCCAAGCAAAGCAGTCCTTGAATTCCATTAATAGCTTGATTATGTCTTCGGAGTCTTCTTTATTGAGGAAGGAGCTAACAAAGGTTGGCCTAGGCTCTTCGCTAGTACCTAAGTTAACTTCCATTAACTCGTCTATTATAGATTTGATTTCTTCTTCGAATTCTGGTGGAGTGTCTCCGATTGGTAAATCTTCAAGGTCTTCTGAAGCTTCCAAGCAGTCTTTATTAGGTTTGCAAGTGACAACCAAGCAAAATCTCGTATCATCAACTGATCCTACTGTGCCAAATCCGAGACCATGTTTTGAATTGGGAGGCCGACCGGCATTATTCCATAATTTTTCAAAGTGTTGTGATCGGGCTTTTGTCCATCGTCGAGGTAAGACACCGCATTGAATTAAATTTTGAACATAGGGAGAGTACCACTCAAAAGGTAGTTCCATTAATTCGGAAGAAGTAATATCTTCAAATTGTACATCACTTTCAGTTTTAGAAGAAGAAGCACCACGGTAAAACTTGATCGGCTTAGCACCACCACCATGCACTTCCTTGACCACCATACCCTCGATCTTATTAGAATAGATCGGGGTCAGGGTCATAGTATGTACATAATGGTTAATCTTCTCATACATTGATTTATATTCTTCATTCTTTTCATCTTGGAGAGAAATCTTGAATTGTGGTTCCTTCTGACTTATTGTCACTGCTTCTTTCTTAATTTCTTCTTCTTCTTTGGAACTGTTCTCCCAATCAACATTGATGACCGGTTTCTTCTATCCAACTGTTCCAACGCTTCTTCCACGTCCTCGTCCTCGGCCTCGACCTCGGGTGCGAGTTCTGGAGAAATCTTCACCATCTCGCCGTAAGGGAGTGGTGAATAACTGTTGGACTAGAACTCCAGGTTCTTCATCAACTCGAATTTCTTTTGCTTCATTTGGTATGGTATTTCTGGAAAAGATTGTTGTCTTCGGAGGCATGTAGTAGGCTGCATCTTCATGAATTCCAATTTCATGCACGTAGAACGGTTACAAATCACCTTTGATGCATTGTTCCCCTCCTTTGTAATACTTTATGCACTGGTGCAGAGACGACGGTACCATCCGATTTTCATGGATCCATGGTCGAACCAGTAGAGCGTTGAACGATGTCTCAGAATCAATTATGTGGAATTTTGCGGTTGTCTTTGCTAAATCACCGGTCTTCATTAGTAGTGTTATCGATCCAAGAGCTCTTTCTCCTGTTTGATTGAAGCCTCTTAATAACATCTTGTCTGCTTCAAGCTCGAGAGCATCAATTTCCAAATATGCTCGTGTCCGAACATTCATTATGTTGATTGATGCTCCCGGATCAACCAACACTCCGGAGAGCGTAACTTTCCAATAGTGACCGAAATTTATAACGGTCAGTTGTGATCAACTGTTCCCAATAATAGATCATTGTCCGTGAAGGTAACACCTCGCTGTTCTCTTAACGAGTAAACCTCGTCGAAGAAATTACCGGCCATTTGAGCTAAACAAATCTATGGATCAAGTAAAGCCTTGATCAGAGCCTCCCTCATCTCCTTTGACAGGATCAGACCGTCGTATATGCTTAGTTTGGTTGGTAGCTTCCTAAGATGGGCTAGCACGTTGTATTCCACTTTATTACTATGTTCCTCGGTTTCTTCCCGAATGGGCAGTTCCTCTGCTGGGGTTGACTCTTCCTGAGCAACCACCTGCTTTCCTTTATCCTTTGGACCCATTCTCGGGGGTAGAGCTTTTTCGCTTCTTAGATTGGCCTCTGTTATCTCTTCTAAATTTACTGGTGTCTCCTCTTGAATCAGAATAACTGGCTTTTCTGAAGTTGCTTCGGTGTCTGATGGTTCTAATTCTATCGTGATCGGAGCTCCTCGAAATTCACAAATGGATTCGTTGCTTGTCGAGCTTTCGTAGCCTCCTTTGTGAACATCTTCTTCGTCGTGGTCATCGATGTTTAGTATGATTTGAGAATCGTTATTTGTATTGGAATCGAGATCCGGATTAAGTCGGTTGTTTCTAGTTACGTAATCGTTAGAAACAGTCAAAACGTAGCCAACGCCATAACCCTTATCATTATAAGATCCCACCGGGGCGAGAAGATAATCATACAGAGTCAGGAGTTCGAGGGATTTCTCCCCCGAATCGGAAACAACCATCCTAGGATAAGCAACCCCTAGTCTACCCTTCGGTGCCTCGGTCTTCTTCTCTTCCGCGATCTTCTCCTCCTTCTGGGGCGGTTCTTCAATCACAAGTGATAGTGCCGGCTTGACAGGTTTCAAATTCTGAGTTGAAGCGCGTATCGAAGCAGTCTGGATGTGATCGAAATTTTCTTTTATGATTTTGTCCAAACGGTACTCCATCCATCATCGGTCGTGTACGGGTCTATCGGAACAATGGGATCCGTTGAAATAACATTGACGGAACCTCCTTTTTGGGGTTCCTTCATGTATTCCTTTGGGATCGTTATGTTCCCTTTCCGGAGATTGTAATCAAGCCAATTCTTGAAAGTGATGCAATCCTTTATCTTGTGTCCGAGCATCCGGTGGTAAGGGCAATAGTTCGAATGATCTTTATTATTGACTTCCTCCGGCCTCTTGAGCTCTGGTAGTTGAAAATCTGGTGTCTTCATTAAACTGCGGAACATCTTCGCTATTGCTTCAGTTTTGAATGGATATTCTCTATTTAGAAGTTCTCTTAAGGTACGCGATGAACGAGGTGGTTGTTCATAATGCTGAGGCGACTGATAGCTCGGACGAGGTTGCTCATAGCCCTGCTGAGGTTGCTGATAGCCCTGTTGAGGTTGCTGATAGATCTGTTGCGGTGGTTAATAACTGGGCTGTGGTCGTTCTGGCGGTATCTGCATTGGCTGCTTGCCCTTATCTACTGCCGCGACGATTCCAAATTTCTTTTCAAATGTCTTCACAGTTTTCTGCTTATCGGCCTTGTCTACGAAACTTAACTGCTTTGCCTCTTTTTGCAAGCTCCCGGCCTTGCTAAGCAACTTCTGGAAAGTCTTGATTATAAATCCTTTAAGGAGAAATGCTATCGGGCCATGGATACTCTTGAGCAAGATGCCGACTGCATGTTATTCTTGAAGCTGTGGTTCACACTTCATGCTTAAATTCCTCCATCGAAGTATGTAATCCACTAAAGTCTCGTTCGGTTTCTGTTGCTACACCATTAGATCACCGATAGTGATGTGGTGCTGAGCCCCGGCAAACCGCTTAACAAAGAGATTCTCTAGTTTTGAAAAGGTCTTTACTGAACCGTTCACAATTCTGCATACCAGTCGAAGGCAATCCCTGATAAACTGCTGACGAGCTGTCGGAAGAGTAAAGCGTCACTCCCACCGGCATTACAGCAGAACTAGCACGAAAATGTGCGACATGCTCGCCGAGGGTTTCCGTTCCATCAAAAGTCTTAAACGAGAGGTGGTGCGAAGCCTTTCGGGTATTGGATCGCATCGAACTCTTCGGGGTAAGGTCTACCCGTCTGAATAGATGCTCCACTCTTAGATTGTGCTAGGGCTTCTCACACCTGCTGTTCTACCATATTTTTAATGTCCTTTTCTGGAATCATGCTTTGTGCAGAATCCTTCTCAAGACATTGTTTTGGTCTTAGCTCGCTAGTAGTAGGTTGCCATACCATCCTTCTTGCAGTCGGAAGCCTAGGACCGGATGGTCTGTCGGCTATATGCTGGAAGGTGGTATCCTTCCTAATTTGTAGACCCGATACAACAACGGGTGAACTGGCTTTTATCTTCTTCTTTGATTTCTCTGTGGCAGCAATAGGCTCTATTCGCGGTCCGAGGCGGGATTTAGCTGGCACCCGTCCCATCCTTCTTAAGATTTTTGACACATTGCATTTTTCTTTCTTTGCCAATCTTTCTATCATAGCTTGCAGTCGAGCAAATGGCGTAATCTTATCCCTTTTCCTTTTGTAATTGATGTAGTACGCAGGTCAGGGTAATGCAGCGGCGATCCTACGGACATTCTCTTCATCTGATGCGGCAGAGAGAGGATGGACCTGCTCCCTACCAACAGAGGTATATACTCAGACAGTTCTTCTCTTTCCTCAGGAATTTCTTCTAGAAAAGCAACTTCAGCAGCTTTGGCTTTCTCGATCTTAGCAATCTTTCTGCTTCTATTTCTCCTTTGAGTCCGAGTTAGGGGTGCAACTCTTGAACTGGACCCAATCTCAAAAACAGATGGTATTGTAGCAAAATTTGTACCCTCTATGGTGACAGGCTCATCACAGACTTGGATTTCCTTCCCCTTCGCGCTTGGCGAAGTCGGGGTAGGTGCAGAGATGACTAGACCGGTGGGGGTAGAGACAACAGTCCTCCTACGAACAGCAGTACTTCTTTCAGCTGGAACCCTTTGCAGGTGAGGGAATTCTTGAGCCGACTTCAAGTTGAACTCAATCAGGGGTTTCTCAGTTTCCGACACTTTGTCCGTTAGTGTGAAGAGAGCCACGTTAGCGAACTTGATATCTGTGTTGCCGAATCCTTGTCCGAAAAGGATGATTCCATTGTCGGGCAGCTCATCCTTGTAAACGGCGAAATCCATTCCATTGGTGAAGGAGAAGATTAACTTTGGGGCAGTCATTTTCTGCAGGGCAGATTTCGAATGTCAGTCCCGAATTATGCTTCCTTTCGTCGTAAAGTTTAGGATGAAAAAAGAAAGAGTCTGAATACATTTTTGTTTATCTTAGTGTATTTGTGATTTTTTAAAAGAGGTTGTTTATTGGAAGGTTGTTTATTAGCGGGTTCGTTTGTTAGAAACAAAACGATTAAAGGAAAAAGGGTTATAGAAAAGGTAAAGGGTCCGATTTAGAATTGGAAAGGAAGAGAAAGTCTTATGCAAGACTTCTCGACTCGAAGGACCGCTCCTAAACTAACACCTATTGGGGGTCCACCCCATCTCAGAAAAGAGGTAAAAGGATCTTGGAACCTCTCCGTTTAGGGGTGTCTAAACAGTGGCTCCTAAATCCGAGAGGAGTTGGCTATACTCGTTCAAGACAGAAATGAACGGGGTATTCCAATGGAAGAATGGTAGTTTGCTCCACTAGGGACATGGATACACTACCGATTTATGAAAGCAAAACCATCTAATCAAAATGGAGAGAGGAACTAGTCCCCAGCGGAGTCTCCAGAACTTGTCGGCATATTTTTAGATCATGTATTTTGAAAAGGGGGTTACCTACAGAAATTATCGGTGAATTTTAGATTTTAAATTTAATTTAAATATATATAATTTAGAAAGTAGCATTTTATTTTGAAAATAATTTTAAGTTTGAAAATTTTAAGATATGAAATCAAACCGATCTCACATCCCAAAATAGTTTATATAAACGAGCACTGCACCATAAACCGTATATCTATTCCGAAGAATAGACACACTGCTTGATGATGGGGCTCGGTTAAATAAACTAGAAGATTTGTGACATCCATTTGATCCGCGAACCAATTTTATAAGCCGACAAGTTCCCCGCTTAATATAAAGGAATTAAGCGAGGTTTATATTACCCGGGTTCTTAAAGTTCCCTATAAGGGCAAGCCCCTATAGTTAATTACATCTTAAATGACGGGAATCATTTAAGAAAACTCTCGATAAGGATCAGTGGTTTTGCTCTCAGGAATTTCAAAGTTTAAGGTTTTCAAAGGATTGGATTTTGGAGATTTCAAAAGGGAATGGATCAAATTTGGAATAGTTTGTTTCAAGAATCCAAAGGAAGAGAAGTAGGAGAAGCTAAGGATCCAAGAAGAATCTTGGCAACTTCCCAAACTATCCTATTGTTTGGCTTAGATTTAGGAATTTACTTAATGTTTCAATCTTGCCAATTTTATTTATTTAGGTCTTATATTTGTATGATATAATCACACAAATAGCCTTGAAGATGTGAGGGTTTATGTCGTACCAAACGACTACCTCGGAGTCCTAAGACTGGTTAGGGCTTAATTTGCATAACATGATTATGCAAATGCCTAACAAAAAGTTGAGGATTTATGTTACACTAGGCAAACTACCTCGAAATCCTATGGCTTGGTTATTTAATTCTAAGAAAGGTTTTGCTGAAGTAGACCCGAGTTTTGCTGATGACGATGGCCGTGCTGCCCACCATGCTCCAAGCTCCTTGTCGTTGTAGAGGTTTAGTTTTAGAAGTCATAAATCGAGAGATGAGAGAAGTGTTTTGGTTTAGAGAAAATCTTAAAATCCAAGTGTTTTTAATATTTTAATTAAAACAAATATTAAAGTTGTTTAAACATAACTGATTAAGATCCCACGGTTCCGTCATCCCGGCACCGTTATTTTCATCGAATTCACTTAGTCTAGATGAATTTGCTAAACTCAACTGAATGAGTTCTACACTTTCATTTAGACCGTGGGAAATCCCGTTAGCATCACGTGGGTTACATTATCCGAGGTATTCCCGATCATTCAATGAGACATTTTAATTTAGTTACAATTGTAGTTTTGTTGTTCTGTTTGTGATTAAATTTTGAGTTTTTTTATATTTTTGAATGTTGTGGCGGTGAATTTTATCTTGCAATGACTTTTAATTTAGTTTTGGTTTCAGTCCAGGGACTACCCTAAAGGTTTTGGTTTTCATGCAATAGTCTTATTTAACATGCAAGAAAAAGTAAAGTACAGTGCATGTAAGTAAGTTGCAATAAAGTAAATTGCAATAAAATAAAAGCGTACCTGGAGGGTCTTCCCGTCATCCCAAGATGTACTTAAAACACATGTTAAGGCATTTAAATATTTCAACAAGTACTTAGGTAAAGCTAAGAGAAGGGTTTTGGTTGTCTACCAAATTCTTAGTCCTATTGCTAGTCATCTCCTATGACGTCTAGGTTCTTGTGTTTTGTTTAAGGATGATTTTCTTCATCAAAGAACAATTAAATTCAACTGTTCTTCTAAAACATCCCGTCATATTGAGGAAGTGCTTAGGACGAGTCCTAAACATCTTTTCAATACTTCTGGGATTATTTTGAGTCCAAGTAAATTTAGTTGCACATGTGAATTAATCATCCAGGAGTTTAGTTAAGCTTTGTCTCTTGCTCAGTGAACCTGGGTATTTGATTACCTAATGAATGAAGTGACATCTCATTTAATACTCTATTTAAGAGTTATAATAATTGAAGCCTTTAAGGGCAAGTTGGGTTGTTGAGAATTTTAATCATTCTTAATTTAAAGTTTGAGTTAATGAGTTAAAGTGATTTAATTTAATTATGAGGTTTTAATTAATAATTTTAAGTTTGGAATAGTGTTCAAATTATTTTAGATTTAATTTAAATCTTTACACTTTTAATTATCTTAGTTATTCAGATTGATGTTCATATTTTAGTTTTACTTAGATAGAAAAAGGTGTTGAAATTATTGATATGTTTTGATTTAACTCTTAATGATTTTATTTAGGTTTGTTGTTAAGTGATTTTAATTAAATTTAATTTAATTTAATTTGATTTAATTTAATTTAATTTAATTTAATTTAATTTTTAATTTAATTTTAATTTAATTTAATTTTAATTTAATTTAATTTTAATTTCAATATTTTAAATTTAATTTAATTTAATTGTTAAGGTGTTAATTTAATTTAATTTAAACTTTGACTTAACTTAATTTAATTTAATTTTACTCCAAGATTTTAAATTTGATTTTTACTATTGGACCATTTAACATTTTAAGCTTTAATTCATTTAAGGGTTATCTTCTTTTAATTTTTAATTTATTTAATTTGGATTATTATTTTAATTTTTAATTAAGAACTAAATATTATTGAAGTGACTTATTTAGAGATTTTTTAAATTAAAGAATAAATATCCTCTTAATAATATCCCTATTTCAATAATCCAAAATTCAAATATATTCTTTCCAAAATTCAAATTATTTAATTAATTAGAGTTCCATTTTGATATTTTCAAATTATTTAATGGGTTTCTACCCCTTAATTTCCCTAAGTTTCAATCATCCAAGAGAAAGTTAAAAATCAAATATTTTACCCTCCCTTTTGATTAAACCTAAAGTTTTAATTAAGGGTTAAAATTCTTAATTACCTTTATGCCCTTTTAGGCTTATTTATTTCATAACTCACTAAATTGAGCTCAAATAAATTTGAAATTTTTATGTCACCTCACTCACATGTCAATTAAGACATTAGAGGAGAAAATATGATTTTTCTGAATTTAATTTATTTATATAATTATTTTTAGTAGAAAATAGGGGTTTTCAAAGAAGGTAAAGTTTATATCCTTAAGAAAATTATGTATGTTCCTAATGACTAGTGGACCACTTGGACCAATTTTCTGTGATTTTTTGAATTATATTTTATTTATTATAATTATTTTGAGTTTTAGAGTATTAATTAATTTTAAAATAAAATAAAAATTGAAAAATAGATTTTATATTTATCTTAAATTTCTCTAACCTCAAGGAGTCCAGAGAAACAAATTTTATAATTTTCTGATTTTTCTTTGATTTATTAGAATTATTTTAGTGAAAAAAGTTAAAAATTCATTTTTTAATATTAAAAAATTACATTATGCCTTTAAAATTCAATATCTTATCCTTGGAACTTAGGAAAAATATTTGGTTTGTTCCTAAGTGATTAGGAGTCAAAATGTGATATTTTTAGGATTTTTAATATTTTTTTGATTTTTATTATTATTTAATTATTAAAATATTAAAATATTGTGAAAAATCAGCTTTTTAAGAAAATTCCAATTTTAATTTTCCTGAACTCCCCTGATATCAAAGAAGCTCCAAAACCATTTTTGTGAATTTTTAAAAAGTATTTTTGGAGTTATGAACTTTTTAAAGTTCCATTTTGCTTACGAGGCTTAATCAATCCATTTGGTGGGGTTAATCAAGTCCAATTGATTTCAAAATTTTATGTAACGTTCATCTAACCCTAAAGAGCAATGGAGAATTATTTTCAAGTCAATTTGGTGTGTGGTTAACCCTAATTAATTCAAATTCAATTTTAGGAATTTAGGCATATTAAGGTTATTATGAATGAATTAACTCAAAATATATTTTTCATAGGGTCCCCTAGTCCTAAGAAACATCACCAAATTTTCCTAGAATTTATTTTTCAAGATGCTAATTGTTGGAATTAAAATACCTAAAACAGTGACATGAACTTGAAAAATCAATAACTTTTCACAGAGATGGCCTCTGACCTTGAAAAATTCAGGGAATGTTCCCAAGATCAGAGGCTTCAAAAGCCCTATGGTCTCATACCATGGTGAATTGTCTATGCAAATGGAGAATTAAAACATTGGAAACAGTAAATAAATTATTAAAAATAAAATACTCATCCAATTAACTTGATTTCTTTTCCTCATTATTCTCCTCTGTTCACTGAGCAAGAAGGTATTTTTATTTTATTTTTGTGATTTTTTATGCAAAGATATGATTTTTTGAAGTTCTGGTATTTAAATAATTCAAAAATACCCTAATTTCCTACTTATCCGACTCGGCGCCGCGTCATCCTCGTCCAGATCAAAAGCCCACGCGTCGCTCCATGATTCGCCATCGCCATCTGACTCAGCGCTCCAGGGGCCCGCGGTACACGTAACATTGTGCTGTCCGGCTTGATCTCGACCGTCCGCTCGATACACGCGCGATCCAACGGCTCTTGGTCATCGTCTACGACTGGTGTGCACCCGTGACCGTCCACACTAAAACCCTAAGATCTCTCTTGATTCTCAATGGATTTTTGAGTTCTTATACTCTATGGATTCGTCTTGAAGAAACGAACACATCCATACGGTTTATAAGCTATGAAATTAACTCAAACAAAATGGAGAATTGTTGGCAGCTCGAGAAGAAGAGTGAGTTCATACCTTTGCTCAGAGAAGTGAAGCTTCGATCTGAGGGTAGTGTCACCTTCGATTGAGTCCAAGAAAGCTCCAGATGAAGTCTCTGGCTCTGGGAAATTTTCTAAGTATGAAAGTGACCAGACCCGATTTCGAAGCTTGGAGGCTGGAGCAACTGGGTGACCTGGAGAGGGGGCTTTCATTGGGGAACTCCTTCTCTTGGTCCTGTGCAGGTGTGGGTGAGTTTAATTTGAATTTGGTGGAGGTTCCAGAGATGTCCTGGTTTTTGGGTGGATTTTCAACTCAGAAATTGAGCTTGTTAATGGGGTTGAGGGCAAAGGAACACTGGGGATCAACTGCTCTAGGTTAGGAGAAGGTCCTGGAGCAATTTTGGCAGAGTTTCCTTAAGGTCTGGTTCATCACCTTGTTTGGCCGAGAGGTGAGTGGGTTTAAATAGAGGTGGCTGGAGGGCCTCCCAGGGGGGTTTAATGGCTTGGATCCACTGCTCAGGGCAAGGGAAGAACAGCTGCTATGGCCATTTAGGTTGGGACAAGTCAGCTAATTCAAATTGAATTTTTTATTCAAATTAATCCTCTAGGCCTGGTGGTTTCCAGCGGCTGTGGTGGCCGGCCGGCCAGGCATGGGTCACCCTGAGGGTCAGGGAGGTCAGTGCTTAAGTTTGGTGCCAACAATTGGCTTTGGACATGTGTAAAGGAGTTGGATTGAAATGGCATGGGGAGAAGGTTATTTTGGGTTCAAATGGGTCAACCCATGGTTTTGGGCTTGGTGCACCACCCCAGGCCTGGATCTTGGCTGAAAAGATTCATTTGGGTCAGCCAAGAGGAAATGGTGTAGTCTCTATCAAGGATTAGGTGGCTAACTTGGTTTAGTGTGTATCATAAATGAGATTAAAAAAGCTTAAGGAAGGCTTAAGAAAGGGGCCCCTCCATTTGCCATAAATGACATGGTGAGGTGTCAAAACTCTCATGGCTTCATATGGCTTGTAAATGGCTCACATTTGGCTTACATTTGGCTTGGAAAAGGTTGGCTTGTTTCATGAAAAAGGGTTTTGGCATTTTTGATGAATTTTAGGGAAATTGGCATGTGGCTTGATTTGGAATGACTTGATTATTGATTTAGGACTTAGGGATGATTTCAATTAAAGGTATGGTGAGAAGAATTTGTCATGTAGGCTTTAGAGCCAATTTTAGGCTTTTAGATTTGGTGAGAATGGGCTTTTAGAATGGTTTAAGAAACTGGGCTTTTAGATTTTAAAATGGACTTTTGGTTGTGAAAGACCATGCCAAATAAATGTTGGGTTTAGTTTAGGGATGTTTCATGAATGGTTTGGAATCAATTTGGTGTTATTTGGAGTAGAATTGGGTTGAATTTGGGCTTTTTTTGGTAAAGGGGCCAAGGTGGGCCAAATTGGGCTAACTTGGGCTAAGGTTGAGCTAAGCTTGAATTTGGTGTAAAATTAATGTTGAAAAATGTTTATGGGAGTGTTACAAAGAGTTTTCAACTTTGGTTGGGCTCTAATTTTGGGATTTGGGCCCATTTGGGTTAGGTTTAGGCTTAGCTCAATTTAAGGGATTTTAGTTTTGGGTTAGGTTTGGGTGGAGTTTAGGTTCAAGTTTTGGGCAAATCAAGTTAGTGTTTTGTTTGTGGGGATATTAGGAAGGTTTTAGAAAATATTTGGGGCCAATTGGGGTTGAGTTGGGTTGGTTTGGGCTAGGTTTATGTCATGGGCCAAAATTGGGCCTTTAGGCTTCAAACTGAAATTGGGCCCAAATTTCAATCAAATTGGACTTGGATTTGGTCTAAATTGATATTGGGGATATTGAATTGAAGTTTAGAATTGAATTGGACCAAAATTAAGGTCAATTGGGGTGATTTGGTTTGACATTGGGTTCACTTGGGTTAAAAATGGGTCAAATTAAGGGTTTTAGTAAAAGTTGGGTAAATTGGCAAAATTAGCCCATGGTGTAGTTGAACAAAAATGAAATTAGGAATATTTGAGATTTTCTGGAATTTTCTGAGAATTTTTAGAACTTTTGAATTTTTGGGGTAAAAGGGTATTTTGGTAATTTTGGGGGGTTTAGGGGTATTTTTGGAAATTTTGGTATTTTTGGCCAAAGATGGTCAATTTGAGTGGTGGGAAGTGTTTAGGATTGATTTTGAGGGACCTTGGGTAATTTAGGTAATTTTGTAAATTTTGGGTCATTTCAAGGGTATCGGTAGGTTTGGTGGGTCCGGGGCCCCGGGGGTCAAAAACAGAAATTTAAAAAAAAGGAAGATTGATCAAGAATGAGTAAAATGGAATCACTTTGGTTGAGCCATGAAGCTACATTAAGCCCATATGAGCCATGAGAGGACTCATTTGAGGCATTCACTATATTATTCCTAACCCTCTTCGCTAGGGGCTTAGGGGTTAAGGACCATCCATGTGAATTACCTACATGAGTTAGGAAGTCAGGTTGGGTGAGAGTGTGGTTTTAGGACTTGGAATGTGTGTGATAGTTTAGTGTATGTGCAAGTCAACCCTCACCAGACCAGGCCATCCAGGGTATTCCTAAGGCCAAAAGTCCTATAGGGAACTCATCCTTTAAACCTCCACATTTGATTTCATCCCTCTAGGTGATTAGGGGTCTACAATCAAGCTTGTGGGGTTTGCAGGGAGTTAAGAAGTAGTTTGAAATTCTAAATGGTGGGTTTCATTTATAGTCCTCTAAGATTAGTCAAAGGAAAAGCCTAAGGCTAGACCCTAAGTACTAAAGAGAGAAGCAAAAGACCTCACCAAAAATGAGGTCAACATGATTCACAGTTGATCATACAGCAGGTCGCTGGACAGCATAAAATTCTGAAGCCTAGACTCGAGCAGTATTTTCAATATGCAATGAAGTTACTAGAACAAATTTCGAACGTGACAACATACAAGATTACCAGAAAAAAAAATGCCCTTGCAGATGCTTTGGCCCGACTTGCAAAATAGTTTGCATGTCTACAGGAAGAATCAGTTGAAGTGACTGTTCAAGGATGACAAGTCCTATCACAAATTGACATAGACACTTTGTGCAGACTGGGAAATAAAGAAATAGTTGCAGCAGTGGCAGAAACTACATAAGATTGGAGATATCCATTAATAGACTATTTGCAAACAGGAAACCTACCGGACGATAAGTCAGTAGCCCATCATATCAAGAAAAGAACTCTGTCATACGCATTAATAAATAAAACCTTATACAGAAGCTCTTTCGATCATATGTGGCTAAGGTTCCTGAGCGAGTCCGAGGCTGGTGAAATTATTAAAGAGGTGCACTCAGGACTTTATGGCTCTCATCAGTCAGGTTCAAAGATGAAAATGAAGATTAAGAGACTAGGGTACTACTGGCCCTCAATGATGACCGACTGCATGAAAGTTGCCAAAAGTTGTCACCAGTGCCAAGTGCATGGAGTGATTCCACATCAACCTCCAAATGTGCTACACCCGAAAATCGCGTCGTGGCCATTTGAATGTTAGGGCACAAATATCGTGGGTCTGATAGAACAGCCTTCTTCAAGAGGACATAGTTTCATCCTTGCAGCAACAGATTACTTTTTAAAATGGGCAGAAGCAGTACCGCTCAGAGAAGTGAAGGCACATCACGTGCTCCAATTCTTCAAGAATCAAGTCGTCTACCATTTTGGGGTACCGTGCAGAATTATCTCAGATAACAGGTTCGCATTCAAAATCACGTAGATCAACAATTTTGTCAGAAGACACGGGATAGATTGGTGCTATTAGATGATCTACTATGCAAAAGCAAACAGCTTTGCCGAGGCTTTTAATAAAACTCTCATCCAAATCCTAAAGAAAACTTTGGACGACAACAAAAGAAATTCACACGAGAAGTTATTAGAAGCCTTATGGGCCCACAGAACAACTTTCAAAACATCTACTCAGTCTACACCTTACGCTCTAGTGTACGGGTTCGAGTCTTACCCTTGGAGGTGCAGCATCCGTCGCTTAGAATTGCAGTCGCAAATAAGATCACTACAGAAGAAAACGCCAGATTACAACTGGAAGAATTGGAAAGCTTGGAAGGAAAATAACTTTTAACGCAGCAAAATTTGGAATTATACCAAGCTAAGATGATTCAGGCCCACGACAAACTGGTCCGGCCTAGAACTTTCAGAGTTGGTGAATCAGTTCTCATTCTCAGAAGACCTATTATTGCACACAGCAAGATAAGAGGTAAATTTGAATCAACTTGAAAGGGATCGTTTATAGTCGAGAAAGTCTACTGGGAGGCTCCTAACAACTCGTGGATTACTGTGGAGAGCGACCAATGCTTCCTATCAACGGAAGATATCTAAAGAAATATTACGTGACGTGATGTTTTGAAGAGTGGACTTTAGAATAAAAGTTTCGCTCGTAGAAGCACCGACGTGATAATTGCGTGCAACTGGGTCCGAACCCAAAATAATAATAATAATAAAACAAAAATACAAAAGAAATTTTCTTAAAATTAAAATTGAAACTTGTCCCAACTTTAAAAACTCAAAATCAAATCTTTCCTTTTATTGATAAAATTTCAAAATAAAATAATTATATATAAATGAAAGAAAATACAATAAATTTAAAAGTTCTTCTTGTTCTCATTCCTTTTTAGGTTTAGCCCCTGATCCCTTCCTTGTTTTCGCAGGAAGATGTCGAGCGGGAGGCTGGTCCTGACTTTTAAAGATGACGTAAGTCTTGCACTTACGAAGAGGAAATGAAATCTGGTGCTGTGATCGAGGTTGACTCAGACTTTGCACAAATGAAGCTAGAATATGAAGAAGCTGCTTGGGCTATTGTAGACCTCGAGGAGCTCCATGAAAAGATAGTGATGAAGCTCGGTGAGAAAGTTCAACACACTGCCAACCAGAAAAGGAAGATTAATGCAATTGAAGACAACAAGATGAAATCAGTGATAACTGCAGCAGGAGGGAAGATTGTCAGCTCCTTCCCTACCGACATTCAAGGGGAGAGGAGAGCATCTTTGACCCCGACTCAAAGAAGGAACAAGAACCACCGCATTCACAGAATGCTGAAGAAATTAACAGAAGAACAGAACAAGGAAGGAATTCTGACAGTCGCCGCATTTGCCTCGAGGAGGCCAGCCCTCAGGAGCACCATAGCAGAGGTTGTTCCAGAGGAGGTCACTACAGAGCCCGTACCTGAGACAGTGATGATTACAGGAGAGCGTGCCAGCGTAGAACCATACATCCCGCAATACGTCACCAGACCCCGACTGCTCCAGATGATCTCAGAGCACGAGTTGTAAATGATCCAGAGAGTACGAAAACGGGATTTTGAATATTTTCAGAGGATTCAGGGCAGGTATGCCAATATCTTGCTTGATCCACTGCAAATTTGATAGCTTTTTACTTTCCATTTCATTCCTATTTTTTATGACATTGCACTTTAAAGAAAGGTATATTTCATGATTTCTTACATGCACAATGATTTTATGCTTTTGGAGCAAAAGGAAGCGAAAATGTGCAAATTTGGAGCAAAATAGGGAAAAACTTCATTTTATTGAACTAACACTGAACGGTGCTGTCACCAGTTCCAGACCACGCTATTTTATAGAGTTGCAAACAGTTGGCAGAAAAATGCGCCAAACAGCGCCTTATTCTGCGCTAGACCGTGCCCTATCCTGATTTCAAACTAGATTCAATGTATTTGGCAGGATTTTGGAGGGTTGCTTGAAGAAACTCTTGAGAAATTAGTTATGGTCGAATTTAAATTTCTTTGGAGTCAAATTTACGGAGGGAGAGAGAGTTTAGAGAGTAGAGAGAGTGAGGAGTGAGTGTCATTACATATTTTTTTAGAAAATCTAAGTTTTGTGTGTTTTTTTAAGAAGTGTAAGAGGAGAGGGAAAGTGAGAGATTTCTTCTTCCTTACTTATCTAAAGAGAGAATTGTGTGTTGTTGTGGAGAAATAAGAGGAGTCAAAGGAATTCCTTGAGATTCACTTGAGGAAGAGTTTAAGATAAGTTGTCTTTACTTTATTCTGTTTGTATGACATTGTTTATATATATATATAATTCATGTTTTGTCATCTTTTCCTCATAAGTCTTGAGTAGATTTCTTTGTCTTCCTCCTTTTCATGTGAAGTGCTGATATTATGATATGGAAATTATGTGTCGATTTATTATGGAGAATTTGTGATGACCATTTCACTTCGAACTTTATTTACTTTATTGATTTGGCCAATTGAATTATTAAAACGTGTTGGGAATCATATGTTTCGAAAGAATTATGAGTTTTGACAATAAAATTGAATGTCACATTCAATGTCCATGAATGAGAGATGTAGTTCATGAGGGTTGAGTACAAACAAATAGGGAAATATACTTTGATGGGCGTAGAATTGAAGATTTCAGTGTGACTGGCTTAAATCCTCAAATTGGTCCTAATGTTTCGAAACTAAAGCGAGAGTTAGCCTTCAAGAGAAGGGAAGTGGGAGCTCTGGAGTGAGATACAGTATCCTCCCAGCCTAACTACGGATTTGGGGACTGAACTTAGGATTAACCAATATTCTTTATGCGATTGGAAAAGGGTAAAGAATATGAATGCTCCTATTTGGCACAATACATTTGCATCACTGATCTATGTCACAATAATCATCATATTATAATTGAAAAGGAGGATGATTTTTTCTTACAACTTAACTTTGTTTCAAATTTAGTCTTGTGTTAGTTTAACTTGTTAGAAGTCTAGAATATACTTTGGTAGAAATAGTAACTACAACTCTTGTCTTTATTTTAAGAATTGAAATTACTTGTAATTATGTTGTGATTCGAGAAGTGATTTTTGTACTACACCATAAAAATAATAGCCTCCCTATGGGATCGATATCGAGGACTCCACTAGAGCCCTGTATTACTTGAGCGATAGGTATACTCGTGTTTAATTGTGCGACTCACTAGAAAATTAAATCTTTATAAATATAAATCTGAGTTCATAAATTTTAGCAAATTTAAAAAGTTGCACCAAGTTTTTGGCGTCGTTGCTGGGAGGAAAGGTAATTGCTAAAATTTAATTTTGTAGTATTTGAAATCTTATATTTGAATTACAAATCATAATTGTGTGTGTTTGTTTATTGTTGATGTGATTATTGTGTTTGTATGTGTAATATCGGATCTATAGGTTTAGTGCCTTATGATTCCGAATTAGAGTATATTATTAAAAAAATTTAAAAACAACAAAAACAATCTGAAAATCCTCACAAAATGACGAACAACTTAGACAATCAAAACGAAAAATATACCATGACCTTTAAGAGATTATGCTAATCCAATAGTAGGTGAAATTTACTTAACTATCTAAACTGATATTGCTGCTAATTCATTTGAGCTTAAACCTGCTATTATCTAAATTGTACAGAATAATCAATTTGGAGGAACACCTAATGAAGATCCTAACTTATATCTTGCTAGTTTTCTAGAAATGTGTGCTACCTTTAAATACGATGGAGTCTCGAACGATGCTACTAGGCTTAGACTTTTTCCTTTTTCATTAAGGGATAAGGCTAAGGTGTGGTTAAATTCGTTAGCACCTAGATCTATCAAAACTTGGGGAGAGCTTTCACAAAAGTTTCTGTCAAAATATTTTCCTCCTTCTAAAACTGCTAAGCTGAGGAATCATATCACATCTTTTAGTCACTTTGATGGAAAATCCATATATGAAGCTTGGTAAATAATTTAAGATCTTCTGAGAAAGTGTCAACATCATGCTTTACCAGACTGATTAGTAATTCAAACATTTTATAATGGATTAGTGGGATCTTTGAGAGTAATTATTGATGCTACTGCTGGTGGATCATTCATATCTAAACCTTTTGATGAAGCATATTCATTGATTAAAGAGATGGCTACTAATAATTTTTAATGGCCCTCTGAACGTGTAAACCATAAGAGAGTAGCCAGTATTCATGATTCTGATGTGATAACTATGATAGTCTCTCAAATTGTTGCACTTTCTAAGAAAATGGATCAATATGGAATGAATTATTCTCCAACACCCCAAGTGTTATAAGAAAATTCATCAGGACAGATGATAAACTCTCAAATACCTTATGAAACCTTAAATGCCATAAAAAATAAAGTCAATAATCATTATTCAAATTATTATAACCTTAGTTGGAGGAATCACCCAAACTTCAACTGGAATAACACCAATGCTATTGTTAACCCGCAATGGGGAAACAATCCTATGAATCCAGTTGGAAATCCGAACAACCAAGGAAATACTAATTATAGACATTCTTATCCTCCAGGTTTTAATAGTAACCCACAATTTAAGGAAAATAAGTTGTCTACTGAAGAAATGATTCTAAATATGGGTAATCAAATTTAAGCTCAAAATGTTGTGACGAAGAACATTGAGAATCAATTGGGACATATCTTTACTACGCTTAATAATAGACCTTCTGTAAATCTTCCTAGTAATGTTGAGATCAACCCAAAAGATCAAAACAAGGAGCAAATTAAGGCTATTCAATTAAGGAGTGGAAAAGAATTGGAACCAAGAGTTCAAAAAGAATTTGAAGTTAAAGGAGAGGAATTGAACATTGGGAAAGGTTCTAATAAGATATATCCATACTTGGAATATCCACTTGAACCAATGAAGATAACTGTTGAAAAACCACCTCCTCCTTTTTCTCAAAGACTAAAGAAATAGAACAAGGATAATAGATTTGCAAAGTTTTTGGAAATTCTTAAGAAATTAACGATTAATATTCTTTTTGTTGTAGCATTAGAGCAAATGTCTAATTATGTAAAGTTTATGAAGGATATTCTTAAAAAGAAAAGAAAGTTTAAAGACCACGAGACTGTTGCACTTAGCGGTGAGTGTAGTAAAATTATTCAGAAGAAGCTTTCTGAAAAACTTAAAGACCCAAGTAGTTTCACTATCTTGTGTGCTATAGGTGAAAATTTTTTCTGAAGAGCTTTATGTGATCTTTGAGCTATTATTAATCTTATGTCTTTATCAACTTTCAAAAGATTGGGAATAGGAGAAATTTCACCAACATCTATGACACTTCAACTAATTGATCGTTCTATCACTTATCCTAAATGAGTTGTAGAAGATGTATTAGTAAAAGTGGATAAGTTTATCTTTCCTGTGGACTTATTGTATATATGGAGGAAGATAAAGAAATTCCAATTATTTTGGGAAGACCATTCCTTGATACTGGGAGAACTATGATCGATTTTCAAAAATGAGTATTAACTATGAGAGTTAATGATCAAGAAGTAACTTTCAATATTCTAAAATCTATGAAATACCCTACAACTGAAAAAGATGATGAGTGCTTTCGAATGGAAATCTACGACTATTTGAGACAAGATCATTTTAAAGAAGTATTTGAAGAAAATTTGGAATGTGAGGATAAATATGAAAATGAAAGTGAAGATGATTTGGATGATATGAAGAATGAAAAGTTAGAATCTGTTCAGGAAAGATTTGAAAGATTGGATACTATGGAAAATAGAGATAAAATTTTAATTCTATCTATCATTAAACCTCCTGAGCTTGAACTAAAAATTTTCCTTAATCATTTGATATATATGTTATTATAAGAATCATCTACTTTACCAGTCATTGTATCTTCAGATTTAAATGAATATCAAGAACAAAAATTATCTGACATCTTAAAAAGATAGAAAAAGGCTTTTGGTTGGTCCTGAGTTGATAGTAAAGGAATCAGTCTATTGATTTGTATGCACATAATTTTGTTGAATGAACAACATAAACTAAGAGTTGATGCACAAAGGAGACTGAACCCAATAATGAAAGAAGTGGTTAAAAAAGAGATTTTTAAAGTGGTTAGATGCTAGAAGCATATATCCTATTTCTGATAGTGTTTGGGTAAGCCCAATTCATTGTGTTCCTAAGAAAGCAAGAGTGACTGTTGATGTAAATGAATGAAATGAAATTATACCAACAAGACAAGTCACTGGTTGGCGAATATGCATTGATTATAGAAAATTAAACGCCGCCACCAGAAAAGATCACTTTCCTTTATCTTTTTTAGACCAAGTGCTAGACAGACTTGGTGGAGATAAGTATTATTGCTTTTGGATGGATTTACCGGTTATCACCAAATACCTATTACTTTTGAGGATCAAGAGAAGACTACATTTACTAGCCCTTATAGAAATTTTGTTTTTAGAAGAATTCCCTTTGGATTATGTAATGCACCTTTAATATTTCCAAGATGTATGATAATTGGAGCTAAATGTATAGTGCATACTGATCATTCTGCTATTAAATCTTTGATGCAAAAGAAGAATGCAAAATCAAGACTGATTTGATGGATACTTTTAATGTAAGAATTTGATTTTGAGATTGTTAATCGAAAAGGGGTCGATAATCAAATAGCTGATCATTTATATATACTTGAACAACCCAGTTTGGATGACTTTGAAAAGGAAATCATAGAAACTTTTCTTAATGAGCAATTATATCATATTATTGAAGGAAATTTATTGTGGTATGTTGATATTTTGAACTACATCGTTAGTAATATTTTATCACCTGAATTAACAATGCAACATTGGAAAAAATTTAAACATGTTGCTAAATTTTATTTCTGGGACGATCCTTATCTGTATAAGCAATACAAAGATCTTATTATTAGGAGATGTGTGCCTTATGAAGAAACTGAAAGAATTATTCGAGAATGTCATGATTATGAATTTGGAGGACATTTCGGAATTGATAGAACTACACATAAGATTTTGCAATATGGATTTTATTGGCCTACAATTTTCAGAGATGTTTATAGATTTATCAAAAGTTGTGATTGATATCAGAGAATAGGCAATATATTTAGAAGAAATGAAATGCATCTTAATTTTACTTTGGAAGTTGAATTTTTTGTGCCTGGGGATTAGATTTTATGGGACCATTTATACCTTCATTTAGAAATATATATATATACTAATTGCTATTGACTGTGTATCAAAATGGATTAAGGTAATAACTTTACCTAGGTGTGATGCTACAAGTGTTTCGAGATTTTTGATGAAAAATATTTTCTCAATATATGGAATGCCTAGAGTAATCATTACTAATGGAGGATCCCATTTTAAGAATAATCTAATTCAGAGATTGGTGGAAAAGTATAATATTATGCATAGAATCTCTACAGCTTATCATCCCCAAACTAATGGTTTAGCAGAGGTATCTAATCGTGAAATTAAACAAATTTTGGAGAAAGTCATTAATCTTGAGAAATTAGATTGGTCTGCTAGATTAGATACTGCTTTATGGGCATACAGAACTGCCTATAAAACTCATATAGAATTTCCCCTTACAGATTAATATTTGGAAAAAATTGTCACTTGCCAGTTGAATTAGATTATAAAGCATATTGGGCGATAAAGAAATTGAATTTTGATCTGTAAGAAGCTGGTGTGAAAAGTCTATTTCAATTGAATGAATTGGAAGAAATCAAAAATGAATCATATGATAATGATAGAATATACAAGGAGAGAAGAAAAATATGACATGATCGAAAGATTGTTAAAAAGGAATTTGAACTAGGACAAAAAGTTTTATTATACAATACAAGATTGAAGTTATTTCCTGGGAAATTGAAATCTAGATGGACAGGACCTTTCACTGTCATAAAAATATATCAATTTTGAGTTGTGATTATCGAAGACCCTAAATCTCGAAGAATATTTAAAGTTAATGAACAAAGATTAAAATTATATTTTGAAGGCAATAGACCTAATTTTAAAGAGAGTTTAATGTTGGATCAACCTGAATAACTTGAAGTTATGTCGGGCTGACGACGTTAAACCAAGCACTTTGTGGGAGGCAACCCACAGTTATTGAGTGTTTGCTTCATTTGATGTGTTATTTATGTTTGTTTGTTACTTAATTAAGTCTTGCCCTTCTGTAAATATCATTAACAAAATTTAAGAAATGAATCGAATCGAAGTTTGGAAAGAATTTGGACAAAGTGAAGTTTGGCAAAATTTGAAATAGCACCGAACGGCACTCTTACCAGCGCCGGACCGCGCCGTTGTTCAGAAAATAGTTTCTCATCTTTAAATTCAAATGTTGCTGGTTCTTGGCGGCAATTCTTCCACTTGAACTTCCAAAAACCTCCTCTAAACGTAGGAACTACTAGAGGAACGAAGAGGTAGATCCCAAATCTCGTCCAAATGGATTCCGACTCGATAGAAACTTCAAGATTTTAAGTTTTCAACTGTAGAAAGTTCATCAGTTTCGAAGCACAACGTCTATTCAACAAGAATATCTCAAAGATGAGGTTGATTAAAGAGTGAGGCTTTTTTAATCGAGTTACGAATTCTCCTACTACTAGAATTGATGAAATTATTATTCAGAGACGTTGGAAAGTATTGTGTTATACTACTCCCGCTGCAGTTGTCCCGGTTGTGAAAAAGTCTTATGTAAATCTTCATGGAATTAATTAAGGATTAGTTTATGTACCAGGTAGTTTTATCACATTTACTCCTACGAAGCTTAATTTTTTTATATATGATTGAGAATGTGTCGATATGCCACTATTCAAACTTTGACCCCAACAAAGGACAATATGAATGATATATACAGATATCTGACGAATAAAGGTGATGAATGTGAGATAAGAGATAACAGGTATGTAAGTTTTTCGACCACACCGTTAAATCCTACGTCGAAGCACTTACAATATTTCATATGTGTAAAGTTGCTCCCAACTATGAAAATCAGTAAAGTAACTAAGGAGTGTGCTATTTTGAACTACTGTATTCAAATGAGGATGTCTATTAATGTTGGTTCAATAATTGTTAAGTCTGTTTTGAGATTGATCGTTCATGGATCAAAGTATGGGCTTGAATATCCTTCCACCATATTTCTCCTCTGCAGTCAATCACAAGTGCCATATGAGAATTGGGAAAGACTACTTCTACCTTGGAAGCCTATAGACCCAACAGATGCATATAGTAACCATGCAGTTGGTGATATGAATGACATGAGTATCATTGAAGATCAACCATCTCAGAGGTCGACACCTATTCCTCTTTACTTTCTTGAAAGTTCACATATCATCTTAAAGAAAATTAAGAAATTAGAGAAAGAAGTTCAACACCTGATGAATGCAATCAATAATCTATTTGACTTCTTTGATCATCTGGATCGGAGAATGAAGGAGCACTTTGATCATTCTGGGTATCTTGAAGGAAGTTTGACACAGTTGATGAAAAGGAAAGGTTAGATTGAGGAAGATTCTATTGAAGAATTTCCTTTTCGTCCATTCTACAATTTGTTCGTTCACGCTCAATCCATTAGAGATTTAAGAGTTGGTGATAGTTCTGAGGAAGAATGAAGACTTGATTTTTGTATCTCAGTGTTTATATATTTGATTGCTTTGTTTTGCTTAGATGTTATGTTTGGACTTGCTTTCTTGTTTAGCTTTCAGGGTTATTGTGTTGTGGTTGTGAGCGACGTTGAATTTTAGAATTTTATGGCTTGACAATGTGTAGTGTTTAGTGTAATGCATATGTGTTAGTAACTTGGATTTTATATATGAAAGTTATGTTTTGTGTTGTTTGTGTTAAGAAATATCATTTGACATGGCTTTAGAAAGTTATTCAATGCTTAATTAAACCAAATAGACGTTGGAGCGGGCTTGAAAAGATCGAAATTGCAAAAGAAAGTCAGAAGTCTAATTTTTGAACTGGCATTGAACGGCGCTGTCACCAGCACCGGATCGCGCCAAAGATAGAGAGTTTGGCCATAAAAGCAGAAACAAGCGCCAAACGGCGCTATCGATAGCGTCGGACAACGCTAGACCGAAAAAAAAGGTCTGAAACTCCAACCACCATCTTCTACCTCCAGCCATGGCTATTTTCGCACCTAGGGCTCACTATCATTTGGATTTAAAGCGATTTTGCAGCCAGAATAGTTCGGATTTCATCTTCTCTTAGTAAAGGCTACACTTTAAACTAAATTTTTTTCAATTTTGACTGTGGAAATCTCCTAGATTAGGAAGATTTAAAATTTTGAGGTTTTTAGAGAAACTTTGGAGATTTTTCATGGATTTTGAGTTCTTATCTTTTTAAATTTACCTTGGAGTCCATTACATTGCAATTTTAAAATTGATGTGGATAAATTTGATATTTTCAGAAAAATGGCTCCAAGAATTTCAAAGGGGAAGAGAAAATTTGATTATGATGAGAACAAATTTTTGAATTTCAAGGCTTACTCCCGTTTCAGTACATTTCTTAGCAATAAAAAATGTATTCAAGAGAAAGCCTTCGAAAATCTTGGAGGTATAGTTGAAGAACTTATTGTGAATTGTCAATGTAAGATTTTCTGTTATTTCACTGCTGAAGCGATGCCGGAAATTGTTAGAGAGTTTTATGTAAATCTATATTATTCTGAGAGCAAATACATACTGGTTAGAGGATAGATGGTTGAATTTACCCCTACTTGCATTA
The DNA here is from genome assembly GCA_022702705.1 of Papilionanthe hookeriana x Papilionanthe teres. Classification (NCBI taxonomy): domain Eukaryota; kingdom Viridiplantae; phylum Streptophyta; class Magnoliopsida; order Asparagales; family Orchidaceae; genus Papilionanthe; species Papilionanthe hookeriana x Papilionanthe teres. Next base: position 111,635,171 of record CM040430.1, on the reverse strand, counting down.
ATACATTTTATCAGTTGAGAACGCCTTTTTCTTGTAAATATAAAAATTTTCCTATTACGAATGAAGCATTGGATACGATTTTTAACTTTTTAACTGAGGAAAAGGAGAATGGAAGGTTAAACAAAGACAAAAAGTTAACTTCCCCCTTTCTACTTTGAACCATGTATCAAAAGTTTGGCACTATTTCATTTCTGCAGGACTTTTGCCTACCAACCATCACAACGAGGTTATTGTAGATAGAGTTGTTCTGAATTATTGTATTTAGAACATGAAGAATATTAATATTGGGGAAACCATTCATAAAGTATTTTGAAAAGTTCAAAAGGAGAGACTACGTGTGGACTGGGACACCCCAGCCTGATTCATGCTTTGTGTATTCAGGTAGGTGTAGCGATTGAAGATAATGATGAGGTAGTCCATCCCCTAAAGCCCATTAGTAAACTGAATTTGAAAACTCATGAAGCCTATGTAGGATGGAAGTGGAGTAAGAAAGCTGATGAGCCTTCTTCTAGTCATGAGAGACCGTCTACATTTAGGGAGCCTACTCTTCATGATGTTATGGATCTGTTGGAAAGGTTGAACACCAAAGTAGAGGGACTAGAAGCATGGAATAAGATAAACGATGATTATCAAGTGCAGTGGAGAGAATGTGAGATAGCTTATCATGACGCACAGATGAAATCTTTTAGGGAGACACTAGTACGGTATTTCCTACTTACCCTGAGTATACTCCATACCAGCCTGAAGAACCTGATGATGGTGAAGTTCCTACAGAAGATGATTGGTAGTTTTAGTTTTATTTTTCATTGTACTTTGTATTTTTTTGTACTTGTGATGTACCTGAGACTCTCTCTGATATTTGTGATGTATCTGTGATGTATTTATATTTGTGATGTATATGTGATGTACCTGAGACTCTCTCTGATTGATATTTGTGATGTAATATATATTTGGTTGTATTTGTAGCAGACTTTATGTTGAATTGTGATGTATGTGATGTGATAGTAGAGTTTGCATGAGTTTGGTTTATTAGTTTTATCTGTGATAGTAACAGTTGGATGTTAATGTTGCATGCATAGTTGATATTTTATGTTTTTAAACTTCATCCTTTGCAAATTTCTAACCCATATTTATGTATAGAAATGCTCAATTATTTCAGGCCTACTGCTATATGAAGAAAATCCTGCTTAAACTCAAACGTATGAAAAGCCCAACATATTGAGATATGAATTATATAATTAAATCTTTTCTTTCTTCCCATGTTAATTATATTAATATTCAGTAATTTAAGTTTAGGGGAGGGAAAGAATTAACTGTTAATTGTTCTCATTTAAAAATATTTTCAAAATTATTAATATGATTATCTGTAATAGAACTCAATTTCAGATAACTGTATTTTGATTTATTTAAGTATTTTGTAAAGTTGAATGAAAGTATTTGGTAATAAAAAATAATTTGTAGGCTAAGATATTTGATATAAGGAAATAGAACTATAGTCAACTATTCAAAGTAAGAAAAATTATATGTTTGGAGTATTAAAAATATTAAAATTTTATGTGATAAGAATGTATTGAGACTCTATGATGAATCAATATTAAGTTAAAGAAATGCGTATAAGGTAAAGGATTGTGGTAAGTTTCAAATTTAGGGTGAGAAGGGTGAAGTTCAAAAGGTTCTCCAGATATTGTAATCCTCACATGAAAAGAAAAGTAAAGAAAATAAAAGAAAAGAAAATAAAAGAAAAGAAAGAAAAGGAAAGAAAAGGAAAGAAAAAAAAGTGAGGAGAGCTTGAGGAGATGCCTAATCAAAAATTGGGTTCACTTGGACCTACCTAAAGGGAAAAATTTAATTACTTTCCTGAACTTATATGTATGGATTAGCATCCTTACTTGTAGTGTTCTCATAAACTTATTTTCATGTAATCCTTTTAAGTTCTTTAATGGGACAATCTACAGTCATTTTTGAAATGAATAGAAGGCTAGAACTCTTAGACTTGGTTATTAGTTAATCTTACACCTGCAGAATTTACTTGAATTATTCAAAGATCTTTCTGAAAGTTTTACCATTGTACTTATCTAAATCAAAATTATGGTATTCTAGGAAGAAAGTTCATTGCAGTGGATCATTATTTTATGTATTAACTAAAATTACTTGAGGACAAGTAATAGTTAAGTTTGCGGGATCTTGATCCACTAAAAATTTGATGGCTTTTTATTGTCCATTTTATACCCGTTTTGATGATATTACACTTTAAATAAAGGTATTTTTCATTATTTCATACAAGTACAATGATTTTAGGCCTTTCGAGCAAAAGGAAGCAAAAAGGAGTAAATTTAGAGCAAAAATGGGCAAATGTGCATTTTATTGAACTTGCGTACGAACGGCGCTGTCACCAGCACTGGAATGCGTTATTTTACAGAGAGTTGGGACCGGTTGGCAGAAAAATGCACCGAACGGCGTCCTATCCTGTGCCTGACCGCGCCCTCTTCCGATTTCAAACTAGTTCAATGTATTTTGTCAGATTTTTTAGGGTTGCTTGAAGAAACTCTTGGAAATCATTTATGGCCAAATTTAAACTTCTTTGAAGCCAAATTTAGGGAGGGAAAGAGAGTTTAGAGAGTAGAGAGAGTAAGGAGTGAGTGTCTTTTTTTTTTAGGAAATCTAGGTTTTGTGTTTTCTCTTCTATGGAGTGTAAGAGGAGAGGGAAAGTGAGAGATTTCTTCTTCCTTACTTATCTAAAGAGAGAATTGTGTGTTGTTGTGGAGAAAAAAGAGGAGTCAAAGGAATTCCTTGAGATTCGCTCAAGGAAGAGTTTGAGATAAATTGTCTTTACTTTATTCTGTTTGTATGACGTTGTTTTTATATATATAATCAATGTTTTGTCATCTCCTCATGAGTCTTGAGTAGATTTCTTTATCTTCCTTCTTTTCATGTTATGTGTTGATGTTATGATATGAAAATGATGTCCCAATTTATTATGGAGAATTTGTGATGACCTTTTCACTTCTAACTTCATTTACTTTTTTATCTGGCCAATTGAATTGTTAAAACTTGTTGGGAATCATATGTTCTGAAAGGATTATGAGTTTAACAACAAAAGTGAATGTCACATTCAATGTCCATGAATGAGAGATGTAGTTCATGGGGGTTGAGTGCAAATAAATAGGGAAATATACTTTGATGGGCATAGAATTGGAGATTTCAGGGTGACAGGCTGAAATCCTCAATTTGGTCCTAATGTTTAGAAACTAAAGCGAGAGTTAGCCTTCAGAGGATGGGAAGTGAGAGCCAGTATCCTCTAAGCCTAACCACGGATTTGGGGACTGAACTTAGGATTAGCCAATGTTCTTTATGCGCTTGGAAAAGGGTAAAGAATAGGAATGCCCCTATTTGGCACAATACATTTGCATCACTGATCTATGTCACAACAATCATCATATTCTAATTGGAAATGAGGAAGATTTTTTCTTACAACTGAACTTTGTTATAAATTTAGTCTTGTGTTAGTTTAATTTGCTAGAAGTCTAGAACGTACTTTGGTAGAAATAGTAACTATAACTGTTGTCTTTATTTTAAGAATTGAAATTACTTGCAATTGTGTTGTGATTCGAGAAGTGATTTTTGTGCTACACCATAAAATTAATAGCCTCCCTGTGGGATCGATATATAGGACTCCACTAGAGCCCTATATTACTTGAGTGATAAGTATACTTGCGTTTAATTGTGTCTCACTAGAAAATTAAATTGTTATAAATATAAATCTGAGTTCATAAATTTGGGCAAATTAAAAAGGTCGCACCAGTGCTCCCCACATTGTAGAAGGACGACATCTACAATTGAATGTTCTTGCGCTCATAACCCCACAAGAGCAATAATATAAAAGATAATATTATTTTATGGAAATTCTTCTTCATTCACTCATTTTATAGTGACAATGTTGCGTTATAGTGTCGGCATTGTGTTATATTTATGTTATCATGCTGTTATAGTGTGCTATAATTTTATTATATGTGTTATCATTTTGTTATCGTTGGGTTATCATTGTGTTATGGATGTATTATTGTTGTGTTATAGTGTACTATGATTTTGCTATAGTGTGTTATAGTTGTGTTATAGTATGTTATAACTGTGTTATCGTGGTTATAGTTGTTATCATTGTGTTATAAATGTGTTGTGTTATTGCAGTATTATGATTGTGTTATGAGAATGTTATGGTTGTGTTATTTTTGTATTTTTGTGGTATTATTCTTGTATTATTGCAGGATACACCACAATAATACAATTTAAACCCCAATAATACAACAACAACACACAATAACACAACCATAATACAATCTTAACAACCAATAATACAACAATAATTCAACCAACACTTAAGTTACACAATTATAACTCAGCATAATCCAAATAAGAGTTAAGACCACATCATAAAAGTTGTAGAACTGAGAAGATGAGAAGAGTTAAGACCAAAATAGTACTAGATGAGGAACAGGGAAAGGGAGAAAAGTCGGCCATGTGGCATGAGGCAGAGGGGCCAGAAAAAAGCTCAAAAATAGCAATGTAATTAAGGATTAGGGATGAGGAAAGAAAGCGGAAAAGGGAGGAGCAGTGCACAGAAGAAACCCAAGGCTTGTGGCATTTACCACAATTAGGCAGAACCTCCTAAAAATATGTTTTTCCTCCATCATCTGTCTAGCGATTTATGTTTTAGTACTAACTTGCACTTTTTTGAAGAAATAGTAGTTTAAACAATTTCATGTTTTTTTTTTTTTTCAAATGAGTTGATTGTGACTTCAACGCTCACCAATTTGAATCAAAATATAATTACTATAATCTTCTATGTTTGAACTTAATAAAACTACAGCATGGGTAAGCATGGGTAATCACACACAGGAAAATAAGTAAAATAGTATTGATATATTATTTAATATCGTTCAATAAATTTTGAAATACCTTTTAAAAAAAAAAAGTATTATTTTTTACAAGTTTCACTATTTGATTTGCGGAAAAATAATACAATGCAAAAATGTAATATAAAAAATATATCGTAATTAGAATATTTAAAAATTCTTTGATTTAATGTAAAATAAATATATCATTTTATATTTTTTTATTTGATTTGAAAGAAATGAAAAAAAAAAAAAGATGCCAATACTGAACACAAAGTAGAGAGTGGTTAATTGGCGGAGGACTAGCGGGCAAGCCAGTAGGTGATTAGTTCAAGTGGTGCTAACCCGCGACAATAGGTGGCGAAGAAAAGAAGATGGTTGTTAGCTATTGGGCGAGGGTAGGGTAAAGCGATATGTGGGTGGAATATGAAAACAAACTACTGCTATGACAAGCAGCCTAAGGTTGAGAGACAACTAGCGAGCAGGTGGTGGCCAATGAGAGCTAACAGGCAGTTGCCCGAGGGGGTAGTAAGGAGTGGGCTGCTGGCGATAGGTACAGGGCGGCGGTGGTCAACGATGATTGTAGGTGAGCGATAGCAGCTGGTTGACACAACTAACAACAAACAATAGTACTTTACACTAAATTATAGTTTTGAAAGACATCCAAATTCTATATGTTTAAAATACATTGAAAATAAAATTAATAATTCTATTTACTCGGCAATTTTGCACTTCATATGAAATTCTTCCCACTAGATATCTCGATATTCCGAACTCCCGCAAAAGCAACAGATTGCACTCATTTAGCTGCAGGCTACATAGTGTGCATTTTCTTTTGGCCTTTTAACTTTTTTAGCCAATGAACAATTAAACAAAACATATTAGTGATTTCGTAGGAGCTCAAAAAAAAAAGTTAAGGAAGGAAACACATGTTTTGTTTTGCATTATCAAAATAAGGAAATGTTAAGGACAATTTTCTTACTATTTCATTTTTTGGATTAGACATATTTGGAGTATAAAACATATTTTTTGTAACACAAGTGCTATTTGAAGCATATCTGGCATTTTCAATTTTCAATATACTATATGATAATCTCAGATAGTATTGTTGGTAGTTCGCTGTATGAATCGACTAGCTTTTTTATCGCTGATGTGTGAAAATAAGTAGTGTGGTGGTACTGTTTTTGGATAAACGACCATTTTGCCCCTGTTTAATATTGTTGTTTGTAAAAGAAATGTTCTAACCATGTAAATAAATGAGACTTGAATGGTATTAGAAATTTATGGCAATTGTTCTAACCCTGTTTAGAGTACGTTTTTAGAATTTAACTGTTCTAATCATGTAAATAAATGAGAATTGAACTCTGCCAACTGTTCTAATCCCGTTTAGAATACGCTTTTAGCGCTTCAGGTTTTAAGAGAGTTTGAGAGAAACAAAGAGAGTTTCTGCTTCTATCATCTTCTTCACCGAGATAACTGCTCCAATCCACTTCAATGGTCACTCTGAGAGAGAGAGAGAGAGAGACAGAGAGAGAGAGAGAGAGATTTGATATTTGAGTTGTACGGCTTGTTTCGCTTGGCTGGTGTAAACTCTGGAATTATCCGAAGTTTGTGGTTTTGTTAGGGTTGTCGGGGGATTCTCTCTTTGGATAACTGCATGCATGGTGGGCAACGAAATCATTGATGGTCGGTTATTCTCTCTTTCCTAAACCTCTCCAACATTACTCTTCCTTTCCTAGTTTCGTTCAAAGACCATTCCCCTCTTCGGACAAAACCCTCGCTTATGCCCCTTCTCCTATCCGTTTCGTCAACATCCATCGCCTTCGGGACAAAGTCCTCGCAAAACTGTCGCGATTAGGCTAAACTAGGAAGGCAGCGACATGATTGCAACGCTTCCACTTTGCGTAAAAAGCCAAGGGAGGAAGAGGATTAGAGCAAAAATCGAGGGCAGGGGGTGTAAAAGGCCGATCGGGGAAAGCGGGCCACGGGAAAAGCGGGCTACGGGATAGAACCCGCGGTCCGCATTTTACCCTCACCGCACCGCGAAGTCGCCAAGCCACCGCCCCAAATAGTATTAAATCGCCTCACCCCGCCGCAAAGTCGTCCTGCCGCTGCCCCAAATGGGGCCATAATTTCATTAAATATTAGCTTTTGGGAAAAAAAATTATTATATTTTTCACGACTTTCAAAATAAGTTTTTTTGGGAATTACATTAAAAAACAAATTGCTTTGGCAATCAACTTTCTAAAAACCGCAACTCCCATAAATGGACCTCATTCATTAAAGATCTTCAATCTTCTCTTTGCTATAATTTGAAGTAATAGACCTACTATTTTCATTTGCATTAAAAGCTTTAAAACAAATTAGCTGTGTAACTGTTAATCTTACAATAATAACTTTCAGAATAAATCTTACAGTATTATCATTGCACGATAGACAACAGAGAAAATTGACTTAAACTGCATTCATCTTGTACTGCCCTGTTTTTAACACATAATATAAAGAAATACACCGAGTCATTTATCATTAATTGAAATCATAGAGCACATTAGTTGTTATTGGAATCAAGCAAACAACCCCGTACGGCAAAAGATAACATGTAGACCAACACAAGTCATCAACTACACCAATGTTGTGAACTGTTATTAAAGCAAGCAAACGTAATTAAACAAAAGAAAAGACGACGACAAATCAACAAGCAATAAATGCCGCACTTTCATTTCCCCTAGTATGGCTCAGCACAGGCGCCTGCAAATGGTCACTCCATCACCGATGCAGACCTGCGACAGCTCAACCCTCGGATCCGCTGCCAGCTGCTTGTTTAGCTGGCGGACGCTCTCCAGGCTATGGTTGATCCATTCTGGATACTTCGGGTTAGGTGAGCCGGTAACGGTTCCGAACCAGAGCGTGTTATCATACAGAATCAGACCATTAACTTTGACGAGCTTCAGCAACCTTTCATGGTATTTGTGGTAGTTAATCTTGTCAGCATCCACAAATGCAAAATCAAATAGATCATCTTCCTTTGTCTGCAGTATTATAATGCAAACGGTAAAAAAGTTCAATATAGAGTCCATGTTCCTGCTGTTAGTCAAGCGGACGATTTCTTATATATGTCAATAAATTTTACAAGTTGTATTACTAATTTATTACATTAATGAATGTGATTTAATCCAAAGAAATAGGGAATCATGTAAGATATTACATCAGAAACAACCCTCCGCAACATAGCGGATCTTATAACCAAGTCAGCTAAGCAAATTAAAGGAAGATATATATAGTTGGGCAGAGTAAATCTGAAATCAAACAATCAATCTGTGCTTAATTCATAGTTAATTCATATTAAGCCGTTTCTAATTAAGAAAAAAAAAGTTTACCTCCTCAACCAATTTGTCAAGGGCAGGAAGTGCTTCAGACTCAATGAATTCAATCTTGTTCTCCACTCCTGCTTTCTGGATGAATGGTAAGCCTATCTCATAGTATGATCTATCGATATCGATCGCCGTTATCTGAATCAAGATTAAAAATCTCCTGATTGCTCAGTTATATAACTTGCTCAAAATATATGTTAAATATATATTTGAATTAATAACTTCAAAATATTTCATCAGTAATTATGTAAATATATGACGAGTTGATAGATTGAGTAGCCAATGAGTATATGATATACAATAACAAAAGCAAGTCTTTATCCTACAAAGTGGGATATATGACTATAGATCCATTTGTAACGATTATAATTATTTGAAGAAATGTACCAAGTTTATTGAAAAGAATAAGCTCAAAAACGCATGGCGCTAATACTTTTTTTTTTTTAAAAGTCAAGCACCAACTTTTTAGCAACCACAAAAGGTCGTCAGATCTCTTGGGAAAAACACAACTTTTAGCTGCATTTTTTTAGAATGCCGGTAAAACACAGCTTTGTTCAACCGGATAAACTGCAGTTTAGGCAACGCACCACCACCCCAAACACAACCATAGGATATCTTAAAAAAAAAAGAAGAAAAAACCCTGGTCAATAGCACTTCATTCATTTTTTTATTTTCATAAAAATAAGACAAAATCAATGATCCAACAGAAAGATAAATGATAAAAATACACGACATTTGTTGCATATGTATACAACCAATTAGTAGTACAAATGCATCAGCACATCCTGCGTCCTAAGGAGGGAGTATCATAATTCATGACTTTGTCTTGTGAAAAAATAAAATTATTTTATAATTCTAATGATTTCTTATTTGATTATTTGTCAGCTTCTAATAATTTTATTTAAATGAAGGGCACAAAATAAAAATAGAGAAAGAATATGAATAATTTCACCTTTCCATCTTTGGGTAAGGCTAATGCCGTAGTCAGAAGGGAGTAACCAGTGAAAACACCAAGTTCTATGGTTTTTTTGGCGTTCATCACCTTGATCAGTATAGAAAGAAGTAGCCCTTCATCAGGGGGCACACTCATCACAGCCCTGCCTTCCACAAAATTTAGTTTAATAAACACAAAATAAATCTTTCGTAAATTCTGAATCAATCATTGAATAAGTAAAACTAGAAAAAAATGACAAAATGAAAAGCTTCTTTGCCTGTCAGGAATCTTAGCTGCAGTTTCTTCTCTCAAATCCTTAAGCAGTTTATGCTCTCTTGGGTAGACATTCGTCTCAAAAATGTACTACATCAAAAGATTGATATAACATGGCTATTAATAAGTTGTAGCTGAAGAATAGAGAAGGAAAAAAAAATATGATGCAAAAAAAAAAACCTTTTGAAGAGCTTCGCTCTGTAACAAGCACTTGTTGACACCAGCGAGATCAGAATCCATTTAGAAGAAATTACTTTTCCGCAGCTCTTCCTCCCTCGTTTGCTGCAAAAGAGTTTGAGAATGGATATAATGAAATGGTCTTTATATAAAATTCGTTTTTACGGGTGCGCGGGACTGGCGGGGGAGCGGTGCGTTTTTTTAGCTAAAAAAAGAAAAATCGTAATTATATGAGAAAGCCAGAAAGCCTTGTTAGACGTGGGGGTATCCTCTCAAGCCAATAAAATGAGCTTCAGACAGTACCAGTTTAACGAATTAGTTCAGCAAATCAATTCCTAAGGCCTACTGATTCAGGCCCGCGCGATGCATTAAGTGGGAAGATTTGCCAGTCATGCTAGACTAGACTCTTAGCACACTTCGCCAAGTCAATTCAGAAAGTGTGGGCTTATTTGTAAATTTTTCCCAAAATTACAAATGTGTCATTCCTATTAGTAAACTTAACAAATGAAATCATCAAAATTTGAAATCCCGACTTACAAATTCAAATCAAAGGTCAAAACAAAATAAAGTATAATGAGTAATTTTCACCTTGAGATGAAATGGTTCAAGTTGAAATTTATAGTTATATAAATGTACACTTACAAAGTAAAACCCTCGTGACTTTTGAAGAAAACTCTAAATTAAATGAAATTTTCACCGACAAATTAAATGAACCAAGAAAAACTAAGATATTTAATAATATTCCACATCAACTAAAGATCATTTAGTTTACAAAATGAAATTCCAAGCATTATGATAATTTTAAGAGGTTATGATATATTTACGGTCCATGAATTATGAGTTTACGGTCCACGAATTATGGTCCATGAAAACTCTAAATCGCATTATGTTGAACTTTAGTTCAATTTCAGGTTTCAATGAAGCTGATTGAATTAGATTAATTTTTATTTTCATTCAAGTGAAAATTAGTTTTTTTATTTAAATTCAGTTAATTTCTTTTTTTAGCTCAAGTGAAACCCAAGTCCCGGCTTACTCATGCTCAATCTAGCAACCTAGTGATGCTAGGATGGGTCCCTAGGTTTATACGGAATTGGATATGAGCCAAAAAGAAGAAGTTGTCTAAAATGAGGTCATCATGAGGCAGTCCAAAAAAGGCAAATAAGTCTCTCATACAGTTCCACTAAAATTCTTAAAATATTTTTTTATTAATTCCACTTGCGACTCACTTTATTGATTGGTTTAGAAGTGAGCATTCTCTATTCCTTTTGGACCACTTCTCACTTCCACATATCAAAATTGATACTAGTAATGGGCTTAAAAGGTACAAATATGATAAATGAAAAACATCGAAAAAATTATAAACTTCTAAGCTTAGGCCCAGATCTTTCTGTGTATGCATGTGCACATCAGGTTGAACTCATACATAGATAGGTGCTCGTTCACACATGCATGGGTGAGTTCAAAAACCTATGCATGCACTCGCAATTGTGGCATTCACACTTGCATACGTGCACCCAAGCATATTTTTTAGTGATGTGCATGCATGCAGGCATGTGCATCAGAATGTGTGTCAGTGATACGGTCAAGCGATTTAGTTTCCCTTTGCTACTTGAGAAATTATGTAAATATTTTGGATCATGTAAATTAAATATATAGTCCACACATCCTTCATATAAAAATGATGCCAACGCTCCCATTATATGGGAATGGGGTGATCAGACTAATGAGGTTCACCAACTTTTTAGATTGCAGTCCATTGTTTGTATTAGACTTAACTTTAAGACTTTCTACTCATGCATACTTATGATTGCATAGCTATTACAAAATCTTCAAAGACAAAATACAAAATAAAGTCTAACCAAATGAGTCAATCATTTCTAGTTAATTAATTATGTCATACATTTTAATGAAGCTGAAAATAAATTTAAGTTCAAAAATTGTAAAATATTGCATTAATTAGATGCATTTCATATTACAAATAGCTATGTAAACTTATTTTTGTAATCAAGTCAAAAGACATTATCTCATTTTCTAATAATCAATAGCCTTGCCTATCTTGCATTTCATATAACTGAACCTCATACTTTTTAATCACTTTGGAGGATTGATTTTAATCCATTCCAAAAAGGATTGTAAGTCAATTTAGTGAAACGTAATTCAGTCCTCTATGTGATTGAGGCTTTAATCACTTTATTGAACTTCATTAAAGTAGATTTGAGAATCTACTTAACTAATAGACATCATCTTGGTTTAAGAATATGTGGCCATTTTTTTTGCTATGGCCCATGATTTTGTATTATTGAGATATGTCTTAAATTTCTTATTAAATGACTAATGTAAACCAAATAAATCCTTCAGTTTTAAAACTTTCAAAGACTAATCAAAGAATAGTAGAAGTTGCTACTAAGTTTCTTAGTGTCTGAGCACTTCCTACATCTTTTTTTTTATGGACTCTAAAAAGAATTATTCTTATTTGAATTTTATCAATTAAAATTCTAAATAAAAAGCTTGAAAACTCAACTTTATCTATGCAGACGTAAACTATAACCTTGATTGAGAGTGCTCTTAAGAGAAGACCTCTCTTATGTTGTTATTAATTATTTTTGCTTGCCCTTATAACAACTTTGTAACCTAGGTTAAATCAAACTTTAGTTAACTATTAGTTAAGTAAAGGAGAAATTTTTAGTTAACAAAAACAAATCAAGCATTAAAGAATTTTTTTATTTCAATGATAGAGCTCAATATAAGGGGATATGTTCATCTTTCTAGATAGTACATTACTCACAATGCCATATTCAAACACAAAAAATAGCCTAATATTTTTTAAAATATGTATTTTGTCTTTAAAAAAAAAATCTAAAAATCCCTGAAGGGTGTCCAAGGAACCTAAAAGGACATTCAATCCATAATTCTTAATGACATACCAAATAATCAACTCAACATTTATAATAAAGTTTTACGTATCAAATTGAATTCATTTTGAACTAAGGAGAGTGAAGCCATTGTTTTTGGAAGTCAACTGTAGAATTCCTAGGCATGATCCTAAGATCAAAGTAGTGGTTAGAAATAGGATATGTAGAACTCGTAAAACTTGTGTCAACAGGATTCTTCTAATAAAAGACACAAACTAACAATTGTATATATTGTATGTCCTCATTGTCTGATCAATATAGAACATCGGCTTATTATATAACTTGGATGATTGATATTATAAAAAACTAAAAAGATAAAAAAATTAAAATTAATGTTGTTCCGAATATTAATAAAATTAATACTATGGCTAGAAAGCAATAACATGAGTTTATTTTAAAAATATGATTAATTAAAGCAGTATAACCATTTAATAATTTTAGTTCACACATTGGTCTAAAATAATATTTTACCTCATGAATGTGGAAGAAATTTCCAACTAGTTTACAACTCGTTAAAGAGTATTTTCATAGAAAAAATGTGTATTTAGTAATATGAATAAATTATCTTAAATATTAATGGTCTATAAGTTATAGGGCTATCAAAACGGCTTGTTGTTCGCGAGCAGCTCGTGTTAGACTCATTAAGAGGCTCGTGTGCAGCTCGTTCGTTAAGTTAACGAGTCAAACAAAAATAAAGATTTGTTCGTTCGTATTTGACTTATTTTGACTAGAAATATTACTTGTGTGTGTGTGTGTGTGTGTGTGTGTGTGTGTGTGAGAGAGAGAGAGAGAGAGAGAGAGAGTGTACATATATATATATATATATATATTCTGATTAGTGTTTTTAATAAAATTAATTGACTACAAAGCTACAATAATTTATATTCAATTAAAAGTATTAATTAAAAAAAATAGAATACAAATTATTAAATTAGATTCAAATGATGTTTTAATATAAATAATAATTTTTAAATCTTGCCCCAATCCTTAACATCTTATTGCTACGTGATTAGGGTTGTCAAAACAACTATTTGTTCGTGAACGGCTCGCTAAGTAAACGAGTCGAACACGAACACACTTTTTGAACTCGAAATATAAACGAGCCGAACAAGAGCTGAGCTTGGCTCGCTCGTGTTCAGCTCGTTTACACCCCTAATAAGTTATATCAATTTTTAGATGAAAAATATACAATCAAACCTTTTAAATTTAATTAGCACTTTAAAGAGCAAGTATTGTCTTTTATTCTAATTCTATCAATACATCAAAAAAACTCAGTCCTTCTATGTACTTTGAAGATTAAGTGATATGTCTCATATTAAAATTGATTATATTTGTTCAGAAAAGATGTTTATACATATCAATTTATCCCACAAGATAAATTATAAAGAATGAATTTACAATACTATGATAAAAAATTAAAAATATAAATTATGTTCTCCAGCAATCCAATCAATTATCTTGATATATGCGTGAATTAGATTTAGAAGTAAATATACCTTAGTTCAACTTTTATAAAATTTCATATGATAAATTAGAGCTTCGTACTGCAGTTTGTAGATACAATTAAGATATATGCACCTTATATTTAGAAATATGTCGTTGGCATTTAGCACCGGATAGTGTGTGGCCTTAAAATATTGTATACGAAGCATTGAAACAAAGTTTACATACTTGTAAGATACTAAAGTACCATGCCATATATTGTAATTAATATATATATTATGGAGCAAAGGCCTGTTTATTGTCACCATTGCAAGATGTTTGGGCATTCCAAGGAGTTATGTTATAGACTTCAACCAAATTTGAAGCCAATCAAAAGTAAAAATGACAATTCTAATAGAAATGCTATAAATGAGGAGTTGACTGCTAGAGTTCAAAGTATTATAGCTGCTGATGTTAATGAACAAGTTACTGCTATTACTGCTGTCAATAATGCTGTGGTGAATTCTGTCCAAGACACGTCTGGTGTTCAGAAAGAAAATTCTGCTGTCATTAATATTGTGGATTCTGAATTGATACATGTTGTTGAGTTTGCGGTTGCTGATCACAATCCAAGGAACTCTTAGGTTGTGAAGTCTAATGCTGTGGTGAATTCTGTCCAAGACATGTCTGTTGTTTAGAAAGAAAATTCTGCTGTCATTAATATTGTGGATTCTGAATTGATACCTGATGTTGAGTTTGTTGTTGCTGATCATAATCCAAAGAAATCTGCGGTTGTAAGGTCTGGAGATCAAAATAATTCTGAAAAGTTATTATCTACAACATATGCTCATAGCGTAATTGGTTTTCAACATAGAATTAATATGGAGGTGGTTCAACCTCAAATTATTATTGATGATTCTTCTGTTCAAACTGAGGAGACTGTCAATACACAAATTATTGAGGGAATTGATAATGATGCTGTTAACAATGATAAGCAATATCCTTCTAAAGAAGTACTACCTCAAGAAATGAATTATCCTATTTTTCAGTGTAATTCTCAAGATGGTTCATATGTTATTAATAACATGGCTACTGTGAATAAAGAGCTGAATAATGACTGGGTGGTGCAGAAAAGTACAAAGAAAATATCTCTGGAATTGAAACACCTCTCTGATGCAAAATATTATTCCTTCAAGTTCTTCTGCATCTTCCTACTCTAGGCAGACAAGAGGGGGTAGATTTGCTAGTAATGTTTAAATTTCTATGTTGGAATATTAGGGGAGTGGCACATCCTGGCTCCCTTAATAGATTATTAAGTTTAAACAAGATTCACAAGTTTTGGGTGTTGGTTCTTCTTGAACCCTTGGTGAAGTCTAATTTTGACAGATTTATTAAAAAGTTCCTTGGTTATAATTTTACTTTTAACTCTTCTAATAAGATCTGGCTGATTTGTAGAAAAGAGTTAAAGGTAGATATTATTCAAGATCATTCTCAATTTCTACACTTTCATTTTGAACTTGAACAATTCAGTGGATTTGCTTCTTTTGTTTATGCTGCTTCTTCTATTAATGATGAAAAGGAGTTGTGGAATCAATTACATATTATTGAGCATATTGTTAAAGAAGGATGGATTGTTGGGGGTGACTTTAATTCTATTGCTCATCCAAGTGAGAAAAAAGGAGGTAGAAATCCTATTCTGCAGGATATGCTTACTTTTTCTAATCAAATTAAAGATGCAAATCTATTTGATCTTGGCTTTGAGGGATCTCCTTTCACATGGAAAAGGGGATCCATTTATGAAAGACTTGATAGAATCCTTGTTAATAAAGATTGGCTGGAGATTTTTCCAATATCTAAAGTGTCGCACCTAGATAGACTAGGCTCTGATCATTCTCCTTTGTTATCTACTTTTTCTGTACTACCTGCTGTTAAACATAACACTTTTAGATACCTGAATGTTTGGTCTGCCCACCCTACTTGTCACAAAGTAATTGAATATAATTGGTAATGTCCTCAGGTTTTTTCAGATGCCAATCCTATTGTTCAGCTATGGCAATCTCAAAAATTGTTGGCTAAGGCTTTAATTTCTTGGAATTGGAATGTTTTTGGGAACCTGAAAGATAGCATTCTAAAAGCTGAAAAACAAGTTGAAGTCCTGGAAAAGGAGGTGGAGGAAGGTAGATGTTATGAAATTCTACTCTTTGATGCTAATGAGAAATTGAATACTGCAATTTTAAATGAAGAGCTTTTTCTATTACAAAAGGCTTCAACTAGATAGGAATTCTAAATATTTTCAAGCTTTTATCAAGTACAGGAGATCCTTGAATACTATTTTTAAAATCAAATCTGATCAGAAAGGATGATTATATGATTATCAGAAAATTGCTGATGATGCTATAAGGTATTTTCAAAAGCTATTTTCTTTCAAGCCTACTAATGCTAGCTTATTTTCTGCTGATTTATTAAAAGAAGGTTTTTTCAGGGGTAATGGAAGTAAATTAATTCATATACCTGTTGATGAGGAGATTCTTAGAGCTATTAATTCCATGGATGGTAATAAAACAGCTGATCCTGATGGTTTTACATCAGACATCTATAAAAAGTATTGGAATATAGTCAAAGCCAAGGTGATCTCTATTGTCCAAGCATTTTTTCAAGGACTTGAGCTTGCTAAATACTTTGCTGCATCTTCTATTATTCTTATTCCTAAAGATAAAATTAAAACTGGCTGGAATGATTTCAGATCCATTTGTATTACTTTCATCTTTTCTAAAATAATCAGTAAGGTTATTATGGATAGATTACAACCTTGTTTAGCTGATCTAATTGCTGATAATCAATCTGCTTATCTTAAAGGCAGATCCATCAGTGATAATGTGCTCCTTGCGCAAGAATTAATTACTGATATTGACAAGCCTTGTAGAGGGTCTAATTTAATTTTCAAATTAGACCTTTCCAAAGCCTTTGATTCCATCAGCTGGTCTTTTATTTTGGGTGTGTTATCTGCTAGAATTTTGTAATCTCATTTATAGATGGCTACAAAACAATTACTATAGGCTTTTGATTAATAGAAGATATCAGGGGTTTTTTTAAGCTGGTAGAGGTATTAAACAAGGGGATCCCTTGTCTCCTTATACCTTCATCTTGGTCTTTGATTATTTATCCAGAATGTTGAATCAATTGCAGTAAAATCATCCTCATGTTCACTTTCAACATAGATCTAATCAAATGGTTAGTCATCTTGCTTATGCAGATGATGTTATTGTTTTTTGCAATGGTAGTAAAAATTCTATTAAATGCATTATGAAAACATTAACTTGTTTTGAAGAAGTCTCTAGAATGACTTTTAATAAATCCAAATGTCAATTTCTACCCAGTTCTTTGATGAATGTGCATATAAGAAATTGGATCTCTGATTTCACTGGATTTAAAGAAGCAAGTTGTCCACTCAAATATCTGGGATTTCCATTGATTAAAGGCAGAAGGAGGTTTTCTCAATATGTTGATGTAGTTATTAAAATTTCTTCACAAATATAATGTTGGTCTAATTCCTTTCTATCTAATGGAGGTAGGATTACTCTACTTAGAAGTGTCTTAACTACCTTTCCTCTTTAGACTCTCCAGATGATTAGAATGAAGAAAAGCACTCAAAAATTACTATCCATCATCTTCAATAAGTTTCTTTGGGAAGGCCAACATAAGAAGATGCATTGGTCCAACTGGGACAAGTTATGTAAGCCCATGTCAAGTGGAGGACTTTATTTTAAGAGCTTTCATCAATTGAGTTTTGCTTATTACTGTAAACAGTGGATAAAGTTTAGATCTAAAAAATCACTTTGGGCTAGATTTCTTCATGGAAAGTACTGCTATAATTCTCATCCTACTCAGACTCATGCAAGACAAGGGGATTGTAGAACCTGGAAAGAATTGCTAAAGGTTAGGGAATTTGTTGAAAAACTTTTTGTGTGGGATGTTGGTGATGGCCAAATTAGTTTCTGGTTGGATAATTGGTTTTTTAATGAATCTCTGATAGAGCAATATGATCATTTCACTTATATTCATAAAGTTTCAGATTGCTGGAATAACTCTAATTGGAATGTATCCTTACTAAATACTGCTGTCAATAAGGAGACCATGGATAAAATCTTAACTGTTCCTATTCAGGCTGATAAGAAGGATAGATTAATCACTAAAAATCCCGCGTATCAAAGCCTTTCTAAGTTCATTTATCTTTCAAATGGTTCATGGACTGAGAATGACTGGGGAAAGTTAATATGTAATAAATTTATATCACCTTCCATGTCCTTCTTTTGTTGGAAGCTTTTTAGAAGTTTTTTTACCAATTGATGATATATTGAAGCTCAAGGGCATTAGGGGGCCTTTAGATGTTTTTTCTGCCATTCTAATGAAGAATCCATCATTCATATTTTTCTAAATTCTTCAGCAAGTCCGGTGATTTGGAATTCTGTTATGAGAAGCATTAACACTAAATCTATGTTCTATTTATGGAGTAACATTGAGACTTGCTGGCAGGATTGGAAAGGAGTTGTTGACTATTATATTCCTTTAATAATCTTCTGGTTCATTTGGTTATCCAGAAATGAGGTGATATTCAAGAATAAGGACTTCTCTACTCAGCTAGTTATAAATAATTGTTTGGTTTATCTGTATAAGATAAGAAAACAATTTAATATTGAGCAAAAACATTTTGCAACTAAAATTATGCTGATTTATTGGAGACCTCCTAAATTTCCTTGGATTAAGATTAATGTGGATGGAAGCTATAAATTCGATACAACTGGTATTGTAGCTCTTGGGAGAGATCATAATGGGAAATGTTTAAGGCTCTTAGCAGCTCCTATTATTGCTACTAATGAACTAGTGGCTGAAGTTATAGCTGTTTATTGGGGATTGAAGGCTGTTGTTATGAATAATCATCACTTCATTCATATTGAGATTGATTCTACAGTCTTGTTGAATATTTTATTGCATAAAGTTGCTGTTCCTTGATATATTCAGATATGGATTAACAAAATCATTCAAATTTCTTCCTCTAAGGTTATTAATTGGAGCCATGTGTACAGAGAAGGGAACCAACCAGCTAATTAGCTTGCCACCAGAGCTTCTTCCTCAAATGTGTCTTTATGCTGCTCTTATAAATATTCTGATGTTAAATCTTCCTTTTTGTATGCCTTTAGTCTTCTTCTACATGGGGATCTGTTTTCTATTCCTCATTTGAGATGTAATAGATTATCCTAGTCTAATAAAGATTATATTTTAGTGCTAATATATATATATATATATATATATATATATATATATATATATATATATATATATATATATTAGTTTAAAATAAAATGATATGAAGACAAGTTTCTAAAATTTGGAAATGATTTATTTATTTTTTTTCAAAAATATTTGAAATATTGATCAGTATAGAATAAGAATTATCAGTTTATTCCCTAAATTATTAAATTTCTATTTTCTCCAGGCCTAGAAATGAGATAAACAAAAAGATTTTATTTTTTACTAACCAAATATCCATATTGATTCATCAATATCTTTGTTATGTTTACCTTCTCATTGCGTTAGATTACTTTAAAATTCATCTATGTTATATCATCAAAAAGTTATTAACTTAATAACCTTACATCCTACTTAATTACTATTATTGTTTCTTTTCATGAGGGTTTGATTAAATTGACTATATTGTATACATTATTTTATTTTTCATAACCGACAAAAAAATGGTGTTTGTTAAATATAAAAATCTTATTTAAGATATTACATAATTATATTTAATAACCAGTCTCAAAGAAATTGAAGTCATAGATTGGTATCCCCTAAATTTTTTTGCCACTTCCAATTTTTAGAATTTTAATAATCTTTGTAATTATGAAAAAAATATCTATGACTAGTTTGAGAATAATAATTCATAAAATCATTTCTATTTTCTTCTTTTTCTTCTCTATCATAAAATGTAAAAATTTTAATTTTTTATTCACCTTCAAAATAAGTAAAGTACAATAAATATAAATACAAAAATCTTATTGTATAGTTTAACTAAAATTACAACCAATTTTAAAAAACAGTTAAACATTATTCAAGTCTATTGTGAAACTCAGTGAACTAATATTAAAATATGTTAGAACAATGATCAAATCAAATTCAAACAATGGAAAAAAAATAGTTTCAATAATATTTAAACCAAATCACATTTTATTTTAACCAAATTTGAAACTATAAATAACATTTAGAATCGTAACACTTTATTTGTAATTTCTATTTATTGGTAGATACACTTATACCTCAAAATATGAAGTAGTTATCTATATTGAAAAATTACATCACCTTATTATTAATTTTCAAAGTTTGTGAAGTTAAGTTAAACTTTAATTTCACATATTGTACACAAAAAAAATGATATGTAATAATCTCGAGAAAATCTAACGATATAAATTAATGGAGATAAAATAGGAATTTTCTGATAAGTATAATTTATGTGATATTAATTGTGAATTTTTTTATGATATTTTATTGTTATTGTTTTAAATTTTTGTTCCTATTATGCATTTTGAGTATATTCTATTTTATTTGCGCAGGTATTAAAAAGATTGATAAATGCAGCAACATATGATCTTGGGGCATTTATGGGACATTTTATAATCCACGTCAGAGAGCTTCGCGCATATGCACCAAACTATGGGAGCTGCCACACCAAGCATCACTGCAAGATCATGTAACAGAGAGCTTGGCGCATATGCACCAAACTCAATAGGAAGCTTGGCGCCTATGCGCCAAGCATGGGCGCGTTAGTTCCAATTATGTCATAACTCCAGTAGACTTGGAGCCTTGCATGAAGCAATACTGCATATGCGCTGACTTTTACCAGTTGCGATATACAAGGCTTTGCGCTTATGCCCCAAGCAGTGGGCACTGGCGCCGAAAGTGCTTGGAGATAGTTCAAGTGGGGATGAAGAGCTCCAGCCGTTGCACGAAAAAATCAGTGAACATTAAGCAAAGATTTGAGGAGATATATAAAGGAAGATTATGAAGATGGAGGAGCTTTTTTTATTATTATTTTTTGGATTGAGTGCAATTGTGTTTGAGAGATTGAGAGAAAATTTCCTACTTACTGTTTAAGATTCATCACACTGTTTGGTTGGTCGCCAAATGGGAAGTAGTTGGTAGTTTTGAAGATATAATTTTATTTAATATATATGCATATATTTTTGAAAATTAGTATTTTAATTTTTAAAATACAAGACTGAACGAATCTCATATATTTAATAGTTTAGATGATCGAGCACAACACCCCAAATGATGTACTTATCCCGAGGAATAGCACATCACTTGATAGTGAAGCTCGATTAGATAAACTAAATAATTTATGACATCTGTTTTGGTCTGTCAACCTTTTTGTGTTGACCGACAAGTTCCCCTATTTAACATAGAAGATTAAATATAGTTTTTATTATGCTAGGTTCCAAAGTTTCATATAGAGGTAATTTTTATAGTTAATTACATCTTAAGTGACTGAAGCCGCAAAAGAATACTCTCGATTCATATTAGTGTTTTTGCCTTTAAGAATTTCAAATTTTAAAATTTCAAGGTTGGACAAAGGAATATCAAATTAGAAAGATAAAGTAGGAACAATTACTTTTAAGAATCAAAGGAGTGAAAAGGCAGTGGATGTCACAGGTCCTTAAGAGAAACTCAGTGACTTCCCAAACGATCATATGGTTTGGCTCCAATTTTGAAGAGATATTACTTAATGTTTCAAATTGTTAATCATATTATTTAGGGCTTACATCTGCATGATATCTATCATACAAATGACTTAGAAGATTTACGTCATACCGAACGACGACATTAGAATCCTAAGACGAGTTAGGGCTTATGTTGCACAACACGATTGTGCCAAGGCCTAAAAGATGAGTTAAGGAATTCACCATGCTAGACAGACCACATCGAAGTCCTATGACTTGTTGTTAAAAATAAATGAGGGTTTTATTGTTGCAGACTTGTTTTCCCTCTTGAAAATGTTCTTCTGCAGATCCTCATCGTGCTGCCCACAGTAAATGCTCCAAGCTCATCGTTGAAGTAGCAGTCCTAAAGTCTAAGATTCAAAAGGTTTTACTATATATATTTCAATGTTCTGGTATTTTTGTTGTTGTTGTATTTCATTAAGGGGAGTTTTAATTTAATTAGAATGACGCCGGTTAGGATCTCACAGCTTTTTCATTCCGACACCATTATTTTCATTCAGATCTACTTATTCTAAATGATTTGCTAAGTTCATTTAAACCGGATAAATCTCATTAGCAACCGTAGGTTACCTCATCCGAGGGACTCCCATAATCCAAAAGAGGTGTATTATGTCGTTCTATTTTTTTTTTTAAAGTTTGAGTTTAATGTTGAAAAAGTTTGTCTTAAATTTAAATATCATTATTTTGCCTTTTTGGAAAGTGTTTCAATCAAGCATGAATAATACATCAAATAAGTAGTAAATTGCAGAAATAAAATGACTATAGATAAATTGTAATGTGTACCTGTCCTCTTTTCGGTGCTCCCGCTAAAACTTTAGCATTCATAACCATGTATATATCGCAAAGCAAAATTAAAAGCAACTACTAAGTAGCAATGAAGCCTTGATGGTTTAAGTTCAAATAAGACCTCAATTCATAACTTTGTGGGTCTCTAATGGTTTTAAGGATGATCTTCTTAAACAAAGCATAATAAGTTTAATCATTTTTTAAAATATCCAAAGGATTATAAAAATGTTCGATGTATAACCCTAAACAACTTTTAAAAAATTTTCGAATCATTTTGAGTTAACTTGAACTTATTATGTTGTTAGATGGATCACCCCAAGGTTCATTGTGTTTGACCTGTACTCAGTTTTTTAAATCTCAATTGATTTATGAGAGAGGGGAATAGACATGTTTGAACATGTAGTGTTTGAAAAAGACTAATCATGGTTTATCTTCCAACTAACTCTCGAGTATCTTTCAAGTAAACTTAGCTCACTACAAAGCTCTTAAGACACTGGGATGAATATGTAATGTGGGAAAAATCATATTAAGAAGATTTAATTGAAAGATTAACCTATGACTCAACCATTGGTTTAAGGCTTAGATTAGTGGGTAATTGACTTCCTAACTTATGTCCCAAACATTTAAATCTCTCAAGTTAATTTAGTCTTCCAATGTTCAACATTTTGAATAATTACATTTTTACCCTTCTTTCCTAAAAAGAAATTTAATTGGTTTCTACCTCTCACCCTCATGTTTCAAATATTACCCTTTAAACCCTTAGCATACCCAAAGTTTTAATTAGGGGATGAAAAGGTGAAATTACAATTTTGTCCCTTAGGCTCCTATCTTCATAAATCTTTCAAATTAAGTCATATGGGCATGAAATTTTCCAACCTATCTCTCATGGATTAATTAAAGTACCAGAGATGAAGTCTAATTTTTCTGGTTTTTAGTTTGTTTTTTATAATTTTTTAATTCAGATATAGAAATTTCTAAAGTAAATTCATTTTATCAAATAAGGTAATTTTTTTGTCGTTGTAAAAGTTATTGGAGGTTCACCTAGATCAGAGAACCACTTAGGTTAAATTTCATGAGTTTTTTATATGTATTTTAATTTTTATAATTATTTGTTTAGTTTAGTAATTAATAAAAAATACATTTATTTTGACAAATCAATTTTATATTTTTCATTAATCTCCCTGACTTCAAGGAACTTAAAAAATTTTATTTTATATTTTTTTTGATATTTATTTTATTTTTTCATAATTATTTTAATAAAAAATTAAGAAAATACATGATTATGCATTTAAAATTACATAACTTTATTTAGAAAAATAGAAAAATATTCTAATTGATCATAAATGGTCAAGACAATTAGAGACACCTTGGTGCATTTTTATAATTTTGTGATTTTGAATTATTTTTAATTTGAAAAATAGTTCAAAAATGAACTTTCTATGTTAAAACCATTTTTTTTCCTTTGGTGCCCCTGGTCACAAGGATCATTCGAAACAACTTTATAAATTTTTATTAATTATTTTTATTTATTATAATTATTTTAGTGTAAAAATTCTATTTACCTTATAAAATCTACTATAATTGTTAAATCAATTTATACTAATTTTAAATTTATACAAAAGGTTTATATATTCATTTTCTTCACTGTGAATCAATTTTTATGATTGTTTAGATTATATTTTATTTGTTTTTTTATGTGTTTTAATGATTTAAATTAAGAAATAGTATCTTAAAAAATATTTAAACTTAAGTTTTATTTTTTGGTACACGTCTCTAACCACAGTAAACCTACCAAAACAAACCCTATATTTTTTTGAACTGTATTTTAATTTATATAATTATTTTAATAAGAAGGGTGACTTAGCTTTGGAAATTATGGTTTATCATGTTAGAAGTGTTCTATGTTTATGGAAAAACCAGAGAGCATTCCCGATGACTGGTGCGACTTATTTAAATTGCCAAAATTTATGAACTCAGATTTATATATATATATATATATATATATATATTGATTTAGTTTTTTACTGAGTCACACAATTAAACGCAAGTATACGTATCGCTCAAGTAATACATGACTCTAGTGGAGTCCTGGATATCGATCTCACAGGGAGGCAATTAATTTTATAACTTAGCACAGAAATCACTTCTCAAATCACAACACAATTGCATGTCATGAGTTTCCAAAAGAGTAGGGGATTAAGTACAAGCAGTTTGGTTTAGGGTTGAGAGTGTATGTTTAGTGTAGGTGTGAGTTTGTGTGTGAGCCTGACCAAGACCATACCACCTAGAGTTAGTCTTAAGGCTTGACCATCCTATATGGAATTCCCCTTGAGCTTCCTTATGTTTGGTCTCATCCTCCTAAGTGCTTAGAGGTTAGACTTTAAGCATTTGAAACTCCAAGTGAAACAAAGAAGTATTTAAATTTCCATGGGGTAAGGGTTCCATTGCTAGTCTTTTATGATATCACAAGGAAAGTCTTATGGCTAGATCCTAGGCTGCCTAAGGAAAGACTAGACCTTAACAAAAGTGAGGTCAGCAATTATAAACACTTTTCTAATGAATTTTCTTGATTTAAATGAAGTTTTTTGTTGTGTTTTCTCCATGCTTTGTGAGTATTTTTCCTTACTCTTTCTCCTTGTGATGAGAATTAATCATGTGTGGGATTAGAATGGTTTGGAGATTTTTTTTATTCTAAAATTTTGATGGTAATTTCACAGGCTCTTAATTTACTTTGCAAACTAATCACTTGTGAGGTTAAAATCCGCTGTGAAACATAATGACCCGGAGAGCTATGACTTCACCCAACTTGTGAATACCACATTAAACTTTAGGATGGTAGTCCGTCTCAGTCCACTGGTTAGAACAAATAGATAGGGAGATAATTTTTTATGGGCATAGAAATGGTGTTTCTTGGGTGACATACTAGATCCTTTACCAATATGGTCGCTTGTTGGAACTAAGGGTCCCTCGAAGGTCTTATAGAGATGACACAAAGGGTAATCTTGAAGTGAGAGGCTAGAATCTACTCAGCACTTCTACACAAGCTGAAACTAACATTAGGATAGCTAATGTTCTTTATGCTTGGAAGGGTTAAAGAAGTAGGTATGCTTCTATTCGTCACAAACTACATTTAAATCCTCAACATTTAATTCCTACACTAATTATAATCTCATCTCAAGGGAAAAGGGATTTTAATTATATAAGAACTTTCCAAAATTAAGTCAGTCTCTCTAGATTTGGTTTATTTAATTTAGTTATTTTTAATTTTTTAGTAAAATAATAAACTTCAAAAACCAACTTTTATGAAAACTCCAAACTAATGCATAATATTAGTAAAATAGAATTTCCTGAAGGGATTTCTTACCTTGCTTCTATGTAGGATCGACAATTTGATCTTAAAAGAAAACCCTATACTACCTGAAATGATACGTGTGCTTGCGTAGAACCCTTAGTGTGTGAACTGTAAATTAAATTCTAAAATCTACAACATAATTGTTTTGCATACTTGCCGACATGATTAAAATTGTGTCAAGTTTTTTGCCACATTTTGGGAACTTAAATATCTACATAATTATGAGTTATATCAAGTATTTGGTGTCGCTGCAGGGGATTGAATTTGAAGTAAATGTAGACTAGAAAATTCACACATTTAGGGGCGATCAGAGTCTTATACCTTAAGTCTAAATTCATATTCTTGTAGACAATTAAGGCCTAGTGTGTTTATGCGGTGCTTCGTAGCCTTTGTTGCTTTCTCAGGATATGTCTCCAACAGAGCAGCACCAACCTTTTTTATAATTTATTAGGCATGCTCTTTACTTTTTGTATTGCATGCTTGAATGATTGAAATTGACAGTTACACTCTTTCTATGTAAGTGCTTTGTCTGCGATTAATCATGAAATGTAATTTAGGCTCTTTACGACCTAAAATTTTGAATCTTTTCAAAAACCCTAATAAAAGTTTAAGGCTAATTAACTATGGATTAAAATAACCCAAGATTATAAAAATGCACTTCCCTTTCATGCATGGCTTTCGGGTCGGTTTTTAAATGGGTCTCATTGCAAGGGCATATCTCAAGTTATGCTAATAAGGCTTCAAAAAACTAAGGACTGCTCTAGATAATTGCACTGTATCTTGCATGTCTTGAGGGGAAGTCTTTGTACTCCTCCAAACTGATTGGGCCAACATAAATTTAGCCATAGGTGGTTGTTTAGAATGCCTATGTTGTTTGAAGGCTCCCTAACCCATACAGAGCGTAATACCTTTTGTGATAGCACTTTAGCTTGTTAAGTTGGGCCTCTCTTTCCTTTCCTAAAGGTAGCTTACCACTTATGTTGGAAAGTGTATATCCTGTCTCTACAAATTCTTACCTTAAGAATAAAGAAGTAGAGTCTCTTTCCCATGACCTTAGGACTACCGAGGTTGCTTTGGACGATATAATTCATGGATTGCTGACAAAGGAGCCTCAAATAGATTTTGGTTGACTACTTTCTCAATCAGGTGGACTTGGGGTTCAAATGGCCTAGGATTAAGGATATATGGTGTCCTGATCAGGCTATCTATACCCGATTAGGATTATTCCTTCATTTCATTTTGTTACATCTGTTGAGTGCTGTCACATACTTGACATTTTATGGACGTTCTTTGGTGGGTCTCGCTTAGTTGATAGGCTGCTGGACATTTGAGATACAATACTTTTCCCTTACCCTTACAACCTAGTTTAGCCTCGAAGCGATGGGATTTTTCCTACAAAATGACCTGGTTGTTTTACGGGCCTCGATTTCCTATGAGCCAATAACCATTTGGAACAATGAGAGACTTTCTCTTTGCCTTTTGGATTAGCGAAAGCTTATAAAGCATCAGGATGTTTCCTATGAAATAAATCATCTTTTGTGACATCCTTGCTAGTAGTCACTCCTTTCTAAGCAGAAATCCTGTGATCAAGAGTATTATTGGGCAACCACCAAGATGTTATTAACCAAATGAGATACATCCCTTTGGGAGCACTCTTGTTCCGAGAATAAATTTTTAAATTTGGCTCACTGGTTTGGGTAGCATGTGAAGGTTCTCTGTCGTAGATATTTGGTTCAATTTTTTTTTTTGTCTAATCTCATTCGAACGTACAATTTTAACATATCTCACAAGGTTTATCGTGCATAGACTCTACAATTTCCTTTTTTCTTATTTGTCTCATTCGCCCTATATCTTTTATCTTCTTAATCCTTTCTTCTCTAGATCATACATATGATACACAAGAGATATTTATACAGAAGAGTGAATTATACAATGATGAATAGAATGACAACTCCTTCAGAAAAAAAATAGAAAAAGAACAAAAGCAAAGAACATGTACTTCCAATCCTTGACATTATTCTCTAAGCCTAAAAATTAAAATCGACTACCTTTCATGAACTATATGTATATGTTGGTCTTCACCTGAAAAGAAAACATTCGAATGAACAAGTTGGTCAATCATGAGATTCCCTTCACCAGCAAAAAAATTACTAATTTGTTATTGTTAGTATGCAGTTTGACTAGATCTGAACTATGATAACACAATACCAGTTGAAAATCACCCAAAGTTCCAGACCTAAGGGCATCCGTGATTTCTATCTTATTTTGTTCTATAAACAACCAAATCATCTTCAAAAAGATCAGTGGTCCTCTCATCTCGATGAGTGGCCCTAAACCAGATTCTTAAGTTAAAGACAAAGGCCTTCTCCTAAAAAGCTTCAATTGATGATGATAGAATTGACAGCTCGGTCGCTGCTACTAGACCAAAGGTTTGGGGATTGTGCTTTCAAACCATTAGAAAAAGATAAAAATACTAACCTAACAAAATAACCGAAAGAAACAAGAATAATTGAGTGATAGAATCCCAGAGAAAAAGACAACATGTGTGTAACTAACCACCTCAGCTCCGAATTTTAAGGACCTAGTAGAAGATGAAACATCAAACTAAAATTTTAAAAGAAAAATCACATTAAAATTTTGAAAGAAAACATCACATCAATGCAGAAATTGATATGAGAAGAAGATAAAATATTTTATTTTAAAAGTTATGTAATAACACTCATACCCTAGTCCAAAAGGAGATACTTTACAAATTTGTCCTCGACCATCTCAACCTTTCCTAAGTAACCTCCTATAATATTTAACCACTAAGCTTAAACTAATTCACTCTATCAACCTTAGAATGAGTTCTCTGTATGAGGACATCTTCTTCTACTTCAGACACTTCCCGATGAAGATCATTTGTTTTCCCTTCAATCTCCTCCAATCAATTTAGCACCAAACAAAAATCCTCATTCGCCGAGCCAAAGTAACCTCTATCACAAACAAACTATGGCTCAAAATTCTCGAATGCATATTTCGACTCTCAGCCACATCTTCTGGATTATTTATAGGGTCTACCGCAAAATTGACCACATTCTCCTTGCTTCTAGTCAGTGCTTGGAACACAAGAGTCATGAAGGCAATTGGATTCCAATCATCACCAACAATGGGCAAACCACTTATCCAAAAATTTTCATCTACAAGAGAAAAAATTGATAATAAAGAAGAAGATGAAATCTAAGTAAATCGAAAGTAAGAAACAAAAATACAAACTCAGGATTTGATCCACCTCGGAGCAAGTACCTGTGACTACATTCAATGATGAAAAACTACCAGCTGCACTTTTCTTTCCAACTGGTTTATCACCCCCAACAATTCCAGATACACCAATTGATAAAGGAGCACATGTAGTCTCTCCCTAACACAGAACTTCAAAAGGGACCTTAGCCGACGGACTAGCCACCAAACAACCCAGTTCTTTCCCAGTCCTAGGTTGACCCTCTTTGGAGCCTTCTGGATTGATTCCAACAACTCCACCTACTCCACTCACTCGGATGGCTTTGAATTTATTAGCAAGCTTCTTCTCCTACTTATTGTTTCTTTGCTTGCCTTCTAGTTGGCATTGCTTCTTCACCTCGAGAGCGGCCACCATCATTATGCAGTCAACTATTTGGGCACCAAATAAGATCCTTTTCGATAAAGGCAACATATAAATCGAGTGGACACTAGAAGGAACTAATTAAAGTTACTAAGAACCATCCATTTTGTTCTCATGGGCATGAAAATCTAGAGTGTCTAGTCATTAAATTAAATTATGACAATTAAGATTCAATTTATTGCATTGCATTCTTTTGGTTCTTATAACTACTATCACTATCAAAGAGGAAAAAAATTGAAAACTTAATATGTATGCCTAAAAATACTTTCCATGAAGCTCAAGACAATTTAACGGTCCAAATATTAGAGATAAAATGAGGATCCTTTCTCTGGAGAAAAGTTACAAGGCATCGTGAAGTTGACTAGCTGAAGACCAGCAGCTAACCAATGGCCACCTGATCAAATGGATATCAACCGATCGAAGGCCATTCCGATGACTAAAGGGCACCTAGGCTAACAAAAGTCAGACATCCATGTCAGCGACCGAGCAAAAGTCTACTACCTCAGCAATCTCACAACTATTAGAATGAGGCTCTCTCAAGAGCTCCCCAAAGATCTCTAGAAATCACGGAACAATAGTCAGATGAGCTGATCTGCTATCCTAATGACCGATTGACTACGACACTTAAACCAGTCCAGCTTCTCAGAACGAAGGCTTACTGGTGACCATCCAAAATAGCTGATCGAATTCGAAGAGCGAAGGCCGACCAAAGTCCATATGAATAATTCTTAATATCAGCTATAACTATGAAAATGCACACCAAAAGACAATAATACTCTGTAACACCTAATAAAGAAGAGGCTAGAATGTAATTTTACTTTTTCTACCCCCAGTCTTCTATAAATATAGAACTGCAACATGTATTATAAACTTTTACACCTCTAGGCATTTGACCTCTTTAGACTCTTTTCCTTAGACTCACTCTGTTGGGAGAACTCTCTCCCATTCTCACTTTTATTTCTCGTTTGCAAGATATAAAACATATCACAGAGCCAGAGAATATCCCAGTTCGCACCTACAACACAAGTTTGTGTGTGTTCTTTCCTTATTCTCCCTCCCTGTCACTCACTAGCTCTCCCTCATAGTTTCTACCACTGATCTTTTGGCAAGTCTCACACGACAAATCTAGATTCGATAAATTTATATATATATTTGAGACTACTTATAATTTTTTTTTAAGAAAACAATTTAAATATAATATTGTTTTACATTTGCATAAGCATGTATTTAACGTATAAATGTTAATTTCTTTTAAAGTTCATATTAAATTTTTTAAGTATTAGATATTTTAATACATAATTTGATATGTATCAATGAATGCAAATTTCGTCATTATAAAATGTACCTATATCTTTGGGATGGGTTGTTTCAAGAAAACAAACATTAGGCAGCCGGTCTACAGTCATGACTTCGTGTTAGGTAAGAGTTTGTTATTATATCTCTCTTATCACGTGACACCTAATAAATATATTATCTGGTGGACGTGTATCGCCATTCCTTCAGAAAATTTTTAATGTGGCAAGATACAAATTTAAAATTTAAGAAAATTTATAATATTTTTGATATAACATATGAATACTAATTCAACAAATCTTTATGATGGTATAGACTTATAAAAGTAAAAAATAAATAAATAAATCACCATATCCTATTTTGACAAAGGAAATCAATCAATACAAATATTTATAATGTTAACAATTTATTTTTTTAATTTAATGTATCTATATACGTATGTATACAAATACAATTTGCCTCACAGCAAAATAGATTATAAGAAATAATGGCAAATATCATATTTTATTTCTTATTTATTTTCTAATTTAAATTTTACTCTTGATTATTGGGTTCTGGTGGTATTTTATATATTGTTAGGTTTGCACAGAATTCCGCTTCATTAATTGATTAGAGAATATATTGATTACGCGCAATAAATGAGAGTCAACTTAAGCAGATCTGCCGGCATGCGTGTGCGGCCGCTGGCCGCTCCCTTAATACATTTTAAGGGCCGTTACTCACCTAGCGTACAATTTTTATGTATTTATTGGTCGTACATCTAAATTATTATATAAAATATTCAAATCTTTAATATTATATTAAAAATAATATTTTATTATCATTTTTTAAATGAAATATATATATATATATATATATATATATATATATATATTACATATTTAAAACACCGCATTTTACACATGTAAGGACTTCAAAAATTAAAATTATTTGAAACAAATATAAGATTAAAAGACATTTTAAAAAGTTATTTGAAAATTTTATTGAATGCTAATTTAAAAAAAAACTACAGTTGGAGCAGTGAGATTGTGTGAATATATCAGATCAAGTTCATGTAAAGGCTCCATAAGTCCTAAAGTTGCTCTGTGTGCAGGCGCTGGTAATATGCCGTCACATTTACTACATGAGCCCACCTCATTAAATATTAAAAAAATGAATTTTTTAAGTCTGATCTGGCCCGCAACAACCTGCTTCGAAAAGTTAAAACATGTCGTATTGGACCGGAAAAGGTTTCTCATTTTGCAACTCTGCTGTTATTTTGGAGTATTTTAGGGTTATTGAGTTATTTTAGAGTTATTTTAGAGTTATTTTGGAGTTATTTTGAGATTATTGAGTTATTTTGGAGTTATTTTAGGATTATTTTAGAGTTATTTTGGATTTATTTTGGAGCTATTTTTTTGTTACTAAAAACTGGTAAAAAAGAATCCTGACCTTTTTTAATATTAAAAAAGGTATAACTTTCACGCCGAAGATATGCACATCATTTTCGGCAGGGGCAGCTGCTTTGGAGTTGCTAGGGTTTAGTGTTCGACCCGCCATTTTTTCGACGTCATTTTCTCTTGCAGCCGGCAAGTGTTCTTGAAGATAAAAATAGTGATTTTATATATGAAATGGAGCCAATTTATCCTGCGAACATAGAAACACATGAGATGGAAATGGAGGTGAGTTTTCATATGTTATTTTTTTTAACGCTTTTTTTTTCAGCTATTTTTGGGTGTTATATTTGGTTATTATTGTGGTTTTAAGGTGTTATTATTATTAGGGTTTTGTATGTGGTAAAGTTGGTTTCAAGAAAGTAGGTTTCTAGAAGGAGTTAAAGATCACTGAGATTGCTAGAACCAAACACAAGAACTAGCTGTTCAGCAACGAATAGATATGTAGTTGATGGTCAAGGCAATTGGATAGTTTAAAAAATTATTGAAACTCATAACCACTCTTTAGCAAATTCTAGTGATAAGCAACTTTTGAGTTCCAACAAAAGATAAGCGAAATCAATGCAGATGTGCTCAGATCGATGCCACAATTAGGTAATAAGAGCTACATATGCATTTAACTTTCCAGCTGCAAAAGTTGGGGGAGTCGATAATCAAGAATGCACGAAGCAATATACCTTCAATTTCATTCAAAGAGAGAAAAGATTTATAATTGAAAATGGCGATGCCAGTTCTCTGTTGCAGTTGTTCACAGAGAGACCAGTCGTTGATAGAATGTTTGTTTGGGACGTCAAAATTTATGAGAGGGGTAGGCTGATGAGGTTTTCTTTGGAGTGACGACACTTCCATGCTAGATTAGGACTGTTTGGTGATATCATTATTTTTTATCCTAGTTATAGACTAAATAAATTTAATTTATGTTGTGCCCGTTTTATTGTTGTTATCCACCATTTGGCAAAATGTTCTTTTTTGAGTGATGATTGATTCATTTAAATGGCTATTTAAAACTTTTATCCTTCCCATGGATGACAAGCATTCAATAACAATCTACATTGATTAGAATCAAGCAATGGCTAGATCCATATA
The DNA here is from genome assembly GCA_022702705.1 of Papilionanthe hookeriana x Papilionanthe teres. Lineage (NCBI taxonomy): Eukaryota > Viridiplantae > Streptophyta > Magnoliopsida > Asparagales > Orchidaceae > Papilionanthe > Papilionanthe hookeriana x Papilionanthe teres. The sequence continues at coordinate 111,601,831 of CM040430.1, read as the reverse complement.
AGATATTTTGCTAAATACACGACATAGATTATGCCAGCAGCATATATACAAAAAATTTCCGTCAAAGGTCACTATGGAATGGGGAATAAGACAGTAACCAATTTTTTCTATAAATGTATGAGCAAATGCTACTCTGAAGTGGATTTTGAAAATGCCTAGAAGGTGATGATAGAGAGGAAATCTATACAATAACGTGTGGCTCAATGAAATCTATAACATTAAACATAAGTGGTCTACAACATTTAATAAAGAAATTTTTGGAATGGGAATTTTATTAACCCAAAGAAGTGAGTCTAACAATAATATTTGTCATAGTGTCTCAAAGCCCACGAGTTCAATTTCTGATTACTTTTTGGGCCTTGAAAATGTCACGAGCACATGGAGGCGAAACGTGAAGGATGAGGATGTCAAGTGTTATCATCTCTATTCACTCCCGTCGCCTAAAGCAGCTCAATATTAAGGTAGGTAGCCTCATTTTCCTCAAGGAAACTGTACTCAATGTTTAAGGAAGAGTTTATACACATATTATATGGTCTTCAATTAGAATTCTCTGTAAATTGTGATTCTAAATATTTCATTAAGAATTGGGATGATCACTTGATAAACACACCTAAGGTTGTTAATTTTGACAAGTTTATTTCGAAGATTAAGTGCAGCTGCAGAAAATTTCAAATGATGGGGATACTATGTGTTCACTTTCTACGAGTTTTCAACCTTAAACATAAAAATAAGATACCCGATAAATAGCTCCTATCTAGATTGTCTGCTAATGCAAAAAGGGATATCTATAATAATTATGGAGATAACCATCACCAAAAAGCACAATGTGGAATGCTTATTCATGTGGCCTCATATTTTGCACACATGTTCAAAAACTTTCATATCAAATTAGTATTAAAGCACAAGGGCATGAAGAAGCTCAGCAATGCATGTTGGACTCATTGAAAAAAATAGTCCAGACAACAACAAAAAAAGAATAAAAAATCAGTGAATAATGAATCCAGCTTGAATGACCCAGCCAAGCGGCGCTCTAAGGGAATATCTAATTCCAGGTTAAAAAGGAATAGTGAGACGAACGAGTGAGAAAAAGGTATATTCCTTCTATTCCAATGTGAGTTTTATTTTGTAGCTAACAAGAATTTTTTATAACACTTACCATGGTACACAGAAAAACAAAAAGAAGCTTGAACTAGCCAATAACCAGAATATGTCCCATGTGATCGAAACATGGGTTCAATGCCAGATTTTCTCACACATGTCGATATATAATGGAAAAAAGGTCATCATTAGGTTTTTTTTATTTCTAGTTCTTTTTTTTTTGTGTTACCAATCGATAAATATTCACTCATGATTATTTTAACATTACAGAATTGGTTTACACCACAGCCTACGGAATCAAACAACGAATTGATATGTGAGATATAATTTTCAGCACAAAATAGGTATTTAGATTATTCTTTTTTGTTGAATAGTGTGTAAGAAATATTATCTTAAATCTAACAATACTGCAGGTATTACTAATGTAATTTTTATTTACTTTTTTTTCCATAATAGCTTAATTGCATCAGTTTTGTTTCATAATTACATAATTGCACATATAATTTAGCTAAACTGAAGCTCCAGTATCTACAAACTGGCTAATAACTGGATAAAGAGTGATAGAACCGATGTGATGGAGTTTCTTTCACTAAATTTTGGAATCTGAAACTGGTATGAATGTAAAAGCTTCTAAAATGTCACAATAACCCCCAATAATGCCACAATAACTCTCCATTATCTGTCCCCCAATAAGTTTATGATTCTGCTTCAATAAACCCAGCACAAAATCTCTAATAATACACTAATAAAATTGTAATAAGCCCTCAATAACACAACGAGGTGAAACACCTCCAATAACTCTGCGGTTCCATGTCAATAATCTTGTCTAATAAATCCAATAACCCCTACAGAACAACTCCAATAACGCCACAATAACTCTCTAATAACACCTAAAAATAGATTTTAACTATTAGAGTATTATTTTCGTGTTATTGGAGTAATAAGTCCAATAATGCTGAAATAACCCCACCAGGTGAACCGCTCCAATAACTTCTGAGGTTCCACTTCAATAACCATCACAAAACAACTCTAATAAGTCCTCAGTAATGTTAGAATAATCCTGCAATAACATCGCATGAATAACTGCTCCAATAACTTCACGATAATGCCTAAATAACTCCTATAAAACAATTCCAATAACCACTTCAATAACACTGCTATAACCACTTAATAACTCTCAATAACACCGATGAACCGCTCTAATAACCTCTGCGGTTCCACCCCCTCAAAACAACTCTAAAGAGTCCTAAATAATGTAATGATAACCCTTCAATAACAGCACAAATAACTACTCTGATAACGCCACATTAATGCCTCAATAACCCCCATAGAACTATTCTAATAAGCGCTTCAACACCATTGATATAACCTCCCACTAAACCCCTAAAAACACCTCGTGGTGGACTGCTCCAATAACCTCCTTAGCTTCACTTCAACAACCCTCTGCAGAACAACTTGAACAAGTCCCCAATAACGCTTGAATAAACCTCTAACAACATCGTACGAAGAACCACTCTAATAACGCTACGGTAATGCCTCAACAAACACCGCAAAACAATTCTAATAACAACTTCAATAACGCCAAAATAACCTCTAAATAACACTGCATAGTGGATGATCCACCAAAAAACTACATATTTTTAATGCACATTTTATAAGCAGTTTATGTATATTTTTTATGATAGTGCACTTTAAAAGAAGGTATTTTGCATGTATTTGGTTTCAGGTACATGGAATGGACATTTAGAGAAAATGAAGGCAAATTAGAGCAAAATTGAAGTATTTTGTGTGGAGATATAGCACCACCCTTGGCACCATAGCGCCAACTGATGAGCAAAATGGGTGCTATAGCACCCCAGACTGGTGTTGTAGTACCATTAGCTACCTTTCTAGAAGATACATTGAATTTGGCTAAATTTTGAAGGAGTGCTGGAAGCAAACCTTAGTTATCTTCAGAGATCTATTTAATGGGCAAGTTAGTGCACAAAAAGAGAGGACGTTTGGAGAGATATTAGAGAGACTGTAGATTTTTAGTGTTCTTTTTAATGTGTGCAAGTTTGTGTGATTAAAAGTTTGTGTAAGATTTTGGAGATTGTTAGAAAGAGACTTCAGAATTTTCTTGGGGAGAAGACATTAGGTACATTGTATTTAGGTTTAAGTTTTTGTTGTTAATACTAGGATTTCAATACAAATTATGTATCTTTTTTTTATCTCCATGAATTCTGAGTAGTTCCCTTTCTTTCTCCTTGCATATGGGAATTAATGTTGTGAGATAAAAATGATTTAAGGACTTAATTTTATTCTAAAACTTGTGATGGTATTTTCATTGATTCTTCATTGACTTTGTAAGCTAGCCACATGTGAGGTTAAAATCCGTTGAGAAACATAAAGACCCGAGAGGGCTATGATTTCACCCAACATGTGAAAACCACACTTCGCTTTGGAAAGAACCATTCCGATCACACAAGGGGGAGTGCAATAGACAAGGAGATAAGTTTTGATGGGTGTATAATTGATGTTTCTAAGGTGGCATACTAGATTCTTGTATCAATTCGTTTAGAGTTTGGATCGTAATCGTCCCTTGTAGGTCTTTTAGAGAGGACACAGTAGAGGTGATAGGCCAGAATCTACTCTGCACTACAACACAAGATGGAGACAAAATTTAGATTAGCCAATGTTCTTTGCTAGCACCGAGAGGGGGTAAAGAACATGAATACTCCTATTTGTCACAATACATCATTTTATCATTTAAATCTTACACTGATTAACATCTCTTTGCAAGGGGAAATATCTTTTCATAAAATCCAATCTTACTTCTAAACATTATTAGTCTTTTGAACTTTATTAAACTTTCAAATTTAGTTGTTACTTCTTGCTTAAATATAGTTTTAACCATTGCAAACATATCAACATTTTTCTTCTAATATATTTATCTGCAATTTAAAGAGATTTTTGTAAATTAAATATTAAAGTTGCACTTTCTCTATGGGATAGATACTAGGTTTTTACAGAAAATCATTTATTACTTGAAACAATACGTATACATACATAGTACCCCTAGTGTAAAAACTTATCATATATTTTCTAAATCATTTCATTTATTCACACTAGCAGTTCAATATAATTTGGAATAAGTTTTTGGTAATTTTAAGGGATATAAATTTTAATGAAATTGCTGGTCGGGTCAAGTTTTTGGTGTCGTTGTCGGAGAAGAAAAGCAATGGAACATTTTAACATTGAAATTATATTTGAATTGTAGATTTATTTTCATGAGAATTGAAAATTAATTTTATTGTTTTTTATTTTTAAAAATCCAAAAAATTGAAAAAAATTGAAAATTTAAAAAAAATAAAAAAAATCAAAAATTAAAATTTTAAAAAGTATTTTATTTTGAGTGTGTTATCTTATTTTCTGAGTTTTTACTTTTTGCCTGCGTAGTTCTAGATCTGAAGATTTAGTGCCATACGATTTTGAATTAGAATGAACTATAAGAAAAACTACAGGATAAGAAACACATCACAATTTTTAAGAAATGGAAAACACCTCGCAAAATAACATCGAGATTCAAACTGCTGAAAATTGAGCATCATATTGTACAAATACCTTTAAGGGATTATGGGAACCCTACAACAGATAAAATTCATTTAAGTATTCAAACTCCTGCTGTAGTGGCTAACTTATTTGAACTTAAAACTGCAGTTATACAAATAGTAAAAAATAATCAGTTTGGGGGAACACCATCTGAGGATCCAAATTTACATTTAAGATATTTTTTAGAAATGTGTGCTACATTTAAATATGATGGCGTATCAAACAATGTTGTTAGACTTAAACATTTTCTTTTTTCATTAAGAATAAAGCTAAGATGTGGTTAAATTCATTAACACCTGGATCTATTAGAACATGAGGGGATTTAGCAAAAAAAATTTTAGCTAAGTACTTCCTAGTTCAAAAAATGTTAAGCATAAAAATGAAATTACTTCTTTTACTCAGTTGTTGACCTCATTTTTGATGAGGTCTGATCTCTCTCCTTAGTACTTAGGATCTAGCATTAAGCTTTCCCTTTGACTACCCTAGAGGACTAGAGATGGAACCCACCACTGAGAAATTCAAACACCTCTTAAACTCCCTTTAAACCCCACATGCCTGATTAACAACCCCCAAACCACTTGGAGGGTTAAGCTCAAATGTGGAGATGTAAAGGATGAGTTCCCTATAGGACTCTTTGGCCTTAGGACTACCCTGAGTGGCCTGGTCTGGTGAGGGTTGACTTGCACACACCTCACTCCCACACACACATTCCAAGCCCTAAAACTACCTTTAACCAATTTGACTTCCTAACTCATATAGGTAATTCATATGGATGGTCCTCAACCCCTAAGCCCCAGGTTAAGAGAGTTAGGAATAACATATTGAGTGCCTAAGATGAGTCCTCTCATGGCTTTTGTGAGCATAATATGGCTTCATGGCTCAATCAAATGGTTTCATTTCACTCACACTTAATCAATCTTCATTTTCCCAAGATTTCGATTTTCGACTCCCGGACCCTAAACCCACCAAACCACCAAATGCCCTTGAAGTTGCCCAAAATTTGCAAAATTGCCTAAATTGCCAAAAATCCCTCAAAATCAATCCTAAACATCCCCCCCACTCAAATTGATCATCCATGACCAAATACACCAAAATTTTCAAAAATACCCCAAATACCCAAAATACCCTTTTAACCCAAAATTCTAAAAATTTCAAAAAATTCCTAGAAAATTCCAAAAAATCCCAAATATTCCCAATTTCATTTTGTACAACTACACTATAGGCCAATTTTGTCAATTTATCCCACTTTTACTAAAACCCCCAATTTACCCCTTTTTTTAACCTAAAATGGACCCACTGTCCCACCAAACTAACCCAATTGACCTCAATTTTGATCCAATTCATTTCTAAACTTCAATTCAATATCCTTAATATCAATTTAAACCAAATCCAAACCCAATTTGATCGACATGTGGATCCAATTTCAATTTGAAAAAGCCCAATTTTGGCTCATAACCTAAACTTAGTCCAAACTAACCCAAGTTAACTCCAATTAGCTTCAAATCTTTTCTGAAACTTTCCTAAAATCTCCACAAACAAAACACTAACTTGATTTGCCAAAAATTTGAACCCATACTTCACCCAAACCTAACCCAAATCAAAAATCCCCAATTTGGCCTAAACCAATCATGAACCCAAATAGGCCCAAATCCCAAAACCAAAGCCCAACCAAAGTTGAAAACTCTTTGTAAAATTCCCATAAACATTTCTTAACATTAATTTTACATCAAACCCAACATTAACCCAACCTTAGCCCAAATTAGCCCAATTTGGCCCATTTTGACCCCATTACTAAAAAGCCCAAATTGAACCCATTTCAACTCCAAATGGCATCAAATCTCTTCTAAAGTTCTCATGACACATCCCTAAACTAAACCCAATATTTATTTGGCACAACCTTTTACCAAGTTTTTATCCAAAACTTTGTTTTAAAATTTAAAAGCCCAATTTCTTAAGCCATTTCAAAAGCCCATCTCTCTCCAAATCCAAAAGCCCAAAATCAATCCAAAGTCCACATGCCATTTCTTCCCATCATCATCCTTTTAATTGAAATCATCCCTAAGTCCTAAATCAATAATCAAATCATTCCAAATCAAGCTTCATCAAAATTTCCACCAAAATGCCAAAATTCCTAAAATCTACTTCCATGATATTGACTAAGCTTTGCCCCAAGCCAAATGGAGCCATGGAGCCATGCATAAGCCACATGCAAGCCTTGGGGGCCCCTTTAAACCTCACCAAGCCATTAATGGCTAGAAGAGGGGGCTCTTTCTTAAGCCTTCATTAAACATTTTTAACCTCATTTATGTTACACTTTAACCAAAATTAGCCACATCACCTTGGATGGGGACTTCACCACCCTTTCCTAGCTGACCCAAGTGACTTTCTTTTCAACCCAAACTAGCCTTGGTGAGGTGCACCTAGCCTAAACTATGACTTGACCAAATTGAGCCCAAAATGAACTCTCCCCCATTCCATTTGAATCAATCCCTTTACACATGACCAAAGCCAATTGTTTGCACCAAACCCCAACTCTGACTCCCCTGACCATGAGAGTGACCCATGCCTGGCTAGCCAGCCACCACAGCCGCTGGAAAACACCAGGCCGAGAGCACCCATTTGAGTAAAAGAATTCAAAACTCACCTGCTAAGCTATCCCATGGCCAATGGCCATTGTGGCTGTTCTTCCCTTGCGTAGAGCAGCTGATCCCAGCCTTCAAACCCCCCTGGGAAGCCCTCCAGCCACCTCTATTTAAACTCACTGCCCTCTCGGCCAAAGGAGGTGCTGAAAAAAAAAACCATACCAAAACTCTGCCAAAATTGCTTCAAACACTTCTCCTAACCCAGAGCAATTGATCCCTACTGTCTCTTTGCCCTAATCTCCATTAATAGAGCTCAATTTCTCAGCTCAAAATCCACCCAAAAAATAGGACACTTCACCACAGTGAGCCAGTCCTCAAATTGATTGACCCTACACCTTCACCAGACCAAGAGAAGAAGTTCCCCAACAAAAGCCCCCTCTCCAGGCTAGCCATTCTCTCTATCGACCAAGCTTTGAAATCGGGCTTAGTGGAAATCACACCTAGACAATTCACTAGAGCTAGAGACTTCATCTGGAGCTTCCTTAGGTTCAATCGAAGGTGCCACAACTCTCTGATTGATGCTTCACTTCTCAGAGCAAAGGTATGGACCTCTTATTCCTCACAAGCTTCTGTGAGTTCTCCATTTCGTTTGGCTCAATTTCATAGCATGTTAGCCATATAGATGTGTGCGTCTTATTGAGACGAATCCATAGAGTATAAGAACATGAGATTTGGTGGAGAAATGAGGGAGATCTTAGGGTTTTATTGTGGATGGCTCTCGGGACACACCAGTCGGAGATGATGACCAGGAACCGTCGGATCACACGTGCATCGAATGGACGATCCAGATTGTGTCGGACCAGGGAACAGTACATGAACCGCAGGTCGCGTGACGCTGAGTCAGACGGCGTCGTCGAATAGGGAGGCGCCGCGTGGGCTTTCGATCCACCGTAGGTTGACGCGACGCTGACTGGGTTAAGGAGGAAATTAGGGTATTTTATGATTTATTTAAATACACAGAACTTAAAAAATCCATATCTTTGTGTAGAAAAATCACAAAAATAAAATAAAAATACCCTCTTGCTCAGTGTACAGAGAAGAACAATGTGGAAAAAGAGTTAAGTTATTTTGAAGAGAATTTTATTTTTAATTAATTATTTACTGATTTTAGTATTTTAATTCTCCATGCATTTATACAATTCACCATGGCATGAGACTATAGGGCTTTTGTAGCCTCTATTCTTGGGAACATTCCCTGAATTTTCCAAGGCCAAAGGCCATCTCTGTGGCAAGATATTGATTTTTCAAATTTATGAATCTATTTTGCCATTTTAATTCCAGTAATTAGTATATTGCTTAGAAAATTCTAGGAAAATTTATGGAGGTATCTTATGACTAGGGGACCCTAGAAAAATTATGGTTTGGTTTAATTCCTTAAGAATAACACTAATTGACCCAAATACCGAAAACTGAATTTTAAATAATCAGGATTAACCACGCACCAAAATCACTTGAAAAAAATTCTCCACTGTCACTTAGGATGTAGAGAACCCCACATAAAAATTTGAAGTCTATTGGAAATAGTTTAACCCATTAGATGAATTATTTAAGTTGTATGACCAGTTTTAAAATTAAAAAAATCATAAAACCTAAAATACACTTCAAAAATTCACCAAAATGATTTTGAGGGCTCTCTGATATCAGTGGAGTCTAAGAAAATTAAAATTTGAATTTTTCAAAAATTTTCATTTTTCACCATATTTTAAATATTTCAATAATTAAAAAAATAAAAAAAATCACAATAATATTAAAAATCACAAAAATGTCACATTTGGTCTCCTAATCACTTAGGAACCATTCCCATAATTTTCTTAAGTCTCTAGGTTAAGATATTGAATTTTAAAGGCTTAAAACAATTTTTAATATTAAAAAATGGATTTTTCAACCTTTTCACCAAATTAATTCTAATAAATAAAAAAAATAAAAAAAATATAAAATTTATTTCTTTGAACCCCTTGAGGTCAGAGGGACTTAAGAAAAATATAAAATTCTTTTTTCAACATTAATGTTATTTTATAATTAATTAACACTCCAAAACTCAAAGTAATTATAATAAATAAAATATAATAAAAAAATCACCAAAATTAGTCTAAGTGGTCCTCCGGTCAAGTAGAGACATCCCATAATTTTCCTAAGGACGTAAACCTCACCTTGGTCATGTTGTTGAATTTTCATTGAAAAACCCTCATTTTCCCACAAAAATAAATATATAAATTAAATTAAATTCAGAAAAATCACATTTTCTCCTCTAATGTCTTAGTTGACATATGAGTGAAGTGGCATAAAAATTTTGAGTTTATTTGAGCTTAATTTGATGTGTTATGAAATAAACAAGCCTGAAGGGGCATAAAGGTGATTAAAAAATTTTTAACCCTAATTAATATTTAGGTCTAATCAAAGGGAGGGTAGAATATTTGATCTTAATTTTCTCTTGAGAGATTGAAACTTAAGTAACTAAGAGGTAGAAACCTTTTAATCATCTTGAAAACATTTAAAGTAAACCTTAATTAATTAAGTGATTTGAATTTTGGAGGAATAAATTAAAATTTGGATTATTAAGGTTAGGATGTGACTTAAGAAGATACCAATTCTTTAATTTAAAGTCCCTAATTGAATTAATTCAATGATAATTAATCCTTAATCAATTCTATAATAATGATTGAAATTAATAATTAAAAAGGGAAATAATCCTTAATTAAATTAAAACTTAATACATTAAATGATTTAATAATCAAATTAAAATAAATCTAAAACATTTAGAACTAATTAATTAATAACTCTTAATTAAGTTAAAGCTCAAAACATTAAGTGATTTAATAACCTAACTAAATTAAATTGAGAAAATTTAAAATTAATTTGAAAATCACTTAAAAAATAAACTTAAAACAAATTTGAAACATTAAAAAATCAATATCAAAACAATTTAAATGTATAAAAAAATTAAACTAATTAAAGTCAACCTAAAGTATTACAATTAACCCAAATAAAGTCATCAAAATTTAATAAAAATAAATAATCTAAACACCTCTTTCAACCTAAGCAAATTTAAAATATTAAAATTAATCTAAAATATTAAGATCATTTAAAATATAAAGATTTAATCGAATTAAAATAACTTGAATACTTTTCCAAACTTAAAATTATTAATCAAAGTTTTATAACTAAACCAAATCACTTTAAATCATCAATTCCAATTTTAAATTAAGAATTGTTAAAATCTTTAACAAACTAATTTGCCCCTAAAGGCTTTCATTATTATAACTCCTAAATGAAGCATCGAGTGACAAGTCACTTTACTTACAGGATAATCAAATATCCTAATTCGCTGAGCAAGAAAACAAAACTTAATTTACTTGAACAATGAAATTTATTTGGACTCGAAATAATCTCAAAAGTATTGAAAAGATGTTTAGGATTCGTCCTAAACACTTCCTCAATATAATGAGATGTTTTAGAAGAACAATTGAACTTAATTGTTCTTTAGTAAAAAAAATCATCCTTAACAAAACCAAGAACCTAGACGTCATAGGAATTGATTAGCAGTAGGATTAGGATTTTGGTAGACAACCAAAACCTTCTCTTAGCTTTACCTAGGTATTTTTTGCAAATATTTAAATGCCTTAACATGTGTTTTAAGTGCAGCTTGGAATGACGGGAAGACCCTCCAGGTAAGATTTTATTTTATTGCAACTTACTTACCTGTATTTCACTTTACTTTTCTTGCATGTTAAACAAGAATGTCACCCTGCATGAAAACTGAAACTTTTAGGATAGCCACAAAACTAAAACCCAAAACTAAATTAAAAGTCATAACAAGATAAAATTCATCGCCACAACATTCAAAATATAAAATAACTCAAAATTTAATCACAAATAGAACAACAAAACTGCAACTACAACTAAATTAAAACGTCTTGTTCGATGATCGGGAATACCTCGGATGATGTAACCTACGTGTTGCTAACGGAATTTCTCATGGTCTAAATGAAAGAGTGGAACTTATTCAGTTGAGTTTAGCAAATTCATTTGGACTAAGTGAATCCGATAAAAATAACAGTGCTGGAATGATGGAACCGTGGCATCTTAACCGGTGTTGTTATAATCAACTTTAAGATTCCCCTAATAAAACACTAAGATATTTGAACCTTAAAACTCTTATAAACCGAAACACTGCTCTCATCTCCTGATTTTCACTTTCTAAAACTAAACCTCTGCAACGACAAGAAGCTTGGAGCATAGTGGGCAGCATGGCCATCGTCGTCAACAAAACTTAAGTCTACTCCAGCAAAACCTTTCTTAGAATTAAATAACCAAGCCATAGGATTTCAAGGTAGTTTGCTTAGTGCAACATAAATACTCAACCCTTCGTTAGGCATTTGCATAATCATGTTAAGCAAATTAAATCCTAACCAGTCTTAGGACTTCGAGGTAGTCGTTTGGTACTACATAAACCCTCACATCTTCGAGACTATTTGTATGATTGCGACATACGAATATAAGTCCTAATTAATTAAAATTGGCAGGATTACAACATTAAATAAACTCTCAAATTGAAGCCAAACAATAGGATATTTTGGGAAGTTGCCAAGATTCTTCTTGGATCCTCAGCTCTGCTACTTCTCTTCCTTAGATTCCCAAAATAAACTTTCCAAATTCGAGCTATTCCCAATTGAAATTTCCAAAATCCAATTGTTTGAAAACATTAAACTTTGAAATTCTTGAGAGCAAAACCACTGATCATTATCGAGAGTTTTCTTAAGTGATTCCCGTCACTTAAGATGTAATTAACTATAGGGGCTTGCCCTTATAGGGAACTTTAAGAACCCAGGTAATATAAACCCTGTTTAATTACTTTGTATTAAGCAGGGGAACTTATCGGCTTATAAAATTGGTTCGTAGACCAAAAGGATGTCACAAATCTTCTAGTTTATTTAATCGAGCCCCATCATCAAGCAGTGCATTTATTCTTCGGGATAGATACACTGTTTGTGGTGTGGTGCTCGTTTATATAAATTATTTGGGATATGAGATCGATTGGATTTCATATCTTAAAATTTTCAAAATTAAAGTTATTTTCAAAATCAAATGCTTCTTTCTAAAACTATATATATATATTTAAATTAAATTTAAAATTTAGAAACTCGCCGACAACTTCTATAGGCGACCCCTTTTCAAAATACCACATAACCTAAAAATATGCCGACAACTTCTGGCGACTCAACTGGAGACTAGTTCCTCTCTCCATTTTGATCAGATGGTTTTGCTTTCATAAATCGGTAGTGAGTCCATACCCCTTTTGGACCAAACTAGCATTCTTTCCGTTGGCATACCTCACACATTTATGTCTTGAATGGGTATAGTCAACTCTTTTTGGATTTTGGAGCCACTGCTTAGACACCCCTAAACAGAGAGGTTCTGAAATCCTTTTGCCTCTTAGGAGGTGGGGTGGACCCCCAATAAGGTGTTAGCTTAGGAGCGGTCTCTCGGGTTGAGAAGTCTTACGAAACTATCTCTTCCTTTCCAATTTTAAATCAAATCCTTTACCTTTCCTTTAACCTTCCTCCATTATCGTTTTGTTCCTAACAAATAAATCCTCTAATAAACAACCTTTTAATAAGCGAACTCTTTTAAATCGCAAATACATTAAGATAAACTAAAAAGTGTTAGACTCTTTCTTTTCCGTCTTAAGTTTTGCGACAAAAGGAAGCATAATTCTGGACTGACGTTCGAAATTTACCCTGCAGAAAATGACTGCACCAAAATTAATTTTCTCCTTCACCAATGGAATGGACTTCGCCGTCTATAAGGGTGAACTGCCCAACAATGGAATCATCCGTTTTGGAAAAGGATTTGACAATACAGATATTAAGTTCGCTGACCTCACCCTCTTCACACTAATGGACAAAGTGCCAGAAACTGAGAAACCCATAATTGAGTTCAACCAGAAGTCGACTCAAGAATTCCCTCCCCTACAAAAAGTCCTAGCTGAAAGAGACACCACTGTTCGTGGGAGGGCTGTGATCTCTACCCCCACCGGTCTGGTTATCTCTACACCTGCCTCTGCTCCTGCCAAACTGAAAGGGAAGGCAGTCCAAGTTTATGATATGCCTGCCACCGTGGAGGTGCAGATTTCGCTATAATACCGTTTGTTTTCGAAATTGGGTCCAGTTCAAAGTTTACACCCCTAACTCGGTCTCAGAGAAGAAATAGGAGCAGAAAGATCGCAAGGATCGAGAAGGCCAAGGCTGCTGAAGTTGCTTTTCTGGAAGAGATTCCTGAGGAGGAAGAAGAATTACCTGAAATTTCACCGCTGTTGGGAGGAAGTAGGTTCCACCTTCTCTCTGATGCATCGGATGAAGAAGATGTCTGGAGAATCGCATACTATAGTGACTGTAAGAGGAAGAGGGCCAAGACTACGCCGCTTACTCGACTACGAGCCGTAGTAGAGAAACTAGCTAAGAAGGAAGGATGCTCCGTATCAGAGATCTTAAGAAGAATGAGACGAGTGGCAGTCAAATCCTGCCTCGGACCGCGAAAATACCCCGTCACTGCCCCAGAGAGGCCAAGAAAGAAAGTCTGAGCTAGTGAAAGAAGTTCTCCTGTTGTCGTATCAGGTCACCATATTAGGGAGGACACCACCTACCGACGCACAGCCGACCGACCATCTGGTCCAAGGCCTTCTAGCGCGAGAAGGATGGTGTGGCAACCTATTATTGGTGAACCAAAACCAACAGAGCATTCTGGAAAGAGAAGTCTCATCAGGAAGCTTGAATCTGAAGAAAGCACCACTGCGTTAAAAGAAACTCCTGAGAAAGAAATCCAACAGTCATCACAATACAACCGCGAAACTGTTTGGAAGAGACCACTTGAGGATGCTATAGGAAAACTAAGAACGGACATCCGACGGTTGGTAAGGGAAAGAGGAGAAGAATTGGAAAATGAAGTAGATTCATCAGAATTCATGGATGAAGAATGTGCTGAGATCAATATGGTCGAGACCCGAGCATCGGCAGCTTCACAAGGCGCTCCGTCAGCTTCGGAAAGGGAGCAACCGAAAGTGATGAGAGCACAACTTCAAGAAAAGGATGATACAATTTCCCAGATGGCAAAAAGGATGGAAGAGATGGCTGCCGCCTTAGCCACTCTCCAGAGTCAGCTGCAACCTCAAAAGGAAACACTGCCAGAAATTATTCACGTCGCGGACGGAGGAAAGGAGATCACATCTGTTAACGGAGATGAACAACCGAAGAAAGATTCTACGCAAAGCATGATTCCCGAAAAGGATATCAAAAACATGGTAAAACAGCAGGTGCGAGAAGCCTTAGCTCAGTCTAAGAGTGGAGCATCTATCCAGACGGGTAGACCATACCCCAAGGAATTTGATGCGGTTCAATACCCAAAAGGCTTCGTACCACCTCTGTTCAAGACTTTTGAAGGAACGGGAAACCCCCGGCAGCATGTCGCACATTTTCGTGCTAGTTGTTGTAATGCCGGTGGTAGAGGCTTTACTCTTTCGGCAGTTCGTCAGTAGCTTATCAGGGATTGCCTTCGACTGGTATGCAGAATTGCCAAATCGCTCAGTTAAGACATTTTCTGAGTTAGAAAACCTATTCGTTAAGCGATTTGTCGGAGCTCGGCACCATGTCACTATCAATGATTTAGTGGTGGAGCAACAGAAACCAAACAAAACTCTAGTGTATTACATACTTCGATGGAGAAACTGAAGCATGAAGTGTGAACCACAACTTCAGGAACAACATGCGATCGATATTTTGTAGAAAATTATCCACGGCCCGATAGCACTTCTCCTTAAAGGATTTACAATCAAGACTTTTGAGAAGTTGCTTAGCAAGGCCGGGAGCTTGCAGGAAAAAGCAAAACAGCTAAGTTTCATAGACAAGAACGATAAGCATAAGCCTGTAAAAGCATTTGAAAAGAAATCCGGAATCGTTGCGACAGTAGATAAAGGCAAGCATCTAATGCAGATACAGTCAGAGCAACCACAACCTAGTTATCAACCACCACAACGGGTTTATCAGCAACCTCAACAGAACTACCAACAGCCTCGACCGAGCTATCAGTCACCTCAGCATTATGATCAACTGCCTCTTCCACAGCGTACCCTAAAAGAATTTTTGAATAAGGAATATCCATTCAAAACTGAAGCAGTAGCAAAGATGTTCCGCAGTTTAATGAAGACACCCGATTTTTAGCTACCAGAGCCCAAGAGGCCGGAAGAAGTCAATAAGAGAGATCATCCAAACTATTTCCCTTACCACCGGATGCTCAGGCACAAGATAGAGGATTGCATCACTTTCAAGAGTTAGCTTGACGACAATCTCCGGAAAGGGAACATAACGATCTCGAAGGAATACATGAAGGAACCCTAAAAAGGAGGTTTTGTTAATGTTATTTCAACGGATCCTATTGTTCTAATAGACCCTTACACGACCAATGATGGATGGAGTACCATCTGGACAAAGTCTTCAAAGAAAATCTTGGATCATATCCAGAACGCTTCGGTGCGCGCTTCAACTCAAAGTTTGAAACCTGCCGAGTCGGTGCTATCGCTTGTGATTGAAGAACCGCCCCAGAAGGAGGAGAAGATCGTGGGAGAGAAGAAGACCAAGGCTCCAAAGGGTAGACTAGGGGCTGCTTATCCTAGGATGGTTGTTTCTAATTCGGGGGAGAAATCCCTCGAACCTCTGACTCTGTATGATTATTTGCTCGCCCCGGTGGGATCTTAAAATGATAAGAGTTTTGGTGTTGGCTACGTTTTGATTGTTTCTAACGATTACTTAACTAACGACAACGAACCTAATCTGGATCTCGATTCTGATATAAAAAATGATTCTCAAATCATACTAAACCTCGATGACCACAACGAAGGAGAAGACGTTCACAAGGATGTATACGAAAGCTCGACAAGCAACGAGTCCATTTGTGAA
The DNA here is from genome assembly GCA_022702705.1 of Papilionanthe hookeriana x Papilionanthe teres. Classification (NCBI taxonomy): domain Eukaryota; kingdom Viridiplantae; phylum Streptophyta; class Magnoliopsida; order Asparagales; family Orchidaceae; genus Papilionanthe; species Papilionanthe hookeriana x Papilionanthe teres. The sequence goes on along the minus strand of CM040430.1, from coordinate 111,585,552 downwards.
TTCCGAGGAACTCCAATCACAATAGAATTAGAGCCGTCAGATTCCGAAACAACTCCAGAAGAGCCAGTCGTTCCGATTCAAGAGGAGACATCGGAAGATTCAGAAGAAATAACAGAAGTCAATCTAAGAAGTGGAAAAGTTCTACCCCCGAGAATGGGTCCAAAGGACAAAGGAAAGCAGGTGGTTGCTCAGGAAGAGCCAACCCCAGCAGAGGAATTGCCCATTCGTGAAGAGACTGAAGAGCCTGGTAATAAAGTGTATTATAACGTGCTAGCCCATCTTAGGGAGCTACCAGCCAAACTGAGCATTTACGACGCTCTGATCCTATCAAAGGAGATGAGGGAAACTCTGATCAAGGCTTTACTTGATCCAGAAATTTGCTTAGCTCAAATGGCCTGTAATTCCTTAGAAGAGGTTTGCTCATTAAAAGAACAGCGAGGTGTTACCTTCACGGACAATGATCTACTACTTGGAACAGCTGATCACAATCGACCGCTGTACATATCGGTCACTATCGGAAACTTTATGCTCTCCAGGCTGTTGGTTGATCCAGGAGCATCAACCAACATAATGAGCCTTCAAACGTTAGCATATCTAGAAATTGATGCTCGCGACCTCGAAGCAGATAAGATGTTACTAAGAGGCTTCAATCAAAAAGGAGAAAGAGCCCTTGGATCGATAACACTATTAATGAAGACCGGGGATTTGGCAAAGACAACCGCAAATTTCCATATAATTGATTCTGAGACATCATTCAACGCTCTACTGGGTCGGCCGTAGATCCATGAGAATCGGATGGTACCGTCCTCTCTGCACCAGTGCATAAAATATTATGAAGGAGGAGAATAGTGTATCAAAGGTGATTTTCAACCGTTCTCCGTGCATGAAATCAGAATCCACGAAGATGTAGCCTATTACGCGCCTCCAAAGAAAACTATCTTCTCCAAAAACACCGTAACAAATGGAGCAAAAGAAGTTCGAGACGATGAAGAACCTGAAATTCTAGTCCAACAGTTACTCACCACTCCCTTACGGTGAGATGGTGAAGGTTTCTCTAGAACTCGCACCCGAGGTCGAAGCCGGGGACGAGGTCAGGGAAGAAATGATGGAACAGTTGAACAGAAGAAACTGGTCATCGATGTTGATTGGGAAAGCAATTCCGAAGAAGAAGAAATCAAGAAAGAAACAGCGACAATAAATCAAAAGAAACCCCAGTTCAAAATCTCTCTCAAAGATGAAAAGAATGAAGAATACAAATCAATGTACAAAAAGATTAACAATTATGTGCATACTATGACCCTGACCCTGATCTATCCTAATAAGATCGAGGGTATGGTGGTCAAGGAAGTGCATAGTGGTGGTACTAAGCCAATCAAATTCTACCGTGGTGCTTCTTCTTCCAAAATTGAAAATGATGTACAATTTGAAGATGCTGCTTCATCTGAATTAATGGAATTACCTTTTGACTGGTATTCTCCCTGTGTTCAAAATTTAATTCAACGTGGTGTCTTACCTAAACAATGGACAAAAGGTCGATCACAACACTTTGAAAAATTATGGAACAATGCCAGTCGTCCTCCCAATTCAAAACATGGTCTTGGATTCGGCACAGTAGGATCAGTTGATGATACTGGATTTTGCTTGGTTGTCACTTGCGAGCATGATGAAGACTGCTTGGAAACTTCAGATAATCTTGAAGATCTACCAATTGGAGATGCTCCACCAAAATTCGAGGAAGAAATTAAATCTACAATAGACAAGTTAATGGAAGTTAACTTAGGTACTAGCGAACAGCCTAGGCCGACCTTTGTTAGCTCTTTACTCAATAAAGAAGACTCTGAAAACATGATCTAGCTACTAATGGAATTTAAAGACTGTTTTGCTTGGAGTTAAGATGAAATGCCAGGATTTGCTCCAGAAGTCGCAGTTCACAAACTAGGAGTGGACCACACTGCAGTTCCAGTCAGACAAGCTCCCAGAAGAATGCGTCTAGAGATTGAACAACAAGTTATAGCTGAAGTTAAGAAGCTAATAGACGCTAAATTCATCCGTGAAGAACAATATCCGACTTGGTTAGCCAATTTGGTACCAGTCAGAAAGAAGAATTGACAGATCAGACTCCGCGTAGATTTCAGAGATTTGAACAATGCATGTCCAAAGGATGAATTTCCTCTACCAATTCCAGAACTGATGATCGACATCACTTCGACACTTGAAATCTTCTCTTTCATGGATGGATCATCAGGATACAACCAGATAAAGATGACACAAGAAGATGAAAAGCTCACAGCCTTCAGAACGCTAATCAGAATATACTGCTACACAGAAATGCCTTTCGGATTGAAGAACGCAGGAGCAACTTACCAAAGAGCAATGATGAGGATTTTTGATGATCTCATTCACAACCAAGTCGAGTGCTACGTGGATGATGTGGTCATCAAAAGCAAACTGAAAGAAGATCAGCTGTATGATTTGAGAATTGTTTTCGAGCGATTAAGACAATATAACCTTAAGATGATTCCCTTGAAATGCGCCTTCAGCGTCACCTCTAGGAAATTATTAGGATTTGTTGTCCGACATCGTGGAATTAAAATCGATCCGAAAAAGATTAAAGCTATCTTAGAAATGCCACCTCCCAAAACCTTGAAGCAATTACGATCCTTTCAAGGAAAATTGGCATATCTTCGACGCTTTATCTCGAATTTGTCAGGAAGGTGTCAGCCTTTTTCTGCTTTGGTTAAGAAGGATGCCAAGTTTACTTAGGGCTCAAAATGTCAACACGCCTTCGATGGCATCAAACAATATTTAATGACACCTCCTGTCTTAGCACCCCCAGTCTCAGGTAGACCTTTGATACTTTATACCGCGGCTTTAGACGACTCTCTCGGAGCCCTGCTAGCCCAGATCAACGACGAGGGAAAATAAAATTCTCTCTACTACTTAAGTCATCGTTTCGTTCCAACAGAAGTAAAGTATCCTCCTATTGAGAAGCATTATTTGGCCCTGATCTTCGCGGCTCAAAAGCTCAGGCATTACATGCTTTCTCATAAGGTCAACCTTAAGAAATATTTGATGACCCGACCGACGCTTTCCGGCAGACTTGCCAGGTGGTCGATGATACTATTGCAATTTGATATAACTTTCGTGCTGCTTCGAGCCGTAAAGGGACAAGTCCTAGCAGACTTCCTCGCAGTACACCCTTTACCGGCAGAATCGCCTCTCAACGACGACTTGCCAGACGAGCAGATAATGAGCCTAGAAGACCCCGATGATCAATGTTGGGAATTGTACTTTGATGGAGCATCCTCAGCACAGAAAGACAAAGAAGTGCAAACGATTGTGCCCGGTAAGGCAGGGATCGGACTGATCTTCATAACACCGGAGCGGGGGATGTTAAGATACTCCTAACACTTAACAGAACTGTGTATGAATAACGAAGCAGAATACGAAGCCCTTATAACCAAACTGGAATTGACCATTCAAATGGGGATAATAGACATCAACATCTATGGAGATTCACAGTTGATCATTCAACAAGTCATAAGACAATACAGAATTCTGAAGCCGGGACTCGAACAGTACTTTCAATATGCCATGAAATTGTTGGAGCAGATTCCGAATATAACGATCTACAAGATTCCCAGGAAAGAAAATGCTCTTGCAGATGTGTTAGCCTGCCTTGCAAAGGAATTTGCCTGCTTCCAGGATGAGTCAGTTGAAGTGTCAGTTCAGGGACAATAGGTCCTCTCACAACTCGACATGGATGCAATGCATAAATTAGAAGGAAAAGAAGAAGACACAGTCGCAACAGTGGCAGAAAATACAGAGGATTGGCGTCAGCCGTTAATAGACTACCTGCAAACAGGAAACCTACCAGACGATAAGTCATTAGCCCATCAAATCAAGAAAAGAACTCTGTCTTACGCATTAATAAACATTAAATTATACAGAAAGTCTTTTTACCAGATGTGGCTAAGGTGCCTGAACAGGTCCGAAGCCCATGAAATTGTTAAAGAAGTGCACTCAGAAATTTGTGGCGCTCATCAGTCAGGTCTGAAAATGAAAATGAAGATTAAAAGGCTAGGGTACTATTGGCCCTTGATGATGACCGACTGTATGAAAGTTGCCAAGAGTTGTCACCAGTGCCAAGTGCATGGAGTGGTTCTACATCAACCTCCAAATGTGTTACATCCGACAATCACGTCGTGGCCATTTGAGTGTTGGGGCACAGATATCGTGGGTCCGATAGAACCGCCTTCTTCAAGAGGACATCGCTTCATTCTTGCAGCTACAGATTACTTTTCTAAGTGGGCAGAAGCAGTACCTCTCAGAGAAGTGAAAGCACATCACGTGCTACGGTTCTTCAAGAATCAAGTCGTCTACCGTTTTGGGATACCGCGCAGAATTATCTCAGATAACGGGTCCGCTTTTAGAAGCACGATGATCAATAATTTTGTCATAAGACACGGGATCGACTGACGCTATTCAACGATCTACTACCCAAGAGCGAATGGCTTGGCCGAGGCTTTTAATAAAACTCTCGTCCAAATCCTAAAGAAAACATTGGACGACAACAAAAGAAATTGGCACGAGAAGTTGTTAGAATTATGAGCATACAGGATGACTTTCAGAACTCCTACTCGGTCTACACCTTACGCTTTGGTGTACGGGTCCGAGGCCGTCTTACCCTTGGAGGTGTAGCTTCCATCTCTCAGAATTGCAGTTGCGAACAAGATTACTACAGAAGAAAATGCCAAAGTACAACTAGAAGAATTGGAAAGCTTGGAAGGGAAATGACTTTCAACACAGCAAAATTTGGAACTGTATCAAGCCAAGATGATCCAGGCCCATGATAAACTGGTCCGCCCAAGGACATTCAAAGTCGGTGACTTAGTTCTAGTCCTCAAGAGACCCATTCTTGCTTACCGCAAGATGAGAGGTAAATTTGAACCAACTTTGGAAGGCCCATTCATGGTCGAGACAGTCTACTCAGGAGGTTCCTACCAGCTTGTGTATTGCCACGGAGAACGATCTATGCTTCCAATTAATGGATGATATCTAAAGAAGTATTACGTGACCTGATGTTTCGAAGAATGAATTCCCATTCCTAGAAGCACATGCACAGTAATAACTTGTAACTGGGTCCGAACCCAAAAACATAAAAATGGATGCTAAAAATCATTAACTAAAAAATGTGTTAAAAAAAAGAAAACATGTGAAATCATAATAATGAAATTTTGATTCCTCCTTTTAAATCAACTTACTCCTAGTCTTTCTTCATCTTTTCCTACTCCTATTTAAATTTGAAAGAAACGAATAAAAGCTCTTCATTAATAAATAAATTTTCTTATTGTTCTTGTTTTTAGTACAGCCCCTGATCCTTTCCTTATTTTTCGTAGGGAAATGTCAAATGGGCGATTGGTTCTGAACTTTAAGAATAACGTGAGTCTAGCACTCGATGAAAAGAGGATGAAGGATTGAGCCGTGATTGAAATCAACTCTGATTTCACACCAGCCGGGCTACAGTACGAAGAAAATGATTGGACACCGATTGATCGGGAATAATTCCACAGCGAGACAGTAATGAAATTGGGTGGCCCAAGTCAGCAGTCCACCAGCAAGAAAAGAAAAGCAAACACCGCTCATGCAACGAGAGAGGACAATAAAGTTAAGTCCATAGTTGCTACAGCAGAGGGTAGGCTCGTCAGCACAATGCCACAGAAATTCAAGAGGTAAGGAGAGCTACTCTCACTCCGACCCAGCGAAGAAACAGGAACCGTCACATTCGCAAGATGCTAACCCAGCTAGCAGTGGATCAACATGAAGAGACAGCAGCTACAGTCAGTGCAAGCACTTCTAAGAAGCCAGTTCGTCAGGAACCAGAAAAGAGGAGACCAACTCCAAGAACAACATAAAAGATAAAAGAAATCCCAAGAAGAACAGAAACAGAATCGGCGCCACGACGCCATGCAAATGTACCAGTTTTGAGGAGTCTTGTTGCGAAAGCAACCCCGAAGGATGTCCCGACAGAGACGATCCCCGAGGAGCCAAGACATGTAGGAGAGCGTGCTGAGATTGAACCATACATCCCACAGTACGTTACCAGACCCCGCCGATTGCAGATAATTCTGGAATACGAGCTGGAGAGACTGCAACAAGTTGAAAAGAAAACCTTCGAATACTTCGAAAGAATCCGAGGCAAGAGGATTAATATCTTGGAAGGCCTTGAGCTGCATACAGATGTGTTCTCAGATTATGAACAACAACAAATTGTAGACTGCATCGTTGAACTTCAGAAAATGGGTTGAGCTGGCCGCCTAAGAGAAAAGACCTATTCAGAACCCCAAAGATGGATGCCAGGAAAAGGAAGAGTTACGATCTAATGCGGGTGTTGCTACAACTTCGCGGTAGACAGAAAAGCAAATCCACCAGGGATACTCCGTCATAGTGAGGTGGATCCGATGTCAAGAATTATTAAAAGAATGGTAAAGAGGTTGGTGACATGGAGGGTATTGCCCGCGGACTGCATACCCAACAACTGCATCATTAATATCTACAAGGAGGGCGACTGCATACCTCCACACATAGACCATCATGACTTCGTCAGACCTTTCTGTACAGTGTCTTTTTGTCAACCAGTGCAACATCATGTTCAGATCTAACCTCCGGATTGCAGGCCCCGGAGAATTCTGAGGGCCGGTGGAGATACCACTACCGGTAGGTTCCGTCTTGGTGTTAAAAGGAAATGGAGTGGATGTCGCAAAACATTGCATTCCAAGCGTGCCTGTTGAACGAATCTCCATAGCTTTCAGAAGAATGGATGACAGAAAAATGCCTTTCCACTTTCAGCCAGATTTAGAGTTAGAGAGCCTTCAGCTTTACGAGCTGTGAGCTACATGGGAGATAGCACACCTCCAATGCACATCCTGACGACATTTCCTGACAAAGATGGCTTGGAAGGTGATGTTATTATCCATGTATCTTACTGTTCAGACATGAATTTCAATAGATGCTTTTAGAAACAACTTGCAAGAATCTTACACAATCCGTTTTGAATTTATATGGATTGTATGAGATACTGAATTCTCAAGGAAAATATCATCATGTTTTGGATCAAGATGTATGATGTATTTTCGACAAGATCGGAATGAAAATGACCATGTCATGTTTTGCCTTCACCTCTTTTTGTGCAAATTGACTGGGAAATGCCATTAAGTTAAATGAACTTAGAACAAAGAACGAAAAGAATAGAAAATAAATAAAGAACTCTTTTAAAAAATCAGAATGTCAAAATAAACTCCAAATTGACACAAACTCTAAATAAACAACAAAAATGAAATTGAATCACCAAAACAAATGAAATGAACCTAAATCTTAAATTGAATTCTGATCTGAATTCATCAATTCGAATCTTTCAACTCTTCTTCAAATTGAAATCCATTTGAAACTCTTTTGAACACTCTCTTTCGAGATGATTCTTCCCCACGGAAAACTCAAACCTTAATTCCAAATTTCTAAACTTTTTCGTCGTCCTGAAATCCTTTCGACTCTCCGCGATTTCTTCCCTCTTTTGAGAAGGTCGACCTAGTCTAATGACACAGAACCACAAAATTCTCGATTTAGTTCTGATGGCATGGATTCGTATCCTTTGCCAAACAATCAAAATTCGATCAACTCTCCTGGGATGTGAAATACTTTCATGTCTCATTCCAATCTTCCACTAAACTGAATTTCCACAAAATCTTCCAAACCAAATCAAATACAAACTTTCGAGATTGATACTAAATTTCAATTCTCTCTTTCAAGACTGGTACCAAATTCCAGTTCTCTCCTTTCGAGGTTGGTACCAAATTCTGACTCTCTTCCGAGATTAATACCAAATTTCAATTATCTCTTTCGAGACTGGTACCAAATTCCAGTTCTCTCCTTTCGAGGTCAGTTCCAAATTCTGACTCTCTTCCGAGATTGATACTAAATTTCAATTCTCTCTTTCAAGACTGGTACCAAATTCCAGTTCTCTCCTTTCGAGGTCGGTACCAAATTTCGACTCTCTTCCGAGATTGATACTAAATTTCAATTTTCTCTTTCGAGACTGGTACCAAATTCCAGTTCTCTCCTTTCGAGGTCGGTACCAAATTCTGACTCTCTTTCCGAGATTGATACCAAATTTCAATTCTCTCTTTCGAGACTGGTACCAAATTTCAGTTCTCTCCTTTCGAGGTCGGTACCAAATTTCGACTCTCTTCCGAGATTGATACTAAATTTCGAGGTCGATACCAAATTCCGACTCTCTTCCGAGATTGATACCAAATTTCAATTCTCTCTTTCAAGACTAGTACCAAATTCCAGCTCTTCTTTCGAGGTCGATACCAAATTCCGACTCTCTTCCGAGACTGATACTAAATTTCAATTCTCTCTTTCGAGACTGGTACCAAATTCCAGTTATCTCCTTTCGAAGTCGGTACCAAATTCCGACTCTCTTTTCGAGATTGATACCATATTTCAATTCTATCTTTCGAGACTGGTACCAAATTCTAGTTCTCTCCATTCGAGGTTGGTACCAAATTCCGACTCTCTTTCCGAAATTGATACTAAATTTCAATTCTCTCTTTTGAGACTGGTACCAAATTCCAGTTCTCTCCTTTCAAGGTTGGTACCAAATTCTGACTCTCTTTCCGAGATTGATACTAAATTTCAATTCTCTTTTTTGAGACTGATACCAAATTCCAGTTCTCTCCTTTCGAGGTTGGTACCAAATTTCGACTCTCTTTCCGAGATTGATACTAAATTTCAATTCTCTCTTTCGAGACTGGTACCAAATTCCAGTTCTCATTTTGAGATCAGTACCTAAATTCTTGATTCTCATCCTTTTCAATCAATACGTAAACTCCAACTCTCACTTCGAGGCTGGTACCTAAAATTCAGTTCTCTTTGTAAATCTCGAGGTTAGAACCTAGGTTTCAATTCTCATTTCAAATTCAGAATTTTCTTGAATCGATTTTAAATTAAACTTCAATCGAAATTGAAACTCGGAACAAATTGAAGTCCAAACTCAACATTAAAACTTGAAATATAAAATGAAGAGAAATCTAAATCAAACTTCTCCAGATCTCGTGATCTGGAATTCACCTCCTTTTCTTTTCCCCAGCTAGAGTTCAGGGATCTTTAATCTTGGAGATTTACCTGATATTACCCTGCTGAATTTTTTTTTTATTATTTTATTGCTTCGTTCTAAGTGTGTCACTTAGACGTCTGTGTTGGTTTTGTTGATCTTCTCAGTCAACGCCAATACGCGCGGTGTGCTTCGTCAGCACACCACACCTATTGGGGGTCCGTTTGTTGACCTCATTTTTTATGAGGTCTGATCTCTCTCCTTAGTACTTAGGATCTAGCCTTAAGCTTTCCCTTTGACTACCCTAGAGGACTAGAGATGGAACCCACCACTAAGAAATTCAAACACCCCTTAAACTCCCTTTAAACCCCACTTTCCTGATTAACAACCCCCAAACCACTTGGAGGGTTAAGCTCAAATGTGGAGATGTAAAGGATGAGTTCCCTATAGGACTCTTTGGCCTTAGGACTACCCTGAGTGGCCTGGTCTGGTGAGGGTTGACTTGCACACACCTCACTCCCACACACACATTCCAAGCCCTAAAACTACCTTTAACCAATTTGACTTCCTAACTCATATAGGTAATTCATATGGATGGTCCTCAACACCGAAGCCCCTGGTTAAGAGGGTTAGGAATAACATATTGAGTGCCTAAGATGAATCCTCTCATGGCTTTTGTGAGCATAATATGGCTTCATGGCTCAATCAAATGGTTTCATTTCACTCGCACTTAATCAATCTTCATTTTCGCAAGATTTCAATTTTTGACCCCCGGGACCCTAAACCCACCAAACCACCAAATGCCCTTGAAGTTGCCCAAAATTTGCAAAATTGCCTAAATTGCCCAAAATCCCTCAAAATCAATCCTAAACATTCCCCCCCACTCAAATTGATCATCCATGACCAAATACACTGAAAATTCCAAAAATACCCCAAATACCTTCCAAATACCTAAAATACCCTTTTAACCCAAAATTCTAAAAATTCCAAAAAAATTCCTAGAAAATTCCAAAAAATCCCAAATATTCCCAATTTCATTTTGTTCAACTACACTATAGGCCAATTTTGTCAATTTAGCCCACTTTTACCAAAACCCCCAATTTACTCCTCTTTTTAACCTAAAATGGACCCAATGTCCCACCAAACCAACCCAATTGACCTCAATTTTGATCCAATTCAATTCTAAACTTCAATTCAATATCCTTAATATGAATTTAAACCAAATCCAAACCCAATTTGATCGACATGTGGATCCAATTTCAATTTGAAGCTTAAAGCCCAATTTTGGCTCATAACCTAAACTTAGTCCAAACTAACCCAACTTATCTCCAATTAGCTTCAAATCTTTTCTGAAACTTTCCTAAAATCTCCACAAACAAAACACTAACTTGATTTGCCAAAAATTTGAACCCATACTTCACCCAAACCTAACTCAAATCAAAAATCCCCAATTTGGCCTAAACCAATCATGAACCCAAATAGGCCCAAATCCCAAAACCAAAGCCCAACCAAAGTTGAAAACTCTTTGTAACATTCTCATAAACATTTCTTAACATTAATTTTACATCAAACCCAACATTAACCCAACCTTAGCCCAAGTTAGCTCAATTTGGCCCATTTTGACCCCATTACTAAAAAGCCCAAATTGAACCCATTTCAACTCCAAATGGCATCAAATCTCTTCTAAAGTTCTCATGACACATCCCTAAACTAAACCCAATATTTATTTGGCACAACCTTTTACCAAGTTTTTATCCAAAACTTTGTTTTAAAATTTAAAAGCCCACTTTCTTAAGCCATTTCAAAAGCCCATCTCTCTCCAAATCCAAAAGCCCAAAATCAATCCTAAGTCCACATGTCATTTCTTTCCATGATCATCCTTTTAATTGAAATCATCCCTAAGTCCTAAATCAATAATCAAATCATTCTAAATCAAGCTTCATCCAAATTTTCACCAAAATACCAAAATTTCTAAAATCTACTTCCATGAAATTGACTAAGCTTTGTCCCAAGCCAAATGGAGCCATGGAGACATGCATAAGCCACATGCAAGTCTTGGGGGCCCCTTTAAACCTCACCAAGCCAATAATGGCTAGAAGAGGGGGCTCTTTCTTAAGCCTTCATTAAACATTTTTAACCTCATTTATGTTACACTTTAACCAAAATTAGCCACATCACCTTGGATGGGGACTTCACCACCCTTTCCTAGCTGACACAAGTGACTTTCTCTTCAACCCAAACCAGCCTTGGGGAGGTGAACCTAGCCTAAACCATGACTTGACCAAATTGAGCCCAAAATGAACTCTCCCCCATTCCATTTGAATCAATCCATTTACACAAGGCCGAAGCCAATTGTTTGCACCAAACCCCAACTCTGACTCCCTCGACCATGAGAGTGACCCATGCCTGGATGGCCAGCCACCATAGCCACCGGAAAACACCAGGCCGAGAGCACCCATTTGAGTCAAAAAATTCAAAACTCACCTGCTAAGCAATCCCATGGCCAATGGCCATTGTGGTTGTTCTTCCCTTGCGTAGAGCAGTTGATCCCAGCCTTCAAACCCCCCTGGGAAGCCCTCAAGCCACCTCTATTTAAACTCACCGCCCTCTCGGCCAAAGGAGGTGCTGAAAAAAACCATACCAAAACTCTACCAAAATTGCTTCAAACTCTTCTCCTAACCCAGAGCAATTGATCCCTACTGTCTCTTTGCCCTAATCTCCATTAATAGAGCTCAATTTCTCAGCTCAAAATCCACCCAAAAGACAGGACACTTCACCACAGTGAGCCAATCCACAAATTGATTGACCCTACACCTTCACCAGACCAAGAGAAGAAGTTCCCCAACAAAAGCCCCCTCTCCAGGCCAGCTATTCTCTCTATCGGCCAAGCTTTGAAATCGGGCTTAGTGGAAATCACACCTAGACAATTCACCAAAGCCAGAGACTTCATCTGGAGCTTCCTTAGGTTCAATCGAAGGTGCCACAACTCTCTGATTGAAGCTTCACTTCTCAGAGCAAAGGAATGGACCTCTTCTTCCTCCCGAGCTTATGTGAGTTCTCCATTTCGTTTGGCTCAATTTCATAGCATGTTAGCTGTATAGATGTGTGCGTCTTGTTGAGACGAATCCATAGAGTATAAGAACATGAGATTTGGTGGAGAAATGAGGGAGATCTTAGGAGTGTGGACGGCTCTCGGGACACACCAGTCGGAGACGATGACCAGGAACCGTCGGATCGCGCGTGTATCGAATGGACGATCCAGATTGCGCCGGACCAGGGAAGAGGACATGAACCGCGGGCCGCGTGGCACTGAGTCAGATGGCGGCGTCGAATAGGGAGGCGCCGCGTGGGCTTTCGATCCGCCGTAGGTTGACGCGGCGCTGACTGGGTTAAGTAGGAAATTAGGGTATTTTCTGATTTATCTAAATACCCAGAACTTAAAAAATCAATATCTTTGTGTAGAAAATTACAAAAATAAAATAAAAATACCCTATTGCTCAGTGAATAGAGGAGAACAATGTGGAAAAAGAATTAAGTTATTTTGATGAGTATTTTATTTTTATTAATTATTTACTGATTTTAGTATTTTAATTCTCCATACATTTATACAATTCACCGAGGCATGAGACCATAGGGCTTTTGTAGCCTCTATTCTTGGAAACATTCCCTAAATTTTCTAAGGCCAGAAGCCATCTCTGTGGGAAGATATTGATTTTTCAAATTTATGTATCTATTTTGCCATTTTAATTCCAATAATTAGCATGTTGCTTAGAAAATTCTAGGAAAATTTAGAGAGGTATATTATGACTAGAGGACCCTAGGAAAATTATGGTTTGGTTTAATTCCTTAAGAATAACCCTAATTGACCCAAACACCCAAAATTGAATTTTAATTAATTAGGATTAACCACACACCAAAATCAATTGAAAAAAATTCTCCACTGTCACTTAGGATGTAAAGAACCTTACATAAAAATTTGAAGTCAATTGGAAATAATTTATCCCACTAAATAAATTATTTAAGTTGTATGACAACTTTTAAAATTAAAAAATTCATAAAACCTAAAATACACATAAAAAATTCACCAAAATGATTTTGAGGGCTCTCTGATATCAGAGGAGTCTAAGAAAATTAAAATTTGAATTTTTTAAAATTTTTTATTTTTCACCATATTTTAAATATTTCAATAATTAAAAAAATAAAAAAAATCACAAAAATATTAAAAATCATAAAAATGTCACATTTGGTCTCTTAATCACTTAGGAACCATTCCCATAATTTTCTTAAGTCTCTAGGTTAAGATATTGAATTTTAAAGGCTTAAAACAATTTTTAATATTAAAAAATTGATTTTTCAGCCTTTTCACCAAATTAATTCTAATAAATCAAAGCAAAATCAGAAAAATATAAAAATTTATTTCTCTAAACTTCTTGAGGTCAGAGGGACTTAAGAAAAATATAAAATCCATTTTTCAACTTTAATTTTATTTTATAATTAATTAACACTCCAAAACTCAAAGTAATTATAATAAATAAAATATAATAAAAAAATCACCAAAATTAGTCTAAGTGGTCCTCTGGTCAGTAGAGACATCCCATAATTTTCCTAAGGACAGAAATCTCACCTTGGTCATGTTGTTGAATTTTCATTGAAAAACCCTCATTTTCCCACAAAAATAAATATATAAATTAAATTAAATTCAGAAAAATCACATTTTCTCCTCTAATGTCTTAGTTGACATATGAGTGAAGTGGCATAAAAATTTTGATTTCATTTGAGCTTATTTGATGAGTTATGAAATAAACAAGCCTGAAGGGGCATAAAGGTGATTAAAAGATTTTTAACCCTAATTAATATTTAGATCTAATCAAAGGGAGGGTAGAATATTTGATTTTAATTTTCTCTTGGGAGATTGAAACTTAAGTAACTAAGAGGTAGAAACCTATTAATCATCTTGAAAACATTTAAAGTAAACCTTAATTAATTAAGTGATTTGAATTTTGGAAGAATAAATTAAAATTTGGATTATTGAGGTTAGGGATGTGACTTAAGAAGATACCAATTCTTTAATTTAAAGTCCCTAATTGAATTAATTCAATGATAATTAATCCTTAATCAATTCTAAAATAATGATTGAAATTAATAATTAAAAAGGGAAATAATCCTTAATTAAATTAAAACTTAAAACATTAAATGATTTAATAATCAAATTAAAATAAATCTAAAACATTTAGAACTAATTAATTAATAACTCTTAATTAAGTTAAAGCTCAAAACATTAAGTGATTTAATAACCTAACTAAATTAAATTGAGAACATTTAAAATTAATTTGAAAATCACTTAAAAAACAAACTTAAAACAAATTTGAAACATTAAAAAATCAATATCAAAATAATTTAAATGTATAAAAAAATTTAAACTAATTAAAGTCAACCTAAAATTTTATAATTAACCCAAATAAAGTCATCAAAATTTAATAAAAATAAATAATTTAAACACCTCTTTCAACCTAAGAAAATTTAAAATATTAAAATTAATCTAAAATATTATGATCATTTAAAATATAAAGATTTAATCGAATTAAAATAACTTGAACACTATGCTAAACTTAAAATTATTAATCAAAGTTTTATAACTAAACCAAATCACTTTAAATCATCAATTCCAATTTTAAATTAAGAATTGTTAAAATCTTTAACAAACTAATTTGCCCATAAAGGCTTTCATTATTATAACTCCTAAATGAAGCATCGGGTGACAAGTCACTTTACTTACAAGATAATCAAATATCCTAATTCACTGAGCAAGAAAACAAAACTTAACTAAATTCTTGGATGACTGATTTACTTGAACAATGAAATTTATTTGGACTTGAAATAATCTCAGAAGTATTGAAAAGTTGTTTAGGATTCGTCCTAAACACTTCCTCAATATAATGAGGTGTTTTAGAAGAACAATAGAACTTAATTGTTCTTTAGTAAAATAAATCATCCTTAACAAAACCAAGAACCTAGACGTCATAGGAATTGACTAACAGTAGGATTAGGATTTTAGTAGACAACGAAAACCTTCCCTTAGCTTTACCTAGGTATTTGTTGCAAATATTTAAATGCCTTAACATGTGTTTTAAGTGCAGCTTAGAATGACGGGAAGACCCTCCAGGTACGCTTTTATTTTATTGTAACTTACTTACCTATATTGCACTTTACTTTTCTTGCATGTTAAACAAGAATGTCACCCTGCATGAAAACTGAAATCTTTAGGATAGCCACAAAACTGAAACCCAAAACTAAATTAAAAGTCACAACAAGATAAAATTCACCGCCACAACATTCAAAATATAAAATAACTCAAAATTTAATCACAAACAGAACAACAAAACTACAACTACAACTAAATTAAAACGTCTTGTTGGATGATCGGGAATACCTCAGATGATGTAACCTACGTGTTGTTTACGGGATTTCACACGGTCTAAATGAAAGTGTGGAACTCATTCAGTTGAATTTAGCAAATTCATTTGGACTAAGTGAATCCGATAAAAATAACGGTGCCGGAATGATGGAACCGTGCGATCTTAACCGGTGTTGTCATAATCAACTTTAAGATTCCCCTAATAAAACACTAAGATATTTGAACCTTAAAACTCTTCTAAACCTAAACACTTCTCTCATCTCCTGATTTTCACTTTCTAAAACTAAACCTCTGCAACGACAAGAAGCTTAGAGCATAGTGGGCAGCACGGCCATCGTCGTCAACAAAACTTAAGTCTACTCCAGCAAAACCTTTCTTAGAATTAAATAACCAAGCCATAGGATTTTGAGGTAGTTTGCTTAGTGCAACATAAATCCTCAACCTTTTGTTAGGCATTTGCATAATTATGTTATGCAAATTAAATCCTAACCAGTCTTAGGACTCCGAGGTAGTCATTTGGTACGACATCAACCCTCACATCTTCGAGACTATTTGTATGATTGTGTCATACGAATATAAGTCCTAATTAATTAAAATTGGCAAGATTACAACATTAAATAAACTCTCAAATTGAAGCCAAAAAATAGGATAGTTTGGGAAGTTGCCAAGATTCTTCTTGGATCCTCAACTTCTCCTTCTTCTCTTCCATTGGATTCCCAAAATAAACTGTTCCAAATTCGAGCTATTCCCAATTGAAATTTCCAAAATCCAATTGTTTGAAAACCTTAAACTTTGAAATTCTTGAGAGCAAAACCACTGATCATTATCGAGAGTTTTCTTAAGTGATTCCCGTCACTTAAGATGTAATTAACTATAGGGGCTTGCCCTTATAGGGAACTTTAAGAACCCAGGTAATATAAACCCTGCTTAATTCCTTTGTATTAAGCAAGGGAACTTGTCGGCTTATAAAATTGGTTCACAGATCAAACGGATGTCACAAATCTTCTAGTTTATTTAATCGAGCCCCATCATCAAGCAGTGTGTTTATTCTTCGAGATAGATACGCTGTTTGTGGTGTGGTGCTCGTTTATATAAACTATTTGGGATGTGAGATCGATTGGATTTCATATCTTAAAATTTTCAAACTTAAAGTTATTTTCAAAATCAAATGCTTCTTTCTAAAACTATATATATATATATCTTTAAATTAAATTTAAAATTTAAAAACTCGCCGACAACTTCTGTAGGGGACCCCTTTTCAAAATACCACATAACCTAAAAATATGCTGACATCAGTATGAAGGAGAGGCAATTTGCGAAGCTTGGGAATGATTTAAGGAATTCCATAAAAAAATTTTCACATCATGCTCTTCCTGACTTGTTAATAATTTAAACTATTTATAATGGGTTGGTATGATGCCTTAGATCTATCATGGATGCTACTGCTAGAGGATTATTAATATCTAAACCATTTGATGAAGCTTATTCATTAATTGAAGAGATGGCTACAAATAATTTTCAATTGCCCTCTGAAAAGGTGAATTCAAAGAAAGTATCCAGTATTCATGATTATGGTGTTATCTCAATGGTTGCATCTCAAGTTGTTGCATTATCTAGGAAGATGGACCAAATTTGAATGAATTTTTCTCCAACACCTCGTATGATTGAA
The DNA here is from genome assembly GCA_022702705.1 of Papilionanthe hookeriana x Papilionanthe teres. Taxonomy (NCBI): domain Eukaryota; kingdom Viridiplantae; phylum Streptophyta; class Magnoliopsida; order Asparagales; family Orchidaceae; genus Papilionanthe; species Papilionanthe hookeriana x Papilionanthe teres. The sequence continues at coordinate 111,568,356 of CM040430.1, read as the reverse complement.
GAAAATTCATCAAAACAAATGATTGATTCTCAAAATTCATTAGAAACCATAAATGTTATTAATAGACCCAATAACTCATATTCCAATTATTACAAGCCAGGTTGGAAAAGCCATCATAATATTAATTGGAATAACAATTATAGTGGTGGAAGTCAATAATGGCGAAACAATCAAGTAAACTCATTGGAAAACTAGAATAACCAGGGTAGTATGAACTATAAACCTACTTATCCTCCTTGATTTAGTAGTAACCAACAAGTTAAGGAGAATAAGTTATCTATAGAGGAAGTGGTGTTACAAATGGAAAATCAATTACAAAGTCAAAGTGCTACTATTTGAAACATTGAGAATCAACTAGGACAAATTGCTAACGCACATAGCGATAAGCCTTAGAAAACACTTCTTAGTAATATTAAGATTAATACTAAAGACAATAATAAAGAACAAGAACAAGTTACAACTATCCAACTAAGGAGTGGAAAGGAATTAAATGTTGGAGTTCAAAAAGAGATTAAAGTTGAGAGAGAAGATAAAGAAATTGAAAAATCTGAAGAAATTATTCCTAAAAATATAAAAAATATTTGTCTCTCCAACTAAGATTAATTTAGAAAGACCACCACTTCATTTTCCTCAAAGTCTTAGGTAGCAAAAGCTTGATCAACAATTTTCAAGATTTTTTGAGATATTTAAGAAGCTTACAATTAATATCACTTTAGCTGAAGTGTTGGAATACATGCAAAGTTATGCCAAATAAATGAAGGAAGTTTTGAATAAAAAATGAAGTTCGAAGATTATGAGACTAATGCACTCCATGAAGAATGTAGTGCAATAATTCAAAAAAAGCTTCCTCAAAAACTAAAGGTTCCTAGTAGGTTCACCATACATTGTGAAATTAGATAAAATTTTTTTGGAAAAGCTTTATGTGATTTAGGAGTGAGCCTTAATCTCATGCCATTATCTATACTTAAAAGATTAGGGTTAGGAAAAATATCTCCCACTACTATAACCCTACAGTTAGTTGATTGATCTATCACTTAGCCTAAGGGGGTTATAAGAGATGTTTCGGTTAAAGTAGATAAATATATCTTCCTTGTTGATTTGATTGTGTTAAATATGGAAGAAGATAAATAAATTCCTATTATTTTCGGGAGACATTTCCTTACTACCGAACGTGCAATGATTGATGTGTGAAAAAGAGAACTGACCATGAGAGTTAATGATCAGGAAGTTACATTTATTGTGCTTAAATCAATGAGATATCCTGATAAAGGGAAAGATGGTAATTTTTTTAGAATGGACATCATTGATTATATGATGGTTAATCATTTTCAAGAAAGATGCGAAGTCATATCAGATCAAAAAGATAAAGTCATATCAAATCCAAAAGAAGTACGGAATGAAACTGAAAGTGATTTTGAGTTAAATGAGATAATCACTGAGGATTCAAATTATGTTTAGGAAAACTTTGAAATTTTAGACACTACTAAGAATAGTACACCTCTGATTTCTTGAGATGAAGTTTTTACCGACTCTTTTGAAGTATGTTACTTTAAGGAACTCATCTACAATACATGTTATTATATCCTCAGATTTGATAGAAGAACAAAAAGAAAAATTATTGGAGACATTAAAAAATCATTAGAAAGTCTTTGGATGAAGAATAGATGATATTAAAGGAATTTGTCCTTCAATCGATATGCACAAAATTTTCATGAAAGATAATCATAAGCCTGAGGATGATCCTCAAAGGTGATTAATCCTATAATGGAAGAAGTTGTTAAGAAGAATATTATAAAGTGATTAGATGCTGGAATTATTTATCCTATTTCAAACAGTTCTTGGGTTAGTCTTATTCATTGTGTTCCTAAGAAAGGAGAAGTAACTGTAGTTGTTAATGAATGAATGGATTAATTCCTATAAGACAAATTACTGGATGGAAAATCTGTATTGACTGTAGAAAATTAAAATTTTCCACTAGGAAAGACCTGGATGAAATGTTAAATAGACTAGCTGGGCACCACTATATTTGATATTTTGATGGATATTCCAAATACCACCAATTACTTATAGCTCCTGAGGATCAAGAGAAGACAACATTTACTAGTCCGCACGAGACTTTTGCTTTTAGGAGAATGCTATTTGGATTATTTAATGCACCTGCAACTTCTTAAAGATGTATGATGCCAATTTTTTATAATTTAATTGAGAAAGGAATTGAAGTTTTCATGGATGATATCTCAGTTTTTTGAAACTCTTTCAGTTCATGTTTAGATCATTCAACAAGGGTTCTAAAATGCTGCGAAGAAGCAAACCTTGCTCTCAACTGGGGAAAGTGTCAATTTATGGTTGAATGGGGAAATTTGTTAGGACATAAAATTTCTGAGAAAGGCGTGGAAGTAGATCCATAAAAAATTCAAGTTATTGCTGAATTGTCACCTCTACTAATGTGAGAGGAATAAGAAGTTTTCTAAGACATGCTAGTTTTTATAAGCACTATAATTTAGATTTTTAAAAATTTTCCAAGCCTTTATGTCATTTTTTGGAGAAAAATACTAGTTTTGATTTTAATGAAGAATGCCTGAATGCTTTCATATTATAAAAAGAGAAATTAGTCACTGCCCTATTATTATTTCACCTGATTGGAGAGAACCTTTTGAATTAATGTGTGAAGCTAGTAGTTATGCTCTAAGGGTTGTTTTATGGCAAAGACACGATAAAATTTTTAAAGTAATATACTATGCTAGTAAAACCCTTAATGAAGCTCAAATTAATTACACTTCTACTCAAAAGGAGTTATTAGCTATAGTATATGCTTTTGATAAATTTAGACCTTATCTTATTGAAGCCAAAGGTATCATGCATACTGATCATTCTGCTATAAGGTATTCAAAGATGAAGAAGATTGCAAATCCACGATTAATTGGATGGGTCCTTCTGATGCAAGAATTTGATTTTCAAGTTGTGGATAAGAAGGGTACCGATAATCAGATAGATGTTCATTTGTCAAGGCTTGAATAGGAAAATAATTTTAATTTTAATTGTTAAATAAATGAAAATTTTCCTATTGAACAATTATATGAAATTAATAAATGGCAAATTTCATGCTATGCTGATAAAATTAACTACTTAGTAATATTTTAACCTATGGATTAGATTGCCATCAAATTAAAAAGTTCATTAATGATTCAAAATTTTACTTTTTAGATGACCCTTGTTTATATAAACAAAGTAGGGACTTAGTTATTTAAAGATGTATCCCGATAGAAAAAGCCTAAGAAATTATACATAAATGATATAAATCATATTCTCGAGGACATTTTAGGGTTGCTAAACTGCATTTAAGTTATTACAATCTGGATTTTATTTGCCTACATTATTTAGAGATGTTAATACTTATATAAAATCATGTGATAGATGTCAAGGAGCAAGCATTATTTTTAGAAGAAATGAAATGGCCCAAAATTTTACTTTGGAAGATGAAATTTTTTATGTTTAGGATTTAGATTTTACGGGAGCATTTATATCATATTAGGGAAAAGTTTATTATTTGATAATTGTGGATTATGTTTCTAAAGGGATTGAAGCATTTAATTTACCTCACTGTAATGCTAAGAGTGTTGCAAAACTTTTAAGAAAAAATATTTTTACAAGGTTTGGAATGCCTAGAGTAATCATTGCATATGGGGGAAGTCATTTAAGAATAGAATAATTGAAACATTGACTCATAGGTATGAGATCAAACAACAAATTGTCACAGCTTATCACACTCAGACCAGTGATTTATAAGAAGTATCCAATGGTGAAATTAAAAAAATATTGGGAAAAACTGTAAATCCTAATAGGACTGATTGGTTTGCTAGACTTGATAGTGCATTATGGGCCTATAGGACTGCTTGTAAAACTCCTATAGGAATGTCAACATATAGACTTATACATAGGAAAGCTTTCCACTTGTCAGTTGAATTGGAGCTTAAAACTTATTGGGGTATTAAATAATTTAATTATAATCTGAAACATGCTGGAGAGAAACAATTATTGCAATTAAATGAGCTTTATGAGATAAGAAATGAATCTTATAAGAGTTGTTGCATGGTTAGAGAATTTTGAAAAACATTATTAGCCTAAACAAGAAGTTTTTTTTATGTAATATAAGATTTAAATTTTTTCCAGGAAAATCTAAGTCCATGTTGTCTGGACCATTTATTGTGGTAAGAGTTTATCCATATGGAGCTGTTGATATTGACACCATATATGTTCATTCAAACCAACAACTCTTAGATGTATAGTGTTGCAAGTACACTTCGATAGGCAAACTCTAAAATCTAAGCACACAATGAAAGTAAGAATTTCCAAATCCAAATTCATATTACAAAGCAAAGTAAATACTACACACACCAAGCATAATTTTAGCAACGAAACTAAACACACAACAAACATAAGTAGAATCCAATAATTACTCCACATCAGCTTCAGAACTATCCTCCCCTCTAATGTATCCAATTGATTGTTGATGCACGAACAAATTATAAAATGGATGAAATGGAAATTCTTCAGACGATTCCTCAGTAATCACTGTGTTCTTCTTCATCAGGTTAATCAAGCCCATCTCAATTTGACCAGTGTGATCGAATTGTTCCTTCATTCTCCAATCTATATGATCGAATAAATCAGAAATGTTATTGATTGCACTCATAACGTTCTGTACCTGTTTCTCCAACTGTTTGATCCTCTTCAATATCATTCTGGAACCTTTAGGAAAATAGGGTTGAATCGGTTGTGAAGTCTGTGTTGGTTGATCAGCAAGCAAATTCATGTCATCTTCATCTCCCACTGCCTGGTAGTCATAAGGATTAGTTAGAACAATAGGCCTCCATGGAAGAAGAACCTTTTCCCAACTCTCATAAGGAACTTGTGATTGACTACATAACAGAAATATGGTGGACGGGTGTCCAAGCCCAAATTTAGATCCATGAACAATTAATCCCAAAACTGATTTCACAATTATATTACCAATGTCAATCGGTCTCCCAGTTTGAATACAGAAATTCAAAATTGCACTTTTCTTGGTTACCTTGCTAATCTTCAATGTTGGAAATAATTTTTCCGAAATAAAGTAGTGCCACTGCTTTGACACTGGATTTAGGGATGCAGATGGGAAACTAATGTATCCATTCTCTCTAATTTCCCAATCTTCATTCTCATCCGTCAAATATCAATACACATCATTCATATTATCTCGTGTGGCATTGAAATTAGAATAATGGAAAATAGTTACATTCTAAATCATGAAAAAATCGTTAATTCTTGCAGGAGTGAATTGCAGAAACCTACCCCGCACAAATACGAACCCTTGGTTGATCCCGTGAAGGTTTGCATAGAATTCTTTCAAAATAGGAACAACTACGGCAGTGGTGGTGTAGCGAAATGCTTCCCAACGTCTCTCTTTAATTATCTCTTCAATTCTAGTAGTACGATTATCCATACCTCAATTTATGAAGCCTCTTTCCTTGATAGTCATTCTCTTCATCCTCACTTCGTTGAACAATCGTTGTGCCTCGAAACTTATGAACTTCTTTAGGTTAAAAACGTGAGATCGAGGGGTTTCAATGGAGTAGGAATCCATGGGATGCGAATTGGGAATGGTAGTTTTGTTTTTCTAGAGTTAGGAAGTCAAAAATGGAGTTTAGGGAGTTATAAGAATGAAGATCTCTCTCAAAACCGCTAAAACTCCCATTTTAAAACTTCAAAACCCGTCAACAGGTTTTGGGTCCCGGCGGAGCTTGATAGGGTGCCGGTGGCGCTCAATCCTATAAGTTCGGTAGTACATCTGTGATAGGGCGCCGGCGGCGCCCATTCTGGCACCAGTGCTAAAAAATTCTCAACAAACTTTGTTTGACCCAAAATATTCCAATATCTCAATTCGATCCAATAATTATCTATTTTAAAATTATTTAGGAGTAATTAGGATTAAAAAATAACTATCTAAAATACACAACTACAACAAACAAGCAAACACACCACAAAGATACATATGGGTTGCCTCCCATAAAGAGCTTGGTTTAACGTCGTCAGCCCAACAAACCATTCAATTAATCAAGATGACTTAGCATTAAAACCTCTTTGAAGTCAGGGTGAAAACTGTCAAAGTAAGGCTTTAATCGATGACCATTAACCTTGAAAATCTTTCTATTATCAGGATCTTTAATATCAACAGCTCCAAAAGAATGAACTTTTACAACTGTAAAAGGTCCTAACCATCTAGACTTGAGCTTTTCAGGAAATAACTTCAATCTTGTGTTGTATAACAAAACTTTTTGTCCAAATTCCAATTTCTTTTTCAATATCTTCTCATCATGCCACAATTTTATTTTCTCTTTATAGATCCTATCATTGTGATAAGATACATTTCTAATCTCTTCCAATTCATTCAATTGCATAAATCTTTTTCTCTAGCATTTTTCAAATTATAATTCAACTCTTTTATCGCCCAATATGCTTTGTGCTCCAATCCAACTGGTAAATGGAAAGTCTTACCAAACACAAGTCTATAAGGAGACATTCTAATAGGGTTTTAAAAGCAGTCTTATACGCCCATAAAGTAGTATCTAATCGAGCAGACCAATCTAATTTATGATTATCTACAGTTTTCTCCAAAATTCTTTTAATCTCACGATTAGACACTTCTGCTAAACCACTAGTCTGGGGATGATAAGCAGTATAGATTCTATGATTAATATTATATTTCTCAATTAATCTCTTAATTTGATTATTCCTGAAATGGGATCCACCATCAGTTATGATCACTCTCGGCATTCCATATCTTGTAAATATATTTTTCTTTAAAAATTTTGAAACACTCCGAGCATCACATCTAGAATAGCTTCAATCCATTTTGAGACATAATCAATGACAACCAATATATATAAATTTTCCAAATGAAGGAGTAAAGGGTCCCATAAAATCTAATCCCCATACATCAAAAATTTCAACTTCCAAATTATAATTTTGAGGCATTTCATTTCTTATAGAGATATTACCTACTCTCTAACATCGATCACATGATTTAATATATCTATAAACAACTCTAAAAAGAGTAGGCAAATAAAATCCAGATTGTAAAATCTTAACAGCAGTTTTATCAGCACCAAAATGACCTCTAAATTCAGAATCATGACATTGTTGAATAATCAAATTCGTTTCTTCTTGTGGCACACATTTCCTAATAATAAGATCCTTACACTGTTAATATAGATAGGGCTCATCCCAAAAATAAAATTTTGCATCATATTTAAACTGCTTTTGTTGTTGCCTTGTTAAATCAGGTGGTACAATATCACTTACAATATAATTAACAATATCAGTATACCAAGGCAAATTGCTTCCCATAATCGTATAAAGTTGCTCATCAAGGAAAATTTCTGTAATTTCCTTTTCAAATTCAGATAATTTATCATAGTCTAATCTTGACAGATGATCAGCTATTTGGTTATCAGCTCCCTTGCTATCAACTATCATAAAATCAAATTCTTCTAGAAGAAGTATCCATCTAATTAGTCTAGTTTTCACATCCTTCTTTTGCATTAAATATTTGATAGCCGAATGGTCTGTATGCACAATACTTTTAGCTTCAATTAAATAAGGTCTAAACTTTTCAAAAGAAAATACTATAGCTAATAACTCTCTTTCAGTAGTGATATAATTAATTTGAGCCTCATTAAGAGTTTTACTAGCATAGTAAATGACTTTGAAAACTTTATCATGCCTTTGCCCCAATGCTACTCCGATCGCATAATCACTCGCATCACACATAAGTTCAAATGGTTTCTCTCAATCGGGTGAAACAATTATAGGTGCAGCGATTAATTTCTCTTTCGATAATTTGAAAGCACTCAAGCATTCATCATTAAAATCAAAATTTCTATCATTTTTTAAAAGTCGGCACAAAGGTTTGGTAATTTTAGAAAAATCTTTAATATATCGCCTGTAAAATCCAATGTGTTCTAAGAAACTCCTCACCTCTCTCACAGTAGTGGGTTGCGGTAATCTCTCAATCACTCTAATTTTAGCAGGATCGACCTCCATACCATGTTCAGAAATTTTATGCCCAAGCACAATTCCTCCTGCAACCATAAATTGACATCTCTCCCAATTCAAAACTAGATTTGTTTTCTCATAGAGCTCCAAAACTTTTGCTAAGTTTTCCAGGCAAATTTCAAATGAAGTCCTGAATACAAAGAAATCATCCATGAAAACTTCTATTCCATTATCTATCATACTACTGAAGATAGACATCATAAATCTCTGAAATGTTGTAGGTGCATTACACAGTCCAAAAGACATTTTTTGAAAAGTAAAGGTTTCATAAGGGCTAGTAAATGTTGTCTTACTTTGATCCTCAGGAGCAATAGATATTTGATGGTAACCAGTATATCCATCCAGAAAGCAGTAGTACTTGTGTCCAGCAAGTCTATCTAGCATTTGATCGAGAAAAGGAAGAGGAAAGTGATATTTTTACGGTGACGGCATTTAATTTTCTATAGTCAATACAAATTCACCATCCATTAATTTGTCTGGTGGGTATAATTTCATTATATTCATTCACTTCAACTGTCACTCCTCCCTTTTTTGGTACACAATCTATTGGACTCACCCAAGCACTATCCGAAATAGGATAAATAATTCCAGCATCCAACTATTTTAAAATCTCTTTCTTAATTATTTCTTTCATTATAGGATTCAATCTCCTTTGCGGATCAACTCTCGGTTTATGTTCTTCATCTAATATAATTTTTTGCATACAAATCGAAGGACTAACTCCTTTAATATCTGTCAAAGTTCATCCAAAAGCTTTCTTGTATCTTTTTAAAGTTTCCAACAACTTATGTTCTTGATAATCATTTAACTCCGAAGATACAATAACTGGCAGGATAGATGATTCTCCTAAAAACATATACTTTAAATGATTAGGGAGAATTTTCATCTCAAGTTCAGGAGGTTCTATTATAGATGGAATTAAGCTTTTATTTCCACCTTCTATAGTGTCTAATACTTCAAATCTCTCCTGAACATACTCCAAATCTTCATTCTTCTTACTATCTAAATTTTCTTCATTTTCAATTTCTTCTTCAAATATATTTTCATAATCCACTTCTTTTTCAAATATATTTTCAAAATGATCATTTCTCAAATGTTGACAGACCTCCATCCTAAAACATTCATTATCTTTTTTCAATGAGGGATGCTTCATAGATTTTAAAATATTAAAGGTCACCTCTTAATCATTAACTCTCATAATTAATTCTCCGTTTTGAACATCAATCACTGCTCTTCCAGTAGCAAGGAATGGTCTTCCAAAAATGATTGGAATTTCTTTATCTTCCACCATATCAAGTACAATAAAATCCACAGGAAAGACAAATTTATCCACTTTCACTAACACTTCTTCCACCACTCCTTTAGGGTAAGTAATGGAACGATCGGCCAACTGAAGAGTCACAGATGTAGGAGAAATTTCTTTTATTCTCAACCTTTTGAAAGTTGTTAAAGGCATAAGATTAATACTAGCTCCCAGATCACATAAGGCTTTTCCGAAAAAATTTTCACCTATAGCACACGGAATAGTGAAACTACCAGAATCTTTAAGTTTTTCTGGAAGCTTCTTCTGAATAATTGCACTACACTCTCCGCAAAGTGCAACAGTTTCATGATCTGTAAACATTTTTTACTTTCTCAGAATATCCTTCATAAACTTGGAATAGTCAGGCATCTGTTCTAATGCTTCAACAAAAGAAATACTTATTGTTAATTTCTTAAGGATCTCCAAAAATTTTCCAAATCTGTTATCCTTGTTTTGTTTCTTCAATCTTTGAGGAAATGGAGGTGGTGGCTTTTCAACAATTATCTTCATTGGCTCGAGAGGATAATCCAGGTATGGATAAATCTTGTTTGAACCTTTTTCGATTTCCACCTTCTCCTTTTCTATTTCAACTTTTTTTTGCACTCTAGTTTCCAATTCTTTTCCACTCCTTAATTGAATAGCCTTAAGTTGTTGCTTGTTTTGATCTTTTGGATTGATCTCAACATTAGTGTTCTAGAAGGTCTATTACTAAGTGCAGTGAAAATATGTCCCAATTGATTTTCAATATTTTTCATAGCAACACCTTGAGCTTGTAATTGATTTCCCATATTCAGAATCATTTCTTCAGCAGACAACTTCTTATCCTTAAATTGCAGGTTACTATTGAATCCAGGAGGATAAGATGGTCTAAAATTGGTATTTCCTTGATTGTTTGAATTTCCAATTGGATTTATAGAACTGTTACCCCCAATGCGGATTAATATTGGCATTGCTATTATTCCAATTGAAGTTTGGGTGATTCTTCCAACCAGGATTATAATAATTAGAATAAGGATTGCTAGGTCTATTAATAGCATTTAAAATCTCATAAGGTGTTTAAGATTTTGTTATCTGTCTAAATGAATTTTCCTCTAACACTTGAGGTGGTTGAGAATAATTCATTCCATATTGATCTATTTTCTTTGAAAGGGCTGTAATTTGAAAAACTATCAAAGTCATCATATCTGAATCATGAACACTAGCTACTCTCTTAAGATTTACCCGTTCAGAGGGCCATTGAAAATTATTAGTAGTCATTGCTTCAATAAATGTGTATGCTTCATCAAAAGGTTTTGACATTAACGATCCACCAGCAGCAGTATTTATAATAGATCTCAATGATCCCACTTATCCATTATAAAATGTTTGAATTATTAACCAATATGGTAAAGCATGATGTGGGCACTTCCTAAGAAGATCTTTAATTTTCTCCCAAGCTTCATATATTGACTCTCCTTCAAACTGACAAAAAGATGTAATATCATTTCTTAGTTTAGCAGTCTTTGATGGAGGGAAATATTTTGATAGAAACTTCTGAGATAATTCTCCCCAAGTTTTAATAGATCCAAGTGCTAACGAGTTTAACCATGCCATAGTTTTATCCCTTAATAAAAAAGGAAAAAGTCTAAGTCTCACAGCATCACTAGACACTCTGTCATATTTAAAAGTAGCACACAGTTCTAAAAAACTAGCGAGATGTAAATTTAGATCCTCATTAGGTGTTCCTCAAAACTGATTATTATGTACCATTTGGATAATAGCAGGTTTAAGTTTAAATGAATTAGCAGCAACATCAATATTTTGAATAGTTATGTGAATTTCGTCTACTGTTGGGTTAGCATAATCTCTTAAAGGTCTTAACAAATTTCCAATATCATTTCTCTGATTATCTTGATTATTCGACATTTCACAAGGATTTTCAATTTGTTCTTGCTGTTTTCTAATTTTTCTGATAGTACGCTCTAACTCTGAATCGTAAGGCACTAAACCTATAGATCCACTACGACGCATATACAATCACACAAATACTTATAAAAAGTAAACAAACACACAATTACACACTACAAAGCAAAGGTTTTCTGTTACTATATTATCAATAAATACCGTTTATACTTCCTTCCTTATTTAGTTACTTTGTTACGTTCCCTGGCAACGACGCCAAAAACTTGACCGGCAGACTTTAGATATGCAAGAATGTATGAACTCAAATTTATATATGTTTATAATGATATTGTAAAGTTCGAACACGTCTCAAGTAATACTCCCACAAGGAAGTATGAAGTAGAAGAAAGTGTTTCACAATAGATAATGTAGCACTGAAATCTAATACTCAAATTGCACTTAAAGTTTAATACTTACTTCTACTACCACTATGCAGAAAACAGTAATATTTAATCAAACTATAATTACTTCTAATAACTTTGAAAACAGAATTAACTAACAAACACACTAAACTATGTATTTGAAAGGATTTTGATATATATGAGAAAATTATCTTTCCTCTTGCAATGAGAATATGATGTGTGGATTGATATGGAACAAATATTTATGTTATTGTGCCAAATAGAAGCATAGATGTTTCTCTACTCTTAAAAGAGTACCCTCTTCTAAGTATGAAAAGAACATTGACATATTCTAAGTTTAGTCACTAAATCTAAGGCTAGGCTGGGAGGATATCGGCTCTCACTTTGGAGCTCCCACTCAGCCTTCACCTGAAGGCTAACCTTCGAGTTTAGTTACTAATCTTAGAACCAATTTAGGGATCTCAGCCTGTCACCATGAAACCTCCAAATTGAAGTCCATCAAAACACATTTCACTATTTATTTGCACTCAATTTCCATGAACTACGTAATTCATCCATGGAAATTGAATGGATTCTTCATTATTGTTGTAGGACACTAATTCATTTCAGAATTAATGTTCAACAACATATTTTAACAATTCAATTGGCTAAATCAAAAAGTAAATTAAGTTCAAAATGCAAAAGCCATCACAATTTCTTCAATACATTAAAAGCACATCAAATCCACATCAATCCATCATCACATTTTTATGCAAGAAGAACGACAAAGAAGACTACTCAGAATTCATGAAGAAGATACAATAAAACATGGATTTTATATATAAAAGAAAAGTCATACAAATCACAAAAGAAAATACAACTTATCTCTTTCTCTTCCCCAATTTGGGAGTTTATTTAATGTATCAATCTCGTCAATTTTAATTAATTAGGACTTATACTTGTATGATATAATCACACAAATAACCTAGAAGATGTGAGGGTTTCTGTCGTACCAAACAACTAACTCGGAGTCCTAAGACCGGTTAGGGCTTAATTTGCATAACATGATCATGCAAATGCCTAACGAAAAGGTTGAGGATTTATGTTGCACTAGGCAAACTACCTCGAAATCCTATGGCTTTATTATTTAATTCTAAGAGAGGTTTTGCTGATGTAGACCCGAGTTTTGCTGATGACGATGGCCGGGCTGCCCACTATGCTCCAACCTTCTTATTGTTGCAGATGTTTAGTTCTAGAAGTCATAAATCAAAGGATGAGAGAAGTGTTTGGGTTTAGAGAAATCTTAAAATCCAAATGTCTTTAATGTTTTATTAGAGAAATCTTAAAGTTGATTATAATAACACTGGTTAAGATCCCACGATTCCATCCTTCCGGCATCGTTATTTTTATCGGATTCACTTAATCCAGATGAATTTGCTAAACTCAACTGAATGAGTTCCACACTTTCATTTAGACCGTGGGAAATCCCGTTAGCAACACGTAGGTTACATCATCCGAGGTATTCCCGATCATCCAACAAGACGTTTTAATCTAGTTGAAGTTATAGTTTTGTAGTTCTGTTTGTGATTAAATTTTGAGTTGTTTTATATTTTGAAATGTTGTGGTGGTGAATTTTATCTTGTATTGACTTTTAATTTAGTTTTGGTTTCTGTTCAGGGACTATCCTAAAGGTTTTGGTTTTTATGCAACAGTCTTTTTTAACATGCAAAAAAAGTAAAGCACAGTGTAGGTAAAGAAAATGCAATAGAGTTAATTGCAATAACATAAAAGCGTACCTGGAGGGTCTTCCCGTCATTCCAAGCTACACTTTAAAACAAATATTAAAGCATTTAAATATTTCAACAAGCACCTAGGTAAAGACTAAAGGAAGGGTTTTGGTTGTCTACCAGAATCCTAATCCTATAGCTAGTCATTTCCTATGACGTCTAGGTTTTTGATTTTGGTTAAGGATGATTTTCTTCATCAAAGAACAATTAAGTTCAATTGTTCTTTAAAACTACCCATTGTATTGAGAAAGTGCTTAGAATAAATCCTAAACATCTTTTCAATACCTCTGGGACAGTCTTGAGTCCAAGTGAATTTAATTATACAGGTGAATTAATCATCCAAGGGTTTAGTTAAGTTTTGTTCCCTTGCTTAGTGAACTAGGATATTTGATTATCCTATGAGTGAAGTGACATTTCACTTAACGCTTCATTTAATAGTTATAATAATTTAAAGCTTTCAGGGGCAAGTTAATTTGTTAAAGATTTTAATGATTTGAAGTTAAAGTTGATGATTTACATTAATGTGATTTAATTATGAAATTTTAATCAATGATTTTAAATTTGGAATGATGTTTGATTCATTTAAGTTGAACTTTTTATAAATGATATCGATATTTCATGTTAATTTAAAATTTTAGATTAACTTAGGTCAAACGAGGTGTTCAAATAATTTATTAAATTTTGAGGATTTAATTTGGATTAATTATATTAATTAATTTAATTTTTACACCATGTTTTAAGATAAGTTGTTTTAAAATTATATAAAATTTGTAACTTTTGATTTAAGTTTGTTTTGAAATGATTTTAGATTAGTTTCAAATATTTTAATTTACTTTTTAATTATTTAACATTTTAGGTTTTAATCAATTGTTAAATTATTTAATGATGTAGGTTTTAATTAAAAATTATTTACTTTTAATCATTTAATTATTATTTCCATTTATCATCTTAATTTTAAGAGTTAAGTATTATTATGTGATTTATTTAGGAATTTTTAAATTAAAGAACCAATATCCTCTTAAATTATATCCCCATTTTAATAATCCAATTTCAATTAATCTTCCGAAATTTAAATTATTTAATTAATTAAAGTTTCATTTTTGGTTTATTAAAGTGATTAATGAGTTCCTACCCTTTGATTTCCCAAAGTTTCAATCATCTGAGAGAAAATTAAAATCAGATAGTTTACCCCCATTTTGATTAAACCTAAAGTTTTAGTTAGGGGTTAAAATCCTTTAATTACCTTTATGCCCCTTTAAGCTTATTTATTTTATAACTTATTAAATTAAGCTTAAATGAACTTAAAATTTTTATGCCACTTCACTCACATGTCAATTAAGACATTAGAGGAGAAAATGTGATTTTTCTGAATTTAATTTATTTATATAATTATTTTTAAATGGAAAATAGGGGTTTTCAAAGAAAATTCACTAACATGAACAAGGTAAAGTTTCTGTTCTTAAGAAAATTTTGGGATGTTTCTATTGACCAGAGGACCACTTGGACCAAATTTGGTGATTTTTTTGAATTATATTTTATTTATTATAATTATTTTAAGTTTTGGAGTTTTAATTAATTATAAAATAAAATAAAAGTTGAAAAATGAATTTTTTATTTTTAAAAAATCCCTCTAACCTCAAGAAAGTCAGAGAAACAAATTTTACATTTTTTTTATTTTTCTTTGATTTATTAGAATTAATTTAATGGGGAAGGCTAGAAAATACATTTTTTTAATTTTAAAAATTGTTTTAAGGCTTTGAAATTGAATATCTTAACCTAGAGACTTAGGAAAAATAATTGATTGGTTCCTAAGTGATTAGGGGACTAAACATGACATTTTTGTGATTTTTATTATTTTTGTGATTTTTATTATTTTTAATTATTAAAAATATTATGCTTAAAAATGAAAATTTTTAGAAAATTCTAATTTTATTTTTCTTAGACTCCTCTGATATCAGAGAAGTCCCAAAATCAATTTGGTGAATTTTTGAAATATATTTTTGAAGTTATGAATTTTTAAAGTTTAATTTTGATTATGTGGCTTAATTGATCCATTTAATAAGGTTAAACATTTCCAATTGACTTCAAATTTTTATGTGAAGTTCCCCTGATCCTAAAGATCAGTGGAGAATTATTTTCATGTCATTTTAATGTGTGAATAACTCTAATTAATTAAAGATCAATTTAGAGTGATTAGGCCAATTAGGACTAATTTTATGGAATTAATTCAAACCATAATTTTCCTAGGGTCCTGTGGTCCTAAGGAACTTCACCAAAATTTCCTGGAATTTTCTAAGCAACATGCTAATTTTTGGAATTAAAATGTCAAAAATAGTGACATAAACTTGAAAAATACATAACTTGTCATAGGGATGGCCTCTGACCTTGAAACATTTAGGGAATGTTCCCCAAGTCAGAGGCTTTAAAAGCCATATGGTCTCATGTCATGGTGAAATGTCCATGCAAATGGAGAATTGAAATACCAAAATGAATAATTAATTAAAAACAAAGTACTCATCAAATTAACTCAATTCCTTTTTCACAGTATTCTACTCTGTTCACTGAGCAAGAGGGTATTTTTCTTTTATTTTTATGATTTTTCTATGCAAAGATATGAATTTTTTAATTTCTGGCTGTTTAATTAAATCAGAAAAATCCTATTTTCCTACTTATCCACGTCGGCGCCACGTCAACCTACGGCGGATCGAACTCCACCCATCGTCTTCTGGTTCGGTGCCGCCATCCGACTCAGCTGCTACGCGGCCCACGGTTCACGTTCCATCTCCTCGTTCTACGCCGTCTGAGCCGTTCGTTCGATACACGCGCAATCCGACGGCGGTCGATCATCGTCTCTAACTGGTGTGCACACGTGACTGTCGACCTTCTAACCCTAATATCTCCCTCGATTCTCAATGAATTCTCAAGTTCTTATGCTCTATGGATTCGTCTTGAGAAGACAAACACATCCATATGGTAAACACGCCACGAAATTAAGCCAAATTAAATGGAGGATTCACAGAAGCTCGGGAGGAAGGCAGAGTTCCTAAAATGGCTCTGAGA
Source organism: Papilionanthe hookeriana x Papilionanthe teres (assembly GCA_022702705.1). Classification (NCBI taxonomy): domain Eukaryota; kingdom Viridiplantae; phylum Streptophyta; class Magnoliopsida; order Asparagales; family Orchidaceae; genus Papilionanthe; species Papilionanthe hookeriana x Papilionanthe teres. Next base: position 111,551,830 of record CM040430.1, on the reverse strand, counting down.
GGTGAAGCCTCAATCAGAGATTCTTGGCACATTCGTTGGAGTCCAAGGAGGCTAGGGATGAAGCCTGGAGTTGTGGTGAAATGCCTAGGCTTGACTTCCACCAGGCCCGATCACAAAGCTTGGAGGCTGGAACAACTGGATGGCCTGGAGAGGGGGCTTTCACTGGGGAACTCCTTCTCTACCTCTGATGGAGGTGTGTGAAGAGCTAATTTGGATTTGGTGGAGTTTCAGAGAGTGTCCTGTTTTTTGGCCTGAAATTGAACTCAAAAATTGAGTTCAACCAGTGGGGGAGGAGGCAGGAAAACAGTAGGGCTGAGCTTCTCTTGGCTAGGAGGAGCTCTGGGAACAATTTGGAGGGCTTCTATTGAGAAAAATTTCAACACCTCTCTCATGAACGAGAGGTGGTGTTTAAATGGTCGGGCCATTCAGCAGGGTTTGGGTTCAATTGAAGGGTGGATTCAGTTGCTTAGGTGGAGGGCAGAGAGGCTTCAATGTTTAATTTGGCTGCGGTGGCCATTTGGTGGAGTTTGGGTGTGTTTAGTTGGGTGGTGGCTCTCAGTTATGACCCCCTCTGGCAGCTAGGCAGGTCGTCAAGGACAGGGGAGCTGGCCCCTGAGGTCAGGTGAGTCATGGAGAGGTTTAATGGTGATTAGCAGTTGTGGGGATGTTTTTGGGTAAGGTAAAAGAGGATTTATCCACTTAAGGGAAGAGATCCATTAAAATAGGGAACATGGCTCACTTAGCTTGGGCTAGGTGGATCTAGGGTGGTTCCTATGGTTCACTTGGTGGCTGTGGAAAGGTTGGTTTAGCCACACTTGGTTCAATTTGGTTTGATTAGGACGTAGGTTCAAATTGGCTCACTTGGGTTTGGGTTAGGCTAACTTGGGTTTAGGTTTGATTTATGTCCAAGTGTCTTGAGCAAAAATATATAAATGATTGCCATGAAAAACTTTCATGAAGACATGGAATGGTTTTGTGTTCAATTGGAAGGTCAATTTGGGGGATTTTGGTATTTTAGTTAATTTAGGCATGGTTGAATCAACTTGGGTCCAAGTTGGGTTAAGGTGGGGTTTAGACCCAATTAAAAGTTTTAAATGGTCTATGGGAATGTATTGAAGAGTTCCCAACATAAATTGAGAAGAAATTTTAGGGTTTGGCTAATCAATTTGGTACGTTTAGGGCATGGATTCACTTTAGGCAAAAATGGGGGTATTGTATTTCAAATGAAATTGAACTCAAATATGAATCAAATTGGGCTTGTATTTGGTTTAGATTGATATTAATGATGTTTAATTAAAGTTTAGAATTGAAATTGGGCAAAATTGAGGTTAAATGGGTTTGTTTGGTGTGACATTGAGTCCATTTAGGTTAAAAATGGGTCAATTTGGGGATTTTGATAAAAGTGGGTTATTTTGGAAAAATTTGGCTATGGTGTAGTAGAACAAAATGAAAGTGGGAATATTTAAGATTTTTTGGAATTTTATGGGAATTTTTTGGAATTTTTGGAATTTTGTGCCAAAAGGGAATTTTAGGGTATCAAGAGGTTATTTGGAGGGTATTGGATTATTTTGGTGAATTTAAAAGGTGGGGGTTGTTTCAAAATGATCTTTAGAATTTTTGGGAATTTTGGGTAATTTTTGGAAGTTTTTGGAAAATTTGGGGCAATTAGGTAATTTTATGTAGGTTTGAAGGACCCAATGTCAACATTAGGCATTTTGGCAAAAGTTGAATTTTGATCATGATGAAGCTTAAAGTGAGCCATGGACCAAGAAATTTCCACCCTGAACATCTCATGGGTTGTTCCCAACCCTCTTAGCCAAAGAGCTAGGGGTTTGGACTTAGCCACATGAGTGCTCAAATGAACCAGGGTGAAGATTTGGGTAAGGATGGTGTGTGTGAGAGTGCAATGTGTGTAAGCCAGACCTCACCAGGACCAGGCCACCCAGGGTAGTCCTAAGGCTTGAACAACCTTATAGGAGCTCACTATTGGTTCTCCATATAGTGGTTTTAACCTTCTAAGGTGATTTAGGGGTTTGCAACCATCCAAGTGGGATCTCAAGAGGAGTCAAGAAGTAGCTGAATTGCTAAAGGGTGGGTTCCAATTCTAGTCCTCTAGGATAGTCAAGGAGAAAACCTTATGGCTAGATCCTAAGAACTAAGGAGAGAAGAAAAGACCTCACCAAAAATGAGGTCAACAACTGGGTTCGAACCTAAAATAATAATTAATAAAAAAGAAAGAGAAAGAAACTTTAAAACCAAAATGCAAAAGAAATTTTCTCAAATAAAATAAAAAAATCAAAACTTGTTGCAATTTCAAAACTCCAAATCAAATCGTTCCCTTTCTTAATAAAATTTCAAAATAAAATAATTGTATGTAAATGCATAAAAGAAAATACAATAAAATTTTTTTAAAAAAAGTTCTTATTGTTCTCATTCCTTTTTAGGTTTGGCCCCTGATCCCTTCCTTGTTTTAGCAGGAAGATGTCGAGCAGGAGGCTGGTCATTTTTTTTAAAGATGGCGTAAGTCTTGCACTTAATGAAGAGGAACTGAATGCTGGTGCTGTGATTGAGGTTGACTCAGATTTTGCACAGATGAAGCTGGAATTCAAAGAAACTGCTTGGACTACTGTAGACCTCGGGAAGCCCCATGAAAAAACAGTAATGAAGCTCGGTGAGAATGGTCAACACACTACCAACCAGAAGAGGAAGATTAATGCAATTGAAGACAACAAAATGAAATCAGTAATAACCGTAGCAAGAGGGAAGCTTGTCAGTGCCATCCCTACCAACATCCAGGGGGAGAGGAGAGCCACTTTGACTCCGACTCAAAGAAGAAACAAGAACCACCGTATTCACAGAATGCTGAAGAAATTGACAGAGAACAGAACAAAGATGAGATTTTGACGGTCTCTACAGTTGCACCGAGGAGGCGAGTCCTCAAGAGCACCATAGTAGAGTTTGTTCCAAAGGAGGTCACTACAGTGCCCATACCTAAGCCAGTGACGATTACAAGAGAGTGTGTCGGCGTAGAGCCGTACATCCTGCACTACATCATCAGACCCTGACAGTTCCAGATGATCTCAGAGCACAAATTGGAGATGATCCAGAAAGTGCAGAAACAGGATTTTGAATATTTTCAGAGGATTTAGGACAAGTATGTCAATATGCTGGAGGGACTAGAATTGCATACTGATGTGTTCTCATATTACGAGCAGAGTGAAATCATGTATTACGCCTTCGAGCTGAGAAAGCTGGGTCGTGCATGATGACTATGGAGCAAGACCTACTCCGAGCCGCAGAAGTAGAAGCGAGGCAAGGGGAGGATTACAATTCAGTTCGGATGCTGCTACAACTTTGCCGATGATAAAAGAGGAAATCCACCAGGGATACTCCACTATGATGAAGTAGACCCAATGCCAGTTTTAATCAAGAAAATGATAAAGCGGATGGTATCTTGGCGAGTGTTACCCGCTGACTGCATACCGAATAGCTGCATTATCAACATTTACAAAGAAGGAGATTGCATTCCACCTCACGTGGACCATCACGATTTTGTGAGACCCTTTTGCACCATTTCTTTCATTAATTAATGCAACATCATGTTCGAGACAGAATTCCGGATAGTTGGCCCTGGAGAATCCGAGGGCCAATAGAGATACCTCTACCGGTAGGCTCTGTCCTCGTACTTCAAGGAAATAGTGCAGATGTGGCAAAGCACTGCATCCCAGGGGTTCCCTACCAGCGAATCTCCATCACAATCAGAAGGACGGATGAGAGAAAAATTTTGGTCTACTTCCAGCCAGATCCAGAGTTAGAGAATTTGCAGCCTTACAAGGTGTAAGCTACATAGTGATAGTACACCTCTAAAGCGCACTTACACGGGATTCTCCTCTGAAAAGTGGCTTAGAAGGTGATGTTATTACCTATGCAGTTTACTTTTCAGACATGGATGAATCAAACAAACAATTTTACTAGATGACATGAAGATGCCATTACAGTCTGTGTTCAAATATACATGGATTTTGTTAAAGTTTATTTTCAAGAAAACAATCATCAGAAATGTTTTGGTGGAATCACATGATGTGTACTTTCAACATTTCAATGGAAACGACTATGTCGCATTTTCTATCAGTTTCGTGCAATTGACTGCAAACGCCACCAAATCTGAGTTTGACTCGATTTAAAGAAAAGTTGAATGAAGAACGATTGAAATGAAATATAAACAAAATGGAATTCACCAAAATCCAATAAAATAATAATAATAATAATAAACTAAAAATTCAAATCTAAAATCTAAATAAAACACAAAATCAAAGCTCTAAGCAAATCAACTCAAAATCTCAAATTTCGAACGAAACAATTGAATGAAAATCTAAATCAAAATGAAATTTCAATCAAAATGAAATGTGAAGATCAAAGCAAAATAAAAACAATAAAAAACAAAAACAGTGAAAACAAATCCTGAATCTGAAATCCCCAGCCTCTGGCTGTACTCAAAATCCTTTCGACTCTCTGTGATTTCTTCCCTCTTTTGAGAAGGTCGATTGAGTCTACTGACACTGAACCACAAAATTCTCAATATGGTTCTGATGCCATGGATTCACATCCTTTGACAAACAATCAACCTTTGATCAAATCTTTTGAGATGTGAAACAGCTTCATGTCCCATTCCAATCTTCCATTACACTTCTAAACCTTCACAAGTCAATCATCAACTTCCGAGACTGGTATCTAAATTCCAGTTCTCATCTCGGGATCAATATCTAAATTCTGATTCCCATCTTTTCGAGGTTGATACCTAAATTTCAGTCCTCATCTTGAGGTCAGTACCTAAATTCTGACTCTCTCTTTCCGAGGTCAGTACCTAAATTTTGACTCTCATATCCCGAGATCGGTACCTAAATTTTGATTCTCATTTCGAGGCTGGTACCTAAATTCCAGTTCTCCCATTTCGGGATCGATACCTAAATTTTGATTCCCATCTTTCGAGATCAGTACCTAAATTCTGATTCCCATCTTTCGAGATCAGTACCTAAATTCTGATTCTCATTTCGAGGCTAGCACCAAAGATCAAATTCACTCCTTCTGATGTCAATACCTAAATTCTGACTCTCTCCTTTCGGGATCAGTACCTAAATTTTGATTCCTACCCTTTTGAGATCAGTACCTAAATTCTGATTTACATTTGTCGAGGCTGGTACCTAAATTCTAGTTCTCCCCTTTCGGGATCAGTACCTAAATTCTGATTACCATCTTTCGGGATCTGTACCAAAATTCTTATTCCCATCTTTCGAGATCGGTACCTAAATTCTAGTTTTCTCATCTCGAGGTCAGTACCTAAATTCTGACTCTCATCTTCTGAGATTGGTACCTAAATTTTGATTCTCATTTCGAAACTGGTACCTAAATTCCAGTTCTCATTTCAGAATTAGTACCAAAATTCTGATTCCTATCCCTCTCGAGGTTAGTACCTAAATTTTGACTCTCATCCTTCGAGATCGATACCTAAATTCCGATTCTCATTTTAAGGTCAGTACTTAAATTTTGGTCCTCACCCCTTTCCAATTTAAACTCTGATTTTGCCAATTCTGAATTCCCTTTCAATTCCAATCTCAAATCAATTTTAATCAAAATTTCAAAACTCAAAATTCAAAAATTCAAAAATTCAAAATTAAAAAAAAACAAAATCAAAATTAAAATTTGAAACCTCAATCTAATTCAAACTCAAATTCAATCAAATTTAAACTCACCCTCCCTAATCCCCAGTGAGAATTTTGGAATCTTCAGTTTTGAAGATTTACCTAATACTCCCCAGCGGGAACCTTCTTCACTCTTTCTTTGTTTTTTTTCTGAGTGTGTTGGCTTGGAACTTCGGTGTTGGTCTATTGATCTCTTCGGTCAACGCCAATACGTGTGGTGTGCCTATTTAGCACACCACACATATTGGGGGTCCATTTGTTGACCTCAATTTTGGTGAGGTCTGATCTTTCTCTTAGTGCTTAGGATCTAGCCATAGGACTTCTCCTGGACTATCCTAGAGGACTAGAGTTGGAACCCACCATTTAAAAATTTTCAGACACTTCCTAACTCCTCTTGGGACCCTACTTGGATGGTTATAACATCTAAATCACCTTGGAAGGTTAAAACCACCATATGGAAAACCAATAGCAAGTTCCCATAGGAATGCTTGGACTTAGGGTAACCTTAAGTGACTTGAGCTTCTCTTGCACACACACACACACCCCTAATCAGTTTAATCCAAACTATGAACCCTTCTCTTTCTACCCTTTATGAAACTCACATAATTGAACCAAAGCCACTAGTCTTTGATTAAGATGGCTAGGGTCAATATGTGAAGGATCATAAAGTGGTTACCATTTGGCTAGACCTGGTCCCAAAACGGTTGGACTTGGCTAAGTCCATGGCTCATGCTCCTAAACCCTAATTCCATTCCAAACCACTTTTACTCAATCTTGAACCCACTAAAATGGTGTCATTCTTCCCTATTTGAAGCCCCCTTCATTTTTCCAAAATTTCGAATTTTGACCCTGGGCACCTAAACTTACCCAAAATTACCAAAATTGCCCATATAACCACCGAATCATCCAAAATTCCCCAAAAATTAGCCAAAATTCCCAAAATTCCTCAAAAATATTTTAAAATAATTCCCACCTCTTAAATCCACCAAAATACCCCAATACACTCAAAATAACCTCCAAATACCCTAAATACCCCTCTTGGCCCAGAATTCCAAAAATTCCAAAAATTCCCAAAAAGTTCCAAAATCTCCCAAATATACCCATTTTCATTTTCTTCAACTACCACATGGCCCAAGTTTATCAATTTAACCCAATTTAATCAAAAACCCCAATTTGGCCCATTTAACCCAAAAGTGCCTAAATCAAACCCAATCTTGATCCAATTGACCCAAATCTTGCCCAATTTCAAGTCCAAACTTCAATTCAACATCCCCAATACCAATCTAAATCAAATCCAAGCCCAATTTAACCCACATTTGAATTCAATTCCACTTGGAATCAAAACTACCCAAATTTACCCTAAATAACCCATGAACCCAAACATACCCAAATCCAATCCAATTCAACTCCAATTCTCTTCAAAATTGTCCTAAAACCTTCATAACATATTCCTATACCAAACACAACATTCATTTGGCCAAAATTTTGATTAAAATCCCATTCAAAACTCCTTGAAACCAAAAGCCCCAAAATTTTCCCTAAAATTGCCTCATGATCCAAATTCCCCAAAATTGAATCCCCTAACCCAAAATTTCCACTCAATTCTTATCCTAAACCTTTCATTACATTCACCTACATCATTTTCAACCAATAATTAAGCCCTAGCCAAGCTCTAAATAAACCTAAATCCAACTTAACCCATGGTGACCCAAGTTGATTAAATCACCAAAATCCATTAAATTCACTCCCCAAATCAATTCCAATTCACTCCAAACCTCTTACATAATCTTTGTGGCAATCATTTGCACATTTTTTATCAATCAATTTGATTCAAACCAAACCCAAACTCAAGTTAGCCAAACCTAAACCTAAACCAACCCAATTGAGCAAATGATTTAAATTGAACCAAACCAAGCTAAATTGGACCAAACCAACTTCATGGCAGCCAACCCTAGACCTCCTAGTATAGGTTTGACCTCACCCAACCTAAGCTCCATGAGCCATGGACCAATGTTCCACCACTTTGGACCATTGGGTTTAGCCACTTGGCTAAGCATAAGTCCCATCCGTAAATCCTACTCAAGCAACCTCCCCGTCGAGTTTAATTGCTCTAAACTCCTCCCCCACACCTCCTCAGCCTACCAGGGGCCTGCCCAGTCCTTGCCAGCTGCCCCAGCCACCGAAATAGGCACGTCTGAGCACCCTGATGCACCAAAAATATATATTGTTTTTGCTATATAATTTTACCCATTTTTGGTAATATTGCACTTTAAAGAAAGATATTTTTCATGATTTGTTGCAGGTATTGATTTTAGGTGATTGGATCGAAAAGAAGCAAAAAGGAACGAATTTGGAGCAAAAAGGAGAAAAAATGAGGAAAAAGGAGGAAAACAAGTTCTGGCGCCACCGACGCCATTTTCCAGAGAACTCGACAATATTTTGACGATAGACCAATGTCGGTGGAAATCAAATTTGAGGAGCTTTGGTGACTTTTTGAAGGGATGCCTATGGAAACTCTTGGGATTTCGTTTCTAACTTTTAAGTAACTATTTTTGGACAAAAATGGTAAGGGTTTGGTGTGTTTGTGAGAGTGAATTCTGAAGTTCTAGAGAGGGAGAGTGTGTGTTGAGTGTTAGGGCTTAGGAGAAAAGAGTGTAGAAGTTAGAATTTGAGAGAAATTCTTCTCTAAGGAGTGAAGGAGAAGAAGTAAAGTGAGAGGTTGCTTCTTCCTTTCCATTCTAAAGAGGGAATTAAGTGTTGCAAAGAAGAGAGAAAAGGATTCAAAGGAACTTCAAGGGAATTACATTAGGGAAGAGAAAGAGATAAGTTGTATTTTCTTTTGTGGTTTGTATGAGTTTTTTTTTATATATAAAAATCCATGTTTTATTGTATCTTCTTCATGAATTCTGAGTAGTCTCCTTTGTTTTTCTTCTTGCATAGAGATGTGATGATGGATTAATGTGGATTTGATGTGCTTTTAATGTATTGAAGAAATTATGATGGTTTTTCATTTTGAACTTAATTTACTTTTCGATCTGACCAATTGAATTGTTAAAATATATTGTTGAACATTAATTCTGAAAGGATTTAGTGTCCTCCAATAATAATGAAGAATCCATTCAATTTCCATGGATGAATTGCATAATTCATGGGAATTGAGTGCAAATAAATAGGGAAATGTGTTTTGATGGACTTCTTTTTGGAGGTTTCAGGGTGATAGGCTGAGATCACCAAATTGGTCCTAAAATTAGTAACTAAACTCGAAGGTTAGCCTTCAGGTGAAGGGTGAGTGGGAGCTCCGTAGTGAGAGTCGGTATCCTCCCAGCCTAGCCTTAGATTTAATGACTAAACTTAGGATATGTCAATGTTCCTTTCATGCTTGGAAGAGGGGGTACTCTTTTAAGGGTAAAGAAACATTTATGTTTTTATTTGGCACAATAACATAGATATTTGTTCCATATCATCCACAAATCATATTCTCATTACAAGAGGAAAGATTATTTTCTCATATATCAAAAACCTTTCAAATATATAGCTTAGTGTGTGTCTGTTAGTAAATTCTATTTTCAAAGTTATTAGAAGTAATTGTAGTTTGATTAATTGTTACTGTTTTCTACATATTGGTAGTACAAGTAATTATTAAACTTTTAGTGCAATTTGAGTATCAGATTTCAGTGCTACATTATCTATTGTGAAACACTTTCTTCTACTTCATAGCTTCCCTGTGGGATCGATAACCAGGACTCCATTAAAGCCCTATATTACTTGATACGATACATATACTTGTGTTGAGTGCTTGGACTTTACAAAATCATTAAAACATATATAAATTTGAGTTCATAAATTCTTACAATATAAAGTCCGTAAATTGTCCGGTCAAGTTTTTGGCACCGTTGCCGGGGAAGGTAACAAAGTAACTAAGTAAGGAAGGAAGTATAAACGGTATTTATTGATAATATAGTAACATAAAACCTTTACTTTGTAGTGTGTAATTGTGTGTTTGTTTAGTTTTTTAAAAGTATTTGTGTGATTGTATATGTGTCATAGTGGATTGACAAGTTTAGTGCCTTACGATTTGGAGTTAGAGCGTACTATCAGAAAAATTAGAAAATAGCAAAAACAAATTGAAAATCCTTGCGAAATGGCGATTAATCAAGATAATCAGAGAAATGATGTTGGAAATTTGCCAAGACCTTTAAGAGATTATGCTAACCCAACTGCATATGAAATTCACATAACTATTCAAAATCCTGATGTTGCTGCCAATTCATTTGAACTTTAACCAGATATTATCCAAATGGTACAAACTAATCAATTCGGAGGAACTTCTAATGAGGATCAAAATTTACATCTCGCTAGTTTTTTAGAACTGTGTGCTACTTTTAAATATGATGGAGTGTCTAGTGACGCTGTTAGACTTAGACTTTTCCTTTTCCATTAAGGGATAAAGCTAAGGCGTGGTTAAAATCGTTAGCACTTGGATCTATTTGAACTTGGGGAGAATTATTTCAGAAGATTCTATCAAAATATTTTCCTTCATCAAAGACTGCTAAACTAAGAAATGATATTACATCTTTTTGTCTATTTGAAGGAGAGTCAATATATGAAGCTTGGGAGAGATTTAAAAATCTTCTTAGGAAGTGCCCACATCATGCTTTACCATATTGGTTAATAATTCAAACATTTTATAATGGATTAGTGGGACCATTGAGATCTATTATAGATGATGTTACTGGTGGATCGTTAATGTCAAAACCTTTTGATGAAGCTTACACATTAATTGAAGAAATGGCTACTAATAATTTTTAATGGCCCTCTAAATGGTTAAATCCTAAGAGAGAAGCTAGTGTTCATGATTCAGATATGATGACTATGGTAGTTTCTCAAATTGCAGCCCTTTCTAAGAAAATAGATCAATATGGATTGAATTATTCTCAACCACCCCAAGTGTTGGAGGAAAATTCATTTGGACAGATAACAGAATCTCAAACACTTTATGAGACTTTAAATGCTATTAATAGACCTAACAATCCTTATTCGAATTATTATAATCCTGGTTGGAGGAATCATCCAAATTTCAGTTGGAATAATAGCAATGCCAATGTTAACCCACATTGGGGTAACAGTTCTATATATCCAGTTGCAAATTCAAACAATCAAGGAAATACTAATTTTATACCATCTTATCCTCTTGGATTTAATAGTAACTTGCAATTTAAGGATAAGAAGTTGTCTACTAAAGAAATGATTCTGAATATGGGAAATCAATTACAAGCTCAAGGTGTTGCTATGAAAATATTGAAAATCAATTGGGGCATATTTTCACTGCACTTAATAATAGACCTTCTATAACACTTCCAAGTAATGTTGAGATCAATCCAAAAGATCAAAACAAGGAACAACTTAAGGCTATTCAATTAAGGAGTGGAAAAGAATTGGAAACTAAAGTGCAAAAAGAAGTTGAAACAGAAAAAGAGAAAGTGGAAATCGAAAAAGGTTCAAACAAGATATATCCAGACCTGAATTATCCTCTTGAGCCAATGAAGATAACTGTTAAAAAACCACCACCTCCATTTCTTCAAAGATTGAAGAAACAAAACAGGGATAACATATTTGGAAAATTTTTGGAAATCCTTCAGAAATTAACGATAAATATTCTTTTTATTGAAGCATTAGAACAGATGCCTGACTATGCTAAGTTTATGAAGGATATCCTGAGAAAGAAAAGAAAATTTACAGATCATGAAACTGTTGCACTTAGCAGAGAGTGTAGTGCAATTATTCAGAAGAACCTTCCAAAAAAACTTAAAGATCCTGGTAGTTTCACTATTCCGTGTGCTATAGGTGAAAATTTTTCAGAAAAGCCTTATGTGATCTGGGAGCTAGTATTAATCTTATGCCTTCATCAACTTTCAAAAGGTTGGAAATAGGAGAAATTTCTTCTACATCTGTGACACTTCAGTTAGCCTACCGTTCCATTACTTACCCTAAAGGAGTGGTGAAAGATGTGTTAGTGAAAGTGGATAAATTTATCTTTCCTGTGAATTTTATTGTACTTGATATGGAGGAAGATAAAAAAATTCCAATAATTTTGGGAAGACCATTCCTTGTTACTGGAAGAGCAGTAATTGATGTTCAAAATGGAGAATTAACTATGACAGTTAATGATCAAGAGGTGACCTTTAATATTTTGAAATCTATGAAGTATCCCTCAATGGAAAAAGATAATGAATGTTTTAGGATGGAAGTTTGTGAATATTTTAGAAACGATCATTTTGAAAATATATTTAAAAAAGAAGTAGAGTATGAAAATATGTTTGAAGAAGAAACTGAAAATGAAGAAAAATAAAATGGTAATAAGAATGAAGATTTGGAGTATGTTGAGGAGAGATTTGAAGTATTAGACACTATGGAAGGTGGAAATAAAAGCTTAATTTCATCTATAATAAAACCTCATGAACTTAAGATGAAAATTCTCACTAATAATTTAAAGTATATGTTTTTAGGAGAATCACTTACCCTACCAGTTATTGTATCTTCAGAGCTAAACGATTATCAAGAACAGAAGTTGTTGGAAACTTTAAAAAGATACAAGAAAGCTTTTTGATGGACTTCGATAGATATTAAACGAGTTAGTCCTTCGATTTGCATGCACAAAATTTTATTAGATGAAGAACATAAACCGAGAGTTGATCCGCAAAGGAGATTGAATCCTATAATGAAAGAAATAGTTAAGAAAGAGATTTTAAAATGGATGGATGCTGGAATTATTTATCCTATTTCGAATAGTGCTTGGGTGAGTCTAATACATTGTGTACCAAAAAAGGGAGGAGTGACTGTTGAAGTGAATGAATGTAATGAAATTATACCCACAAGACAAATTAATCGATGACAAATTTGTATTGACTATAGGAAATTAAATGTCGCCACCAGAAAAGATCACTTTTCTCTTTCTTTTCTCCATCAAATGCTAGATAGACTTGCTAGACATAAGCACCACTGCTTTCTGGATGGATATATTGGTTACCATCAAATACCTATTGCTCCTGAGGATAAAAAAAAGACAACATTTATTAGCCCTTATGGAACCTTTGCTTTTCGAAGAATGCCTTTTGGACTGTGTAATGCATCTACAACATTTCAGAGATATATGATGTCTATCTTCAGTAGTATAATTGATAATGGAATAGAAGTTTTTATGGATGATTTCTACATATTCAGGACTTCATTTGAAATTTTCCTGGAAAACTTGGCAAAAGTTTTGGAGCTTTGCGAGAAAACAAATCTAGTTCTGAATTGGGAGAAATATCAATTTATGGTTGCAGGAGGAATTGTGCTTGGGCATAAAATTTCTGAATACGGTATGGAGGTCGATCCTGCTAAAATTAGAATGATTGAGAGATTGTCGCCACCCACTACTGTGAGAGAGGTGAGGAGTTTCTTAGAACACGCTGGATTTTACAGGCGATATATTAAAGATTTTTCTAAAATTACAAAACCTTTGTGCCGAATTTTAGAAGATGTTAGAAAATTTCATTTTATTGATGAATGCTTGAGTGCTTTTAAATTATTGGAAGAGAAACTAATCACTGCACCTATAATTGTTTCACCATATTAGGAGAAACCATTTGAACTTATGTGTGATGCGAGTGATTATGCGATCGGAGTAGCATTAGGGCAAAAGCATGATAAAGTTTTTAAAGTCATTTACTATGCTAGTAAAACTCTTAATGGGGCTCAAATTAATTATACCACTACTGAAAGAGAGTTAATAACTATAGTATTTGTTTTTGAAAAGTTTAGACCTTATTTAATTGGAACTAAAAGTATTGTGCATACAGACCATTCGGCTATCAAATATTTAATGCAAAAGAAGGATGTGAAACCTAGACTAATTAGATGGATACTTCTTCTGCAAGAATTTGATTTTATGATAGTTGATAAGAAGGGAGCTGATAACCAAATAGCTGATCATCTGTCAAGATTAGAATATGATAAATTATCCGAATTTGAGAAGGAAGTTACAGAAATTTTCCCTGATGAGCAACTTTATAATATTATGGGAAGCAATTTACCTTGGTATGCTGATATTGTGAATTATATTGTAAGTGATATTGTACCACCTGATTTAACAAGTCAAAAATAAAAGAAGTATAAATATGATGCAAGATTTTATTTTTTGGATGAGCCCTATCTATATAAACAGTGTAAGGATCTTATTATTAGGAAATCTGTGCCACAAGAAGAAATGAATTTGATTATTCAACGATGTCATGATTTTGAATTTGGAGGTCATTTTGGTGCTGATAAAACTGTTTTTAAGATTCTACAATCTGGATTTTATTAGCCTACTTTTTTTAGAGATGTTTATAGACATATTAAATCATGTGATCGATGTCAGAGAGTAGGTAATATTTCTAAAAGAAATGAGCTGCTTCTAAATTATAATTTGGAAGTTGAAATTTTTGATGTATAAGGATTAGATTTTATGGAACCATTTACTCCTTCATTTGGAAATTTATATATATATTGGTTGTCGTTGATTATGTCTTGAAATTGATTGAAGCTATTGCTTCACCTAGATGTGATGCTCGGAGTATTTCAAAATTTTTAAAGAAAAATATATTTACAATATATGGAATGTCGAGAGTGATCATAACTGATGGTGGATCCCATTTCAGGAATAATCAAATTAAGAGATTGATTAAGAAATATAATATTATTCATAGAATCTCTACTGCTTATCATTCCCAGACTAATGGTTTAGCAGAAGTTTATAATTGTGAAATTAAAAGAATTTTGGAGAAAACTGTGGATAATCATAAATTAGACTGGTCTGCTCGATTAGATACTGCTTTATGGGCTTATAGGACTGCTTTTAAAACCTTTATTTGAATGTCTCCTTATAGATTAGTGTTTGGTAAGACTTGCCGTTTACCGGTTGAATTAGAGCATAAAGCCTATTGGGTGATAAAATAGTTGAATTTTAATTTGAAAAATGCTGGAGAAAAAATATTTATGCAATTGAATGAATTGGAAGAGATTAGAAATGCATCTTATCACAATGATAGGATCTATAAAGAGAAAATAAAATTGTGGCATGATCGGAAGATATTGAAAAAGAAATTGGAATTTGGACAAAAAGTTTTGTTATACAACACAAGATTGAAGTTATTTCCTGGAAGGCTCAAGTTTAGATGGTTAGGACCTTTTACAGTTGTAAAAGTTCATCCTTTTGGAGCTAATGATATTAAAGATCCTGATACTAGAAAGAATTTCACGGTTAATGGTCATCGATTAAAGCCTTAATTTGATGGGTTTCAACCTGAATTCAAAGAGATTTTAATGCTAAGTCATCTCGATTAACTGAATGGTTTGTCGGGCTGACGACGTTAAACCAAGCGCTCTATGGGAGGCAACCCATATGTATCTTTGTGGTGTGTTTGCTTGTTTGTTGTAGTTGTGCTTTTTAGATAGTTATTTTTGAATCCTAATTACTCCTAAATACTTTTAAAATGGATAAATATTGTATCAAATTGAGATATTGGAATATTTTGGGCCAAAAAAAGTTCGGTGAGAATTTTTTACCACTGGCGCCGCCGGCGCCCTATCATAGATGTAATACTGAACTTACAGGTTAGCGCCGTCAGCGCCCTATCAAGCGCCGCCAGCGCCCAAAACCTGTTGATGGTTTTTGAAGTTTTAAAATGCGAGTTTTGGCAGTTTTGAGTAGGATCTTCATCCTTATAACTCCCTAAACTCCATTTTTGACTTCCTAACTCTAGAAAAACGAAACTACCATTCCCAATTCGCATCCCATGGATTCCTACTCCATTGAAACCCCTCGATTTCGCGTTTTCAACTGAAAGAAGTTCATAAGTTTCGAGGCACAGCAATTGTTCAACAAAGTGATGATGAAGAGAATGATAATCAAGGAAAGAGGCTTCATAAATTGTGGTATGGATAATCGTACTACTAGAATTGAAGAGATAATTAAAGAGAGACGTTGGGAAGTGTTTTGCTACACTACCGCTGCGTAGTTTTTCCTGTCGTGAAATAATTCTATGCAAACCTTCACGGAATCAACCAAGGGTTCGTATTTGTGCGAGGTAGGTTTTTCCAATTCACTCCTACAAGAATTAACGATCCTTTCATGATTGAGAATGTACCTATTTTCCATTATTCTAATTTCAATGCCACGCGAGATAATATGAATGATGTGTATCGATATTTGATGAATGAGAATGAGGATTGGGAAATTAGAGAGAATGGATACATTAGTTTCCTATTTGCATCTCTAAATCCAGTGTCAAAGCAGTGGCACTACTTTATTTCGGCAAAATTATTTCCAACATTGAACTTTAGCAAGGTAACCAAGGAAAGTGTCATTTTGAATTTTTGTATTCAAACTGGGAGGTCGATTAACATTGGTAATATAATTGTGAAATCAGTTTTGGGATTAATTGTTCATGGATCTAAATATGGGCTTAGACACCCGTCCACCATATTTCTGTTATGTAGTCAATCGTAAGTTCCTTATGAGAGTTAGGAAAAGATTCTTCTTCCATGGAGGCCTATTGATCCAACTAATCCTTATGACTACCGGATAGTGGGAGAAGAAGATGAAATGAATTTGCTTGATGATAAACTAACACAGACTTCACAACCGATTCAACCCTATTTTCTTGAAGGTTCCAGAATGATATTGAAGAGAATCAAACAGTTGGAGAAACAGGTACAGAACGTTATGAGTGCAATCAATAACATTTCTAATTTATTCCATCATATAGATTGGAGTATGAAGGAACAATTCGGTCACACTGGTCGAATTGAGATGGGCTTGATTAACCTGATGAAGAAGAACACGGTGATTACTGAGGAATCTTCTGAAGAATTTCCATTTCATCCATTTTATAATTTGTTCGTGCATCAGTAATCAATTGGAGACAATAGAGGAGAGGATAGTTCTTAAACTGATGTGGAGTAATTATTGGATTCTACTTATGTTTGTTGTGTGTTTAGTTTCTTTGCTTAAATTACGCTTGGTGTGTGTAGTATTTACTTTGCTTTGTAATTTGAATTTGGATTTGGATATGCTTACTTTCATTCTGTACTTAGATTTTAGTGTTTGCTTATCGTAGTGTACTTGCAACATTAAACATTTAAGTGTTGTTGGTTTGAATGAACATATATGGTGTTTATATTGTAACTTGGATTTTATATATATAAGTTTGTTGTGTATTGTTTGTGTAAAGAATTGTGTTAATTATTGCTTGTGAGATGATGTAAATGCCTATTGAAGTGTTAAACACCGTTGTGGAAGTCGAAACGATTGAAATTACAAAAAAAAATTCAGACCCAGAAAAAAAATTTTAGACTGGCGCTGTCGGTGCCCAAATCCAAACAGTTTGGCATTTGTTTTTTAAATAGAGCGCCGCTGGTGCCCGAACACAGTAAACTGCCTAAAACCCTCATTTTCACGATTTTTACTCTGGGACCCACAAATTTTTCCTTTACTTTCGTCTTCCTCCTCAATTTTCGCAATTTTGAAGATCTAGGGCTTGCTAGATCTCAAATTTAAGGTGATTTCAAAGCTTTTCAAGGCCAGATCTACACTTCTCTTGGTAAGAGCTTCACTTCAAGTTAAAAATTTTTTATTTTCATCATGGAAATCTCTCACATTGCTTAGGTTGGAATTTTTGTAGTTTTAAAGAGAATTTGAGATTTCCATGATGAAATTTGCTCTTACTTGTTTAGAATAGTGTTTGGAGTTTGTTACATTGTGAATTTTGGATTTATTGGAATTTTCTTGCAAAGTTTAGAAAATCACATGGGTCCAAGGATGAGTAAAGGGAAGAGGAAAATGGATTTTGATTAGGAAAAATTCATTAATATTAAAGCACAATTTCACTTTAACTCTTACCTTTACAACAAGAAGTGTATCCAGGATCGAGCTTTTGATAGTGTTGGTGGATCTGTAGAACAGTTAATTGCAGAGCGGAACTGGGAAGGATTCTATTATTTTACTGTGAATGCTGTTATGGGAGTGGTTAGAGAGTTCTATGCTAATGTGCCCTGGACTGAGACTGATTACGTGCTTGTTAGAGGAAAAATGATTGAGTTTACTCCTCAGCGAATCAATGCTTTCTATCAGACTCGAGAACCATTTGTTCGTGAATATGAAAACTTTGATACTCGAGGAGAGAATATGAGAGAAGTGATTGCTTTTCTAATGGATGGAAGAGGCGAATGGAAAGTAAGTCAAAAAACAGTTAATTAACTTCCTCGCTTCCACATTAAATGTTACATCAAAAGTTTGGCATTATTGCATCTCTGCAAGACTACTAACTTTTTATCACCAGAGCAACATTACAAGGGATAGAGCAATTCTGAACTATTGTGTTCAGAAGATGAAAAAGATTGATATTGGAACTATTGTTTACATGAACATTCATACTATTGCTAGAGGCGAGACCACTGGAGGATTAGGACATCATGCCTTAGTTCATGCCCTATGTGTTCAGTTTGGAGTGGAGTTCAGTAGTTCTGAAGAAGTGGCTATACTGCTGAGACCAATTACAAAGACTATTATCCGTACTTATGAGTCTCAAGTGGGAGCTCGAGTTGAGCGTGGGAGGCCTGATATTCCTACTACGAGTTATGATGTTCCATCTACATTTGAGCCGCCTACCTTATCTAAAATTATGGAGCAATTGAGACTACAGAGTGCTAGTGTGGATAGACTCCATGGTAGGATGGATGCGTTTGAGGCGAGGAGTGATGTGAATGAAGATTATCTGCAGAGGACAGTTGAGTTTGATATTCCCTATTATGATGCTCAGGTCAGATTTATGAGGGGGGAATCTAATGTGATATTTCTTACTTGCCCCAGCTATACACCATATAGACCTGACCCTGCTGATGACCCTGCTGATGATCATGGTGATGGAGATTGGTAGATTGTTTGTTTCTACTTCTATTGTTTTGATTGTGTTGTCTTGTACTGATGTGATGTAGTCATTATTTATTTTTCATGTGATGTGTAAACCTGTTGGTGTACTGTTATGTTGTATTAAAACATTGAAATTGTTAAAGGGACTGTGTAGTACTGTGATCGTTTGTTTAGTATTATAGTGTTTTGTTGGATGTTTAGATGTTTAAAGTTAATTTCTCTTTACCCATGCAAATTTTTAAAATATTTATATCACTATTACTAACTTTTTTCTTGCATGCTAGTTGTAAATTTTGACTGATACCAGATAGCTGATGAAAATTTCAAAATCCCAACACAGAAAGGTTAGTTTCTTTTACTCTCTATTGTTTCAAATTTACTGAAAAATATAAGTTTGGGGGAGGGTAGAGAAATATTAAATTTTATTTATTCTCAATTATTATATTTTCAAAAATTATTAGCATAACTTCTGGCAGTTGAACCTTACTGTAGGTAACTAAAACTTTTTATTTCAGTTGAATATTATGGAAGCATAAGATGAAAATTTTTAGTAATAAAGGTTAATTTTATAGATGTAAGATATTTGGTATGAAAGAATTTGATTATAGTCAACTATTTAAAGTAAAAAAAACTGTATTTTTGGAATGATAAGGGACTTAAAGCATTGTGTGTTAAGAAAATATTGTGACTTTATGATGAATAATAAAGCTCATACTTAATTATAAAGTAAGAAAGTTTCTCAAGTTTGAGCTTTAGAAAAAGGAGAGTGAATTTTAAAATCATTAAAGGCTATCCAGATATAGTAATCCTCATTAAAAAAAAGAAAAAGTAAAGAAAAGGAAAGAAAATAAAAGAAGGATTGAAAAACAATCCTGAAATGAAAGAAGAAAAAGAAAAGAAAAGGAAAGAAAAATACTTATGAGGAGAAGCTTGAGGAGATGCCTAATAAAAAATTGGCTTCACTTGAGTCACCCTAAAGGGAGAACATGATTTCATTTCTGAATTTATATTTAAAGCTTTAGCCTACATTCTAATGAAGTTTGCAAGAACTCCTTTTTCACAGTCTTTCAAGGCACTCTTAATGTGACAAATTATAGTTTATCTTTAAATAAATAGAAGACTAGAACCCTTATATTTGATTGCTGAATATTCTTATACCTGTAGTGTTGACCTGAGTTACTAAATTTCTTTTTGAAAATCTAACCAATATATTCTTTTGAATAAAAAATTTTAGTGTCCTACAGTTGAAAAGTACATTGCCTAGAGTTATATTTTATGTAGTAAAAGGATTACTTGAGGACAAGTAATAGTTAAAATTTGAGGGATTTTGATGCACCAAAAATATATAAGATTTTTGCTATATAATTTTACCTATTTTTTGTGATATTTCACTTTAAAGAAAGGTACTTTTCATGATTTGTTGCAGGTATGATGATTTTAGGTGATTGGAGCAAAAAGAAGCGAAAAAGAACAAATTCGGAGCAAAAAGGAGAAAAAGGTAGAAAGCAGGTTATGGCGCCGCCGACACCAGAATGGGCCCGCCGGCGCCATTTTCCGGAGACTTCGGCAATTATTGGGACGATAGAGCGCCGGTGGCGCCCGATACACAATGTTAGTGGAATTCAAATTTGAGGAGTTTTGATGACTTCTTTAAGGGATGCCTATGGAAACTCTTGGGATTTCATTTCTAACTTATAATAACTATTTTTGGACGAAAATGATGTGGTTCTTTGGTGGTTCTAGTGTGGTTTTAGTGTGTGTTAAGTGTTAGGGTTTAGGAGAAGAGTGTGTAGAAGTGAGAGTTTAAGAGGAATTCTTCTCTAAGGAGTGAAGGTGAAGGAGTAAAGTGAGAAATTACTTCTTCCTTTCCATTCTAAAGAGAGAATCAAGTGTTGTAAAGAAGAGAGAAAAGGATTCAAAGGAACTTTAAGGAAATTGCATTGCGGAAGAGAAAGAGATAAGTTGTATTTTCTTTTGTGATTTGTATGACTTTTTTTTATATATAAAATCTATATTTTATTGTATCTTCTTCATGAATTTTGAGTAGTCTCCTTTGTCTTTCATCTTGCATAAAGATGTGATGATGGATTGATGTGGATTTTATATGCTTTTAATGTATTGAAGAAATTGTGATGGTTTTTCATTTCGAACTTAATTTACTTTTTGATTTGGCCAATTGAATTGTTAAAATATGTTGTTGAACATTAATTCTGAAACGATTTAGTGTCCTGCAACAATAATGAAGAATCCATTCAATTTCCATGGATGAATTGTGTAGTTCATGGAAATTGAGTGCAAACAAGTAGGGAAATGTGTTTTGATGGACTTCAATTTGGAGTTTCAGGGTGACAGGCTGAGATCCCCAAATTGGTTCTAAGATTAGTAACTAAAATCGAAGGTTAGCCTTCAGGTGAAGGGTGAGTGGGAGCTCCGAAGTGAGAGCCGGTATCCTCCCAGCCTAGCCTTAGATTTATTGACTAAACTTAGGATATTTCAGTGTTCTTTTCATGCTTAGAAGCGGGGGTACTCTTTTAAGGGTAAAGAAACATCTATGCTCCTATTTGGAACACTAACATAAATATTTGTTCCATATCAATACACACATCTTATTCTCATTGCAAGAGGAAATATACTTTTTTTATATATATCAAAAACCTTTCATATACATAGTTTAGTGTGACTGTTAGTTAATTATATTTTCAAAGTTATTAGAAGTAATTGTAGTTTGATTAAATATTACTATTTTCTACATAGCAGTAGTAGAAGTAATTTTTAAACTTTAAATGCAATTTGAGTATCAGATTTCAGTGCTACATTATCAATTGTGAATCATTTTCGTCTACTTCGTACTTCCTTGTAGGATCGATAACCAGGACTCCATTAGAGCCCTGTATTACTTGATAAGATACGTATACTTGCGTTGAGTGTTCAAACTTTACAAAATCATTATAAACATATATAAATTTGACTTCATATATTCTTGCATATATAAAGTCTGACGGTCACTTACCGGGCACTATCTTTTGCAATTCTCCATCTTGTTGTACTGGTGATGATTCGTCGAAGTACAATTCCCTACGTTGATCGGGGGCTTCTAAGCTCATTATCTGTTTTTCTGGTAAATTGTCGTTGAGAGGCAATTCTGCCGGTAATGGGTGTGCTGCGAGGAAGTCTGCTAGGACTTGTCCCTTTATGGCACGAAGAGGAGCGAAAGTTATATCAAATTGCAATAGTATCATCGACCACCTATCAAGTCTGCCGGAAAGCGTCGAGTGGGTCATCAAATATTGCAATGGATTAAACTTCGAAATAAGGTTGAGCTTATGAGAAAGCATGTAATGCCTGAGCTTTCGAGCGGCGAAGATCAGTGCCAAACATTGCTTCTTAATAGGAGGATAATTTACCACTATCAGAGTTAGATGATGACTTAAGTAGTACAGAGCATTTTTTGTACCCTCATCATTGATCTGGGCTAGCAGGGCTCCGAGGGACTCGTCTAAAGCCGCGGTATAAAGTATCAACGGTCTACCTGAGACTAGGGCTGCTAATACAGGAGGTGTCATTAAAAACTGTTTGATGTCATTGAAGGCGTGTTGACATTTCGAGTCCCAAGTAAACTTGGCATCCTTCTTAACCAAAGCAGAAAAAGACTGACACCTTCCTGACAAATTAGAAATAAAGCGTCGAAGATATGTCAACTTCCTTTGAAAGGATCGTAGTTGTTTTAAAGTTTTGGGCGGCAGCATTTCTAAGATAGCTTTAATCTTCTCCTGATCGATTTCAATTCTGTAATGCCAGACAACAAATCCTAAGATTTTCTCAGAGGTGACGCTGAAGGTACAATTCAGGGGATTCATCTTAAGGTTAAATTGTCTTAATTTCTCAAAAACAATTCTCAAATCATACATGTGATCTTCTTTCAATTTTCTTTTGATGACCACATCATCCACCTAGCACTCGACTTGGTTGTGAATGAGATCATCAAAAATCCTTTTCATTGCTCTTTAGTATGTTTCTCCTACATTCTTTAATCTGAAAGGCATCACTGTGTAGCAGTATACCCCGATTGGTGTTCTGAATGCTGTGAGCTTTTCGTCTTCCGGTGCCATCTTTATCTGATTGTATCCCGGTGATCCATCCATGAAAGAGAAGACTTCATGCGTTGAAGCAATGTCAATCATTAATTCTGGAATTGGTAGTGGGAGTTCGTCCTTTGGGCACGTTTTGTTCAAATCTCTGAAATCCACGCAGATTCTGATCTGACCGTTCTTCTTTCAAAACGGTACCACATTGACCAACCAAGTAGGGTATTGTTCTTCACAGAAAAATTTAGCGTCGATTAGCTTCTTAACTTCAGCTATTACTTGTTGTTCGATCCCTAGACACATTCTTCTCAGAACTTGTCTGAATGAAACGACAGTGTGATCCACTCCTAGCCTATGAACTGCAACTTCTGGAGATAATCCCGGCATTTCATCATAACTCCAAGCAAAACAGTCCTTGAATTTTATCAATAGCTTAATCATATTTTCAGAGTATTCTTTATTGAGTAAGGAGCTAACAAAGGTCGGCTTAAGCTCTTCGCTAGTACCTAAGTTAACTTCCATTAACTCGTCTATTGTAGATTTAATCTCTTCTTCAAATTCTAGTGAAGCGTCTTCGACTGGCAAATCCTCGAGATCATCTGAAGCTTCCAGGCAATCTTCATTAGGCTCGCAAGTGACAACCAAGCAAAATTTTGTATCATCAGCTGGCCCTACCGTGTCGAATCTGAGACCATGCTTTGAATTTGGAGGTCGACTAGCATTACTCCATAACTTTTCAAAGCGGTATGATTGATCATTTGACCACTGCTTAGGTAAGATACCACGTTTAATTAAATTTTAAACACATGGAGAATAACACTCAAAAGGCAATTCCATTAATTCATATGAAGCAACATCTTCAATTTTTACATCATTTTCAGGATTGGAAGAAGAAGAAGCACCACGGTAAAATTTGATTGGCTTAACACCGCCACCTTGTACTTCCTTGACCACCATACGCTCAAACTTATTAGGTAATATCTGGGTTAGGGTCATAGTCTGTACATAGTGGTTTATCTTGTCGTACATCGATTTGTATTCTTCATTCCTTTCATCTTCTAGTGAGATTTTGAACTGGAGCCTCTTCTGACTTATCATTGTTGCTTCTTTCTTAATTTCATTTTCTTCTTCTTCAGAATTGTCTTCCCAATCGACATTAATAATAAGATTCTTATGTTCAACTATTCCACCATTTTTTCCTCGACCTCGTCCCTGGCCTCGACCTTGGATGCGAGTTGTGGAGAAACCTTCACCATCTCTCCGTAAGGGAGTGGTGAGTAATTGTTGAACTATTATTTGAGGATCTTCATCGTCTTGAATTTCTTTTGCTTCATTTGGTAGGGTATTTTTGGAGAAGATTGTTTTCTTCGAAGGTGCGTAGTAGGCGGCATCCTAATGGATTCCAATTTCATGCATGGAGAACAGTTGCAAGTAACCTTTGATACATTGTTCTTGTCCTCCTTCATAATAATTTATACGCTGGTGAATAAACGACGGTACCATCCAGTTTTCATGGATCCACGGTTGACCCAGTAGAGCTTTAATGATGTTTCAAAATCAATTATGTAGAATTTTGCGGTTGTCCTTGCTAAGTCACTGATCCTCATAAATAGTGTTATCCAAGAGCTCTTTCTCCTTTCTGACTGAAACCTTTTAGGAATATTTTGATTGTTTGGAGATCGTGGGCGTCAATTTCCAAATATGCTAGAGTCCTAAGATTCATCACATTGATCGATGCTCCCGGATCAACTAACACCCTGGAGAGTGTTAACTTAATGATGGTGACTGCGATGTACAAGGGTCATCTGTGATCGGTTGTCCCAAGTAGCAAGTCATTGTCCGTGAAAGTAACACCGTACTATTCTCTTAACGAACAAACCTCATCTAAGGAGTTACCGGCCATTTTAGCTAAGCAAATTTCTGGATCAAGTAAGGCCTTGATCAGAGCTTCCCTCATCTCCTTTGAAAGGATCAGAGTGTCGTAGATGCTTAGTTTGGCGGCTAACTTCTAAATGGGCTAGCACGTTATATTCCACTTTATTACCTGGTCTTTCAACTTCTTCCCGAACGGTTAATTCTTCTACTGGGGTTGGCTCTTCCTGAACAACCACCTGCTTTCCTTTATCTTTCGGACCCATTCTCGGGGGTAAGAATTTTCCACTTCTTAAGTTGACTGCTGTTATTTCTTCTAAGTCTGGCTCTGAATTAGCTGCGCTTCCTCTTTCTAAATTGGAGCATCAGATTCTTCTAGAGTCACTTCGAGATCTGAGAACTCTAGCTCAATTGCAATAGGAGATCCTTGGAATTCACAGACGAGATCGTCATCTCCTAGGTCATCGCAGTCGCTTTCGTTGACATCCTCTTCTTTATCGCTACCATTGAGGTTTTGTATGATTTGAGAATTGTTATTATGATTGAAATTGATATCTGGATTAGGTTAGTTGTTGTTAGTTACATAATCGTTAGAAACAGTCAAGACGTAGCCAACACCATAACTCTTATCATTATAAGATCTTGCCGGAGCAAGCAAATAATCATACAGAGTCAGAGGTTCGAGGGATTTTTCCCCCAAATTGGAAACAATCATCCTAGATAAAGCAGCCCCTACTATACTCCTCGGAGCCTCGGTCTCTTCTTCTTTTGCGATCTTCTCCTCCTTCTGGGGAGGTTCCTCAATTGCAATTGATAGTGCTCGCTTGGCAGGTTTCAAACTTTGAATTGAAGCGTGCAACAAAGCGGTCTGAATGTGTTCCAATATTTTCCTTGAAGACTTTGTCCAAATAGTATTCCATCCATCATTGGTTGTGTATGGGTCTATCAAAACAATAGAATCTGCCAAAATAACATTAACGGAACCTCCTGTCTGGGGTTCCTTCATGTATTCTTTCGAGATTGTTATGTTCCCTTTCCGAAGGTTGTTCTCGAGCTAGTTCTTAAAAGTGAAGCAATCTTCTATCTTGTATTCGATCATCTGGTGGTAAGGGTTGTACATCGGGTGATCTTTCTTGTCCACTTCCTCTGGCTTCTTGGGCTCTGGCAGCTGAAATATGTCCTTCTTGATCATACTACGAAACATCTTGCCAACTGCTTCATTTTTGAAGGGATACTCTTTATTCAGAAGTTCTGTTAGGTTGCGCTTCTGCTGAACTGGCTAATGGTTATATTGCTGAGATGATTGCTGGCCATACTGCTGTGACTGCTGATAATTCTGTTGAGGCGGTTGATAACTTGGTGGAGGTTGTTGGTAACTCTGCTGAAGTCTTTCTATTCATATCTGCATCGGCTGCTTGCCCTTGTCTACTGCTGCGACAGTCCCAGACTTCTTCTCGAAGGCTCTAACTGGTTTCTGCTTATCGGTCTTATTGGTAAAGCTGAGCTATTTCACTTCCTCTTGTAGACTCATGGCCTTGCTGAGCAATTTCTCAAATCTTTTAATTGTAAATCCCTTAAGGAGAAATGTTATCGGCTCGTGAATGCTCTTTAGCAGAATTCTAATGGCATGTTGTTCCTGGAGTTACGGCTCACATTTCATGCTTAAATTCCTCCATCGTAGAATGTAGTCCACCAAAGTTTTATTCGCTTTCTGTTGCTCTACCACAAGATCACCGATGGTGATGTGGTGCTCAGCTCCAGCGAACAGTTTCACGAATAGGTTTTCTAGTTCTACGAATATTTTCACTGAGCCGTTGGGCAGCTCCGCATACCAGTCAAATGCAATTCCCGAAAGGCTGCTAACAAACTGGTGGCACCCACCACTTTGCAGCAACTTGTGCGGAAGTGTGCAACATGCTGTCGGGGGTTTCCTGTTCCATCAAAAGTCTTGAATAGAGGTGGTACAAAGCCTTTAGGGTATTGAACAGCATCAAATTCTTCAGGGTATGGTCTACCCTTCAGAATCAATGTCCCGCCTTTGGACTGGGCAAAGGCCTCTCGCGCTTGCTGTTCTACCATATTCTTAATGTCCTTTTCTGTTATTAGACCTTGAGTGGAATCCTTCTTCAGCTGCTCACCTCCATTGATGGATGTAACTTTTTTTTCCTCTGTCAGCAATGTGAATGACTTCCGGTGGTGTTTATTTTGGAGGATGAGGCTGACTCTGGAGCGTGGCTAGGGTAGTCGCCATCTCCTTCATTTTCTTCTCCATCCGATAAATTATATCAACCTTTTCCCAAAGGTGTAGCCTCATTACCTCTGGGTCATCTCCTTCTGTAGCTGCTGGAGCTCCCAGCAGAGCTGATGAGGCCCGGGTCTCAACCACGTTGATTTCAGCAAAATCCTCATCCATGAACCCTGACAATTCTTTTTCATTTTCTGATTTATCATTCTGCTCTTTAGCCAACTGTTGAATATCTGATCTCAACTTTTCCAAAGTGACTTCAAGTGATTTTTCTCTAACGGTCCAACGACTGGTAGACTGCAGTCGATGAACCTCATCCTCTGGATTCGTCTCTAAAACGGCAGTACTCCAGCATCGGAACTCCTCATTTCTGGTCGTTCTGTTGGTATTGGCTCCGCGACTTTGGGTTGCCACACCATCCTTCTTGAAATTGGATGCGTAGAACCAGATGGTCCATCGGCGGTAGATTGAAAGGTGGTGTGCCTGCTAAGATGCAGGCTAGATACCATGGCAGGTAACTTCTTCTTACTCAGTTTCCTATTCTTTGACAGAAATTCCCTTTGAAAGGCAGGGGAAAGCACCCTTGGTCTGAGACATGCCTTGGCAGGTATCCTTCCCATTCTTCTCAGGATCTCAGACACAGAACAATTATCCTTTCTCACCAATTTCTCAATTATTGTTTACAATCGTGTAAGTGGCGTACTCCTTGCCTTCTGTCCTCGGGGGAAGCAGAAAGTGGGTAAAATCCATTCCCTCCCAGTAGGGGTGAAAGTTCTGGCAGTCTTTCTTCCTATTCCAGGACCTCTTCAGGAATGGAAACTTCAGTAACCTTGATTTTCTTGATCTTGGCCACTCTTTTATTCTTGTTCCTCCTTTGGGATCTAGTCAAGGGCACAAACTTCGAGCTAGACCTAATCTCGAACACAGGCGGTATCGCAGCAAAAGTTGAACTCTACATGGTAACAGGATCATCACTTTTCTAGACTTCCTTCCCTTTCCATTTGGCGGGGGTAAGTGCAGTGATGACCAGACCAGCAGGGGTAGCACCAACAGTCCAGGGGGTAGTCTTATTAGCTTTGACAGCTAATCTTTTATGGGCAGCAGTGTCTCTTTTAATTGGGACCCACTTCAGAGGAAGAAACTTCTGAGCCGACTTCAGATTGAATTCAACTACGGGTTCCACAGATTTTGGTACCTTGGACTTCAGTAGAGCAATAGTAACGTCTACGAACTTAATGTCTGTTTGATTGAATCCTTGTCCAAAATGGATGAGTGCGTTGTCGGGCAGTTCATCCTTGTTGATTGCTAAGTCCATTCCAGTGGCAAAGGAAAAGATCAACTTTGGTGCAGACAACTTCTGCAGAAAAGATTTGGAGTGTCAGTGCTTCCTATACTTCCCTTTTCATTGCAACGATCTTCAGGACGAAACAAAGAAAACTCAAGGCAAAGTCCGAAAAAGTCATTATTAACTTCATTTTGATTTTGTTTGTTTGTTTTGTAAAATTTTTCAAATTTTGTTAAGTTTTATTTCTGCTTGCAGTAAATAGAGGAATTCAGGGAATAAAAAGTTGATATGGATTTGGTTAAGAGTAGAGTCAATCATAATAAGAGAGAAAAATCTACCAGACCCTTATCCTGAATTCAGAAAAGGTAAACCTCATAGGAATCTCGATTCGGTAGACCGCTCCTAAACCAAAACCTATTGTAGGTCCCACCTCTCTTCGGGATGTGAAAAAGAGATTCTGGAACCTCTCTACTTAAGGGTATTTAAGTAGTGGCTCCAGAATCCAAAAGAAGTTGACTATACTCGCACAAGATAGAAATGAATGAGGTATGCCAACGGAAAGAATGGTAGTCTGGTCCACTAGGAACATGGACTTACTACCGATTTATGTAAGCAAAGTCATCTGATCATTGAATGAGAGAAGAACAACTCCCCAGCAGAGTCATCATAAATTATCGACCGTTAAATTTTGAAAGAGGAGATTTTAAAAAAATGTGATTTTAAAATATAGTTTTGATTTTAAATAGTTTAATTTAAAATAATGGGGTATAATTTTGTAAAATAGTAATATAATTTTGAAAAATGAAACAGGATATCGTACATTCGATATTTTGGATTAGTCAAGTGTGACACTAGAAGTAATGCATTTATCCCGATGGGTAAACATATCACTTGAATAGTGACACTCAACTAAATGAACTAGAGAATATACGGTATCCGCTCGGTCTGTGAAACCAGTTTTATAAGCCGACAAGTTCCCCTCTTTAATACAAAATATTAAATAGGGTTTATATTACCTGGGTCCTAAAGTTCCTTATAGAGGCAAGCCCCTATAGTTAATTACATCTTAAATGACGGGAGTCATAAGAAGACTCTCGAATAAGATCAGTTGTTCAGTTTTCAAAAACTTCAAAGTATAAGCTTTCACGATTGGACATTGAAAATTCAAAAGGGAATATATCAAATTAGGAACAGTTTGTTTTAGGAGTCCAAAGGAACGAAAAGGTAGGGGATGTCACGGATCCGAGGGAACCTCAGTGACTTCCCAACTATCCTATTATTTGGCTTTAATTTAGAGAGATATTATTTGATGTTTCAATCTTTCCAATTTTAATTAATTAGGACTTATATTTGTATGACACAATTACACAGATAGCCTGGAAGATATGAGAGTTTATATCGTAACAAACGACGACCTCGGGTTCCTAAGACGAGTTAGGGATTAAATTGCATAATATGATTATCCAAATGCCTAACGTACGAAATGAGGATTTTGTTACACTAGGAAAACTACCTCGAAATCCTATGGTTTAGTTGTTTATTTCTAAGAAAAGGAAAGCTGACGAAGACGACCGTGCTATCCACCGCGCTTACTCTGAGCTCCTTGTTGTTGCAGAGGGTTTAGTTTAAGAAGTGAAAATCAAGAGATGAGAGAAGTGTCATGGTTCAGAGGTTAAGTTTTCAAGAGTGTCAATTTTGATGTCTTATATTTTATTAGGGTAAATATTAAATTTTATTAAGCAGAACCGGTTAATATTCCACGGTTCCATCATCCCGACACCACTTTTATCGGATTCACTTGGTCCAAATGAATTTGCTAAACTCAACTGAATGAGTTCCACACTTTCATTTAGACCATGGGAAATCTTATTAGCAACACGTGGGTTACATCATCCGAGGTATTCCCAATCATCCAACGAGACGATTTAATTTAGTTATGATTTCAATGTTATTTGTTTTGTTTGTGATTAAATTTTGAATTGTCCAATATTTTGAATGTTGTGGCGGTGAATTTTATCTTGTTTTGATTTTAATCTTAATTTTTGTTTCAATTTTACGGCTATCCTAAGGGTTTTAGATTTCATGCAAGGTGAAGTTGTTTTTTAACATGCAAGCTTGCAAGAAAGGATAGTAAAGTAAAGCGCAGGTAAGTAAATTGCAATAAAATAAAAGCGTACCTGGCGGGTCTTCTCGTCATTTCCAGTTGCACTTAAAACACATGTTAGGACATTTAAATATTCAGAAAAAAATAGCTAGGTAAAGCTAAGGTAAGGTTCTGGTTGTCTACCAAATCCTAGTCCTATTAGTAGTCAATTCCTAAGGTGTGTTTGAGGATGATTTTCTTCGTCAAAGAATAATGAAGTTCAATTGTTCTTCTAAAACATCCCATTAGGTTGAGGAAGTACTTAGGGCGGGTCCTAAACATCTTTTCAACACTTATGGGATTATTTTGAGTCTAAATGAATTTCTTTATATGGATGAATTGATCATCCGGGATTTTAGTTAAGTTTTGATTCTTGCTCAGTGAACTTGGACGTTTGCTTATCCTATGAATAAGATGACATTTCGTTTGACACTTCATTTAAGAGTTGTAGAGGTGAGAGCCTTTAGAGGCAAATTAGTTCATTAAAGAACTTAACCATTCTTAATTGAAGTTGAATTGGTGATTTAAGATTATTCAATTTAGTTATAAAATTTTAGATTGATTTTATAAATATTTTAAATTATTTTAATTTTGAAAAAGATGTTTGAATCTTCTATTTCAATTAAGTTTAAATGATTTAATTTTTTTTAATTTAGTTATGATATTTCATATGAATTTTTAATTGGTTTAACTTAATTATAATATTTTAATTATAAATTATTTTAAATTAATCTTAATATTTCAAATTTGTTTTAACTTTAGTTATAGATTAGTTTTAATATGTTAAGTTTGTTTTAATTTGATTTTAAATCATTTCAAATTAATTTTAATATCTTAAGCTTTAATTTGATTTTAATATTTCAAGATTATTCCCTTTTTTTTAATTATTAGTTTCAATTATCATTTTTATGGTTTCATTGGTTAGGGATATTTGATCAACTCATTGGTTAGGGATTCAATTAGAATCTAATGTTAAAGGTGATTAATGGGTTTCTACCCCTTAACTCCCTATGTTTCAATCATCCAAGAGGAAAAATTAAGATCAAATGTTTACTCTTCCCTTTGGTCAAGCCCTAAATATTGATTAAGGTTAAAGTTTCTTAATTACCATTATGCCCTCTTAAGCTTGTTCATCTCATAATTCACTAAATTAAGCTCAAATGAATTTAAAATTTTTATGTCACCTCACTCACATGTCAATTAAGACATTAGAGCAGAAAATATGATTTTTCTATTTTTAATTTAATTTATATAATTATTTTAGTGGAAAATAGGGATTTTCAATGAAAATTCAACAACATGACCAAGGTGAAACTTTTGTCTTAGGAAAATTATTGGAGGTTCCTACTAACCAGAGGACCACTTGGAGCAATTTTGCTGATTTTTAGAATTTTAATTTATTTATTATAATTATTTTAATTTTTTTAGTATTAATTAATTATAAAATAAAATTTAGGTGGAAATTTAGGTTTTATATTTTTTTTAAATCTCTCTAAGGTCGGAGAACTTAGAGAAATAAATTTTATATTTTTCTGATTTTTCTTTGAATTACTGGAATTATTTTTGTGAAAGGGTTGAAAAATCCATTTTTAAATATTAAAAATTACTTTAAGCCTTTAAAATTCAATATCTTTACTTAGAGACTTGAGAAAAATATTTGGTTGGTTCCAAGTGATTAGGAGACCAAATATGACATTTTGGTGAATTTTAATATTTTTATGATTTTTATAATTTTTTAATTATTAAAATATTCAAAAATAGGTAAAAAATGAAAATTTTATAAAAATTACAATTTCATTTTTTTACACTTCTCTGACCTCAGGGAACTCTTAAGATTCATTTGGTGAATTTTTTAGTTATATTTTGGGATTTATGAATTTATTAATTTCAAATATAGCCATGTAACATAGGTGATTCATTTAGTGGGGCTAATCAAATTCAATTAACTTGAAATTTTTATGTGGTGTTCTCCCGATCCTAAAGAGCAGTGGAGAATTGATTTCATGTCATTTTGATGTGTGGTTACCCCAAATTAATTTAATTTCAACTTTGAGTGTTTGACCAAATTAGGGTTATTTTTAGTGAATTAAATCAAACCATAGTTTTTCTAGGGTCCTCTGGTCTAGAGATACTTCCCCTAATTTTTCTGAATTTTTATAATCAACATGCTAATTTTCACAATTAATGTTCAAGAAAATAGCTCTAATTTTAGAAAATAGATAACTTCCTATAGACATAGCCTCTGGCCTTTAAAAATTTAGGGAATGTTCCCAAGATTATAGGCTACAACAGCCCTATGATCTCATGTCATGGTCAATTGCATATGCTAATGGAGAATTAAAATACTCATGGCAGTAAACAAATAATTAAAAATCAAATACTCAACAAAATATTTTGATTTTAATTCCACATTATTCCCATCTATTCATTGACCAAGGGGGTATTTTTGGTTTACTTTTACGATTTTTCTATGCAAAGATATGTAATTTTAAAGTTTTTGTAATTAAATAAATAGGAAAAAGCCTAATTTCCTACTTAAACCAGTCAGCGCTGACTGGATCCTATGGCGGAAAGAAAGTACACACGGCGCGGTTTGATTCGGCCCCGCTATCTGACTCGGAAGCCATGCGTCCCGCTGTTTCGTCCCATCTGCTGGTCCGGTGCAATCTCAGCCCTCCACTAGGTATATGATCCCCGATAAATATATGTGCGCCAAAAACTTGACTCCACACCAAATATATGTACTGATGATTTAGATATGAAAGTTATGATTTTATAATATGGGATACTACGTAAGTATAAGTATCGTTTATCAAGTAATATAGGACTTTTTGATTAAGCCCCGAGATATCTAACCCACAGGGAAGTTTAGAGATTAAGAACTAATTTCAGCAGATGCAATTACTATCTAGTATACGAAAATAAAGAACACTTATACTAAACTCTATTACTTAATGAAAGATTGCAATTTAGAAAAATTATATTTCCCCCTGTTAAGAAAATTAAGTGAATGGATAATTAATTTAGTTAGAATTATATTGTGCCAAATAGGAGCATTCCTATTCTTTACCCTTTGGTCCAGGTATAAAGAACATTGACTAATTCTATGCTTGGTTACTGAATCTGTGGCTAGACTGGGAGGATACCGGCTGCCACTTCGGAGCTCCCACGTTCCCCTCGCCAGAGGGATAACATGTACACTTCATCTCCCAAACGATAGGACCGAATTTGAAGATTTTAGTCTGTCACACTAAAATATCCAATTCTAGTCCCGATAAATAATATTTCCCTATTTATTTGCACCCTCCTTTCAAGGCTTTTGATTTCCCTGAATTTTGGATGTAATCTTTACTATAGTTGATAATTTAACATATTTTAACAGTTCAATTGGCCAAATTGAAAGTAAATTAAGATTTAAGTAAAAGATTATCATAATTTTTTATTTAATATTTAAGGCACAACTAATTCAATTTTTCATTTCACAAAATCTCTACAACAAGGAGAAAGACAGAGAAAACTAGTCAGAATGCATAGGAAGAATAACACAAAACTTGGATTTTATTTAAAGTTATAAAACAATAAACAAAAACTTATCTTGAATCTTCTCCCCAAGCAAACTCCTTGAAGTTCCTCTGACTCTTCCTTCTTGTACAATACACTCAATCAAACTTACTATTGAACACTCACACACTACATACTCTTCAGACTCAGACTCTCCAGACTCAAATTAAGACACACACACACCAAAAGAACACACACTTTTGGCCTAGATTCGTCTCTATTTAAAGAGGGAGAAATATTTCCAAAGGTTGCTTAAGCACCTCTTCAAAAAGCGTCCAGATTCATTGTATTTTTGCTTGAACCGACCTTCTCGCCGTCGGCGGCAACGATCTCGCCGTCGGCGGGCTTCTAGAACGTAGGCTAACTGCTCAGGCTCACTATCGGCGGGCTCGATCTCGCCGTCGGCGGGCTCCTTTATAATATATTCAAAAACTTTTGGGAAAATCACGCCGTCGTCGGCCTATTCCTTGCTGTCGGCGGGCTAGTTCAATTCTCATCTCTTTTAGTATTTTTCATTCCAGATTCACTCCTTTTTCTATCTTTTTGCTCCATTTCCTATAAATCTTCATACCTGCAATAAAAAATAGAAAATACCTTTCTTTTAAGTGCAGTTTCATCAAAAATATAATATTGGTATGAATTTCTCAATACATTTTTCTCTGTTCAAAATCCCCCAAACTTAACTATTACTTGTCCTCAAGTAAACTTGATACTACATAAAAATAATGATTACTTATAGTAATGCTTTAATTCAGAAAGACTATGAATTTGATTTAAATAAGTATTATAGTAAAGTTTATTAGAAAAAGTTTTTAGATAATTAAATTAATTCTATAGATTTAAGGCTATTTTGTTATCAAGTTTAAGAGTTCTAGTCCTCTATTCATTTCAAGAATGACTATATTTGCAAAATTAGATTACTTAGGATATTCAGATAATAGGAAATTCATGAAAACACTATTTAGTAAAATACTAATCCATATATATAAGTTTAGAAATATAACTAAGTTTTATCCCTTTAGGTTGATTCAAATGAAGCCAATTTTTGATAAGGCATTTCCTCAAGCTTCTCCTCACTTACTTTTTCTTTTCTTTTCATTTTGGATTGATTTTCAATCCCTTCTTCTTCTTTTTTTAAGTGAGGATTACTATTTTTGGATAGCCTGTTAATAATTTTGAACTTCATTTTCCTCTTCCTAAATTTGAAACTTGAAACGTTTCTTTATCTTATATGTATTTCATAGTTTTCACTTCATTGAGTTTCAATCTTTTCTTTTTCCTCTAAATACCTCAGAATTTAATATTTTAGAATATAGTTTTCCTTACTTTAAATAGTTAACTATATTCTTATTCTTTATTACAAATATCTTAATCTACAAAATTTGTTTAATCACTAAAAGTATTTCTTTTAACTTTTTATAATAATTAAATAAATTAATTCTAGTTTACTGAATTAAATTTACTACAAAAAATCAATTATATAAAAAAATTTTGAAAATACAAATTGAGAACAATTTAATAATTAAATTTTTTTCCCTCCCCCAAACTTAAATTTTCTATCTATTTATATATAGGGTAAAAATAAAACAAATTGTAAATTTAAATCATACCTTCGTGCTTTAGGCATTTCTCCTTTTGAAGTTCTGCAGGTTCTTTTTATCACTTAACTAACCAGTACTGTTAATAATTTTCTACATATATATAATATCAAAGAAATTGCTGGGTAAAAAAGTTTTGAAATAAGTACAAAATACTAACACAATTTATACCTATTATAATACTAAGCACAATTTAACACAACATCCACATATATTTCACTAATCTAGTTTCAGAGTTATAATCACAATTTGAAATATTAAAACTACACAAATTTAACTTATAGAACAAAGTGTAAATGTCTTACACAACATAATAATCAAAATACATAAACTAAACAACTAAACAAACACACAACATAAATATCTAATCATAGAATCTAATCATCAACATTAAAATCCCAAACTATATCCTTATCTCCTTGTTCAGCAGGTGGAGTAGGCTGGTAGTGAGTATAACGGGGGCACTCAGAAAATATAACATCAAGCTCTCCTCTCCTATAACGATTCTCAGCATCATAGTAGGCTATCTCAAATTCAGAATGCCTCTAGAGATAATCACTGTCATAATCATGCCTCCACTCTAATCCTCCAATTCTCTGATCAATATGCTCCAATTTTTCTTCAATCTTTTCAAAACCTTTCCGCTGCAGAGTCATTTCATTCATCAAATCATAAAGGGTAAGAGAACTATAGGTAGGAGGGTCATAACTGGTAAAGGGAGTATCCCTACTAGTTGAAGGTGCATAGCTCCTAGTCCCAGATCTCCATCCTTCGTGGGATTCATAAGTCTTTATATTTTCTTGGGTAATGGGTTTCATAGGTTCAACCCATTCCTCATCATCTCTCGCCTCTACTCCAGACAATTGGCAGAGTGCATAAATTAGACCAGATGTCCTAGTCCTCCTCCACTTTCACTTCTTGCAATGGCTAATATATTTTTATAAATAATACTCCCCACATTTATACTTCTGTGGTTCTGAATACAAAAATTCAGAACTACTCTATCTCTTGTGACTTCACTATGGCGATAAGTGGGTAGAAAAGTAGAGCAAATAAAATAATGCCAAGCCTTAGGGGTTGCATTTAACATAGAAAGGGAGAAGTTTACCCGTTCACGCTGCTTAATTTTCCAAGTCCCTTTCCCATCAATGAGAAAGTTAATCACCTCCTCCAGCGATCCTTCCATTGTTCCAAAAGTATCGTATTCACTGGTGTGAAGATCTTGTACTTCATAGAAAGCATAATCCGAGCAGCATTAAATTCAACTAAAAATCCTCTAACCTTTATAGGCTCATCCTCTATCTGGGTCAAATTGGCATAAAACTCTTCTATGACTTCAACTGCAGCTTTATTTGTCGTATAATAGAAACTTTCCCATCTTCGCTCTTTGATCGTCTGTTCTACTTCACCTCCTGGATTCTTGAGAACTTTATCTTGAATTCATTTTCTTGCTTTGATATGAAATTTGTATCTTGATTGAGCTTTAGTATTCACAAATCGTGTTTCATCAAAATCTAGTCGCCTCTTCTGTCGTGGAGCCATTTCTCAATCTATCAAATTTACAAAAATCTCAACTAAATTCCAAAATAATACTAGAATGGCTTCCAAAGGTGACTAAAAATAATCTAAAATGAATTCCATGGATTTCTTCCAACTATTTTCTCTATATTTCAATTTTTTTTCAAAATCCCCAAATGTGGAAGAAATACACGGTGAAAATAAAAAATTTTTGCATGGGAGTGAAGCTTTTACCAAGGGAAGATAAAATCTGGTGTCCAAATGTGTTGAAATTGCTCCAAATCCAAGATCTCTCAAGCCCTAAGTCGGTTTTTTCGAAGTTTTGAGGAAGGGGACGATGAATAGTGATGGTTGACAGGTCAAATAAAAGTGTTTTTCTGGATCTCACCGTCAGCGGGAAAAATCTCACTGTCGGTGGGCTAATTAATTCAAATAGGTTTAAAGTCTCTAGAAAAAGTCGCCGTCGGCGGCGTCATTCTCGCTGTCGGCGGGATTTTTTAGAAATTAATATTTTTAATATTTTATAATGTTTTCAATTCATTTTAAACCACGTTAATGTCTGGTCAATCAATAAAATATATTTTACTGTGATTAGATACTGTTTTAACTAAATTAAATTCACACAACACAAAACATCACAAATTTTATATAAAATTCAAGTGTTTACAATATTCGTACACCACATTACTAATAAGGTATTTTTAAAACCTTAACACACCAAATTCAGCGTCGCAATCAAAACCATAATACTCAAAACACTGAATAAATAAACAACACATAATCTCATCTATACTAAGATCAAATTTTAAAATCTAAAATATCAAAAGTGCAAATTACATAAAAATTAAATTCAAACTAACTCAATACATAAACAAATACAAATGTCTTCTACTCGTCAGGGTCTCTACTAAACTCATCTCTGATATCTCTGTCGGCGTATTTTTAGGTTGTGTTGTACTTTAGAAAAAGGGGTCGCCTGATAGAAATTGTCGGCGAATTTTAGATTTTAAATTTAATTTAAATATATATATATATAATTTGAAAGTAAGCATTTAATTTTGAAAATAATTTTAAGTTTGAAAATTTTAAGATATGAAATTAAACCAATCTCACATTCCAAATAGTTTATATAAACGAGCACCACACAACAAATTGTATATCTATCCCGAAGAATAGACACACTGCTTCACGATGAGGCTCGGTTAAATAAACTAGAAGATTTGTGACATCCGTTTAGTCTTCGAACCAATTTTATAAGCTGACAGGTTCCCCTGCTTAATATAAAGAAATTAAGCAGCGTTTATATTACCTGGGTTCTTAAAGTTCCCTATAAGGGCAAGCCCCTATAGTTAATTACATCTTAAATGACGGGAATCATTTAAGAAATCTCTCGATAATGATCAGTGGTTTTGCTCTCAAGAATTTCAAAGTTTAAGGTTTCAAAGGATTGAATTTTGGAAATTTCAAAAGGGATTAGCTCGAATTCAGAACATTTTATTTTAAGAATCCCACGAAAGAGAAGTAGGAGAAGCTGAGGATCCAAGAAGAATCTTGGCAACTTCCCAAACTATCCCATGGTTTGGTTTCAATTTAGGAAAATTATTTAATGTTGCAATCCTGCCAATTTTAATTAATTAGGACTTATATTAGTATGACATAATCATACAAATACCCTCGAAGATATGAGGGTTCATGTCGTTCCGAACGACTACCTCGGAGTCCTAAGACCGGTTAGGGCTTAATTTACATAACATGATTATACAAATGCCTAACAAAAAGTTAAGGATTTATGTTACACTAGGCAAACTACCTCGAAATCCTATGACTTGGTTATTTAATTCTAAGAAAGTTTTGCTGAAGTAGATCTGCGTTTTGCTGATGACGATGGCCGTGCTGCCCACCATGCTCCGAGCTCCTTGTTGTTGCAGAGGTTTAGTTTTAGAAAGTGAAAATTAGGAGATGAGAGAAGTGTTTTGATTTAGAAATCTTAAAATCCAAATATTTTTAATATTTTAATTAAAACAAATCTTAAAGTTGTTTAAACAGAACTGATTAAGATCCCACGGTTCTGTCATCCCGGCACCGTTATTTTCATCGAATTCACTTAGTCCAAATGAATTTGCTAAACTCAACTGAATGAGTTTCACACTTTCATTTAGACCATGGGAAATCCCGTTAGCAATACGTGGGTTACATCATCCGAGGTATTTCCGATCATTCAACGAGACGTTTTAATTTAATTATAATTGTAGTTTGTTGTTCTGTTTGTGATTAAATTTTGAGTTGTTTTATATTTTGGAATGTTGTGGCGGTGAATTTTATCTTGTGGTGACTTTTAATTTAGTTCTGGTTTCAGTTTTGTGGCTATCCTAGAAGGTTTCAATTTTCATGCAACAATCTTGTTTAACATGCAAGAAAAAGTAAAGTACAGTGCATGTAAGTAAATTGCAATAAAATAAAAGCGTACCTGGAGGGTCTTCCCGTCATCCCAAGCTGCACTTAAAACACATGTTAAGGCATTTAAATATTTCAACAAATACCTAGGTAAAGCTAAAAGAAGAGTTTTGGTTGTCTACCAAATCCTACTCCTATCACAAGTCAATTCCTATGACGTCTAGGTTCTTGTGTTTTGTTTAAGGATGATTTTCTTCATCAAAGAACAATTAAATTTAATTGTTCTTCTAAAACATCTCATCATATTGAGAAAGTGCTTAGGACGAGTCCTAAACATCTTTTCAATTTTTTCGAGATCATTTTGAGTCCAAGTAAATTTAGTTGCACAGGTGAATTAATCATCTAAAAGTTTAGTTAAACTTTGTCTCTTGCTCAGTGAACTTGGGTACTTGATTACCTGATGAATGAAGTGACATCTCACTTAATACTCTATTTAAGAGTTATAATAATTAAAGCCTTTAAAGGCAAGTTGGTTTGTTGAGAATTTTAATCATTCTTAATTTAAAGTTTGAGTTAATGGTTTAAAGTGATTTAATTTAATTATGAGGTTCTAATTAATAATTTTAAGTTTGGAATAGTGTTCAAATTATTTTTGGTTTAAATCTTTACACTTTAAGTGATCTTAATATTTTAAATTTGTTTTACTTTTATTATTGAATGATGTTAACTTAATTTAGTTAAAATTTGATTTAATTTAATTTAATTTAACTTAAATATTTTTTAATTTAGCTTAAATTAATTGTTAAAATGTTAATTTAATTTAATTTTAATTTTAATTTAATTTTTACTTAATTTAATTTAATTTAATTTAATTTAATTATTAAATTATTTAATATTTTGAGCTTCTTTTTTTTAATTTAAGGGTTATTTATTTTTTAATTTTTTAATTTACTTAGTTTGGATTATCATTTTAATCTTAATTAAGAGTTAAATATTATTGAAGTAATTTATTTAGGGATTTTTTTTATTAAAGGATTAATATCCTCTCAAATTATATCCCTATTTTTAATAATTCAAATTTTTATTATTCTTCCAAAAATTTAAATTTTTTAAATAATTAAAGTTTCATTTTTTATTAAAAGTGATTAATGGGTTCCTACCATCTTAATTTCCCAAAGTTTCAATCATCCAAGAAAGATAAAATCAAATATTTTACCCTTCATTTTAATTAAACCTAAAATTTTAATAAAGGGATTTAAATTCTTTAATTACCTTTATGCCCTTTTAGGCTTATTTATTTCATAACTCACTAAATTGAGTTCAAATGAACTCGAAATTTTTATGTCACCTCACTCACATGTCAATTAAGACATTAGAGGAGAAAATGTGATTTTTCTAAATTTAATTTATTTATATAATTATTTATAGTGAAAAATAAGGGATTTCAAGGAAAATTCAACAATATGACCAAGGAAAGGTTTCTGTCCTTAACAAAATTAGGGGATGTTCCTACTACCTAGAGGACCAATTGTGGTGATTTTTTTGAATTATATTTTATTTATTAAAATTATTTTGAGTTTTAGCGTATTAATTAATTATAAAATAAAATTAAAGTTGAAAAATAGATTTTATATTTTTCATAAATCTCTCTGACCTCAAGGAGTTCAGAGAAACAAATTTTATAATTTTTTGATTTTTCTTTGATTTAGTGGAATTAATTTGGTGAAAAGGTTGGAAAATACATTTTTAATTTTAAAAATTGTTTTAAGCATTTAAAATTCAATATCTTTACTTTGAAACTTAGGAAAAATATTTGGTTTGTACCTAAGTGATTAGGAGTCAAAATATAACATTTTTATGATTTTTAATATTTTTATGATTTTTATCATTTTTTAATTATTTAAATTATTAAAATATGACTAAAAATAAAAAAAATTTATAAAATTCCAATTTTAATTGTTATAGACTCTTCTGATATCAGAGAAACCACAAAACCAATTTGGTGAATTTTTAAAGTGTATTTCTAGAGTTATGAATTTTTAAAGTTTAATTTTGGTTATGTGATTTAATTAATTCATATAGTGGGTCTAAACATTCCCAATTGACATCAAATTTTTATATGAGATTCCTCTAATCCTAAAGTTCAGTGGAGAATTATTTTCAAGTTATTTTAATGTGTGGTTAACCCTAATTAATTAAAATTCAATTTTAGGTATTTAGGCTAATTAGGATTATTCTTAATGATTTAATTCAAAATATAATTATCCTAAGGTCCCCTGGTCCTAAGAAAGTTAACCAAATTTTTCTAGAATTTTCTAAGCAACATGCTAATTATTGGAATTAAAATACCAAAAATAGTGACATAAATTGAAAAATACATAACTTTCCATAGAGATGGCCTCTGACCTTGAAAAATTCAGGGAATGTCCCCAAGATCAGAGGCTTCAAAAGCCCTATGGTCTTATGCCATGGTGAATTGTCTATGCAAATGGATAATCAAAATACTGAAATGAGTAAATAATTAATTAAAAATAAAATACTCATCAAAATAACTTGATTTTTTTCCATATTATTTTCCTCTATTCACTAAGTAAGAGGGTATTTTTAGTTTATTTTTATGATTTTCCTACACAAAGATATGGATTTTCTAAGTTCTGGGTATTTATAAATCAAAAAAATCCATATTTTCCTACTTATCCACGCGGCGCCGACTCATCCTCGGCAACTCCGAAAGCCCACGCGTCGCTCTCCCATTCGATGCCGCCATCTGACTCAGCGCTCCAGGGGCCCGCAGTTCATGTAACGTTCTCTGGTCCGGCGCAATATGGACCGTCCGCTCGATACACGCTCGATCGGACGGCGCCTGGTCATCGTCTACGACTGGTGTGCACCCGTGATTGTTCACACTAAAACCCTAAGAACTCTCTCATTTCTCAACGGATTTTCGTGTTCTTATGCTCTATGGATTTTTCTTGAAGAGACGAACACATCCATAAAGTTTACATACTATGAAATTAAGTAAATCAAAATGGAGAATCACTGGAAGCTCAGGAGGAAGGAATGATCCATAGCTTTGCTCTGAGAAGTGTAGCTTCTATCAGAGAGTTGTGTCACCTTCGATTGCACCTAAGGAAGCTCCGGATGAAGTCTCGGCTGCGGGGAATTGTCTAGGTATGAAAGTGTCCACGGCCGATTTCAAAGCTTGGAGGCTGAGAGCAAGCGGGTGGCCTGGAGAGTGGGCTTTCACTGGGGAACTCCTTCTCTTGGTCTTGTGCAGGTGTGGGTGAGTTTAATTTGGATTTGGTGGAGGTTTGGGAGATGTCCTGGTTTTGGGCTTGAATTTGAACTCAGAAATTGAGCTCGACTAGGGAAATTAGGGCTGGAATCCAATGGGGATCAAGTACTCTATGTGTGGAGAGTGGTCTGGAAAAATTTTGACAGAGTTTTAGTAGGATTTGGTTCAGCACCTTCTTTGGCCGAGAGGGTGGTGGGTTTAAATAGACATGGCTGGAGAGCTTCCAGGGGGGTTTGAGGCTTGGGATCAGCTACTCTATGCAAGAGAAGAACAGCCATGGTGTTCAATTGGACTGGGACAACTCAGCAAGGAAGGATTGAAAATTTTGGCTCACATGGAGTTCTCGGCCATAGCGTTTTCCGGCGACCCAGCCGGCTGGCCGGCTGGCCGGCTGGGTTAGGTCACCATCTTGATCAGAAGGGTCAGGGGTTGGCAATGGTGCAGTCAATTAGCCATGGACATGTGTAAAGAGTTTATTTTTAAGTGGTATGGGGGGAGGGGTGATTTTGGATCCAAATGGGTCAAGTCATGCAAATGGGTTGGGTTCACCTCTCCAAGCTCTGGTTTGGGCTGAGGGAGATCAGGTGAGTCAGCTAGCTTAGTGGGGAAAAGTCACCATCTAAGCATATTTAAGTTTAAGCATGGTTTAGGGGAAACATGGGAGTGCTTAATCATTTTAAGGGAATCAAGAAAGAGGCTCCTCCTTTTGCCCAATATGGCATGGTCACATGAACATCACTCACATGGCTTGCATGGAGCTTAAGGATGGCTTCATGGCTTCATTTGGCTTAGGGAAAAGTTAGCTCATTTGCATGAGAAAGGATGTTGGCATTTTTTATAACTATAGGGGAGGTTGGCATGATGCTTAATTTAGGATAATTTGATGATGAGTTTGAAACTTAGGGAATGATTTAAATCAAAGGGATGATGAGAGGAAATCTCATGTGGGCTTTGGAATGGATTTTGGGCTTTTTTAAATCATTTTGGATGGGCTTTTAGGATGGTTTAAGAATGTGGGCCTTTAGGTTTGAAAACAAATTGGTGGATGGAAATTTTGTGAAGGATTGGGTCAAACAAGTGTTGGGTTTAGCTTAGGGATGTGTCATGAACATTTTAGAAAAGGTTTGGTGTCATTTAAAGTGGAATTAGATTTAATTTGGGCTTTTTTGGTAAAGGGGCCAAAGTGGGTCAAATTGGGCTAATTTAAGCTAAGGTTGGGCTAAGGCTGAATTTGATGTAAAATTAATGTTGATAAATGTTTATGGGGGTGCTACAAAGAGTTTTCAACTTTGGTTGGGCTTTGACTTTGGGATTTGGGCCCATTTGGGTTAGGTTTGGGTTTAGGCCAAAAATGGGGATTTTGACTTTGGGTTAGGTTTGAGTGGAGTTTAGGTTCAAATTTGGGGCAAATCTTGTTAGTGTTCTGTTTGTGGGGATATTAGGAAGGTTTAGGAAAACATTTGGGGTTAATTGGAGTTGAATTGGTTTGTTTGGGCTAAGTTTAGGTCATGGGCCAAAATTGGGCCTTAAGCTTCAAATTGGAATTGGATCCAAATTTCAATCAAATTAGGCTTGGATTTGGTCTAGATTCATATTGGGGATATTAAATTGAATTTTAGAATTGAATTGGATCAACATTGAGGTCAATTGGGTTGATTTGGTTTGACATTGGGTTCATTTGGGTTAAGAATGGGTCAAATTGGGGGTTTTGGTAAACGTGGGTTAAATTGATAAAATTGGCATATGG
Organism: Papilionanthe hookeriana x Papilionanthe teres; assembly: GCA_022702705.1. Taxonomy (NCBI): domain Eukaryota; kingdom Viridiplantae; phylum Streptophyta; class Magnoliopsida; order Asparagales; family Orchidaceae; genus Papilionanthe; species Papilionanthe hookeriana x Papilionanthe teres. The sequence goes on along the minus strand of CM040430.1, from coordinate 111,507,436 downwards.
TGTAGTTTCACAAAATGAAATTAGGAATATTTGTGAGTTTATGGAATTTTCTGGGAATTTTTGGAATTTATGGAATTTTTTGTTAAGAAGGGCATTTTGGGTATTTGGAGGGTATTGGGGGGTATTTTTTGGAAATTTTGGTATATTTGGCTATGGATGATCAATTTGAGTGGGGGGAAATGTTTAGAATTGATTTGAGGAATTTTGGGTAATTTAGGTGATTTTGTAAATTTTGGGTAGTTTCAAGGGCATTTGGTAGGTTTAGTGGGTGTAGGGCCCCGGGAGTCAAAAATTGAAATTTTGGAAAAATGAAGATTGATCAAGTTTGAGTAGAATGGAATCACTTTGGTTGAACTATGAAGCCATATCAAGCCCATAAGAGCCATGAGAGGACTCATTTGAGGTATTCACTTTGTTGTTCCTAACCCTCTTAGCCAAGGGCCTAGGGGTTAAGGTCCATCCATATGAATTACCTACATGAGTTAGGAAGTCAAGCTAGGTATTAATGGTTTTAGGATTTGGAATGTGTGTGAAAGTGTAATGTGTGCAGGTCAACCCTCACCAGACTAGGCCACCCAGGGTAGTTCTAAGGCCAAAGAGTCCTATAGGGAACTCATCTTTTAAACCTCCACATTTGATCTTAACCCTCCAAGTGACTTAGGGGTTTACAATCAAACTTATGGGGTTTGCAGGGAGTTAAGAGGTGTTTAAATTTCTAAGTGGCGGGTACCATTTCTAATCCTCTAAGATAGTCAAAGGGAAAGCCTAAGGCTAGATCCTAAGTACTAAGGAGAGAGAAGAGAAAAGACTTCATCAAAAAATGAGGTCAAGAATCTCCGATAGAACATAAATGAACGAATAGATTGTAGAAGGCATGTAAGGAAATTCTTCTGTAGAATCTTCTTCAATACATCCTTTCTTTCTCAAAAGTCGTATGAAACTAGCCTCCAGATGTCCAGAATGATCGAAGTGTTCATTCATCCTCCAATCAATATGATCAAATAAATCAGAGATGTTATTAACTGAATTCATCTCATTTTGTACCTCTTTTTCCAATCCTTTAAGTTTCTGTAGGATCAGATTTGTTTTATCAGTAAAGGACCTGATTGAAAGAGAATTTTGAGATGCTTGATCTGTAATATTGGTTGTTTCATTATCGTTATCCAGAGTAGGAAACATATCAGTTGGATCTAAGGGTTTCCAAGGAAATTTTACCTTTTCCCAGGCTTTATATGAAACTTGGTACTGACTGCATAGTGCAAAAATTGTTGAAGGATGTCCTAGCCCATAAATCGATCCATGAACAATCAGGCCTAAAGCAAACTTCACAATAATTAAACCAACATCGGTAGGTAATTCCGCTTGAATACAATAATTCAAAATCGCACACTCCTTAGAAACTTTATTTACCCTCATAGTAGGTAATAATTTGTAAGAAATAAAGAAGTGTCAGTGTTTAGAGACGGGGTTTAGAAGTGATGCAGAAAAGCTAACATACCTATCTTCTCTTGTTTCTCAATCTTCTACTTCATCAGTCAAATATCGATAGATCTCATTCATATTATTTCTTGTAGGAACAAAGTTGGAATAGTGGTAAATGGGTGTATTCTCAATTGAATATAACTCATTAATTCTAGAATGAGTGAAAGTTACCCATCTGCCTCGCACATAGACGCTTCCGTTGTTGATTCTGTGAAGATTGGAGTAGAATTATTTTACTACAGAAATGACTACTGCAGAAGTTGTATAGCATAATACCTCCCAACTTCGTCGCACAATCATCTCCTCAATAGGCGTTGTTGAATTCTCCATTCCTCTATTCATGAATCCTCTTTCTTTGAGCAGTCTCTTTTTCATCATTACTTTGTTGAAGATTCACTAGGCCTCATAACTGAAAATTTTTCTTCGATTGAACACTCCAAATCTAGTGTTTTCAAGATGATTTAATTCCATAATGATGAGTTTTTGTCGAGTGTCAAATCATTTTTAGGAAGTAAATGGTTTAGAATTCGAGTTCTAGGCGTTATTAAAGAGTTAAATCACTTAGAATTGTAAAAAACTGTCAAAATAACTCCCTAAATCGTTCATTCACCGATCTTGCCGTCAGCGGCAACAATCTCGCCATCAACGGGATTCTTAAATAATATAAACTAAATTTTGACAGCAGAACTCGCTGTCGGCGGCGTCGATCTCGCCGTCGGCAGCTAAGGCAAAATTTGCCCAAGTTTGCTCTGGTTCAAATGCTTTCCAATTTTTTCTATGGATCCAATATCGTGATGATTATAAAGATAAATATGAATAGTAGAATTCATTTTATATCATAATTAATAATAAATCAAATAAATATATAATCATTACACATAAATAAAGATAACAATGGGTTGCCTCCCATAAAGCACTTGGTTTAACGTCGTCAGCCCGACCTATTCTGGTTATTAATCAGGTTGACTGAGCATTAAAACCTCTTTAAAATTTGGTCTTTTTCCTTCAAATTATGGTTTTAATCTGTGTCCATTTACTTTAAATCTGTGTCCAGTCTTTTGATCTTCAATTTCTATAGCTCCATATGTAAATATTTGAGTTATAGTGAAAGGTCCTAACGATCGGGATTTCAATTTTTTAGGAAATAATTTCAATCTTGTATTATAAAGCAAAACTTCTTGTCCTGGTTCAAAATTTTTTTGGTTAATCTTCCGATCATGCCATAATTTCATCTTTTTCTTATAAATTCTATCGTTATTATAGGATTCATTCCTTAATTCTTCTAATTCATTCATCTGCAACAATCTCTTCTCACCAGCATCTTTTAAATTATAATTGAATTCTTTAATTACCCAATACGCTTTATGCTCTAATTCATGGTAAGTGACAAGTTTTTCCATAAAAAAGTCTATAAGGAGTCATTCCAATCGTGGTTTTATAAGCAGTCCTGTATGCCCATAATGCAGTGTCTAGTCTTGTAGACCAATCTAACCTACTAAGGTTTACAGTTTTTTCTAGAATTCATTTAATTTCTTGATTAGAAACTTCAGCTAATCCACTGTTTTGTGGATGATAAGCAGTCGATATTTTATGAATAATGTTAAATGTTTCTTCCAATTTCTGAATATATTTATTCCTAAAATGGGATTCTCCGTCAGTGATAATCACTCTCGACATTCTGTATCTTGTGAAAATGTTTTTCATTAAAAATTTTGAAACACTCTTAGCATCACAAAGAGGTAAGGCTTGTGCTTCAATCTATTTAAAAACATAATCAATAGCAACTAATATATATGAGTTTCCAAATGAAGCAATAAATGGTCTCATGAAATCTAATCCCCAAACATCAAAAATTTCAACTTCTAATATAAAATTCAGAGGAATTTCATTTCTTCTAAATATATTACCTATTCATTGGCATTTATCACAAGTTTTAATATATTTATAAACATCTTTAAAAAGAGTAGGCCAAGAAAATCCAGATTGTAAAATTTTATAAGCAGTTTTATCAGTTCCAAAATGCCCTCCAAATTCAGAATCGTGTCATTTCTTAATAATCTGTTTAGTTTCTTCATAAGGCACACATCTTCTAATAATTAGATCCTTACATTGTTTATATAAATATGGTTCATCCCAAAAATACGTTTTAGCATCGTGAATGAATTTGTTCTGTTGTTGCAGAGTTAGCATGGGTGGTAAAATATCACTTACAATATAATTAACTATATCAGCATACCAAGGTATTTTCCACTCATTTATATTATAAAGTTGTTTGTCAGGGAAACTGTCTGTAATTTCATTGTCAGTATCAGATAATTGGTTATATTCTAGTCTCGACAAATGATCTGCAATTTGATTTTCAGTTCCCTTTCTATTAATTATTTTAAAATCAAATTCTTGCATCAGTAATATCCATCTGATTAATCTTGGTTTGGTATCATTCTTTTGCATTAAATATTTAATAGGAAAGTGATCAGTATGCACAATACATTTAGTTCCAATTAAATAAGATCTAAATTTATCAAAAACATATACAATTGCTAATAATTCTTTTTCTATAACTGTATAGTTAATTTCAGCATGATTGAAAGTTTTACTAGCATAGTATATAACTTTAAATATTTTATCATACGTTTGACCAAGAACACTCCTATAGCATAATCACTAGCATCACACATAAGTTCAAATGGTTTCTCCCAATCAGGTGAAACTATTATAGGTGTTGCGATTAATTTATCTTTTAATAATTCAAAACCATTTAAGCATTCTATAGTGAATTCAAATTTCTTGTCGTTTTCTAAAAGTTGGCATAGAGGTTTAGTAATTTTGGAAAAATCTTTTATGTAGCGTCTGTAAAATTCGGCATGTCCAAGAAAACTTCGTACCCCTCTCACTGTTGTAGGAGGTGGTAATTTAGCTATAACTTGAATTTTTGCAGGGTCTACTTCCATGACATTTTCCAAAATTTTATGCCCTAATACAATTAATCCTGCAACCATAAATTGACATTTCTCCCAATTTAGAACTAAGTTTTTTCGCATAGCTCCAAAACTTTTTCAAGATGATCCAAGCATGTTTCAAATGATGTTCGAAATATAAAGAAATCATCCATAAATACTTCTATTCCATCATCAATTAATTTACTAAATATAGAAATCATACATCTCTGGAATGTTGCAGGTGCATTACATAGTCCAAAAGGCATCCTTCGAAAAGTAAATGTTCCATAAGGATTGGTAAATGTAGTTTTCTCTTGACAGGAGCAATAGGAATTTGATGATAGCCAGTATATCCATCTAAAAAACAAAAGTATTTGTGCCTAGTTAGTCTATCCAGCATTTGGTCTAGAAATGGTAAAGGGAAGTAATCTTTCCAGGTGGCTGCATTTAATTTTCTATAATCAATACATATATGCCATCCAGTAACTTGTCTTATAGGTATAAAATTGTTATTTTCATTAGCTTCAACAGTCACTCCTCCTTTCTTAGGAACACAATGAATTGGGCTTACCCAAGCACAATCTGAAATATGATATATAATACCATTGTCTAACCATTTTAATATTTCTTTCTTGACTACATCTTTCATTATTGGGTTTAATCTCCTTTGGGGACCAACTCTTGGTTTATGTTCTTTATCCAAAATAATTTTGTGCATACAGATTGAAGGACTAATTCCTTTAATATCTGCTACGGTCCAACCAAAAGCTTTCTTATACTTTTTAAATTTGTCCAGAATTTTTTGTTCTTGTGATTTGTTTAATTCAGCCGATATAATAACCGGTAAAGTTAAAGAGTCACCTAAAAATGGATACTTCAAATAAGTAGGTAAAATATTTAACTCAAGTTCAGGAAGTTTAATAATCGACGGAACTATATTCTTTTCAGCGTTTTCCGTAATATCCAATATCTCAAATCTTTCTTGTATATAATCTAATTTTTCATTGTATGTTTCTTCAATTAATTCTATATTTTTTATTTCTAGTTTATCTTCAAAGTATTCTTTAAAATGTTAATTTCGTAGATGTTCAAGAATTTCCATTCGAAAACATTCATCATCTTTTTTTATAGCAGGATATTTCATTGATTTTGCAATGTTAAAAGTTAATTTTTAATCGTTTACTCTCAGAGTTAATTCTCCTTTTTGAACGTCAATCATAGCTCTTCTAGTAGCTAAGAATGGTCTCCCTAAAATTATAGGTATTTCTTTATCTTCCTCCATATCTAAAACAATAAAATCCACAGGGAAGATAAATTTATCCACATTTACTAATACATCTTCAATAACTCCCTTAGGATATGTCACTGAACGATCAGCTAACTGAAGAGTTGCTAAAGTAGGTGAGACTTCTCCCAATCCTAATCTTTTAAAAATTTATATAGGCATAAGATTGATGCTGGCTCCCAAGTCACATAAAGCTTTTCCATTAAATTTTTCTCCAATAGCACAAGCTATAGTGAAACTACTAGGATCCTTTAATTTCTCAGGAAGCTTTTTTTGAATAATTGCACTACATTTTTCGCTAAGTGCAACCGTTTCATTGTCTGTAAACTTTCTCTTCTTGTTTAAAATATCTTTCATAAACTTCACATAATTGGGCATTTGTTCTAATGCTTCTACAAAAGGAATGTTCACCGTTAATTTCTTCAGGATTTCAAGAAATTTAGAAAATTGCTTATCCTTTTAATGTTGCTTTAATCGCTGAGGAAATGGTAGGGGTGGTTTCTCTACAGAAATTTTCATAGGTATTAGTGGATATTCTAAATTTCGATCTAGCTGATCCTTTTATTTTTCAGTTTCCACTTTCTCGTTTTCACTTTCTGTTTCTTTTTTTATTCTTGTTTCTAACTCTTTTCCACTTCATAACTGTATCACTTTGATTTGTTCTTTTCCTTGATCTTTAGGATGTATTTCCACATTACTAGGAAAAGTTCCAGGAATTCTATTATTAAGTGCAGTAGCGATATGTCCAAGTTGAGTTTCAATATTTTTAATTGCAGTTCCTTGATTTTGTAATTGGTTCCCTTGAATTTGTAGCTGATTTCCTTGATTCTGCAAATGCTGACCCATATTTAATATTAATTCTTCCATAGATAACTTCTTTTCCTTAAATTGAGAGTTATTATTAAATCCAGGTGGATAAGAAGGTTTATAATTAGAATTTCCTTGGTTAGATGGATTTCCTAATGGGTTTACTGAGTTGTTTATCCATTGTTGATTAACAGAGTTCTTATTCCAATTAAAATTTGGATGGTTCTTCCAACCAGGGTTGTAATAATTTGCATAAGGATTATTAGGTCTATTATTAATAGCATTTAAAGTTTCATATGAAGTTTGATCATCTATAAGTTGTCCAGATGAATTTTCTTCTATTATATTAGGAGAATAATTCATTCCAAAATGATCTAATTTCTTAAATATAGCAGCAATCTGAGAAGTTAACATAGATATTGCATCAGAGTCATGTATACTAGCTATTTTCTTAGGATTTAACCTTTCATAAGGCCATTGAAAATTATTGGAAGCCATTTCTTCATTTAATGATCAAGCCTCATCAAATGGTTTTGACATTAATGAACCTACAGCAGCAGCATCTATAATAGATCTAAGAGATCCTACTAATTCATTATAAAAAGTTTGAATAATTAACCAATCTGGTAACGCATGATGTGGGCATTTCCTAAGAAGATCTTTAAATCTCTCCCAAGCTTCATATATTAATTCTCCATCAAACTAACTAAAAGATGTTATGTCATTTCTAAATTTCGCAATTTTTGAAGGAGGAAAGTATTAGGATAGAAATTTCTGTGAAAATTCTCCCCAAGTTCTAATAGATCCAGGTGCTAACGAATTTAACCACATCTTAGCCTTATCCCTTAAAGAAAAAGGAAAAAGCCTAAGTCTAACAGCATCATTAGATACTCCATCATATTTAAAAGTAGCACAAAGTTCCAAAAAACTAGCAAGATGTAAATTAGGATCTTCGTTTGGTGAACCACTAAATTGATTATTCTGTACCATTTGGATAATTGCAGGTTTAAGCTCAAATGAATTAGCCGCTACATCAGGATTTTGGATAGTTAAGTGAATTTCATCTAATGTTGGGTTAGCGTAATCTCTTAAAGGACTTGGTTGATTTGTATTTTCAATTGCTGGATTATTTGCCATTTGATTTAAATTTATAATTTCTTTTTTTCTGCTTTCTAATTCTTTTAATAGTGCACTCTAATTCTGAATTGTAAGGTATTAAACTTTCGGTTCCAAATTTACGCATACACAACTTAAGTAGATTTTAAAATAGTCCGTTACTCTAGTAATTTTAATAATAATTAATTAATTATATATATATATATATATATATATATATTAATTATCTTAAATAATTACTTTACTTCCCCGGCAACGGCGCCAAAAAGTTGATCCCCGATAAATATATGTGCGCCAAAACCTTGAATCCACACCAAATATATGTACTGATGATTTAGATATGAAAATTATGATTTTATAATATGGGATACTATGTAAGTATATGTATCGTTTATCAAGTAATATAGGACTTTCTAATTAAGCCCCAAGATATCAAACCCACAGGGAAATTTAGAGATTAAGAACTAATTTCAGCAGATGCAATTACTATCTAGTATACGGAAATAAAGAACGCTTATACTAAACTCTATTACTTAGTGAAAGATTACAATTTAGAAAAAGTATCATTCCCCTTGTTAAGAGAATTAAGTGAATGGATAATTAATTTAGTTAGAATTATATTGTGCCAAATAGGAGCATTCCTATTCTTTACCCTTTGGTCCAGGTTCAAAGAACATTCACTAATCCTATGCTTGGTTACTGAATCTGTGGCTAGGTTGGGAGGATACCGGCTGCCACTTCGGAGCTCCCATGTTCACCTCGCTTGAGGGCTAACATCTACACTTCAGCTCCCAAACGATAGGACCGAATTTGAAGATTTTAGTCTATCACACTAAAATATTCAATTCTACGCTCGATAAAAAATATTTCCCTATTTATTTGCACCCTCCTTTCAAGGCTTTTGATTTCCCTGAATTTTGAATGTAATCTTTACTAAACTTGATAATTCAACATATTTTAATAGTTCAATTGGCCAAATTGAAAGTAAATTAAGATTTAAGTAAAAGATTATCACAATTTTTTATTTAATATTTAAGGCACAACTAATTCAATTTTCCATTTCACAAAATCTCAACAACAAGGAGAAGACAGAGAAAACTACTCAGAATGCATAGGAAGAATAACACAAAACTTAGATTTTATTTAAAGCTATAAAACAATAAACAAAAAATTATCTTGAATCTTCTCCCCAAGCAAACTCCTTGAAGTTCCTCTGACTCTTCCTTCTTGTACAATACACTCAATTAAACTTACTAATGAACACTCACACACTACAGACTCTTCAGACTCAGACTCTCCAGACTCAGATTAAGACACACACACCAAAAGAACACACACTTTTGCCCTAGATTTGTCTCTATTTAAAGAGGCAGAAATATTTCGAAAGGTTGCTTAAGCACCTTTTCAAAAAGCGTCCAGATTCATTGTATTTTTGCTTTAACCGACCTTCTCGCCGTCGGCAGCAATGATCTCGCCGTCGGCGGGCTTTTAGAACGTAGGCTAACTGCTCAGGCTCACTGTCGGTGGGCTTGATCTCGCCATCGACGGGCTCCTTTATAATATATTCAAAAACTTCTGAAAATTCATGCCGTCAGCGGCCTATTCCTCGCCGTCGGCAGGCTAGTTCAATTTTCATCCCTTTTAGTATTTTTCGTTCCAGATTCACTCCTTTTTCTATCTTTTTGCTCCATTTCCTATAAATCTTCATACCTGCAATAAAACATAGAAAATATCATTCTTTAAAATGCAGTTTCATCAAAAATTGATATAATATTGGTATGAATTTCTCAATACATTTTTCTCTAGTCAGTATACACGCGATCGGACGGCTCTGGCTCATCATTTCCATCTGGTTCAACTCGAGAGCCACATCTTTTCTAGCCCTAATATCTCCCTCATTTCTCAACAAAATCACTAGGCTAGACGAAGCCATCCATACGGCTAACATGCATTAAAAATAAGTAAAATAAAATGAGGAATCCATAGAAGCTTGGGAATAAGAGGAGTCCAATACCTTTGCTTTGAGAGGTGAGGCCTCAATTAAAGATGCTTGGCATGTTTTTTGGAGTTCTAGAAGCATATGAATTAAGTCCCTGGTCGTGGTGAATTTCCTAGACCCAAGTTCGTCCAAGTCGATTTGGAGCTCTGACCGATAGAACAAATGGATGGCCTAGTGATGGGGCTTTCACTGGGGAGCTTCTTCTCTTAGTGTGGGGATCGTGTGGGTGCAATTAATTTATTTTGGTAGGTTTTTCAGGAGTTTCCTGTTTCTTGTTCAAAGTTGGGCTGAGAAATTGGGATCATGTAAGGGGTTTGAGAGCTGGAGAATGGTGGGGATCGTCTTCTTCTGGCTGGGGCTTAGTCTGGGTGCAATTTAGGTGGGATTTGTGAGGAAATTATCAACACCTGAAACTCGGTCATGAGGGAGCCAATTTGTAAAGCTCGCCGGCAAGGGGAGCTCAGGGCCAGGCAATGAGTGCCCTGGGTCGCTTAGGGTCAGGGCTGAGCAGGGCAGGTGGGCAATGAGGGGATAGCTCACTAGCATTACCCAATTTTTGAGTTTTAAGCTCATGGGGGGTGTTCAGGTGTGCCTGTTCCGGCAGCTAAGGCGGCTGGCAAGGACTGGGCAGGCGGCTGGCAGTCTGAGGAGGAGTGGGGGAGGAGTTTAGAGCAATTAAACCTGCCAGGGAGTTTGCTTGAGTAGAATTTGCGGATGGAACTTAGGCTTAGCCAAGTGGCTAAACCCATTGGTCCAAAATTGTGGACCATTGGTCAATGGCTTATGGAACTTGGGTTGCGTCAGGTCAAACCTATCCTAGGAGGTCTAGGGTTGGCTGCCATGAAGTTGGTTTGGTCCAATTTAGCTTGGTTTGGTTCAATTTAAATCAATTGCTCAATTGGGTTGGTTTGGGTTTAGGTTTGGATAACTTGAGTTTCGGTTTGGTTTGAATCAAATTGATTGATTAACAATGTGCAAATAATTGCCTCAAAGCTTATGGAAGAGGTTTGGAGTGAATTGAAATTGATTTGGGGAATGAATTTGATGGATTTTGGTGATTTAATCAACTTGGGTCTCCATGGGTTAAGTTGGACTTAGGTTTGGTTAGAGCATGGCTAGGGCTCAATCATTGGTTCAAAATGATGTAGGTGATTGTTATGAAAGGTTTTGGATAAGAATTGAGTGAAATTTTGGGTAGGGGATTCAATTTTGGGGAATTTGGGTCATGAGGCAATTTTAGGGAAAATTTTGGGGCTTTTGGTTTCAAAGGATTTTGAATGGGACTTTAAACAAACTTTTGGCCAAATGAATGTTGTGTTTGGTATAGGAATGTGTTATGAAGGTTTTAGAACAATTTTGAAGAGAATTTGAGTTGAATTGGATTGGATTGGGATATGTTTGGGTTCATGGGTTATTTAGGGTAAATTTGGATATTTTGGATTCGAAGTGAAATTAAACTCAAATGTGGCTTAAATTGGGCTTGGATTTGATTTAAATTGGTATTGGGGATGTTGAATTGAAGTTTGGAATTGAAATTGGGCAACATTGGGGTCAATTGGATCAAGATTGGGTTTGATTTAGGCACTTTTGGGTTAAATGGGCCAAACTGGGGTTTTTGATTAAATTGATAAAATTGAGCCATGTGGTAGTTGAGGAAAATGAAATTGGGAATATTTGGGAGATTCTGGAATTTTTGGAATTATGGGCCAATAGGGGTATTTAGGGTATTTGGAGGTTATTTAGAGTGTATTGGGGTATTTTGGTGGATTTAAGAGGTGGGAATTGTTTTAAAATGTTTTTGAAGAATTTTGGGAATTTTGGGTAATTTTTGGGGAATTTTGGATGATTTGGTAGTTATAGGGGCAATTTAGGTAATTTTGGGTAAGTTTAAGTGCTGAGGGTCAAAATTTGAAATTTTGGAAAAATGAAGAGGGCTTCAAATAAAGAAGAATGACACCATTTTAGTGGGGTCAAGATTGAGTAAAAGTGGTTTGGAATGGAATTAGGGTTTAGGAGCATGAGCCATGGACTTAGCCAAGTCCAACCACTTTGGGACCAGGTCTAGCCAAATGGTAACCACTTTATGATCCTTCACATATTCACCCAAGCCATCTTAATCAAAGACTAGTGGCTTTGGTTCAATTATGTGAGTTTCATAAAGGGTAGAAAGAGAAGGGTTCAAAGTTTGGGTTAAATGGCTTAGGGGGGTGTGTGTGTGTGCAAGAGAAGCTCAAGTTACTCAAGGTTATCCTAAGTCCAAGCATTCCTATGGGAACTCACTATTGGTTTTCCATATGGTAGTTTTAACCTTCCAAGGTGATTTAGAGGTTTGTAACCATCCAAGTGGGGTCCCAAGAGAAGTTAAGAAGTGGCTGAAATTTTCTAAATGGTGGGTTCCAACTCTAGTCCTCTAGGATAGTCCAGGAGAAGTCCTATGGCTAGATCCTAAGCACTAAGAGAAAGATTAGACCTCACCAAAATTGAGGTCAACATGTACATTCGGTGAGACAATAACAATGGCAGAAGTATCATGTCCTTCTATTTAATATTGGTTGTTGTGAATCAGACTCATCAGTTATTGTTTGTCTCTCCAGATTGAAAATGTACAAGTGCTTTTATTATCTCCTCTGATATTCAATGTGTGCTAATAAATCCACTAATGAACATTTAGGATGTTCCTCCACTTCCTTTATTTCTTTTCGTTACTTCTCCTCTATTGCAATGAATGGGAAACTTATTTTCCTCTTTCTTATATTTTCTCTCGCCTTAACCCTTTGCGTTAAACTGCCCAGTGAGGATTAATGCATCCATTTCATTGCAATTTCCCTTCTGGTTTTTTTATTTTTATTTTTTAATTTATTGACATTAGACTAAGTCTTTCACTTTTTTATCTAAATTATTAAAATGGGTACTTATTGATACTTGAAAGTTATAAAGAAATTTTTGTTGATCTCTAAATTTTTGGAATATTTCTTTTAATCCAAAATTAATGCATCTATGTGTATGTGTTGCTCGAGTGTTGCTTTGAATGGGAATTAGAGGATTAACCTAAAAAGAATCGAGTGACTGTGGTATGGAATAAGTTTCACATTGTGGGTTGATCTTGATAAGACTAGATGGTTCTTCAAATGGAGGGGCAATTAAATGGTGCTCATCATCTTTTAAATCCACAAAAAAAAATCATAAACCTACAAAGAATTTTAGCCAAACAATGTCACACCCCAATAACAACATATTTGCACCTAAATAAAACCAAAATAACACCAGAATAACCTAAGAAAAACATCAAGAATAACACCAAAATAACTCAAGACTAACAATAAAATTCAAACCATTGAACACCAACATAAATAAAACATAAAATTAGTAATAACACCAAACTAACACAAGAAATACACATGAATAACTCTAGAATATCTAAAAAAAACACTTCCGTAAAGTCTTAAACTCTAATCTCTTAGTAACAACAAAATATCTTGACAATAACACTTAAATAATACCATCATAACACCTACAAGACAATAACATTAACAAAAAAAGTAAAAACAACACATGACCATAATAACAGCTTGAGGAGATCATGAGATAAATTACTCATCCATGTAGGGTTAAGCCTCTTAAAGGCTAGATAAATCTATGTTGAATTCCAGCTCACATTTGTTGGCCACCTCAGTATGCAAGGTCTGGCCGAGGGAGCAGCAAGGATGACCAAAGATGTACACATAAAACCAAAGTTTAAAACATAGATAAACAATTATATTCTATGACCAAAATAAAAGAAGGAAACTTTCAAAGGTATGGAGAAGACACTAACTTTTAGAAGAAAACAAAACCATTCTTGTATCTCAATGGCTGACCCCTCCTTATTTTAATGGTTGGGGCATTCACTTGCTTAATGAGAAGGTCACATATTGTAGCAGGCTAATTAAATGGTGAAAAAGATTGTGCATTCTCACCAATTAAGTGAAGTATCTTTGGCACACTTGAATTGCAATAAGGAAAAAAAAATTTAATAACAAAAACTTAAGAAATAGTTTATCAAAAGAAGTAGAACACTCCCCGAGTGACACCTTCACTAGGTCACAGTTTATCTGTCTGCATCCACAGCACAGGAGGGAAGTTTATTCCAACTTACTAGTGATCCTTTGTTGGACATGCCTAGCAGCAAAATAACTTGATCTACATCAAATCTTAACTAATTTCCGCTCAATTTGAATCCAATCGATCAATATTTGAACATTTCATTATGTGTATAGTCAGGATATGATCTTAAGAATACAAAGGGAGTTCACAAATTTGATCCAAATTCATTACTTTCAAGTTAGTCCAATCTCCTTTGAAATGGTAGGCCAGACCTTATCAAGAACATCTCCAACTACCGATGGACGACATCTATAATTCATGGTTTTTGGGTTCAAAAACCTACATAAATACAATAAAAAATTATCATTATAACACTAGCATAATACCAAAAATTTCTTTAAGTTATTTTAAGGTTATTTTGGAGTTAATTTGTGGTTGTTTTGGGTTATTTTGGGGTTATTTTTGGGTTATTAAGTTATTTTGGAGTTGAGTTATTTTGCAGTTATTTTGGGTTATCTTGAAGTTATTTTGGCGTTATTTTGGAGTTATTTTGGAGATATTTTACTAGCATTTAGTATTACATCGATACTATAGTGGTGGTACTGTGGCGTTATTTTTCTAATACTATGACATTATTGTTGTAGTATTATGGTTTTATTTTAGTGTTATTTTGTAGCTATTTTAGCAGTATTTTTTGATAATACCGTAGTGCTAGTGTATTGAAAGTGGAGAGAATGCTTTTAACTAGCTCAAATTGGAGTTATTCTGGAGATATTTTAGTAGCATTTTGTAGTATCAGGGTATTATTGAATGCAAAAAAAATAATAATAACCAAAATTACCTGGATAAGTTTTGCTAGCTCTTAGTTGCTTCATTCTCCTCCTTGGACTCTTTGGCCTCCTTCTTACGATCTTTCTTCACCACCTTCTTCAACTTATCCAAATCCGCTCTTCCAATCTGTCTTCTTCAGCTCTTCCAACTGCATATTTTAGGGATCATTCAACTCTATATTCTTTGTCTCTTCCACTTTATTGTGCTTTAAAAGAAAAAAAAATAATTACACGAGTTCATAACATAAACACCAACCCCCGACAAACGCTTGTACCGCTCTATACCTTAAGTTAGCAAAGCCTTACCTAAAGCGAAACACTGTGCATATGCCTAGCTTACCAGTGTGTAGCAATGGAAAACCCTTGTAGAAAATGAAGATTGAAGAAAAAATCTTGTTATAACGGAGTCGCAGAATTGAAAACCTTTTTCAAATTAAACATCATGGTTTACCTTTCCGAAGAATCGGGATTGCTGCAGGCAGGGTCAGGCGTAAAAACTTCATTTTTTTAATATTTTATGAGGTGATCTTAGTGTACTACACGTGGTGGCATATTACTAGATTCCACAAGGAGAGTTGTGTCCAAACTCTGTATGGAAAACTTTTTCCACTTCATGGAAGTGACTAAGCTCTAATAGAAGCTTTATCAGCTATCGGTTACAACGCTAATGGGCTATCACAGTCCTAATCAGGTTCCTCTCAATAAGTGAATAACTTTATATCTTCTTTCAAATAGTGATTAAAGCTTTGATTTACAGTGATATGAATAAAAATTTTGAATATTTAATGACTTGTTCATAAAGTTTTCAATTATTCTTTTAGCTTTTATAATATAGTTTTTATCATATATATTTTATTTATTTTTTTAATAATAAAATATTTTTAGTAACATTTTTAAAATAGTTTTAGTTTTATTGCACGTTAATATCAAATTTAGTTGACAAAACTCATGCTAACAACTTTTCAATTCACTTTGGAATTTACTGTCCACCCTCTTCACCATCGTCGCCTACTGCAAGCCAAAATTGTCTCCACCACTATCAATGCTTTGTTTGATCACAACTAATGACCATATCATCAAAACATAAATTTCATTTATTTAATATTTATTAAAAATAAAAAAGATATTTCTATGATACAACATATATACTTTATAAATTAAAAATAATTACAAAAATTATATGATCCCAAAAAACATGAAAATTGTTTTAAATCCATTGTGTTCTCTGTAAGTGTTAAAATTATGTGTGTTTTTTTTACAATTTTCCATTGCTAGAAAGGATTTTCATTTGAAAAAATATAATTTTTAGTTTTTTTTGTGATTGTGAATTTGATATTCATTTATTTTAGGATCACGGCTCGGTGTCAGTGCTCCCTAGCTTGGCCAAACTCTTACAACAAGATATTGAACTAGTTTGTAGGCTTTGAATGATTAAGATTGTTATTAGTAGATAGATAGGATTTGGAGGAACTATATAAGAAAGTTTGTAAATAAGAGTGAGGGTCTGTTTGGGGTAGCTACAGCTTACCAATAAGTTTTTGCACAGCAGCTGCCACAAGAAACTATTACGGATAAGCTGAATGGTTGTTTATTTTTTGTACTTTGAAAAAAGTTGTGTGGCGGTTGCTTCTGAACAAATGACTATCTTGTCCCAGTGTAGTAGTGTTGTTTGTAACAGAACTATCATAGCAATATATTTGATATTTTATAAGCAAAAATCCAATTTAGAACAGTACAAAAAATAAGATATACACCTCAAGTAAATTTGAGTATCATGATTACTAAATTAAAGAAAAAATACATTAAAATAACATTTAATAATATGATAATATTATTTTAGAAAAATAGATGATGTATGCCACGAACTATGCCATCCTTCATAGATACTATCCATTTCCGATCACTTTCGTGATGGAATTAGTCAGACTGCCTGCCCATCAGAAGAAGTCATGCTTCTCCGTGATTCTTCCAGAGCACATGCAAAATTGTCCCTCATAGCTATGTGGCTGACATGACATTAGCAGGGATGTGTGAAGCCCACAATGGCACAGCAATCCTTGGGAGGTCCCAGAAATTCTAGATCTCATCTTTCCTGAATTCTTTAAAAGACAATCCATTAATCATAACACAGGTAGAAATAGATAAAAGAAGTAATTAATTATAATTTTTTGTACGTGTGAGGTTTCAAAGAACTAAGTATACCAACCAATGAATTTTTCACTACAATAAGACAACAGACCTTGTAAAAAAAGGGTCATTGGTTTCCATTAACCCACATAATACCAAACTCATGTGTGTCACACATGCAGATTGATAAAAACTTGCCTACCAGGGCTTTATATATACTTTCAAATGCAAGAATTTGATACCACTACTAGAAGATTTAATCCCGGGCAACGGTGTCAAAAACTTGATGTGGCCCGACTTTTACTTATGTAAGAATTTATGAATTTATATTTAGATTTTTATAATAATTATTGTAAAAGTCACAATTTCAAATGCAAGTATACATATCGTATCAAGTAATACAGGGATCTAGTGGAGTCCTAGTTGTCGATCTCACAGGGAAGATTTTTGATAAAATTAAGAAATATTTTTTAGATTTTTTAAATTAAAAGAAATTATTGTTTTTATTTCTTTTCAAAGTTTAGATTTTAGATTTAATAAAATTTATACTAAATGTAAGTAAGCAGTAATAAAATAAAGATTAATGCAGGTATAAATAAAACAACTTTCTCCTTTTCAACTAATCCAAGATTTTTAGAATAATTATCATTTGTGAAGAATTTAGATTTTGGTATTGTGTCAAATAGAAGCATTCATATTCTTTACCATTTGGTCCAGGCATAAAGAACATTGACTAGTCTACAGATCAGTTCAGGATGTTTTATTAGTATAATGGGTTAATCTAAGCTCACACTACTAGATGTCCAAGGGTGGCTATGGTCAGCCCTACCAGTGACACGTTCCCTTTCTATAAACCAAATTATTAGAATTTAGTCTGTCACTCTAAAATCTAGTTAATTATACACCTAATAAATCATATCTTCCTATTTATTTGCACTTCACATTGAATAACCCGTATAAAGCCTTCAACTATCCAAGGATTCATGTGATATCTACTAGTTAAGAACTCATCTCTGGATAGGTCTCCAAGTTCCTCAACAGGTTTTAACAGTTTAAATGGCCAGCTTAAAAAGTAAACTAAGATTAGGTATTAATATCATCACAATTTTTATAAATATTTTAAGTTAAATTCTCCAAAAAAATTTAATTATATTATTATCTTTTCATAGTTGAAAGGAGAAAGAAAACTAACTACTCAAAACACATTGAATTCACACAACAAAACATATTTTATAAACTTTGAACCAAGTTACAAATACTTATCTAGAATGTTCCTTCAAGTGATCTGTTGACTCCTACTGACTCCAATGCAATGATGAAAGACTTCAACAGCAACAAAACTAATAAACTCACACTCAACACTCAAGATAAACTAAGAATAAACTCACTAAATACTAAAGAAGGTGGCTCCCTAAAATAATTGGATGCTAGAGGGGGATAATGGCTAAATGGTGCTTTGGGACTATAGGGTGCTAAAAGAGGGCGATTTCTCTGTAGAATGGGATCCTATTTTTAGAGCTCTGAATTTGACCAGGGGTTTCTTAAGGCACCTCTTCAAAATTAGTCCAAATATAATGTATCTTCTAGAAGGTAACTGTCGCGCCTAGGCATCGGGATCTGGCACCTAGGCGCCGGACTCCGTGACCAGGTCTTCGCACCTGTTCACTTTGGATCGCATCTCTTTGCGATTAAAACTGTTTCCTTGTGTCCAGATGCATTGTATCACATGTCTTATATATTAGGAGTAACTTCCAGTCTTCTAGAAGATCTGATAACCGCTTAACACCGTCAAAATAACTACCCAAATTCGTCAAAAATCTTGTCTATGTCTGTATCGAACTGGCGCTTAGGCGCCAGGCTTACAATTTCGACAACTTTGCTCTTTAAGCTCCATTTTTGCTCATTTTTGCTCCTTTTTCCTTCTTGAACTTTTTTTTTATCACCTACATCCAAAAACATAAAATTACTTTTCATTAAAGCATAATATCCTTAATAATTGAATCATAAATAAGGCATAAAAATGGGTATTTTTTAAGTGGATCAAATTCCCCCAAACTTAAACGTTATTTGTCCTCGAGTAACCATTTTAATTATATAAAATGTATAGCATTTGGAATGAAGTTTTAAATATTTAAGATTTCTTTTAATTTTTAGTTTTATAAAAGTTTTAGCAAATCATTAACCAAATTTCACTAATTAAGTTTAATTTTAAGAATTTAAAGAATATTTAACTACCAAATCATAAGACATCCAATTTTTCATTTATTTCAAAAAAAATTGTAATTTATCATATTAAGGTCACAATATATACAAGAAAAAGATTTTTATGAAATATTTTTCTAGTAAAAATATTTGTACATAAAAAATAAGTTAAAAATGTAATTGGTTTTCTTCCTATAAGATAATTCAAGTGAAGCCAATTTTTGATTGGGCATTTCCTCAAGATTCTCCTCTCATTTCTTTTTTTCTGCTTTTTTTTCTTTTCTTTTCTTTTTTTCTTTTTTTTTTCCTTTTTTTTAAGGATATTTTTTCAATCCTCCTCTTTTTTTTTATTTATTATTTAGGAGGATTACTATTTTTGGATAACATATTAATGATTTTAAACTTCACTATCCTTAACTTATATTTAAAAACTTAGACAATTTTTTTACTTAATAAATATGATATTATTAATAAGTATTTTTCAGAAATTATTTCAATCTTTTTTTTTCAAGTAATAATTTTGATTCCTTAGTATTTCTAAAATACAATTCTCTTTACTATAAATAGAAAAATTCTTAATCTTATTATTCTTTAAGTTAAATAATTATATTCTTAAAATCAATCAAAATTATTGAAATTTTAGTTAAGTTTACTAAATTATTTATAAATTCCAAAAATTTAAGTAATCTTAAATAGATTTTCCATTCTTTATGTTATGTTAATATTTTTAAAGATAATATTAGTTAATTAAGGACAAATAATATTTAAATTTGAAAAATGTTTTCCCTTCCCCCAAACTTCAGCTTTAGTATATAAATGAATCATAAAATTTTTTAAAGCATGAGTGTAAGAAATAAACAAGAATTTATCTAGGTACAATGATAATGTAGTAAGGAAAAACTCATTTCTAATCCTACACATGCTTTAATAGGTATATAACAGAAATAATGAAGCATATATAGAAATGTTTGAAGAGCAGGATTTAATATCTAAATTTTTTTTTATATTTTTATTTTTATTTTAAAAACATGCAAAATTACTAACTTTTCATGAATACTAAACAGTAGGCTGAAACAAAAATAAACATTCATCATAGAAAATAAAAATTCATCCATATTTCAGTCTTAAACACATAACATATCAAATGCTCTAAAACAATCTCAATATCAAAAGTCCACACAAAGTTACGTAAACAAATCGACACTAACAAACAACAAACTAATCAGTACTAACAAACAAGAAATAAACTAAAAACAGAATCAACACATTTCAAGAGGTAAATCAAGATACTAATCACTGTCTGTAGCCTCATCATCGTCATCACCAAAAAAAATTCCACATCCTTCGGATCAACATACGGTGAAAATCTAGGACAGGTAGGGAACTGAACATCATGGTCACCCTTCATGAATTTAACTAAAGACTCAGAATACTCAGCATCATAATCACTCTTCTTTTAGGTGTACTTAGAAAGATGATCGATCTTCTTATCGATCGTATCTACTCTACAATGAGTTAGAAATAACTCATTCTGCTGCTCCATAAATTGATCATGCATGGATTCCGAGAAACTAGATGGTGGCTCAACAGTAGAAGTAGAAGGTCTAGAAGTAGAAGCTCTACCAGAAACAGGTAATGAACTAGAAGGTGCAATAGAACTCTTACCTCTAAGTCGATCATAGATACTGATGCTTTCTTTTCCTATGGGCTTTCTAGACTTGAGCTTTTCCTCAGAAAGCTCAGCAACTACTCCAGCACTTTCACACAGAGAATATATCAAAGATGGAAATCCAAGTCCAACAGAAGTGCTAGAACGAGCAGTGGCATCTATAGAATCATAAATGATAGCTCTGTCCTTGGTAACCTCCCTCAAATGATTGGATGAAAGGAGACAAGTAGAAATAAATTAGTGTCATGCCTTTAAAACACCATTAAGCTTAGAAGATGAAAAATTTACCCTTTTTCCGTTCCGGATCTTCTAAGCTCCAGTACCATCAGTCAGATAAGCAATAATCATTTCTAAATCTCTTTCAGACTGAGATAATCCGGAGTAATAGCACTCGATGTTCGACGGCAGGATGTAGAAAATGTTGATACACTCTGGAGTGAATCCTACTATAACTCCTCTTACGAAAATCTTGTACTCTTCAGCATCCACGAAATTGGCATAAAACTCCCTACAACAGGGATAACAGCAACAGCAGTAAAATAGCAGAATCATTGCCAGTTGAGTGCAACAATCGTATCCTCAATCCTTCCTCCTATATTGTAAAAACTTCGTTCCGAGATAAACTTCCGAGTCATAGCAAAATCATTGTACCAAAAATGTGCAGCAGCAGTGACAAACTTGCTACGATCAAAATTTTCTTGTTCCTTTCCTCGCTTAGATTTGGGTTTCGTCTAAACTTGAAATAAAAACGCAAAATAAATTCATAGGATCAAAGAAAATAATCTAATTTAAGCTTTTCACACTTGAAAGAGCTTTAAAATCCATGGATTTAACTCTAAAATCAAAAATTTTTCTCAAAATTTTGATTTTCTACAATGTGAGCAAAATCCATGGTGAAAATCAAAAATAATTTGTATAGAATGTAGATCTGACCTTAGGATGAAGAAATCGAGTGATTTCAATCTCAAAAACTTGAAAATCCAGCCTCACATAGGATCTCTAGGGTCTCTTTTCATGAAAACCTGAGGAAAGGGAAGCTTAGGCGTCAAAAATGGTGTGCGGGTGTTTAAGAAGATGAAATTTCGGGTTCAGGCCAAACCGGCGCCTAGGCGCCAGACTCGCCTTTCCAAAATTTAAATTTAAATTTTATATTTTCCTCCAAAACTGATCAAATTTGACTCTTAATTACTCTTATGAGAGTATTAATCCAATTTATATCCTCCAAATATTTCCACAATCAATTTAAAATGATAACTTAGATCCACATTTCAAACACAATATATATCCAAACTCTTCAATTCCAATTCATAATTTTCATTCTAAACTTAATAAATTCCAGAACAAGACTATAACAAGGTTCATCTTTCTATAAACAACACAAAAAACATAAATTTAAAGCAAATTTCCAATCCAACAACACACATTGAACAATTAAGCAAACACACAAACTAGATAATCGACACATTAGAACTTGACTCAATCACACCTAGAACACATGAGAGATCTATTCAACACCGATCTTCAATTTCCATCTTTCGCAATGAAGTTCGCTAGAACCGCCGAGATAGAAAACCAACGCCCTTAGAAATTCCAAAGTCGTCTTTCATAGATCCACATGTTCGTCGCATACATTTCTACTTGAGCGTCTTGATAGGCCGCCATATGATCAAATTGGAGTTTCGTTTGCCATTCCATGTGCTCAATTTGATGATACATCTCATGTAAACGATTCTCAATGCTTTGAAGTTCCACTTCAATCTTTTCCAAATGACTAAACAATCTCTCCAAATTAACAGTAATAAAACCATTAAAATAAGGTTGAGGATCTTTGGGGGATTTGTCTCTTACCTCATTTCCATGATTTCCTCTCTCCATTGCTTCCAAACTCCTCTTAACTCCTCCAAAATGGATTGCTCTTATCAAAATTAAGGTTTTTATATGATTTGGGACGAAGATAGGGCAATATATAAGGAGATTTCATGTGAAAAACTGAAGATTTTTAGTTTTTACACGACCTGTAACCGTGGTGCTTAGGCACCGGAATCTGGCACCTAGGCGTCGAATCATCGATACACGCAGGTTATTCTGGCGCTTAGGCGTCAACTTTTGGAGCCTAGGCGTCGGAACCACGATCGACTTCGATTCGCCTATCGTCAAATTTTACAAAGTTTTGGTCTTAAAAATATGTCTAATAAAAGGGTGTGATCCACATACAAACACGATTAAGATAAATTCAAATCACAAACAATCACAATAATAATAAAGGGGTTACCTCCCATAAAACGCATGGTTTAACTTCGTCAGCCCGACCTAATTAATTAAATTAATCGGGTAGACTCAGTTCGTAAGCCTTGTTGTAATTTGGTTTCATTTCTCCCATATAAGGCTTCAGTCTTAATCCGTTAACTTTAAATACTTTTCCAGTTTTGGGATCTTTAATATCCACAGCTCCATAAGGGTGCACTTTCTCAATTATAAATGGTCTCATCCATCTAGATCTTAATTTTCTAGGAAACAGTTTTAAACGAGCATTAAATAATAACACTTCTTGTCCAGGCTCAAATATTTTCCTTGAAATCTTTTTGTCATGCAATTTCTTCACTCTTTCCTTATAAATTTTTACATTTTCATAGGACTCATTTCTTATCTCTTCCATTTCATTCAGTTGTAATAATCGTTTCTCTCCTGCAGTATTCAAATCATAATTGAACTCCTTTATCGCCCAGTAAGCTTTATGTTCCAGTTCAACAGGTAAGTGACAATGTTTAGTATAAACTAACTGATAAGGTGACATTCTGATAGGTGTCTTATAAGCTGTTGTATAAGCCCATAATGCAGAATCAATTTTATCAACCCAGTTGGTTCTTTTAGGATTAACAGTCTTCTCCAATATTCTTTTAATTTCTCTGTTTGATACTTCGGCCATTCCACTTGTTTGACGGTGATAAGCAGTTGCAATTCTATGTTTAATTCCGAATTTTTCCATTAATGATTGAATTCTTATATTTCTGAAATGACGTCCCCCATCTATGATAATTACCCTGGGCATTCCAAATCTTGTAAAAATTATTTTCTTTAAAAATTTCGAAACACTTTTGGAATCACAGTTAGGTAAAGCTACAACTTCGATCCACTTTGAAACATAATCAACTACTAATAAAATATAAATCTTTCCAGATGATGGTACGAAAGGTCCCATAAAGTCTAAACCCCATACATCAAAAATTTCAATTTCTAATATATAGTTTAGAGGCATTTCATCTTTTCTGGATATATTCCCCATTCTTTGACATTGATCACAAGTTTTTACATAATGTCCAACATCTTTAAATAATGTAGGCTAATATAATCCAAAATTTAAAATTTTAAACGCAGTTTTATCCACTCCAAAGTGTGCTCCAAATTCAGAATCGTGATATTTTTGAATAATTGCAAAAGTATCTTCATAAGGTACACATCTTTGAATCACAGAATCTCTTCCTATTTTAAATAAATGAGGATCTTCCCAAATATATGATTTACAATCATTCTTAAATTTCTTAATATATTTGTTATTTAACCCATATGGTAAAATATTGCTAACCAAATAGTTAACTATATCAGCATACCAAGGCATTCGTAATCCTTGAATAACATATAATTGTTCATCAGGGAATTTCTAATTTATATTTTCTTCATAAATTTTCTCTGTTATTTTTTATTCTTGATAAATGATCAGCAATTTGGTTGTCAGCTACTTTTCTGTTCACAATTTCAAAATCAAATTCTTATAAAAGTAAAACCCATCTGATCAATCTAGGTTTAGCATCCTTTTAGACATTAAATATTTAATAGCAGAATGATCAATATGTACAATACATTTCGTTCCTAGAAGATATGGTCTAAATTTATCAAAGGCATATACTATTGCTAAAAGCTTTCAATGGTAGTGTAATTTATTTGAGTTTCATTAAGAGTTTTGCTAGCATAATATATAACTTTGAAATTTTTCTCATATTTTTGTCCCAATACAGCTCCAATTGCATAATCACTTGCATCACACATTAATTCAAAAGGTTTACTCCAATCAGGTGCAACAATAATAGGTGCAGAGATTAGTTTTTCTTTTAAAATATTGAACGCATTCAGACAATCTTCATTAAATTCGAAATTAGCTTCTTTTTCCAATAAATGGCAAAGAGGTCTAGCAATTTTAGAAAAATACTTTATATGTCTCCTATAAAATCCAGCATGACCCAGAAAACTTCTCACATCAGTAACGGTAGTAGGTGGTTGAAGTTCAGCAATAATTTTCACTTTTGTCTGATCAACTTCCATCCCTATTTGTGAAATTTTATGTCCAAGTACATTTCCTTCTGTGACCATAAATTGACATTTTTTTCAAATTTAGAACCAAATGTGTTTCTTCACATCTCTTCAAAACTTTCGTTATATTTTCTAAGCATGACTCAAAAGAAGTTCTAAAAACTGAAAAATTGTCCATAAATACTTCAATTCCTTTATCAATTAAATCACAAAATATTGATATCATACATCTTTAAAAAGTTGCAGGTGCATTGCATAAACCAAAAGGCATTCTTCTAAAGTTAAATGTTCCATAAACACTTGTAAATGTTGTTTTCTCTTGGTCCTCAGGAGCAACAGGTAATTGATGATAACCAGAATATCCATCCAAAAAACAGAAATATGAGTGCCCAGCTAATTTATCCAACATCTGATCCAAGAAAGCTAAAGGAAAATGATATTTTCTAGTGGAGTTGTTTAGTTTTCGATTGTCAATGCAAATTCTCCATCCAGTAACTTGTCTTGTAGGAATTAATTCATTTTTTTATTAATAATGATAGTTACACCTCCTTTCTTCGGAACATAATGAATAGGACTTACTCATTTGGCTATCCAAAATAGGATAAATAATTCCAGCATCTAACCATTTCAAAATCTCTTTCTTTACAACCTCTTTCATAATTGGGTTTAATCTTCTTTGAGGTTCAATAATGGGTTTAAAATTTTCTTCCATTAAAATCCTATGCATACGGATTGAAGGGCTTATTCCCTTTGTATCTGCAATAGTTCAACCAAAAGCTTTCTTATAGTTCTTCAGAACTCTTATTAATTTTTCTTCTTGATCTTTACTTAGTTCTGAAGATATAATTACAGGTGAAGTTAATGAATTTCTGAGAAACGCATACTTTAAATGTGCAGGTAATATTTTTAATTCCAGTTCAGGGGCTTTTTCAATTAAGGATAAAAGTATATCACTTTTAGTTGTATCTAAAATTTCCCAGTTTTCATGAATATAATGAGTTTCTTCAGATAAATTTTCTTCATTTACTTTTTCAATTTCTTTAGTTAATGACTCATTATATACCACAGATTCATCATCGATTTCTTCAGAAATGACCTTACATTTTTCTTGATAATGTTTTTCAATTATATAATAAAAAATATCCATCTGATAGCATTTTTCTTTAGCAGGATACCTCATTGATTTCAGAACATTAAATGTTATCTCGTGATCATTAACTCTCATCGTTAGTTCTCCTTTTTGCACATCAATCATAGCACGTCCGGTAGCTAGAAAAGGTCTCCCTAAAATAATAGGTATTTCTTTATCTTCTTCCATATCTAGTACAATGAAATCCACGAGAAAAATAAATTTATCTACCTTAACAAGAACATCCTCTATAACTCATTTAGGATAAGTGATAGATTGATCAGCTAACTGAAGGGTTACAGTGATGGGAGAAATCTCTCCTAAATCTAACCTTCAAAAGATTGAAAATGGCATGAGATTAACACTTGCTCCTAAATCACATAAGGCTTTTCCACAAAATTTTTCTCCAATAGCACATGGTATAGTGAAACTTCCAGGATCTTTAAGTTTCTGAGGTAATTTCTTCTGAATTATTGCACTAAATTCTTCACTTAATGCAACAGTTTCATAGCTTCAAACTTCCTTTCCTTGCTTAAAATATCCTTCATAAATTTTGCATAGCTTGGCATTTGTTCCAAAGCTTCAGCGAAAGGAATGTTGATGGTAGGTTTCTTAAAAATCTCAAAGAACTTTGAAAATTGATGGTCAAGCTTCTGATGTTTTAGTCTTTGAGGAAAAGGTGGTGGAGGTCTTTCAATTTCCACTCCAATAGGAATTACACTCTGATCTTTACTTGGAGAAAGAATTTCTTTAGGTTTTTCACTTTCTTCTACCTCTCTCTCTTTTTCAATTTCATTCTGAATTTTCCCTTTTAATTCCTTTCCACTTCTAAGTTGTACAGCTTTTGCTTGTTCATGTTCTTTCCCAATTTCTTTAGGATTAATTTTGACATTGCTAGGTAGTGTTCCTTGAGGTCTGTAATTAATAAAATTAGCAATTTGACCCATCTGATTCTCAATATTACGAATAGCAGTGTTTTGACTTTGTAGTTGATTACTTAATTGCAAGATCAATTCTTCTATAGATAACTTTTTTTGCTGATTATTAAAACCAGGAGGGTAAGTTGATCTAAAGTTTGAATTTCCTTGATTGTTCCAATTTTGATTAACTTGATTATTACTCTATTGTTGATGTCCATTATTCCAATTAAAATTAGGATGATTTTTCCAACATGGATTATAATAATTAGAATAAGGGTTATTAGTTTTACTAGCAATAACTTGCAAAGTTTCTATTGTTTGAGAATCATCAGTATTTGCAGAATTATCATTACTTACATGTGACATATTAATAGTAAAATTATCTAATTTCTTAGATATCGCAGCCACTTGTGAAGCTAAAATAGAAAAGGCTTCATTATCTTGAATACTTGCCATTCTTTTAGGATTAACCCTTTCAGAAGGCCATTGAAAAATTATTATTAACCATTTCTTCAATTAAAATATAAGCTTCTTCAAATGTCTTAGCAATTAAAGAACCAGCAGCATCTATAATAGATCTAAGTGATCCAATAAGTACATTATAAAATGTTTGAATAATTAACCAATCTGGTAAAGCATGATGAGGACATTTTCTTAATAGTTCTTCAAATCTTTCCTAATCTTCATAAATTGTTTCTCCATCAAACTGCATAAATGAAGTAATATCATTTCTTAATTTAGCAGTTTTAGAAGGTGAAAAATATTTAGCAAGGAATTTTTATGTCATATCTGCCTAAATTTTAATAGAACAAGTTGCTAATGAATTAAGCCACATGTTTGCTTTTTCTTTTAAGGAAAAAGGAAAGAGTCTAAGCCTAATAGCATCATCAGAAACATTATTATATTTAAAGGTAGCACAAAGTTCTAAGAAACTAGCAATGAGTAAATTTGGATCCTCATTTGGTGTTCCTCCAAATTGATTATTTTAAATAATTTGAATAATAGAAGGTTTAAGCTCAAAAGAATTAGCATCTACAGTTGGCATTTGAATACTAATATGAAGTTCATCAGCTGTAGGGTTTGCATAATCCCTTAATGGTTTATAAACATTTTGTTCATTGATTTCTATTGGATTTTGATTATTGTTATGTAAGTTAGCCATTTCCTGATATTTTCGAAGTTGTTTTTCTTTTCTAATTCTTTTAACTGTTCTTTCTAATTCAGAATCAAAAGGTAATAATCCTTTAGATCCAGAACTACGCATAAAATTAAAATATTTTTGGTATTTTTGTTTTTATATTTTTATTTTATATATTTCATTTTAAAAAAAATTAAAAGTGTATAAATTATATTTAATTTGAGAAATGTAAAATTGTCTTTTTAACTTTCTTCCTTATCTTCCTCGGCAAGAGCGCCAAAAACTTGATGTGCAACGACCTTTACTTATGTAAGAATTGATGAATTTATATTTAAATATTGATATTAATTATTGTAAAAGTCACAATTTCAAACGCAAGTATACGTATCATTTCAAGTAATACAGGGCACTATTGGAGTCCTAGTTATCGATCCCACAGGGATGATTTTGAGAAAATTAAGAAATATTTTAGATTTTTCCAATTAAAAATATTTATTATTTTTATTTCTTTTCAAAATTCAGATTTTAAATTTAATAAAATTTTTACTGAATGTAAGTAAGCAGTAATTAAATAAAGATTAATGCAGGTATAATTAAAACAACTTTCTCCATTTCAACTAATTCAAGATTTTTAGAATAATTATCATTTGTAGAGAATTTTAATTATGGTATTGTGCCAAATAGAAGCATTCCTATTCTTTACCCTTTGGTCCAGGCATAAAGAACATTGACTAATCTATAGATCGGTTCAGGATATTTTATTAGTAGAACGGGTTAATCTAGGCTCACACTACTAGATGTCCAAGGGTGGCTATGGTTGGCCCTACCAGTGACCCGTTCCCTTTCAATAGATCAAATTATTAGAATTTAGTCTATCACTTTAAAAACTAATTAATTCTATGCCCAATAAATCATATCTTCCTATTTATTTGCACTTCACCTTGAATAACCCGCATAAAGCCTTCGATTACCTAAGGATTCATATGATATCTACTAGTTAAGAACTCATCTCCGGATAGGTCTCAAAATTCTTCAACATGTTTTAACAATTTAAATGGCCAGTTTAAAAAGTAAATTAAGATTAGGTATTAATATCATCACTATTTTTATAAATATTTTAAGTTAAATTCTCCAACAAAATTCAATTATTGTATTGTCTTTTCATAGTTGAAAGGAGAAAGAAAACTAACTACTCATAACACATTGAATTCACACAACAAAATATATTTATAAAACTTTGAACCAAATTACAAATACTTATCTGGAATGTTCTTTCAAGTGATCCGCTGACTCTTACTGACTCCAATGCAATGATGAAAGACTTCAACAGCAACAACACTAATAAACTCACACTTAACACTCAAAATAAAATCACTAAATACTAAAGAAGGTGGCTCCCTAAAACTATTTTCAAGCGTGGAGAACTTTGGGTTGATTAGGTGCACTTTTCTCTGTAGAATTGGCTCCTATATATAGAGCTCTGAATTTGACCAGGGGTTGCTTAAGGCACCTCTCAAAATTTGTCCAAATACAATGTATCTTCTAAAAGGTAACTATCGCGCCTAGGCGCTGGGATCTGGCGCCTAGGCACCGGGATATGGCGCCTAGGCGCCGGAGTCCGTGACCAGGTCTTCGCGCCTCTTCACTTTAGATCGCACCTCTTCGCGATTAAATCTATTTTCCTGTGTCCAGATGCATTGTATCACATGTCTTATATATTAGGAGTAACTTCCAGTCTTCCTAGAAGGTCTGATAACCGCTTAACACCGTCAAAATAAATGCCCAAAGTCGTCAGTAATATTATCTGTTTCTGTATCGAACTGGCGCTTAGGCGCCGGATTATGGCGCCTAGGTGTCAGGCCTATAATTTCGACAACTTTGCTCTTTTAGCTCCATTTTTGCTCTTTTTTGCTCCTTTTTCCTTCTTGAACTCTTTTTTTATCACCTACATCCAAAAACATAAAAATACCTTTCATTAAAGCATAATATCCTTAAGAATTGAATCATAAATAAGGCATAAAAATAAGTATTTTTAAAGTGGATCAAGCATCTACGGTCCGATTGGTTTCTTACTCAAGGGACTTACAATCAAGACTTTTGAGAAACTACTTCGCAAAGCTGGAAGTCTTCAATAAGAGGCTACACAACTTGGTTTCCTTGGAAAAGCCAACGAGCTAGAGCCAACGAAGATATTTAAGAAGGAATCTGAGACAGTTGTTGTAGTTAACAGGGAAAAGCGACAATTGCAAGTGCAGGCCGAACAACATTAGAAGCCTTCCAACGTCCCAGGAAGAACACTCAGCAATCCTTTCAACAAAGACTTTACCAGACGAATGAAAGACAAGTTACGACAATGGTTGATCGAAAAAACAATGTGTACTCTTTTAAAGACGAAGCAACAAGAAAGATGTTCCGCAATCTAATCAAGAACCCTGAATTCCGGTTGCCTGAACCAAAAAGACCGGATGAAGTCAACAAGAAAGGACATCTAAGATACTGTCAGTACCACAGGTTCGTTGGACACACCAGAAAAGAGTGTTGTAATTTCAAAGACTGGCTCGAAGAGAATTTCAAGAATGGGAACGTAATAATCCTGGAAGAATATTTGAAAAGAATCTGAGAAAGATTCTATCAATATGATTTCGATCGATATGTTTGTTCTAGCTGACTCTTACGTAATTGGCAATGAAGAAGAAACTTCTTGACTACCATTGTACTACATCTACCAATGTAAAGGGACATTTGCAAGATTGATGTTGATCTGTCACATCCCTCTCACTGCTATGCATGAAAATGAACGAAAAAAGTATTTATTTTTTAGAATTGCTTGATATTTGGAAAGCTCAAAGTTAGATAATTCGATAAGATAGTAACTTCAGAAAGAATGAAATTTATGCCCTTATAACTGGGTCCTTCACTTAAAAGAATTTTGATTACGTCCTAAGTGGATTCCAAGATTAAGCAATATGTTTGGGATACGAGTAATCGCCTTGGGATATCACGAGCCTTTTAATCCCCTGCCATGTGACTAGGTCCAGACTTTTAAATAAGTTATAATGTCTCAGAATCCATATTAAAAAATATTTCAGAATTATTAATTAAGGGAGGTTTAGACATTCAAAATCTTTAAAAGAATTATGCCCATAAAATAAAAGGAGCAAAAGAAAAAGGAGAAAAACTTTTCTTTGTTAAGATTCAACTGAGGAGAAGCTTGAGGTGAACACAAAATCAAAAATTGATGTTTGAATTCAGACATTCAAAATCATTAAAGTGTGCCCTACCATATATAGTAATTCTCAGTGAAAAAAAAGAGGTGTTCCTGAGAAGAAGCTTGAGGTGGGTACAAAATCAAAAATTGGTGTCTCAATTCAGACATTCAAAATCTTTAACATGTGCTCCACCAGATATAGTAATCCTCAATGTAGAACAACAAAAAAATTTTGTACAAAAATTTCAATAAAAAAAAAGAAAAAAGAAAAGAGAAAACAAAGAGAGCTTCCTGAGGAAAAGCATGAGGCAGGCATGTAACCAAAAATCGGTGTCTTAATCCTCCCCTGATTAATAAAACTTGAAAAGTTACCTTAAGAAGATTCTTTTGATATTATGCTTTGAAAAGATTCAAGTGATTTTATTCCTTTTGGTCGGTGATTAATTGGCTCAGAAATATCTTAGGATAGTGAAAAAATTTTCAATCACATTAGCAGAACTTTTGAAATCTACTTAGGCTTAGAAGGAAAGAATTAAAGAAATGGGCTATGTTATTAGCATTTAATGGAAATTCAAACCTAAAGTCATACCTTCCAATACCAGAAGATATAAATCCAACGTCAATTCAAAGGGCGTCAAGGCAACTTCGCAAAGATAGCCTGGAAAATCCTCCAAAATCGACGGAAAAGAATGATAACTGCTACAAACTAAGCTATGAAGTTCATGTCCCTTTAGCAGTGATGTCTTTAGAAATAACACATCTGTGTAGGTACTTGAAAGAATATAATTCCAATAGTACCTCAAAGACTAGGTCATTTTCTACACATGTCTTCGGTTAGTGGACGATACCTCAAGGAGAACTGCGCATCGTGATGTTTCAAAGACAACCTTGTTCTACGAAGCACAGATGCCACACTTACTTATGACTGGGTCCAAACCCTAACTAAAAAAATAAAAAAAAATGAAAAATCATGAAACATAAATGAATAAAAAAAAACTTAAAAAAACCAACAATAAATTCCCCAACAAATAACAACAAATAAATAAAAAAATGAACACTTTAAAAAAAAATTGAATAAGATAATGAAACAAACTTCAAATCAAATTGAAATCTAAATCAAAACGAACTCAAATCATCGAAATAAAAAAAAAATAATCTTGTCGGCATATTTTTAGGTTGTGTTTTATTTTGAAAAGGGGTCGCCTAACAGAAGTTGTCGGCGAATTTTAAATTTAAATATAGATATAATTTAGAAAGTAATATTTGATTTTGAAAATAATTTTAAATTTGAAGGTTTTAAGATATGAAATCAAACCGATCTCACATCCCAAATAGTTTATATAAACGAGCACCGCACCGCAAACCGTGTATCTATCCCTAAGGATAGACACACTGCATGATCGGTGGGGCTCGGTTAAATAAACTAGAAGATTTGTGACATCCGTTTGGTCCGCGAACCAATTTTATAAGCCGACAAATTCCCCGCTTAATATGAAAACATTAAACGGGGTTTATATTACTCGGGTTCTTTAAAATTCCCTATAAGGGCAAGCCCCTATAGTTAATTACATCTTAAGTGACGGGAATCACCTAAGAAAACTCTCGATAATAATCAATAATTCTGCTCTCAAGAATTTCAAAGTTTAAGTTTTCAAAGGATTGAATTTTTGAATCTCAA
The DNA here is from genome assembly GCA_022702705.1 of Papilionanthe hookeriana x Papilionanthe teres. Taxonomy (NCBI): domain Eukaryota; kingdom Viridiplantae; phylum Streptophyta; class Magnoliopsida; order Asparagales; family Orchidaceae; genus Papilionanthe; species Papilionanthe hookeriana x Papilionanthe teres. Next base: position 111,474,519 of record CM040430.1, on the reverse strand, counting down.
TCGGGAATGGATCAAGTTTGGAACATTTTATTTTGGGAATTCAAAGGAAGAAAAGTAGGAGAAATTATGGATTCGAAGCGAACTTCGGTAATTTCCCGACTATCCTATTGTTTGGCTTGGATTTAGGAAAGTCCTAATGTTCATTTAATGTTTTAATCTTGCCAATTTTAGTTAATTAGGGCTTATATTTATATGATAGAATCATACAAATTGCCTGGAAGATATGAGGGTTTATGTCGTATCGGACGACTACCTCGGAATCCTAAGACCAGTTAGGGCTTAATTTGCAATGCAAATGCCTAACGAAGAGTTGAGGATTTATGTTGCACTAGGCAAACTACCTCGAAGTCCTATGGCTTTGTTATTTAATTCTAGGAAAGTTTTGTTGAAGTAGGTTCAAGTTTTGCTGACGACGATGGCCGTGCTGCCCACCATGCTCCGAGCTCCTTGTTGTTGCAGAGGTTTAGTTTTAGAAATCATAAATCAGGGGATGAGAAAAGTGTTTTGGTTTAGAGAAGTCTTAATTTCCAAGTGTTTTTTGTGTTTTAATTAAGACAAATCTTAAAGTTGATTATAACGACACCGGTTAAGATCCCACGGTTCCATCCTTCCGGCATCATTATTTTTATCGGATTCACTTAGTCCAGATGAATTTGCTAAACTCAACTGAATGAGTTCCACACTTTCATTTAGACCGTGGGAAATCCCGTTAGCAACACGTAGGTTACATCATCCGAGGTATTCCCGATCATCCAACAAGACGTTTTAATTTAGTTGTAATTGTAGTTTTGTGTTCCGTTTGTGATTAAATTTTGAGTTGTCTTATATTTTGAAATGTTGTGGAGGTGAATTTTATCTTGTAGTGTCTTTTAATTTAGTTATGGGTTTCGGTTTTGGTTTACGTCCTAAAGGTGTAGGTTTTCATGCAATCGTTGTTTTATCATGCAAGAAAAATAAGTGCGATGCGATTAAATAAATTACCGTAAAGTAAATCGCAATAAAATAAAAGCGTACTCGGAGGGTCTTCCCGTCATCCCAAGCTGCACTTAAAACACAGTTAGAATATTTAAGCAAGTTCCTAGGTAAAGCTAAGGGGAGGGTTATGGTTTTCTACCAAATTCCTAATCCTATAGCTAGTCATTTCCTATGACGTCTAGGTTCTTTGTGTTTTTGGTTTGAAGACGATTTTTTTCATCAAAGAACAATTAAGTTCAATTGTTCTTATAAATATCCTATCATATTGAGGAAGTGCTTAAGAAGAATCTTAAACATCTTTTCAATATTTCTAGGATTGTTTTAAGTCCAAGAGAATTTAATTATGTAAATGAATCGATCGTCCGAGGTTTTCAAGTTTTGCTAACCTGCTCAGTGAACTAGGATATTTGAATATCCTATAAGTGAAGTAACATTTCATTTTATATTCTGTTTAGGAGTTATGATAACTAAAGCTCCTAGGGCAAAATGATACTTAATGATTTGTGATGCAAATTTAAGTTCAAATTAATGATTTAAGTTTGGAATAGTGTTCAAGTTATTTTAGATTTATTTTTGAGTTCTTTGTGTCTTAGGTGATGTTATTTAATTCAACTTAATTCAATTTAATTTAATTTAATTTAATTTAATTTAATTTAATTCAATTTAGTTTGATTTGATTTAATTTAAATCAATTTAGTTTGATTTGATTTAATTTTTAATTTAATTTAATTTAATTTAATTTAATTTAATTTAATTTAATTTAATTTAATTTAATTTATTTAATTTTATTTATTTAATTTTATTTAATTTAATTTAATTTAATTATTTAATTTTATTTAATTTAATTTAATTTAATTTAATTTAATTTACTTAATTTAATTTAATTTTTAATTTAATTTAATTTAATTTTAATTGAAATTTTTGAAGGAGTTTAATGATTTAATTTTAGTTTAATGATTAAGTCTTTTAATATTTTAAATTTGAGTTATCATTTTAATTAAGAGTTGAATATTAATGAGATGATTAAATTTAGGGATTTTTAAATTAAAGAATAAATCTCTTCCTAATAATATCCCTATTTTAATAATTCCAATTTTATTATTCTTCCAAATTTAATCAATTATTTAATTAAGGTTTAATCATTTTAAATTGCTTAATGGGTTTCTACCCTTTAATTATTTAAATTTCAATCATCCAAATCAGATTAGGATCAAATATTTTACTTGTTAATTTTTTTATTAAACCTAAAGTTTTAATTAAGGGTTAAAATTTTAATTACCATTTTGCCCTTTAAGCCTAATAATTTCATAACTCACTAAATTGAACTCAAATGAACTTGAAATTTTTATGTGACTTCACTCATATGTCAATAAAGACATGAGAGGAGAAAATGTGATTTTTCTGTATTTAATTTATTTATATAATTATTTTTTAGTAGAAAATAGAGATTTTCAAGGAAAATTTGATAACATGACCAAGGGTAAGTTTCTATCCTTAAGAAAATTAGGGGACATTACTAATGACCAGAAGACCACTTGGACCAAATTTTGTAATTTTTTGAATTATATTTTATTTATTAGAATTATTTTAAGTTCTGGAGTATTAATTAATTTAAAAATAAAATAAATGTTGAAAAATAAGTTTTATAATTTTTAAAATTCTCTCTGATATCAAGAAAATCAGAGAATCAAATTTTACAATTTTCTGATTTTTCTTTCATTTATTATAATTATTTTGGTGAAAATGCTAGAAAATACATTTTTTTAATTTTAAAATTACCCTAGAGCTTTAAAATTTAATATCTCACTAAATAGACCTAGGAAAAATATGGGGTTTGTTCCTAAGTGATTAAAATTAAAAATGTGACACTTTGGTGAATTTTATTATTTTTGTGATTTTTATTATTTTTTAATTATTAAAAATATTAAAATAATATTAAAAATCAACTTTTTTAGAAAATTGAAATTTTAATTTTTTTAAATTCCACTGATATCAGAGAGGCTCCAAAACCAATTTGGTAAATTTTTGAAAGGTATTTTGAAAGTTATGAATTTTTAAAGTTTAACATGACTAAGTGGCTTAATCAACCCAATTAGTGGGGCTAACCAAGTCCAATTGACCTCAAATTTTTATGGTGGGTTCCTCTGATCCTAAAGGTCAGTGGAGAATTGATTTCAAGTCAATTTGATGTATGGTTAGCTCTAATTAATTAGGGGTCTATTTTGGATGTTTAAGCCAATTAGGGTTACCTTAAGTGAATTAACCCAAGTCCTATTTTTCCTAGGGTTCTCTGGTCATAAGGAACATCACCAAATTTTCCTAGAATTTATTTCACAACATGCTAATTTTTGAAATTAAAATACTTAAAACAGCAACATGCATTTGAAAAATCAATAACTTTTCACAGAGATGGCCTCCGACCTTGGAAAATTCAGGGAATGTTCCTAAGTTCGGAGGCTTCAAAAGCCCTATAGTCTCATGCCATGGTGAATTGTATGAATGCATGGAGAATTAAAACAATGCAGGGAGTAAATAATTAATTAAAAATAAAATACTTGGACAAAATTAATTAATTTCTTTTCCACATTATTCTCCTCTGTTCACTGAGCAAAAGGGTATTTTTATTTTATTTTTATGATTTTCCTACACAAAGTTATGAATTTTTGAAGTTTAGGGAATTAAATAAGTAGAAAATACCCCTAATTTTCTACTTATCCACGCGGCGCCGCCGAAACATCGGCGACTCCGAAGTGCCGCGTGGCGCGCTCCCATTCGACGCCGCCATCCGCGTCGGTGCTCCCGGGACCCGCCGTATCGCTCCGTGCTCCGATCCGACGCGAACCCGGCCGTCCGTCCGCGCGTGTATTAAATGGACGGCATCCGTTCATCGTCCCCAAGTGTCCTCACCCGAGAGCCGTCCACACTAAATCCTTAATATCTCACTCGATACTCCATGGATTTTCATGTTCTTATGCTCTATGGATTCGTCTTGAAGAGACGAACACATCTATACGGTTATCATGCATTGAAATTAAGGCATTTGAAATGGAGAATCTCCAGAAGCTCGGGATGAAGAATTAGTTCATACCTTTACTCATAGAAGTGTGGCTTCAATCTGAGAGTTGTTGCACCTTCGATTGGATCCCAGCAAGCTCCAGATGAAGTCTCCTGGTCTGGTGAATTGTCTAGACGTGATTTCGACCAAGCCCGATCACAAAGCTTGGAGGCTGGAGCAACTGGGTGGCCTGGAGATGGGGCTTTTGCTGGTGGACACCTTCCCTTGGTCTGGTGAAGGTGTAGAACCAATCAATTTGGGGATTGGCTCATTGTGGAGAAGTGTCCTGGTTTTGGGTGGAATTTCAACTCTGAAATTGAGCTCGCGAGAGAAGAAATGGCAGGGGGATCTCACTCGGGGATCAAGTGCTCTAAGTATGGAGAATGATGCGGAGCAATTTTGGCGAGTTTCGATAAGGTCCGGTTCGAGACCTCTTCATGGCCGAGAGGGTGAGGGGTTTAAATAGGAGAGGGTGGAGGGCCTCCCGGGGGAAGTTAGGGCTTGGGATCAGCTTGCTCTGGTGAGGAGAAGAACAGCCATGGTGACCACTAGGCATGGGGCGGCTCGGCGAGGGAGAATTCCAAAGTTTGGCTCCTCCCGAGGTCTCGGCCATGGTGTTTTCCGGTGGCTCGGTGGCTGGCCGGCCGTGCACCGGTCACCATCTTGTTCGGGTGGGTCGGTGGCTGGGGTTTGGTGCATTCGATTGAGGTTTGACATGTGTAAAGTGGTTGAATCAAAGTAGAAAGGGGAATGGGCTATTTTAGCTTATTTTGGTCAACCCATGCAAATGGGTTGGGTGCACCTCCCCAAGACCTGGTTTTGGGCTGAGGAGGTCAGTGGGTCAATCTCCCATGTGTGGTGGAGTCTCCATCAAGGATTAGGTGGCAAAGCATGGTTTAGAGTGTGACATGCTTAAGGTAAAAAAAGGCTTAAGAAGGATTAGGAAAGGGGGTCCTCCTTTTTCCATTAATGGCTTGATCACATGTCAAACTCTCCATGGCTTCATGTGGCTTGTCCATGGCTTGCATGGCTTGTCTTTGGCTTAGGGAAAAGTTTAGTCGATTTCATAAAAATGGGTTTTAAGAATTTTGGATATTTTGGTGAAAATTTGTATGAAGCTTGATTTGGAATGGTTTAAATGATGATTTTGAAACTTAGGGGTGATTTTGATTAAATGGATGATGAAAGGAAGTGTCATGTGGGCTTTGGATGAATTTGGGCTTTTGAATTTGAAGGGAGTGGGCTTTTAGGAAAGTTTAAGGGAAATGGGCTTTTTGATTTTAGGATGGGCATTTGGGTAAAGATTTTGTGAAAGGCCTTGTCAAATAAATGTCATAATTGGTTTATGGATGTTCTATGAAGGGCTTGGAGTCAATTTGGTGTGATTTGGAGTTGAATTGGTTTGAATTTGGGTTTATTTGGTAAGTGGGCCTATATGGGTCCAAGTGGGCTAACTTGGGCTAATGTTGGGCTAGAGTTGAAATTGATGTAAAATTAATGTTGGGAAATGTTTATGGGAGTGTTTCAAAGAGGTTTTGGCTTTGATGGGTTTTGATTTTGGGATTTGGGCTCATTTGGGTTAGGTTTGGGTTTAGGTCAAAAATGGGCCTTTTAATTTTGGGTTGAATTTGAGTGGGGTTTGGATCAAAATCTTGGGCAAATCATGTTAGTTTTTTTTTTATGGGGATGTCAAGGAAGGTATAGAAAAGATTTGGGTTTAATTGGAGTTGAATTGGGTGAGTTTGGGCTAAGTTTGGGTCATGGGTCCAAATTGGGCTTTAAGGCCAAAAGTGAAATTGGATCCAAATGTCAATCAAATTAAGCTTGGATTTGGTCTAGATTGGTGTTGGGAATGTTGAATTGAAATTTAGAATTGAATTGGACCAGAATTTAGGTCAAATGGGTAGGTTAGGTTTGACATTGGGTTTACTTTAGGTTAAAATGGGTCAAATTGGGGGTTTTGATAAAAGTGGGGTAAATTGACAAAATTGGCCCATGGTGTAGTTGAACAAAATGAAATTGGGAATATTTGGGATTTTCTGGAATTTTCTGGGAATTTTCTGAATTTTTGGATTTTTGGGTCGAGAGGGGTATTTTGGGTATTTGGAGGGTATTGGGAGGTTTTCTTGGAATTTTTGGCATTTTTGGGTATGGATGATCAATTTGAGTGATGTGGAAATGTTTGGGAATGATTTTGGAGAATTTTGGGTGATTTGGAAATTTTTAAGAGATTTGGGTAGTTTCAAGGGTTTGGGTAAGTTAGCGGGTGTAGGGTCTCGGGGTCGAAAATTGAAAATTTGGGAAATTGAAGATTGGGTGGATGTAAGTGGAAAGAAGTCATTTTGGTTGAGCCATGAAGCCATATCAAGCCCACATGAGCCATGAAGGGACTCATTTGAGGCATTCACCATGTTGTTCCTAACCTCTTAGCCAAGGGCTTAGGGGTTAAGGACCATCCATGTGAATCACCTACATGAGTCAGGAGGTCAAGTCGGGTATGGGTGTGTTTTTAGGAAGTGTGTGAAAGTGTAGTGTGTAGGTGTAGTGTATGTGTAAGTCAACCCTTCACCAGACCAGGCCACCCAGGGCAGTCCTAAGGCCAAAGAGTCCTATAGGAACTCATCCTTTAAACTCCCACATTTGATTTCAACCCTCTAGGTGATTAGGGGTCTACAGTCAAGTTTGTGGAGTTTGCAGGGAGTTTAGAAGTGGTTTGAATTTCTAAAAGGTGGGTCCCATCTCTAGTCCTCTAAGATAGTCAAAGGAAAAGCCTAAGGCTAGATCCTAAGTACTAAAGAGAGAAGAGAAGACCTCATCAAAAATGAGGTCAACAAATCTCAATATTAAAAATAAACCTCAAATCTGAATCTCCAATCAATATTTTCAAATCCAATCTCAATTTGAATCTCAAATCAAATCCTAATCAAATTCAAAATCAAAACTTCCAAATCTAAAATCCAATCCCTTCAATTCTCTCCCTTGTCTGAGATAGGAGCAGTCGATTCTATTCAAATTGATCCACGAGGTTTTCGATTTGGTTCTGATGGCAAGGAATCGTATTCAATCCAAACTAGTAACTTTTCGATCAACTCTTTTTAATGGGATATGTAGCATCCTCATATTCCTTTCCACAAAAATCTTTTACAACTTTCATGAAATTCTCAAAATACCAAAATTCTACACTTTTCAAATTGACACTAAAAATCTTTGCAAATCAACCACAAAATCAAAATAAAATTTTAGTGGTTGAGGATTTTATATCTGATACTGCATTGCTTTAGGTTATTTCCCTATCGCAATGGCTCAAATCAAAATCAAATTTTAGAGGTTGAGGATTTTACATCTGATACTGCATTGTTTTAGGATCTTTCCCTATCGCAATAGTTCAAATCAAAATCAAATTTTAGAGGTTGAGGATCCCAGCATCCGATACAGCATTGCTTTAAGTTCTTTCCCTATCGCAATGGTTCAAAATCAAAAAATCAAATTTTAGAGATTGAGTATTTTACATCCGATACCGCATTGCTTTAGGTTCTTTCCCTATCACAATGGTTCAAATCAAAAATCAAATTTTAGAGGGTGAGTATTTTACATCCGATATCGCATTGCTTTAGGTTCTTTCCTTATCGCAATGGTTCAAATCAAAATTAAATTTTAGAGGTTGAGGATTTTACATCCGATACCGCATTGCTTTAGGATCTTTCCCTATCATAATGGTTCAAACCAAAAATCAAATTTTAGAGGTTAAGGATTTTACATCTGATACCACATTGCTTTAGGATCTTTCCCTATCACAATGGTTCAAATCAAAATAAAATTTCAGTGGTTGAGGATCCCAGCATCCGATACTGCATTGCTTTAGGATCTTTCCCTATCGCAATGGTTTAAATCAAAAATCAAATTTTATAGGTTAAGGATTTTACATTCAATACCAAATTGCTTTAGGATCTTTCCCTATCGCAATTGTTCAAATCAAAATCAAATTTTAGAGGTTGAGGATCCCAACATCCAATACCGCATTGCTTTAGGATCTTTCCTTATCGCAATAGTTCAAATCAAAAAATAAAATTTTAGAGGTTGAGGATTTTACATCCGATACAGCATTGCTTTAAGTTATTTCCCTATCACAATGGTTCAAATCAAAAATCAAATTTTAGAGGTTGAGGATTTTACATCCGTCACTGCATTGCTTTAGGTTCTTTCCCTATCACAATGGTTCAAATCAAAATCAAATTTTAGAGGTTGAGGATCCCAGCAGCAGATACCGCATTGCTTTAGAATCTTTCCCTATCACAATGGTTCAAATCGAAAATCAACTTTTAGAGGTTAAGGATTTTACATCCGAAATCGCATTGCTTTAGGATTCCTTCCTATCGCAATGGTTCAAATTCAAAATTTCAAATTTTAGAGGTGGAGGATTACAACATCATATACCACATTGCTCTGCAATGATCTCCTGTCAAGTTTTAGAGGTGGAGGATCCCATAATCCGATACCACATTTCTTGCAATGATCTCCTTTCAAATTTTAGAGGTTAAGGATCACAGCATCTGACGCCACATTTCTTTAAGATCAATTCATATCGCAATAGTTTAAGTCAAAATCTCAGAATCTCGAGGTTGGAGCCTAAATTATAGTTTTCATCTCAGAATCTCGAGGCTAGAGCCTAATTTCTAGTTCTTATTTCAGAATCTCGGGGCTGGAGCCTAAATTACAGTTCTCATTCCGAGACTAGAGCCTAAATTCCAGATCTCACTTTGAATCTCAACTCCCAAATCTCAAACTTCAATCCAAACTCAATCTCAAATTTGAATTCAAAACTCAAATTCATAATTGAAACTCACAAAATTCAAACTTCCAAATTGAAATCCTGAATCGAAACTTAAAATTTACACTCAAATCTAATCCAAAATCAAAAACCAAAATTCCCTTAGAATCAATCTAAAAAAACAATCTCAAAGTTAATTTCAATTCAAAACTCTATTCAAATCAAAATTCACAATCAAAATTTGAACCTAAAATCAAAAGAAAAATGAAACGAATGTAAAATCCACCCATGGAAATCTTGCAATTCAAAGTTCACCTCCTATTTTCCCAGCGAGAGTCTGGAATCTTCAGTTTTGGAGATTTACCTGATACTCCCCAGCGGAAATATTCAACGCTTTGTTCTAAGTGTGTCACTTAGACATTTTTGTTGGTCTTGTTAATCTGCTCGGTCAACGCCAATACACGTGGTGTGCTTGGTTAGCATACCACACCTATTGGGGGTCCATTTGTTGACCTCATTTTTGGTGAGGTCTTTCTTTCTTCTTAGGGCTTAGGATCTAGCCATAAGACTTCTCCTTGACTATCTTAGAGGACTAGAAATGTGACCCACCACTTAGAAATTCAAACACTTCTTAACTCTTCTTAAACCCCACACAGATGACCATAAACCTCCAAGCCCTTTTGGAAGGTTAAAAGTCAAATGTGGAGGTTCAAGGATGAGTTCCAATAAGATTCTTTGGCCTTAGGATTACCCTGAGTAGTCTGGTCTTGGTTAGGTTAATCTACACACACCACACTCTCACACATATTCCAAACCCTAAAACCCCTCTTACCCAACCTAGCTTCCTGACTCATGTAGGAAACTCATATGGATGGACCTCAACCCCTGAGCCCCTGGCTTAGAGGGTTAGGAACAACATATTAAGTGCCTAAAATGAGTCCTCTCATGGATCTTATGAGCTTAGCATGGCTTCATGGCTCAACCAAAATGGTTTCATTTTACTCACATCTAATCAATCTTCACTTTTCCCAAAATTTCAATTTTTAACTCCCAGCCTCTAAACTCTCCCAAAATTACCAAATTGCCCCTGAAAAGGGTCCCGAAACTCAAAAACTTCACAGTCACTCGGGCTCCCAAAAAAAATCATTCCAGAACGTTCCTCTCATCAAACTGAGAAGTTTAACTATAAACATGTCATACTTAATAGCTACCTTTGGGCCCCTCGCAACCAAAATAGACGATACTTAAAAAAATGCTCCAGGATTCATAAAACCTTCCACATAAATTAAAAATGACCCCAAACACTTTTGCTTGACTCCAAATTTCTTTCTAAACCACCTCAAGCCTTTAATTCAGCTTTTTGACCACTTACCCCCCAAACCACCCAAATTTACCAAAATGCCCTTCATAGCCAAAAATTTCAAAAATTTTAAAATATCCCAAAAAATTCCAAAAATTCCAAAATATTCTCTGCATAATTTTTTCAACTACCACATACCCCATTTTTGTCAATTTAACCCAATTTGATCAAAAATTCCAAATTTGCTCTTAAAGCTCAAATTTAACCTAGTTGACCCAATTCACCCAAACTAAGCCCAATATTACTCAATTTTCTCCAAATAAATTATAAAACCATTCATAACATCTCCATGAACAAAGTTTAACATTTAATTGCCCCCAATTTGATCCCAAAATCCACCCAAGCCCAACCAAACCCAAAAAGCCCAATATTGACCCAAAAGCCCAAAAATTCTTCAAGTTGAACCCCATAATCCATTAAAATGCCCCCAAGAAAATTTTAAATCAAATTTCAACATGTTTTTATTCAATTTCAATTAATTTGAAGTCATTTGGAGCATGTCATGTTTAATTTCAAAAATCAAAAATCATCTTGTGCATTTTAAAGGCCCATCTCCTTAAGCACTTTCAAAAGCCCATTTCCAACAAATTTAAAAGTCCAATTTTCAATCAAAGCCCTCATGACATTCCCTTCATCATACATTCAATTAAAATCACCCCCTAAGTCCAAAATCCATCATTTGAATTGACTAAAATGGCATCATGACAAATTCCATCAAAAAAATCCAAAGTTTTCTAAAAATTCCAAGAGCCTTTTTCATGAAAATTGACCAAGCCATGGAGGAGCCAAATGTGAGCCATGAGGCTCTTGCCAAGCTATATGTGAGCCATGTAAGCTCTTTAGACATCACCAAACCTTAAATAGCAAGAGAGTAAGCCTCTTTCCTAAGCCATGTTTAAGCACTTTTAACCCTTTCCATGACACACTTTAACCCAAAATTGACACAAGTACTTGGGATGGGAACTTCTCCATTTCTTTTGGATGACCCAAATCATCCTTTCAGCCCAAATCAAACCATGGGAGGGTGAACCAAGCCAAATCCATGCATTGACCCAAATTGACCAAAAAATGGCCCTTACACTCATACCACTTAAATCCATGCCTTTACACGTGGCATAACCCAATTGATTGCACCAAAATCAAGTTGAACCAAGGGAGCTTTTCTAAGCCAAAATAAGACCATGGAAAGGTGAACCAAGCCCAACCCCATGCTTTGACTAATTTGAACCCAAGCTCCTATATTTAAGCTTCATTCATGGCCAAAGAGAAGAGAAGAGAAATATTACCTTAGGGAGACTCTGCCAAATTGCTCCCAAAGCTTCTCCATGCACTCCTAAGTTCAACCCAACCATTTTCAATTGATGCCTCACCACTTGGACAAAGGTATCAATTTTTTTCCCTCAAACCGAGCTTATTTTAATTTTCTATAAATATTTACTTGCTTTAAGTGCATCATCACCTTATAAATATGTTCTCCTAGTTTAGATGATCATTTTAATAAAAAAATTCACTCAATTTCGTTGAGAAACGAGTGAGATATCAAGGTTTGAAGGTGGACAATTTTGGGTGAATAGCAGTTGGAGAGAGGAGCAGCAGCCGTCCGATCGCGTGTGTATCAAACGGACGACTGCGATGAAGTCAGACACAACTCGGTCCATGAATGTGCCGCCAGCTGAACACGCCAGCCATTAGGAACGCGACACGTGGCCATTGAGCAGAAAATGGATTTTTTTTATCTATTTTTGACAAAAAACTTCAAAAAATCATAACTTTGCCTAGAAAACTTCAAAAAATAAAATAAAAATACCCTCTTGCTCACTGAAATGAGGAAAATAATGTGAAAGTGATTTCATATTTATTTGATGCATATTTAATTTTTAATTAATTAAATGGTATTTTCAAACTTTTAATTCTTCATGCAAGTAGGAGCTTCACCATAACTTAAAATTTTGGTATGCTATTCTATGCATCATGGTGGATCTTTCCTGATCTTTCCAAAGTCACAGAAGATTTTCATGATGAGATATCTATTTTTCAATATTATGCATCTATTTTACTATAATAATTATAGAAATTATCATGTTGCTTTGAAAAATCTAGAAAAATTAGGGTGTGTTCCCTGTGACCAGAGGTATAATGGAAAATTATCTCATGATTTATTTCATTCAAACAAACTCTAATTTGGCCAAAACCTCAAAATTAAATTTTAATTAATTAGGAGTAACCACAAATCAAAATCACATAAAGTCAACTCTCCACTGTCACTTAGGATCAAAGGAACCTCACATAAAAATTTCAAATCAATTGGAATTAAATTGACCCACTAAATGAATTAATTAAGGGACATGGTCATTTTGCACATTAAAAAATTCATAAAACCCAAAATACATTTCAAAAAATCAACAAATTAATTTTGGGAGTTCTTTGTCAGAGGAGTTCAAGAAAAAATAAAATTGCATTTTTCATAAAAATTTAATTTTTAATCATTTTTATAATATTTTAATAATTAAAAATTGTAAAAATCATAAAAATATAAAAATTAATCAAAATGTCATATTTGATCTCCTAATCACTTGGGAACAATTAAATTATTTTTCCTAAGTCTCTAAGTTAAGACATTAATTTTTAAAGGCCTAGGGTAATGTTTAACATTTAAAAAATGGATTTTCTTAACCTTTCATGAAAATAATTCTAATAAATCAAATAAAAATCTGAAAAATATAAAATTTACTTCTTTGAGTTCCCTGACCTCAGAGAGATTTTTCAAAAATATAAAACTTAATTTTCCACTTTTAAAATATTTTATATCTAATTAATACTTTGAAATTTGAAATAATTATTATAATTAAATTAAAATTCAAAAAATCACCAAACTTGGTCTAAGTGGTCCTCTAGTCTATGGTCACTTACAGTAAAAATTTCAAAGTCATAGGTCTTTACTTGGTAAAGTTATTGATTTTTAATTAAAAATCTCATTTTTGCATTAAAATAAATATATAAATTTAATTTAATTCAGAAAAATCACATTTTCTCCTCTGATATTTTAATTGACCCATGAGTAGGGTGAAATAAAAATTTCAAAGTCATTTGAGTTATATTTAATTAATTATGAAGTGAACAAGCCTAATGGGTAAAATGGTAATTATTGAAATTTAGCCTTAATTAATATTTAGGCTTAATTATGGGTAATGGGTAATAAACGATCCTAATTAATCTCCTTAGATGATTGAAACATAGGGAATTAAAGGGTAGAAACCCATTTATCACTTTTTTTCAATATTAAAAAAAGAATTATAATTTCCTTAATTAAAAATTTGGAAGTTAATTAAAAGAGAAGATAAGAGGTGAAGGGGTTTAATCTTGGGAGATATTAATTTATCAATCTTAATCCCTAATCAATGATAGAGATCAAATGTCACTTAATCTTAATTTAAAGACTCATTAATGAAAAATAAGATAAATTAAATAATCAAATTAAAACAATTAAAAATAATATAATTAGAAATAACTTTAAAATAATATAATTAATTAAATTAAAAATAATTTTTAAATAATATAATTAGATAAATTAAAAATAATTTTAAAAAATAAATAATTAATTGAATTAAAATAAAAATAAAAATAATAAATTATATTAAAAAATATATAATTTTAAAATGACATAATTAATTAAAAACAATTTAAATTAAATATAATTAAATTAAAACAATTTTAAAATAATTTAATCAACTTTAAATCAAATTAAATTAATACAACTAAATTAAAATCAACTTCAAATCAACACAATTAAATTAAATAACAATAAAATTAAAGTTAAAAAAATTTTAAAATAACTAAGTCAACTTTTGAAACGACATAATCAAATTGAAATAACATAAGAAAATCACAATTAAACTAAAATATTATAATTAATTTGAAACAGTCTTAAAACATCAACCCAACCTTAAACAAATTAGCTAAATGCGTTAATGAACTATTTTGCCCCTAAAGGCTTCTACCCACATAATTCTTAAGTGAAATGTCAAGTGAATGTCACATTACTTAAGGAATAATCAAAACATCCAAGTTCTTTGAGCAAGAGGAAAATATTTCCAACAAACTTAAAATAACTCGGGTGATTGATTCATCATTACAATGAAACTAAATGAACTCGAAAGATAATCCCGAAAGCGTTTAGGAAGATGTTCAGGGCTTAAGTCCCAAGCACTTTCCTAACCTGATCAGATGTCTTAAAAGAACAATTGGACTTCATTATTCTTTGATGAAGAAAATCATCCTTAAAACAACTAGGATCTGAACTTAGACATCATAGGGTTGGTAGATAACCAGAACCTTCCCTTAGCTTTACCTAGGTGTTTTCTTTTAAATATTTAAATGCCCTAACATGTGTTTCAAGTGCAGTTGGAAATGACGAGAAGACCCACTAGGTACGCTTTTATTTTATTGCAATTTACTTACCTGCGCTGTACTTTACTTTCCTTTCCTGCAAGCTTGCATGTTAAACAACAATGTCACCCTGCATAAAAACTAAAACCCATAGGATAGCCACAAAACTAAAACCAAAACTATGCTAAAAATCACAATATGATAAAATTCACTGCCACAACATTCAAAATATAAAACAACTCAAAATTTAATCACAAATAAAGCAATAAAACTACAATTACAACTAAATTAAATCGTCTCGTTGGATGATCGGGAAGCCCTCGGATGATGTAACCCACGTGTTGCTAACGAGATTTCCCACGGTCTAAATAAAAATGTGGAACTCATTCAGTTGAGTTTATCAAATTCATTTGGACTAAGTGAATCCGATGAAAATAGTAGTACTGGGATGATGGAACCGTGGGATCTTAACCTGTTCTGCTTAACCAACTTTAAGATTTTCCTTAATAAAACTTAAGAAGTTGAATTTGAAACTCAAACTCTAAACCATGACACTTCTCTCATCTCTTGATTGTCACTTCTTAAACTAAATTCTCTACAACAACAATGAACTCGGAGCAAGCGCGGTGGGCAGCACGGTCATCTTCGTCAGCTTAATTCTTTCCTTAAAAATAAACAACCAAGCCAAAGGATTTCGTGGTAGTTTGCCTAGTGCAACATAAAACCTCAATTTATCTCTTTAGGCATTTGCATAATCATGTTATGTAATTTAAGCCCTAACTCGTCTTAAGACTCTGAGGTAGTCGTTTGATACGACATAAACCCTCACATCTTTGAGGCTATTTATATGAGTATATCATACAAGTATAAGTCCTAAATAATAAAATAGGAAAGATGAAACATTAAATAACATCTCTTCAAAATCAAAGCCAAACAATAGGTTAGTTGGGAAGTCATCGAAGTTCTCTTCAAATCCGTGGCATCCCCTGCTTCTCTTCCTTTGGATTTCGAAAATAATTGTTCTAAATTTTATCTATTCCATATTGAAATTTACAAAATCTAACTGTTTGAAAACCTTAAACTTTGAAATCCTTGAAGCAAAACACTGATCTTTATCGAGAGTTTTCTCAAGTGTCTTCGGACATTTAGGATGTAATTAACTATAGGGATTTGCCCTTATAGGGAACTTTAAGAACCCATGTAATATAAACCCTGCTTAATTCCTTTATATTAAAAAGGGGAATTTTTTTGCTTATAAAATTGATTCGCAGACCAAACGGATGTCATAAAATTACTAGTTTATTTAATCGAGTTTCATTTTCAAGTGATATGTCTACTCTTCGGAATAGATATGTCACTTGTGATGGGATGCTCGTTTATTTAAACCATTAATAACATGAGATCAGTTTGGTCTCATATTTTCAAAAATCAAATGCTACTTTCTAAATTATATATATATATATATATATATATATATATATATATTTAAATTAAACATAAAATCTAAAATTCGCCTACAACTTCGTAGGCGACCCCTTTCAAAACACATAACCTATAAATATTCCGACAAGATCATATAATTGTTCAAGCATTAATATGGGGATTTTGAATTTGTGAATTATGGTCTTCCAAAATCAAAACCCTCACTTTAAGATCATTCAATTTAATTAACTTCAAAATTACAATAATTAAGGGAAAATTACAATAATTAAGGGAAAATTACAATTATACCCCTATTGTGGGAGAGTGATAACTTGGTTTCTACCTCTTAATCCCTTATGTTCCAACTACTTAGAAAAGTTAATTACGATCATTCATTACCCATTACCCTTTGATTTAGCCTAAATATTAATTAGGGATTAAATTTCATAATTACCATTTTGCTCTTTATGGCCTTATCACTTCATAATTCTTTGAATTTAACTCAAGTGACTTTGAAATTTTTATGTTACCCAACTCATGAGTCAATTAAAGTATCAAAGGAGAAAATGTAATTTTTTTTATTTTTATTTTATTATAAAATGATTTTTAATGCAAAAATAGACATCTTCAATTTAATTCATTAACTTATCAAAAGTAAACCATCTTTCCTTAGGAAAGTTATTGGAGTTTTACCTAAGTTAGAGGACCACTCAGGCCAACTTTCATGATTTTTTTAATTTAATTTTAATTACTATAATTATTTGGTTTTTTATAGTATTAATTAAATATAAAATACTATTTAAGTTGAAAATTACTTATTATATTTTTCATAAATCTCTCTAAGTTTAGGGAACCCAATGAAGCAATTTTCATATTTTTGTGATCTTTATTTTATTTATTACAATTATTTTAATGCACAATTAGGGAAAATTCATTTTTAGCCTTTAAAAATTCATAACTCTTTTTTATAAAATTAGGAAAAATAATCTAATTAATCCCAATTGATCAGGAAAAAATTTAGAATATTCTTGTATACTTTTATATTTTAGTAATTTTTGCAATTTTTTAATTATTTTTAATTTTTTTTTAATAAACAATTAGCTTAAAATGAAGTATTTATTTTAACATCAATTTTATTTTTTTTAAGTTCCTCCGGTCACAAGTAACTCCCAAAATCATTTTTATAATTTTCATAATTATATTTTAATTATTATAAATATTTTTGCCAAAATGCCATTTTTACTTAGAAAATCAAATTTGGTGGTTAAATTAACTCAAATGGGTTTCCAATTTTTACAGTGAGTTAATATGATTAGTATTTACAGTGTGGGTTTATTTTTGTGATTTTTCTATTTATATTTTAATTATTTAATTTTTTACACTTTTAATGAGATAGTTACACTTAGTGTCATTTTTAATGACTTAAACCTCATTTATATTTTTCCTAGGGTCCACTAGCCACAGTGAACCTACCAAAATAAGTTTTGTTCTTTTTATAATTTATATTTTAATTATTACATTTTTTTAATTAAAACAAAGGTTATTACCTTGAAAATTAGGGTTTTTGTGTTAGGGATGCTCTCTGACTCTACAAAAATTAGAGAGCACTCCTAACAACAGAACAAATAAGCCCCAAAATTTCAAGCCATGGTGATTTTTTATTTATTAAGTTGTGATGTAAATAGTTTTACAAGTATTTAATTAATTTAAAAATAAATATAAGTCAAATATTTTAAATTTTTATTCTAAATTATTCTACTCTATTTAGTGAGCAACATGGTATTTTCTTTTATATTTAAGATTTTTCTACACCAATTTATGAATTTTCTGAGTTCTGGAATTAAAATAAATCAAAAATAGTGGATTTTCCTACGTAACCACGTGGCAGCCGCTTGATCCTAGGAAGCTCTGAAGTGCTATGTGTCGCTCCGCAATTTGACGCTGCCATCCACATAGCTGCCCAGTCAGCACGCACTTTATGCATCTTCAACTAGTCCAGTGCCATCTTTTCTGTTGATTCGATACACGTGTGAAAGGACAGCAGCCGTTCATCATCCCCTTATATTCTAAACCGAGAACCATCCACCTTCTAACCCTAAGATCTCTCTCGATACTTGAAATCACATGAGGTTTGTTTATACACCATCTACTCAAGATGAACCTATCTATACAGTTAATCAAGAATGAAATATAGTTTTACATCATAAAGACCCAAACTGAGCTTGATTTAGGGGAAAATGGACTATACCTTGGTTTGAGAGGTGAGGTCTCAATCAGATGCTTCTAGAAGCTTCGTTTGGACCTGGTAGACCTTCTGGTAGTGACATTTGGCTCTGGTGAAAGGTTTGTGTAAGACTTACTTCTACATGTGGAAAGGCTAAGGTGGAAGTATGGTGTAGAGGACTATAAAGATGAGGCTTTTGGTAGAACTTCCTCTCTTGCTCTGGTGAAGGTGAGGAGCAAGAAAATTTGAAGTTTGGTGGGGTTTGATGAGGTGTCTTGGTTTCTGGGTGATTTTTTAGTGATGAAATTAGCTTCAGGCAGTGGGGGCAATGGCTGGAGAGTGGTTTGAGCTCAAAAGATCTTGGAGAAGCATTGGCAGAAATTTGGCAGAGTTTCCCCAAGGTTTGTGCACACTCTATGTTTTGGTTGTGGGAGGTGGTGGCTAAATAGACAGGGAAAGGGTAGCCACCAGGGCATCAATCTAAGGGAGCTCTACTACTTAGGTGGAGGGAAGAAAGGTGCAAGTGCCTAATGGGAGTTGGCCAGCTCAGGGAGTTTCAATTCTGGGTTTTAGTCTTGGGGTGGCTCTCAGTTTTGTTGTTTATTAGCGACTAGGCCGATCGACTAGGTCAAGCCTGGTGGCTAGGGTGGCCAGCGGAGCCAAAGGAGTTCTCAATGGTGAATAGTTTGGAGGTAATACACTAAAATAAATAGTATTTTTAAGCACATTTTTATACCTATTTTTATGATATTGAACTTTAATAGATAGGATTTTTATCTTTTTTTTGGCAGGTATGATGAAAAAAAGTGATTGTGATGAAAGGAGCAAAAAAAAGGATCAAATTTTGAGCAAATATTGGAAGGTGTGCAAATTTAGTTTCTGGCGCCTATGCCTCGGATGGCTGGCGCATAGGCGCCACAATTAAAGTGACGAATTTAAATAATTTTGGCGCAAATTTGAAGAGGTTTTTGAAGCATTCTTTGGTTTAAACTTCATTAACTTCCCTTAAGCTCCAAAATTCATTTAAAATTTAAAAGAATGGATGCATCTCTTGGTTGATTCATTGAATTTGGACATAATTTGAAGAGACACCAAAGCACCATTTGGAGAATTATTAAAAATGAAGACTTAAAGATCAGAACGGGGCTCTACACCCAGAAGAGGGGTGCCACACCCAAGAGAAGAGTTTTGAATAAAAAATTTTAGCGGGAGAAGTTGGAGAAAGCTTGAAGTTGTTTCCAGGGAAAGAGGAAGGAGGAGAGTCTTCTTCTCGCCAAATTTTCTTTACTCTTTTACTTTACTTTATCATGGTTTGTATTAGAATTTAGGACAGCCAATCCTTAGAGTTGGGCACCAACCTCTAATGAGTTATCTAGTGGAAAGCAAAATATTCAGAGGAAATTTTAGTCGTGTGGAGAGGATTTTCAGATAAGTGTTTATCTTTGTTTTTAGATTTAGTTTTTAAGTAAGACTTGGTGTGTTTTCTCTATTTTTTCTTCTTTCAAATCAAGTTGTTTTAGTGTTTTTTCCATGATTTCTTAGTATTTTATTTATTTTTTTCCTTTCAAATGAAGAAGTAATTAGATTATGGAAGGAAGTTGTTTGAAGCATAGATGTTTAATGTTGGAAGAAGTTGTGATGATTCCACTACCTTGCACTTCATTTACTTCTTCATTTGGCCAATTAAAATGATAAAATTTGTTGTGAGATCATGTAAGAACCAATGCGGTATTGTCTCAATCAACAATTGGAGTGAATCGCATGCATTTATATGAGTGAGAATTGTAGTTCATATATTTGAATGCAAATAAATAAGAAGATATGCTTTTATTGGGGAGTAAAACTAGAGGACTTTATAGTGACTGGATAAAGCCCATTAATTTGGTTTGAGGTGAAAAATTTTGTTATGAGATGTTAGCCCCCATGTGGAGAAAAAATAGGAAACTCTAGAGTGAGAGCTGGTATCTTCCCTACCTAACCCATCTACAAAATTTCAAAGCTTAAAATTAATCAATGTTCTTTATAGAATCAAGTAAGGGTAAAGAATATAATTGCTCCTATTTGGCACAACACATTTTGATACTTCCACAATGAAATTCCATAATTATTACTGATTCATGAAAGAGGAAAAGATATTTTATTCTCATTGCTTTCATATCATGTTTTTAGTGTCTTGTTAATTTTAATTGTTTGCTTTACTTTTTCTTAAAAGAAAATTTCAAAAGAAATTTTCAATCTTTCTATTTTAAAACATACTTTACAAAATTAATTTGAAAAGTAGAAAGTTATTTTTCTTATTTGTTTAAAGTTTTAGACATTTCTCTGTGGTTTCGATATCTCGGGGCTTAATCAGAAAGTCTTATATTACTTGATAAACGATACGTATACTTGCGTAGAATCCCATATTATAAAACAATTAAAATATATTTCTTATTTGCTTTGAAATCAAGTTTTTGGTGTCTTTGCAAAGAAAGAGATATTATCATTGAAAAGAAATATAAAGTGAAAAACATAAGCATAAATATTCAAGGATCAGGAGGTTTGATGGCTGGTGGAAAATATCCTTGTGTTGGGCTAAATATGGTAAGAAAATCCTCCGAATCAAGGTACTCTTGGTCCATGGATCATCTAGGATGGGCTAGGTGGATCTAGCTTGGTTTCTAGTGCTTGAATGTTGGTTGTGGTGCCATGTTTTCGTTAATTTAAATGGGTTTGGTCAAATTTAGGATTTGGTCTCAATTTTTGGGTTTTGGTTTGAACTTGGGTCTAGGTTGGGTTTGGGCTAAGTTTTAGTTCAATTGATTGATCAATTTGGTGTGGATGATTTTCATGAGAAGTTTTGAAAAGAAATTGAGGAATTTTGAATTAATTGGGGAGTTCAATTTAGTGAGATTTTGAATTTGGGTCAATTTGGGGCATCTTGGCAAGACCTGGGTTTGGATTGGGCTAGGGTTTGGATTTGGTTCAATTGATGGTTCGAATTGGTCCAAGAGATTGTGATGAAGAGTTTTGGATATCAATCAGGTGGAAATTGTGGAATTATGAACTTCAATTTGGTGACAATTAAGTTTTAGGGTAAATTTTGGGGTTTTACCTTAGGTTAGATTTAGGCGAGGTTTGAGTTTAATTTAGGACCAATTGAGGGCTTAAATTTATCGAGGGGAATGTTATGAAGAGATTTGAATTCAAGGTTTGGGGAATTTGTTTGGTTATGGGGTTCAATTTGGTGGGATTTGTGAATATGGTCAAATTGGAGATTTTGAGTTTGGATTTGGAATTGGTTGTGAAATTGGCTCAATTGGGATTGAATTTCGTTTAATTGGGATTGTATGTGATGAAATTTGATTTGGAATTGAAATTGGGTGAGATTGAAATTAATTTTGTGAAATTTTAGGGTGATTTGGGGATTTTGGGACTTTAGGGGAAATTTGGGGATTTTGGTCAAAATGGGTCAATCTGGTCAAATTGGGATCCATGGAGTGGTTCATATTGATTTAGGGGATATTTGGAGAGATTTTGGAGATTTTGAGAATTTTTGGAATTTTTTGGGCATGAAGGGCATTTTGATAATTTTGGGTATTTTGAGGTATTTTGTGAATTTTAAGAATTTTGAAATATTTTGGGCAATTTGAGTTGTTTATGATGATTTGAAATGATTTTTGAAGAGAATTTGAGAATTTGGGCAACTTTGGGAAATTTTGAAAAAATTAGGGTTTATGGGTATTTTGGTGATTTGGGAAAAGTTTGAGGCTAAGAGGTCATAGTTGGGAATTTGGCAAAATTGAGGCCAATTGGGAATTTTGATCTTGCTTTTACCCCTATTTGAGCCATGGACCAAGGAAAGTCTTATTTTAGATCCACTATGTGTTTGTCGTGGCCAAACCCTAGTCTAGGGCTAAGGGCTGGGGGACCGCCCATGTGAATTTCCAAAAGAACAGGGACCCAGGTTGAGAGTTACTGGTTTAGGGTTTAGGCTGTGAGTGAGGGTTTGGGATTGTTTGTGTGTGTGCAAGACTGACCAAAGCCACACCACCTGAGGTTAACACTAAGGCCAAGTAATCCTATGGGAATCCCTTCTTTAGCTTCCTCACATTTAGCCCCAACAAACTAAGTGCTAGAGATCAGTATGAAACATGTGGAACACCAAGAAGAGTAAAGAAGTATTTAGAATTTCTAATGGGGTAGATTTCCATTACTAGTCCTCTAGGATATTAACAGGAAAGTTCTATAGATAGATCTTAGGTTTCTAAAAAAGAAACTATACTTCACCAAAAATGAGGTCAACACATACGATCACATGCACTGATCTATCACATTATTCCTTATTTGATCTAATATATGTTATTTATTTCTAATTCACAAAAATGGAATGTATCCATTCATCATCCTTAAAACATAGTGAACGTGAGTTACCATGATCAAATGATTGATCTGAGCAATCCTATGTAACAAACTAAGATCCAATGCATCCAAGATATTCTCTAGGGCCTAAGGTTCACAACCTATGGCTAGGATTGCATGAATTGAGACTTTTCTTCGTAAAGGATCAAAGCTGATCGCAAAAAATAGTGTTTTAAACCTATATATTAGCCCTAGTTGTTTTGCCTCTATTGGTTACTTGATTCATCATCGATTAGGTTTAATACTACCTTAAGTAGCAATTTAGTTCATATTGTGTCATTGTATGCTTCTGAACAAAGGGGTGCACTGGTCGGTCTTGGATAAGGTTAGAGGGCTATGGACAGAAGGAAAAAGATGGAGGAATTGGTTTGAGTTTGTGGAAGCTTATGAAAAGGTTAACTTAAATTGTTAGTGAGTTTGAGTGAGAAAAGGATTTTGATCCTGTTGCGAGAGATCAGTGAGGCAATTATAATGGCTTGAGCTTGTGATGGAGAGAAACTAATGAGGGAGATTGGCAAAGTAATTTGAAGGAATTTTGGTAGATTTTTGTCTAACGGAAAGGAGGTATTTCATGTGTGAGGAGCTCTCGGGTTTGGGCTTTAAATAGCCATGGGAGGCCATGGGGGAGCTTGGTCTGGCTTTTGAAAGCTTGGTTTATCCTTGGCAAGGAACTAGAGGGTTGAGGTAGGTTTGCTTTGATTTTATTTTAGTTTCTTTTTTTTTTTTTTGGTAAGTGGGTCATGATGGCAATTTCTTTACATTTGGGTTCGCCCCATTGGGTTTTAGGTTACTTAGATTGACAATGGGTGGTTTGGAATTACATAGAAGATCTTATTTTGTCATGGACAAGATGGTCATGAGAAAGGGTTTAGGGTATGGTCACCTAGGTGGCCTGGATTATTGGATTTCACTTGGCATGAGATTGCTTAGTGGCTTAGATTTACCTTGCTTTAGTCTTGGTCTTGGGTTGAGTTGACTTGCCATGCAGAGGATTGACTTACCTTGAAATTAGTGGCTTGTCATGACAGATTGGTGGCTTGGTGGCTTGGATTTGGCTTGGCTCATGGGGAGCTTTGGGTGGCTTGAAATTTTTGTTTGGATTTAAGTTCGGGCTTGGTTTGTTTGTAGGAAGATGTTTAATTTGGATTTAAGTGGCTTTAGTTTGATTTGATTTTGATTTTAGTTAGTTTAGTTATCATGATTTTAATGGACTTTAGAACTTGATTTGATTTAATTTTGATGGTTTTAACTTTGGTGAGTTTAGTTTGATTTTAATTTGGATCGGTACTTAGTAAATTTAATTATATTTTATTTCAATTTTGAGTTTGACTTTAGGTAAACTTTTAATTTTATTTAAATTTGGTTTACCATTGAATTTAATTTTACTTTGTTATTTTGATGTGTGATTTTAAATTTATTGAATTTTATAATGATTTTGTAGTTTTTACCTTATTTTTAAATTTCGAGCTTTTACTGAGTCTAGTTTATTTTTAATTTTCCATTTGATTATTTAGTCTTTAATGAACTTAAACTTTTGAATTTTTAT
This sequence comes from Papilionanthe hookeriana x Papilionanthe teres, assembly GCA_022702705.1. Lineage (NCBI taxonomy): Eukaryota > Viridiplantae > Streptophyta > Magnoliopsida > Asparagales > Orchidaceae > Papilionanthe > Papilionanthe hookeriana x Papilionanthe teres. The sequence goes on along the minus strand of CM040430.1, from coordinate 111,450,382 downwards.
TTAATAGGATTAATTTTTAATTTTTTCATTTTTTTCATTTTCAATTTGTTACTTTTGAAATTATAGGTTTGGACTTTAGTAACAATTTTAGGTCACTTTATTTCAATTTTTCTTTTACCTTTCAGTTTTAATGGGTTTTGGTTTATTTTAGTTTCAATTTGATAAATTCATATTCTATATTTTGAAATTTCAATTTGGTGGTTTTACATTGATGAACTTGATTTTTATATTTTTTTAATTCATTTTTCTTGATTTTAATTTTACTTGGGTGACTTTATTTAAAATTTTATTTCAGTTTTGAAGTGTTAATGAGTTTTATTTTTAATTTCAATTTTTGGATTAATTTTCATTTAAATTGGATGTCTGGGATTTTAATTCTAGTTTGATTAGCTTATTTTTATTTTATCTTCTCTTTTATTAAAAGAAACCTATATAAGTTTAAAAAAAGCCTCATACTCAAAGTGCTCTTTATGGGTTAATGAGTTTTATTTTTAATTTCAATTTTTTGATCAATTTTCATTCAAATTGGACGTCCAAGATTTTAATTTTGGTTTGATTAGGTGATTTTTATTTTATCTTCTCTTTTATTAAAAGAACCCTATATAAGTTTAAAATAAGCCTCATACTCAAAGTGCTTTTTATGAACTAAAGAAAGAGTCACCCAAAGAGCTTGGATAGAGAGGTGCAAAGTTTTCGATGAGACAGATTGAATAGAAGACTAAATTCCTTAGGTTCAAAGGGTAGCTTAAGGCATTCCCAAGCCTATTGGAACTCAACTTAAGCTTCAATAACTTGATTTTTACCACCTCAAACAAAGGTTATGGGTTTAAAGTCAAGTAAATGAAACTATAAGGAGTGAAGTGAAGAGATGATTTCAAGCCCTAACTAGGTATTTGTTTCTTCATTAGTCTTCTTGGAGAAATACATAGAAAACCCCAAGGCTAGATGCCAGGCTCTAAAGAGATAACAGAATTGAGCTCATGTAAAAATGAAGTCAACAAGAATACTATCTTTTTTGTCATATTTAATTATTTAAATATATTCAAGATATATGTGGAATAACACAAAAGAAACCAACAGATTTTTTTGGTAACTCGACAAGAAAATAACGTTTCTCTCCATCTTTATCTAGCAGTTTTACCTTCATACATCGTGAGTTTGTATTCCTTTAGAGGCTGAACTATGTTTTGTCTGCTGGATATCTTACTCATTTCCCTTTTGGATAATTATTGTTAAGATCAGTTCTTCGATTTTAGAACCGACTGTTTAAACATTCCTAAATAGAAAATTATTAGAATCTCCTAAATTATATATTTATCTAACCCCTATAAATTTTGATTTATTAAGATAAAAAATTTCATTTAAAAAATAATTTAGCATTCCATGATCCTGGGGTTGGGTCCACCATTCTCCGATCTCTTCTTTTTCGAGCCAACTTTCAGGGATGCTTCTTATTACAATTTTAAACCATTATCTTTTCTAGAACTTTTTTCCTTTTGAACTTTTCAACTATATATAATTTTTTTTACAATTTAAAAAATTAAGATTCAAAATAACTTGTTAATTCTTGTAAATTCCCGGTAAATCAAACAATATATGAAGTTTGCTTCTATTTTAAGACCTCAACAACCAATATGGAGCATTGAACTAATTATTTCATTTTTTTTTACTTTCAGAAATGGTTTCCCCTAAGTTGATCTTCTCTTTTGAGACTATTTGAACTTTTTTGTGTGCAAGAAAGCCCTACCTCCATAATAAGCTATTTAGTTCAGCATGGGGTTTCAACACTTGAAAATGACCTATCATAACTTTGTTTTTGCTGTCATGAGTGCTAAAATTGTGAAGGAAAAAAAGTGTATTGGTTTTTTGTTTCAAGCTTGAGATGGAAATTCCAATACTATAAAAGGGATCAATTGGAAATTTGTCCGAGTCTAAGAAAGCTGCCATTTCATAAACACCACAAATGCCTGAAATACTAAACATAAAGTCAGACGTAGTGAAGCTTCTGTTTTCCAGTTTCAGGGTACATCGATATTAATTGCGTCATTGTTATCGGATTCTTTCTTAATCTATTAGAATTAAACGAAAATTTGACACTAAATAGGACGCAATGGAGAAAAAGGATTCATGTAGCCGACCCCACTTAGTGGGATTAAGGCTTTGTTGTTGTTGTTGTTGTTGTTGTATTGTTATCGGATTCTGAAATGCCCATAGATAAACCTTCAAGTTTTACTACAAACAATCATACCAACAACAATTTTATGCTCAGAAGAAGTAACAGAACTCGACCTTTAAGATGGAAAGTACTCTTTGAAGATGGCGCCCAAACGTAAGTCAAATTAAATTATTATTTCAGAAAAGCCAGTTCCACTAGTACAGGACATACAAGTTTGGGAAGAACCTCGACTATAATGTTCTTGCCCATTTAAGAAAAATATCAGCTAAAGAAACCATAATTTAACCACATAAACACTATAACAAACTACTCTTTTTCGAAGTAAATTAACTTCAGAACAAATCCAAACTCCTCTTCTTGGCCACAACATTAGAAGCAAACGCTTTTTCAAATTTTAAAAAGTTTCAGAGAAAAGAATCATCAAATTCTGCGCATGATTCACCAGTTAAGGAAGAAAAAAAAATCCTCCCAAAGGAGCACAAAGATATACAGTTGCCACTCGCCATTGACATCTAACAGCGAACCATAATCCAATTTCACTTTTCCTGACAACATATTAGGGGCTAAAATAGCTTATAATTAGTAAAGATCAATACCTATTTTGACAACTTTTATTGAAATTAAAGAGAAATGCAACGGGTGAAGTAGTAAAAGAAATACACCAAGCAGAAGAAATTCCCTCCTTAATCAATGTTTGTGTGGTTCATCAAGAAGCCAGCAATTTATTGATTCCCGTTTTCTGCTCTGAAGTCAGCCTCGATGGGAACTTGATGTTAAACTTGATTCTTAGACTCCCTTTCTTGGTTGGATCTTTGGGAATAGGCATGCCTTCATTCGGTACCACTTCCTCATAGCCCGGATGGATTATAGAGTTTATGGGTATCGTGAGACTTCGTCCATCTAATGTTGTCAAATGGACCTTGTATCCTGTCAAAGCTTCAACGAGTGAGATCTTCTGCGTCGTAATAAGATCATTGCCTTCCCTCATGAACACACTGTGAGGCTTCTCATCAATTATAAAGACGACGTCAGCAGGAATTACATGCGGAGCTTCATTTCCTTTCTCAGGGAAAGTGATCTTCGTACCCTTCTTCCACCCAGGCTTCAGATCTATAGTAAGAATTTCCTCCACCGGAACAGTTTTACTGTAAAAATAAATCAAAAATACAAATCAGCAGAATTTCCCAATTATTGAAATTTGATGAGGTTAGTATGCTAGAACATTAATTTTTCAACGTTCAGTACATTAAAGTGTAAGGAAGTTTAATTTATAATGATGCGAACTTGTCAATTCTAGCTGCATGGTTTAGTCAATGCAAATGTTGTATGGTCTCATACAAATTAAGCTTCAGGGATGGGTTTCCCACGCAGATAGAGCTTCTTGTCGATGACGAAAACTGTGAACCATCCTTGGTCATTCCCAGTTGCCATTAGATGCCAGCTCCTATTAAAATATAAGTTACATTAGAAACTTAATAGTCTAATGTTTGATTAAATTATGCAGTTGAACAATTCATTAACTTAAGCCTATCATGTTATTATTTCATACACTCAAGTTAACAATAATTTTGTTGACGCATCAAATTGCAATTTGATGATCCATATCGGTGAATATTGAAGTTCTCAACTATTAAGTTATGAAAATAGCTCTATCAATTCTTTTCGTCCTTTTTCACACCATTTACCCTACATTCTACATGTTCAAACAACCTGAAGTTATTTCCTACTACCTTATTCAATGTTTTATTCTAATCATCACTCCTTTACAAACATTACCCTCTATATGCTTTTACCAAACATGCTACATAACAATTTAATATTTTTCCAAAATCAACATTAACACACTATTTCATACAAGACGCGTGTATATATGTACGTGTGTATGATTTCTATGTGTGTGGATGTATATACACAGATAGATATAAATATATATGTGTGTGTATGTGTGTGTGTGTGTGTGTGCCGTACCCTGGTATGTTGCTTAGCATCCTCAGTATAATACCCCTCAGATCGGGGTTCACGTGAGCCTGGAGGAGGTGGTACTCGAACAGTTAGACATATTAGGAGTGAATGAAAGCTCGTATAATAGCCTCCAGCCATTTCTTTTTAATATATATATATATATATATATATATATATATATATATATATATATATATATATATATATATATTTGTGTGTGTGTGTGTGTTTGTGTGCGTCCGTGTATGCTGCGAAGTAAATGAACTAACACACTTAAAGGATAGCTCGAATTCGACTCGATTAATACTTGATTATGTTTGTTCAAATTTGTAGATAAATAACTTTGTATTTTATTTTATACTCAAAAGTTAAGTGAACAAAATTTAGACATAATCTTTAACTCTTTTATAATGTTCACGAATAAACTTTTTTGTTGTTCAATAAGTACCTTGCAAAATGCTCTATACATAAATGATATATTATTTAAATAAACTTTGATTAATTAAAATTTTTAATTATTAAATATATAGTATAATTAAAATTCAATGTGCCTATAAATTTAATGCAATTTAGTCTAACTCTTGTATTTCATCGAACTAGTTTGTTAATACTTATTTATTTCATTTGATTGCAAGAAGGCTTACTCACAAATAATCAAGCAATTTTATGATAAAGACCTATTTTTGCTCAGCCCTTGTATCTTATATCTCTCTGAATAGCTTTATAAAACTCATAAATTTGATTACCCTATAATTGTGACATTTCTGAATATCTTTTCTTTCCAAACATTGATATCAAAATATCTCTCATATTCATGTTTGTTATTCTTTTAATCAACCAAACTAAAAAAAATTTGTATGCATTATAATTCAATATATTTCCTAACACTCCAAATCAAAATTATCACACAGACCTGACGATTGGTCTTTATGCAACATCATCAAATCTAAACCAACATTATTTGTTCTATAAATCTATGATATAACTAATACATCTACCATCTATTCTAAAAGGCTATCTTCATTCATTTAATAGCTTCTAAAAATAATATTTCAATATTTCTTAGAAAATAAATATTCAATATTAATACTGTTGAATTCTTTTGAGGCATATGGTCTCGTATCGTTTGTAGGTACATACAACCTGACAAAAGACTTTGTATCATAGAAGAAATGATAAAGAGAGATAAATGAATCTTTTGAGAGAATCCTAAAAAATGTATTGAATTCCGATTTCTGATTGTCAAAATGGCTCATTGTTCGCGAACAACTCGTGTTTGGCTCATTAAGTCGCTCTTATATGATTAGTTTATTAAGCAAACGAGTTGAACGCAAACAAATTTTTTGCTCTCGATATATAAATGAGCGGAACACAAACAAAATTTTGTTCGTTTGTGTTCGGCTAGTTTTGGCTCGAAATAATTAAATTATTATATATAGATATATACATATAGATATATATATATATATATATATATATATATATATATATATATATATATATATATATATATATATATATCATTGATGAGTATTATTTTTAAATAATTTAATTGACTACGATGATACAAAGATTTATAATCAATAAAAATTATTAATTTAAAAAATAGAATAAATATATATTAAATTCTATTTTAGTATAATATTTTAATATAAATAATAAAATTAAAATCTCGCCCCTATCTTCAACACTATACGGCTGCAAGATTAAGGTTATCAAAACATTTCTTATTCGGCGCTAAGCAAACAAGCCGAACACGAATAATTTTTTTGAGCTTGATACATAAACGCGTCGAACACAAATAGTTGTATTTTATAATGAGTTGAACATGAACTGAGCATGGACTCGCTCAAGCTCAACTCATTTGCACCACTAGATGTGATTCCTCAAAGGATCGACGAGTTAAAAAATTTTGGAAGAGAAGAGAGAGAAATGAAGATATTAAAAGATATCCCAAGAGAGCAAAGAAACAGGAGATCCAGAGAGAGAAAAAGAAGCAACCCCACACTCTTCTTTTCACTCTTCTTTTCACTCTTCTTTTATAGATAGGGGAGAAAATCAATAAAATAATTGAAGTAGCGCATCTTGTCCTATATGTCTCCTTCCTCTAATGTCCTGATGAACTGTGATGTTGATGTTAAGTATTGTCAGTCGATGTCAGGAATTGACGGTATGGTGGTCATCCCTAATACCAGGATGAAAGGAACGAGTCTCTAAGTGTCGGGTGGTATCTCTTAAGGGAACAACATATGTCCTTTTTAGTTATGATGGCATCTTTGAATTCATGATGGTTTCTTCTTATAGCTGCCTGTCACTTGGTTTCTTCTTTCTTTTTTCGACCTTAAGAACTATTTATAATTATTAGATATCGATTTATAGGTGAGTTCAAAGGCTAAATTTCTCATGAGAATAACATTATGGAGGATCTAGCTTAGTGGATCAAACTATTGGTGATGCGGTTCCAGATCAGAATGATGTTCCTATACTTTGAAGGTAATGCAATGCAATCTCATCAATCTGGTACATCTCCCCTTGGTGACTTCGATAATTTGTTGCATTTAAAGAAATCAATGAGGTAGGATGTAAGAGAACTCGGGATAAATAAAGCGAAGACCAGAGTCCTATCTGAAATGGGAGATTATGTTATCGACGATGTCAGAGATGCTGGAAAATTCGTCTGGTTATTGAGGAGGCCTACAACCCAACCGAGCGAATCATACCTGACCCATTGTCTGATTTTGTCACCTTGAAACCTCTCAGTGTGCTTTTTTCCTTCAGGATATTTCGATTGCATCTGGTTTTGGAATGAAATGAGGATCTCTCACACCATGAAAACTTTAAAAAGGTTCCCGGGCAGAGGAGGTTTAGGCGACACAGGTCCAATCGATGTATTTTTATGATGTCATGACTTTTGAGAGCAGCAAGGAAGGACAAAACTCCTAACAAAATATATGAACACGAAATTCGCATTTTTTATAAACAACTTTGCTCTAGTTTGTGGTTTCCATTGTGTGTGGAACTAGTCAACATTTTGATCTTTTTTGGGCTTGTTCTAGCCCCCAAAAGCCCTAACTCAATAGCGAGCGTAATGGCGGTAATCATGTACACTCGTGCCGAGGGTATTTACTAGGCAACAAACCTGTTCTGGCATGTGTTCCAAGTGAAGACGTAGAATGATGGCTTAGTTGTGTTTTTCTAGTCGTTGAAGGTAGTTGAATTGGTCAAAAAAACACTAGTTGAGTAAAAGAAACACTTCTCTTTTGCCCACAATCTTATCGGCTAGAATATCTCTACTGAGATGCACGCTCAAAAAGGGAGATGCTTGAAACCTTGGTGTTGACTGAGGAAGATAAAGAGCTATGATGCTCTATGGAAGGCAGAGATCGATGTTGTTATTTATACTTATCCTAGTTTCCTTCAGAGCAGGTTTGAAGATAAGGACGGTTTCTCTCAAAGGTTTCAAGCATAATAATTCTTTATTCAACATCTTCTGTGAATCACGCAGCCTTTGTTGCAAATGAGAAGCAAAGGTCCAATTTGTGTTTGTCTGACCGTATTGTCATGATCTAGAACTTAACCATGCCTGGCAGCATTGCAAAATCGTCTTCCTCTGTGGAACGTACAATCCGGGAGGAAAAAGATGAGTATGTTCCTCACATTTTTCCTCAAGGAGTGGCGGTGTGCGGCGCTCCCTTTGGAACATTGATGATAGAAGGGCTTCTCAAGAAGCAACTTTAGCACCTGGAATGGTATTGTGGAGAAAAGAAGATAGCCGGAGCCGCTCCAACTATCACACGAATCTAATGAGAAAGGAATCCACAAGGGGCTTCTCTATAGGTTCGTCAAGGCAGAACATAGTTTCTTATGACCCCTTCAAGACAACCTTTCTCAGAGAAAGCTTGGTAGAAGGGGAATCCTCTACTGAACAGGTCTGATTACCTGGAAAAGCACCCCTTGAAAGATCTGGTGGAGACTCATCTTTTTGTCATGCCAAAAGTGCTAGAACAGCATCATGCTGCGATTATTGTTGATCTGAACATTTCTAGTGAAGAGGTTTTTTACGCACATTTTTTGTTCTTGTTTTTTTTCTTTCATTATTGTTTTTTTAATTTTTATTTATTTTTTATTTTTATTTTATTTTTTTATTTTTGATGTTTTAGACCTTACAAATAGTTTATAATTATTAGCTATCGATTTTATAGGTGAGTTCAAAGGCTAAACTTCTCATCATAATAAGATTATGGAGGATCTGGTGTGAAAGGGGGTAATATCCCTCGCGGATCAAACTACTCGTGATACGGTTTCAGATCAGAATGATGATGTCCTAAACTTTGAAGGTAATGTGATGCAATCTCATCAATCTGGAGCTTCTCCCCTTTGTGACTTCAATAATTTGTTGCATTTACAGAAATCAATGAGGCATGATGTAAGAGAACTCGGGATAAATAAAGCGGAGACCAGAGTCCTATCTGAAATGGGAGACTCTATTACCGATGAAGTCAGAGATACTGGAAAACTCGTCTGGTTATTGAGAAGGCCTGCAACCCAACCGAGCGAATATCTGATCCTTTGTCTGACTTTGTCACCTTGAAATCTCTCAGTGTGCTTTTTTCCTTCAAGATATATCAATGGCATCTGGTTTTGGAGCGAAATGAGGATCTCTCCCATCAGGAAAACTTTAAAAAGGTTCTCGGATGGAGGAGGTTTAGGCGACACAGGTCCAATCGGTGTGTTTTTTATGATGTCGTAACTTTGAGAGCAGCAAGGAAGGACGAAACTCCTAACACAATATATGATCACAAAATTCGCATTTTTTATAAATAGTTTTGCTCTAGTTTGTGGATTCCATTGTGTGCGGAACTAGTCAACATTTTGATCTTTTTTGGGTTTGTTCTAGCTCACAAAAGCCCTAACTCGATAGTAAGTGTGATGGCGATAATCATGTACACTCGTGTCGAGGGGATTTACTAGGCAACAAACCAGTTTTGGCATCTGTTCCAAGTGAAGACGCGGAGTGATGACAAAGGTAGTTGAATTGGTCAATAAAACACTAGTTAAGCGAAAGAAAAACTTATGTTTTGCCAGCAATCTTCGTGGCTAGAATATCTCTACCGAGATGCAGCGCTCAAGTAGGGAGATGCCTAAAACCTTGGTGTGGACTGAGGAAGAGAAAGAGCTATGATGCTTTATGGAAGGCAGAGATCGATGTTGCTATTTATAGTTATCATAGTTTCCTTAAGAGAAGTTTGGAAGATAAGGACGGTTTCTCTCAATGGTTTCAAGCATCATAATTCTTTATTTGTTATCTTATGTGAATCACGCAGCCTTTGTTTTAGGTGAGAAACAAAGATCCAATTTGTGTCTGTCCGACCGTATTGTCATGATATAGAGCTTAACCATGTCTGGCAGCATTGCAAGATCGTCTTCCTCTGTGGAACGTACAATCCGAGAGGAAAAAGAAGAGTATGTTCCTCACATGCTTCCTCAAGGAATGGCGGTGTGCGGTGCTCCCTTTGGAACATTGATGATAGAAGGGCTTTTCACGAAGCACCTTTAGCACCTGGGGGAAAGAAAAGGGTTTTGTGAAGAAAAAAAGACAAACGGAGCCACTCCATCTATCACACAAATCTGATGAATCTAAGAGGGCCCGAACAATTATGCGGGAGTCCCTCAGAGGAGGCCTCAAGGATTACTCCAGCTATGGAAGATCGTATTATAAAGATAAATAAAGACCAGAATCTAGAGTTAGTTGACCGGAATAAAGACTGTTCTCCTGATGGAGCTTTTTCGTTGTTAGCATATCGACTTGGTTCGGTCATAAGCTTGAAGCTTTTGAAGAAGGTGGCGCAATAAATTGATTGGGCGGATCATCACATTTCACTGATGGAGAGCTTGGCATCCTCCTAGCAATGGGTTTATACTGTCGATGCATCTCACCAAGTTCTCACAAGGGAAAGAAAAGAGTTTAGAAATATTGAGCTGACTTGGAGAGGAAGATCGCTCTCAAAGAGGAATCCTTAGCAGAACTTCAATCGAAGTTGAAGATGCTCAATGAGAAAAAATTTCGTCTTCAGTGTTCCCTGACTAAGTACGCCAATGAAAATATTACTTATGAGCAACAAATATAAATGTTGAATTAGGATAAGGCTCGACTCGAAAGAGAGCTATTTAAGACTAGAACTGATAAGGAAAACTCCAGAGAGGCCACTAGGATGATCCACATGACTAATTTGAAGGGAAGGAACGATCTTGAGGCGATGCGACGAGAGCTTGAACGACAAAGGAAGAGGGCACAGGATTTTCGGAAAGAGGTGGAACAGCCTCATGTCCAATTAGCTAATCAAGAGAAAATGATACTAATATGGGAACCAAGAAGATAACGTATCATAGTATACCGCCTCTCAGGCATGTAAAGAGATCGTTGAGAACAACATCGACAAGTGATGGAGTTGATTTTCCACATCCTTATGTGCGAAGGAGCTCTACCTCTTAAATGAAAAGATATTGGCAACTTCTTTGATTTTTCATTGAAGCTCTGGGAGAAAGATAAAAAATATGAATCCCCTGGTCGCCACCTTTTTGTACCTCGATCGTCGCTTTCTCTTTTTGTATGAATATGTTATTGAATACTCTGCTCATTTTGATATTTGTCTTGTATATGTTTTTACTTTTCCATGATTCTGATGGAGTATGCGCTTTGTCTGAACAAGATCTTGTTGCACTCTTTCAAATTTTGAATTCGAAACATCATTTTTAAGAGAGAAAATCATTACAAAAATGCCCCTAATATCTGTCATAAATGGCAGATGCGACGATCTTCCTGAAGCATAAATTTCGCTCTTTCCCGTTCATCCCCCTGTTCTAGTTTTTCTTTATCTAATCTTTAAATAGTTATATAGTTTGAATGAATTTCTTCCTCTGGGTTTGATCGCATCATCCCGATGAAACAAAAGTCTATTTCTATCATACAACTTTGGAGCTGGTTCAAAGCTGAAATCAACCATCCTTAGAACTCTATCAGAAAGTAACCTTCGATCTCATCATTATCTAGTTACATGTCATCATGCATGGAATCTAAACAGCTTGTATGATAATGAAGCATAAGAGTAATAATTGGAAGTTGGAAGCCTTTTACATGAAACTTACAAGTGCATGGAAGTTGGAACACATTTTACATGACATACAAGGACATGGATGTTACATCAAAGCTATTGTTAATATAACTCATCAAAAATATTGATAAAGTGCAGAAATTGAACAATTACCATTACTTATGCATCATATGTGAAAGAAATAAGGTAACAAATATTACAACTCATATATTTATGTAATTAACTTTTACTTCGTATTTTTTTGTCCCTTTGAATTCTGAGAACTTTTAATTTTCTTCCTGATATAAATCTATAAATAGTCATAGTATTCTTGGATGAGAGAAACTACATTTTGAATTTTCAAACTTAGCATACTAACTTTGTTATTATTTCTCGAAATGTAAAGAGTGATACCTATAAATGTGTCTTGCCATTCAAAACACTTCAAGGTGCTTTCACAACTCTTCAAGGTGGTATAGCATTACATCATCATAAAATAAACATGCGCTTCAACCCAAATTTCAAATTCTTATTCTTTATCACCAAAGTGTAAATGGTTTAAACTAAGCAATACATAAATTAATCCAAGTATAAAAAAAACATAATCTTAGAAAACATCAAAAAACTAATATTTAACGACTCTTTTTATTTGTTATTCCCATTTATTAGCAGCTCACATTAAGCTAATACCAATGGTCATGTCAAATTCGAAATTGCTAAAAAGTAACATGAGACTTTACCATATCTAATTCCATGAGATATGAGAATTGGCAATTCATTACCTCGTTATTAACATTATCCCAACTATTTGAACTCTTTGATAGTTTTCCAATTACTCCTATTGATCGCCATGAATATTCGATATTGAATTGAGAATGTATGAGCTTTGTGGGTGAGACACATCAAGTACATAAACCAAGAAACATGGAAAATCACCAAAAATAAATAATGGAAGAAAACATAATAATTGGATGAATGAAGAAGAGTTTCATTACTCAATGTTAGTCACTTCTGAATTTATTCATATCAAAGAAAATATTATTTTTTTCCCTTCCACTCAGAGGAATAAACAGTTAAGTCCTCTTTTAGAACAGAAGTTATTTTGTAGCTAGCTTAAAAACTTGGTGAGGGATGCTCAATAACTAATTGGACACATGTTTCCTATTAGTTAGTCCAGTCATCATAACTATGAGGAGTGACCTCTCTCCTTCAAGGATGGGACACTTTAATGTCAAACATGTGAGAATTTTAAAAAATGTTGCTGCTTCACTGGTGGTCAAACCATTCTGCAGGTTTTGAGAATCTTGAGGATCCTGGTTAAATTGAGTAAAGTGATGGGTGCTTGCATAGGGAACCTGGCACCGGAGCAATGCTTCCAACATTTTAATGTATCCCCTTGGTTATGTTGAACTTTATGGAGCAATAATAATTGAACAAGATTGATCCATGACCATACCTAATAGTCCTTATTAAGAAAAAGGAACACATGGAAGTGTCAGCAAGGTAACTAGAGTTTAACAAGTAATGATTTGATGGTCCATAATATTTCACCCTTTTTTGAACTCTATTTAAAAGTTAGATATATTAAATAGCAGCTATTGATCTTCCAAATTGCCTTATTAATCCAAGAACTTTGAGCTTATTGCTTTCATGGAGTCAAGCCGACATGTTTATTAAATGAAGAGATTAAGGACTCACGAATACCATCAACAACCACTTTAGCCATCCTATAACTTCAACTATTGCGGTAATTGATGCATTGTTATACGTGAGTTTATAATTTTTTTCTTGATTAGCTTCGCTAGAATTTGAAATATACTATACTAATAATTTGATTTTAAATTTTATATGACAACATAAGTTTTGAAATTTTCAATGGAAAAATGTGTTCAATCAAATTTAGAGCCGTCCGAGCATGTTGTGGTGCAAACATGATTTCGAGCCAACATGCCTGAACAAATGCCTAGATGCCCAAACAATGCCCAAGCATCCAGAAACTGAAGGATACAACCCAAAATAGTAAAGCTAGCGCCAAGATGCCTAATCTAGGCATTCACGAGCTAGAATGCAATCTGAATTGAGCTAAAAGGCAAAGAGCCTGTAGCCTAAATACCAATCGTAATACCTAAGCACTGGCAGAACAATACCCAAAATTTTGCCCTATTTTAATGATGGATCCTAACTAGTATTGAGCTTAGTTCAAGCTCTAGATACAAAAAACTTAAAAGAGATTTAGTGGGACTTCTACTAGAGATTTAAGGGCTATCTAAGGGTAGGAAGGAACACGTCCAAAGTTTTCTAGTAGCCATTATCATGGAGACTTTGGGGAGAATATTCTTAGAATGCTTAGGCAAATGAAGAAAACGAAACTAAAAGAAGCGAAGTTCTCAACTGCAAAACCTAATCCTCTTAACTACTATTTTATTTTTTGTCCTTCGCACTGAGTTCCATATATTATTTGGTTTCCTTTCCTTTTATCACAAACAAAATCTCAATTATAAAAATCAAAAGTCGTCAAATATTTTATTTGGTATTTCTTTCAAAAAAATCATTTAAAGTTATGCTTTATATTTATTATCACATATTTTGCTATTTGCTCATATGCTATTTATTTATTGGCCAACAATCAATAGTTCATGGGGTCCATTGGAAATCAAGTAGGTTGTTTAAGACTTTATATTGTATGGATTTAAAAAACATGCAAGAGACATGAGTTCAAATCAAAGGCCTAAAAGCTTGGCAAGCTTACAAGTAAATCCTAGAACTAGTGTTGGACTATATAAAAAATGTCTACGCTTCATATTTAGGCCATTTGTGATCAATTTTATCAATTTATTGGCTTACTCATATTTTGATTTGTGCCTAAAATTTATTAGTTCTACCTTAATCCTCAGCCATATGCTGTGAACTCTAAGATCCATGCTTTCATGACCTCTACTAAATGGTGACACAAGACAACATTTTATCTGAATCTACAACACCAAATTTCCTTATAGCTCTCCAATCAAATAAACAGATTTGAAGACCCCAACAGGATCAACCATCCAAGTCAAATTATCTCCAACGCCTTAAAACCAAGATCTCAAATATATCCTTTTGTTATCCCCAAGGGTATAGTGATGCAACTCCAATTCAAAATATAAGGTGTCTTGGTTCACAAACATTCATTTTATTGAAAAACAAAGATGTCTCTAACTATTTGACATTCACCTTGTTAAAAATACTCCAAAGGTGTCTTGGTTCAAAAAAACTCCACTCAATTAAAAAACCAAAAATAGCTCTAGTATTTTGACATTCACATTGTCAAAACTATCAAACTACGCTTAAATATCCAAAAAAGGAAGGACAAAGACTCATCTTAAGACCCTCCATTCTCTGGAGAATGATTTGTCCAGCCGTTCCCATTCATCACTTTGAATACACTTGCTGAATTGAGCATCGGAATGCCATCAAGGAATAAACTCATCAAAGAAAATAATACTTTTCTTTCATTGCATGCATATATAGACAGCAACTGATTATTGTGAACAGCATATCCTACAAAACATTATCGATTACAAATCATGTTTGACACAACATCTTACCACTATTAATGGAAACCTTTCCACTACCAACAAATGAGTAAAGGACATATTGAGCTCACTCTCCCATACCTCAAACAAAGAACCGCTCATGAAAATCAAGATTTATGGTGCCAAAGAATTAGCCCCTCCACCATATCATTCGACAAAGAAATATGGTTCACGTCACTTGGCCAAGAGCAGAAACCCAAACCCCACTCAAATTCAACCCAAACCCAAAATCCCCAATTTAAACTAAACCCAAGCTTAACCCTAACTTAGCCCAAATCCCAAAATTGAACCCCAACCAAAGTTTAAAACTCTTTTTAACACACCTATAAACATTTCTCAACATTAATTTTACATCAAAACCAACTTTAAAGAGAAAGATAGCCCCACCACAAGATCAAGTTTAAGATTTCAAAAGGGAATCAATACCTAGGAAACAATCAGAAACCATGCATAAGCAAAAAAACTTGACATGAAAATTAAATAAAGTGTAATAACAATTTGAACATGAAATGTAAATCTTGAGTTTTAATATCTTAAATATTCAAACTCTAACTATTTCCCTCCACATCAAAATTAAATACATTGCAAAAATGATTATGCGTCAATTCAAATTTCTAAATTTAAAATTTTCAGCTTCAAACAATTCACGTCATGTGGAAGGTTTTCAAAATGCATTTTGTCTCTTTTAATTAGCTTTAGGCTTTATTTGAAAGCAATTAGGGCTAGCCACTTCATTATAGAGAGCTAACTTAAATCAGTTTTACCCCACTTTCATATTTGCATTTTTAGATTTGATTTTCCTTCTAAGTTTTTTTTTATTTCTTTTTTCATAAGTTGAAAAACAAATTTAATAGATAAAATATTGTTAGCATAACAGAAGAGCATTTAGTGTTTTGAAAATAATAATAATAATAATAATTCTCCAGGGTTGAAACTTGGTGTACAACCCCTTTGGTTTCTTTTTTATGAGAGAGCTACATGTCTTCTCATCTTGTTTTTAACCCTTTCTTCTTGTTGGTTTCTCTTCCAATATCAAACTCACTCATCAAATATTCTCCTATTGTCCTACAACCATCTCACACCATTTAAATAAGAAGAGTTTCTCATGACCTAATTTTGGTCATCTCTCCGTTTTCACCTCTAAATCTATTGGATCTCAACCACTACTTCAAATCCATATATAATCTTCACACGCACATCTAACATTACTAACCTTTACAGCCCTTTCAAACACCCTTAAACCCTTACACCAACCCAATCATCTCATACTAATCAAACTTGCCCAAATTAGGACAACTTCACCAACTCATGACTCACCTTCATCTTTTGGCCTCCAAACCCAATGGAAATTCACCACACTGCAAATCACATGTAACAATAATATACAAGTATTCCTAAGTGACATCATGCCTTGAATCCTTCACAATAAAAAACCCTACACCCAAAACCCTAAAGAGAGATCTAGAGTTGGCTATGACCTAACTGCTTCGTTGGCACCTACGGATCTCTTAAAATTATTCTAATCACTCAAAACACTCCATGACAGCAAGTGGAAGCCTTGGATCACCCCACTAAGGCTACACTAGTCATCCTACCCCATTAAGATTCAAGATGCTAATTATAGACACTTATGTTGGGTCAACAAACCCCAACAACCAAGTAGGCATTTTTAATACTATTATGTGCAATCAATATACCATAGACTTCCTCCTTTCTCAATTATTTCTCACTCAAGGGACAAGCCTAAAAACTGTTATATTCCCTCCCGCGTAATGATATCAACACATTCATCACATTTGCCAAAAATATTCATCAATTCATTATGAGCTAAACGATCATCCAAAAACCTCCTCATTTATATAGTACCAGCCTAGAAAAATTAAGGAAATATTTTTAAGATTCATAGCCAAGTCATGAAAAACACTAAAAATCCATTCATTCTTCTACTAATGTGAGAATGGAATGTTGGATGAACTGGGGTGGTTTTGGTGACACAAGGTTTAAATGTTATGGTCGATTTATGTAAAGGAGAAGAGGTAGGGCAACTCTGTCATTTGGTTTGTTGACACAAGTTTAGTGTTATGTTGGATATATGTGAAGGCCCAGAGGTAGGGCAAGTATGTCATTTGGTTGACCTGGGTTAAAGGAGGGGGGCTCAAACATGAATATTAATGGCTTTGGATGAAAGATGAGTAGGGAGATAAAGGCTTGGTTTTGAAAATTATAGAGAAGGATTATGGAAGGAATTGATGATGGCTATAGACAATTCTAGAGGGTGAGAGTGAGATGCTGAGCTTATGTTTGTTTGTATTCTCGCAAGCTCTTTGATGAGGTGTTGGGATTGAGGGATGAATAGGGAGGTGAAAATATACGATACTTGAACATGAAAATAAGAAGATACAAAATAAATAAATAAATGCATAGCACAAACTTCACCAAAGGAATGTAGTCGGGCTTTCACCATCAAGCCTCTAACAAAGGTATTGCATGACATAAAGATTTTGCCTTAGCAAAATTCAAATTTGATTCATACATTCATTGATTTCAAAATGAGAGTACATCCTCATATTTATAAGAAACGGTACACTTAGAACTAAAAAAGGAACAAAGGATGATTCAACTTTAGGTGGTTGGCAATTTTAAAAGGGCATTATTAGATGCTAATTGAACCAAGCTTAACGTTTCCATTTGAATTTTAATTTGGAATAAAGATGTTGGTAGTTTAAAAGGCATTGCTCGCAAGTTGTATCACTAAGATCTTTGATTTATTACTTTAAGTGTAACTTCTAGAATTTAAATTTTGCAACTCCTAGAATTGCGTGGGGATTGATGAAGGATCTTAATGAAACATTACACAAATCACAATATCACAGCTTCCAACTAGTTAATTTCCGACTAACTAAACTACTCTTAACTTTACCAGGTTTAAAATTAAAAATATTACAATAATTTTTTGAAATAAGGATAACAATAAAATGGATAAGTTGCTGATGCATGGTTAGTCTCATGCAAATTAAAATCCAAAGTAACAAGCCATCCCCATGCTTTGTTAGTCTCGTGCTTGACAAAGGCCATTTAATCAACATCAAAACCCCTCTCAAAAATCTTATTCTATGTTCTCAATCCAACCATAAAATATTGCATGATGTTCATACAAAAAAGGTAGGACAACATTAAATTTTTAAGCTCAATCCTCGATATTAAAATAATATTTATTGTAATAATTGATACGTCATCAACAAATTTTCAACATTCAGCATGAATCTCGAGAAATGACATAAATCTCGAAGCAATTTTTTAGCAAAAAAAGATCAAACTTAGATTAAGAGTCATCCAGAGCTCCAATTTCAGAAAACTTATAGTCAAACTGACTGGATCGATGAGACGGATCAAATGATACCAAAATTAATCTAATCCGAGTCAAATCAAACTCAGATAAAGTTATTAAACCACCTTGAAGGTTTTCCGGACATATTTAGAAGGTCAACCGAATGTTTAATCTAGCAATCTTATATCAAGATGAATCCATCGAGCCCAAGATTACTTAATTCTGGCAATGTTAAGGCACTCAAATGTCCATCAAATGTAGTCTGATCGAAGGAAACTCTCCAGACCGTCCAATCAAAACGGTTCATATTCTTGCATTAATTGCACCCAGAACACTATAAATGGAGTCTCACCCCTCTCACGAGGATGAAGAGAGCTTGAGACTTAAGAAAGAACTTGAAGTTTTGAGAATTAGCTGAACTCCAGCACCACTTCTGCCACTGTCGATCATCACCGACCTCATTAACTACCATTGACTATCATCGATCATCGCCGACCACCGTTAACAACTGCAGACCACTGTTGGTCTCCACTGACCACCGTCGACAACGACCTACCGGCCTCCACCGATCATCATTGGTTGTCTCTTACTTCTTATGACAAGTTCACCCGCACATCTATGTTGTAAGTCGGAAAACTTTGTAACATTTTCCTGTCTGTGGGGCAAGAGATCTCTGTAATCATCAACTTATAGTAGATTTTTACAGCTAGGTCAAGCCTCGTGATTTTTCCTTTTACGAGTTTTCCACGTTAAAAATTTTTAGTGTCACTACTGGTTGTTTTATTTTATATGAGTGTGTGTTAAATTCTCGTGTAACACTAAAACGATAATTCATTACTCAATCGCCGTGAATTTTCTAGCACACATCAATAATTAAACTAATCTTAATACAGATAATATACTTACTTAAGTTGGTAGAATTCTTCCGGAAAAAAAAGAACTAAACCAAGGTTCCCAATCTAACACAAGATTCGTTTAAAAGCCTATGTAATTAAAATAAAAGTAGTACTCTCATAACACATTAACTAAATCAAGTTAAATAACTCGTTAATTTTAGGTCATACATGTCAATGGCGCAAAATATCATGCACTAAGTTATCCGGCGCATCGTGGCGCACCCTCGACACAATTTGCAGGGCACGACGAGATGCGCCAAAAAGGTGCTAGTCATTTACACCAAGCATGGGTAATGATGCATGGTGCATTGCCCCTATGATGTGCATTACGTTGATTTTTAAGATTTAATGTAAAATATAAAGAAAAATTTACATTCATATAATTCAATTATAAATTTGCCTACATATCATGTAAACTTTAAAACTTATTTATATGACACAAATTCTAACATCACATTAAATATGCCACTAATACTATGTAAACATAGAACACACATTTTCATGAACGCTTTAATGTGTTTAAGCTACAAAATATTATATATGTAATCATATAAGAATTGTGGGATATATATGTACATACATACGTATATAGAGAGTTTTACAAAGTTATAATGATGTAGATAAAGGAAAAGTGACTTCATTAACTTGTGAAAATGGTGACAATTATTTGGAGGATTAATTTAATCGCTTATGAAAATATTTTGAATTTTAAGCTTTGGAACTCTGAGCTTCCTTTCAATTTATTCATTTCTTATTATATTATATTTATATCCGTCTCGAGTTATCCTTCCTTTGATAAGTTGTAATTACAACAACAACAACAACAACAAAGCCTTAATCCCACTAAGTGGGGTCGGCTACATGAATCCTTTTTCTCCATTGCGTCCTATTTAGTGTCAAATTTTCGTTTAATTCTAATAAATTAAGATCATTTTTTATGCAATAAGCCCAAGTTTTCCTAGGTCTCGCTCTCTGCCTTTCTTAACATAAGTTGTATTTAAAACATCTACTCTCCTAATCGGATCATCGAGTGGTCGACGTTTAATGTGACCAAACCATCTAAGGCGACTCTCTCTAATTTTATCCGTCACCTGGTGCAACTCCAACCCTATTACGGATATATTCATTTCGCATTTTGTCTCTAAGTGTAAAGCCACTCATCCACCTAATCATTCTCATCTCGGCAACACTTAACTTAACATTATGCTTCTCTTTTAAAGGCCAACATTCGAGCACCATAGAGCATTGAAGGTCTCACCACCATCTTATAAAATTTTCCTTTCGATCCAAGCGGTACTTTTCTATCACACAAAAGGCCGGACGCATTCCTCCACTTCAACCAACCAACCTGAATTCTACTAATAACATCCCCATCTATATCACCATCGCTTTGAACAATGGATCCGAGATATCTAAATCGTTCACACCTTTTAATGATTTGATCACCCAAAGTTACACTTCTGTCACTAGACCTACTATTACTAAAATTACATTCCATGTATTCGGTTTTAGTTCTACTCAAACGAAGACCTTTAGACTCCGATGTAGACCTCCATAATTCAAGTTTTTCCTGGACTTTTCTCTTGTCTTATTCACAAGGAGGATATCATCGACAAAAAGCATACACCAAGGTACATCCTCTTGTAAATACCCTATAAGACCATCCATAAATAAAGCAAAAGATATGGGCTTAAAGCCGATCCTTGATGTAAACCAATAGATATAGTAAAATACTTGGTCAATCCTCCTTCAGTTCGAACACATGTAACAGCTCTAGCATACATATCTTTAATGACTTAAATATAAGTCATATCAACACCTTTCTTCTCAAGGACTCTCCAAAGAACATGTCTAGGAACTTTATCGTAAGCTTTTTCTAAATCAATAAAAATCAAATGTAGATCCTCCTTATTATCTCTGTACTTCTCCATCAAACCTCTCAATAAATGTATAGCTTCCATGGTAGACACCGCTCGGCATAAATCCAAATTGATTATGAGAAATCTTCGTAATACGTCTTAACCTATGTCCAATTACCCTTTCCCATAATTTTAAAGTATGACACATCAATATAATTCCTCTATAATTTGCACACTCTTGTGCATCTCCTTTATTCTTAAAAATGGGGACCAAAATGCTCTTTCTCCACTCCTCAGACATCTTTTTAGTTTTTAAAATAATATTAAAAAGTTTAGTAAGCCGGAAACCCCCAAGTCACCTAAACATTTCCACACTTCGATCGGATATCATCGTAGTCCTACGTACTTTCCCCTTGGTTTTCTTTAAAGCCTCATCAACTTCTTTTTACTAATGCGACGGTAAAAATGAAAAGTTTTATTATTATTAACGATATTAAGATCACTAAGCGTCGATCGTACTTTAAGCATCATTATTAAAAAGTTTATCAAAATAACTCACCCACCTATGTTGAATATCTTTTCTAAGAAACGACTTTTCGATTTTCATCTTTAATACACTTTACTTCGAGTTAAATCTTTACTTTTCTTTTCTCTTTGTTTGCTAGTTTATACATATATTTTTCACCTTCCTTAGTATCTAACACGTTATAAAGATCACTAAAAGCGAATTTTTAGCGTCATGCATTATTCTTTTACACTCACTGTGAGCAGATTTATATTTTCCAGGTTCTACATTTTTACAATTAAACCAATTTTTATAACATAACTTCTTATAATTTATCTTTTTCGTACATTATTATTCCACCACCAACTATTTTTATTTATGTAAATTTTTCTTTTGATTCTCCAAGTACATCTTTAGTCACTTGTTTAATAGTATTAGTTAATTTTTCTCACATAACATTCGCGTCTTCATGAACATCCCAAATATTTAAATCTTGAATTTTACTCAGAAAAATAATTTTATATGTGTCTTTTAGGTGCCCCCATCTTATTCTACGATGTTGAATCCTAGTATTCTTTATTTTACAACTCTTCATCTTAAAATCTGAACTAATAATCGATGTTAGGTACTTAATTCTGTCACTTGGAATGACCTTACAATCCTTACAATCTCGACGATCTCTTCTTCTCATAATGAAATAATCAATTTGTGTTTTATTAGATCCATTCTTATAAGTAATAAGATGTTCATCTCTTTTCTTGAATAAAGTATTAGTAATAATCAAATTATACGCTAAAGCAAAATCTAAAATAGCTCTACCTTTTTCATTAATCGCTCCATAACAGTAGCCACTACGAATATTTCGAAATCTTCTACCACTCTACCGACATGTCCATTTAAATCTCCTCCAATAAAAATTTTTTCTTCGAGGGTTGTCAGTGTATTAAGTCTTCTAAATCATCCTGAATTTATCTTTAGAGCTTATATCTAAAACAACTTGAGGAGCATAAAGACTTATAATATTAAAAATCTTAAGTATCGATAATAATCTTAAGTCGCTATAATTCTATCTCCAACTCTATTAATTTTAACAACATTATCTTTCAAACTCTTATCTATAATTACACCTACACCATTTCTAATACGACTCTTACTGGAATACCATAGTTTAAAACCTAAGTTATCAATCTCCTTAGCTTTTTCTCCAACCCATTTAGTTTCTTGAATACATAGGATATTTATCTTTCTATGGATCATTATATCAACCAATTCCATTAATTTACCATTGAGAGTACCTATATTCCAAGATCCTATCCTAATACTAGTTATTGAAAATATTTGGGTCCTAGTCGCTCCTTATTACATAAGGAGAAGTGTTATAATTTAATTATTGAGAAATAACATAATATGATTTTCTCCACTTTTCTTCATGATATCAGAGCCACATTAGAAACCCCATTCTTTTCTCCACTAGAGCCTCTCCCTTCAGCCACCGCCAGCCCCTACAGACCCTCTGTTAGATTGTCCCCCTGCACTTCACATAAGGCTGATCCCTTTTCTCCGTCAGATCACTTTGCAGCAGCTGCGATCGATCTTCTCTGCTGGATCACTTCACAGTATACGCAATTCGCTCTCTCTATTGGATCACTTGGCAGAAGATGCACATGAATTCTTAGCAGGCGCGAGCTTTTTGTAGCTCTGCAGACGCAATTCTTCCTCTTCGATTTTCTCTCAAGTGAATCATATGCATGCGTGGTAAAGTTGCATCTCGTTACTTCTACTGGTAGTTCTTTTCAGCCGTAGTAACCAGCTAGCCTTCCAGACGTTGAATCCTTCTCGATCAAATAGACCAGCCATAGGAGTTTCCCTTTTCATGCGGCACAATCAACCAGGAATTCTTTTCAATCCTAAACTTGGATAGTGATTATGCAACATACGACATGAAGTTGTCCGTCTCTACTCTCGAGGTTAGTTCAGAATCACAGACCAGAACTTCTGCCCAAACTACAAATTCAAACTCTCTCACTTTATCACAAATCATAAATTCAATGGCAATAACTTTCTTCAACGATCTCAATCTGTATTTATGTACATTTGTAGAAAATGAAGAAAGAAGCATCTTAGAGGAGAAGGCATAGCTCGTGGGTTCAATGATCCTAAACATTGCTCATGAATATTCATGATCATGTGATCATGTCTTGGTTGATCAATTTCTATGAAAACAGAGATTGGAGAAAGTTTCCTGCTTTATAAGATAACATAGAAGATTTGGAAAGCAACTCGTAAGACTTATTCCATACTGAAAACATTGCAGAATTATTTGAAATTAAGCCAACTTCATGAACTCCGACAAGAAGAATTAAGTGTGATTAAATACTTTGACACACAAAGTAAGGATTATAGTTAGATATGTATGACACTTATGTATGGAAGTGACTTTAAGATGCTATGTTATATAAAACTATAGTGGAGAATAAGAGGATGATCAAGTTCCCATTAGGCCTGAAGAACTTAAATGAAGTCAAAGAAAGAATTACGAGAATGAAACCATTACTGAAGTCAGAAGGAAATAAAATAGGAAGAAGCTCATGATGTGATGAAGTGTGGATTCATCTAGCACTGAAGCTCTGCCTTGTATGCACACAACTCCTCCCTTGAATCAAAGACAGAAGAAATGTTCATTATGTGAACATTGCAAGAAATTGGGTCATACAAAGGATAAGTTCTAGAAACTATATGAAAAACCTGTTAACTGAAAACCAGGGCAAGGAAAGAACAGGACCACAAGGCCCATGCCACTAACTCTTTTGAAAGTCGACCGACCTTAACCTTTTCGCCAAGGAATAACTGGATGAGTTGAAAAAGCTTCTATCGAGCACAATTGAGCGACTCACCAGCTTGATGATAAACCAAGGTATTATGTCATCCTATTTCAATAATGAAAGATTTCGACCTTGGATGATGATAGATTCAGGTGCTTCTGATCACATGACTGGAGAAAGCTATGCTCTCGCCCAATACCAAGAGTTCACAAGCTCCAAATTTGTTAGATTGTAGATGGATCTCATTTTAAGTTTGTTGTGAAAGAAGAAATAAAAAATCTCCAAAGACATTCAGCTCTCCTCAGTGTTATATGTTGCTCAATTAGACTGTAACATATTTTCAATTAGCAAGCTTACTCATTACTTGAATTGTTTTACTAAATTTTATTCTAACTCTTGTGAATTTCAGGTGGTGGATTGGGGGAAGGTGATTGGCAGTGTTAAATTGCATCAAGATATATACCTTCTAAAGGAAAGCTATTCTCTTAATACACAAATGTCTTCTTCACCATCCTCTTGTCATGTTCCTGAGTATGTTGTGTCTAAATCTATTGAGAGTCAACTTTTGTTATGGTATTATCATCCGGAGCATCTCAAATTTCATTATGTTACAAATTTATATCATATATTTATTAATTAAAATCCAGAATTTTATCAGCATGAATTCTTCCAATAAGCTAAAAATACTCATGTCTACCATTTATCTCAGTACAAACCCTCACAGTCTTTCTCTATCATCTCAGTGACATCTAAAAACTCTTAAAATTGAAAATCATCACTAGAGACGGGTTATTTATCTCAATAATTGATGATCACAATAGAATTAGTTCAGTATTTCACAAGAAAACAAAATTTTAAACTGCACAAACATTTTAATTCTTCCATAACATGGTTTCCACTCAATTCCAATGAAAAATTTAGATTTTCAAATGTAATGATGCAAAAGAATATTTCAATTCACTGATTAGACCATAGCTCGCAAAGTATGGCATCATCTATGTGAATTCTTATATTGAAACACCACAACAAAATGAGATAGCTGAAAGGAAGAATATTTACCTCAACGAGATATCTAGGTCTATAATTATTTCTCACAATATCCCAAAAATTTTCTGGGGAGATATCGTAATCACAGCCACCTACCTTATTAATATAATGTCAAGTAGAATCCTTGGAATCAAAGCACCTCTCAATATTCTGATCGAAATATACTCTCAAGTAAGAACCTTCTCATTCAATCTTCCCATAAAAATAAATGAATATCTCTTTTATTCACATTCGTCAACCAAATTATAAAGCTTGACACAAAATCCATCAAAGGCATCTTATTTGGGTATGCTTTATAACAGAGAGGGGTATAAGTGATTTGTTCCCATTAAAAAAAGTATTATAACTCCATGGATGTTACCTTCTTTGAAAAGCAACCCTACAACCCCAAATATTAAATTCAAGGGGAGAGTACGAGTGAATATCAGATATGGGATACTACCCTAGAACCATCAAAACTTATTCTACTTTCCAACACAACTCTGAATACCCACATTGATTTAGAGTCATCACAACTTCTTTTACATCCCCCCTAACCATGATGTCTCCTAAGTTCCAACACTTGAGAGCATTCAACCTGAGATTGATAACAATGAAAGAAATCTACTTAGCAGAATAAGGATAATATGCAACTCAGGATTGTTCACAACCAAACATGAATTCACACATCTCTAAAGTTCCAGGAAAAGTCGCACAAATTATCCTATGAAGGATTATGTTGCATATAAGAAATTATCATCAATTTATGTAACTTTTTGATCTAATTTTGATAGTTTGCAGATACCTAAGTCCGTTTAAAAAGCACTTTAAAATCCAAAATAGAAAAAGGTAAAGAGATCCAAGGTATTGATTTAAATGGCACATAGATCGTTACAAAGCTTCATCCAGATAAAAGACCCATTGGGTGCAAATGGGAGTTCAATGTCTAGTACAAAACAGATGGGACTATCGAGAGATACAAGGCTAAACTGGTGGTCAAAGGGTTCACTTGGTCTTATGGGATAAACTATTAACAGAACCTTGACCTAGTGGCAAAGTTAAACACTGTAAGAATTCTTCTTTCTATGGAAAAGAACAGGGAGTGACAACTACATCAACTTGATATCAAGAATGTATTTTTGAATGGAGACCTTGAAGAAAAGTGTATATAGAAATCCCACCTAAACTGAAAAATGACTCAAATAAACATCTGATTTGTAAACAAAGGAATTCATTTTATGGCCTCAAAAATCTCCAAGGGCTTGGTTTGACAATTTTGTCAATACGATGAAATTTAATAGGTACATCCAATGGCAAGTGAATCATACAATAATTATAAAACATACCCAGAGAGGTAAGAATGATATACTAATAACTATGTCGATGATAAGATCCTAACAGGTGATGATAAAAAAGATATTGGAAAAATTAAGGAGATTATTGTCATTGAGTTTGAAATTAATGATGTAAGAGCGACGAGAAACTTTTTGGTCAAGTCCAAGTTTGGTATTGTGATATCCCACAGAAAGCACATTCTAGACCTACTAAAAAAACAAAAATTCTGGGGTACAAACCTATTGAGACTCCTATAGATTTCAAAAAAAAAAATTACATTCAGGAGGGGAGACAACACAAGTGAAAAATGGTAGATACCAAAGACTGGCTGGTAAGCTCCTCTACTTATTACACATTATATTTGATATTGCTTACTCTGTCAATATTTTAAGTTAACATATGAACAGTCTGAATGAATAATATTTGGAGATAATTTGCAGAATATGTTTTTTAACATGGAAGAGGGTTGGATGATGTTTAAAACATCAGACAACATGAAGGTAGAGGTCTAAACTGATGTCGGCAGGAGAACTCACAGAGTCCACTTCTAGAATAGTTTTAATGTATAGGAAAATCTTGCCACTTGGAAGAGCAAGAAGCATGCAGTGGTCCCTAAAAGTACTACAGAGTCCGAATACCACGCACTTAGTTTGGAAATTTGTTAAGAAATGCGGATCCGAAGGTTACTAAGGGGATGTTTGGTTGAGTGAATTAGTTATGCACAGTAATTCTTTTACATGGATTTGAGAAAATTATATTTTTGACATGAAAAATTACAAATACAATGTAAAATATAAAAGAATCTAAAGTTTATGTTGTAGTTCATTTTGGCTAAATTTAGAATTTAGTTTATTTGACTAATTTTAGAATTCGGTCAATTTGGCCAAATATGAAATGTTATAGACAAGTCGTTGCCGACCGATGCCGCTCGTAGCTCGCCGCCATCAGACGCCCGCCGCCCACAATCACAACCCAGTCTGTCGTCTGCCTTTATCGTTGCTTCCCACTGCCCTTTGCCCAAATAAATGGATTATTTTCAATTTACTTCAAACCAAACAAAAAATATAGTCTTACGTTTATAGTGAGTCGAACAACTCTAAAGCATTTCAAATGCATTATAATCATAGCACTCTGCAAATCTTTTACATTGCATTTCATTTTCAGCTAACCAAACAACCACCAAATGAGGTGGGATACTTTATTGTCAATCCCATGAAAACGTTTTGTGACAGCCAAGCCGCAGTTAATACTACAAAGAATCATGTGTATCATGACAGAACCAAGCACATTGAGATTGACATTTTATCTATTAAAAATTCAATGAAGACATTGTTCAATTAATCTACATTCCAACTCATCTTAAATTCGTTGATGTATTCACTAAATATCTACCTCCAGACAGGTTCACTGATCTGAAAACCAAGCCGGGACTTTGCAACATTTATAACCCAGCTTGACGGGTAGTGTTGAATTTTGACCTTTTCTTTAGTTTTGTTCCCTCCTTATTACACTATATTTCTTTCCATCTTGAGTTAATGTTTTCTTTGGTAAGTTGTAATTGTTGTAATTATTCATTGTCTAGTTGTTCCTAATTATATAAGGAGAAGTGTTATAATTTATTTGATTATTGAGAAATAACATAATACGATTTTTTCCACTTTTCTTCGTTAAGCAATTGAGATATTAAGCATTTGAATTAAATTATTATTTCTATTATTTTTATCATCATTTTACTTTATCTTTTAATTAAATATTGTTTCTTATTTATTTGTATTTTTAATATTTTTTTAATATTTTGCATCATATTTAAAATGAAGCGCTCATCATGCATCATGCAATCGTATTACGACAAGTGTGTCTTAGATTCCTCAAAAAATTTCCCAAATGTTTGAATTTGGAGTTTAGACAATTATTATCTCTACTATTGTCATATGCCACCTTCAACAAGCTTACAAAATTAACCCTAGTCACTACATCCTTCAAATATCAATATATAATTAATTAGAAAATGAATTCCCCTTCCATGATTCACACATAAAGCTTGCTAATCGCAAACTAAATGATAATATTATTAGATGTGATGTGTCCAAAGCTATTCTCAATACTTGATATTAGAGTATATTCATACTACAGGCAAATTTCATCTCAACGCTAAAATACATTTATAGAAGACAGAAGAATGCATCTAAAACTATAAACTTAACCCTACTCCCAGTTTAACATCTCAATTCTTCTACATAGCTAAGTGAATATGTTTCCTCGATTAGGATCGAGAGGTCAATTGTTTGAGTAACATAAATAGCATCTCTATAAATAAAAGAGTAAGGCCAGATATGTTAAGCACAACAAAAACAACATTGGATGGAACTATATATTATGCCCTTTTTAATGTCAAAGGGAGGCAGCCCATGCTATTTACAGAAAGACGGGCAACAGAAGAGCTCACATTAGTGTTATCTATATGATAGAACACACAACATAACTCACATAGCTTTATATTTTATTAAGTTAAATATGAAGTTTATATTTTACACTCCCAATTATTTAAGAGTTATTTATCAATATTTTTATTTAAAACAAATTAAACATAATAAAGTTTTATAATCCTACTTACTCTGATGAAAAATCTCATCGTTAAACTTTCAACTTTATGATCTCCCCATTCTATCCAATTAGTAAACATATATGATTGTTTTTCTTGTATTTTTGTATATTTGTTTCATCTATTGAACATCAATTTTTCTTTGTTTAGTACATAGTTTTACTTGATCTAATTTAGTTGATCAATAAAGATATTGTTCTTGTATTATTGCTTTGAGTTTATTTGATTATGGTAATTAATGTTATTCAATGTATGGAACTATCACCTTGTCATAAATCATATCTTCAGGAAAAGTCAAATTTAGGTCATTTCTTAGAAAGATTTGGTATAAAAATAGTCTTTCCTTGACCTACATGTATATTTAAGCAATATTATATCCTATTCTATGGCATTGATAATTCCATTTTGTATCAAGATATTTTCTTTTTTATAGTATTAAATTATTGATAAATTATTAGAAAATTTTAATGCATTACACTATTTTTAAGAGAATATGAATTCATTATGTGCCATGTGTTATAGCTCTATAGGATCTTTGTGCTATAGTGCATTGTTTGCTATTAGCAAATATTATTAGTATAGAAAAGTGTCATCTGCATATGAGGAGACAATATTCGAGCCAAAATATAATGATAACAAAAAATAGAAATGGATCATGCTCTCAAAGCATACTATAATAAGAAAGTAAGCTTTTAGTTTTTTAGTCTATTATTTTAATAGCTATTTATAGCTATCATAATCATTTAGGCTTGAAGTTAATTTGCACTAAGCCGAATTTAAAATGGGGATTATACATGAAGAGAATTTAATTGAAAAAGAAAATCAAAGATGTATGATAAAATAAGTGAATAACCCTAAACGGCGAAAAGTGCAACAAAAAAAAATCAAGAAAAGGAGTTTAAGAGAACTTGAGAGACCAATTGATGCAAATCAATACTGTAAATTTTTATTTTGCTTCAATTAATGTTATGTTAAGAGTTTCTTTGATTTTTCAATTTTTTAGTTTTAATCATATCCATGATAATACTTAGAGAATAAGTTGGATTCTCTATCATTTTGATGTAGTTTATTTCTAATTTGGTTTAATTCTTTGAGTTGGTTTGATTAAGTTCCATCATTGACTTTCTATTGGTTTTGCCAGCAACATCCATTGCTCAACTATTTTGGGCCTTTCCAATACCTTTGAATTCAGATTTGCAATTGATTGATCGTAAAAAGCCAATTCTCTATACGAAACGTTTGTTTGCCATTTTAGTTGGATTAAACATTTTGTGGGATTACATTCTAGCAGCTAGAAAGTTCCTATTCGTCTCTCTAATGAACAAAGCTTGTCTGCTTGGAAAAGGAATGACTTGCAGTATCATTTGAGTGAATTTTGGGCTTGCAATTGTCTACTGTAGCTGCTATCGTGACATGTTTCTAGCTCAAACCACTTTGTGAATTCAATATTCTTTTAGGTTTTGAGATTATCGCCTTGTTCAAATATTTTTGTTATTTGAGGAGAGTTTCTATGGTTATAAATAAGGTTACCTCTACAGCATGTAAAAAATAATTTTTAACAGCAGTTTTCTTTGAATATTCTGCTTCCTCTTTGTTTTGGAGTGTTGATTGGACGTGAAACTTCTTAATGAGGTAAAGTGATAAATACCAATTTTTAAGGGAAGCTATCTCCTTGAAATAACATAAGGATTGGATTATTATTTGGTAATTTATATCATTTTCATTGTATTTAATCTCTTGAAATAATGATTGTTTTGCGTATGAGATTGATTATTTTCAAATCTACTACAACTTTTCTGATTGTGTTGTGATTTTTAGATCAAGCCTATGTTTCTTTTATGCCCTAATTTATACTTGAGATTTGTGTTAAACAACAATTAAATTATCAGTTGACAAAATTTTTTGGCATTTCTAGTTTTCACGTTGTGTAAATGATTAGCATATAATTTTAAATCCACAGACCTAAATCCTAGTGTGTATAGCATCTGTAATTGTTTAGGAAAAAATGGGAAATTGCACATTTAAAATTTTGACCGTAGGAATTTAAAATCAATGAAACATACAGCTTCTGTTTTACATTAACATAAACCATATAAACTCATATAAATCAATAGTTTGGTCATTTAACAACACTTCTGGTTTCATATTGAGTTATTGGCCTACAGCAATTAAGGCCCATCAATTCATAAAAAAACAATTAACATAATGATGTAAAATACTAGGTTAAACCAAAATAAAGCATTGGTAAAGTTTGAAGAGTTTTTCTTTTCTTTCCAGTCAAAGAACAAGAGTAAGCTAAAACAATACATATAATTTGCCGATTCTTATGTTCCTTGTTTTTTTTTTTTTTGTTTTCCTTGAACATTACCAGCATCAGGTTTGACTAGCAAGGTTAAAAAAATCCAAATTCTCTATTTTAGATACTAAAAGGAATAAAAACTGCAATCCGTTAATCAACTATTAGCAAACAGCAAAATATATAAGCATTCTCACTAGCATGCCAAAAAAGCCTGTCAATATTATTTCCCCTAGCAGTTGATTTCAGCTACTTGATTACCCACACACCTAACTTGCTGCAGCTGGTTGCTTTCAGTCAAGCCCTAAGGTTACCAGAAAAGCAAGCAATACCTAGAAAAGAAAACACACAGGTGCTATCTATCATGGAGAAACCAAATAGATGGAACTCAATCAAAATACATAGAAATAATTTTAACAGATATAGAAAGGTAGCAAACACCACTAAATCAGATGCTAAACCAAGTAATGGTAAAATAACGTATACTTTTATTCATACCCGCTAACATCGGAAATCTCCCTGGAAATTTTCATCTTTTTCGTGGCCCCTTTATACAAATCCTCCAGGCTGCAAGGCAATTGATTCTCAATGGGTGCCGCCTTCTGTGGCCTCTGCGAGTTCATGGCCCTATCCCCACCAAATGCCGAGCCAAATAAGTCATCCCCAAACATCCCACCAGGAAATCTGGGCCCGCCCCTCATCCCAGCACCTCCTGCTCCGCTGCCCATTCCACCAAACGGGTTCGAAAATCCAAAGAATTCCGCAAAAATGTCCTCCGGACTCCTCGGATTAAACCTGAATGTGGCGGGTCCATCACCGCCACTGAAAAAGGAGGGACCCACTTGCGCCCCCGGTACCCGGCGGTGGCACTTCTCCCTTTAATCCTTCCTCTCCATACTGGTCGTAGACCGCTCGTTTCTGGGGATCACTAAGGACCTGAGGAGACCAATACAAAAGACTGGGTCAATAATCCATCCATGGAGGAAAGCAAGCAAGTAGCGATTGTTCCGGATGGAATAAAGTACCTCATAAGCCTCCGAGATCTTCTTGAACTTAGCCTCAGCTTCTTTCTTGTTGTTAGGATTCTTATCTGGATGCCACTTCATGGCTAGCTTCCGGTAGGCCTTCTTGAGGTCGTCATCCTTAGCGCTCTTGTCAACCTGTAGGACCTTGTAGTAATCCACTCCCATTACCGATCCCCTCTTCTACCTCTTTACCGTCCGATAATCTTCTCGCGCTCTATTCTTTTCCCGCTTTCGTGGATTTGTAATGAGAAGTAGGGATAATGGATTTCTGTTTAGCCTTCCCTGCCTCTGCTGTTGATTACGTTCGGAAGAGAATGAAAAAGACTAGGGCGGTTTGGCAGCAGACCAGATATAATTTATTTAATATGACCTACTTAATTTAACTTTTATCTAATAGAGTGTTGAATTTATTTTTTATGTTTTTTTAGGTTAACTTTATGGCTAAATACGATAATAAGTATGCTACCAAATTTCCCGAGGACAGCAAAACGCCCCAAACGGCAAGATTTATGGATGCCATATATGTGATATATAAGGATGGGAACTTCGGAAACTTATAGACAATAATGAGTAATACTAAGGAGAATATTAAAGTGTAAGGATTTCTTCGGTTCTTTTGCGCATAATGGGTTTTGAGAATTTTGGGTCTGGCATCAAATCCTAAATACCGAGTGAGACTGAATTTAGAGTACTTTCTATAGGTCATATTTTCTCTATTTGATGCTATTAGCTAATTTTAATTCCATACCTCTGTAAAATCTGTTGTCGCCACTAGGATACCAACCTGTTTGTCATCCCTTTGTTGCCGGCCAACGCAGCATCTAGCCACTATCGCTGACCCAGAGTATCGTCCGTGGTCAACCATCGCCTCCTCCACCGCCAGCCATTGCTGACCACCAAAACAAATTGGCGTACGATGTCACCCAACATCCCCCCTCCTCCCTGATCACCATCTCCATCAAACCCTGACTGAAAAAGCCACCGATGTTGTCCGCCGCTGGAAACCACAATCAGTCATCATCACAGCACTTCGTCGGCCATAGCCTGCCGCCGGCCTCCTCTATCGCCAGCCAACAAATTATTTTTCAAATATGTTTAAGTACATTATTTTCATTTTACTTCAAAACAAAAAAATAAAAAAATCAACTCATTTGTTTATTTTGCACTAAATAAAACAATTTCAAAATAGTTTAAATATATATTATTACTTATGAATTGCATTTATTTTATATTGCATTGCTTTTTCAGCAAACCAAACAGTTTCTAAATTCGCTAAAATATTCTTAATGTTAAATATAACATTTTGGTCACCAAATGTTTAAATTTTATAGTTCAACCATCTTTCACATAACAGCCATGCCGCTCTCCACTTTGCTTGCTTACAAAGATAAACACCATCTCCATCATCAATGTTTACAGGTCCGTCACCCATCGGTTAGTCTCTGTCATCACCGCTTATTGTTCTTTCTCGCGTCTCAGCTCCTTCATGGTTATCATTCACAGTCTATACTCCCCACAAACCCGAAAGTATCTGGAAAGTTAGAGTTTCTAAATATCCAGAATTTTAAATCTTACAAATTATTTCGCATAACAACTATTAAATCTTTAAAATTGGACAAATTGTTTGACTTTCAGAAGTTAGGAATTAAATAACTAGTGAAATATTTGCAACTCAAGATCGCTAAAATCTTCCTACGGGTTTGCGTTTTATATTTATGATCTCTTTTATTTTTTTGTCTTTGTATATATTTTGTAATCTAAAATATTTGACATTATTCTTTTTTCTTTGTCCTTAAATGTCGATTATAATATGTGGTCACAAGAAAAAGCATGGATTCTCTGTTCACAAAAAGAAGCAGTCGAAAAATCGAATAGTGGTAATTATCAATTCTTAAAATGGGTAGATGACTATGAAACATCATGTGATATTTTATGCATGTTATGTGCCATGATGATATGGTTAGAAAAACATTTAACTCCGTTTTATTTCATTTCAATATTTTAGTCATAATCGATGTTGTAATTGTAATTTGTTTTGCATATTCCTAATTTCTCTTGTATTATTAGGGAGTCGATGTTTCTATTTAATTATCAAACTGTATGTGTAGTTTGATTTATATATTTTCTGGGAGTCGATGTGTAAGCATAAATGTACTTTTTTTATTGGAAATATTAAATGCCTAGACCAGTTTATTGGATTAAAAAATATATATAAAAACAAAACCTATCAGACAAGAAGAAAAAGAAAAAATTACAAATCTATACAAAAACTGAAACATACAACTAAAAAAGAAAAACTAAAACTTCAGATAAAAGAAGCAATCCAAGATCCCCACAACAAACTTCAAAATAGTCTAGAACATCTCTTTAAAAGAAAGTAACCAAATAGTGAAATATTTAAACAAAGCCTGCAACACAATAAGAAAAGATTGTAATAAAAAAAATTAAAAGATTAAGCTCAGCTAATCCCAACTTAGCACAAATACTCTAACCAGAAACAAAAGAAACAATGTCTCAGTATTAATCCTTAAAAATAAATGGTTGAAACCAAGTTTCCATCCAGATTTAAATATAAGGAAGATACCAAGATGTAGCTTCAAAAAAGTGGCAAAGTCAGTAAATGTGAAAGGAACATCATAGCTTACACCTAAATACAAGGCTACTAAAGTAAAGAGCAAAATCATATCTAAATATCAGTTAAAATATCAATATAAATAAATCATCATCCTAATGAAAACCATCCACCAAAATTAATTCCACAAAACATTAAATAGAAATAATCTATCAAATGAAAAAAACAAATCTTCCAAAGAAAAGTCCCCGATCTCAGACATGTATTAACAACAAAAAAAAAAAAAACAAAAGCAAACTGCCCAAACAACCGCAATGAAATCAAAAAATACTCAAAAAAAGATTCAAATAAGTAGAACTTAGAACCTGAGACGAACCAAACAATCGAAATTGATGAAATGAATAAAAGGCCAAAAAATCATACAATCATTAGCCATCAAAGACTAAAGCTGAAAAAACTATAAGAGATAACCCCTTATAAATTATAAAAATGAATAATAGAATCAGGGATATCATTCTTAAATTTTCTTTTTCTACACATAACCAGTTAAGCAATGATTATAATGGTTGTTAAAATTAATAGATTTAGAGATGTTTTTAAAAATCTTCTTTCAAATCATATCAGATAGCAAACAACTTGTAATGCTAATAAATAAAAACTTTTATAAATTTTACAAGAAAAACTATCAGCATAATGAATAACCTTAATCATGTTGGAATGAGCATTGAAAAATATATCATTAATTAGACAATTTTAAATAAGATAATGATAATAAGGGCATTCAAAAAAAAGTTGATCATGAGATTCAAGATTATTATTACATAAAACCCAAATATGATAAAAATGCAAACCTCTTGAAGAATGATTATCTAAAGTTTTGAGAGATTTAATAATAACTTTTCATTACTCAAGAGCACATCTTAAAGAAATTTTTTTAACCAAACTAACTTATATAAATTAACAGTAGAATTAGAAATATAAAGAAAATGATGAACTTCTTTTTGAGAAAAAAACCAAACCATCTCTCCAATAACAAATGATACTATTAGTAATTGGAATTTTACTAATTAAATCAATACAAACTATGGGAGCTTGATGATATAATGGCAAATTCCAAATGTTATTATAAACAACATCCTTTTGTTTAGAATTCAAAGGAATATTAAGCCAAATAAAATTAGTTTCCCATTAATTCTCACAAATGATTCACCTTATATCTGAGAATGAAAATAAAGAACATAGAATAATCATTAGTAACATTATTTTTTTTTATTTAAAAAAGTCTAAATTTAGAAGCAACTCTTATGAGTTCTTTCTAAAAAGAAGAAGAGCAATTGCTAACCTTCTACCAAAAAGAACCATATTGATCAAAAATCCATTCTCTCAGACAATTAAAATATTTCCAAATAGATCTATTAAAATGTATCAAGCGACTTTTATAGTATATATAATCAAGTTTTACAAGTAAATTTTTAAGCAAAAACCATACCTACTATCATATCTCCATCACAAAATTAAGATAATGAAAATAATAACTTATTTTTATTGTGGTTTTACACCAATGGGCTAAGTCCATGCCTTGCATCTTCCCCTTGATATCTCCACTGCTCTCTCATTTAGCCATTGTAGGGCAAGAAAATCACTCTTCATCAGGGGTAATGGGAAATCCTACACCCTTGCTTCTATTCAAAGGAAGCAGACAACTACTCCAATTCCTTAACTAGGTAAACACAGCTTCCAAGAACATTGAAGATACAAGGTCTCTTATTGTAATAAATCAACAACACTTAACTAGCCAAAGTTTGAAACTAAGAGATTTTAAAGGTATAGGGAAGATGAAGATAATCAATCGCGAACTCTCACACCAAGAAACACTTGAGGGATTTATCAATGGAAGGATTAAAAAAATTGTCACGAGAAATCGCTACTCTCTTTCCTCTAGTAAATTTATTCAAATTTTGAACTAATATAATCTAGGCAATTTTGAATTGGTAGAGAATGATGTTAAAAATACATTAAATTATATACTATTTACTGCAATTAATTTAGATTTTGAATTCCTTTAATGAAAATTAATCATTCATATACTTACACCAAGCTAGTCTCATCCGCATTAGAAAAAATATCATATATTACGATCCTATAGGATTCATATTCATTAAATGTTATATATCATCATCTCAAATATTATCAAAATAAGCTAGTTCATACAAGTACAATTATTTATCATTATTCATTTTACCTAGTGGTCATTTTCTTAACCATATTCATTTTATATATTTTTGTCATATTTTATTTAAAAATACTTCAACTTCCTTTTACAGATAGTTACAAAATTTTTAATGTTTTAAACATTTTTAAACAACCATAACCGCTAATAGTGATTAATAATGAAAATATGGTATGAGCTTGAATCACAGTTTAAATAAATATTCATTTTCATAATAAAAACATCAAT
Organism: Papilionanthe hookeriana x Papilionanthe teres; assembly: GCA_022702705.1. NCBI lineage: Eukaryota > Viridiplantae > Streptophyta > Magnoliopsida > Asparagales > Orchidaceae > Papilionanthe > Papilionanthe hookeriana x Papilionanthe teres. Next base: position 111,412,857 of record CM040430.1, on the reverse strand, counting down.
CAATAAAAAAAACAGATGGCCATAAACACACCACTAATTTGAAGCATTAAGACAGTCCAACAATACCATCATTACTATGACCACAGGATCCAAGTGGATCAACCCCTGTTTTTCCCATCTGTATTTAACCTTACAAAATTTACAAATTACAATATTCTGATACATGCAATATCAGACTATTCATTTTGTTTTCCTGTACAAGCAGCAACGCATTTCCATACAAACTTCTCACATACATTATCTTGTCAAATGAAGCATAATTTCAAGCTTTCAATAGGCAGCAACACTACCCGATTCGCAATCTGGTATCTGTGACCCATCAATATCAGCCCACACTTCATTAATCCTACCGATGAAACGAAAAGGAGAATTATACTGGGCAATGGAATATGAATTTTTGTCAAAAGAATCAGTGGAGTTGGCCCAGGGTGACCTCCTCAAGCTAACGGCTAGCTTCTCAGCTTCCTTTACAATATTGTTATCACGGGCAAATCCAGAGAACTGCCTTATTGCAACACAACGAGCAGGCCAATGAACAGGGTGGAGGTTCAATTCTGGGAGAGGGATGGGTGGGGAAGCTTGGAATTTTGAGGGCAGATAAAATCTTATAGAGTAGGCTGAGGAATGTAGGGGCCCTGCATTCGGAACAATACTGGTTAAGACAGGGGTGGTCATTCTGATTCTCGATGAGTTCAAATTGGCTCCTTGAATGTACTGAAATAATCTGAAACATGGATTAAATCAATAATTTAGCATATTCATGTAAACTGTTTATGAACAAAGTTGATTAATAAGACGATAATTCTTCACCACAAAAGAAGAAAGACTGATCGATGAGAAAAGAACTATTAATAATTACCCTTATTACAAAAGAATAAAGGGATCCACGAGAAATTATTAAGGGCTGTTTGGTAACAAATTTAATAAATCCTGTAAATCGGGATTTACTAAATCGTGCCAACACGGAGAATTAGTAAATCCAGATTTTAAGATAAAACTGAGAAACCTTTCAGAAAGAAACTAAATTTACTAAATCCAAACTTTAAAAGTTACTATTTTTTTTTGTTTGGCAAAATTTAAGTTGAATTCAATTTAAATATGTTACTAGATAAACCTCTTAGAGCATATCCAGGAATTGCTCTTTGGACGATAGATAAGCAGATCAGCAGCTGTCATTGCGCAGTTTAGCAAGAACTAAGCCAAACAACTCAAATGGATTGAGAGAGAGAGAAAGCGCTAGCCATGATTAATCACAAAGAGAGAGAATACAAGCCATATCTTTATTCAATAACAAATCATGATTATTTACATGATATATAAATAGTAGCTATAAGTTGAAGGAAAATATATTTCTAATAACTTTGAGATGAACGGCAAATGTGTCCAAAACGATAAATGATATGTGTGCCCTTCAAAAACTGATAACGACAAATAGAGATAGATGTCTTAAAACATAAGTGCTGACATTAACATCCATAACCATGAGAAAGACAAATTAACTAATTAAATACGACAAGACTAACAAGTGCAACAGCTCATGACTCCTCGTAGGATATAGACGTCTTGTATGGCAACACAAAATTTTCACTAAAACTTGGCCTCTTGCTAATGCGTTGGTAACTTTAGTGGGGATTTAAAAAAGTCACATTCACTGAAATAGAGATTATATTTTTGTATTGTAGAACTCAATACCAACATTTGCAATGCCCAAGAACGTTGCCATTATAAACCATGATACACATAATAGACCAGTAATAAAGATATTTAGAAATGGGCATTAGAGTAGTGAGGCTCGGGAAAATACAGAGAGAGTATAAGTTCGTTGAAGCTATTTAAGTTTAGGGTTTTCAAGGAAAATAGAGAAGTGGAAAGGAACCATAATAAAGAGGAATGCTTGCAAAGACGGCATACCCTTCCCACAAATAAGGTATTGTTGGACTCCGTCTGTAATGCAAATGAACTAGTAAGCCAATATATAATTAGAATGTTGAGATCAAGGATAAGTAGACAAGGTACTGCTAATAAAGACTTGAATAGAATCTACATGCGTGATAATAGGCAAACTACAAGCAAAACATCAACAATCTCATTTGTAGCATTTCCATTATACAAAGTCAAATCTATCACATTGGATATTATTAGACAGATTCCAGCGTTCATTGAAAGATTAAAGATTAATCTCATTATATTTTAGAAGTTTGTTTTTTACAGTTTGAGTAGGAAATCTCTAAGGCCTCATTTTTGTAAAAATCAAATCTTCTTAAATTCCAACAAACCTCCCATTGGAATGAATCCGCAATGCAGGGATGCGCACATTAATCACGCAAGTATATATGTCAATAAAAAAATATATACATTTTTAAGTTCGAGTTATCAATCACACGAGGAAGTTGTTACTTCTCGAATTATATTAAGCATTGAAATATTAATTTTAATTTAATTAAAAAGGTTTAGAATTTTTTAAAAGTATTCTATAGGTCCTAAATGTTAAAGTGAAAAATTAGAGGTTAGGAGGGTTGCTAATGTAAAAAACACTTCTTTGAATTGGTTTATGCAAAAGTTTAAAGATCCTCCACTAGGTTGTTCCTAATATAGTTCACAATCAGGGACAAGTATTTTTTTTCTTCCGAAATATAACAAGCATTGAAATCTCATACTATGATTAAGTTTCCTTAACCTTATAAAAACCAATAGGATACAATTCCTTTATGCGATTGCCAACATCTATTGAGAATATTCCTATTTCACAAAGTGTTTGTGTTTTAACTTAATTGTTTCACAAGTCTTCTTCCGATAGTCCTAGACATAGCATTTTTTAACAAATTAAATTGTCAGTTTGAAATGTAAATGAAGATTTGAAGGTTAAAACATCAACTTAGCCATGCCATTACTCAGAAATCTAACATTAGCTCACAATTAACCTTACACAACCAACTCAAAGAAGAATTTACTTTAGTCCTACATCATGAGTGAAACGAGGGCATTCAATTCCACTGAAAATAAAAGACAATTTTTCTTCCAAGATATAACAATTGAAGTCTCATATTATGATTAAGTTTTCTTAAAGTTGTAAAAGCTAATAGGATTCCCAATTCCTTTATGCGGTTGTCAAAATCTGTTGACAATATTCCTATTTTACTAAGTGTTTGTGTTTTAACTTAATTGTTTCACAATTCTTCTTCCGATAGTCCTAGAAATAACATTTTTTAACAAATTAAATGCTTAGTTTGAAATGTAAATGAAGATTTGAAGGATAAAAAATCAACTTAGCCATGCCATTACTTAGAAATCTAACATTAATTCACAATTTAACCTTGCGCAACCAACTCAAAGAAGAAATTACTTTAGTCCTACATCATGAGTGAAGCGAGTGCATTCAGTTCCATCGAAAATAAAAGACAATTTACAAATGAAGAAGAAATAAAAAAATCTGAGTAAATCTTCATGCTCCAAGCAATTCTTCCTTCTCAATTTGCTCCACTAGTTTTAATCTCAAATCTCACTCACTACAATAGCAGACACCTTACAACACTCCTAAAAATAAACTCCATAGCTTAAGAGTAAAAAAGCGGCTTCTTATCTTAAGAATGTGTCCAACATCACTCTCTGTTGCCTGAAACTTCACTTATAAAGAGAATATCCCTCCACGTCAACATCAATTTGAAACTACCCAATATTGACTACAGGTGCCGCGCGCCACGATGCAACGCCACGACGCTCAGATGGTGAGCTAAGGCATTACATCCGGGCGTTGAATGTCTGCTCTCAGGTTCGGAAATGCAACTGGGCGAAGCGGCACTGCTTCTGAGCAATGAAGCATTGCTATTATAAGATCTAGGGCGTTAGAAGGTCAACACTATGGTTCTACTGTTGTTGAAATCATTAAGTTTGGACGCTTAAGTGTTGTTCCACGAGCGTTGTGGTGCCATATTAGTGGAGTTGGGGCGCTTGTTTCGGGCGTCGCAGTGCCTTGACTCGGGTTTCTGCCATAAATGCTTCATATAGGACACCGTGGCGCTGCTCCTTCGACGCTATGGTACTATTGATCGGACGTCACCACACTAATGCAACACTAGGTCTTGAGACTACCAATTTTCATTTCTTTTCCAAAAGTTATCATACATGTATATTGCACAAATACACAAAATACACCATAAAAAAAACATAAAAAAGAACAAAAAAATAAGAAGAATCACACTTAACTACACCACCTTGCATACTTCTCAAATTCCCCCAAACTCTCACTTGTTCTCAAGTAATCTTTTATCCAAATTTATATCCTCGAGTATCTTGGTATCCATTATATTATGATTTAATGCACTTAAAATAATATAATGAGTATATATTAAAAGTACATGTATATTTTCAAGTCTTGAAACATAACACATGCAAACTGAAAATGATATTTTTCTGTTACAAATATTTTTCTGTTTCAATTTAAGAACGGTCCTATCTTTTGTCACCTTGCTAATATTTGCATTTGACATAAATTTTGCAGATATGAAATAACGTTAAGCTTTAGATTCTTTTTTCATGGCGGAGACAAAACATAAATTGATGTTCAGTTAAGGCATTAATTAGATCTTTCATCTCATTTTCTAATGGAGATGATTCATTTACGGAAATAACTTCATGTATAACTCTTTGTATATTCCTGAAGAATTATATTTATTTGTATTTGCCATCCTAAAATTTCAGGATTAGTAGAAAATTTTTCTAGATTACAACACTCAGCTAAAATAACAGTTGTGGTTATATTGCTATTTATTACTTCTTGGTTTTGAATTAATCTTATTCCTAATTCGTATATGTTAGAAGTACTTTCTGTATTGGCAATTTTTTATACCTAGATTGGATTATATTTTTAAATAGTTAAATTTTTTCTAACTGGTTTAAGTTTAATTCTATAGATTAACTAGTTCATTAGATATATTTTCAGAATAAATTTCTAATTGAACTTATTGTTTTAAAATCATATAGCTTATCACAATCCATTCATTTGAATTTCCTAAGGAAGATCTTATATGAAAGATTTGTTCTTTTTGAAATACTTCTAGCTATCTATTTTTTATATTTATTTAGAGTAGTTCACAGATTCTATTAACTTCTTATTCGAGATAATTTTTATTCAACATCAAGATCTTCTATACTTGTTTTAAGATCTTTTATTAATAAACGTCTCTTTATATCTTTTTCATCCTTCATCTGCTTTTTATAGGAGCTAACAAAAGATTCATAAGACCAAAAAGATGTGCAAAAGCAATTACTCTGTTTAGGACATTCATATGAATTAGCCTGCTGATCCTCAGACTCTGATACCACTTTTTTGGCCTTAGATGGTGTAGAAGTTTCACATATTTTTGAAGATTTTTTTTTCAGGACAATTTTCTAAATCTAAATTATTTTTTAATCAGTACGATAATTCTTCAATTTCTCTAATAGTTTTATTTGAGCTTTTATTTAATTTTCACATTCTTATATCAAATTCTTCAAAATCTTTTTCGATAATTAAGAATTCTTCATACTCTTCTTTCTGAAAGATTGTCTGAAAACATTTAAGGTCCATTAAAAATAATGTTATTATATTCTGATATTTACCTATTCTAGAGTTTGACCTTAAAATCTCCTGTTCATCGTACACATTTCTCCGTGGTTTTCTAGAGAAAGTTAAGGCTCAACAAGACCATAGAGGCCTTTAACAGACCATAACCTTATGTAAGTACTTCAAAGATTTAAACACAACATTAGTTCGTTTTTTACACTATGCATAGCTAGCACAAATAAAATCATGATAGAACAAAACTTGTTTTTAAACAAATCAGCATAAGATAATATTCATTAATACAAACTTACAAATATTGAGCAGAAAGATAATATTTAGCTGCAGCGGGCAACAAACATTTATCTTACATAAGAGGAAGAAGAAAAAGAAATCCTAACTCACTTTGCTCTTTCAGAAGGGGAGGAAGAGCTTTAAATAGATCAAGAAAGAATATATTAATCGTCATTGATGATGTTAAATGAAATAATTGATGCATCTTTCCAGATTGGCTAAGCAAGTGGGCATCTATTTTTGTTGGAATAATTCTCAGAATATTCTTTGTTCATCAAGTGGGAATCTGCTTTTAGGAATAATTTTAGGTTGGATGGATAAGTGGAAATCTATTTTTGTCAGAATAATTCTTGGAATATTCTTTGTTGATAATAATTTAAAGAGCTGTATCTATTGATACTTTTCTTTACATTTGAAATCCACTATTCATTGGTCTCATTTTTCTGGCAATACATACATCTATGTTTCTTTTCTTATAATTTTTTGCAAATATTTCTCTAGCTTCCTGCTGATGGCTGCATTATTTCGACTTAGTGTAGAAACCCATTTTTTATACATAACTTCGTGAATTTTTTTTGTGTGTTGTTTGCAGTGACTGTAAATAAATAGATTTTTTGAAGAGTAATATACACAAATATTTGTAGAATCTCTTTTCCTTGTTTCAATCTAGATTTGGTATAAATCTTCAGCTGACGATCTCTGGAATAACTTTGTTGGTTTATATTTGGGAGTGTAAGGATCACTGCTAATTCTAAATTAAATGAGACTATATTTCTTTTTATCTCAGGATAAGCCTGATACATTTTAATGTATAAATTCCAATGTTTTACAACTTGATAGAAAGCATTAAAAGCTTCCGTTAAAGGTTATGGTAATTCTTTGAGAAGATTTCTTCTTCTAGATTCATCATTCTAATTAAATTGCCTCTATATTCAGAGACCAATTTGGAAACAGTATTTCCATAAATATAGACAACTTGATATTTCCATGCCGTGTGAAAATATATTTGAGCATTAATCATTTCTTCATATAATGATAATTGCTGTCATTCATCCGAAATTTTCTTGGTAATATTGTCTTGCAACATGTATGCATAAGTAATTATATTTTTAGAGGATGAAATTTCATCAATTTTTTGCATACTTTCTGAGAAGCAAGTTTTTTCTTTGGACACTTTGGATTCTTCTCTGGTTATTCGGAGTGAAGCAAAATCTCTTATTTTCTTTTATTCTGATATAGAAAGTATGTCTCCTTCTGATACTTCTCCAGTAAGATAATTCTTTAACCTTATTAATTCTTTTAAGACATTGCTGACAAAAGCTATTTCACATTATATTTTCCAGATTAGTAATTCAACTATTTCCGAGTAATTATTTAGGTTCAGATCTGAACTAAGTTTTTCTTCAGCTTCACTGGATATTTCATAAGTTTTCATACTTTTTATGTCCATGTTTTTTTCTGCATAATTCACGAGATGCATAATTCACGAGATAAAATATCAACTAAAGCATTTTTATTACCGTCTATATATTCTAAATCAAAAGTATAAGCGAAGAACCAACTTTGTAATCTAATTAATCTTTTGTTTGACAGAGAATCTACAATTTTTCCTTTTATAAATGAAATTACAGTTTTATTGTCTGTTATTATTAAAAATGTTTCATTTAAGAATATTTCAAATTTTTTTGTTGCTTTCTTTATAGCTAATAATTCTTTTTTGTTAATACGATAATTTTATTATATAGTAGTATAAGTTCCCGAGCAATATCGGCATAAAAGTTCGGTATTACTTCCCCTGGTTTTAAAAATTACACCTCATGCAATTTCAAAACTATCAGTTTCTATAATTAAATAATCTTTTTGTATCAATAAATGTAATTTTAGGAGATTTTTACACACTTATTTAATTTGATTTAAAGATTTTCATCTTTATCATCCCCATACCATGACACTATTAAATTTCTAGGACTTATAATAAATAAACATTCTATTGAATTACAAGAACACATCTCAATCAAAATAGATAATTTCAAATGAATTCGTAATAAAAAAGATTTGCAACAGTTTCTAGGTTGTATGAAATAAGTCGAATCATTTGTTAAACATCTTGCAGAACTAAGAGCGTCATTAAAAAAAAAAGTTAAAGAAAAATGTCATGGTATCGGGATGAAAATGATGAAAAATCTTAATATCAAATTAAAGAAGTGTGTAAAAATCTTCCAAAACTACATTTACCGATACCAGAAGATTATTTAATAATAGAAATTGATAGTTCTGAAATTGCACAGGGTTTAATTTTAAAAGCCAGGAGAAGTAATACCGCTCTTTTATGCCGGTCTAGCTCAGAAACTTATACTAATACAAAACAAAATTATCATATTAACGAAAAAGAATTATTAGCTATAAAGAAAGCAATTAAAAAATTTGAAATATTCTTAAATGAAACATTTTTAATAAGGACAAACAATAAAACTGCAATTTCATTTATAAAGAGAAAAACTGTAGATTCTCTGACAAACAAAAGATTAATTAGATGGTTGCTTCTCAGTTTATACTTTTGATTTCAAATATATAGAAGATAATAAAAATGTTTTAGCTGATATTTATCTCGTCGACAGGAAATAAATATGGACATAGAATGTCTGGAAACTTATAAAATATCCCGTGAAGCTGGAGAAAAATTTAGTCCATATCTAAAACTAATAATTACTTGGAAATAGTTGAATTACAAATCTGGATATATAATGTGAAATAGCTTTTGCCAGTAATATCTTAAAAGAATTAATAAGATTAAATAATTATCTTACGGGAGAAGTAACAGAAGGAGACCTACATTCTATATCAGAATTAAAGAAAACATGAGATTTTGCTTCACTCCGAATAAACAGAGAAGAATCCAAAAAGTCCAACAAAGCTTACTCCTCAGAAAATAAGCCAGTAATTATTGAAAATTCATCATTTAAAAATATAATTACTTATGCAAAAATATTACAAGACAATACTACCAAACAAATTATGGATATTGTGGATGAATGACAATAATTATCATTATATGAAGAAAGGAATAATTCTCAAATATATTTTCACATGGCAGGGAAATATCAAATTGTCTATATTTATGGAAATACTAATTCAAAATTAGTCTCTGAATTATACAGATGCAGTTTAATTAGAAGGATGTATTTGGAGAACGAAAAATCTCCTCAAAGAATTACCAAAGCCTTAAACAGAAGCCGTTAATATTTTTTATCAAGTTGTAAAACATAGAAATTTATACATTAAAATATATCAGACTTATCCTGAGATCTCCCATTCAATTTGGAATTAGCAGTGATCCTTACACTCTCAAATATAAACCAACAGAGTTATTATTCTAGAGATCAACAGCTGAAGATTTATACTAAATCTGGATTGAAACGAAGAAATAGATTATACAAATATCTGGGTATATTACACTTCAGAAATCTATTTATTTACAATCACTACAAACAACCCACAAAAAAAATTCACGAAGTTATGTATAAAAAATGGGTTTCTACACTTAGAGTGCTGTTTAGGCAATGCAGAATTATCCAATTTATCCAGATAATGTCATCGATCTGGATAAAATATCTGATAACGAATGATCCGGATAAAGTTATCGATCTGTTTGGTTTACGACTTATGAAAACAATGATTCTGGAAAATCGACCAATTCTACCCTCGTTCCGAATAAATTCATTTAATTGCTTTAGTTATTACGTTTTGTAAACGAACTTATTTGTAGAATTTTCTAATGAATTAATAAATATTTTAATGAATTAACGGATGTGACACCTAAAACATTTATATTTTTCCACATAACGACTCAACCCATTAATATCACTTTTATTTTTATATTTTTTGCTAATAAGCATTGAAAAATAAAGTAGACCAAATCAACTATAAAATTTACAGTGATTTTATAACAAAATGATATAAGCTTCAAAATATAATACTTAAATTTCACAAAAAGGAAAGAAGAGTCACGCATTTTTAGACAAAACAACACCAAAAACATAGAGACATCGTCTACTTGTGAGTATCTCAAAACTTAACTAAAAATAAAAAATAAAATAGTAAAATTACAAGGAAAAATATGACAATATTCATTTTATAATGCAAGAGCATGTCACGCTGATTGTTGTCCGGTTCTGACACTTTAGAACCCTGTGTGAAGTTCTCCGATTAGGAAGCGCTCGAACTACAAGATAATGTGGGACCACGTGTAATGTTTTCGGATTGGGATAAAGGAGAATCTGTTGGGCTATCTGCCCACCTGAAAAACTTACAGTTCTCTATTCCGTGTTTCCACCTCAGACAACCAAAGAATCGTCGTCCGTAGCTACGATCGTCGGCGTGTTAGTAAGTAGTAAGCGCCGTGCATCCACAATGGCGAACACTCGCTCGGACTTCCCGAATGTCCGGAAGTCATCGCCCTACAATTATGCAACACCAAAATATCAAGGCACAAAACTAACATTATATGCCAAAACTATATTAAAAATATATCGTTAGATGGCGATATGAATCCCAAGATCTTGGACTTCAGCCTCACAATTCTTATGTATTGACATATCTCACACCTAAACTTTAATATCTTCAAAAATATCTTCAAAAATGGTTCAAGTCATAAAAAAATATCCAAATAAATGACATTCCATAAAAACATACAAGAATAAAGCCCGAGAAGGGAAGATAATATAGGCAAGAAACATAAAGGATGAGCGCTCAAAGCAGAGTTGTTCCTTCCGTTTGTCAATTGGGACCCAAAATCGTTATACCTCGTTTGATAGTTTAGTGGCATTTATGTACTTGCCACCCAATTCTCATGCATTTACAGCTAAATTTTTTGTATCATGTAAAAAAATACCTTCTTTTTAATTTTTTAAGAAGTAAAATGCATTTCTTTATTGCATGCATAAGGTGGTATGGATGTTAAAATTGAAGTTTAGAATGTTAGAAATGTAAATACATATGAATTGAGTGGTATGACTGTAAATCTTATAATATTTTAATTATTTAAAGTGGCCCAAGTTAGAAAAGACTTATAAAAAACATTCTAAGCAGGAATTTTTTACATCTATGCTACAATTCAACTTTTTTTTTCTTTTGCTCATGAATATATTGAGCACTCCACAGTGGTGTCCAGACAATTGGCTAGTTCTCCATGCAATGCAGATACCAATTCGTTTAGAAGGTAGGGAAAACTAATTTTAAATAGGCATAAAAATTAAATATTTCTTTTGCTCAAGCTGGGTAAAAAGCGAATCGCTTCTTCCACATCCTTTTGGCAAAGGTAAAGACAGATAATGTTCACTGATAATTATAGCTTGAGAAGAAAAAGAGTTGAGAAAAGTTACATGGCATAAATGTAAAAATTGAAACATAATTTCAAAAGGCTAAAAGTACCAAAAATATCTAAATTCTGTTCATGTAAAACAGTTTGAATAAAGCAATTGACATTGGTTTCAATGAAGGAGCATACCTTAATTATGAAAAACAAGCAAAACCACAAGCATTTAGAAGGCTGATGCAGATTTTCTTTCAAACTGAAAACAAAAACAACCAATGGTTCCCTCGGAACAATATCATAGTGAATCACCAGTGGAGCTCAGAATTAGCATGGTTCAACTAAACATCAACAGGAACAATGCATATCAACAATTCAGCATCAAGGATTCTAGATCAAAGTAGAATCAAACCCAGCACATAACAAGAAAAATACAGTTTACAATTTAATATTCCATATTATAATGAAAATCTAGCAATGGATCAAGCATTGGTGCTGAAGTTAGTATATCCATTGAATTTCTAGCGTTTCCAAATAGCAATGCTTAAATATCCACTTTGGTCAGTACATGGTTTTGGATAACACTTCCATACCTTTTCTTTTTCTGCTTTGAAAGCGCAGTCTTGAGAACCCATGTAATAATGAATTTCTGCTTGTTTGATTTTTATCACCTGCGCTTTTAGATTTGAGAAGGTAAGAAGAGATTTTCAATTTACTTTTGAGGCTATTTTGCTATTAACCGAATGGTTTTGTTTGTTAAGCTTATACTTATTCATTGTTTTTTTCCTCCTTTTCTTTGACTTCTACTTGCTTTGTTGATATCAAATGCCGTAGGAATAGGGTCCATATTTCCTAATATGCATATTATGTGAGATATTCAAAATAATAGAATAAGCATGAAAAAAATCTCATGATGCAAGCTAGTAGTCTAAAACCCCTAAACAGGTACTGAATCTCCAATTTTATATCCAATTCCTTCCCCCCTCTGATATAGTACAACCAACCTTCAGGCAGTCTAGCTTCGCACAGTAACTCTGTCAACATGATAAGCTAAATGCTCTCTTTTTAAGCACATTTCATCATCTATACATCTCACAAAATCTAAGTAAACCATCTCACTAAATCTAAGTAAAATTCTTCTGCAACAGAAACCATCCAACCATAGAAATCTACAAAAAAAACCGTTCTTTTCTCCCCCTACTTCAAGATTTTCTTTGATGGAAAACAAGCAGATGAGGAACAGTAAGAAGGCCTCCAGTTTCCTGATATAATCAGGGCCATTAATGGTGAACTCGAAGCTCGAAGGTGCAGCTTCCATCTTCAACAATCCTGCAATGGTGCAAGAACAAGGCAAGCAGAGGCTTCCCATTTAATCATGGAAACCTCTGTAAAGTCTACACCGCTTATAATGTTATTCTGTGCATTACAAGAAATAACAAAGATCCCTTTTCCTAAAGGAACCATCCAGAAACATTATCGAAATTTCATATAATTCAGTATTGGCAAGAGTGTTGGCGTAAATTGAATAATATGCAATAACCGAAATGTAAGATCAACCACAGAGGAGTTTTGTAAAACAAGCAAAACAATCTCTATCTATTAGAAACTAATAGCAGCTCATCTATCTATTAGAAACAATCTCTATCTATTAGAAACTAAAATGTCTTATGAACTTCACAGGTAAGAATCTCTAATGAATGATGCTTGCTCTAACGCATCCGCTATTTGCTCTCGCAACTCCGCCATATCTGATGCACCTTCACCTTCTAGAGTGTATGCATCCCTGCGAGTCAATTTCTTGTATAGTCATCGTAGGCTCGATATCCTCCTCAAAAGCTTCATGTGGGATATCAACCGATTCGTTTGCGAAGGCATCGAATCTCGCATCCTGCGGTGATGTGACGACGAATGTAATTGTGCAGTGTCATAGTTGCCACAACTATATGCACCTGCTTCTCAAATGGGTAGGTTGGCATTTCACGTAAAATAACTCATTTCTTCTTCCACACTCCGAAAGTTCTCTCGATCACGCCCGCAAAGACGAATGTCTTTTGTTAAACAATTCTTTCTACTCCGTGCCGCACCACTTCGCTCGTTCAAAATCCGGGATGTGGTATTTCGTTTCTGGATATGGTTTCGGATACCCTCTCAGTAAAGGATATCCAATGATCGACTAAATAATACTTCACTCGTACCATCAGATGTAATTAGAGATTGTCAAAAATATAAAAAAATGATAAATATATTTACCTGGAGGTGGATATGGAAGCCGTGACTAAGGTTTCGAGTTGCAAACTTGAAAACACGACTCGTCGTGTGCGCTCCCTTCCCAACTACCTATGACAAAGGTAAAACACATATTAAAATCACAAACGGCCATAACATTTTGCGTTGGATAGCCATCACGTCCAATATATGACACCTTCGCCGAGCCGGAAACACGTGCATCGACATGTGTTCCATCAGTCTGCACCGATACGATCCTCGAAGAACGGCATGTATCGAGGGTCTTCGACAATTTGTGGTGGAACGGATCGGAATGTCGGATCATCCGACTTAATAACCTTAGTAAGCCAAACTCACTAGAAGCATTCAAACCGATGATGAAATATCGGCTGATGGTTTCCGATGAATGTTGAAATCGCTCCATCGATCCTCTAACGGATCGATTTTGAGATAAGATGTATATGGTTATTGCAAGAACTTCTCTTGTTGTCGTTCTTCTAGAGCTATGCAACCCATGATTGTTTCGTAGTTCATTGAGCAGAGTCATTAAAAGTCTTCTTCGACATGCGAAACATGTTGAAGAACCGGTCGGATGGTCGCGTAATAACTCACCAACCCATTTATCCCCAATTTGATTAGATGTCATGCACGGAGTTCGGTCAACATATGTATTGTAGTAATAATACGATAATAATAAAGTGTCGTCGCGACTTTGCGATTATGGTGAAGTTGTTCCTCATCCTCGTTAAGCTCGATCATCATTCATTCTACACAATAAAGAGCATAATAATGTGTAAACTTGTTTGATAGAAAGTTGGACAAACAATGCATTAATGAAAATAGTAAGTGCACTAATGAAAATACATAAAAATTGAAACAGACAATCATATAGTGTCCAACATATATGAAAAAACTAAACTGTCCAGCAACATGAAGATTACAAATGACACTTTAAGGGAGACTCTCATTCATTCAAGCAAACACGCAAGAATTTAAGCCGGTATTTCGTGTCCATCTTTACGAACATCTGTCGTGTGATTGGGTCTCGTAGCAACTTCATATACTTTGCATAGAGAGTTGCATCTGCTGCAATTTCAGGATATGAACGTAGGAGATCCATACATTCATCAATTGTGTTATCAGTTGGTGTCGCGGTTCTAGCTTTGCAGCTTTCTACGAGTGTATCAATGGAGTCTTTGATGTATGTCACTCCTTTTTTCTTTTTCTCTACTCGTGGGCGCTTAGGAACGCTTGTGGATTGCACATCAGTTTGAGCTTCGTTGGGACCGCCCTCTAAGTCACCTAAGTGCACAGAAGGTATTGTATCTACTTCCTCTGGGATGCCCTCAAACCCATGCTGATTTTGGGTGAATGCATAGGCCCCAGTAGCGACAATCCCTTTGAACATTCCATCTAGCTTCTCTTCCAAAATCGGATCAATACCACATGATTTAAATTTCTTTGCTAAAGTGACCGCTCTGCAAGAAAAATTTTAATGAGAACGACTCGATGTAAAAAATTATATAAGCAATGGTAGATATCGACTAACCACTAGTTTTTCGCTTCACCAATTCTTCGATGCATCGATAGTCCGCTTGCTTGGGTCCCGACCCAATCTCGTTGATCCCCTCTTTAGTTCGCTTCCATAGCTCCAATCTTTCTTGAGTTGATCACATTTATTTTTTAATTTCGTTCGATCGTAATCCCCGCGAGTCAATCTTTGAATTTCGTCACTACATTTTGCCGACTCTTCTTTACTAAAGAAGGTGGTGGGCATATTTCCCATTTCAATCTCCCGCAAACAGAGATCACAAAATATAATTGTGACCCGCCGATCCCACATGCGTCGATGTTCCTGCCTCTTTGACTTCGCTCATTTGAAACCGTCGGTTAAACATGTTAGCACAAGATATCGCTTCTCATAACAGTGACATAAACGGAGTCGATTGGCATAACAACAAAACTTTTTAGAAGAACAATAGGTGTTTTGAATGTAATTAATGCTCATGTTCCTTGCTGGGATTAGAAGGAAAATAATGAGTACAACTCAATAAATTGTAAATTTGAGAGAAAAGGGTACTATTCATGTTGATTTAAGTTGTTGTAAACAATACTAATAACGATGGCCTAATTAGTAATTGTAAATCATATTTGACTTTGTAATCGTAAATACAAACATTAAGAAAATAAGAAGAGTGCTTAGTTACGTTCGAGGGCAAAGCAACAAGATCACGGATAGAATAATTATCACGACGAAAAAAAACATTTTCTCAACTACCATAGGAGAATAATCTAATGAAATTACTAGCCAAGAATTAAAAAAATGACAATTAAAAAGAAGAAATTTTCAATCTTCGATATATGTCTGCTAGGAGAAATTAATATAGAAATCATAGACAATACATAAAAAGAAGAAATTTACCTTAAGCGAGAGGAGGGGTGAGGGCTAGTGTGCGGGGGTCGAGCGAGGCTTGAAGGGAGAGCGACGGAAGAGACGAGCGAGGAAAGGGTCGAGCGGCTTCAGGCATAGGAAAGGCGAGCGGCTCGAGTGACGGAGATGAGCAGACTGCCGGAAGGAGATGACAAGCAGGCTTTTACCTTAAGGAGAGGAGCAGGCTGCGGTTGAGGGAGATGAGCCGAGCGACTGTTTCTTCCTGAGCGTCAGGGGGATGAGCCGAGCGAGTGTGAAGAGGAAGCAGACAGCGAACGCGGCTTCGGGAAGGAGATGACAAGCAGCGGCGAGAGGAGATGGGTCGCTAGGGCAGGGACTTCGGTTTCGAACGCGACGGGGTCACGGGGGCAAAAGACAGGGCAAACTATGGAAAAGTCGAACGAAAACGCGGACCGTGGGGGTCATCCCACGGTCCGCGTGCAATACAAATATAAAAGTGCGTTTTGAAATAATCTATAAAAAAGTGCAAACCAAACATCATGGCGGCGTTTTTCAAAACGCCCCCGCCGAAATAAGCTGTCCCAAACGGGCTCTTAGTCAAAATAATGCAGCCGTTGGTAGGGAGCCAGAGAAATATTTTGCAAAAAATTACAAAAAGAAAAGATACACAGATGTATGTATTGCCAAAAAAAAGAGACCATACAAGAAATACGGAGTAAGTTTGAAACAATGAGTAGTAAAATTCAGATGTAAAGAAAAGTATCAATACGCACAACTCTTTGAATTATTATCAACAAAAAATATCCCAAGAATTATTCTGACAAAAGCAGATTCCCACTTATCCAGCCAACCTGGAATTATTCCTAAAAGCAGATTCTCACTTAATCAACAGAGAATATTCCGAGAATTATTCCAACAACAGTAGATACCCATTTGCTTAGCCAGTCTGGAAAGATGCATCAATTATTTCATTTAATGTCATCAATGACGATTAATGTATTCTCTTCTGGTGTATTTAAGGCTCTCCCTCCCCTTCTGAAAAGGCAGAGCGAGTTGGAATTTTTTTTCCTTCTTCTTCCTCTTCCGTAAGATTAATGACTGTTGCCCGCTGCAACTAAATATTATCTTCTTGCTCAATGTCTGTAAGTTTGTATTAATGAATATTATGTTTTGCTAGTTTGTTTAAAAACATGTTTTGTTCTATCTTGAGTTTTATCTGTTCTAGGTACGCATAGCGTTGGAAACAAATTAATGCTGTGCTTTAAATCTCTGAAGTACTTACATAAGATTGTGGTCTGTTAAAGGCCACTATGGTCTTGTTGAGCCTTAACTTTCTCTAGAAAACCACAGAGAAATGTGTATGATGAACCAGATATTTTCAGGTCAAACCCTATAACAGGTAGATATCAGAATAGAATCTTTTTTGGTGTAATCCAAATCCTAATTAAAGCATATTACCGAAAAGGTATTGATAGCCCAATTACTATCTAGATATATGATGATAGAATTATACACTTTTAAAAAGACGCTTTGGTAGGAGTTATACAATAAAATTTATGTTATCAAACTTTAATGTTTAATTTACATCCTAATTATCCTGTCAATATTAATGACAGACATCCTGATAGATCTCTCACATTAAAACATAAATTAGATAGAGTAAAGTTGAGAGAAGGTAGTGTTGTTTACAGCATCACATATCAAACTGTAGAGTCCAATTCCAAATGTTATAGTATGTTGTTGAAGAAAGTTCATTCCTAATACATCTTATCCAAAATATATCATTTCAAACCAATTAGTTATCAAAAGATTTACAATGATTTTTAGATTGTATCAATTATGTCGAATCATTTGGTAAAAATATTGTAGTACTAAGAGCGTCATTATAGAAAGTTAAAGAAAAATATGTCATGGTATTGGGATGGAAAAGATGAAAAATCTTTAAATCAAATTAAAGAAGTGTGTAAAAATCTCCCAAAATTACATTTATCGATACCAGAAGATTATTTAATCACAGAAACTGATAGTTCTGAAATTGCATAGGGTGCAAATTTAAAAGCCACGAGAAGTAATACCGAACTTTTACGTCGATATATCTCAGGAACTTATACTAATACAGACAAAATTATCATATTAACAAAAAAAAAAAAAAATAGCTATAAAGAAAGCAATTAAAAAATTTGAAATATTATTAAATGAAACATTTTTAATAAAGATAGAATAAAACTACAATTTCAATTATAAAAGCAAAATTTATAGATTCTCTGTCAAACAAAAGATTAATTAGATGACAAAGTTGATTCTCCGCTTATACTTTTGATTTAGAATATAAAAGGTAATAAAAATGCTTTAGCTGATATTGTATCTCGTGAATTATGCAGAAAATTAACATGGACATAGAAAGTATGGAAACTTATGAATTATCCAGTGAAGCTGAAGAAAAACTTAGTCTACATCTGTAACTTAAACAATTACTTGGAAATAGTTGAATTACAAATCTGAAAAATAGAATGATCATTTTCTGATGGAGATGAACCATCTCCATCAGAGAATGACATTAAAGATCTAATTAATGTCTTATAATGTCTTAACTGAACATCAATTTATGGCTATACCCACTAATTATCAATCTATTGACACCTCTTCTTTATCTAACCAGCTTAAGGGACTATCCTCTTCATCAAATAATAACGAAGCCAGTACAAGCCTAAAAACAAGTTCTTATCTTCGGTAACAACCTCCTAGCATTAAACGTAATCCTACATTCAAAAGTAAACTCAATAGAACATAATTCAAAAATGAAGATAATATGGGCAGATAGGTCAACAAACATGTGGCGGTCAGCAAAGATGAAGCCAAATAAACTTGAAAAATTGAGGATACTATCCTGTAATGAAACTTATAAATATAGTCCTCCATTAATTTGGATTCATTGGATTCAGGAAAGTGAAAATTATAAAATTTAAACATGAACATTTTTTTATCCATGGATTTACCAGTTTTGACGGTGGTCGTCAAATAGACAATGTCGTCGGGAGTGCGGAAGTTGATAATGGAGCTAATGACAGAAGTGAGTTGCTCGCCTTCGGAATGCATGGTTTTAGCCGCATTGATGCATTGGGTAGCGACAAGAGTTTCAGCTGTAGCGATGGCCATGTTCGTGTGAGCCATTGTTGTCTCCTCTACATGCTCTCCAATACCTTCCTCTATTATGATTCCACCAGAAACCGGCCGTGACGGCGGAACTGATGGAGAAAGGGCTCTGGATACATTTGAGAGTAGAGACGCCCAAAGGGCAAGCAAGGAATTCAATCGGGTCGAGGGTAACTCCAGTGGTCAGAGTTCAACGGTGTGCAACAGATCATTGTCGATGATATTGAAGGCATAACAGAGAAGATTATTGCAAGAGACATCATGCTTATTTTGAATATTTTGGTAGTTTTAGGTGGATATATGTAAATATAACGTTTAGGGTGTTAGATATATAAACAAGTTAAGATTACTATGTATGTAGATCCCCCTAAATTCAAACTTTTCATTCAACAAACACAAAATTTTCTCAACTAATCAAATATCATCTAAAGTCTTGTCATTCCATCTTAGTTAATTAACAAAGGCCACGGCTCTTACAAAGTAATATCATATATTTGTGGCTCCATTATGTGCAAAGTTTCAAAATGCAACCCAAAGAGTTTCAAGGCAAACACACTTCAACTTCTCAATCATTTTCATAAGAATATTGGAAAATCTTTCATGTTTGCCTAAGGTGATAATTATTGCAATATTCTCGGAAGCTTATACGCATATTCATAAATATATGAAGGCATTTTTTTCTTCTTCAATGTCACTTGGAGGGCATCACTTGTATTATGGAGATACTTTTGGTTCCATACGGAATGTCTTCATTTATACACTTCAATTCTCATAATTGTTGTAGATAACAAAAAGAAATAAGGTTCCTATAAAGCTGGTGTTAGTTATACTCTTAATCCGGTACCACTTTGCAAGGATTTTGATGAAGAGGAAAGGCCAACACAAATTAAGCAAGGAAATATAAATGTCAGTGGAAGAAGTTTTTAAGCTCAAATAACTTGGCATTCCAAAATAAATCTCATGAGTGTATATGAACTCCATGGAGTTTTCTAGACCGAATAAATTTCAAAACGTAAAGTTATAGCACAAGCAAGTTCAAAAACGAGGATCAACTAGCAGACCCTCTGTCTTCTCTATACTGCATCACTTGAAGGGTTGTTCAGCAACTTCTAGAATGCAAGTTATTAAGATTTACTAAATCCAATAAATTTGGATTTTGTAAATCCTGAAATGGTTAAATCATAAAAACTATCATAAAAAACTATTTAGTTGAAATGGTTTTATATGACAATTAAAAGTTACCAAATTTACTAAATACTATAATTATTTAATAGTTTTACCAAATAAATCCAATCAAGTCATATAAAACTACTTGGTAAATTCTGTGAGGATTTAAAAGTCTCTTACATTGTTAAAATACAAAAAATATAGCTAAACTTCGATTATTTATTACTAAGATAGAAATTAATTATTAAATTCAATTCATTTCAATTTAAGATTTATTCCTTAATAATTAAACTAATTAATTATTAATAAACATTTTATTAAACTAATTATTAATTAAGCAAGTTTAACATTTATCAATTAATATTTAATTAGTTATTAATCATATTAATTAATAACTGCTTATAATTTTATTAAGTAAACTAAAAATTACAATGTATTTTATTTTTATAAATTAACTATTAAATAATTATATGTGAATTTAGCTTACAATAATTAATCTGACAATATTTTAATTAATTATTAATTATTAATCAATTAAATTAAAAAAACAAACTTATCTATTCCTTCCCCTCTCTGCTCGAAACCCTCACCTATATCACTCCCCCTCTCCGAATTTCACCCAAAAAGACCCTTACCTCTAGACCCAAAATCCTGGCCTGCGTCCCTCCACCAAAGCTTTCGCCTTCGTGACCAAACCTTTACATTACGGTCACGATAAGAGTTAGTTTAGAAGGCAACAAAGGGATCACAGCGAAAGAAACCGCCCAAACTCTCATCTTTCTCCTCCTTGCGGTCCGCTCCTACGCAAAACCATTGACGAAGGCGAGCCTGTTCGCGCCAGTCTTTATTTTCACCAGAATAGCAGGATCTATTACATCCAGGATTTATGCTGAAAATGGGTGAAATCCGGATTTAGTAAATCACGGACTGGCAAGATTTAGCTTAAATCTTGCTCTAATGCTTCACGATAAAACCGCGAAATAAATCCATAAATGCAACCTGATGGTTCAAAATCCAAGCAACACTTGAATTCACCAAAAAAAAAAGTTTATTTTAATTTCGAACAACTAAAAACAGAAATACACAAGTTTTTGTACGATCCTCGAGGGACAGTGCAGAACGAACTTTACCTTAAGGTCTTCCATAGAATAAGGGTTTTACCTGTGGAACCCGAGCTTTGTAGCTTTCTCAAAGGAAATTTCATCAGAGGAAGCGGACATCCAGGAAGACTCTCTGTAAACCCTAATCTCGAAATTGGATTCGGAGTGGAAGACAGTGTATTGAGGGGATTCGATCCCAGTGACAAAAGCGAGAAGATTGGCGAGGATGACGCAGGAGACTGCGGCGGGAGACCCCATCATTCTCATTCTCCTTTCCAGCACTGCATTTGATGAGAAAATAAAAGAGGTGTAAATGCTCAAGACGATTCAGCTCTGGCGCAAATAATAAATAATAATGAGGGAGTTTTATGTAAACGTAGCACCTAATACTTATATAGTTATTTATCTCACATTGACATTAACCTTTCATTGTTATAAACATAACATCCACTTCACATTTTTGAACAGTGTGGAACAGTAAAATTTACATTTTTCATATATAAATAAGGTGTTGTGTCTCTAAAAATATAAATTTTGATGTGAGATAGCTTAATGCATAATAACTGGATGCTACATATTAAGGGCCCGTTTGGGGACGACTTATTTGTGCGGCGGGAGTTTTTAGGACGCATGTGAGATGTTTGTTTCGCGCGGATGAAGGGAAGCAAAGTACCGCGTGACGCTAAATTTTCCAAAATCATTGCTATTTCCTGCCGCGGCAAACCTCCGGCTTTCCGCCTTTTGCTCCAGCCCTCTCCCCAATCTCGTTCATCCCGATCTCCACTCCCAAGCTGCTCGCACCCAACCTCCCGCTAACCGTCCTCTCCTTCTCTCCCGCGCACCTTTCCTTCCACGCCCAAACTCCCGCTGTCTGCCCAACCTCCCGCACTCCTCTCATTCGTGATCCAGGCGGCCTCTCCTTCATTCGCGATCCACACAGTCGCAATCCATGCAGTGGTGATCGACTCCGAGTCGCAACCCATTCCTACAAACCGTCCCAGTCGAGATCCATTCTCAGTGGCGATCCCGTCCAGTAGCGATCCAAGAAGATAAGAGGGAGCCGCGGTACCTTGACAGTCTCGATCGAAGCTCTCCTTCAGCCCTCTTTTCGCTAACATCTTCCTCATCCACTGTAAGCATTCTTGCTTCCTCTCTTTGCATTTTTAGTGGTTGTGATGATTTTTGTTATTGTATCTGTGCTGATTTTTTTCCAAAACAATTTTTTTTTTTTAACTGCAAGCAATCAAAAAGAGCATCAAGTAATGTATAATAACATGTTTTTGAACATCTTGAATTATTTTGGGCATAGATCTTGAGCCTTTAGCTTATATTGATGCTTTCTATTAGTGGTTTTGATGACAGGATGATTGTTGAATTGCTGCAAGCAACCAAAACAATTTTTTTTTTTTTTAAATTGCCGCTTTCTATTAGTGGTTCTAGGGTATAGTGGAGGGATGATTGTTGAGTTGCTTATTATGCAAACCATGACTTATTGTTGATCTAACTTTGGTGAAATGGTTCAATTTATCTAAAAGTGAAATTTAAAATCAATTATTTTAGACATTAGTATATGGATTGCATGAATGCACTCGTGTATTTTCCCTGTCAAAGCCATTTTACATGGAAAATTGAAACTCAATTGAGAAGCAAACATCTAGGTCTAAAGGAAGAACGTGAACAACTAAATGTAAAAAAAAATGATAACTTTTTTGGATATATTTGTTTGCATAGGACAATAGATAAGTAGTAAGTAAACAAGAAAGGACTTTATTTCCAATTCAATGCTCTCAGCCAGTAGTTATAAAATAGATCTTCAAACCGACAAAATAGATAAATTGGCATGTCTCTACCAAAATGACAAAAGAGTAAAGCTTACACTAAGGAATGTGATATGCTAACCTTGTGCAGGACAATATCGAATGGACCTTGCTCTGCAAGAGGCCTTTGGAGATCAATAGCAACAAAAAAATCCCCTTCCTCCTGTAAACTCGTTTGAAAATACTTGATTAAGCACATAAAGAATGAACTATAAAAGCATATAACTTCTACATAAACCGTCTAAAAAAGAAAAAAATAAAAAAAAGTTGTCTTACATTGGTACATTTTGTATTAATATGTGGCTAGTTTTAATACATTGTGTTCATAAAATCACATGATAACCCGTTCTCCCATGAATTCAAATAGTCCTATTAATTCTAGTATGTATTTCTGTCATACTCATACCAGTGAATGTCAAATAATTTAATTGCATTTGTCTTCCATCCAAACTATATTAAGACAAAAACTTCCAATTATTTCATATAGTCCTATAGATACCAAAACAATTTCTGCAAACAAGTTCATTACATAATTTTCCGTCATTATTATATTTGTGAATGTCAAATAGTTCAGTTATATCTTGTAATAATTTCGTTTATTTTGTCCTTTAAATTTAGTTGTCGTCTAATAGTTTTATTTATAAAAGGATAACACATGACACAATCAAATTAAGAAACACGTGTAGAAAAATTAATCTCTCATCTTGATGCAAACTCAATCAGAATATGCAAATAGATTTTGGTTTTGATGAGTCATTTAATGTTGGATCATTATCTTTTCATGAGCTGCATGAGTTATGATTATGTTAGTCACTGGGTTATATCGGGTCTTGTATGTGCTTGGGTTTGTCGAGCCCATTCACTTGCCCTTATTTTCATCGCCTCGTCGTTTCTTTTTCTTCTTTCGTAATTAAATAAAGAGAGATTAATGTTATTGGAAATACTTTACATTTATTGCCTTTGAAAATGCATAATTGCACTTTAGAACTTGAAAATTCTTCTAATTCTTCACTTCCACTTCAAAACTCACAAAGCCATTACTTCTCTACGCTTCTCCTATTTTTTTCTTACTGAAGTTTGTACTAATTGATAGTTTCTTATTGAGCATTCAGGTGGATTGTCCCAGATTTAATGTTTTTATTGGTTGCTCCAATCTTTATAGGATGCTTGTACCACAGGATAGGAAAATAAATTGAGCAATAAAAAAAAATTGATGTTTGATTTGTTTCCTTAAGAAAGGAAACTAGCCTAAACTGTTTAGTGTCTTAGGGCCACCACCTGCTGCTTCATGCGTAAATGACATATGCATCAATATGGTTTGTACTGAATTAAGTCATTAACTGCATTCAAATTTTTTATCTAACCTCACTAATTTTGTAGTATTTCATCGAAGCCTTAACATGAAGGACTGGATGAGTAGCTAAGAGAACTTTGTTACCTATTTTACTATACATGTATTTGTTGGAAATACAAGGTAACTGTATTTTTGCTGAGATTTTAAAATGGAGTGAGTTATGATTTAGAACAAAATACATAGAGCCAAATGCAACGCTCAATTCAATCTTAGCATTTCATATATGTTTAGCATGGCTTGATGTCATTAATGTTTGAATAGCAATTTAGACAAACTCAAGAGGGGAGCGTAAAGTATTTCATGCTTTCATTTTCTTTTTATACAAAAGTTAAGGCGAGTTTTTGCAAGCTAATAAATTTGTCTTAATCTGTATGTAGCACTAATTGTAGCACATTACCTTTGATTTATACATTTTCCTTCTTCAGCCTTTCACATTGTTTCTATCTAACATTCATCTAAATTTAATTATTTTTTTGTTGACTTACAATATTTTAAGTTCATTATAGTGCTAACATGTCTAAGGGGAATGAAGGGGGTCCGTCTGCTATGTGGGATAAAGAAGTAATAAATATTTTTTGTGATCTTTGTATTAAGAAAATATAACTGGGAAATAGGCTAAACTTGTATTTTAACAAGGAAGGTTGGTTAAATATTACGAAGAGGTTTAAATAATTGTATGGCAGAGATTATGGCAGGCTAAAATTCAAAAACAAATAGGACCAATTGAAGAAGAAATGAAAATTTTGGAAGGACCTAAAACGTGGATGTACCGCTTTGGGTTGGGATCCTATTAAGCGGACAGTCGATGCTCCGGAGGAATGGTGGCCTAAGAAATTGGAGGTAATAAAGCCACTTCTATACTTTTATTTTGATTTACATTACTTATTTTTATCTTTAATAAAATCACTTATCCGTTACAATGACACAGGCAAAACCATCAGCGAAGAAATATAAGCAGTGTGGAATTGACCCGAAAAAAATTTGACATAATGTTTCAAGGGGTTGTCGCGACGGGAAAATTTGCATTCAACCCCACTGAGATGGGTTTTGCAGGCATATAAGATGACTTACCATCTGAGCCATTTACAGTTGATGAAGAAGTGCGTAGTAACCAGAAGGAGATGGGGGAGTTCAGTTCACCTTTAAAGAGGCCCAGACTCGGTATGAAAAATAAAGAAAAAGACACATTTGTAAAAATCTCATTTGATTGACTCATAGAAGCTTTTGGTGCTCTACCACCTGCTCCAATCCCTGACAGCACCATCTTTGAATGCCTAGGAGCTTTAGCTTCTATACCTGAAGTAGTTGCAGACAAGCGTTTTCATGCAAAGTGTGTGAAGAAACTCGAGCCAACCCATAGGCAAATGTTCATGACACTGTAGCCAGACATGCAAGTCGAATATTTGCGTGTTTTGGTTGAGGAATGAATTTTTTTTGTATGCGTTGTTATTTGTATCTTTTGTTATGTTTTGGACATCTAAATTGGTAATCTTAATATGTTGTCTTTTGTATAGATCTTTCTTTTAGTGCACTTCTAGATGAGTAATGCTTGTCAATAAGTTGATCTGCGCATATTTTTATTTTAAGTGTTTCATGTCTTCCTTGCTTATTTCTCGATTCTAATATGTATTAACAACTGTTGAAATAACTGACATCTTTTGAGTTTAGGATGGATCCACAGAAGAAATGCTGTGAAAGAATGACATGACTTGCAGCTATTGCAATATTGTTGTTAGAGTATTACTGATCCAACAGTGTTCGTATACCCGTAATGACGTCCAGTTTTATTGGGGATAAATAAGTAGGTGAAATGCTTTCTGGACATTCAATAAGGTTCAACAACATATTTCGAATGAGTGTATCAATTTTTATAGATCTCCTGAACGAGTTATCTCTGAATCAAGGCCTTCATGGTTCTTCTAGAACGACGAGAAGGAATGTGTTGGCTATTACATTATACATTCTGTCGCAGAATGAATCGATTAGAAGTGCTATGGAAAGATTTCAACATTTATCGGAAACAATAAGCTGTTACTTTTCCAAAGGCATACATGCACTTGTTAGCTTGGCAGCTCAAATAATTAAACCAGAGGATCCATCATTTGCTAGTACTCTAGGGGAAATTACCAACGATCCCCGTTACATGCCTTATTTCAAGGTGATTATTGGTTTCTTTACATTACTCCAAAATTAAACTTTTTTATAACGTTGTAATATAAAATTGCATAGGTACAATTGACGGTACTCATGTTGATGCCCGACTACCCAGCCAGGACAAGGTGGCATACATAGGTCGTAGTGGTTCAACTACTCAAAATGTCATGGCTGTATGCAACTTCAACATGTGTTTCACTTTTGTCATGGCGAATTGGGAAGGGAGTGCACACGACAGTAGGATTTTCTCCTATGCAACTACGAATAGATCACAGTGTTTTCCTCACCCGCCTTCAGGTATGATTTGATTTGTAAACGTACTAGTTATATGTATTATTTATCATTAACAATGTATTCCATAACAGGGAAATACTATTTGGTTGATGCTAGATATTCTATGCGGAGGGGTTACCTGAAGCCATATCCATACACTAGATACCATATTCCTGATTTTGAGCGAGCAAGTGACACCATCCGTGGCAGGAAAAAAATGTTTAACAAACGTCACTCCTCTTTACCCGGGGTAATTGAAGGAACGTTTGAGGTTTGGAAGAAGAAATTGGTCATCTTACGTAATATGCCAACTTATCCATTTCAAAAGCAGGTGCATATTGTGGTTGCAACAATGACACTTCATAACTTCATCTGACAACATCCTTCATGTTCAGATACGGACTTTAGTATGACTGGTAACGATGAACTGAATGTCTTTGAAGAACCATCAACGTTTGTGGTTGGGCTTTCAGTAAATAAGGATGAGATTGGCTCTAACGAATTTGAGGTTCATGATGCTGAGGGTGTGGCTGAGATGACTGCTTTGAGGGAGTCAATCGCAGATGCTATCTATGGCAGCTAATCCACCAAGTCTTATTTATTTTGTATACTGTAGGTTTATTTTCGTTTGCATGTCTTTTTGTTGTTTTTTTTTCAGGATCTAACAATTGGTTTTATTTTGTTTTTTTTAGCAGGTATAACAACATGTCTTCTAGGATTACATGGACAAGCAGAGTTGTTTTGTGTTATTGTAGACTATCGGCTCTGTTACTCACGTCGCGTCAGCCTCAAAGCAGTGGGATACAGTTCTATAGTTTTCATAAGGGTGTTTCAGCTCGTTGAGGTTTCTTCCGATGAGCCAACACTCCCACATGTTACACTGCCAACAGTGATGGGAATCTGATGTTCTCTCATGTTAATAGTGCAGCTGAGGACATGTGTATTCAGAGTTTGAAATTAAATATTTTAATATTTCTCATTGTAATTGTACTTGTCTTTATCTTTTTTTTTATATTCACGAGAGTGTGAGAAATGTATGTCATCATTTGGAACTGACATGTGATGAATTTATGCTTCTTCACTATATGCTTCTTTACTACCAATAAGCTATTCTGAATGAGCTGCCCCAAACAGTTCAACATACAGGGGCAGGAAGGTCATTTATACATCTATAACTACCAATAAGCTATTCTAAATAAGCTGCCCCAAAAAACAAGCTAGCTTATTCTGATAATTTGCAGATTATCAGAATAATCTGCTTATCAGCAGATTATAAATAATCAATAGCTGCCCCAAGCTGACCCTAAATTTTAGTAAGGATTATTGTGTCTCCATATGTGATATACCGAGTGTTTTAGTTTAGAAAAGTTAAAGTTCAAAAGTAGTCGTTTCAATAATTTGACTGAACACTATTCCAAGCAATGTTATTAAAATGAGAAAAATAAAATAACACTTAAAGATTGTAATAATTAATTAAGATGAAAAAATAATAATAATAATTGAGGATTGTAAGAGTTGTCACAAGAAAAAAAATACATCTAACAAACAAACAAACAAATTAAATGTTGAATCCATATTTATCCTGTGAGGCATACCTAAGGATCAAAGTGGTAGATACTTTGAGGGAGAGGTAGAGAGAGGGAGAGGTAGAGAGAGGGAGAGGTAGAGAGAGGGAGAAAGAGGGAGAGAGCACACACAAACTTGCCCAGCAAGGGTGAACTGAATCTTCCCAGTATTTATGAACCATTTTATTGTTTTTCTCTCAATTTTTTTTAGCATCTCGGAGTCTTCGGCTTGTCTATTTATGTGTCGTCATATAATTCTCCTATTGGAGTAAATCTTCCTCTCGAATCATATAAATGACTCAAAGATGAGAGGATCGAATAGGAAAGGGATATATGACATACAAATAAACAAAAAATAAAAAAGAAAAGAGGCGAAAGAATTATATATGGGTAATCCTCGTGTGATGGGTCAATAGTATACATCCAAACAGGATCAGATCGAAATACCTCAAAACATGTCATTCAAAAAGTGAATCCCTATATAAGCCACCCATAACCAGAGAACCAAAAAGAATATTTTTATTCTTGGGTCAAGAGCACTCCTAAAGCTACGTTTTCCTACTGGTCAATTACATCTTGTGGGATACCTAAGAATACTCTCAATAAAGGGTTTTGCATTTGTTATCATGAATCTAGGGCATAGGAATCAAAGTTATTTTGTATGGGAAAGTCTCAATAATTTGAAGCTCACGCTTAGCTATTGGGCAGAGAGTGAATTTTTCACATCCGAATGGGTAGCGGCTCCTCGACATATGAAACCTATGAAATAACCATAATCCTTTTGATTTGGATATCCTTAAGCATCAAAGCACGTCCGGACCATACAATAAAAGAAAAATCATTGTATCTCAAATGGGAAACAGTTTATCGACTTCAGACCATCAAAATGATATTAAAGAGGTTAAAGGAGCAAAGGGATCAAAGGGGCTCAACAATAGGAAGGTAGAGTAATCCAAAAATGTAGAGGTAGCCAGGTCATGGTACCATAGACCCGTCATACACAGCTACTAGGACCTCAAGTCTACTCGGTCGTGAAGGTGGTCGACCCAACACACTCTGAGATCCTCAATCAATAATTCTTGAATTGCAACGTCCACGAGGGACCTTGGTAGTCGTAAGATCAAAGGAATGAAACTCTATCATACAGCTATAAGCTGGAGCTCCAAGAGGTGGGACTTATACCTGCCGAAGTAACAAGAATGTCTTAGGAAAGGAGAGAGAAAGGGAGGTTCAGCTACAAAATCAGAAAAGCTATGACAAAAATGACTTACACTCCATTTGGGTTGGGGTGCCTTCTAGCACCCTAAACGTACTAGATAACCACTTGTATAAAAAGTATGCTGGGTCAGCTAGGTTGGAGAAGCACAGGGGCTTCTCCTTAAGACATGCATATATAATGCATTTATCTAGAGCAGTCTTTAATGTATTGTGGAGAACTTATTAAAATGGTTTGGGTGATATCCATTCTATGCAACCCATATTAAAACTGACCCGAAAGCCATGCAAGAAAATAAAATACTGATTTTAAAGTCCTGAATATTTTAATCCTGAATTTAATTATCTTGAATGTTTTATTTAGGATTTTAAGTAGACAATAGATTAAAATTTCATGGTTTCCTAAAACAACCGAAAACAAACAATAAGAGCAGTCTAGGCATGCAAGGCACAAAGCAAAATAAGCAAAATCAAATATTATGAATGGTTGGGTGCCGCTAGGTCAGCAAAATATCCCATAAAAGAAAAAAGCGGTCAGACTCTGCATATACACACCCAGTCCTAAGTCTATACAAGAGTATAAAAATTCAAACTTATGGTACGGAACACGAGCTGTCGCTCATTGTCCCCATCAAATGGTTCGATGCATCATTAACCTCGAAACCTGAACCTGTACCTTATTTCTGATACAAACTCTCATAGGACTCTATCAAAGACATTTGAAAAGAGAAAACAAGGACTCGAGATGTATGGAAAACAACATTAGCAGGGAAAGAAATGCAACGTAAAATAGGTTGTGCCTTATAATTGAGGGAGCTAGAGACACCTACAAGCGAAGGTTATAAACTATTATTTGATCCCCCTTATAATACCTATGTGAGTGTGTATGTAGGCACGACAACCTACAAAAGAACACCCTACTTTACTGCCATGCACAACAAGCACACAAGAACACCAAAAATTGAAAAGGTTATGCATGACTAGCACAAAGCAAAATCCTCCATCGATAATGATCAGTCTAAGCATTCCATATTTTGTAAAAATATTCTTCATTAAAAATTTTGAGACACTCCGAGCATGACATATATGTAAAGTTATTACTTCAATACATTTTGATACATAGTCTACATCAATTAATATATATAAATTTCCAAATGAAGGAATAAATTGTCCCATAAAATCTAATCCCCACAAATCAATAATTTCAACTTCCAATGTATAATTCAGAGGCATCTCATTTCTTCTAGAAATATTTCTTACTCGCTGACATTAATTACATGTTTTAATATATTCATTAACATCTCTAAAAAGAGTAGGCCAATAAAATCCATATTATAAAATCTTATCTGTAGTTCTATTAGTTCGAAAATGTCATTCAAATTCAGAAGCATGACATATTTGAATAATTTGTTCAGTCTCTTCATAAGGCACACTTCTGCAAATAACTAAATATTTACACTGTTTATATAAATATGGGTCATCCCAGAAGTAAAATTTTGCATCATAAATAAATATCTTCTATTGTTGCATCGTTAATTCAGACAGTAAAATATCACTCACAATATAATTTACAATGTCTACATACCACAGTATATTCTTTCCATTAATACTATACAATTGTTCATCAGGGAAATTTTCCATAATTTAATTTACAAAATCAGATATTTCTTTCAATTCCAGCCTAGATAAATGATCAGCTATTTGATTATCAGTTCCTTTTCTATCCACTATCTCAAAATCAAACTCTTACAATAGAAGTATCCATCAAATTAATGTTGGTTTCACATCCTTCTTTTGCATTAGATACTTAGTAGCATAATGGTTTGTATGCATTATACATTTAACCCAAATTATGACCTAAAATTATCAAAAGCATAAACAATAGCTAATAACTCTCTTTCTGTAGTGGTGTAATTAACTTGAGCATAATTTAGAGTTTTACTAACATAATATATTACTTTGAAAACTTTGTCATATATTTGCCCTAAAACAGCTCCAATGACATAACCACTAGCATCACACATTAACACAACTGGTTTCTCCCAATCAGGTGAAACTACTGTAGAAGTAGTGATTAATTTTTCTTTTAATAATTCAAAGGCTTTTATGCATTTTTAATTAAAATCAAATTTCATGTCTTTTTTTTTATAAAGGTTGGCACATAAGCTTAGTAATTTTTGAAAACTCTTTAATATAACACCTGTATAAACCAACATGCTTTAAAAACTTCTAACCCCTCTCACTATGGTAGGAGGTGGTAGTTTTGCAATAATTTGAATTTTTGTTAGATCTAGCTCCATGTCATTTTTAGAAATTTTATGCCCAAGTACAATTCCTCCTGTAAACATAAATTGACATTTCTCCCAATTTAAAACTAAATTTTTTTCACATAGTTCTAAAACTTTTTCTAAAAGATTTAAACATAATTCAAATGAAGTTCCAAATACAGAAAAATCATCCATAAACACTTTCATTCAAAAATTGACATAATACATCTTTGAAATGTTGCAAGTGCACTACATAACCCAAAGGGAATTCTTTGAAAACAAATGTTCCATAAGGACTAGTAAATGTTGTCTTTTCTTGATCCTCGGGAGCAATTGGAATTTGATGATAGCCGGAATATCCATCCAAAAAGCAATAATATTTATGTCCAACTAATCTATCCAACATTTGGTTTACAAAAGGTAAAGGAAAGTGATTTTTTCTAGTGGCGTCATTTAATTTTCTATAGTCAATACGGATTTGCCATCTAGTGACTTATCTTGTTGGTATTAATTCATTTTTCTCATTTACATCCACTGTTACTCTCCCTTTCTTTGGAACACAGTGAATTGGACTTACCAAAACACTATCTGAAATATGATATATTATTCCAGTATCTAACTATTTTAAATTTTCTTTCTCAACCACTTCTTTCATCATCGGGTTTAATCTCCTTTGAAAATCAGCTTTAGGTTCATGAAGTCCATCCAATAGAATTCTATGCATACAAATCAAAGGACTGATTCCATTAATATAAAGTCCATCCGGATGCTTTTTCGTATCATTTTAAAGTTTCTAAAAGTTTTTGCTCTTGTGATTCAGTTAAATCTAAGGATATAACAACCGATAATGTAGATGAATCTCCTAAAAATACATATTTTAAGTGGGTAGGTAATATTTTCATTTAAAGTTCATGAGGCTTTATACATGAAGGAATGAGATTTTTATTATCACTTTCTATTATATCCAACATCTCAAATCATTCCTGAACATAATCTAACTTTTCATTTCCTATCTCAACATTTTTTATCTTCCCTCTCATCCTTATCCTCATATTTCAAATCTTTTTGCTCTAATTTCTCTTCAAACTTTTCCTTAAAATGCTCATTACTCAAATAATCACAAACTTCCATTCTGAAACATTTATTATCTTTTTCTGTTGCAGGATATTTCATTACTTTTGATAAAGTAAATGTTAACTTTTGATCATTTACTCTCATAATTAATTCACATTTTTGAACATCTAACATAGTTCTACCACTTGCAAGGAATGGTCTCCTCAACATAATAGTAATTTCTTTATCTTCCTCCATATCTAAAACAATAAATCCACTGGAAAGATAAATTTATCAACCTTTACCAATACATATTCTATAGCTCATTTAGGATAGATAATCGAACAATCAGCTAACTAAAGAGTTACAGTAGTAGGGGAAATCTCTCCTAAACCCAACCTTCTAAAAATTGACAGAGGCATAAGATTAATACTGGCTCTTAAATTACATAAGACTCTTCAAAAAAAATTGTTCAGCAATAGCACAAGGTATAATAAAGCTACCAAGATCTTTTAGTTTTTCAGAAAGCTTTTTCTGAATAATTGTGCTACACTCCTAACTAAGTGAAACAATCTCGTTATCAATAAACTTCCTTTTCTTGTTAAGTATGTTCTTCATAAACTTCACATAATTTGGCATTTGTTCTAAGGCTTCAACAAATGGAATATTTATAGTTAATTTTTTAAAGATTTTTAAAATTTTGAAAATTGTTTATGTCTCAGTTATTTTTTCAATCTTTGAGGAAATAGAGGTGGAGGCCTTTCTATAGTAATTTTCATTGGTTTAATTAGATATTCTAAATCCGGTTATGTCTCATCATTCCCCTTTTCAATTTCCACCCTTTCCTTTTCAGTTTCAATTTCTTTTTGTACTCTTGTTTCCAATTCATTTTCACTTCTTAGTTGAATAGTCTTAATTTTCTCTTTTTCTAATCTTTTAGATTAATTTCGAGATTACTAGGAAGAATTCCTGAAGATTTATTACTAAGTGTAGTCACAATATGTCCCAATTGATTATCAATATTTCTAATATCAGCTGCTTCACTTTGTAATTGATTACCTTGACTCTGTAATTGATTCTTCATGTTCAATACCAATTCTTCAATAGACAATTTCTTCTTCTTAACTTGTGAATTACTAATAAAATCTGGATGATAATAAGGTATATAGTTAGGATTTCCTTGGTATTTTGAATTTCTCATTGGGTTCACTGAATTGTTCTTATTTTTCCAATTTAAATTAGGGTGATTCTTCTAAGCAGGATTATAATAATTAGAATAGGGATTATTGGGTCTATTATTTATGACATTCAAAGTCTCATAAGATGATTGAGATTTCGTTATTTGTCACAATGAATTTTCCTCTAACATCGAAGGTGTTTAAGAATAGTTCATTCCAATTTAATCTATTTTCTTTGATATTACAGCAATTTTAGAAGCCAAAATAGATATTGCATCAAAATCTTGGATACTAGCTACTCTTTTTGGATTTACCCGTTCAGAGGGCCATTAAAATTATTAGTAGCCATCTCCTATATTAAAGAATATGCTTCATTAAAAAGTTTTGACATTGATGATCCACCAGCCGCAACATCGACAATAGATCTAAGAGATCTAATTAATCCATTGTAAAAAGTTTGAATTTTTGACCAATTTGATAAAACATGGTGTGGACACTTTCTGAGGAGATCTTTAAATCTTTACCAAGCTTCGTATAGTGATTCCCCTTCAAACTGACAAAAAGATGTAATATCATTCCTATGCTTAGCAGCTTTTGAAGGCAGAAAATATTTAGCCAAAAATTTTGGAGACAGCTCTCCCCAAGTTCTGATAGATCTAGTGCTAAAGAATTTAATCATGCATTAGCTTTATCTCTTAATGAAAAAGGGAAAGCCTGAGTCTAACAACATCATTTGACACTCCGTCATATTTAAAAGTAACATATAATTCTAGAAAACTAGTAAAGTGTAAATTAGGATCTTCAGTAGGTGTTCCCCCAAACTGACTATTGTGTACCATCTAGATAATAACAGGTTTATACTAAAATGAATTAGCAACAACATCAGGATTTTGAATAGTTAAGAGAATTTCATCTATTGTAGGGTTAGCATAATCTTTTAAAGGTCTTTGTGGATGTTCGTTTTCAATTTTTAAATTATCAAAGTTGTTCGCCACTTTGTTCAAGTTTTCATATTCTTATTGTTGCTTTCGAAATTTTCTAATAGTACGTTCTAACTCTGGGTCGTAAGGTATTAAACATTCAGATCCAGTACTACGCATAAATAAACACAATCAGCACACTTAAAAATTAGCAATAACACAAAGTAAATTTACTATTTCTAAATAAAATTTTACTATTTTGTAACGAAAGGTTCAAATTGGAGAAAGTATACTTCCCCTTGCAATGAGGTTATGGCTAATAAAATATTTAGATTGTTAGAAATTGTATCGTGTCAAATAGGAACAATCCTATTCTTTACCCTCTTCCAAGTGCATAAAAAACATTGGCTAATATTAGGTTTAGTCCCTATATCTGTGGTTAGGTTGGGAGGATACTGACTCTCACTCTAGAGCTCCCACTTCCCCCTCGCCTGAGGGCTAACTCTATTTTTAGTTTCCAAACACTAGGACCTAATTGGGGATTTTAGTCTGCCACCATAAAAATCTCCAATTCTACGCCCAACAAAGTATATTTCTCTATTTATTTGCACTCAACCCCATGGACTACATTCTCATAATGGAATTGAATGTGATTCTCACTTTGTTGTAGAATGCATACTCCTTTCGGATCATATGTTTTGCAACAAATTTTAACATTTAAATTGGCTAGATCCAAAATTAAATGAAGTATAAAAGTGTAAACTCATCACAAGTATTTAACATTTAAATTGTATATCTAATCTATCTCTTTATTTACCAAATCTCATTGCAATGAGAAAGACAAAAAAATCTACTCAGAATTCATGAGAAAGATACAATAAAACATGAATTTTATATATAAAAGAAAGTTCATACAAACAACAATTAACAAATACAACTTATCTGAAAAACTTCTCTAAAAGCAAATCCCTTGAAATTCCTTTGAATCTCTTTCTCTCTTTACATTTACTCTCAATTCTCACACCAAACAAGACTCTACAGTGACTCTCCACACTTTTCTCCCCCCCAAACACACTCTACAGCAACTCTCCGCACTTTTCTCCCCCCACATACACACACTATACAACGACACTGCACACTTTTCTCCCCACACAAACACACTTTTTCTAGCATTTAAGCACTCTAATGTAATGTAGAGATGAATTTTCCAAGAGAAGTCTCAAACAACCTTCCAAAAATCATCTCAATACATTGCATCTGCTAAAAATTTGCAAATAACCGTCTCAGGCGCTGTCAGCGCTGGAAATGGGCGTCGTTGTCGCCAGAATTGGGCGCCATTGGCGCTCAAACTCTATCAAATGGCGTCGTCAGCATCCACTCCGGCGTCGTCGGTGCATGAGCACATTTTTGGATTTTGCCCCTTCATTGGATTCCGGCGCCGTCGGCTCCAAAGCAATTTCCAAAAATTTCCTCATTTGACTAAAAATTTCATCCTTTTGCTTCATTTTGCTCCAAACGCCAAAAATTAACAGACATGCAACAAAACATGAAAATACCCTTCTTTAAAGTTTAATATCACCAAAAATGGTTATAAAATATATGTGAAAAATCAAACATATTTTTGGTGCGTTAGACACCTATCATGACAGCCCATGTGGTCATAAAGACAAAGAAGTTCTAGCCAAAGTGACAATTGTTGCAGTGACTCAATAGTATGGAAAATTGAAAAGGCTGAATCATCTCTTGTGACTCAGGGCTTTCATCTCCTACATATAGGCTTTTGTCTTAGAGGTTACCTTTATTCGCAATAAGTAACTACCCTATATCTTACCACATTCAAATGGATAAAAGTGGGAACTAGAAATTCACCTGACCTCAGTCGTAACGGTAGAAGTGAGAGGAGGCTCGATCATGTTCTATGACCCTAAGTCTCCTATAATGTTCTCTCGATAGGAACCTGATTGAGAGTCGGACTGCTGGCTCTCATGGAGAATGAACACTCATCACTGTGATCAAGTGTTAAAAATGCATAAAATATCCTAACTAAGGTGACATATGGTCAATCAGTTAAGCTGCTCTAATCATCAAACTGACTATAAAGTAGTGCGGTTCTAGAGGCACTCAACCAAAATGGCATGTGGCCAGGAATATTCGAAGATAAGATACTCTTATGAAAGAACCAACCCAAAAGTTCATAAGGTTGGAGAAGTATTAAAAGGCTAACAAGCAGGACATGACAGTATTTTCTCATGAAAGAGCTGACTATATTGTCATATAGCTTCAGAAATTTTTTATTAACAGCTACAAAACGAAAATCATCAACAAGACAAGATAACCTCAAAATAGAGCTGACTCTAAGGTCACGTGGCTTGAGGAATTTGGCTAGAAAGTCGAAAGCATTTAAAGACGAGATGTTCTCATAGTAAGTGTCGTAAGGCTCGAGCAATATCCAATATAGTAACTAAAGTGTTATAGATGCTCTCATGGAAGAACCGAATGAAAAGTCATATGTTTTGAGGTTTTATCATCGAGGGCCGGCCAAGTGAAGGCAATAGTTCCATCGATTGTAACATCAAACGATCAGGGAGACATGTATCTCAATCAAATAGTGTAAAAGGTATGTATCCTGACTACACATCAAATAGAGTAGAAGGTATGTGTCCTACTTCTTGTATTAAGTGGCACAGGAAATATGTATCATGGTTGAACACATCAAATGATACAGGAGATATGTATGATGGTCAAACACATCAAATAACAAATGAGGTATGTTTCCTTGCCTTATATCAAATAGGACAAGATTTATGTATCTTGCCTATACATATCAATTGATATAGGTGTTATGTATCCTAACTACACATCCAACAAGTAAAACTATGGCTAAAAAATATAATTAAGCATCAGAGCATTCCGACAAATCATGGATCAATGGCAAAACCAACACAACTTGTTACTCGAATTGGCGAACAAAACAAACTAAAGCAGTCGAGAAAAATATATGGTTATATGAACAGGATGGTCTAGCTATATAAGTGTTTCCATGAGTACTAACTAGATAGCTCTCGCCCGGTATTCTTTCATTTAGCAAGCTAATTCTTCCCGGGGAGACAATGAATATCCTGATGCAGACATGTTTGTCGGCTATCACAACATGTCATTTCATGGGATGACAAAACCAACTAAGCTGGTTAAAAGATATCAAGCTCAGTGGACTTATAGGTCCAACTGTAGGGTGCCTTGAATAACCACAAGAGAAGTAACTCTCGCTAAATGGGTCCCGCAGAACTTCAAAGCGGCTAGCACTACGGTGAGCTCAATGGATATTTTCTCATGAGAACTGGCTGAGGAAATTCTCGTTAACAGAAATACTAGGGCAAACATCAGGCATCAAAGGGGTCTCTAACCAGGAACATAGATCATATAGAGAAATTTTGAAACCGATTTCATGGCTTTCTGACAAGGTAATAAAAATTGACCGAGTCAAGAATATCAAAGAGGGTGGATGGCTAGAACATACCAGTCCTATATATGATACTCCTACCAAAATTTTGGTATAATGAATTCCGCTGGGGAATTACAGCGTTATCCTAGAAATGGTTGGTCAAACATAACGTCCCAACTGCAAGGGTATGTAGCCCTCAGGCTAAACCCAAAACATCCTCTATAAGGGAAAATGCTACACTCATCTGAGATGAGTGGGATGAGCTTATCTCTGATAATCATCCATGAAGCATGGGAAATAATCGATTTAGACCCTATACAAAATGGGAAACCGAAAGACATGCTAGGAAAGGGCATAAATTTCCCGCATAAGGTAAATATCAATAAAAATAGTCTTCCATCAATCAAGATATTACAAAGGTTAACTAGTTGAACCACTCCGCGCACAACATAATTTTAATTTTTTTTGTAACAAGTATATAATATATTCTTTTATCTCAGAGTTACTATTCAACGCAAGTATACATATCGCTCAAGTAATATAGGGCTCTAGTGGAGTCCTGGATATCGATCCCACAGGGAATATTTTAGAGGCTGCGGACTAGGATTATATAAATCAATTCAGAATCACAACTTGGAAATCAAAATTACCTATCTGTCACTAATATGCAATCGAAAATAATATTAAGTTTTAATAAACTAGTTCTACTAACAGATAACTAATTGTACTAATAAAGTGAAGTTCAAATATATAAGCAAGAATCTTTCTCCTTTGTTAAGATATTTAAGTGAATAGATAATTAGAATTAGTTTAAAATGACATTGTTCCAAATAGGAGCATACCTATTCTTTACTCTTTGGTCCAGGTATAAAGAACATTGACTAATCCTATGCTTGGTTACTGAATCTGTGGCTAGGCTGGGAGGATACCGGCTCTCACTTCAGAGCTCCCACGTTCCCCTCGCCTGAAGGCTAAAATCTATACTTCAACACCCAAACAATAAGACCGAATTGAGGATTTTAATCTGTCACTCTAAAATCTCCAATTCTACGCCCGTTAAATGTTATTTCCCTATTTATTTGAACCCTCCTTCCAAGGACTTTGACCTCCCTGAATCTCGGATGTAATCTTTACTATAATTGTTAAACTCAACATATTTTAACTAATCAATTGTCCAGATTGAAAGTAAATTAATATTTAAGTAAAAGATTATTACAACTTCTTTAAACTTTTCTTGGCATACTAATTCAATTTACCATTTCATAAAAATATCAAAACAAGGAGAAAGACATAAAAACTACTCAGATTTCATGGAGAGGATACGATAAAACTTGGATTTCATATATAAAAGCAAAGTTCGACAAACCAAAATAAGTAAATATAACTTATCTTAAATTTCTCCCCAAGCAAACTCCTTGAAGTTCCTATGAATATCTTCTTTCTTTACAATACACAGAATTCTCATTCGAAACGACAATGAGGAAGAAATCTCTCACTTCTCTTCCACTTTTACAATCTCTCGAAGAATTTCTCACAAATATCATGACCCGACCCGCAATTACGCAGTAAATTAACTTCCAAAAGATGGCCAAGAACTTGACCCTATTTATAAATAGCGGCTAGTGTGCAAAATCTTAAATGACATAAAAATTAGAAAATATTTACACACTAGGGGTACTACGCAAGTATACGTATCGTTTCAAGTAATATAGAGTTTTCTTTAAAAACCCCAGTATCGATCCCACGAGGAAGTGAAGTAAGAAGTCTTTAGTCAAATTCTAGTCTACTACAATTACTTCTTAGGTTGGAATGTCGATTAAAATTGTGTTTTGTCTAGCAACTACTCCTAAATGCAAGTGTTAAATGTAAAGATAGTAACTATAACTAAATGCAAATAATAATTCTAAAGATAACCCTTTTTGGATGAATTGGTTTGGAGAATTTTGAGATATTGAAAACTACTATTCTTATGTAATGAAATAGATAATGTATAGGAATGAGATGCATTAATATTGTATGTGCCAAATAGGAGCAATCCTATTCTTTACCCTTTGGTCCAGGCATAAAGAACATTGACTAATCCTATGCTTGCTTACTGAATCTACGGCTAGGCTGGGAGGATACCGGCTCTCACTTCGGAGCTCCCACGTTCCCCTCACCTGAGGGCTAACAATCTACACTTCAGCACCCAAACGATAGGACCGATTTGAGGATTTTAGCCTGTCACTCTAAAATCTCCAATTCTACGCCCGATAATTATATTTCCCTATTTATTTGCATTCAATCCCCATGAACTTCACCATCCATGGAATTTGAATGTGGTTTCACTTTGTTGAGAATTACACCGCCCTTTCGGGTCGATGCAATTACAACAAATTTTAACACTACAATGGGCCCTTATTGCAATGTAAATGAAGTGCAAGTAAAAACCATCACATTTATAATTAAATTTACTTCTACCATGCATCACAAAATCTTAAACATGATTTGTACTCATTACAAAAGAAAAGTAAAATGAAAATAGTGGCATAATATTTTCATGTCGCTATTTCCAATGAAGAAGAAAAAGTAAGAGAGATACGTCACATAGCGCGAAGAAAACACAGCGAAAACTTCATTTAACCAAAGAAAATCCACTAAATAAATGTTTACAAAATTATAAGACAATGAAGAACAATACTTAGCTTTTTCCCTTTGAAAGAAAGACGAAGATCTCTCCCATAAAGTCTCCCGGCGATCCATGCAATGCTAGCGAAATCCCTTACAAA
The DNA here is from genome assembly GCA_022702705.1 of Papilionanthe hookeriana x Papilionanthe teres. NCBI lineage: Eukaryota > Viridiplantae > Streptophyta > Magnoliopsida > Asparagales > Orchidaceae > Papilionanthe > Papilionanthe hookeriana x Papilionanthe teres. The sequence continues at coordinate 111,371,669 of CM040430.1, read as the reverse complement.
TTCTCTCAAATTCTCCTCTCCAATCTCTCCAAAAGGGTAGAAATCTACATTTCTACTCTTAATATAAGAATCCTAAACATTCCTCCAAGTTTTCTCCACTTTTCTCTATTGTTTTTTTCCACCCATTTCAGTTGCGTTGCGTTCTTAACAAATAGCTCTACAAAATAAGCATAAAAACAACCTTTCTTTAAAGTGTAATCTCATTCAAAAATATGCAAGAAATGTAAAAGAGATTAAACATCAAAAGACTTATCGAAAGGTGTCAGGGCAGAATTTCATTTCTTGCTCGTTTTTGCTCCAAATTGCACCGTTTTTGCTTCCTTTTGTTCCAATCAACATTTCTTGTACCTAAAGCCAATAAACATACAAAATACCTTCCTTCAAAGTGTAATATCATCAAAAATAAGTAAAATGATATAGTAAAATGCGTATATATTTTAGGCGTGTCATATCGCTATCTGAACTCACTAATTAACACTCTAGAAACTCTATATGGACTCAGTAAACTCACACACTTGACTCTCTAATGGTTTAGATGGAGATGTGTTAGACACAAATGGACGCTAGTGGACCCTTTTTTCGGCCCCAAATTGTTCCTTTTAAAGTAATTGAAGAGTTCCCAAGAGTTTTCCAAGCATCTCTTAAAAAATCGTCCACATTCAATGCACTTCGTGAAAGAACTGTCGATTCAGTCGTCGACAGCCTCGAGCTCGCCGTCGGCGGCCTTCTAGAATACTTAGCCTTGGACCCTTCTGAATAAGTCCTGCTGTCGGTGGCCTCGATCTCGCCGTCGGCGGGCTCCCTTGTAATATATTCTGAACTCTCAAGAAAAACACACCGTCTGCACCATCAACCTCGTTGTCGGCGCCCTAGATCAAATTTTCATAATTTGGTCATTTTTGCTCCAAATTCGCTCCTTTTTGCATATTTTCATTTCATTGTCCTTAACTCAACATACCTGCAGAAAAACATCAAAAATACCCTTCTTTAAAGTGTAATATCATCAAAATCAATATAAAATAGGCATGAAAATCTTAACATTTTTTCATTGGGTCATTAGGCAACATGTGCTAGCCAACGAGTTCTTAGTCATAGAATTAACTCTAATCCTCTAAAAAGAGGGTATCTTCCACTCTCACTATAATGAGAGGGATGAATGTATCTATCACACTCATTTATGATGGGTGGGATACGCTTGTTCAGTCATGCTTGAAGAATGGAACCAAAGAGAAAATGTAATAAAAGTGCACGACTACTCTTATACCGATTTCTGGTTGCACCATGTATAAGCCGCCTATAGGACTTCCACTTTGCCTGTTTGACAATTCAACAATCAATTGTAAGAGATGTGCAAGGCCTCTCTTAGATGCAATATATTATCATGAACTATGTAATACTATTCATTAATAACCCCAAGGAAATCGTCACAAGCAGTTCATTCAAGATGCAATATAAAAGATGTAATTTTATTGCTCAACAACTGAATTACAAAGTACATGAGGCTTTGAATAATCAATTACTAGAGGAAAAAAATATCAAACAGAGAATGAGTTTAAGAATAAAATCTCTTCAAATATTGCTCGTCAATAAGGGGCATAGGGTGAGCTCCATCAGCATCAACAAACATCTTGGCTCCTCCCTCGTATACCTTCTCGATCACAAACGGTACTTCTCATGTGGGCTTAAACTTCTTATGGCTTCAACGGTGAGATACAATTGAATGGCATATGACAAACACCAAATCTCCAACCATGAAGGTGTGAGGCCTCACGAGCTTGTCGTGGGCTCTAGCCATGTGAGCAAGGTGTAGCTCAATGCTCTCTTGGGCTTGTAATTGTAGCCCAAGCTATCAAGCTCTTCCAACCTAAGTCAGTTACTATCATCATTGTTAAAATTATTTATTATAACGATGCACAACAAAGTCAATTCAACTTCTAAAGGAAGGACTGCTTTGGACACAAATGTCAATGCGTATGGAGTAGAACTAGTGGGTGTACGGTATGTCATACGACATGCCCACAAAACCTTCAAGAGTTTCTCATACCAATCTTTCTTGTTATTATGGAAAGTCTTCTTGAGGAGGCTAACCAAGGTCTTATTGAAAGCCAAAGCTAAGCCATTTTCTCTCAAGTAGTAGATCATCGAATATCACTAATTTATGTGATGACGTCGAGAAAATCTATTAATCTTAGTGTTTTTAAAGGCCAAGCTGTTATAGGAGATAATACTACACGAAACACCAAACCTATAAATGATATTATTCTTACTGATATGCATTACATTCTACATCTTTACTTCTCGTAAGGTGATAACTTCTGCCCACTTAGAGAAGTAATCAGTGGTTGCAAGAATAAATTGATATCCTCGAGAGAGTGGAGGGTCAATAGGCCCTACAATATCAATACCCTAGGCTTTGAAAAGCAATGTTACAACCATCGAATGTAGTACACTTGGGGGATGGTGAAACATAGAGCTAAACAACTAACACTGATGGCACCTCTTGGCATATTCAACGCAATCAAGGGTCATTGTTGGCCAATGATAACCAAGACTTTTTATCTTGCTATTCATCTTAGGACCTGACTGATGGGACCCACAAACTCCCTCATGGACTTCATCCATGACTTTTTTTGACTTCTTCATTCTCCATACATCGCAACCACATATGCTCAAAAGAGCACCGATACAAAGTAGCATTAATGATGGTAAATGAGAGTGCCCACTTCTAGATTTATGAGGCAAGGGAACAATCATTAGAGAGAATTCCCATCGTCAAGTATGTGACGATGGCCTGTCACCATCATCAGGTGCTCCATCAGAAGCGACCAAGACAACACTATCAGCATTTGGAGGTGCATCGCCCGAAGTGCTTGAAAGTTTCGATGACAGAATCCTTCTCTCTCAGACCATGACTGTCACAGGATTTTCGTCAATACACAATAGCTCATTAGCTAATTTATCAAAAGCATCGGCCTTGCTATTAAGGGTTGTAGGTATCCTAATAAGGTTGACCTCGGGAATGAGTGGCATGTCATAAAATATGCTACTTTTATATATACACATCATTCTTATTTTTAAGGATATTGCACTTTAATGAAAGGTATTTTGTGTGTTTTTGATTGCAAGTACAAAATATGGAGCCTAAAGAGAAAAAGAGAAAAACCAAAGCCAAAGGGAGCTATACTTGACCTGGCTCCTAGGCTCTAGGTAGTCACTAAGGACCTCTAGAAGGTTGGCATCTAGTCTCCACGGTTGGGCACCTAGGCACCAGAAGTAGTTTGGGCTTTTATGTATTGAATTTAGATAAATTTTGAAGAGGTGTCTGAAGTGACTCTTGGTGATTTTTAGAGCTCTATTTAATAGAGCCTTTAGATAGCCGAGAAATAGAGAGGAGGGAGTTGAGAGAGTATTTGGAGTCTTGGTGTGAGTCTTTAGAAAGAGTCTTGTGTGTGGGTGTGTGAGTGAGAGTCTTGTATGTGTCTGTTTTGGTGTGTTTATTAGAGGAAGAGACAACAATGGAACTTCAAAGGATTTGCTTAGGGAAAAGTTTAAGATAAGTACCATGTATTATTGTTTAAGTTTTGTTTTATTGTGTTAACTTGGTTTTTAATATATATAATGTTAAGGAGAAAGATAAAGAAATCTACTCAAGACTCATGAGGAAAAGATGAGAAAACGTGGATTTTATATATAAAAACAATGTCATACAAACAAAGTAAAGTAAAGACAACTTATCTCAAACTCTTCCCCAAGAGAATCTCAAGGAATTCTTTTGGCTCCTCTTCTTTCTTCACAACAACACACAATTCTCTCTTTAGAATAGTAAGGAAGAAGAAATCTCTCACTTTCCCTTTCCTCTCACACTCCTTAGAAGAGAAAACACAAAACCTAACTTCCTACACAAAATAAAAAGAAAACTCTCTCTAAACTCTAAACACTTCTCTTCTTCTCTTCCCTTTCTTCCCGCTTTCTTCCCCCCTTTCTTCCTCCCTTTGAAATTTGGCTCCAAAAGTGTTTAAATTCAGCCAAAACTAAATTCTCAAGAGTTTCCTCAAACAATCTTTCAAAATTCGGCTAAATACATTGAATCTAGTTCAAAATCGGGATATTATTCTTCCAAAACGTCGTAACTCTTTGGAAACTAGTGCTTTTCGGCGCTGGTGACAGCGCCGTTCGGTGCTAGTTCAATAAAATGCACTTCTGTCCTTTTTCACTCCAAATTTGCTCCTTTTCGCTTTCTTTTGCTCCAAAGGCCTAAAATCATTGTACCTGTATGAAATCATCAAAAATATCTTCCTTTAAAGTGCAATATAATCAAAAATAGGTATGAAATGAATAGTAAAAAGTAATTAAATTTTCAGTGGATCAAGATTCCCCAAAGTTAACTATTACTTGTCCTCAAGTAATTCTAGTTAATACATAAAATTATAATCCATTACAATGAACTTTCTTTCTAGAATACCAAATTTTTTATTTATATAAGTGCAATAGTAAAATTTTCAGAAATATCTTTGAATAATTCAAGTAAATTCTACAGGTGTAAGAATATCTAGTAATCAAGTCTAAGAGTTCTAGCTTTCTATTCATTTCAAAAATGACTAAAGATTGTCCTATTAAGCCACTTAAAAGGATTATATGAAAAGAAGTTTATGAGAACACTACTAGTAAATATGCTAATCCATACATATAAGTTCAGGAAAGTAATTATGTTTTTCCCTTTAGATAAGTCCAAGTGAAGCTATTTTTTGATTAGGCATCTCCTTAAGCTTCTCCTCACTTCTATTTTTCTTTTCTTTTGATTTTTTCTTTTCTTTTCTTTTCTTTTCTTTTTACTTTACTTTTCTTTTCTTTTCAGCGAGGATTACTGTATCTGAATAGACTTTAATGATTTTGAGCTTCACCCTTCTCACCCTAAATTTGAAACTTACCACATTCCTATACCTTATATGCATTTCTTTGGCTTATTAATGATTCATCATAGAGTCTCAATCCTTTCCTATCACATAAAATATTAAGATTCTTAATATTTTAAACATACAGTTTTTCTTAATTTGAATAATTGACTATATTCCTATACTTTTATACCAAATATCTTACATTACAAAATTACTTTTCATTACCAAATACTTTCATTAAATTTTATAAAATACTTAAATAAAATCAAAATACAGTTATCTGAAATTGAGTTCTATTACAGGAAATCATGTTACTAATTTTTTAAAATAATTATAAATGAGAACAATTAACAGTTAATTCATTCCCTTCCCCCAAACATAGATTTTGAATATAATTTACGTGGAACAAAGAAAATATCTAAATATAACTTATACCTCAATATTATGGGTTTTTCGTACCTTTGAGTTTAAGCAGATTTTTCTTCAAAACGTAGAACAATAGACCTGAAATAATTAAGAAACATTTCTATACAAAAATATGGGTTAGAACTTTATAAAGAATAAATTTAAACACATTATACAGTGCACATAACATTAAAATACAACTATTACTATTACAAATTAAACTAGCAATCCAAACACATAAAAACTTTACTATCACATCACATATATCACAAATCAACAACAAAGTTTACTACAAGTACATCCACATACACATATAACATCTCAGACACAAATCATAAGGAGTCTCAGGTATATCACAAATACAAAACACAAATACATCACTAATTTCAATGAAAAATAAAAATAAAAATACATAAACTACCAATCTTCATCTTCTGTAGGAGCTCCACCATCATCAGGTTCTTCAGGCTGGTATGGAGTATACTCAGGGTAAGTAGGAAATACAACATCAATGTCTCCCCTAAAAAATCTCATCTCTGCATCATGATAAGCTATCTCATATTCTCTCCACAGTACTTGATAATCATCATTAATCATGTTCCTTACTTCTATTCCCTCTACTATGGTGTTTAACCTTTCCAACTGATCCATAACATCATGTAGAGTAGGCTCCCTAGATGTAGATGGTCTATCTCGACTAGAAGAAGGCTCACAGCTTTCTTACTCCATTTTCATCCTACATGGGCTTTTTACGTTTTCAGATTCAGTTTATTAATAGGCTTCAAGGGATGGACTACCTCATCATTATCTTCAATCACTACACCTGACTGAATACATAAAGCATGAATCAGACTGAGGTGTCCTAGTCCTCCTGTAGTTTCTCCTTTTGAGGTTGTCAAAATATTTTTATGAATAATAACCCCAATAATTATATTCTTCATGTTCAGAATACAATAATTCAGAACAGCTCTATCAACAGTAACATCATTGTGATGGTTTGTAGGCAACAGTCTTATAGAAATGAAATAATGTCAGGCTTTTGACATAGGATTCAAAGTAGAAAGGGGGAAGTTAACTTTTAGTCTTTGCTTAATCTCCAATTCCCATTTTCCATCAGTCAAAAAGTTTACAATAATATCTAATGCTTCATTTGTAATAGGAAAATTTTCATATTCATAGGAAAAAGGTGCTCGTAACTGATAAAATGCATTTATGCTGCCAGGGGTGAATTCAATCATTTGGCCTCTAACCAGAATGTATTCACTCTCAGAATAATACAGATTAGCATAAAATTCTCTAACAATACCCAGCATCGCATCAGCAGTGAAATAATAGAAAATCTCCCATTGATAATTAGCAATCAGTTCTTCAAGCATTCCTCCAGTATTTTCAAAGGATCTTTCATGAATACATTTCTTATTGCTAAGAAACGTACTAAAACGTGAATAGGCTTTGAAATGCACAAATTTACTTTCATCATATTCAAATTTCCTCTTCCCCTTAGCCAATCTTGGAGCCATTTATCCAAAAATACTAAATTTTTCCAAATCAATTTTAAAACTGCAATGCAATCGACTCTAAGATAAATCTGAAAAGATAAGAACTCAAAATCCATGAAAAATCTCTAAAGTTTCTCCAAAAACTTTAAAATTTCGAATCTTCCTAATGCAGGAGATTCCAGGGTCAAAATTAAAAAATTTTAGGTTAAAGTGTAGCTCTTACCAAGAGAAGATGAAATCCGAACTTTTTCTACCACGAAATTGCTTCAAATCCAAATGCTAGTGAGCCCTAGGTGCGAAACTCGACTTTGGCTGAAGGTTGAAGACAATGGATTGAGCAAAAATGGCGGACCCCAGGGTTAAATCACAAAAATTTAGAGTTTCGGGCAATTCTAGCATTTGAGCGCTGTCCGGTGCTAGTGAAAGCGCTGTTTGGCGCATTATTCTGCAAACATGGCCAAACTCTCTGACTTTTGGAGCTGTCCGGCGCTGGTGACAACACTGCTCGGCGCCAGCTCAGAAACTGGGCTTTCGAATTTCTTTTGTAATTTTGATCTTTTCAAGCCAGCTCCGATGTCTAATTAAGCATTAAATAACATCCTAAAGCCTTGGAAAACGATATTTTTAACACAAAACATAACATTACTTTCATATATAAAATCCATGAGTCATACACATACACACAACACTAAACATTACACATTTTCAAGCCATATAATCTTAAATTCAGTGTCTCACACAACCACAACATAATAATGCAGATAACTAAACAAGAAAGCAAGTCCAAATATAACATTCAGGCCAAATAAAGTAAAGCAAATACAAAAATACAATCATTATGTTTTCATTCTTCCTCCGAACTATCATTAATTCTAAGATCTCCCATCGATTAAGCATGAACAAATAAATTGTAGAATGAAAGAAACATAAATTCTTCAGTAGAATCTTCTTCAATCCAACCTTTCCTTCTCATCAATCGCGTCAAACTTCCTTCAAAATATCTAGAATGATCAAAATGCTCCTTCATTCTCCAATCCAGTTGATCAAAGAAATCAGAAAGATTGTTAATTGCATTCATTAGATGTTGTACTTCCTTATCCAATTTCTTGATTTTCTTCAAGATGATCTGTGAACTTTCAGGAAAATAAGGAGGAATAGGTGCTGACCTTTGAGATGGTTGATCTTCAATAATGCTCATATCATTCATATCACCAATTGCTGGGTTATTATATGCATCTCTGGGTCTATATGCTTCCAAGGTAGAAAAAATCTTTCCCAGTTCTCATATGACACTTGTGATTGACTGTTGAGGAGAAATATGTTGGAAGGATTTTTAAGCCCATATTTTGATCCATGAACGATCAATCCTAAAACTGACTTAACAATTATCGAACCAACATCAATAGACATTCCCATTTGAATACAATAATTCAGAATAACACACTCCTTAGTTACCTTACTGATTTTCATTGTTGGGAGCAATTTTTAACAAATGAAGTAATGTAAGTGTTTCGATGTAGGTTTTAACAATGTGGTCGAGAAACTTACATATCTTCTATCTCTTATCTCCCATTCATCACTTTCATTCGTCAGATATCTATATATGTCATTCATATTATCCTTCATTGAGGCAAAATTTGAATAGTGGCAGATTGACACATTCTCAATCATGTATAAATCATTAATCTTTGCAGGAGTAAATGTGATAAACCTACCTCACACATAAACTGATCCTTGGTTGATTCCAAGAAGATTTGCATAAAACTCTTTCACAACTGAAACAACTACGACGGTAGTAGTATAACACAATACTTCCCAACTACTCTGAACAATAATTTCATTAATTCTAGTTGTAGGAGAATTCGTACCTCTATTTACAAAGCCTCACTCCTTAATCAATCTCATTTTTGAGATATTTTTGTTTGAAAAGTTGATGCACGTTGAAACTTACGAACTTTCTACGGTTGAACACTTGAAATCTCTGAGTTTCCATCAAAGTGGAATCCATTTGGAGAAGAATTTGAGTCTTCCTATTCTTTCCTTTGGAAGTTCCATCATATAGGGGCAGTTTTTGGGAGTTCTAATGGAGGTTTTACCGCATAGAACTGCCTTTTTAAAGAATGGAAACAATTTTCTGAACAGCGGCGCTGATAGTAGTGCCGCTCAGTGCTAGTTCAAATTCGCCAAACTTCACTTCACTCGAATTTTTCAATGATAATTAAGGAAGAATAATACTTAATTAAGTAAAAAAACAAACACAAATTACATATAAGACAAAGCATACACTCAATAACTGTGGGTTGCCTCCCACAAAGCGCTTAGTTTAACGTCGTCAGCTTGACATAACTTTCAGTTATTCAGGTTGATTTAACATTAAAACCTCTTTAAAATTAGGTCTATTATTTTTAAAATATGGTTTTAATCTTTGGCCATTAACTTTTAATATTTTTCCAGATTTAGGGTCTTCGATAATCACAGCTCCAAACTAATATACTTTTAGGACAATGAAAGGTCCTGTCCATCTAGATTTCAGTTTCCCAGGAAATAATTTTAATCTTGTATTGTATAATAAAACTTTTTGTCATGGTTCAAATTACTTTTTGACAATCTTCCGATCATGCCATATTTTTCTTCTTTCCTTATATATTCTATCATTATCATATGATTCATTTTTGATTTCTTTCAATTCATTCAATTGCAACAGTCTCTTCTCACCAGCATCTTTCAAATTAATATTCAATTTCATTATCGCTCAATATGCTTTATATTCTAATTCAATTGGCAAGCAACAAGTTTTTCCAAAGATTAATCTGTAAGGAGACATTCTTATAGGAGTTTTATAAGCAGTTCTGTATGCCCATAAAGCAGTATCTAATCTAGTAGTCCAATCTAATTTCTCAGAATTAATGACTTTCTCTAAAATTTGTTTAATTTCGCGATTAAATACCTCTACTAAACCATTAGTTTGGGGATGATAAGCTATAGAGATTTTATGCACAATATTATATTTTCCACCAATCTCTGAATCAGATTATTCTTAAAATGTGATTCTCCATCAGTGATGATTACTCTAGGCATTCCATATCATGTGAAAATATTTTTAATTAAAAACCTCGAAATACTTTTAGCATCACACCTAGGTAAAGCTATTGCCTTAATCCATTTTGATACCTAATCAATAACAATCAGTATATATATATTTCCAAATGAAGGCATCAATGCTCCCATAAAATCTAATCCTTACGCATAAAAAATTTCAACTTTCAGAGTAAAATTAAGAGGCATTTCATTTCTTCTAGGTATATTGCCCATTCTCTGACATCGATCATAAGTTTTGATAAATTTATAGACATGTCTAAAAAGTGTAGGCCAATAAAATCCAGATTGCAAAATCTTATGTGCAGTTCTATCAATTCCAAAATATTCTCCAAATTCAGAATCATGAATTTTTTTAATAATTTTTTCAGTTTCTTCATAAGACACACATCTTCTAATAATAAGATCTTTACATTGTTTGTACAAATAAGGATCGTCCTAGAAATAAAATTTTAGCATCATGCTTAAATTTTTCTGCTGTCGCATTGTTAAATCAGGTAGTAAAATATTGCTAACGATGTAGTTCACAATATCAGCATACCACGGTAAATTTCCTTTAATAATATTATATAATTGCTCATCAGGAAAAGTTTCAGTAATTTCTTTCTCAAAATCATCCAAATTAGGTGTTCAAGTCTAGATAAATGATTAGCTATCTGATTATCGACCCATTTTCTATTAAAGATCTCAAAATCAAATTCTTGCATTAAAAAAATCCATCGAATCAGTCTTGGTTTTGCATTCTTCTTTTACATTAAGTATTTAATAGCAGAATGATCAGTATGCACTATACATTTAGCTCCGATTAAATAAGATCTAAATTTTTCAAAGGCATATACAATTGCTAATAACTCTCTTTCAGTAGTAGTGTAATTAATTTGAGCATTAGTAAGAGTTTTACTAGCATAGTATATAACTTTAAACATTTTATCATGTCGTTGCCCTAAAACAACTCCAATAGCATAATCGCTAGCATCGCACATTAGTTCAAATAGTTTCTCCCAGTCAGGTGTAACTATTATAGGTGTAACAATTAGTTTTTCCTTCAATAGATCGAAAGCTTTTAAATATTCATCGTTAAAAACAAACTTTCTATCTTTTTCCAAAAGTTGGCATAGAGGCTTAAAATTTTTTGAAAAATCGTTAATATATCGCCTGTATAATCCTACATGTCCTAAAAAGAATCTTACCCCTCTCACAGTTGTTGGAGGTGGTAATTTTTCTATAACATGAATTTTCGCAGGATCTACTTCTATGCCATATTCTGATATTTTATGCCCAAGCACAATTACTCCTGTAATCATAAATTGATACTTTTTCTAGTTTAGAACTAAGTTTGTTCTTTCGCATACCTCTAAAATTTTTTCTAAGTTACATATGCATGCATCAAATGAATCTCTAAATATTGAGAAATCATCCATAAATACTTCTATTCCATCATCAATTAAGTTGATAAATATGGGTGCCATATATTTTTGAAATGTTGCAGGTACATTACATAATTCAAAGGTATTCTTCTAAAAGCAAAAGTTCCATAAGGGCTAGTAAATGTAGTCTTCTCTTGATTCTCAGGAGCAATAGGTATTTGGTGATAACGATATATCCAATAGTACTTGTGTCCAGCAAGTTTGTTTAGCATTTGGTCTAAAAATGGTAAAAGAAAGTGATCTTTTCTGCTGGCGGTGTTTAATTTTCTATAATCAATACATATTTGCCAACCAGTGACTTATCTTATCGGTATAATTTCGTTTCGATCATTTAAATCAACAGTCACTCCTCCTTTTTTAGGAACACGATGAATTGGGCTTACCCAAACACTAAAAAAAATATGATATATAATTCCAGCATATAACCACTTTAAAATTTCTTTTTTAACTACTTCTTTCATTATTGGGTTCAGTATCATTTGTGGATCAAATCTTGGTTTGTGTTTTTCATCCAACAAAATTCTGTGCATACAAATTGAAGGACTGATTCCTTTAATATCAGCTATTGACCAACCAAAAGCCTGTTTGTAACTTTTAAAGTTTTCAATAATTTTTGTTCTTGATATTCATTTAAATCCGAAGATAAAATGACTGGTAAATTAGATGATTCTCCAAAAAACATATAATTTAAATGATTAGGAAGAATTTTCAGCTCAAGTTCAAGGGGTCTAATAATAGATGGAATCAAATTTTTATCTCCACTTTCCATAGTATCCAATCTTTCAAAATTTTTCTGAACAGTCTAACTTTTCATTCTTCATATCATCCAAATTATCTTCATTTTCACTTTCATTTTCATTCTCACATTCCAGATTTTCTTCAAATAATTCTTTAAAATGATGTTCTCTCAAATAATCACAGACTTCCATTTGATAACACTCATCATCTTTTTCAGTTGAAGGGTACTTCATAGATTTCAATATGTTGAAAGTTACCTCTTGGTCATTTACTCTCATAGTTAATTCTCCTTTTTGGACATCTATCATAGCTCTCCCAGTAGCAAGAAATGGTCATCCCAAAATAATTAGAATTTCTTTGTCTTCCTCCAAATCTAATACAATAAAGTCCACTGGAAAGATAAACTTATCCACCTTTACTAATACATCTTCCACAACTCCTTTAGGATAAGTGATAGAACGATCAGCCAGTTGAAGAGTCATAGATGTAGGTGAAATTTCTCCTATTCCTAATCTTTTGAAAGTTGATAAAGGCATAAGATTAATACTAGCTCCAAGATCACATAAAGCTCTTTCGAAAAATTTTTCACCTATAGCGCACGAGATAGTGAAACTACCTGGGTCTTTAAGTTTTTTAGGAATCTTTTTTTTAACAATTGTACTACACTCACTGCTAAGTGCAACAGTCTCGTGGTCTTTAAACTTTCTTTTCCTTTTAAGTATATCCTTCATAAACTTTGCATAATCATACATCTGCTCTAATACTTCAACAAATGGAATATTAATCGTTAATTTCTTAAGAATTTCCAAAATTTTTGCAAATATGTTATCCCTGTTCTATTTCTTTAGTCTTTGAGGAAAAGGAGAAGGTGGTTTTTCATTAGTTATCTTGATTGGTTCTAACGGATATTCGTCTGAATATATCTTATTAGAACCCTTCTTAATGTTCACTTCCTCTCTTTCAACTTCGACTTCTTTTTGAACTCTTGGTTTTACTTCTTTACCACTCCTTAATTGAATAGTCTTAATTTGCTCTTTATTTTGATCTTTTGGGTTGATCTCACATTGCTAGGAAGATTCTCAGAAGGTCTATATTAAGCGCAGTAAAGATATGTCCCAATTGATTTTCAATGTTCTTCATTGCAACATTTTGAGCTTGAATTTGATTACCCATATTCAGAATTATTTCTTCAGTTGACAACATTTTTTCCTTAAATTATTGATTACTATTAAAATCAGAAGGATAGAAGGTCTAAAATTGGTATTTCCATGGTTGTTCAGATTTCCAACTGGATTCATAGGATTGTTTCCCCATTGCGGATTAACAACAACATTGGTGTTCTTCCTGTTGAAATTTGGGTGATTCCTCTAACTAGGATTATAATAATTCGAATAACAATTATTGACTTTATTATGAATAGCATTTAAAGTTTCATAAGACATTTGAGAGTCTATCATCTATCTCGATGAATTTTCTTCTAACACTGAGGGTGTTGGAAAATAATTCATCCCATATTGATCTATTTTCCTAGAAAGTGCACTAATTTGTGAGACTATCATAGTTATCACATCAGAATCATGAATACTAGCTACTCTCTTAGGATTTACCCGCTCAGAGGGTCTTTAAAATTTATTAGTATACATCTCTTCAATTAATGAGTATGCTTCATCAAAAGATTTTGACATTAATGATCCACCAACAACAGCATCGATAATCGATCTCAATGATCCTACTAATCCATTATAGAAGGTTTGAATTATTAACCGGTCTAGTAAAGCTTGGTGTGGACATTTCCTCAGAAGATCTTTAAATCTTTCCCAAGCTTCATATATGGATTCTCCATCAAATTGACTTAAAAGATGTGATATCATTCCTCAACTTAGCAGTTTTAGAAGGAGGGAAATATTTTGACAGAAACTTTTGTGAAAGCTCTCCCCAGTTCTAATAGATCCAGGTGCTAACGAATTTAACCATGCCTTAGCCTTATCCCTTAGTGAAAAAGGAAAAAAGATTAAGTCTAACAACATCGTTCGACACTCCATCATACTTAAAAGTAGCACATAGTTCTAGAAAACTAGCGAGATGTAAGTTAGGATCTTTATTAGGTGTTCCTCCAAATTAATTATTCTGTACCATTTGGATTTAAGCTCAAATGAATTAGCAGCAACATCTAGATTTTGAATAGTTAATTAAATTTCATCTGCTGTTGGATTAACATAATCTATTAAAGGTATTGGTATTTTTTCATTTTGATTATTTAAATTATTCGCCATTTTGTGAGGATTTGCAGATTATTTTTGTTGTTTTCAAATTTTTCTAATAGTATGCTCTAATTCAGAATCGTAAGGCACTAAACCTATAAATCCGATACTACGCATACAAACACAATAAACATACACTATCAATAAATAGACACACACACAACTATGACTTGCAATTCAAATATAAGATTTCAAATGCTACAAAAATAAATTTTAACAGTTACTTTTTCTTTTACCTTGCCTCCCTGGCAACGGTGCCAAAAACTTGGTGTAACTTTTTTAATTTGTAAAAATTAATGAACTTAGATTTAGATATATATATTGATTTAGATGATAATGAGTCACACAATTAACACAAGTATACGTATCGCTCAAGTAATATAGGGCTCTAGTGGAGTCCTGGTTATCGATTCCACAGGGAGGCTTTAATCTTATGGCGTAGCACATAAATCACTTATTGAATCACAACACAATTGTAGGTGGTTTAATTTTTTAGAGTAACGACAAACAGATCTAGTTACTATTTTTACCAAACACGTTCTAAACTCTAGCAAGTTAAACTAACACAAGACTAAATTTATAACAAAGTTCAGTTACAATAAAGTTCCTCTTTTCTATTCGTAATGTGATGATTATTGTGATATAGATTAGTGATACAAATGTATTGTGCCAAATAGGAGCATTCCTATTATTTACCCATATTTCAGCTTATAAAGAACATTGACTAATCCTAAGTTTAGTCCCCAAATTTGTGGTTAGGCTGGGAGGATACTAGCTTTCACTCCAGAGCTCCCACTTCCCTTCACCTGAAGGCTAACTCTCGCTTCAGTTTCTAAACATTAGGACCAAATTGAGAATTTCAGCCTGTCACTCTGAAATCTCCAATTCTAATCCTATCAAAGTATATTTCCCTATTTATTTGCACTTAATTCCCATGAACTACATCTCTCATTCATGAACACTGAATGTGACCATCACTTTTGTTGTGAAACTCATAATCCTTTCGGAACATATGTTTCCCAGTAAGTTTTAACAATTTAATTGGCCAGATCAAAAAGTAAATAAAGTTCTAAGTGAAAAGTTCATCACAAATTCTCCATAATAAATCAGCACATCATTTCCATCGGAGAAAGACAAAGAAATCTACTCAAGACTCATAAGGAAAAGATGAAAAAAATATGGATTTTTTATATAAAAACAAGGTCATACAAACAGAGTAAAGTAAATACAACTTATCTCAAACTCTTCCCCAATTGAATCTCAAGGAATTCATTTGACTCCTCTTCCTTTTTCACAAAAACACACAATTCTCTCTTTAGAATAGTAATGAAGAAGAAATCTCTCACTTTCCCTCTCCTCTCACACTCTTTAGAAGAGAAAACATAAAACCTAACTTCCTACATAAAATGGAATGAAAACTCTCTCTAAACTTTAAGCTCTTCTCTTCTTCTCTTCCCTTTCTTCCCCTTTTCTTCCACCTTTTAAAATTTGCCTCCAAAAGTATTTAATTCAGCCAAAACTGAATTCCCAAGAGTTTCCTAAAGCAACCTTTCAAAATCCAGCCAAATACTTTGAATCTAGTTCAAAATCGGGATAGGGCGCTGTCCGGTGCTAGTAGGAGCACAGTTCAGCGTATTATTCTACCAAAACGTCATAACTCTCTGGAAATTAGCGCTGTGCAGCACTGGTGATAGTGCCGTTCGGCGCTAGTAAAATAAAATGCACTTTTGTCCTTTTTTGCTCCAAGTTTGCTCCTTTTCGCTACCTTTTGCTCCAAAGGCCTAAAATCATTATACATGCATGAAATCATCAAAACTACCTTCCTTTAAAGTGTAATATCATCAAAAATAGGTATGAAATGAATATTAAAAAGCTATCAAATTTTTAGTGGATCAGTCATCCCCATAAATTTTGAGTAGTTGTTTTTATCTTTGTCCTTACAATAAGACTTAATCATGTATGAGATTAAAATGGTTTGAAGATTTCTTTTATTCCAAAATTGTGATGGTATTTTCACCGACTCTTAATTTACTGTACAAACTAACCATTCGTAATGTTAAAATCCGTTGTAAAACATAATGATCCGGGATGGTATGATTTCACACAACTGATGAATACCACATTAACCTTAAGATGGATGAGAACTAAGTTCTAGAGTGAGAACAAATATATAGGGAGATATGTTTTGACGGGCATAGAATTGGTGAGTGTAGGGTGACATGCTAGAACCTTAACCAATTTAGTCTAGAGTTTAGAACCCAAAGCCCGATTAGTCCTGTATAGAGGGGGCATGGTGGGTAATCTGGAGGTGAGAGGCTAGAACCTACCCAACATAACCCTATCAATTATGAACTTAATTTAGATTAGCTAATCTTTTTTATGCACTCGAGAGAGGGTAAAGAATATGTATGCTTCTTTTTGTCATAATACAACGTTTAAACCATTAAATTTTTATTCCTACACTGATTAAGATCTCTTTGCAAGGGGAAAGATCTTTTCATATTATTCGAACTTCTTTAAACATAATTGGTTAGAAAATCTGCATTTACTTTATGCTTAAGATTAGAATTAGCAATTGTTGAGTTTTAACCTTTTACAAACATTTTGACACTATTTTATTAAATATTGTGTTTTGCAGTTTAAGTAGAAGTTTTTCTAAGTTGTTACAGAAAATCTATCCTTCTTTGTGGGTTTGATACTGAGGTATTCAAAGAAAGCTCATATTACTTGAAATGATACGTCTACTTGTGTAGTACCCATAGTGTGTAAGTAATTAATCATAATTCTAAATTATAAAGCATATTCATTTTGTACACTAGCCACCTTAATATAAATTGGGTCAAGTTTTTTGCCATCTTTTGGAACTTAATTAACTACGTAATTGTGGTCGGGTCAAGTTTTTAGCGCCGTTGCTGGGGTAGTAACAAAATTTTTTACTTAGAAATTTTATTTGAATTGTAGACTGATTTGTAGGCGAATTATATTTTAAGTTTTCTTTATAAGTACTTGTTTGTTTCTTAAAATAATACTAATAATAATAATAATAATTTTCAAAAATCTAAAATTTAAAAATATAAAAAGAATATTTTAAAAATAAAAAAATCATGAAAAATGAAAATTTTAAAATTAAAAAAAATTATATTTAGAGTATTTTTATTATCTGAATCTTTACCTGTTGCATGCATATTTCAAGATATGAATATTTATTGCCTTACGATTTTGAGTTAGAATGAACCATAAGAAAAATCTGAAAATAAATAGAACTTCAGAATTTTTTAAAATGAAGAATACATCACAAAATAACATTGTTATTCAAACCACTGGAAATGAACATCATCATATACAAAGATTTTTAAGTGACTATGCATACCCTACAACAGATGAAATTCATTTAAGCATACAAACCTCTGTTGTAGCGGCTAACTCATTTGAACTTAAACATGCTATAATCCAAATGATACAAATAAATCAGTTTGTGGGAACACCATCCGAGGATTCAAACTTACACCTTGGAAGTTTTTTAGAACTATGCACTACATTTAAATATGATGGCGTATCAAACAATGTTGTCAGGCTTTGACTTCTTCCTTTTTCCTTAAGAGATAAAGCTAAGATGTGGCTAAACTCATTAGCACCTGGATCTATTAGAACTTGGGAGGAGTTAGCACAAAAATTCCTAGCTAAGTATTTTCCACATTCAAAATTGCTCAGCTTAGAAATGATATTACCTCTTTTACTCAATATGAAGGTGAGTTAATATACAAAGCTTAGGAACGATTTAAAGAACTCCTTTGGAAGTTTTCATTTCATGCTTTGCTAGACTGATTAATTATTCAAACATTTTATAATAGTTTAGTAGGATCCATTAGATATATAATTGATGCTGCTGCTGGAGGTTCATTAATGTGAAAACCATTTAATGAAACTTATAAATTAATAGAAGAGATAACTACTAACAACATTCAAAGGCCCTCTAAAAGGGTAAATTCTAAAAAAGTTGTGTTCATGATGCAATTTCAATTTTAGCATCTCAAGTTGCTGCGATATCAAGAAAGTTAGACCAATTTGGAATGAACTTTTCTCCAACACCTCGTGTAATTGAAGAAAATTCATTGGTAAAATTAATTGATTTACAACCATCATTTGAAACTTTAAATGCAATTAATAATAGAACAACTAACCCATATTCTAACTATTATAACCCACGTTGGAAAAACCACCCTAACTTTAGTTGGAATAATAATTCTGGTGGTGTAAGTCAACATTGGGGGAACAATCAAGTGAACCCATTGAGAAACTCGAACAATTAGAGTAATAATAATTATAAACCTACTTATTTTTATGGTTTTATCAATAACCAACAAATGAAGGAAAAGAAGTTGTCATTAGAAGAAGTGGTGTTACAAATACGGAATCAATTACAAAGTCTAAATGCTGTAGTACGAAATATTAAGAATCAACTGGGACAAATGAATTTTGCAATAGGCATAAGGGAACACTTCATAGTAAAACTGAAGTTAATCATAAAGATAAGAATAATGAAGAAGTTAACGCAGTCAAGTCGAGAAGTGGTAAGGAGTTGGAGAATAAAATGCAAAAAGAGATTGAAGTTGAGAGGGAAAATGAAGAAACCAAAGAACATGAAGAAAATATTCCTAATGAGATGGAAAAACTTACCTCTCCACTTAAATTGGTTTAGAAAGAACATGACTGCCATTTGCTCAGAGACATAGACATCAGAGGCTTGATAAAAAGTTTGTTATGTTTCTAGATGCCGGTTGTTAAATGGGAATGGGTGTCACTTTAAAAGTTAAATTAATTTAATATATATATTTAATTTTGAAAATTAATATTTTTATTTTAAAAAATATGAGACTGAACCAATCTCATACTTTTAATAGTTCAAATAAATGGGCACTACACCGAAAGCCATGCATCTGCTCAGAGGAATTGAGACATTGCTCGATAGCGAGGCTTGATTAAATAAACGAAGAAATTTATGACATCCTTTTTGATTTTCAAAACCTCTTGTTGACCGACAAGTTCTCCTATTTAATATAAAAGGTTAGATAGAGTTTATATTAAGCTAGGTTCTTAAACATTCTTATAAGAGTAAGCCCTACCGTTTCTTACATCTTAAATGACTGATGTCACGTAAGAAAACTCTTGATTGATATAAGAGGTAATGTTTTTATGAATTCAAAGTTTAGAGCTTCCAATGTCTGAAAAAGAAAATTTACATGGGAAAGTATAAAATTGGAACAGTTATTATGGAATCCAAGGGAAGGAAAGGTAGGGGATGTAACGGATCCTAAGGAGAACCTCGGTGACTTCCCAAACTATCCTATTATTTGGCTTCTTTTGAAGCGATTATTATTAGATGTTTCATCCTACCAACTTTATTATGTAGGGCTTATATTTGCATAATACCGATCAAACAAATAGCCTAGAAGATTGGAGACGTACTGAAAGACGACCTCGAAATCCTAAAATGAGATAGGGCTTATATTGCACAACATAGCTGTACAAAGACCTAAAAGATAAGTTGAGGATTTATGTTGCACCAGGCAGACTACCTAGAAGTCCAATGTTTTGTTTCTTAATTCTAAAGAGTGGATTTTGCTGTTGTAGATTCATTTTCTCTCTCGAAGAAGTTCTCTTGCAGGTCCTCATCGTGCTGCCCACGGCGTTTGCTCCATGCTCCTCGTTGAAGTAGCAGTGATAAGGTATAAGGTTCAAATGAGTTTTCCATGCATGTTTCAATGGTTTGGTTTTGTTGTTGTTGTAGTTTAAGTTTTTTTTAGGGGAATTTTAATTTAATTAGAGCGACACCGGTTAGGATCCTACGGTTCCCTCATTCAGGCACAACTATTTTCTTTTGAGTTTATTTAGTCTAAGTGAGTTGTTAGGCTCACTTAGACAGGAGAATTCTCATTAGCAACCATAGGTTACCTCATCCGAGAGATCCTTGAAAGCCCAAAAGGTGTGATTTAAGGGTGTTCAATAGGTTCAAAAGTGCATGCCAGGGGGTGAAAAAGGCTGATTAGGTGGAGGGTTGAACGACGCAAGTGACCAATGGGTGTGAAACACATTTGATGGGTGCAATTGGGTTCAATCCATTTGGAGAGATTTCTCAATTTTGGGTTTTCCAGCGACTAAGCTGGCTGGTCAAGGCTGGGGTGGCAGCTAGCCGGGTCAGGGAACTCAGTGGAGTTTAATAGTGATAGTTTGGGAGCTTGGGAAGGCTGATGGCAAGCATCCCCATGGTTTAGCCAATTTTGGGAAGAAATCCCCTAAATCAAGGGACCACCCTTGGTCCATGTCTCAATTATGGTGGACTAGGTGGATCTAGTTTGGGTCCTAGTGTTCAAAAGGTGGATGTTGTGGCTAAGGTTGGGCTAGACCAAGTGGTTTGATGTGAGTTTGGGATTTGGGTTCAAACTCATGGTTTGGCCTTGGACTTAGGTTTGGGTTAGGCTTGGGACTGGATTTAGATCAAATAGAAGTCCAAAATAGTTTAGAGAAGTTCCATGATTAGTTTGGATACCACTTGGGTGAAAATGGGAGTGTCATGAAGTTCAATTTGGTGAAATTTAGATTTTGGGGAAAAATTGTGGTTTTTGGTTTGGGTTAGATTTAGGCTTGGATTGAGTTTGCATCTAGACCAATTGAGGGTTCAAATTGGTCTATAGGAGTGTTACGAAGAGATTAGGATTCAAAATTAGGGAAATTGGGTTGGTTATGGGGTTTAATTTGATGGAATTTAGGGGTATGGTTAAGTTGGGCATTTTGGCTAAAAGTTGAAATTTGGGTTTGGAGGATGGTTTAATTGGGATTGAATCTGGTTCAAATTGGGTTTGAACATGATGTACTTCAGTTTGGATTTGAAATTGGGAGAGTTTGAGATCAATTTGGTGGACATTGGGGCTGATTTGGAGAATTTAGGCACTTAGGGGCAATTTCGAAATTTTGGCTAATTTTAATGGATTTGGGTGTAGTTGGAGATATTGAGTGGTTCAAAATGGTTTTAGAGGCATTTTGGAGTGAATTTGGAGATATTGAGAATTTTTAGAGCATGGGGGTTATTTTGGTAATTTTGACAAATTTTAGGGTATTTTGAGAAATTATTTTTGGTTATTTTGAGAGATTTAGAAGGGTTTGATTTGATTTTTGACGGGAATTTGAGAACTTAGACAATTTTGGAAAAAAAATAGTTCAGGAGCATTTTGGTAATTTTGGAAAAGTTTGGGCTGAAAGGCCAAAGTTGTGTATTTTGGTAAAATTAAGATTTATTGAGGATGGTGATCACAAAATTACTCTTTTTGAGCCACGAGACCAAGGGAGATCCCTATTTTGGATCCTCCATGTGTTGGTTCTGGCTACGCTAGCCTAAGGCCTAGTGTTTGGGGGACCACCCACATGAGTTTCCAAAATAGTGGGGAACCAGGTTAAGCATGATTGGTTTAGAGTTTTAAGGTGTGAGTGAAAGTGAGGGGGCTCATGTATGTGTGTGCAGGCTGACTAATACCACACCACCCAGGGCTAACTCTAAGGCCAGATAATCCTATGGGGACTTCTCTTGAGCTTCCTCATGCTTGGTTTCAGTCTACTAAGTGCTAGAGGTCAAAACCAAATATGTGAAACTCCAAGAAGAGTAAAGAGGTTTCTAGAATTTCTAATTGGTAGGGTTCCATGACAAGACCTCTATGATAGTAAACAGGAAAGTCCTATGGCTAGATCTTAGGCTTCTAAGGAAGAAAAACTAGACCTCAACAAAAGTGAGGTCAACACTAGAGATATTCAAGAAGTTAACAATCAATATTCCTTTTGCTGAAGCACTAGAGTCGTAAATGCTTAATTATATGAAGTTAATGATGGAAATCTTAACTACGAAGATGAAGTTTGGGGATTATGAGACAGTTGCACTAAGTGAAGAATGCAGTGTAATAATTCAGAAAAAGCTTTCTAAAAAACATAAAGATCCTGGTAGCTTCAATATTCTATGTACTATTGGAGATAGATTATGTGGAAAAACTTTATGTGATTTGGGAGCTAGCATTAACATCATGCTATTATCAATAGTTTGAAGGTTAGGCTTATGAGAGATTTCTCCCACTACTGTAACCCTGCAGTTAGCTGATCCTTCAATTACTTATCCTAAAGGTGTTATAGATGACGTATTAGTTAATGTAGATAAATTTATTTTTTTTTATGGATTTTATGGTTTTGAATATTGAAGAAGATAAATACATACTTATCATTTTAGGGAGACTTTTTCTTGCTACTGGACGAGCCATGAGAGATGTACAAAAAAGAGAGTTAACCATGGGAGTTAATGACTAGGAATTTACTATTAATGTGTTAAAGTCAATGAAATATCCAGCAAAAAATATGATGAATGTTACGGAATGAAGATCCTATATTATTTAATTGGTGACCATTTCTGAGAAAGCTGTGAAGTTAAAATAAAACAAAAAAAAACTGGGAGATGAAAATGATGCATATTTTCAAGAAAAATTAATTGATATAGTTACTGAGAATTCAAATTATGTTCAGGAAAGTTTTGAAATTCTAGATGCTACTGGAAATAGTAAATAATTTATTTTGTCTATTAAAAAACCTCTTGAATTTGAGATGAAGATTCTTCCTATGCATTTAAAGTATGCTTTTCTAGGGGACTCATCAACATTACCTATTATAATATCCTCAGACTTAACTGAAGATCAGGAAGAGAAATTAATGAACACATTAAGAAATCATAAAAAATTTTTTGGATGGACATTAGCCTAATATTAAAGGAATCAATCCTTCAATTTGGATGCACAAAATTTAATTGAAGATAATTATAAGTCTAGGGCTAATCCTCAGAGAAGATTGAATACCCTATCATGAAAGAAGTTGTTAAAAAGGAAATTTTAAAGCAGTTGGATGCTGGAGTCATTTATTATATTTATGATAGTGCTTATGTCAGCCCAATTCACTATGTTCCTAAGAAATGAGAAGTGATTAAAACTGTTAATGAATGAAATGAATTAATTCTAACAAGACAAGTCACTGGATGACGAATTTGTATTAATTATTGAAAAGTAAATCTCGCCACTATGAAGGATCACTTTCGTCTATCTTTTCTAGATAAAATGTTGGATAGAATAGCTGAGCACTATTATTTTTGCTTTTTAGATGAATATTATGAATATCACCAAATACACATTACTCGTGAGGATCAAGAGAAGAAAAATTTATAAGTTCTTATGGAACTTTTACTTTTAGAGGAATGCCCTTTGTGTTATGTAATACACATGCAACTATTCAAAGGTGTCTGATGTCCATTTTATGCGATCAAATTGAAAAATGAATAGAAGATTTCATGGATGACTTCTCAGTTTTTGGAACATCCTTTGATTCATGCCTAGATCATTTAGCAAGAGTTCTAAAATGCTATGAAGAAACAAATTTAGTTCTTAATTGATAAAAATGTCAATTTATGGTCACAAGAGAAATTGTGTTAGAATATAAAATTTCTAAAAATGATATGGAAGTAGGTCCAGAAAAAATACAAGTTATTGTTAAACTATCTTCTCCTACCCTAGTGAAAGGAGTAAGAAGTTTTCTAGGACATGCTGGTTCCCTTAAGCATTATATTAAAGGTTTTTCTAAAATTTTCAAGCCTATATGCCAACTTTTGGAAAAAGATGAAATATTAGACTTTAATGAAGAATGCCTAAATGCCTTCAATTTATTAAAGGAGAAATTAATCATTGCACCTATTAGTGTTTCTCCTGATTGGGAAAAACCATTTGAATTAATGTGTGATGCTAGTGATTATGCTATTGGGGCAGTATTAGGGCAAAATATGGTATGATTTTTAAAGTTATATAACATGTCAGTAAGCCTCTTAATAAAGCTCAAATTAATTATAGCACCAAAGAAAAATATTTTTGACCATAATATATGCATTTGATAAATTTCAATCTTATATAATTGTAGCCAAATGTATTGTACATATTGATCATTTTTGTGATTAAATATCTGATGCTGAAGAAGGATGTAAAACTAAGGTTAACTAGATGGGTCTTTCTGATGCAAGAGTTTGATTTTCAAGTAGTAGAAAGGAAGGGTGCTGATAATCAAACCCGTGATCATTTATCGAGGCTGGAATAGGAAAATAATGCTAATTTTGATAATGAAATAAATTAATATTTTCCTGATGAACAATTATATGCTATTTTTAAGTGGCGTATTCTATGGTATCGTGATATTGTTAACTTTATAGTTAACATTTTATCCTACAGATTAGCAAGACACAAAAAGAAAAATTTCATTCACGATGCAAGATTCTACTTTTGGGATGACCCTTATTCATATAAATAATGTAAGGATCAAGTATTCGAAGATGTGTACCTTTTAAAGAAACCTAAGAAATTATTCAAAAATGTCATTAATCTGATTTTGAGGGACATTTTGGGATAGATAAAACTATATTTAAAAATATACAATCTGGATTTTATTGGCCTACTTTATTTAAGGATGTTAATATATATGTGAAATCTTGTGATAGGTGTCAGAGAGTAGGCAATATTTCTAGAAGAAATGAAATGTCCCCAAAAGTTTACTTTAGAAGTTAAAATTTTTTATGTTGTTTGGATTTTATGGGACCTTTTATACCATCTTTCGAAAACATATATATTTTAATTGTTGTGAATTATGTTTCTAAATAGATTGAAATTGTTGCTTTACTCTGTTGTGATGCTCGAAGCGTTGTAAAATTATTAAGGAAAAATATTTTTACTATATTTAGAAAGCCAAGAGTGATCATTACAGATGGGAGAAGTCATTTTAAGAACTTAAGAAATGAAACTTTAACTAAGAAATATGGAATTAAACATCGACTTACCACAGCATGTCATCCTCAGACCAGTGGTCTAGCTGAAGTATCCAATCAAGAAATTAAAAGAATATTGCAAAAGATTCTAAATCATAACAGGAAAGATTGGTCGGTTAAACTTGATTTTGCGTTATGGGCCTATAGGACTGCTTATAAAACTCATATAAGAATGTCTCCATATAGGCTCATAATTGGAAAGACTTGTTACTAGCCAGTTGAATTGGAGCATAAAACTTATTGGGCGATAAAAGAATTTAATTATAATTTAAAACTTGATGGCGAGAAAAAAATATTGCAGTTAAATGAGCTTAAAGAAATTAGAAATGAATCTTATGAGAATGCAAAAATTTATAAGGAAAATATGAAAAATTGCCATGATTGAAAGATTTTTAAGAAAAGATTTTGAGCCTAGACAAGAAGTTTCACTTCATAATACAAGACTGAAATTCTTTCCATGAAAACTTAAGTACAGATGATCAGGGTCATTTATTGTAATAAAAGTATATCATTATGGTCCTGTGGATATTAAAGATCCTAAAATAGAACAACTAATTAAAGTAAATGGACATCGATTGAAACTTTAAATTTGTGGAAACAAGTCTTTACATGAAGAAATTCTGATGTTGGGTCACCAAGAGTAAAAAACTAGATACGTCGGGCTAACGAAATTAAACATATCACTTTGTGAGAGGCAACCCATAATTATCTCTGTCGATTAATTTTTCTTATTATATGGACTATTTGATGTAAGGAGGCGTAAAACAATAATTCAATGATCATGCTGAGATTGGGACGTAAAATTTGGACGCATGGTGAAATGGTGTTATTTGGGCACTGGCGCCTAGGCGTCTAACCGCCAGTTCGCAGTAAGCTTGGTGCTTAAGTGCTAGAAATCGACGCTTATGTGCCACAGTTGGAAATCATGAGAAAACCGCCCCTAAGCAGTTTATACCCATTTCTTTCCTTTAAATCCAACCTAATCTCACATGAGGAGGCTGACAAATCTTTTGAGAAGAAAAGGTTTGCTCGATCCAATTTTCTTGTTCCAATGGAGAGGAAAAGCAATGGTGGAGTAGATGGAAGGAAATTTGTGCACAAGGACGCCCATACATACTTCAACGGGTTCCTTGAGCTTAGCCTTAAAATAATTATGGATAAGATCATAAAAGTTGAAGAGGAGCTTGCGAATCTGCATACCAAGTTGAAGGACATCTATTACTAATTCGAGCAATTAGATTGGCAGCTCAAACTCCAGTTCAATCAGTTGGCATGTTTTTAGGGGGCGCGGGTGAGAATGTATCAGGATAACAATTGAATATGAGAGAAATCTATTGAAAACTTAACCCGGGTCCGATCCTCTTCTGCAGTATGGTTTTGATTATACTCGCCTATCACGCGAGTGACCCGGGTTTGATTTCTGACAAAAGTGCCAAAAACTTGACCCGATTCGAAGTTACACAGATATTTATTTTCCAAATAATGGCCAAAACTTGACCTAATTTAAATTTTGGTGGCTAGTGTGCAAAATTGATATGTTTTAGAATTTAGAATTATGATTAATAGCTTACACATTATGGGTACTATGCAAATATATATATCGTTTTAAGTAATATAGAACTTTCTTAGAAAACCCCAGTATGAACCCACAGAGAATATCAGATTTTCTATAACAACTTAGAAAAACTTCTATTTAAATCACAAACACAAAATTTAGGAAAATATTATCGAAATATTTGTACAGTTTAATACTCAATAATTGCTAATTATAATCTTAAGTAGATAGTAATGGAGATTTTCTAACTAATTATGTTTAAAAGAGTTCGAATAATATGAAAAGATCATTCCTCTTTACTCTCTTAGTTAAGAGCCATCTCAAAAATCTATTATAAATCAAAATAAACTCCAACTATAAGTTCTAAAGGCTCCGACAAGCGATAAATCAAAATAAATTCCAAATATAAGTTCTAAAGGCTCCTACAAGCGATTTCCAAGCAAACAAACACTTTGAACCATGGATTTCTCACTTTTCTTTTTCAATTTCTTCAATTTTCGGCCTCCACTCAATGTGGAAGAAATCCATGGTGAAATGAGAAAATTTCTATGCCAAAATGTAGATCTTACTTTGAGAGGAAGAAATCTGCAATTTTTTAGTCTAAAAACACCAAGATTCGCGAGCTAAGAGAAGCCTTAGGAGTCAATCATGTGAATGGAGGAAGAAGATGATGCTTCAACCCCAAAAATGGCGTGACCCGGTCCAGAAATGTGAATAAAATGATGGTTCAGCTGTTTCGGCGCCTAGGCACTGGCTTGGTGCTTAAGCACGTTGAACCGTAGGCGTGTGGCGCTTAGGCACCAGACCTGAATTTTTGACATTTTATAATTTTTTTTTTATTTTTAAAGTGTAAGCATAGTAAACCTAAGGCTTTTGTACCCTAATTAATCTGAATTACCGTCATTTAAACAATTAATCATCTCCCGAACATCTCTTCAACTTCCATTTGCACAAGTATTAAACACCCAAAATTCAAAAAATCCAAATGATTCAAGCATACTAACAACCTATATATACTCACAAACCTATATAGATTCATTAACAAAACTAACGATTCAATACAAGTAGGGGCATTATCAATCCGACAACAAAAATTAAGCAAATACTAACACAGGTACCAATAATGCAAGACTAAAGGCGCACATAATTCAAAGGACAGAACAACAATTGCAAACATATGTAAACAAAAAATTCCTCACTCAAACTCCATAATACTAATAATTGCTAAAACCATTATCTTCCACCTTTTCCTAAATTGGAGTTTGTGCACGAACAGGTTGTAAAAAGGACTGCGAGGACATTCTTCAGCAATGAGCTTCAACAATGCCATAACTTTTTCATGGTAGATAAGGAGCTCAGGCTTCTAGAGGACTTTGCTTATGATGAGTTGTGAATCACCATAGATCTTGATTCTTATGATGCCCATCTGGATAGGCAACTTAAGTACTAAAATCAAGCCTTCATATTTGGCAGCTTTATTCGTACAAGGTTGCGCTAAACTATAAGAGTAGAGAAGGATGCTGCTTTCGAGTGATACAAAGATCAACTCGACCCATGATTGTACTTTTGGTAGATAACCCGATAGACCCTCTATTAAGGAAGAGGCCCCATCAAAGTACATTTCTCATTCTGGGGCATCAATGATTATCAAATAATCATTGGGAAAATCATTATTAAGAGGTGAATCTAACTGGATTGAGTGAGCTGCTAGAAAGTCAGCTAACACCTGTCCCTTGACAGCCCGTTGAGGGACATACAAAATGTCAAATTGGGATAATTTCATAGCTAATCTGGCGAATCATGCAGTTCTAGTAGGATGCGTTATAAGGTACTACAATGGGTTTGCTCTTGAGATCAAATCTATATGGTGTGAGTACATGTAATGCCTCAACTTATAGACTAAGAATATTAATGCAAAATAGTTTTTTTCAATTTTTGAATATCTCATCTCAGCGGGGATGAAACAATGACTAAGGTAGTATAGAGTGTTATCTTTCCTCGCCTCATTCTGTTGAGCTATAAAGAGCTACAATATAGAGAATGAGGGTTCTACCTGGGATCGTAGCGTCTCATACTGGAGGATTTAATAAAAAACACTTGATATCATTGAAAGAATGCTGACATGCTTCATCCCAATGTAAATGAATGTCTTTCTTTGTCAGAGTAGAAAAAGGCTGACATCTACTAGAAGGGTTCAAAATGAACCTGCTTATATAAGCAATCTTCCCCTGAAGGGAACACAATTGTGTCAGACATGTAGGAAGCTCCATCTCCATGATGGATTTAATCTTACTGGATCAATCTTTATGCCCCTATGATGGACAATGAAACCCATAAACTTATTAAAAGATTCCTCAAAGGCAAATTTCAATGGATTCATCTTTAGGAAATATTCCCTAAGGTGTTCAAACAAAATCGTTAGGTCTGAGAGATGACCATCTTCAGAGTGACTCTTAATTACTACATCGTTGATGTAACACTTGACCTGATGATGTAGCAAGTCATCGAAAATATGCATCATAACACATTGGTAAATTGCCCTGACATTCTTTAGCCCGAAGGGCATGACCTTATAGCAAAATATGTTGAACGGCGTACGAAATGTCGTATTGTATTCCTCATTTAAGGCCATCTAAATTTGATTATAACCAGATAAGTGATGCACCAAAAATATGTTTGATTTTTCATATATATTTTGTATTAATGTTTAGATTTTTGTGATATTACACTTTAAAGGAAGGTATTTTTCATGCTTTGTAGCAGGTATGATGATTTTAGGTAATTAGAGCAAAAAAAAGAAAAAAATGAATTCGGAGCGAAAAAGAGCAACAACCAGAATTTGAAGTTCTAGCACCGATGATGCCAGAATGGGCTTCAATGATGCATTTTTCCAGAGAGCCCCAAAATATTAGTGTGATAGGGCACTGATGGCGCATAATGTCGCTGGAGGCGAGATTCAATGTATTTGAAAGACTTTTGGAGGGATTACTGAAGCATATCTTAGAGAAATCGTCCCTAGGCTATTTTAACATGAATTTGGTGCTAGAATTCAAAGAGAAGAAGTGGTGTGAGTGAAGAAAGTCATGGTGTGAGTTGAGAGGAAGTTTTTGTAAAGAGTTTATAGTCCAGGGTTTGGTGTAAAAGTGTTGTTTTGTGAGGGATTCTTCTCAAAATAGTTGTAGGAGGAGAGAGAAAGTGAGATTGCTTCTTCCCTATTATTCTAAGAGAGAATTGTGTGTTGTTGTGAAGAGAGAAGGAGATTCAAAGGAACTTTAAGGGATTTTCTTGGGGAAGAAGTTGAGATAAGTTGTATTTACTTCTTATTGTTTGTCTGACTCTGTTTTTGTATATAAAATCTTTATTTTGTTGTATCTTCCTCATGAATTCTGAGTAAATTTCTTTATCTTTCTCCCTACAATGATAAATGGTGATGTGATGGTTTAGATTGGATGTGCCATATGAATGTTAAGAAATTTTGTTGATTTTTCACTTCGTACTTCATTTAGTTTTTTATCAGGCAAATTGAAATATGTTGTGAAACATACAATCCGAAAGGACTATGCTTTCTACAATAAAAGTGAAGATTACATTCAATGTCCATGAATGAGTTATGTAGTTCACGGGGGTTGCATGCAAATAAAGAGAGAAATATATTTATTGGACATAGAATTAGAGATTTTAGGATAACAGACTAAAATCCCCAATTTGGTCCTAGTGTTTGGAAACTAAAGCGAGATTTAGCCTTCAGGCAAAGGGAAGTGGGAGCTCTTGAGTGAGAGCCAGTATCTACTCAACCTAATGACAAAATTACGGATTAAACCTAGGATTAGCCAATGTTCTTTATAGCACTCGGAAGAGGGTAAAGAATATGTATACTCTTATTTAGCACAATATAAGAATTTTACTAATCTTTATCATTCACTCACCATAACATCATTGTAAGGGGAGGACGCTTTTTCGAAATTTGAACATTGCAATACAAAACTTATTGCTGTAGTAGTTACCTTTAATTTAAAGTTTAGAAAATACTTTAGTGATATTAAAATCTCTAGCATCGTTAAAATTTAGCAACTTTAGTATTTACTTTAAGTGCATTACAAATTTAAATATTGGATTTCTGTGCTACGCTTTAAGGTTTGCTTCCTCCCTATGGGATTGATAACCAGGACTCTGCTAGAGCCCTGCTTGACTTGAGCGATACGTATACTTGTGTGTATAGATTGGTTGCTTTCTTATTAGACTGATTATGTTTTGTGACTAAACTGAAAATAATATTCAAAAACTGGTTCAACGGAAGCCCCGATCAATAAGCCATCCATGAAAGATAACATCACACGAGAAGAGGCAACATCAATCATGAGCTCTGGAATTGGCAAGAAAAAATCATCTTTCGAGCATGCCTTATTCAGGTCCCAAAAGTCGATGCAAACTTGTATGTTTTTGTTCTTCTTTCGAACTGGTACGACGTTTGTGAGCCATGTAGGGTAGTAATCCTCCCTAATAAAGCCAGGCTCAATGAGATTTTTAGTCCCTTTAATGATCTTTTACTCTATCTTGGACTACATCCTTCGAATGATTGTTTCACAAGGACGACACTCAGAACGATTACCAAATGATGTACACCACCTATGGAGCTAGACCAGTTATCTCAACACTGCTCCAAGCAAGGTACTCATTAAACTCTTTTAGGATCTTTATAAATTTAGTATTCATAGAATTTGATAAGATTTTGTTGTTAAAATTCAAATGAGAATCATCAAATGTACCAATGTTAATCTCAATCAACTCATCACTGTCGAAGAGACACCATCCTTGAGCTCATGAGGGGCATCCTTAACTTTGATCTCCTCATTAGTAGAGGCGAGGGAATAATTGCCTTCATGCATGGAAATCATTCTATTTGAGGCTATAAGGAGTATCCATCAAAGTTTTTAATATAGCTTAAACCAGACTTTTCTATTGGGGGTCTATACCGTCGATAGCCTTACATAACATGGCTAGGTGAGTAGACCACCTATAGGGTAAAAACCCAACATCAAGCATTTTATATATGACAACAGAACAGTAATGAGAAAGAGGAATAACCTCTGCTTCTTCATTCTTATCATTTAAGAGCATTACATCAGTATTTAATACATAAGGAGCAGCTTTTTAAAATGAAATGCCTCGTAGAAGTACATAGAAGGCCTTCAACTCTTCAATGGTGGAAGCATGCACAATTGTTAGCTCCTTAAGATGACCTCGCGGTATGGGGTCAATGGTCAGCATCTTGTTTGATATAGAAAGTCTAGAAAAACAAGGGATCATGCCCGTCAAGGGTAGCAAAAGTATCTCCACATCAATGTCCTCTGGGCTCAAACTGCTCACGGGTAGCACCTCATATAGATCAGAGTCGGAGTCTGATATGGCTTCAATCTTCACTCTACCTCATGGCAAGAGGGGGAGCCTAGGCTCACGCTTAGCGGCTACAGAGGCACGATACCTTTCCTTCTACTCCATTACCTACTTGCCTTTAATAAGGAGAGAACTAGGAAAGGGAGGGGTCTGTGGACATCATGATAAAATTGAGACTGGGATAGATGTAGTACTATGCATCATCATAAACTCCCACCTCATTAATGGAGAATGGTTGAACATCACAGGGGATAGAAAACTCTTCCCCTCCATGAATATATTTGATGCATTGGTGGATGATGGAAGGTACCATCGTGTACTCATAGATCCATGGGTTCCCGAGTAGAACTCTAAAAGATCCATTCCTATCAATCACATGAAACTTGGCTTCACTCCTGAAGTCTCAAAATTGAAGGGGTAATGTGAGAGAGACAAGCGTCTTTTGAACCTTCTAATTGAAGTCGCTGATGGCGATGAAAATATATTTGGCACGCATGTCATCGCCATCAATTCCCGTATCATGTCAATGTCAAGGAGTCGCCACTCTCCTTCTCTATCCATCACCCTAATTCTTATTCTACTTAGACTTTTTGTCAGAAGTCTTTGGAGAAATTGAATAAGGATTAATCATGATAGAGACTGAGCGAAAAAGAGATCGAATGATAATCTCATAAACCTTCAGATTGTGTGATTACTGAAGTTTTTCATATAAGAAAATCACATGAAGATCTTGGGTAACCAGAGAGATCTTATAGGTGAAATACCTATCCTGAGTTCTTTAATCTCCTATAGAAGCAAGGTCCTATAGTTAATTACATCCTGAGCAATTAATATTGCCTAGGAAAACTCCCGATTAAGGTTAACATTTATCCTCGAAAAAGTGTGAGTGTTGTCGTGGCAGTGTGTTTTGTCTTGTAATGTCATTTTTGTCATTTTGTATATCATGTCATATGTCATGTCGGGATGTCGTAGTTTGTATGTCGTGTTATGTCATAATGTGATGTCGTAATTTCATGTCATTTTATGTCATGTCTTAATGTGAATCATAATGTCATGTCATTTTATGTGATGTCGTAATTTCATAAGATGTCGTGATTAATATCTCGATTTGTCATGAGATATTTTATCTCCTATGTCGTTATTATGTCATGAGATACCTTCAATGATGTCAAGAAGATATCATTACTTATTTATTTTTTTTATTTTGTTTATGATTCCATTTTGTTTTAAATTTTGGTTTTGTCATGTCATTTTGTCATGTCATTATATCATGTCATTTTATGTCATGTCTTAATGTGATGTCGTAATGTCATAAGATGTTGTGATTAATATCTCGATTTGTCATAAGATATTTTATCTCCTATGTCGTTATTATGTCATGAGATACCTTCAATGATGTCAAGAAGACATCATTACTTATTTATTTTTGTTATTTTGTTTATGATTCCATTTTGTTTTAAATTTTGGTTTTGTCATGTCATTATTTTGTTGTGGTATAGAAATGTCGTTGTATGTTGATGTCATGTCGATGTCAATGTTAATGATTTTGTCGTTTTATTTCAGGTTTCGTGGCTAACCTAAAAGTTCAGTTGTCTTTGTTGTTATGTCATTTTTGTTTTGTTGTTTATAGAAAGTTTAGGTTTTATGACTATCCTAAAAGTCCTGGTTTTGTTGTCAATGTTCCGTTGTCGACGTCCCGCAAATCGAGTTAAGCACACCCTATAACATGCAAAGAAACTCTAAACGAAACTTCATGTCTTCATCCCGCAAGGAAAATAGAGTTAGAAACAATGTCATATCAAGATATTTAGATTACCCAGTCAAAGTGTCCGTTGATCCGAGTTGTCGGATGTCCGAGTTTGGTTGAAATGTCGATTTAGGTTTATGTCAGTTTATGTTTAAATTTTTATTTGTCTTGAATATTGATTTGGGTTGGATTGTCGATTTTTAATTTTATGTCGAGTTAAGTTCAATGTGGGTCGAACTTTAAGAATTATGTCATTTTATGTCGAGATATATTGAGTTTGGTTTAAAATGCCGATTAATGTCTTTTAATGCTCGGTGTTTATTAAATTTGGTTTAAAATGTCGATTAAAGTCGAGTTAATGTCGGTGTTTGTCGAATTTCGTTTGAAATGTCAATTAACATCGATTAACATCGATGTTTGTTTAATTTGATTTAAAATGTCGGTTAATGTCAAATTATTATGTTTGATTATGTTTGGAATGTTGATTAATGTCAAATGTTGAATTTATGTCGAATTTATTGATTAAATGTTTGGAATGTCAAATTTATGTCAATTTTGGTTTAGAATGTTGATTTTATGCCAGTTATGTTTGAAATGTCGAATTTATGTCGATTAATTGTTTGGAATGTCAAATTTTTGTCGATTATATCGATTTTGTTTTAAAATGTCAATTTTATGTCAGTTATGTTTGAAATGTCAAATTTATATCGATTATGTCGATTAATTGTTTGGAATGTCAAATTTATGTCGATTATGTCGATTTTGGTTTATAATTTAGATTTTATGTCGGTTATGTTGATTTTTGTATAAAATTTCGATTTTATGTCGCTTATGTTTCGAAATGTTAAATTTATATCGATTATGCCGATTAATTGTTTGTAATGTCAAATTTATGTCGATTATGTTTGAAATATCGAATTTATGTCTTCGACTTAAGTTTAAACTTAAATCTTGAGTTCATGTCTCGTTCGAACTTAAGTTAAAAGGTTGAAAGTTAGATTCAATATTGATCGAATTAACTTGGGTTCATGTCTCGTCGAACCTAAGTTAAATTTAATGTTGATTGAATCTAATTAACTCGAGTTCATGTCCGTTCGAACTTAAGTTAAAAGGTTGCAAGTTAGATTCAATATCGATTAAATTAACTTGGGTTCATGTCCGGTCGAACCTAAGTTAAATTCAATGTTGATTGAATCTAATTAACTTGAGTTCATGTCTGTTCGAACTTAAGTTAAAAGGTTGAAAGTTAGATTCAATATTGATTAAATTAACTTGGGTTCATGTATGGTTGAACCTAAGTTAAATTCAATGTTGATTAAATCTAATTAACTTGAGTTCATGTCTGTCTGAATTTAAGTTAAAAGGTTGAAAGTTAGATTCAATATTGATTGAATTAACTTGGGTTCCTCGTCTGGTTGAACCTAAGTTAAATTCAATGTTGATTGAATCTAATTAACTCGAGTTCATGTCCGTTTGAACTTAAGTTAAAAGGTTGAAAGTTAGATTCAATATTGATCGAATTAACTTGGGTTCATGTCCGGTTGAACCTAAATTAAATTCAATGTTGATCGAATCTAATTAACTCGAGTTCATGTCCGTTCGAACTTAAGTTAAAAGGTTTGATTTAGATTAACTTGATTTCATGTCCAGCTTGACTTAAGTCTAATGTGGTTGGACTTAAGTTAGGGTTAGGTTAGACTTAGGTTTATGTCGGGTCGAACCTAAGGTTTATGTCTTGGTTTAGGTCAAACTTAAGTTCATGTCCGATTGAACCTAAGTATGATTTCGACTTAAGTCTAATGCGGTTAGACTTAAGTTAGTTTTATGTTAAACTTAGGTTCATGTCAAGTCGAACCTAAGTATGATTTAACTTAAGTCTAATGTGGGTTAGACTTAAGTTAGGTTCGAGTTAAGTTCGAACCTAAGTGTAGTTCGACTTAAGTCTAATGTGGGTTAGACTTAAGTTAGGTTCGAGTTAGGTTCATGTCGAGATGAACCTAAGTTTGGTTCGACTTAAGTCTAATATGGGTTAGACTTAAGTTAAGTTTTGGGTTAGGTTCATGTCGAGTCGAACCTAAGTATGGTTCGACTTAAATCTAATATGGGCTAGACTTAAGTTATGTTTTGAGTTTAGGTTAAGTAGGTTCAAGTCGGTCGAACCTAGACTTAAGATCGACTTAAGTTCAATACGGGTCGAACTTAAGTTAAGGTTCGAGCTTAAGTTAGGTTCGAGTTAGGTTGAACCTAAGTTTGGTTTAACTTAAGTCTAATATGGGTTAGACTTAAGTTAGGTTTGGGTTAGGTTCATGTCGGGTCGAACCTAAGTATGGCTTGACATAAGTCTAATATAGAGTTAGACTTAAGTTAGGTTTGGATTAGACTTAGATTCATGTCGGGTCGAACCTAAGTATGGTTCGACTTAAGTCTAATATGGGTTAGACTTAAGTTATGTTTTGAGTTTAGGTTAAGTTAGGTTCAAGTCGGTCGAATCTAGACTTATAGTCGACTTAAGTTCAATATGGGTCGAACTTAAGTTAAGGTTTGAGCTTAAGTTAGGTTCAAGTTAGGTCGAACTCTAAGTTTGGTTTGACTTAAGTCTATTATGGGTTAGACTTAAGTTAGGTTTGGTTAGACTTAGGTTCATGTCGTCGAACCTAAGTATGGTTCGACTTAAGTCTAATCCGAGTTAGATCTTAAGTTAGGTTTGAGTTAGACTTAGGTTCATGTCGGTCGAACCTAAGTATGGTTCGACTTAAGTCTAATATGAGTTAGACTTAAGTTATGTTTCGAGTTTAGGTTAAGTTAGGTTCAAGTCAGTTGAACCTAGATTTAATGTCGACTTAAGTTCAATATGGGTCGAACTTAAGTTAAGGTCTGAGTTTAGCTAGGTTCAAGTTAGGTCGAACTTAAGTTTGGTTTGACTTAAGTCTAATATGGGTTAGACTTAAGTTAGGTTCGAGTTAGGTTCATGTCGTCGAACCTAAGTATAGTTCGACTTAAGTTTAATATAGGTTAGACTTAAGTTAGGTTTGGATTAGACTTAGATTCATGTCGGGTCGAACCTAAGTATGAGTTCGACTTAAGTCTAATATGGGTTAGACTTAAGTTATGTTTCGAGTTTAGGTTAAGTTAGGTTCAAGTCAGTCGAACTCTAGATCTTATGGTCGACTTAAGTTCAATACGGGTCGAACTTAAGTTAAGGTTCGAGCTTAAGCTAGGTTCAAGTTAGCCGAACCTAAGTTTAGTCTCGACTTAAGTCTAATATGGGTTAGACTTAAGTTAGGTTTGGGTTAGACTTAGGTTCATGTCAGGTCGAACCTAAGTGATGGTTCGACTTAAGTCTAATATGGGTTAGACTTAAGTTAGGTTTTGGGTTAGGTTCATGTCAGTCGAACTCTAAGTTTTTAATTTAAGCTAGGTTCAATGTGGGTCGAACCTAAAGTTTAGGTTAACTCGAGTTCAAGTTAGGTTGAACTCAAGTTAGGTTATGTTTAGGTTAGGTTCAATGTGGGTTGAACCTAAAGTTTAGTTAACTCGAGTTCAAGTTAGGTCGAACTCAAGTTAGATTAAGTTTAGGTTAGGTTCAATGTGGTCGAACTCTAAGGTTTAGGTTAACTCGAGTTCATGTTAGATCGACTCCAAGTTAGGTTAGGTTTAGGTTAGGTTCAATGTGGTCGAACCTGAGGTTTAGAGTTAACTCGAGTTCAAGTTAGATCGACTCTGCTAGTTAGTTTAAGCCAGGTTCAATGTGGCCGAACCTAATGTTTAGGTTAACTCGAGTTCAAGTTAGATCGACTCAGGTTAGGTTAGGTTTAGGTTAGGTTCAATGTGGTTGAACCTAAGGTTTAGGTTAACTCGAGTTCTAGCTAGATCGGACTCAAGTTATGTTTAGGTTTAAGTTAGGTTCAATGTGGTCGAACCTAATGTTTAGAGTTAACTCGAGTTCAAGTTAGATCGGACTCAAGTTAGGTTAGGTTTAAGTTAGGTTCAATGTGGGTCGAACCTGAGGTTTAGGTTAACTCGAGTTCAAGTTAGATCGGACTCAAGCCAGATAAGTTAAGTTAGGTTCAACGTGGGTCGAACCTAAGGTTTAGGTTAACTCGAGTTCAAATTAGATTGGACTCAAGTTATGTTTAAGTTTAGTGTTAGGTTCAATGTGGGTCGAACCTATGGTTGTAGGTTAACTCGAGTTCAAGTTAGATCGGACTCAAGTCAGATAGGTTTAGTTAGGTTCAATATGCGTCGAACCTGATGGTTTCAGTTAACTTAAGTTCAAGTTAGATCGACTCAAGTTAGGTTTAAGTTTATGCTTGTAGTTATGTTGAATTTGACTAAAAGGTTGGATTTAGGTCTAATTAAACCTTAGTCGATTAAGGTTTAATAATTAATTAAGTCTAATGTAGTAGACTTAATTAGGATTTGTGTTCGATTAAGTCTTACTTGAGCTTAAGACTTAATAGCTTAATTAGTCTAATGAGTTAGACCTAATTGGAGTTTAAGTTTAATTAAACCTTAGTTAGTTAAGGTCTAATGGTTTAATTAGTGGTTTAAGTTTAATTAAACCTTAGTTCGTTAAGGTCTAATGGTTTAATTGAGTTCTGATTGGGTTAGACTTAATTATGGTTTAAGTTCGATTAAAACTTAGTTAGGTTAAGGTCTAATTGGTTTAATTGTGTCTAATGGGTTAGACTCTAATTAGGGTTTAAGTTTGATTAAACCTTAGTTAGCTTAAGGTCTAATTGGTTTAATTCAGTTCTAATGGTTGTAACCTAATTGTGGTTTATGTTCGATTAAACCTTAGTTAGTTAAGGTCTAATGGTTTAATTAGATCTAATGGGTTAGACCTAATTAAGGTTTAGGTTTGATTAAACCTTAGTTAGTTAAGGTCTAATGGTTTAATTAGATCTAATAGGTTAGACCTAATTAAGGTTTAGGTTTGATTAAACCTTAGTTAGTTAAGGTTTAATGGTTTAATTGTAGTCTAATGGCTTTGACACCTAATTAGGGTTTAGGTTTTATTAAACCTTAGTTAGTTAAGGTTTAATGGTTTAATTAGATCTAATGGGTTAGACCTAATTAGGGTTTAGGTTTTATTAAACCTTAGTTAGTTAAGATTTAATGGTTTAATTAGATCTAATGGGTTAGACCTAATTAGGGTTTAGGTTTGATTAAACCTTAGTTAGTTAAGGTTTAATGGTTTAATTAGGTCTAATGGGTTAGACCTAATTAGGGTTTAGGTTTGATTAAATCTAATGTTTAAGGAGGTTAATTAAGTTTAATATGTCCTTAAACTTAATTAAAGGTTTGATTTGTATTAAACCTAATTTAGTTAAGGTTTAATGGGTTAATTAAGTTTAATATGTCCTTAAAATTAATTAAAAGAGTTTGATTTTGATTAATTAAGTTTAATATGTCCTTAAACTTAATTAAAGAGTTTGATTTTGATTAATTAAGTCTAATATGTCCTTAAACTTAATTAAAGGTTTGAGTTTGATTAATTAAGTTTAATATGTCCTTAAATTTAATTAAAAGGTTTTGATTTTGTATTAAACCTAATTTAAGTAAGGTTTAATGGGTTAAATAAGTTTAATATGTCTTTAAACTTAATTAAAGATTTGATTTTTATATTAGACCTAATTTAGGTAAGGTTTAATGGGTTAATTAAGTTTAATATGTCCTTAAACTTAATTAAAGGTTTGATTTTGTATTAAACCTAATTTAGGTAAGGTTTAATGGGTTAATTAAGTTTAATATGTCTTTAAACTTAATTAAAGATTTGATTTTCATATTAGACCTAATTTAGGTAAGGTTTAATGGGTTAATTAAGTTTAATATGTCCTTAAACTTAATTAAAGAGTTTGATTTTTGTATTAAACCCTAAGGTTTAATGATTTAACTAGGTTTAAGTTGTCTTTAAACCTAATTATTGTTTGATTTGAGTTGCATTCATCACTTGCTTAATCCATGATGAGATGGATTAAATATGTGAAGAGGAGGTTTTGAATTATTAATTTTAAAATTAATAAATCTTAACCTTATTTTAAAATGTCTTTTAGATTATTTTGATGACTTGAGAATTGTTGTTTTAGGATTGTTGTCTGTTATCCTAATGTTCTCAATCATTTTACTTTTAAATTTTCCAATTTTCCAAATTTTATAATTAGTTTTAAAAATAATTACAAAATATCATGGAAATTAGGAAATCATATCCTAGAGAGCTATCATAGCCTTAGAAAAATCAGAAGATGTGTCTAAGGACTTAAAGATAATTCCCTAAAAATTTCATATTTTTCTGACTTGTAAAAAATTTTTAATAATTAAAATACTCTAGAGAGTATTTAATTAATTAAAAATTAAATACTTAGAATAAAATTATGATTTTGGTCTCATAATTTTCTCCTCTTCAAGAGCTTTCCAGAGGTATTTTTATTTTATTTTTATGACCTCTAAATAAAAAGATATTGATTTTTGAAGTTTTTAAGGTTTTCTGGATTTTTTATTAATTTCCCGCCGCCAAACTCACCGCCGTTCGACGCGTGTCCTCGTACGCGTCGAACGAGCGGGAGGATCCGCTGCGGGCAGCCGAACAGCGGACACCGCGGGGAATCATCCGCGCCGTCCATCCCTAAGGCGCGGGATCAGACGGCCGAGATAATTCGGATAAAAATTCGAATTATTTCGAACCATTAAACTTTAAACTTCAATATCTCACTCATTTCTTGATGAAATTGAGTGATTTTTTTTAAATGATCATCTTGATGAGAAGTATCCATCCATACGGTGATGATACACTTCTGGGCTAGTATAACACA
Organism: Papilionanthe hookeriana x Papilionanthe teres; assembly: GCA_022702705.1. Classification (NCBI taxonomy): domain Eukaryota; kingdom Viridiplantae; phylum Streptophyta; class Magnoliopsida; order Asparagales; family Orchidaceae; genus Papilionanthe; species Papilionanthe hookeriana x Papilionanthe teres. Next base: position 111,330,958 of record CM040430.1, on the reverse strand, counting down.
TGATATGTCGAAAACATGATTTATTTTGTAAAGAAAAATTCCATACCTTTGCCACAAGCAAATCAAGCTAGATCAGACCTTATGGTTGCCTTCTAGGACTCCAATAGCAGGTTATTGCTGCAGCAATTTGATCCATGAAGTCGGGCTTGGGGAGGAATTTTAAAGAAGTGCCTAAATCAAATGCTTTTGAAATTAGGTCAAATTGGCTCAAATAGGCTCAAACTGTTGCTTAGATTTGATCCTAAAAGATTGTTGGGACTCTTAGGAAGACTTTTTATGGTTGGAGCAGATGGATTTGGGCAGCCTATAGTTCTCCTTAATTTTATTTCTTCTTCTTGCTATTTTCGACCATGAGGTCTTATTTATAGCAAGGGGAGGTTATGGCTTAGCTTAGGATGTTCTAGGGGAGTAGTTACCTCCTCTATTAGTCCATTGGGTGAAGGAATTGGCTGAAGATAGGCATTGATGCTTCTCCCTAAGTTTTCCATGACGATCTCCATTATTTTGTCTCTCACCCATTGGCTCATGTGAGAGGTGCATGGTGAGCTGCCTCTACTCTTCTTAGGGAGCTTACACCTCATCTCTTAAGCTTGGAAAATGGTGACACACAAGCTCATCCCTCATTATTGCTTCTAACCATGGTAAGGGGGGGGGTTTCATGCATGGTTTTCCTTCCATCAGTCTGGCTTGGGAGGTGGGTGGTGAGGCCTCATGTTGGCCGGCCACCTCATGGATAAATGAGGCTTAGGGTGAAGGAGAGAGTGACACCTCACCCCATGCATGATGATGGGTATTAACTCATGGCTAAGTGGTCTTAATGTGAGCTTAATTAAGCCTTAAGATGAGTTTAGCCTAATTAATTATGAGAATGTTATATGTCATTTCATTTCTTTTTAATTTCCCATTTTAATTAATTATTTTATTAATTAAAATTGTTGGAAAATATTTAATTAATCAATTTATTAATTGAAAATAATTTCAATTTAATTAATTGATTAATTTTATAATTTTTATGGTTTTATGATTTTAATTTAATTTGCATTTTAATTAATTATGTCATTTAATTAAAATATTGAAAATTAAATCATTAATCATTTTAATTAATCAAAATAATTTTGAAATTAATTATTTGATTAATTTTGTTATTTTTATTTCATTTTTATCTATTTTAATCAAAATAGATAGGTGTTGACCGATTTCGACCTGGTCGACCTAAGTCAGCCCAGTACTTGTGACTTTGTCATTGTGGGGTTTTAAATGTGTCATTGGGTGAAAGGGTTGACTTATGGGTCAACGGACTGGTCATTAGGTCTGGTTTGACCAATTTGACCAAAGTTGACTTTTTAGGTCAAAAGGTTGACCTGTGGAGTCAACGTGGTAGTCATTGTGGTCCGGTTTGTCCAGCTGACCAAAGTTGACTTTTAGTTCAAAAGGTTGACCTATGGGGTCAACGGTGGTAGGTCACTGGGTTTGGTTTGACCATTTTGACCAATGTTGACTTTTTAGGTCATAAGGTTGACCTATGGGGTCAACAGGGTTGGTCATTGGGTCTGGTTTGACCATTTTGACCATAGTTGACTTTTTAGGTCAAGAGGGTGAACTATGGGGTCAACAGGGTTGGTCATTGGGTCTGGTTTGATCATTTTGACCAAAGTTGACTTTTTAGGTCATAAGGTTGACCTATGGGGTCAACAGGGTTGGTCACTTGGTCTGGTTTGACCAATTTGACTAATGTTGACTTTTTAGGTCAAAAGGGCATTGACTCATTGTAAAATGAGGTCAACAGTCGCTGAGAATAATCCTGTTAGAGCATAATCTCCTCGTGCTCAGGTACGAAAACTCAAGGGTGCAGATGCCAATGATATTGACTGAAGTGCCGAGGTCAATAAAGATATGTTTTAATGGAGTTATGTAAATGCTGACCTTCATATATAGTGGACAGTTGTGGTCTATAGTGCCTAGAAGCAAGTCCTCCTTAGTTAAGGTAATGAAAACCACATCCGGTGGCATAACCACTTCCTTCATCTTCTCCTCTGCATAATAATCAGGGAAGAATTCAGGCTCATGAAGAGCTCTAATCAAGGTTCTCATAGTTTGGGAGATAGAGGGAGTGCATCATAGATACACAAAATGACTGACAACCTTTTGAGGTGTGCCAACACATTATAGTACACGACTTTGGAAGGCTCTTTAATTCCCTCGCTTGGGACTTCAAGATGATCATCTACCACTTGGGTGATTATATATTTCCCTTTCTTCTTAAAGTTGGTTAGAAACACTCTATGAGAGAGAAGTTTGCAGCTCCTGAGGCGGACTTCCTGAAGATTCTCATTAAAGGACCTAGAGGGATCAACATTGGTGGAACATTTAGCAGAAGGCTCATAAAAAATGGCTTAATAGCCTTAGGCCTTTGATGTATCAGCGGATGAATCACTTGGATCATCACAGATGCGGTATATACCACTCGAGGAATGAAATAACTGGCATTGTTCATCTCCTTCATCATCATCATCATCATAATCATCATCTATGTCACAAGCATCAAGCACAAAAAATGAAAGACAGAGACGTAATCAAAATATTCTTCTTTTATTATTTTGTCATCATACAATGTCTTAGGAGGAGCACTACAAATCACTCTTGAATTATAATCAAAAGAAGAAACAACATAATAAAAAGCTAAAAATCCGGTTAACTGTCACCATCTTTGCAGAGCCTTTCTTATGGGGCTTCTCCAGGTGCTGGCCCAGTATTTTGATCTCTCCATCCTTATATTGAGCCTCAAGCCAATCATTAAAAGGATATCACTCCTCAAGAACATGCCTCAAATGTCTATGATACGGGCAATAGTTGGGCTCATTTGTCTTCACCACCTCGTGGGGTCTTTTTGTTGGCGGAGCTGTATCCCCTGCTTAAGCAGGTACTAGAGCACTTCCTAAGACAGTCATTCCTAAAAGGATATATCTTGGATTTTCTCTGCACATGGGACTGGGATTTCCACTTCCGAGGAGGAGTGGTGAGCTTGCTCAGTATACATGATGGGCTTTTTTAGCTTCCTATCAAATGTTGAAAAAGTAAAATTCTTTTCCTCCTTGAAGGACCCACAGTGGGTTTTTTTTTACCTTTTTAGTATCTTTAAAGGCCAAGGCGTCCATTGTATTTTGCAGACTAGCCGTTTCTTTGATCATAGTCTCAATGGTATTGATCATACTCAGCTTTAACAAGACAAAAATGTGACTTTTATTTTGCTTATGAGGAATGCAACCGGATGCTACTCTTGCAACTGGGGTTCTCAGGTTGTGCCATCGAATAATAAACTCTAACAAGGGCTCAGTAGAACCCTGTTGGGCTAAGAGTAAGACTCAAAGTGATTTGGCGGTGTGCTCCCGCATAGCGTTTTACAAACTCATCCTCCAACTCAGTGAAGGTCTTGAATGAGCTATTAAGTAGGTTGACATAGCACTCAAAAGCAAACTCAGCCAAACTAGTAATGAAGAGCCAAAGCAAAATGCATCATTGTTCCCAACATTATAATAGAGCACTCTGAATTAGGCTATATGTTGGCGAGGATTGCCAAAGCCGTTAAACCTCTTAAAGCGAGGGGTAATAAACCCTGGAGGGTACAAAATATACTCATATGCCTCAGGATATCATCTACCCCGTCGTACAAAGCTTTCACCCTACTAGCCTGCAAATGCGGCTTTAACCTCAACATCGACCAAGGACTGCAGGTGTGAATTAGAAGGGATGTGCTCATAATGAGCAACATTAGAAGAGGTGGCATTTTGGTTTAGTTTTTTTTTTATTTTAATTATCTTTGTAAAATTTTAAGGATTTTGAAAATCATTTTAATTTAGTATGAATTTTGAATTAAAAATAAATTTTAAATTCAAATAAATATAATAAATCAATTAAAATTTTCACAAAACATCTTTGAAGTTAATAATACCTTCTAGAAATAATTTCAAGAGAATTTGAAGAAAGCTAAGTCAAAATACAAAAACATTTAAAAAAATCATAAAAGAAGCAAAATTTTAATTTCAAAAATTCAAATAAATGCTTTAAATTCTATAAATTTTGTATTTCTTGCTTTATAAGATGCATAACTACTTTTCCTAGAAGTTTATGTTATTTTATAGAACAATAATAAATATTAAATATATGTATATGCCTCATAAGAATATATATGACATTCAATTAAAAAATAAATAATAAATTCAAATTAAATAATAAAATTCCTAAATATTTAGATAAAATTGAAAACTTAAAACACATCCCTTGGTAAAAATTAAATAAAATAAAAAAATATTACAACTTGAATAAAATAGACTAGTTTTGGATACCCTCATTTCTTGTCCCTCACTCATACACATTAATTTTTTTTAAAGCACTAACCGTAGCTCTTAGGATGAGGTCGATGACAGGGCAGATTATTTTGTTTTGAGTTTTGTGTATGCTTTACTTTGTTTGGTTGTTATAACTATTTGGTTTGGGCATGTTTTCCTTGCTATACTGATTCTTGAGATGACTAAGTAATCTTCTCTTTCATGTGTTGTGAAACTTATTTACATCATATGATTTACTTAATTTGTTTTGCAGGATAATAAGCTTAGGATTTGCCAACTCTGTTTTGCAGAGCACTATAAAAAACCTAGTCTGCTATAGTGTACGTAGACATACTTTTTCTATTGACTTTGAGAGTTATGATGTCTATCTTAGTTAGTTAACTATGGACATTTGAACTATCCAAACGAATGAAAAATGCAAGGATGAACAAGAAAAATGAACCTCAAAATCTAAAAAGTTCAAACAACTATATCCATATGACATAATTGATCGACGAGTCTGTCGTAGGTTTATAACTAAATACCCTTTTGTTGCTTTTTTTTTAAAAAATTATAGTTTGTTTTGTTTTGATAGAATAAGTGTCATCCAACTTTCTGAAGTTGATGTTTGTTTTTTTTTGCCTGGATTTATTAGTAGGCTCTCTAAAGACTAATTTTTCTACCGAAATTAACTAACTCAAATAATATTTTCAAAAAAAAAAAAAAATATATATATATATATATATATAGCCAAAATAAAATTAAAATAAGACACTGCATTCACACCTTAGAAATATCATCATATTTAAAAAAAAAGAAATAAAATAAAAATAGCTAGAAAGCTCCCGATTTGGAAATTGTCATGAAAAATTACCTCTAGGCATGTATAATCATATTAATTCTATTACTTGTCATCAGACCCCCACTCATTGCACGAAAGAGGTAATTTATCATTTGAGGATCATTACCTTATAGAGTGAGTCGACCACTGCATACCGATTTAACCAATAAATTAATCTTCTGTGCACTCATCATCAATGACTTGCATACATGTACACAACTTGTTTTATTACTCTGCACTAAGAGTTAACCAAATAAAATATTTAAGTGTGGTGAGCATAACAAATATATAAATTTAAAATTACAAAAAAAAAATCATTTGTCTTAAGATTTTTGCAAACCATTCATATTGAAGCATCTTGACTTTATAATCATGTTGTAAACCAACTTTTCATAATAAATAATGGCCTATCATATGTTGAACATTTTGAGACTAACCATGCATGGTTTTACTGTGATTAGGTGGGTTTAGCTTTTAGCGCTTTTTAGCCAAGTCATCTAAGATGTTCTCGATCATTTGTACGATTGTGCTATAAGTCTCTAATCCTTGCATTTTCTTTCTCTTTTGACTAGGGTTTGAGGTTTTACTTCTTTTGTTATAAAACTCACCTTTGCTCATAAGATTTTGAGGTTATTCTTCTAGTTACGATGTAATCCTTACATCCTAGCCTTTCTCAAGAACATATAGTAAGGGATATAGGTCCTAGCATTTTAATAAAATGTCAATCCAAACTCAAAGCTTTTCATTTCCAAATTGATAAAGCCGAACAATAAGATAGTTAATGTATTAGTGTGCCTCTCAAAATTTTTGACACTTCCTAGTTTTTTTACTTTGAGTTCCGAGAATGTATGTTCCACATTTGTGTTTTTCTATTTGAAACTTCGAATGACCAATCAGTGAAACCCGAGCTTTGAAAATTTTTGAAGATATAACCCAAAAACCTTATTTGAGAATTTTCTTGAGATTTTTATTTTGGTAATTAACTATTGGGTTTTAACTCAGATTAATCTAAATCCAATCTAGTATTAAGATTAGGTAAGTGAAAGTTTTGTACGTTTAAATACAGACCCATCAAATGGAAAAAATTCCTTCATTTAAATAATCAAATCCATCATAAAGTGGTACTCTATAGTTTAAGAAAGTATGTTACTTTTAATTTCATGTTTGACTATTTAAATAGCAAAAAATTTGAGAAATGTGTGGCGTATTCACAAAATAAACCAACAATCATCTACAACAAGAGGTCATAAAATAAAAAAAATGTCTTCATAAAAAAATCAATTCCCAGAAACAAAATTGAAGCCCCTCACCAAGGAGCACTAGTGAAAGCAATGGGGAATGCGAGAATTCATCTGAGTGAATAGGCCAACTAAGTAGTCTTATGTTGTCGTAGAAGGTTGGGTAGTTGGATTGAAGGTCAAGTCAATCGGGTCGGTCAACTAAAATTTTCTCCATTTAGTGATGAGAATAGAATCAGACAAACCCCACATGATCTAGTAGTTAGAGTACAATCTCCTTTTTCTTCACGAAGGCTTTCTTCCTTTTCTTAATATTCAAGTGGTCTCATCTATTTAGTTTCTCAAAGGTGAATCAATGCAATTGCTTGGTATGAACAATCACGTGGAATTTCAGCAGGTTATCCATCATAATAGCTGAGACACAGAAACCAGCCAACTTAAAAAAAGGTGAAGCGTGCAACAAATTAAGAGTGTCAAGGAATGCAATCATGCCTTATTTATAAGAATTAAAAGCACCAAAATCATTGTAGTCAAAATATTTAATCATTAATTAAAATTGAATGTGAATTAATTTTACGATAAATTATCTTCTTATTATCATATAATCATTTTCAAGAAGTAAGAAAATTGGAGAACTAAAATATGTATATTAAAAAAGTATTTGCTCTTATATTAAGGAGATCCAACGGTCTAGAATGAAAGAATATGATAAAGGTAGGCCCATTGTCAGGAGGTCGCAAGGGACATCTAATCGAACAAGTTAAGCAGCCAAGCTAAAATAGACCGAGCCACCAAACGAATAAAAAAGTGACCAAATAATCTAAGCACGAGCCATCTGATAAAAATTATATGAAAGAACATCAAAGTCAAATTTCTATAGGAAAGCCAACTCGATGCGATACCCTTTGCCCAATAGAGCAAATCCAAAGGATGATCCAGTTCCACAAAGTATCTCCAACCACCTCATGGAGACTCCATAGGCTCTTGATCATGGATCGAGGATAGTCAACCAGGCTGGATCAAGCGATCGAATCACACTAACTAAGCTCAACCGACCAAGTTGACCCCGTCGACCAAAAGTCAACTAATCATAACCGGCCGAGCTAGAAGGTAGATAGATGATAAAACCACACATGTAAAATATAAGAAATAACCTAGTACAAAATCTTTCCTAATGGGGGCAAAAATATAATATCATTAAAGACAAGAAAGGAGTTCCCTTAACAGGGATGAAAGCTAGATGGAAAAGCAACCTTCATTAATTTTTTATACTGTTTACATATTACAGGAAGTATATATAGGTCATGTGGAATCTTATAGAGTTGCCGCTATACTTTTACCTAATGTCATTTGATTGTAGCTTTGATATTGTTGTTGTTGGGGACCACTAGTGGTGGTACTATTTCCAATACCCTCTTGCTGTTGACCTCACTTTTAGTTGAGGTCTAGTCTATCTTTAGAATAGCCTAGGGTCTAGCCATAGGACTCTCCTAGTGACTCTCTTAGAAGACTAGTCATGACACCCCTCCCCATAGAAATTCAAACTTTTCTCACTTCACTGGGAGTTTTCATATGCTTAAGGCCTAACCTCCAGTTTTGGGAGGAAGAGACCAAGCATAAGGAAGGATAGGGGAAGTCTCCTATAGGTGGTCAGGCCATAGGATCTATCCTGAGAGGTCTGGAGCTCACACTACCCACTTACACTACACACTCACACCACACGCTCATAAGCCTTAAACAAAGCACATCACCTTTGATCCCCTAACTCTTTGAAAACTCATGTAAGAGGTTTTCCCAAGCTTTTAGCCTCAGGCTAGCATTTGGCTAGTACGAACACATAGATTACCAAATGAGGGTGACCCTTGGTTCATGACTCAATCTAAAAAATTCCAAACTACTCACCTTCAACCAATCCTAATTTTCCCAAACATTCCGAATTTCTAACCCCTTTGCCCTAAAATACAAAAAATTCCCAAAATACCTAAAATGCCCCCAAAACCCTAAATCCCCCATATTTCCAAATTCACCCAAATTACCCATAGTTCTTCAAAAATCATTCCAAAATACCCCTACCACTCAAATTAACCAAAATTACCCAAAAACCCCCAAAATGACCAAAATACACCTCTTAGTCCAAAATTTCAAAAATTCCCATAAATTCCCAAAACCTCCTAAATATTCTTAATTTCATTTCTCTTAACTACAACATGACCCAAATTGGCCAATTTAGATCAATTTAACCAAAAGCCCCAAATTGACCCATTTAACCAAAAAATGCCCAAATTAAACCCAATGTCTACCCAATTGACTCTAATCTTGGCCAACTTTAATTCCAAACTTTAATTCAACATCTCCAACACCAATCTAAACCAAGTCCAAGCCCAAATTGACCCACATTTGAATTCAATTCCACTTGAAATCCAAAATCTCCAATTTTACCTAAATGATCCAAAATCCCCAAATTGACCCAATGTCAACCAATTCCCCCAAATTTCAATCCTAAACCCTTCATAACACTCCTATGAACCACATGCAACATTCAATTACCCTCAATTTGGACCTTAGCCCCATTCAAACCCATTTGAACCAAAATCCCCAAATCTAGCCTAATTTGAACCCTTCTCCAAAATTATTCAAAGTGATTGACCCAAACTTCAAATTGGCACCCAATTTATGTTGAGAACTCTTCATCACACTCCCCTAGATCATTTGGGACCTTTAATTGGGTCTATACCCCATTCTAGCCCAACCTAGATAGAAGTCTAGCCCAACATGCCCAAATTGACCAAAATGCCAAAATCCACCAAAATGAACCCCCAAATAAACTCAAAACCACTCCAAGCCTTCATGAAAAATCTTCATGACAGTCATGTACACAATGTTGCTCAAGATACTTGGGCTTCATTCTAGCCCAAACCCAAACTAGCCCAAATTGAACCCAAATGGACCAAGTTGAACCTATGGCTAAATGTGGCAAATTATGACTTGATAAAGCCAAATTTGCTCCACCACAACTAACCTTAGGACTAACCAAAACTCACCTAAACTAGCCTATTGGAGCCATGGACCAAAGGTTCCTTGAATTGGGGGATTTCACCCCATATTTGGGCCTTAACCAAGACATCCCCACCATCATCACTTGCCATTGGGGGTTAAGCATCATTAATCCTCCCCTGCCCTCCCGAACCACTTGGCTACCAGCCCTAGCCCTGCTAGCTACCCTAGTGGCCAGAAAACACCAAAAATAGAGAGCCACCCAATGGCCAAAATCCCCAAATTTAATTCCCTGATCTGGGTCACTGCCATTAGCCGTTGGAGCTCTTCTTCCCTCCACCTAAGCGACACTTTACACCCAAAGCCTGGCCCTGAGCTCCACCAGGCAGCCATGGCTATAAAATCATCCCCTCACAGCCAAAATAAAAGTGTTGAAAATTTCTTAAAGAAATTCTACCAAAATATCACTAGATCCTCTCTAGACCTCCCCAAGACCATTCCAACCACTTTACCCCTCTGGTTCCTAGTACGTGAGCTCAATTTCAGAGCTTAAACTTGGCTAAAAACCAAGACATATTCCAATACACCTCCATACAGCACCAAATCTCAATTAACTGTACCCACATCTTCACAGTAGTGAGAGAAGAAGATCCCCCATCAAAGCCCCATCACAGAGAGCCTCTGCACTAGACTTCCATCAAAGCTCGAAATCGGGTCTGGTCACTTTCCTACCTAGGCAATTCACCAGGGCAAGAGGCTTCATCCCTGAGCTCCTAGGACTCTAACGAAGGTGTAGAGCATCTCTGATCGAAGATTCACTTCTCAGAGTCAAGGTATTGACCTCTCCTTCTTTCCGAGCTTCTCTGGATTCTCCATGTAACTAGAGTTAATTTAAACCATGTTTAATTGTATGGATATGTTCTCCATGCTTAGACGAGTCTATAGGATCAAATCTGAAGCAATTTGGTTGAGTCTAGGCTAAGAAATTAGGGTTTTAGTGCGTACGGTCAGGGGATCACACTAGTTGGGGGAAAAGATGGGTAGCCATTGGATTGCACATATTTTCATCCGACGGTCCCGATCGTGTCGGATTGGAGGATGGAACGGTACAGCGGACTGCGTGGCATCCCAGTCAGATGGCGGCGTCAAATGGTGGAGTGACGCGTAGTCTTTAGCAGCTGTCGAGGTTGAGCTGGCGCCTACGTGATTAAGTAGGAAAATTCCTATTTTCTGAATTTATTAAATTACCAGAATTTTAAAAATCTATATTTTGGCCTAAAAAATTAGAAAGATAAAAGAAAAATATCCTGTTGCTCAATGAACAGAGGAGAATAATGTGGAAAAGGTTTGAAACTTATTTGATGCATATTTTTTTTTAATGATTTAAATACTGATTTCAGTCTTTTAATTCCCCACTGACCCAGACATTTCACCATGGCTTGAGCTTTGGGGGTCTTGTTCTATCTGTCATAGGGAATTTTCCTTGATTTTCCTAAAGTTAGGGGAGATCTATGTGAAGAGATCTCTATTTTTCAAGTTATTATATCTATTTTATTATAAAAATTGTAATAATTAAAATAATAATTAGATAAATGAAAAGTAAATTTTGGTAGGTCTCTTATGATCAGAGGACCCTAGGATAATTGTTTCATGGGCTAAATCACTAAGATATGCACTGATCATCAACTTGAACTAATACAGACTTTTAATTAATTAGGACAAAACAAAAACTAAAATAACCTAAAAATGATTCTCTACTATGCTTCAGGGACAGAGAAACATCTTTAAAAATTTTGAAATTATTTGAAATTAATTTAATAGGTTAAATGATTTTTCTAAGTCCAATGACATTTTTGGAACTTAAATGAATTTAAGTAATTAAAATACTACTAAAAAAATTATAAAATTGGTTTTAAAAGTTCGCTGTGATCAGTGGAATTTGCTAAAAACAAAATTAGTGTTTTTATAAAATTTTTATTTTTCAATCATATTTTAAAAATTAAATAATTAAATAATATTCAAAATCATAAAAATATTAAAAATCATTAAATTATCACATTTAGTTTCCTAATCACTTAGGAACCATCCCCATAATTTTCCTAAGTGTCTAAGTCAAGATATTAATTTTTAAAGGCTTAAATGAATTTTTAAAAGGCTAAAAAATGAATGTCCTTATTTTTGCACTTAAATAATTCTAAAAATTAAAATAAAAATCAGAAAAATATGAAATTTATTTCTCTGGATTCCCTAAACTTAGAGTAATTTAACAAAAATATAAAATTAAATTTTCAACTTTCAAAATATTTTATAATTAATAAAAACTCCAGAAAGTAAAATAATTCTAATAATTAAAATAAACTTGAAAAAAATCATGAAATTTAGTCCAAGTGGTTCTATGGTCTAAGTTTACTTCCAGTAAAAATTTCAAAGTAAAATATTTTGTTTTGATCAAGTTATTGTATTTTCACTAAAAACCTCTATTTTTGCATTAAAATACATATATAAATTAAATTAAATTTTGAAAATCACATTTTCTCCTCTGATGTTTTAATTAGCTCATTACTGAGGTAACATAAAAGTTCCAAAGCCATTTGAATTGAATTTAAAGAATTATGAAGTGATAAGGCCTCAAGGGCAAAGTTGTAATATAAAGGGTTTTTAGCCTTAATTAATATTTAGGCTTAATCTAAGGGTAAAATGGGCAATTAATGATCCTAAATAATTTGTTTGGATGTTTGAGACATTAATGGGACAAATGGTATAAACCAAATTCAATTTTGTCATATCAAAACTAAATGTTTGGATTTTCCTAATTAGTTTTAATTTGGAAGATAATTAAACAAAATTATCCTTAGGATTAGGGGTTGATCATGGAGGTTAATAATCCACTAACTTACACCCTTATTTGATATATTAAATGATAGCCCAATATTTTAATAAAAATTAATTAATCTTATTTAACTTTTTCCAAGAAGAATTACAAATGTATCCATCAAAATTTTAGGGGCTTAGAAGTGAGCTAGACTTAATTAATCTTGCTAAAAGAAGTTTAGAAAAGCAAACATAGTCAAATTCTCAATACCTGAAAACACTACAAGCAGTTATGAAATTAATTCGCTAATTTTCCCAAACAAATTAACTTTGCCTAAAGGGGTTTTCACCCACATAATCTTTAAATAAAATAACAAATGATAATTACCCTGTCTTTCGGGTTATATAAAAACACCAACTCACTGAGCATAAGGGTATGAAAGGGATAAATAGTTTAATAACTATAATAAATCCAAAAGGACCTCAAGAAAGTTTAAAAGTATTGGGAAATGTCCGGGTTTCTTCTAGACCGTTTCACAGGTCTTCGAGACACCTTGCCAGGACCATTATACTTGTTATATTTATTAAATGAAAATATCTCATAAATGAATAGGAGTTCATTGGGTTATAACTTAGGTTATAGTAGGCCTGTGACGAACATATCCATAAGGTTTTTACTTCCCTGCAAATATAAAATGTTTATTGCCAAAGAATACTAAAGTTTCAGGTGGAGGAATGAGAAGATTCGCCAGGTATACTTTATAAGTTTACAACGCTTTTTTTTCCCATGTTTTCTTTACTGCACTTTACTTTTCTTGCAATTTGCATGATAAACAACAAGGTCACCCTGCATGAAAACTGAAACCTTTAGGATAGCCATAAAAATGAGACCAAAACTAAATTAAAACAAAATAAGATAAAATTCACTGCCACAACATTCAAAATCTAAAACAACTCAAAATTTAATCACAAACAAAACAAAAACTACAATTGTAACTAAATTAAAACGCCTCGTTGGATGATCATGAATTCCTTGGAGGAGGTAACCCACGTGTTGCTAACAGGGTTTCCCCACGGTCTGAATGAAAGTATGGAACACGTTAAGTTGAGTTTAGTAAATTCATTTAGACTAAGTGAATCCGTTGAGAATAGCGGTGCCGGGATGATGGAACCGTGGGATCTTAACCAGTGTCACTATAATCAACTTTAATATTCCCCTAACTAAATATTAAGACACATCCATTCCAATATTTCTAAAACATGACACTTCTCTCTTCTCCTTAATTGACACTTCTTTAAACTAAACCTGCTACGACAAGGAGCTTGGAGCATGCATAGTGGGCAGCACGACCATCTTCAACAACAAAACTTGTCTACACTAGCAAAACCTTTCCTTAGTTTAAACAACAAGCCATAAGACTTCGAGGTAGCTTGCCTAGTGCAGCATAAATCCTCACCTTTTCTTTAGGTCTTTGCACAGCCCTGCTGTGCAATATAAGCCCTAATTCGTTTTAGGATTCCGAGGTTGTCGTCCGGTACGACATAAATCCTCCCATCTTCTAGGGTGTTTGCATAATAAGATATTATGCAAATGTAATACCTATAATTAATTAGCAGGATTGAAATTTAAATAACTTCTTTTACAAGATTTAAAGCCAGACTATCGGATAGTTTGGAAAGAAATCGGGGTTCCTTAAATCTATGTTCTTCCCATAGCCTTCCCTCTTTTGGATTTTGATAAAATAAAATGTTCCAAAATTTGAGCCATTCACTTATTTAATTTCCGACTATCACATTTTCTTTGGAAACCTTACATTTGGAAGTCATGAATGTAAATATTTCCTGATCTATATCAAGAGTTTTGTTAGGTAACTTCGGTTATCTAGGATGTAATTAACTATAGGAGCTTGCCCTTATAGGAAACTTAAAGACCACAGATTAATATGAACCCTATCTAATTCCTTCATATTAGGTAGGGGAAATTATTAGTCAAAATTGGTTTGTAGATCAAACGAATATCATAAATTCTTCAGCTTATTCGATCAAGCTTCACCTCAAGCCACATACTTATTCTACAAAATAAATATATGTCTCGCGGTGAAATGCTTAATTATTTAAATTATCATTTATATGAGATCAGCTTGATTTAGTATTTTTCATTAAAATATTTTTTTCAAAATCTATATATATTAAATTATATAAAATCTCTATTTTCATAAAAATATATTCTAATACTCTTTTCAAAACAAAATATCATACCCATCTACCTCAAAAAAAAAATTTAACGACCGACAGTTTTCTGGCGACTTTGCCGGGGAACAGTTTTTCTCTTCATTAAGATCATGAAATATTATATTCACGTATCGATAATGTGCTTATGCCCCTCATGAACCAGATTACCATTATTTCGTTGACATATTTCAACCATTTCTTTCTTAGGAAAGTGTGATCAACTCCTCTGGATTTCAGGACCGTCTGTAACGCTACAAATAAAAGTTGCAAATCTAGTAACAACTGCAAAATTCCATGTCATTGATGCGAATACATCATTCAATACCCTACTTGGTAGGCTGTGGCTTCACGAGTACAATATGGCCCCATCGTCACTTCACCAGTGCATCAAATACTACAAAGATAGACAAGAACATTGCATTAAGGGAGACTTACAACCTTTCTCAATACTGAAGTAGGCATTCACGAAGATGCTGCCTATTACACTCTCCCGAAGAGAACAACTCTTTCAAGAGAAATTGTGACAAGTAAAGCAAAAGATTCAGAAAAACTACGAGAACAGGACCATACCGCTCCAGTTCAACGATCTCCCACCGCTCCTTCACAATGAGTTGGTGGAGGTTCTTTTAGCCCACGCATCCGAGGTCGAGGCCGGGGACATGTTCGAGGAAGAACTCATCAGATTGTTAAACAGATGAAGCCGAAGATCAGCATTAAAGTAGAAGGAAGCTCCAAAGAATATAAAGAAATAATGATGATAAGTCAAAGGAAGCCTCAGTTTGAGATTTCCACGGATGACACAGAAAGAGACGGATGTGAATCAATGTGTGATCGGATTAATCATTATGTGCAAGACATGACTCTAACTCCGATCCATCCTCAAAAGATTGAGAGAATGGAACTCAAGGAAGTCCATAATGATGTTTTAAACCGATCAAGTTTTATAAAGCTTCTCCTTCTACTTCTGATCCTAGTGTTATTCTCGAAGAAAATGATTTTAATGAATTAATGGAATTACCTTTTGGTTACTTTTCGCCGTGTGTACAAAAGTTAATTCAACAAGGATATGTGCCGAATCAAATGCCAAAAGATAAGTTACAATCATTCGAAAAATTATGGAATACAAAAGGAAAGAAACTCAACTCAAAAGAAGGTCTTGGGTTCGGTACGATCGGACCCGTTGATGACTCGAGATTTTGCATGGTTTTTACTAGTCAGCCAAAAGAAGATTGCCTGGACATCCAAGATAAATACAAAGAGAAACCAATAGAAGAGGCTCCACCAGAATTTGAAGAAAAAATCAAGTCAACAGTTGACAAATTAAAAGAAATCAATCTCGGGACTGAGGAACAGCCCCGACCAACTTTCATAAGCTCGCTGCTCAACGAAAAAGAGGTTACAGACTTGGTCAAGCTACTATCAGAATTAAAAGATTGCTTCACCTGGAGCTATGATGAAATGCCTGGACTATCTCCAGAGGTTGCAGTTCACCGACTAGGAGTGGATCAAAGTACGCTACCAGTAAAAAGAGCTCCTAGAAGAATGCACCTCAAAATAGAACACCAAGTTACGACAGAGATAAAGAAATTAATAGACGCTAACTTTGTCCAAGAAGAACAATATTCGACATGGCTAACTAACATCGTACCAGTAAAGAGGAAAAATGGACAAATCTGAGTGTGTATCGACTTCAGGGATTTGAATAAAGCATGTCCGAAAGACGAATTCCCGTTGCCAATACTGGAATTAATGGTGGATATTGCGTCGTCACATGAAATTTTCTCCTTCATGAACAAATCGTCAGGTTACAATCAAATCAAGATGGCTCCAGAAGATGCAACGCTTACAGCTTTTCAAAACTCCGATCGAGATTTACTTTTTTACCGTAATGTTGTTTGGATTAAAGAACGTAGGAGCAACATATCAAAGAGTAATGACCAAGATCTTTGATGACCTCATTCACAACCAAGTGGAATGCTACGTGGATGATTTGGTCATAAAGAGCAAAGTAAAGGAAAACCACCAAAATGATTTGAGGATTGTATTTGAACGATTACGACAATACAATCTAAAGATGAATCCCTTAAAATGTGCCTTTGGCGTTACCTCCGGGAAATTTCTAGGATTTGTTGTCCTTCATCGGAGAATCGAAATCGACACAGAAAAGACTAAAGCGATATTAGAAATGCCTCCTCCCATAACCTTGAAACAATTACGTTCTTTTCAAGAAAAATTGACATATCTAAGACACTTCATATTTAATTTGTCAGGAAGGTGTCTTCCCTTTTCGAACTTTGAAAGGATGTCACATTTATTTGGGGAGAGCCGTGTCAATGAGCTTTTGAAGATATTAAGCGATATCTAACAACACCTCCTGTTTTGGAAGCCCCTATCCCGTGTAGACCGTTGATACTTTATACTGCAACTTTGGATGAATCCCTCAGAGCCTTACTCGCCCAAGTCAATGATGAGGGTAAAGAAAACACACTCTAGTACCTGAGTCGGCGTCTAATACCAGCAAAAGTAAAGTATCCCTCTATTGAGAAATATTGTCTAGCTTTGGTTTTCGCCGCTCAAAAGCTTAGACACTACATGTTGTCTCATAAAGTCAACCTAATCTTGAAAGTTAATCCGTTGCAATATTTGATGACCTGGCCAACACTTTCCGGACACTTAACAAGGTGGTCGATGATATTATTGCAATTTGATATAACTTTTGTGCCCCTTCGTGCTATCGAAGGGCATATTCTCGCAAATTTTATTGCAGCGTACCCACTGCCAGCTGGGTCCCAGCTCAACGACGAACTACCAGACGAAAAGATACTACAAATAGAGTAGCTTATTGCCAGACATTGGGAAATGTACTTTGACGGAGCGTCTTCAGCCCGAAGAGATAAAGGACAACAGACAGTGATACCCAGCAAAGCAAGAATCAGTTTAATCTTCATGACTCCGGATCAGGCAATGCTGAGGTTCTCCTACCACTTGTCAGAGCCATGTACCAATAATGAAGCAGAATATGAAGCTCTAATCACTGGTTTGGAATTAGTAATACTAATGGAAATTACAGACATTGTCATTTATGGTGACTCACATTTCGTCATTCAACAAGTGGTAGGACAATACAAAATTCTGAAACCAAGTTTATAAGAATACCACCGGTACACGATGAAATTGCTCGAGCAGATCCCAAGTGTGATATTCTATAGAGTTCCTCGAGCAGACAACGCCTACGCGGATGCTTTAGCTAAACTTGCTAATGAATTGGCTTGTCCACCCAAACATTCTATAGATATTACGGTACAGGGACGTCAGGTTTTGTCGTAGATCGACCTCGATAGTCTACACAAGCTTGGAAATGAAGAGATAGCAGCCACAGTGGCGGATGATATAGAAGATTGGCATCAGCCGTTGATAGAATATTTGTAAACAGGAAGTTTGCTAGAAGACAAATTAGCAGTGCATCAGATTCAGAAGAGAGCTCTCTTACATGCCTTATTTGACAGTGTTCTGTACAGAAGATCCTTTGATCAGATGTGGCTTAGATGCCTCAGTAAAGCAGAAGCACAAGAAATCGTCAAAGAAGTACATGCGGGATTGTGTGGTGCTCACCAGTCAGGATCGAAGATGAAGATGAAAATGAAAATCAAAAGACTCGGATACTACTAGCCGGCAATGATGACAGACTGCATGGACACAACAAAGAAATGTCATCAATTCCAAGTGCACGGAGTGGTCTTGCACCAACCTCCGAATGTTCTACACCCCATGATCGCCTCGTGGCCACTCGAGTGTTGGGGCACGGATATAGTGGGTCTGATAGACCCTCCGTCTTCGAAAGGACACATATTCATACTCGCAGCTACATACTACTTATCCATGTGGGTAGAGTCAGTTCCGCTACGGGAAGTTACATCATAGCAAGTTCTACAGTTCTTCAAGAATCAGGTTGTCTACTGTTTCGGTGTGCCGCGCAGGGTCATTTTTGATAATGGGTCCGCCTTTAAAAGTACGAAAATCAACAACTTCTTCAGACGACATAGGATAGATTAGAGATACTCAAAAATCTATTACCCCAAAGCAAATGGCTTGGCAAAAGCCTTTAATAAGACGCTCGTTTGTCGGCATATTTTTAGGTCAAGTGTTGTGCTTTAAATAAGGGGTCACCTACAGAAGTTGTCGGAGAAATTTAGATATTTAAATTTAATTTAAATATATATAATTTGGAAAGTAGCATTTGATTCTGAAAATAATTTTAAGTTTGAGAATTTTAAGATATGAAATAAACTGATCTCACATCCTAAATAGTTTATATAAATGAGCACCACATCACAAATCGTGTATCTATCCCAAGGAATAGATACACTGCTTGATGATGGGGCTAGATTAAATAAACTAGAAGATTTATGACATCCGTTTGGTCTGCGAACCAATTTTATAAGCCGACAAGTTCCTCTGCTTAATATGAAGGAATTAAGCAGGGTTTATATTACCTGGGTTCTTAAATTTCCCTATAAGGGCAAACCCCTATAGTTAATTACATCTTAAATGATAGGAATCATTTAAGAAAACTCTCGATAATGATAAGTGGTTTTGCTCTCAAGAATTTCAAAGTTTGAGGTTTCAAATGAATTGGATCTTGGAAATTTCAATAGGGAATAGCTCAAATTTGGAACAGTTTATCTTAGGAGTCCAAAGGAAGAGAAGTTTGGGATGTCACAGACCCGAAGTGAACTTCGGTGACTTCCCAGACTATCCTAATGTTGAGCTTTGAATTTTGAAAATGAATTTATTTAAGTTTCAATCCTGCCAATTTTAGTTAATTAGGACTTATATTTGTATGACATAATCACACAAATAGCCTCGAAGATGTGAGGGTTTATGTCGTACCAAACGACTACCTCGGAGTCCTAAGACCAGTTAGGGCTTAATTTACATAATATGATTATGTAAATGCCTAACGAAAAGTTGAGGATTTATGTTACACTAATTGAACTACCTTGAAATCCTATGGCTTGGTTATTTAATTCTAAGAAAGGTTTTGCTGATGAAGATGGCCGTGCTGCCCACTGTGCTCCAAGCTCCTTGTTGTTGCAGAGGTTTACTTTTAGAAAGTGACTATCAGGAGATGAGAGAAGTGTTTTGGTTTAGAGAGGTTGAAAAATTAAGATGGCTTAGTATTTTAATTAAAACAAATCTTAAAGTTGATTAAGCAGAACCGATTAAGATCCCACGGTTCTGTCATCCAGGCACCGCTATTTTTCATTGGATTCACTTAGTCTAAATGAATTTGCTAAACTCAACTGAATGAGTTCCACACTTTCATTTAGACCGTGGGAAATCTCGTTAGCAACACGTGGGTTACATCATCCGAGGGATTCCCGATCATCCAACTAGACGTTTTAATTTTAGTTGTAATTGCAGTTTAATTTTTGTTGGTAATTAAGTTTTGAGTTGTTTAAACATGTTGGGTTCGATCATTTTCATGCATTTTTAAGTACAGGAAAGTAAGACATTTAATAAAATGCTAAATGTAAATCGAAATAAACTTAAATGCATACCTGGTGGGCACTCCCGTCACTTTCACCTGCACTTGAAACACATGTCAGAGCAAATACCTAGGTAAGACTAAGGGAAGGTTCTGGTTATCTACCAAAAATCCTAATACTATTGCTAGTCAATTCCTATGACGTCTAGGTTCTTATGTTTTGTTAAGGATGATTTTCTTCACTAAAGAACAATTAAGTTCAACTATTCTTCTAAAACATCCCATCATATTGAGAAAGTGCTTAGGACGAGTCCCAAACATCTTTTCAATGCTTCTGGGATTATTTCGAATCCAAATGAATTTAATTGTACAGGTGAGTTAATCATCCAAGGATTTAATTAAGTTTGCTTCTTGCTCAGTGAATTTGGACGTTTGATTATCCGGTGAGTGAAGTGACATTTCACTTGATACCCCGTTTAAGGGTTATAAATGTGAGAGCCTCGTGTGCATATTAGTTTATTGAGGAATTTAACCATCTTTAATTAAAGTTGAATTGCTGACTTAAGATAATTCAATTTCAAAATTCAGTTTGATTTTCTTTTAAGTGTTTTAAGTTACTTAAATTGAAAGAAGTGTTTAAATTATTTAATTTCATTAAATTTTGACGATTTAAATTTGATTTGAATTAATCATATTGTTTTGGGTTGGCTTTAATTGGTTTAATTTTCACATTTTTAATTATGAATTATTTTAATATCACTTAATATTTCAAATTTGTTTAAAGTTTGTTCTCAAGTGATTTCATATTAATTTTAATGTTTTAAATTTATTTTTAATTTGATTAATTAAGATTCACTTTGAATGTTTTCAAGATAATTAATGGGTTTCTACCTTTTAATTTCCCAGGTTTCAATCATCTAAAAGAGAATTAAGATCAGATGTTTTACCCTCCCTTTGATTAAGCCTAAGGTATTAATTAAGGTTAAAAATCCTTAATTACCTTTATGCCCTTTTAAGCATGTTCATTTCATAACTCACTAAATTGAGCTCAAATGAACTTGAAAATTTTATGTCACCTCACTCACATGTCAATTAAGACATTAGAGAAGAAAATGTGATTTTTCTATTTTTAATTTAATTTATATAATTATTTTAATAAAAATAAGGATTTTTAATGAAAATTCAACAACATGACTAAGG
Source organism: Papilionanthe hookeriana x Papilionanthe teres (assembly GCA_022702705.1). NCBI lineage: Eukaryota > Viridiplantae > Streptophyta > Magnoliopsida > Asparagales > Orchidaceae > Papilionanthe > Papilionanthe hookeriana x Papilionanthe teres. Next base: position 111,309,829 of record CM040430.1, on the reverse strand, counting down.
TAAGGTTTTTGTCCTTAGGAAAATTATGGGATGTTCCTACTCGACTGGACGATCCCTTGGACCTATTTTGGTGATTTTTTTAATTATATTTAATTTATTATAATTATTTTTAATTTTGAAGTGTTAATTAATTATAAAATAAAATTAAAGTTAAAAATTAATTTTTATATTTTATTAAATCTCTCTAACCTCAAGGAGTCCAGAGAAACAAATTTTATAATTTTCTGATTTTTCTTTGATTTATTAGAATTAATTTAGTGAAAAGGTTGGAAAATCCATTTTTAATATTAAAAATTGTCTTAAGCCTTTCAAAAATTCATATTTTAACTTAGAGACTTTGGAAAAATATTTTGATGGTTCCCAAGTGATTAGGAAACTAAATGTGACATTTTGATGAATTTTTATATTTTTGTGATTTTTTATAATTTTTAATTAATAAAATATTAAAAATAGAATTAAAAAAAATGAAAACTTTTAGAAAATTCCAATTTTAATTTTCTTGGACTCCTCTGATATCAGAGAGCCCACAAAACCAATTTGGTGAATTTTTGAAGTGTATTTTGAGTTTTATGAATTTTTTAATCTTCAAAATGGCTATGTCACTTAATTAATTCATTTAATGGGTTAAATTATTTTCAATTGACTTGAAATTTTTATGTGAGGTTCTCTGCATCCTAAGTGATAATGGAGAATTATTTTCAAGTGATTTTAATGTGTGGTTGCCCCTAATTAATTAAAATTTAATTTTAATTTTTTGGCCTAATTAGGGTTATTTTTGAGGAATTAAATCAAACCATAATTTTCCTAGGATCCTCTGTTCATAAGCTACCTCCCCTAATTTTTCTAGATTTTTCTAAGCAATATGCTAATTATTAGAATTAAAATACCAAAACAGACACATAAAGTTGGAAATTAGATAACTCTCCATAGAGATGGCCTCTGGTCTTGGAAAAATTAATGGAATGTTCCCATGAACAGAGGCTACAAAGGTCCTATGGTTTCAATCCATGATGAATTATGTATGCAAGTGGAGAATTAAAACATCACAGAGAGTAATTAAATCATTAAAAATCATAGACTCAACAAATTAACTTAATTCTTTTTCAACATTATTCTCCTATGTTCACTGAGAAAGAAGGTATTTTTATCTTATTTTTATGATTTTTCTATGTAATGATATGATTTTTCAAAGTTTTCTGAATTAAATAAATAAAAAAATTTCCTATTTTTCTACTTATCCAGTGCGACGCCAACTCAACCTTGGCAGCTCCGAAGCTCCACGCGGCGCACCTCCATTCTACGCAGCCTTCCACCTCAACACCACGCGGCCCTGCGGTCTCGTCCCATGCTCCGGTCCGGCACAATCTGGATCATTCATTTGATACACGCACGAATGGACGACATCTATTCATCATCCTCGAGTGCCCTTACCCAAGAATTGTCCACACTAAATCCCTAAGATCTCCCTCATTTCTCCACCAAATTTCATGTTATTGGACTCTATGGACTCGCCTCAACAAGACGAACACATCTATACGGCTATGATGCTATGAAATGGACTCAAATAAAATAGAGAATCGAAACAAGCTCTCGGGAAGGAAGAGTTCAATACCTTGGCTCTGAGAAGTGAAACTTCAATCAGAGAGGCTTGGCACGTTCGTTGGAGTCTAAGGAAGCTAGGGATGAAGCCTGGAGCTGTGGTGAAATGCCTCGACCTGACATCCACCAAGACCGATTTCGAGCTCTGGCCGGCAGAAGGAATGGCTGGCCTATTGAGGGGGCTTCCACTGGGGAATTTCTTCTCTACCTTTGGTGAAGGTGTGGGAAAAGTTAATTGGGTTTCTGTGGAGTTTTGGTGAGTGTCCTATTTCTGGCCTTATTTTGGACTAAGAAATTAAGCTCAGCCAGTGGGGTTCAGGGTAGGAGAACAGTGGGGTTCATCTTCTCTAGGCTGGGAGAAGCTCTGGGAGTGAATTGGGGAGGCTCTGTTGAGAAAAATTTCAACACCTTTTTCATGGCCGAGAAGAGGTGTTTTAAATGGCCAGGGCCATTGGACTGAGCTTGGGTTCAATTGAGGGGTGGATTCAGTTGCTTAGGTGGAGGGCAGTGGAGCTCCAAAGTTTAATTTGACTGAGGTGGCCAATTGGGTAAGTTTGGGTGTGTATAGGCTAGTGGTGGCTCTCGGTTTTGACCCCCTCCGGTAACTAGGCCAGCTAACAAGGACATGGGAGCTAGCCCCTGAGGTGAGGTGAGTCAAGGAGAGGTTTAATGGTGATTAATCAGTTAGGGGATGGTTTTGGGGTGAGGCAAAAGGATATTTATCCACTTAAGGGAAGAGATCCATGAAAATGGGGGACCCTTGGTCCATGGTTCACTTAGCTTGGGCTAGGTGGATCTAGGGTCGTTCCCAGGGTTCAAATGGTGGTTGTGGAAGGGTTGGTTTAGCCACATTTGGTTCAATTTGGTTTGGTTAGGCCATAGGTTCAATTTGGCTCACTTGGGTTTAGGTTGGGCTAACTTGAGTTTGGGTTTGATTTAGGTCCAAGTGTCTTGAGAAACATTGTAGAAATGATTGCCATGAAGAACTTTCATGAAGAAAAGGAAAGGCTTTGAGTTCAATTGAAAGGTCAATTAGGTGGATTTAGGGATTTTGGTTAATTTGGGCAAGGTTGGATCAAGTTGGGCCCAAGTTGGTTTAAGGTGGGGTTTAAACCCAATTGAAAGTTTCAAATGGTCTAGGGGAATGTATTGAAGAGTTTCCAACATTAATTAGGAAGAAATTTTAGGATTAGGCCAATCAATTTGGTTGGTTTAGGGCATGAATTCACTTTAGGTTAAAATGGGGTATTTTTGTTTTTCAAATTGATTTAGGTTAAGCTTAGGCTCAAATTGGGGCCATGGACCAAAGGTTCCTCGAATTAGGGGATTTCACCCCATATTTGAGGCTTAACCATGACATCCCCACCATCATCACTTGCCATTGGGGGTTAAGCATCATTAATCCTCTCCTGGCTCACCTGAATCATCTGGCCACCAGCCCTGGCCCACCAGCCACCTTAGTGGCCGGAAAACACCAAAAACCGAGAGCCACCCAATTGCCAAAATCCATAATTTGAATTCCCTGAGCCTGAGCTGGCTCATTGCCATTGTCCATTAGAGCTCTTCTTCCCTCCAACTAAGCGACACTTTGCATCCAATGCCAGGCCCTAAGCTCCACCAGGTAGCCATGGCTATAATTCACCCCCTCACGGCCAAAAACAAAGTGCTGAAAATTTCTAAAAGAAACTTTGCCAAAATCTCACCAGAGCCTCTCCAGACCTCCCTAAGACCATTCTAGCCACTTTCCCCCTCTGGTTCCCACTACGAGAGCTCAATTTCAGAGCTTAAACTTGGTCAAAAAGGCGAAACTTTCCAATACACCTCCACATAGCACCAAATCTCAATTAACTGTACCCACACCTTCACAACAGTGAGAGAAGAAGATCCCCCATCAATGCCCCATCACAGACAGCCTCTGCACCAGACTTCCATCAAAGCTCGAAATTGGGTCTGGTCACTTTCATACCTAGGCAATTCACCAGGGCAAGAGGCTTCATCCCTGAGCTCCAGGGACTCCAACGAAGGTGTAGAGCATCTCTGATCGAAGCTTCACTTCTCAGAGCCAAGGTATTGACCTCTCCTTTTTCACAAGCTTCTCTGGATTCTCCATGTAATTAGTGTTAATTTAAACCATATTTAACCATATGGATATGTTCGCCACGCTTAGATGAGTCTACAGAATCAAACCTGAAGCGATTTGGTTGAGTCTAGGCTGAGAAATTAGGGTTTTAGTGCGGACGGTCACGGGATCACACCAGTTGGGAAAGAAGACGGGCAGCTGTTGGATCATGTGTGTTTTCATTGGACGGTTCAGATCGTGTCGGATGGGAGGATGGAACGGAGCAGCGGGCCGCGTGGTATCCCAGTCAGATGGTGGCGTCAAATGGCGGAGCGACGCGTGGCCTTTAGCAGCTACCGAGGTTGAGCTGGCGCCTACGTGGTTAAGTAGTAAAATCCCTATTTTCTAAATTTATTAAATTACCAAAACTTTAAAGATCTATATCTTGGACTAGAAAAATCAGGAAAATAAAAAAAAATACCCTGTTGCTCAGTGAACAGAGAAGAATAATGTGGAAATGGTTTGAAACTTATTTGATGCATATTTTATTTTTAATGTTTTAAATACTGATTTCAGTCTTTTAATTCCCCACTGACCCAGACATTTCATCATGGCTTGAGTTTTGGGGTTCTTGTTTTATATGTCATAGGGGATCTTCCCTGATTTTCTTAAAGTCAGGGGAGATCTCTATGACGAGATCTCTATTTTTCAAGTTATTATGTCTATTTTGGTATAAAAATTGTAATAATTAAAATAATAATCAGATAAATGCAAAGTAAATTTTGGTAGATCTCTTATGATCAAAGGACCTTAGGATAATTGTTTCATGGGCTAAATCACTAAGATATGCACTGATCATCAACTTGATATAAAATAGAATTTTAAATAATTAGGACAAAAAAAATTAAAATAACCTAAAAATGATTCTTCATTATGCTTTAGGGACAGAGAAACACCCTTAAAAATTTTGAAATTATTTGAAATTATTTGGAATTAATTTAATAGGTTAAATAATTTTTCTATGTTCAATGACTTTTTTGAAACTTAAATGAATTTTAATAATGAAAATACCATTCAAAAAATTATAAAATTGGTTTTGGGAGTTCTCTGTGATCAAAGAAATTTTCTAAAAATAAAATTGGAATTCTTATAAAACTTTCATTTTTTAATCATATTTTAAAAATTAAATAATTAAATAATATTAAAAATCACAAATATATTAAAAATCATTAAATTATCACATTTGGTTTTCTAATCACTTAGGAACCATCCTTATAATTTTCCTAAGTCTCTAAGTCAAGATATTAATTTTTAAATGCTTAAATGAATTTTTTAAATATTTTATAATTAATTAAAACTCCATAAAGTTAAATAATTCTAATAATTAAAATGAAATTCAAAAAATCATGAAATTTAGTCCAAGTGGTCCTATGGTCAAGGTTTACTTCCAGTAAAAATTTCAAAGTAAAATATTTTGTTTTGATCAATTTATTGTATTTTCATTAAAAACCTTTATTTTTTGCATTAAAATAAATTTATAAATTAAATTAAATTTTGAAAAATCACGTTTTCTCCTCTGATATTTTAATTAGGTCATTAGTGAGGTAAAAAAAAGTTTCAAAGCCATTTGAATTGAATTTAAGGAATTATGAAGTGATAAGGCCCCAAGTGCAAAGTTATAATTTTAAGGGTTTTAGCTTTAATTAATATTTAAGCTTAATCAAAGGGTAAAATGGGCAATTAATGATCCTAAATAATATGTTTGGATGTTTGAGACATTAAAGAAACAAATGGTATAAACCAACTTCAATTTTGTCATATCAAAACTAAATGTTTGAATTTTCTTAATTAGTTTTAATTTGGAAGATAATTAAACAAAATTATCCTTAGGGTTAGGGGTTAATCTTGGAGGTTAATAATCCACTAACTTACACTTCTATTTTATTTATTAAATGATAGCCCAATATTTTGATAAAAATTAATTAAACTGATTTAACTTTTTCCAAAAAAGAATTATGAATGTATCCATCAAAATTTTAAGGGCTTAGTAATGAGCTAGACTTAATCAATCTTGCTAAAAGAAGTTTAGAAAAGCAAACATAGTCAAATTCTCAATACCTGAAAACACTAAAAGCCCAGTTATGAAATTAATTGGCTAATTTTTCCAAACAAATTAACTTTGCCTATAGGGGTTTTCACCCACATAATCTCTAAATGAAATAACAAATGATAATTCCCCTGTCTTTCGGGTTAATTAAAAACACAACTCACTGAGCATAAGGGTATGAAAGGGATAAATCGTTTAATAACTATAATAAATCCAAAATGACCTCAAGAAAGTTCAAAAGTATTGTAAAATGTCCGGGTTTCTTCTGAACCGTTTCACAGGTCTTTGGGACACATTGTCAGGACCATTGTACTTATTATATTTATTAAATGAAAATATCTCATAAATGAATAAGAGTTCATCGGGTTATTGACCCGCCTAAAAAATATATGGTTTGTGCTATATGATTTTACTCCTTTTTTATGATATTGCACTCTAAAAGGAAGGTGTTTTGTATATTTTTTGGTTTTAGATACAAGAAATGGTGATTGGAGAAAAAGAAACAAAAATGGTGCAATTTGAAGCAAAAACGATCCAGAAAGTAAATTTTGCCCTGACACCTTTCGATAAGTCTTTCGATGCTTAATCTCTTTTACACTTCTTGAATATTTTTAAATGATATTATACTTTAAAGAAATGTTGTTTTTATGCTTATTTTGTAGGGCTATCTGTTAGGAACACAACGCAACTGAAACAGGGCTAATCAGAGCTGAAACAGAGCTAAATGGTTGAGCTGTGCAATAGTCTGCTCGCCGACGGCGCCCTCAAGGGCGCCAATGGTGGGATTTTCTCGAGAAGACCAAAAAATGACCAAAAAGCTCACCGACAGCACCGTCAAATCCGCCGACAGCGTCCCGTACGACTATGAACCGACTTTTAGTGGTTTTGGGCTAAAATTTAACGTATTTGGACGCTTTTTCGAAGGGGTGCTTAAGGGAACTCTTAGAAATTCATCCATACTCTTTAAAATGGCAAATTTAGTTTAGAAAAGTGTAGAGTAAAAAGAGAGAAATGTTAGGAAAAACTTGGAGAATGTTTAGGGTTCTTAGATTAGGAGTAGAAATGTAGATTTTTACTCTTTTGGAGAGATTGAAGAGGAGATTTTGAGAGAATTTGTAAGGGATTGCACTAGCATTGCATGGATAGACAAGAGACTTTGTGGGAGAGATCTTCATCTTTCTTTCAAAGGGAAAAAGTTAAGTATTGTTCTTCATTATCTTATGATTTGTAAACATTTATCTAGTGGATTTGCTTTCGTTAAATGAAGTTTCCATTGTGTTTTCTTCGTGCTTTGTAACGTATCTCACTTACTCTTTATTCTTCTTTGGAAATAGTCACATTAGAAGATTATGCCATTCTTTTCCTTTTACTTTTCTTTTGTAATGAGTAGAATTCACGTGTAGGATGTTGAGATACATGCTAGAGGAAGTTTTATATATAAATGTGATGGTTTTTACTTGCACTTCATTTACATTGCAATTAAGACCTGTTGTAATGTTAAAATTTGTTGTGAAAACATACGATCCTAGAGGGTTATGATTTCTACAACTAATTATGAACCACATTCAAATTCCATGGATGGTGAAATTCAAGGGATTGAATGCAAATAAATAGGGAATTATAATTATTGGACGTAGAAGTGGAGATTTTAGAGTGACAGACTAAAATCCCCAATTCGGTCCTATTATTTGAGTACTGAAGCAGATATGTTAGCCCTCAAGTGAGGGGAATGTGGGAGCTCCGAAGTGACAGCCGGTATCCTCCCAGCCTAGCTACGGATTCAGTAAACAAGCATAGGATTAGTCAATTTTCTTTATGCCTGAACCAACGGGTAAAGAATAAGATTGCTCCTATTTGGCACATACAATATTTAATGCATCTCATTCTTATACATTATCCAATTCATTACATAAGAATAGTAGTTTTTAGTATCTCAAAATTCTCCAAACCAATTCATCCAGAAAGAATTATCTTTAGGATTATTATTTGCATTTAGTTATAGTCACTATCTTTACATTTAACACTTGCATTTAGGAGTAGTTGCTAGATAAAACACAATTTTAATCGACATTCAAAATTAAGGACGATTAGTAGTAGACTAGAATTTGACTAAAGACTTCTTACTTCACTTCCTCGTGGGACCGATACTGAGGTTTTTAAAGAAAACTCTATATTACTTGATGCAATACGTATAGTTGTGTTGATATAAGTGACTTTGTTACCAATTAATTACACTCATTTTCATCACCTCAAAAAGTCGCATCATGTTTTTGACGCTATTGCTGGGGATTTAGATCTTCTAGTAGTGGTGTCAAATTATTATATTTTTAAGTATATAAAAAGTCGCGGTCAAGTTTTTGGCGCTGTTATCGATGAAGCTTCGGTAAGAACTTTAGGAGAATTTTAGTTGAAGTAATTAGGCTAAGACTTGGAAAACTGTAGTGTCATAAAAACTGTTTTGTGTGAAAAGTGTTTTTATATGAAGAAGTGTTGTGAAAAAAAAAATGTGTGAAAAATAAGGTGTTCGTGAAAATGTTTTGTTGTGTTGAATATATTTTTCATTTTATTTGTTTTATTGTTAATGTATTGTTTGTTGTGTTACATATACGAAACAAAGGATCTACAGGACTCGTGCCTTATGATCCCGAGTTTGAAAAAAATAAAAAAATAAAAATACATAAAGGACTTGAAATACTAGAAATGGAAATGAAAACTTTCAAGATAATAACTTGGAAAATCATCATACTTCATCGAGGGATTACGTAAATACTACGATAGATGAAATTCACTCGAGTATACAAAATCCTGTTGTAGAAACTGATTCGTTTGAAATAAATCTTGAGATTATCCAACTGGTGCAGAACAATCAGTTTGAGGGAACTCCTTCAGAGGATCTCTATTTACACTTATCTAGTTTTCTAGAACTTTGTGCTGCATTTCGTTATAATGGCATGTCAGACGATGTTGTTAGGCTAAGGCTTTTTCCTTTCTCACTAAGGGATAAGGCTAGAATGTGATTATACTCATTAGCACCTGGTTCTATTAAAAATTGGGAGGAGTTAACTCAGAAATTCCTAGCTAAGTATTTTCCACCTCCAAGGACTACTAAACTAAGAAACAATATTATCTCATTTTGTCAATCTGAAGGAGAATCAATATACGAAGCCTGGGAAAGATTTAAGGAACTCCTAAGAAAGTGTCCACACCATGCTCTGCCTGATTGGTTAATCATTCAAACTTTATATAATGGGTTAATAGGATCCCTTAGGTCTATAATTGATGCTGCCGCTGGTGGATCATTAATGTCAAAAACATTTGATGAAGCACATGCATTAATTGAAAAAATGGCTAAAAATGAATTTCAATGGCCCTCTGCAAGGGTAAATCATAAAAATGTAGATAGTGTTCATGATACAGATGCGATTGCAAATTTTGCATATCAGGTTGCTGCAATATCAAGGAAGTTGATCCAATTTGGAATGAACCAACATTAATTTACTTCTGTAAGTGAGGAAAGTTCATTCGGGCATATAATTGATTCTAACTTATCATATGATGCTTTAAATACCATAAACAACCCGTACTCTAACTTTTACAACCCGGTTGGGAGAACCATCCTAAATTTTACTGGAATCATACTACTGATGGTGGAAACAAAAAATGGAAAAATAATCATGCAAATCCTAATGGAAGTTGGAATAATCAGGGGAACACAAACTATAGACCTTCATATCCACCAGACTCTAACAATGATCAATAATTTGAGGATAAGAAGATGTCTATGGAAGAAGTGGTATTGCAAATGGGAAACCGACTGCAAAGTCAAAATGTTGCGATTAGAAACATAGAGAATTAACTGGGACAAATTGCTAATTCACTTAGCAATAGACCCCAAGGAACACTTCCTAGTAACATTGAGATCAACTCTAAAGAGAACACTAATGAACAAGTAGAAGTTATCCATTTAAAAAGTGGAAGAGAAATATAGGATGTGGTTAGAAAAGAGAAAGATGTTGTAAGAGAAACAAAGAAAACTAAAAGACCTGAAGAACATATTTCTAAGGATATGGAAAAATTAATATCTCCAACTAAAATCAGTTTGGAAAGACCATCACCTCCTTTTTCTCAAAGACTTAGACAGCATAAGTTGAATAAAAAATTTTTAAAGTTCATGAAAGTACTTAAGAAGTTAACGATAAATATTTCTTTCACTGAAGCATTGGAACAGATGCCAAGTTATGCAAAGTTTATGAAGGAGATATTAAACAAAAAAAGAAAATTTGGGGATTATGAGACATTGCATTAAGTGAGGAGTGCAGCACTATACTTCAGAAAAATTTTCCTTGGAAACTTAAAGATCCTTGTAGCTTTACAATTCCTTGTGCAATTGTAAAAAGATTATGTGGAAAAGCTTTATGTGATTTAGGAGTGAGCATTAATGTGATGCCTCTATCTATATTTAGAAGGTTAGGTTTAGTCAATATTTCTCCCACTACTGTAACCCTTATGTTAGCTGATCGATCTATCATTTATCCAAAAGGAGTTATTGAAGACGTGCTTATTAAAGTGGATAAATTTATCTTTCATTTGGAATTTATTATATTAGATATGGAGGATGATAAAGAAATTCTAATTATTTTAGGGAGACATTTCCTTGTTACTGGACAAGCTATTATAGATGTGCAAAAAGGAGAGTTGACTATGGATATTAATGATCATGAAGTCACTTTTGATGTATTAAAGACTATGAAATATCCAGCTGAGAGAAAAGGTGATGATTGTTTTTGGATAGATAAAATTGATTATCTAAGTAAAGATCATTTCCAAGAAAGTTTTGAGAGTAAGTTAACAGATGAGATTGAAATAGACTTTCATAATGATTCGAAAACGTTATTTAAAGAAGACTGTATGTATGTTCAGGAGAGGTGTGAAATGATGAACACTACCAAAAAAAGTAAACTTTTAATTTTATCTGTTGAAAAATCTCATGAACTTAAAATGGATATACCCCATACAATTTTAAAGCCTATCTATTTAGGGAATTCATCTACACAACCAGTCTTTATATCTTTAGATTTAACTCAATCACAAGAATAACCTGAATTGAATGATGAACAAGATAAAATTATTGAACTAGGACTTGGAAGAGAATTTGAGGATATATTTCAAAAGATTTTTGAGTTGAGAAAAGAGGATAAGGATATTAAAAGACCATTGGAAGAAATTCCTAAGGAATTAGAAAAACCTATTTCCTCAACTAAGATAGATCCTCCATCTTTTAATAATTATAACGGGGAGGAATTAGAAGATAACTTGAAACAGAAGAGTGACATAGAAGAATTTGATCCTAAGTCTGAATTATCTAAAGAGAATCTGATTCAAATTTTGGGAGAGCTTGAAGTATCCTATACAAATCCATTCTTATAAATTTCAAGGATGATATTAATATGCAATTTCAAAAAATCAATAGAAGAATATTGGATCTAGAAAGAAATATGAGGAATTATGATATAAATTAAACTGAAAATGAAGAGCTGAATGAAAAATTAAAATTTGAGGATTTCATAGGAATCCGTGGATCTAGAAATGATTGGGCAAATGATCAAGGATTATTTAATTAGAATTTTGATCCAGGAGGAATCATTTATCGGGCCTGCGACGTTAAAACCAAGTGCTTTATGGGAGGCAATCCATAGTTATCAGTGTGCTTTGATTTAGTGTGCTTGAGAAATAAGATTGTTAGTGTTGTATGTTGTTTTATTTATAGTGGATTTATCATTTTGATTGTTGATTGGTAGATGTTTGGATTGATAGTAGTTTGATTAGATATCTGTCTGTGTCTTGAGGGAGGTGATTCCTTAAATTCTTATTATGGTTAGACTTGTATGTTCTCTTGTAGTAGTTGGATTGATGAGTCCACTATGACTCGGGTCTTACCCGGACTTGAGTTTTACAGGAGTATCATGAACTTAAACATTGTTAAATCCATCTTAATTTTGTTACTTCCTTTCTCTAACTTTATTTTCATTAGGTAGGAGTCCCGAACCTATTTGATGAATACCATGTGGATGATCTTACACTATCTTTATAACTGTTAGAGGTGCTTAATTATAAGGATTAGATGATGCCTAAGATTGGTGCCTAGGAGCCAATATATCAGGGGTAATCTTATCTTTGGGATTATAATCTATAAAATCATTTAAAAGTACCTTATTTACTAGTGTAGTGATTCCGTTAGAAATTGGAGGTAAGGTATTGAGATTGGATGAGTTAAAGGATGAATTAATCTCATTTATCATGTGTGTTTGTATTTGAATTGTGTGTTTGTGCTAGTGTTACAATTTTATATAAAACTTGAAGAACATTTTTATATTCCCTTGCTGATACATGCTATGCTAGTTAGACTTTGGTTTAGTTAATTTCATTCTGGCATGTTTTGTTTAGATTTACTTTCTGCTACATGATTTATAACTTGATTAATAATTGAAGATCTTTCTGATAGACACATGTGGTAGATAGAATTTCTAAACTATTTTTCTTCCTGCTTATATTTTTTGTATTGAATGCTAAACATGTTAAAAAATTAAGGTTGGGGGTAGGAAGAAAAATAAATATTTAATGTGAAAATACTTCATTTTAGTGTAATCTTATTACATGCATGTTTTAGGCTAGATTTACTTTCTCCTACAGTCTATCCCGATTATGCATGTATATGAATTTGATAGGATGTTGTAGTAGTAAGTAGATTCAACCTTTACTTTTTCTTCATGCAACATTTTATAGAACTAATTGCAAAATATTTTAAAATTTAAGTTTGGGGGAAATTTATTTTTAAAATGTAACTTTATTTGTCCTCGGTAGCCTATATTTAATTTGATATCACTTTTAAAATGACATATGGTATGTGGTGTTTTGGATTTTAGAGAGAGGATAGTGAAATTCAAAATTATTAAAGGCTTATCCAGATATAGTAATCCTCACATAAAAAAAGTAAAAAAAAGGATTAAAAATGATCCCTAAAAGAAAAAAAAAGTGAAAAAAAGGGGATTGAAAATGATCTCGAAAGAAAAAAAATCAAAAAACAAAGAAAAGAAAATAAGTGAGGAGAAGCTTAAGGAGAAGCCTAATAAAAAATTGGTTTCACTTGAATTTTTTTAAATGATAAGACTTAAAAACAATCCTAAGTTTATTCTTATTTCAAAAGGTATTGGTTGAATTGGTATAGATAAGGTGCTTAATTTCTATTTTTATACTTTCTTTGAATCTTTAGTTTGACAATATTCAATAACTTTTGAAGTAAATAGAAAATCAGGATTCCTAAGTTGAATATGAGATTTTCTTACACTCTAGTTCTAGGTTCATTTACTAGAATTTCTCCTATGTTATACTATAATAATTTTGAGATGAAATTATGGGAAAATCTATTGAAACCCACAACTACAAGTCAATATATTTTGTTTTTAAAGTTATAGTGTTACTTGAGGACAAGTAACAGTTAAGTTTGGGGGATTTTGACCCGCTTAAAAAATATACGGTTTTGCTATACGATTTTACTCATTTTTGATGATATTGCCTTTTAAAAGGAAGGTATTTTGTATGTTTTTTGGTTTTAGGTACAAGAAATGGTGATTGGAGAAAAAGAAAAAAAATGATGCAATTTGGAGCAAAAATGAGCAAGAATGCAAATTTTGCCCTGACACCTTTCGATAAGTCTTTCGATATTTAATCTCTTTTACACTTCTTGCATATTTTTAAATAAGATTACACTTTAATGAAATGTTGTTTTATGCTTATTTTGTAGGGCTATATGTTAGGAACACAACACAACTGAAACGGGGCGAATCAGAGCTGAAATGGAGCCAAACGGTGGAGCTGTGCAGTAGTATGCTCGCCGATGGAGCCCTCGAGGGCGCCGACAGCGGGATTTTCTCGAGAAGGTCAAAAAATGACCGAAAAGCTCACTGAAAGTGGCCACGAACCCGCCGACAGCACCCCAGATGACTATGAACCGATTTTTGGAGATTTTAGGCCGGAATTCAACGTATTTGAACGCTTTTTCAAAGGGGTGCTTAAGGTAACTCTTAGAAATTCATCCATACTCTTTAAAATGGCGAATTTAGGTTAGAAAGTTGTAGAGAAAAAAAGAGAGGAATGTTAGGAAAAACTTGGATAATGTTTAGGGTTCTTAGATTAGGAGTAGAAATGTAGATTTATATCCTTTTGGAGAGATGGAAGAGGAGATTTTGAGAGAATTTGTAAGGGATTGCACTAGTGATGCACTGAAAATATATACGATTTTTACTATCTAATTTTACCCAATTTTGGTGATATTGTGCTTTAAATAAAGGTATTTTTCATGATTTTTTGTAGGTATGATGATTTTAGGTGATTGGAGTGAAAAGAAGCAAAAAGGAACGAATCTAGAGCAAAAAAGAGCATAAAAGAGCAAAATAGTGGAAAAAGTGTTCTGGCACAGCCGGCGCCCAAATCTGGAGAGCACAGAATTAATTGGCATGATAGAGTGCCGCCGGCGCCCGAAGTCGGTTCAATTCAAATTTGAAGAGTTTTGGCGACTTTTTGAAGGGATGCATATGGAAACTCTTGGGAATTCATCGCTATCTTATAAGTAACTGTTTTAGGACAAAAATGGTGTGCTTCTTTAGTGGTTTTAGAGTAGTTTTAGTGAGAGTGAAGTGTTAGGGTTTAGGAGTAGAGAGTGTAGATTGAGGATTTGAGAGGGATTTTTCTCTAAGGAGGGGAGGAGAAGACGTAAAGTGTGAGATTGCTTCTTCCTTTCCATTCTAAAGAGAGAATCAAGTGTTGTAAAGAGGAAGAGAAGAGGATTCAAAGGAACTTCAAGTGAATTGCATAGGGGAAGAGAAAGAGATAAGTTGTATTTTCTTTTGTGGTTTGTATGACTTTTCTTTTATGTATAAAATCCATTTTTTATTATATCTTCTCCATGAATTCTGAGTAGTTTCTTTGTATTTCTTCTTGCATAAAAGATGTGATGATAAATTGATGTGCTTTTAATGAGATGAAGAAATTGTGATGGTTTTTCATTTAGAACTTAATTTACTTTCGATCTGGCCAATTGAAATGTTAAAATGTGTTGTTGAACATTAAGTTTGAAAGGATTTAATGTCCTACAACAATAATGAAAGATCCATTCAATTTCCATGGATGAAATGTGTAGTTTATGGGAATTGAGTGCAAATAAATAAGGAAATGTGTTTTGATATACTTCAATGTGGAGATTTCAGAGCGACAGACTGAAATCCCTAAATTGGTTCTAAGATTAGTAACTAAATATCAAAGGTTAGCCTTCGGGTGAAGGGTGAGTGGGAGCTCCGAGGTGAGAGCCGGTATCCTCCCAGCCTAGCCTTAGAGTTAGTGACTAGACTTAGAATAAGTCAATGTTCTTTTCTACTTAGAAGAGGGGGTACTCTTTTTAAGGGTAAAGAATCATCTATGCTCCTATTTAGCACAATAATATAAATATTTGTTCCATATCAATCCACACATCATATTCTCCTTGCAAGAGGAAAGATAATTTTCTTATATATCAAAAACCTTTCAAAAACTTAATTTAGTGTGTCTATTAGTTAATTCTGTCCTTAAAAATTGTTAGAAGTATGTATAGTTTAGTTAACTGTTACGGTTTTCTTCATAGTGTTAGTAAGAGTTTGTGTTAAAAGTGCTATTTAAATATAGGACTTTAGTGCCATCTTACTTATCTTAGGATTGCTTTCTAAAACTTCGAACTTCCCTATGGGATCGATAACCAGGACTCCATTAGAGCCCTGTATTAGTTGATACGAGACGTATACTTGCGTTGAATGCTTGGACCTATCAAAATCATTAAAAATATATAAATTTGAGTTCATAAAGTCTTGCAATATAAGTCCCGTGCATCAAGTTTTTGGCGCAGTTGTCAGGGAAGATAACGGAGTTAAGAAAGAAAAGTAACTAAAAAAAGAGAGAAAATCTTTATTTAGTAGGGTGCAATTGTGTGTTTGTTTATCTTTGTTAGAGTATTTGAGTTTGTATATGCGTAGTAGCGGATCTACAAGTTTATTGCCATACGATTCAGAGTTAGAGCGTACTGTCAGAAAAAATAGAAAACAACAAAAATAAATTGAAAATCCTTACAAAATGGCGAATATTCAAGATAATCAGAGAAATGAAATTGGAAATTTGCCAAGACCTTTAAGAGATTATGCTAACCCAACAGTAGATGAAATTCACATAACTATTCAAAATCCTGATGTTGCTGCTAATTCATTTGAACTTAAACCTGCTATTATCCAAATGGTACAAAACAATCAATTTGCTGGAACACCTAATGAGGATCCAAATTTACATTTTGCTTGTTTTTTAGAACTGTGTGCTACTTTTAAATATGATGGAGTGTCTAGTGACGCTGTCAGACATAAAATTTTTCCTTTTTCATTAAGGGATAAAGCTAAAGCGTGGTTAAATTTGTTAGCACCTTGATCTATTAAAACTTGGGGAGAATTATCTCAAAAGTTTCCATCAAAGACTGCTAAACTAAGTAATGATATTACATCTTTTTGTTAGTTTAAAGGAGAGTCAATATATGAAGCTTTGGAGAGATTTAAAGATCTTCTTAGGAAATGCCCACACCATGCTTTACTAGATTGGTTAATAATTCAAAAATTTTATAATGAATTAGTGGGATCATTGAGATCTATTATAGATGCTGCTGCTGGTGGATCATTAATGTCAAAACCTTTTGATGAAGCATACACATTAATTGAAGAAATGACTTCTAATAATTTTTAATGTCTCTCTGAACGAGTAAATCCTAAGAGAGTAGCTAGTGTTCATGATTCAGATATGATGGCTATGGTAGTTTCTCAGATTGCAGCCCTTTCAAAGAAAATAGATCAATATGGAATGAATTATTCTCAACCACCTCAAGTGTTAGAGGAAAATTCATTTGGACAGATAACATAATCTCAAACACCTTACGAGACCTTAAATGCTATTAATAGACCTAACAATCCTTATTCGAATTATTATAATCCTGGTTAGAAGAATCACCCAAACTTCAATTGGAATAATAATAATGCTAATGTTAACCCGCATTGGGCTAACAATTCTATGAATCCAATTGGAAATTCGAACAATCAAGGAAACTCTAATTTTAGACCATCTTATCCCCTGGATTTAATAGTAACCCACAATTTAAGGATAAGAAGTTGTCTACTAAAGAAATAATTCTGAATATGGGAAATCGATTACAAGCTCAAGGTGTTGCTATGAAAAATATTGAAAATCAATTAGGACATATTTTCACTGCACTTAATAATAGATCATATGGAATACTTCTAAGTAATCTGGAGATCAATCGAAAAGATCGAAACAAGGAACAACTTAAGGCTATTCAATTAAGGAGTGGAAAAGAATTAGAAACTAAAGTACAAAAAGAAGTTGAAATAGAAAAGGAGAAGGTGGAAATTGAAAAAGGTTCAAACAAGATTTATCCAGACTTGGATTATCCTCTTGAACCAATGAAGATAATTGTTGAAAAGCCATCACCTCCATTTTATCAAAGATTAAAGAAACAAAACAGAGATAACAAATTTGGAAAATTTTTGGAGATCCTTAAGAAATTAATGATTAATATTCCTTTTGTTGAAGTATTGGAACAGATGCCTGACTATGCTAAGTTTTTGAAGGATATTCTGAGAAAGCAAAGAAAGTTTACAGATCATGAAACTGTTGCACTTAGCAGAGAGTGTACTGCAATAATTCAGAAGAAGCTTCTGGAAAAACTTAAAGATCCTAGTAGTTTCACTATTCCGTGTGCTATAGGTGAAAACTTTTTTGTAAAAGCTTTATGGATCTGGGAGCGAGTATTAATCTAATGCCTTTATCAACTTTCAAAATGTTGGGAATAGGAGAAATTTCTCCTACATCTGTGACTCTTCAGTTGGTCGATCATTCCATTACTTACCCTAAAGGAGTGGTGGAAGATGTGTTAGTAAAAGTGGATAAAATTATCTTTGCTGTGGATTTTATTGTACTTGATATGGAGGAAGATAAAGAAATTCCAATTATTTTGGGAAGACCATTCCTTGATACTGGAAGAGCTGTAATTGATGTTCAAAAAGGAGAATTAACTATAAGAGTTAATGATCAAGAGGTGACCTTTAATATTTTAAAATCTAAGGAGTATCCCTCAATGGAAAAAGATAATGAATGTTTTAGAATGGAGGTCTGTGATTACTTGAGAAATGATCATTTTGAAAATATATTTGAAAAAGACGAAGAATATAAAAATATGTTTTATGAAGAAAGTAAAGATGAAGAAAATTCAGATAATGAAAAGAATGAAGATTTGGAGTATGTTCAGGAGAGATTCGAAATATTAGGCACTATGGAAGGTAGAAATAAAAGCTTAATTCCATCTATTATAAAAACTCCTGAACTTGAAATGAAAATTCTCCCTAATCATTTAAAGTATATATTTTTAGGAGAATCATCTACTTTGCCTATTATTGTATCTTCAAAACTAAATGAATACCAAGAATAGAAGTTGTTGGAAACTTTAAAAAGATACAAGAAAGCTTTTGGATGGACTTTGGCAGATATTAAAGGAGTTAGTCCTTTGATTTGTATGCACAAAATTTTATTAGATGAAGAACATAAACCGAGAGTTGATCCACAAAGGAGACTGAATCCTATAATGAAAGAAGTAGTTAAGAAAGAGAATTTAAAATGGCTGGATGCTGGAATTATTTATCCTATTTCAGATATTACTTGGGTAAGTCTCATACATTGTGTACCGAAAAATGGAGGAATGACTGTTGAAGTGAATGAATATAATGAAATCATACCCACAAGACATATTAATGGATGGTGAATTTGTATCGACTATAGGAAATTAAATGCCGCCACCAGAAAAGATCACTTTCCTCTCCTTTTCTCGATCAAATGCTAGATAGACTTGCTGGACACAAGTACTACTATTTTCTGGATGGATATACTGGTTATCATCAAATACCTATTGAAATCCTGAGGATCAAGAAAAAACAACATTTACTAGCCCTTATGGAACATTTGCTTTTCGAAGAATGCCTTTTGAACTGTGTAATGCACCTGTAACATTTCAAAGATGTATGACGTTTATCTTCAGTAGTATGATAGATAATGAAATAGAAGTTTTTATGGATGACCTCTCTGTATTCGGGACTTCATTTGAAATTTGCCTAGAAAACTTAGCTAAAGTTTTGGAGCTTTGTGAGAAAACAAATCTAGTTCTGAATTGGGAGAAATATCAATTTATGGTTACAGGAGGAATTGTGCTTTGGCATAAAATATCTGAACATGGTATGGAGTTCGACCCTACTAAAATTAGAGTGATTGAGAGATTACCACCACCCACTACTGTGAGAGAGGTGAGAAGTTTCTTAAGACACACTAGATTTTACAGGCGATATATTAAAATTTTTTCTAAAATTACTAAATCTTTATGCCAACTTTTAGAAAATGATAGAAAGTTTGATTTTAATGATGAATGCTTAAGAGCTTTCGAATTATTAAAAGAGAAATTAATCACTGCACCTATAATTGTTTCACCCAATTGGGAGAAACCATTTGAACTTATGTGTGATGCTAGTGATTATGTAATCAGAGTAGCATTGGGGCTAAGGCATGATAAAATTTTCAAAGTCATTTACTATGCTAGTAAAACTCTTAATGAGGCTCAAATTAATTATACCACAACTGAAAGAGAATTATTAGCTATAGTGTTTGCTTTTGAAAAATTTAGACCTTATTTAATTGGAGTTAAAAGTATCGTGCATACAGACCATTCGACTATCAAGTATTTAATGCAAAAGAAGGATACGAAACCTAGACGTATTAGATGGATACATCTTCTTCAAGAGTTTGATTTTATGATAGTTGATAGAAAGGGAGCTGATAATCAAATAGCTGATCATCCATCCAGAATAGACTATGATAAATTATCTGAATTTGAAAAAGAAATTACTGAAATTTTCCCTGATGAGAAACTCTATACTATTATGGGAAATAATTTGCCTTGGTATGCTGATATTGTTAATTATATTGTAAGTGATATTGTAACACTTGATTTAACAAGGCAACAACAAAAGCAGTTTAAATATGATGCAAAATTCTATTTTTAGGATGAGCCCTATCTATATAAACAGTGTGAGGATCTAATTATTAGGAAATGTGTGCCACAAGAAGAAACAAATTTGATTATTCAACGATGTCATGATTCTAAATTTGGAGGTCATTTTGGTGTTGATAAAACTGCTTTTAAAATTTTACAATCTGGAATTTATTGGCCTACTCTTTTTAGAGATGTTTATAGATATATTAAATCATGTGATCGATGCTAGAGAGTAGGTAATATCTCTAGATGAAATGAAATACCTCTAAATTATAACTTGGAAGTTGAAATATTTGATGTATGGGGATTAGATTTTATGGGACCATTTACTCCTTCATTTGGAAATCTATATGATGTGATGCTTGGAGTGTTTCAAAATTTTTAAAAAAATATATTTACAAGGTATGGAAAGCCGAGAGTGATCTTAACTGATGGTGGATCCCATTTTAGGAATAATCAAATTAAGTAATTAATTGAGAAATATAATATTATTCATAGAATCTCTACTGCTTATCATCCTCAGACTAGTGGTTTAGCATAAGTGTCTAATCGTGAAATTAAAAGAATTTTGGAGAAAACTGTGGATAATCATAAATTAGATTGGTTTGCTTGATTAGATACTACTTTATGGGCTTATGGAAATGCTTTTAAAACCCCTATCGGGATGTCTCCTTATAGACTAGTGTTTGGTAAGACTTGTTATTTACCAGTTGAATTGGAGCATAAAGCATATTGGGCGATAAAAGAGTTAAATTTTAATTTGAAGAATGTTGGAGAGAAAAGATTTATGCAATCGAATGAATTAGAAGAGATTAGAAATGCATCTTATCACAATGATAGGATCTATAAAGAGAAAAGGAAATTATGGCATGATCGGAAGATATTGAAAAAGAACTTGGAAAATGGACAAAAATTTTTACTATACAATGCAAAATTGAAGTTATTTCCTGGAAAGCTCAAGTCTAGATGGTTAGGACCTTTTACAGTTGTAAAAGTTCATTCTTTTGGTGTTGTTGATATTAAAGATCCTGATACTGAAAATATTTTCAAAGTTAATGGGCATCGATTAAAGCCTTACTTTGATGGGTTTCAACTTGATTTCAAAGAGGTTTTTGGCGGGATCTTCGTCCTTATAACTCCCCAAACTCCATTTTTGACTTCTTAACTCCAGAAAAATGAAAACCACATATCCCAATTTGTATCCTATGGATTCCTTTCCCATTGAAACCCCTCGATTTTGTATTTTCAACCGAAGGAAGTTCATAAGTTTTGAAGCGCAGCGTTTGTTCAATAAAGTGATGATGAGAAGAAGGATTATCAAGGAACGAGGCTTCATAAATTGAGGTATGGATAATCCTACTACTAGAGTTGAAGAAATTATTAAAGAGAGACATTGGGAAGTGCTTTTCTACACTATCGCTGCCGTTGTTGTTCGTGTCGTGAAAGAGTTTTATGCAAATCTTCACGGGATTAATCAAGGGCTCGTATTTGTGCGTGGCATATTTGTGCAATTCACTCCTGCACGAATCAACAATCTCTTTATGATCGAGAATGTACATATTTTCCATTATTCTAACTCAATGCCACCAAGGACAATATGAATGATGTTTATCGATATCTGACGGATGAGAATGAAGAATGGGAAGTTAGAGAGAATGGATACATGAGTTTCCCATCTGCATCTCTCAATCCAGTATCGAAGCAATGGCATTACTTTATTTCGACAAAGTTATTTCCGGCATGGAAGATTAGCCAGGTAACCAAGGAAAGCGCCATTTTGAATTTCTGTAATCAAACTGGAAGGCCGGTTGACATTGGTAATATTATTGTGAGATCAGTACTTGGATTAATTGTGCATGGCTCCAAATATGGGCTTGGACACCCGTCCACCATATTTCTGTTATGTAGTCAGACACAGGTTCCTTATGAAAGTTGGGAAAAAGTTCTTCTTCCATGGAGGCCTTTTGATCCAACTAATCCCTACGACTACCAGACAGTTGGAGACGAAGATGACATGAATGTACTCACTGATCAACCAACGCAGACTTCACAGCCGATTCAACCCTATTTTCCTGAAGGTTCTAGGATGATATTGCAGAGGATCAAACAATTGAAGAAAGAGGTAAGAAATGTTATGAATGAGATCAAGAAAATTTCTGATTTATTTGATCATATAGATTAGAGAATGAAAGAGCAATTTGATCACATTGGTCAAATTGAGATGGGCTTGATCAATCTGATGGAGTAGAACATGGTGATTGCTGAAAAATCATCTGATGAATTTCCATTTCGTCCATTCTATAAATTGTTTGTGCATCAACAATCAATTGTAGACATTAAAGGAGAGGATAGTTCTGAAACTGATGTGGAGTAATTGATGGATTCTACTTATGTATGTTGTGTGTTTAGTTTGTTTTGCTTAGTTATGTTTGGTTTGTGTAGTATTTGTTTCGCTTTGAACTTGGATTTGGATGTGTTTACTTTCATTGTGTGCTTAGATCTTAGTGCTTTCCTATCGTAGAGTACTTGCTGCACTAAACATCTAAGAATAGTTAGTTTGAATTAACATATTTAGTGACTTTATGTAACTTGGATTTTATATATATAAGATTGTTGTGTGTTTTATGTGTGAAAATTGTGTTAATTATTGCTTATTGGATGATGTAAATGCTTATTGAAGTGTTAAACATCATTGTGGACGTCAAAACGATCGAAATTACAAAAAAAATTTCGGACTCAGAAAATATTTTGGACTGGTGCCGACGGTGCCAGAATCCAAAGAGTTTGGCCATTTATTTTAAATAGAGCGCCGCCGCCGTCCGAACCCAGAAAAGGTCTAAAACCCTCGATTTTGTGATTTTTTTCTCTGGGACCCGCAAAATTTTTCCATTTCCTTCGTCTTCCTCCTCCATTTTTGCGATTTTGAAGATCTAGGGCTTGCAAGATCTCAGATTTAAGGAGTTTTCAAGGCTATTAGACACCGGATTTGCACTTCTCTTGGTAAGAGCTTCACTTTAAGTTAAAAGTTTTGGATTTTTACCATGGAAATCTCTCACATTGCTTATTGTAGAATTTTTGGAGTTTTAAAGAGGTTTTGAGATTTCCATGATGAAATTTGCTCTTACTTGCTTAGAATAGTGTTTGGAGTTGTTACATTGTGAATTTGTGATTTATTTGAATTTTTTTTTGTAAATTTTAGAAATTCACATGGCTCCAAGAGGGAAGAGGAAATTGGATTTTGATGAGGAGAGGTTTGTCAACATCAAAGCCCAATTTCGCTATAACTCTATCCTTCATGATAAGAAGTGTATCCATGATCGAGCTTTTGATAGTCCTGGCGGATCTGTAGAACAATTAATTGCAGAGTGAAACTGTGAGTGATTTTGTTATTTCACTGCGAATGCTGTTATGGGAGTTGTTAGAGAATTATATTCTAACATACCTTGGACTGAGACTGAGTATGTGTTTGTTAGAGGAAAAATGGTTGAGTTTACTCCTCAGCTCATCGATGATTTCTATCAGACTCAGGAACCATTCATATGTGAGTACGAGAACTTTGACAATGGAAGGGAGAATATAAGAGAAGTGATTGCTTTTCTGACTGAGGGGCTAGGAGAATGGAAAGTGTAAAAAATAGTTGATAAATTTCTCCGCCTCCACTTTGAATGTTGCTTCAAAAGTCTGGCATTATTTCATTTCTGCAAGATTATTACCAACTTGTCACCACAGCAAAGTTACTAGAGATAGAGCGATTTTTAACTACTGTATACTAACGATGAAAAAGATTGATATTGGAGCTATTATTTACAAGAATATTCTGACGATTGCTAGAGGCGAGACGACTGGAGGATTAGGACATCCTGCCTTAGTTCATGCTCTCTGTGTTTAGTCTGGAGTGGAGTTCAGTAGTTCTGAAGAATTGGCTATACCGTTGAGACGTATTATAAAGAATATTATTCGTAATTATGAGTCTCATGTGGGAGCCAGAGTTGAGTGTACGAGTACTGGTATTCCTACTACGAGTTATGATGTACCATCTACTTCTGAGCCGCCTACCTTATCTGATATTATGGAGCAACTGAGATTATAGAGTGCTAGTGTGGATAGACTCCATAGTCGGATGGATGTGTTTGAGGCGAGGAGTGATGTGAACGAAGATTATCTGCAGAGGAGAGTTGAGTTTGATATGGCTTATTATGATGCTCAGGTTAGATTTATGAGGGGGGAGTCCGATGTGATATTTCCTACTTGCCCCAGCTATACACCATATAGACCTGACCCTGCTGATGACCCTGTTGATGACCCTGCTGCTGACCTTAGTGTTGGAGACTAGTAGATAGTTTGTTTGTTTTATTTATATTGTTCTTAGTTTGTTGTGATGTATTGATGTGATGTAGTGGATATCTACTTTTCATGTGATGTGTAACCCTGTGTTGTACTATGTGATGTAGTGTTGTTTATTTTTCATGTTGAACTGTTAGTTGTACTGTTAGTAGGGTGATAGTTTGTTTCATGTTATAATGTTATGTTGGATATTTAGATGTTTAATGTTAATTTCTCTTTACCCATGCAAATATTTAAAATTGTTATATCACTGCTATTAATTTTTTCATGCCTGCTAGATGTAAATTTTGATTAATACCAGATAGCTGTTAAAGATTTCAGAATCCCAGCACAGAAAGGTTAGTTTTCTTTTACTCTCAACTATTTCAAATTTATTGAAAAACTTAAGTTTGGGGGAGGGTAGAGAAATGCTAAACTTTTATTTGTTATCAATTATTATATTTTCAAAAATTATTAGCATAACTCCAGGCAGTTGAACCTCATTGTAAGATAACTAAAACTTTTCATTTCAGTTGAATATTATGGAAGGATAGGATGGAAATTTTTGGTAATAAATGCTGATTTTATAAAAGTAAGATATTTGGTATGAAAGGATTTGATTATAGTCAACTATTTAAAGTAAAGAAAACTGTATTTTTGAAATGTTAAGGGACTTAAAGTATTGTGTGTTAAGAAGAGATTGTGACTTTATGATGAATAATAAAGCTTGTACTTAACTATAAAGTAAGGAGGTGACTTAAGTTTGAACTTTAGAAAGAGGAGAGTGAATTTTAAAATCATTAAAGGCTATCCAGATATAGTAATCCTCAGAAAAAAAAGGAAGAAAAAGAGAAAAGAAAAGAAGGATTGAAAAACAATCCCATAAAAAAGAGAAGAAAAGAAAAGAAAAATGTTTATGAGGAGAAGCTTAAGAAGATGCCTAATCAAAAATTGGCTTCACTTGAATCACCATAAAGGGAAAGCTTGATTTCATTTCTGAATTTATGTTTAAAGTACTAGCCTACATTCTAATGAAGTTTGTCTGAACTCCTTTTTTACATCGTCTTTTAAAGAACTCTTAATGTAAGAAATTATGGTTCATCTTGAAATAAATAGAAGACTAGAACGCTTAAACTTAATTACTGAATATTCTTATACCTGTAATATTGACCTGAGTTACTAAAATTTTCTGAAAAATCTAATCACTGTATTCTTTTGAATAAAAAATTTTAGTCTCTTACGATTGAAAAGTACATAGCCTAGAGTTATATTTTATATAGTAAAAGGATTACTTGAGGACAAGTAATAGTTTAAGTTTGGGGGATTCTGATGCACTGAAAATATATGCGGTATTTGCTATCTAATTTTACCCATTTTTAATAATATTGCACTTTAAAAAAAGGTAGTTTTCATGGTTTGTTGCAGGTATGATGATTTTAGGTGATTGGAGTGAAAAGAAGCAAAAAGAAAAGAATCCGGAGCAAAAAGGAGCAAAAAGGAGCAAAATGGTGGAAAAAGTGTTCTGGCACTGCTGGCGCCCAAATCTAGAGAGTACAGAATTAATTGGCACGATAGAGAGCCGCCGGCGCCCGAAGTCGGTTCAATTCAAATTTGAAGAGTTTTGGCGACTTTTTGAAGGGATGCCTATGGAAACTCTTGGGAATTCGTCCCTATCTTATAAGTAACTATTTTAGGACGAAAATGGTGTGCTTCTTCAGTGGTTTTAGAGTAGTTTTAGTGAGAGTGAAGTGTTAGGGTTTAGGAGTAGACAGTGTAGAGTGAGGATTTGAGAGGGATTTTTCTCTATGGAGGGGAGGAGAAGGGTAAAGTGAGAGATTGCTTCTTCCTTTCCATTCTAAAGAGAGAATCAAGTGTTGTAAAGAGGAAGGGAAGATAATTCAAAGGAACTTCAAGGGAATTGCATAGAGGATAAGAAAGAGATAAGTTGTATTTTCTTTTATGGTTTGTATGTCTTTTCTTTTATATATAAATCCATGTTTTATTATATATTCTCAATGAATTCTGAGTAGTTTCCTTGTCTTTCTTCTTGCATAAGAGATGTGATGATGGACTGATGTGGATTTGATGTGCTTTTAATGAGATGAAGAAATTGTGATGGTTTTTCAATTATAACTTAATTTACTTTCCATCTGGCCAATTGAAATGTTGAAATATGTTGTTGAACATTAGGTTTGAAAGGATTTAATGTCCTACAACAATAATGAAAGATCCATTCAATTTTCATGGATGAATTGTGTAGTTCATGGGAATTGAGTGCAAATAAAAAGGTAAATGTGTTTTGATATACTTAAATATGGAGATTTCAGAGTGATATGCTGAAATCCCCAAATTGGGTCTAAGATTATTAACTAAATATCAAAGGTTAGTCTTCGGGTGAAGGGTGAGTGGGAGCTCTGAAGTGAGAGCCGGTATCTTCCCAGCCTAGCCATAGAGTTAGTGACTAGACTAAGAATATGTCAATGTTCTTTTCTACTTAGAAGAGGGGGTACTCTTTTAAGAGTAAAGAATCAACTATGCTTCTATTTGGCACAATAATATAAATATTTGTTCCATATCAATCCACACATCATATTCTCCTTGCAAGAGGAAAGATACTTTTCTTAAACCTTTAAAAAACTTAATTTAGTGTGTCTATTAGTTAATTCTGTTCTTAAAAATTGTTAGAAGTATTTGTAGTTTAGTTAACTGTTGCTGTTTTCTGCATAGTGTTAGTAGGAGTTTGTGTTAAAAGCTTTATTTAAATATAGGACTTTAGTGCCATCTTACTTATCTTAGGATCACTTTCTTAAAACTTTGAACTTCCCTGTGGGATCGATAACCAGGACTCCATTAGAGCCCTGTATTACTTGATACGACACGTATACTTACGTTGAATGCTTGGAATTATCAAAATCATTAAGAATATATAAATTTGAGTTCATAAATTCTTGTAATATAAGTCCCGTGCATCAACTAGCATTGCTTCGATCGACTGGAGAATTTGTGGGAGAGATCTTCATCTTTCTTTCAAAGGGAAAAAGCTAAGTACTGTTCTTCATTAACTTTTGATTTTATAAACACTTAACTAGTAGATTTGCTTTGGTTAGATGAAGTTTTCATTGTGTTTTCTTCGTGCTTTGTGACGTATCTCTCTTACTCTTTCTTCTTCTTTGAAAATAGTGGCATGAGAAGATTATGCCATTCTTTTCTTTTTACTTTTCTTTTGTAATGAGTAGAATTCACGTGTAGGCTGTTGAGATACATGCTAGAAGAAGTTTTATATATAAATGTGATGGTTTTTACTTGCACTTCATTTACATTGCAATTAAGACCTGTTTTAATGTTAAAATTCGTTGTGAAAACATACGATCCGAGAGGGTTATGCTTTCTGCAACTAAGTACAAACCACATTCAAATTCCATGGATGGTGAAGTTCATGAGGATTGAATGCAAATAAATAAGGAATTATAATTATTGGACGTAGAAGTGGAGATTTTAAAGTGACAGACTAAAATCCTCAATTTGATCCTATTGTTTGAGTACTGAAGCGGAGATGTTAGCCCTCAGGCGAGGGGAACGTGGGAGCTCCGATGTGAGAGCCGATATCCTCCCAGC
Source organism: Papilionanthe hookeriana x Papilionanthe teres (assembly GCA_022702705.1). Taxonomy (NCBI): domain Eukaryota; kingdom Viridiplantae; phylum Streptophyta; class Magnoliopsida; order Asparagales; family Orchidaceae; genus Papilionanthe; species Papilionanthe hookeriana x Papilionanthe teres. The sequence goes on along the minus strand of CM040430.1, from coordinate 111,281,956 downwards.
CTAGCCAGAGATTCAGTAAACAAGCATAGGATTAGTTAATGTTCTTTATGCCTGGAACAAAGGGTAAAGAATAAGATTGCTTCTATTTGGCACATACAATATTTAATGCATCTCATTCCTATACATTATCCATTTCAATACATAATAATAGTAGTTTTCAGTATCTCAAAATTCTCCAAACGAATTCATCCAAAAATGGCTATCTTTAGAATTATTATTTGCATTTATTTATAGTCACTATATTTACATTTAACACTTGCATTTAAGAGTAGTTGCTAGATAAAACACAATTTTAATCGACATTCCAAACTAAGGACTATTAATAGTAGACTAAAATTTGACTAAAGACCTCTTACTTCACTTACTCGTGGGATCGATACTGGGGTTTTTAAAGAAAACTCTATATTACTTGAAGAGATACGTATACTTATGTTGATATAAGTGACTTTGTTACCAATTAATTGGGCTCATTTTCGTCACCTCAAAAAGTTGCATCAAGTTTTTTGCACTATTGCTGGGGATTTAGATCTTCTAGTAGTGGTGTCAAATTCTTATATTTTAAAGTATATAAAAAGTCGCGGTCAGTTATGACCTAGGACTTCGTAGGCCTATGATTAACATATCCATAAGGTTTTTACTTCCCTGCAAATATAAAATGTTTTTTGCCAATGAATACTAAAGATTCAAGTGGAGGAACGAGACGACTCGCCAGGTACACTTTATAAGTTTACAACACTTTCTTTTCCCGTGTTTTCTTTACTGCACTTTACTTTTCTTGTAATATGCATGATAAACAACAAGGTCACCCTGCATGAAAACTGAAACCTTTAGGATAGCCACAAAAATGAGACCAAAACTAAATTAAAATAAAACAAGATAAAATTCACTGCCATAAAATTCAAAATCTAAAACAACTCAAAATTTAATCACAAACAAAACAAAAACTATAATTATAACTATATTAAAATGCATCGTTGGATGATCGGGAATGCCTTCGATAAAGTAACTCACATGTTGCTAACAGGGTTTTCCCACGGTCTGAATAAAAGTATGGAACTCGTTAAGTTGAGTTTAGTAAATTCATTTGGACTTAGTGAATCTGAAGAAAATAACAATGCCAGGATGATGGAACCGTGGGATCTTAACTTGTGTCACTATAATCAACTTTAATATTCCCCTAATAAAATATTAAGACACCTCCATTCAAATATTTCTAAAACATGACACTTCTCTATTCTCTTCAATTGACACTTCTTTAAACTAAATCTGTTACTACAAGAAGCTTAGAGCATGCATAGTGTGCAGCACGGCCATCTTCAATAACAAAACTTGTCTACACTAACAAAACCTTTCCTTAGTTTAATCAACAGGTCATAGGACTTCAAGATAGCTTGCCTAGTGCAGCATAAATCCTTACCTTTTCTTTAGGCCTTTGCATAGCCCTGCTGTGCAATATAAGCCCTAATTATCTTTAGGATTCTGAGGTTGTCGTCCGGTACAACATAAATCCTCCCATCTTCCAGGTTGTTTGCATAACTGTATATTATGCAAATGTAATCCCTATAATTAATTAGTAGGATTGCAATTTAAATAACTTCATTTCCAAGATTTAAAGCCCAACCATAAGATAGTTTGGGAAGACATCGGGGTTCCTCCTTGAATCTATGTTCTTCCCCTAGCCTTTCGTCCTTTGGATTCTGATAAATAAAATGTTCCAATATTTGATCCATTCACCTATTGAATTTATTACTATCACATTTTCTTTGGAAACCTTACCTTTGGAAGTCATGAATATAAATATTTCTTGATCTATATCAAAAGTTTTCTTAGGTAACTTCGGTTATCTAGGATGTAATTAACTATAGGGGCTTGCCCTTATAGGAAACTTAAAGACCCCATATTAATATAAACCCTATCTAATTCCTTCATATTAGGTAGGGGAAATTGTCGGTCAAAATTGGTTCACAGATCAAACGGATATCATAAATTCTTCAGTTTATTCGATCAAGCTTCACCTCAAGCCACGTACTTATTCTACAGAATAAATACATGTCTCGCGGTGTAATGCTTGATTATTTAAACTATCGTTTATATGAGATTAGTTTGATTTCATATTTTTTATTAAAATATTATTTTCAATATATATATATATATATATATATATATATATATATATATTAAATTAAATCAAATCTCTATTTTCATAAAAATATATTCTAAAATTTTTTTCAAAACAAAATATCATACCCATCTACGTCAAAAAAAATTTAACAGTAGAATAGTAAGCTTAATGTTAAGATAATGAAATTAATGTTTAGGGAGAGATTTTATAAGGTTATCAACTGATTATTGTCATGATTGAATGTGTTTAAAGTGAATGTTATGGAGGTTAATGTGATCACGGTGAAAGGGGTGATCGATCTTTATGTGTTTGGTTGTCGCATGGAGTATAGGATTATTGGCCAGGGTTATTGCAGAGATGTTGTCACAATAGAGATGTGTCTTCTAAGTGATAGGAATTTCAATTTTCACAATAAGGCGTCGAAGCCATAGGATACCAGTTGTAGCAGTGGCTAAAGCATGACATTCGGCCTTAGTGGAGGACTGAGTTATAGTAGATTATTTCTTCATTTTCTAGGAAATAAGAGAGTCACCAAGAAACAAACACATCATCTTTGTCGACTTTCGATCAGAGTGTCACCCGTTCAGTTGGAATCCACATATGATTTGAGTTGAAGGTTCCCAGTGCAATCTTCATACCAAAATGACTTGTACCTTTCAAGTAGTGAAAAAAATAAGCAAGCTGCTTGTAGTTATCAGTAGTGGGTGAGTGCATATACTGACAGAGGTGATTAACTATTAAGGCAATGTCAGATCGTGTGATGGTGAGGTACTGAAGTGCCCCTGTTAACTGGCGGTAGAATGTCAGGTTGTGGAATGGAGGGCTTGGAATGGTAGCAGTGGTTTGCTTCGTTTGCATAGGGGGAACCTAGACCCATGTTCCTTATTTTTGGGCATTGAATTCATCTTGAATGAAATTTTGCCAATGAGAATGTTTGGAGGCCTCAGTACATGAGGTAGGATCTTCTGGATTGGTTTGAGGGTACCTGTTTTGAAGTAGGTTATCATGGTATGTGGAGGTGGGTTGGAACTGAGTACATTTAGTAAAGTGGTTGATTTAGTCGCTGGAGGAAATGTGGTAGTAGTTTGAATTGGAGATGTAGAGAGCATTGGTGGAGTAGGAGGAGGAGGTTGGACCATAACGGATAAGTAAGTGGTAGGTGTTAAGAGAAATGGTGGAATTAGAAAGCTGGTTGGCTGTTAAGTAACCAGAGGGGCATTCGATGCTGAATGAAGTGGAAATATATGCTCATTGAAGACCGCATGGTGGGACATGATGATTTTGTTTTTTGTGGGGTGTAAGCATCTATAACTCTTATGTTGAAGTGAGTAGCCCAAGAACATGCATTTTATCTTGGTTCAAATTTGTGGAATGTTTAGGGATTTCTCATTAGGTAGCATACGCAGCCAAAAGCAAAAAAACGGGTGCAGGACGGGAGGATTGGTGAAGCTGTCCATAGGGTGATATGTGATATGTGGTTCTTGTGAGCATTTATTAATGACGTGTAAGAAAGTGAGAAGGCTGTCGTCCAAAACTTGTAGAGGAGGTGTGCTTGAAGTAGTAGGGCTTGAGTTGTCTCAATGATGTGTCAATGCATCCTTTCGATGACACCATTTTGCTCGGGGGTGTAGGAACATGAATATTGAGGTAGTATGTTAAGGCCATTGAGGAATGCATTTAAGATAGTGTTATTGTGTTCTTTCCGACCATCAGATCGAAGAATTTTGATTTTAGTATTGAATTGGTGTTGGAGGAAATTTTTAGTGATATGTGTGGTCTCAGATTTTCTACACATAGGAATATCTCAATAAAGAATAGAGAAGTCATCAATAAACACAATATAATATATATAGCGTTGATAAGGGATAAGTGGGAAGGACCTCATACATCGCTATGAATAAATTCTAGTAGTTTATGTTTTTGTCCTATGCTAGATACAAAAAGGCTATTTGTGGATGGTAAGGCTCCACGTGATGCATGAAGTTGAATTAGATGAGATGAAGAGAGATTTGCATTTGAGTATGGCGGCCAAAATGTTTAAATGTGGGTGTCCTAAGCGTCGATGCCACGACTGTGCTTGCTATAGTTTGGACAGAGATTAAGTAAATGCTTGTGGTAAATAAGTAGGTGCGGGAGTGGAGTAGAGTTCTCCAGAACTAGGACCATTTAGAAGTATCTGTTGAGTCTGAGGATCAGAAATTACAAAGCCACAAGGATTGAAGGACACAATTACATTATTGTGTTTAGTTTTTTTTATGAATGGATAAGAGATTATGAGAAATTAGAGTATTGTGATGAATTTAAGAGAGTTTGAGTTTATGATTTAGAGTGGGAAGGAGGCCATCGCCTTGTGCTAAATTAAAACTGCTTGTTTGTTACCTAGACTTGTTCGGCCTATGTTATGATGAAGCTAGTTGGAGTTGACTAGGTCGAATGTGAAGTGTGTGGTTGCTCCAAAGTCTAGAACTCATTCCTTAGAGGTAACATTGAGAGCTTAAGCTGGAATTGTGGATGCATATGTGTGATTAGTCCTATACCAACATAAAGATGCAAAATGAGCAGTATTCTGGCATTTTTGGAATGTTATTTGAATTGAGTTGATCTCCTTGCTCCATGTGAACCATTGGAGTAACCTCCTCTTTGATTTGTTGGATAATTTATGCCACTTCCTCTAGTGAAGTTTGTCACGTCCTCGGGATGCTTTGATGGCGCCCAGAACTCATCGTTGCCGATTAATTCTCTCTCTATCGGTCGGTTGTTGGAAGTCATTTTTTTCAAGGAGTTGCCACTTTGTTTATTTATCATATTATCCTAATCTCCAAGTAACTTAATCTTTTGGATCATGTAAAGGATCCTTAGATATTAGAAACTCAAGGAATGAAGGAAAAGTGGCTAATAGAAAACAATAGAAAGGAAATGCCGAGATAGTTTCTTTGTTTGTAAACATTACAAAGTAAACTCTAGAGTGTCTGATTCTTGATATTCTCATATAAGTAAAACCACATGAAAACTTAGTAACTAGAGACTTAGGTATTTTACCTATTCCGAGTCCTTTATTCTCCTATAGGAGCAAGTTCATGTAGTTAATTAGATCTTAGACAGTTTGACCTGTCTAAGAAAACTCCTAATTAACGTTAACATTCATTCGTTAAGAAATTTTAAAATGTCAAGATCAAGAAAAGAAACATCAATGTTCAATCCTATGGGTAATATGTTTCTAAGTGTCATGTACTACCCTAAAGGTTTTGTTTTGTTTTGTTTTGTTGTCGTTGTTTTGTTTGTTATTCATTTTTGTATTAAAGTTCATTGTTCCGTCTTCAGAATGTCATCCTGCAAAATAGTGTTAGCACACTATAGTAACATGCAAAATAAATCTAAAATAAGAATTTGTCTTCAGCAATCCTACAAGAAAAATAGTGTCAGATTTATTCCTGCAATAGAAATAATATCAAATTTATTTCCTAATTTAGTTGAACTTTAAATTTTGGATAACCCGATCAAGATGTCGATGGCTCCGTCCTCCCAGGGTCATCAAATGCCTTGATCTACTTAGTCTGAAAGGTGTTTAAACTAAGGTCTGAAGACCCTTGTAAACAACCACGTATTGCATCGTCCAAGAAATCTTCGTAGATCAAAATTTACTGTATTAAAGCTGAGTTCGGTGATCTTTGTTGATTAGGTTTTAGTGTCTTTTGTCGGATTCTAAAGTATGAAATATTTTAGATTGTTTAAGATTTATTAACAGGTTAAATTTGGCTATTTTGTCATTTATTTTATTTTGAATGATCCTAGCAAGATCATTATTTTGAATTATTAAGTCTGTGGTTTAAATATTCATGAGTGGCTCAGAAGATATTTTGTTATTAACCATGGGGTCCATATTTTTAAACCTAATAATATTTTTGAGTTCAAGTGTAATATTTAATTTTAAAAAAAAAAGAATTTCAATTTATTTATGTCAGTAGATTGGTACGTCAAATTTAGATGTGAATTTGAATCACCAATTTTAAATTCATTTTAGGATTGAATTTAAAAGGAATTATGTCATTTATTTAGGTTTAATGTTGATTAAACCTAAAAAAATTTGATTAGGCCTTTTATCAATTAGACTAAAGTGTGGAATGGTTTATGTTCAATTTAAGTAGAACTTAGCATAAGGTGGTTTAGATTCAATTTAAATTGAACCTAAAGTTTGATGTTACTCACATTTAATTTAGGCGGATTCTATGATAGAAGATCACTTAGGTTCAAGTTAGGTAGAATCTAAGGTACAAGGTGAATTAGGCTCAATATAGGTAGAACCTAAGGTATAAGATGATTTAGGTTCAACGTTGGTAGAACCTCGGGTTCGATGCCATTTAGATTCAATTTAGGTAAAATCTAAGGTTTAAGTTCATTTAGATCGAACATAAAATTTGATATGAATTTGATTTAGGTAGAATCTAAGAATTAGGTTCAATTTAGATAAAACATAAAGTGGTTGAGGTTCAGTTTAAGATGTCTTAGGTTCAATTTAGGTTGAACCTAATGTTTAAGTTGTCTTACGTCCAATTTCGGTTGAAACTTTTGATGTTACTTATAGTTAGTTTAGATAAAACCTAAGGTGTGGTGTTATTTAGATTCAGTTTAGGTAAAATATAAAGTATAAGTTCTTTTAGGTTCAATTTTAAGTAGAACCTAAAATTTTAAGTGGTTTAGGTTCAGTTTAAGTTGAACCTAAGGTTCAAGTAGTCTTAGGTCCAATTTTAAGTGGACTAGGTTTGACATAGGTTAAACCTAAGATTTAGGATAACTTAGGTTCAATTTGGGTTGAACCTAAGGTTTAGGTTGACTTAGGTTCAATTTGGGTTGAACATAAGGCTTATGTTGACTTAGGTTCAATTTGGGTTAAACCGAAGGTTTAGGTTGACTTGGGCTCAATTTGGGTTGAACCTAGGGAGGTTGACTTAGGTTCAAATTGTGTTGAACCTAAGGTTTAGGTTGACTTGGGATCAATTTGGGTTGAACCTAAGGTTTAGGTTGACTTAGTTTCAATTTGGATTGAACCTAAGGTTTAGATTGACTTAGGTTCAAATTGGGTTGAAACTAAGGATTAGGTTGACTTGGTTTCAAGTTGGGTTGAACCTAAGCTTTAGGTTGACTTGGTTTCAATTTAGGTTGAGCCTAAGGTTTATGTTGACTTAGGTTCAATTTGGGTTGAACCTAAAGTTTATGTTGACTTATGTTCAAATTGGTTGAACCTATGGTTTAAGTTAACTTAGGTTTAATTTGGGTTGAACCTAAGGTTTAGGTTTACTTATGTTCAAATTGTATTGAGCCTAAGGGTATAAAATAATTTAGGCTCAAGTTAGATTGAACCTAAAAAGCTTAGATTCAAGTTGGATTGAATCTAAATACTTACATTAGATTTGAAGATCAAGCTTAAAGTAGGATCAAGACTTATTGTAAATGAAACTTAATGGTTGGTTAAAGTTGAGTTTGATTTAATTAGGGTTTAAAGATCACTTAAGCCTAATGTAAGTAAGGCTTAAGGTTAATTAAATCTAATTAGGGTTAGACTTAATTAGGGTTTAAAGATCACTTAAGCCTAATGTAAGTAAGACTTAAGGGTTAATTAATTCTAATTAGGGTTATACTAAATTAGGGTTTAAAGATCAGTTAAGCCTAATGTAAGTAAGACTTTATTAAATTAACTAGGTCTAATTAGGGTTGGACCAAATTAGAGTATAATTTGATTTAACCCTAATGTAATTAAGGTTTAAGGATGTTAATTAGATCTAATAGGGGTTAGTCCTAATAATGGTTTAATTTGACTTAAACCTAATGTAATTAAGATTTAAGAATGTTAATTAGGTCTAATAGAGGTTAGACCTAATTAAGGTTTAATTTGACTTAAACCTAATGTAATTAAGGCTTAAGGATATTAATAAGGTCTAATAGGGTTTAGACCTAATTAAAGTTTAATTTGGTTTAAACCTAATGTAATTAAGGTTTAAGGATGTTAATTAGGTCTAATAGGAGTTAGACCTAATTAGAGTATAATTTAGCTTAAACCTAATGTAATTAAGGTTTAAGGATGTTAATTAGGTCTAATAGGAGTTAGAACTAATTATATTTTAATTTGACTTAAACCTAATGTAATTACGGTTTAAGGATGTTAATTAGGTATAATAGAGGTTATACCTGATTAAGGTTTAATTTGACTTAAACATAATGTAATTAAGGTTTAAGGATATTAATTAGGTCTAATAAGGGTTAGACTCAACTAGAGTTTAATTTGACTTAAACCTAATGTAATTCAGGTTTAAGGATGTTAATTAGGTCTAATAGGGGTTAGGCCTAATTAGAGTTTAATTTGACTTAAACCTAATGTAATTGAGGTCAAAGGATGTTAATTAGGTCTAATAGAAGTTAGACCTAATTGGAGTTTAATTTGGCTTAAACCTAGTGTAATTAAGGTTTTAGGATGTTAATTAGATCTAATAGAAGTTAGACCTAATTAGGGTTTAATTTGGCTTAAACCTAATGTAATTAAGGTTTAATGATGTTAATTAGGTCTAATAGGGGTTAGACCTAACTAGGGTTTAATTTGGCTTAAACCTAATGTAATTAAGGTTTAAGGATGTTAAATAGGTCTAATAGGGGTTAGATCTAATTAGGGTTTAATTTAGCTTATACCTAATGTAATTAAGGTTTAAGAATGTTAATTAGGTCTAATAGAAGTTAAACTTAATTAGAGTTTAACTTGGCTTAAACCTAATGTAATTAAGGTTTAAGGATTTTTATTAGGTTTAATAGGAGTTAGACCTAATTAGGGTTTAATTTGACTAAAACATAATGTAATTAACATTTAAGAATGTTAATTAGGTCTAATAGGGGTTAGACCTAATTAGCATTTAATTTGACTTAAATCTAATGTGATTAAGATTTAAGGATGTTAATTTATGTTTAAGTTTAATGAAAGTTTAAAGGCTTATATTGTTTTTAAACCTAAATTAAGATTTAGAAATTTATCTTAGGTCTAAGATGAATTAAACCTTGATATTAGAATTTGATTAATCCTGAGAATCCTTTTAGAGTGATGAAAATTTTTATGGTTCAAAGAGTAATTTTCCAATTTTACAATTTTTACCCTAAAGGTCTAAGTTGTCATTTCAAAATTTCCAAAGGTTAGAAGTTGTCATTTTGGGATTTAATTTCATCACCCTAAAGTTTCTACTCATTTTTAGATTTAATTTTCAATTTTTTGATTTTTATAATTATTTTTGAAAATAATTACAAAGTGATGCGATTTGATGAATTTGACTTTAGGGATTTTTCCTAGCCATGGAAAAATCACTGAATGTCCCCAAGGGTGATATGATTAGTCCCTGAAAATTTGTTATTTTTAGGTTTATAATTAATTTTTAATAATAAAATTACTCGAGAGAATAACTAATTAATTTAAAATTAAATAAAATTTATTAAATTCATATTATTTTTTCATAATTTTCTTCTCATTTTTCTGAATCCAGAGGTATTTTTATCATATTTTTATGATTTTTCTTTGTCAATGTATGATTTTTCTAAGGTTTTGTGTATTTTTTGATTTAGTTAGATCTTATTTTCCTATTAATCCACGCAAGCGCCAGAGCGATCCTCAGATCCGTCTAAGTCCACACAGCGCCGTTTGGTTGGTAGGATTTTACACGCGGGCAACCACGTGGCCTGTGGTTCCATCTATTTCATATTAACGGAGCCATGGTCCGGCTTGATCATAGTCGTCCATTTCCAATACGCAGAAGTGGACGACATCTAGCCATCATCTTCGGAACATGTTATGATGCAGACCATTCGTGATTAAACCTTAAGATCTCGCTCAAATCTTAATGAATTTTTATGAAACATGTTCCTAAAGCTTCATCTCAAGGAGAGGAACACATTCATACGGTTATGTGGGTATTTTGTGATGGTTTTCTACAAAAAGGTCCAAACCCGAGCAAGAAATTAGGGTTAGAGTTTAATACCCGGTCTTGAGAGGTGAAGCCTCAATCAAGCTTGAGAGGAATGGTCGCTAGGTCCTTACGAAGCTCCTCCTTTGCTCAATTTAGAACGAAATTGGGTCAGTGTATGTTTTCACTGAAATGGGTCACGCTTTCACCTAAGATTGGGTTCGAACTCACGGGAAGAGCCAATTTTGATTGAAATCCTCTTCGTGAGGTTGAGTGATGGTTTTGGGATAGTTTAATTGAAGCTTTAAGGAGTTTTACGCTAACCCGAAAAGTTATCCTGTTTTTGGGGTGCGAAATTGAAACAGCTCAGTGAGTTTCAAAGGCTGAAATGGCTTGGGATTACTTGATCAGGGGATGGAGAACAACTTTTGTTTTGAAGGTTTTAGGATTTAAGGCCTGTATCTAGGGTCCTTATTTTCTTGGGAGGCTCTCGGGTTGGCATATTTATAGCCATGGATGTGCCATGACTAAGCTTGGATAAGCATAGGATTACATGGGGAAGAAGGTAGCTAGTCTCATAATGGCTGAAGGTAAATTTTTGGCTAAGGATAGCCATGGTTGAGCTTTACTAAGTCATGGTCACGATGAACTTCCATTATGGCAAGGGCTTGGTTATGGCTTTGGCTCCATTCCATTGGGGAGATGGTAAGGTGGAGAGGGACCCATAAATGAGTTTGCTTGAACCCATCCATCTCAGCTCAAAGTTTGTGATAAGGATTTGGGGAGGAATGACACATAGCCTCCCTTTATGATGACATTTGACTTAGGTAAAAAAATGATGGATTATAGTTTTTAATTAGGTTACCAATGTCATGGTGAGCATTAATGGGTCATAGGTGATCCAATACCAATAAGCTATGGGTTGGATTTCAGGTTTAAGTGTATATCATGGATTTAGGGTTACCATGGGCTTAAATTGCCATGGACTTAGGCCATGATTTTGGACTTTAATCTTAGGTCTAATAAAACTTAATTTCATCCTCTTTAATTAATTAAATGATTTATTAATTAAGAGAATAAAATAATTTGATTAAAATATGTCATTTTGACTAAAATGGTAGAGTTGACCAAGTTGACCAGTTGCCCAAGAGGTTGACCAATTAGGTCACAGGGTTGACTATGATGACTCATTTGACCATGTGATGGTTGAGTTAGTCATAAGGCCATTGGATAGCTTGGTTTGATCAAATGGTCATGTTTGACCAATTTCAGTGTTTTGATTGACCAAATGGCCATGTTTGATCATTTTGGTGTCTTAAGTTGACCAAAAGGACATTTTGACCAATTTGGTGTCTGGGTTGACCAAATGGTCCATGTGGTGATCTTTGGGTCCATATTTGATCATTTTGACCAGGTTTGACCAAATGAGACTTAGGGTTGACTAAATGGTCAATGTAGTGACCATTGGTTCCATGGTTGACCAAATGGTCCATGTGGTGATCACTTGGTGTTTAATTTGACCAAATAATCAATATGGTGACCATTTGGTATTTGGTTTGACCAAATTGTGATGTTTGACCAATTTGGTATTTAATTTGACCAAATGGTCAATAGGGTCACTATAGTCTCAAATCAAGGTTTACTGTCATTTGTTTGATCAAAATGGGGTGACCCCAGGATTTGGGCTCAAAAGGGTATATTAGAGTTTTGTCCTAGATTTTAGGGTTTAAGGGACCCTAGATATATTCAAGAAGTCAATTTTGATACTTCCTTTCCAAGGTAGAGTTGATGATTATGATAGCCTTAGGACTTATAGAAGAATTCCTAATATCCTAGGCCAATATAGGTTGTCAGTATATGTTTAATACATCTCATTACAAAAGTGAGGTCAACATGTTTTAAGCACAATAGGAGATTCAATGGTAGGGAGTTGCTTTGCATTATCGTTCTAAGTTGTAGAGTCATTCAAATGGTCGTTTTGAAAGCATATTATGTTGGAGGAAGGTTATTGAGGATATAAAGGATGACATCTTCTTGATCTAGCTTGGATCCAAAAGTAGTGATGTGATCCGCCATTTCCATTAGGTATGGTGCAACAGTTTGATTGTTCATGCATATATGGTGTAGTTCATTTTTTAGTTGAATCACCTTAGATCCGTGCGTAAGTTGTAATCTGTGGTCTGCCAAAATCTTTGCATTAGTCTAGAGATTAATGATTTGAGAAAGTACAATGGCTAAGATCGTGGAATATAGCGAGGACGCTAGGTTTTGATCGATAAGAGTCCATGCTTGGAATATGAGGTTTTCGGTTCCCTCGGGATTATTCCCGTCGAACTGTAAGCGACATCGATTGCTACCATCCAAAAATCTGACAAAGCTATTTTCCATCAATATCTTTAAAATGTGGGTGCGCCATACATGGTTGATAGCAGAGGTAAGAAAATTTTGGGAGAACTGTTTAGGAGAGGGGTGAGGAACTTGAGAGTGTAGAGGGTATGTTGATGGACTGTATAAATATGAGTGGGTTTGGGTTCGCACATTGTCAATTCTTCCATTGGCAAGGCAAGGTATTAGGAATGTGGGAATGATGAGCCAGGAATTTACCAAATTGAGACGCATATTCTTCCTCCTACATAATTTCTGATACCATAAAGATAGGTGTTGTGCAATTTAGGGCGAACAAAACACAAATCCAGAAGAAGAAGACAGATTTAACGAGGTTCGGCAAAGATGCCTACATCCTCGATAGTAGAGTGACAAATTTACTATTTCAGATGAGTTACAAGTTTGGTTCACATACCCTAGGGTTACACATCTATTTATAGATAAAACCTACAAGTAAATTACTAAAACGCCCTCACTCCCTCCGACCCACTAAATTCCAAGAGATACTCCTTTTCACTAGGAGACACACTTCTTTATTCCAAGACACTCCAAATTTCTGGTATAAGAGCCATACCTAACAAATCTCCACCTTGGCGAATATCCAGCCCCTTAGGAGAAATGCATCACCCGGTATATGAGTCATACCTAATAAATCTCCACCTTGGCGAATATCTAGCCCCTTAGGAGAAATGCATCACCCGGTATATGAGCCATACCTAATAAATCTCCACCTTGACGAATATCACGCCCCTTAGGAGAAATACATCAAGGAGTTTCTTATACTAAAGTGGGTTGGTCAACCGTGCCAATTACAACACTTATCCTGTTCGCACTAGCACCTTAGTCAAACTGCTCTCTCGCGAGCTTCGAATCCCTTCGTGCCTGTTTGCGGAATACCTTCGTGAAACCCCTGTTCGCGAATAGTCACGCCTGCTCTCTTCCTGCATCCTGCCGAACTCTACCTGTCCCAAATCCTCCTGCGATGAACTAGCGAATTTCACTGGCCAAACTCTTCTGTTCGCAAAATGAGGCACCTGTTCGCGGTAACTACACAAGATTCTGAATCGCCTTCACTAAACCGCTCAAACTTTTCTTATGACGCTCCGGAACTCCTCTACTCGGTTGTCAAATTGCTGAAATCAGAAATCTCTTGCTCAGAATCTTTCCAAATAATTTCTTCTCCAGCAATATTCCCTTAATTAAGTTTCTCTTAATTAAGAATTTTCCTTAATTAAGATTCTTAGAAAAACTATTTTCCTTTTTCGTGGACCAGAAATTTCCTTTCCCAGCTGACAGACCAGAAATTTCCTTTCCCAATAAAAAATTTAAAATATTTCCATTAAGTATCTCACTTAATTTTCAGGAAAATAATTTTTTTCAGAAATTGACTTTCCTGCCTCCAGAATAAATTAATTAACTTTCCTGCCTCCATCAGAAATTAATCAACTTCCTTATTAGGCCCTTCCTTGACAGCAAAAAAATTCACTATTATTTTCTTTATCCTTTCATTTCCTTCCCAAGAAAGGTTAATAAAAAAATTAATTAGCAAGAACCATAAATTAATTTTTTTATTAGGCTAGCCTCCTTTCTCGTCGAGGGAGAGAAATTTCCTAATTTCTTGCTTGCTTTCCTTTCTTTCCATTTCCTATTCGGGGGAATATTCCCTCTAGTAGGAATCAAAGATTTCTTCTCCTTCCTCGCCTGACACAGAACCCTGCGCGAGCTGACCCTGCCCCTGGCCGAACTTCGCGGCTCCTGCGCTCCTCGTCTGACCGCCGATGACTGCCGCTTTTTAGCAGATTGCGCCAAACTCCTCTGTTCGCTTAGAGCTCGCCAACTCCAAGCCCTGCTGCGAACTTCCTAGACTGCTGAACTCCTCTTCGCGTCCTCTTGTTCGCGTGAACTGCTCCTGTCTGGATCCTGTACTGCGCCTCCTGGAAGCCTCCAGAGAAGGAATATTCCTTCTAATGAAAGATTCCCTGATTCTCGCTTCCTCCTGTTCACACCAGAGCCGATCTAGACTCGCTGAACTGCCTCCGCGATAACAACCTAGGGCACCGTCACGAAATTTCTCGCGCCTGCTCCAGCGAAGCCTGCTCCGCCTTCGCCGAAGTGTTGAACGCACTGCTCAGCCTTTCTGATCGCGAACTGCCTTACGATTATTCCTTCGATCCGAATTTCTTCTGCAGCGATCTGCGAACTTATTACGTTGGAACTGAACTCCCTCCTCTGCCGCGAACCAAATCTCAGAAACCTTTTGCTCCCTTGTGTTGATCTCTTCTGCCCTAGAACCTCGCTCTGATACCACTTGTTGTGCAATTTAGGGCGAACAAAACGCTAATCCATAAAAAGAAGAAGACGAGATTTAACGATGTTCGGTAAAGATGCCTAAATCTTTGGGAGCAAAGCGGCGAACTTCATTATTTCAGAGGAGTTACAAGTTCGGTTCACATACCCATAGGGTTACACATCTATTTATAGATAAAGCACTACTGAGATAAAATACTTAAAATGCCCTCCCTCCCCCCCCCCCACCACCTACTCACCCACCTACCTGCCCACTAAATTCTAAGAGATACTCATTTTCACTATGAGACAAGCATTTTTATTCCAGGACACTCCAAATTTTCGGTATATGAGCCATACCTAACAATAGGGAAGGAGTTCCCTTGATAGGGATGAAAGCTAGAGGAAAAAAAACCTTTTCATTAATCGTTTCTACTATTTAAATAGACATATCTTGTTGAATCTTCTAGATGTTATTATATTAGCACCTGCTACCATTCGGTTGTGGTTTTATATATTATTGGTGTTGGGGACCATGAGTAGTGGTGCTATGCCGTCTAATAACCACCATTGCACCATTTTCCCAATAAACATAGATAAATAGATAAAAAATTTTAAAGAAGAGAAATATTTCATTATTATTCATTACTATTTTTCTATCTCTATCTCTTTTTACTTTGTGTTCTATTCCTTAGGTGTGATTCACAGACAATTTCAAATACAACATATGTCATGCATATGGCCATAAAAATCAAAACCACAATCAACTCTTTTTATTGATATATTATTATTATCTTCAACTTTAGTAACATTATCATCATAGACATAACTAAACCAAGATATACACAAGTTCTTTAACATTTACACTGCCAAGCATTACTACTGCTTTCCGAGGATTTTTTTCTCTTTCGTAATCAAATCGTATAGCATATACATGGATACATGGATGTATGTTATCAGATAAAAGGCAATTGACTTTTAACTTTCTACTCCATTCACCACCTTCTCAGTCATTATTCTCCGCAAATACATCTAGAAGGGCCAGTGCCTGCATTGAGAAATTTTTATAGCGTTAGCTCCTCTCAATCTCTAATAGTTGTCTCACTGCTTTACATATATAAAAAAAAGAAAAAGAAAATCAATTAGCATTCTACCTCTGGTACGCTAAGCTCAAGTCTGAATTTGGGGCCATCGTAATGGTGGAGAATGGGCCTGAAAGAATCTTCTTCTAATGGTTCAAAGTTTTTCCTAGTTATGACTCTAACCTGTATTAAAAATACAAAAATAGCAACAATTTGCTTAGAGAAAAAATAAGAGACATTTGAAATAACTTTAAAAAACAAATTAAAAAAACACTGTATCCTAAATTAAATTTAATGGACAAGGACATTAAAGGAAAGCAGAGTAACCTATTGTAAAGGTGAATGACATGAGAACAGTAATTGAAACCAGAAAGGTTAGCAAGAAAATTCTGAATTATGAATTCCATCTTTGTAGCATATTAAACATTTTGAATTTGAGAAAGCAGCAGTTTTACCTGAAACATCATCAGATCCCATATTTTTATGCTATATTAAAAATAAATCTCATTATTTAATATTTTTTTCCAACAAAATTGCTGCCTGAAACAACTAAGATGAGCTGTGGTCGCTGTAATAATTTTATCAGCAGCATGAGAAGTTATATCACAACAATCTCATCTCAGTTTTACCCGTATTTCCTTCATGTTAAGTCTTAAATTTAACTTACAAAAATAAGATTTGGTTACAAATAAAACCATAATATGCCGAAATTATGGCTAGTTGAGCTACTAGAACATTAGTATTCTATACCTGAGCAGGATAACGAGACTCTCCAGGATGTTTTTTGTCCTCCCAAGCAGTAGGATCAATGTTTGTTCCTCCAAAACTAGCAGCCTATTGAATCGGAATAGAGAATCAGCAGCAGAATAAAAAACTACTACGGTATGAAAAACATTATAGAAAGTCATATATGCTGGAATTTAACTGCAATACCTCAAAAATTCCGTGAAGTTGATGCGTTGAGTAGTTGTATAAGAAAATAGGCAACCCCGGGGTTATTACTCGGACGGAGTCCTTGTATCGTGGAGGAAGGCCTGAAAGATAAAATTTGACATTTAATTGAACATTTAAAAAACAACGTGTTAGCACCAATAACCTATTTTGCAGGGTCATTTCATAGAGAATAATTTCCATACGG
Source organism: Papilionanthe hookeriana x Papilionanthe teres (assembly GCA_022702705.1). NCBI lineage: Eukaryota > Viridiplantae > Streptophyta > Magnoliopsida > Asparagales > Orchidaceae > Papilionanthe > Papilionanthe hookeriana x Papilionanthe teres. The sequence goes on along the minus strand of CM040430.1, from coordinate 111,265,012 downwards.
AATACTCCCAAAACCCCACAATATCTCCATAATAACCTATCAATAACACCAAAATAGAACCAGTGAAGATTATTGGGGGGTTATTGGGAGTTATTGAAATTAATATCCTAATAACATGTCAATAACCTCAATAAACCCGAAATGGAGGTTATTGAGGGGTTATTACACACGCAGCAATGCGTGTGTTCTCCGTATGGAAATTTTATAAGCATCACCTCACTGAATAGATTAAAAATGAATTAACTAAACAATAACAGGAGCAAAAATGATTGTTCTTCTAAAATCTTTTCTTCATGGGCGAGAGTAAATTCTAGTCGATGACATAACTAGAGATAAATAGATCTATCTCATTAAGACTTTTAGGAAATTAAGCAGAACTGTAAAATTCCATATTTGTTTAATCCATTTCAGAGCAGACTTGTTCGTTTTCTTAAGTCAAAAACTTAATTGAAGATTAACTGGTAAAATAGTGATCACCAGCAACCAGGAAAGAACATAATATCACTATGACAGTCTTAAAGAAAATTTATGTAATAAGATAAAATAGGGAATATGCTAAGACAATTTCCAGAGAAGCTAACAAGCAAAGGAAGGCCATAGATTTCACAAACACATAAGAAAAGTACTTTACCATAAATCCGAAACAAACCATATTAAAATTCTAAAGAAAAGCAGTAGTAGTTGCAAAGCTCACCAAATAGCTGCCTTTTAAGATTCTCCTCCATGGTCTCGTTGTTGCAGACAAAGATGTAACCTCCTACCGTTTGACTCCGAGGGAGAGCCTCCGATGGCGGCAAAGTCTTGAACCTCTTATCTACAGAATTCGGACTATTATTGTTACCATCCTTGTTATTGTTATTGCTGCTCTTCTTACTTTTCCCACCTTTACCACCACTCTCGTTGTTACTGCAAACACCCTTTTTCGCGCCTCCCAGAACACCACTACTATTACTGTGATTAACCGCTGGCCTAGAAATTGCCTTGCTGAAATAATTCTTTACCTCGCCATTACAAAAATTAACACCGCTGTTGTTGCTGAAATCCTTATAGTTCTTGACACCAACTCCGAGACCTCCAAGGTTATTACTGTTTTCGCGTCTATTCGAGTTAGGGCTAGTAAAAGCAAGCTTTTGGGGAAGCTCCAGACCCATCTTCCAAACGCTTGTGGACCCGCTCTCCACAGCCGCCGCGTCACCGGTGGATTCAGTGTTTCGGCGATCCTCTGGGCGACGTCCGGTAGTGGATAAAAAGGGATCCGACCATATGCTGTCGCCGAGAGAGAGGCTCCCGATGCCAGCCGTGTGGAGCCGAAGCTGGTCGCTGAAGTTCCAGAAAGAAGACTCCAATCTTCCGTTCTCCATGCTTACTGGTAACAGATTCGCCTAGCAACTGATCGATGAAATGGAGCAAAGCAGCTGCGTGGGTCAAGCTATATAGTCAAAACTGGTCGGGTCCCATGGTCGAATAGGTGGGTGGATAGAAGGAGTTGATTATTTAAGATTATTGATTTGGTGGCCGGTGAGAATCGCTCTCACTAGTAGGTGACTTGGCTTTGAAGGAAGAGGAGGCGTGGAGGTCGTATGGGCCATCTACGCGTCCAAATGGATAGGAAAATGCTGCAACGTGCCATTCGAGCTGTTGCTATTGGTGGTGGATGGTAGGCGGGCATCTTTCGCAATTTTCGTTGCGTTAGAGGCAAGTAGTTGAATAACATTCAAAGTTTTGATTTTATCCATCACATAAATATGTTATAATTATTTTTGAAAGTTGACTAAATTAAATCTGAAATTCACAAATTAAATCTGAAATTCACACGTACATTCTGTACATAAAAAAATATAATAGTATAAATCCTGAGAAAATTTAACCGTTCTTTATTAAGAGGATACCTAAATTCTATATCTAGATAGTTAAAAATAAAGATGTCAAGCATCATTCCCTTCATTCGGAATGATGGCCGACTGAACGAAAGCTCAACAGAATAAAAGTAAAAGAAGAATCTGAACCAAAAGAAAGATAGCTACAGGTAGCTGTCTCAAATGATTTTGGGATTCTTCACAGAGATGAACAAAGGGCACCCCCGGTATTTTTTCAATCTTCTTAGAATGCCTCTTGTCTGAGGAGAGTTGTATGTCAAATTAGAGTGATATACCATTTGTCTAATGGTCCAAGTTCACTCTCACGATAAGAGGGCTTCTATCGTGGATTCTCTTAGGGAGGCTAACTGAACATTCCTTAGCCGACTGAAGACCCTCTAACTGACCGAACGATTGTCAGACAACTGAATGACAACACCATCAGGTTATAAGTGCTTTCCTTTTCAGGAGTTACAAATATAGTATAGTGTCAGTGCTACTTATGAATCTCGGAGTTAGTTTGGGAGAAACCTCGAACATGGGGTCCATCAGAGAATTTGTGCAGCAAAAAATTTGGAAACTCCAAAACTGAATAGTTGGACAAATGACAAAATTGACCTGTGTTGGATTTGAGGGGAGAGCACAAGTTCCTCAAGAATTAAACCCTCGTACACTTGAACCCCAAGGCTATCAGACAGCTCAAGGAGCCAAATGAGTTGAAAAATCTCAATATGAAGACAGTGATGGGTTCATGCCGAGGACCAAATCATAAGAGGGGTGAAAGGAAGTCTAACATCGATAAAGAAATGCTTTCTCATGCTGAGCCACCGAAGAAATTCAAGATTCCATCCTTGGAACCCTACAAGGGTCGGAGCAATCCTTCCTACCACATAACATCCTTTGAGTTGGCTATATGTCTTCTTAAAGTCTCAAACGAGTTGTAGTGTTGATTTTTTTATACCACACTAAGAGATTTGGTCCTCAAGTGGTTTAATGGCCTATCAACATGAATTATTACTTCTTTTGGTGTGTTGAAGAAGTTAATCATGACGTAGTTCTCTAGCACCCAAAAACCACGTAAGGACTTAAAGGCTCTACGACATGTCAAGCAGGGGTCGAATGATAGCCTTTAAGAATATGTCACTAGAATCCAAAAGAAGACGCTAGAAGTGTAAAAGCTGGAACATGCGATAGCAAAGGCTACTCTAGAAAAAGGGTTAAGGAGTGCACAATTTTAATACTTTATGGGTTTATGATGACCTGATAGTTGTGTCAAACTCTTAGAGGTTGGCCAATGATCATATTGCAGTGGAGGTACCAAGAAAGTAAGAAATATGACCTTCACTTCAATTAAAAGAGCTCATGAGAAAACAGGTGGAGAGAGAAGGGTGGTCCTCGCCTAATATGTGAAAGATTTTATACGCCTCGTGGTGATAGAGAGGCCAACAAAAGGTCCTGAAGAGGGAGTCGATCAAGCAACTGATTGTTTGGGGACTGAGAAACACTGAAATTTACTTAATTAAGGGTTTCAATGGAAAAGTGGGGAAGTCTATTCAAGATAAAACGTACTTCATGAAGGCTCCAATGATGAGAATCAACGCTTTTCTCTAAAACACTAATAAATATTGCAGATATCATTAGGATCATGATCATGACATGGCGGAATGCTGAAACCCCTAAAGCCTCGTCAAAGAGCTAATTTGGGCCAGAAATCTAAAACAGTTTGTGGCTCCTTGAGCACAAACATAAAGGCAGGGGAATGCCCCTAAAGAAGATGGTAAAATGAGCCCGTCCGAGCAAATATTATCCTAATTGCAGCGATAGTGTCAGCTATATTAGATCGAGACTCGGTTAGAAGAGTCGACCGTAAGAGACTCCGGGTAGGGGACTAATACATCATTATTTCTGCTTCAATGTGTAACCCCATCCCTCCATTATCTTTAATGATGCAGATATTCTCTTCCCCCCCAGGCGAGAAATCCTTAAAATGACACCATAATAGTTACTGAGATGATAAATAACTACCGGATCGGCAGCATCTTGTTTGGTTCTAGTAGCTCAAGAAACATACTATTCAAATTAGCCTTTGAAAAAATGCATCTATCTATCGATCACTAGTTGTGCCAACCAACTCACTGTACTAGTTTTAAAGCAGATAAAAGGAGACCCCGGGTATAATCGGGCTAATGGTCACCTGGGGAGAAGGTGACAACCAATTTATTAACATGGAGGAAATTCTGGTAATTGATGCAAAACCCACTTACAACACAATCTTTGGTTGCTTGTTGCCTGATATAACTATAATATATAACATATGTACACATTTTATACCTATTTTTTAGGATATTGCACTTTAATGGAAGGTATTTGTGTGTTTTCAGTGCTATTAAATGGATAAACTATGGCAAAAAGAGTGAAAATGGATCAAATTTGGAGCAAAAATTAAGGTGTGAAAATGAACTGGGGTGCCTAAGCACCCAGATCTGGCGCTAAGAGCCAGGAGACAGAGAAGGCCACGCCCAAGCGCCAAAGGCCCCGTGCTTAAGCGCAGGGTAGTTACTATGGAAATTTAAAGAATTTCTAGTGAATTTTGAAGGGATGCTTGAGGCAACCCTTGGTAGAAACGTGTGTAACTGATACTAAGCGCGAAATTGCATTCAAATAGCTCTTAAAAAGAGACATCTCTTGGAAGATTCATTGAATGTGGACACATTTTGAAGAGACACCAAAGCACCTTTTGAAAAAAATATAAAAAAAGGACTTAAAGAGAGGATAAAAGAGGAGATTAGAAGAGTAGATTTAGGGTGTTTTAAAGTAAAGAGTTGTACGATTTTTACTTAGGATTTCTTCATACTTATCTCCTTCCTAATGAAGGGGAAGGTGGGTAGAGAGTTCTATGTAAGAATCCACTGTTTGTCAGTGAATTAGAGAGATTTTAACCCTTTAGGGTTTGGTGACCAGTCCTAAGGAGTCTTGTAAAAGAAAGAAAGAGATTCAAAGGAATTTCAAGGTTTTGATAGAGAAGAATTTGGGATAATTTTTATTTTTGTACTACATTTAGTTTTAGTTGAAACTTCTTGTGTTTCTACATGATTTCTACTTTTAAAATTAATTATTGTTGTGTTTTATCCATAAATTATGAGTAGTTTTCTTTATCTTTTTTCCTTAAAATGAAAAGTAATTAAGTGTCAGATGGAAGTTGCGGAGGTATTAATCTTTAATGCTGGAATAAGTTGTGATGATTTAATCCTTATACTTCATTTACTTCTTGATTTGGCCAATTAAGATGTCAACATTTATTGTGAAAACATGTAAGATCCGTGATGGTATTGTCTCAGTCAACTAATGGTAAAAATCATATGAGATTGTATAGATGAGAATGTAACTCAATAATTAGGTGCAAATAAATAGGGAAATATGCTTTAAAGGGTGTAGAATTAGAGGACTTTTGGGTGATAGACTAAAGCCTACAATTTAGTTTATTGTTTTAAGTTTTGATATGCTAATATCTTCCCTACCTAACCCTTCTTCAAAACTATTTAAACTTTAAATCAGTCGATGTTCTTTATAGCATCTCTAGTAATGGTAACGAATAATATTGTTCCTATTTGGCACAATACATTTTGAATACTTTTACAACATAAATTCGATAATTATTACTTATTCATGATAAGAAAAAATATATTTTCATTTGTACTTTTTTTATCTTACAAAAATCTCATTAAAGTTAGTTAATTGTTTATTTTATTTCAAAATATAAAAAATTACCAAAAAGAATTGAAATTTCTATCCTATGATAATATCTATAGTTTAAGTATATTTTTCTAAATAGATTTTGTGTTCTAATTCCTCATTAAAAATTTACAAGATTCTTTGTGAGTTTAATATTTTGTGGCTTAATTAGAAAGTCTTATATTACTTGATAACGATACATATACTTGCGTAGAATCCCAAAATTTAACTATACCAGTTGAACACTTATTTACATCGGAGTTATGTTTTTGGCATCATTGTAAAGAAAGAAATTTTATTAAAGAAAAATAAAAAATTATATCATATATATATCATAATACGATAGATCGGGATCACTTCCCAATAACTTATGAGCCATGGTTTCCACCTACCATGTGGCATTGAAGTATCCATGCAATGGAGAGATAGTAACCATTCAAGGCAATATGTAGCAATCACAGATTTGATACCATCAAGCAGTTGCTTGTGTGGAGCAAGAAACATTTCATATCTAGAACCAATGTGGATGGGGTCTCAAGACAGATGAAACCACAATGAAGATCACTACTACCCTCAAGGAGCTAGGTAAATTTATTATATTAGTGATAGTAGTCAAGTAAGGCACAACAATTTGTTAATTTGAACTCTCTAGCAGCATCATAATTTTTTTTTATCAGCTATTGAGATGTCAGGAATTCCAATAAACGTAATGTGCCACCGCCTTAATTTTAATTCATTTACAAACCAACAATGAGGAAGATTAGAACATCGGTTGTGACTTTGGTCTAACTGATCTGGGATAAGGTACAAATGCTCAACTAGGTAGGCTATATCCAGAAGGTGTTGTACCTATACTAAGCCTCCAATATGGTTATTGAAAAGAATTTTAACGACAAATAGAAGGTGTGTGTAAACTTCACAAATCTATGAAATCATTCCAAAGCATGTAATAATGGCTAACCTTACCCTCACTTTTATAAATTATGTAATCAATGGAAGAGCTCTCTTTATATTTGGGAGTTGGGCTAGAAACCATCTGTTTGAACTTTTTCTGCAAGGAGCTAGAAAAACAATTCTTCATCTACTACACCAATCGGATCCTCTTACGTACTAAGGTCATGTATCCTACTACAAAAAGCTAAACTTTGCTCTAATTATTTCTGTTCACAGGCTCTGGCTGTATTTTCAAACACACCCGATCAGTGTCATCAGTGACCATCCACTTAGATTCATGCTCACTTGGCCGGAAAACTTCTGTCAGCTTGTCAATTTGGTTTTGGAACTATGTGAGGACAGCATCGCATAAGTCCCTTGAATGTCAATGAAAGCATAGGATGTGGCACATTTCTTAGTACACTTCTTTGAGTAAGGTAGATTGAGTGAAGTTGCTGAAATTGACAACCAAAGCTAGACTTTACACATTGATGGAGCCTCGAGTCAGGCGAGAGTAGGAGTCTGACTGGCACTAAGCAGTATGAATAGAGAACATCTCTATCACTTGGTCATCCTCGAGTTTGAGGTCACTAAAAATCAAGCATAGTACGTAGCACTAATAGTTAGTTGTTGGCATCAATTTTTATTGTCACAACTGTAGGATGTCTGCTTAAGTGCTATGGAACATTACTTGATGCACTCATTGATTCCTGTAATGCATGACATCCATTTGGGTTCTTTCATTGTGTGTTGAGGGGCACGTTTCCAGGATTGTTTTGCTAGACTTTGGTTGTCGCTTAGGAGAAGGCAGGCCAGCATTTTGTCATTACGAATTCGATCGGGACAGTAGGTCTCACGCACCGCACTGCACGTGAAACTAACTTAAATTGGATCATCCATCAACAAATTTTTCCAGATGACCTCATATGATGAAATGGACAGCATGAGTACCTCAAAAACGTTAAATTTACCAAAAGAGGACACTCATATTGCTTGGGGTCCATACGCGAGCGAGTAACACGCAAATTGAGGCTTTTTAAATATTAAAAATTATAATATAAAAGGAAAAAAGTTTTTATAAATGCACGTACACCCCCCCTCTCATGAACTAAGAATACCCTAGCTTCTACTTGTGACACAGCTTAACTCCCTCCTCACACATGCTCTTAGCGGCCTGATTCTTTGTTGATGGCCTCACCTCACTGGTGATCTCCCACTGGCCACCTCCGTAGTTTAGCCTTACCCAAGCTCCATCTCAAACTCATACCTCACAATGACCTAGGGAGGGCTCCTCTCATACAGCAAATGTCTGATGGCCCCTTCTCTTGCTGGTGACTCTTACCACTGACATCTTTTCTCTCGCTAGCATCCTACTCTCACCAGCAGTCGTTCCACTCCCTTGCATGCAAAAATGAATAAGGGAAAAGAAGGGATGATGCCCTAGCCGCACCCATTCTATCTTGTGCACTAAATCCTTGCTTGAAAACCCTTTAGAACAAGGTCTTGCAAGAGGCATTTCACCGCATAATCTCCCTCACAATGGGTTGAACTTACCAGAGATCACATCTCTCTCACGAGCTATGAATTAAGCTATCAATGAGCTTTCCAAGTATTTTCTCCTTCTTGTTGAATGTCTTGTCGGAGCTCCAACCACTTGCAGTTCGGCAACCACGTTGCGGCGCGAAGAGCCATGAATGTTTAATCCCTCTCGAAAAGGTACATTTTGGTCATATTATCATATGCCAAAATTAGTTATTTTGGATACTTGTATAACTCTTGCATTCACTCAATTGTGTTTCGTTGTGAGATACATCGGTGCGTGTGCTTCTCTCCTAATGACAACAGACGTAACCTTTACAGTGGTGAGAATTCTAAACTCTTAGCTGGCTCTAAGGTTAGTTTTGAAAGGTGTGCGGGTTCAGTTGAACACACAAAGTGAGTGTGCCGACTAAAAATAGTAAGTACTGCTACATGCCTTTGTAATGGACCGTTGATTTCCTGGTGCAAGCCCTAAGTTAATAATCTCGTGCATAGTCCAATCCTAAATGTAGCAGAGTGTTCCCTTCTATGAGCCATAGGTCTAAATCCTAAATGTGTCAAAATCCCAATTTCCCATGACTTTGGCGCTCCCAACTTCCTTGGTGAGGTTGGTTGAATTAATCTCGAGGGATGGAAAAAGGTTTGTAGTGAGCCCATCCTACTAGATTACTGATACACCTAAAATATATAGTATTTTTATGCACATTTTTCTACCTATTTTTAATGATATTGCACTTTAATGAAAGATATTTTGTGTTTTTCTTGCAGGTATGATGAATATATATGGTCATGATGAAAGGACCAAAATTGGATCAAATTTGGAGCAAAAAAAATGAAAAATAAAAAATTTGGCACTGGCGGCTAAGCGCAGCTGGGCCGGCGCTTAGCCGCCACAGTTAAAAATTAAGATTCAAATGGATTTTTGCGCCAATTTCAAAGGGGATGGGATGCAACTCTTGGTGGTAACTTCCATAACTTCTATTGGGCGGCAAGTTTGAATGAAGGGGTGCGTTCCTTGGTAGATACATCGAATCTGGACACATTTTGAAGAGACACTAAGACACCTTTTGGTTTACTATTTAAAGAGAGCCTTAGGAAAGATTTAGAGGAGGCAATTTGAGGAGACTCTTCCATTGCATTTTGAAGTGTACTTCCATTGTTCTTCCACTGCATTTTAAAAGTTTTTATTTAGAGTAGGAGTAGAGAGTAGAAAGGAGAAAAGGGTTGTAGTGAAGTATTCTTCTTCCCACTTCTTTTCTTTCTTTTAGTTTAGTTTTTATTTAAGTCTGAAGTCTGTATTCTGAGTCAACGAAGTTGGGAGACTTGCTCTGAGAAGTGGTTTAGCGAAGAGTCAAAGTTTCAGAAGAACTTCCTTAGTCTTGTGGAGAGGATTTTCAAATAAGGGTTTCCTTTTATTTAGTTTATTAATACTTGTTTTCGTTTATTATTTTTCTTATCGTTGTTTTTAATTTTAAATCAATGTGTTTTAATATTTTCTCAATGCATTCTGAGTAGTTTACTTTATCTTTTTCTTTCTTAAATGGAGAAGTAATTAATTTAAAGAGAATTGTTGTGGAAAGTATAAGTGTTTAAAAGTTAGAAGAAGTTGTTAAGATATATTCTAAAAACTTTGTTTACTTCTTAATTTGGCCTATTAAGTTGTAAAATTTCTTGAGATTATGTAAGATCCAATGCGGTATTGTCTCATAAAAGTTAGTAAGAATCACATGAAATTATATGGGTGAGAACTGTAGTCCATATAATTGAATGTAATATTAGAAGATATTTTTATAAAAGAGAGTAAAATTAGAGGATTTTAGAGTGACAAGCTAAAACCCCCTAATTTGGTTTGATATTTTGAGTTTTGTTATAAGAAGTTAGCCCCCTGTTGACCTCATTTTTGATGAGGTCTTCTCTTCTTCTCTTTAGTACTTAGGATCTAGCCTTAGGCTTTTCCTTTGACTATCCTAGAGGATTAGAATTGGGACCCACCACTTAGAAATTCAAACCACTTCTTAACTCCCTGCAAACTCCACTAACTTGATTGTAGACCCCTAATCACCTAGAGGGTTGAAATCAGATGTGGAAGTTTAAAGGATGAGTTCCCATAGGACTCTTTGGCCTTATGAGCGCTTACTGGGTGGCACAGTGCAGTGAAGGGGTTGACTTACACACATACTACACCTATACACTACATTTTCACACACACCTCCTAAAACTACACCCATATTCAACTTGACCTCCTGACTCATGAAGGTGATTCACATGGATGGTCTTTAACCCCTAAGCCCTTGGCTAAGAGGGTTAGGAACAACATAGTGGGTGCCTCAAATGAGTCCCTTCATGGCTCATGTGGGCTTGATGTGGCTTCATGGCTCAACCAAAATGATTTCATTCCACTTACATTCACCAAATTTTCAATTTTCCAAATTTTCAATTTTCCAAATTTTCAATTTTTGACCCCCGGGACCCTACACCCACCTAGCCTACCCAATACCCTTGAGACTACCCAAAATTTGTAAAATCACTTGAATTACCCAAAATTCTCCAAAATCATTCCTAAACATTTCCTCACCAATCAAATTGATCAACCATACCCAAAAATACCAAAAATTCCCAAAATACCTCCCAATACCCTCCAAATACCCAAAATGCCCCTTTTAGCCAAAAAATCTAAAAATTCCAAAAATTCCCAGAAAATTCCAGAAAATCCCAAATATTCCCAATTTCATTTTGTTCAACTACACCATGGGCCAATTTTGTCAATTTACCCTACTTTTGTCAAAATCCCCAATTTGACCCATTTTAACCCAAAGTGAACCCAATGTCAAACCAAACCTACCCAATTGACCCAAATTCTGGTCCAATTCAATTCTAAACTTCAATTCAACATCCCCAACACCAATCTAGACCAAATCCAAGCCCAATTTGATTGACATTTGAATCCAATTTCACTTTGGACCTTAAAGCCCAATTTGGACCCATGACCCAAACTTAGCCCAAACTCACCCAATTCAACTCCAATTAACCCCAAATCTTTTCTAAACCTTCCTTAACATTCCCACAAACAAAACACTAACATGATTTGCTCAAAATTTAGACCCAAACCCCACTCAAATTCAACCCAAAGCCAAAATCCCTTAAATGGGCCTACACACTAAACCTAGCCCATATAGGCCCAAACCCCAAAATCAAGACTCAACCAAAGCCAAAACCTCTTTGAAACACTCCCATAAACATTTCCCAACATTTATTTTACATCAATTTCAACCCTAGCCCAACATTGGCCCAAGTTAGCCCAATTTGACCTGTATTGACCCATTCACCAAAGAAACCCAAATCCAACCCAATTCAAACCCAAACCACCCTAAATTTGCTTTAAATCACTCATGATACACTCTTAAATCAAACCCAACATTTATTTGGCATGTCCATTTGCAAAAATCTCCACCCAAAAGCCCATTTTGAAACTTAAAAGCCCACTTACATGAAACCTTCCTAAAGCCCATCTCCACCAAAATCCAAAGGGCCAAAATCAATCCAAAACCCATATGACAATTGCTCTACACCATATTTTCAATTAAATCAATCCCTAAGTTTCAAAACTCATCATGAAGCCATTCCAAATTAAGTCCCACACAAATTCACATCAAAATGACAAAATTTTCCTAAACCCATTTCCATGAAATTGACTTAGCTTTTCCCCAAGCCAAAGACAAGCCATGAAGCCACATGCAAGCCATGGACAAGTCACATGAAATCATGGGAGGTTTGACATGTGATCAAGCCATTAATGGCAAAAGGAGGAGCCTCTTTTAAGCCCCCTTAAAAAGGTTTTAACCCTTTTAATGCTTCACCTTAATCCATGATTAATCAAAATATTCATGGATGGTGACCTCTCCACCCTTTTCTAGCTAATTCACCTGATCCTCCCTCAGCCCAAATCAGCCATGGAAGGGTGCACCAAACCCAAAATGGTGGGTTGACCCATTTGGACCCAAAATGAGCCTCTCCCCATACCATTTCAATCCAAACCCTTTACACATGTCCATGGCCGATTGATTGCACAAACCTCCGACCACGACCCACCTGGACACGAGGGTGACCCATGCACTGCCGGCTAGCCGCACGGGTTGCCGGAAAACTCCATGGCCGAGACATGGGGAGAAGCCGAACTTTGGAATTCCACCTTGCTGAGCTGCCCCATCCCCGGTGGCCATTGTAGCTATTCTTCTCTTGCCGAGAGCAGGCTGATCCCAAGCCCTAACTCCCCACAGGAGGCCCTCCGCCCTCTCCTATTTAAACCTCACCTCCTCTCGGCCATGAGAGGTGCTTGAACCAAACCTTAAGGAAACTGCGCCAAAATCATTCCGGATCACTCTCCACACATAGAGCACTTGATTCCCACTGGATTCCGGCCCCGATTCCCTCCGAGTGAGCTCGATTTTGAGTTCGAACTTCAGCACAAAAACCGGGACACTTCTTCACGGTGGATCAATCTTCGAATTGACTGGTCCTACACCTTCACCGGACCAAGAGGAGAAGTTTCCCACCGAAAGCCCCATCTCCGAGGCCACCCGGTTGTTCCGGCCTCCAAGCTTTGTGATCGGGCGTGGTCACTTTCATAGCTAGAGCGATTCACCGGGCCGAGGGACTTCATGCGGAGCTTGCTTGGACCCGATCGAAGGCGACACAACTCTCGGATCGAAGCTTCACTTCTGCGAGCAAAGGTATGGACTCACTCTTCTTCCCGAGCTTCCGGAGATTCTCCTTTTAATTTGAGTCGATTTAAATACATGTTTACCATATGGATGTGTTCGTCTCCTCGAGACGAATCCATAGAGCATAAGAACACGAAAATCCGTTGAGAATCGAGTGAGAAATTAGGGCTAGAAGGTTGACGGTCACGGGTGCACACCAGTCGTAGACGATGACCATGAGCCGTCGGATCGAGCGTGTATCGAGTGGACGGTCTGGATTGAGTCGGACAGCGCGTTGGTATGTGACCCGCGGGGCCCTGGATCGCTGAGTCGGATGGCGGCGCCGAATCAGGAGACGCCGCGTGGAGCTTCGGAGCTGCCGAGGTTGAGCTGGCGCCGTGTCACTTAAGTAGAAAAATAGGATTTTTCTTATTTATTTAATTACCTGAACTTGGAAAATTCATAACTTTGTGTAGAAAAATCAGAAAAATAAAATAAAAATACCCTCTTGCTCAGTGAACAGAGGAGAATAATGTGGAAAAGAAATCATTTAATTTCATCGAAGTATTTTATTTTTAATGATTTATTTACCCTCTGCATTGTTTTAATTCTCCATGCATATAGGAAATTCACCATGGCATGAGACCATAGGGCTTTTGAAGCCTCTGAATTTGGGAACATTCCCTGAATTTTCTAAAGTCAGAGGCCATCCCTATGAGAAGTTATTGATTTTTCAAATTCATGTTACTGTTTTGAGTATTTTAAATCCAATAATTAGCATGTTGTGAAATAAATTCTAGGAAAATTTGGTGATGTTTCTTATGATCAGAGGATCCTAGGAAAAATAGGTTTTGAATTAATCCACTTGGAATAACCCTAATTGGCTTAAACACCCAAAATAGGTCCTTAATTAATTAGAGCTAATCATGGATCAAATTGACTTGAAATCAATTCTCCACTAACCTTTAGGATCAAAGGAACCCACCATAAAAGTTTGAAGTCAATTGGGTTTGGTTAGCCCTATCAAATGGGTTGATTAAGCCATTTAGCCAATTTAAACTTTAAAAATTCATAACTTTCAAAATGTTTTTCAAAAATTCACCAAATTGATTTTGGAGCCTCTCTGATATTAGGGGAATTCAAGAAAATTAAAATTTCAATTTTCTAAAAAAGTTAATTTTTTGCATTATTTTAATATTTTAATAAATAAAAAATAATAAAAATCACAAAAATAATAAAATTCACCAAAATGTCTCATTTAGAATTTTAATCACATAGGAACAAACCCCATATTTTTCTTAGGTCTCTATGATGAGTTATTAAATTTTAAAGCCCTAGGGTAATTTTAAAATTAAAAAAAATGTATTTTCTAGCATTTCCACTAAAATAATTATAATAAATCAGAGAAAAATTAGAAAATTGTGAAAATTGGTTCTCTGATTTCCTTGATATCAGAGAGATTTTTAAAAAATATAAAATTCATTTTTCAACTTTTATTTTATTTTTAAATTAATTAATACTCCAAAACTCAAAATAATTATAATAAAAAGAATATAATTTAAAAAATCACCAAAATTGGTTCAAGTGGTCCTCTGGTCATTAGAAATGTCCCATAATTTTCTTAAGGGTAAAAACTTTCCCTTGGTCATATTATTAAATTTTCCTTGGAAATCTCTATTTTCCACCAAAAATAATTATATAAATAAATTAAATACAGAAAAATCACATTTTCTCCTCTAATGTCTTTATTGACATATGAGTGAAGTCACATAAAAATTTTAAATTTATTTGAGCTCAATTTAGTGAGTTATGAAATTATTAAGCTTGAAGGGCAAAATGGTAATTAAAATTTTAACCTTTAATTAAAACTTTAGGCTTAATAAAATGAAAGAGTAAAATATTTGATCTTAATCTGATTTGGATGATTGAAATTTAAATAATTAAAGGGTAGAAACCTATTAAACAATTCAAAAATAATTGAAATGAACCTTAATAAAATAATTAATTAAATTTGGAAGAATAATGGAAAAATTGGAATTATTAAAATAGGGATATTATTAGGAAGAGATTTGTTCTTTAATTTAAGAATCCCTAAATTAATCATCCCAATAATATTTAATTCCTAATTAAAATGATAATCCAAGTTTAAGATTTAAAATGCTAAAAGACTTAATCATTGAATTAAATTAAAGTTAAATTATGTAAATTAAATCCTTTTAAAATTTTAATTAAATTAATATTTTAACAATTAAAATTAAATCATCCTTAAAACATAAAAAATAAAATATTAAATTAAAATTAAAAATTAAATTAAATTAAATTAAATTAAATTAAATTAAATAAAATTAAATTAAAACATTTTAAATTAAATAAATTAAATTAAATCAAATTAAATTAAATCAAATTAAATTAAATTAAGCTAAATTATATTATATTAAATTAACTTAAATTAAATTAAATTAAACCACATTAAATTAAATTAAGTTAAATTAAATTAAATTAAATTAAATTGAATTAAATATAACATCACTTAAGACATAAAGAATTCGAAAATAAATCTAAAACAACTTGAACATTATTCCGAACTTAAATCCATTAACTAAAATTAAATCATAAACCACTTGAACATCCATTTGCCCTCGAAAGCTCGTGATGTCATAACTCTTAAAAGGAGTGTTAAGTGAAGTGTTACTTCATTCATGAGATATTCGAATGTCTCAGTTCATCTGAGCGAAGACAACAAACTTGAACTCCGGACGATTAATTCATTTGTATAATTAAATTCTCTTGGACTTAAAACAATCCTAGAAATATTGAAAAGATGTTTAAGATTCGTCTTAAGCACTTCCTCGATATGATAGGATATTTATAAGAACAATTGAACTTAGTTGTTCTTTGATGAAGAAAATCGTCCTCGAACGAAAATACGAGAACCTAGACGTCATAGGAGATGACTAGCTATAGGATTAGGAACTTGGTAGAAAACCATAACCCTTCCCTTAGCTTTACCTAGGAATCTGCTTTAAATGCTTAAATATTCTAATTGTGTTTTAAGTGCAGCTTGGGATGACGAGAAGACCCTCCGGGTACGCTTTTATTTTATTGCAATTTACCTTATTGCAATTTATTTAATCGCATCGCACATACTTTTCTTGCATGATAAACAACTTGTTGCATGAAAACCCACACCTTTAGGATAGTCCCTAAAGCTGAAACCAAAACTAAATTAAAAGTCATTACAAGATAAAATTCACCGCCACGACATTTCAAAATATAAAACAACTCGAAATTTAATCACAAACGAACAACAAAACTACAACTACAACTAAATTAAAACGTCTTGTTGGATGATCGGGAATACCTCGGATGATGTAACCTACGTGTTGCTAACGGGATTTCCCACGGTGCTAAATGAAAGTGTGGAACTCATTCGGTTGAGTTTAGCAAATTCATACGGACTAAGTGAATCCGATAAAAATAACGATGCCGGAAGGATGGAACCGTGGGATCTTAACCGGTGTTGTTATAATCAACTTTAAGATTTGTTTAATTAAAATATTAAAAAAACCTGGATTTTAAGATTTTCTCTAAAACCGAGAACACTTCTCTCATCTCCGATTTATGACTTCTAAAACTAAACCTCTGCAACAACGAGGAGCTCGGAGCATGGTAGGTAGCACGGCCATCGTCATCGGCAAAACACTGAGTCTACTTGACAAAACTTTCTTAGAATTAAATAACCAAGCCATAGGACTTCGAGGTAGTTTGCCTAGTGCAACATAAATCCTCAACTCTTCGTTAGGCATTTGCATGATCATATCATGTAAATTAAGCCCTAACCAGTCTTAGGACTCCGAGGTGATCGTTCGGTACGACATAAACCCTCACATCTTCGAGGCTATTTGTATGATTTTAGCATACAAATATATGTCCTAATTAATTAAAATTGGCTAGATCAAAACACTAAATAAATATTAGGACTTTCCTAAATCCAAGCCAAACAATAGGATAGTCGGGAAATTACCGAAGTCCGCTTCGAATCTGTAATTTCTCCTACCTTTCCCCCTTTGAATTCCCAAGATAAAATGTTCCAAATTTGATCCATTCCCTATTGAAATTCCAAAATTCAATCCCTTGAAAACTTAAACTTTAAAATTCTTGAGAGCGAGAACTACCGATTATTATCGAGAGTTTTCTTAGGTGATTCCCGTCACTTAAGATGTAATTAACTATAGGGGCTTGCCCTTATAGGGAATTTTAAGAACCCGAGTAATATAAACCCTGTTTAATGTTTTCATATTAAGCGAGGGAACTTGTCGGCAAATAAAATGGTTTCGCGGACCAAACGGATGTCACAAACCTTCTAGTTTATTTAATCGAGCCCCACCATCAAACAGTGTGCCTATTCTTCAGAATGGACACACGTTTTGTGGTGTGGAGCTCGTCTATATAAACTATTTGAGATGTGAGATCAGTTTGATTTCATATCTTAAAATTTTCAAAATTTGTTTTTTAAAAAATCAAAATACTACTTTCCAAATCATATATATATGTAAATTAAATTTAAAATTCGCCAACAATTTCTGTTAGGCGACCCCCTTTCAAAATAAAACACCTAACCTAAAAATATGCCGACACCCCCAGGTGGTGGAAATCGAGGGAACTCTAGAGTGAGAGACTGGTATCTTCCCTGCCTAACCATGTTCAAAATAATATAAATTTCAAATTAACCTATGTTCTTTATAGAACCAAGTAAGGGTAAAGATCACATTTGCTTCTATCTGTCACAACAAAAATTTGAATACTTCCACAACAATACTTTAAAAATTATTACTACTTTATGAAAGGAAAGAAAAAGATATTCTAGTTAATAGTATTTTACATCCAGTGTTATTAGTTATTGTAATTTTAATTTCTTTCTTTTCATTTTTATTAAGAAAATTTCAAAAGACATATCAACCTTTAAAACTTTTCAAAATCAAGACATACTTTTTCGAAAACAATTAAAGAAAATAAAAAGATAATTTCTCTGATTCCTTTAAAGATTTCACATTTTCCCTGTGGGTTCGATATCACGGGGCTTAATCAGAAAGTCCTATATTACTTGATAAACGATACGTATACTTGCCTAGTATCCCATATTATAAAATCATTATTTTCATATCTTAAATCATCAGCGCATTTATCTAGCGGAACCAAGTTTCTGGCATCCGTTGCACTTATATCTATCGAGGATCAAGTTTTTGGCGTCGTTACCGCGGAGAATTAATTTAAATTGTATTTTAAAGAGAATTAAGAAATTATAAATTTGTACTTTTCTTTGTTTTTGTTAGTGTGTTGTATTTTGTTTTGTTTTATTATTGTATGCGTAGTTCAGGTTCTGAAGGACTTGTGCTTTAAGATTCTGAATTAGAAAGAACTATCAGAAAAATTAAAAAATTAAAAATACAGAAAAAGAAAAAAATATTCAAGAAATGGCAAATCATCAAAATCAAAATGTTGGCATCCATCAAGAATTAAGACCTTTAAGAGATTATGTTAACCCTACAGTAGATGAACTTTGTGATAGTATTCAAAACCCTGTTGTAGCTGCTAATTCTTTTGAGGTTAAACCTGCTATTATCCAAATGGCGTCAAATAATCAGTTTGGGGGAGCAACAACTGAAGATCCTAATTTGCATCTTACTAATTTTCTAGAGTTGTGTGCTACTTTTAAATATGATGGTGTTTCGGATGATGCTATTAGACTTAGACTTTTTCCTTTCTCACTAAGGGATAAAGCTAAAATGTGGTTACATTCGTTAGCACCTGGATCAATTAGAACTTGGGGTGAACTGTCACAAAAATTCCTTGCTAAATATTTTCCACCATCTAAGACTTCTAAGTTGAGAAATGATATAACATCTTTTTGTCAGTTTGAAGGACAATCAATATATGAAGCATGGGAAAGATTTAAAGTTCTCCTCGGGAAATGTCCACATCATGCGATACCAGATTGGTTAATAATTCAAACTTTTTATAATGGATTAGTTGGATCTCTTAGATCAATCATCGATCTTCTTCTTTGGTGGATCATTAATGTCTAAACCATTTTCGATGCTTATGCTTTAATTGAAGAAATGGCTACTAATAATTTTCAATGGCCTTCTGAAAGGTTAAATCCTAAAAAGGTAGCCAGTGTTGATGAAAATAATGCTTTTACAATGTTAGCAAATCAAGTTGCTGTTGTATCAAGGAAGATAGACCAATTTGGGATGAATTTTTCTCAACTAAATTTCATGATTAAAGAAAATTCATTAGGCCAAATGGTTGATTCTTATTCTTCACCAGAAACTGTGAATGTTATAATCAAACCTAACAACCCATGTTCCAATTATTATAACCCAGGTTGGAAGAATCTTCTAAATTTTAACTGGAATAACAATAAACAGGGTGGTGTTAATCAACAATGGGGGAACACCCAAGTAAACCCATTGGGGAATTGGAACAACTAAGGTAATAATAATAATAGATTAACGTATCCTTCAGGTTATAATAATGTTTTACAAAATAAGGAGAAGAAGTTGTCTATGGAAGAAGTAGTATCACATATGGGAAATCAATTACAAATTCAAGGAGCAACCATCAGAAATATTGAAAATCAATTGGGACAAATTGCAAATGCCTTAAGTAATAGATCCCAAGGAATGCTTCTAAGTAATACTAAAGTGAATCCAAGAGAAAAGAATAAAGAATAAGTGAAAGTAATTCAATTGAGAAGTGGAAAAGAATTGGAAGGTAGAGTTCAAAAAGAAACTGAAGTAGAGAAAGAAGAGATTGAAAGACCTAAAGAGGACGCTCCAAAAGCTTTTGAAAGACCTATTTCTCCACCTAAGGTTGATTTAGAAAAACCACCACCTCCATTTCCTCAGAGACTTCGTCAACAAAAGTTGGATAAGCAAATTTCAAAATTCTTGGAGATATTAAAGAAGCTTACCATTAATATTCCATTTGCTGAAGCCTTAGAACAAATGCCAAGCTATGCAAAATTTATGAAGGATATTCTTAATAAAAAGTGGAAGTTTGAAGAAAATGAGAATGTTACACTTAGTGAGGAGTGCAGTGCGATAATTCAAAAAAGCTTCCTGAGAAACTTAAAGATCCCGGTAGTTTCACAATTCCATGTGCAATCAGAGAAAGATTATGTGGAAAAGCTTTATGTGATTTGGGTGCAAGCATTAACCTTATGCCTCTATCAATACTCAAAGGACTGGGACTAGGAGAAATAACCTCGACTACTGTAACTCTGCAATTAGCAGATCGTTTGACCACATATCCTAAAGGAGCTATAGAAGATGTTTTGGTAAAAGTGGATCAATTTATTTTTCCTGTGGATTTCATTGTGTTAGATATGGAGGAAGATAAATAGATACCCATAATTTTGGGGAGACCTTTTCTAGCTACAGGCAGAGCCATGATAGATGTGCAAAAAGGGGAATTAACGATGAGGGTTAATGATCGGATCGTTACATTTAATATTTCAAAATCGATGAAATATCCTACAAGAGGTAAAGAAGATGAGTGTTTTAGGATGGATGTTATCGAATATTTAAGTGAATGTCATTTCAAATCAACTTATGAAGAGAAACCTGAAAGAGAAGAATTTGAATATAAGCAATAAGAGGAGTGATTTGATTCTGAAGATTTTCAAGAGGAAGATTTAAAGTATGTTCGTGAAAGTTTTGAATTGTTGGATATGACTGAAAAAGATAAATCTTATGGTCCATCAATTGTAAAACCTCCTGAATTTGAGTTAAAAATGCTTCCTGATCATTTAAAGTATGTTTTTCTAGGTGAATCCTCAACCTTGCCTGTTATAATTTCCTCTCAATTAACTGAAAAAGAAGAAGAGAGTTTGCTTGAAATTCTGAAGAAGCACAAGAAAGCCTTTGGATGGACAATTGCTGATATTAAAGGAATCAATCCTTCAATTTGTATGCACAGAATTCTTATGGAAGATCATTGCAAATCGCGGGCTGATCCCCAAAGGAGATTAAATCCTATCAAGAAAGAAGTTGTTAAGAAAGAAATTTTAAAGTGGTTGGATGCTGGAATTATCTACCCTATTTCAGATAGTGCATGGGTTAGTCCTATTCATTGTGTTCCTAAGAAAGGAGGAGTAACTGTGACTGTTAAAGAGAAAAATGAAATGATACTAACAAGACAAGTTACAGGGTGGCGAATATGCATTGATTATAGAAAATTAAACCTTGCCACAAGGAAAGATCATTTTCCACTCCCTTTTTTAGATGAAATGTTGGATAGACTGGTTGCGCATAAATACTTTTGTTTTCTGGATGGATATACTGGTTACCACCAAATTCAATTGCTCCTGAGGATCAAGAGAAAACTACGTTTACCAGTCCTTATGGTACGTTTTGTTTTAGAAGAATGCCCTTTGGTTTATGTAATTCCCCTGCTACATTTCAGAGATGTATGATGGCTATTTTTTTTATTTAATTGAAAAAGGGATTGAAGTTTTTATGGATGACTTTTTAGTGTTTGGAATTTCATTTGAATCATGTTTAGAACATCTATCTAAAGTTCTAAAACACTGTGAAGAAACTAATTTGGTCCTTAATTAGGAAAAATGCCAATTTATGGTAGCAGGAGGAATTATTTTAGGACATCAGATTTCAGAAAAAGGTTTAGAGGTAGATCCTGCAAAAATTCAAGTTATATCTAATTTACCTTGCCCAACCATTGTAAAGGGAATTAGAAAATTTTTAGGACATGCTGGATTCTACAGGTGTTACATCAAAGATTTTTCAAAGATTACAAAACCTTTATGTCGTTTACTAGAAAAGGATGCAATTTTTAATTTTGAAGATGACTGCCATAAAACCTTTGAAACATTAAAAGAAAAATTAATCACTGCACCTGTAATAATAACACCAAATTGGGAAAAACCTTTTGAATTAATGTGTGATGCTAGTGATTATGCTATTGGTGTTGTTTTGGGTAAGAAATATGATAAAATTTTCAAAGTAATTTATTATGCTAGTAAAACTCTTAATGAAGCTCAAATTAATTATACCACTACTGAGAAAGAGTTATTGGCTATAGTATTTGCCTTTGATGAATTTTGAACATATTTAATTGGAACTAAATGTGTTGTGCATACTGATCATTCTGCTATCGAATACTTAATGAAGAAAAATGATCCAAAACTGAGACTTATAAGATGGATTCTTCTTTTGCAAGAATTTTATTTTGAGATAGTAGATAGGAAGGGTTCTGATAATTAAATTGCTGATCATTTGTCCAGGCTTGAAATAGAAAAATCTTTCTGTGATATTGGAGAAATTAATGAACATTTTCCTGATGAAAAACTGTTCACTGTTAAAGAATGGAGTGTTCCGTGGCATGCAGACATAGTAAACTTTATTGTTAGTAATATTATACCCTATGGTTTGACATATCATGAAAAGAAGAAATTTATGTACGATGCTTAAGACATATTTTTGGGATGACCCATTTTTATATAAACGAGGAAAGGATCTTATAATTCGAAGATGTGTACCTTTGGAAGAGACTTATAAAATTATTCAAAAATGTTATGATTCTGATTATGGGGGACATTTTGGAAGTGATAAAACTGCATATAAAATATTACAATCAGAATTTTATTGGCCTACAATTTTTAAGGATGTGAATGTTTATATTAAAAATTATGATAGATGTCAGCGTGTAGGCAATATTTCTAGAAGAAATGAGATGCCCCTCAATTATATGTTGGAAGTTGAAATATTTGATGTTTGGGGATTAGATTTTATGGGACCATTTACACCATCTTTCGGAAATGTTTATATTTTGATAGCGATGAGACTATGTTTCCAAATAGATTGAAGCTACTGCTTTACCTCGATGTGATGCTCAAGGTGTTGCAAAGTTTTTAGAAAAGAATATATTTTGCAGATTTGGAATACAAAGAGTAATCATAACTCATGGAGGAAGTCATTTTAGAAATACGATTATTAGGAAGTTAACAAAGAAATATCATATTAATCATCGCATTGCTACTGCTTATCATCCGCAGACGAGTGGTGTGGTTGAATTATCCAATCGTGAAATTAGAAGAATATTGGAAAAAACTGTTAATCCAAATAGAAAGGATTGGTCAATTAAACTGGATTATGCTTTGTGGGCCTATAGGACTGCTTATAGAACATCTATAGGAATGTCCCCATATAGGCTGATTTTTGCAAAAGCTTGTCATTTACCTTTTGAACTTGAGCATAAGGCTTATTGGGCTATTAAAGAGTTCAATTATAATTTGAAAGTTGTTGCTGAAAAGAGATTATTGCAATTGAATGAGCTTGAAGAAATAAGGAATGAATCTTATGAAAATGCTAAGATTTATAAGGAAAAGATGAAGTTATGGCATGATCGGAAGATTCTCACTAAAAATCTTGTACCAGGACAACAAGTTTTATTGTATAATGCTAGATTGGGAATATTTTCTGAAAACTTAAGTCCAGGTGGATGGGTCCATTCATTGTGATAAAAGTTTATTCTTATGGAGCTGTAGATATTCAAGATCCTAAAACTGGAAAAATATTTAAAGTTAACGGACATAGACTTAAACCATAATTTTCAGTCAATAAATCTAAATCCGATGAGAATTTAATGTTGGGTCACTCGGAATGAGTTACGGGTATGTCGAGTCGAAGACGTTAAAACAAGCGCTTTGTGGGAGGCAACCCATATTTATCGGTGTGTTTGCTTTATGTTTGTTTTATGTGTTTTGTTTGCTTTGTTTGGTTTGTTTTTATGTTTTTAGTGGTAGTAATTTGGAGTTTTTAAACTTAAGTAGAGTTTATTTGACCTTAATTGATGATTTGGAAAAGTCAGAATGAGAAATTGGACACTTAGCAGACCTATGCTAAATTGTGTACTGGCCGCTAAGCGCCGACTAGTTGGCGCTTAGGCGCCACAGTTATAAAAAACGTGAAAAATGTGAATTTAGAGCCTAGATCGTTGGGGAGAAGTTGTGGGAGTTATTTAGAAGATTCTAAACGTGTTGGAGAATATTCTAGCATCTCCCAAGTCTATAAAAAGGTCATGACTTAAGAGAAACACTTGCCCCAAGTCCTATTTTCATTTCTGAAGTCTAAGAAGAGAATTTTGAGCACCATGTCTTCCTGGGAGAACGAGATGAAGAAGAAGCAAGATTCTGATAAAAGTAAGTTCATTAGTGATAGTGCTAAGGAGTTATTTAATGGATATCTGGTCGTTAGCATTCAAGGTATTGCAGAGATGATTGCAAAAATTGAAGTCCGAATGACTTCAATGGAAGCAAAGATCAATGATATTACTTTACATCTGGATCACATGGGATGGCAACTCAAGATGCAATTCAATCATTCAAGGTATGTGGAAGAAATAGATAAGGCGATGTATGTGAAGAACAAATGGATTGAAGAAGATGATATAAGAATGAACAATGATCGCCCGTTCTATCAAATTTATATTCCTGAAGGGTCAAATGAGAATAATAGTGGTCCTGGTTATATTCTGCCTAATGGAGAGTGGAATTAAAAGTGTTTTGTTTCTATTTGTTTAGTGTCTTATGTGTTTTGTTAGTGTTCTTGTGAGTTCATGTTTGGTGTGTTTAATGTTTTTATATATGCTCGATGATGTGATGGGTACATCTTAGAGATGTACACTTATCAGTTTAAGATTATAGTGTCTTGTATTTTGAGAATTTTATCCTTTATGTTTGGATAAAAATTCTAGTATTGTAGTGAATGTTATGTTTGTTTCAATATAACTTTGTGTTTTTGTAAAATTTGTGTGGAATCATTCGTTATTTAACTTTGATTTGGAGTATTAGAAGATTCGTGTGGGGAAAAATAATTATTTTGGAATAATTAAGGGTAATTAACAAAGTGATTTAGTGCATATACCTTAATAATAAAAATTTGGGTATTGGCGGCTAAGCGCCAAAGTGCCGGATCTTACGCGCCAGATTTCGCGGCTAAGCGCCGATAGTTCGCGCTTAGGCGCCAGTTCGCGAAAATTGATTCTCGAAAGTTAAAAATCGAAAATTGCCATTTTCAACCGCCCCATCGTCATCAACCTTTGCTTTGCCGTGAAAGAGGAGCCTAGGGTATCATATTGGGGATCATTTAAGAGCCGATCTCAACAAAAATTGTTAGGTTTGGATTCCTTGAGTTAAAAGCACTACTCCTAAGTAAAAATTTTTTATTTTCACCATGTATTTTGAGTAAATTTTGGAAGATCTTAAAATCACTATTCATGGTGAAAATTTGAGAAAAAGCTTGATAAATTGCTTGGATTTAGTGAAAATATCTTTTGGAAGATAATTTAGCAAGTTTAGTTTGATTTTGGAATTTATGGTGAATTTTTCGTGAATTTTTAGAGATGGCTCCAAAGTCAAAGCGTGCACGAGAAAAGACGAAGTTTGATTCTGACAAATTTGTTAGTTTGAGGGCTGAGGAACGATACATCGATGCATTGTAATCACATAAGTTGATTCCTGAGCGAGTGTCTAGTAAGCCAGGAGAGGTGATTGAGATATGATTGCAAGAGGAAACTGGCAGAATTACTGTTGCTTCTCCGATGTTTTTGTTGTTTCTTTAGTAAGAGAATTTTATGTAAATTTACCTGCTGCAGAGGAAAATCAGGTGATGGTTAGGAGGCATGAAGTAAACTTTTCTTTGGGTGCAATCAATACCTTTTATGGACTACCTCCTGACATGTTCTGTTTTTATTCTAACTATCATCCTTCGGAAGGAGAATTAGATGAGATTATGGAGTTTCGATCGATGGAAGAGGATTATGGAAAATTACAAATGATAGAAGAGTGAACTTTCCTGCTTCCAAATTGAATGCCATTTCTAAGGCATGGCATTATTTTATCTCATCTATGTTGTTACCTTCAAGTCATACCAGCGAAGTGACGAGAGAAAGAGCGGTTTTGAACCATTGTATTTAGCATAGGAAGCCAATTGATATTGGAAGCATAATTTTTTATTATTTTTTGAACTATGCTAGATTAACCACTACTGCAGGTATGAGATTTCCTTCCTTGATTCATTCACTATGTGAAAGATCTGGAGTGAAATTTGAAACCTGGGAAGAGGTACTTCAGCCATTGAGACCAATTACTAGTGTAAATGTTAGTGCTTACACTATACATTCAGAGTTTGGTTGGAGAAGAGGATTTGGTAGGGCTTCTCATGCTTCGCCTGTCGCTGCACGCTTCTCGTGCTACTACTTCACGTGCTTCGTCATCTACTGATTCACGGACCTGGTTTATTAAGAAAGATTTTGAAAAAAGTGAGTCTTACTCGAGAGCATGTGAGAGAAATGGATGGTAAGCTGGATAATGTTGAGAGATATATTGTAAAACATGATGAATATGAGGAGAATTATCACCAATATTTGGATAGAATGATTAGAAGAGATTAGAGTGCTGAGATGCCACCTCATCCATTCTATATACCTTATGTGTCATCCAGAGATTGGAACGAGCAAGATGATGATGATGATGAGGATGAAGAGTAGATGTATGTTGTTTGTTTTAGTTGTTGTATTGATGTGTTGTTTCACTGTGTACTTTATTTAGTATTTTGTTTGATGATTGTGTTGTGATGTGAACCTTGATAGTATGCAGATAGTAGTTGTATTGTTTATCTGTTATGCATATTCAGGTATTGTTGTTATTTTATTGTTGATTTATATGTTGTTGTGTAGTAGTGTGTAATAGTAAATGTTTTTATGTGTATGTTATGTCAGAGTTTTTAGTAGTATGTATTTTTAATTTCAAAAACTGTTAGGAAAGTATAAACCACTATTAGAAACTTCTACTTAGGAAAACTACATGTTTAAAATTCTTCAAATTCCACTATCATCTGTTAT
Source organism: Papilionanthe hookeriana x Papilionanthe teres (assembly GCA_022702705.1). Classification (NCBI taxonomy): domain Eukaryota; kingdom Viridiplantae; phylum Streptophyta; class Magnoliopsida; order Asparagales; family Orchidaceae; genus Papilionanthe; species Papilionanthe hookeriana x Papilionanthe teres. Next base: position 111,238,326 of record CM040430.1, on the reverse strand, counting down.
CTGTATCAGTGTGTTATTTTGGTTGGTGTGTATTTGCTTCGAAAACCTCCACTACTGTAGAAGTCTTCTGAAATTTTTACTTTTCTTATTATTATAAAAAAAAAGAAAAATATTTTGAAAAACTAAATTTGATTTCATTTTACTCCTGTATTTAAATTGTTATACTTGCATATTAGGATATTAAAAATTCCTGCAAGCATGATATGTCAGTTTTTATTTTTCACACATGTATCATTTCTTATACTTAAATGTTTTATCTTAATTAAAAATTTAAAGTTCGGGGGGGATTTTAAAAACAAAGATTTTCAAAAACCTAAAATTTTATTTGATTCTCAAGAATACTTAAAAATAAATCTTATTTTTGATTGAGAACAATTATGTACATGAAGTTATATTAGGGGAACAAAATTTTGAATATAGAAATGAATAAAAGAATTTAGTTAAAATTTATAATAATAATGAAAAACTTAAAGTTAAAATTTTCTTAATGAAGAAGTGTTAAATAAAGTTAAACTATCTTTAGTAAGAAGTTTTGTATTTTTGGATAAATAGAAGATTTGACTTTTATTATTCAAAGCTTAAATTTCTTTTATTGAAGAGTAATTTTTGGATACTATTATTAGGATTTTTAAGTGAAAGATGTATATCTGATCTTTAATTTAAATGGAAGGATGGAATTCAAAATCATTAAAGGTCTATCCAGATATAGTAATCCTTGCCTTATAAAAAAAGGTGAAAAATATAGTATATGAAAAGGGAGGAGAAGCTTGAAGATTTAAGGGCCAAATCAAAAATTGGTTTCATACCTAAAGTTTAAGATTTAAGTTCAAAGAAAATCTAAAGCTTAAATTTGTAATATAGTAAGTAAAATTATTTTTCAAATAAAGATTTTTAAGTGAGAAAAATAAAAGTTTGAATCCTATATTTTGAAAAATCTAAAAATATTTCTGAAATAGATAGAGACTTATATTTATCATTTTCTTTTACTTAAGAACTTTCTAAACTTTAAGTTGGTTTTAATTACTGAAATTTTTTCTAAATTGGACTATTCCATTTCTAGAACAAAATTTTGTTATCTTCCTAGGAAACTCATTACATAATTTGCATGCTAAAGTGTTCTATGAGATTAACTGTCACTTGAGGACAAGTAACATTTTAAGTTTGGGGGATTCTGATACACCTAAAATATATAGTATTTTTAGGCACATTTTTATACCTATTTTTAATGATATTGCACTTTAATGGAAGGTATTTTGTGTTTTTCTTGCAGGTATGATGAAAATGGATGGTCATGATGAAAGGAGCAAAATTGGATCAAAATTGGAGCAAAAAAATGAAAAATAAAAAATTTGGCACTGCGGCTAAGCGCCGGCTGGCGCGCTTAGCCGCCACAGTTAAAAATCAAGATTCAAATGGATTTTGTGCCAATTTCAAAGGGGATGGAATGCAACTCTTGGTGGTAACGTCCATAACTTCCTTTGGGCGGCAAGTTTGAATGAAGGGGTGTGTTCCTTGGTAGATACATCGAATCTGGACACATTTTGAAGAGACACCAAGGCACCTTTTGGTTTACTATTTAAAGAGAGTCTTAGGAAAGATTTAGAGGAGAAAATTTGAGGAGACTCTTCCACTGCATTTTGAAGAGTAATTCCATGGTTCTTCCACTGCATTTTAACAATTTTTATTTTGAGTAGGAGTAGAGATTAGAAAGGAGAAAAGGGTTGGAGTGAAGTATTCTTCTTCCCACTTCTTTTCTTTCTTTTAGTTTTATTTTTATTGAAGTCTGAAGTCTGTATTCTAAGTCAACGGAGTTGGGAGACTTGCTCTGAGAAGTAGTTTAGCGAAGTGTCAAAGTTTCAGAGGAACTTCCTTAGTCTTATGGAGTGGATTTTCAGATAAGTGTTTACTTTTATTTAGTTTATTAATACTTGTTTTCATTTATTATTTTTCTTATCATTGTTTTTTATTTCAAATCAATGTGTTTTTATATTTTCTCAATGTATTCTGAGTAGTTTACTTTATCTTTTTCTTTCTTAAATGGAGAAGTAATTAATTTAAAGAGAATTGTTTTGGAAAGTATAAGTGTTTAAAAGTTGGAAGAAGTCGTTAAGATTGATTTTAAAAACTTTGTTTACTTCTTAATTTGATCTGTTAAGTTGTAAAATTTCTTAAGATTATGAAAGATCCAATGTGGTATTGTCTCATAAAAGTTAGTAAGAATCACATGAAATTATATGGGTGAGAACTGTAGTCCATATAATTCAATGTAATATTAGAAGATATTTTTATAAAAGGAAGTAAAATTAGAGGATTTTAGAGTGACAGGCTAAAACCCCCTAATTTGGTTTGAAGTTTTGACTTTTGTTATGAGATGTTAGCCCCCAAGTGGTGGGAATCGAGGGAACTCTAGAGTGAGAGACTGGTATCTTCCCTGCCTAACCATGTTCAAAATAATATAAATTTCAAATTAACCTATGTTCTTTATAGAACCAAGTAAGGGTAAAGAACACATTTTCTTCTATTTGTCACAACAAAAATTTGAATACTTCCAAAATAATACTTTAAGAATTATTACTACTTCATAAAAGGAAAGAAAAAGATATTCTAGTTAATAGTAATTTACATCTAGTGTTATTAGTTATTGTAAATTTAATTTCTTGCTTTTCATTTTTATTAAGAAAATTTCAAAAGACATATCAACCTTCAAAACTTTTCAAAATCAAGACATACTTTTTTGAAAACAATTAAAAAAAATAAAAAGCTAATTTCTCTTATTCCTTTAAAGATTTCACATTTTCCCTGTGGGTTCGATATCTCGGGGCTTAATCAGAAAGTCCTATATTAATTGATAAACAATATGTATACTTGCGTAGTATCCCATATTATAAAATCATTATTTTCATATCTTAAATCATCAGCGCATTTATCCAGCGGAACCAAGTTTCTGGCATCTGTTGCACTTATATCTATCGAGGATCAATTACGGAAGTTCATAGGATGAACAAGGCTTTATTGCTAGTTCACCTTATGAATGGTAAAGGACTTTCTCTATGATAAATTGGAGGGCAAAGTCCTCCACATTTCTAAGCCAAAGTCGAAGGCAACCATGCAACAAATCCAAGAGTTTCAACCCTCGGTATCTACGGGAGGTCATTAGGACAAGTTTGGCACACTGTCGAGCATTTTGGGTTTCATTACATATGTGTGGTCAATCGTGGCATTGTTTGCGGGTGGATAATATTGTAGCTGCATGCTTGATCGCGTGAACATTTTAGGTTGATCAGCCATCCTAGAACAATCCCCGATCCTCTTTTAGGTTTTATTGACTGTCCCAGGCCAGTCACCCTATCTCCTGGGTTTGATTGACCGCTACGTGTCGATCACTCATCTTGGGTTCGATTGACAATCCTGAGCCGTTGACCCTATCATCTAGGTTTGATCGACTTTTATGTGCCGATTGACCCAAGGAAAAAAGGTTAAGATTTTCATGCTTATTTTTTACTAATTTTGATGATATTGCACTTTAAAGAAGGGTATTTTTGGTGTTTTTCTAGAGGTATGAAGATTAAAGGACAATGGAGCAAAAATATGCAAAAAGGACCGAATTTGGTGCAAAAAAGACTAAATTATGAAAATTTGACCTAGGGAACCGACGGCAAGGTCAATGGCGCCAATAGCGAGGCTAGTTCAAGGCAGTCTTTCTAGAAGGCCGCCGACGGCGCGATCGACGGTTCTTTCACAAAATACGTTGAATGTGGATAATTTTTGAAGGGATGCTTAGAAAACCCTTAAAGACTTCAACAACTTTAAAAAGAACCATTTTAAGCCGAAAAAGTGTCCTTTTGGAGTTCTCTAAAAGTCACTAAGGGTCCGTAAAAAGTCCTATTAGAGCCTTCTAATAGTTACTTAGTGCCTAAGAGAGAGTTCATTAGTGTCCATTGTTGTTATTTAGTGAGTGTTAAATAGTGAGTTCAGATAGAGATATTGGTGAGAAATTCTTCGAAGGATTGTAAGAGTGGAAGGGAAGTGAGAAATCTCTTCTACATTATTGTTTCGAAGGATAAGCAATTTCGATTTAGTTGTGATTCTGAATTAATTTCTATAATCCTAGTCTGTAGCCTCTAAAATATTCCCTATGGGATCGATGTCCAGGACTCTACTATAGCCATGTATTACTTGAGCGATACGCATACTTGCGTTAAAAGGGTAACTTTGCAATTAAAAGAATATATTATATACTTGTTACAAAAATTAAAATTATGCAAAGTGTCCGCCGCACAGAGTTTATGAAAAAACACCCCCAAGGTCAATTTGGCGCCATTGCCGGGGAATATAACATAATTAGAGTAACGGATAGGACTGTAAGAAAACTTTTTAATAGAATTGCAACTTATTTAGTTAACTATTTTGCTGTGTATTGATTTTGATTGTATGCGTAAATTTGGTTATGAAAATCTTATACCCTATGATTCAGAATTAGAACGCACTGTTAGGAGAATTAGAAAACTAAGAAAAAAACATATAAATTCTAAACAATGGAAAACAATGTAAACAACCAAAGAATAGAAAATAAACATCAATCTAGACCACTAAGAGATTACGCTAACCCTACATTAGATGAAATTCACTTAACTATCCAAAATCCTGATGTAGTTGCTAATTCATTTAAGCTTAAACATGCAATTATCCAAATGGTACAAAATAATCAATTTGGTGGAACTTGAAATGAAGATCCTAATTTACATTTAGCAAGTTTTTTTGAACTTTATGCTATTTTTAAGTACGACAGAGTGTCTGATGATGCTATCTGACTTAAACTTTTTCCTTTTCCCTAAGTGATAAGGCTAAGGCTTGGTTAAATTCGTTAGCACCTGGATCTATTAAAACTTAGGGAGAACTTACACAAAAATTCTTATCGAAATATTTTCCACCATCTAAGACTACTAAGCTTAGAAATGATATCACATCTTTCAGTCAGTATGAGGGAGAATCGATATATGAATCTTGGGAAATATTTAATGAAATTTTTTGGAAATGTCCACATCATGCTTTACTAGATTGGTTAATTATTTAAACATTTTATAATGGATTAGTAAGATCTGTTAGATCTATTATTGATGTTGCTGCTGGTGGATCACTAATGTCTAAACCTTCTGTAGAAGCCTATGCTTTATTAGAAGAAATGACTACTAATAATTTTCAATGGCCTGCTGAAAGGGTAAATCCTAAGAGAGTAGCCAGTATTCATGATTTTGATGCTTTAACTATGATAGTTTCTCAAATTGCTGCTCTTTCAAAAAAAATAGATCAGTACGGAATGAATCGTTCTCAAACACCTCCAGTGTTAGAAAAAAATTCATTAGGACAAATTGTAGATGCTCAATCTTCATATGAAACTATAATTTTAATTAATAATAGACAAAATAACCCTTATTCAAACTATTATAATTCAGGTTGGAAAAATCATCCAAACTTTAATTGGAATAACCAAGGTAATGCAAAACCTGTTAATCCTCAGTGGGGGAACAATCCTGTAAACCCATTAGGAATTATAAACAACCAGGGTAATTCTAATTATAGACCTTTTAATCCACCAGGTTTTTATAATAATTCACAATTTAAGGAGAAGAAGTTATCCATGGAAGAATTAGTTTTGAATATAGGTAATCAATTACAAAGTCAAGGAGCTGCTATTAAAAACATAGAAAACCAATTAGGGCAAATTGCTATTACACTAAGCAATAGAACTGTTGGAACTTTACCTAACAATGTTGAAGAATCCTAAAGATCTAGGTAAAGAACAATTTAAGGCTATTCAATTGAGAAGTGGAAAAGAGTTGGAAACAAGAGTTCAAAAAGAAACTGTAGTTGAAAAGGAAAAAGAAAAAACTGAAGGAGAAAACGAAAGTTTATATCCTGATTTTCCACTGAAACCTGTGAAAATTACTGTTGAAAGACCTCCACCGCCATTTTCTCAAAGACTAAAGCAACAAGATAAAGGAAAAAGAATTCCTAATATTTTGAAAAAATTATCAATAAATATTCCTTTTGTTGAAGCTTTGGAACAAATATCTGATTATATTAAATTTATAAAGGATATACTCAACAAAAAGAGGATGTTAGTAGATCATGAGAATGTTGCACTCAGTGAAGAGTGTAGTGCAATAATTTAAAGAAAGCTTCCGGAAAAACTTAAAGATCCTGGTAGTTTCACTATCCCGTGTGCTATTGGTGAAAAATTTTATGGGCGAGCATTATGTGATTTGGGAGCTAGCAAAAATTTGATGCCTTTATCAACTTTTAAAAGGTTCAGAATTGGAGAGATTGCACTAACTTTTGTAACTCTAAAATTAGCTGATCGATCTATTACACATCCCAAAGGAGTTGTAAAAGATGTTCTGGTCAAGGTTGATAAGTTTATCTTTCAAGTGGACTTTAACATTTTAGATATGGAAGAAGATAAAGAAATGATAATCATTTTAGGAAGACCATTCCTAGCTACAAGAAGAGCCATGATAGATGTTCAAAAAGGAGAATTGACAATGAGAGTAAATGATCAAGAAGTAACCTTTAACATCACAAAGTCAATGAAATATCCTTAAATAGAAAAAGATGATGAATGTTTCGGAATGTATATATGTGATTATCTGAAAAGAGAATATTTCAAAGAAAGTTATGAAGAAAAAGAAGATATAGAAAAAGATAATTATGATGAAATTGATAGTGAAGAAGCTGATTATATTCAAGAGTAATTTGAAACGCTCAAGTCAACAGCACTAGAAAACAAAACATTAATACCATCTGTTGTAAAAGCCCCTGAACTTGAATTAAAGAATCTTCCAAATCTTTTGAAGTTTGTATTTTTAGGAGAGTTTTTAACATTACCAGTAATTGTATCCTCAGACTTAAATGAAATTTAAGAACAAAAATTAATGGATACATTAAAAAAAATATAAAAAAGCTTTTGGTTGGACTCTAGCTGATATTAAAGAAATTAGTCCTTTGATTTGAATGCACATAATTTTATTAAATGAAGAACATAAACCAAGGATTGATCCATAAAGGAGACTGAACCCTATTATGAAAGATGTAGTTAAAAAAGAGATTTTAAAATGGTTAGATGCTGGAATTATATATCCTATTTCGGATAGTACTTGGTTAAGTCTAATTCATTGTGTTCCTAAGAAAGGAGGAGTAACTGTTGAAGCAAATGAAAATAATGAATTAATACCTATCAGACAAGTTTCTGGATGGCGTATTTGTATTGATTATCAAAAATTAAATGCTGCCACCCAAAAAGATCACTTTCCTCTTCCTTTTCTAGACCAAATGTTGGATAGACTTGATGGACATAAGTATTACTGCTTTCTGGATGGATATACTGGTTACCATCAAATACCTATTGCTCCTGAGGATCAAGAGAAAACAACATTTACTAGTCCTTATGGAACTTTTGTTTTTCGAAGAATACATTTCGGACTATGTAATGCACCTGCAACATTCCAAAGATGTATGATATCTATCTTTAGTAGGTTAATTGATAGTGGAATAGAAGTTTTTATGGATGATTTCTCTATGTTTGGAACATCATTTGATGCATGCTTAAATCATCTTGAAAAAGTTTTGGAGCTATGCGAAAGAACTAACTTAGTTTTAAATTAGTAGAAATGTCAATTTATGGTTGCAGGAGGAATTATATTAGAGCATAAAATTTCAGAAAATGGCATGGAAGAAGACCCTACAAAAATTCAAGTAATAGCTAAATTACCACCTCCTACTCAGTGAGAGGGGTAAGTAGTTTTCTTGGACATGCTGGTTTCTACAGGTGCTATAATAAAGATTTTTCAAAAATTACCAAACCTCTAAGCCAACTTTTAGAAAAAGATAAGAAATTTGAATTACCAAAGACTGCTTAAATGCCTTTGAGTTATTAAAGGAAAAACTAATCATGGCACCTGTAATAGTTTCACCTGATTGGGAGAAACCATTTGAATTAATGTACGATGCTAGTGATTATGCTATTGGAGCTCTTCTTGGTCAAAGATATGATAAAATTTTTAAAGTTATATACTATTCTAGTAGAACTCTTAATGATGTTCAAATTAACTATACAGTTACTGAAAAAGAGTTATTAGCTATTGTGTATGCCTTTGATAAATTTAGATCATATTTAATTGAGACTAAATGTATTGTGCATACAGATCACTCTGCTATTAAATATCTGATGCAAAAGAAGGATACTAAACCAAGATTAATTAGATGGGTACTTTTAATGCAAGAATTCGATTTTGTGGTGATTGATAGAAAAGGAACTGACAATCAAATTGCTGATCATTTGTCGAGACTGGAATATCATGAATCATTTGATATCGACAATGAAATTTCAGACAGTTTCCCTAATGAAAAACTTTATAATATTAATGAGTGAAAATACCTTGGTGCACTGATATTGTTAACAATATAGTAAGCGATATTTTGCCACATATGCTAACTCTGCAGTAATAGAAATATTTTATTCATGATGCAAAAGCATATTTTTGGGTTGAACTATATTTATATAAGTAATGTAACGATCTTATTATTAGGAGATGTGTGCTTTATGAAGAAACTGAACAGATTAATCAAAAATGCCACGATTCTGAATTTGGATGACATTTTAGGATTGATAAAACTGCGCATAAAATTTTGCAAGCTGGATTTTATTGGCCTACTCTTTTTAGAGATGTTTACAGATATATCAAAACTTGTGGTAGATGCCAACGAGTAGGTAATATATCTAGAAGAAATGAAATGCCTCTGAATTTCATGTTAGAAGTTGAGATATTTTATGCTTGGGGATTAGATTTCATAGGACCATTTATTCCTTCATTTGGGAACTTATATATTTTAGTTGCAGTGGATTATGTATCAAAGTGGATTGAACACAAGCTTTACCTCGTTGTGATGCTAAATGTGTTTCAGAATTCTTAATGAAAAATATTTTCACAAGATACGGAATGCCGAGAGTGATTATCACTGACGGAGGATCCCATTTTAGGAATAAGTACATTCAAAGATTTGCAGAAAAATTTGATATTGTTCATAGATTCTCTACTGCCTATCATCGTCAAACCAGTGGTTTAGCTGAAGTTTCTAATCGTGAGATTAAAAAAAATTTAGAAAAGACTGTAAATCCTAGTAGAGTAGATTGGTCTGTGAGATTGGATATTGCATTATGGGCATACAAGACTGCTTATAAAACTCCTATTGGTATGACTCCTTACAGACTTATTTATGGAAAAACTTGTCACTTACTAGTAAAATTGGAGCATAAAGCATATTGGGCGATAAAAGAATTCAACTATAATTTGAAATATGCTGGCGAGAAGAGATTGTTGCAATTGAATGAATTAGAAGAATTAAGAAATGAATCTTACGATAACGACATAATTTATAAGGAAAAACTGAAGTTAATGCATGATCGAAAGATTAACCAGAAGAAATTTGAACCAGGATAAGAAGTTTTGCTTCACAATACAAGGCTGAAATTATTTCCTGGGAAATTGAAGTCTTGTTGGTTAGGACCCTTTACGGTGACTCAGGTTTACACTTATGGAGCTGTTGAAATTGAAGATCTGAAGATTGGGAATAGATTTAAAGTAAATAAACATAGATTAAAACCATATTTTGAGGGTAAAAGACCAAATTTTAAAGAAGTTTTAATGCTCAGTCAACCTGAATAACACTTGAATAGGTCGGGCTGACAACGTTAAACAAGCGCTTTATGGGAGGCAACCCATAGTTATCTTTATTTGTTTGAGTTTGTTGTTAGTTTGTAGTAATATTGAATTCTAATACTTGTATTTGATCTTTGATTACCAAGAATTTGGATCCATAGAGAAAATTTGGAACGTATTTGACCACGGCGTAAATGTGCAAATTTTTGCTTAGGGTGCCGACGGCGCGCTCGACGCCACCGATGGCGGGTTTTTCCCAAGAGCCCTAGAATTTAAATGCACAAGGCTCGTCGACGGCACCATTGGGGTCACAGACAGCAGGATTGGCGAGTGGGCAGTTTTTCGAGTTTAAAATGTCAGATTTTAGCCGTTTTTAGCGAATTCGACCCTTATAAAGTCCCATTGACGGTTCCTAAACACTCCAACTCCCAAAAAACGAATGGAAACTAGTTTCAATTCCTCTCAAATGGCTTCCAATTCAGTGGATTACCCTAGATTTCAAGTTTACAATTGGAGAAAGTTCGTCAGTGTCGAGGCGCAACGACTTTTCAACAAGGTGATGTCTAAGAGAAGGCTGATCAAGGAAAGAGGATTCGTAATAGAGGATTAAGTAATTCTTCGTCACCAATTGAAGAAATGATTATGCGACGAAGATGGGAAGTGTTTTGCTATACTACTGCCGCAGTAGTTGTTCCAGTGGTTAAGGAATTCTACGCCAATTTACATGGAATCAACCAAGGAAGCATCTATGTGCGAGGTAGGTGGATAACATTTAGTTCTGGAAGGATTAATGAGTTATGCATGCTTGAGAATTTCCTTTCTGCCATTATTCAAATTTCGTGCCAATGAAAGACAAGATGAATGAAATATTTCAATATTTGACAAACGAAACAGAAGCCTAGGAAGTTAGAGAAAACGGGTAGGTTAGTTTTTCTGCAACACTTTTAAATCCCGTTACGAAAAATTAGCATTTTTTCATATCTGCGAAGTTATTGCCGATGATTAAAATCGGCAAAGTCATGAAAGAAAGTGCAATTTTGAACTACTACATTCAAATGGGATGGCCCATTGATATTGGATCAATTATTGTGAAGTCTGTATTTGGCCTGATTATTCAAGAATCATCTCAAGGGCTTGGACATCCTTCAACAATTTTCTCAATATGCAGTTTGTTTCAAGTTTCGTACGAGATTTGGGAGAAAATACTGCTACCCTGGAAACCTTTAGACCCAACTCGTATGTTCCTAGCCAATGATGAGGAGAATGACACGGGCGTGATTATGGATCAAGCATCGCAAAATTCTGTTCCTATTCAACCTCTAGTAGCGAACAAGACACCGATGATCTTACACCAAATCAAGAGTATGGAGAAGCAGGTACAAAATTTAATGAGTACAGTTTAACAATATGTCTGATTTCTTTGATCATATCGATTGGAGGATGAAAGAACATTTTGATCATACTGGGAAATTTGAAGCAAGTTTGATATGCTTAATGAAGAAGATGGGATGGATTGATGAAGATTCAATTGAAGAATTTCCATTCCGACCTTTTTATAACATGTTCATCCATGTTCAAGTAATGGGTGATATCAGAGGAGAAACCAATACTGATTTGGAAGAGTAGTAGAATTGTTTTATTTGTTTCTTTATGTTGTGTTTGATTTGAACTTTGTTTGTGTGTTTGCTTTCTTAGTTTACTTTTTAATTTCAATATACTTGAGATAATGATTGAAATGTTTGTTTTAAGCATTTTGAGTGTTGTGGTTTGGATTGCGACGCTGATTAGATAGATTTATGTTGAGAAAATACATGTTTATGTGTGTTATGTAATGTGTGTTGTAAACACTTGGGTTTAATATATTATTGTGAAGTTTTGTTGTGTGTATGTTTATTTGTGTTGATACATCACTTAATCACTTTAAATATATTATTAAAATGATCGAACGGATGACGACGAGGCTTAAAATTGATCAAAATCATAAAAATTTGAAAAATGATCGATATTTGAGAATCTCGCCGACGACACGCTCGAGGCTGCCGACGACGTGATTTTCTTGAGAGTATTGGAATTTAATTTAATAGAGCCCGCTAACAGAGCGAACAACCCACCGACGACGAGATCCCCAAAAATTACCTTTTAACCGCGATTTTGACTGGTCAAACGCCACTATTCATCGTCTTCTTCCCCATTTTACCCAAAAATTCGACCTAGGGCTTGATAGATCTCGTATTTGGAGCAATTTCAACACATTCTAACACCGGATTTCATCTTCCCTTGGTAAGAGCTTCACTCCTATGTAAAAATTTTTTATTTTCACCATGAATTTCTTCCACATTAAGAAATTTTGGAAAATTTGAAAATGTGGAGAATAGACTTTGAAGGAATTCATGGAACTTGATTTAGATTGCTTTAAACCCCCTTTAAAAGCCATTGTATTATTGTTTTGGAGATTAGTTTGGATTTTTGTGATTTTGATAGATCAAACAATGGCTTCAAGACAAAAGAGAAAACTCAAATTTGACGAGATTCAATTTATAAACGTGAAGGCACAATCGAGGTATACTTCAATCTTTCAAAATAAGAAGTGCATACAAGATCGAGTTTTCGAAAATCTCGGAGGAGAGGTGGAATGAGTTATCAAAGAGAGAGGATGGAAGAACTTCTGCTACACAGCAAATAATGCTGCTATCGAAGTTATAAGAGAGTTTTACTCTAATCTGACTCAACCTGAGGATGAGCCTATCCAAGTAAGAGGATTTTCGGTTGACTTTAATGCTAATCGCAATAACTCTTTTTACGAGCTTCACGACTATTTTTCTAGCGAGTATGAAACATGTAGAACAATGGAGGGTCCGTTAAATGATGTTATTGACTTTCTCACTGATGGAATAACAAAAGTATAAATGTAGGGAGAATAATTTACAAGAATATTATGGCTACTACAAAGTGTGAGACAAGTGGATATTTAGGGCATCCTGGCCTAATTTATGCACTTTGTCAATTATCTGGATTTGAAGCAAGAGATGATGAGGAATGGGTGTATCCGATGAAACCCATTAGTAAAGAAAATATAAAGACTTATGAATCCCATGAGGAATGCAGATCTGGGAGTAGGAGCAAGGCACCTTCTACTAGTAGAGACATTCCTTTTACTAGCTATGACCCTCCTGCCTCTATTTCCCGTACATTATATGATTTGATGAATGCCATGACCCTGCAGCAAAAAATTATTGAGCAGTTAGATGAAAAATTAGAAAGAATTGATCACATGATTGAAGGATTAGAGAGAAGACATGATCACGATAGTGAGTATCTTCAGAGGCACTCTGATTTTGAGATGGCTTATTATGATGCTCAGGCTAGGTACTACAGAGGAGAGCCTAATGTCATTTTTTCAGAATGCCCCCGTTATACTCAGTATCAGCCCAACCCTTCTGCTGACCAGGGTGATGAAGACATTATATGGGATTTTGATGCTTGATAGTTATTTGATGTATGAGTTTGTTTTAGTTTTGTTGTAGTAATTTTATTTTTATTAATTGTATTCTGTGGACTATGCTTGTTTCTGGGATATATGTTTAGTTTTGCAGTTTGTATTTTTAATTCTTAATGTTTATGATGGATTGTGATTGCAATTGTAATTGTGAACATAATAGTCTAAAATAATAAACTGTTTGTTCTGTGTTGTGAAATGCATATGTCATGTGTAGTTAGTTGTTGGTGTTTAATGTTTAGTTTTATATATTTGTTTTAAAATTTCATTACCCCAGCAAATTTTCTAAACTATTATATGTGTAGAAAGGTTTTTAAATATTACAGGTCAGTTAAAGTTAGAAATTTTGAAAATAACCTGTAAATTTCAAAAAAGACAAAAATGCCTAAAGTGTAAAGGTATGATAATATTATATTTAGAAATTTTCTTTCCACCCTGTAATATTTCTATTATAGAAAAGTTTAAGTTTAAGGGAGGGGAGAAAAATATTAACTATTATATGTTCTCAATTAACATATTTTCAAAAAATATAATATGATTTATGTGATAAAATTTAATTCAAATAACTATATTTAGATTTTATCTAAATATTATAGAAAATTCAAAGAAATATTTTTGATAATGAAAATTAATCTTGTAGGTTAAGATATTTAGTATAAGATGATAAGAATATAGTTAACTATTTAAAGTAAAGAAAACTATATTTTGAAATATTAAGAATCTTAGGAATTTAGTTGAGAAAGAAAAGATTGGGATTCAATGATGTAAAAACTATGAAGTACATATAAGGTAAAGAATGTTTTAAAGTTTCAAATTTTTTGAAAAGAAGAGTGAAGTTCAAAATTATTAACAGGCTATCCAGCTATAGTAATTCTCACTTGAAAAATAAAAAGAAAGAAAAAGAAAAGGATTGAAAAACAATATCTGAAAAGAAAAGAAAAATATAAAGGATTGAAAAACAATCCAAAAGAAAAAAAAAGTAAGTGAGGGGAAGCTTGAGGAGATGCCTTATCAAAAATTAGCTTCACTTGGATTAACCTAAAGGGAAAACTAAAAGCATTTCTGAACTTATATTTATGACTAGTTTCTTTACTAATAGTATCCTCATGAAGTTCCTATCTTCTGAATATTCTAAGTGAATTGATATTGCAACATATAGTCATTCTTGAAATGAATAGAAGACTAGAACTCTTAGACTTGATGACTAGATAACCTTATACCTACAAAATTAATCTAATTACTTGAAAATCTTTCTAAGAATTCTTGGTATAATATTTATTTAAATCAAAATAATAGTATTTCTGAATTAAAACTTTATCACAATGACTCAAAACTTTTACGTAGTACTAAAGATTACTTAAGGACAAGTAATAGTTAAGTTTGGGGGATTTTGACCTAAGGAAAAAGTGTTAAGAATTTCATGCTTATTTTATACTGACTTTGATGATATTACACTTTAAAGAAGGGTATTTTTGGTGTTTTTCTGCAGGTATGAAGATTTAAGGACAATGGAGCGAGGATATGCAAAAATGAGCAAATTTGGAGCAAAAAGGACTAAATAATGAAAATTTAACCTAGGGCGCCGACGGCGACGTCGATGGCACCGACGGTGTGACTTTTCTGAGAGTTCAGAATATTTCAAGAGAGGCCGCAAACGGCGGTCGAGGTCGCCGACAGCGGAGCCAGTTCAATGCAGTGTTTCTAGAAGGCCGCCGATGATGGAGCTCGAGGCCGATGACGGTAGGATCGATGGTTCTTTCACAAAATACGTCAAATGTGGACGATTTTCGAAGGGATGCTTGGAAAACCCTTGGAGACTCTTCAACAACTTTAAAAAGAACCATTTTGGGCCGAAAAAGTGTCCTTTTGGAGTCCTCTAAAAGCCACTAAGAGTCCGTAAAAAGTCATATTAGAGTCTTCAAATAGTTACTAAGTGCCCAATAGAGAGTCCACTAGTGTCGATTGTTGTTATTTGGTGAGTGTTAAATAGTGAGTTCAGATAGAGATATTGGTGAGGAATTCTTCGAAGGATTGTTAGAGTGGAAGGGAAGTGAGAGATCTCTTATGCATTACTATTTTAAAGGAGAATTCTGTGTACTGTAAAGAAATGAAGAGATTCAGAGGAACTTCGAGGAGTTTGTTTGGGGAGGAATTTAAGATAAGTTGTGTTTATTTACTTTAGACTGTAGAACTTTACTTTTATATATGAAATCCAAGTTTTATTATATTTTTACCATGAAATCTAAGTAGTTTTTCTGTCTTTCTCCTAGTTTTGATATTTTTGTGGAATGATAAATAAAATTAGTGTGCCATAAAAATTTAAAGAAGTTGTGATAATCTTTTACTTAATTCTTAATTTACTTTCAATCTGGGTAGAATAGTTAAAATATGTTAAGTTTAACTCCTATAATAAAGATTACATCCGAGATTCATGGAGGTCAAAGTCCTTGAAATGAGGGTGCAAATAATTAGGGAAATAATATTCATCGAGCGTAGAATTGGAGATTTTAGAGTGACAAGCTAAAATCCCAATTCGGTCCTATCGTTTGGGTGCTGAAGTGTAGATGTTAGCCCTCAGGCGAAGGGAACGTGGGAGGTCCAAAGTGAGAGTCGGTATCCTCCCAGCCTAGCCACAGATTCAGTAACCAAGCATAGGATTAGTCAATGTTCTTATGCCTGGACCAAAGGGTAAAGAATAGCTATTCTCCTATATGGCACAACACCATTTTAAACTAATTCTAATTATCTATTCACTTAAATATCTTAACAAAAGAGAAAGATTCTTGCTTATATATTTGAACTTCACTTTAGTAGAATTAGTTATCTGTTAGTAGAACTAGTTTAATTTAAACTTCATATTATTATCGATTGCGTATTAGTGACAGATAGGCAATTTCAATTTAGTTGTGATTCTAAACTGATTTCTATAATCCTAGTCTGTAGCCTCTAAAATATTCCCTGTGGGGTCGATATCCAGGACTCCACTAGAGCCATGTATTACTTGAGCGATACGTATACTTGCATTAAAAGGGTAACTCTACGATTAAAAGAATATATTATATAATTGTTACAAAAATTAAAATTACGCTAAGTGTTCGCTGCGTGGAGTTTGTGAAAAAACGCCCTCAAGTCACCGATCACCCATCTTGTGTTCAATCGGACATCCCAAACTGATCGCCCTATCATCTGGGTTTGATTGACTGCTATGTATCGATCACCCATCTTGGGATCAATCAATCGTCCTGAGCCAATCACCCTAACTTTTGAGTTTGATCGACTGCTACGCGTCGATCACCCATTTTGGGTTCGATAGGCCATCTCAAGCCTATCATCCTATCTTGTGGGTTCAATCAATTGCTACGTGTTGTCACCTTCTTTGTCACTGATTGGCTACCCCAGGCCGATCACCTACTCTTTTGGTTCCGATCAATTACCATGCATTGATCAACCATCCTCTTCACTCCAACAAGCCAACATGGCTCAAGCGACCGACCACTTGCATGCTTGTATGCTCTTGCATCACGTTGCATGTTCCTTCGCATATTGTATATGTTTTTACCAGCATTTGTGTTTGGTCATTGTCGGGGCAAGGTGTTGTTTTCCCTAGCGGCATCCTATACCTTAGATAACCAAGTACAATATTTGCTTGAGTCATTTTGAATGTTCATTCATGCACTCATCCCACTTATGTGATTCTTCCCAATGAGGATCATCATCCCTGGGACACTGCCTCCTTGACATACCAATCTTTTGGACTGTTGCCTTCACATCACGCCCACCCTTTTGAGTCACTACCTCCACGACATACCGTTTTTTCGATCCACTTCCTCTAAGATATGCTGCCACCATGTACACCTTTCTTTCGAGCCTCTATCTCCACAACATGCCAACCCTTTTGGGTCACTATCTCCATTCCATACCTATCTTTCAAGCCACTGATGATGTGTAGAAAAGAATGCTTAAATGTCATTACATTTTGCTCATTTTTGTTGATGAAATTACACTTTAAGGAAAGATATTTTTTGTTTTTTTCATAAAGGTACAATATGTATTAGAACTGGAGCAAAGTGGAGGAGACATGAAGCAAAGTGGATGAGACTTGGAGCTAAGGAGGCTCCAAGAGAGTGGCACCTAGGTGCTAGAATTCTTGGGCACCTAGGCGACAGTCCTAACCTTAGGAATTCGAGAGGCACCAGCCATTAGGCATATATGCGCCACTTCACTAGTGCCTTGGCACCAGACATTTGGGTTTCTAGGCGCCCATAATAGAATAGGCAACCCGAGAGACTGGAGCATAAGCACATCCCATTGGTGCCGAAGCGTCATAAATTTCTTGAGGCAGTATTGTGTAATTCGATCCTATGATGAGTGGAGTTTTTTGGCCATTCTAAAGAAAATTTGAATTAAAATTTAAAAGCCTATATAAGGGGCTAACCTGGATGTATGAAGGGATTGTTGCTGGATGAAGAAAAAAAGTAATTCTAAGTTAGGGATTTGGAGATTCTTCAGGTTGTGGAGTGAGGAAGAGTCTACAGGAGAGCACAAGGGATAGGGAGATTTTTGGTGGTGCAGTCTCAAAGCTTTGTAAAGGGGAGAATGATATGTATTATGTGTTGGATTTTTTGTATTTCTGTAAGCACAATTATTTAGTTAATTCTCTTTTGTTTAATGAAGCTTTGTGGTGCTTTTTATATACTTTTTTAGTATATATTTTTTTACCTTTCCATGTTGTGAATAAGTAGGATGTGTAAGAGTGCAATAACTCTTTCAAAATTGTTTTTAAATTCTTAATGTGATGATTTTCCTTCTAGTTTTCACTTACTTTTCATGTTAGCTCGTCTAAGATTATTAGGTATATCCATTTACACTCAATAGTTCAATGTGATTAACCTAGTTGTTCTACCATAGCTCTCTTGAGTCATTTTGAATAAAATTCTTTCATGGCATGCCTACTCTTTCAGGTCACTGCCACCACGTCACACTGATCCTTCTTGCTTTTGCCTCCATGGCATGCCAACCTTTTCGAGTCACTGCCTCCCTAGCACACCCCTCTTTTGGTTTGTTGCTTCCACGATCAGGTCACTGCCTCCACAACACAACTATCCTTCATACCTTTACCTCCACGACACACACACACCTTCAAGTCACCTCCTCCACAACATGCCCATGCTTTGAGCCTCTACCATGACATGCCCACTATTTCAGATCACTACCTCCATGACACACCCATCTTTTCGGCCACCGCCTCCATGGTACGCACACCTTTTCAAGTCACTGCCTCCATGGCATACTCAATCCCACTCTTTGCCTGTTACATATCTTGCATTTTTGCATGTGTGTTTGTTTAGTGTCTCTTGGGTAAGGTGCAAATCCTTTCCTTAAGTGTTCTTTTTTACTCGATGCAAACACACTTGTAGTCAGTATCTGCTAGTCACATGGTGTCCTAAGTCCTAAGGCAGACATAATTCCTCCTTATAGGTAGCCTTCTTTTACCATTACACCCTATTCGTGTGTATCATGTTGCATGTAGCATCCTTGCACTTTTTTTCATGATGTTAATTTCACCCTTCTGAGTGCTATTTGTGATTGTTTCGTACTTTGGTCGAACAATCTCAATGTGGGCTCCTTGCATGATTGTATGCTTGCCAATATGCTTTGATGGCTTATCCTACTCATTACAGAGTGACATGTCTGTTGATCATAATATTCAAACGATCATTGCACTTGTGGATACCATAGTGAGCAATGTGAATTTCTGCATCACGAGCAACAAACTAGTATGACCGTGCTAAGGTTCCAAGGACTCTAAAGTGCATCAAATGCGTCACGAACCTGCATTCTATGGTTAGTTATTTTAAAAGTATGAAAATAGATATTTTCTATTATTATATTATCCACTTAATTCTAAAATTATATAAGTTAAGTCATATGAGAGGTCACTTATTTTAAAATGTCACCCATTTTTTGTGGCGTGCTTTAGATCCCTTGCATTATTAGGACGGATCCAGTAAGGTGACGCTGTCAAACTCATACGTTATCCGGAGACTTTACCTTGTGCACTTAGATATTAGTTAAGACACTTTTGTTAGATGGTGTGCTAGGCTAGGATCTTAGATGCTAGGTAGTCTTTTGATGTATGGTTATTTTTCTTTGCTTGTTTGGTTGCCCTAGCCAAACATCTTTCCAAATATTTGCTTTTCATCTACCTGCATGCTTGATATGCATGGTAGTTTATTAAGGCTTTCTTTTCCTTAGTGATTTCCATGGTGATTCTTATGGCTTCTCCGTTCTTCTTCTTGTTTGGTGAGATCCTTCCTCTTCTTTCTTCTACCATATCTTCCTTTTTGGGCTCTGGTTTTTGTGTTTTCTATGGAACGAAGCTATCCTGCTGCTGTTGTGGGGGACTCTGCCCCCACCCCAGCTAATAAATCTGGTTTCTTTCCTGACTCTTTCCATGAGGCTATCGAAAATGGTGGGGAATACACTTTTCTTGAAAAGCTTGGGTGGAATAAAGGGAAGCCGACACTTTTTCTCACTGACACTAAGACGAACATCCTAGCCTCTCGTTGTCATTTTTTTCTTATGGGAAAGTTTATGTATGGACACTCTAAGCTCAAGCTCATTCATCAACTTTTTGATACTTTTAAGCTTACTGATGGGTGGAAAATTAGTTTAATGAATGGAAGACACATTTTAATTCAACTCTCTAATGAGGAAAACTACAATCAATCTTTTGCTAAGAAAATTCTTAAAATTGAAGGTCATTTAATGAAACTCTTAAAATGGACAGTAGATTTTGATCCTAAAGCTGAGCCCCCAGTCATTCCAGTTTGGATTAAGCTTCTTAAAGCCGCACATATATAATTATGAAATTCTCTACTCTTTGTCTAAAGTTTTTAGGAGGCCTGATCCCCTGATATTTATACTTACAAATATGATATGAAAATTGGCAACGACACCAAAAACTTGGGCCGCTAGGAATATATGTGCGCCAAAAACTTGGTACCGTCTGGTAAATGCAACGACGCCAAAAACTTGACTCCGCTGGATAAATGTGCTGATGATTTAGACATGAAAATTATGATTTTATAATATGGGATACTACACAAGTATACGTATCGTTTATCAAGTAATATAGGACTTTCTGATTAAGTCCCGAGATATCGAACCCACAGGGAAAATTTAAAAATCTTTAAAGGAATTAGAAAATTATCTTTTTACTTTTTTTTATGGCTTTTGAAAGTATCCCTTGATTTTGAAAAGTTTTGAAAGTTGATTTGTCTTTTGAAATTTTCTTAATAAAATGTTAAGCAATGAAATTAAAATTATAATAACTAATAACACTGGATGTAAAATACTATTAACTAGAATATCTTTTTCTTTCCTTTTATGAAGTAGTAATAATTCTTAAAGTATTGTTGTGGAAGTATTTAAATTTGTTGTGACAGATAGAAGCAAATGTGTTCGTTACCCTTACTTGGTTCTATAAAGAACATAGGTTAATTTGAAATTTTTATTATTTTGAACATGGTTAGGCAGGGAAGATACCAGTCTCTCACTCTAGAGTTCCCTCGATTCCCACCACCTGGGGGCTAACTTCTCATAACATAACTTAAAATTTCAAACCAAATTAAGGGGTTTTAGCCTGTCACTCTAAAATCCTCTAATTTTACTCCCTTTCATAAAATATCTTCTAATATTACATTCAATTATATGGACTACAATTCTCACCCATATAATTGCATGTGATTCTTACTAACTTTTATGAGACAATATTGCATTGGATCTTACATAATCTCAAGCAATTCTACAACTTAACAGACCAAATTAAGAAGTAAACAAAGTTTTCAGAATCAATCTTCACAACTTCTTCCAACTTTTAAACACTTATACTTTCCACAAAAATTCTTTATAAATTAATTACTTCTCCATTTAAGAAAGAAAAAGATAAAGTAAACTACTCAGAAGGCATTGGGAAAATACAAAAACACATTAATTTGAAATTAAAAACAATAAGAAAAATAACAAACGAAAGAAAGTATTAATAAAAAGATTAAAAGTAAACACTTATCTGAAAATCCTCTCCACAAGACTAAGAAAGTTCCTCTGAAACTTTGACTCTTCGCTAAACTACTCCTCAGAGCAAGTCTCCCAACTTCGATGACTCAGAATACAAACTTTAGACTTCAATAAAAACTAAACTAAAAGAATGAAAAAAAGTGGGAAGAAGAAGACTTCACTCCGACCCTTTTCTCCTTTCTACTCTCTACTCCTACTCTTAATAAAAACTCTTAAAATGCAGTGGAAGAACAATGGAAGTACCCTTCAAAACGCAGTGGAAAAGCCTCCTAAAGCCTCCCCTAATCTTTCCTAAGACTCTCTTTAAATAGTAAACCAAAAGGTGCCTTGGTGTCTCTTCAAAATGTGTCCAGATTCAACGTATCTACCAAGGAACACACCCCTTCATTCAAACTTGCCACCCAAAGGAAGTTATGGTAGTTACCACCAAGAGTTGCATCCC
This sequence comes from Papilionanthe hookeriana x Papilionanthe teres, assembly GCA_022702705.1. Lineage (NCBI taxonomy): Eukaryota > Viridiplantae > Streptophyta > Magnoliopsida > Asparagales > Orchidaceae > Papilionanthe > Papilionanthe hookeriana x Papilionanthe teres. The sequence continues at coordinate 111,216,593 of CM040430.1, read as the reverse complement.
ATCCCCTTTTAAATTGGTGCCAAATTCATTTGAATTTCGATTTTTAACTGTGGCAGCTAAGTGCCGGCTCAGCGGCACTTAGCCGCCAGTGCTAAAATTTTGATTTTTCATTATTTTTGCTCGAAATTTGATCCAATTTAGCTCCTTTCATCATGACCATCCATTTTCATCATACCTGCAAGAAAAACACAAAATACATTACCTTAAAGTGCAATATCATTAAAAATAGGTATAAAAATGTGCATAAAAATACTATATATTTTAGGTGTATCAAGGCCTCTAAGGGTGGATAAACCAACCCTTGATCTTGAAAAACCTTGAGAAGCCGGTTTACTTGTTGAATGAGACGTCACTCAACCTATCTTGGATGAGGTTTATATTGTATCAATGCATTATGGCTAATGGCAGAAAATTGTTATGGGACTACACCCTCCATATTGCCTCATTGTTACATGTTTGGACATAATTCTATTTCCTGCTATCATTTACATCCTCAGTTGAAAGCTACCACTATTAAGAATCCTGGTCTACCACCTAGAACTGAAGATAATCCTTTTGTTGAAACAATTCCTACACTCCCAACTACCAGCAACCTTGATAGACTTAGTGAACTAGCTTCTATTATTTTATCTGAAGCTTATCCTTCTCCACCTGAGGTTATTCCTGTTTCCACTTCTCTTGAGGCTGTTGCTCCTGAGGATACTCATCTAACTGAAGTTAAAGCTATCCCCTCCACTAATCAGAATTGCACTCCAACAAGGATGACCAAAGACGCTTTATATCTAATCTGTCAAGAAGGTGTCTACCCTTTTTGAATTTACTTTGAAATGATGTCACATTCGTTTGGGGAGAGTCGTGCCAATGAGCTTTTGAAGATATTAAACAATATCAAACGAGACCTCTTATTTTATCAGCCCCTATACCGGGTAGACCCTTGATACTTTATACTATGGATTTAGACGAGTCCCTCAGAGCCTTACTTGCCCATGTCAATGATGAGGGTAAAGAGAATGCGCTCTACTACCTGAGCCGATGTCTAATACCAGTGGAGGTAAAGTATACCTCTATTGAGAAACATTGTCTAACTTTTATTTTCGCCGCTCAGAAGCTTAGACATTACATGTTGTCTCACAAGGTCAACCTGATTTTGAAATTTAACTGTTGCAATATTTGATGACCCGACCAACACTTTCCGGACACTTAGCAAGATGGTTGATGATTTTATTGCAATTTTATATAACTTTTGTGCCCCTTCGAGCTATCAAAGAGCATATTCTCGTGGATTTTCTCGCAGCACACCCACTACTAGTTGGGTCCCCTCTCAACAATGAACTACAAGATGGTAAGATAATGCAAGTGGATGAGCACAACGCTCAACATTGGGAAATGTACTTCGATGGAGCATCATCAGCTAGAAGAGACATAGGATAACAGACAGTGATACCCAGCAAGGCAGGAATCGGTTTGATATTCGTGACACCAGATCGGGACGTACTAAGATATTCCTACCACTTGACAGAGCCGTGTACTAATAACGAAGCAGAATATGAAACTCTAATCATCGATTTGGAATTGGCAATATTAATGGAAATCACAGACATTTCCATTTATAGCGACTCACAACTCATCATACAACAAGTGGTAGGATAGTATAAAATTCTGAAACCAGGATTAGAATAATACCATCGATACACAATGGAATTTCTAGAAAAGATTCCAAGTGTGATATTCTATAGGATCTCTCGAGCAGAAAATGCCCATGTGAACGCTTTGGAAAAGCTTATCAATGAATTGGCTTGCCCACCTAAAGATTCTATAGATTTTACAGTGCAAGGAAGTCAAGTTGTCGCAAATTGACCTCGACAGTTTGCACAAAATTAGGATGGTAGCTACAGCGTGAGATAATACAAAATATTAGCGTCAGCCATTAATAGAATACTTGCAAAAAGGAAGATTACCAGATGACAAGTTAATATCACATTAGAAGAGGGCTTTGTCGTATGCCTTAATCGATAATGTTCTGTACAGAAGATCCTTTAATTAGATGTGGCTCAGATTCCTCAACAAAGTAGAAGCACAAAATATCTTAAAGAAGTACATGTTGGATTCTGTGGAGCTCACCAGTCAGGAACAAAGATGAAGATGAAAATATAGAGGCTCGGATACTATTGGCCGACAATGATGACCGACTGCATGGACATAACAAAGAAATCTCATCTGTGTCAAGTGCACGGAGTGGTCTTGCACCAACATCCGAATGTTCTACACCCCACAATTACCTCGTAGCCATTCGAATGTTGGGGCACGGATATAGTGGGTCTGATAGACCCTACGTCTTCAAAAGGACACAGATTTATACTCGCTGCTATGGATTACTTATCCAAATGGGCAGAGATTGTTCCACTACGGGAAGTTACAACACAATAGGTTCTACTGTTCTTCATAAATTAGATTGTCTACCGCTTCATTGTGTCGCAAAGGATCATCTCTTCTAATGGGTCCACTTTCAAGAGCATGAAGATCAACAGTTTCGTCAGAAGATACGAGATAGATTGGAGATACTCTACAATCTATTATCCCACGGCACACGGCTTGGCAAAAGCCTTCAACAAGACACACATGTAGATCTTAAAGAAGCACCCAAACACCACAAAAGATGATGGCACGAGAAGTTACTGAAAGCTTTATGGGCCTACAGGATGAAAGTCAGAACACCGACGCAGTCTACACCTTGCACACTTTTGTACAGGTTCGAGTCAGTTCTTCCGCTATAGGTTCATCTACTGTCACTTTGGATCGCCGTTGCCAACCAAATTACAACAGACTAGAACGACAAACTTTGACTTACAGAATTGGAAAATCTCGAAGGGAATAGATTGCTCGCGCAACAGAATTTATAACACTATCAAGCAAAGATGATTCAAGCCCACGATAACTTAGTCCGCCAGAGGTTGTTCAAATCAGTGAGCTCGTCCTTATTTTTAGAAGAATTCTTGCACACCACAAGATAAGTGAAAATTTTGAACTGACTTGGGAAAGGCCATTCATGGTGGAACAAGTTTAATCAGGAGGGTCGTACCAGTTGGTGAATTTCCAAAGGGATAGACCCATGCTTTCGGCGTTACCTCTGAGAAATTTTTAGGATTCATTGTCCGTCATCGAGGAATTGAAATCAACCCAGAGAAGATTAAAGCTATCTTAGAAATGCCTCCTCCCAAAGCCTTGAAACAATTACGTTCTTTTCAAGGAAAATTAGCATACCTAAGATGCTTCATATCTAATCTGTCAGGAAGGTGTCTACCCTTTCGAATTTACTTCTAAAGGATGTCACATTTGTTTGGGGAGAGCTGTGCCAACGAGCTTTCAAACATATTAAACGATATCTAACGACACCTCTTATTTTAGCAGCCCCTATACTGGTTAGACCGTTGATAATTTATACCTTGGCTTTAGACGAGTCCCTCGGAGCCTTACTTGACTAAGTCAATGATGAGGGTAAACATAATGTACTATACTACCTGATTCGACATCTAATACCGATGGAGGTAATGTATCCCCCTATTGAGAAACATTGTCTAGCTTTTATCTTCGTTGCTCAGAAGCTTAGACATTACATGTTGTCTCACAAGGTCAACCTGATTTCGAAAGTTAATCCATTGCAATATTTGATGACCCGAACAATACTTTCCAGATGCATAGCAAGTTAGTCGATGATTTTATTGAAATTTAATATAACTTTTGTGCCCCTTCGCGCTATCAAAGGGCAGATTCTTGTGAATTTTTTCGCAGCACACCCACTACCAGCAGGGTCCCCTCTCAACAATGAACTACCACACAAACAGATAATGTAAGTGGAAGAACCCACCGCTTAACGTTGGGAAATGTACTTTGATGGAGCGTCATCAGCCATAAGAGATAAAGGACAACAAAAAGTGATACCCGGCAAGGCAGGAATCGATTTGACCTTCATGACCCCAGATAGGTATGTACTAAGATATTCCTAATAGTTGATAGAGTCGTGTACCAATAACAAAGCAGAATATGAAGCTCTAATCACCGGTTTGGAATTTACAATTTTAATGGAAATCACAGACATTGCCATTTATGATCACTCACAACTCATCATACAGCAAGTGGCAAGACAGTATAAAATTCTGAAACTGAGATTAGAAGAATACCATCGATACACAATGAAATTGCTAGAACAGATTCCATGTGTGATATTTTATAGGATCTCTCGAGCAGACAATGCCCATGCGAACGCATTGGAAAAGCTTGCCCACCTAAAGATTCTATAGATATTAGTGTTATTTTAATGAGTTCTGAGTAGTTAGTTATCTTTCTCCTTTCAACTATGAAAAGATTAAAAATTAATTAAATTTCGTGGGAGAAATAAATATAAAATATTTTAAAATATTGTGATGATATTAATACCTGATCTTAGTTTACTTTTTAAATTGGCCATTTAATTTGTTAAAACTTGTTGAAGAATTTTGAGACCTATCCGGAGGTAAATTCTTAACTAGTAGATATCACATGAATCCTTAGGTAATCGCAAGCTATACGCGGATTGTTTAAGGTGAAATGCAAATAAATAAGAAGATATTATTTATTGGGCGTAGAATTAATTTGTTTTTAGAGTGACAGACTAAATTCTAATAATTTGGTTTATAGAAAGGTAACGGGTCACTGGTAGGGCCGACCATAGCCACCCTTGGACATCTAGTAGTGTGAGCCTAGATTAACCCATTCTACTAATAACACATCATGAGCCTAACTATAGATTAGTCAATGTTCTTTGCACCTGGACCAAAGGGTAAAGAATATGAATGCTTCTATTTGGCACAATATTATAATCTTAATTCCCTACAAAAGATAATTAATCTATAATTCTTGGATTTGTTGGAAAAGGAGAAAGACGTTCTTATAATTGCATTGAATTTTAATTACCGCTTATTTTACTTTCCCGCTTATTGTTTACTTTCTTTTAGTAAAAGTTATTAGTTAATTAAATTTGATATATATATATATATATATATATATATATATATATATATATATATAAAAGTATATATAATTTGCATAAGAAAATTTCAAAATATTACTTATATATTTTTACGTTTTATTTTTATTATCCCTGTGGGATAGATAACCAGGACTCCACTAGAGCCCTGTATTACTTGAACAATACATATACTTGCGTTTAAAATTGTGACTTTTACAATAATTAAATCTAATAAAATATTAAAAAGTAAACCTCGCACATCAATTTTTTGAAGCCATTTGCCAGGAATTAAATCTTTTAAAAAGTGGTATCAAATTCTTGTATTTTAAATCATATTTAAAGTCGCATCGCATCATCAAGCTAGGTCAATATTGGTCAAACCTAGTCAACATTAATCAAATTTGGTCAAAATGTCCAATTTTGAACCAAAATTGATAAAATTAATCAAATAATTAATTCCAAAAATTATTTTGATTAATCTATTGGCTAAAAATATAATTTCCAATATTTTTGATTAATTGCATACGTAACTAGAAAATTGGAATTATGATAAATAACCATGAAATGGATTTAATTCCATGACATCACATGTGACAAAAAAATTCCATGATTTATTTTCAAAATTAAATTATTGGGGGTCATCAATGAGTCACCCATGATTCATTAAACCCATCATGACATAAATCAACACAAGACAAACCCATTAGCCATCACGGTTAACCATGGGCTAAAGCTCATCTTAACTTTTTTTGAAGTAGCATGATCTCCCCAGTTCAAAGCATAAGTCATCCATTACTTTTAGATGATGTGGCCGGCTAACCTAAAAGCAATCTTGCCCACCTCCTAGACCATCCAATGGAGGAGAAACAAGGCTTGAAATCACCCCTTACCATGGTGAAAGCATATGATTACTAAGCCATGTAAAAAGATGATTAAGGAGCTAATGTGGCATTCTCTCCTCAAGGCCATTAAATGAGTTGATGAACGTCTGTGAGGGAGGTTAATTCAGGCCATATGAGCATATCTTATCCACCTCTTGGATGAAAAAATAAGGGAAAGACAAAGCATGAACTCAAATTAAACCATGAGTCAACTTCACATGGTTTACCCTTAAGAAGTTCAATTCCCCTTATCCACGGCTCAAATCTTATCTAAAACACATCATGAGCCTGATATAACCTACCCCAAACCAGCCTAAACTCGCTATGGCTTCATCCATGGGTATAAAAGGACTAAACTCGAGAGCTTAAGTGGGAGAGACCAAAATAAGAGATACCCATACACTGTCCAATTCCCTCAGGTTTGAACATCAAAATTCCTCCTTAGGACTTGAGCAATGGATCCCAATTAAATCTAGCCCCTCAAATCCACTCCTTCTTCCCAGTTTAGTCAAACCGAAACCCCAAAATAGGACAAAATTAGAGTTTGAAATGAAGTTGCCCAAAACTTCAGATTGACCTTTCCTAAAGCTTTTTAGGACCCTACGAAGATGAGCCCAATCAAAATTGGCCAACCTCATAGGTTCTAACCCACTATTCAGCTTGCTCCTCTTAAGCCGAGAAGCCTTGAGATCAAAGTCATACACGGATACAATTTCAGCTCAAATCAACTTGGGGGAAAGCTTCCTGAGGTCGCTACAATGCTTCAGATCCATTTAATTTAAGCTTGCATCCACCAAGGCTAGGCTATGAATCTTTGACTCAACCAGAGCTTGGGCTTTAGCCTTTATGAAGAAAACCATCACAACCCATGAGTCACCACATAGATGTCTTTATCTCCCTCAGATGAAGCTTTAGAGCCAAAAATCATGAAAATCCATTAAGAATCTATAGAGATCTTAAGGATTTCAAAAGGATGGCTCACAGGTTGGGTGAATCGAAGAGGATGAACTGATTCCTTCCATGTCTGTGTTTTGAAAATCGACGGCTCTGATTTAATCCAGCTGGATCTGTTGCTCGGATCCCCGCAGCGGATCAGCCATGTTTTGATAAGTCTAAGGACACATGGCACCATGTGGTCTTTTCTGTTTAGTTTTGGATTTAATTAAATCATATTATCCTTAAACTAATCTAAAAATACATATCTTTGCATAGAAAAATCACAAAAATATGACAAAAATATCCTTGGATTCAGGACAGTGAGGAGAACAATGTGGAATTGAAAATTTTAATTTACTATTTATATTTAATTTTTAGTTAATTAATTACCTCTAGAGTAATCTAATTATTAAAAATTATTTATAAATTAGAATAATATGAGATTTTTAGGAATTGTTCTTTAAGTCCTTAGACACATCTTTTGATTTTTCTGAGCTAGTAAAGTTCTTTAACATAGGATTTCCTGATTTTCATGTAACTTTGTGATTATTTTTAATAATAATTATAAAAATTTAGAAAATAGGAAATTAAATTGGAAAATGGTTAAGTAATTTTGGGTAACAGACATTAACCTTAAAAAGACATTTCTTAGCCAATGGAAAATTTTAAATGATAACCATCTTTTAGGGTTAGAGTTTATTAATTTTAAATTAATATTTAAAACTCTAAAAAATCTTTTAAAATACAAAATCTACCATACTTGACCTATTTCACATTGGGTCAATTCAATGACGAGTCTAACTCCAAATAGACTCACATTAAACACTAATTAGGTCTAAGACATCAAATCAGACCTAATTAACCTTAATTAGCCTTAACCACATTAGGCTTAATCATTTTGTAAACTCTAATTAGGTATAATTCCTTATTAGGCCTGATTAAATATCTTAAACCTTAATTACATTAAGTTTAAGACAAATTAAACCCTAATCAGGTCTAAACCCTCATTAGGCATAACTAAACATCTTAAACCTTAAATACATTAGGATTAAGACAAATCAAACCTTAATTAGGTCTAAGACACCATTTAGGCCTGATTAAACCAAGCTAGACCTTAATCATATTAGGTTTAACTTAACAAACCCAAACTAGGTCTAAGATACCTTTTAGACCTAATTTATCCAAGTTAGACATTAATCACATTAAGATTAATATCTTAATCCAAATAGACTTAACCCTAATTAAGTCTAATTAATCAGTTAAACCTTACCTAAATTAGGTTTAATTAACCTTAAACCAACTAGACCTAACCCTAATTAAGTCTAATTAATCAATTAAACCTTACATAAATTATGTTTAATTAACCTTAAACCAATTAGACTTAACCCTAATTACGTCTAATTAATCAATTACCAAAATTAGGTTTAATTAACCTTAAACAATTAGACTTAACCCTAATTAAGTCTAATTAATCAGTTAAACCTTACCAAAATTAGGTTTAATTAACCTTAAACCAATTAGGTTTACCCTAATTAAGTCTAATTAATCAGTTAAACCTTACCTAAATTAGGTTTAATTAACCTTAAACCAGTTAAACTTAACCCTAATTAAGTCTAATTAATCAATTAAACCTTATCTAAATAAGGTTTGATTAACCTTAAACCAATTAGACTTAACCCTTATTATTTCTAATTAATCAATTAAACCTTACCTAAATTAGGTTTAATTATCCCTTAAGCCTTACTTAAATTAGGCTTAAACAACATTAAAATCTAATTAGGTCTAACCCATTAGACCTAATTAAATTCTTAAGATACACTTAAATTAGGCTTAAACAAACCCTAATCAGGTCTATCTTTAATTAGACCTAAACCAAAACCTGACTTGAGTTCAAACTAAATTCAACCCAGGTTAACCCAACCTTAGGTTCAACCCATATTGAACCTAACTCAACCAAAACCTAACTTGAACCCAAGTTTATCCAACCTTAATTTCAACCCTTATTAAATCTAACTAAACCAAAACCAAACTTGACTTCAATCTAATTTGAACTAAAGTTAACGCAACCTTAAGTTCAACCCATATTGAACCTAACTCAACCAAAACCTAAGTTGAGTTCAATCTAACATGAACCCAAGTTAATTTAACCTTAGGTTCAACCCATATTGAATTAAACCAAAACCAAACTTAAGTTCAACCCATATTAAACTTAAATCAACACTTCTAGCTTAGGTTCAACCAAAATTGAATCCAAGTTAACCCAAACCTAAGTTCAACCCAGTGATCCACTTAAAAAATACCTATTTTTTTTTCCTTATTTATGATTAAATTCTTAAGGTATTATACTTTAATGAAAGGTATTTTTATGTTTTTGGATGTAGGTGATAAAAAAAGAGTTCAAGAAGGAAAAAGGAGTAAAGAGGAGCAAAAATAGAGCTTAAAGAGTAAAGTTGCCCAAATTTTAGGTCTGGCGCCTAGGCGCCAGAATCCGGCGCCTAAGCGTCAGTTCGATACTGAAGCAGATAAGATTTTTGATGACTTTGGGCAGTTATTTTGACGGTTTTAAGCGGTTATCAGAATTTCTAGAAGACTAAAAGTTACTCAAAATACATAAGACATGTGATACAATGCATCTGGACACGGGAAAACAGTTTTAATCGCGAAGAGGTACGATCCAAAGTGAAGAGGTGCGAAGACTTGGTCACGGACTCCGGCGCCTAGGCGCCACAGTTACCTTCTAGAAGATACATTGTATTTGGGCGAATTTTAAAGAGGTGCTCATCACAGAAAAATACATTAAGAAATTCATATCTATTTTTGATGAAATTGTACTTTAAAGAAAGGTATTTTCTTTATTTTACTGCAGGAAAGAAGATTTATAAGTGATGGAAGCAAAAAGCATGAAATGGAGCGAATTTGGATCAAAAAGGAAGAAATTCATGCAAAATGAACTAAGTCGCCAACGGCGAGATCGAGGCCGTCGACGGCGAGATCACGAGGAGAATTTTTGAAGGAATTATAACTACCTCGCCGACAGTGAGCCTAAGGCCGCCGACAGTGAGATCTCGCGGTTTGAAGACCTTCTAGAAGCCCCGCTGACGGCGAGGTCGTTTCCCACCGACGGCGAGACAGTTCAAAATGCATATACATTGAACCTGGACGCTTTTTGAAGAGGTGTTTAAGCATCCCTTGGACCTTTGCCTACCTCTATAAATAGAGGACGAATTTTAGTCTTTTGTGTGTCTTTTGTGTGTCATTTGTGTGTGTCTCTGGAGTCTTAAGTGAGTTTATTTAGAAAGTCTTAATGAATCTTTAGTGAGTTAGAAGTGTGCTGTACTAGACTTTTCCTTTGACTTCAAGGAGTCTGCTTGGGGAGGAAATTAAGATAAGTATCTTTGTTTATTGTTGATAACTTTAAATGAAATCCATGCTTTATTTTATTCCCATGCATTCTGAGTAGTTTTCTTAGTCTTTCTCCTTGTTTATGAAAATTATGCGAATTGATGAAATTAAATAGAAGTACCTAATGTATTAAAATAACTGTAATAATTTTTACTTAGAACTTAATTTACTTTCAATCCGGCCGATTGATGTGTTAAAATATGTTGAAGTATCAACTATAGTAAAAATTACATCCAATATTCGGGGAAGTCAAAAGCCTTGGAAGGAGGGTGCAAATAAATAGGGAAATATTATTTATCGGACGTAGAATTGGACATTTTAGTGTGACGGACTAAAATATTCAATTTGGTCCTATTGTTTGAGAGCTGAAGTGTAGATGTTAGCCCTCGAAGTGAGGGGAACGTGGGAGCTACGAAGTGGCAGCCGATATCCTCCCGCACTAGCCGCAGATTCAGTAATCAAACATAGGATTAGTCAATGTTCTTTGCACCTGAACCAAAGGGTAAAGAATATGAATGCTCCTATTTGTCACAATACAATTCAAGAATTCTATTTAGATTCATCATTCACTTAATTTTCTAAAAATAAGGAGAAGGATACTTTTTCTGAATTATTTAAATCAACTTTATTTCAAGCATTAGTTTACATTGTTGTAGTTACTTTAAATTTTCGTTTACTATATTAGTAAGTAATTCCTTTAAATTTTAGCTGATACAATTCTGTTAAAAACTTCCCTGTGGGATCGATAACCAGGACTCCACTAGAGCCCTGTATTACTTGATACGATACGTATACTTGCGTAGAATCCACATTAAACATTCAATCATAAAATCAAATATATATATATATATATATATATATATATATATATATATATATATATATATATATATATATATATATATTAAAGCGAGATCGAAGTTTTTGGTGCCGTTGCTATTAACATAATTTGCAAACATATAAAAAGTGGGTCAAGTTTTTGGTGTCGTTGCCGGGGAAGTAAAGAAATTATTTATTAGAGTAACGGACTATTTTAAAATTTATTTGGCAAAAATTGTATACGAAAATTTGGAAAAGAAAATTTAATACCTTACGATTCAGAATTAGAGCGTACAATTAAAAGAGTTAGAAAACAAGAAAGAGAAATTATAAATTTAACACAAATGGCAAATATTCCTGAAAATGAAAATATCAATCAACAGAGACCATTACGAGATTATGCCAATCCTTCATTAGATGAAATTCATTTAACTATTCAAAATCCTGATGTAGCTGCTAATTCATTTGAACTTAAACCTGCAATTATTCAAATGGTACAAAATAATCAATTTAGTGGTTCACCTACTGAAGATCCTAATTTACATCTTGCTAGTTTTTTAGAACTATGTGCTACTTTTAAATATGAAGGAGTATCTAACGATGCTATTAGACTTAGACTTTTTCCTTTTTCTTTAAGGGATAAAGCTAAAATGTGGTTAAATTCATTAGCACCTGGATCTATTAAAACTTGGGGAGAGTTATCACAAAAATTTCTATCCAAATATTTTCCACCATCCAAAACTGCTAAGCTTAGAAATGATATAACTTCTTTTACTCAGTTTGATGGAGAATCAATATATGAAGCTTGGGAGAGATTTAAAGAACTTCTTAGGAAATGCCCACATCATGCGTTACTGTTGACCTCATTTTTGATGAGGTCTTCTCTTCTTCTCTTTAGTACTTAGGATCTAGCCTTAGGCTTTTCCTTTGACTATCTTAGAGGATTAGAATTGGGACCCACCTTTTAGAAATTCAAACCACTTCTAAACTCCCCGCAAACTCCACAAACTTGACCGTAGACCCCTAATCACCTAGAGGGTTGAAATCAAATGTGGAAGTTTAAAGGATGAGTTCCTATGGGACTCTTCGGCCTCAGGACCGCCCCGGGTGGCTCGGTCCGGTGAAGGGTTGACTTGCACACACACTACACCTACACACTACACTTTCACACACTTCCTAAAAACACACCCATACCCGACTTGACCTCCCGACTCATGTAGGTGATTCACATGGATGGTCCTTAACCCCTAAGCCCTCGGCAAGAGGGTTAGGAACGACATAAGTGAATGCCTCAAATGAGTCCCTTTATGGCTCATGTGGGCTTGATATGGCTTCATGGCTCAACCAAAATGATTTTACTCCACTTACATTCACCCAATCTTCAATTTTCCAAATTTTCAATTTTTGACCCCCGGACCCTACACCCGCCAACCTACCCGAAGCCCTGAATAGCCCAAATTTCTCAAAAATTTCCAAATCACCCAAAATTCTCCAAAATCATTCCCAAACATTTCCACATCACTCAAATTGATCATCCATATCCAAAAATATCAAAAATTCCAAGAAAACCTCCCAATACCCTCCAAATACCCAAAATACCCCTCCTAGCCAAAAAATCCAAAAATTCAGAAAATTCCCAGAAAATTCCAGAAAATCCCAAATATTCCCAATTTCATTTTGTTCAACTACACCATGGGCCAATTTTGTCAATTTACCCCACTTTTATCAAAACCCCCAATTTGACCCATTTTAACCCAAAATGAACCCAATGTCAAACCTAACCTACCCAATTGACCCAAATTCTGGTCCAATTCAATTCTAAATTTCAATTCAACATTCCCAACACCAATCTAGACCAAATCCAAGCCCAATTTGATTGGCATTGGGATCCAATTTCACTTTTGGCCTTAAAAGCCCAATTTGGACCCATGACCCAAACTTAGCCCAAACTCACCCAATTCAACTCCAATTAAACCCAAATCTTTTCTAAACCTTCCTTGACATCCCCATAAACAAAACACTAACATGATTTGCCCAAGATTTTTATCCAAACCCCACTCAAATTCAACCCAAAACTAAAAGGCCCATTTTTGACCTAAACCCAAACTTAGCCCAAATAGACCCAAACCTCAAAATCAAAACCCAACCAAAGCCAAAACCTCTTTGAAACACTCCCATAAACATTTCTCAACATTTATTTTACATCAATTTCAACTCTAGCCCAACTTTGGTCCATGGTAGCCCATTTTGGCCCACCTTAGCCTCTTTACCAAAAAGGCCCATATCCAACCCAATGCAAACTCAAATCACCTCAAATTTGTTTTCAAACCTCTCATGACACATCCCTAAACCAAACTCAACAATTATTTGGCCCAAGCCTTTACCAAAATTTCATCCCAAAATCCATTTTAAAATTCAAAAGCCCACTTTCCTAAAACATTTTAAAAGCCCATCCTTTACCACATCCAAAGGCCCAAAATTGGTCCCAAAGCCCATATGATATTTCCCCTCATCATACTTTCAATTAAACTCAATACCTAAGTCCTAAATTCATCATCAAATCATTCCAAATCAAGTTTCATACAAATTTCCATCAAATTACCAAAAAATTCCTAAAATCCATTTTCATGAAATCGACTAAACTTTTCCCTAAGCCAAAGACAAGCCATGCAAGCCATGGACAAGCCACATGAAGCCATGGAGAGTTTGACATGTGATCAAGCCATTAATGGAAAAAGGAGGACCCCCTTTCCTAATCCTTCTTAAGCCTTTTTTTACCTTAAGCATGTCACACTCTAAACCATGCTTTGCCACCTAATCCTCGATGGAGACTCCACCACACATGGGAGATTGACCCACCCGACCTCCTCAGCCCAAAACCAGGTCTTGGGGAGGTGCACCCAACCCATTTGCATGGGTTGACCAAAATAAGCTAAAATAGCCCCTTCCCCTTTCTACTTTGATTCAACCACTTTACACATGTCAAACCTCAATCGAATGCACCAAACCCCAGCCCCGACCCACCCGAACAAGATGGTGACCGATGCTCGGCCGGCCAGCCACCGTGCCGCCGGAAAACACCATGGCCGAGACCTCGGGAGGAGCCAAACTTTGGAATTCTCCCTCGCTGAGCTGCCCCATGCCCAATGGCCACCATGGCTGTTCTTCACATGCCAAGAGCAGCTGATCCCAGCCCTCAACTCCCCCTGGGAGGCCCTCCAACCTCTACTATTTAAACCCCTCACCCTCACGGCCAAAAGAGGTGCTGAACCAGACCTTACTGAAACTCTGCCAAAATTGTTCCAGACTCCTCCCCATACACGAGCACTTGATCCCCGAGTGAGATCCCCTTGCCATTTCTTCTCTCGCGAGCTCAATTTCGTAGTTGAAATTCCACCCAAAACCAGGACACTTCTCCACGATGAGCCAATCCCCAAATTGATTGGTTCTACACCTTCACCGGACCAAGGGAAGGTGTCCACCAGCAAAAGCCCCATCTCCAGTGCCACCCGGCTTGCTCCAGTCCTCCAAGCTTTGTGATCGGGCTTGGTCGAAATCACATCTGAGACAACTCACTGGACCAGTGAGACTTCATCCGGAGCTTGCCGGGATCCAATCGAAGGTGCAACAACTCTCGGATCGAAGCCACACTTCTCTGAGCAAAGGTATGAACTAATTCTTCATCCCGAGCTTCTGGAGATTCTCCAATTCAAATGCCTTAATTTCAATGCATGATAACCGTATAGATGTGTTCGTCTCTTCAAGACGAATCCATAGAGCATAAGAACATGAAAATCCATTGAGTATCGAGTGAGATATTAAGGATTTAGTGTGGACGGCTCTCGGGTGAGGACACTTGGGGACGATGAACGGATGCGCGTCCATTTAATACACGCGCGGACGGACGGCCGGGATTGCGTCGGATCGGAGGACGGAGCGATACGGCGGGTCCCGGAGCGCCGACGCGGATGGCGGCATCGAATGGGAGCGCGCCGCGTGTGCATTCGGAGCTGCCGAGGTTGACGCGGCGCCGCGTCACTTAAGTAGAAAATTAGGGATTTTCTTAATTTATTTAATTCCCTAAACTTCAAAAATTCATAACTTTGTGTAGGAAAATCATAAAAATAAAATAAAAATACCCTCTTGCTCAAGTGAACGAGGAGAATAATGTGGAAAAGAAATTAATTAATTTTGTCCAAGCATTTTATTTTTAATTAATTATTTACTCACTGCATTGTTTTAATTCTCCATGCATTCATACAATTCACCATGGCATGAGACTATAGGGCTTTTGAAGCCTCTGAACTTAGGAACATTCCCCGAATTTTCCAAGGTCGAGGCCATCTCTGTGAAAAGTTATTGATTTTTCAAATGCATGTTGCTGTTTTAAGTATTTTAATTTCAAAAATTAGCATGTTGTGAAATAAATTCTAGGAAAATTTGGTGATGTTCCTTATGACTAGAGAACCCTAGGAAAAATAGGACTTGGGTTAATTCACTTAAGATAACCCTAATTGGCTTAAACATCCAAAATTGACCCCTAATTAATTAGAGCTAACCATACATCAAATTGACTTGAAATCAATTCTCCACTGACCTTTAGGTCAGAAGAACCCACCATAAAAATTTGAGGTTAATTGGACTTGGTTAGCCCCACTAATTGGATTGATTAAGCCACTTAGTCATTTTAAACTTTAAAAATTCATAACTTTCAAAATACCTTTCAAAAATTTACCAAATTGGTTTTGGAGCCTCTCTGATATCAGGGGAATTTAAGAAAATTAAAATTTCAATTTTCTAAAAAAGTTGATTTTTAATATTATTTTAATATTTTTAATAATTAAAAAATAATAAAAATCACAAAAATAATAAAATTCACCAAAATGTCATATTTTGAATTTTAATCACTTAGGAACAAACCCCATATTTTTCTTAGGTCTATTTGGTGAGATATTAATTTTTAAAGCTCTAGGGTAATTTTAAAATTAAAAAAATGTATTTTCTAGCATTTTCACCAAAATAATTATAATAAATCAAAGAAAAATCAGAAAATTGTAAAATTTAGTTCTCTGGAATCCTTGATATCAGAGAGAATTTTAAAAATTATAAAATTCATTTTTCAACATTTATTTTATTTTTAAATTAATTAATACTCCAGAACTTAAAATAATTCTAATAAATAAAATATAATTCAAAAAATTACAAAATTTGGTCCAAGTGGTCCTCTGGTCATTAGGAATGTCCCCTAATTTTCTTAAGGACAGAAACTTACCCTTGGTCATGTTATCAAATTTTCCTCGAAAATCTCTATTTTCTACTAAAAATAATTATATAAATAAATTAAATACAGAAAAATTACATTTTCTCCTCTCATGTCTTTATTGACATATGAGTGAAGTCACATAAAAATTTCAAGTTCATTTGAGTTCAATTTAGTGAGTTATAAAATTATTGAGCTTAAAGGGCAAGATGGTAATTAAAATTTTAACCCTTAATTAAAACTTTAGGTTTAATAAAAAAGATTAACAAGTAAAATATTTGATTCTAACCTGATTTGGATTATTGAAATTTAAATAATTAAAGGGTAGAAACCCATTAAGCAATTTAAAATGATTAAACCTTAATTAAATAATTGATTAAATTTGGGAGAATAATAAAATTGGAATTATTAAAATAGGGATATTATTAGGAAGAGATTTATTCTTTAATTTAAAAAGATCCCTAAATTTAATCATCTCATTAATATTCAACTCTTAATTAAAATGGTAACTCAAATTTAAAATATTAAAAGACTTAATCATTAAACTAAAATTAAATCATTAAACTCTTTCAAAAATTTCAATTAAAATTAAATTAAATCAAATTAAAAATTAAATTAAATTAAGTAAATTAAATTAAAATTAAATTAAATTAAATTAAGATTAAAAAGTTAAATTAAAATTAAATTAAATTAAATAAAATTAAATAATTAAATTAAATAAATTAAACTAAATTAAACTAAATTAAATTAAATTAAATTAAATAAATTAAATTAAATTAAATTAAATTAAATTAAATTAAATTAAAAATTAAATCAAATTAAATAAAATTAAATTAAAATTAAATCAAATCAAACTAAATTGAATTAAATTGAATTAAATTAAACTAAAATTAAATTGAATTAAGTTGAATTAAATAACATCACTTAAGACATGAAGAAATAAATCTAAGATAACTTGAACACTATTCCAAACTTAAATCATTAATTTGAACTTAAATTTGAATCACAAATCATTAAATATCATTTTGCCCTAGGAGCTTTAGTTATCATAACTCCTAAACAGAATATTAAATGAAATGTTACTTCACTTATAGTGACATTCAAATGTCCTAGTTCACTGAGCAAGTTAACAAAACTTGAAAACCTCGGATGATCGATTCATTTGCATAATTAAATTCTCTTGGACTTAAAACAATCCTAGAAATATTGAAAAGATGTTTAAGATTCTTCTTAAGCACTTCCTCAATATGATAGGATATTTATAAGAACAATTGAACTTAGTTATTCTTTCGATGAAGAAAATCGTCCTCAAACCAAAAACACAAGGAACCTAGACGTCATAGGAAATGACTAGCCATAGGATTAGGAACTTGGTAGAAAACCATAACCCTTTCCCTTAGCTTTACCTAGGAAATTGCTATGAATGCTTAAATGCTCTAAATTGTATTTTAAGTGCAGCTTGGGATGACGGGAAGACCCTCCGTGTACGCTTTTATTTTATTGCAATTTATTTTATTGCAATTTATTTAATCGCATCGCACTTATTTTTCTTGTACGATAAACAACAAGCTATGCATGAAAACCTACACCTTTAGGACGTAAACCAAAACTCGAAACCCATAACTAAATTAAAAGACACTACAAGATAAAATTCACCTCTACAACATTTCAAAATATAAGACAACTCAAAATTTAATCACAAACAGTAACACAAAACTACAATTATAACTAAATTAAAACGTCTTGTTGGATGATCGGGAATACCTCGGATGATGTAACCTACGTGTTGCTAACGGGATTTCCCACGGTCTAAATGAAAGTGTGGAACTCATTCAGTTGAGTTTAGCAAATTCATCCGGACTAAGTGAATCCGATAAAAATAATGATGCCGAAGGATGGAATCGTGGGATCTTAACCTGTGTCGTTATAATCAACTTTAAGATTTGTTTTAATTAAAACACAAAAAACACTTGGAAATTAAGACTTCTCTAAACCAAAACACTTTTCTCATCCCCCGATTTATGATTTCTAAAACTAAACCTCTGCAACAACAAGGAGCTCGGAGCATGGTGGGCAAGACGGCCATCGTCGTCAAGCAAACCTCGTGTCGACATCGAAGAAACTTTCCTAGAATTAAATAACAAAGCCATAGGACTTCGAGGTAGTTCGCCTAGTGCAACATAAATCCTCAACTCTTCGTTAGTGCATTTGCATTGCAAATTAAGCCCTAACCGGTCTTAGGATTCCGAGGTAGTCGTCCGATACGACATAAACCCTCATATCTTCCAAGCTATTTAGTATGATTCTATCATATAAATATAAGCCCTAATTAATTAAAATCGGCGAGATTAAAACATTAAATAAACATTAGGACTTTCCTAAATCCAAGCCAAACAATAGGATAGTCGG
The DNA here is from genome assembly GCA_022702705.1 of Papilionanthe hookeriana x Papilionanthe teres. NCBI lineage: Eukaryota > Viridiplantae > Streptophyta > Magnoliopsida > Asparagales > Orchidaceae > Papilionanthe > Papilionanthe hookeriana x Papilionanthe teres. The sequence goes on along the minus strand of CM040430.1, from coordinate 111,197,881 downwards.
GAGATTACCGAAGTTCGCTTCGAATCCGTAATTTCTCCTACTTTTCTTCCTTTGAATTTCCAAAATAAAAATGTTCCAAATTCGAGCTAATCCCTTTTGAAATTCCAAAATTCAATCTCTTCGAAAACTTAAACTTTCAAATTCTCGAGAGCAGTAATTATTGATTATTATCGAGAGTTTTCTTAGGTGATTCCCGTCACTTAAGATGTAATTAACTATAGTGGCTTGCCCTTTATAGGGAATTTTAAAGAACCCGTGTAATATAAACCCCGTTTAATGTTTTCATATTAAGCTGTGGAATTTGTCAGCTTATAAAATTGGTTCGCGTACCAAACGGATGTCACAAATCTTCTAGTTTATTTAACCGAGCCCCACCATCAAGCGATGTGTCTATCCTTAGGGATAGATACACGGCTCATGATGCGGTGCTCGTTTATATAAACTATTCTGGGATGTGAGATCAGTTTGATTTCATATCTTAAAATCTTCAAATTTAAAATTATTTTCAAAATCAAATATTACTTTCTAAATTATATCTATATTTAAACTAAATTTAAAATTCGCCAACAACTTCTATAGGCGACCCCTTTTCAAAATAAAACACATAACCTAAACATATGCCGACAATTTCTGGCGACTCCGCTGGGGAATAGTTCCTCTCTCCATTTTAATCGACAATTCCGCTTTCAAAAATCAGTAGTGCGTCCATGTCCCTTATGGATCAAACTACCCTTCTTTCCGTCGGGATACTATGTTCATTTCTACCTCGAACAAGTATAACCAACATTCTCTCGGATTTAGGAGCCATCGTTGTAGACACCCCTAAACAGAGAGGTTCCGAGATCCTTTTACCTCATTTCCGAGGTGGGGCGGACCCCCAATGGGTGTTAGTTTAGGAGTGATCCTTCGAGTCGAGAAGTCTTGCTTAAGACTCTCTTTTCCTTTCCAACTCCGATTCGTATTCCTTACCTTCTCTACACCTTCGAACACTCCGTTCTAAATAAACAAACTCTCTAATAAGTGATTCTTTTAATAAGTGATTCCTTCTTATAAATACATGAACATAGAATGAGTTCGGACTCTTTTCAATTCCTTTCTTTTCGTCCTAAAGAAAAGAAGCATAACTCGGACCGACAAACCGTAATCTACCCCGCGAAATGGAAGCCCCAAAACCGATTTTCTCCTTCACCAATCTGACCGGACTTCGCCGTCTATAAGGATGAGCCGCCCGACAATGGAATCATCCGATTTGGACAAGGATTTGAAAACACGAACGTCAAGATCACCGACGTCTCCCTCTTCGCACCGATGAACAAGGTATCCGAAGCCGAGGAGCCGCCGCTCGAGTTCAACCTCAGGTCGACCCAAGAATTCCCTCCTCTCGCAAAGGATCCCGACTAAGAGGAGTACCGATGTCCATAGAAGGACCGTTATCTCTACCCCCACCGGTCTAGTTGTTTCGCACCTACCCCGACCTTCGCCAAATCAAAGGGGAAAGAAATCCGTAATTATGATGGACCTCGTTACCGTGGAGGGTACGGATCTTCCCGTAAGACCTTCTCGTTTTCGAAATCGGGTCTAGTTCAAAGATTCCGTCACCGACAAAGACCCAAAGAAGAAACGAAATGTAGGATCGCTAAAGAAGCCGTAGCCGCCGAAATCGCTTTCCGGAGGAAATTCCGAACCGCCGTAATATACACCGCCGCCCGAATACATACCACTCTTGGGAGGAAGCAGGTTTCATCCCCTCTCCGCCGCAGAAGATGAAGAAAACATTCGCAAGATTGCCGCCACATTACCACAGCCCCGCATATTACAACGATAGCCGCAAGAAAAGAACTAGAACTACGCCGTTTGCTCGACCGCAAACTTTGGTACAAAAGTCGGCAAGGAAGGAAAACCGCCCCGTATCGAAATTCTACGAAGGATGTGGCGGGTGCCGCCAAATCCCGTCTCGGGCCCCGAGTAGAACCCGCCATCATGACGGAAAAGCCAAGTAAAAGAATGAAGGCTAGTCCACCCGTTGTCGTCTCGTGATTACGGATTAAGGAGGATACCACCTTCCAAAGATTCGGCCGACGTACCATCCGGTCCTAGACCTTCCGTCGCTAGAAGGATGGTATGGCGTCCCACCACTGGGCAGCTGAGATCGAAACATCAGCTCGAGAAAGAAAGTCTCGCCAGGAGACTCGAGTCCGAAGAAAGTGCTACCGCGATGAAGGGGACTCGTGAGAAGGGGACCCTGCAGCCTATCGCACGACAACCACGAAGACACACGTAAAGCCCCGCTAGAAGATGCCATGGAAAAGTCGAGAACCGATATCCGACGATCGGCAAAAGAAAGAGAAGAAAAGTTCGGAGACGAGATCGATTCATCGGAATTCATGGACGACGAATACGCAAATCAACATGGTTGAAACACGAGCTTCATCGCCTTCGCAAGGTGCTCCCGCAGCCTGCAGAAGAGAGGAGCCGTAACCGATGAGAAGGCAGCTTCAGGAGAAAGACGACACGATCGCTCAAATGGCGAAGAGGATGGAAGAGATGGCCGTAGCTCCGGCCACTCTCCGCAGTCAAGTACAACCACAAAGGGAAACACCCCCGAAGTCATTCACATCGTAGACGGAGGAAAGGAGATTACGTCCGTCAACGGGGATGATCAATTAAAGAAGGATGCAACACAAAGTATGATTCCCGAGAAAGGATATCAAGAACTTGGTGGAACAAGCAGTGCGAGAAGCCTTAGCACAATCGAAGAGCGGGACATCCATTCGGACGGTAGACCTTACCCGAAGAATTCGACGCCGTCCAATACCCGAAAGGCTTCGTACCACCTCCGTTCAAGACCTTCGACGGAACCGGGAACCCCCGACAAGATGTGGCACACTTTCGTGCCGGCTTGTCGCAATGCCGGCGGAGCGATGCATTACTCTTCCGACAGCTTCGTCGCCAGTCCGTCGTGAATCGCCTTCGACCGGTATGCGAATTACTAAATGGTTCGGTAAAGACGTTCTCGCAGCTAGAGAACCTCTTCATCAAGCGATTTGTCGGAGCTCAGCACCACATCACTATAGGTGATTTAGTGGTAGAGAAGCGTAAGCCGAATGAGACTTTGGTGGATTACATACTTCGATGGAGGAACTTAAGCATGAAGTGTGAACCACAACCGCAAGAACAAGATGCAATCAGCATTTTACTAAAAAGCATCCATGGCCCGATAAGCACTTCTCCTCAAGGGATTTACTATTAAGACTTTCGAGTAGTTGTTAAGCAAGGCCGGAAGCTTGCAAGAGGAGGCAAAGCAATTAAGTTTCACCGATAAAACGGATAAACAAAAGCCTCGTAAAGACTTTTGAAAAGAAATCCGGATCGTTGCAAGCAGTTGACAAAGGCAAGCAACCGATGCAAATACCACTGTAACGGCCGCAAAGAACCACAACAGAATTACCAAGCAACCCCGGCCCAACTATCACTCATCTCCGCAAAGATGAACAACCACCTCGTCCGCAACGTACGTTAAGGGAGCTTCGAGCAGGGAGTATCCGTTCAAGAATGAAGCAAGCTGCCGAAAATGTTCCGTAGTCCGATGAAGACTCCGCATTTCCAACTGCCGCAGCCTAAAAGACCGTAGGAAGTCAACAAGAAAGGTGATCCCAACTTTCGCCCTTACCACCGGATGCTCGGGCACAAAATAGAAGATTGCATTACCTTCAAAAGTCGGCTCAATGACAACCTCGCGGAAAGGGAATATAACGATCCCGAAGGAGTACATGAAGGAACCCCGTAAAGGAGGTTCCGTCAATGTTGTCTCGACCGATCCCATCATTCCGATAGATCCCTATACGACCGACGATGGATGGACTACCGCTCGGACGAGGTCTTCGAAAAGATTTTAGACAAAGATCCAAACCGCTTCGGTGCGAGCTTCAATTCGTAGTTGAAACCCGTTAAGCCGGCACTATCACTTGCGATGGAAGAACCACCTCAACAGGAGACGATCGAAGAAAAGAAGAAAATCGACGAAGAAGAGAAGACCGAGGCACCTAAGGCTGGACTAGGGGCCGCTTATCCTAGGATAGTTGTTTCGATTCGGGGAGAAATCCCTCGAACCCCCGACTCGTATGATTATCTACTCACTTCGGTGGGATCATATAATGATAAGGGTGATGGCGTCGGCTACGTTTTGATCGTTTCTAACGATTACGTAACTAACGATAATCCGGATATCGATTTCGATACCAACGACAATTCTCAAATCATACACGATCTCGACAAGCAAAATAACGAAGAAGACATCCATCAAGGAGGCTACGAGAGTTCAACAAGCAACGAATATATCTGCGAGTTTCGAGGAGCTCCAGTCACGATAGAGTTAGAGCCTTCAAACTCTGAAGCTAATCCTGAAGAGCCTGTCATTCCGATTCAAGAAGAGACGCCGGCGAGCTCGACAATAGATTTAGAAGAAATTACAGTAAGTCAACTTAAGAAGTGGAAAAGTTCTACCTCCGAGAATGGGTCCAAAAGACAAAGGAAAGCAGGTGGTCGTTCAGGAAGAACCAACCCCGGCAGAAGAGATACCTATTCGAGAAGAAGCAGAGACACATGAAAATAAAGTGGACTACAACGTGCTAGCCCATCTTAGGAAACTACTGACCAAACCGAGCATCTACGACGCTCTCATCTTATCAAAGGAGATGAGAGAAGCTCGATCAAGGCCTTACTTCGATCCGAAATTTGCTTAGCTCAAATGGCCGGAGATTCCTTAGATGAGGTTTGCTCGTTAAAGGAACAAGCGAGGTGTTACCTTCACTGGACAATGACCTACTACTTGGAACATGCAGACCACAACCGACCGTTGTACATTTCGACTACAATCGGAAAATTTACACTCTCCGCAGTATTGGTGGATCCAGGAGCATCAATCAATATAATGAATCTTCGAACGCTAAGCATACTTGGAAATTGATGCCCGCGAGCTCGAAGCCGACAAAATGTTATTAAGAGGATTCAACCGTAAAGGAGAAAGAGCCCTCGGCTCAATAACACCGCTAATGAAGACCGGTGACTTAGCAAAGACAACCGCGAAATTTCACATAATTGATTCGAAACGTCATTCAACGCTCTATCGGGCCGACCATGGATACATGAAAACAGGATGGTACCATCATCTCTACATCGTTGCATCAAATACTACGATGGAGGGGAACGAAGGCATCAAAGGTGACTTACAACCATTCTCCGTACATGAAATTGGAATCCACGAGGATGCAACTTATTATGCACCACCGAAGAAAACGATCTTCTCCGCAGATACCATAACAAATGAAGCAAAGAAAGTTCGGACAACGAAGAACCCGAAGTTCTAGTCCAACGCTCACTCACCACTCCCTTACGGCGAGATGGTGAAGGTTTCTCCACAACTCGCATCCGAGGTCGAGGCCGGGGACGAGGTCGTGGTAGAGACGTTAGGACGATCGGACGGAGGAAACCAACCATTAATGTCGATCGGGAAGATAGCTTCGAAGAAGAAAAAGAAATCAAACAAGAAGCAGCGACAATAAGTCAGAAGAAGCCGCAATTCAGAATCCCTCTCGAAGATGAAAGAAACGAAGAATATAAATCAATGTACGAGAAGATTAACCACTACGTACATACTATGACCCTGACCCCGATCCATTCTAATAAGATCGAGGGTATGGAGGTCAAAGAGGTACGTAGCGGTGGTGCAAAGCCCATCAAATTCTACCGTGGTGCTTCTTCCTCCAAAACTCGAAAATAATGTACAATTCGAAGATGCTACTTCATCGAATTAATGGAATTGCCTTTCGAGTGGTACTCTCCCGTGTTCAAAATTTAATTCAGCCGTGGTTTCTTACCTCGACAATGGACAAAAGGTCAATCACAACGTTTTGAAAATTTATGGAATAACTCCGGTCGTCCACCCAACTCAAAACATGGTCTCGGATTCGGCACAAGTAGATCGCTGATGATACCGAATTTTGCTTGGTTGTCACTCGCGAGTCTAATGAAAACCGCATGGAAACTACGGACGAACTCGAAGATTTACAAATTGGAAACGCTCCACCGTAATTCGAAGAAGAAATCAAATCTACGATAGATGAGTTAACTGAAGTTAACTTAGGTACTAGCGAAGAGCCCAAACCTACCTTTGTTAGCTCCTTACTCAATAAAGAAGACTCGAAGAAATAATCAAGTTATTAATGGAATTTAAAGACTCGTTTTGCTTGGAGCTACGATGAGATGCCGTGATTAGCTCCAGCAGGTCGCAGTCCATAAGCTAGGGGTGGATCCACGCTTCGTCCCAGCCGACAAGGTCCTAGAAGAATGCGTCTAGAAATCGAACAACAAGTCATAGCTCGAAGTTAAAAAGCTAATAGACGCTAAATTTGTCCGTGAAGAACAATACCCGACTTGGTTAGCCAACGTGGTACCACCGTGAAGAAGAATGGTCGAATCGGATCTGTGTGGATTTCGCAGATTTAAACAAGGCATGTCCAAAAGATGAATTTCCTCTACCAATCCCGTAATTAATGATCGACATCGCTTCAACACATGAAATATTCTCGTTCATGGATGGATCTTCGTGATACAACCGGATAAAAATGGCTCCGTAAGACGAAAAGCTTACAGCATTCGAACGCCGATCGGGGTATTTTGCTACACCGTGATGCCATTCGGATCAAGAACGCAGGAGCAACCTACCGTAGAGCAATGACAAGAATTTTTGATGATCTCATCCATAATCAAGTCGAATGCTACGTGGACGATGTGGTCATCAAAAGCAAAATAAAGGACAACCACTTGTATGATTCGAGAATTGTTTTCGAACGATTAAGACAATTTAACCTTAAGATGAATCCCTTAAAATGCGCCTTCGGTGTCACCTCCGGAAATTCTTAGGATTCGTTGTCCGACATCGTGGAATTGAAATCGACCCGAAAAGATAAAAGCTATCTTAGAAATGCCGCCTCCCAAAACCTTAAAACAACTACGATCTTTTCAAGGGAAGCCGGCATATCTTCGACGCTTTATCTCAAACCCGTCGGTAGGTGTCAGCCTTTCTCGCACTAGTTAAAAAGGACGCCAAATTTATTCGGGAAGAGAAATGCCGTAGGGCCTTCGAGGACATTAAACAATATTTAATGACACCTCCCGTCTTAGCAGCCCTGGCCTCGTGTAGACCGCTAATACTTTATACCGCGGCTTTAGACGACTCTCTCTGAGCCCCGTTAGCCTGTGTCAATGATGAGGGTAAAGAAAATGCTCTTTACTACTTAAGCCGTCGTTCATCGCCGACGGAAATAAGGTATCCCGCAATCGAAAAGCATTGTTCGGCCCCGATCTTCGCCGCTCAAAAGCTCGTGCATTACATGCTTTCTCATAAGGTCAACCTAGATCTCGAAGTTTAATCCATCGCAATACTCGATGACTCGTCCAACGCTTTCCGGCGTACTTGCCGTGATGGTCAATGATATTATTGCAATTCGATATAACTTTCGTGCCTCTCCGTGCCGTAAAGGGACAAATCTTAGCAGATTTCCTCGCAAGACACCCTTTGCACGGCAGAATCGCCTCTCAATGACGACTCTGCCGATGAACAAATAATGAACCTAGAAGACCTCGATGATCGACGTTGGGAATTATATTTCGACGGAGCATCTTCAAGCACACAAAGACGAAGAATCGCAAGTGATAGTGCCTGTAAGGCGAGAATCGAGCTAATCTTTATAACACCGGAGCGGGGATGTTAAGATACTCCTACCACTTGACGTAACCATGTACAAACAACGAAGCGGAATACGAAGCCCTCATAACAGGATCTAGAATTAACCATTCAAATGGGGATAACAGACATCAACATCTACGGGAATTCACGATTAATCATTCAAGTAGATCGCCGGACAATACGAATTTTAAAACCAAGACTCGAGCAATACTTCCAAGCATGCCATACAACTGTTGGAACAGATTCCGAATGTGACAATCTACAAAATTCCCGTAAAGAAAACGCTTTAGCAGATGCGTTAGCCCGCCTCGCAAAAGAATTTGCCCGCTTACAAGATGAATCAGCAGAAGTGTCGCTTCACTGACGTCGGTCCTATCACAACTTGACATAGACACGATACACAAATCGAAAGGAAAAAGGATCAGTTGCAGCAATGATGATGAAAACACTGGAAGATCGGCGACAACCATTAATAGACTACCCGCAAACAGAGAAAGCTACCGGACGATAGGTCGTTAGCCCATCAGATCAAGAAAAGAACTCTGTCCTACGCATTAATAAACAATACGTTATACAGAAGGTCTTTTGATCAAATGTGGCTAAGGTGCCTAAGCGGGTCCGAGGCCCGTGAAATTGTTAAAGAGGTACATTCAGGACTCTGTGGCGCTCACCAGTCAGGTCCGAAGATGAAAATGAAAATTAAAAGACTAGGGTACTACTGGCCCTCGATGATGACCGACTGCATGAAAATCGCCAAGAGCTGTCATCGCTGCCAAGTGCACGGAGTGGTTCTACACCAACCTCCAAATGTGCTACATCCGACAACTGCATCGCGGCCATTCGAATGTTGGGGCACGTATATAGTGGGTCCAATAGAACCACCGTCGTCAAAAGGACATCGCTTCATTCTTGCGGCTACGCATTACTTTTCCAAGCGGGCAGAGCGGCTCCACTCGTAGAAGTGAAAGCACACCACGTGCTACAATTTTTCAAGAACCAAGTTGTCTACCGTTTCGGAGTGCCGCGCGAATCATCTCGGATAATGCGGTCGCATTCGAAGCACACAAATCAACAATTTTGTCGAGAGACACGGAATCGACCGGCGATATTCAACAATTTACTACCCAAGAGCAAACGGCCTCGCCGAGGCTTTTAATAAAACTCTCGTTCAAATTTTAAAGAAGACTTTAGACGATAATAAGAGAAATTGGCACGAGAAGTCGTTAGAAGCCTTACGGGCCTACCGACAACTTTCGAACACCTACTCAAGCTACACCTTACGCTCCGGTGTATGGGTCCGAGGCAAGTGTTACCTTTAGAGGTTCGACCTTCCTTCACTCGTAATTGCAGCTGCAAATAAAATCACAACGAAGAAAACGCCAAATTACGACTCGAAGAATTAGAAAGCCTGGAAAGGAAAAAGACTTGCAGCGCAACAGAATTTAGAACTATACCAAGCTAAGATGGTTCAAGCCCATGACAAGCTGGTCCGCCCAAGAACCTTCAGAGTTGGTGATTTAGTTCTCGTTCTCAAAAGACCTATTCTCGCACACCGCAAGATAGGAGGAAAATTCGAACCCACTCGGGAAGGACCGTTCGTGGTCGAGCAAGATACTCGGAGGTTCCTACCAGCCTAGTGAATTGCCGTGGAGAACGACATATGCTTCCGATCAATGGACGATACTTGAAAAAGTATTACGCTACCTGATGTTTCGAAGGAATGAACTTTCCATCCCTAGAAGCACGGGTGAAGTGATTACTTATGAATGGGTCCGAACCCAAAAAATAATAAAATGTGCTAAAATAAATAAAATCCTGATAATAATTTTTTCCTTGTTTTCTTTTCCAAATCAAAATCTCTTTCCTGATCTTATCCCACTTCATTCCTATTAAGTTTAAAAATATAATAAAATAAAAATGTCTTTAATAAACATTTTCTTAATGTTCTTGTTCTTAGTACAGCCCCTGATCCTTTCCCTTGTCTTTTCGCAGGAAATGTCGAACCGGCGGTTGGTCCCGAACTTTAAGAATGGCGTAAGCCTTGCACTAGATGAAAAGAGGGTGAAAGATGGAGCGGTAATCGAGATCGACTCGCATTTCGCACCAGCAGCCTACGAGACGAAGAAAGTGACCGGGTCCCGTCGACCGAGAAGAACTCGCCCGACATACAGCTGATGAAAGTGGGTGGCCCAAGCCACCAATCCAAAGAACAAGAAAAGAAAGACAAGTATTGAAGAAGATAAGAAAATGAAGTCCGTAGTCGCTACAGCAGAGGGCAGCTTGTCGCCGCCGCGCCCACAGAGATTCAAGAAGTTCGGAGAGCTACTCTCACAACGAACGCAACGAAGAAATAAGAATCGCCGTATCCGTAAGATGTTGACAAAACTAGCCGCGGATCAAGACGACGAGGCAATTGCTAATGTCGCTGCATACACTTCAAGGACACCGGTTCACCGAGAACTCGAAGAAAGGAGGCCACCTCCTAGGATGACAGGAAAGAACTGTGGAAATCTTCGAAGATCATAAGAGAGAAGGCTACCACGCCACCGGATAGAACCACCAGGTGATGCATGACCTTGCTGCGAAGCAACCCCGGGGATGTCCCGACATGCATCATCCCCGAGGAGCCGAGGTATGCAGGAGAACGTGAAGGGATTGAACCGTATATTCCACAAGACGTCACTGTGCCTCGCCATCCGCAGATCATTCCGGAATACGAGCCGGAGAGAATGCGAATGTTGAAAAGAAAACCTTCGAATACTTCGAAAGAATTAAAGGCGTAAGAATCAATATACCTGGAGGGCCTCGAGCTACATACGTACGTATTCTCGCAGTATGAACAGCAGAAGAAATCGTGGATTGCATCCGGGATTTGAAAAGAATGGGCCGAGCGGGCCGCCTAAGGGAAAACACATACTCGTAACCCCGGAGATGGATGCCAGTGGAAAGGAAGAATCACAATACAATGTGGATGTCGTTACAACTTTACGGAAGACGAAAGGGAAACCCACCGGAATACTCCGTCATGGGCAAGTGGATCCGATGCCATTAGTCATCAAGAGAATGGTAAAGAGATTGATAACATGGAGGGTATCGCCGCCAGATTGCATACCCAATAGCCGCATCATCAATATCTACAAGCGGTGGTGACCGCATACCCCCACACATAGCATCACCATGACTTTGTCGACCTTTCGCACGCATCTTTCCCGAGCGAGTGTAACATCATGTTCGGATCCGACCTCCGGATAGCGAGCCCAGTGTGAGTTCCGAGGGCCGCTGAAGATACCTTTACCGGTAGGTTCCGTCATGATACCGAAGGGCAACGGAGCAGATATCGCTAAGCATTGCATACCAGGAGTACCAATGAAGCGGATCTCGCTACTTTCGGAGAATGGATGACAGGAAGACACCCTACCATTTCCAACTGCACCCGAGCTAGAGAGCCTCCGACCTTACGAGCCGTGAGTTACATGGAAAATATCACACCTCCAATGTACATCCATACGGCATCCTCGCCAAGGATGTCTTGGAAGGTGATGTTATCGACCATGTACCCCACTATTCGTACATGGATTTTTGACGTATGCTTCTTTGGATGAATCAACAAAGATCATACACAATCCGTTTTGAGTTTACATGGATTGTATGAAATATATTCCGTATCAAGATGTATGATGTATCTTCTACATGATTGGAATGAAAGTGACCATGTCACATTTTTGGCCTTCACCTCTTTTGTGCAAATTGATTGGGAAACGCCATTAAAGTTAAATGAACTTTGAACAAAGAAACGTAAAAGGAATAAAAAAAAAGAATAAAAGAAAACTTTCATTAAAAAAAAAAGAGAATCTAAAAAAAAATGACAAACACCAAATTCACATGAACATTAAATAAACGATAAAATAAAATTTGAATCATTAAAAGATAAACAAAATCAACAAAAATGTTAAATCGAATTCTCAATCAAATTTCAAATGTGATCTTCCAAATTTCAAATCAAATCTTAAATCGAATTTCAACCGAGTTCAAACTCATCCTGTCAGATTTCAAATTCAATCTTTCCAGATTCCAAATCTCTATCAAATCTCAATTTCGATCTTCCGGATCTTAAATCAAATCTCAGTCAAATTTCAAATTTCAAATTCGATCTTTCCAGATCTCACATCAAACCTCAGTCAAATCCAAACTTTTGGGTCGAGGATTTTACATCCAAGACTGCACTGCTTTAGGATTCTTTCCCTATTGCACTGAAATACATCAAATTCAAACTTTTGGGTCGAGGATTTTACATTCAAGACTGCACTGCTTTAGGATTCTTTCCCTATTGCACTGAAATACATCAAATTCAAACTTTTGGGTCGAGGATTTTACGTCCAAGACCGCACTGCTTTAGGATTCTTTCCCTATTGCACTGAAATACATCAAATCAAATTCAAACTTTTGGGTCGAGGATTTTACGTCCAAGACTGCACTGCTTTAGGATTCTTTCCCTATTGCACTGAAATACATCAAATTCAAACTTTTGGGTCGAGGATTTTACATCCAAGATCGCACCGCTTTAGGATTCTTTCCCTATCGCACCGAAATACATCAAATTCAAACTTTTGGGTCGAGGATTTTACGTCCAAGACCGCACTCGCTTTAGGATTCTTTCCCTATTGCACCGAAATACATCAAATTCAAACTTTTGGGTCGAGGATTTTACATCCAAGACCGCACCGCTTTAGGATTCTCTTCCTATCGCACCGAAATACATCAAAATCAACCTTTTGGGTCGAGGATTTTACATCCAAGACCGCACTCGCTTTAGGATTCTCTTCCTATCGCACCGAAATACATCAAAATCAACCTTTTGGGTCGAGGATTTTACATCCAAGACCGCACCGCTTTAGGATTCTTTTCCTATCGCACCGAAATACATCAAATTCAAACTCTCGGGTCGAGGATTTTACATCCAAGACCGCACCGCTTTAGGATTATCTTCCTATCGCACCGAAATACATCAAATTCAAACTCTCGGGTCGAGGATTTTACATCCAAGACCGCACCGCTTTAGGATTCTCTTCCTATTGCACTGAAATACATTAAAATCAACTTTTGAGGTCGAGGATTTTACATCCAAGACTGCACTGCTTTAGGATTCTTTCCCTATTGCACTGAAATACATCAAAATTCAAACTTTTGGATCGAGGATTTTACATCCAAGACTGCACTGCTTTAGGATTTTTTTCCTATTGCATTGAAATACATCAAAATCAAACTCTTGAGGTTAAGGATTTTACATCCAATACCGCATTACTCTGCGATCTTTCCTCATTGTAATGATCCAATCCAATCGATTCGATCTTCTTTTGGGGTCAAGATGTTACATCTAAAACTTCAAAATTCCAATTTTCATTTCAAATCAAATTCCTTCAAATTAATCTTCGACAAACTTCAATCTAAATTAAAACTCCAAATCGAAATCTAAACTCACACATCATGACTTGAACATGAAACAAAATAAAGTCTAAATCGAAATTCTCCCAAATCATGTGATTCTGGGATTCACCTCCTTTTCCTTTCCCCAGCCGAGAGTTCAAGGATCTCCAGCTCCGCAGATATACTCGACACTCCCCAACTCGAAGCTCTTCTACTTTGTCCTAAGTTTGTTACTTGGACATCCGTGTTGGTTTTGTTGATCGCTTCGGTCAACACCAATACGCGCGGTGTGCTCCGTCACCACCACACCTATCGGGGGTCCATTTGTCGACCTCATTTTCGATGAGGTCTTCTCTTCTTCTCTTTAGTACTTCAGGATCTAGCCTTCAGCTTTTCCTTCGACTATCTTAGAGGATTAGAATCGGGACCCACCTTTAGAAATTCAAACCACTTCTAAACTCCCCGCAAACTCCACAAACTTGACCGTAGACCCCTAATCACCTAGAGGGTTGAAATCAAATGTGGAAGTTTAAAGGATGAGTTCCTATAGACTCTTCGGGCCTCAGGATCGCCCCCGGCGGCCCGGTCTCGGTGAAGGGTCGACTTGCACACACACTACACCTACACACTACACTTTCACACACTTCCTAAAAACACACCCATACCCGACTTGACCTCCCGACTCATGTAGGTGATTCACATGGATGGTCCTTAACCCCTAAGCCCTCGGCTAGCAGGTTAGTGAACGACATGCTGAATGCCTCAAATGAGTCCCTTTATGGCTCATGTGGGCTTGATATGGCTTCATGGCTCAACCAAAATGATTTTACTCCACTTACATTCACCCAATCTTCAATTTTCCAAATTTTCAATTTTTGACCCCCGGGACCCTACACCCGCCAACCTACCCAAAGCCCTGAATAGCCCAAATTTCTCAAAAATTTCCAAATCACCCAAAATTCTCCAAAATCATTCCCAAACATTTCCACATCACTCAAATTGATCATCCATATCCAAAAATATCAAAAATTCCAAGAAAACCTCCCAATACCCTCCAAATACCCAAAATACCCCTCCTAGCCAAAAAATCCAAAAATTCAGAAAATTCCCAGAAAATTCTAGAAAATCCCAAATATTCCCAATTTCATTTTGTTCAACTACACCATGGGCCAATTTTGTCAATTTACCCCACTTTTATCAAAACCCCCAATTTGACCCATTTTAACCCAAAATGAACCCAATGTCAAACCTAACCTACCCAATTGACCCAAATTCTGGTCCAATTCAATTCTAAATTTCAATTCAACATTCCCAACACCAATCTAGACCAAATCCAAGCCCAATTTGATTGGCATTGGGATCCAATTTCACTTTTGGCCTTAAAAGCCCAATTTGGACCCATGACCCAAACTTAGCCCAAACTCACCCAATTCAACTCCAATTAAACCCAAATCTTTTCTAAACCTTCCTTGACATCCCCATAAACAAAACACTAACATGATTTGCCCAAGATTTTTATCCAAACCCCACTCAAATTCAACCCAAAACTAAAAGGCCCATTTTTGACCTAAACCCAAACATAGCCCAAATAGACCCAAACCTCAAAATCAAAACCCAACCAAAGCCAAAACCTCTTTGAAATACTCCCATAAACATTTCTCAACATTTATTTTACATCAATTTCAACTCTAGCCCAACTTTGGTCCATGGTAGCCCATTTTGGCCCACCTTAGCCTCTTTACCAAAAAGGCCCATATCCAACCCAATTCAAACTCAAATCACCTCAAATTTGTTTTCAAACCTCTCATGACACATCCCTAAACCAAACTCAAAAATTATTTGGCCCAAGCCTTTACCAAAATTTCATCCCAAAATCCATTTTAAAATTCAAAAGCCCACTTTCCTAAACCATTTTAAAAGCCCATCCTTTACCACATCCAAAGGCCCAAAATTGGTCCCAAAGCCCATATGATATTTCCCCTCATCATACTTTCAATTAAACTCAATACCTAAGTCCTAAATTCATCATCAAATCATTCCAAATCAAGTTTCATACAAATTTCCATCAAATTACCAAAAAATTCCTAAAATCCATTTTCATGAAATCGACTAAACTTTTCCCTAAGCCAAAGACAAGCCATGCAAGCCATGGACAAGCCACATGAAGCCATGGAGAGTTTGACATGTGATCAAGCCATTAATGGAAAAAGGAGGACCCCCTTTCCTAATCCTTCTTAAGCCTTTTTTTACCTTAAGCATGTCACACTCTAAACCATGCTTTGCCACCTAATCCTCGATGGAGACTCCACCACACATGGGAGATCGACCCACCCGACCTCCTCGACCCAAAACCGTGTCTTGGGGAGGTGCACCCAACCCATTTGCATGGGTTGACCAAAATAAGCTAAAATAGCCCCTTCCCCTTTCTACTTCGATTCAACCACTTTACACATGTCAAACCTCAATCGAATGCACCAAACCCCAGCCCCGACCCACCCGAACAAGATGGTGACCAATGCTCGGCCGGCCACCACCGTGCCGCCGGAAAACACCATGGCCGAGACCTCGGGAGGAACCAAACTTTGGAATTCTCCCTCGCCGAGCCGCCCCATGCCCAATGGCCACCATGGCCGTTCTTCACATGCCAAGAGCAGCTCGATCCCAGCCCTCAACTCCCCCTGGGAGGCCCTCCAACCTCTCCTATTTAAACCCCTCACCCTCACGGCCAAAAGAGGTGCTGAACCAGACCTTACTGAAACTCTGCCAAAATTGTTCCAGACTCCTCCCCATACACAGAGCACTTGATCCCCAGTGATATCCCCTTGCCATTTCTTCTCGCGAGCTCAATTTCGCAGTCGAAATTCCACCCAAAACCAGGACACTTCTCCACAAGTGAGCCAATCCCCAAATTGATTGGTTCTACACCTTCACCGTACCAAGGGAAGGTGTCCACCAGCAAAAGCCCCATCTCCAGTGCCACCCAGCTTGCTCTAGCCTCCAAGCTTTGTGATCGGCTTGGTCGAAATCACATCTAGACAACTCACTGGACCAGGAGACTTCATCCGGAGCTTGCCGGGATCCAATCGAAGGTGCAACAACTCTCGCATCGAAGCCACACTTCTCCGAGCAAAGGTATGAACTAATTCTTCATCCCGAGCTTCCGGAGATTCTCCATTTCAAATGCCTTAATTTCAATGCATGATAACCGTATAGATGTGTTCTTCTCTTCAAGACGAATCCATAGAGCATAAGAACATGAAAATCCATCGAGTATCGAGTGAGATATTAAGGATTTAGTGTGGACGGCTCTCGTGCGAGGACACTTGGGGACGATGAACGGATGCCGTCCATTTAATACACGCGCGGACGGACGGCCGGATCGCGTCGGATCGAGGACGCGAGCGATACAGCGGGTCCCGGAGCGCCGACGCGGATGGCGGCGTCGAATGGGAGCGCGCCGCGCGTGCATTCGGAGTCGCCGAGGTTGACGCGGCGCCGCGTCACTTAAGTAGAAAATTAGGGATTTTCTTAATTTATTTAATTCCCTAAACTTCAAAAATTCATAACTTTGTGTAGGAAAATCATAAAAATAAAATAAAAATACCCTCTTGCTCATGAACAGAGGAGAATAATGTGGAAAAGAAATTAATTAATTTTGTCCAGTATTTTATTTTTAATTAATTATTTACTCCCTGCATTGTTTTAATTCTCCATGCATTCATACAATTCACCATGGCATGAGACTATAGGGCTTTGGAAGCCTCTGAACTTAGGAACATTCCCTGAATTTTCCAAGGTCAGAGGCCATCTCTGTGAAAAGTTATTGATTTTTCAAATGCATGTTGCTGTTTTAAGTATTTTAATTTCAAAAATTAGCATGTTGTGAAATAAATTCTAGGAAAATTTGGTGATGTTCCTTATGACCAGAGAACCCTAGGAAAAATAGGACTTGGGTTAATTCACTTAAGATAACCCTAATTGGCTTAAACATCCAAAATAGACCCCTAATTAATTAGAGCTAACCATACATCAAATTGACTTGAAATTAATTCTCCACTGACCTTTAGGATCAGAGGAACCCACCATAAAAATTTGAGGTCAATTGGACTTGGTTAGCCCCACTAATTGGATTGATTAAGCCACTTAGTCATTTTAAACTTTAAAAATTCATAACTTTCAAAATACCTTTCAAAAATTTACCAAATTGGTTTTGGAGCCTCTCTGATATCAGGGGAATTTAAGAAAATTAAAATTTCAATTTTCTAAAAAGTTGATTTTTAATATTATTTTAATATTTTTAATAATTAAAAAATAATAAAAATCACAAAAATAATAAAATTCACCAAAATGTCATATTTTGAATTTTAATCACTTAGGAACAAACCCCATATTTTTCTTAGGTCTATTTGGTGAGATATTAATTTTTAAAGCTCTAGGGTAATTTTAAAATTAAAAAAATGTATTTTCTAGCATTTTCACCAAAATAATTATAATAAATCAAAGAAAAATCAGAAAATTGTAAAATTTGGTTCTCTGGAATCCTTGATATCAGAGAGAATTTTAAAAATTATAAAATTCATTTTTCAACATTTATTTTATTTTTAAATTAATTAATACTCCAGAACTTAAAATAATTCTAATAAATAAAATATAATTCAAAAAATTACAAAATTTGGTCCAAGTGGTCCTCTGGTCATTAGGAATGTCCCCTAATTTTCTTAAGGATAGAAACTTACCCTTGGTCATGTTATCAAATTTTCCTTGAAAATCTCTATTTTCTACTAAAAATAATTATATAAATAAATTAAATACAGAAAAATCACATTTTCTCCTCTCATGTCTTTATTGACATATGAGTGAAGTCACATAAAAATTTCAAGTTCATTTGAGTTCAATTTAGTGAGTTATAAAATTATTGAGCTTAAAGGGCAAGATGGTAATTAAAATTTTAACCCTTAATTAAAACTTTAGGTTTAATAAAAAAGATTAACAAGTAAAATATTTGATTCTAACCTGATTTGGATTATTGAAATTTAAATAATTAAAGGGTAGAAACCCATTAAGCAATTTAAAATGATTAAACCTTAATTAAATAATTGATTAAATTTGGGAGAATAATAAAATCGGAATTATTAAAATAGGGATATTATTAGGAAGAGATTTATTCTTTAATTTAAAAAGATCCCTAAATTTAATCATCTCATTAATATTCAACTCTTAATTAAAATGGTAACTCAAATTTAAAATATTAAAAGACTTAATCATTAAACTAAAATTAAATCATTAAACTCTTTCAAAAATTTCAATTAAAATTAAATTAAATCAAATTAAAAATTAAATTAAATTAAGTAAATTAAATTAAAATTAAATTAAATTAAATTAAGATTAAAAAGTTAAATTAAAATTAAATTAAATTAAATAAAATTAAATAATTAAATTAAAATAAATTAAACTAAATTAAATAAATTAAATTAAATTAAATTAAATAAATTAAATTAAATTAAATTAAATTAAAAATTAAATCAAATTAAATAAAATTAAATTAAAATTAAATCAAATCAAACTAAATTGAATTAAATTGAATTAAATTAAACTAAAATTAAATTGAATTAAGTCGAATTAAATAACATCACCTAAGACATAAAGAACTCAAAAATAAATCTAAAATAACTTGAACACTATTCCAAACTTAAATCATTAATTTGAACTTAAATTTGAATCACAAATCATTAAATATCATTTTGCCCTAGGAGCTTTAGTTATCATAACTCCTAAATAGAATATTAAATGAAATGTTACTTCACTTATAGGACATTCAAATGTCCTAGTTCACTGAGCAAGTTAACAAAACTCGAAAACCTCGGATGATCGATTCATTTACATAATTAAATTCTCTTGGACTTAAAACAATCCTAGAAATATTGAAAAGATGTTTAAGATTCTTCTTAAGCACTTCCTCAATATGATAGGATATTTATAAGAACAATTGAACTTAGTTATTCTTTGATGAAGAAAATCGTCCTCAAACCAAAAACACAAGGAACCTAGACGTCATAGGAAATGACTAGCTATAGGATTAGGAACTTGTAGAAAACCATAACCCTTTCCCTTAGCTTTACCTAGGAAATTGCTATGAATGCTTAAATGCTCTAAATTGTATTTTAAGTGCAGCTTGGGATGACGGGAAGACCCTCCAGGTACGCTTTTATTTTATTGCAATTTATTTTATCGCAATTTATTTAATCGCATCGCACTTATTTTTCTTGCATGATAAAACAACAGTTGCATGAAAACCTACACCTTTAGGACGTAAACCAAAACCGAAACCCATAACTAAATTAAAAGACACTACAAGATAAAATTCACCTCTACAACATTTCAAAATATAAGACAACTCAAAATTTAATCACAAACGTAACACAAAACTACAATTATAACTAAATTAAAACGTCTTGTCGGATGATCGGGAATACCTCGGATGATGTAACCTACGTGTTGCTAACGGGATTTCCCACTGGTCTAAATGAAAGTGTGGAACTCATTCAAGCTGAGTTTAGCAAATTCATCCGGACTAAGTGAATCCGATAAAAATAATGATGCCTGAAGGATGGAACCGCGGGATCTTAACCGTGTCGTTATAATCAACTTTAAGATTTGTTTTAATTAAAACACAAAAAACACTTGGAAATTAAGACTTCTCTAAACCAAAACACTTTTCTCATCCCCCGATTTATGATTTCTAAAACTAAACCTCTCGCAACAACAAGGAGCTCGGAGCATGTGGGCAAGCACGGCCATCGTCGTCGCCAAAACCCGTGTCGACATCGCAAAACTTTCCTAGAATTAAATAACAAAGCCATAGGACTTCGAGGTAGTTTGCCTAGTGCAACATAAATCCTCAACTCTTCGTTAGGCATTTGCATCGCAAATTAAGCCCTAACCGGTCTTAGGATTCCGAGGTAGTCGTCCGATACGACATAAACCCTCATATCTTCCAGTGCTATTTCGTATGATTCTATCATATAAATATAAGCCCTAATTAATTAAAATTGGCAAGATTAAAACATTAAATAAACATTAGGACTTTCCTAAATCCAAGCCAAACAATAGGATAGTCGGGAGATTACCGAAGTTCGCTTCGAATCCGTAATTTCTCCTACTTTTCTTCCTTTGAATTTCCAAAATAAAAATGTTCCAAATTTGAGCTAATCCCTTTTGAAATTCCAAAATTCAATCCTTCGAAAACTTAAACTTTGAAATTCTCGAGAGCAGAATTATTGATTATTATCGAGAGTTTTCTTAGGTGATTCCCGTCACTTAAGATGTAATTAACTATAGGGGCTTGCCCTTATAGTGGAATTTTAAAGAACCTGTGTAATATAAACCTCGTTTAATGTTTTCATATTAAGCAGGGGAATTTGTCGGCTTATAAAATTGGTTCGCGACCAAACGGATGTCACAAATCTTCTAGTTTATTTAACCGAGCCCCACCATCAAGCAAGGTGTCTATCCTTAGTGATAGATACACAGCTTATGATGCGGTACTCGTTTATATAAACTATTTGGGATGTGAGATCGGTTTGATTTCATATCTTAAAATCTTCAAATTTAAAATTATTTTCAAAATCAAATATTACTTTCTAAATTATATCTATATTTAAATTTAAAATTCGCCGACAACTTCGTTAGGCGACCCTTTTCAAAACACATAACCTAAAAATATGCCGACAGCTTACCGGATTAGGTTAATTATTCAAACTTTCTATAATGGATTAGTAGGATCTTTAAGATCAATCATCGATGCCGTCACGGAGGATCATTAATGTCAAAACCATTTGATAAAGCTTATGCACTAATCGAAGAAATGGCAACCAATAATTTTCAATGGCCTGCTGATAGAATGAATCCGAAAAAGATTGCTAGTATTCATGAAAATGATGCAATATCTATGTTAGCTTCGCAAATCGCCGCTGTATCTAAAAAATTAGATCATTTTGGAATGAATTACTCTCCAACTATATTAGAAGAAAATTCATCTCGGACAACTTATAGAATCCCAATCTCAATATGAAACTATAAATGCAATTAATAATGTACCCAATAATCCTTATGCGAATTATTATAATCCCGGATGGAAAAATCATCCTAATTTTAATTGGAATAATAACACAACTAATCAACCATGGATGAATAACATAACACAACCATTAAGAAATCCCTCTAATCAAGAAAATTCAAATTATAAACCTAATTATCCACCTGGATTTAATAATAATAACCCACAATTTAAAGATAAGAAATTATCTATAGAAGAATTAATATTAAATATGGGTCAACATTTACAAAATCAAGGAAATCAATTACAAATACAAGGAAACTAATTACAAAATCAAGGAACAAATTATTAAAAATATTGAAACTCAACTCGGGACATATCGCTACCGCACTTAATAATAGAATACCTGAAACATTTCCTAGTAATGTGGAAATAAATCCCAAAGATAAGGGAAATGAACAAATTAAAGCAATACAATTACGAAGTGGAAAAGAATTAGAACCTCGAATTCAAAAAGAACTTGAAAGTCAAAAAGAGGAAGTGGAAATTGAAAAGGAAAAGAATCAACAAGATCCAAAATTAGAAAATCCTTTAATACCAATGAAAATTTCGTTGAAAAACCTCCACCACCATTTCCTCAACGACTAATTCAACATAAAAAAGATAAACAATTTGCTAAATTCCTCGAAATTCTAAAGAAATTAACAATAAATATTCCTTTCGTAGAAACTTTAGAACAAATGCCAAACTATGTAAAATTTATGAAAGATATTTTAAAGAAAAAAAGAAAATTTACTGATAATGAAATGGTCTCACTTAGTGAAGAGTGTAGTGCTATTATTCAGAAAAAGCTTCCTAAAAATGAAAAGATCCTGGTAGTTTCACTATACCCTGCGCTATTGGAGAAAAATTCTATGGAAAAGCTTTGTGTGATTTAGGAGCAAGCATCAATCTAATGCCTCTATCAATTTTTAAAAGATTAGGATTGGGAGAAATTTCACCTACTTCAAGTAACTCTTCGCTTAGCTCGATCGTTCGTTACATATCCTAAGGGAGTTATTGAAGATGTATTAGTAAAAGTGGATAAATTTATCTTCCCTGTAGATTTTATTGTTTTAGATATTGAAGAAGATAAAGAAATTCCTATCATTTTAGGAAGACCATTTTTAGCCACTGGAAAAGCTATGATTGATGTTCAGAAAGGAGAATTAACTATGAGAGTAAATGACCAAAAAGTAACTTTTAATATTGCTAAATCAATGAAATATCCTGCGTTAGAAAAAATGATGAGTGTTTTAGAATGGAAGTACTCGATCATTTACAAAGAGAACATTTTAAGGAATATTATCCAGAAAAATTAGAAAAAGAAAATACTGAATTAATTGAAAAAGCTGATATAAATGAAAATCTAGATTATATTCAAGAGAAATTTGAATTTTTGGATAACACTGAAAACTCTAAAAAAAATATAGTTCTATCGATTATTAAACCTCCTGAACTTGAGTTAAAAATGTTACCTAATCATTTGAAATATGCTTATTTTGGTAATTCTTCAACTCTACACTATTATTTCATCCGAATTAAATGAATCTCAAGAACAAAAACTTTTAGATACATTAAAAAAATATAAGAAAATTTTTTGTTGGACTTTAGCAGATATTAAGGGAATTAGTCCTTCAATCTGTATGCACAGAATTATTTTAGATAATGAACATAAGCCTAAAGCAGATCCATAAAAGAGATTAAATCCGATAATGAAAGAAGTAGTCAAAAAGGAAATTTTAAAATGGTTAGATAATGGTATTATATATCATATTTCTGACAGTGCTTGGGTAAGCCCAAATCACTGTGTACCCAAAAAAGCAGGAGTGACCGTAAAAGCTAATGAAAATAATGATCTTATCTCTATAAGACAAGTTACTGGATGGCGAATATGTATTGATTATAGAAAATTAAACACAGCCACCGAGAAAGATCACTTCCCTTTACCATTTCTAGCACCGTATGTTAGATAGATTAGCCTGACATAAATATTTTTGTTTCTTAGATGGATATACCGGTTATCATCAAATACAAATTGCTCCTGAGGATAAAGAGAAAACTACATTTACTATTCCTTATGGAACTTTCCCTTTTCGAAGAATGCCTTTTGGATTATGTAATGCACCTGCAACATTCCAGAGATGTATGATGTCTATATTTAGTAAATTAATTGATAATGGAATAGAAGTATTTATGGATGATTTCTCTGTATTTGGAACAACATTCGACACATGCTTAAATCATCTTGAAAAAGTATTTGAAGTATGTGAGAAAACTAATTTAGTTCTTAATTGGGAGAAATGTCAATTTATGGTTACAAGCGGCATTGTATTAGTGGCATAAAATTTCGAAAAGGGCATGGAAGTAGACCTCGCAAAAATTCAAGTTATAGCTAAATTACCACCTCCAACTACGGTAAAAGGGGTAAGAAGTTTTCTTGGACATGCTAGATTCTACGTACGTTATATTAAAGATTTTTCAAAAATTACTAAACCTCTATGCCAACTTCGAAAAGGACAAGAAATTTAAATTTACAATCGAATGCCTCAATGCTTTCGAATTATTAAAAGATAAATTAATTACAACACCTATAATAGTTTCACCTAATCGGGAGAAACCATTCGAGCTTATGTGTGATGCTAGTGATTATGCTATAGGAGCAGCTTCTGGCAAAGATACGATAAGATTTTCAAAGTTATATAATATGCTAAGTAAAACTCTAAATGTGCGAATAAATTATAGCTATCGAAAGAGAATTATTAGCATTTATATATGCTTTTAATAAATTTCAGCATTATCTAATAGGAACTAAATGTATTGTGCATACTGATCACTCCGCTATTAAGTATTTAATGCAAAAGAAAGATTCTAAACCAAGATTAATTAGATGGATATTATTAATGCAAGAATTTGATTTTGATATCATTAACAAAAGGGAACTGATAATCAAATTGCAGATCATTTATCAAGATTAGAAAATCATGAATTATCTGAAACTGATAATGAAATTTTAGACGTTTTCCCGATGAACAACTTTATAATATAAATGAGTGGAGAATACCTCGGTATGCCGATATAGTAAATTATATTGTAAGTGACATTTTACCACCTATGTTAACTTTACAACAACGAAAAAAATTCATTCATGATACTAAAACATACTTTTGGGATGAACCATACTTATATAAGTAATGTAAGGATTTAATTATTGAAGATGCGTGCCTTATGAAGAAACCGAACCAATCATTCAAAAATGTCATGATTCTGATTTTGGAGGACATTTTGGGACAGATAAAACTGCATATAAAATTCTACAATCTGGATTCTATTGGCCTACTCTATTTAGAGATGTATACAGATATATAAAAACCTGCGATAAATGCCAAAGAGTAGGAAATATATCGAGGAAAAATGAAATGCCTTTGAATTTTATATTAGAAGTTGAAATTTTTGATGTTTGGGGATTAGATTTCATGGGACCTTTTATTCCTTCATTTGGAAAATCATATATATTAGTAGCTGTTGATTATGTTTCCAAATGGATCGAAGCACAAGCTTTATCTAGGTGTGATGCTAAAAGTGTTTCAAAATTTTTAATGAAAAATATTTTTACTAGATTTGGAATGCCGAGAGTGATTATCACTGACGGAGGAACTCATTTTAGAAACAAATATATTTACAAACTAGTAGAAAAATATAATATTATGCATAAGATATCAACTCACTTATCATCCACAAACTAAATGGATTAGCCGAAGTTTCTAATCGAGAGATTAAGCGTATATTAGAAAAGTCTCGTAAACCCTAATAGATCGACCGGTCTATAAGACTAGACACCGCATTATGGGCATACAGGATCGCTTATAAAACTCCGATTGGAATGACTCCTTATAGGCTTATATATGGAAAAACTTGCCACTTACCGACTTGAATTAGAACATAAAGCATATCGGGCGATTAAAGAATTTAATTATAATATGAAAGAAGTCGGTGAGAAGAGATTGTTACAATTAAATGAATTAGAAGAACTAAGGAATGAATCATATGATAATGATAGGATTTATAAAGAAAGGATGAAATTATGGCATGATCGGAAGATTAATCAGAGAAATTTTGAACAAGGACAAGAAGTTCTACTATATAATACTTGATTGAAATTATTTCCGGGAAATCGAAATCTCGATGGTTAGGACCTTTCACCATAACTCAAATATTTTCATATGGAACTATAGAAATTGAGGATCCAAAAATAGGACATAGATTTAAGGTAAACGGACATAGATTAAAACCATATTTTGAAAGTAGAAGACCAAATTTTAAAGAGGTTTTAATGCTTAGTCAACCTGATTACTAACTGAAATTAGGTCGGGCTGACGACGTTAAACCAAGCGCTTTATGGGAGGCAACCCATATTAGTCTTTTATTTTTAATTATCTACAAATTAGTGAATCTATATTATTAAAACAAATCTTACTACTCAAATTTTAAATTAGAATCATCACAAATTCGAACCTATATGATGAGATCAGAAAATATTCGGACTAAAGCGAAAATGGGCGATTTTTACGAATCTCACCGACAGCGAGCCCGAGTCCGCCGACAGCGAGATCGTGTGCCATGACTTAATTCAGTTTTATAACTCGCTCACCGACGGCGAGAAACTTCCCGCCGACGGTGAGGCAGTTGAAATTTTGGTTTCTTAAAGATTTTCATGCTGTTTTGGATGGATCTAAGCCATTTCTTTGTAGGAAATTATCACAAATCTAATTTTACACCATTTTCTTCCTTAGAAACGACTGGAGACCAGTCCTTTCAATCCGAAATGGCACCCAAATTCTTAGAAACCACAAAATCTGAAGTTTTCAACCAAAGAAAATTCGTCAGTTCGGAGGCGCAGCGTATCTTCAACAAAGGCTTGATGAAGAAAAGACTTATTAAAGAAAGGGGATTTGTCAACAGAGGAGTAGAGAATTCCACTACAAAAATCGAAGAAATGATCGCACAATGCATTGGGAGGTATTTTGTTATACGACATCCGCCGTAGTTATTCCAGTAGTTAAAGAGTTTTACTCTAATTTACATGCGATCAACAATGGAAATGTCTACGTCGAGGAAGATGGGTAACATTTACTCCTTCAAGGGTAAATGAATTGTTTTCTATAGTAGAATACCTTTGTTTGTCATTATTCCAACTTCGTGCCTTCAAGATACAATATGAACGAGATCTATAGATACCCGACCGACGAACCCGATGATCGGGAGTTACGCGAAGACGGGTATGTCGCTTTTTCGCATCACTTCTTAACCCCGTCTCGAAGCACCGGCATTTCTTTATCTCATCAAAATTATTACCTACTATGAGAGTAAATAAAGTTTCAAAGG
This sequence comes from Papilionanthe hookeriana x Papilionanthe teres, assembly GCA_022702705.1. Classification (NCBI taxonomy): domain Eukaryota; kingdom Viridiplantae; phylum Streptophyta; class Magnoliopsida; order Asparagales; family Orchidaceae; genus Papilionanthe; species Papilionanthe hookeriana x Papilionanthe teres. Next base: position 111,171,230 of record CM040430.1, on the reverse strand, counting down.
AATGCGCTATATTAAACTACCGTATTCAAATTGGACTACCTATCGATGTCGGATCAATAATAGTAAAGTCCGCATCGGGATTGATCGTGCATGGGTCGGCTCATGGACTCGGACACCCATCGACTATATTTGCTTTATGCAGTCAGTACCAAGTTTCTTATGAGGCTTGGGAAAAAGTACTTTTCCCATGGAAACCACTTGATCCTATGGATATATTTCCAACTTGGATAACAATGATGAGATTTCCATTATTTCTGACAGAGCATCACAGAACAATTCTTTAGCAAGGCCCCTTACTGATAAAACTAATTTCATTCTGAAGAAGATTAAAGGATTGGAGAAAGAATTGCAAAATGTGATGAATTCCATCGACAATATCTCTGATATGTTCGATCACATCGATCGGAGGACGAAGGAGCACTTTGATCATACCTGGACATTTAGAGGCCGCTTTTATTCATTTACTAAGACGTAAGGGATGGATTAATGAAGAATCTATCGAGAATTCCCTTTCAGGCCTTTCTATAATTTATTTGTGCACCTGCGTCGCATCGGAAATATCAGAGAAGATGATAGTTCAGACACTGAAGAGTAGGAAAGATTTCGATTTTATGTCATATATTGTGTATATATGTGTTAATTTGAATTTAGGTTTTATTATGATTTGAATTTTAATTTGATCATCTCAGATTTGATAAGATTATTTGTAATTGTTATGTCTCAGCATTTAGAGTGTTGTGGTGTGGATTGCGATGTTGAGTTTTAGGGATTTGAACATTTAAGTTAAGTATGTGTTAAAGTTGTTAGTGTGAAGTTTGTAAGTTTCATGGATTTCATATATAAAGTTATATTGTTTGTGTTGTGTGAACTTTTTGTGAGTATAAGTATCTAATCTTCATATTATTATTAAATTAAGTGATCGGAAGATTGATTAAGGGCAAATCGAGGTTGAAAATGATTGACAAATTTGAAAAATTTAAAATTTTTGGGATCTCACCGACAGCGAGAAAACCTGCTGACAGCGAGACCGAGCTAGCCGACGGCGGATTTTTCCCGAAACTTTTGCCTTATCAAATTAATTAGCTCGCTGACGGCGAGAAAAACCTCGCCGACAGAGAGATCGTGAAAAGACATATATTCGATCGACAAACCGACACTATTCATCATCCCTTCCTCAAAACTTCGAAAAAACCGACCTAGTGGCTTCGAGAGATCTTGGATTTGAAGCGATTTCAACACTTTTTGACACCGGATTTCATCTTCCCTTGGTAAGAGCTTCACTCCTATGCAAAAATTTTTTATTTTCACCATGGATTTCTTCTACATTGGGAAATTTTGAAAATTTTCAAAATGTGGAGAAAATATTTGGAAGAATTTCATGGAAATTGATTTAAATGGATTTTAGATGTTGTAGGAAGCCTTCTTAGTAATATTTGGAAGTTTAGTTAAAATTTTTGCAAATTTCACAGATCGAAAATGGCTCCACGACAAAAGCGACGGATAGATTACGACGAAACCCGATTCATTAACGCAAGAGCACAAACTCGATACTTTCAAAACATACAAGCAAGAAAATGCATTCAAGATCGAGTTTTCAAAAATCCTGGAGGAGAAGTTGAGCGAATCATTAAGGAACAAGGATGGGAAAATTTCTGTTTCGTGACCAACAAAGCAGCTGTAGAAGTGGTAAAGGAATTTTATACGAACTTAACACAGGCTGAAGATGCACCGGTTAAGGTTAAAGGATTTTTTTTGGAATTCAACGCTGCTAGAATAAACGCTTATTATGAGGTTAGAGACACCTACACCAGCGAATATGAAACATTTTGAACTATGGAAGGGCTACTGGAAGAGGTGATCGACTTTCTCACTTATGGGAAAGGCGTCTGGAAGATAAAGCAGCGAGAACGGGTAAACTTCCCTCTTTCTATGCTAAATGCAACATCTAAAGCCTGGCACTATTTTATTTGTTCTACTTTGTTACCTACCTACCACCATAGTGAGGTAACAAGAGATGTAGCACTCGAATTTCGTATTCGTAACCAAAAGAGTATTAATGTGGGAAGTGTAATTTATAAGAATATATTAGCCACCTCAAGAAATGAAAGTGGAGGAGGATTAGGACATCCTGGTCTTATCTATGCACTCTACCAATTATCTGGGGTAGAGGCAAGAGATGGTGAGGAATGGGTTGAACTTATGAAACCCATTACTCAGGCTAATATAAAGAAATATGAATCCCATGAAGGATGGAGATCTGGGACAAGGGATTATGTACCTTCTTCAAGTAGTAGATATACCCTCTACTAGTTATGAACCCCCTCGCACACCACTCCTACCCTTCAAGATCCGATGAATGAATTAACCCCGAGTAGAAAGAGTTTTGAGCTATTTGGAGAAAATATGGAAAGAAGATTTGAGCATATAGACCAAAGGATTGGAGGCTTGGAAAGAAGACACGATTATGATAGTGAATATCTCCAGCGACATTCAGAGTACGAAATTGCATAGTATGAGGCTGAACGTTGATATAGGAGTGGTGGTTTGGATGTTGTCTTTCCTGAGTGCCCCCACTATACACAAGACCAGCCTGCTCAGCCTTCTCAGCCTGGAGATCAGGGAGATGATATAGCCTGGGATTTTGATGCAGAAGATTAGAGCCTTTGTTTAGTTTGTTTGGTTTGTTTAGATTTATTATTATTTTGGAAACTTTATTATTCTGTGTGTAATTATTCTGTACTTTCTGTGGACTGTGGATGTTGGTATGTTTGCTTATGCTATGATGTTAGACTTCTTATGTGTGTTAAATTAGTTGCAATTTTTTTTTATATATAGGATGTTAGTTTAAGTTTTTATAAGTTATGAACTTTTAATATTGTTTGGATTGTTTTAATATGTTTTAAAGTAGGTTATTTGATTGTATGTGTAGTAATAGATTAAGTTTTCATTTGTTATGTTTGATACTTATTTTAAAATTTTCATCCCTGCACTTTCTTTTAAATACTATATGTGGAAGAATACTAACAGTACAGGTTCTGTAAGTAATAAAAAAGCCTGCAAAAATTTCAAAGAAAAGAAATTCCTAAAACTCAAAGGTATGATGAATTTTACTACATACTTTCCATTTTCATTATTTAGTATAGATAGAAAAATTTAAGTTTGGGGGAAAGTAGAAATACAAATTTAATTATTAAATTGTTCTCAATTTTATTTTCAAAAATTATTATCAAATGGTTTTCTATAGTAGTTTTTCAATTCAATAAATATGAATTACTTTATTTAATTATTATAGAAAGTTAAATAAAATGTTTCTAGTAATTCAATTAATTAATGGAATAAGATATTTGGTTAAAAGGAATAAGAATATAGTAAACTATTTAAAGAAGGGGAAACTATATTTTAAAATTGAAATTCTTAAGTATTTAAGTGAAAAAGAAAGGATTGAAACTCAATGAAGTAAAGGCTATGAAATATATATAAGCAAGGAAATATTTTAAGTTTCAAATTTAGGAAGAAAAGTTGAAGTTCAAAATTATTAACAGGCTATCCAGATACAGTAATCCTCACTTAAAAAAAAAAGAAAAAGAAAAAAAAGATTGAAAATCAATCCAAAAAGAAAAGAAAAGAAAAATATAAGTGAGGAGAAGCTTGAGGAGATGCCTTATCAAAAATTGGCTTCAACGGATTCAACCTAAAGGGTCAAAATTAATTATATTTATAAACTTATATATATATATATATTAGTATTTTACTAAATAGTGTTTTCTTGAACTTCCTATCATCTAAATATCTTAAGTAATTTACTTTTTTTAAATATAGTCATTCCTGAAATAAATAGAAAGCTAGAAATCTTAGACCTGATTACTAGATAATCTTATATCTATAAAGTTATTTTAATTACTTAGAAATATTTCTATTCAACTTTACTATAATGTTATTTAAATTTAATTCATAGTATATCTGAAATGAAAAATTCTATTACAAAAATCATTATTTTTATTTAGTATTAAAATTACTTGAGGACAAGTAATATTAAGTTTGGGGGATTTTGATCACGTAAAAATACATTAAGAAATTCATATATATTTTTGATAAAATTGCACTTTAAAGAAATGTATTTTCTTTATTTTATTGCAGGAATGAAGATTTATAAGTGATGGAAGCAAAAAGCATGAAATGGAGCGAATTTGGATCAAAAAGGAAGAAATTCATGCAAAATGAACTAAGTCGCCGACGGCGAGATCGAGGCCGCCGACGGTGAGATCACGAGGAGAATTTCTGAAGGAATTATAACTACCTCGCCGACAGCGAGCCCGAGCCCGCCGACAGCGAGATCGCGCGGTTTGAAGACCTTCTAGAAGCCCCGCTGACGGCGAGGTCGTTTCCCGCCGACAGCGAGACAGTTCAAAATGCATATACATTGAACCTGGATGTTTTTTGAAGAGGTGTTTAAGCATCCCTTGGACCTTTGCCTACCTCTATAAATAGAGGACGAATTTTAGTCTTTTGTGTGTCTTTTGTGTGTCTTTTGTGTGTCATTTGTGTGTGTCTTTGGAGTCTTAAGTGAGTTTATTTAGAAAGTCTTAGTGAATCTTTAGTGAGTTAGAAGTGTGCTGTACTAAAAGGAAACGTCAAAGGAACTTCAAGGAGTCTACTTGGGGAGGAAATTAAGATAAGTATCTTTGTTTATTGTTGATAACTTTAAATGAAATCCATGCTTTATTTTATTCCCATGCATTCTGAGTAGTTTTCTTAGTCTTTCTCCTTGTTTATGAAAATTATGCAAATTGATGAAATTAAATGAAGTACCTAATGTATTAAAATAATTGTGATAATTTTTACTTAGAACTTAATTTACTTTCAATCCGGCCAATTGATGTGTTAAAATATGTCGAAGTATCAACTATAGTAAAAATTACATCCAATATTCGGGAAGTCAAAAACCTGGAAAGAGGGTGCAAATAAATAGGAAATATTATTTATCGGACGTAGAATTGGAAATTTTAGTGTGACGGACTAAAATATTCAATTTGGTCCTATTGTTTGAGAGTCGAAGTGTAGATGTTAGCCCTCGAGTGAGGGGAATGTGGAGCTCGAAGTGGTAGCCAGTATCCTCCCAACCTTAGCCGCGGATTCGAGAATCAAACATGGGATTAGCCAATGTTCTTCGCACTCGACCAAGGGGTAAAGAATAGGAATGCTCCTATTTGTCACAATACAATTCGAGAATTATTTAAATCAACTTTATTTTAAGCATTAGATTTACTATTCACTTAGTAGGTTACTTTTAAATTTCTGTTTACTATATTAGTAAGTAATTCCTTTAAATTTTAGCCGATACAATTCCGTTAAAAACTTCCTCGTGGGATCGATAACCAGGACTCCACTATGAGCCTCGTATTACTTGATACGATACGTATACTTGCATAGAATCCACATTAAACATTCAATCATAAAATCAAATATATATATATATATATATATTTTTATATATATATATATATATATATATATATATATATATATATATATGTATATATATATATGTATATATATATATATTAAAGCGGGATCAAGTTTTTGGTGCCGTTGCTATTAACATAATTTGCAAACATATAAAAAGTGGGTCAAGTGCCTTAAACAACCCCTGGTCAAATTTGAAGCTCTATAAATAGGAGTCAATTCTATAGAGAAAAGCGCCCCTTCAAGCTCTCTCTAGTCCCCAATCACTCTAGAGTTCTCTTACACTTTTAGGGAGCCACTTTCTTAAGTATTTAGTGATGTAGTAAGTGTGAGTTTTCAAGTATTGTTGTTGTTGAAGTCTTGTATCTTAAATTGGAGTCAATAGGAGTCAGCGAATCACTTGAAGGAACATTCCAGATAAGTATTTGTAACTTGGTTCAAAGTTTTATAAATATGTTTTGTTGTGTGAATTCAATGTGTTATGAGTAGTTAGTTTTCTTTCTCCTTTCAACTATGAAAAGATAATAAGATAATTAAATTTTGTTGGAGAACTTAACTTAAAATATTTATAAAAATTGTGATGATATTAATACCTGATCTTAATTTACCTTTTAAACTGGTCATTTAAATTGTTAAAACCTATTGAAGAATTCTGAGACCTATCCGGAGTTGAGTTCTTAACTAGTAGATATCACATGAATCTTTGGGTAATCGAAGGCTATATGCGAGTTATTCAAGGTGGAGTGCAAATAAATAGGAAGATATTGATTATTGGGCATAGAATTGATTAGTTTTTAGAGTGACAGACTAAATTCTAATAATTTGGTTTATAGAATAGGAACGAGTCACTGGTAGGGCCGACCATTGCCACCCTTAGACATCTAAAAGTGTGAGCCTAGATTAACCCATTATACTAATAAAACATCCTGAACCAATCTATAGATTAGCCAGTGTTCTTTATACTATCGAGCGAAGGTAAAAAATAGGAATGCTTCTATTTGGCACAATACCATAATCTAAGTTCTCCACAAATGATAATTATTCTTAAAAATTGTGGATTAGTTGAAAATGAGAAAGTTGTTTTATTTATACTTGCATTAATATTTACTTTATTACTGCTTACTTACATTTAGTAGAAATTTTATTAAATTTAAAAAATCTAAATTTTTAAAAGAAATAAAAATAATAATTACTTTTAATTTGAAAATATAAAAAATTTCTTAAATTAATTTTCTCGTAATCTTCCCCGTGGGATCGATAACCAGGACTCCAATAGAGTCCTGTATTACTTAAAACGAAACGTATACTTGTGTTTGAAATTGTGACTTTTACAAAAATTATTATAAATATTTAAATATAAATTCATAAATTCTTACATAAGTAAAGGCCGGGCACATTAAGTTTTTGGTGCCGTTGCCGGGGAAGATAAGGAAGAAAGTTAAAAAGACAATTTTTACATTTCTCAAATTAAAATAATTTATACACTTTTATTTCTTTAAAAATAATAAAAATAAAATAAATAAATAAATAAAAACAAGAATACCAAAAAGATTTTAATTTCTTTTTATGCGTAGTTCTGGATCTGAAGGATTATTTCCTTCTGATTTTGAATTAGAAAAAACAGTTAAAAGAATTAGAAAAGGAAAACAAATTCAAAAATATCAGGAAATGGCTAACTTACATAACAATAATCAAAATCCAATAGAAATTAATGAACAAAATGTTTATAAACCATTAAGGGATTATGCAAACCCTACAGCTGATGAACTTCATATTAGTATTCAAATGTCAGCTGTAAATGCTAATTCTTTTGAGCTTAAACCTTCTATTATTCAAATGGTTCAAAATAATCAATTTGGAGGAATACCAAATGAGGATCCAAATTTACACCTTTCTAGTCTCTTAGAACTTTGTGCTACCTTTAAATATAATAATATTTCTGATGATGCTATTAGGCTTAGACTCTTTCCTTTTTCCTTAAAAGATAAAGTAAAGATGTGGCTTAATTCATTAGCAACTTGTTCTATTAAAACTTGGACTTATATGGCACAAAAATTTCTTGTTAAATATTTTCCTCCTTCTAAAACTGCTAAATTAAGAAATGATATTACTTCATTTATGCAATTTGATGGAGAAACAATTTATGAAGCATGGGAAAGATTTAAAGAACTATTAAGAAAATGTCCTCATCATGCTTTACTAGATTGGATAATTATTCAAACATTTTATAATGGACTTATTGGATCACTTAGATCTATTATAGATGCTGCTGGTGGTGGTTCTTTAATGGCTAAGACATTTGAAGAAGCTAATACTTTAATTGAAGAAATGGCTAACAATAATTTTCAATGCCCTTTTGAAAGGGTTAATCCTAAAAGAATGGCAAGTATTTAAGATAATGAAGCCTATTCTATTTTAGCTTCACAAGTAGCTACAATATCTAAGAAATTAGATAATTTTACTATTAACATGTCTCATGTAAGTAATGATAATTCAACAAATACTGATGATTCTCAAACAATAGAAACTTTGCAAGCTATTGCTAGTAAAACTAATAACCCTTATTCAAATTATTATAATCCAAATTGGAAAAATTGCCCTAATTTTAATTGGAATAATAGACAACAACAATGGAGTAATAATCAAGTTAATCCAACCAGAAATTGGAATAATAAAGGAAATTCAAACTTTAGACCAACTTATCCTTCTGGTTTTAACAATCAGCGGAAAAAGTTATCTGTAGAAGAATTGATCTTACAACTAGGTGATCAGCTACAAAGTCAAAACACTGCTATTCGTAATATTGAGAATCAGATAGGTCAAATTGCTAATTTTATTAATTACATACCTCAAGGAACACTGCCTAGCAATGTCAAAATTAATTCAAAAGAAACTGGAAAAGATCATGAACAAGCAAAAGTTGTACAACTTAGAAGTGGAAAGGAATTAATAAGAGAAAATTTAGAATGAAATTGAAAAAGAGAGAGAAGTTGAAGAGATTGAAAAACCTAAAGAAACTCTTTCTCCAAGTAAAGATCAGACTGTAATTCCTAAAGTGGAAGTTGAAAGACCACCACCACCTTTTCCTTAAAGACTAAAATAGCAGAAGCTTGACCATCATTTTTCTAAGTTCTTTGAGATTTTTTAGAAACTTACCATCAACATTCCTTTTGCTGAAGCTTTGTAATAAATGTCGAGCTATGCAAAATTTATGAAGGATATTTTAAGTAAGAAAAGGAAATTTGAAGCTTATGAAACTGTTGCATTAAGTGAAGAATGTAGTTCAATAATTCAGAAGAAACTACCTCAAAAACATAAAGATCCTAGAAGTTTCACTATACCATGTGCTATTGGAGAAAAATTTTGTGGAAAAGCCTTATGTGATTTAGGAGCAAGTATTAATCTCATGTCATTGTCTATCTTTCGAAGGTTAGATTTAGGAGAAATTTCTCCCACCACTGTAACCCTTCAGTTAGCTGATCATTCTATCACATATCCTGAAGGAGTTATAGAGGATGTTCTTGTTAAGGTGGATAAATTTATCTTTCCTACGGATTTCATTGTACTGGATATGGAAGAAGATAAAGAAATACCTATTATTTTAGAGAGATCTTTATTAGCTACCGAATGTGCTATGATTGATGTGCAAAAAGGAGAATTAACAATGAGAGTTAATGATCAAGAGATAACATTTAATGTTCTAAAATCAATGAGGTATCCTAACAAAGAAAAATGCTATTATATAGTTATTTTTTATTATATAATTGAAAAGCATTATCAAGAAAAATGTAAGGTCATTTCTGAAGAAAAAGATGATGAATCTGTGTTATATAATGTGTCGTTAACTGTAGAAATTGAAGAAGTGAATGAAGAAAATTTATTTGAAGAAACTCATTATATTCATGATAATTGGGAAATTTTAGACACAACTAAAAATGATATACTCTTACCCTCAAATGAAAAAACCCCTGAATTGGAATTAAAAATGTTACCTACACATTTAAAGTACGCATTTCTTGGAAATTCATTAACTTTACCTGTGATTATATCTTCAGAACTAAGCAAAGATCAAGAAGAAAAATTAATAGGAGTTCTGAAGAACTATAATAAAGATTTTGGTTGAACTATTGCAGATATAAAAGGAATAAGCCCTTCAATCTGTATGCATAGGATTTTAATGGAAGAAAATTGTAAGCCCACCATTGAACCTCAAAGAAGATTGAACCCAATTAAAAAAGAGGTTGTTAAAAAAGAGATTTTGAAATGGTTAGATGCTGGAATTAATTATCCTATTTCGGATGGTCAATGGGTAAGTCCTATTCATTGTGTTCCGAAGAAAGGAGGAATAATTATCACTGTGAATGATAAAAATGAATTAATTCCTACAAGACAAGATACTGGATGGTGAATTTGCATTGATTATCAAAAATTAAACAACGCCTCTAGAAAGGATCATTTTCCTTTACCTTTCTTGGATCAGATGTTGTATAAACTAGCTGGACACTCATATTTATGTTTTCTGGATGGATATTCTGGTTATCATCAATTACCCGTTGCTCCTGAGGACTAAGAGAAAACAACATTTACAAGTCCTTATGAAACATTTGCCTTTAGAAGAATGCCTTTCTTTTTATGTAATGCACCTGCAACTTTTTAAAGATGTATGATGTCAATATTCTGTGATTTAATTGATAAAGGAATTGAAGTATTTATGGAAAATTTTTCAGTTTTTGGAACTTCTTTTGAGCCTTGCTTGGAAAATATAACGAAAGTTTTGAAAAGATGTGAAGAAACAAATTTGATTCTAAACTGGGAAAAATGTCAATTTATGGTTACAGAAGGAATTGTACTTGGACATAAAATTTCACAAATAGGTATGGAAGTTGATCAGGAAAAAGTAAAAATTATTGTTGAACTTCAACCAACTACTACCGTTACTAATGTAAGAAGTTTTTTGGGTCATACTGGATTTTATAGGAGATATATAAATGATTTTTCTAAAATTGCTAAACCTCTTTGTCATTTATTAGAAAAAGAAGCTAAATTCAAATTTAATGAAGATTGTCAGAATGCGTTCAATATTTTAAAGAAAAAATTAATCACTGCAGCTGTTTTTGTTGCACTTGATTGGAGTAAACCTTTTGAATTAATGTGTGATGCAAGTGATTATGCAATTGGAGCTGTATTGGGACAAAAATATGAGAATATTTTCAAAGCTATATATTATGCTAGCAAAACTCTTAATGAAACTCAAATAAATTACACTACTACTGAAAAAGAGCTTTTAGCAATAGTATATGCCTTTGATAAATTTAGACTTTGTCTTCTTGGAACGAAATGTATCGTACATACTTATCATTCTGCTATTAAATATTTAATGTCTAAAAAGGATGCTAAACCTAGACTGATCATATGGGTTTTACTTTTACAAGAATTTGATTTTCAAATAGTAGACAGAAAAGGAACTGACAACTAAATTGCTGATCATTTATTAAGCATCAAAAACAATAGTGAGAAGATTTATGAAGAAAATATAAATGAGAAATTCCCTGATGAACAATTATATGTTATTCAAGGATTACAAATGCTATGGTATGTAGATATAGTTAACTATTTGGTTAGCAATATTTTACAATATGGGTTGAATAACAAATATATTAAGAAATTCAAAAATAATTGTAAATCATTTATTTAGGAAGATCCTCATTTATTTAAAATAGGAAGAGATTTTGTGATTCGAAGATGTGTACCTTATGAAGAAACTTTTGCAATTATTCAAAAATGTTACGATTCTGAATTTGGAGGACACTTTAGAGTCGATAAAACTACGTTTAAAATTTTAAATTCTGGATTCTATTAGCCTAAATTATTTAAAGATGTTGGACATTATGTGAAAACTTGTGATCGATGTCAAAGAATGGGAAATATATCCATAAAAGATGAAATCCCTCTAAACTATATATTAGAATTTAAAATTTTTGATGTATGGGGTTTAGACTTTATGGACCTTTTGTACCATCATCTGGAAAGATTTATATTTTATTAGCAATTGATTATGTTTCAAAGTGGATTGAAGTTGTAGCTTTACCTAACTGTGATTCCAAAAGTGTTTCGAAATTTTTAAAGAAGATGATTTTTACAAGATTTGGAATGCCCAGGGTAATTATCACAGATGAGGGAAGTTATTTCATAATTATAAGAATTCAATCATTGCTTGAAAAATTCGGAATTAAACATAGAATTGCAACTGCTTATCATCCACAAACAAGTGGAATGGCTGAAGTATCAAACAGAGAAATTAAAAGAATATTAGAGAAGACTGTTAATCCTAAAAGAACTGACTAGGTTGATAGACTTGATTCTGTATTATGGGCTTATAGAACAGCTTATAAGACACCTATCGGAATGTCACCTTATCGGTTAATTTATGGTAAACATTGTCAATTATCTGTTGAACTGGAACATACAACTTACTGGGCGATAAAGGAGTTTAATTACGATTATAATGCTGCAGGAGAGAAACGATTATTATAACTGAATGAAATGGAAGAGATAAGAAATGAGTCCTATGAAAATGCAAAGATTTATAAGGAAAGAATGAAGAAATTGCATGAAAAAAAGATTTCAAGGAAAATATTTGAGCCAGGACAAGAAGTATTATTATTTAATGCTCGTTTAAAATCTTTTCCTGAAAAATTAAGATCTAAATGGATAGGACCATTTATATTTGAGAAAGTATACCTTTATGGAGCTGTGGATATTAAAGATCCCAAAACTAGAAAAATATTAAAAGTTAACGGATTAAGACTGAAGCCTTATATTGGAGAAATGAAACCAAATTACAAAGAGGCTTACGAATTGAGTCTACTCGATTAATTCAACTGATTAGATCGAGCTGACGATGTTAAACCAAGCACTTTGTGGGAGGCAACCCATTTATTATCATTATGATTGTTTGTGATTTGAATTTATCTAAATCGTTGTTTGTGTATTGATCACAACCTTTTAATAGACCTATTTTTAAGATTGAAACTTTGTAAAATTTGACGATAGGCGAAATGGAGTCGAACGTGGTTCCGGCGCCTAGGTGCCAAAAGTCGGCGCCTAAGCGCCAGCTGATCCATGAAAAAAATACCCATTTTTATGCCTTGATTTTTATCAAATTTTTAAGGATATTATGCTTTAATGAAAGGTATTTTTGTGTTTTTGGATATAGATGATGAAAAAATGTTCAAGAAGGAAAAAAAGTGAAAAAGGAGCAAAAAGGAGCAAAAAGGAGCAAAAATGGAGCCAAAATGCAAAATTGTCAAAATTATTGGTCTGGCGCCTAGGCGCCAGAATCCGGCGCCTAAGCCCCAATTCGATACGATATCTGTCAAGATTTTTGACGACTTTTGGACGGTTATTTTGACGGTGTTAGCGGTTATTGGACCTTCTAGAAGATTGGCAGTTGTTCCTGGTTTATAGGACATGCGATACAATGTATTTGGACGTTTGGAAACGGTTTTAATCGCGAAGAGGTGCGATCTAAAGTGAAGAGGTGCAAAGAACTGGATGCAGAGTCCGGCATCTAGGCGCCAGATTCTGGCGGCTAGGCACCAGACACACCTTCTAGAAGATTCATTGAATGTGGACACATTTTGAAGAGGTGCCTTGAGGCAACCCTTGAAGCCTATAAATAGGAGGCTACTCCTTCAAAGAAACGCCCAAGGCCCAAGGCCCAATGCCCTACGCCCAATGCCCAAGGCCCAACTTAGTCCCCCTATCTAGAGCCCCATCTAGAGAGAGAATTAGAGAGATACTTTAGGGCCACATTATACTATCCTTCATAAATTAGTTAGTTATTTTATTTAAAGTTTGTATTGAGAGTTTAAAGAGTTGGTGCTTTTGATTAGTTTACTTTCTCCTTTCAATTATGAAAAGATAAATAAGATAATGTAAAATTCATTGAAGAATTAGAAACTATTTATATTTTAAAACATTGTGATGATATTAATACCAGATCTTATTTTACTATTTAAATTGGCCATTTAAATTGTTAAAATTTGTTGAAGAGTTTTGATACCTAGAAGGAGATGAATTCTTAACTAGTAGATATCACATGAATCCTTGGGTAGTCTAAGGCCTTGTGCGGGTTATTCAAGGTGAAGTGCAAATAAATAGGAAGATATTATATAATGGGCATAGAATTGATAAGTTTTTAGAGTGACAGACTAAATTCCTATAATTTGGTTTATAGAGAAGGAAAGGGTCACTAGTAGGGCCGACCATAGCCACCCTTGGACATCTAGTAGTGTGAGCCTAGATTAACTCATTCTACTAACAATACATCCGGACCTGATCTATAGGCTAGCCAATGTTCTTTACACCTGGATCAAAGGGTAAAGAATATGAATGCTTCTATTTGGCACAATACCATAAATTTATATTCTCCACGAATACTATCATTATCTTAGAAAATCTTGGATTAATTGAAAGGAAGAAAGTTGTTGTCTTATTGCTATTTACATTTATTTCATTACTGCTTTATTATTGCATCTAGTAAATTAAAAATATCAAATTTATAACTATAAAAGAAATACTTAAAAATAAAATTAAAATATTTAAAAATCCATAACTCACTCCTCGTGGGATCGATATTGGGGTCTTTGTTTCAAAGCTTTATATTACTTGATACGATACGTATACTTGCGTAGTACCCCTAGTGTGTAAAATATTTTTGATAAAATTATATTTATATACACTAGCTGCTATTATTATCTATTACATTTTGAAAGCATTAATTATTTTATTTGTCATCAGCGGATTGCGGGTCAAGTTTTTGGCACCGTTGCCGGGGATTGAATTTTTAGTACGCATATATTTAGCGTGGGTCAAGTTTTTGGCGCCGTTGCCCGGGGAGGAGCGGAGGCAAATCTTTAGATTTTAAATATTTTTATTTTCTTTTATTCATTTTCTTTTATTATCAAAAATATAAAATACCAAAAAATATATAAAAATATATAAAAATATAAAAATATAAAAAAAAAATTTAATAAGTAGAGATTTTATTTCTTGTTAATTTACTTTTTATGCGTAGTGCTGGATCTGAAGGATTATTACCTTTAGATTCTGAATTAGAAAGAACTATTAAAAGAATTAAAAAAGGAAAATAAACTCAAAAAATCCAAAAGATGGCTAATTTACATAACAATTTACGAAATCCAATTGAAATTAATGAACAAAATGTTTACAAACCATTAAGGGATTATGCTAACACTATAGTTGATGAACTTCGTAGTAGTATTCAAATACCTGCTGTAGATGCTAATTCTTTTTAGCTTAAACCATCTATCATTCAAATGGTTCAAAATAATCAATTTGGAGGAACACCAAATGAGGATTCAAATTACACCTTGCTAGTTTTTTAGAACTTTGTGCTACTTTTAAATATAACAATGTTTCTGATGATGATATTAGACTTAGAATCTTTCCTTATTCTTTAAGAGATAAAGCAAATATGTGGTTGAACTCATTAGCAACAGGTTCTTTTAAAACATGGGCTGAAATGGCATAAAAATTCCTTGCTAAATATTTTCCTCCTTCTAAAACTGCTAAATTAAAAAATGATATTACTTCATTTAGTCAATTTGATGGGGAGACAATTTATGAAACTTGGGAAAAATTTAAAGAACTATTAAGAAAATGTCCTCATCATGCTTTACCTGATTGGTTAATTATTCAAACATTTTATAATGGTTTAATTGGATCACTAAAATCAATTATTGATGCTGCTGCTGGAGGTTCTTTAATGTCTAAATCATTTGAAGAAGCTTATACTTTAATTGAAGAAATAGCTAACAATAATTTTCAATGGCCTTCTGAAAGGATTAATCCTAAAAGAATGTCAAGTATTCAAGATGACGAATCCTTTTCTATCTTAGCTTCACAAGTAGCTGCAATATCTAAGAAATTAGATAATTTTGCCATCAACATATCACATAACAACTCATCTAATATTGAAGATTCTCAAACTATTGAAACTTTACAAGCTATTGCTAGTAAAAATAATCCGTATTCAAATTATTATAATCCTGGATGGAAAAATCACCCTAGTTTTAACTGGAATAACCAACAATAACAATGGGGTAATAATCAATCCCATCCAACTGGAAATTGGAATAATCAAGTAAATTCAAATTATAAAACACCTGGATTTAATAATCAACAGAAAAAGTTATCAATAGAGGAATTAATTTTACAAATGAGTAATCAATTACAAAATCAAAATACTGCTATTCGTAATATTGAGAATCAAATGGGACAAATCGCTCATTTATGTAATTACAGACCTCCAGGAACACTTCTTAGTAATGTTGAAATTAATCCAAAAGAAACTGGAAAAGAACATGAACATGTTAAAGCTGTACAACTTAGAAGTGGAAAGGAATTAAAAGAAAGAATGCAGAATGAAATTGAAAAAGAGATTGAGGTTGAAGAGATTGAAAAACCTAAAGAAACTCCTTCTCCTAATCAAGATCAAACTAATATTTCTAATAATGTGGAAGTTGAAAAACCACCACCACCTTTTCCTCAAAGATTAAAACAGCAGAAGCTTGATCATCAATTTTCTAAGTTCTTTAAAATTTTTAAGAAACTTACTATAAACATACCTTTTGATGAAGCTTTGGAACAGATGCCAACTTATGTAAAATTTATGAAGGATATGTTAAGTAAGAAACGAAAATTTGAAGCTTTTGAAACTATTGCATTATGTGAAGAATGTAGTGCAAAAATTCAAAAGAAATTACCTCAGAAACTTAAAGATCCTGGAAGTTTTACTATACCTTGTGCTATTGGAGAAAAATTTTGTGGAAAAGCTTTATGTGATTTAGGAGCAAGTATTAATCTCATGCCATTTTCTATTTATCGAAGGTTGAATTTAGGAGAGATTACTTCCACCACTGTAACCCTTCAGTTAGTTGATAGATCTATCACTTACCCTAAAGGAGTTAAAGAACTGGACGCAGAGTCCGGCGCCTAGGCGCCAGATTCCGGCGCCTAGGTGCCAGACACACCTTCTAGAAGATTCATTGAATGTGGACACATTTTGAAGAGGTGCCTTGAGGCAACCCTTGAAGCCTACAAATAGGAGGCTACTCCTTCAGAGAAAAACGCCCAAGGCCCAACTTAGTCCCCCTATCTAGAGCCCCATCTAGAGAGAGAATTAGAGAGATACTTTAGGACCACATTTTACTATCCTTCATAAATTAGTTAGTTATTTTATTTAGAGTTTGTATTAAGAGTTTAAAGAGTTGGTGCTTTTGAAGATTATTTACTTGGAGTCAGAAGAATTCAGAGGTTCAGTAGGAGAAACACTTGCGATAAGTATTTGTGATTTTATTCAAAGTTTTATTATCATGTTTTGTTGTTTAAATTCACTGTGTTCTGAGTAGTTAGTTTACTTTCTCCTTTCAATTATGAAAAGATAAATAAGATAATAAAAAATTCGTTGGAGAATTAGAAACAATTTATATTTTAAAACATTGTGATGATATTAATACCAGATCTTAATTTACTATTTAAATTGGCCATTTAAATTGTTAAAATTTGTTGAAGAGTTTTGATACCTAGAAAGAGATGAATTCTTAACTAGTAGATATCACATAAATCCTTGGGTAGTCTAAGGCCTTGTGCGGGTTATTCAAGGTGAAGTGCAAATAAATAGGAAGATATTATATAATGGGCATAGAATTGATAAGTTTTTAGAGTGACAGACTAAATTCCTATAATTTGGTTTATAGAGAAGGAAAGGGTCACTAGTAGGGCCGACCATAGCCACCCTTGGACATCTAAGTAAGTGTGAGCCTAGATTAACTCATTCTACTAACAATACATCCGGACCTGATCTATAGGCTAGCCAATGTTCTTTACACCTGGATCAAAGGGTAAAGAATATGAATGCTTCTATTTGGCACAATACTATAAATTTATATTCTCCACGAATACTATCATTATCTTAGAAAATCTTGGATTAATTGAAAGGAAGAAAGTTGTTGTATTATTGCTATTTACATTTATTTCATTACTGCTTTATTATTGCATCTAGTAAATTAAAAATATCAAATTTATAACTATAAAAGAAATACTTAAAAATAAAATTAAAATATTTAAAAATCCATAACTCACTCCTCGTGGGATCGATACTGGGGTCTTTTTTTCAAAGCCCTATATTACTTGATACGATACGTATGCTTGCATAGTACCCCTAGTGTGTAAAATATTTTTGATAAAATTATATTTATGTACACTAGATGCTATTATTATCTATTACATTTTGAAAACATTAATTATTATATTTGTCATCAGCGGATTGCAGGTCAAGTTTTTTGCACCGTTGCCGGGGATTGAATTTTTAGTATGCATATATTTAGCATGGGTCACCAGCATAATCATTAGTATCGATAGTCCAGCACCTAGGCGCCAAATTCCGGCGCCTAAGAGCCACAGTTACAGATCGTAGAAAAACCGAAAAACTTCAGTTCTTCACACGAAATATCGTTATAAATTGCCCTACCATCATCCTCAATCCCTAAGCAACCTTATTACGACCAGGGCAATCCATTTTGGAGGAGATAAGAGGAGTTTGGAAGCAATGGATAGAGGAAATCTTGGAAATGAGGTAAGAGACAGATCCCCCAAAAATTCCAACCTAATTTTAATGGTTTTATTGCAGTTAGTATGGAGAGGTTATTTAGTCGTTTAGAAAAGATTGAAGCGAAACTTCAAAGCATTAGGAATCGTTTGCACGAGATGTATCATCAAATTGAGCATTTGGAATGGCAAACGAAACTTCAGTTTGATCATATAGCAGCCTATCAAGACGCTCAAGTAGCAATGTATGCGAAGAACAAGTAGATTGATGAAAAGAAGGCTTTGGAATTTCCAAGGGCTTTGGTTTTCTATCCCTGCGGTCCTAGCAAACTTCATTGCGAAAGAGATGAAAATTGAAGTTCAGTGTTGAATTGATCTTTTATGTGTTCTAGGTGTGATTGAGCCAAGTTCTAGTGTGTCGAATATCGAGTTTGTGTGTTTGCTTAATTGTTCAATGTGTGTTGTTGGATTGAAAATTTTCTTTGAATTTATGTTGTTTGTGTTGTTTATAGAATGATGAACCTATTATAGTCTTGTTCTGGAATTTATTGAGCGTGGAATGAAAAATATGAAATCAAATTGAAGAGTTTGGTTATATTTGGAGTTAGAAATGTGGATCTAATATCATTTTAATTGTTTTTGGAAATGTTTGGAAGATAGAAATTGGATTAATACTCTCATGTGAGTAATTAGAAGTCAAATTTGATAAGTTTTGGTGGAAAATATAATATTTAAATCAAATTTTTGGAAAGGCGTGTCTGGTGCTTAGGCGCCAGAACTCGGCGCCTAAGCGTTTGTTCAGCCTGCATCCGAAAATCGGGTTTATTAACCCACCAACTCCATTTTTAACGCCTAAGCTTCCTTCTTCTTCCCCTGCTATTGCTGTTATCCCTGTCGTCAGGGAGTTTTATGCAAATTTCGTGGATGCTGAAGAGTACGAGATCTTCATAAGAGGAGTTGGAGTAGGATTTACTCTAGAGCGAATCAATATTTTCTACGGCCTACCGCCAAAAATCGAGTGCTATTACTCTGGATTATCACCATCTGAGGGAGATTTATAGATGATTATTGCTTACCTCACAGATGGTACTGGAGCTTGGAAGATCCAGAACGAAAAATGGGTAAATTTTTCATCTTCTAAGCTAAACAGTGTTTCAAAGGCATGACATTACTTTATTTCTGCTCGCCTCCTTCCATCCAATCATTTGAGTGAGTTTACCAAGGGCAGAGCTGTCCTCAACTACTACATACAAGAGAGAAAGCCGATTGATGTTGGAGTATCATTTATGAGTTTGTAGAGGCCACTGCTTGTTCTAGCACTTCTGTTGGACTGGGATTTCCATCTTTGATTTATTCTCTATGTGAAAGTGCTGGAGTTGTTACTGAGCTTTCAGAGGAAAAGCTCAAGTCTACAAAGCCCATTGGAAAGAAAGTGTCAGTATCTATGATCGACTTCGAGGTAAGAGTTCTACCGCACCTTCTAGTTCATTACCTACTACTGGTAGACCTTCTACTTCTAGACCTTCTACTTCTGCTGCTGAGCCACCATCTAGTTTCTGAGAATCCATGCATGATAAGTTTATGGATCAGCAGAATGAGTTATTTCTAACTCATTGTAGAGTAGATACGATCGATAAGAAGATCGATCATCTTTCTGAGTACACCCAAAGGAAGAGTGATTATGATGCTGAGTATTCTGAGTCTCTTGTTAGATTCCTGAAGGGTGATCATGATGTTCAGTTCCCTACCTGTCCTAGATTCTTACCTTATGTAGATCCGAAGGATGTAGAATTTTCTTTTGGTGACGACGACGATGAGGCTACAGCTAGTGATTAGTAGTTTGATTTACCTCTTGAGATATGTTGATTCTGTTTTTAGTATTTTATTTCTAGTATGTTAGTACTGATAAGTCTGATTTTATTATTATTTGTTAGTGTTGATTTGTTTAATTAACTTTGTGTGGACTTTTAAAGTTTAGACTGTTTTAGATCATTTATTGTGTTATGTATTAAAGACTGAAGTATGGATGAATTTTTATTTTCTATGATAAATGTTTGTTTCTGTTTCAGCATACTGTTTAGTATTCCTGAATAGCTAGTAACGTTTCATGTTTTTTAAAATAATAATAATAATAATAATAAATTGTAGAAATTAACTTCTGCTCTGCAATTTTTTCTAAAAATGCTTAATCATTTCTGTTACATACAAATTAAAGCATGCAAAGAAGTAAAAGTGAGTTTTTCCTTACTACATCATCATTGTACCTAGATAAATTCATGTTTATTTCTTTCTCTCATGCTTTAGAAAATTTTATGATTCATTTTTATACTAAAGCTGAAGTTTTGGGGAAGGGAAAATTCTTTGAAATTTAAATATTATTTGTCTGTAATGAACTAATACTTTTTTTAAAAATATTAACATAACATAAGGAATGAAAAATCTATTTAAGATTACTTAAATTTTTGAATTTATAAATAATTTAGTAAACTTAACTACAATTCTAATAATTTTGATCTATTTTAAGAATAGAATTATTTAACTTAAAGAATAATAAGATTAAAATTTTTTCTATTTATAGTAAAGAGAATTGTATTTTTGAAATACTAAGGAGTCAAGATTATTACTTGAAAAAGAAAAGATTGAAATAATTTTTGAAAAATACTTATTAAAAATGTCATATTTATTAAGTAAAAATGTATAAGTTTTTAAATATAAGTTAAAGATAATGAAGTTCAAAATCATTAACAGGCTATCTAAAAATAGTAATCCTCACAAATAAAAGAAATGGAGGATTGAAAAATATCCTTTAAAAGAAAAAAAAAGAAAGAAAAAAGAAGGAAAGAGCAAAGAAATGTGAGGAGAAGCTTGAGGAAATGCCTAATCAAAAATTGGCTTCACTTGAATTATCTTATAGAAAGAAAGCTAATTACATTTTTAACTTAATTTTTATGTACAAAATGTTTCATGAGAGTCTTTTTCTTGTAAATATTCTATGTGATCTTAATATGATAAATTACAATTATTCTTGAAATAAATGAAAAATTGGAAGTCTTATGATTTGGAAGTTAAATATTCTTTAATTCTTAAAATTAAACTTAATTAATGAAATTTAGTTAATGATTTGCTAAAGCATTTATAAAACCAAAAATTACAAGAAATCTTAAATATTTAAACTTCATTCCAAATGTTATACATTTTATGTAATTAAAGGGTTACTTGAAGACAAGTAACGTTTAAGTTTGGGGGAATTTGATCCACTTAAAAAATACCTATTTTTATGCCTTATTTATGATTCAATTCTTAAGAATATTATGCTTTAATGAAAGGTATTTTTATGTTTTTGGATGAAGGTGATAAAAAAAGAGTTCAAGAAGGAAAAAGGAGTAAAAAGGAGCAAAAATAGAGCTTAAAGAGCAAAGTTGCCAAAATTTTAGGTCTGGCGCCTAGGCGCCAGAATCCGTAGCCTAAGCGCCAGTTTGATACTGAAGTAGATAAGATTTTTGACGACTTTGGGCAGTTATTTTGAGGGTGTTAAGCAGTTATCAGACTTTCTAGAAGAGTGTAAGTTACTCCTAATACATAGGACATGTGATACAATGCATCTGAACACGGGAAAACAGTTTTAATCGCGAAGTGTTGCGATCCAAAGTGAAGACGTGCGAAGACTGTTACCTTCTAGAAGATACATTGTATTTGGACAAATTTTGAAGAGGTACCTTAAGCAACCCCTGTTCAAATTTGAACTCTATAAATAGGAGTCAATTCTACGGAGAAAAGCACCCCTTCTAGCTCTCTCTCTACTCCCCAATCACTTTAGAGTTCTCTTACACTTTTTGAGAGCCACTTTCTTTAATATTTAGTGATTTTATTTTGAGTATTACTAATTCCTTGCGTAGTAAGTGTGGGTTTTTAAGTATTATTGTTGTTGAAGTCTTGTACCTTGCATTAGAGTCAGTAGGAGTCAACGGATCACTTGAAGGAACATTCCAAATAAGTATTTGTAACTTGGTTCAAAGTTTTATAAATATGTTTTATTGTGTGAATTCAATGTGTTCTGAGTAGTTTGTTTTCTTTCTCCTTTCAACTATGAAAAGATAATAAGATAATTAAACTTTGTTGGAGAACTTAACTTAAAATATTTATAAAAATTATGCTGATATTAATACCTGATCTTAATTTACTTTTTAAACTGGCCATTTAAATTGTTAAAACCTATTGAAGAATTCTGAGACCTATCCGGAGATGAGTCCTTAAATAGTAGATATCACATAAATCCTTAGGTAATCGAAGGCTATATGCGGGTTATTCAAGGTGAAATGCAAATAAATAGGAAGATATTGATTATTGGGCATAGAATTGATTAGTTTTTAGAGTAACAGACTAAATTCTAATAATTTGGTTTATAGAATAGAAACGGGTCACTGGTAGGGCCGACCATAGCCACCCTTGGACATCTAGAAGTGTGAGCCTAGTTTAACCCATTCTACTAATAAAACATCTTGAACCCATCTATAGATTAGCCAATGTTCTTTATACTATCGAGCGAAGGTAAAGAATAGGAATGCTTCTATTTGGCACAATACCATAATCTAAGTTCTCCACAAATGATAATTATTCTTACAAATCTTGGATTAGCTGAGAAGGAGAAATTTGTTTTATTTATACTTGCATTAATCTTTACTTTATTACTGCTTACTTACATTTAGTAGAAATTTTATTAAATTTAAAAAATCTGAATTTTGAAAAGAAATAAAAATAATAATTACTTTTAATTTGAAAATCTAATAAATTTCTTAAATTAATTTTCTCGTAATATTCTTTGTGGGATCGATAACCAGGACTCCAATAGAGCCCTGTATTAGTTGAAACAATACGTATACTTGAGTTTGAAATTGTGACTTTTACAAAAAATTTTATAAATATTTAAAAAAAAATTCATAAATTCTTACATAAGTAAAGGTCGGGCACATCACCCATAATGAACTTAAATCAATATTTCCAACTTAGGATCAACCTAAATTAAACCCAAGTTAACCCAAACTTAAGTTCAACCCATATTGAACTTAAATAAACATTTCTAACTTAGGTTCAACCAAAGTTAAACCCAAATTAACTCAAACTTAAGTTCAAACCCATATTGAACTTAAATCAGCATTTCTAACTTAGGTTGGACCCAAGTTAACCCAAACTTAAGTTCAACCCTTATTGAACTAAAATCAACATTTCTAACTTAGGTTCAACCTAAATTGAACGCAAGTTAACCCAAACTTAAGTTCAACCCATATTGAACTTAAGTCAACATTTCTAACTTAGGTTTAACCTAAGTTGAACTCAAGTTAACCCATACTTAAGTTCAACCAAAATTGAACTTAAATCAACATTTCTAACTTAGGTTCAACCTAAAATGAACACAAGTTAACCCAAACTTAAGTTCAACTCATATTGAACTTAAATCAACATTTTTAACTTAGGTTCAACCAAAATTAAACCCCTATTAACCCAAACTTAAGTTTAACCCATATTGAACTTAAATCAACATTTCTAACTTAGGTTCAACCTAAATTGAACCCAAGTTAACCAAAACTTAAGTTACACTTCTAACTTATGTTCAACCTAAATTGAACCAAAGTTAACCCAAACTTAAGTTCAACCCATATTGAACTTAAATCAACACTTCTAACTTTGGTTCAACTTAAATTGAACCCAAGTTAACCCAAACTTAAGTTCAACCCATATAGAACTTAAGTCAACATTTCTAACATTGGTTCAACCTACATTGAACCCAAGTTAACCCAAACTTAAGCTCAACCCATACTGAACTTAAATCAACATTTCTAACTTAGGTTCAATCTTAATTAAAGCCATGTTAAGTTATATTTAAGTTCAAACTATATTGAACTTACGTCAAAATTTATAACTTAGTTTCAACCTAAATTGAACCCAAGTTAACCCAAACTTAAGCTTAACCCATATTGAACTTAAATTAATGCTTCTAACTCCAATTTAAATCTAATTTACATTAGACTTAACATCTTTTAGATTCAAATGACATCGAATCTAAATTTCTAAAGTCTAACATATGTTAGATTTTACACAAATTAAGTCTAATCTACATTAGACTTAACACCTTTTAGATTCAAATAACATCGAATCCAAAGTTTTAAAGTCTAACTTATATAAGATTTTATTCTTAAAAATACTAGATTCAAACAACATTGAATCTAAAATTTTTTAAGTTTAATTATATCTTATAGAAATTGAATCTAAATAAAATTAATCCCTTTCTTTTATTCTAAATTACATTATACTTAAAAGAAACAAATCAAAACCGATATATGAAAATCAATCCAAATAACATAAGAAAAATTTTAATAAATCATAAACAACTTAAAATTTTTGAACCTAAAATCTGAAAAGACATTAAGACTTAAATGAAACTTTAATGAACAAAGATCACTAAACGCAACTCGAACCCCAGTGTTATTGATCTACGAAAAATACTTGGATGAAGCAATTCTGGTTGTTGATGGGAGTCTTCCGGTCCTGGTACAAACACCTTTCAGACTAAGTAGATTAAGGCCCCTGATAACACTGGGACGACGCAGCCAGTGACATCTTGACCAGGTTATCTAAAAATCTAACCAACTAAAAAAAGATTTAAGAAATAAAATTGAGATTATTTCTTTTAAATCTAACGCTCATTTCTCTTACAGGTTCAAGAAAAATTCTGCTTTATATTTACTTTATATGTTATTAGAGTGTGCTAACACTATTTTACAGGGCGACATTCTGAAGACAGGACAAACAATAATAAAAAAAAATTAAAGCAATACCAAAACAATGACAAAATAGAATAAAAAAAATATAAACGACATTAAAATGACAAAACCAAAACAAAACAAAACCTAAACTTTTAGGATAATCACCAAATAAATGACAAACTACAAGACAAAACAACAACAAAATGACAAACAATAAAACAAAAAAAATAAAATCAACATAACAAATGACATTGACAAAAAGCAAACTCTTAAGGTAGTATTACATATTACCCTTAGGATTGAACGTTGATGTTTCTTTCCTTGTTCTTAAAACTTCTTTGAAAACAAGTGTTAACATTAATCACAAGTTTTCTTAAACAATTTTTAATTGTCTAAGATGTAATTAACTATAGGAGCTTGCTCCTATAGGAGATTTAAGAACTCAAGATAGGTATCACGCCTATAAATCCCTAGTTATCAAAATGTTACTTTTGATCCTCCTTATATAAAATTTCTAGAATAAGGCAATTTAGAAACTCCTTTTATAAGGATTATCACCGACATTTTTATTCTACTGTTTTCTATTTTATCAGCCATTATTTTCTTCAAATTTCTTATTATCCAAGGATCGTCTACATGATCCAAAGAAATAAGATCTTTTGAGGACTAGGGCGATATGATAGATAAACAGAGTAGCGACTCCTAAACATGATATCAACATCGACCCGAGAAAATCTCTGACATGACTCTGAATGCTGACAAGAAATTTACTTAGAAAAGGGAACATACAATGATACACAAAATGAAGACTCCTAAAATAAGAGAAAAAAATGAAAACACCAATCAAGGGGAGAAAGATTTCTACCAAATTTAGGGGATTAGCTTAAAATTTGTGTCCATACATCATACTCAAATGAATGGGCAAGTAGAGGTTGTCAATAAGATAATCTTAAATCTACTGTTGATCTCACTTTTTGTGAGGGTCCATTATGAATGACATCTATGATCCATCTTGAGAGAATAAGTCTACCAATTTTGATTCCTTAAATCTCATTAAGGATTCAAAAACCCTAAAATCTAGGGTAAAACACTAATGTGTCCTTTTAAGCCCAAACCGTGATGACACTATAAGGTGATCAAACAAATGATAATGAACTCTAACTTTAGACTATAGTGACCCTATTGACCATTTGGTCAACCCAAACACGAAATTGGTCAAACATGACCATTTGCTCCAACCAAACATGAGATGGTCACCAGATTGACCATTTAGTCAACCTAAACACCAATTTGGTCAAACATGACTATTTGGTCAACCCAAACACCAGATAGTCACCACATTGACCATTTGGTCAACCCTAAACACTAAATAGGTCAAACATGACCATTTGATCAAACCAAACACGAGATGGTCACCACATTGACCCTTTGGTCAACCCAAACACCGAATTGGTCAAACATGAATATTTGGTCAAACCAAACACCAGATGGTCACCACATTGACCATTTGGTCAACCTAAACACTAAATTGGTCAAACATTACCATTTGGTCAAACAAAACACCAGATGGTCACCATATGGACCAGTTGGTCAATCCAAACACCAAATTGGTCAAACATGACTATTTGGTCAAACCAAACACCAGATGGTCACCATATTGACCATTTGGTCAACCTTAAACACTAAATTTTCAAAAATGATCATTTGATCAAATAAACACGAAATGATCACCACATTGACCATTTGGTGAACTCTAAACACTAAATTGGTCAAACATGACCATTTGGTCAAACCAAACACCATGGACCACGTTGACCATTTGGTCCAAACACCAGATTAGTCAAACCAAACCATTTAGTCAATCATAGACCCAAATGATCGCTATATTAACCTTATAATTAACCCAACCACCGTATGGTCATGACATCAGCATATGTTAACTTAATTGCCATAGTCAACCTTTTGGTCAACATGGTCAAACCATACCATATTATCAAGTCCATTGACACCATGACTAACTCAACCATCACATGATCAAATGAGTCATCATGGTCAACCCTAGGGACTAATTGGTCAACCTTAGGGCCTAATTGGTCAACCTTGGTCAATTGATCAAACTTTGTCAAACTTGATCAACTTTATCATTTTTTTGTCAAAATGTGGTCTTTTAATTAAATTATTTTATTCTCTTAATTAATTAATCATTTAAATAATTAAAGAATCTGAAATTAAAGTTTATTAGACCTAGGATTAAAGTCTAAACTCATGGTCTAGTTCCATGGCAATCTAAGCCCATGGAAACCCTAATCCATGATTTACACTTAAACCCAAAACCCAACCTCTGTCTTATTGGTGTTGGATCGCCTGTGACCCATTAATGCCCACCATGACATGGGTAACGTAATTAAAACCTACAAGCCACCATTTTTTACCTAAGTCAAAGACCATAATGAGGGGAGGGATGTGTGTCATTGCTTCTTAAATCCTTATCACATATTTTGAGCTGAGTTGGAGGGGTTCGAGCCAACTCATCAATGAGACCCTCACCACCTCATCATCTCCCCAATGGAAGCAAGCCAAAGCCATGGTCAAATCTTGACTTTAATGGAAGCTCATCATGGAATTTCCTAGGGAAGTTCAACCTTGGTTATCCTTAGCCAAAAACTTATCTCCAGCCACCATGAGACAGCCTACCTTCTTCATCAAGCAAACCTATACTTATCTAAGCTTAGTCAAGACTCATCCATGGCTATAAATAAGCCAACCCGGGAGCTCTCTATGAAGAGATAACCCTAGCCACAAACCCCAATTCCTGAAACTCTCAACACCAAAGTTGTTCCCCATCTTTTGACTAACTAATCCCCCACCACTTCAGCTTATGTAATTCATCACAGAGCTCCAATTTCTCACCCAAAAAATAAGACAACTTTTCGGGTTAGCACAAACTCTTCCAAACTTCAATCAAACCATTCCAACACCATCACTGACCTTAACGAAGAAGTTTCCAATCGAAATCAGAGAATCCCGCAAGCTCTAACCTACTAGTAGGTGAAACCGTGAGGCCATTTTAGCTTGGATATAGCTCGACCTAATTTCACTTCAAATTAAACTTAGGAGGAACTTCGCAAGGACCTAGCGACCATTTGCATCAAGCTCAATTGAGGCTTCACCTCTTGAGACCAGGTATGTGCCCTAAATTTCAAAATTGTGCTTGGGTTTGAGCCTATATGAAGAAAATCATCACACAACACCCAAATAACCGTATAAATGTGTTCGTCTCTCTGAGATGATGCTTTAGAAACAAATTTCATCAAAATTCAGTGAGATTTGAGAGAGATCTTAGGGTTTAAAAATAAACGATTTATGGGTTATCACAGCTTGTGGATAATGGTTGGCTGCCATCCATTTTTGTGTATTAAAAAAGAAGGGCTCTCATTCAGTCAAGTAGTCAATCCTTTCATACAAAATGGGTTAAGCAGTGGGCTACGTGGCTGGCCGTGTGTAAAACCCCATAAACTAGACAGTGTTGTATGTTGCTTCAACAAATCTGATGATCCAGTCAGCGCCGCGCTGGATTAATAGAAAATTAAGGATTTTTTATTTTAAATAAATCAAAAAAATTATAAATAAATTCAAAAATTCATATCTTGAAAAATAAAAATTAGAAAAATATGATAAAATTACCTCTGGATTCAGAAAAAATGAGGAGAAAATTATAGAAAACTGAAATTGTTAAATTATATTTAATAATTAATTAATTAATTAATTAATCTCTCGAGTGATTTAACTATTAAACTTATTTATAAACCCAAAATTTATGAAATTTTCAGAGATTGTTATTTTTTCCCTTGAGGATACTCTGTAATTTTTCCAAGGCTATGAAAAATCCTTAAAGTAAAGTTCACCAATTTTTATTAAATTTTGTAATTATTTCCAAAAATAATTGTAAAAATAAGAAAATTAGAAATTAAATTGGAAATTGGCTAGAAAATTTAGGGTGATAAATTTAAACCTTAAAATGACAAATTTTAGCCTTTAGAAAATCTAAAATGACATTTTGCTTCTTAGTGTTTAGATTGTAAACTTTTAAATTTACATATAAAACCCTAAAATTTCTTAGGCTTAGTCATTCAACTTAAATGACCAATTAGATTGACTAGACCCTAGTCCTTAGCTATGATTTCTGAAATTAGAACTAAGATGAACCTAAACCTTAACCCCTTTAGTTTAGTCACCCCCCTAAACCATTGGGACCAAACCCACATCAAACTAAATCAAAAATTCAACTTTGGGTTCAACCCAAATGAACCCACTTCCTACTTTGCTTCAATCTACATGTGCCGAAGTCAAAATCAGAAATCTTTGGGTCCAACCCCAAATGGACTTAAATCAAGCCTTAGACATTTAGGTTTGATTCAAATGAACCTAAACCCTAATTAGGTATAACCCCTATTAAACCTAATTAACTTCCTTAAACCTAACTACATTAGCTTAAATTCAAATTAAAATCTAGTTAGGGCTAACCCCTATTAGACATAATTAACTTCCTTAAACCTTAATCACATTAGGTTTAAGTCAAACTAAACCCTAGTTAGTTCTAACCCCTATTAGAACTAATTAACTTCCTTAAACCTTAATGACATTAGGTTCAAGTCAAATTAAACCCTAGTTACGTCTAACCCCTATTATATCTAATTAACTTCCTTAAACCTTAATTACTTTAGGTTCAAGTCAAATTAAACCCTAGTTAGATCTAACCCTTATTAGACCTAATTAACCTTCTTAATTCTTAATTACATTAGTTTTAAGTCAAATTAAACCCTAATTAGGTCTAACCCCTATTAGACCTAAATAACTTCCTTAAGCCTTAATCACATTAGGTTTAAGTCACATTAAACCCTAATTAGGTCTAATTCCTATTATACCTAATTAACTTCCTTCAACCTTAATCACATTAGGTTTGAGTTAAATTAAACACTAGTTAGGTCTAACCCCTCTTAGACTTAATTAAATTCCTTAAACCTTAATTACATTAGGTTTAAGCCAAATTAAACCCTAGTTAGGTTTAACCCCTATTAAACCTAATTAACTTCCTAAACCTTAATTAGATTAGGTTCAAGTTAAGTCAAATTAAACCCTAATTAGGTTTAACCTCTATTAGACCTAATTAACCTTCTTAAACCTTAATTACATTAGGTTTAAGTTTAATTAAACCCTAATTAGGTATAACCCCTATTAGACCTAATTAACTTCCTTAAACCTCAATCACGTTAGGTTTAAGTCAAATTAAACCATAATTAGGTCTAACCCCTATTAGACCTAATTAACTTTCTTTAACCTTAATCACATTAGGTTCAAGTTAAATTAAGCCCTAATTAGTTCTAACTCATATTACACCTAATTAACTTCCTCAAACCTTAATTACATCAGGTTCCAGTCAAATTAAACCCTAATTATGTCTAACCCCTGTTAGACCTAATTAGGGTTTAATTTGACTTGAAACTAATGTAATTAAGGTTTACGAAAGTTAATTAGGTGTAATAGGAGCTAGACCTAATTAACTTTCTTAAACCTTAATTATATAAGGTTTAAATCAAATTAAATCCTAATTTGGTCTAACCCTTATTAGACGTAATTAACCTTCTTAAACCTTAATTACATTAGGTTTAAGTCAAATTAAACCATAATTAGGTGTAACCGCTGTTAGACCTAATTAACTTCCTTAAACCTTAATTGCATTAGGTTTAAGTAAAAAAAAACTTTAATTAGGTCTAACCCTAATTATACCTAATTAATCTAGTTAAACCTTACTTAGAGTAGCTTCAATTAATCTTAAACTATATTTATGTCTAACCTTATCTAGACTTAATTAACCCTAATTAAACCTTACTTACAGTAGGTTTAATTAATCTTATACTATAATTTGTTCTAACACTAATTAGACATAATTAATCTAATTAAACCTACCTTACATTAGGTTTAATTAACCTTAAACACTAATTTGGTCTAACCCTAATTAGACCTAATTAATTCAATTAAACTCTACATACATTAGGCTTAATTATTTCTAAACCCCTAACTAGACCTAATTAATCTAATTAAAACTTACTTTCATTAGGTTTAATTAACCTTAAACAATAATTAGGTCTAACCTTAATTAGAAATAACTATTTTAATTAGGCCCTACTTACATTAGGCTTAATTAATGTCATAAACCAAAATTAGGTCTACCCTAATTATACTTAATTAATTTTTAAAGCCTTACTTACCTTAGGCTTAAGTAACTTTAAATCCTACTTCAGTTTAGCCTAAAATAAATTTAAATGCCCGTTAAGCTTTACTTATATTAAGCTTAATCCATCAACCTAAACCTTAGGTTCAACCCAAATTGAACCTAAGTAAACCTAAACCATAGGTTTAACCCAAATTAAACCTAAGTCAACCTAAACTTTAGGTTCAACCCAAGTTGAACCTAAGTCAACTGAATATTTAGTTCAACCCAATTTTAACCTAAGTCAACCTAAGCTTTAAGTTCAATATAAATTGAACTTACGTCAAACCTAAAGCTTTAGGTTCAACCTAAATTGGACCTAAGACAAATTAAACTAACCTAAACCACTTTAAAACTTTAGGCTCTACCTAAATTGAACCTAAATCTTAGATTCTACCTAAATTGAATCTAAGTAACATCAAAATTTAGGTTCTACCTAAATTGAACATAAATGAATTTAAACCATAGATTCTACCTAAATTGAATCTAAATGACAAGAATATTATGGTTCTACTCACATTGAACCTAAATCATAGGTTTAATTAGTTCTTAATCAAATTTCCTTAATATTAACCGACGTTGAACTCAAAATTAAAATGGCATAATTATTTTTAAGTTCAATCTTAAAATGAATTGAATTTCACTTCTAAATGAAATTCATGACAAATTACATAAAATTCACTTTAAAAGACATTAAAACATAAACTTAAACTTAATAATGCAACTAGGTTTGAGAAGATATTTTGGAGGAGGTAACTCATGGTTGCTAATACAATATCTTTCAATCGTTCGTGGCTAATCAAACCGTAAACATAATGGCACAGGATGACGGAACAATGGGATCTTGATTGGGTCATGCCAAATAAAGTAAATAAAATGACAAAAACAACAAAAAAATTAATCAATCATAAATAACCTAAAATCTCTTTCCTTGATCTTTACATTTAATAATTTTTTAGAGAATGAATGTTAACGTTAATCAGGAGTTTTCTTAGGCAGTATTAAGTGTCTAAGATGTAGTTAACTATAAGAGCTTGCTTCTATAGGAGAATAAAGAACTCAAAATAGATCTATGGTTATTAAGTTTTTCATGTGACTTTTTTTATACAAGAATCTCCACAATCAGTCATTCTGGGTTTTTCTCAATAACGTTCACCACAATGAAACTATCTTGACATTTCCTTTTCTACTATTTTTTATTTCTATTAGTCCCTTCCTTCCTTCTATGAGTTTTTTTATTATTTTAGGATCCTTTATATGATCCACTACTTGGATATTAGAGCGATATGATGGATAAATAGAGTGTCGAATCTCCAAGCGACAACAATAACATTCGACGACAACAGAACGACATGAGAATTGGCAGTGACAGCGGCGACTGAACTTCGCGAGTGCCATCATCTACTAAGAAGGAATGTCGAAGGAGTAGAGGCAACTGGGCTGATCTTCTTAGGTCTGCCCTATGAGTTTTTTGAACCACACTAGCAATTGGGCAAACACCTTATATGATTTCACATGGGATGGAAGCTATGTTGCCAATCGACTATAACCACCACAGTTAGAAAGTTATAACAGCCACCTCATTTGATAAGGAAAATCTCTCAAACTTGCAGAAGGAAAATGGAGAGGGAATGATGCTCATACTCAACCTACTAGAAGAAAATAAAACCAATATATCACTCTAATAGGAAGAAGTAAAAAGGAGGATCGCTCGATACTATAATATGAATGTCTATGATCAGACATTCATGTCTGATTATCTGGTTCTGAAGAAAGCTGGACCCACAATCATAGGGAAATCAGTCTATAAAGTTGATCAGACTTGGACTGACCCATTCATCAATGATCAATAAGTCAACTAGAAGCCTACAAGCTGAAGCCATATACCGGAAAAAAGATACATCAAGCATGGAGCAGAAATAATCCTAAAAAAAATTCCTTAAATAAATTACATTGCACCGACACAATAGAAACATAAAAGGAGTTTTAGGCTTATGATGCTTATGAATCATTATTTATGCATAAAGTTGAGAAAAAATGTTAGTTAAGCATGTGATTATGACCCCAAGTTTAAACAACACTCCAAAAACTTGAAGGTTGATGTAGAAGCTTTAAAATAATACCCGGGGAACTAAAGTTCTCTAAAAAAGCTAACCAACAGAAACGTTCTAAAGCTCAATCGTAATATCCCTCAAACTTGAGTTTCCAAGTTAAGAACTACTTTCAAGAAGAGATTACCCTAGCGTCAAAACTCCACAAAGAGTTTTGAGAAAACCACCCTGGAAGAAATAATGACAATTGCCCCTCTATAAGGTGCAACTCGATTGAGAAAAAAACTTGATTCCAATCAAATAACTAAAAACTTTCGTCTTCTTAAGCGTTGACACCCAAAACAACCAGATTCAACACAAGTCGTCCAAATATTTAGATAAAAAGTTGTTAAAGCCGACGACAACACCACGATGTCTGATCGGTGTATATACAAATCGTGCCTCGGTGCTCATGTAACGAAAGCTAAGACTTGAGTTAGGTGAATAATATTTCAAATTGACTAGAGAATGAAGAATGAGTAACATCATGATTTAACAAATTACACAAAAAGGCTGTATTTCACTCATATAATAATTTTTACATATATGAATGAAATCATTTTCATGTACATTGATTTGATTGTGTGTGTGTGTGTGTTTATATATATATATATATATATATATATATATATATATATATATATATATATATAAAGTCTCAGAGTCATCTAGCCGAGTATTGGATAATTTGTTTTTCGCCATGTTTTCACTCTCAGACTCCTCTTGGTGTTCCAAAACCAAAAGAACATCAAAGTGTTTCTTGAACTCATCAAGATCGAAGTATTTCGTATTGACCATCCCAATTTTAATGAATTGGTCGATTGCCACCCTTGTAAGCTCTTTCAAGTGAACAACTTGAGTGTCAAGAAACTCTTTGATCATCTTCATTATGGTCATCTTCTATGATATTTTGGTATTTTCTTCGTGGATGACAGACACCCACTCAAACACTATCTCTAATTCTACCTTAACACACTCCAATCAAGCCTCTGGCTCGGCCACCTATTTTGTTGTTGTGGTTGTCTACCCCTTGAACACCAATATTGTCTCGACCTTCAAGGCAATGTCCCTCATGTTCAGATAAAGGGAAGACAAGTAGTCGATCACAGCAAGATCACACAGGTAGAATTGGTCGACCATATAGCATATCTCCATAGGTCGGAGGTTATTCAAGAGCTTCTCAAGACCCATTGACCAAAGAATTCCTGTGATGGATGAGGTGTATTCGTGTGTCTTTGGGTTTTGGAGAAACCAGCCCCTTTTGACATTTACTAATGTGAAATTGGAGTCTGAATTGAAAGGTCTTCAGTCATTTCTCTTGTAACCGACTACAATAAACTTTGCCCACCTTTCATTTCTTGGGAGGCGAGGGAAGAAAAATATCAAAATCTAGAGCAGAGGCCTTGCCCTTCGGCGGGCACTTTGTCACATCAGTCTGTTCAAGCTCCTCTTATCCTGAGCTTTCTTCAAGGCTTAATGCGTCGATAAGATAGGCTCGTGCTGTGGGGATCATGTTGAGAGCCGGTTGGCTTCCCTGTTTAACTCTCAAGTGACGTTGTTTTGAATAATAATTGAAGTTTTAGAAATACAATGGATTGGATCCAAACTCAAGCCATCCATTTTCAAAAAGTAATGATTCATTGAAAAAAATTTATTTTTGATCATTTTTCATGCATGAAACTCCAAAATAGAAAATTTGATGTAAGAAAATGTATCAAATCATCATCAAACTAGTATGCATGATTCTCATATCTCATTATAAATATTATGTAACTTATAGAGTGAATTTTTTATCAACAGATTGGTGTATGAAGAAAACGATAATTTCAGGATGGTAGGAGTACGATTCATGGACGAAAAGCAGAAGTGAAAAGTTTTATGTAAATATTGTTTTATAGAGTTGTTAAAATTATTTGCATGTTCATTATAGATGATAATAAACATTATGCAACTTTTTGAATGAAGCTCTATGCTCTATGATGATCTATACAAAAAATGGTAATTTCGGTGTGCATGCTAGTTAAATCTGATGTTTAAGTCAAACTTACGGTTTAGCTGAAGTTGGTTATATTTGATTCTTTTTTTTTTTGTTGATTTCAATCTTTGTTTAGTAAGATTTAATTTTAGATTAAATCAGGGTTTAGCTCAAGCTTCAACTCAAGTAATATTCAATTTATAGATGATATAGATTAATTCAGCCATCTACTGACATTATGAGAGATATCATATGCCCCGATGGTATTGCATAGGTTGACTGAAAAATGATCTCAACTGTGATCTCTGTACCTTGAGTAGGAGGCCTACCTTATTAATAGGTTTGGGTAGGCCCGAGTCCGCTACACAAGTCACAACGCAAAAAAATTAAATACAATGTTTAAAAGTAAAATTGAGTTTGTAGCTCATGCAACTTAACGATCTCTCCAGACCTTTAGCGAATTGAAAAAAATTGTCATAGTTTATTGAGAAAACTACATCGAACTAGAAATTCAAAGTACATGGCTAAACTTACCGGTAAAGTAATTATGTCACTTTGATGAGCAAGTGTATCTGCAGAAGTGAATGGCTGGAATAACCTATCCAATTAATTGGTCAAATTGATCGGTGTAAAGTTGCCAAGTCAAATTGATCCGCTTAGCTGACTTGTTATATTGAGCTTATTTGATATGTTCTTTGGCTTGAACTAGTTTCAAAAGAATTTGTCTATGCATAACTCTTTATCTCTCTCTTGCTTCTTATCAATTCAAAATTAAATTCAACCCTCTTAAATTTCAAGATCCAAACTTTCAATATTTTACTCCAAATTATTTAGAATCCCTAATCGTCATCTCTATATCATGTTTACTATTAACCAATAGGAGCCATGAATGACTAGGATATAATCAAACCAGACGGTTGCCTTCATG
The DNA here is from genome assembly GCA_022702705.1 of Papilionanthe hookeriana x Papilionanthe teres. NCBI lineage: Eukaryota > Viridiplantae > Streptophyta > Magnoliopsida > Asparagales > Orchidaceae > Papilionanthe > Papilionanthe hookeriana x Papilionanthe teres. The sequence continues at coordinate 111,135,109 of CM040430.1, read as the reverse complement.
AGAATTATATTTATTTTGGAGAAATAAAGTTCATTAAATAAAATACATTACGCAGGGAAAGATATTTGGGAACATATAAATCGAATAAAACTTTGTCCTTAAATCTATTGAATAAAATTCATTTATTTTGTGAAATTTATAATTACGCATTTAAAAAATCCCAGTTGATCAAAAATATTATTGTATATAGAAAGGACTTCAATTGAATCGTCACATCATTTCACAATCAGATCAATTAATTGTACGACATTTTATTCATTAATTCGTCTAAGAGCTAGTAAATGCTGAAGACGGGACTTTCAAACTAACATAATAATAATTAATAGCAACAAAATCGTATAAAGAAGCCCGACCCTGCACCAAACTATCTGAAATTTCAATTGAGTGATATGCTGTCCATAATTATTCATCGTCTCGCATGTATTTTGTGTGTTTTTCTTACAGATATGATTAAATGGATGATTCTGATAAAAAGAGAGAAAAAGGGTCAAATTTAGAGCAAAATGGAAAAAAATTGAAGAAGTGATGTGTGGCGAAAAAGCGTCAGAACACGCTCTTACGTGCCAAGGTCCCGCGGCTATGCGCCCAGATTTGGAGCTTATGCGCCAGCAGGCTCGCGGCTAAGCGTCGGTACGTCGCGCTTACGCGCGGTAGTTAAAAAAGATGAGTCTTTTTAATTTAGGCGCCATTTTAAAGAGGTTTTAAAACACCTCTTAGTAAAAACATGGGTAACTTTCTATTGGCACCAAATTAAATTCAAAATACTCTTGAATGGATGCATCTCTAGGAAGATTCGTTGAATCTGGACACAATTTGAAGGGATACGAAGACACCTTTTGGAAAAGTATAAAAAAAGGACTTGAAGATCAGAAAACTGGTTGTTATTGAAAGGTTGGTTAGTGTTTAAGAGTAAAGTTTATGTTAGGAAGTTATCTTAGAACACACCTCTCCACTTCACCATCTTTACTTTATTTTATATAGTTTATATTAAGAGTATAATTGAGATTTGGAGACCGCGGAGTTGGGTGCCAACCTCAAAAGAGTATTGTTAGGGAAAGCAATGTTTTCAAAGGAACTTCAAGAGTTTTGTGGAGAGGATTTACAGATAAATCTTTATCTTTGTATTACATTTGGTTTTTAATTAAGACTTCTTGTGTTTTTACTAAAATTTCTACTTTTAAACCAAGTTGTGATTGCATTTTCTTCATGAATTATGAGTAGTTTTCTTTATCTTTTTCCTAAAGTGATGAAGTGATTAAGTTATGAAAGTATGTTGTGTGAAGTATAGGATTTAATTGTTATAAGAAGTTGTGATGATTCAAAACCTTACACTTCATTTACTTCTTGATTTGGTTAATTAAGATATTAAAATTTTTTTTGAAAACATGTAAGATCCAGTGTGGTATTATCTCAGTCAACAATTGGAAAGAGTCACATGAGATTATATGAGTGAGAATGTAATCCATATGGTTGAGTTCAAATAAATAGGGAGATATACTTTGATGGGTGTAAAATTAGAGGGCTTAAGAGTGACAGGCTAAAGTCCCCAATTTCATTTATTGTTTTATGTTTTGATAAGAGATGTTAGCCTCCAGGTGGAGGGAATCGAAGAAACTCTAGAGTGAGAGCTAGTATCTTTCCTGCCTAACCCGTCTTCAAAATTTTTAAAACAGTGAATTAACTTATATTCTTTATAGCATCTCTAGTAAATGTAAAGAATATAATTACTCCTATTTTGCACAATACATTTTAGATACTTCCACAACAAATATTCTACATAACTTGTTACTGATTCATAAAAAGGAAAAAGATATTTCATTTGCATAAGTTTTCATCTTAAAAAAATTTAGTTAAAGTATTTTCTTACTTTTATTTCAAATTTTAAAAATTAACAAAAAGAAAATTATATTTCCTGAAATATTAACTTTAGTTTGAGTAAGATCTTTTCTAAAAGTAAAAAAAGTTAATTTTCTGTTTTCTGAATTAGAAGATATTTTTTTTGTTATCATTTTCCCTGTGGATTCGATATCTTGGGGCTTAATCAGAAAGTCGTATATTACTTGATTAATAGATATGTATACTTGTGTAGTATCAACATTATAAAATCATAAAAATGAGTATCAATTTATATATATATATATCATAAGCATAAATATCAGAGAGGATCAAGTTTTTGGCACCGTTGTTGGGGAAAGAAATAACTAAAGAAAAAATTTTAAAAAAATTAATTTTTACTTTTTAAAGTCTTATTTAAACTTGTTAGATTTATTTTAGGAAGTTGTTGTTGTGTAATTTTATTTTATTGTGTTTTATAATAGTGTATGCATAGTTCAGGTTTTGAAGGACTTGTGCCTTACAATTCTGAATTAGAAAAAAATATAGGAAAAATCAAAAAAATTAAATATATAAAAAAGATAAAAATATTCAAGAATGGCAAATCAAAATAATGAATATGTTGAAATCCATCAAGAATTTAGACCTTTAAGAGATTATGCTAACCCTACAGTAGATGAATTTCAAGGAAGTATTCAAAACCCTGCTGTAGTGGCTAATTCATTTGAACTTAAACCAGTTATTATCCAAATGGTATCTAATAATCAGTTTGGGGAGCACCAACTGAAGATCCAAATTTACTTCTTGACAACTTTCTAGAATTGTGTGCTACATTTAAATATGATGGTGTTTTGGATGATGTTATTAGACTTAGACTTTTTTCCTTTTTCATTAAGAGATAAATCTAAGATGTGGTTAAATTCCTTAGCACTTAAATCTATCAGAAATTTGGGTGATTTAGCACAAAAATTTCTTGCTAAATATTTTCCACCATAAAAGACTGCTAAGCTTAGAAATGACATTACTTCCTTTTGTCAGTTTGAAGGGGAATCTATTTATGAAGCATGGGAACATTTTAAAGATCTCCTAAAAAAGTGTCCACATCATTTGATACCAAATTGGTTAATAATTCAAACTTTTTATAATGGATTAGTTGGATCTCTTAGATCTATTATCGATGCTGCTTGTGGTGGTTCATTGATGTCTAAACCTTTTAATGATGCTTATGCTTTAATTAATGAAATGGCTACAAATAATTTTCAATGGCCCTCTAAGAGGGTAAATCCTAAAAAGGTAGCCACTATTCATGAATCTGATGATTTTGCAATGTTAGCAAATCAAGTTGCTGGAATTTCAAGGAAGATAGGCCAATTTGGAAAGAATTTTGCTCAACCAATTAAAGAGAATGCATTAGGAAAAATGGTAGATTCTCAAACATCTTTAGAAACTTTGAATGTTATAAACAAGCCTAATAACCCATATTCCAATTATTATAGCCTAGGTTGGAAGAACCATCCAAACTTTAACTGGAATACCAATAATTATGGTGGTAGTACTCAAAAATGAGGGAACGATCAAGTAAACCCATTCGGGAATTGGAACAACCAAGGGAATAGTAATTATAGACCTACTTATCCTTCAGGTTTTAATAATGCTTCACAATTTAAGGAGAATAAGTTGTCTATAGAAGAAGTGGTGTTACAAATGGGAAATCAATTGCAAAGTCAAGGAGCTACAATTAGAAATATTGAGAATCAATTGAGACAAATAACTAATTCATTAAGTAATAGATCTCAAGGAACACTTCCTAGTAATACTGAGATAAATCCAAGAGACAAAAATAAAGAGCAAGTAAAAGCTGTTCAATTAAGAAGTCGAAGAGAGTTGGGAGGTAGAGTACAAAAAGAGATTGAAGTAGAGAAAGAAGAAATTGAAGAACCAAAAGAGGACGCTCAGAAGGGTTTGGAAAGTCCTATGTCTCCACTTAAGATTGATTTAGAAAAGCCACCACCACCATTTCCTCAGAGACTTTGACAACAAAAGTTGGATAAGCAATTTTCAAAGTTCTTAGAGATTTTTAAGAAACTTAAAATTAATATTCCATTTGTTGAAGCCATAGAACAAATGCTAAGCTATGTGAAGTTTATGAAGGATATTCTAAATAGGAAAAGGAAGTTTAAAGATAATGAGACTATTGCACTTAGTGAATAATGCAGTGCAATAATTCAGAAGAAACTTCCCGAAAAGCTTAAAGATCCTAATAGCTTTAAAATTTTATGTGCAATTAGAGACAAATTTTATGGGAAATCTTTGTGTGATTTAAGGGAATTAACTATGTGTGTTAATGATTAAACTGTTACATTTAATATTTCAAAATCAATGAAATATCCTGCTAGAGATAAAGATGATGAATGTTTCAGGATGGATGTTATAAGTTATTTGAGTGAATATCATTTCAAAGCAACATATGAAGAGAAATATGAAAGTAAACGGTTGGAACACGAGAAAGAAGAGGAATACACTATTCTGATGATCTTATTGAGGAAGACTTAAATTATGTTGAAGAAGGTTTTGAAGTTTTGGACATGTCAAAGAAAGATGAATCTTTTTGTCCATCAATTGAAAAACCTCATGAACTTGAATTAAAGTTACTTCCTGAACATTTAAAATATGCCTTTTTAGGTGATTCCTCAACTTTGCCTGTTATAATTTCCTCTAAAGTAACTATTGAAGAAGAAGAGAGTTTGTTAGAAACTTTGAATAAATATAAGAAAGCTTTTGGATGGATCATAACTGATATTAAAGGAAACAGTCCTTCAATTTGTATGCACAGAATCCTTATGGAAGAAAACTTACTCAAGGCTAATCCTCAAAGGAGATTAAATCATATTATGAAAGAGGTTGTTAAGAAAGAAAATTTTAAAGTTGGATGCTAGAATTATCTACCCTATTTCAAATAGTGCATAGGTTAGTCATATTCACTGTGTTCCTACGAAAGGAGAAGTTACTGTAACTATTAATGAAAAGAATGAATTAATACCAACAATACAAGTTACAAGCTGGCTTATATGTATTGATTATAGGAAATTAAATATTGCCACCTTGAAAGATCATTTTCCACTTCCCTTTCTTGATCAAATGTTGGATAGACTAGCTGGGCATAAATAATTTTTTTTTTCTGGATGGATATACTTGTTATCCCAAATACAATTTGCTCCTGAGAATCAAGATAAAATAACATTTACCAGTCCTTATGGTACATTTTCTTTTAGAAGAATGCTTTTTGGTTTATGTAATGCCTCTGCCACATTTTAAAGATGTATGATGACAATTTTTTGTGATTTAATTAAAAAAGGAATTGAAGTATTTATGGACGATTTTTCAGTGTTTAGAATTTCACTTGAATCATGTTTAGAACATTTATCTAAGGTTCTTAAATGCTGCGAAGAAATGAATCTAGTCCTTAATTGAGAAAAATGTCAATTTATTGTAGCATGAGGAATGATTTTGGGACATCAAATTTCAGAAAATGGTATGGAAGTAGACCCTGCAAAAATTTAAGTGATCACTAATCTACCATGCTCAACAAATTTAAGGGAGATTAGGAGTTTTTTTGGGACATGATGAATTCTACTGGCGTTATATTAAAGACTTTTCAAAAATTACTAAGCCTTTATGCCAGTTATTGGAAAAGATGTCATTTTTTAATTTTAATGAAGACTGCCTAAAAGCTTTTAAGTTATAAAAAGAAAATTTAATCACTGCACCAGTTATTGTTTCACCAGATTTGGTAGAACCTTTTGAATTAATGTGTGATACAAGTGATTATTCTATTGGAGCTGTTTTAGGACAGAAATATGATAAAATTTTCAAAGTAATCTACTATGCAAGTAGAACTCTGAATGAAGCTCAAATCAATTAAACCACAACTGAAAAAGAGTTACTAACTATAGTATATGCCTTTGATAAATTTAGATCATATTTTATTATGACTAAATGTGTGTTGCATACTGACCATTCTGCTATTAAATATTTAATGAAAAAGAAGGATGCAAAACCAAGACTGATGAGATGGATTCTTCTTTTACAGGAATTTAATTTTGAGATAGAAGATAGGAAGGATGCTGATAATTAAATTGCTGATCATCTGTCCAGGCTTAATAATGAAAAATCTCTCTTTTTTGATGAAATTAATGAATATTTTCCTGATGAAAAACTATTCACTATTAATGAGTGGCGTGTTCCATGGTATGTCAAAATTGTGAACTTTATTGTTAGTGACATATTACCCTATGGATTGACATACCAACAGAGGAAGAAATTTTTATCTGAAGCTAAGACTTATTTTTGGGATGACCCATTTTTATATAAATAAGGAAACGATTTTATTATTTAAAGATGTGTGCCTTTAGAAGAAACTTATGAAATTATTTAAAAATATCATAATTCTAATTTTGAGGAACATTTTGTGTTGATAAAACTACATATAAAATTCTACAATATTGGCCTAAAATTTTTAAGGATGTTAATGCTGATATTAAAAATTGTGATCTATATCAGCGTGTAGGCAATATTTATAGAAGGAATGAGATGCCGCTCAATTACATGTTGGAAGTTGAAATATTTGACGTTTGGGGATTAGATTTCATGGGACTATTTATACCATCTTTCAGAAATTTATACATATTGATAGCATTAGACTATGTAACTAAATGGATAGAAGTTGTTGCTTTACCTCCATGTGATGCTCGAAGTGTAGCAAAGTTTTTAAGAAAGAATATATTTTGTAGATTTGGAATGCCAAGAGTAATCATAACTCATGGGGAAGTTATTTTAAAAATGCAATTACGAAGAAATTAGCAAAGAAATATCATATTATCCATAAAATTGCTACTGCTTATCATCCTCAGATAAGTGGTTTGGTTAAATTATCCAATCTTGAAATTAAAAGAATTGTAGAAAAATTTGTTAATCCAAACAAAATGTATTGGTCAATCAAACTCGATTTTACTTTGTGTGCTTATAAGACTGCTTACAGAACTCCCATTGGAATGTCCCCATATAGACCAATTTTTGGGAAAGCATGTCATTTACCAGTTTAACTTGAGCATAAAGCATATTGGGCTATTAAAGAGTTCAATTATGATTTAATGGATGCTGGTGAGAAAAGATTATTGCAATTAAATGAGCTTGAAGAGATAAGCATTGAATCATATGAAAGTGCTAAGATATATAATGAAAAGATGAAGATGTGGCATGATCGTAAGATTCTGAATAAAAATATTGAACCAGGACAAAAAGTTTTGCTATATAATACCGGATTGAGATTATTTGCTGGAAAACATAAGTCTAGGTGGATGGGCCCATTTATTGTGATAAAAGTTTATCCCTATGGAGTTGTGGACATTAAAGATCCTAAAACTGCGAAAATATTTAAAGTAAATGGTCATAGACTGAAACATTATTTCTTAGTAGATCAACTTAAAGTTGATGAAATTTGATATTGGGTCACCCAAATTTATTTTTGGGTATGTCGGGCTGACGACGTTAATCTAAGAACTTTATGGGAGGCAACTCATAGTTATCGGTGTGCTTTACTTTAAGTTTGTTTTATGTGTTTTATTTGGTTTGATGTAAGAGTTATATGGTATTATTTTGGTTATATTATGTTAGTGGAGATTAATGACACGTTAATTGATTATTTGGATGAGTTAAAATGTGATTTCGGACGTTTAGCAGACCTGTGCTAAATTGAGCACTGTCGGCTAAGCGCCAGCAGTTAGCGCTTAGGCACCGGAGTTATGAAGAATGTGAAAAATGAGTTTCTATAAGCCATTATCATGGGGAAGTTGCATGGCACGTTATTTTGTGGTTTTTAAACGTGGGAGAATAGTTTTATGCCATCTAAACTCTATAAATAAGGACCAGATTAAAGGAAATTCATCCCATTCCAAATTTCTATCCCAAAAACCTAAAGTAAGAGTTTCAATTGGAGAAATGTCTTCTTGGGAGATTGAAATGAAGAAGAAGGAGGATGCCAATAAGATAAAGTTTGTTAGTGAGAGTGTGCAAGAGTTATATAACGGATTTCTGGCTATTAGTATTCAAGGTATAGCATAGAAGATTGCAAAGATAGAGGCTAATGTTGCATCAATTGAAACAAAGGTAAATGAAACTAATGCACATTTAGCAAATATTGTATGGCAATTAAAAACTCAATTTAGTCGTATAAGTTATGTTGAAGAAGCGGACAAGGAGATATATCTGAAAAACAAGTGGATTGAAGAAGATTCTATATGACGTCTTCATCATCATCCGTTCTATCAAATCTATATACCAAATGGTTCAGATGGAACTAATGGAGGTACTAGATAAGTTCCACCTAATGGAGACTGGAGTTGAGTTCTATAGCGTTAGTTATTTGTGCTTTCTATTTAATTGTGTATAGTATTTAATGTTTGATGTTTATGTATGTTGCGTGTTATTTGTTTTATGTTTTTTATGTTAGTGTTTAGTGTTTTGTTTGAGTGTTCTATTGTATGTAGAAAAAAAAACGAGATCTTATCCAAGTATTTTGGATTAAAAACTTGTGATTTGTACTTGTAATTTGTATGAGTTTAATTAAGTAAAAGTTTGTGTTTGTCTAAGACTTGTGTTGAATCATTTTAATATAAAAGATGTGTAATTCTGGAGATAAAAAAAATTATAAGGTGATGAGATACTTATTAAATCAATTTAGGGTTGATTAAAGAAGCGAGAATGTGTATTTAATGAAAATATCAAAAATAGTGAGTTGGTGGCTATGCACCGAGACCCCACGCTTACGTACCAAAGCTCCGCAGCTAAGTGCCATATTTTCACACTTAGGCATCGGTTTGCAAAAATTGGTTTTCAGGTTTTAAAATTTTTTCCTCACCTTCATCTCCTTCCTTCGGCATTTAACAATTTTGGAGGTTAGGGCATCACCACATTTGCAAATCCTAAACCATTGCAAGTGAAAATTGTTAGATTTGATCTTCTTGAGGTAAGAGCACTTCTCCTAATATAAAATTTTTTATTTTCACTATATATTTTGAGTATATTTTGGAGAAATCCAAAAATCACTATTCATTGTGAAAATTTGAGAAAAAAGTTGAGAAATTACTTGGATTTAGTAGTTTAAGCCTTTAGGAGTTGAGTTTGGTGATTTTAAGTTGAATGTGGAATTTATAGCAAATTTTATGCAAATTTTAAAAATGACAACAAATATGAGTAAAGCGAGAGCCACGTTCGATTCTGACAAGTTCATCAATTCTAAAGCTCAAGATCGTTACTTGCAAGCGTTGTAGTCACGTAAATTGATCCAAGAGCGAGGATTCCAAAAACCATACAGAGAAATTGAAGATGTGATTGTGAATCGCCTCTGGGATAAATTATGTTGTTTTACTGTTGTAGCTATTACTTCTGTGGTTCGAGAGTTCTATGAAAATCTCCCATAATCAGAAGAAAACTTTGTTTTCTTGTGAGGACAACTGGTTCATTTTACTCCTGAGGTAATTAATAGATTTTACCTTTTGCTGCCTAATATGTTTTTCTTCTATTAGAATTACAATCCTCCTGAGGAAGAACTGGATGAGATTTTTTCTGCTTTCACTGATGGGAGGGGTTTATGGAAAATTACTAATGAAAAAAGAGTTAACTTCCTTGCATCAAAGTTAAATGCCAACTCCAAAGCCTGACATTATTTCATATCATCCAAGCTACTTCCTACAAATCATCTTAGCAAAGTGACTAGAGAAAGAGCCACTTTGAATTATTGTATTCAGCAGAGGAAGCCGATAGACATTAGAAAGATTATTTATGATTGTATCTGGAGTACTTTCAGATCTGCCACCATTGCAGGTATGGGACTTGCTCCCTTATACATTATTGTGTGAGCAGGGTGGTGTTAAATCTGAGAATTGGGAAGAGATTCTTCAGCCTCTTAAGCTTATTACTAGTTCAAATTTGAAGACTTATGTTGTGCATTCAATTTTTTGCTAGAGAGGAGGATTTTCTAGGGATTCCAGTGCATCTGCTTCTGCTGCATCTACATCTCATGCTTCCATATCTCAGGCATCTTCAGGTCAGTTTTCTAATTCGCAGACTGAACTTTTGAATAAGATAAGAGATAATGTTAACTATATTGCAGATCAAGTGCATGATTTAGAGGGAAAAGTAGACCATATGGGGGAATATCTTCAGAAACATAGTGAGTATGAGGGAAATTATCACAGTTATATGCATAGATTGATTAGAGGTGATTTTAGTGATGTTCTACGTACTCATCCACATTATAGCCCATATGTGTCTACATGTACCTGGAAAGAAGGGGATGATGATGATGAGGAAGAAGATGATTAGGATTGATATTTTATTTTAGTTATGGATGTTATGTTTGTGACATGAGATATGAATGTTTGTGGTAGTAAATGTGTTAGTGATTTGTTAATGTGTTTTGTTTGTTAGTTTAGAACTATTTCCAAAAACTATTTAGGAAGGTTTTAAAATGCTATTAAAATCCACTAAATAAAATTTCATACTTAGCTTTTCAATTTACTACCATATATATGTCTTAGTTATGAATTTTTGTTTAAGTGTATGAATTTACTTTTATGTCCTTCATACCCGAATATTTATGCTTACGATTTAGATATGAAATTTATGATTTATAATATGGCATTCTACGCAAGTATACATATCATTTATCAAGTAATATAGGACTTTCTGATTAAGCCCCGAGATATTGAACCCACAGGGAAATGTGTAAAAATTTAAAGAAATAAGAAAAATAACTTTTTACTTTTTTAATTTATTTTTGTAAGTATTTTTTAAGGTTTTAATTTCGAAAGGTTGTTTTTGATATTTTTAAAAACAAGTTTAAGCAGGAAATGAAATTATCAATACTCTAAACACGATATAAAAGTTAAAAGAATCAAATATCTTTTTCTTTCTTCAATGAATCAGTAATAATTATAGAATTTTATGTTGTGGAAGTATTTAAATATATTGCGCCAAATAGGAGCAATTATATTCTTTACCCTTACTTGGTTCTATAAATAAAACTGGTTATTTTGAAATTTTGAAATTTTGTAGATGGGTTAGGCAAGGAAGATATCAGCTCTCACTCTAGAGTTCCCTCTATTCCCTCCACTTGGGGGCTAACATCTCATAACAAAATTTAAAATAACAAACCAAATTAGGGGGTTTTAGCCTGTCACTCTAAAGTCCTCTAATTTTACTCCCCAATAAAGCATATCTCCCTATATATTTGCATTCAATCATATGGACTACAATTCTCACCCATATAATTGCATGTGATTCTTTCCAATTGTTGTTTAAGACAATACCACATTGGATCTTACATAATATCACAACAAATTTTCACATCTTAATTAGCCAAACAAGAAGTAAATTAAGTTCAAGGAATTTAATCATCACAATTTATTCCAGCATTAAATACTTATACTTTCCACAACATTGCTTCCATAATTTAATTACTTCGTCATCTAAGAAACAAAAAGATAAACTAAACTACTCAGATTTCATGAATTAAACATAAACAAAACTTGATATGAAAGCATAAACCATAATGAAAACACAACAATATTACTTAAAAACAAAATGTAAAAATAAAGATAAATACTTATCTGAAAATCCTCTCCACCGGACTCTGGAAGTTCCTTTGGAATTTTTCTTTCCACAATACAAATCTACAGAGGTTGGCACCCAACTCTGGTGACTCTAATAAAGACTTTAAACTTCAATAAAAATTAGATATAAGGATAAAAGAAAATTAGTGAGAAAAAGGCTTCACACCAACCCTTTTTCCTTTCTTACTCTCTACTCTCTACTATAGAAAAGAAGAACTCTAAAACTTAACACACTCTAATAACCACTCTAATAACACACACTGAATATTAAACCTTTCAACACCCACTTGCAAATTATGAGGCTTCATTTTTATAATTTTTCAAAAGGTGCCTTGGTGTCTCTTCAAATCATGTCCAGATTCAATGTATCCACCAAAAAATGCATCCCTTCATTCAAATTTGCTGCCCAAAGGAAGTTAAGGAAGTCACCACCAAAAAGTTGCTTCAAATACCCCTTGAAAATGGTGCCAAAATTCATTTAAATTTGATTTTAGCTGTGGCGCTTAGGCGCTAGAGGCCAAATTTCTCAAAATTCATAATTTTGCTCCAAATTTGATCCTTTTTTGCTCCTTTCGTCATAATTAATTATTTTCATCATACATGCAAGAAAAACACAAAATGCCTTCCATTAAAATGCAATATCATCAAAATTAAGTATAAAAATGTGCATAAAGACACTATATATTTTAGGTGTATTAGTCATCCAATACTTTAGAAGTCTTTTGAATTTCTTTTATAAAAATAAATTAAATTTTGAATCTAGTCATTTTCATTCATGCTTTTAATGCCAGCATATTTAGGATATTAAAAATTCCTGCAAATTTAACATTTATAGTTTTCTATTCCTACTCATGTATCCTGTTACTATGCTTAAATGATTCATTATAATGAAAATTTAAAGTTTGGCAGGATGGAAAATCAATTTTCAAAAACTTAAAATTTTATTTGTTCTCAAATGTACAAAAAAATTTAATTTTGATTGAAAAAGAATTATGTGTATTAAGTTATATTAGCGAAATAAAATTTTGAATATAGAAATGTGTAAGAGAATTTAGTTAAAATTTATAGTTATGATGAAAAATTTAAAGTTAAAAATTTCTTAGTAAAGAAATGATGAATATTTGGTAACTATCTTTAGTAGGAAAAGTTATATTTTTGGAAAAATAGAAAGATTAGACTTTTATTTTTAATACTTAAATGTCTTTTATTGAAAAAAACTTTCAAAAGTTTTATTATATTTCTATGTTAAAGATATATATCTACATTATGCTTTAGGAAAGGAATGTTGGAATTCAAAATCATTTTAGGCCTATCCAAATTTAGTAATCCTTGACTTATAAAAAGAAGAAAAATAAAAGAGAAATAAAAAGAAAAGAAAAATAAATGAAAATAAACATGAAAAAAAAGTATATGCGAAAAGGAAGGAGAAGCATCCCTTCATTCAAATTTGCTGCCCAAAGGAAGTTAAGGAAGTCACCACCAAAAAGTTGCTTCAAATACCCCTTGAAAATGGTGCCAAAATTCATTTAAATTTGATTTTAACCGTGGCGCTTGGCGCTAGAGGCCAAATTTCTCAAAATTCATAATTTTGCTCCAAATTTGATCCTTTTTTGCTCCTTTCGTCATAATTAATTATTTTCATCATACATGCAAGAAAAACACAAAATGCCTTCCATTAAAATGCAATATCATCAAAATTAGGTATAAAAATGTGCATAAAGACACTATATATTTTAGGTGTATTAGTCATCCAATACTTTAGAAGTCTTTTGAATTTCTTTTATAAAAATAAATTAAATTTTGAATCTAGTCATTTTCATTCATGCTTTTAATGCCAGCATATTTAGGATATTAAAAATTCCTGCAAATTTAACATTTATAGTTTTCTATTCCTACTCATGTATCCTCGTTACTATGCTTAAATGATTCATTATAATGAAAATTTAAAGTTTGGCAGGGATGGAAAATCAATTTTCAAAAACTTAAAATTTTATTTGTTCTCAAATGTACAAAAAATTTAATTTTGATTGAAAAAGAATTATGTGTATTAAGTTATATTAGCGAAATAAAATTTTGAATATAGAAATGTGTAAGAGAATTTAGTTAAAATTTATAGTTATGATGAAAAATTTAAAGTTAAAAATTTCTTAGTAAAGAAATGATGAATATTTGGTAACTATCTTTAGTAGGAAAAGTTATATTTTTGGAAAAATAGAAAGATTAGACTTTTATTTTTAATACTTAAATGTCTTTTATTGAAAAAAACTTTCAAAAGTTTTATTATATTTCTATGTTAAAGATATATATCTACATTATGCTTTAGGAAAGGAATGTTGGAATTCAAAATCATTTTAGGCCTATCCAAATTTAGTAATCCTTGACTTATAAAAAGAAGAAAAATAAAAGAGAAATAAAAAGAAAAGAAAAATAAATGAAAATAAACATGAAAAAAAAAGTATATGCGAAAAGGAAGGAGAAGCTTGAAGATTTAAGGGCCTAATAAAAAATTGGTTCCACCTCTGATCTTTTTAGAGTATAAGATTTGATGAAAATCTTGAAGCTTATAAATATAATATAGTGATTATAATTATTTTTAGTAAATATTTTTATTTAAAGAAAAAAAATGCCTAAACCCTATATTTTAAAGAATTTATAAATATTTCTGAATAAGATAGGAACTAGTATTTTTCATTAACATTTACTTAAGAGATTTATAAACTTTAAATTGGTCTCCTTTACTAAAAATTTTTCTAAATTAGACTACTACATTTCTAGAACAAAATTTTAAAAACTCCTAAAGAAACTCATCACATAATTTAGTTGTATAATTTTTATATGATTAAAGTGTCACTTAAGGATAAGTAATATTTTAAGTTTGGGGAATTTTGATACACTTAAAATATATAGTATTTTTATACATATTTCTAAACTAATTTTTGATGATATTGCACTTTAATGGAAGGTATTTTGTGTATTTTTCTTGCAGGTATGATTAAATGGTTGATTTTGATGAAAAGAGTGAAGGTCAAATTTGGAGTAAAAATGAAGAAAATTAAAAAAGTGATGTGTGGTGGCTAAGCGCCAGAACCCGTGCTTATGCGCCAAGGCTCTGGGCTATGCGTCCAGATTTGGAGCTTACGCGCCAGCAGGCTCGCGGCTAAGTGACGATACCTCATACTTACGTGTAGCAGTTAAAAAAGAGGAGTTATTTTAATTTAGGTGCCATTTTAAAGAGGTTTTCGAAGCACCTCTTGGTGAGAACGTGGGTAACTTTCGATTGGTGCCAAATTCAATTCAAAATACTCTTGAATGGATGCATCTCTTGGAAGATACGTTGAATTTGGACACAACTTGAAGGGATATGAAGACACCTTTTGGAAAAGTATAAAAAGAGGACTTAAAGATCAGAAAAATGGTTGTTGTTGGAGGGTGTGGTTAGTGTTTTGACCCGACCCGCAATAACGCAGTAATATTCGCTTCCAAAAGATGGCCAAAAACTTGACCCAATTTATAAATAGCGGCTAGTGTATAAAATCAAAATGTTGTAAAATATTAGAAATTATTTTACACACTAGGGGTACTACGCAAGTATACGTATCGTTTCAAGTAAAATAGGGTTTTCTTCTATAACCCCAGTATCGATCCCACAGAGAAGCGAGGTAAGCAATCCTTTAGGCTAATTCCAGTCTATTTCTATAAGGCCTAAATTTGGAATGTCGATTAAAATGAGTTTTCTAATAACTAATCCTAAATTAAATTCTTAAATAAAAAGATAACTTATGGATAAATTGGTTTGGAGAAATTCGAGATATTAAAAATTACCTTTCTCTTGAAATTTCATAGATAATGTGTAAGAAAGATATGCTTAGAATTAATGTAGTAGTGCCAAATAGAAGCATTCCTATTCTTTACCCTTTGTTCCAGGCATAAAGAACATTGGCTAATCTATAGATCGGTTCAGGATGTTTTATTAGTAGAATGGGTTAATCTAGGCTCACACTACTAGATGTCCAAGGGTAGCTATGGTCGGTCCTACCAGTGACCCGTTCCCTTTCTATATATCAAATTATTAGAATTTAGTCTGTCACTCTAAAAACTAATGAATTCTGTGCCCAATAAACAATATCTCCCTATTTATTTGCACTTCAACTTGAATAACCCGCATAAGGCCTTCGACTACCCAAGGATTCATGTGATATCTACTAGTTAAGAATTCATCTCCTTCTAGGTCTCATAATTCTTCAACAGGTTTTAACAATACAAGTGATCAATTTGTAAAGTAAATGAAGATCCGGTATGAATATCATCACCATAATTTAATAAGAGAATATCTAAGCAAATCTTAATTCCTAAACATGCATCTATTTCATTACAAAATAAAAGTAAATGAAAATAATGGCATAAGAAGTAAAAGAATTGATAGAACTATATAATAAATTAAGTGTCAACATGGAACTTATTTCATTAATATTCTATTATATTTATTCAACTATCTGTCACCTAGAAGCATCTAATAGATAATTCTATCATAAAAATAATTTTCCTACGCATGCCACTACTTCATATTAAAAGAAAGAGTAAAAATCACTTACGAAACATGGATAATTCAAGACAGAAAACTTGGTTTAAAACAAAGAAAATCCACAAGAAAGTGTTTACAACAATTACAATAGAATGAAGAACACAATACTTAGCTTTTTCCCTCTGAAGGAAAGAACAAGATCTCTCCACCAAAGTTTCCCACTGATCCATGTGACGCTCGTACATCCCTTACATAAATATCTCAAAATCCCTCACCAATCTCTCCATAAGATGTAAAAATCTACATCTTCATAACTCTAAATGACTAAAATGACTAAGGGGAAAGAAAGAGACTATAGGGTGCGATTTTCTCTGAAGGAGTGGCCTCCTATTATAGGCTTCAAGGGTTGCCTCAAGGCACCTCTTCAAAATGTGTCCATGTTCAATGAATCTTCTAGAAACCGACTCTGGCGCCTAGGCGCCGGACTCCGTTGACCAAGTCTTCGCACCCCTTCACTTTGGGTCGCACCTCTTCACGATTAAAACCGTTCCAATGTGTCCAGATACATTGTATCACATATCCTATATATTAGGAATAACTTACAGGCTTCTAGAAGGCCTAGAAACTACTTAACACCATCAAAATAACTCCCAAAGTCTTCAAAAATCCGTCACATAACCGTTTCTAGATGATTCTAGCTCCTAGGCCTTGATTCTGGTGCCTAGGCGCCGTTTTCTCATCGTCACTGGCGCCTAGGCGCCGGGTTTGGCGCCTAGGCGCCACCCTGTGCGCAGCTCCACCATTTTGCTCCGTTTGGCTCCGTTTCAACTCCGTTTCGCCCCATTTCAGTTGTGTTGCGTTCCTAACATCTTTACCTACAAGATAGACATAAAAATAACCTTTCTCAAAAGTATAATTTCATCCAAAACATGTGAGAAATATAAAAGATATTAAGCATAGAAAGACATATTGATATGTGCCAAGTTAGAATTTGTTTTTCTTGCTTATTTTGGCTCAAAATTGCATAGTTTTTGCTTCATCTTCTCTAAAATCATATTTTTATACTTGAAAACAAAATTATGCAAAATAACTTCCTTTATAGTGTAATATCATTAAAAATGTGCATAAAATGAGCATGAAATCTATACTAAAAATAGGTACTTTTTTTCTTGAATCGTGTTTATGAGTGAGGTTTATGTTAGGAAGTTATCTTAAAACACACCTCTCCACTTCATCATCTTTACTTTATTTTATCTAGTTTGTATTAGGAGTAGAATTGAGATTTGGAGACCACGGAGTTGAGCGCCAACCTCTAAAGAGTATTGTAAGCGAAAGCAAAGTTTCAAAGGAACTTCAAGAGTTTTGTAGAGAGGATTTACAAATAAGTCTTTATCTTTGTATTACATTTGATTTTTAATTAAGACTTCTTGTGTTTTTACTATGATTTCTACATTTAAACCAAGTTGTAATTGCATTTTCTCCATGAATTCTGAGTAGTTTTCTTTATCTTTTTCCTTAAGTGATGAAGTGATTAAGTTATGGAAGTATGTTGTGTGAAGTATAAGATTTAAATGTTGGAAGAAGTTGTGATAAATCAAAACCTTGCACTTTATTTACTTCTTGATTTGGCCAATTAAGATGTTAAAATTTATTGTGAAAACATGTAAGATCCAATGCGGTATTGTCTCAGTCAACAATTGGAAAGAATTACATGAGATTGTATGGGTGAGAATGTAATTTATATAGTTGAGTGCAAATAAATAGGGAGATATACTTTGATGGGTGTAGAATTAGAGGACTTTAGAGTGACAGGCTAAATCCCCCAATTTTATTTATTGTTTTATGTTTTGATATGATATGTTAACCCCCAGGTGGAGGGAATCGAGGAAACTCTAGAATGAGAGCTAGTATCTTTCTTGCCTAACCTGTCTTCAAGATTTTTAAAATAGTGAATTAACCTATGTTCTTTATAGCATTTCCAGTAAGGGTAAAGAACATAATTGCTCCTAATTGGCACAACACATTTAGATACTTCCACAACAAATATTCTCGATAACTTGTTATTGATTCATAAAAAGGAAAAAGATATTTCATTTGCATAAGTTTTCATCTTACAAAAATTTAGTTACAGTGGTTGCTTACTTTTATTTCAAATTATAAAAATTAACAAAAAGATTCGAATTATATTTCCTAAAATATTATCTTTAGTTTGAATAAGATCTTTTCTAAAAGTAGAAATGTTAATTTTTTGTTTTCTGAATTAGAAGATATTTTCATTGTTATCACTTTCCCTGTAGGTTAAATAACTTGGGGATTAATCAAAAAGTCCTATATTACTTGATTAAATGATATGTATACTTGCATAGTATCCACATTGTAAAATAATAAAAAGGAGTATCTATATATATATATATATATATATATATATATGTATATAGTAAGCATAAATATCGGAGTGGATCACTCGTCAATCTTGATGGAGATGTTTTGGTCCCTTGCCTTTAAGAAGACGCGGAGGCTCATAGACAGGAGGAGCTCTAAGCAACCGACCGATACCATGCCCTTGCTTGGGAAGCTTTGCTCTTTCAATCCCTTCTCTTTGACAGGGCAAAGGGACAAGCTGAAAAAGGTGCTCTTTGTGTTCAGAAGCTAAAATGAAGGGCTACCGTGTTCAAGGAGAGGTTGAAGCTCTCAGTCGAGGAGAGGAAACTAGATGCCCAAGATTATGAGGCTCAAGTGGTGGACCTTCTTAAAGATAATAAAGATCTGAATGAGAGGATATCTTTGATGATCACCCATGAGGACCATGTTGAAGGCCTCTTTTCCCAGATTGAGGTATACACTTTACTTTCTATAAAGAGATTTGGGAAGCACAACTCAGTTGATCCCAAGCGGCCAAGCGGAAAGAGATGGAGGAATTTGGCATGCTCCTTTTCGACCCTGACACCAGGAAGAGGACCAATTTGACGGAAGGAATTAACGCGCCAAGGGATCAGAGGAAATCAGAGAGGATGGTGTCGAGGAGTCTTCAATGTTTAGAATTGAAAATTTTTTTTTTCGTTTCATGCTCATGTAGTGAGATGAAATTGTAACTACATTTTGAAAGTGTGGTAATACAAGAGTTCCTTTTGAAGCTGAAGGCTATGTTTCTCACATAGTTTTTTTTTATTAACTGCCAAGTCTATTACTTTTCATAAACTGTTGGAGAGGAGACAAGCATATGAGTTCTTAATATTGAAATGACACCCCCCGTGGAACTTGTCACTATCGGTTGTTGGGTGGGTAAGGGCTATGACAGTCGTATTTACACCCCTCATGGAGCATGTCATTTTCGGGTGTTGAGATGCCCTTCATGCAATTAACAATCATTGTTCACCCCTCCATCCATACGAAAACAACCTGATTCTCCTTGAGGTCCTGATCAGTAGCTCTCTGTGTCCTGCATCAAAAGCTTCACTAATCATAATACATTTACCTGACTCTCCCTCGTCAGCTAGGATTTGTAAGGCGGCCTCATTGTTCTCATGGCTGCTTCCCCTCAAGTTCTAAATGTTTGGGGGGTGGGGGTGGGGGGTTCTAAATGTTTGGGGGCAGCGTGCTCCATGTTACTTATGGTGCATAGGTAATAAACTCAGGACTACTCTAGGACCCTCTAGTTGTGATGACCTCTCGATCTCCAGAAAACTTGATCGTGACATGATAAGTAGAGACCACCTCCTTGAAATCATTCATGAGCGGTCGACTGAATATGGCATTGTATGTAGGGGAAAATCCACCACGAGGAAGTCCTCTGTCAATGTAAACCATTTCCCATCTTCTCCCCAACTGATTAAGAGCCTGATCAGCTAAAGTGCCTCCTTTCTTTCTCTAGAGAAAATGTATAATGACCTAGCTGGTGCATTCATTCGGTCAGAGAAAGCTTAGCTTATGAAATACCTGCTTAAACAGTACATTCACAGATCTTCTTATATCCATGAGAATGTTTTATATTTAGTAATTATTGATTATGATTGTTATTAAAATGGCTTTGTTATTAGTTCCCTTTGGGGCAGATCCTCATCGATGAAGTAGATGAGTGGATGGCCTTTGGATTTAGGGGCAAGAATTGTGGTGCAGAGTGCACCAATTTGTTACCTTTTTTTGGTTTGCTCACCTTGGTAGTTCAGTTCCTTTGAGTATGGCTAGCATGAATCCTGTAATCTGGATAGCATTGGTACAGATAGGTGATGCGGGGACTTATATTTTTGTAAGAATTTATGAACTCAAATTTATATATTTATAATGATTTTGTAAAGTCCAAGCACTCAACGCAAGTATATGTATCGTATCAAGTAATACAGGGCTCTAATGGAGTCCTGGTTATCAATCTCACATGGAAGTACGAAGTATAAGATAGTGTTTCACAATATACATAATATAGCACTGAAATCCGATACTTAAATTGCACTTAAAGTTTAATATTTACTTCTACTACGACTTTGCAGAAAATAGTAACAATTAATTAAACTACAATTACTTCTAACAACTTTGAAAACATAATTAACTAGCAGACAAACTAAACTATGTATTTGAATTATTTTTGATAAATGAGAAAAGTATCTTTCCTCTTGCAATGAGAATGTGATGTGTGGATGATATGGAACAAATATCTATGTTATAGTGCCAAATAGGAGCATAAATGTTTCTTTACCCTTAAAAGAGTACCCCCTCTTCTAAGCATGAAAAGAACATTGACATATCCTAAGTTTAGTCACTAAATCTAAGGCTAGGCTGGGAGGATGTCGGATCTCACTACGGAGCTCCCACTCACCCTTCACCTGAAGGCTAACCTTCGAGTCTAGTCACTAATCTTAGAACCAATTTGGGGATCTCAGCCTGTCACCCTGAAATCTCCAAATTGAAGTCCATCAAAACACATTTCCCTATTTATTTACACTAAATTCCCATGAAGTACACAATTCATCTATGGAAAGTGAATGGATTCTTCATTATTGTTATAGGACATTAAATCCTTTCAGAATTAATATTCAACAACATATTTTAACATTTCAATTGGCCAAATCGAAAAGTAAATTAAGTTCAAAATGAAAAACCATCACAATTTCTTCAATAAATTAAAAGCACATCAAATCCAAATCAATCCATCATCACATCTCTATGCAAGAAGAAAGACAAGGGAGACTACTCAGAATTCATGAAGAAGATACAATAAAACATAGAATTTATATATAAAAGAAAAGTCATACAAACCACAAAAGCAAAAATACAACTTATCTCTTTCTCTTCCTCAATTCAATTCCCTTGAAGTTCCTTTAAATCATTTTCTCTCTTTTTTACAACACTTAATTCCCTCTTTAGAATGGAAAGGAATAAGCAATCTCTCACTTTACTTCTTCTCCTTCACTCCTTAGAGAAGAATTCCTCTCAAATCCTCACTTCTACACACTCTTCTCCTAAACCCTAACACTTAACACACACCAAGACCACTAAGAGAGAGCAAGAAAAATCAAGAGAGCCCCCCTATTTTCGTCTAAAAACAGTTACTTATAAGTTAGGAATGAAATCCCAAGAGTTTCCATAGGCATCCCTTCAAAAAGTCACCAAAACTCTTCAAATTTGAATTCCATCGACTTTGGGCGCCGGCGGCGCTCTATCGTCAAAATATTGTCGTAGTCTCTAGAAAATGGCGCCAGCGGCGCCAGAACCTGTTTTCCTCCTTTTTATTTCTTTTTGCTCCGAATTCATTCTTTTTTGCTTCTTTTCGCTCCAAACACCTAAAATCATCATACCTGCAACAAATCATGAAAAATACCTTTCTTTAAAGTTCAATATCACCAAAAATGGGTAAAATTATATAGCAAAAACCGTATATATTTTTGGTGCATCAATAGGTCCAGCGGATGCTACCCTGTTGGGGCTTTTCCTTGACTCTGAATCATGATTCTAGGGGTGATGAATTCTTAAAGCTTCACATCTTTCTTTAGTTCCTCAATCAGATTCTAGAGGTTTTTGTACTCTTCCATGTTATGGTTGTGGTCCCTATGGTACTTGCAATACTTACTGCTATCCCAGGTGAAAGCTCCCGTTTTCATGGTGGCCCCATTCGAAAAACTCCTTGTTATTAATTGTGTCTACTATCTATGCCAATGACACCCTCAAAGAAGTGGTTCTTGGGACCTTGATCCCCGGTAAATATATGTGCGCCAAAAACTTGACTCCACACCGAACATATATGTTGATGATTTAGATATGAAAATTATGATTTTATAATATGGGATACTATGCATGTATAAGTATCGTTTATCAAGTAATATAGGACTTTCTGATTAAGCCCCGAGATATCGAACCCACAGGGAAATGTAAAACTTTTTAAAGAATTAAGAAAATTATATTTTTACTTTTTATAATGAATTTTGAAAGTATGTTTTGATTTGAAAAGCTTGAAAATTAATTTTGGTATTTTTAATAAAAGCTAAGAAGGAAATGAAAATTATCAGAACTTTAAAATGCAGTATAAAACACTAGGAAATAAAATATCTTTTTCTTTCTCTTATAAAGCAGTAATAATTATGCAAGTATTGTTGTGGAAATATTTAAATGTGTTGTGATAAATAGGAGCAAATTTATTCTTTACTCTTACTTGGTTCTATAAAGAACATTGGTTAATTTGAAATTTTAAAATCTTGAACATGGTCAGGCAGGGAAGATACCAGCTCTCACTTTAGAGTTCCCTCGATTCCCTCCACCTGGGGGCTAACTTCTTATAACAAAATTTAAATTATCAAACCAAATTAGGGAGCTTTAGCCTGTCACTCTAAAGACCTCTAATTTTACTCCCCATTAAAAACATGTGAGGCTTACTTTTAGGTTATGTGTTTTCAAAAGGGGTCGCCTACAGAAGTTGTCGGTGAATTTTTTAGATTTTAAATTTAATTTAAATATATATATAATTTAGAAAGTAGTATTTGATTTTGAAAATAATTTTGAGTTTGAAAATTTTAAGATATGAAATCAAATTGATCTCACATCCCAAATAGTTTATATAAACAAGCACCGCACCACAAACCGTATATCAATCCCGAAGAATAGACACACTGCTTGATGATGGGGCTCAGTTAAATAAACTAGAAGATTTGTGACATCCGTTTGGTCTGCGAACCAACTTTATAAGCCGACAAGTTACCCTGCTTAATATAAAGAAATTAAGCAGGGTTTATATTACCTGGGTTCTTAAAGTTCCCTATAAGGGCAAGCCCCAATAGTTAATTACATCTTAAATGATGGGAATCATTTAAGAAAACTCTCGATAATGATCAGTGGTTTTGCTCTCAAGAATTTCAAAGTTTAAGGTTTTCAAACAATTGGATTTTGGAAATTTCAATTGGGAATGGATCAAATTTCGAACAGTTAATTTCAAGAGTCCAAAGGAAGAGAAGTAGGAGAAGCTGAGGATCCAAGAAGAATCTTGGCAACTTCCCAAACTATCACATGGTTTGGTTTTAATTTGAGAATTTATTTAATATTGCAATCCTGCCAATTTTAATTAATTAGGACTTATATTTATATGATATAATCACACAAATAGCCTCGAAGATGTGAGGGTTTATGTACTACCAAACGACTACCTCGGAGTCCTAAGACCAGTTAGGGCTTAATTTAAATGACATGATCATGCAAATGCCTAACAAAGAGTTGAGGATTTATGTTGCACTAGGAAAACTACCTCGAAGTCCTATGGCTTGGTTATTTAATTCTAAGAAAGGTTTTACTGAAGTAGACATAAGTTTTGCTGACGAAGATGGCCGTGCTACCCACTGTGCTCCAAGCTCCTTGTTGTTGCAGAGGTTTAGTTGTAGAAAGTGAAAATCAGGAGATGAGAGAAGTGTTTTGGTTTAGAAAAGTTTTTAAAGTCCAAATGTCTTTAGTATTTTATTAGGGGAATCTTAAAGTTGATTATAACAACACCGGTTAAGATCCCACGGTTCCATCATTCCGACACCGTTATTTTTATCGGATTCACTTAGTCCAGATGAATTTGCTAAACTCAAAAGAATGAGTTCCACACTTTCATTTAGATCGTAGGAAATCCCGTTAGCAACACGTAGGTTACATCATCACTCTCTCGAGATCAGTACCTAAATTCGGATTCTCATCCTTTTTCCGTCGATACATAAACTCTGATTCTCACTCCGAGGCTGGTACCTAAATTCCAGTTCTCTTCGCAATCCTGAGGTTGAAACCCAGGTTTCAATTCTCATTTCAAATCCAAATTTCAAATTCAAAATTTCCTTAAATTGATTTTAAATTAAACTTCAATCGAAATTGAAACTCGTAACAAATTGAAATCTAAACTCACACACTCGAAACTTGAAATTTAAAAGTAAAATGAAATCTAAATCGAATTCCCCAGATCTTATGATTTGGAGTTCACCTCTTTTTCCATTCCCCAGCGAGAGTTCAGGAATCCCCAGTCTTGGAAATATACCTGATACTCCCCAGTGGAAATTTTTCTACTTCGTCCAAAGTTTGTCACTTGGACATCTGTGTTGGTTTAGTTGATCTCTTCGGTCAACGCCAATACGCACGGTGTGCTTGGTTAGCACACCACACCTATTGGGGGTCCATTTGTTGACCTCAATTTTGGTGAGGTCTTTTGCTTCTCTCTTTAGTACTTAGGATATAGCCTTAGGCTTTTCTTTGACTAATCTTAGAGGACTAGAAATGGAACCCACCATTTAGAAATTCAAACTACTTCTTAACTCCTCGCAAGCCCCACAAGCTTGATTGTAGACCCCTAATCACCTGGAGGGTTAAAATCAAATGTGGAGGTTTAAAGGATGAGTTCCCTATAGGACTCTTTGGCCTTAGGACTACCCTGGGTAGTCTGGTCTGGTGAGGGTTGACCTGCACACATTACACTTTCACACACATTCCAAGTCCTAAAACCACACTCTCACCCAACTTGACTTCCTGACTCATGTAGGTAATTCATATGGATGGTCCTTAACCCCTAAGACCCTGGCTAAGAGGGTTAGGAACAACATAGTGAATGCCTCAAATAAGTCCTCTCATGGATCATATGGGCTTAATATGGCTTCATGGCTCAATCAAAATGATTCCATTCCACTCACATTTGATCAATCTTCCTTTTTTCAAAATTTCAGTTTTTGACCCCCCAAACCTACCAAATACCCTTGAAATGATCCAAAATTTGCAAAATTACCTAAATTACCCAAGATTCCTCAAAATTAATCCTAAACACTTCCGACCACTCAAATTGACCATCTTTGGCCAAAAATACCAAAATTTCCAAAAATACCCCTAAACCCCCCCCCCCAAATTACCAAAATACCCTTTCACCCCAAAAATCTAAAAATTCTAAAAATTCCCAGAAAATTCCAAAAAATCCTAAATATTCTCAATTTCATTTTGTCCAACAACACTATGGGCCAACTTTACCAATTTACCTCACTTTTACCAAAACCCCCAATTTGACCCATTTTTTTAACCCAAGTGAACCCAATGTCAAACCAAACCACCCAAATTGACCTCAATTTTAGTCCAATTCAATTCTAAACTTCAATTCAATATCTCTAATATCAATTTAGACCAAATCTAAGTCTAATTTGATTGACATTTGGGCCCAATTCCAATTTGGGGCTTAAGACCCAATTTTGACCCATGACCCAAACCAACTCAATTCAACTCCAATTAACCCCAAATCTTTTCCTAAACCTTCCTAATATCCCCACAAACAAAACACTAACAAGATTTGGCCTAAATTTGAACCTAAAATCCACCCAAACCTAACCCAAAACCAAAATCCCTTAAATTAACCTACGCCCAAACCTAACCCAAATGGGCCCAAATCCAAAAATTAGAGCCCAACCAAAATTGAAAACTCTTTGTAACACTCCCATAAATATTTCTCAACATTAATTTTACATCAAATCCAACATTAGCCCAACCTTAATCCAAGTTAGCCCAATTTGCCCCACTTTGACCCTACCACTAAAAAGACCCAAATTAAACCCAATTCAATTCAAAATCACTTCAAACTTGTTTCAAATCACTTATGGCACATCCTTAAAACTAAACCCAACATTTATTTGGCATGGTATTTCACAAAATTCTTCATCCAAAAGTCCATTTTGAAATATAAAGGCCCACCCATTTAAGCCTTTTAAAAAGCCCACTTCCACCAAACCCAAAAGCCCAAAAATTCATCCAAAGCCCACATGAGATTTCCTCTCATCATCCCAATGATTTAAATCACTCCCTAAGTTTCAAATTCATCATTAAATTATCCTAAATTAAGCCTCATGCCAATCTCCCCTAAATTCATCAAAAATCCCAAAATCCTTTTCTCATGCAAGTAAGCCAAGCCATCCCTAAGCCATGAGCAAGCCTTGGAGCCATGCACAAGCCACATGAAGCCATGGGAGAGCTTTCCACCTCACCAACCCATTAATGGCAAGAAGAGGGGCCCCTTTCTTAAGCCTTCCTTAAGCTTTTTTAACCTCATCCATGATACACACTAAACCAAGTTAGCCACCTAATCCTTGATGGAGACTACACCATTTCCTCTTGGCTGACCCAAATGAATCTTTTCAGCCTAGATCCAGGCCTTGGGTGGTGCACCAAGCCCAAAACCATGGGTTGACCCATTTGAACCCAAAATAACCTTCTCCCTATGCCATTTCAATCCAACTCCTTTACACATGTCCAAAGCCAATTGTTGGCACCAAACTCAAGCCCTGACCTCCTTGACCCTGAGGGTGACCCATGCATGGCCGGCCAGCCTCCACAGCCGCCGGAAACCACCAGGCCGAGAGGCTTAATTTGAATCAAAAATTCAATTTGAATTATCTGACTTGTCCCAACCTAAATGGCCATTGCAGCATGCTCTTCCCTCGCCCCGAGCAACTGATCCAAGCCCTCAAACCCCCGGGAGGCCCTCCAGCCCACCTCTATTTAAACCCACTCACCTCTCGGCCAAAGAAGGTGTCGAACCAAACCTTACCAAAACTCGCCAAAATCACTCCGCATCCCTCTCCAGTGCATAGAGAACTTGATCCCCACCGAAATCCAGCTCCTAAAACCCTCTCTCGCGAGTCCAACTTTGGAGTTGAAATTCAAGCCCAAAACTAGGACAATCCACCACAGGTGAGCCAATCTTCAAATTGATTGACTCTACACCTTCACCGTACCAACGAGGAGAAGTTCCCAGCAAAAGCCCCCACACCGAGCCGCCCATTGCTTCCAGCCCTCCAAGCTTTGTGATCGGCCTTGGTCACTTTTGTACTCTAGGCATTTCCCGCAGCAAGAGACTTCATCCGGAGCTTGCTTGGACTCAATCGAAGGTGACACAACCCTCGCATCGAAACTTCACTTCTCTGAGCAAAGGTATGAACTCACTCTTCCTCCCGAGCTCCTGGAGATTCTCCATTTAGTTTGAGTTGATTTCAATGCACCTTAACCGTATAGATGTGTTTGTCTCTTCAAGAAGAATAGATAGAGTATAAGAACGCAAAAATACATGGAGAATCGAGTGAGTTCTTAGGGTTTTAGTGTGGACAGTCACGGATGCACACTAGTCGGAGACGACGACCAGGAGCCATTGGATCCGCGTGTATCGAGCGGACGGTCGAGATCAAGCCAGACAGCGCAATGGTACGTGAATGGCGGGCCCCCGTAGCGCTGACTCAGATGGCGGCGCCGAATCACGAAGCGACGCGTAGGCTTTCGATCCGGATGAGGATGACGCGACGCCGAGTCAGATAAGTAGAAAATTAGGATTTTTTGGATTTATTTAAATACCAGAACTTCAAAAATTCATATCTTTGCATAGAAAAATCACAAAAATAAAAGAAAAATACCCCCTTGCTCAGTGAACAGAGGAGAATAATGTGTGAAAGAAATCAAGTTAATTGGATGAGTATTTTATTTTTAATAATTTATTTACTGTTTCTAATGTTTTGATTCTCCATTTGCATAGAAAATTCACCATGGCATGAGACCATAGGGCTTTTGAAGCCTCCGAATTTGGAAACATTCCCTGAATTTTTCAAGGTCAGAGGCCATCTTTGTGAAAAGTTATTAATCTTTCAAGTTCATGTCACTGTTTTAGGTATTTTAATTCCAATAATTAGCATGTTGCAAAATAAATTCTAGGAAAACTTGGTTGTGTTTCTTAGGACAGGGCACCCTATGAAAAATATATATTGAGTTAATTCATTCATAATAACCTTAATTGGCCTAAACTCCCAAAATTGAATTTGAATTAATTAGGGTTAACCACACACCAAATTGACTTGAAAATAATTCTTCATCGCTCTTCAGTGGTCGGAGGAACCTTACATAAAATTTTGAAATCAATTGGACTTGATTAACCCCACCAAATGGATTTATTAAGCCTCATAAGTAAAATGAAACTTTAAAAATTCATAACTCCAAAAATACTTTTCAAAAATTCACAAAAATGGTTTTGGAGCTTCTCTGATATCAGGGGAGTTCAAAAAAATTAAAATTGGAATTTTCTAAAAAAAGTTGATTTTTCACAATATTTTAATATTTTAATAATTAAAAAATAATAAAAATCACAAAAATATTAAAAATCATAAAAATGTCAAATTTTGACTCCTAATCACCTAGAAACAAACCAAATATTTTTCCTAAGTCCCTAGGATAAAATATTGAATTTTAAAGGCTTAATGTAATTCTTAATATTAAAAAATGTATTTTCCAACCTTTTCACTAAATTAATTCCAATAAATCAAAGAAAAATTATAAAATTATAAAATTTGTTTCTCTAGACTCCCCGAGATTAGAAAATTTTAAGAAAAATATAAAATCTATTTTTCAATTTTTATTTTATTTTAAAATTATTTAATACTCTAAAAATCAAAATAATTATAATAAATAAAATATAATTAAAAAAATCACAAAAATTGGTTCAAGTGGTCCTGTAATCATTAGGAACATCTCATAATTTTCTTAAGGACAGAAACTTTACCTTGGTTATGTTGTTGAATTTTCTTTAAAAACCCCTATTTTATACTAAAAATAATTATATAAATAAATTAAAGTCAGAAAAATCATATTTTCCACTCTCATGTCTTAATTGACATGTGAGTAAGGTGACATAAAAATTTCAAATTCATTTGAGCTCAATTTAGTGAGTTATGAAATAAATAAGCCTAAAAGGGAATAAAGGTAATTAAAGAATTTTAACCCTTAATTAAAACTTTAGGTTTAATCAAAATGGAGGGTAAAATATTTGATTTTAACTTTCTCTTGGATGATTGAAACTTAGGGAGATTAAAAGGGTAGAAACCCAATAAAAACTTTGAAAATATCAAAATGAAACTCTAATTAATTAAATAATTTAAATTTTTGGAAAGAATATATTTAAAATTTGGATTATTAAAATAGGGATATTATTAAGAGAATATTTATTCTTTAATTTAAAAATCCCTAAATAAGTCACTTCAATAATATTTAGTTCTTAATTAAAAATTAAAATAATAATTCAAACTAAATAAATTATAAATTAAAAGAAGATAACCCTTAAATGAATTAAAGCTTAAAATGTTAAATGGTCCAATAATTAAAATCAAATTTAAAATCTTGGAATTAAATTAAATTTAATTTAATTTAAAATATTGAAACTAAAATTAAATTAAATTAAAATTAGATTAAATTAAATTAAATTAAATTAAAATTAAATTAAAATTAAATTAAATTAAAATTAAAATTAAATTAAATTAAATCAAATTAAATTAAATTAAATTAAATTAACATCACTTAACAACAAACCTAAATGAAATCATTAAGAGTTAAATCAAAACATATCAATACCTCTTTCTATCTAAGTAAATTTGAAACATAAACATCAATCTGAAATACTAAGATATTGAAAGTGTAAAGATTTAAATTAAATCTAAAATAATTTGAACACTATTCCAAACTTAAAATTATTAATTAAAACCCCATAATTAAATTAAATCACTTTAAATCATTAACTCAAACTTTAAATTAAGAATGATTAAAATTCTCAACAACCTGACTTGCCTTTAAAGGCTTTAATTATTATAACTCTTAAATAGAGTATTAAGTGAAGTGTCACTTCACACATAAGATATTCAAATGTCCTAAGTTCACTAAGCAAGAAACAAAACAAAATTTGATGATTAATTCACCAATACAATAAAATTCATTTGAAATCAAAATAATCCCAGAAGTATTGAAAAGATATCTAAGATTCGTCTTAAACACTTCCTCGATATGATGGGGTGTTTTAGAAGAACAATTGAATTTAATTGTTCTTTGATGAAGAAAATCATCCATAAACAAAATACAAGAACCTAGATGCCATAGGAGATGACTAGCAATAAGACTAGGATCTTGGTAGACAACCAAAACATGTCCCTAAGCTTTACCTAGGTACTTGTTATAAATATGTTTAAATGCTCTAACATGTGTTTTAAGTGTAGCTTGGGATGACGGGAAAACCCTCCAAGTACGCTTTTATTTTATTACAATTTATTTTATTGCAATTTACTTACATGCACTGCACTTTACTTTTTCTTGCATGTTAAACGAGACTGTTGCATGAAAACCAAAACCTTTAGGATAGTCCCTGAACTGAAACCAAAACTAAATTAAAAGTCACCACAAGATAAAATTCACCGCCACAACATTCCAAAATATAAAACAACACAAAATTTAATCACAAAACGGAACAACAAAACTACAATTGCAACTAAATTAAAACGTCTCGTTGAATGATCGGGAATACCTCGGATGATGTAACCCACGTGTTGCTAACGGGATTTCCCACGGTCTAAATGAAAGTGTGGAACTCATTCAGTTGAGTTTAGCAAATTCATCTGGACTAAGTGAATTTGATGAAAATAACGGTGCCGGGATGACGGAACCGTGGGATCTTAATCGGTTCTGTTTAAACAATTTTAAGATTTTTTTAAATTAAAATATTAAAAAACACTTGGATCTTAAGATTTTCTCTAAACCAAAACACTTCTCTCATCTCCTGATTTATGACTTCTAAAACTAAACCTCTGCAACAACAAGGAGCTTGGAGCAAGGTGGGCATTACGGCCATCGTCATCAGCAAAACGCAGATCTACTTCAGCAAAACCTTTCCTATTTTTAAATAACCAAACCATAGGACTCCGAGGTAGTTTTCTTAGTGCAACATAAATCCTTAACTCTTTGTTAGGCATTTGCATGATCATGTCATGTAAATTAAGCCCTAACCTGTTTTAGGACTCCGAGGTAGTCGTTCGGTACGACATAAACCCTCATATCTTCGAGGCTGTTTGTGTGATTATATCATACAAATATAAGTCCTAATTAACTAAAATTGGCAGGATTGCAACATTAAATAAACTCCCAAATTGAAGCCAAACAATAGGATAGTTAGGAAGTCACTGAGACTTGTCTCAAATCCATGACATCCTCTACTTCTCCTCCATTGGATTCCTAAAATAACTGTTCCAAATTTGATCCATTCCCAATTGAAATTTCCAAAATCCAATTGTTTGAAAATCTTAAACTTTGAAATTCTTTAGAGCAAAACCACTGATCATTATCGAGAGTTTTCTTAAATGATTCACGTCATTTAAGATGTAATTAACTATAGGGGCTTGCCCTTATAGGGAACTTTAAGAACCCAGGTAATATAAACCCCGCTTAATTCCTTTATATTAAGCGGGGAACTTGTCGGCTTATAAAATTGGTTCGCAGACCAAACGGATGTCACAAATCTTCTAGTTTATTTAATCGAGCCCCATCATCAAGTAGTGTGTCTATTCTTTGGGATAGATACACTTCTTGTGATGTGGCGCTCATTTATATAAACTATTTGGGATGTGAGATCAGTTTGATTTCATATCTTAAAATTTTTCAAATTTAAAATTATTTCAAAATCAAATGCTACTTTCTAAATTATATATATATATTTAAATTAAATTTAAAATCTAAAATTCCCCGACAATTTCTGTAGGCGACCCCTTTTCAAAATACAACACACAAACCTAAAATATGCCGACAACTTCTGGCGACTCCGCTGGGGAATAGTTCCTCTCTCCATTTTGATCAGATGGTTTTGCTTTCATAAATCGATAGTGTATCCATGTCCCTAGTGGAGCAAACTACCATTCTTCCGTTGGAATACCCCATTCATTTCTGTCTTGAATGAGTATAGCCAACTCCTCTCGGATTTAGGAGCCACTGTTTAGACACCCCTAAATAGAGAGGTTCTGAAATCCTTTTACCTCTTTTTCTGAGGTGGGTGGACCCTTAATAGGTGTTAGTTTAGGAGCGGTCCTTTGAGTCGAGAAGTCTTGCATAAGACTTTCTCTTCCTTTCCAATTCTAAATCGGGCCCTTTACCTTTTCTATAACCTTTTCCCTTTAATCGTTTTGTTTCTAACAAACGAACCCACTAATAAACAACCTTCTAATAAACAATCTCTTTTAAAAATCACAAATACACTAAGATAAACGAAAATGTGTTCGGACTCTTTCTTTTTCTTCCTAAACTTTATGACGAAAAGAAGTATAATTTGGGACTGACATTCGGAATATGCCCTGCATAAAATGACTACCCCGAAGTTAATCTTTTCCTTCACCAATGGAATGGACTTCGCCGTCTACAAGGATGAGCTGCCCGACAATGGAATCATCTGTTTCGGACAAGGATTCAATAATACAGATCTCAAGTTTGCTGACGTCACTCTCTTCGCACTAATGGATAAAGTGCCAGAAACTGAAGAGCCCGTGATTGAATTCAACCTGAAATCGACTCAAGAATTCCCTCCCCTGCAAAGGGTTCCAGCTGAAAGGAGTACTACTGTTCGTAGGAGGACTGTTGTCTCTACCCCCACCGGTCTAGTCATCTCTGCACCTACCCCGACTTCTGCCAAACTGAAGGGGAAGGAAGTCCAAGTCTGTGATGAGCCTGTCACCGTGGAGCATACAGATTTTGCTGCGATACCATCTATTTTCGAAATTGGGTCCAGTTCGAGAGTTGCACCCCTAACTCGAACTCAAAGAAGGAATAGAAGCAGAAAGATAGCCAAGATCGAGAAAGCCAAAGATGTTGAAGTTGCTTTCCTAGAAGAAACTCCTGAGGAAAGAGAAGAACTGCCTGAGTATATACCTCTGTTGGAAGGGAGCAGGTTTCACCCCCTCTCTGCAGCATCGGATGAAGATGTCCGAAGAATTGCCGCTGCATTACCCCGACCTGCGTACTACAGCAATTACAAAAGGAAAAGGGATAAGACTACGCCATTTGCTCGACTGCAAGCTATGATAGAAAGATTGGCAAAGAAAGAAAGATGCCCTGTGTCAGAAATCTTAAGAAGGATGGGACGGGTGCCAGCTAAATCCCGCCTCGGACCGCGAATAGAGCCTGTTGCTGCCACAGAGAAACAAAAGAAGAAGATAAAAGCCAGTTCACCCGTTGTTGTATCGGGTCTGCAAATTAGGGAGGATACCACCTTCCAGCATATAGCAGAAAGACCATCTGGTCCTAAGCTTTCGGCTGCAAGAAGGATGGTATGGCGACCTACTACTGGCAATCTAAGACCAAAAAAATATCCTGAGAAGGAAAGTCTCGTCAGGAGACTTGAATCAGAAGAAAGTGCTACTGCAATAAAGGGGACTCCCGGAAAGGAAGTTCAACAACCGTCACGTGATAACTGCGAGACCGTGCAGAAAAGGCCACTAGAAGATGCCATGGACAAGTTAAGGACTGACATCCGACAGTTGGCAAAAGAAAGAGAAGAAAAACTAGAAGATGAAGTTGATTCATCAGAATTTATGAATGACGAGTATGCTGAAATCAACATGGTCGAGATGCGAGCATCATCGACTTCACATGGTGCTCCAGCGAATTGCGAAAGAGATGAACCGGAAGTGATGAGAGCACGACTTCAAGAGAAGGATGATACAATTTCCCAGATGGCAAAGAGGATGGAAGAGATGGCTACCGCTTTAGCCACTCTCCAGAGTCAGGTTCAGCCTCAGAAAGAGACACCCCCAGAGATCATCCATATTGCAGATGGAGGAAAAGAGATCACATCCGTCAATGGAGACGAACAACCAAAGAAAGATCCTGCACAAAGCATGATTCCAGAAAAGGACATTAAAAACATGGTAGAACAGCAGGTGCGAGAAGCCCTAGCACAATCTAACCATGGAGCATCTATTCATATAGGTAGACCTTACCCCCGAAGAGTTCGATGCAGTCCAATACCCGAAAGGCTTCGTACCCCCTCTGTTTAAGACTTTTGATGGAACAGGAAACCCCCGGCAGCATGTCGCACATTTTCGTGCTAGTTTCTGTAATGCCGGTGGGAGTGACGCTTTACTCTTCCGTCGCCTCGTCGGCCAGCTTGTCGTGATTCCCTTCGACCGGTACGCAGACTGTCGAACGGTTCGTAAAAGACCTTTTCGTAACTAGAGAATCTCTTCGTTAAGCGGTTTGCCGGGGCTCAGCACCACATCACTATCGGTGATCTAGTGGTGGAGCAACAGGAACCGAACCAGACTTTAGTGGATTACATACTTCAATGGAGGAATTTAAGCATGAAGTGTGAACCACAGCTTCAAGAACAACATGCAGTCAGCATCTTGCTCAAGAGCATCCATTGCCCGATTCTCCTTAAAGGATTTACAATCAAGACTTTCGAGAAGTTGCTTAGCAAGGCCGGGAGCTTGCAAGAGGAGGCAAAGCAATTAAGTTTTGTAGACAAGACCGATAAGCAGAAAACTGTGAAAACATTTGAAAAGAAATCCGGAATCGTCGTGGCAGTAGATAAGGGCAAGCAGCCAATGCAGATACCGCCAGAACGACCACAGCCTGGTTACCAACCACCGCAACAGATCTATCAGTAACCTCAGCAGGCCTATCAACAGCCTCGACTGAGCTATCAGTCGCCTCAGCATTATGAACAACCACCTTGTCCACAGCGTACCCTGAAAGATTTGCTTAATAGAGAATATCCATTCAAAACTGAAGTAATAGCGAAGATGTTCCGTAGCTTAATGAAGACACCGGATTTTCAGCTATCAGAGTCCAAGAGGCCGGAAGAAATCAACAAGAAAGATCATCTGAACTATTGCCCTTACCACCGGATGCTCGAACACAAGATAAAGGATTGCATCACTTTCAAGAGTTGGCTTGATGACAATCTCCGGAAAGGGAACATAACGATCCCAAAGGAATACATGAAGGAACCCCAGAAAGGAGGTTCCGTCAATGTTATTTCAACGGATCTCATTTTTCCGATAGACCCGTACACGACTGATAATGCATGGAGTACTGTCTGGACAAAATCATCAAAGAAAATTTTGGATCAAATCCAGACCACTTCGGTACGCGCTTCAACTCAGAGTTTAAAACCTGTCGAGCCGGCACTATCACTTGCGATTAAATAACCGCCCCAGAAGGAGGAGAAGATCGTGGAAGAAAAGAAGACCGAGGCTCCGAAGGATAGACTAGGGGCTGCTTATCCTAGGATGGTTGTTTCCGATTCGGGGGAGAAATCCCTCGAACTGCTGACTTTGTATGATTATCTGCTCGCCCCTGCAGGATCTTATAATGATAAGGGTTATGGCGTTGGCTACGTTTTGACTGTTTTTAACAAGTACGTAACTAGCGACAACCGGCTTAATCTGGATCTCGATTCCAATACAAATAATGATTCTCAAATCATACACAACCTCGATGACCACGATGAAGAAGATGTTCACAAGGATGGCTACAAAAGCTCGACAAGCAATGAGTCCATTTGTGAATTCCGAGGAGCTCCGATCACGATAGAATTAGAACCATTAGACACCGAAGCAACTTCAGAAGAGCCAGTTGTTCCGATTCAAGAGGAGACACCGATAAATTTAGAAGAGATAACAGAGGTCAATCTAAGAAGCGGAAAAGTTCTACCCCCAAGAATGGGTCCAAAGGATAAAGGAAAGCAGGTGGTTGCTCAGGAAGAGTCAACCCCAGCAGAGGAACTGCCAATTTGGGAAGAAACCGAGGAACATGGTAATAAAGTGGACTACAACGTGCTATCCCATCTTAGGAAGCTACCAGCCAAACTAAGCATATACGACGCTCTGATCCTATCAAAGGAGATGAGGGAGGCTTTGATCAAGGCTTTACTTGATCCAGAGATTTGTTTAGCTCAAATGGCCGGTAATTCCTTCGACGAGGTTTGCTCGTTAAGAGAACAGCGAGGTGTTACCTTCACGGACAATGATCTATTACTGGGAAACGCTGATCACAACCGACCGTTATACATTTCAGTCACTATTGGAAAGTTTACACTCTCCAAAGTGTTGGTTGATCTGGGAGCATCAATCAACATAATGAATCTTCAGACGCTAGCATATTTGGAAATTGATGCTCGCAAGCTTGAAGCAGACAAGATGTTATTAAGAGGCTTCAATCAAAAAGGATAAAGAGCTCTTGGATCGATAACACTACTAATGAAGACCGGTGATTTAGCAAAGACAACCGCAAAATTCCACATAATTGATTCTGAAACATCATTCAACGCTCTACTGGGTCGACCATGGTACGAAGGAGGAGAACAGTGTATCAAAGATGACTTGCAACCAATATCCGTGCTTGAAATCGGAATTCATGAAGATGCAGCTTACTACGCACCTCCGAAGAAAACAATATTCTCCAGAAACACCATACCAAATGAAGCAAAAGAAGTTTGAGACGATGAAGAACCGGAAATTCTAGTCCAACAGTTACTCACCACTCCCTTATGGCGAGATGGTAAAGGTTTCTCCAGAACTCGCACCCGAGGTCGAGGCCGGGGACTAGGTCGAGGAAGAAACGGTGGAACAGTTGAACAAAAGAAACCAGTCATCGATGTTGATTGGGAAAGTAGCTCTGAAGAAGAAGAAGAAATCAAGAAAGAAGCAGCAACAGTAAACCAAAAGAAACCCCAGTTCAAGATCTCTCTCGAAGATGAAAAGAATGAAGAATACAAATCAATGTACGAGAAGATTAACCATTATGTACATACTATGAACCTGACCCCGATCCATTCTAATAAGATCGAGGGTATGGTGGTCAAGGAAGTACGTGGTGGTACTAAACCGATCAAATTCTACCGTGGTGCTTCTTCTTCCAAAACTGAAAATGATGTACAATTTGAAGATGTTACTTCTTCCGAATTAATGGAACTCGCTTTTGAGTGGTACTCTCCCTGTGTTCAAAATTTAATTCAACGTGGTGTCTTACCTTGACTATGGACAAAAGGTCAATCACAACACTTTAAAAAATTATGGAACAATGCCAGTCGGCCTCCCAATTCAAAACATGGTCTCGGATTCGGCACAGTAGGATCAGTTGATGATACGGGATTTTGCTTGGTTGTCACTTGCGAGCCTAATGAAGACTGTTTGGAAACCTCAGATGATCTCAAAGATCTACCAATCGGAGATGCTCCGCCAGAATACAAAGAAGAAATTAAATCTACAATAGACGAGTTAATGGAAGTTAACTTAGGCACTAGCGAAGAGCCTTGGTCGACCTTTGTTAGCTCCTTACTCAATAAAGAAGACTCCGAATAGATAATCAAGCTATTAATGGAATTCAAGGACTATTTTGCTTGGAGTTATGATGAAATGCCAGGATTAGCTCCAGAGATCGCAGTTCACAAGTTAGGAGTGGATCCCACTGCCGTTCCAGTTAGATAAGCTCTGAGAAGAATGCGTCTAGAGATTGAACAACAAGTTATAGTATAAGTTAAGAAGCTAATAGACGCTAAATTTATCCGTGAAGAATAATACTCGACTTGGTTAGCCAATGTAGTACCGGTCAGAAAGAAAAATGGTCAGATCAGAATCTGCGTGGATTTCAGAGATTTGAATAAAGCATGTCCAAAGGATGAATTCCCGCTACCAATTCCAGAATTGATGATCGACATTGCTTCAACACATGAAATCTTTTCTTTCATGGATGGATCATCAGGATAAAACCAGATAAAGATGACACTGGAAGATGAAAAGCTTACAGCCTTCAGAAAGCCGATCGGAGTATACTGCTACACAGTGATGTCGTTTGGATTAAAGAACGCAGGAGCAACTTATCAACAAGTAATAACAAGAATTTTTGATGATCTCATTCACAACCAAGTTGAGTGCTACGTAGATGATGTGGTCATCAAAAGCAAACTAAAAGAGGATCACTTGTATGATTTGAGAATTGTTTTCGAGCGATTAAGACATTATAACCTTAAGATGAATCCCTTGAAATGCGCCTTCGGCGTCACCTATGGGAAATTCTTAGGATGGAATTTAAATCGATCCGGAGAAGATTAAAGCTATCTTAGAAATGTCGCCTCCCAAAACCTTGAAACAACTACGATCCTTTCAAGGAAAATTGGCATATCTTCGACGCTTTATCTCGAATTTGTCAAGAAGGTGTCAGCCTTTTTCTGCTTTGGTCAAGAAGGATGCTAGGTTTACTTGGGACTTTAAAAGTCAAAATGCCTTTGATGACATCAAACAATATTTAATGACACCTCCTGTCTTGGCAGCCCCAGTCTCAGGTAGACCGTTGATACTTTATACTGCGGCTTTAGACGACTCCCTTGGAGCCCTGCTAGCCCAGGTCAATGACGAGGGAAAAGAAAATGCTCTCTAATACTTAAGCCGTCATCTAATTCCGATGGAAATAAAGCATCCTCCTATTGAGAAGCATTGTTTGGCCCTGATCTTCGCCGCACAAAAGCTCAGGCATTACATGCTTTCTCATAAGGTCAACCTCATTTCGAAGTTTAATCCATTGCAATATTTGATGAACTGTCCGACACTTTCCGGTAGACTTTCCAGGTGGTCAATGATACTATTGCAATTCGATATAACTTTCGTTCCTCTTCGTGCCGTAAAGGGACAAGTCCTAGCGGACTTCCTCGCAGCACACCCTTTACCGGCAGAATCGCCTCTCAACAACGACTTGCCAGACGAGCAGATGATGAGCCTAGAAGACCCCGATGAGCAGCGTTGGTAACTGTACTTCGACGGAGCATCTTCAGCGTAGAAAGACAAAGAATTGCAAACGATAGTGCCCGGTAAGGCAGGAATCGGACTAATCTTTATAACGCCGGAGCGGGGGATGTTAAGGTATTCCTACCACTTAACTGAACCGTGTACAAACAATGAGGCAGAATACGAAGCCCTTATAACCGGACTAGAATTAACTATTCAGATGAAGATAACAGATATCAACATCTATGGAGATTCTCAGTTGATCATTCAATAAGTCACCGGACAATACAGAATTCTAAAGCCAAGACTCGAGCAGTACTTCCAGTATGCCATGAGACTATTGGAGCAGATTCCAAATGTAACAATCTATAAGATTCCCAGAAGAGAAGATGCTCTCGCAGATGCGTTAGCCCACCTTACAAAGGAATTCGCCCGCTTGCGGGATGAGTCGACTGAAGTGTCGGTTCAAGGACGACAGGTCCTATCACAGCTCGACATGGATACAATACACAAATCAGCAGAAAAAGAAGAAGAAACAATTGCGGCAGTAACAAAAAATGCAGGAGACTGGCGGCAGCCACTGATAGACTACTTGCAAATAGGAAACCTACCGGACGATAAATCATTAGCCCATCAAATCAAGAAAAGAACTCTGTCTTACGCATTAATAAACAATACATTATACAGAAGGTCTTTTGATCAGATGTGGCTAAGATGCCTGAGCGGGTCCGAGGCTCGTGAAATCATTAAAGAACTACATTCAGGACTTTGTGGTGCTCATCGACCGGGTCTGAAAATGAAAATGAAGATTAAAAGACTAGGGTACTGCTGGCCCTCAATGATGACCGACTGTATGAAAGTTGCCAGAAGTTGTCACCAGTGCCAAGTGTACGGAGTGGTTCTACATCAACCTCCAAATTTGCTACATCCGACAATCGCGTCGTGGCCGTTTGAATGTTGGGGCACAGATATAGTGGGTCTGATAGAACCGCCTTCTTTAAGAGGACATCGCTTCATTCTTGCAGCCTACGTACTACTTTTCTATATGGGCAGAAGCTATACCACTCAGAGAAGTGAAGGCACACCATGTGCTACAGTTTTTCAAGAACCAAGTCGTCTACTGTTTTAGGGTACCGCGCAGGATCATTTCAGATAATAGGTCTGCATTTAAAAGTACAAAGATCAACAATTTTGTCAGAAGACACAGGATTGATTGGTGATACTCAACGATCTACTACCCAAGAGCAAATGGCTTAGCCGAGGATTTTAATAAAACTCTCGTTCAAATTTTAAAGAAAACATTGGACGACAACAAGAGAAATTGGCGCGAGAAGTTGTTAGAAGCCTTATGGGCCTACAGGACGACTTTTAAGACTCCTACTCAGTCTACGCCTTACGCTTTAGTGTACGGGTCCGAGGCCGTCTTGCCCTTGGAAGTTTAGCTTCCGTCACTCTGAATTGCAGTTGTAGAAAAGATCACTACAGAAGAAAATGCCAGACTACGACTAGAAGAATTGGAAAGCCTGGAAGGGAAAAGACTTTCAGCACAACAGAATTTGGAACTGTATCAAGCCAAGATGATCCAGGCCCATGATAAACTGGTCCGCCCAAGAACATTCAAAGTCGGTGACTTGGTTTTAGTTCTCAGAGGACCTATTCTTGCACATCGCAAGATAGGTGGTAAATTTGAACCAACATGGGAAGGACCATTTTTGGTCGAGACAGTCTACTCTGGAGGTTCCTACCAACTGGTGAATTGCCATGGAGAACGACCCATGCTTCCAATCAATGGACGATATTTAAAGAAGTATTACGCAACCTGATGTTTCGAAGGGTGGCCTCTAAAGTAGAATCTCATCCCTAGAAACACGAGTGAAGTAATCACTTTGTGACTGGGTCCGAACCCAAAACAAAATAAAATGGATAATAAAAAAATCTCATCAACGAAAATGTTAAAAAGAAAACATGGGAAATCGTAATAATAAAATATCAATCTTTCCTTTTAAATCCATTCATTCCTGATATTTTCTCATCTTTTCCTACTTTCTTTAAATTTAAAAGAAGTGAATAAGAATTTTTAAGTGTTTTTCTTATTATTCTTGTTCTTAGTACAGCCCCTG
Source organism: Papilionanthe hookeriana x Papilionanthe teres (assembly GCA_022702705.1). Classification (NCBI taxonomy): domain Eukaryota; kingdom Viridiplantae; phylum Streptophyta; class Magnoliopsida; order Asparagales; family Orchidaceae; genus Papilionanthe; species Papilionanthe hookeriana x Papilionanthe teres. The sequence continues at coordinate 111,093,924 of CM040430.1, read as the reverse complement.
ATCCTTTCCTTATTTTTTCGCAGGGAAATGTCGAACGGGCGGTTGGTTCTAAACTTTAGAAATGGCATGAGTCTAGCACTTGATGAAAAGAGGGTGAGGGATTAAACAGTGATAGAGATTGACTCAAACTTCACACCAGCCGGCTTACAAAATGAAGAAAATGATTGGATCCCAGTTGATCGAGAAGAACTTCACAGCCAGACAGTGATGAAAATGGGTGGCCCGAGCCACCAATCCAGCAGCAAGAAAAGAAAAGCAAACGCCGCTCATGAAACCGGAGAAGATAAGAAAGTTAAGTCTGTGGTTGCCATAGCAGAGGGTAGGCTTGTCAGCGCCGCGCCCGCAGAAATTCAAGGGGTAAGGAGAGCTACTCTCACTGCTACCTAGCGAAGAAATAAGAACCATCACATTCACAAGATGTTGACCAAGTTAGCAGAAGATCAACATAAACAGACAGTGGATACCGTTAGTGCAAATGCTCCAAGGAGACCGGTTCGTCAAGAACCAGAAAGAAGAAAGTCAACTCCAAGAAGGTTGGAACAGATAAAAGAAGTACCAAGAAAAGCAGAAATAGAGTCAGTACCTCGACGCCAAGCAGATGTACCGGATCTGAAAAGTCTTGTTGCTAAAGCAACCCCGGAGGATGTCCCTACGGAGACTATCCCCGAGGAGCCAAGACATGTAGAAGAACGTGCTGGGGTTGAGCCATACATCCCGCAGTATGTTACTAGACACCGAGGAATTCAGATAATCCCGGAATACGAGCCGGAGAAAATGCAACTAGTTGAGAAGAAAACCTTTGAATACTTTGAAAGAATTGGAGACAAGAGGATCAACATTTTAGACGGCCTAAAGCTGCATACAGATGTATTCTCAGATTACGAGCAACAACAAATTGTAGACTGCATCCTCGAATTATAGAAAATGGGCTGAGCTGGCCGCCTGAGAGAAAAGATATATTCAGAACCCCGAAGATGGATGCCAGGAAAAGGAAGAGTTACAATCCAATGCAGATGTTGCTACAATTTTGCCATAGACAGAAAAAGAAATCCACCGTGGATACTCCGTCGCGAGTGAGGTGGATCCGATGCCAAGAATCATTAAGAGAATGGTGAAAAGGATGATAACATGGAGGGTATTGCCTGCGGATTGCATACCCAATGTACCGCATTATTAACATCTACAAGGAAGGCGACTGCATACATCCACATATAGACCATCATAACTTTGTTAGACCCTTCTGCACAGTGTCATTCGTCAACCAGTGCAACATCATGGTCGGATCTGACCTCCGGATTGCAGGCCCCGGAGCAGACGTTGCGAAGCATTGCATTCCAGGAGTGCCTGTGGAGCGGATCTCAGTTACTTTTAGAAGAATGGACGACAGAAAAAGGCCTTACCACTTTCAGCCAGATCCAGAATTCGAGAGTCTCCGGCCCTACGAGCTGTGAGTTACATGGGAAATAGCACACCTCCAATACACATCCATGCAGCATTCCTGCCAAGGGTGGCTTGGAAGGTGATGTTATTGCCCATGTTTCTTACTGATTTTTTTTTTTGACAGATGCTTTTGGATGGATCAACAAGAATCTTACACAATCCGTTTTGGATTTACATGGATTGTATGAGACATTAAATTTTCAAGGAAAATGTCATCATGATTAGACCAAGTTGTATGATGTATTTTCAGCAAGTTGGAATGAAAACGACTATGTCATATTTTGCCTTCACCTCTTTTTGTGCAAATTGACTAGGAAACGCCATTAGAGTTAAATGAACTTTGAACGAAGAACAGAAAAGAAAAGAAAATAAATGAGAACTTTTCTTAAAAATTTTAATATTAAAATGAACTTCAAATTCACATGAACACTAAATAAACAACAAAAAATAAAATGAGATCGTTAAAGGACAAACAAAACGAATTTAAACTTCGAATTGAATTTCGATCTCAAACCTCTGATTCGAACCTTTCAGTTCTTTCCTCCATTGAAATCTGTTGGAAACTCTTTTGAAATTTGAATATTATCTTCAACTTATCGTTAAATCAAGTCTTTTCAGCTTGGTACGCTTACCAGTTCCTTTCAGTTCTCCTTCCTCTGTGTTTTAGAGGATCGACTAGTTCTGTTGACACGAAGCCACGAACTTTGTTCGATTTGGTTATGATGGCATGAGACTGGGTCCCTCTTCATACAGATAAATTTTCGAGACTGGTACCAAATTCCAATTCTCTTCCTTTCGAGGTCGGTACCAAATTCCGACTCTTTCAAATTGATACCAAATTTCAATTCTAAATTTCCGAGACTGGTACCAAATTCCAGTTCTCTTCCTTTCGAGGTCGGTACCAAATTTCGACTCTCTTTCGAATTGATACCAAATTTCAATTCTAAATTTCCGAGACTGGTACCAAATTCCAGTTCTCTTCCTTTCGAGGTCGGTACCAAATTCCGACTCTCTTTCGAATTGATACCAAATTTCAATTCTAAATTTCCGAGACTGGTACCAAATTCCAATTCTCATCCTTTAAGGTCGGTACCAAATTTTGACTCTCTTTCGAATTGATACCAAATTTCAATTCTAAATTTCCGAGACTGGTACCAAATTCCAGTTCTCTTCCTTCGATGTCGGTACCAAATTCCGACTCTCTTTCGAATTGATACCAAATTTCAATTCTAAATTTCGAGACCGGTACCAAATTTCGGTTCTCTTCCTTCGAGGTCGGTACCAAATTCTGACTCTCTTTCAAATTGATACCAAATTTCAATTCTAAATTTCCGAGACTGGTACCAAATTCCAGTTCTCTTCCTTCAAGGTCAGTACCTAAATTCCGACTCTCTTTCGAGATCGATACCTAAATTTCGATTCTCTTTCAGGATTGATACTTAAATTTCAAATCTCACTCTCTCGAGATCAGTACCTAAATTCTGATTCTCATCCTTTTTCCGTCGATACTTAAACTCTGATTCTCACTCCGAGGCTGGTACCTAAATTCAAGTTCTCTTCGCAATCCCGAGGTTGAAACCCAGGTTTCAATTCTTATTTCAAATCCAAATTTCAAATTCAAAATTTCCTTAAATTGATTTTAAATTAAACTTCAATCGAAATTGAAACTCAGAATAAATTGAAATCTAAACTCACACACTGAAACTTGAAATTTAAAAGTAAAATGAAATCTAAATCGAATTCCCCAGATCTTATGATTTGGAGCTCACCTCCTTTTCCATTCCCCAGCGAGAGTTCGAGAATCCCGGTCTTGGAAATATACCTGATACTCCCCAGTGGAAATTTTTCTACTTCGTCCTAAGTTTGTCACTTGGACATCTGTGTTGGTTTAGTTGATCTCTTTGGTCAACGCCAATACGCGCGGTGTGCTTGGTTAGCACACCACACCTATTGAGGGTCCATTTGTTGACCTCAATTTTGGTGAGGTCTTTTGCTTCTCTCTTTAGTACTTAGGATCTAGCCTTAGGCTTTTTCTTTGACTAATCTTAGAGGACTAGAAATGGAACCCACCATTTAGAAATTCAAACTACTTCTTAACTCCCTGCAAGCCCCACAAGCTTGATTGTAGACCCCTAATCACCTGGAGGGTTAAAATCAAATGTGGAGGTTTAAAGGATGAGTTCCCTATAGAACTCTTTGGCCTTAGGACTACCCTGGGTGGCCTGGTCTGGTGAGGGTTGACCTGCACACATTACACTTTCACACACATTCCAAGTCCTAAAACCACACTCTCACCCTACTTGACTTCCTGACTCATGTAGGTAATTCATATGGATGGTCCTTAACCCCTAAGCCCCTATCTAAGAAGGTTAGGAACAACATAGTGAATGCCTCAAATGAGTCCTCTCATGGCTCATATGGGATTAATATGGTTACATGGCTCAATCAAAATGATTCCATTCCACTCACATTTGATCAATCTTCCTTTTTTCAAAATTTCAGTTTTTGACCCCCGGGACCCCGGACACACCAAACCTACCAAATACCATTGAAATGATCCAAAATTTGCAAAATTACCTAAATTACCCAGGATACCTCAAAATTAATCCAAAACCCTTCCCACCACTCAAATTGACCATCTTTGGCCAAAAAATACCAAAATTTCCAAAAATACCCCTAAACCCCCCCCCAAATTACCAAATTACCCTTTTACCCCAAAAATCCAAAAATTCTAAAAATTCCCAGAAAATTCTAGAAAATTCCAAATATTATCAATTTCATTTTGTTCAACTACACCATGGGCCAATTTTACCAATTTACTCCACTTTTACCAAAACCCCCAATTTGACCCATTTTTTTAACCCAAGTGAACCCAATGTCAAACCAAACCACCCCAATTGACCTCAATTTTGGTCCAATTCAATTCTAAACTTTAATTCAATATCCCCAATATCAATTTAGACCAAATTCAAGTCCAATTTGATTGACATTTGGGCCCAATTCCAATTTGGGGCTTAAGGCCCAATTTTGACCCATGACCCAAACCAACTCAATTCAACTCCAATTAACCCCAAATCTTTTCCTAAACCTTCGTAATATCCCCACAAACAAAACACTAACAAGATTTGCCCCAAATTTGAACCTAAACTCCACCCAAGCCTAACCCAAAACCAAAATCCCTTAAATTAACCTAAGCCCAAACCTAACCCAAATGGGCCCAAATCCCAAAATTAGAGCCCAACCAAAATTGAAAACTCTTTGTAACACTCCCATAAATATTTCTCAACATTAATTTTACATCAAATCCAACATTAGCCCAACCTTAACCCAAGTTAGCCCAATTTGCCCCACTTTGACCCTACCACTAAAAAGACCCAAATTAAACCCAATTCAATTCAAAATCACTTCAAACTTGTTTCAAATCACTTATGGCACATCCTTAAAACTAAACACAACATTTATTTGGCATGGTCTTTCACAAAATTCTTCATCCAAAAGTCCATTTTGAAATATAAAGGCCCACCCATTTAAGCCTTTTAAAAAGCCCACTTCCACCAAACCCAAAAGCCCAAAAATTCATCCAAAGCCCACATGAGATTTCCTCTCATCATCCCTTTGATTTAAATCACTCCCTAAGTTTCAAACTCATCATTAAATTATCCTAAATTAAGCCTCATGTCAATCTCCCCTAAAGTCATCAAAAATCCCAAAATTTTTTTCTCATGCAAGTAAGCCAAGCCATCCCTAAGCCATGAGCAAGCCTTAGAGCCATGCACAAGCCACATGAAGCCATGGGAGAGCTTTCCACCTCACCAACCCATTAATGGCAAGAAGAGGGGCCCTTTCTTAAGCCTTGCTTAAGCTTTTCTAACCTCATCCATGATACACACTAAACCAAGTTAGCCCCCTAATGCTTGATGGAGACTACACCATTTCCTCTTGGCTGACCCAAATGAATCTTTTCAGCCTAGATTCAGGCCTTGGGTGGTGCACCAAACCCAAAACCATGGGTTGACCCATTTGAACCCAAAATAACCTTCTCCCAATGCCATTTCAATCCAACTCCTTTACACATGTCCAAAGCCAATTGTTGGCACCAAACTCAAGCCCTGACCTCTCTGACCCTGAGGGTGACCCATGCCTGGCCGGCCAGCCACCACAGCCGCCGGAAACCACCAGGCCGAGAGGCTTAATTTGAATCAAAAATTCAATTTGAATTAGCTGACTTGTCCCAACCTAAATGGCCATTGCAGCTGTTCTTCCCTTGCCTCGAGCAGTTGATCCAAGCCCTCAAACCCCACTGGGAGGCCCTCCGACCACCTCTATTTAAACCCACTCACCTCTCGCCTAAAGAAGGTGTTGAACCAAACCTTACCAAAACTCGCCAAAATCACTCCGCATCCCTCTCCGGACATAGAGAACTTGATGCCCACCGAAATCCAGCCTCTAAAACCCTCTCTCGCGAGTCCAATTTTGGAGTTGAAATTCAAGCCCAAAACGAGGACACTTCACCACAGTGAGCCAATCTTCAAATTGATTGACTCTACACCTTCACTGCACCAAGAGGAGAAGTTCCCCAAGCAAAAGCCCCCTCACCGAGCCAGCAATTGCTTCCAGCCTCCAAGCTTTGTGATCGGCCTTGGTCACTTTTGTACCTAGGCATTTCCCAGCAGCAAGAGACTTCATCTGGAGCTTGCTTGGACTCAATCGAAGGTGACACAACCCTTAGATCAAAGCTTCACTTCTCTGAGCAAAGGTATGAACTCACTCTTCCTCCCGAGCTCCTGGAGATTCTCCATTTAGTTTGAGTTAATTTCAATGTACCTTAACCGTATAGATGTGTTCGTCTCTTCAAGACGAATCGATAGAGTATAAGAATGCAAAAATTCATAGAGAATCGAGTGAGATCATAGGGTTTTAGTGTGGACGATTACGGGTGCACACCAGTCGGAGACGACAACCAGGAGCCATTGGATCGCGTGTGTATCGAGCGAACGGTCGAGATCAAGCCGGACAGTGTAATGGTACGTGAATGGCGGGCCCCCGTAGCGCTGACTCAGATGGCGTTGCCGAATCACAGAGCGACGCGTGGGCTTTCGATCTGGACAAGGACGACGCGGCGCCGAGTCGGATAAGTAGAAAATTAGGATTTTTTGGATTTATTTAAATACCAGAACTTCAAAAATTCATATCTTTGCATAGAAAAATCACAAAAATAAAAGAAAAATACCCTCTTGCTCAGTGAACAGAGGAGAAAAATGTAAGAAATCAAGTTAATTGGATGAGTATTTTATTTTTAATAATTTATTTACTGTTTCCAATGTTTTGATTCTCCATTTGCATAGACAATTCACCATGGCATGAGACCATAGGGCTTTTGAAGCCTCTGATCTTGGGAACATTCCCTGAATTATTCAAGGTCAGTGGCCATCTCTGTGAAAAGTTATTGATTTTTCAAGTTCATGTCACTGTTTTAGGTATTTTAATTCCAATAATTAGCATGTTACAAAATAAATTCTAGGAAAATTTGGTGGTGTTTCATAGGACCAGGGGACCCTATGAAAAATATATTTTGAGTTAATTCATTCATAATAAGCTTAATTGGCCTAAACTCCCAAAATTGAATTTGAATTAATTAGGGTTAACCACACACCAAATTGACTTGAAAACAATTCTCCATTGCTCTTCAGGGTCAGAGGAACCTTACATAAAATTTTGAAATCAATTGGACTTGATTAACCCCACCAAATGGATTGATTAAGCCTCATAAGCAAAATGGAACTTAAAAATTCTTAACTCCAAAAATACTTTTCAAAAATTCACAAAAATGGTTTTAGAGCTTCTCTGATATTAGAGGAGTTCAGGAAAATTAAAATTGGAATTTTCTAAAAAAGTTGATTTTTCACAATATTTTATTATTTTAATAATTAAAAAATAATGAAAATCACAAAAATATTAAAAATCATAAAAATGTCACTTTTGACTCCTAATCACTTAGGAACAAACCAAATATTTTTCCTAAGTCCCTAGGATAAAATATTAAATTTTAAAGGCTTAATGTAATTCTTAATATTAAAAAATGTATTTTCCAACCTTTTCACTAAATTAATTCCAATAAATAAAAAAATTAGAAAATTATAAAATTTATTTCTATGGACTCCTTGAGATCAGAGAAATTTAATAAAAATATAAAATCTATTTTTTAATTTTTATTTTATTTTAAAATTAATTAATACTCTAAAACTCAAAATAATTATAATAAATAAAATATAATTCAAAAAATCACAAACCTTGGTCCAATTGGTCCTCTAGTCATTAGGAACATCTCATAATTTTCTTAAGGACAGAAACTTTACCTTGGTCATGTTGTTGAATTTTCTTTGAAAACTCTTATTTTCTACTAAAAATAATTATATAAAAAAATTAAAGTCAGAAAAATCATATTTTCTCCTCTGATTTCTTAATTGACATGTGAGTAAGGTGACATAAAAATTTCAAATTCATTTGAGCTCATTTTAGTGAGTTATGAAATAAATAAGCCTAAAAGGGCATAAAGGTAATTAAAGAATTTTAACCCTTAATTAAAACTTTAGGTTTAATCAAAATGGAGAGTAAAATATTTGATTTTAACTTTCTCTTGGATGATTGAAACCTAGGTAGATTAAAAGGGTAGAAACCCATTAAACACTTTGAAAATATCAAAAACAAACTCTAATTAATTAAATAATTTAAATTTTTGGAAAGAATATATTTAAAATTTGGATTATTAAAATAGGGATATTTATTCTTTAATTTAAAAATCCCTAAATAAGTCACTTCGGTAATATTTAGTTCTTAATTAAAAATTAAAAGAATAATTCAAACTAAATAAATTAAAAATTAAAAGAAGATAACCCTTAAATGAATTAAAGCTTAAAATGTTAAATGGTCCAACAATTAAAATCAAATTTAAAATCTTGGAATTAAATTAAATTAAATTTAATTTAAAATATTGAAATTAAAATTAAATTAAATTAAAATTAAATTAAATTAAAATTAAATTAAATTAAATTAAAATTAAATTAAAATTAAATTAAATTAAATTAAATTAAATTAAATTAAATTAAATTAAATTAAATTAAATTAAATTAAATTAACATCACTTAACAACAAACCTAAATGAAATCATTAAGAGTTAAATCAAAACATATCAATACCTCTTTCTATCTAAGTAAATTTGAAACATAAACATCAATCTGAAATACAAAAATAATTGAAAGTGTAAAGAGTTAAATTAAATCTAAAATAATTCGAACACTATTCCAAACTTAAAATTATTAATTAAAACCCCATAATTAAATTAAATCACTTTAAATCATTAATTCAAACTTTAAATTAAGAATGATTAAAATTCTCAACAACCCGACTTGTCCTTAAAGGCTTTAATTATTATAACTCTTAAATAGAGTATTAAGTGAAGTGTCACTTCACACATAAGATATTCAAATCTCCTAAGTTCACTGAGCAAGAAACAAAAAAAATTTGATGATTAATTCACCAATACAATAAAATTCATTTGAACTCAAAATAATCCGAGAAGTATTGAAAAGATGTCTAAGATTTGTCTTAAACACTTCCTCGATACGATGGGGTGTTTTAGAATAACAATTGAATTTAATTGTTCTTTGATGAAAAAAATCATCCATAAACAAAATACAAAAACCTAGACGTCATAGGAGATGACTAGCAATAGGACTAGGATCTTGGTAGACAACCAAAACCTGTCCCTTAGATTTACCTAGGTACTTGTTATAAATATGTTTAAATGCTCTAACATGTGTTTTAAGTGTAGCTTGGGATGACGGGAAGACCCTCCAGGTACGCTTTTATTTTATTGCAATTTATTTTATTGCAATTTACTTACATGCAGTGCACTTTACTTTTTCTTGCATGTTAAACGAGACTGTTGCATGAAAACCAAAACCTTTAGGATAGTCCCTGAACTGAAACCAAAACTAAATTAAAAGTCACCACAAGATAAAATTCACCGCCACAACATTCCAAAATATAAAACAACACAAAATTTAATCACAAACAGAACAACAAAACTACAATTGCAACTAAATTAAAACGTCTCGTTGAATGATCGGGAATACCTCGGATGATATAACCCACGTGTTGCTAACGGGATTTCCCACGGTCTAAATGAAAGTGTGGAACTCATTCAGTTGAGTTTAGCAAATTCATTTGGACTAAGTGAATTCGATGAAAATAATGGTGCCGGGATGACAGAATCGTGGGATCTTAATCGGTTCTGTTTAAACAACTTTAAGATTTGTTTTAATTAAAATATTAAAAAACACTTGGATCTTAAGATTTTCTATAAACCAAAACACTTCTCTCATCTCCTGATTTATGACTTCTAAAACTAAACCTCTGCAACAACAAGGAGCTCGGAGCATGGTGGGCAACACGGCCATCATCATCAAGAAATGCAGATCTACTTCAGCAAAACCTTTCCTAGTTTTAAATAACCGAGCCATAGGACTCTGAGGTAGTTTTCTTAGTGCAACATAAATCCTCAACTCTTCGTTAGGCATTTGCATGATCATGTCATGTTTAACTAAGCCCTAACCGGTCTTTGGACTCCGAGGTAGTCGTTCCGTACGACATAAACCCTCATATCTTCGAGGTTGTTTGTGTGATTATATCATACAAATATAAGTCATAATTAACTAAAATTGGCAGGATTGCAACATTAAATAAACTCTCATATTGAAGTCAAACAATAGGATAGTTAGGACGTCACCGAGACTTGTCTCGAATCCGTGACATCCCCTACTTCTCCTCCATTGAATTCCTAAAATAACTGTTCCAAATTTGATCCATTCCCAATTGAAATTTCCAAAATCCAATTGTTTGAAAACCTTAAACTTTAAAATTCTTGAGAGCAAAACCACTGATCATTATCGAGAGTTTTCTTAAATGATTCCTGTCATTTAAGATGTAATTAACTATAGGGGCTTGCCTTTGTAAGGAACTTTAAGAACCCAGGTAATATAAACCCTGCTTAATTCTTTTATATTAAGCAGGGGAATTTGTCGGCTTATAAAATTGGTTCGCATACCAAACGGATGTCACAAATCTTCTAGTTTATTTAATTGAGCCCCATCATCAAGTAGTGTGTCTATTCTTCGGGATAGATACACAGCTTGTGATGTGGCGTTCATTTATATATATTATTTGGGATGTGAGATCAATTTGATTTCATATCTTAAAATTTTTCAAATTTAAAATTATTTTCAAAATCAAATGCTACTTTCTAAATTATATATATATTTAAATTAAATTTAAAATCTAAAATTCGTCGACAATTTCTGTAGGCTACCCCTTTTCAAAATACAACACACAAACCTAAAAATATGCCGACATTACCTGAAGGGTCTTCCCGTCATCCCAAGCTGCACTTAAAACACAAGTTAAGGCATTTAAATATTTCAACAAGTACCTAGGTAAAGCTAAGGGAAGGTTCTGGTTGTCTACCAAGATCTTAATCCTATAACTAGTCATTTCCTATGACGTCTAGGTTCTTGTGTTTTGTTTATGGATGATTTTCTTCACCAAAGAACAATTAAGTTCAATTTTTCTTCTAAAACATCTCATCATATTGAGAAAGTGCTTAGGACGAGTCCTAAACATCTTTTCAATACTTATGAGATTATTTTGAGTTCAAGTAAATTTAATTGCACGGGTGAATTAATCATCAGGAGTTTAGTTAAGCTTTGTCTCTTGCTCAGTGAACTTGGGCATTTCATTACCTGATGAATGAAGTGACATCTCACTTAATACTCCATTTAAGAGTTATAATAATTAAAGCCTTTAGGGGCAAGTTGGTTTGTCGAGAATTTTAATCATTCTTAATTTGAAGTTTGAGTTAATGGTTTAAAGTGATTTAGTTTAATTATGAGGTTTTAATTAATAATTTTAAGTTTGGAATAGTTGTTCAAATTATTTTTGGTTTAAATCTTTATACTTTAAGTGATCTTAATATTTTAAATTAATCTTTGGTGTTTCAAATTCACTTAGATTATTCATATATCTTAATGAGTTGGTTTAGGTTAATTATGATATTTTAGGTTAATCTTGATTAGTTTGATTTTTTTATATTCTTAATTATGAATTGTCTTAATATTTCAAATTTGCTTTACTTTTATTATTGAGTGATGTTAATTGAATATAATTTAAATTTAATTTAATTGAATTTAACTTAATTTAATTTAATTTAATTTCAATATTTTAAATTTTAATTTAATTTAATTGTTAAAATGTTAATTTAATTTAATTTTAATTTTAATTTAATTTTTACTTAATTTAATTTAATTTAATTTAATTTAATTTAAATTTAATTTAATTTAATTGTTAAACCACTTAATATTTTGAGCTTTCCTTTAATTTAAGGGTTATTTTTTTTAATTTTTAATTTACTTAGTTTGGATTATCATTTTAATCTTAATTAAGAGTTAAATATTATTGAAGTGATTTATTTAGGGATTTTTTTATTAAAGAATTAATATCCTCTCAAGTTATATCCCTATTTTTAATAATTAAAATTTTCATTAATCTTCCAAAATTTAAATTGTTTAAATAATTAAAGTTTCATTTTAGGTTTATTAAAAGTGATTAATGGGTTCCTACCCTTTCAATTTCCCAAAGTTTCAATCATCCAAGAAAGATAAAATCAAATATTTTACCCTCCATTTTAATTAAACCTAAAATTTTAATAAAGGGGTTTAAATTCTTTAATTACCTTTATGCCCATTTAGGCTTATTTATTTCATAACTCACTAAATTAAGTTTAAATGAACTTGAAAGTTTTATGTTACCTCACTCACATGTCAATTAAGACATTAGAGGAGAAAATATGATTTTTCTGAATTTAATTTATTTATATAATTATTTTTAGTGAAAAATAAGGGATTTCAAGGAAAATTCAACAACATGACTAAAGTAAGGTTTCTATCCTTAAGAAAATTATAGAATGTTCCTAACGACAAGAGGACCACTTGGACCAATTTTGGTGATTTTTTAAATTATATTTTATTTATTATAATTATTTTGAATTTTAGAGTGTTAATTAATTATAAAATAAAATTAAACTTAAAAAATGGATTTTAGAGTTTTTCTAAATCTCTTTGACCTCAAGGAGTTCAAAGAAACAAATTTTACAATTTTATAATTTTTCTTTGATTTATTGGAATTAATTTAGTGAAAAGGTTGGAAAATACATTTTTTAATATTAAAAATTGTTTTGAGCCTTTAAAATTCAATATCTTAACTTAGAGACTTAGGAAAAATATTTGGTTCATTTCTAAGTGATTAGGAGTCAAAATGTGACATTTTTATGATTTTTTTTATTTTTGTGATTTGTATTATTTTTAAATTATTTAAATATCAAAAATATCATTAAAAATGAAAAATTTTAGAAAATTCCAATTTTAATTTTTATAAACTTCTCTAATATTAGAGAGCCCACAAAACCAATTTGGTGAATTTTTGAAATTTATTTTTAGAGTTATGAATTTTTAAAGTTTAATTTTGATCATGTGGCTTAATTAATTCATTTAGTGGGGCTAATCATTTCCAATTGACTTCAAATTTTATGCAAGGTTCTCTGTATCCTAAAGATCAATGGAGAATTGATTTCAAGTTATTTTGATGTGTGGTTAACCCTTATTAATTAAAATTCAATTTTGAGTATTTAGGCTAATTAGGGTTATTCTTAACGAATTAAGCCTAACCATAATTATCCTAGGGTCCTCTAGTCCTAAGAAACTTCTCCAAATTTTTCTAGAATTTATTGAGCAATATGCTAATTATTGAAATTAAAATACCAAAATAGTGACATAAATTTGAAAAATACATAACTTGCCATAGAGATAGCCTCTAACCTTGAAAATTTTAGGGAATGTTTCTAAGATCAGAGGCTTCAAAAGCCCTATGGTCTCAAGCCATGGTAAATTGTGTATGCAAATGGAGAATCAAAATACTCAAAACAATAAATAATTAATTAAAAATAAAATACACATCAAATTAACCCAATTCTTTTTCCACATTGTTCTTCTCTATTCACTGAGCAAGAAGGTATTTTTATTTTATTTTTTTAATTTTTTATGAAAAGTTATAATTTTTTGAAGTTTATGTTCAAAAATAAATCAAAAATCCAATTTCCCTCTCAAACTATCGCTATCAGGGGGGGCCACGTGTCGCTCCGTGATTGGCTGGCGCGTTTCTGCTTATGGATGAAGCTCCCATCAGACTGCATCTCGGTCGTCCGTGCGATACACATGTGATCGGATGGCTACTGCTCCTCTCTCCTAGTTTTATTCACCAAAAATCGTCTACCTTCAAACCTTGATATCTCACTCGTTTCTCAACGAAATTGAGTGAAATTTTTTTTAAAATGATCTTCTAATCGAGTAGCACACATCTATATGGTGATGAAATACTTAAAGCATGTGAATATTTATAGAAATTTAAAATAAGCTCGATTGGAGGAGAAAAAATTTGATACCTTTGTCCAAGAGGTGAGGCCTCAATTGGAAATGGTTGGATTGAGCTTAGGAGTGCTTGGAGAAGCTTTGGGAACAATTTGGCAGAGTTTCCCCAAGGTAATCTTTTGCATCTCTTCTCTTTGGCCATGAATGGAGCTTAAATAGAGGAGTTTACGTTCAAATTGGTCAAAGCATGAGGTTGGGCTTGTTTCACCTTTCCATGGTCTGATTTGGGCTGAGAAACGCTTCCTTGATTCAGCTTAATTAGTGGGGAGAAGTCACAATCCAAGTACAATTAGGCTTAAGCATGGGTTAGGGGATACATGGGAGTGCTTAATTACTTTAAGGGAATCAAGAAAGAGGCTCCTCCGCTTGCCCAATATTGTATGGTCACATGAACACCACTCACATGGCTTGCGTGGGGCTTAAGGATGGCTTCATGGCTAGCCTATGGCTTGTCCATGGCTTGGTCAATTTTCATGAAAAAAGGTTATTTGGAATTTTTTGAAAACTTAGGATTTTTTGATTGGTTTTGTCATGATGCTATTTTGGTTTAATCAAAATGATGGGTTTTGGACTTAGGGGTGATTTACATCATAGGGAATGATGAGGGAAAATTTCATGTGGGCTTTGGAATGAAATTTGGGCTTTTGAATTTGTTGGAAGTGGGCTTTTAAAAAGGTTTAAGGAGGTGGGCTTTTCGGTTTAAAAACAAATTGGTAGATGGAAATTTCTAATAGATTTGGTAAAAAAAATGTTGGGTTTAGTTTAGGGATGTGTCATGAGTGATTTGGAACAAATTTGAAGTGATTTTGAATTGAATTGGGTTTAATTTGGATCTTTTTAGTAAAAGGGCCAAAGTGGGTCAAATTGGGCTAACTTGGTTTAAGTTTGGGCTAATGTTGGATTTGATGTAAAATTAATGTTGAGAAATGTTTATGGGGTGTAACAAAGAGTTTTCAATTTTGGTTGGGCTTTAATTTTGGGATTTGGGCCTATTTGGGTTAGGTTTGGGTTTAGGCCAATTTAGGGGATTTTGACTTTGGGTTAGGTTTGGGTGGAGTTTAGGTTCAAATTTGGGGCAATCTTGTTAGTGTTTTGTTTGTGGGGATATTAGGAAGGTTTAGGAAAAGATTTGGGGCTAATTGGAGTTGAATTGGGTTGGTTTGGGCTAAGTTTGGGTCATGGGCCAAAATTGGGCTTTAAGCTTCAAATTGGAATTGGATCCAAATGTTCATCAAATTGGGCTTGGATTTGGTCTAAATTGATATTGGGGATATTGAATTGAAGTTTAGAATTGGATTGCACCAACATTGAGGTTAATTGGAGTGGTTTGGTTTGACATTGGGTTCACTTGGGTTAAAAAATGAGTCAAATTGGGGGTTTTGGTTAAAGTGGGTTAAATTAACAAAATTGGCTTATGGTGTAGTTGAACAAAATAAAATTAGGAATATTTGGGATTTTTTAGAATTTTCTGGGAATTTTTGGAATTTATGGATTTTTTTGGTTAAGAAGGGCATTTGGTTATTTGGAGGGTATTGGGGGGTATTTTTGGAATTTTTTGTATATTTGGCTAAGGATGATCAATTTGAATGGTGGGAAATGTTTAGGATTGGTTTTGAGGAATTTTGGATAATTTAGGCAATTTTGCAAATTTTGGGTAGTTTCAAGGGCATTTGGTAGGTTCGGTGGGTGTAGGGCCCCAGAAGTCAAAAATTGAAATTTTGGAAAAATGAAGATTGATCAAGTTTGAGTAGAATGGAATCACTTTGGTTGAGCCATGAAGCCATATCAAGCCCATAAGAGCCATGAGAGGACTCATTTGAGGCATTCACTATGTTGTTCCTAACCCTCTTAGCCAAGGGCTTAGGGGTTGAGGACCATCCATATGGATTACCTACATGAGTCAGGAAGTCAAGCTAGGTGTGAGTGGTTTTAGGATTTGGAATGTGTGTGAAAGTGTAATGTGTGCAGGTACTAGACCAGGCCACCCAGGGTAGTCCTAAGGCCAAAGAGTCCTATAGGGAACTCATCTTTTAAACCTCCACATTTGATCTTAACCCTCCAAGTGACTTAGGG
Source organism: Papilionanthe hookeriana x Papilionanthe teres (assembly GCA_022702705.1). NCBI lineage: Eukaryota > Viridiplantae > Streptophyta > Magnoliopsida > Asparagales > Orchidaceae > Papilionanthe > Papilionanthe hookeriana x Papilionanthe teres. Next base: position 111,077,875 of record CM040430.1, on the reverse strand, counting down.
GTTTATAATCAGACTTATGGGGTTTGCAGGGAGTTAAGAGGTGTTTAAATTTCTATGTGGTGGGTTCCATTTCTTGTCCTCTAAGATAGTCAAAGGGAAAGCCTAACACTAGATCCTAAGTACTAAGGAGAGAGAAGTGAAAAGACCTCATCAAAAATGAGGTCAACAAATGGAGCCCCAATAGGTGTGGTGTGCTAACCAAGCACACCGTGCATTTTGGCGTTGACCGAAGAGATCAACAAAACCAACACAGACGTCTAAGTGACACACTTAGAACAGAGTAGAAACAAATTTCCGCTGGGGAGTACCGAGTATATCTTCAAGACTGGAGATCCCTGAACTCTTGCTGGGGAAAAGAAAAGGAGGTGAATTCCAGATCATAAGATCTGGGGAAATTTGATTTAGATTTCATTTCATTTTCTATTCCAAGTTTTCTTGTTTTTTTATGTGTGAGTTTAGATTTCGATTTGTTCTGAGTTTCAATTTCGATTGAGGTTTAATTTAAAAAATCAATTCAAGGAAATCTGGATTTGAAATGAGAATTGGAACCTAGGTTCCAACCTCGGGATTGCGAAGAGAACTGGAATTTGGGTACCAGCTTCGAAGTGAGAATCGGAGTTGAAATCTGGTATCAATCTTGGGAAGAGAGTCGGAATATGGTACCGACCTCAAAAGGAGAGAATTGGAATTTGGTACCAGTCTCAAAGGTTTAAAGAGAATTGGAATCTGGTTCCAGTCTCGAAGGTTTAAAGAGAACTGGAATCTGGTTCCAGTCTCGAAGGTTTAAAGAGAACCGTAATCCGGTTCCGACCTCGAAGGTTTAATAAGAACCGGAGTCCGGTTCCAGTCTCGAGGGTTTAAAGAGAAATGGAAACGGGTTCCAATCTCGAAGGTTTAAAGAGAAATGGAAACTGGTTCCAATCTCGTTGGTCTAAAGAGAAATGGAAACTGGTTCCAATCTCGAAGGTCTAAAGAGAAATGGAAACTGGTTCTAATCTCGAAGGTCTAAAGAGAACTGGAATCTGGTTCCAGTCTATAAGGTTTAAAGAGAAATGGAAACTGGTTCCAATCTCGAAGGTTTAAAGAGAACTCAAATCTGGTTCCAGTCTCGAAGGTTTAAAGAGAAATGGAAACTGGTTCCAATCTCGAAGGTTTAAAGAGAAATGGAAACTGGTTCCAATCTCGAAGGTTTAAAGAGAACTCGGAATGCGGTTCCAGTCTCGAAGGTTTAAAGAGAAATGAAAACTGGTTCCAATCTCGAAGGTTTAAAGAGAACTGGAATCTGGTTCCAGCTCAAAGGTTTAAAGGGTAGAAATTTGCTGTGGCGATTTGAGTTTATCAGAAGACTTGGAATGAGATGTGAAAGTGTTTCACATCCCACGAGGATTGATGAAAGTCGTATTATTTGGCGAAGGATATGAATCCATGCCATCAGGACCAAATCAAAAATTTTTGTGGTTCTATGTCAGTAGATTCAGTCGACCTTCTCAAAAGAGGGAAGGAAATATGGAGAGTCAAAAAGAGATTTGAGAATAGCCGAAGGCTGGGGATTTCAAATTCAGGAACTTGTCTTAGTCGCTTGTTGTGATTTGATTTTAGCTTGATTTTCAATTTAGGGTTCACATTTATTTAGAGTTTGTGTTTATTTGTATTTTTTTTACATTCAATTTAGAAAAATAATTTATTTATTAATGAAGAGCTTTTTATTCGTTTATTTTGAATTTAAATAGGAGTAGGAAAAGATGAAGAAAGATCAAGAGTGAGACTCGATTCGAAAGGAAGGATAAAGACTTTATTATCATGATTTCACATGTTTTCTTTTAACATTTTTTTTTAAACGATTTTCTTTATCATCCACTTTTTATGTTTTTGGGTTCGAACCCAGTCATAAGTAATTATTGTGCCCGTGCTTCTAGGAATGAGGATTCATCCTTCGAAACATCAGGTTGCGTAATACTTCTTTAGATATAGTCCATTAATTGGAAGCATAGGTCGCTCTCCACGACAATTTACAAACTGGTAGGAACCTCCTGACTAGACTGTCTCGACCACGAATGGCCCTTCCCATGTTGGTTTAAATTTACCTCCTATCTTGCGGTGTGCAAGAATAGGTCTTCTGAGAACTAGAACCAAGTCACCGACTTTAAATGTCCTTGGACGGACTAGTTTATCGTGGGCCTGAATCATCTTGGCTCGATACAGTTCCACATTCTGCTGTGCTGAAAGTCATTTTCCTTCCAAGCTTTCCAATTCTTCTAGTCGTAGTTTGGCATTTTCTTCTGTAGTGATTTTGTTTGCAACTTCAATTCTGAGAGACGGAAGCTGGACCTCTAAGGGTAGAACGGCCTCGGACCCGTACACTAACGCGTAAGGCGTAGACTGGGTGGGAGTTCTGAAAGTCGTCCTGTAGGCCCATAAGGCTTCTAACAACTTCTGGTGCCAATTTCTCTTGTTGTCGTCGAAAGTTTTCTTTAGGATTTGGACAAGAGTTTTATTAAAAGCCTCGGCCAAGCCGTTCACTCCTGGGTAATAGATCGTCGAATAACGCCAATCAATCTCGTGTCTTCTGACAAAATTGTTGATTTTCGTACTTCTGAATGCGGATCCGTTATCTGAGATAATTCTGCGCGGTACCCTAAAACGGTAGACGACTTGATTCTTGAAGAACTGCAACACATGATGTGCCTTTACTTCTCTGAGTGGTATAGCTTCTGCCCACTTGGAAAAGTAATCTGTAGCTGCAAGAATGAAGTGATGTCCTCTTGAAGAAGGTGGTTCAATCAGACCCACAATATCTGTGCCCCAACACTCAAATGGCCACGACGCGACTGTCGGATGTAGCACATTTGGAGGTTGATGTAGAACCACTCATGCACTTGGCACTGGTGATAACTTTTGGCAATCTTCATGCAATCGGTCATCATTGAGGGCCAGTAGTACCCTAGTCTTTTAATCTTCATTTTCATTTTCGGACCTGACTAATGAGGGCCACAAAGTCCTGAGTGTACTTCTTTAACAATTTCACGAGCCTCGGACCCGCTCAGGCATCTTAGCCACATCTGATCAAAAGACCTTCTGTATAACGTGTTGTTTATTAATGCGTAAGACAGAGTTCTTTTCTTGATTTGATGGGCTATCGACTTATCGTCCTCTAGGTTTTTTGTTTGTAAGTAGTTTATTAGTGGGTGCCTCCAGTCTTCTGTATTTTCTGTCACTGCTGGAATTGTTTCTTCTACTTTTTCTGATTTGTGTATTGTATCCATGTCGAGTTGTGAGAGAACCTGCCGTCCCTGAACTGACATTTCAACTGACTCATCCTGTAAGCAGGCAAATTCTTTTGCAAGGCGGGCTAACGCATCTGCAAGAGTATTTTCTCTCCTGGGAATCTTGTAGATCGTTACATTTGGAATTTGCTCCAACAGTTTCATGGCGTACTGAAAGTACTGCTCGAGTCTTGGCTTCAGAATTCTGTACTGTCCCGCAACTTGCTGAATGATCAACTATGAATCTCTGTAGATATTGATATTTGTTATTTCTATCTGAATGGTTAATTCCAATCCTGTTATGAGGGCTTCGTATTCTGCCTCATTATTCGTACACGGTTCTGTTAAGTGATAGGAATACCTTAACATCCCCCGCTCCGGTGTTATAAAAATTAGTCTGATTCCTGCCTTACCGGGCACAATCGTTTGCGATTCTTTATCTTTTTGTACTGAAGATGCTCCTTCGAAGTACAGTTCCCAACGCTGATCATCGGGTCTTCTAGGCTCATTATCTGCTCGTCTGGCAAGTCGTCGTTGAGAGGCGATTCTGCCGATAAAGGGTGTGCTGCAAGGAAGTCTGCCAGGACTTGTCCCTTTATGGCACAAAGAGGAACGAAAGTTATATCGAATTGCAATAGTATCATTGACCACCTGGCAAGTCTGCAGGAAATTTTCCGACGGGTCATCAAATATTGCAACGCATTAAACTTCGAAATAAGGTTGACCTTATGAGAAAGCATGTAGTGTCTGAGCTTCTGTGCAGCGAAGATCAGGGCCAAATAGTGCTTCTCAATAGTAGGATACTTTACTTCCATCGGAATTAGACGACGGCTTAAGTAGTAGAGAGCATTTTCTTTTCCCTCGTCATTGACCCGGCTAGCAGGGCTCCGAGAGAGTCGTCTAGAGCTGCGGTATAAAGTATCAATGGTCTACCCGAGACTGGGGCTGCTAAAACAGGGGGTGTCATTAAATACTGTTTGATGTCATCGAAGGCATGTTGACATTTGGAGTCCCAAGTAAACTTGGCATCCTTCTTGACCAAAGCAGAAAAAGGCTGACACCTTCCTGACAAATTCGAGATAAAGCGTCGAAGATATGCCAATTTTCCTTGAAAGGATCATAGTTGTTTCAAGGTTTTGGGAGGCGGCATCTCTAAGATAGCTTTAATCTTTTCCAGATCGATTTCAATTCCACGATGTCGAACAACAAATCCTAAGAATTTCCTAGAGGTGACGCCGAAGGCGCATTTCAAGGGATTCATCTTAAAGTTATATCGTCTTAATCACTCGAAAACAATTCTCAAATTATACAAATGATCTTCTTTAAGTTTACTCTTGATGACCACATCATCCACGTAACACTCAACTTGGTTGTGAATGAGATCATCAAAAATCCTTTTCATTGCTCTTTGATAGGTTGCTCCTGCGTTCTTTAATCCAAATGGCATCAATGTGTAGCAGTATACTCCAATTGGCATTCTGAAGGCTGTAAGCTTTTCATCTTTTGGTGTCATCTTTATCTGGTTGTATCCCGAAGATCCATCCATGAAAGAAAAGATTTCATGTGTTGAAGCAATGTCGATCATCAATTCTGGAATTGGTAGCAGGAATTCGTCCTTTGGACATGCTTTGTTTAAATCTCTGAAATCTACGCAGATTCTGATTTGACCATTCTTCTTTCTGACTGGTACCACATTGGCTAACCAAGTCGGGTATTGTTCTTCACGGATAAATTTAGCGTCTCTTAGCTTCTTAACTTCTGCTATTACTTGTTGTTCAATCTCCAGACGCATTCTTCTAGGAGCTTGTCTGACTGGAACAGCAGTGAGATTTACTCCTAACTTGTGAACTGCGACTTCTGGAGCTAATCCTGGCATTTTATCGTAACTCCAAGCAAAACAGTCTTTGAATTCCATTAATAGCTTGATTATGTTTTCGGAGTCTACTTTATTGAGTAAGGAGCTAACAAAGGTCAACCTAGGCTCTTCGTTAGTACCTAAGTTAACTTCCATTAACTCGTCTATTGTAGATTTAATTTCTTCTTCGAATTCTGGCGGAGCATCTCCGATTGGTAGATCTTCAAGATCTTCTGAAGCTTCCAAGCGCATCTTCATTAGGCTCGCAAGTGACAACCATGCAAAATCCCATATCGTCAACTGATCCTACCGTGCCGAATGTGAGACCATGTTTTGAATTGGGAGGCCTGCTAGCATTGTTCCATAATTTTTCAAAATGTTGTGATTGACCTTTTGTCCATCGTCGAGGTAAGACACCACGTTGAATTAAATTTTGAACACAGGGAGAGTACCACTCAAAAGGCAGTTACATTAGTTCAGATGAAGTAACATCTTCAAATTGTACATCATTTTCAGTTTTGGAAGAAGAAGCACCATGGTGAAACTTGATTGGTTTAGTACCACCAACATGCACTTCCTTGACCACCATACCCTCGATCTTATTAGAATGGATCGGGGTCAGGGTCATAGTGTGTACATAATGGTTAATCTTCTCGTACATCGATTTGTATTCTTCATTCTTTTCATCTTCGAGAGAGATCTTTGAACTCGGGGTTTCTTTTGATTTATCGCTATCGCTTCTTTCTTAATTTCAACTTCTTCGGAACTGGTCTCCCAATCAACATCGATGACTGGTTTCTTCTGTCCAACTGTTCTAACGTCTCTTCCCCGACCCCGTCCCCAGCCTCGACCTCGGGTGCGAGTTCTGGAGAAACCTTCACCATCTCACCGTAAGGGAGTGGTGAGTACTGTTGGACTAGAATTTCAGGCTCTTTATCATCTTGCACTTCTTTTGCTTCATTTGGTACGGTGTTTCTGGAAAATATTTTTTTCTTCAGAGGCGTGTAATAGGCTGCATCTTCATGAATTCTGATTTCATGTACGGAGAACGACTGCAAGTCACCTTTGATACATTGTTCTTCTCCTTCGTAATACTTTATGCACTGGTGCAAAGACGACGGTATCATCTGGTTTTCATGGATCAATTCTGTGGAATTTTGCGGAATGAAGTTTCAGAATCAATTATATGGAATTTTGCGGTTGTCTTTGCTAAATCACCGGTCTTCATCAGTATTGTTATCGATCCATGAGCTCTTTCTCCTTTCTGATTGAACCCTCTTAATAACATCTTGTCTGCTTCGAGGTCGCGAGCATCAATTTCCAAATATGCTAACGTTCGAAGGCTCATTATGTTGATTGATGCTCCTGGATCAACCAACACTCCGAGAGCGTAAACTTTCCAACAAGTGATCTGAAATGTACAACGGTCGGTTGTGATCGACTGTTCCCGCAATAGATCATTGTCCGTGAAGGTAACACCTCGTCGTTCTTTTAAAGAGCAAACCTCGTCGAAGGAATTATCGGCCATTTGATCTAAACAAATCTCCGGATCAAGTAGAGCCTTGATCAGAGCTTCCTCCATCTCCTTTGACAGGATCAGAGCATCGTATATGCTTAGTTTGGCTGGTAGCTTCCTAACATGGGCTAGCATGTTATATTCTACTTTATTACCATGTTCCTCGGTTTCTTCCCGAATAGGCAATTCCTTTGCTGGGGTTGGCTCCTCTCGAGCAACCACCCGTTTTCCTTTATCCTTCGGACCCATTCTCGGAGGTAGAACTTTTCCGCTTCTTAGGTTGACTTCGGTTATTTTATCCGCACTCAGTGTCGAATCCACGGTGTTTCCCTCGAATTGGAATGATCGGCTTTTCCGGAGTTGCTTCGTAATCCGATAACTCTAATTCTATCGTGATTAGAGCTCCTCAAATTTCACAAATGGACTCGTTGCTTGTTGAGCTTTCGTAGCCTCCTTTGTGAGCATCTTCTTCATCGTGGTCATCGAGGTTGTGTATGATTTGAGAATCATTATTTATATTGGAATCAAGATCCGGGTTAAGTTGGTTGTCGCTAGTTACGTAATCGTTAGAAACAGTCAAAACGTAGCCAACACCAAAACTCTTATCATTATAAGATCCCGCCGAGGTGAGCAAATAATCATACAGAGTCAGAGGTTTGAGTGATTTCTCCCCCGAATCGGAAACAACCATCCTAGGATAAGCAGCCACTAGTCTACCCTTCGGAGCCTCAGTTTTCTTCTCTCCCATCATTTTCTCTTCCTTCTGAGGCGTTCTTCAATTGCAAGCGATAGTGCCGGCTCGGCAAGTTTCAAACTTTGAGTTGAAGCGTGCACCGAAGCGTTCTGGATGTGATCCAAAATTTTCTTTGAAGACTTTGTCCAGACGGTACTCCATTCATCATTGGTCGTATATGGGTTTATCGGAACAATAGGATATGTCGAGATAACATTGACGGAACCTCCTTTTTGGGGTTCCTTCATGTATTCCTTCGGGATCGTTATGTTCCCTTTCCGGAGATTGTCGTTAAGCCAAATCTTGAAAGTGATGCAATCCTCTATCTTGTGCCCGAGCATCCGGCGGTAAGGGCAATAGTTTGGATGATCTTTCTTATTGACTTCTTCTGGCCTCTTGGGCTCTGGTACTCGAAAATCGGTGTCTTCATTAAGTCAGCGGAACATCTTCGCTACTGCTTCAGTTTTGAATGGATATTTCTTATTCAGAAAATCTTTCAGGGTACGTTGTGGATGAGGCGGTTGTTCATAATGCTGAGGCGGCTGATAGCTCGGTCGAGGCTATTGATAACCTTGCTGAGGTTGCTGATAAGTACGCTGCGGTGGTTGATAGCTAGCCGTGGCCGCTCCGTCGTATCTGCACCTGGTCGCTTGCCCTTATCTACTGCCGCGATGATTCTGGATTTCTTTTCAAATGCTTTTACGGGTTTCTGTTTATCGGTCTTGTCCACGAAACTTAACTATTTTGCTTCCTCTTGTAAGCTCCCAACCTTGCTAAGCAACTTCTCGAAAGTCTTGATTGTAAATCCTTTAAGGAGAAGTGTTATCGGGCCATGGATACTCTTAAGCAAGATGCCGACTGCATGCTGTTCTTGAAGCTGTGGTTCACACTTCATGCTTAAATTTCTCCATCGAAGTATGTAATCTACTAAAGTCTCGTTCGGTTTCTAGTGCTCCACCACTAGATCACCGATGGTGATGTGGTGCCGAGCCCCGGCAAACCGCTTAACGAAAAGGTTTTCAATTTCTGCAAAGGTTTTAACTGAACCATTTGGCAATTCTGCGTACCAGTCGAAGGCGATCCCTGACAGGCTGCTGACAAATTGACGAAAGAGTAAAGCATCGCTCCCACCGGCATTGCAGCAACTAGCATGAAAATGTGCGACATGCTACTGGGGGTTTCCTGTTCCATCAAAAGTCTTAAACATAGGTGGTACGAAGCCTTTCGGGTATTAGACTGCATCGAACTCTTCGGGGTAAGGTCTACCCATCTAAATAGATGCTCCACTCTTTGATTGTGCTAAAGCTTCTCGCACATGCTGTTCTACCATGTTTTTAATGTCCTTTTCGGGAATCATACTCTGTGTAGAATCCTTCTTTGGTTGCTCGTCTCAGTTGACGGATGTGATCTCTTTTCCTCCATCTGCAATATGGATGATTTCTGGGGGTGTTTCTTTCTAAGGTTGTACTTGACTCTGGAGAGTGGCTAAAGCAGCAGCCATCTCTTCCATCCTCTTTGCCATCTGAGAAATTGTGTCATCTCTTTCCCGAAGCTGTGCTCTCATCAATTCCGGTTCATCTCGTTCCGCAGCTGCCGGAGCACCTTGCGAAGCTGACGATGCTCGTGTCTCAACCATGTTGATCTCGGCATACTCTTCATCCATAAATTCTGATGAATCAACTTCATCTTTTAACTTTTCTCCTCTTTCTTTTGCCAACCGTCGGATATCCGTCCTTAGCTTTCCTATAGCATCATCGAGGGGTCTCTTCCAGACGGTCTCGCGGTTGTCGTGTGATGGCTGTTGAACTTCTTTTTTGGGAGTTTCTTTTATTGCAGTAGCACTTTCTTCTGATTCATGCTCTTTGACGAGGCTTTTCTTCTCAGGTCGTTGTGTTGGTCTCGGTTCGGTAATAATAGTTCGCCACACCATCCTTCTTGCGGCAGAAGGCCTAGGACCAAACGGCCTGTCAGCTATGTGCTAGTAGGTGGTGTCCTCCCTAATATGATGGCCCGATACAACAACAGGTGAACTAGCTTTCATTTTCTTCCTTGGTTTCTCTACGGCAGTGATAGGCTCTACTCGCGGTCCGAGGCGGGATCTAGCTGGCACTCGTCCCATTCTTCTTAGGATTTCTGACACGGGGCATCTTTCTTTCTTTGCCAATTTTTCTATCACGGCTTGTAGCCGAGCAAATGGCGTAGTCTTAACCCTTTTTCTTTTGTAGTTACTATAGTATGCAGGTCGGGGTAATGTAGCGGAAATTCTTCGGACGTCCTCTTCATCCGATGTAGCAGAGAGGGGGTGAAACCTACTCCCTTCCAACAGAGGTATATACTCAGCAGTTCTTCTCTTTCCTCAGGAATTTCCTCTAGAAAAGCAACTTGAGCAGCTTTGGCTTCTCGATCTTGGCGATCTTTCTGCTTCTATTTCTCCTTTGAGTCCGAGTTAGGGGTGCAACTCTTGAACTTGACCCAATTTAGAAAACAGATGGTATTGTAGCAAAATTTGTACCCTCCACGGTGACAGGCTTATCACAGACTTGGATTTCCTTCCCCTTCAGTTTGGCAGAAGCCGGGGTAGGTGCAGAGATGACTAGACCGGTGGGGGTAGAGACAACAGTCCTCCTACGAATAGCAGTACTTCTTTTAGTTGGAACATTTTGCAGGGGACGTGACACGCCTAAAATATATACGCTTTTTGCTATATCATTTTACTTATTTTTGATGATATTACACTTTGAAGGAAGGTATTTTGTATGTTTATTAGCTTTAGGTACAAGAAATGGTGATTGGAGCAAAAGGAAGCAAAAACGGTGCAATTTGGAGCAAAAACGAGCAAGAAATGAAATTCTGCCCTGGCACCTTTCGATAAGTCTTTTGATGTTTAATCTCTTTTACACTTCTTGCTTTTTGAATGAGATTACACTTTAAATAAAGATTGTTTTTATGCTTATTTTGTAGGGCTATCTGTTACGAACGCAACGCAACTGAAATGGGGCGAAACGGAGCTAAAACGGAGCCAAACGGAACGAAACAGTGGAGCCGCGCAGCAGCCTACTCGCCGCCGGCGAGATTGATCTCGCCGACGGTGAGATTTTCCCGAGACCACCGAAAAATGGCCGAAAAGCTCACCGACAGCGAGCTCGAACCCTCCGACAGCAGCCCGGACGACCATGAACCGACATTTGGCAGTTTTGGGCCAATATTCGACGTATTTGGACGCTTTTTCGAATGGGTGCTTAAGGAAACTCTTCAAACATCGTCCATACTCTTTAAAATGATGAATATATGTTAGAAAAAAAAAAGAGAAACAATAGAGGAAATGAGAGAAAAACTTAGAGGAATGTTTAGGATTCTTAGATTAAGAGTAGAAATGTAGATTTCTACCCTTTTGGAGAGATTGGAGAAGAGATTTTGAGAGAATTTGTAAGGGATTTCGCTAGCATTGCATGGATCGCCGGGAGACTTTATGCGAGAGATCTGTCTTTTTTTCAAGGAGAAAAAGCTACGTATTGTTCTTCATTATCTTATAATTTTGTAAACATTTATTTAGTGGATTTGCTTTTGTTAAATGAAGTTTCCTTTATGTTTTCTTCGTGCTTTGTGATGTATCTCTCTTACTTATTCTTTTTCTTTAGAAATAGCGGCATGAGAAGATTATGCCATTATTTTCCTTTTACTTTTCTTTTGTAATGAGTAGAAATCATGTTTAGGATTTTGTGATGCATGGTAGAAGTAAATTTAATTATAAATGTGATGGTTTTTACTTGCACTTCATTTACATTGCAATAAGGGCCCATCGTAGTGTTAAAATTAGTTGTAATTGCATCGACCCTAAAGGGCGGCGTAATTCTCAACAAAGTGAAACCACATTCAAATTCCATGGATGATGAAGTTCATAGGGATTGAATGCAAATAAATAGGGAAATATAATTATCGGGCGTAGAATTGGAGATTTTAGAGTGACAGGCTAAAATCCTCAATTCGGTCCTATCATTTGGGTGCTGAAGTGTAGATTGTTAGCCCTCAGGCGAGGGGAACATGGTAGCTCCGAAGTGAGAGACGGTATCCTCCCAGCCTAGCCACAGATTCAGTAACCAAGCATAGGATTAGTCAATGTTCTTTATGCCTGGACCAAAGGGTATAGAATAGGATTGCTCCTATTTGGCACATACAATATTAAATGCATCTCATTCATATACATTATCTATTTCATTGCATAAGAATAGTAGTTTTTATTATCTCAAAATTCTCCAAACCAACTCATCCAAAGAGGGTTATGTTTAGAATTATTATTTGCATTTAGATATAGTTATTATCTTTACATTTAATAATTGCATTTAGGAATAGTTGTTAGATAAAACACAATTTTAATTGACATTCCAAACTAAGAACTATTAGTAGTAGACTAGAATTTGACTAAAGATTTCTTACTTCACTTCCTCGTGGGATCGATACTGGGGTTTTTAAAGAAAACTCTATATTACTTGAAGCGATATGTATACTTGCGTAGTACCCCTAGTGTGTAAAATATTTTCTAATTTTTATCATTTAAGATCTTGCACACTAGCCGCTATTTATAAATCGGGTCAAGTTTTTTGCCATCGTTTGGATACAAAAATTACTGCGTTATTGCGGGTCGGGTCAAGTTTTTGGCGCCGTTGCCGGGGAAGCTTCGGTAAGAACTTTAGGAGAATTTTATTTGAAGTAATTAGGCTTAGACTTGGAAAACTGTAGTGTCGTAAAAACGAAAAAAATTGTTTGTGTGAAAAATATGGTGTTTGTGAAAATGTTTGGTTGTGTTGAATATACTTTTCATTTAATTTATTTAATTGTTAATGTATTGTTTGTTGTGTTACGTATGCGAAACAAAGGATCGGTAGGACTTGTGTCTTATGATCCCAAGTTAGAAAAAAATAAAAAAATAAAAATACAGAAAGGACTCGAAAAATTAGAAATGGAGATGGAAAACTTTCAAGATAATAACTTAGAAAATCATCATACTTCATTGAGGGATTACGTAAATCCTACGACAGATGAAATTCACTAAAGTATACAAAACCCTATCGTAGAAGCTGACTCATTTGAAATAAATCCTGAGATTATCCAACTGGTGCAGAACAATCAGTTTAGGGGAACTCCTTTGGAGGATCCCTATTTACATTTATCAAATTTTTTAGAACTTTGTGCTACATTTCGTTATAATGGTATGTCAGACGATGTTGTTAGACTAAGACTTTTTCCTTTCTCACTAAGGTATAAGGCTAAAATGTGGTTATACTCATTAGCACCTGGTTCTATTAAAAATTGGGAGGATTTAACTCAGAAATTCCTAGCTAAGTATTTTCCACCTTCAAGGACTACTAAACTTAGAAACGATATTATCTGATTTTGTCAATATGAAGGGGAATCAATATACGAAGCCTGGGAAAGATTTAAGGAACTCCTAAGAAAGTGTCCACACCATGCTCTGCCCGATTGGTTAATCATTCAAACTTTTTATAATGGGTTAGTAGGATCCCTTAGGTCTATAATTGATGCTGTCGCTGGGGGATCATTAATGACAAAATCATTTGATGAAGCGTATGCATTAATTAAAGAAATGGCTACAAATGAATTTCAATGGCTCTCTACAAGGGTAAATCATAATTATGTAGCCAGTGTTCATGATACTGATGTGATTGCAATTCTTGCATCTCAAGTTGCTGCAATATCAAGGAAGTTGGACCAATTTGGAATGAACCAACCTCAATTTACTCCTGTAAGTGAGGAAAGTTCATTAAGGAATTTGATTGATTCTAAATTATTATATGAGACTTTAAATACCATAAACAACCCGTACTCTAACTTTTACAATCCAAAGTTGGGAGAACCATCCTAAATTTAACTGGAATCCTACTACTGACGATGGAAACCAACAATGGGAAAATAATCATGCAAATCATAATGGAAGTTGGAATAATCAGGGGAACGCAAACTATAGACCTTCATATCCACCGGACTCTAATAATGATCAACAATTTGAGGATAAAAAAATGTCTATGGAAGAAGTGGTATTACAAATGGGAAACCAGTTGCAAATTCAAAATACTGCGATTAGAAACATAGAGAATCAACTGGGACAAATTGCTAATTCACTTAGCAATAGACACCAAGGAACACTTCCTAGCAACAATGAGATTAACCCTAAAGAGAACACTAATGAACAAATAGAAGCTGTCCAATTAAAAGGTGGAAGAGAGATAGAGGATGTGGTCAGAAAAGAGAAAGATGTTGTGAGAGAAACAAAGAAAACTAAAAGACCTGAAGAACATGTTTCTAAGGATCTGGAAAAATTAATATCTCCAACTAAAATCAGTTTGGAAAAACCACCACCTCCATTTCCTCAAAGACTTAGACAACATGAGTTGCATAAAAAATTTTTAAAGTTCATGAAAGTACTTAAGAAGTTAACGATAAAAATTCCTTTCACTGAAGCTTTGGAACAGATGCCAAGTTATGCAAAGTTTATAAAGGATATATTAAACAAGAAAAGGAAATTTGGGGATTACGAGACAGTTGCAATAAGTGAGGAGTGCAGCATATACTTCAGAAAAATTTTCCTCGGAAACTTAAAGATCCTTGTAGCTTTACAATTCCTTGTGCAATTGGAGAAAAATTATGTGGAAAAGCTTTATGTGATTTAGGAGTGAGCATTAATGTGATGCCTCTATCTATATTTAGAAGGTTATGTTTAATCGATATTTCTCCCACAACTGTAACCCTTCTGTTAGCTGATCGAACTATCATTTATCCAAAAGGAGTTATAGAAGATGTGCTTGTTAAAGTGGATAAATTTATCTTTCCTTTGGACTTTATTGTATTAGATATGGAGGAAGATAAAGAAATTCCAATTATTTTAGAGAGACCTTTCCTTGTTATCGGACAAGCTATGATAGATGTGCAAAAAGGAGAGTTGACTATGAATATTAATGACCAGGAAGTAACTTTTGATGTATTAAAGGCTATGAAATAACCAAACTGAGAGAAAAGATGATGATTGTTTTTGGATGGATGAAATTGATTATCTAAGTAAAGACCATTTCCAAGAAAGATTTGAGAGTAAGTTAAAAGATGAGATTGAAATAGATTTTCATGATGATTCGAAAACATTACTTAAAAAAGACTGTATGTATGTTCAGGAGAGGTGTGAAATGATGTACGCTACCAAAAATAATAAACTTTTAATTCCATCTGTTGAAAATCTCATGAACTTAAGATGGATATACCCCATACAATTTTAAAGCCTATCTATTTAGGGAATTCATCTACACAACCAGTCTTTATATCTTTAGATACGACTCAATCACAAGAAAAACCTAAATTAAATGATGAACATGATAAAATTATCGAATTAAGACTTGGAAGAGAATTTGAGGATAAATTTCAAAAGAACTTTGAGTTGAGAAAAGAGTATAAGGATATTGGAAGACCATTGGAAGAAATTCCTAAGGAATTAGAAAAACCTATTTCCTCAACTAAGATAGATCCTTCCTTATTTAATAATTATAAAAGGGAAGAATTGGAAGATAACTTGAATCATAAGAGTGACATAGAAGAATTTGATCCGAATCCGAATTATCTAGAGATAATCCGATCCAAAATTTGGGAGATATCGAAGTATCTTATAAAGATCCATTTCTTATAAATTTCAAGGATAATATTAATATGCAATTTCAAAAAATCAATAAAAGAATATTGGATCTAGAAAGAAATACGAGGAATTATGATATAAATCCAAATGAAAATGAAGAGCTAAATGAAAATTTACAATTTGAGGATTTTAAAGGAATCCCTGGATCTGAAAATGATTGGGCGATTGATCAAGGATTACTTAATTGGAATTTTGATCCAGGTGGAATCATTTGTCGGGCTAATGACATTAAACCAAGTGCTTTATGGGAGGCAACCCATAGTTATCAGTGTGTTTTGATTTAGTGTGCTTTGATTTAGTGTGCTTGAGAGTCATGATTGTTAGTGATCTATTGTATTTGCTTTAGTGTGGATTGTTCAAGTTTGATTGTTGTTGATAGATGTTTGGATTGTTTGTTGTTTTATTTGATTTTTATGTGTCATGAGGGAGTTGATTCCTTAACTTCTTATTATGGCTAGACTTGATCTCTTGTAGTAGTTGGATTAACGAGTCCACTGTGACTTGGGTCTCACCCAGACTTGAGTTTTATAAGAGAAATCATGAATTTCAAACATTAATAGTTTCATCTTAATTTGTTACTTCCTTTCTGCAACTTTATTTTCATTTGGTAGGAGTCGCGAACCTATTTGATGAATAACATTAGGATGATCTCACACTATTTTCTTTATAACTGTTAGAGGTGCTTAATAAACTTAAAAATTAAGTTTGGGGGTAGGAAGAAAAATAAAATTTTAATGTGAAAATACTTCCTTTTAGTGTAATTTTATTACAAGCATGTTTTAGGTTAGCTTTACCTGATTATGCATGTATATGAATTTGATAGGATGTTGTAGTAACAAGTAGATTCAACCTTTACTTTTTCTTCCTGCTATATTTTATGGAATTAATTGCAAAATATTTTTAAAAATTTAAGTTTGGGGGGAAGAAAAATATTAACTCTTATTTGTTCTCAATTATTGTATTTTTAAAAATTATTAGCATAACTTCTAGCAATTGAACCGCGCTTGAGATAACTAAAACTTTTTATTTTAGATGAATATTATGGAAGGATTGGATGAAATTTTTTAGTAATAAAAGTTAATTTTATAAGGATAAGATATTTGGTATGAAAGAATTTGATTATAGTTAACTATTTAAAGTAAAGAAAATTGTATTTTTGAAATATTAAGAGACTTAAAGTATTGTGTGTTAAGAAGAGATTGTGACTTTACGATGAATAATAAGGCTCATACTTAATTATAAAGTAAGGATGTGTTTCAAGTTTGAACTTTAGAAAGAGGAGAGTGAAGTTCAAAATCATTACAGACTCTCCAGATATAGTAATCCTCATTAAAAAAAGAAAAAAAAAAGAGAAAAAGAAAAAAAAAAAAGAAAAGAAAAAGGAAAGAAAAATATTTATGAGGAGAAGCTTGAGGAGATGCCTAATCAAAAATTGGCTTCACTTGAGTCACCCTAAAGGGAGAACTTGATTTCATTTCTGAATTTATATTTAAAGTATTGGACTACATTCTAATGAAGTTTGCATGAACTTCTTTTTCACATAATCTTTCAAGGCATTATTAATGTGACAAATTATGGTTTATCTTGAAATAAATAGAAGACTAGAACCCTTATACTTGATTGCTGAATATTCTTATACTTGTAGTGTTAACCTGAGTTATTGAATTTCTTTCTAAAAGTCTAACCAATATATTCTTTTAAATAAAAAATTTTAGTGTCTTACAGGTCAAAAGTACATTGCCTTAAGTTATATTTTTATGTATTAAAAGTGTTAATTGAGGACAAGTAACAGTTAAGTTTGAGGGATTTTGACACGCCTAAAATATATACGTTTTTTGCTATATCATTTTACTTATTTTTTATGATATTACACTTTGAAGGAAGGTATTTTGTATGTTTATTAGCTTTAGGTACAAGAAATGGTGATTTGAGCAAAAGGAATAAAAAACTGTGCAATTTGGAGCAAAAACAAGCAAGAAATGAAATTTTGCTCTGACACCTTTCGATAAGTCTTTTGATGTTTAATCTCTTTTACACTTCTTGCATACTTTTGAATGAGATTACACTTTAAAGAAAGGTTGTTTTTATGCTTATTTTGTAGGGCTATCTGTTACGAACACAACGCAACTGAAATGGGGCGAAACGGAGCTAAAACGGAGCCAAACAGAGCGAAACGGTGGAGTCGCGCAGCAGCCTGCTCATCGACGGCGAGATCGATCTCGCCGACGGCGAGATTTTCCTGAGACCACTGAAAAATGGCCGAAAAGCTCGCCGACAGCGAGCTCGAACCCTCCGACAGCGGCCCGGACGACCATGAACCGACATTTGGCGATTTTGAGCCAATATTCGACATATTTGGATGCTTTTTCGAAGGGGTGCTTAAGGAAACTCTTCAAACATCGTCCATACTCTTTAAAATGATGAATATATGTTAGAAAAAAAAAGAGAAACAATAGAGGAAATGAGAGAAAAACTTAGAGGAATGTTTAGGATTCTTAGATTAAGAGTAGAAATGTAGATTTCTACCCTTTTGGAGAGATTGGAGAGGAGATTTTGAGAGAATTTGTAAGGGATTTCGCTAGCATTGCATGGATCGCCGAGAGACTTTATGGGAGAGATCTTCGTCTTTATTTCAAGGGGAAAAAGCTAAGTATTGTTCTTCATTATCTTATAATTTTGTAAACATTTATGTAGTGGATTTGCTTTTGTTAAATGAAGTTTCCTTTATGTTTTCTTCGTGCTTTGTGATGTATCTCTCTTACTTATTCTTCTTCTTTGGAAATAGCGGCATGAGAAGATTATGCCATTATTTTCCTTTTACTTTTCTTTTGTAATGAGCAGAAATCATTTTAGGATTTTGTGATGCATGGTAGAAGTAAATTTAATTATAAATGTGATGGTTTTTACTTGCACTTCATTTACATTGCAATAAGGGCCCATTGTAGTGTTAAAATTAGTTGTAATTGCATCAACCCGAAAGGGCAGCGTAATTCTCAACAAAGTGAAACCACATTCAAATTCCATGGATGATGAAGTTCATGGGGATTGAATGCAAATAAATAGGAAAATATAATTATCGGGTGTAGAATTGGAGATTTTAGAGTGACAGGCTAAAATCCTCAATTCGGTCCTATCGTTTGGGTGCTGAAGTGTAGATTGTTAGCCCTCAGGCGAGGGGAACGTGGGAGCTCCAAAGAGAGAGCCGGTATCCTCCCAGCCTAGCCGCAGATTCAGTAACCAAGCATAGGATTAGTCAATGTTCTTTATACCTGGACCAAAGGGTAAAGAATAGGATTGCTCCTATTTGGCACATACATTATTAAAAGCATCTCATTCATATACATTATCTATTTCATTGCATAAGAATAGTAGTTTTTATTATCTCAAAATTCTCCAAACCAACTCATCCAAAAAGGGTTATATTTAGAATTATTATTTGCATTTAGATATAGTTATTATCTTTACATTTAACAATTGCATTTATGAATAGTTGCTAGGTAAAACACAATTTTAATCGACATTCCAAACTAAGGATTATTAGTAGTATACTAGAATTTGACTAAAGACTTCTTACTTCACTCTTCACTTCCTCGTGGGATCGATACTGGGGTTTTTAAAGAAAACTCTATATTACTTGAAGCGATACGTATACTTGCGTAGTACCCCTAGTGTGTAAAATATTTTCTAATTTTTATCATTTAAGATCTTGCACACTAGCCACTATTTATAAATCGGGTCAAGTTTTTTGCCATCGTTTGGATACAAAAATTACTGTGTTATTGCGGGTCGGGTCAGGAGGGAATTCTTGAGTCGACTTCAGGTTGAACTCAATTACGGGCTCCTCAGTTTCTGGCACTTTGTCCATTAGTGTGAAAAGAGTAACATCAGCGAACTTAATATATGTATTGTCAAATCCTTGTCCAAAACAGATGATTCCATTGTCGGGCAGTTCATCCTTATAGACAGCGAAGTCCATTCCATTGGTGAAGGAGAAAATTAACTTTGGGGCGGATATTTTCTGCAGGGTAGATTTTGAACGTCAGTCCCAAATTATGCTTCCTTTTGTCGTAAAAATTAGGACGAAAAAGAAAGAGTCCGAACACATTTTCGTTTATCTTAACGTATTTGTGATTTTTAAGAGAATTCGTTTATTAGAAAGTTGTTTATTAGAGGATTTGTTTGTTAGGAACAAAATGATTAAAGTATAGAAAAGGTAAAGGACCCGATTCAGAATTGAAAAGGAAGAGAAAGTCTCGCAAAACTTCTCAACCCGAGGGACCGCTCCTAAGCTAACACCTATTGGGGGTCCACCCCACCTCAGAAAAGAGGTAAAAGGATTTCGGAACCTCTCTATTTAGGGGTGCCTAAATAGTGGCTCCTAAATCCGAGAGAAGTTGGCTATACCCGTTCAAGATAGAAATGAACGTGGTATGCCAACAGAAAGAATGGTAGTTTGCTCCACTAGGGACATGGATACACTACTGATTTATGAAAGCAAAACTATCTGATCAAAATGGAGAGAGAAACCAGTCCCCAGCGGAGTCGCCAGAAATTGTGCGGCTTATTTTTAGGTTATGGGTTTTGAAAAGGGGTCGCCTACAGAAGTTGTCGGCGAATTTTTTAGATTTTAAATTTAATTTAAATATATATATATAATTTAGAAAGTTGTATTTGATTTTGAAAATAATTTTGAGTTTGAAAATTTTAAGATATGAAATCAAACTGATCTCACATCCCAAATAGTTTATATAAACGAGCACCGCACCACAAACCGTATATCTATCCCGAAGAATAGACACACTGCTTGATGATGGGGCTCGGTTAAATAAACTAGAATATTTGTGACATCCGTTTGGTCTGCGAACCAACTTTATAAGCCGACAAGTTCCCCTGCTTAAAATAAAGAAATTAAACAGGGTTTATATTACCTGGGTTCTTAAAGTTCCCTATAAGGGCAAGCCCCTATAGTTAATTACATCTTAAATGATGGGAATCCTTTAAGAAAAATCTTGATAATGATCAGTGGTTTTTCTCTCAAGAATTTCAAAGTTTAAGGTTTTCAAACAATTGGATTTTGGAAATTTCAATTGGGAATGGATCAAATTTGGAACAGTTAATTTCAGGAGTCCAAAGGAAGAGAAGTTGGAGAAGCTGAGGATCCAAGAAGAATCTTGGCAACTTCCCAAACTATTCTATGGTTTGGTTTCAATTTGGGAATTTATTTAATATTTCAATCCTGCCAATTTTAATTAATTAGGACTTATATTTATATGATATAATCACACAAATAGCCTCGAAGATGTGAGGGTTTATGTCGTACCAAACGACTACCTCGGAGTCCTAAGACCGGTTAGGGCTTAATTTACATGACATGATCATGCAAATGCCTAACGAAGAGTTGAGGATTTATGTTGCACTAGGCAAACTACCTCGAAGTCCTATGGCTTGGTTATTTAATTCCAAGAAAGGTTTTGTTGAAGTAGACACAAGTTTTGCTGACGAAGATGGCCGTGCTGCCCACTGTGCTCTAAGCTCCTTGTTGTTGCAGAGGTTTAGTTGTAGAAGGTGAAAATCAGGAGATGAGAGAAGTGTTTTGGTTTATAAAAGTTTTTAAAGTCCAGATGTCTTTAGTATTTTATTAGGGTAATCTTAAAGTTGATTATAACAACACCGGTTAAGATCCCACGGTTCCACCATTCCGGCACCGTTATTTTTATCGGATTCACTTAGTCCAGATGAATTTGCTAAACTCAACTGAATGAGTTCCGCACTTTCATTTAGCACCGTGGGAAATCCCGTTAGCAACACGTAGGTTACATCATCCGAGGTATTCCCGGTCATCCAACAAGACGTTTTAATTTAGTTATAATTGTAGTTTTGTTGTTCTGTTTGTGATTAAATTTTGAGTTGTTTTATATTTTGAATGTTGTGGCGGTGAATTTTATCTTGTTGTGACTTTTAATTTAGTTTTGGGTTTCAGTTTTGTGGCTATCCTACAGGTTTCAGTTTTCATGCAACAATCTTGTTTAACATGCAAGAAAAAGTAAAGTGTAGTGCATGTAAGTAAATTGCAATAAAGTAAATTGCAATAAAATAAAAGCGTACTCGGAGGGTCTTCCCGTCATCCCAAGCTGCACTTAAAACACATGTTAAGTCATTTAAATATTTCAACAAGTACCTAGGTAAAGCTAAGGGAAGGTTCTGGTTGTCTACCAAGATCATAATCCTATAACTAGTCATTTCCTATGACATCTAGGTTCTTGTGTTTTGTTTATGGATGATTTTCTTCACCAAAGAACAATTAAGTTCAATTGTTCTTCTAAAACATCACATCATATTGAGAAAGTGCTTAGGACAAGTCCTAAACATCTTTTCAATACTTCCGAGATTATTTTGAGACCAAGTAAATTTAGTTGCACAGGTGAATTAATCATCCAGAAGTTTAGTTAAGCTTTGTCTCTTGCTCAGTGAACTTGGGCATTTGACTACCTGATGAATGAAGTGACATCTCACCCAATACTCCATTTAAGAGTTATAATAATTAAAGCCTTTAGGGGCAAGTTTGTTTGTTGAGAATTTTAATCATTCTTAATTTGAAGTTTGAGTTAATGGTTTAAAGTGATTTAGTTTAATTATGAAATTTTAATTAATAATATTATGTTTGGAATAGTGTTCAAATTATTTTTGGTTTAAATCTTTATACTTTAAGTAATCTTAATATTTTAAATTAATCTTTGGTGTTCCAAATTCATTTAGATTATTCATATATCTTAATGATTTGGTTTAGGTTAATTATGATATTTTAGGTTAATCTTGATTAGTTTGATTTTTTTATATTCTTAATTATGAATTGTCTTAATATTTCAAATTTGTTTTACTTTTATAATTGAGTGATGTTGTTGACCTCATTTTTGATGAGGTCTTCTTTTCTTCTCTTTAGTACTTAGGATCTAGCCTTAGGCTTTTCCTTTGACTATCTTAGAGGATTAGAATTGGGACCCACCTTTTAGAAATTCAAACCACTTCTAAACTCCCCGCAAACTCCACAAACTTGACTGTAGACCCCTAATCACCTGGAGGGTTGAAATCAAATGTGGAAGTTTAAAGGATGAGTTCCTATAGGACTCTTCGGCCTTAGGACCGCCCGGGTGGCCTGGTCTGGTGAAGGGGCTGACTTACACACACACTACACCTATACACTACACTTTCACACACCTCCTAAAAACACACCCATACCTAATTTGACCTCCTGACTCATGCAGGTGGTTCACATGGATGGTCCTTAACCCCTAAGCCCTTGGCTAAGAGGGTTAGGAACAACATAGTGAATGCCTCAAATGAGCCCCCTCATGGCTCATGTGGGCTTGATATGGCTTCATGGCTCAACCAAAATGATTTTACTCCACTTACATTCACCCAATCTTCAATTTTTCAAATTTTCAATTTTTGACCCCCGGGACCCTATACCCGCTAACCTACCCAAAGCCCTGAATAGCCCAAATTTCTCAAAAATTTCCAAATCACCCAAAATTCTCCAAAATCATTCCCAAACATTTCCACATCACTCAAACTGATCATCCATATCCAAAAATACCAAAAATTCCAAGAAAACCTCCCAATACCCTCCAAATACCCAAAATACCCCTCTCGACCCAAAAATCCAAAAATTCAGAAAATTCCTAGAAAATTCCAAAAAATCCCAAATATTCCCAATTTCATTTTGTTCAACTACACCATGGGCCAATTTTGTCAATTTACCCCACTTTTATCAAAATCCCCAATTTGACCCATTTTAACCTAAAATGAACCCAATGTCAAACCAAACCTACCCAATTGACCCAAATTTTGGTCCAATTCAATTCTAAACTTCAATTCAACATCCCCAACACCAATCTAGACCAAATCCAAGCTTAATTTGATTGACATTTGGATCCAATTTCACTTTTGGCCTTAAAGCCCAATTTGGACCCATGACCCAAACTTAGCCCAAACTCACCCAATTCAACTCCAATTAAACCCAAATCTTTTCTAAACCTTCCTTGACATCCCCATAAACAAAACACTAACATGATTTGCCCAAAATTTTGATCCAAACCCCACTCAAATTCAACCCAAAATTAAAAAACCCAATTTTGACCTAAACCCAAACCTAACCCAAATAAGCCCAAACCCCAAAATCAAAACCCAACCAAAGCCAAAACCTCTTTGAAACACTCCCAAAAACATTTCCCAACATTTATTTTACATCAATTTCAACTCTAGCCCAACATTGGCCCAAGTTAGCCCATTTTGGCCCACCTTAGCCTCTTTACCAAAAGGCCCATGTCCAACCCAATTCAAACCCAAATCACCTCAAGTTTGTTTCAAACCACTCATGACACATCCCTAAACCAAACTCAACAATTTTTTGGCCCAACCTCTTTACAAAATTTCCATCCATAAATTCATTTTTAAACTTAAAGGCCCATTCCTTAAACCATTTTAAAAGCCCATCTTTTACCACATCCAAAGGCCCAAAATTGGTCCCAAAGCCCATATGATATTTCCCCTCATCATACTTTCAATTAAACTCAATACCTAAGTCCTAAATTCACCATCAAATCATTCCAAATCAAGTTTCATACAAATTTCCATCAAATTACCAAAAAATTCCTAAAATCCATTTTCATGAAATTGACTAAACTTTTCCCTAAGCCAAAGACAAGCCATGCAAGCCATGGACAAGCCACATGAAGCCATGGAGAGTTTGACATGTGATCAAGCCATTAATGGAAAAAGGAGGACCCCCTTTCCTAATCCTTCTTAAGCCTTTTTTACCTTAAGCATGTCACACTCTAAACCATGCTTTGCCACCTAATCCTCGATGGAGACTCCACCACACATGGGAGATCGACCCACCGACCTCCTCGACCCAAAACCAGGTCTTGGGGAGGTGCACCCAACCCATTTGCATGGGTTGACCAAAATAAGCTAAAATAGCCCCTTCCCCTTTCTACTTTGATTCAACCACTTTACACATGTCAAACCTCGGTTGAATGCACCAAACCCCGCCCCGACCCACCCGAACAAGATGGTGACCGATGCCTGGCCGGCCGACCACCAGGCCGCCAGAAAACACCATGGCCGAGACCTCGGGAGGAGCCAAACTTTGGAATTCTCCCTCGTCGAGCCGCCCCATGCCCAATGGCCACCATGGCTGTTCTTCACATGCCAAGAGCAGCTGATCCCAGCCCTCAACTCCCCCTGGGAGGCCCTCCAACCTCTCCTATTTAAACCCCTCACCCTCTCGGCCATGAGGAAGTGCTGAACCAGACCTTACTGAAACTCTGCCAAAATTGTTCCAGACTACTCCCCATACACAGAGCACTTGATCCCCACTGAAATCCCCCTGCCATTTCTTCTCTGTGAGCTCAATTTCAGAGTTGAAATCCAAGCCCAAAACCAGGACATCTCCTCACAGTGAGCCAATTCCCAAATTGATTGGTTCTACACCTTCACCAGACCAAGGGAAGGTGTCCACCAGCAAAAGCCCCATCTCCAGGCCACCCAGTTGCTCCGACTCTCCAAGCTTTGTGATCGGGCTTGGTCGAAATCACATCTGTGACAATTCACGCGACCGGGAGACTTCATCCGGAGCTTCGTCGGGATCCAATCGAAGGTGCAACAACTCTCGGATCGAAGCCACACTTCTCCGAGCAAAGGTATGAACTAATTCTTCATCCCGAGCTTCGGAGATTCTCCATTTCAAATGCCTTAATTTCAATGCATGATAACCGTATAGATGTGTTCGTCTCTTCAAGACGAATCCATAGAGCATAAGAACGTGAAAATCCATCGAGTATCGAGTGAGATATTAAGGATTTAGTGTGGACGGCTCTCGGGCGAGGACACTTGGGGATGATGAGCGGATGCCGTCCATTTAATACACGCGCGCACGGACGGCCGGGATCGCGTCGGATCGGATGACGGAGCGATACGGCGGGTCCCGGAGCGCCGACGCGGATGGCGGCGTCGAATGGGAGCGCGCCACGCGGCACTTCGGAGGCCGCCGATGTTTCGGCTGGCGCCGCGTGGATAAGTAGAAAATTAGGGGTATTTTCTATTTATTTAATTCCCTAAACTTCAAAAATTCATAACTTTGTGTAGGAAAATCATAAAAATAAAATAAAAATACCCTCTTGCTCGGTGAACGGAGGAGAATAATGTGGAAAAGAAATTAATTAATTTTGTCCAAGTATTTTATTTTTAATTAATTATTTACTCCCTGCATTGTTTTAATTCTCCATGCATTCATACAATTCACCATGGCATGAGACTATAGGGCTTTTGAAGCCTCTGAACTTAGGAACATTCCCCGAATTTTCCAAGGTCGAGGCCATCTCCGTGAAAAGTTATTGATTTTTCAAATGCATGTTGTTGTTTTAAGTATTTTAATTTCAAAAATTAGCATGTTGTGAAATAAATTCTAGGAAAATTTGGTGATGTTCCTTATGACCAGAGAACCCTAGGAAAAATAGGACTTGGGTTAATTCACTTAAGATAACCCTAATTGGCTTAAACATCCAAAATAGACACCTAATTAATTAGAGCTAACCATACATCAAATTGACTTGAAATCAATTCTCCACTGACCTTTAGGATCAGAGGAACCCACCATAAAAATTTGAGGTCAATTGGACTTGGTTAGCCCCACTAATTGGGTTGATTAAGCCACTTAGTCATTTTAAACTTTAAAAATTCATAACTTTCAAAATATCTTTCAAAAATTCACAAAATTGGTTTTGGAGTCTCTCTGATATCAGGGGAATTTAAGAAAATTAAAATTTCAATTTTCTAAAAAAGTTGATTTTTAATATTATTTTAATATTTTTAATAATTAAAAATAATAATAAAAATCACAAAAATAATAAAATTCACCAAAATGTCACATTTTGAATTTTAATCACTTAGGAACAAACCCCATATTTTTCTTAGGTCTATCTGGTGAGATATTAATTTTTAAAGCTCTAGGGTAATTTTAAAATTAAAAAAATGTATTTTCTAGCATTTTCACCAAAATAATTATAATAAATGAAAGAAAAATCAGAAAATTGTAAAATTTAATTCTCTGGAATCCTTGATATCAGAGAGAATTTTAAAAATTATAAAATTCATTTTTCAACATTTATTTTATTTTTAAATTAATTAATACTCCAGAACTTAAAATAATTCTAATAAATAAAATATAATTCAAGAAATTACAAAATTTGGTCCAAGTGGTCCTCTGGTCATTAGGAATGTCCCCTAATTTTCTTAAGGACAGAAACTTTCCCTTGGTCATATTATCAAATTTTCCTTGAAAATCTCTACTTTCTACTAAAAATAATTATATAAATAAATTAAATACAAAAAAAATCACATTTTCTCCTCTCATGTCTTTATTGACACATAAGTGAAGTCACATAAAAATTTCAAGTTCATTTGAGTTCAATTTAGTGAGTTATGAAATTATTAGGCTTGAAGGGTAAAATGGTAATTAAATTTTAACCCTTAATTAAAACTTTAGGTTTAATAAAAAATTAACAAGTAAAATATTTGATCCTAACCTGATTTGGATGATTGAAATTTAATAATTAAAGGGTAGAAACCCATTAAGCAATTTAAAATGATTAAACCTTAATTAAATAATTGATTAAATTTGGAAGAATAATAAAATTGGAATTATTAAAATAGGGATATTATTAGGAAGAGATTTATTCTTAATCATCTCATTAATATTCAATTCTTAATTAAAATGATAACTCAAATTTAAAATATTAAAAGACTTAATCATTAAACTAAAATTAAATCATTAAACTCTTTCAAAAAAATTTCAATTAAAATTAAATTAAATTAAATTAAAAATTAAATTAAATTAAGTAAATTAAATTAAAATTAAATTAAATTAAATTAAGATTAAAAGTTGAATTAAATTAAATTAAATTAAATTTAATAAACAAATTAAATTAAATTAAATGAATTAAATAAATTAAATTAAATAAATAAATTAAATTAAATTAAATTAAATTAAATAAATAAAATTAAATAAATAAATAAATTAAATTAAATTAAATAAATTAAATTAAATTAAATTAAATTAAATTAAATTAAATTGAATTAAGTTGAATTAAATAACATCACCTAAGACATAAAGAACTCAAAAATAAATCTAAAATAACTTGAACACTATTCCAAACTTAAATCATTAATTTGAACTTAAATTTGCATCACAAATCTTAAGTATCATTTTGCCCTAGGAGCTTTAGTTATCATAACTCCTAAATGGAATATTAAATGAAATGTTACTTCACTTATAGGACATTCAAATGTCCTAGTTCACTGAGCAAGTTAACAAAAATTGAAAACCTCGGACGATCGATTCATTTATATAACTAAATTCATTTGGACTTAAAACAATCCTAGAAATATTGAAAAGATGTTTAGGACCCTTCCTAAGCACTTCCTCAATATGATAGGACATTTATAAGAACAATTGAACTTAGTTATTCTTTGATGAAGAAAATCGTCCTCAAACTAAAAACACGAGAACCTAGACGTCATAGGAAATGACTAGCTATAGGATTAGGAACTTGGTAGAAAACCATAACCCTTCCCTTAGCTTTACCTAGGAAATTGCTATGAATGCTTAAATGCTCTAAATTGTGTTTTAAGTGCAGCTTGGGATGACGGGAAGACCCTCCAGGTACGCTTTTATTTTATTGCAATTTATTTTATCGCAATTTATTTAATCGCATCGCACTTATTTTTCTTGCATGATAAACAACAGTTGCATGAAAACCTACACCTTTAGGACGTAAACCAAAACCGAAACCCATAACTAAATTAAAAGACACTACAAGATAAAATTCACCTCCACAACATTTCAAAATATAAGACAACTCAAAATTTAATCACAAACGTAACACAAAACTACAATTACAACTAAATTAAAACGTCCCGTTGGATGATCGGGAATACCTCGGATGATGTAACCTACGTGTTGCTAACGGGATTTCCCACGGTCTAAATGAAAGTGTGGAACTCATTCAGTTGAGTTTAGCAAATTCATCTGGACTAAGTGAATCCGATAAAAATAATGATGCCGGAAGGATGGAACCGTGGGATCTTAACCGGTGTCGTTATAATCAACTTTAAGATTTGTTTTAATTAAAACACAAAAAACACTTGGAAATTAAGACTTCTCTAAACCAAAACACTTTTCTCATCCCCTGATTTATGATTTCTAAAACTAAACCTCTGCAACAACAAGGAGCTCGAAGCATGGTGGGCAGCACGACCATCGTCGTCAGCAAAACTTGAACCTACATCAGCAAAACTTTCCTAGAATTAAACAACAAAACCATAGGACTTCGAGGTAGTTTGCCTAGTGTGACATAAATCCTCCACTCTTCGTTAGGCATTTGCATTGCAAATTAAGCCCTAATCGGTCTTAGGATTCCGAGGTAGTCGTCCGATACGACATAAACCCTCATATCTTCCAGTGCAATTTGTATGATTCTATCATATAAATATAAGCCCTAATTAACTAAAATTGGCAAGATTAAAACATTAAATGAACATTAGGACTTTCCTAAATCCAAGCCAAACAATAGGATAGTCGGGAAATTACCGAAGTTCGCTTCGAATCCGTAATTTCTCCTACTTTTCTTCCTTTGAATTTCCAAAATAAAATGTTTCAAATTTGAGCTAATCCCTTTTGAAATTTCAAAAATTCAATCCTTTCGAAAACTTAAACTTTGAAATTCTTGAGAGCGGAATTATTGATTATTATCGAGAGTTTTCTTAGGTGATTCCCGTCACTTAAGATGTAATTAACTATAGGGCTTGCCCTTATAGGGAATTTTAAAGAACCTGAGTAATATAAACCCTGTTTAATAGTTTCATATTAAGCAGGGGAATTTGTCGGCTTATAAAATTGGTTCGCAGACCAAACGGATGTCACAAATCTTCTAGTTTATTTAATCGAGCCCCACCGTCAAGCAGTGTGTCTATCCTTAGGGATAGATACACGGTTTGCGGTGCGGTGCTCGTTTATATAAACTATTTGGGATGTGAGATCGGTTTGATTTCATATCTTAAAATCTTCAAATTTAAAATTATTTTCAAAATCAAATATTACTTTCTAAATTATATCTATATTTAAATTTAAAATTCGCCGACAACTTCTGTTAGGCGACCCCTTTTTAAAATATCACACAACCTAAAAATAAGCCGTACAGATGTTAATTTAATATAATTTAAATTTAATTTAATTTAATTCAACTTAATTTAATTTAATTTAATTTCATTATTTTAAATTTAATTTAATTTAACTGTTAAAATGTTAATTTAATTTAATTTAATTTAATTCTAATTTTAATTTAATTTTTACTTAATTTAATTTAATTTAATTTTAATTTAATTTAATTTAATTGTTAAACCACTTAATATTTTGAGCTTTCCTTTAATTTAAGGGTTATTTTTTTTAATTTTTAATTTACTTAGTTTGGATTATCATTTTAATCTTAATTAAGAGTTAAATATTATTGAAGTGATTTATTTAGGGATTTTTTATTAAAGAATTAATATCCTCTCAAGTTATATCCCTATTTTTAATAATTCAAATTTTCATTAATCTTCAAAAATTTAAATTGTTTAAATAATTAAAGTTTCATTTTTGGCTTATTAAATGTGATTAATGGGTTCCTACCCTTTTAATTTCCTAAAGTTTCAATCATCCAAGAAAGATAAAATCAAATATTTTACCCTCCATTTTAATTAAACCTAAAATTTTAATAAAGGGGTTTAAATTCCTTAATTACCGTTATGCCATTTTAGGCTTATTTTTTTCATAACTCGCTAAATTGAGTTCAAATGAACTTGAAATTTTTATGTCACCTCACTCACATGTCAATTAAGACATTAGAGGAGAAAATGTGATTTTTCTGAATTTAATTTATTTATATAATTATTTTTAGTGAAAAATAAGGGATTTCAAGGAAAATTCAACAACATGACCAAAGTAAGGTTTCTATCCTTAAGAAAATTAAGGGATGTTTCTAATGACTAGAGGACCACTTGGACCAATCTTGGAAATTTTTTAAATTATATTTTATTTATTATAATTATTTTAACTTTTGGAGTGTTAATTAATTATAAAATAAAATTAAAGTTGAAAAATGGATTTTATATTTTTTTAAAATCTCTCTAACCTCAAGGAGTTTAGAGAAATAAATTTTACAATTTTCTGATTTTTCTTTAATTTATTGGAATTAATTTAGTGAAAAGGTTGGAAAATACATTTTTGATATTAAAAATTGTTTTGAGCCTTTAAAATTCAATATCTTAACTTAGAGACTTAGAAAAAATATTTGGTTCATTTCTAAGTGATTAGGAGTCAAAATGTGACATTTTTATGATTTTTATTATTTTTGTGATTTTTGTTATTTTTTAATTATTTAAATATCAAAAATATCATTAAAAATGAAAAAATTTAGAATATTCCAATTTTAATTTTTATAGACTCCTCTGATATCAGAGAGCCCACAAAACCAATTTGGTGAATTTTTGAAATGTATTTTTGGAGTAATGAATTTCTAAAGTTTAATTTTGATCATGTGGCTTAATCAATTCATTTAGTGGGGCTAATCATTTCCAATTGACTTTAAATTTTTATGTAAGGTTCTCTGTATCCTAAAGATCAATGGAGAATTGATTTCAAGTTATTTTGATGTGTGCTTAACCCTAATTAATTAAAATTCAATTTTGAGTATCTCGGCTAATTAGGGTTATTCTTAATGAATTAAGTCTAACCATAATTATCCTAGGGTCCTCTGTCCTAAGAAACATTCCCAAATTTTTCTAGAATTTATTGAGCAATATGCTAATTATTGGAATTAAAATACCAAAATAGTGACATAAACTTGAAAAATACATAACTTGCCATAGAGATAGCCTCTAACCTTGAAAAATTCAGAGAATGTTCCCAAGATCAGAGGCTTCAAAAGCCCTATGGTCTCATGCCATGGTGAATTGTGTATACAAATGGAGAATCAAAATACTCAAGACAGTAAATAATTAATTAAAAATAAAATACTCATCAAATTAATCCAATTCTTTTTCCACATTGTTCTCCTCTGTTCACTGAGCAAGATGGTATTTTTATTTTATTTTTTGTGATTTTTCTATGAAAAGTTATGATTTTTTGAAGTTTAAAAAATAAATCAAAAATCCAATTTCCCTCTCAAACTATCGCTATCAAGGGGGGCCACGTGTCGCTCCGTGATTGGCTGGCACGTTTCTGCTTATGGATGAAGCTCCCATCCGACTGCATCTCGGCCGTCCGTGCGATACACATGTGATCGGACAGCTACTGCTCCTCTCTCCTAGTTCTATTCACCCAAAACTGTCTACCTTCAAACCTTGATATCTCACTCGTTTCTCAACGAAATTGAGTGAAATTTTTTTTAAAATGATCTTCTAATCGAGTAGCACACATCTATATGGTGATGATATACTTAAAGCATGTGAATATTTACATAAATTTAAAATAAGCTCGGTTGGAGGAGAAAAAATTTGATACCTTTGTCCAAGAGGTGAAGCCTTAATTGGAAATGGTTGGATTAAGCTTAGGAGTGCTTGGAGAAGCTTTGGGAACAATTTGGCAGAGTTTCCCCTAGGTAATCTTTTGCATCTCTTCTCTTTGGCCATGAATGGAGCTTAAATAGAGGAGTTTAAGTTCAAATTGGTGAAAGCATGAGGTTGGGCTTGGTTCACCTTTCCATGGTCTGATTTGGGCTGAGAAAAGCTTCCTTGATTCAGCTTGATTAGTGGGGAGAAGTCACAATCCAAGTACAATTAGGCTTAAGCATGGGTTAGGGGAGACAAGGGAGTGCTTAATTACTTTAAGGGAATCAAGAAAGAGGCTCCTCCTCTTGCCCAATACGGTATGGCCACATGAACACCACTCACATGGCTTGCCTGGGGCTTAAGGATGGCTTGATGGCTAGCTTATGGCTTGTCCATGGCTTGGTCAATTTTCATGAAAAAAGGTTATTTGGAATTTTTTGAAAACTATGGATTTTTTTATTGCTTTTGTCATGATGCTATTTTGGTTTAATCAAAATGATGGGTTTTGGACTTAGGGGTGATTTAAATCATAGGGAATGCTGAGGGAAATTTTCATGTGGGCTTTGGAATGAAATTTGGGCTTTTGAATTTGTTGGAAGTGGGCTTTTAAAATGGTTTAAGGAGGTGGGCTTTTAGGTTTGAAAACAAATTGGTAGATGAAAATTTTGTAAAAGATTTGGTCAAAAAAATGTTGGGTTTAGTTTAGGGATGTGTCATGAGTGATTTGGAACAAATTTGAAGTGATTTTGAAGTGAATTGGGTTTAATTTGGGTCTTTTTAGTAAAGGGGCCAAAGTGGGTCAAATTAGACTAACTTGGTTTAAGGTTGGGCTAATGTTGGATTTGATGTAAAATTAACATTGAGAAATGTTTATGGGGTGTAACAAAGAGTTTTCAATTTTGGTTGGGCTTTAATTTTGGGATTTGGGCCTATTTGGGTTAGGTTTGGGTTTAGGCCAATTTAGGGGATTTTGACTTTGGGTTAGGTTTGGGTGGAGTTTTGGTTCAAATTTGGGGCAAATCTTGTTAGTGTTTTGTTTGTGGGGATATTAGGAAGGTTTAGGAAAATATTTGGGGCTAATTGGAGTTGAATTGAGTTAGTTTGGGCTAAGTTTAGGTCATTGGCCAAATTGGGCTTTAAGCTTCAAATTGGAATTGGATCCAAATGTTAATCAAATTGGGCTTGGATTTGGTCTAAATTGATATTGGGGATATTAAATTGAAGTTTAGAATTGGATTGGATCAATATTGAGGTTAATTGGAGTGGTTTGGTTTGACATTGGGTTCACTTGAGTTAAAAAATGGGTCAAATTGGGGGTTTTGGTAAAAGTGGGTTAAATTGACAAAATTGACTTATGGTGTAGTTGAACAAAATGAAATTGGAAATATTTGAGATTTTCTAGAATTTTTTGGGAATTTTTGGAATTTTTGGATTTTTTGGTTAAGAAGGGCATTTTAGGTATTTGGAGGGTATTGGGGTGTATTTTTGGAAATTTTGGTATATTTGGCTAAGGATGACAAATTTGAATGGTGGGAAATGTTTAGGATTGGTTTTGAGGAATTTTGGATAATTTAGGCAATTTTGCAAATTTTGGGTAGTTTCAAGAGCATTTGGTAGGTTTGGTGGGTGTAGGGCCCCGGAGGTCAAAAATTGAAATTTTGGAAAAATGAAGATTGATCAAGTTTGAGTAGAATGAATCACTTTGGTTGAGCCATGAAGCCGTATCAAGCCCATAAGAGCCATTAGAGGACTCATTTGAGGCATTCACTATGTTGTTCCTAACCCTCTTAGCCAAGGGCTTAGGGGTTGAGGACCATCCATATGGATTACCTACATGAGTCGGAAGTCAAGCTAGGTATGAGTGGTTTTAGGATTTGGAATGTGTGTGAAAGTGTAATGTGTGCAGGTCAACCCTCACTGCACTAGTGCCACCCAGGGTAGTCCTAAGGCCAAAGAGTCCTATAGGGAACTCATCTTTTAAACCTCCACATTTGATCTTAACCCTCCAAGTGACTTGGGGGTTTACAATCAAACTTATGGGGTTTGCAGGGAGTTAAGAGGTGTTTAAATTTCTAAGTGGTGGGTTCCATTTCTAGTCCTCTAAGATAGTCAAAGGGAAAGCCTAAGGCTAGATCCTATGTACAAAGAAGAGAGAAAAGAAAAGACCTCATCAAAAATGAGGTCAACAAAACATATCTTCTAATATATTGCATACAATTATTTAAGCTACAATTCTCATCCATATAATTGCATATGATTTATACCATTTGTTGTTTGAGACAATACTGCATTGGATCTTACATAATCTCACAAGAAATTTAACATCTTAACTGACCAAATTAAGAAGTAAATTAAGTTCATGGAATTAAATCTTCACAACTTATTCCAACTTTAAATACTTATACATTCCACAACAATCCTACATAATTTAATTACTTCTTCATTTAAGAAAGAAAAAGATAAAGAAAACTACTCAAAATTCATTAAGAAAACACAAGCAAACATTGATTTGAAAATAGAAACCATAAAGAAAACACAATAAGAAAAACTAAATATAAAATAGAAGTAAACACTTAACTGTGGCGGCTAAGCGCCGACCTAGCGGCGCTTAGCCGCCAGAGTTCAAGTTTTTATTTTTTTTATTTTTTGCTCCAAATTTGATCCAATTTTTCTCCTTTCATCATAATCAGTTATTTTCATCATACCTACAAGAAAAATACAAAATACCTTCCATTAAAGTGCAATATCATCAAAAATAGATATGAAAATGTGCATAGAAACACTATATATTTTAGGTGTATCAAAATCCCCCAAACTTAAAGTGTTACTTGTCTTGGAGTGACTCTTAATCATATCAAAAATTTTAGCATGCAAATTATGTAATGAGTTTCATAGGAAGGTAACAAAATTTTGTTCTAGAAATGGAATAGTCCAATTTAGAAAAAATTTCAGTAATTAAGACCAACTTAAACTTTAGAAAGTTATTAAGTAAAGGATAATGTAAAATATAGGTTTCTATCTAATTCAAAAAAACTTGTAGATTCTTCAAAATATTGGATTCACACATTTATTTTTTTCACTTAAAAATTTTTATTTAAAAATAATTTTACTTACTATATTATAACCTTAAGGTTTAGATTTTCTCAGAACTTATATCTTATACTTTAGGTATGGAACCAATTTTTTATTAGGCCTTTAAATCCTCAAGCT
Organism: Papilionanthe hookeriana x Papilionanthe teres; assembly: GCA_022702705.1. NCBI lineage: Eukaryota > Viridiplantae > Streptophyta > Magnoliopsida > Asparagales > Orchidaceae > Papilionanthe > Papilionanthe hookeriana x Papilionanthe teres. The sequence goes on along the minus strand of CM040430.1, from coordinate 111,042,958 downwards.
TTTCCTTCCTTTTTAACATACCATTTTTCACTTTTTTTCTCTTTTTTTTCTTTTTCTTTTTCTTTTCTTCTTTTTTCTTTTTTTTTTTATAAGGTAAGGATTACTGTATCTGGATAGGCATTTAATGTTTTTGAATTCCACTCTTCCATTTAAAATAAAGGTCTGATATACATCTTTCATTAAAAATTATAATAATAGTATTTGAAAATTACTCCTCAATAAAAGAAATTTAAGCTTTGAAAAATAAAAGTCAAATGTTCTATTTATCCAAAAATACAACATTTCTTACTAAAGATAGTTAAACTATATTTAGCACTTCATTATTAAGAATATTTTAACTTTAAAATTTTCATTATTACTATAAATTTTAACTAAATTATCTTATTCATTTCTATATTCATTATTTTATTCCCCTAATTTAACTTCATATACATAATTGTTTTCAATCAAAAATCAAATTAATTTTAAGTATTCTTGAGAAAAAATAAAATTTTAGGTTTTTGAAAAATTTTCTGTTTTTAAAATTCCCCCCCAAACTTTAATTTTTAGTTAGGATAAAACATTTAAGCATAAGAAATGATACATGGGTGAGAATTAAAAAAAAAAACTAAAATAACATGCTTGCAGGAATCTTAATATCATAAATATGCAACTATAACAATTTAAAAATTTGAGTAAAAAGAAATCAAATTCAAATTTTTCAGTTTTTCATTAAATGGAAATTTAAAATTTCAAAAGACTTCTACAATAGTGGAGGTTTTCAAAGCAAATACACACCAACTGAAACTACCTGAAATCACACCAATACTTGATAACAAATGGTAGTAGTAGATTTTGAAAGATTTAAAACATGCAATTTTTAAATAATAGTTTTTAATAGTGTTCCATATTCTCCTAACAATTTTGGAATTAAAGTACACACTATAAAAACTCTGACACAACATGCACATTAAAACAATTACTACTACACAAATATCACACAAAACAACATACTGAATAACAATCCACCAAAGATACATTTGAATATGCATGAAAAATAATAGTCCAACTATAATCAGCATATTACCAGATTTCACACAACAAACCCAATATCAAAATAAATCACAAGACATAACATACATCAGCTCATCAACAAAAACTTAGTGACACATAAAAAAAAAATCAACTAATCATCCTTATCATCATCATCATCTTACTCGTTCCAATCTCTGGATGGCACATAAGGTATGTAGAATGGATGAGGGGGCATCTTATCACTCATATCACCTCTAATCAATCTATCTAAATAATGCTGATAATTTTCCTCGTATTCATCATGTTTTATAATATATCTTTCCATATATCCATTTTACCATCCATGTCTCTAATATACTCACGAGTAAGACTCACCTTCTTCAAAATCTTTCTTAATAAACCAGTCTGTGAATCACTAGATGATGAAGCTCTCGAAGTAATAGCACGGGAAGTAGAAGCAGCAGAAGTAGATGCAGAAGCAGTAGAAGCCCTACCAAATCCTCCTTTCCAGCCAAACTCTGAATGTACAGTGTAAGCTCCAACTTTTACACTGGTAATTGGTTTCAAAGGCTGAAGGACCTCTTCCCAAGTTTCAAATTTCACTCCAGATCGCTCACATAATGAATGGATCAAGGAAGGAAATCTCATACCTGCAGTAGTGGTAGATCTGGCACAATTCAAAATGTAATCATAAATAATTTCTCCAATATCTATAGGCTTCTCTTGCTGAATGCAATAGTTCAACACAGCTCTCTCCCTTGTAACTTCACTAGTATGGCTTGAAGGCAACAGCTTAGATGAGATAAAATAATTATATGCTTTAGAAATGGCATTTAACTTAGAGGCCTGAAAATTTACTCTTTTATCATTTGTGATCTTCCATGAACATCTTCCGTCAGTCAGAAATGTCATTATCTCATCTAACTCTCCCTCAGTAGGATGATAGTTCAAATTAAAACAAAACATATTAGGAGGCAGTTGATAAAAGCATTGATTACCGTAGATGTAAAATGTACTTCTTGCCTTCTCACCATCACCAAATTTTCTTCTGTTGCAGTAAGTTCGCATAAAACTCTCTGAACACAGAAACAACAGCAACATCGGAGAAGCAATAGTAATTTTCCCAATTCCTTTTAGCAATCATCTCCTCAATAACTTCTCCAGGCTTACTAAACACACGTTCAAGAATCAATTTACGTAACTGTAGTGCGTCAACGTATCGTTCCTCAGCCCTTGCACTAACAAACTTGTCAGAATCGAATCTTGTCTTTTCTCTCGAGCGCTTTGACTTTGGCTACATATCTAAAAATTCACGAAAAATTTACCATAAATTCCAAAATCAACCTAAACTTGCTAAATTAACTTCCCAAAGTAATTTCCACTAAATCCAAGCAATTTCTCATCCCTTTCCTCAAATTTTCACCATGAATAGTGATTTTAGGAATTTCCAAAATGTATTCAAAATACATGATGAAAATCAAACTTTTTTTCTTAGGAATAGTGCTCTTACCTTAAGGAATCCAAATCTAACAATTTTTGTTGAAATCGACCTTCAATAATCCAATATGTTGATGCCCAAGGCTCTTTTTCGCGAAAATTAGAGGTTGAAGACGATAAGTAAGTTAATAATGGCGATTTTTGGGTTTTTAACTACTGAAAACCAATTTTCGTGAACCGGCGCCTAAGCTCGAGGCCTTCGGGGCTTAGCCGCGAAATCTGGCGCTTAAGCGCCGGCAATCTGGTGCTTAGCCGCCAGTGCCAAAATTTTCACAATTAAGAAAATGCACTAAATCACTTAGTTAATCACCCTTAATCATCTCAAAATAATTGTCTCTTCCTCATAAATCTCCAATACTCTAATTTCAAACATTAATATCCATCAATTCCGATCAAATTTCACACAAACACAAACTTATATTCATTAAAAACAAACCACACTTAATACAAACTAAAAATTTCTATCCAAACACTTTGGATGAAATTCCCTAAATACAAACAGACTCAATAAACGTAAAGATAAGTTTACATCACTAAGATGTAACAATCTCTCATTAAAGTGCAACAGAACATAAACATAAAACATTAAAAACTTAAAACATCAAACACATAAAATATAAAATACACAAAACAAATCACAAGATCAAACCAACATTTAATTCCACTCTCCAATAGGCGAAATATATCCAAAACCACTATTATTTCATTTGACCCTTCTGGAATATAAATATGATAGAACGGGCAATGATTGAACACTCTTACATCTTCTTCTTCTAACCACTTAATCTTCAGGAACATCGCCTTATCTGCTTCTTCCACGTGACTTGTATGATTGAATTGCATCTTGAGTTGCCATCCCATATGCTCCAAACGTATGTTAGTTTCATTAATCTTTGCTTCAATTGCAGTCACTCGGGCTTCGATCATTGCAATCTTTTCTGCAATTCCTTGAATAATAACGGCAAGAAATCCATTGAATAACTCTTTAGCACTGTCACTAATAAAGTTACTCTTTTTAGAATCCTCTTTCTTCTTGATCTCATTCTCCCAGGAAGACATGATGCACTCAAAACACTCTTCTTAAGACTCAGGAATAAAAATAGGACTTGGTGCAAGTGTTTCTCTTAATCCAGGGCCTTTTATAGACTTTAGAAGTGCATAAACCCGCCCTTAAACGTTTAAAAACTCCAAAATAACTTCCAGAACCACTTCCCTGAGATCTAGGCTTCTAGAACCTCATTTATCACATGTTTCGTAACTCCGGCACCTAAGCGCCAACTAAGCGGTGTTTAGCCGCCAGTGCTCAATTTAGACAAGTCTGTCAAATGTCCAAAATTTCATTCTGACTCCTCTAAGTCATAAATATGGTCAAATAAACACTACTATAACATAAAAAATCCAAAATACTACTACCCAAACATAAAAAACAAAACAAACAAAGCACACAAAGCAAACATAAAGCAAAGCACACCAATAACTATGGGTTACCTCCCACAAAGCGCTTGGTTTAACGTCTTCAGCCTGACATACCCAAAACTCATTTTGAGTGCCCCAACATCAGATTCTCATCAGATTTAAGTTGATCAACTGAAAAATAAGGTTTAAGTTTATGATTGTTATCTTTAAATATTTTTCTAGTCTTAGGATCTTGAATATCCACAGCTCAATAGGAATAAACTTATATCACAATAAATGGACCCATCCACCTGGACATAAGTTTTCCAGAAAAAATTCTCAATCTGGCATTATAAAGCAAAATTTTCTATCCTGTCATAAGATTTTTAGTAAGAATCTTCCGATCATAGCACAACTTTATATTTTCCTTATAAATCTTAGCATTTTCATAAGATTCATTCTTTATCTCTTCAAGCTCATTTAATTGCAATAATCTCTTCTCAGCAGCATCTTTCAAATTATAATCGAACTCTTTAATAGCCCAATATGTTTTATGCTCAAGTTCAATAGGCAAATGACAAGCTTTTCCAAAAATCAGTTTATATGGGGACATTCCTATAGGGGTTCTGTAGGCAGTCTTATATGCCCACAAAGCATAATACAGTTTAATTGACCAATCCTTTATATTTAGATTAACAGTCTTTTCTGATATTCTTTTAATTTCACGATTGAATAATTCAACCAAACCACTTATCTGAGGATGATAAGCAGTAGCAATGCGATGATTTATATGATATTTCTTTGCTAACTTTTCAATATTCACATTTTTAAAATGACTTCCCCCATCTATAATGATTACTCTTGGTATTCCAAATCTGTAAAATATATTATTTCTTAAAAACTTTGCAAAACATTGAGCATCACATCGAGGTAAAGCAATAGCTTCAATCCATTTGGAAACATAATCTACTGCTATCAAAATATAAACATTTCGGAAAGATGGTGTAAATGGACGCATAAAATCTAATCCTCAAACATCAAATATTTCAACTTCCAACATATAATTGAGGGGCATCTCATTTCTTCTAGAAATATTGCCTACACGCTGACATCTATCACAATTTTTAATATAAGCATTCACATCCTTAAAAATTGTAAGCCAATAAAATCCAAATTGTAAGATTTTATATGCAGTTCTTTCAACTCCAAAATGTCCCACATAATCAGAATCATGACATTTTTGAACAATTTCATTAGTCTCTTCCAAAGGTACACATCTTTGAATTATAAGATCCTTTCCTTGTTTAAATAAAAATGGTTCATCCCAAAAATAAGTCTCAGCATCAGACAGAAATTTCTTCTTTTCCTGGTATGTCAAACCATATGGTATAATATTACTGACAATAAAGTTTACTACGTCTGCCTACCACGGAACACGCCACTCATTAATAGTGAATAATTTTTTATCAGGAAAATGTTCATTAATTTCTTCAGCATCACAGAGAGATTTTTCATTTTCAAGCCCTTCCTATCTACTATCTCAAAATCAAATTCTTGCAAAAGAAGAATCCATCTAATCAATCTCAGCTTCGCATCCTTCTTCTTCATTAAATATTTGACAGCAGAATGATCAGTATGCACCACACATTTAGTTCTAATTAATTATGATTGAAATTTATCAAAGGCAAATACTATCGCTAATAACTCTTTCTCAGTAGTGGTATAATTAATTTGAGCTTCATTAAGAATTTTACTAGCATAATAAATAACTTTGAAAATTTTATCATATTTCTGACCCAAAATAGCACCAATAGCATACTCACTAGCTTCACACATTAATTAAAAAGGTTTTTCCCAATTTGGTGAAATTATAACAGGTGCAGTGATTAATTTTTCTTTTAATATTTCAAAAGCTTTTAGGCAATCATCATCAAAATCAAAAATTGTATCCTTTTCTAATAAACGGCATAAAAGTTTTGTAAACTTTAAAAAGACTTTGATGTAACGCCTGTAGAATCCAGCATGTCCCAGAAAACTTCTAATTCCCCTTACATTAGTTTGGCAAGGTAAATTAGAGAAAACTTGAATTTTTGCATGATCTACCTCCAAACCTTTTTCTAAAATCTGATTTCCCAATAAAATTCCTCCTACTACCATAAATTGGCATTTTTCCTAGTTAAGGACTAAATTAGTTTCTTCACAGCATTTTAGAACTTTAGACAAATGTTCTAAATATGATTCAAATGAAATTTCAAACACTGAAAAGTCATCCATAGAAACTTTAATCCCTTTTTCAATTAAATCACGGAAAATTGCCATCATACATCTCTGAAATGTAGCAGGGGCATTACATAAACCAAAGGGAATTCTTCTAAAAGCAAATGTACCATAAGGACTGGTAAACGTTGTTTTCTCTTGATCCTCAGGAGCAATTTAAATTTGGTGGTAACCAGTATATCCATCCAGAAAACAGAAGTATTTATGCCCAGCCAGTCTATCCAGCATTTGATCCAAAAATGGGAGTGGAAAATGATCTTTCCTAGTGGCAAGATTTAATTTTCTATAATCTATGCATATTCACCATCCTGTAACTTGTCTTGTTGGAATCATTTCATTCTTTTCATTAACAGTCACAGTTACTCCTCCTTTCTTAGGAACACAGTGAATAGGACTAACCCATGCACTATCTGAAATAGGGTAGATAATTCCAACATCCAACCACTTCAAAATTTCTTTCTTAACAACATTTTTCATGATAGGATTTAATCTCCTTTGGTGATTAGCCCGAGGTTTGCAATTATCTTCCATAAGAACTCTATGCATACAAATCGAAGGACTGATTCCTTTAATATCAGCAATTGTCCATCCAAAGGCTTTCCTGTACTTCTTCAAAATTTCAAGCAAACTCTCTTCTTCTTTTTCAGTCAATTGAGATGAAATTATAACAAGCAAGGTTGAAGATTCACCCAGAAAAACATACTTCAAATGATCAAGAAGCATTTTTAACTAGAGTTCAGGAGGTTTTTCAATTGATGGACCATAAGATTCATTTTTTTCAGTCATATCCAACAATTCAAAATTTTCATGAGCATAATTTAATTCTTCCTCTTGAAAATCTTCAGAATGATGTAACTCAAACTCCTCTTCTTGCTTATGTTCCAATTCTTCTCTTTCACGTTTTTCTTCATAAGCTGACTTGAAATAACATTCACTTAAATATCTGATAACATCCATCCTAAAACATTCATCATCTTTACCTATTGCAGGATATTTAATCAATTTTGAAATATTAAATGTAACAGTTTGATCATTAACCCTCATCATTAATTCCCCTTTTTGCACTTCTATCATTGCTCTGCCTGTGGCTAGAAAAGGTTTTCCCAAAATGATGGATATCTCTTTATCTTCCTCCATATCAAGTACAATTAAATCAACAGGAAAGATAAATTAATCTACTTTAACCAAAACATGTTCTATAACTCCTTTTGGATATGTGATCGGACGATCTGCTAACTGCAAAGTTACAGTAGTCGAGGGGGGGTTATTTCTCCTAATCCCAGTCTTTTGAATATTGATAGTGGCATAAGGTTAATGCTTGCACTCAAATTACATAAAGCTTTTCCATAGAATTTGTCTCTGATTGCACATGGAATTGTGAAACTACCAGGATCTTTAAGCTTTTTAGGAAGCTTCTTCTAAATTATTGCACTGCACTCCTCACTAAGTGCAACTGTCTCATTATCTTCAAACTTCCTCTTTTTGTTGAGAATATCCTTCATAAATTTCACATAGCTCAGCATTTGTTCTAAGGCTTCAGCAAATGGAATATTAATGGTAAGCTTCTTAAATTTCTCCAAGAATTTTGAAAATTGCTTATCCAACTTTTGTTGACGAAGCCTCTGAGGAAATGGAGGTGGTGGCTTTTCCAACTCAACCTTAGGTGGAGAAATTGGTATTTCCAAAGCTTTCGGAGCATCCTCTTTTGGTCCTTCAATCTCTTCTTTCTCTACTTCAGTTTCTTTCTGAACTCTACCTTCCAACTCTCTTCCACTTCTCAGTTGAATTGCTTTTACATGCTCTTTATCTTATCTCTTGGATTCACTTCAGTATTACTTGAAAGCATTCCTTGGGATTACTTAGTGAATTTGCAATCGGCCCCAATTGATTTTCAATATTTCTGATTGTTGCTCCTTGAATTTGCAATTGATTTCCAATATGTGACACCACTTATTCAATAGACAACTTCTTCTCCTTTAATTGTAAAGCACTGTTAAAACCTAGAGGATAGGTTAGTCTATTATTATTATTTCCTTGGTTGCTCCAGTTCCCCAATGGGTTTACTTGGTGGTTCCACCATTGTTGATTAATACCACCCTGATTATTAATATTTCAGTTAAAGTTTGGATGATTCTTCCAACCTGGGTTATAATAATTGGAATATTGGTTTTTAGGCTTACTTATAACATTCAAAGTTTCTGGTGAAGAATAAGAATCAACCATTTAGCCTAATGAATTTTCTTCAATCATGTAATTTGGCTGAGAAAAATTCATCTCAAATTGGTTTATCTTCCTTGAAATTGCAGCAACTTAATTTGCTAACATTGCAAAAGCATCATTTTTATGAACACTGGCTACCTTTTTAGGATTTAACCTTTCAGAAGGCCATTGAAAATTATTCGTATCCATTTCTTCAATTAATGCATAAGCATCAGAAAATTGTTCAGACATTAATGATTCACCAGCAGCAGCATCGATAATTGATCTAAGAGATCTAACTAATCCATTGTAAAATGCTTGAATTATTAACCAATCTGGTATCGAATTATGCGGACACTTCCTGATGAGATCTTTAAATCTTTCCTATGCTTCATATATTGATTCACCTTCAAACTTACAAAAATATGTAATATCATTTCTCAACTTCGCAGTCTTCGATGGTGGAAAATATTTAGCAAGGAATTTTTGTGTTAAATCACCCCAAGTTCTGATAGATCCAGGTGCTAACAAATTTAACCATATCTAGCTTTATCCCTTAGTGAGAAAGGAAAAATTCTGAGTCTAATAGCATCATCTGAAACACCATCATATTTAAAAGTAGCACAAAACTCTAGAAAACTAGCAAGATGCAAATTAGGATCTTCAGTTGTTGCTCCCCCAAACTAATTATTAGACACTATTTGGATAATAGCAGGTTTAAGTTCAAAGGAATTAGCAGCTACAACAGGGTGTTGAATACTACCATGAAGTTCATCCACTGTAGGGTTAGCATAATCTCTTAAAGGTATGAATTCTTGATGGATGCCAACATTTTGATTTTGATGATTTGTCATTTCTTGAATATTTTTATCTTTTTCAGAATTTTTATTTTTTTTTTTATTTTTCTGATCGTTCTTTCTAATTCAGAATCGTAAAACACATTTCCCTCAAAACCTGAACTACGCATGCAACAATAAAATAAAACAAAACACAACACACTAACAAAACAAAGAAAAGTAAAAAAATTTAAATTTTTCTTAAATTTCTTTAAAAATGTAGTTTTAATTAATATCCCTGGCAACAGCGCCAAAAACTTGATCCCCGATAAATATATGCGCACCAAAAACTTGATTCCACACTAAAGATATATATGCTGATGATTTAGATATAAAAATTATGATTTTATAATATGGGATACTACGCAAGTATACGTATCGTTTATCAAGTAATATAGGACTTTCTGATTAAGCCCCGAGATATCGAACCCACAAGAAAATGTAAAAACTTTTTAAAGAATTAAGAAAATTATATTTTTACTTTTTTTTAAATGACTTTTGAAAGTATGTTTTGATTTGAAAAGCTTGAAAATTATTTTTGGTATTTTTAATAAAAGCTAAGCAGAAAATGAAAATTATCAGAACTTTAAAATGTAGTATAAAACACTAAGAAATAAAATATCTTTTTCTTTCTCTTATAAAGCAGTAATAATTATAAAAGTATTGTTGTGAAAGTATTTAAATGTGTTGTGATAAATAGGAGCAAATTTATTCTTTACCCTTACTTGGTTCTATAAAGAACATTGGTTAATTTGAAATTTTAAAATCTTGGACATGGTTAGGCAAGGAAAATATCAGCTCTCACTCCAGAGTTTCCTCGAGTCCCTCCACCTGGGGGCTAACTTCTCATAACAAAATTTAAAATATCAAACCAAATTAAAGGGCTTTAGCCTGTCACTCTAAAAACCTCTAAATTTACTCCCCATTAAAAAAATATTCCTAATATATTGCATACAATTATTTATACTACAATTCTCATTCATAATTGCATGTGATTTATACCATTTGTTGTTTGAGACAGTACCACATTGGATCTTACATAATCTCACAACAAATTTAACATCTTAACTGGCGAAATTAAGAAGTAAATTAAGTTCATGGAATTAAATCTTCACAACTTATTCCAACTTTAAACACTTATACATTCCACAACAATCCTACATAATTTAATTACTTCTTCATTTAAGAAAGAAAAAGATAAAGAAAACTACTCAGAATTCATTAAGAAAACACAATCAAACATTGATTTGAAATTAGAAATCATAAAGAAAATACAATAAGAAAAATTAAATATAAAAACAGAAGTAAACACTTATCTGAAAATCCTATCCACAATACTCCAGAAGTTCCTTTCAAACTTGACTTTCCACAGGACAACACTACAAAGGTTGGCACCCAACTCTGTTAACTCTAACTCTGACTTTAGACTTCAATGAAAACTAGATAAATGGATGAAAGAAAAATTGGTGGAAAGAAAATTTCACACCGACTCTTTCTCCTCTAAAACTAAACTAACTAAACTATAAATAATAAAAGATTGAAAGTAAAAACTCTTTGAACTAGATGAAAACTCTAAAAATTAGAAAAGACTCTTGAAAACTAGACTCACTCCTACACACTAAAAAGACTAACATGACATAATTTTAATAATAACCCAAAAGGTGTCTTGGTGTCTCTTCAAATCATGTCTCGATTCAATGTCTCTACCAAAAGATGCATCCCTTCATTCAAATTTGCTGCCCATGGGAAGTTAAGGAAGTCACCACCAAAAGTTGCTTCAAATACCCCTTGAAATTGGCGCTAAAAATGAAGAAAATTCGATTTTTAACTGTGGCGACTATGCGCCGACCTGGCGGCGCTTAGCCGCCAGAGTCCAATTTTTAATTTTTTTTGCTCCAAATTTGATCCAATTTTTCTCCTTTCATCCTAATCACTTATTTTCATCATACCTGCAAAAAAAACACAAAATACCTTCCATTAAAGTGCAATATCATCAAAAATAGGTATAAAAATGTGCATAGAAACACTATATTTTAGGTGTATCATACCTCATGATCATGTTGAGGTCATTCATTATACTGGATCAACCACTAGTTATGGACTTCCGCCTGTCTCCTCATGTCGCCATGATGATGGGATGAGTTATTGCAGAGGTAGCTTTCATGGAGTGGTTAGACGAGCGGTTGTGCGTTTTCTCTTACTTTCCACTTGCTCCTCTGTGATGGTCACTTCTGATGTCTTCCATCAAATGGCTCGAGAGCATTTTTATATGTTCTGATGTATTTATTGGCCATCTCTAGTAAATCAGCCAAAATTTAGGGCTCCACAAGGTTGAGTTCAAATTGAAATGTCTAGGACCTCAACCCCTTCGTCAAGGCGGCCTGAGTCATTTTGGGCTTTAAATCTTTCACCTCCAATGTTTATCTCTAGAAACATGCAATGAACTAGTGTATGCCCTCATTAGGCCCTTATTTCAGCTGTCATAGAGACCATGCACTCTTCCTGGGTCTTAGTGCACTGGAAAATTGTGTTAGAAAAAGTCCATTAAACTCTGCATAGCATGTAATTATCCTTATTAGTAAAGTGTTGAACCACCACGGAGCGGATAAAATCAATTTCGTAAAAAGCAATTTGCACTTAAATTCATCCAAGATCTTCAGCAAGCATATTGAAGATTTAAAAGAAGCAAGGTGTTTGTTGTGGTCTGATAGTCCTTTGTACAACTCCAAAGTGGGCAGTTTGAACTTCTCTAGGGGTTTAGTTCCTGAGACCTGCATGGAGAAAGCATTCTCTAGTCGCCACAATACTTTAGTTCGTAGAAGTAGTTGTCTTTCTTTTACTGAGGCAGATTTGGCGCTGTCTTGGTACAACATATCCTCAACCCTCTACTGTAGGTGATTTGTCTTTTTCCCATTATGTGATGGCAGCTCCTCTTGTAGGAAAGGAAGTGCTTCCACGTGCCCTTCTCTCGGGATTGAGGCCGCTCTTAAGGCTGCTACTACCTCAAGTGCTTCCGTAAACTGTCCTTTCATCTGGTTTTTTATCTAAGTCCTTAGGTTTTGTGGTCCTTGCTGGGAAAATTCTTCCATGAACTCTATGATGCACTCTGGTTCCACAAAGTTCCTCTAACTGGTTTCTCCTCATTGTTGTGGCTATTGTGTTCCTCTTCTTGTTGCCGGCATGCTTTCACACTCACTGCACCTTAAGGGATGTTGAATCCAGAAATGTTCAATAAAAGCAAGTATTAAGAAGAAAAAGTAACAATAGAGAATGATAGAAAAGCATTTAACCCTTTATTATGGAATAATCCTTATTTATAGGCATAGGGATAAGATTATCATAGTACATATTTATCCCCTGATCATTAGCTTTCGACAGGGCTATTTTAGCAAAAAATGGAGAAGAAATAGATAAAATATTACAAGAGTCATCTGACTGTTATCTGATCTGTCAATCGTTCGTTCGTGCCGATTAACTGTTTCAGGTGGTGCGTTCCTATTCGATCATTGATGCATTGTCGGTTGTCCCAAGTAATGTCGACCGCCCGATTTTTTTTGAATTATCATCCAACCCTTTGGATTGCGAACCGACCAGGTGGTTTGGTACCTGGTCGGTCGATTGATACTCATTTTCAATGGTCATGTGCTATGTTGTTAGTCAAACGTTTGATCTCCTAACGACTTTCTTCCCCTGGTCATTGAATTGCTTTAATATTTGTGATGTCATATTTTTCGTATGTAATTCACGATAGATAACTACCTCCATAGCAATTGACTACGACTCTTGCAATCATATTTCATAGAAAAGTACATTAATTACAGCCATTATTGTTGAATTGTTATTGTACAACTTTGTAACTCCGTCTTCCCTCATTGAGGAAAAAGTAAACATATATACTAATGATTATATAGTGAATTATTTCAACTAGGCTAAGCCATATGATTTTCTCACTTTCTCAATTTTTCTTCTTTCCAATGTTTTCCACATATAAATCGAGATGTCTTCTCTTGCTTGTTTTTAATTATCTTAGTGTGCAATTCATTTCATGCAATATTAAGATGTTAATAATAATGGACTTTACGTATTAGAGTTCGTACAAAATGATAATTTATGAGATACGTTTACAGCGAGGTTATGCTCATGCCAAACTTTCGTAAACTTTATTATTATTTTTTTTTAATGCCGGAAGTTTACACATAATTTCAAATTTACGAGCTTTCCTAGAAATGCGCAATTTTAAATTATGGGATCAATCATGTGGTTCTTAGAATAAAAGAAAAAAACAAGAAAAGCAAAAAAGAAAAACACTTTTCCCTGTTACTTGACAGAACATTCTACCGGCTAGCCTGGGAGAGCTCCAATTTGGCCTTCCTCTCTTCTCAACTGCCCCTTTGTCGATTTATAGTAAATTGCAAGCAACGGAAATTGAGCTATATAGCAAATGGCAGCCCAAACCCCATTTGGAATCTGAAACATAAATCAAGATAAAGGGATAGCAAAGTAAAAAACTAACTATTTATTTTTCAATTTTATCTTCCATATTCAAATTGAAAGAAATTATATATCTGTACACACAAAGATGCCAAGTACTATATCATTGATCAGCTCGTGTTATGCTGAACTAAATTTTCCCATCGAACATGACGGTAAAATCTCAAATCCACCATGCAGTCCACATTAGAATTCGTGCAAATAACGTAATACTAAGCAAACCTGATTTCAATGCCCATTAAAGAAGGAAGCAACCGAAAGGTAGGGTGGCATGTAATTCACACTCTCCAGTCTTTATCACCCTTCTCTGCAACTCACGGATAACATGAAGCACATCACTTGTGCATGAAAGCTTTGATGTGTCATATACATACATTTATTAATTTGGCATACTTATTTTAGTATTGATGGTTAATACTTCAACACTACTGCATAACGTATTGATAAATAATGATACATGTAAATTATATTTATGATACAAAAATGAAATAATATCTTAAATTTATAGTATGACAATTGTTCTCACTCACTTACCGTAATAGAGAGAGGTGAGACATAAATCATGATGAAAAAGATGACGCAAAGAATACCAATGATAAGTGTTTGTTGCTCATGAGTTTTAAATGAGAGGAGAATAACGGCAGTGACGACAGTTATATGAAGACAAAGTCTATGTAGGGCTTTGAGTCTTCTCCACTCGCTAGAGTAGAGGAGGTAGACGAAGACATAGGTGAGCTCAGTAACAATGTCGGCGCCATTTATGGTGACCACAAGCATGTTGTTTGGTTTCACAAAGGGCATCCCATATAATACCCAAAGCATACAGTTGAGTAGCGTCGTCACCTAAGCGATTATAGAGAAATTCTCCACGGAATTGTTCATACATATCCGACAAAATATTTGCCTGTATTTTAGCAAATATCATTATAATGCAGAAAGATAATTTTAAGAAATTAAGTTTACTCATATTTTGGGCCTAAAATGTTAATATTTTCATGATCGCATTGTTTTCTTCAAAGATATATTTGGTGTCCAAAATAAATGTGTTAAGATTACCCCATTTTTATCATGCATTATTTCACTGTGACATATAACGTTTCCTTTCCTTCTCAAATGTGGCTGATTAGAATTGTGTCGACTGTCCAGAGAGGCGAAGGATGAAACCAAGTTAGTGAACATAATAAACATAAGCGAGGACTCAAATTTGTGGGGCAGGACAGAGAGGGTCGGAAACTACTTTTTGGGTGATGGAATGAAAGAATGAAAGGGGACTAAACAGTATAGGAAACCAAAAATTGTGGTTCGAATCTTAATCACATAAGTGTATCTTAACACTTTGTATTAAATATTCGTTGTAAAGATTTATATCAATGTTTAGTTCGAAAGAAATATATCTATGGTCAAATTTCAAAGGCAACATGTGCATAATGCTCAAGTTAAAACTTTGTTGCTACTTTATCTCTGCTATTAGCACATATATTAATATTCTTCTTTTCTTACAAGATTGGACTTATAATCAGTGGCCAAGACATTCTTTCCTATTGGAAGATGAATTTATATCTTATAAATTTAATTGATTTAGTTATCACCAAATTAATTTTATTTTCAGAAATGTTAACTTGTTTCATTCAATTGTTGTGATGTTTACATCAAGGCGGATGGATGGGTAGATGGTCCAACAAGGACTATTATATAAAATAAGAAAGCAAATTTAAGTCGTATGTACTCACCAATTTTGTTCTTCCCACCCACCTCTGCAACAAAAAGGAAAGCATGAAGTATGTCAAATATGATTATTAATTAGTTCATGAGAATAACAAAATTTTAAAAAAGGATTAATTAATAATTAAATTCAATAAATAGTAATTTTAAAAGGTTCAAGGTTCATCGGTTCAACCGGGATTGGATCAGGGGTTGAACTGAATGATGTAATAAATATAAAAATTAATTAAATATGACATAAATAATATAATAATGATATATTATATGCAAATACAAACTAAAAGGTGATAAAATTGCATTATAGAATGTAAAACACACATAAAAATAAATGCAATAATTTTAAATATAAAAATATTTAATATTTGAATGATTAACCTCATATTTATAACAAAAAAATGTGATCTTTTTTTTAAATCTTTTACTTCGTATTTCCTTCCTTCAAGTTTGATAATCTAAATATAAAATGTAAATTAGAGAAAATTAATTTTAATTCAAAACCAAACGAAACTTGAAAGCCACAACCACAAGCTCTTCTCTGCATTTCTCTTGTAATATCAAATACCACTACCAAGTAAGAGGATAAAGCAAAAGACTACGTTCCTCTAAAACACTCCTTCATTTTAATCAGACAACTTTATTTATATAAATTAGTCACATTTTTTGTATAATAAATCAAATAAGTTAAAGTAAATATTATTATTTTAGCATTATGCAAAAAAAAAATAACGATCATCCCAAACATATAATACAATTTTAAATAAAAATATAAAATGTTTTATATACCTTCCACCAAATCATTCATAGAAAAGAAGGCAATGCAGTCTCAAAACAAAAAAACAAAAAAAAAAAAAAAAACTGGGTATTAAAAACCGCAACCAGTTCAACAGTCGATCGGTTGGACCCTAATTTTCACCGGTCCAACTCCGTTTATTTAAAATACAGTTATATCTAGTGTCCAGACTGACTGCCCTACCAGTTCTAGGTCCGGCCTGTCCGACCGGCTAATCCAATATGGTTTAGACAACTTTGTATAATTTATTTAAAAAAAACCAAAAATTATTTAGTATTAGGCTTTTTTTAAAGATTTATATATATAAATAAGAGTTTAGTAAATAATTTAAAATATATATATATTGAAATTTGAAATATTAATTATCTATGAAATGACGTGTGTATACTTATAAACAATTTATTCATTTATATTAGTAAAAATAATTTATTTAAAAGATAAGTACTTTGATTAAATTTTTTTTTTTTTTTTTTACAATAAGAAAAAAATCTTAGTTGAATTTTTTTATAAAAGGAGGAGCACAATCTTATTGAAGATTTTTTTTTTTTTTACTTACCAGTTTTTTTAAATAAACGAATCCCTATAAATAATAAAAAAGCTAAGGCATAAAAATTGTATATAAAAAACGAATACATCCACAAAGTGAATAAAAAGAAATACATCATATTACTTTCATAATGTATACATTATGTGGTATTATGTTGTACTACATGTTCTAGCCATCATGGCTCTAATGTCTAGCATGTAGTAATTTGAAGCACATCGTGTTCTGTCTCATAAGGGGTGTTGCTACTCCTCTAAAATTAGAGAATTATTTACGTACGAAAAAAGCATGCAACTTTCCGTGTGTAATCTCCTCTCAATAACTCCTCAATAACCTCTGCAAAGGTTATTGGAGGTTTATTACGGAGTTATTTCAGCGTTTACACTTCCACTTTTTCTCTGGTGTTAGGGTATTGACTTCCAAAAACGCTGAAATAACTTTGTAATAACTCCCAAATAACTTTCGCGGAAGTTATTGAGTAGTTATTAAGAGGGGTTGTGCACGAAGAACTGCATGCGTTCTCCGTACATAAATTTATTACACAAACAAAAATATTACACATAAATCACCTAAAACAATTCATCGCAATTGAATCCTAAACTCTGATATTTACAGATTCGCTAACAAAAACCTACATTACTGTGTCTTTATCGTCATTGTTTCTCCATCGTCTCTCTGACCTCCGTCCACGCACATCTGTTTTGGATCTCAGCTCCGACACCGCTGCCTAGACTTAGTCGTTACAAAAGGAAAGAAATCAAATTACTATAACAAAAATAATAATTAGTATTAATAAAATATGATTAAAACTTAATATAGAATTACATTAAATTGTATATTACAAACTAAAAGTTATTTAAAGCTCATGAACAAACTAGTTAAGATGCTCAATTAAAACTCGATATGATCTAACAATCTAATATAAAATATAGCTAAAAAAATTTAATTTAAATAAAATGAGAGTAAACTTTAGTTTAAAATTAAAATACTTTTTATCATTAACTTAATAATAATCAAATTCAGTCAATTTTATCAAAAGATATAGCAGTTTTATATGCTCTAGGAGAAAATAAAACTAAATAAAAAATGAAAAAAAAAACTAAAAATAAAAAAAATAAAAAAAAAACAAAGAATTTACTTTATCTTTTTTACATATAGAGTTAGGTTTTAGATGTGTAAATGTATGTAAACGCCCCTGTTGTTCTGTACATAGTGCTGTCAAAATGGCTCGTTTATGAACAGCTCTTGTTCAGCTCGTTCGCTAAGTTAACGAGTAGAACACGAACAAAAATTTATTTGTTAGTGTTCGACTCGTTTTGGCTCGAAATACTAACCATCCATTATATATATATATATATATATATATATATATATATATATATATATTAATGAGTGGTATTTTTTAAAAATTTAATTGATCACAAGGCTCCAAAGTTTTATAATCAGTTAAAAGAATTAATTAAAAAAATAAAATAAAAATTATTAAATTAGATTTAATGATGTTTTAATATAATTGATAATTTCTAAATTGCCCCAACGCTTAACATCTTATAACTACGTGATTTAGGTTGTCAAAACAACTCTTTGTTTATGAACAGCTCGTGTTCGGCTCGTTAAGCAAACGAGCCGAATACGAACACACTTTTTGTGTTAGAAATATATACGAACTGAACACGAGCTGAGCCTGGGCTCGCTCTTGTTCGGCTCGTTTACACCCCAATGTGCACATGAATGCACGCTCATTAGTTCCACGTTGTAATAAAAAAGGGAATGCCTACTGCTACATAAAATGAAAATCATAATCATGTATTCTTATAACTAGAGCATTACGTGGCCATGAAGATTAAATATGTGGGATCAATTATTCTGAATATTATAGAATAACCTATGATTTTAAAACATAGTATTCAGAGCTGATTAGGTCCAATAAATTGTTATGGCTTAGCTAGTAACAGTATTGTCACTCAGCCCATTGCAACTGGGGTGTTTTTCGCGTTGTGGGTGAATGTTGATGGTTGTGGGCGAAAGGGTTTATTGAGGAACTAATTTACCAAAATCAGAATGGTCAAACTAGGCACTAGAATTAGGAGCTCCTCTTGACATCTGACTCTGAGCATCCTTCAGCCACTAGTATTCTTAAATGATGTGTGTGAGCATGTAGCTCAGTGGTGGTCGGCTCTTATCCAAGTTGTTTAGTCTGTTAACATATGGAAAAAGTCATTAAAATAATAATTATGCGCTAAAATTTATTACATAGAGTAAATCTTACCAACCTTCTTCTATACTCAGTATGTTGGAGCGTGTCTAATGTGTAGTGAGTCCCCGTACCCTCACATTTTGAAGCCTGATTTTGCTTGTCCTACTAACTCTTCTAACAGGTTGGTAGATTCCGAAGCCGTGCATCACCGGGTCAAGATGTCATCACTAATCCATAGAGGTTTTTGATCCATCTTCTGTATGTCCGTGAACATCTCGTTAAGATGAGCTGCCCTTCTACACTCAAAACTTCTCCTAAAATGTGAATGATGTGCAAATGAATAGGTGGACTCTTTCTACATCAAGAATATCAATCAGTTAAATTGATTAGGGGTGTAAACGAGCCGAACACGAGCGAGCCCACACTTAGCTCCTATTCGGCTTGTTTATATTTCGAGCTCAAAAAATGTGTTTGTGTTCAACACGTTTGCTTAGCGAGCTAAATACTAGTTTTAACGAACAAAGAGTCGTTTTGACGACTCTAATCATGTAACCATCAGATCTTAAAGGTTGTGGCAAGATTTAAAAATTATTGTTCATATTAAAATATCATTTAAAACTAATTTAATAATTTTTATTTTATTTTCTTAATTAATACTTTTAATTGATTATAAATATTTGTAGCCTTGTATATATATAAATCTTTGTAGAGATATATATATATATATATATATATATAATTGCTGAATAGTATTTCGAGCCAAAATGAGCCGAACACGAACTTCGTGTTCGGCTCGTTAACTTATCGAACGAGCCGAACACGAGCTGTTAGCGAACAACGAGCCGTTTTGACAGCCCTGAAATTGATATAATTAATTTCAATGTTTAGAGTTAACATCAAACTCTTCATATCAGATATCTCGGACTGCAATAGGAATCACCATTCTGGATAAATATGAAGCATCATACTTGCTACGCATGATGTCCCTAATAGTGTGATCAGCTTGCGTGATTGGATAAAATCTAAGAAAATGTATCAACAATTGTATAATAAAATAAGAATTGAAGTGCATTTTATTTTGTTTATGTATCTCTGACAGGCTCAATGTACATGTGTAACGCATGACAACTGGACAGCAGAAGTAGAGGTGACTTCATAGAATACTGTCACTTTTAACACATATAATGGAGCATTTTAGAGCTAGAAGTAGCTTAATATATGCCAAAAATATAGAGAGGGTATCACCTCTCCTCTAAAACTAAGCGTCGTAGCACTATAAGTAGCATCAAAGCATTCTTTCTTCAGTGTCCGAGCACAATGATCATGAAATTTCTGTTTCAAAATAATCTTGGAATAGTTTCAGGAAGTTACGGATGTGAGGTCAAAGGAGAGTGTTTAGAGTGTTCAATCCTTTTATTTTTTTAGTGAAAACATTTTAAAGTCTGTGTTGTATCTTCATTTTCTATTTCATAAATATTAACTTATTATTTTGTTATAGATTTGTGGTGAACTTAAATTTATTGTGTAGCTATTACTTTAATGTATGAATCCAATTTTATAATTTTATTTATTTTGTCTCGTTCTTTTTTTTTAATCTTTATTTTTATTTTTATTTTTTTATTTTATATATTTTAGCATAGTATTTCATAGATTCAATTTAAGTAAATCATAAATCCAGAGTTGTTTCTTTTCATTTTACAAGTAACTCCTCATAGGAATAATACTCTAATGCATACAGTTTTTAATTATGAATACATGCAGTTGAACATGAACATCGACAGATTAATTCCAGCAGCTCAAGTTCAGATGGTTTAAAATTATAAGGATTCTTAATATGACCTATGGCTCCCTGTGTTGTAGACTTCCAGTTAAAGCGAAAATGCCATCTGGAATTGCAAGGCCAGCGCAGAAATAATATTTTTATAATTTGGTGTCATCTGATCTCAACACTATCAAGAGGTGTATTTAGACTTCTCAAAAACAAGATATTACGTAATAAGAAATAACACAAGAATAACATCAATAATAATATTTGGATCAGAAACATTCATCTTTCAAAGTAAATATGAATTTAAAAAAAAAAATCTTCAACCATACTTCAAAACAAAATAAAATAAAACATTAAATAAAAGAACTATGGTTGAAATTAGGACTGCTACAGTTAAATATGAGACTTTATGCACACGAGATTCTCTTAATTATGTCCGCAAAAGCTAGTCTCTTGTAAAATTCATGTCAAATAGACCATCTCGTACTACAATCTATTCATCATATGGTCAATTTCATACAACAACAACAAAGCCTTAATCCCACTAAGTGGGGTTGGCTACATGAATCCTTTTTCTCTTTTGCGTCCTTTTTAGTGTCATATTTTCATTTAATTCTAATAAATTAAGATCATTTTTTATATAATAAGCCTCCTAGGTCTATAAATCAAATCTAAAACATCTACTCTCCTAATCGGATTATCACATGATCGACGTTTAATGTGACCAAACCATCTAAGGCGACTCTAATTTTGTCCATCACTGGAGCTACACCAACCCTATAACAGATAAATATGCTCAATTTCATAAACATGCAAAAAAATGGCATACAATAATAAATTTTAGGATCTTGAATTCCCTTTCATGCTGAGGAGTTATTTGATCTTATTTTTAAAAATGCACTACATGCTGATCAAAGATAAAATTAATCAATTCTACACTTGAACTCGGAGAACTGGTGGCAAACCAAATCCAAAACTCTCTCTTATTCCAACCGGCAATCACTCCCTCATCATCAGACTTAATATTTACTCATGTGAACCGTACTACAAAATTTGGGTTGAGTTTGATGTGATTTTAGAGAAGTTTTGGTGGCATGGACAATTTCTCCAGATGCAAAACAATTTGGATTTGGATTATATTGTTTTTGATACTAGTTCATGAGGTTCAATTGCTAAATCCATGAAATCAAATCCGCTTCAGCATTATAAAAAATGAATTTATGAAATCTTATTGAGAAATTTAAGTGGAGAATGTGAAAGGTAAACCTAAAAGAAGAAATCTTACCAAGTTTTTCTCTTATTGTAGCCAACACAAACTGCAGAGTAAACCTCTGGAATGAAATTTTCCATATGGTGACTTCTCCGAGTCCCAATGGCGACCATTCATCCTGGCGTGTGCTGCATTTGTGGGACAATGGTGATGATCAATGTAGAAAGAGTGCCGAATTGCGAATTTGCACTAAATATGGCTCACAAGCGTTGTGAAGCAGTGTTAGAATAGGGCTCGAGAGAGCAGTGAAGTTGTCAGAAAGGAATAAAGGTCATTATTAAAGATGTAAACGTAGGTAGCACAGTGGTTTTTTGAGGCGATAAAGAGTTTTTGGGTGTTAAATAAAAAAATAATAAGTTTTCAGTGTGAGATATATTAAAAAGTAGGTTTTATGTGGTTGTATGTAAATCATCTTTCTGGGTTTTACGTTATTGCATGTAAATCCACATTTTATAACTCAAGCCTCAAGTATCTACTTCCTAACAAATAAACATAAAAAAGGTCAAAACAGGAAATAAAATGTATCAAAAAAAAAATCCAAGTGTCTCCATCATTAAAGGTGGGATAATTCTTCACAGGCATTCATTGTATTATAGCAGCTACAAATTTTGCCCTCACTGCGAATGCTGATAAAATTTAAAATAGTTAAAGATGAGTAGATGACCCAAATGTTGATTCTGAAGTTTGAGAAAAAAAAAACAAAGTTTAACAAAGTGATAAACCAGGAAATTAGTAAGAGCAATGTAGAAATACAGCTGTTAACTCCAAATTGATTACAAATTACCAATGAACCCATATCATCGATGGAAAAGCATTGAATGCATATCACATAACCTTAGAATAGGTATAAAGAAATGTGCAGATTTCAGTGAATTCTTCTGCTCAACTGCCACACAAACTGTTCTACAGCAACCATTGCTCGAGTTGCAGAGCCTATAGAACCTTCGTACCTGTGGCAACTCATTAGCATTAGAAATAAAATGTCAAGCTCGCAATTAAAAGCTTTTGGATCTGTTAAAAGACAAAAATAAAATTAACATTACACTAATTAAGATATATGATGTCCTTACATTGCAACTAAAAGATAAGCTGCTATCTGCATAATAATAACACCTTCACCTGCAGGTCTAGATGTATTTATACACCTAGCACAGAACCAGTGCTCATTTATTGACGTGACTAAATCTGTCATTAAAAACCAAAATAATAGAAAACATTATATTTCTGAAATAAATTAACATTTAAACGGTTATATGCATAAAGCAAGTTCGATAAGCATAAATTTACTTTAGAAAAATATGAATTGGTGGGGCACTATTTTTAGTTACAAACACTAGTGAAGAAGAAAAAAAAATTCAATCCATTAAGAAAGCCCTTACAGTAACTCACATTGGCTTGATCCTAGAAAGAAGAACTCATTTTGGAGATTGTTCCGTTTGATAAAATTTAGGAATTGTCGTAACTCAGCAGGCTTGAAATTTGTACCTTCTTGTTCTGCTCTGTGAACAACAAAAACAATCAAGAGGTTTGATATCTTCCAAGTTCAAGGATATCGAGTAGAGGCATCAAGCTTCAAAAAAGAGCATGAGTCAGAAAATTTTCTTTAAGGTAAAAGTGGTGTTTCCATTTATTATAGCACGCCGCATAATGGAAAGCTAGATACCAGCGCTCAATTAGTAAAGCATATTTTTCTCATATTTCTTAACATAATGGCAATTTGAAGTTTAATAATCACATCACCAACTGTGACCCCAACCAAGGCTGCAAATGAATTGAACCGGGCGGAGCAAATGCTCCTTCGAGCTCTAGCTCATTTATCAAAATCTTGTTTGAGCTCAACTCGAGCTCAATTCAAGCTTTTGAAACTATATTCAAATATGGTTCATTTAAGATCACGACTATTTGATCTCAGTTTGAGCTGAACAACAAGTTTGGTTCATATTGTGATTATCAAGTTTATTACCGAGTATATTGTTTAGCAAAGTAAAAGAGCTTTATCAAGGTGAGCTTATAGAGCTTTAAACAAGTACCTTTTTGAAAAAATAAAAGAACCTAGTTAATCAAAAGTTGTTTGGCTAAAAAAATAAAATAAATTTTAATTTAATAAGCTGTTTAAACATGAGAATTAGACTTGCTAAATCCTTTTAAAAAATGCATTCAAGTAGAGGTCCCACGTGAGTTAAAAGACCACAAGGTAATGCAACTAGACTTCATGCAAGGACATTGTGCTTTAAACTATACAAACAATACTTCTTCAAACAACCAATAAACGTGGAGCTAAAAAGCATATATTGGCCTTGTGGGTTCAGTGGGTAAAAGGAAAATTAGAATAAAAATCCAACTAATTAGCAAAAAAGCAATGATTTCTCTACCATACTACATTCAAATTGAATGAACAGATTTAAATCACCTTCCAATAAGAATCAAAATATTATTAATGGGTTTGAAGTTACTTTCTCTTCCACTTGTACTATTCAATCTCCAACAGCTTAATATTACCATAATCAAACTTGTTTACAAGCTATAAATAATATTGTTTTAAAATCATAAGCAAATCAAGCAATAAGTTCCAAATGTATTCATTGAGCGACCGAATATTTATAAAAGTGTTATATTTATAAAAGTATACAAACTGTTAAGGAAAACTTTCTATTTCTTTTATTACTTAATTGAAAGCATGATATATATATATATATATATATATATATATATATATACTTTTATCTCTATAAATTAGTAATATATTTAATATAGAAAAGATTTTATGATTAGATCTCCTCTAATTTAGTTACCCAAGAATACATAAGCATTGGATTTAGTGTTTTCCATAACATTCCCGCTCTTGCTAGAGCAGCTTGTTACAAATATAAGTAGCCCTAGCTCTATTAAGGGCCTTTGTGAAGATATCCTCTAGTTGTTCCTTAATCTTTACATGAGCTGCAAACATTAAATTTTGTTGGAGCTTTTCACTAATCTTTACATGAGCTGCAGACATTAAATTTTGTTGGAGCTTTTCACGAATAAAATGATAATCTATCTCAATGTGATTAGTTCAATCATGGAAAAATAAGATTTGAAGCAATACGAATTGTAAGTTGGTTATCACAACACAACTTTATTGAAGTTACAATCATAAAACCCATTTCAATCAGGGAATTAGGAGACCCATGTCAATTCACTCGAAGCTTGTGTCATTGCTCGACACTCAGATTTTGCACTGGATAGTGACACTGCATTTTATTTCTTACTCTTCCAAGAGACCAAATTACCACCAACAAAAATACAATATCTAGTAATGAATCTTCAATTAATCTTAAAATTTATTCAATTTGCATCCAAAAAAAATTCAATATTTCTATGACTGTGATCTTGATACAGAATCTCTTTTCCAGAAGCTCCTTTAAAATATCATATTATTTGTTCCAGAGTTGACCAATGATGGACGATAGAGGGGAGACATGAACAAACTTATAGTGTTAACTGAAAACATAATGTTAGGACGAATCACGGTGAGCTAGTTTAATATTTTCAGTAGCTTCATGAATCGTACAGGATCATTCAAAAGCATACTTGGTAAGTTGTTGATTAGAAAGCATGAGAGTACTGCATGATTTGACCTCTAATTTCTCTATTTTTGCTAATAAATCAAAACATACTTTCCTTGAGATATAAAGATACGCTTCTTGGTTCTTGATATGTCAATCCCCAAGAATTACTTCAAAGAACACAAATCTTTAGTGATGAGCTGATTTTGAAAAAATTATTTCAATGATGAGATTATTTGAACATCATTTCCACTAATAATAATGTCATCAGCAAACACCAACTGAATTATCCCAGAAATGAATTATTTCTAGAATGAAATGCGATCCCTTTTACTCTTCTGCATCCCAAACACTTCTACCGCTTTTCTAAATCTTCTAAATTGTGCTCGAGTGATTTGCTTCAAACCATATAGTGACTTCCGAAAATGAAATACTTTCTCATACTCACCCTGAGCAACAAACCCTAAAAGTTGCTCTATGTATACCTATTCTAAAAAATCGCAATGCAAAAAGGCATTCTTCACATTAAAATGGTGCAGGGGCCAATTATTCGTTGCAACCGGGAACAAGAAGAGGCAAACCAAAGTCAACTTAGCCATCGGAGAGAACGTTTCCAAATAGTCAATCTCATAAATTTGGGCATAGTGTTTAGCAAAAATCGAGCTTTGAGGCGAGCTATAGATCCCTCGGAATGAAACATAATAGAAAATTTTCATGTACTGCCAACAACCTTCTTGCATGTGTTAATTCAACTAATTATAAAGTTTTATTTTCAATTAAGACATTCATTTCATCAAACATTGTTGCACACCACCCAGAATGGGATAGAGTTGCTAAACAAATCTCAAAAACTCAACAAAATAAAGGAAGCAATAAACGAGCGAGAAGTGGAAAATAATTGATCATACTTAACATAAGAGGAAATGAGATAGATACATTGACGTTTATCTCTTTAAAAAGCAATTGATAAATCAATATCACTAGGAGAAGGATTCACTGAAGAGGAGGATATCGATGTCAAATACGATCGGGGTACGGGGTCTTCTCGAGTAAACATTGTTGATAGGTGTGAGGTAGATGCATTGACATTTAACTATTCAAAGAGCAATTGATAAATCAATGTCACTAGGAGAAGGATCCACTGAAGAAGGTATCGATGTCGAATAGCATCCGAGGACGAGGTCTTCTCGAGTAAACATTCCTGATAGGAAATTAGGTGGAGCTAAACTGATGACGTGGTATATTAACCACTCATCAAAATTTTATGAGAATTTAGGCAATGACGAGTCAAACAATGGATAGGGTTTGTTAAAAAAATGTGACATAAGCAACGACCATGTAACGGTTTAAGAGGTAAAAAATTTTGATACCCTTTTTGCAAAAGAGAGTATCCTCGAAAGACACTTTAATGACTTAGGTTCCAGTTTAGAAACTTATGGACAAGATTCACAAATAAAATAAGTACACCCAAATATACTCAGTTTAATAAGAAAGAGAGAGTTGTTTGGAAATAGACTTAATTGGGAATTTGATTTTATAAAATAGTAGAAGACATCCGATGGATCAAAAGTCAAGCCATAATGAGTTCATCTTACCAACATATTAATCACTCGTTTATTACAGTATAGCTTCTCAAAAAATATATATATATATATATAGAATTTAAACAGCCTTCATAATCATGATCATCGTCATTAGCCTATCCTAACACTACAATCATAATTAGCCATAACCAATTATCATACTAAAAGCATAGAATCATCACAATAATATGACTAATAAATAAATAAGCATATAAATTTGAATAATATTATGCAATCGATTTAGAAGAAACTAAATGCTATCATAAAGTAAAAATAGGATAACTAATAAAATGAATGAATTTGCAGTTGTATACACCCCAATTTACGTACAACGATCAAACTCGAACCCTTGTAATTATTCATACAAATAAAATTAAAACTAAGATATTTATATAAGAATTTAATATTAATTATTTTCTAAAAAATTAATTTATTTACATTATCTTTCTTATTGTCATTTTTTTAAATCTAATAATCCATTTTAATTTTTTTTATTTTGCCTAGCAATTATTAATTACTAATTTAATTCAAAATTATTAATCATTTATGTCCATTTTAATCTAATTGAAAACGCTTTATTATCATCATCACCGTATCATCATCATCATCATCATCATCCAATCTAGAAAAAATTTATTTTAAAAAAAAATTTGATCATTCTAAGAGTAATATAAATCATAAAATATTAATTTAACCCTCTAATTATCCATGTAGATTTTATCTTACTAATGTACACTATAAAATATATAAATTATATAAATGTATGTATACATACATACATACATATATGTGTGTTGTGTGTTGCCTACCGTGACTCTTTGATTGGCAGAGTTTGGAAAACTTCTAGGGTCACGAGTTCGATCTCGTCTATGCGAGATGAAATTCATAGGCACATGAGGTTGGTCGAGAGGCTTACATAATAGCCTCTAACCAATCATTTGAATATATATATATATATATATGTATGTATATATATATATATATATATATATATATATATATATATATATATATATATATATAACCATTTCTCATTGCATAAAAAAGAACTACCCTCACAGTTTCCTTTTTCCTCATGTTTTGCTTGAAACCGTGTTTCACTTCCAAAGTCAAGCCGCAAATGCTACTCCATCACCTCGCTTCCAGTTGGTGTCAACTTCCTCTTACGCCTCAATGTTGAGGCACGATCGATGTGTAAGCTTGCGAGAAAGTTAGCATAGGATCTCACATCCCACCGCTTTATCCTCATTCGCTTGCTCACAGTTTGCGTCGTCTTCTCCTTTGCATAGAATGCACATGCAAGTTATCGATGTCACCTCCTTAACATCTACTTCTTGCAAGCAATGCCCTTTCTTGCTCATTTGGTCCCTAAGATGCAGGATGCTATACTCTAGAAGCGGCATCGCCTTTCCCTGGGACACTTTAAATCCCTCATTTAAAAGATTTGAACCCTCATTTGATCTCTCTGCCTCTCGATCTCATCTTTGGTTTCGCTTCCCAAGATTTCAAAATCTTCTTGGCTTCAATATGGGGAACTTTGTTATATATTTTCCAGGTTAGCCTCCTTATAATGACATAACGTTCAAATCTCAGCTCCCTCCCCATTGAATAATGAGGCATCACGGTTCTAATAAAATGGACATCATGGCCAAATACAACATGCAAGGTTTTGAATAATCTTTCGAGATATTTGGGAAATTTGATTAGATAGAATGTTGAATTTCCAGTTCATATGACAATTGACTTGAAAGTAGCAGAAAACATAACAGCAGCAATAAATGTGAACGGGTATTAAGAATCATTACAGAACTTTAAGTCAAACAACCTCTAGTCCTTCATTAACATCTATTGACATCATGATATTACATCTTCACATAATCAATGATAAACCTTGTTACTCAGCAGTTGGCATTGTGGAAGGTTTAGTACAATGGAAGAAGCAAACCACTAGTTTGAAAAAGAGTAAAATGTCAAAATATTCATTTGATTATTTACATAGGGTCTTTTTAGTAGTCTGAAAATGTCAAAATAGTAGTAGTCCCTAAGGACTATTTTAGCCCTCATTAAAAAGTTTGGGGACTAGATTGACATTTTTATCGACTCTGTGACTAAAATGACTTCTATAAAGAGTCAGGGGACTAATTTAACACTTTTCTCGTTTGAACAACATGCAAGACAGTTTCTTTTTCCATATAAAACATTAAAATGCTTATGAAATTAGAATTACAAACAGGCACCTAAACAAATTTCAGATTCATGCTCTTCATTATACATATATTCAAATATAAGTTTTAAGTGTTGCATTTAACGTTGGTAGATACTGCTCTGAAACATAAAAGTAATTAAATTAATCTTTGATGAAATAAAATATCTTAAGAGGAAATACAATTGGATCCTTGTCTCAAAGCAATGATATGACAAAATTAGTAGATACTAGAAACTTGGTTGGAACAAGTAGACTAATTCTTAGACAAGTAAATAAGTATGCTTGGAATTGCATGATCAAACCCAACCTGAAATAGCCATTAAAGACAAAACATGGGCTTTTTGGTTAAGGGGAAAACTTGAACTAACATTATTTGTAAAGTAACATTTTGTGATTGATCTGGGGAGTTGAAACAAGAAAACCTTATTTCACAGTATATTTTCTTAAAATCTACCGCAATGAAAATGTGATCAAGCCTCTTACACTTACTTGGAGATTTACATTGCATTGCATTAGTTTTGAACGAAATTAAACAATCTTGACATATGATAAAGGTCAACTTCAATAAAATCATTCACTTGAACCAAACATGTCCACCTGAATCTATAAAGTAAATCCGCCCATTTCCTAATACAAAATTCCCAAGTAAACCCCCTAACTTGTAAGGATCCACAAAATATATTTTCTATATGAATTAAAAACGAGAGCAGCCTCAAAGACCAAAACTAATCAGCTAAAACCAGCAGCCGAACAATCACAACATGAAATTATTAAAATAATAACAATTTAGTATGGCCAAAACATTCAGCCATGACTTTCTACTAAGAGGTTGTTTAGTTTCCAAGTATTTAGAATTCACAAGCATTTCATATATGATGTAAGATAAACATATTATTTTTGAAAAAGTCAAAGTTGTATGGTCCATTGTAAAATAAATTCTAGATATCATAAGTTCATGTTTGATTTTACGAACACAAGAAAGCGATATCACTTTAAAATACATTAAGGCATGCTACGAGTAGGATTGCCAACAAGCGCGAGCGAACAAGCGGTGAGTACTACGAGTATGAGTAAGAGTGCAACAGAGGAAGATTCTATAAACATACAATGCCTGTCGCGAAGCAGGGATCTTGTGAACCTGATGGCTTTATTTTAAATTTGCCTGAATTGGGTGAATTTGCAATTCATCAAATTTGAATTAAATGTGGGTTGATTTGTTTTTCCTCCAACCAAACTCCAAAAATTTTTAAAACAATGCATTGAAAATGTATAAAAAAATGATATTAATTTATTAAATTAAGTGAAAATATGACACTAAATAGGACGCAATGGAGAAAAAGGATTCATGTAACCGAACCCACTTAGTGGGATTAAGGCTTTGTAGTTATTGTTGTTTTGTTGTTGTTGTATTGAAAATTTAGTTCATGCAAAATTCATCAAACCAAACATCCCATACATATTTTGGCGTTGTTTGGTGTATAAATCTTCCAGAACTTGGCAAACCTGATGCCTCTCCAATCTCATTTAGTGCATGTTGCTAAATCCAATAAGAAATCAAACATCTGTAGTTTATCAAATCAAACCTCTCTCATAGCTTCCTTAACCCAACTCTCCTTATCAATCGTCATGGTCCTCTCTCTCTCTCTCTCTCTCTCTCTCTCTCTCTCTCTCTCTCTCTCTCTCTTCCATGTTTGGAATCCTCAATGTGGTGGGTTCCCTCTCCCTCGTCCCCATTTTTTCAATACCGCTTCCTTTTTTTGAGTTCCTAGGACCTGAATCGACCGTTCCTGCTCCTGCATTGCAGTTAGTTACCCCACTAATGCCTCTAGCATCAATTATATCATTTTTATATTAAATCTCACATAAATTTAAATCCCAAAACAGATAGCAAAATGGTTTACCATTAGCGAGATTTATCAAACTATGTTAAAGAAATAATTTGAATGAATATTACATCCACTAGATCAACTAAATTCAGACTAGATAAATTTATTAAATTTTGCTTGTTGAAAAAGAGCCCATTAGCATTTCATCTTTTTACTGAGAAAAGAGTAATGCAATACCGTCCAAAATTTTTAAGTTGACTTTTTCACATTACGAAAAAAAATGCTCATTATTACCAAAAGATATAGGATTGCTCTAACATTCAGAACTGTAAAGTAGTATGCTGATGGAAAGAGCTCGAAAGCATAAGCAATGAGAAAAAAGAAACTCGTCCAAAGACATGCAATCAAGAGCGTCCTTTGCTTACATGAAAGATACAAGTCTCGATGGCGCAGCAGGATCGTAGTTTATCAGTAAGGCAGCCTTCAGTGGTTCACCTGAGCCAATGACCGGAGAAGTAGCCTCAGTTCTCTATTTCAAAGAGATAGATATGGCGAGGCAAAGTGCGGAACAAACCAGATGCACCAATGTTATTAACGATCCATTTCTCCCATAGCTTATGCGTCACCGCCCAGTCAGTCATTATCAAGGCTTCAGTGCCTAACGACGTGACTTCGCTTTCAAGCTGGTAAGATTGGAGCCTCTAGTGATGGAAGAGATGAGTATTGAAACTGAAGCAGAGTATTACGAGTTTCTAGGTCGTCGGCGCCGTCAAAAAGTGGCTAGGGTTAAGGCTTCTTCTCGAGGAAGAAATATTGCATCAGGACTCCGAACGCAGCTCTGCGTGCGGAGTCCAATCACGTATAAGCACGTGGCAGTGGAGGTCTCATCATTAATTTTGAAAAGTTTAGGTGTTTGGCCCGACCCGACCGTCCCAAAAAGCGGTAAAATTACTTTTTTGCAATGGAATCCCGCCAAAAGCCATTTCTCGCCTTTTTTTGCATCTACGCGACGGAAAAAGTCATTTTTCGTCGCCTTCCCAGGTCTGACTCCGTTTTGAGCTAGGTCTTCTTAGGGTTTGCCACAGGAAGAAGAAATATTGGTAATGGAAGCGGGAAGTGATGTGGAGCAGCCTAAAATGGAAGTAAGTTTAGTTTTATTTTGGCTTGAGTATTGCATTTTTAGGTTGGTTTTATCTGCTTTTCAGGTGTTTTATGTCTGAGTTATGTTAGTATTACTCTGGTGTTATGGTAAAAACTTCTAATAGGTGTATTGTTGTCGTGTTATTGTTGTGTTATTGTAATTCAATTGTCGTGTTATTGTCGTATTATTCTTGTAATGTTGTGTTATTCTTGTAGTATTATCGTGTTATTGTGGTAGTATTGTCGTAATATTGTGGTGTTATGTTAATGTTATTGTACAAATCTTGTAGATTTGTCGTGTTATTGTCCTATTGTCCTAGTGGCGTTGTAAAAAAATCTATTTTATAGTATTGTTGTGTTATTGAAATATTTTAGGTTTTGGGGATTGTATTGTTCTATGGGTGTTATATTTGTATTAATGTTGTATTATTGTCAAGCTATTGTGTTATTGTCGTGTTAATAATGTATTATTGTAATGTTATTGTCGTGTTATTATCGTAAATTGTTGTATTATTGTCATGTTATTGTCGTATTATTGTTGTAAATTGTTGTTTTACTGTGATGGTATTGTCGTGTTATTGTTGTGTATCCAACTGATCATCGTTAAATTGTTGTGGTAATATGCAGTGTGGAAATATGTGCAACGATCCAATCATAGAGGCTTTTCTTAGCACCGCTGTCCACAATGATCAGGAAGCATATGAAAGCTACTGTGCTTATGCACATCACGTAGGATTTACTGTAATGAAGGAACATAGTAGCTATTGGTCAAACTCTAAGAATATTAAAACTAAAGATTATATTTGCGGTAAAGCTGGCCAGAAGAAGGAGTCTAACACGTCTGTGAAGTTCAGAAGACCTGACACGAGGACTAGATGTCAAGCCATGATTAGATATGCCATTGATGTTGAGGGGAACTGGACAATTAAGAAATTCATTGAAAGCCACAACCACCCACTCGTTGAAAGAGGTGACACGCATCTTCTACGTTCCAGCAGAAAGATAAGCGGGTTGAATGCATATTTGCTTAGATCAATGACAGTATCAGGTATTAGAGCAACGGATGTGTATAACTTTATGGCTACAGAGGCTGGTGGTCTGGAGAACTTAGAATGCACGAAGAGAGATGCTTTTAATTTCATTCAAAAAGAAAGGAGGGAAAAAATAGAACTGGGAGATGCAACTTCTCTAATACAGATGTTTATGGAGAGGCAAACAGAGGATATCATGTTTGCCTGGGATTTTGAAACTGATGAGTGTGGTCGACTCACAAGTTTTTTTTGGAGTGATGGGTTATCCAAGCTTGATTATGATTGCTTTGGCGATGTAATAATATTTGATACAACTTATAGATTGAACAAGTATAATTTATGTTGTGCTCCTTTCGTTGGGGTAAACCATCACTGGCAAAATGTCCTTTTTGGAGTCGGTTTCTTGTCTGATGAGACCATTGATTCCTTCATATGGTTATTCAAAGCATTTATCCGAATAATGGGTGACAAGCATCCAAAGTCAATCTTTACAGATCAGGACCAAGCAATGGCGCGAGCCATTGAAGAGTGTTTCCCACAGTCACGACACAGATTATGTCAATGGCACATATACAAAAAATTTCCATCAAAAGTTCATTGTGGTTTGGGTGTCAAGAGCATGGGAGATATCTTCTACAAATGCATGAGCAAGTGTGATACCGAATCGGATTTTGAAGAAAATTGGGCCACAATGATTGAGATGGGAAACCTACAGAGTAATGAGTGGTTAAAAGATTTGTACAGGATCAGACATAGATGATCGACGACCTTCAATAAAGATGTTTTTGGAATGAGAATATTGTCAACACAAAGAAGTGAATCCACAAACAATATTTGTCATGGTGTTTCAAAGCTCACCAGTTCCCTCGTCGATTGTTTTATTGGACTTGAAAGTATTATGAAATCATGGCGCAGAAATGAAAAAAAGGAAGATTACAAAAGCAATCAATCAATCATTACACCCGTAGTAAAAGCCAACACATTCTTGCGGCAAGTGGCTACATTTTATTCGAAAAAGCTTTATTCAATGTTCCAACAAGAACTGTTGGATGGGATGTGTGGACTCACAATTGAATTCTTTACTGAAAATGACTCAGAATATGGTGTAAGGAAGCTAGATGCTCAAGGGGCAACGAAGCATTGGATTGTCAAACTTGACAAAGGTAATTCAGAGGTAACTTGTAGTTGTAAAAAGTTTGAAATGATGGACATATTATGTTCTCACTCGCTTTATGTGCTAAATGTCGCCCAAGTAAAGCTAATTCCCGAGAAATATTTGCTACTCAGTTGGTCTGCTCACGCTAAAAGAAACATTTATAACGGATTTGGTTACGAACTAATGAAGGAAGCATCAACGAGCTCTGGTTCTGCAAGTGGTCTTCTTTTTCGTACACACGCTCATAAGTTCGCATACCAGCTCATAAACAAAACACAAGGAAATGAAACTACTGAACAGATGCTTTGGGAATCATTTAAGTATCTGTCCGCAAATCTTGATGATGCATTTGTTGGGAAAATAACTCAAACAATGAAGAAAACAAAGAAGGGGAAAACACCAAATGCAAAATTCAATTTGAATGATTCAGCAAAGATGAGGCCGAAAGGAGCTCCTACATCTAGGTTGAAAGGGTATTGGGAGAGAAATAAACGACCAAAGAGTATGTATTTCAATATGCTTAGATATGTTAATATATGCAGTTTGTTCATTAACTTATCCATACCACTGCATGTAGGAAAAGCTCAAGAAACATCAACAGCTCGAGGACCCGATTTAACATGTGATGCTAATGTTATTGAAATGACTGATTGTCTCAGCCAGGTATAAAATTTGATCTCTATTACATCGTTATAGTCTCTTGAATTAGTATACCTCACATCTAATTTTCAATATTTTTTCAGGATTACGATGCATCTCAACCAGTAATGGGATATACGAGTTTATTGATGGACTCAATAAATGATATGTGTCTGATGTAATTTATGATTACATGATCACTAAATGGATGTATTTTTCTATGAATGACTATGGATGTATTTTTTCATGAATAAGTAAGTACTTGTTAAAACGCCTTATACTACGATAATAGCTCATAATTTATCGCAATACCAAAAAATATTGACATACAAAATACGACAATAGCTTCATAAAATGCCTTATACTACGATAATAACACATATTTTATCGCAATACCACCAAAAATTTACGTCATAACACGGGAATAACTTGATAAAATGTCTTATACTACGATAATAACACATATTTTATCGCAATACCACCAAAAATTTATGTCATGACACGGGAATAACTTGATAAAATGTCTTATACTACGATAATAACACATATTTTAACGCCATACCGAGCAAATTTAAGAGATAACGCAGCTAACACGACAATAAAAAGTTAATAACACAGCAATACCGAGCAAATTTAAGAGATAACGCAGCTAACACGACAATAAAACGTTAATAACACGCTAATACCGAGTTAATTCACTTCAAAAAATGAATAACACGGCCATAATATGCAACTAACACCAAAATACCACGTTAATTTGACAAATAACACGCAGGGAATATTCCCTGCGTGTTATAAGTGTAAAGCGACAGAATAAGGTAGTATTGATGCGTTATTAAGGTGTTATGGAGGTGTTATTGACATGTTCTTAAAATTTTAAAGTGAATTAAGGTGTTATTGTGCTGAATAACGTGGTATTGATGTATTATTAACGTGTTATGGAGGTGTTATTGACGTGTTATTAACCTTTTAAAGTGAATTAAGGTGTTATTGTGAAGAATAACGTAGTACTTATGCGTTATTTACGTGTTATGGAGGTGTTATTGACGTGTTATTAACCTTTTAAAGTGAATTAATGTGTTATTGTGCTGAATAACGTAGTATTGATGCGTTATAGAGGTGTTATTTAAGTATTTATTTACTTTAACTTCATTTTATGATTAAAGTTAAATATGAAACAAAATATATTTGAGCCCTCAAATAATTTATAAACAGCAAATATATAAGAACTAACTTTTCCAATCATTGAAAATTATAAACAACAAATATATAAACTTGCAAATTATAACTTAATTATAAATAACAAATATATAAACTTTCTAATCATTGAAAAGAGAAAATTATAACAAGATTGTATGTACATTTGCAAATTACAACTAATCTCGGATATGCTGAAAAATTAATTCAATTATATTCCTCGACCACATACATATTGCGAACACAAATTCAGTGCGGAATCTTTCCATGTCGTCCTGCCAGTTAAGATATTTCTTCCAATCGACCTCTGCTTTTAGAACTACCTTTTCCATGTATTTGCACACAAACATGCCGCAGTCGTCGCTATTTCTTTGAGTTGGTAAGTCCTTCATAAGTGAAACTCCCCACTTCTCAGGTTTGGCTCTACCATAAGCTTGTTGAGCATGATTTGCAAAAAAATTGCGCTGGAAAAAAAAAGAAAAAGATATTATTGTTGGAACTATGACGAAGTAGATCAAAATGGTTCATATATACTAACCAATTCACGGGCAGCATCCAAATGCATGAGATTGGGAAGCGAATCATATAAATGCCACTTCTTCGTTCTGAGCTCATTAACTAGCAAAGTCCAATGACCGTTGTTAATGATGGGGAATAAAATAATTTCCGCCTCTTTAAGCATTTTCTTTGTGATGTGACGCACAAGATCAGCGCTATTATATTTCTGATGCATCTACAGAAGATGATAGTTAGTACTGTTTAAAATGCCAAAAATATAATTTTTTTTTTACTTACAAAATAACTCGCCATCACGTAAATGTATGGCCGGTATAGTTCAGGTGACATCTTAATTTTTGTCTCAAGTATGTCCGCAAAAACATCGACATGTTCATTTGCAAGCCACTTGTTTAGAAGCACCTCTTCCAGCCCCGTTCGATCGATTGACCTCCCATTCCCTTTATTCAGTAGATATTCATGCCTGCATGATTTAGAAAAAGGATTGGCACAATTGCATTTCAAAGTAATACATAAACGAAAATATGACAGTTTACTTACTCGCCCCTGTACGTGGCAATGCACTCATCAATGACATCTTGCTTTTCCCGTGTTATTAACGATCTACCGGGATATTCAATGTAAGCATCCATAAGAACAGACTGTAAAGTGAAATAACTTATGCATACAAGTCTATTTGTACCCAAACTAAAAAAACAGGAAGGCTAGATTGAAGAATAAAAGGTACCACTATAGCCTGACTCTCTGCAAATGAGCTGCTGCATTGACTGCTGATGACGATCGGACTAGTTCCTAGAGGTGGGATTACTACAGAGGTCCCTAAACTAGATAATGTCATTGCAATTTGTTCACGAACTAATTGCCTATTTTGATCTGTTTCAGTCAATGTTTTTGACGTCTCTGTTGATTGCTGCTCATTGAATGGTGGAGCATTTGATTGTATCAAATCTCGAGCCTAAAAAGAACAAACGGGATTACACACTTCATCATGTTAAATGCGATGATTAGAAAAAACACAAATAACTATTTACCGCAAGTGGTTCAGGAGATAGAAAATGCTCCACATGTTTGGATTCTTCTATATTTGCCTCATGTTCTTCTACAATTACTTCCCCTTCTTTTACTGGCTGCACAATTTTTGGTATCGCCTCGACCACTGCTAGCGCAAGAGGGGTCTACGAAAGAGCAAAAATTTAACATGATGAAGTAGAAAGCGGATGAAATAAAATGATATACATACCGTGCGAGAAAGGGACCCAAGGAGATCCCGAGTAACAACTTCAGCTGCCTCTTCAGCTGTCTGACCCTGATGAGGAATCTCATATTATGCACTTTCATGCCCTGTAGGCTCTGTTGTACCCTGCATTTGTACATCTAAGTTCTTCAACATTTTCCTCCTCCTTTTTATTTCATGGCTCCCTTTGATTTCTTGAACACACCTCTCAACCATACAAGTAAGGGAGGCCAATGACCCTTCAAATTTAGCCATCCGTTCATTCAAAGAATCTATAGTCGCCAGAGACTCATCAAAATGGCTAACTTGTTTACTAATCGTACCAATAGATTCCTGAATATTTAAACTAATCTCATTCTGAGCTTTTAGTAGCTCAATTATTCCTTCATAATCACGTCTTCCCCTTCTATGTGTTCCACGCGGGGTGACGTTGCTCGAAACGATCGGACCGACCCCTGGAGATGTAGGCAACGGTGGGCTGATCGGAGGTTCACGTGGAGGAAGAACTGTAGCAGGGCTGTGTAGTCCCTGCTCGGGATTGAACAACAGATTGATATCTTCTTCCTTCAAATCTATGAATGTATCGTACACCTGCAATGAAAATAAAGCCATGATCAGTAAATTCAATGAAGAAATATTTTAAATTTATAAATAACTTGCCTGAGCATGCGCGATCATGTGAAAGGCGGTAGCAATCTCTGTTGCTGTCCACCCGTGATTTGTTGGCTACCTCAACATGCGAGGTCGAGCCTCGGGAACGGCAGGGGTAAACAGAGAGGTGTGCTAAAAAAACCAAAGCTGCATATAAGAAAATAAAGAATTTACGTCACAATGACACATGCGAACATCAACATAAAGTGAAAATGAACGAGCAAATGCACTTACAGATAAATTAAAAATGAATCTGGTAATGTAACCAAGTCCCTGTTTGTCTCTTATCTTGATTGTAGCCATGTGAAATTGATCAATCATATAATCACAAATTGCAGCGGGCCAATTATACGAGGAGAATTCCTGAACTTTCTCCCCTAAAGCAAAAAGCCCTGCCGGAACAGCAAAATTGCTCGTGGGAAAGAATAAATTTGTCAGTAAAAACTGAATAAATAACTTTTCAAAAGGGGCTGTTGAATCTCCTGAAAAAGACGTCAAATCATTTTTTATTGCTCTCGCATCAACAATAGCAGTGGGAGACTGTCTCCAACTAACTGCTCATCCTCTGTTTGGCAAGCCCAACAACAATGCAACATGTTCGGGTTGAAGTTTGACAATTTTTCCACCCATGACAAAGGTCTTCCTCTCATTATTCCAAAATGCAATGATATGCAGTGTCAACACATTGTCCTGCGGATAAGGAGACATATCAAAAAAATGATTGACATTAATTTCTCTTAGGAAATTCATGCTCCTTTCTGCCACTTTGTCTCTACGGTATCAAGTGTTCCCCTGACTGCGGAAGGACGACATCTACAATTGAATGTTCTTGCGCTCATAACCCTACAAAAATAATAATGCAAAGTTTAATATTTATTTACGAAAATTATGTGTCATAGTGTGTTATTGTGCATTATGATTGTGTTATAATGTATTATGATTGTGTTATAGCTGTATTATGGCTGTGTTATAGTTGTATTATAGTTGTGTTATAGCTGTGTTATAGCTGTGTTATAGTGTGTTATAGTGTGTTATAGTGTGTTATAGTGTGTTATCATTGTGTTATAGTTGTGTTATTGTGTGTTATAGTTGCGTTATATTGTGTTATGGTTGTGTTATGATTGTGTTATGGATGTGCAATGGTTGTGTTATTTTTGTATTATTGTGGTATTTTTCTTGTATTATTGTAGGATACACCACAATAATACAATATAAACCTCAGTAACACACAATAACACACAATAACACAACTATAACACAACAATAACACAACAGAAACTCAACCAACACTACAATTACACAATCATAACTCAGCATAACACACCATAATACCACAATAACACGTCCATAAAACACTGTTGCACTGTAACACATTAATAACACATGAATAACACACAATAACACAGAAATAACACGGATATACCAAATCTATAACACAACTATAACACGACTAATCCATAACCATAACACCAACAATAACACAGATATACCTCAACAATAACGCAGCTATAACAGAGATAACACAACAATAACACGTATTTTTTCACAAAAAATAACACGAATAACAAAATAGGACAGTGCAAGAATAACACAGCTATAACAAAATCCTTACCTAAGTGGTTTCCGGGGTGCCCTTGTTCCTTCTTTTTGCTTGCGGTCTTTCATTTTTTTCTTTCCTTCTACCTAGCCGAAGGACAACGGTTGTGAGATCAAACCGAGAGGGAAGGAGCAATGGAGAGTAAACCGAGAACCCTAAACGACGACAAACCTGGAAACGTGCGAATCGGAGCAATCGGAGCAAACAGCGACAAACAGATACATTTCCCTGCCGGAGAACTCAAACGGCGCCGACGACGGAGAGCAATGGCCACAAGCAATCGGAGCAAACGACGACAAACAGACTCCTTCCCTCCCTGCCGAACCCAAACGGTGCCGACGACGAGCAATGGCCTCTTGGCAATCCCTAAACGACAAAATGAAACTTTTCGGCTCTTTACGGTTTCTTTCTTTTGGATAAATGCTTTTGGCGGGATTCCATGGACAAAACAAAACTTTTCCGCTTCTTGAGTCGGTCGGGTCGGGTCAAGCACCTAAACTTTTCAAAATTTATGGTGGGGCCTCCACTGCCACGTGCTTACACGTGATTGGAAGCAGAGTTGCGTGCGGAGTCCTGATGCAATATTTCCCCTCTTTTGAGAGCACGGCTTGCTCCGTATCCATTGTCGAGGTTCTACCAGGTGAAATTAGTCATTTTCATATCGCGAGGACCTTCCTCTGTTCCGATGTTCTGAATCGCGTTAGAATCGTAGAACGGTGGAGCACCACCGTCATACACTACACTCGCAGGGGGCCCGCTCGAGGTGGAGCTCAATTAGGGCCCTTTGGGACGGCTTATAACTGCGGCGGCGTTTTTAAAAGCCTCCTCAATATTTGTTTCGCACGTTTCATGAGATTATCTGAAAACTGAGTTTTTTATTTTAGCAAAAATTCCGGACGCGGGGTTATACCTGCCGTCAGCTTTGGTTGTCTGCGTTCGCTCCATTTTTTACCTCCCTAACCTGACTCGTTCACGGAAGCCCACCCCTCCTCGCTTCTCTACCGAAAGAAAAACGAAGGAGACAGATCGATGATTCGGAGAAGATCGCTCAATTATTTGGAGAAGATTGCTCCTCTCAGCTTCGGACTCTCCTGCGACCATTCTGTTTTCTTTTCCTCTCTGCAGAACGAGGGGGAGGAAAAACAACAAGGCTAGGAAAATTTAAAAAAAAAGGAAGATTTACATACCTACCATCAAATACCTATGTATTTACATTTGTAATTCTTGACCATCTTAAAAATATTTATTATAATTTTTTAAACAAATTAAATAGTGATATTTTTAATATAATGTGAAATATTTTAGATGTTATAAATATAAAAAAAATTTAGATTTTAAATATGCAAATAACATAGAATTGGGTGGTATGTATGTAAAATTTATTCTTTTTAACTAATTTTAAATTACACAATCACATATACCTTAAAAAATTTATTCCTTTTAACTAATTTATATGTCATTGTTCTTTTTCAATAATTTATAAAATTGTTAAAAAAATTCACAAATTTTTAAAATTGGGATGGAAATAGTTTAATAGAGGACTCGGACTTTAATTTTAAAATAATCAGAGTATTTACTTTTATACTCAGAATAATATTTATTAAGCTTTAAGAGAAATATTGCACGGGGGCAGAATATTCATTTATTCAGAAGCAGCTGTATAACAACTGTTTTCCAAATGCACAAACCAAACAGTCAGTCAACTTATCCGGATCAGTTGTTGATCAGCGAATTGTCAAGATCGATTCGTTTATCCGAATAAGTTCTGGATAGTTCGGCATTGCCCAAACATACCCTTAGACAGATGTCGTCTTTAAGTTTTGATGTAATTTTCGTAGAAGTGACATGAGGAATAGTTTTGGGTGTAATGTTTTTTTTCAGACAGCAAAAAATATTGGGTCCCCTATGTCCGGATCATAATGAAGTTCTGTGACGTGTAAATTGCAGTCTCAATATTTAGAAAATGAAAATTCATTTTTTATTGCTCTACCTGGCCCGACTAGGGCTGTAAACGAGCTGAGCCTGAGCGAGCTTAGAGTCGCCTCGTGTTCGGCTCATTCGAAAATTGGCTCGTGATCGAAATTGGCTTGTGAACAGCATGGTCTTGTTCGGCTCGAATAACATTTTCCTGTTCGTGTTCGACTCATGTTCGCTTGAAATTGGCTCGTTATAATAAAAAATTATTTTCTCTTCATTTCAAGAATGACTATATGTTGCAATATCAATTCACTTAGAATATTCAGAATATAGTAAATTCATGAGAACACTACTAATAAAAATACTATTTCATCAATATAAGTTCAGAAATGTATTGAGATTTCCCTTTAGGTTAATCCAAGTGAAGCCAATTTTTGATAAGACATCTCCTCAAGCTTCTCCTCACTTATTTTTCTTTCTTTTCTTTTCTTTTCATTTCTTTTTGGATTGCTTTTCAATCCTTTCTCTCTTTTTTTTCTTTTTCTTTTTTCTTTTTCAAGTGAGGATTACTATATCTGGATAGCCTGTTAATAATTTTGAACTTCACTCTTCTTTTCCTAAAATTGAAACTTAAAGCATTTCGTTACCTTATATGTAATTCATAGTATTTACATTATTGAGTCTCAATCTTTTCTTTCTCAACTAAATTTCTAAGATTCATAATATTTCAAAATTTAGTTTTCTTTACTGTAAATAGTTAAGTATAGTCTTATTCCCTTATATTAAATATTTTAACCTACAAAATTAATTTTCATTACCAAAAATATTTCTTTGATTCTCTTACAATATTTAAATAAAATCTAAATATAGTTAAATGATTCAAATTTTATCACAAAAATCATATTTATAAATTTTTTGAAAATATTTTAATTGAGAACATATAATAGTGAATATTTTCACCCCCCCAAACTTAAGTTTTCAATAAATAGAAATAATACATGGTAGAAAGAAAAATTCTGAATATAAATCATACCTTTGCACTTTAGGCATTTTTGTCTTTTTGAAGTTTTGCAGGTTTTTTTTGAAAATTTTTAACTTCAACTGGCCTGTAATATTATAAACTTTTCTACACATATAACAAATTAGAGAATTTGTTGGGGTGATAAAATTTTGAAATAAATACATAAAACAAAACATTTAATAACAACTATTATACTACACGATACAATACAAAATAACTTTTGCATTTCACAACACAATAACACACGGTCTACTATTTTTTTTAACTTAAAGTTCACAATTACTATTACAATTACAATCCATCACAATTCATCCAGAAATGAAATACACTCTACAAACAAAATACATATCTCAGAAAATCATATAGTTCACAAAATACAAAAAATAGAATAAAAATACAATAATAAAACAAACACATACATCACAATCATCAAATTTTAGATCAGTCCATAATGAGAAGTTAGGGCAGAGGAAGTGAGAGCTCCATGGAGAAGGTTAGAGCAGACAACGGATGTGAATGTTAGATTGAATCACAATGGAGCAACACAGT
This sequence comes from Papilionanthe hookeriana x Papilionanthe teres, assembly GCA_022702705.1. Taxonomy (NCBI): domain Eukaryota; kingdom Viridiplantae; phylum Streptophyta; class Magnoliopsida; order Asparagales; family Orchidaceae; genus Papilionanthe; species Papilionanthe hookeriana x Papilionanthe teres. The sequence continues at coordinate 110,999,150 of CM040430.1, read as the reverse complement.
ATAAATAAATAGAAGAAAAGCAGGCCGCAGGGTCAAACCCGCGACCTGCATTTTATTAAAACCGTGTCGTGTTGCGGTTAAAAAGACACCCCAAACGACGTTGAATCACGATGTGAAGTTGTGTCATAGGCAAAAAGTCCCTCTCCCCAAACGAACCCGTAGTATTCTTGATAATATTAGTAGTATTGTGGTAGTATTATGGTAAAATATCACTACAATACTATCAGTACTATCATGAATACAACCAACCATACCTACAAATTCCGGATGCAATATTTTCTCTCTGTATAAGGGCTGCAATTGAGAAAGAGATTTAAGAAGGAGATAAAAAATAATTCAAATTGTCTATCATATCAATTCTTTTAGTGAGAAAAATTTAATTGAAAGTATTTTGTTCTAAAAATTTTCTTTCCCGTCGGTCCAACTTTTAAACCAAAAAAATTTTCTTAGAAATTTTATTGAATGCTCTTTTAGAAAGGATAGATTAGTCAATAGAGTCAAACTAGATGTGAAAAAAATAATCAAAGATAAAAAAAGAGAGAATCATTATGTTATGCTCTAAACACAACCACTACTGATGTTCACTTTTTTATACTATTGTCTTTTTTTTTTAACTTCACCAATGCAAATATATATCAGAATTTAAGTTTATGGTAGAGTGTATGTGACATAGAAACATAAAATTTGACTCATTAAGAAGCTTGTGATTCAGAGAAAATATTACATCTATCGTCTGCACATGCAGACGACCAACTGCCAGGTGACACCTCAACATACAAGTTAAGTTGGCGTCTGACCATGCCAAGTTGTCATCTAATAGTTAGTCGACTGAACAAGCGGATGATCGGAAGCAATATTTTTGTCGTGATTAGAACTTATCATGCCACAAGCGCAACTCAAATATAATGGATGAGCTCAATTCTAATTTGATTTATCTTTGGATAATTTAGGAAAGCATAAACTGACCGTGATTTATTATCAATTCAACACTTTTAGTCCCATAATTCCAAGTAATTTAAACCTTCATAAATATTTTACCTATTTTTGAATTCTAATTTGTCCATGAATTACACCTCAAGGAATAAAGCTTAAGTTAGGAGATAGAGAGAGGAGAAGAAAAGAGAGAACAGGAAAGATTAATAATATATCATGTCTTATTTAAGAAATGAACTTTCTATTTATAGGGGAGAGATTTTAATATTATGATATAACATTTTTGTCCCTGTCTTAAAAGGGTTGTAGGAGGAACTCCTTGTATTTTAAAGATACTAGCTTATCATCCTATTGCTCTCTTGCTCGGTCGGTTGAGCTCTTTATGCTTTAGTTTAGCAGGACTGATTCGGTCGACTACGCTTAATCAGTGTCTCTGACGGGCTGAGCTTGGTGTGCTTTGGGTCGGCGACTGATTAGATCAATTAAGTTAGTGTGGTTGTCAACCCTTGATAATAAATGGGTAAGCTTTTGGACCTTCACAGAATGATTGACGATGTCAAGGGGCTAGGTCTTCCCTCGAGTCAACTTCATCATGTCAGTTGGCTTGAATATCTCTTTATCTCGTTTCTAGCTGAATGAATCAGATTTAGATAATTCCGTCATCTTCGTGACTCAGCCAGCTTTGGCCTTGCTTATTTTAGCTCGGACAACTATAATTAATCGAACAAGTGGGCCGCTTGGTCTTTCATCGAATGGCTCTCCTTTGTCATAATCTCTTCATTTTGAACTATTAGATCTCCTCTTGACCAGTGCTGACAGATTTTTTATGTATATATTTTAGTTTTTTTGATTTTCTTACTTTTTGAAAGTGACATTGTAATAATAATCAAAATTTAGAGGAAAAAAACAGAACATAATTATTCTTAATCAATGAATCAATAATTGAACTCCCTTGATGTATGCGTCTTTGGTTCTTAAAAATAAGGTGTGAAATAATTCTTTGGCATTTCATATTTGCTTTCTATCTCTTTTTGTAATAAACTTTATTTCTTCCTCTTGAATCTTGTGTTGATGTGATTTTTCTATTAACACATTTTTTAAATTATTGTTTGATTCTATTTTTACACCGGTGTAATGGTTCTGTTTCTTTTATTACCCTATATAAACGGGTGAGCTATTGGAATGAGACTTCACTTAAATTACTTTTTAGTCCTTGTTTCTCATTGTTTCCTTGAATTTTTTATCTTTTCACTCTGTTTTAATTAGTTCAAAATACTCTCTGAAAGCTTTCAGCTTAATCCTCACAACTAAACCATCGACGATGACCCAAAGGGAAGTGGACCAGCTACAGGATGCGTGCGTCTATGATTCCTTCATTGGGCTTTGAGTTGTCAATAAGGGCGACCAAGTGATCACTCCTTATGGCCCTGATCTCAACTTCTATAGGAATCAATTCTGCTTCGGCTTCGAGGCTGCTTCTCTTTTATGAGTTGTGGTCCAGCTCACATTATTATAGAATTATCCTTGCTCAATTTTTGCCAAACTTCAATGCTACAATTATGAGCTTTATCATTTTCTACTGTTGGTCGAGAATTTTGTGGTCGACGTAGCTTTTCACATACCTATTCTCTGGGTGAGCTAGGAGGTTAAGCCTAATTTGCCTCTCTTGGTCATTTTCAGCTACTTGGGATGGAGAACAAGGTGAAGGATTAGCAACTCTAATTTTGCATTGGTTCTTTTCTTTTAGGCTAGAAAATCCAAAATGTTTCGTCCGGAGGCCCTCCCGCAAAGTCCAAGAAGAAGGTACATTATTGGGTACCGATGGAAGTTGCAGGTTCAAACCTCAACAATTTTCGGTCCACTAGTATGTTGATCTGACAATTATCAATCAAAGTTGCAACTAGAGAAGTTCGGGCAAATGACTAAGGCCGATTAGGTATCTTATGATGCTTAATAGGTCAGGTTTGAGGCAACAAGTAGTGCTCGAGATGCGAAAAGAAGACCTTAGGCCACTCGTATTGTAACCTCCTACCCTAAGGTGCCAAAGCCGTGAGTCCGAATATACCTCTATTGGTCCACGGCGATGAAAACCCCGAAGGTGCGTAACCGAATTATTTTATGTCTAAGTATTTTTTTTAAAGGATCAATATCGGTGAGATGACTCTTACAGAGAGAAAAGATTTTATGATACCTACTAAAAGTTATCTATCAGTTATAGGTCCTTCAAGCACACAACACCGAGAAGCTAAGAGGACAACAAACTCCTTCAGCATGGTAAAGAAGAGACAATATCTTAGTGTGTTGGCAATCCTCAAAAGACATACATTCTACTCAAATGAGGCTATGTGGTTGGTCGGATCGTTTATGTCCTTTTAGGTATTAGTGTTGGGATTGAACCTTTTTAGGGGCTTGACCTCAGAGATTTGCTAAGAGAATGCATTCTCTAGCTTCGGGGCATCTCAATATACCAGAACCAATGCCGATCAATCGGTGCTGACCCAACATTGACAAAGTACTGAGAGTCTCTATCACTTTGCAGGGCTAATGAGGATCTTTTGTTGTTGTGCGTCGACCATTCATCTCAGAGATGTTGCTATCTTCTCTGAGCCAATGCCATGACATCCAACATTTGATCCTTCGGCCTCCTAGATCCGCTGGTTCACAAACTCTCATGTGCACTTCATATTAGTGGTCATTATGTTGTGAGTTTGTTTTACGTGCACTGCTCTTTTTCTTATCTGTTTCATGATCCACACTGATCACACGTTTTAGGATATTAAATCTCGATTTGTCCATAAATCAAACCCTAAGGAATATAACATAAGTGATGGTAAATGATCACCTTATTTATAGGGAGATAGTACGATATGATGATATCATATTTTCGCCCTCGCTTTAATGGGGGTTGTAAAATGTAATCTTTGTATTATAAAAACATGAACCTATCACATGGCTACTCTCTAGCCAAATCAATTAAGCTAATTTGGCTTCTACTCAACTTGATTGGTTTGGTCGGCTAGACTTAATTGGTGTTCTCTATCGGCTAAGCTTGGTGGGCTTTGGGTTGACATAACTCGTTCAGTTGGTTGAGTTAGTTAGGTTGTCAACTCTAGATAATAGACGGGGGGATTTTATGAACCTTTATGATATAATTAGAGATGTTGAGGAGTCAGACCTCCATCGAAGCAACTTCTTTATGTCAGTTGGCTTGAATATCTCAGTCTCATTTATAATCAAATGCTTCAAATTTAGATAATTCATTCGTCTTCGTGACTCGGTTTACTTCGAACTTGCTTAACTCTAACGACTACATCCAATCGGATAAGCGGGCTTCCTGGTCTTTTGTAGGTGGACATTCCTTTGACGTACTCACTTCCTTGTAGACCATTAGATCTCCTTTAAATGAACACCGACTAATTTTTAATATACATCTATGCTTTTCAGTTCTCACATATTTCTCCAAATAACACTACTAATAAATTTGAGGAAGATATAATTTGAATTAATTTGATTTAAATTTGAATTTATTTTTACACATTTAAATTAATTTCATATTGACTCTACACGTGATAAAAGAAATTTCTAAACAAAATATATTATAAAATAGTTATGTTTGTTTCCTTGTTTAATAAAAAACTAATTTCAAATCATTTTCATAATAACTTTCAAACAAGGAAAAATCGATTCAATAGAATTTTATTTTTATAAAATTAGAACAAAACATTATTTTTAATTTTAAATACATTTTGAGGCTTTAATGCCTCGAACTTAACTCGCTGCGGCTTCTACACGCGATAGACGTTCGATTCGTTGGAGTCAAGGTTTCGTCTTCCTCTCTCGTCTACTTCACTACCTTTGTTCGGTGTTTTTGTCCGGTTTAGGGTTTGGTCTTTGTCCATTTGCCGCAGAAATGGCTACGTCGAAGACTTCAATGAGGAAGCCGGTGTTCGTGAAGGTGGATCAGTTGAAGCCGGGAACGAGTGGGCACACGCTTACGGTGAAGGTGCTTGAGTCGAAGACTGTGCTTCAGAAGGGCCGAGCGGCATCGGCGCACCTCCGGCAGACGAAGATAGCCGAATGCCTTGTCGGGGACGAGACGGGAACGATCGTATTCACAGCCCGAAACGAGCAGGGTTCGCTTCTTTTACCGCTATAGATTTTGTTGTGAATTGTTGAATTAGATCAAATTCTTGCTAGATCTGTTCTTTTCTTCGGTGGTGGGACTTTTTTTTTGTTTCATGAATGAAAGAAGAGGATGTTTAGATGCTTAATGGTTATTTTAGATTTCTCGCGGGCTTTGTAATTTTAAATGGCATTATTTGCACAACTGGAATTTTTTGAGATATCCACAGATTGTGAGTTTCTTTAGTGGTGGGCGAATTCTAATATTTTTTGCATCACATAATAGATAACACTCGTCAATTTTAATGAAATGATCCAAAATTTTCTAATACTTTTTAATACATATGGTCACGAAATACTCTAATTTTTCTTTCCCTTCAACTATATCAGCAATTCCTCACACATGCAAACACTCCATCATGCGCCAAGGCCAGCGGGTTGATTAGGTTGGAGCCTTTCTGGCGCAGAATCATAGGATCCCCTGCCAGGACCACGCCACGCCACGCCAGGATGGTCGTTTTTTTTTATTGGGTTGACTTCAGATCTTTGATTGACTAAGAGTACTTAGTTTGATTAAATAAAAGCTTGGTATATTTTCTAGTTATACCCTAGTAAATACTAAAATCTCTAGAATTTCACTGGGATTTGGAACAAGCTTAGCGGATTAACAGTTTTCAATGGAATATATGTAAATTATTCAGGTTTATGCAACCCCATTAATTTGCCAAGGCCTTAATAAAATTACTCTGAACTGACGCTACTTTGGCAATTCCAATATTTGGTTCCGGGTAATCTTGTAAGCTTTGAAAATCACTAGAGCATTTTATTGCCCTTTTTTTTTTAAAGGAGAAATGTTAAGGCCGGCCAAACTAACAGCATTACACTAATTTTTTTATACATTAATGCATTTTTTAGGGGGAAAAAGAGCATCCTAGGCTATACAAGGTTAGTAATCACATCATTCATCAATGCCTTGTGTTATACTTAGTTTGTCAGATATCAGTTGAATAGAATTTGGAACATGCATTTTCACTTTATCTTGCCTGCTCAAAATTTGCTCAAAATTTGTTTCATGACACCAATTGAAAGTTAAGAAAGATAAATTTTTAATATTCTTTAAGAAAATGAAATGTATTTATATATTTGCTTTTTCATTTTGCATTATTGCATACATAATATTTTATTAGCAAAGTTTAGTAAAATATTTCTTGCATATTGGCGATGAATAAATCATGGTTATTCTTCCAAATGGGTTTAGTATTGTGCTGCATGCAGCAAGATGGAAAGAATGTGGTGTCATCATTATTTTATAGTAATATATTGAAAGAGCATTTTTTTCACGAGAATAATGATTTAAGAAACGATTCATCTAAGGGGACAAAGAATGGAAGCAAGGAATGTTAATTTGTTTGCTTTATTGAGGGCAATGGTTCAATTGAGAGTGACTGTAGGTGTCTTTGGGTTGTATGGGCAATATGAGTCTCAATGTGTATTTTGCATGACACTAAAAATCATATGGAACATGTCTTGGTGTTCTAAGAAGCAACTCAAGTATCATCACAATACTTATGGAAATGGACTTTTGTTGTGCATGATAAATGTCTTGGATTTTATCGTATTAATATTACTTATTTTTGGGGAAAAATATGTTGTTGAGAACAATGACAATCATACAACAAAACAACAACAAGCCTTTATCCAACTAAGTGGGGTTGGCTACATGAATCCTATTTCTCCATTATGTCTTATTTAGTGTTATATTTTCATTTAGTTCTAATAGATTAAGAACAATTTTTATACCATATGCCCAAATCGTTTTAAGTCTACTTCTGCCTTTCTTAACATAAGTTGAATCTAAAACATCTACTCTACTAACCGGATAATCAGATGGTCGATGTTTAATGTAACCAAACCATCTAAGTTGATTATCTCTAATCTTGCCTGCCTGTGAAGCTACTCCAGCCCTTTCATTTATAGATTTGTTTCACATTTTGTCTCTAAGCGTAAAGACACTCATCCTCCTAAACATTCTCTTCTCATCGACACTTAACTTTGTTTTATACTTCTTTATTAAAGACTAACATTCAACGACATAAAGCATTGTAGGTCTAATCACCATCTTATAAAGTTTTCCTTCAAGTCTAAGCGCTACTTTTCTATCACACAATAGGTCTGATGCATTCCTCCACTTCAACCAACCAAGCTGAATTTTACTAATAACATCCCCATCTATATCACATTCACTTTGAACAATAGACCCGAAATATCTAAAACATTCATTCCTTTTAATGATTTGATCACCCATAATTACAACTTTGCCATTAGAACTACTATTGCTAAAATTACATTTCATCTATTCAGTTTTAGATCTACTCAATCGAACGCCTTTATACTCTAATGTAGACCTACATAATTCAGGTTTTTCATGAATTCTTTCTCTATTCTTATCCACAAGAAGGATATCATCAGCGAAAAGCATACACCAAGTACATCATTATGCAAATGTCCAGTAAAAGCATCCATAACTAAAATGACAAGAAATGGGCTTAAAGCCAATCTCTGATGTAATCCAACTTGAATAGGAAAATACTTGGTCAGTCCTCCTTCGTTCGAACACAAGTAACAACTCTAGAATACATTTCTTTAATGGCTTGAATATAAGTCATATCAACTTTTTCTTTTATCGAACTCTCCAAAGAACTTCTCTTGGAACTTTATTGTAAGCTTTTTCTAAATCAATTAAAATCATATGTAGATCCTTCTTACTCTCTCTATACTTCTCCATCAAACCTCTCAATAAATGTAGAACTTGCTTGACATAAATCCAAATTGATTATGAGAAATCTTTGTATCACATCTTAACCTGTTTTCAATTACCTCCTCCCATAATTTTAAAGTATGACATATGAACTTAATTCCTCTAAAATTTGCACTCTTGTGATTCCCTCTTATTCTTGAAAATCGGA